>OX246756.1:137797719-140297719 GCA_945910035.1 Brachypalpus laphriformis
GGAACATTTTTTCAATTAACGTGAAAAAATAAATCATTAAATTGTTGCAAAGATGACGGATGGGATTTCCGTATTAACGTCTTTCAGTTGAATTTTCGAGGCCACCATTTAGCGTATTAAGAATTTGCAATCTTTTTATCTCATTAAAGTCGTTTTGATTTGGTATTAAAGTACGAGTACAAGTAACATTTAATTGAGTTCAGGTTATTTTAGTATTGTTAATTCATATTAGACGCTAAAGCTCATTTACTACATTTTGCTCAATTGAATTTTCTTAATAGTCATTTGTATTTAGATACTTATTTAAAAAAAAATTGTAGTAATTAAAGCATCTAGTTATGTTTATACATTCAAAAATTGATAATAAGCTTACTAGGAAGGAAGACAATACAGAAGCCATTTAAGATAAAAATGCGCGTCCAACTAGTTGAAATAATCATGGAAGTTCTTGTCTCGGTCTCACCTGTGTTTTTTTTGCCTGGCTATTAGAAAGTATTGCAATAGAGAAACAAGATGAATCGTTCTGTAACAAAAAATCATACATAATATCTGTTAAAATCTACTTAAAATAAGTATTTGCTTAATAATCTGCAAATAGCACTAGATCATGGTTTATGTAGTCCTCAAAAACGCACGATAAACAGCTGCTGTATCGAAAACACGTAGAATCAATTTATGGTATGTACAAACATGTCAATAGACCCAATGGAGTACATTAGGTTATAACAAAAAAGCAACGAGCCTTAGAACAAAAGAGGAAAAAGTCAAACCGGGCCAATACGAATGCCTCAGGCCGCTTTTTTAAGATTTTAACTTCTCAGGACAAAAACGTACGTATGCACAAGTGTTTAAATAGAACGGCGCAGTATATTTATAGATTTTCGAGGCATGTCTGAATATTTTTATAAAGGCGCTGTGTGGAGGAAGTCTACCGTACCTACCCGCGAGTCGAATAATAAAGTTGGCGAATGTGTGCTTGGCACCGCGAAGCGTTACGATCTTCAAGATGGACAGCTTGCTCTGGTGCAGGTACTTATGCTAAATAAAAAAAAAGTTGTAAAAGAACAAACTTTTACACGAACATGTGCCAATTTGAATCGGATCACCGTACTTCAAAACCTAACAATTTTTTATGTTTGAATATAGATCACTCCAAGGTAAACTCATTAGATCAACCTGGTGCTATTTATGCTTTCGCCGTGCTTTTTTTGTGCAGCTGCCAAGCCTCGTTTCGCTTGCAGTGCTTCTTGCATTTTTTCTTTGTGAGTTTCATTAGTCACTGATCTATCCAAGAATGACAAACCCACCAATTTCTCACCCAAATGCCACAAATGGTTCTCCAGTTTTCATATAGCAACCTCTGCTATTTGCGCATTAATGGTCTTATATCTGTTAATGATATACACTTTAAACAATTCATTTTAAAGCAAATGTTAAACTTATAGACAAAGGCAAAGCCGGATTTTGGTATAACTGTCTCCTTACCAACTAAATATATAATCAATTAGATTAGTTCAATGCGTTATACCACCATGAGCACTTCTTACGGCCAACTTAGTACTCCTCTCCTTAGATAGGAAAATATGTAAAGTTATAGCTTATACTAGTGGTAAACACTCCACAATTTCACGGGATCTAATGGAATCAGCTCTGCCAAAGTTGGACAAGGGAATAAATAGATGCGGTCTAAGTACTAACGCACCGAAGACAGAGTTACTGCTTTAAGCATAGAGTTTCGAAGATCAAGCTTTCAAAAATGCGGAAAAAAAAAATAGCCCAGCTTATTTGACAACGTCAAATGCTCAGGTCCTATATTTATTTGAGAGGAAGCTGCATTGGAATGAAGAAGACCTATAAATGGGCTAGCTTTATACTGCGGAAGTAAGACTGATACTAATGTAGTTAATCTTAGTCTGGTGGACAGCACTAGGTAAAGTTCTCTAAATACTATATTTTTTACTACCATAATTACTAAGTCCTCTTTAGCAATTGTATAGCTCAAGCAACATCCACCAACAGGTTTTGAGTACGAAGATCGCGTTTAAAACATGTCCCGCTTTGAAAAGATTTGGAATAAGATCGCCACATGGATTTAATCAATTTGAAGTGGTTTAAATATATAGTTAAAATCGTCAAATTTGTCGATTTTCTTCCGGACCCAAATTAGTTATTTAGAAAACCGGGACTGTAGTTCTGAAATCGGGAAATAAATAAATTGAACTGTCGATCAGCTTGCTTACAAGCTTGAAATTTGAGCGAACAAGAAAAGAGGTAAGAGAGAATAAGTCGTTGGAAGAAATAAGACATCGTTTTTTTTTATATAAATTTACATCTAAGAGTTGAAATCTTTTTATGCAATGCAATTGCACGACAGAGGTTGGAGAGGAGAAGCGATGGGAGAGACAATGATTAGAGAGAGACGTATGATTAGTTAATTGATTTAAGACTTGGGTGATGTGCCAGTATATGCTTAGTCCGTGCATTCGATTCTGATTTCTGCTATTTGTTTCGAGTACTCCGCGGCACTGGACATTTTGTTCAACCTGCTACCTTAAGATATTTTCGGCAAACAGATGGCTGCCTGTGCGTCCATCCGCCTTAACGCCTCCTCTTAGTGGTCTAGCTATCGCTCTGGCTACTTCTCGATCCTTGATCTTCTCAACTTCAAACACGAAAACATGGACCCCGCCGAAACTGAGATTTGACCGTAACTTCCGTACGAGCATCGATAATCGGGATGAATGGGACACTTCCCCCCCTGTTGATGGTAGTTGACTTCACTTCTTTACAGATGGTTCTAAGACCGAGGGTGGGGTGGGTTGTGGTATTCTCTCCGAAAGCTTAATGTGAGTATCTTTTTCCGCCTCCCCGACCATTGTAGTGCTTTCCAGGCGGAAATCATGACGATTAAGGCAGCCCTGTCCTGGCTGAAATCTAATGTACTATCTATCAGGGATATTTTTCACTTTTTCACTGACAGTCAAGCGGTAATCAAGTCCCTGGAATCGTTCTCCTTCACTTCAAAGGCTGCCTTAAACTGTCGTTTATCTCTTATGGAGATGACAGAGCAGTTCAACATTCACCTATGCTGGGTGCCGGGCCACAGGGACATTCCAGGTAACTGAAGGGCTGACGAGCTCACCAGACAGGGTACCACTCTAAGGATTCTGCCTAATAGGCAAGCCCTGGGTATGCTTCTCGCTACATGTAACTATCTACTAAAGCTGAACGCTATTAGCACGACCAAACTCAGATGGGAAAACGGCTCAATGTGTCATATTTCGAGACAGATCTGGCTTAATCTGGATCAAAAACATAGTGCCGAGCTGCTCAAGCTAAGGCGAACACAAATCGGCTGCGTTGTCGGTGTTCTCACTGGACACTGTCTTATAGGCCAACACGCCAAAAGACTTGGCTTCTTCTCCAACGACTTCTGCAGAAGCTGTACGGACGACGAGGAGGAGGAAACCATCCTTCACCTCTTATGCACTTGTCCAGCCCTGTCGCATAAATTAATGCTTCATCTATTGTCCCCCTTCCTTGACGACCTCGGCGATCTGGCGTCCTTAGACGTCATGAGCATCCATCGCTTTATCAAAAGCGCCGGTTGGTTTTGTTAGTCCCTGAGTAGCCTAATGGTTTTGATCTATGGTATCACTGGTCTAAGTGTGTCTGCACTCTCGTGTGGACACCCAACCTAACCTAACCTAACCTTCGAGTACTTGTTGAGTTTCTCTAGGTGATGTACAATATTATAACACAACTTAATTTCATTTCTAAAAACCTTGAATGGATATGGTTTCTACTTGAACAGAAAATTAAATATTTAATAACTAAACACATTTCACTATAGCAGGCGACCCACAGTTCATTTATAACATGAAGCAGAGCAACAGCATCCAATTCCAAGGGGTGCTGAAACTATTAGAAAACATCCCAGACCTTGCGAGAGGGTTGGGAAATTTGAACCTTCTCGATACGCCTAAATGTTAGTTCTTTTTAGGCACTAATTTTCGAACCACGGAGTTGAAATTTTAGATATGGGCTTCTGAGAGATCCAATCAGTTAAAAGTGGAACAATTTTGAAATCGACCCATTTTTTTCAACATTTTTATTACAAATCATACAAAGTAGGGTTAATTAAATACGTAGGTATAAATGCCTTCTATAGTTCGTCCACATACCGGGTGTCCGCCGGGAAGGTATACTACTTTGTTTGTTTTTAATTTTTAATTAAATGAAAGAGAATGGATCTTATATTGATAAATGTTTTATTTAATGTCGGCAATTATGTATGGAATACAATATCAGGTAAATGTCCGCCTCTGCTAGTCTTACAAATGCGAGCCCTTTTGAGCACATTTTTCATTACATTCTCACACATTTCACGCTGTATTTCATTAATTTCATCACGAATATTTTGTTTGAGTTGCTCAAGCGTTTCTGGTTTGTTTGCATAAACCTTTCTTTTCAGATATCCCCACAAAAAGAAGTCAGGAGCAGTCAAATCAGGCGACCGTGGAGGCATTATGATTTTTTCATGAAAATCGGGGTTGTCATGGGCTAGCTGTAACATCGTATTGGCATATGTACGGCGGCGTAAATGGTCTTCTTGAAGAAGCTCTTGTGTCAACTGAATCTTAAATGGAAACAAATGCAAATTCTTGTGCAAAATTGTGGCCAAAGTTGTTCTTTGAAGACCAAGCTCCTGAGCACGGCGTCGAATTGAGGTTGATGGATTGTTTTGAACACTTCCTTGAACAGCAGTAATGTTTTCAGCCGATCTTGCAGTACGTTGTGGCCCATGCTTGGGCCTATCACCTACAGACCCTCTTTCTTCGAAATCATTCACTACACGATAAATAGTGCGTTTTGTTGGCACGTTGTTTCTCCCAAAAATTTCACGTAACTTTCTCATCATCACAGTAATCGATGATTGATTTTGATAAAATGTTTTAACGATTAAAACGCGTTGGTTTATCGAATATTTTTCCATAATAAATTTGCCACGTGTCTACTTCACGACTGCCAAATATGAACTGTCAAGACTAATGTTTACCAAAATGGCGGCGAAACAAAGTAGTATACGTTCCCGGCGGACACCCTGTATTATGTAGGGTCACACATCCTTTCCTTTCAAAAAAAATAAGGTCATAATGATATCTCAATCTCTCAACAGGGCGTGGCTAAGTCATAAGACATACGATATCATGCGATGTGTTTCACGTGGATTGTTACGATTCTGTAATATATGTCTTCATATATATATGTAATATTCATTATATAATATACAGTATCTTTCTTCGTATCACAGAAATATATTGTAAAGAAGTCGGTATATTTTTTTCGCGCTTTGACGTTTATAAATATTCTTTGCTGTCGTATTTAATGTTTTATGATTTGACAGGATTGGGGTTAATTCGCTAACCATAGCGCTAGTAGGTGATTGGTGAGCAGCGTTTGACGTGCGAACGATAATAGAGCCCTTTGGCCTGTGAAAGTCGGAACAAATCCAACCTTCAATATCAGTTTCATCTCACCAAAGCAAATCCTAAAAACTATTTCTTCGTATAGGTATCCCTTGCTTGTGTGCTAAAACCTTAAAAATTAATTACTGTCGTAAATGGTGCAAACTTTGTATAGTCTAACTTCTTTAATTGCATGTGCAGTTATAATTGATACATTTAAAACAAATCACTTGCAAAAATGTCTGATGCACCACTTTTGGTTTTTCCCACATTTGATTTGCAACTAATTAAACTAAAAGAACACCAGCACCCCACCATTAGACTAATGGAATTATTTATTCTGAAAGTGATTTCCATGATGAATCTAAAGAGCACTTCAATATTCAATATGAATTTAATTAAGTAGTTTTCTATTTCAGTAAGTGATGCCACCAACATTTGATGCTGTTTGCTTTGTCGTCGTCGTTTTGTGTAAAATGATGTAGGTTGCGCCACTTAAGACGCGTAACTATATTTGTCTTCGTTTTTAGAAATTCATTAGATTTTTGCTTGAAATCTTCTTCATGTCTAATTCAAAGTAGATCCTCTGACAGTTCTCAACCTTTGATCTCGTTACTACCTCAAGCCACAACTGAAATCCGGAAGAAACTATATTTTAGTAAGCTTCGTTTAGTTTGGAGAACTTCAAGCACACACATGACCATTACTGATGTTGATCATTTCGTGCTACCTTATATGTATGTACCTCGTTCATATTGTTGTTTGTATAGCTAATTGAGCGAATCCTATTACCTATACATAACGAAAAGGAAACAACAACAAAATATTGTCTATTTATTTTGCATTGTATGGGAGCGAAAATAAGCAAGCCACACGGGAAATAAACTATTGACTTGTATAAAATTTACTTAACGAAGTGCAACCGTTTCAAGGTTGATGTGGTAAAGATGTGAGGACTTAGTTTGAGGTGAAAATCTCAGGTAGTAAATCATACTAATTGGGATGTTGAAACTTATTTATTTTGTAATAACATGTGTGATTTCTTGTTTCAATCAAAGTTAAGTAGAATGGTAACGTGATGGCAGTCAAGAATTAACATATGTATATCTACATTACATTGAGTTGGTATAATAAAACTTGGAGCTTCATTACAAGAATAAAGGTGCCAAAAAGCCGGGATTCGGCAAAATGTTGGTAATAAATTATAGGGAGTTTGAATATTACAATCTAAAATCTTGAAAGTCATAATGGTTCTAGAAGCAGGAAAATCGTCTAAGGAGAAAAGATTATATCTATAATATATAAGGTTTGAGATGATATTGCTGCGGCAATGATAGCCGGTTATAGAAGGATTATACCTGATCATCAGTTTGGATTCAGAAGCAAGCATTCTATAATTGACCAAGTAAATAGAATAGGTGATGTTATTGAGAAATCGTTTGAAGAAAAATAGATTTGCTCAAGCTCGTTTCTTGACGCCTTTCGAGTCATTGGTAATGTGTGTCACGAAAGCTTGAAGTCCTAATGTCCAAATTACGACAATTTCGGCCTAAATGTTTCTACAGAATTTTGAAGATGCGCCTTAAAAATAAACTCTTTTGCATAAAACAGGGAAATGAATACTCAGAATTTGGAGAAATAACGCGGGGTGAGGAAGTGTTATTGGTTCGCTTTTGTGCCATTTATACCTAATTCCACAAGTAGAAGGCTCTACATTAGCTACATTTGTCGATGATACCGCCATCTTAGCAATAGATAACACCATTGAAAAAACTACTGAACAGTTGCAAGAATCATTCGATAGAGTAAATGAATGGACAAACATTTGGCGAGTCGTTCTTAAAGAAACCAAATCTGTTCATCAGATTTCAATTTTAAGAAAGTGAATAATTTGCCTATGTTTACAAATTTGACCCAAATCCCATTTGTCAGAGGCAACGAAGAAAAAAAAACCCACAAAAGTCGAAAATAAATACAGAGAAATATATTGGTCACTTCGGAAATATGCCAAGCTAAGCTCAGAAAGCAAACTGCTTTTATACATGCATGGCTACTACGGACATATGAAATACAATGGGGTTGTACAAAAAAAAAATATTAATATTATACATACTTTTCGAAATAATAACGGCAATCCTCAATGCATCGTCGTACATTAGAAACGAGGATATCCAAAGAGATCTCGGAATTACTATAGTTGAAGAGAGCGTCAAAATTGATTACCAGCCCGCATAAATAATGTAGTTCTTCCACTACTGGATAAGGCATATTTATTCTGCGCCGTCTATAAAGGACCAAACCTTTCGACTCAGTATGAGAACGAATAATTGCTTCAAGATTACGGAACAAGTTGAAGCTTCCGTTGAAAAGGTATCTGCCAAATGTTCTCATTACATGACAAGAAAATTATTTGATAAGTCAAAATATATTTGTAGTAAAAAATTCGTGTTGCTGAGAAGTTCGGCCTTCATAAAATTTTTTTTGAAAATTTTCGCTACCTTTGGAACAAAAAGAATCCTATAAAGATAGGTGTTACACGCCCTACAATATATAACAATATATTTTGGCGCAACAGCTCATTAATTGCCTAGACCTCGCTTTTCGCAACCACTCGTGTTGTGTGCGTGGTATTTTTCGCACGAATGGAGGGGACCTACGGTTTTATGCCGTATCCGAAGGACAATTTGTTTTTTGAGAAACATGACAGTAATACGCTCGGATGTTTGTCAAACTTTCATGAGAGATGGAACCGTGAATAAATAAATTTTGATGTTTTTTTGGGATTCGAACATGGAACCTCACGAGCAGTGGTCCAACATACTCACTATTGCGCCACGGTACCCACAGCATTGTAATGTAACAATATAGTATTTGCAGTGTGTCTGCCATGTTTCCTACCTTATTCAGTTAAGTTCTTAAAACTTACTCTTTTGCATATCATGTTGTTTAAAGCTGACACTGAATCTCATCAGGTTAAGCTTATTATCTTTGCATTTCCCGTTACTTTCTAAGTCCAACTTCCTGAGATGTTTTTGTAAGCCACGAGAGCCTATTACAAGAATAGGGAAGTAGCTATTCTTATCGTATTCCCTATCACTCTTATAAGGCTTATAATTCCCTATCGCTTAGTTTCGGGCATTTATAAGAAACAGTTGCATCTCTAGATGCTGGGTTCCTGGAATATGGAATTGTACTACCCACTCTGCGCACTCCTCTCATCCACCTCCTCATTATCACATGGTTGGTTGGTTGGTTTAGGATCGGCCCTCGATGAGGATGTACTTGGACCAGAGAGTAGGTCGATTGTACTACCGCTGTGTAAGGCGGGTGGGTCACCATCTTACTCTTGGAACCATTTGCTTCGTTGAATGAAGGCGTGAATTTTAGCCGTGCAGGCGTTGTTGAGATCATTAAGATCATTGTAGAAGTATTCACCCAGAGTGGCCTTCCTGATGTTGGCGAGCGCAAGACAGGCGCACAGGAGATGACTGATGGTCTCTCTTCCTCTTCATCTCTGCAGCTTCTGCAGAAGTCATTATGAGGGATACCTAATCTTTGGGCATGTCTTCCTATGACACAGTGTCCAGTGGGGACATTTGTTATTTTTGAGAGGGTTCCTCTCTTGTGCTTCAAGAGTCCGATGGACCTGGATTTATTGAGTGTCGGCCACAGCTGTCTGGCCAGAGCTGTCTTACATACCACCACGTGGTCTGGTAAGAGAAAACATTGTCCATCTTTTCCATACCATTTTGGAACTTTTTGGGTATGGCACATCTTTCGATCACGTGAATCGATTACTAGTTTGGTGGTTCTTATTAATTGTTACTCTAAATATTTAACGAAGAACTGAATACTCTACGAACGGAGTGATACTTTGCATTTTCCATCAAATCTTCCTATTTAGTGTTTTCGATTTAACTTTTAGAAGATATTTGAATTCTCTACAAGTCATAGCGGCACTCTCGCCCAAAATAAGGGCGATGCAAAATATCAATTTCTTTAAATTCTTTACAAATGAAGGGGACAAAAGTAAGTAAGTTTAACAAGATTTTCGAACTAAATCCCACTTCAACCTACGAACAGTCATAGGCGTTTTTCTATTCATATATTTTTGTTTACCTTTACTTAATATGCGCAAACGCGCATATGTTTGGCTCAAACAAGTGGAGGGGGACCTCAACCAACTTGGCGTGCGCAACTGAAGGCAGCTGACTCGTAATCGTGCTAGCTGGAGAGGTTTGTTGGTTGAGGCCCAGGTCCACCCCGGACTGTAGCGCCATCTTAGTAAGTAAGTAAGTAATATGCGTATTACTGTCCCTTCTGTGGTACTGCTTATTTCAGTAAAGTCTGGGCAACGGTTTCTGTGTATAACAGCGAACGAAAATTAAGCTTCTTACAACCTTTGCCTTAGCCTTAAGCTGATAAAGTATATCTGATTCTCATAGTAACAAGCCTAGTTCTGACTCTGTAGTCAATGTATTTGCAGTTTCAAGTTGGGAGCTAATTAACTTTCGATCTTTTTTCACAAACTTGAAATATAAAATTTCATGAAATAATTCGCCAAATAACTGTTTTCAGTGACTAACTGATAAGTTATGAGTTATTGCTCAACTTGGAACACTGATGAGCTTTAAAACTGGATCCAAAATTTAATTTACTTGGCAACATCGACGTGCCTTTTGTCAGGATTTGGTAAGCTCCGAGAATATCTAACAACGCCACAAACATATTCCTGATTAGTAATGTGCTAAAATATTTTGTCTTGATAAGAACAGAAATTAACACCCACGTGACCATTAAGATAGTCGTACCAGTATAAACCGTAGCAGTCCAGTTGCTACCATATTACGATTAACATGTTTTTAATACGTCTTAGTGTTTAATTGAATTAAGCTATTTGTTTGTTTCTATTATCAAAATTAATAAAAAAAATAGAGAATTTCTATTTTCATGGACTGCGCAATCCATAAAAATATATCTATATTACTAAGGAGTCGTTTCTGCTCTATTTGCTGTAGAATTGTATCTTTACATACATGAACCCTATTGACAGATCCGCAGGCCCAACGTAAATGACCTGTTCAATAAAACTGCACATGTTTGTTACAGATTAGACCACTCGTGACAGACCAATCATCTTTTGATACATTTCCTACTACTACTGTCCCAATGGTGGTCCACAAATCCTTATTTGTCTTAACTTGCCGAAAATTTCATTCGCTTATCACATTGATAATTTTATTGCTAATTTTCGGTAGAAAAAAAAATTGATCATTCATTTGTTATGTAAATTTCGTGAATTCTGATTTATTTCAGTCTGCACCGGTCAATAGGCAACTTTTTCTGTTTTCTTTTGACATTGTCTACACACGTCACTATATCGTATTATTGTTAAATTTATAGTCCATACAAATCCTATAATGTCCGAAATAACTTAAGATTACCACGCCAATTCACGGAGAAATTCTTCTTCTTTTCTTCAGGTTCATGTGATTAAGCTGCCTTTCAGCGATTTCTATTAGAATATTTATAAAATGTGTCATATTTTGAGAAAATATTACCTTTTAATCCTCCGCCAATATACGCGTGGTAACCATTTCGATTTTTGATTTTCAAGAGCCAAAATTCCAAATACCGTGTTAAATTGAATTAAATTCAAATTAACAAAAGCGAAACGCACAGGTTCGATATGGGAATGAAATGGGAGATGTTTTGTTGCTTAAGGCTTTTTTTTTTCGTAATTTTTTTTTTTCGAAATCTCACTTCAGTATTTATTTAATTTGTATTCTTTTGTTTATCATGTGTTTGATTAGACCATCGTATAATTCTGTAGCAATAATAATAAGCGCATGTTTAAATATAGTGAATCTTCAGTTAACACTGGCCAGGGTCAATAGATATGTACGCAAATTATACTATATGAAGTCTCAAGGAAATTAAATTATCAGTTTTTTTTTTTTTTTTATTCTTTAAAGTGATTTTGTTGTCTAGATGGATTGAAGCAATTTTCATGGTTTTGCGTTATTATATTCATATCAAAACGGGTTGGTGGATGACTAACGCGGATAAAAAAAAAGTATTAGCGAACCCCTATTCAAGTTTGGATGACTTATCTAAGAATGTGTGAGGGAGTTAGTTGCTAAGTTAAATAAGGCCTTGGGGAATTAGATCTTATGCCTACGAGTATATCCGGGTAGACTTGAGAATCTGAAATATTAAGGAGATAACAGGGGTTAATTGAATACTACCTCGTCACGCATACGACAAAGTATTTTCCTGAAACTAATTTACTAGCCCTATTGAAATATTCGGCATTCAATAGAACTTATTGAAATGAATGCAATACACATTCAGTACGGATATATTAGCTTAATGAAATAAATTGGCTGGATTTTAGGGAATATAATGAAAGAAAAATGGTAACTTTCTCCTATGAGAGAAATTTATCATAACTCTTCAGACTGGGGTGGTTGTGGGCATCAATAAGAAGGTCTCTCCAGTAAGCTCTATTCTTAGCTAGCTGCTTCCAGTTTCATATTCCAAGGCTAAGGCTAAATTTCTACTTCGTCACGCCGCCGAAGGTGAGATCTTCTTCTGCCGCAATGTCCTTGACAAATGGATTTGAAATGGAATCAAAATTCTTTCGCAGAATTTTTTGTTCCAGCCAACAAAGGGAATTACTTTCCATGTTTAATCATCTTCGACTGTTTGACAGAATACTCAACTACCTTTTGAGTCCAAAGAAATATCTGATCATTAATTGATGAGGTCTTTAACTACCTCAACGATATAGCCGCTATTCCGACATTTTGTCCAGGACGTCAATGTTGACCTTCCTAGATGACATTGACTGATAAGGACTTTTTTGTCGCCCTATCTCAATAGTCGTAAAGCTCACCACTAATACCCCTAGGCGTTAATCCTATATTGTCACTGATGTATACACAAGTGAGTTGTTGAATCGATTTCTGTAAGATTGCAGCTATGTTGTTGACTTTATATTTTGCACAACTATTTCAATATAATAATGCGACTTTTCTAAAGCCTTTTTGACATCAAACATCTCGGCAAGCGATGCTAAAACGTCTCTCTATAAATTTTATTGTAATATGCAGCTCCGTGGTGTAAGTGGTTAGTGCGTCGGATCACTACGCATGAGGTTCCAAGTTCGAATCTTAGAAAATACCAAAAAGTTTTTTCACGGTCCCACCTCTCGCGAACGTCTGACAAACATCCGAGAGTATTGTTGTCTCGAGAAAGCTTCTCAAACCAAATTGCCCTTTGAGAAGCTTTCTCGAGCACTATACTGCAGGTCCATTCCACACGTGTAAAAAATATAACGCACACAACATGAGTGGTTGCGAGAAGCTAGGCCATGGCACTTTAAAGAGCTGTTGCGTCAAATATTTGTATTTTTCTTTATTTTTTGCAGCTTTTAAATCGATGAGTAGATGGGACGAGTGTGTAAGTCTCGATTTAAAGCTCCTGTGTTTTTTGCAATCCGCCGTAGTGTGAATATCTTGTCGACGATGCAGTTCCCTGACTTAAGATCGGACTGATACCGACCAATCAACTTGTTGGCGAACGATTTAAAATGTAACGTCACCCAGATTTTCTTAAGGCACTAAAAAGTAACTCACCGGATGTATCTGATATTGCATATTTTCCTCTGAGTACTACATACGTATATATAGTACGCCAAAGTTCTGTAAAAAAAAAATTCCGTCAGGAATAAATTTTAAAGTCGTCAAAACAAACATAAGTACAGTGGATAGAACTATAACTATCGCAGGTTTGCTCCTTCCATTTGGATGAATACTTTCTGCTTTTGTGGATTATTTTAACAAGACTTTCATTCTTTACATTCGAGACTACCTCATTTAAGAGTGATTGGTTTGTTGCTTTGCATTATTAAATAAAAAAAATATTTTAAAAATGTAAATAAAATCTATGCCCCTTGAGAATTTGCATCTGAAGCTGCTGTCTGAAGCTGAAATAATTACTACGATGTTTTGCAATTCAGACTAAGGAAGTGTTACTCATGACGATGGCTAGAGCAGTTTTGTGAACAAAGAAAATATTTCGAGACCGTCTTAGCCTACAACGATCGGTTTCTAGGGTCAATTTTTTTTTATATATTTATTGAATTTTTTCTATCAGCACATTTTGCCAAAGATAATTTTCTTATGAAAGGTAGTATTTTCTCAAAGCAATCATTCAAAACATCGTCTAAAGTTTAAAAGCTACCAGACCTAAATCAACAAACGTAGTTTTTTCATATAATAATCTGGAAAAAAAGATTAATGAATCTCCGAAGTATTTTCGTATTTTCGGATTCTACTATCTGACTTAATACTTGACCCCGTATATGGGCGTCAACTTGATTATTCAATTCCGATTCCTAAGAGAGAGGGAAACGAGCGTCAAACACCATTGCCTCAAGCTTAGACGTACCATATTTATATATTAGAATGAATCGAAAATATGTAGAGCAAAGCACTGGAACAGGTATTTGTTCAAAGAATTTCCAAATCCATTTACCTTCGGGATCGAAGTCTTTAATGCAAACTTAAAGCTCTAAGAAATTAGAACAATTTTCAAAATTTTGAAGTGAACTAGCAATAATGGGGCTCAGCCGAAGTGCATCACTAGTAGATGTAGAGGAGACGCTCCTCGACTCGGGAAGCGAAGGCCCTTTCAATGCCAGATTCCTTCAACTGGAAAAGGAATTCATGCGATATAAACTGGTCATTTTGGGGGTAAGTGAAGTAAGATGGTTAGAAGCGGGCGAGTACCAGTCCCCAACGCGTAACACTGTACTACTCTATTCTGGAAGACCATCCGGAAGTCCGCGGGAATATGGAGTCGGACTACTGCTAACAACAACAGCACGCAAGGGCCTAATTTCCTGGCAGCCTCATGGTGATATGATTTTGACGGCCAGATTCCGGACTAGAGTACGACGCGTCACCATCATACAGTGTTACGCCCCAACGAATAGTTCGTCTGCGGACGAACGGGAGATCCTAGGTTAAACGTCAATAGACTTAGTGATCCCTCAGTGCGCCAACAATTAAGGGTGCACTTTTCACAAGGTGTGGAAGCAATCAGCAGCTCAATGCCCGCAACCACCCAAGATCATTAGTGTGCTGTGAAAAATTTTTTACATCTGGTGCTGAAAGATTTGTCGGTCGATCGCAGGGAAAACATAGGGCGTGGCTGTCCGAGGATATCTGGAGACGGATTGACGAACGAAAATAGCTGAAAGCTCGCGTTGCAGCAGGGAGAAGCGAGCTAGAGTCCCTATATCGCATGAAGATGAGAGAAGTTCAGCGCCGCGTGCGACGTGACAAGCGCAACTATATCAACGCGCTGGCTACAGAAGCAGAAGAAGCTGCACGGAGGTGCGACAGCAGGACTGTCTACAGAATCACGAAAGAGCCGACAGGTGGTCGCAGCTCCAGCCAACACACAGTGAAAAGCCTAGACGGCTCCTTGCTCATTTCGGATGAGGACCAGCTCAAGAGGTGCAAAGAGGATTTTGCTACGGTTTTAAACCGTGTATTCGCTAGCGATATGCTCCCAAATCAAACTGAGATGCCCGAGGTGAGAAGTTCCCGAATACGCACCACGACTCCCAGTAAAGATGAGATTATTACCGCGATCAAGGCACTCAAAACCAACAAGGCGGTAGGACTTGACGGTATTCCAGCAGAGCTCTTACGAGCAGCACCAACAACATCGGCTGAACTTCTGCTTCCACTTATAGATAGAGCTTGGGAAGCTGAGAGCTTTCGTAACGAGTGGAAAAAGGGAATGATCGTCAAGCTTTCTAAGAAAGGAAATTTAATGGAGTGCGGAAACTGGAGGGGTATCTGCGTGCTGCCTGCTGTAGCTAAGATAATAGCTAACATCATCCTTGAGTGAATAAAACAACATCTCGAAGACACACTCGATGCCGAACAAGCAGGTTTCCGCTCTGGATACTCCTGTGCCGACCACATCAACACCCTGCGGATTATAATCGAACAGTGTGTTCAATATCGATCGCCACTCCACCTGCTGTTCACCGATTTTGAGAAGACGTTCGATAGTGTCAATAGGGAGTTTATTTGGCGTGCCTTACGCAGGTGAGGCATTCCAGATAAACTAATTGCTATTATCAAAGCTACATATAAAGGCTCCAAATGCCACTTTCTGTACAGGGGGAGGTTGTCTGAGGAATTTGAGATCCAAAGTGGGGTAAGACAAGGCTGTATCCTTTCACCAATATTATTCCTATTGGTAATTAGCGATGTGCTTCATGCAGCTTTGTCGACGAGAAACAGAGGAATTCGATGGACTCTTACATCTCAACTGAAACATCTTGACTACGCTGACGATGTATGCTTACTCTCCCACAGAATTATGGACCTCCACCAAATGGCAGCAGATGTGGAGAGGGAGGCAGGTGTCGTCGGGCTGAAAATGAATGCGGCAAAAACTAAAATTATCAGCATTGGAACAAACTCATCGGCTCAAATATGCATTGCTGGACAACCGGTAGAGAGAGTAGACGATTTCCAGTATCTTGGGAATATTGTCTCGACCGATGGTGGAACCGAACTGGATATAACCAACAGGTTCGCCAAAGCAAAGTCCGCGTTCGGTATGTTGTCCAAAATATGGCGAAGCAATGCAATCAGTTTGAGCAAGATAAGACTGTTCCGCTCCAACGTTGAATCCGTGCTGTTATATGGTTGCAGCATGTGCAGAGTGCCCACTACTATCACCAGAAAGCTGCAAACGTTTGTTAATAGGTGCCTGCGCAATATCTTAAGTATTTTCTGGCCCAATCGTATCTCTTACGAACACCTTTACGAGAGAACGGGTCAGGAACCAATAGGCACAACCATCCAACGGCGGAAGTGGCAGTGGATTGGTCACACGTCCCGTAAGGATGACAGTTCCATAGCGAACCATGCTATGCAATGGAACCCTCTAACTCAGGATGGCACAAGACCTGGCGGTCCGAGGAGAACATGGCGCAGAACAGTTAGGGAAAAGTTGGGGATAGCTCAGAAAAATACAAATATTTGGCGCAACAGCTCTTTAAAGTGCCAGGGCCTAGCTATAGGATAGCTCAGACACATTGCCAGAAACCGTACACGATGGTGCGTAGGCGTAGTAGAGGCCCTAGGACCCACAAGAAGATACAGGACATAAGTAAGTAAGTAAGATGTAGAGGTCCAAACACAAAGATCATAAATTAAGTTACAAATAGTAGACTTCATTATGGGTAGCAGCAATTGGAAAAATATTAAAAATGTAACACCGAAGGTCTTATAGCTAGTAATAAGCGAATTTAAAATACAAGAAGCAAGTAACTCTATAGGATGATTGGACACATTTGTATTTCTGGGACGCTCCCGGAAGAATAAAAACAAAAACTGAAATATATCTTAAGCGCCTTTACTTGCAGTCTTGGGATTTAAAAAAATAATAAATCTAAATCTCAGAGCAATCAGACTCAATACAGAGTTAATTGGACTTTAGGCATAAACTGGTCACTGGTACAGTGGTTTTAGGTGTCTGTTGGTTGCTGCTTCAAAAATGCACACATTGGGTACAAATTAATGCACTATCCTCTACATCCTAATCACCGAAGACTTGGTCACACAAGGCTATGAACATATGTATGTGTAAGAAGGTTTTCAGAAAATTAATTCAATCTGAAACTTATTCATGTATGACAATACATAACTATGATTACTTATTATTTCAATCCTAACATCGATAGAGTTTTCTACTTAGTAAAATGAATTCACCATTTCCTTGATGTTATCATTAGATCAATCATTCTCAGTTTCAAAAAGCTTGAAGTCAATAAAATGTCTGCATTCAATGATGTCACCTTGCATTTATTGAAGTTAGCGAAGTCAATAAATTCATTGGCGGCTGTTGGAAGAAGGCATCAATTGGAGTACACTCTTTAGATATATACGTATGTGGATGTGTGTTTTTATAGTTGAAAAGAAAATAATGAATTTACGTCACTGACTTCGAAGACTTCAATGACTTCAACGACTTCACTGATTGATCTAGTTATGATTTCAGAATGAATGTTAGCTTGGGTTTTTATAAATTGAAGTCCTGTATTAGAGTCAAAAATCGGAAAAGTCTATTGCATGCTGAATTAATTTAATACTTTTACAGCCCTAGATAATTGTTTTACACAATTTCATTAAAATATAATTTTTCGCCTTCAATGATTGTTTTACATGGCAATCTCATATTTTACTAAAATGATTGCTCACAAGTTGACCACATTATTACAGTCAAAGGCATCACACAAGCCGTAAAATCAAATCTGGTAGGATTCTTTGATATGTAGACATGTAGGTATAAGGTACTTAACTGAAAATTCAAAACGACTAGTTTAGTGAAACTGAGGACATTTTCATATAGCAATTTGAAATCGGGGATATATCGGAAATAAAACTAAATTTAAGACGAATGGTGACCACAAACTAGAGTGGTAACAAAAAACAGTCCGCTTAGTTATACTAATACATACTATACCAATACATACTTTGGGCAGATGGTTATTAGAAATAAAACCCACACCTCTAGACGTTGCAGAGAGCCTGCGCTACAAGAAGACATCTTTCATTTGTTATGTCAAGACCTAACCCAAGAAGATATTACTAAGTTTCCCTTGCCAGATATTTTTATGGAGAACTGCAGAAACGATCATTGTTGAACTCTTTATAGGTTTATCTATTGCATTCTTCTTCGTCTTCTTCTTCTTCTTCTTCTTCTTCTTCCTTTTATCAGCGAGGTTATGATCGGAAAATAAGGGATCATAACACTCCAACTTCACTGCATTTCTACTGATCCGCCTGTGGGGTTCCCCGTGCAGGGACGGGTTAAGAATATCACTGCAGTGCCCCCCAATAACTAGCGCTTGTCGTAAAAGGCGACTAAAGGGACAAATCAAAACTAGATCAATATAACACCCGAATGAGCCTAGCGACACATATACTACCTTAAAAACCCTCCCACAAGTGTGCATGCGAGTCCGTGGGTTGACGCGACTGGAGATCACCGGTGTCATAGAAGAAAGGTTTATCAATTGCATTATAGTAAGATAATCATGCAGATTGAAAGTCGAAACATTCTTAATCAATAACTACCGGACAATACTAAACTTTCTGCAAGCTCAAAGTTTCATTGCCGTATAAATTGTACCTTACATCAAACCTATCTACCTATCTAAAGTCTCAGAAGTTTTGCATTGACTAAAAATATTTCAATGCTTATCCATTATATGAAAGAAATTCATTCAACCATGGTTAAGACATACAACAAAAACCAAAGAGAAACAAATCGATGTGTGTACTCATTCAATCGAAACAATGACAAAATGAGTCTAAGCATATCGCAAGCGCGTATTGTCCTCACTTAATTATTTAAGTCACGGTATCGAAATTAACAGAAAATACATCAAATATAAGTAACGCATGTCTACTTAACACAACAACCTTGGTACAATTACATAGTTTTTTTTTCATGCCATCATTATTTTCCTTCAGTTTTTTTTCCTGCATTTTTTGTTGTATTGTATTTTCTTGGATCACACTCAAAAGCAATGCAAATGTTAAGTTCCACGCACTGAGTGAACGCATTTTTTTCAATCCGTTGTTACAATTTTCCCGCCTCCAAACTATTTTTTTTTTTAAATCATGTTAACGAAAAAAAAAATTTCAATGAACACATCTTGTGTGTGATGAGAATTAATTTTATGGATTCGTGTACAAAGCATTTGAACGTATGAGTCATAATTTTGGAGCAAAACACATTTTTCATGCGACCCAGATAATTGAAATCCATCAGAAAGCAACAATTGCAATTGTAACAAATTTTTCAAATCCAACGAGTATGCTGCTGGGAAAAGGAAGTTGAAGTCAAATCCCCCAGGGAGTGATCAATCAGGAAATGTGCATTTCAAAAAAATCGTGCACATTTCTTGTACTCTCACTATCTTGCTGTGTCAAGCGGATGATCAGCTAAAAAAATGTGTTCCGACACGCATTTGAAATTCATGACAAATGACCTTTCATAATTCGTGTTAAATTTTGCTTTGTGAAAATATTGCTCGTTCTTTCTTCATTTCATCACAGACAGATCGTTCGCAAGATCATCGATCAATGCTTGATTCTCTGGCAAATCAATAAGGATCAAAATGGGTATTCACATCGAAAAGTGATAATTCGTTTAAAAGTCGGGGAATGTTTCTGGTAAAGTAGATTAAAACTGCACCAAGGCAGAGATTATAGATGAAATTTGTGACTTTTTTGCAAGTCATTGATGATTGCGTACTGCAAACTATGTAGCTGAGAGTATGCATTGTTCAATTTATTCTGCAAATGGTTACTCCATTTTTATATATTTATTTATATTTTGTAATTGGAACATGAGTCAATGTATAAATATAATAGATTTGTAGAAGATCCAGTCAGAAGGACATTGCAGGGCAATTTTGATTTCGGTTTTGATAAGCTTTTTCGCGACAACAATACTCTCGGATGCTTGTCAAACGTTCTCGAAAAGTAGGGCCGTGAAAAAAAAATATTTTGTGTTTTCTGGGATTCAAAATTTGCACCTCACGCGCAGTGGTCCGACGCACAGTGGCTGAAAAAGGCATAAAAACGGAAAAAACCTCAGGCACGCTTCATTTCTTCGAACATTTTCAGAATAAAGGAAATTCCTATAAGTTTTTGACTCGTTGAATCGATCTAGACTATTCCCAAGCATCTAGGAGCAGTAGCTTGTCAAGTATTATTAGCCATATGCTGAGAGTTGTCTGTAAGGATTTTCAATACTACGTCAGGGTATTGAAAAAGAGATGGTGGCGGATGAACCCTTAATGGGCCAACGGCAGCGCTCATATCCCCGAAGTGGGTTACTGACATCGGTGTATCCGGCCCCTCGTCCAAGGGGTTGCTAAAAAAGGATCTGGTCCTCCAGGTTGGGGGTTGTGCCGTCGGGTTAACTTCCCTATCACGTAAAAAACCTTCGGTTACGAAGCAACCAACAGCCTCGGATACGGATGAATTTACTGTTGACGACCCAAGCAAACGTAAAAAGGACAACGATCTTCGTGTCTGCACGTGGAATGTTAGGTCCCTCTACAAACCACGTGCAGCCGAACAACTTGCGGAGGCCCTAGAGTGTCTCAAAGCAGACATTACCGCCATCCAAGAAGTGCGATGGGATGGGTCGGGCAAGAGGAGTATGAAAAACTGCGACTTCTACTACGGCGATTGCTACAGACAAAAAGGACAGTGTATATTCGGGTGCGGATTTGTCATTGGAGGCAGACTTAGGCAAGAAGTCTTGAGTTTCCGGCAAGTGAACGAGCGCCTTATGACTGTCCGTATCAAGGCTAAATTTGCCAACATTAGCTCAATATGCGTTCACGCCCCTCATGAGGAGAAGGACGACGCGACAAAGGACGACTTCTACCAGCTCTTCGACAAGACGTATGAGCAATGCCCTAGCCACGACGTTAAAATTATCCCAGGTGATTTTAACGCAAAGCTAGGAAGAGAAGACGTCTTTAGTAGCGTGGTCGGAAAGCACAGCCTGCACGACAACACATCCGACAACCGACTCAGGCTAATCGACTTTGCAGCGGGGCGAAACTTTGTTGTAGCTAGTATGCGGTTCCCACGTCTCGATATTCACAAAGGAACATGGCTCTCCTTTTATCGAAAAATCATCAACCAAATCGATCACATTGCGATCGACGCAAGGCACTCTTCCAGTATTCTGGGTGTCCGGACTTTCCGAGGAGCCAACGTGGACTCGGATCACTACCTAGTTGTAGCCAAGGTACGGATGCGAATATCCACAACGGAGCGAAATCAACGAAATACTGTGAGGAAATTTGACGTCGAAAAGCTACAATCGCAAGAGACCGGCAGAACCTTTGCCGATCGTGTTTCTTCTAATCCCAATCTAAGTCCTATGCCGCCAGCAGCAAATGCGGAAGACCAGTGGCAGCGTTGCCAAAAAGCCATCAGAGATGCCGCCTCTGATGTACTGGGTTTCTCTCGGCCACCACAACGAAACCCCTGGTTTGATGAGGAATGCCGGCAAGCACTTGCAGCAAAACAAGAGGCGTACAAAGCGGCGCTGCAGAAAAGGACTAGAGCTGCTTTCGAGCTCTACGTGCGCAGGAGAAAAGAGGAACATCGACTTCTCAGAAAGAAGAAAAAAGAGCATGAGAAGCGCTCGATCGAGGAGATTGAGAGACTCTATTGTAGGAATAATGTTCGAAAATTTTACCAAAGGGTAAAAAGAACATGCCAGGGTTTCAAAGCCAGAACAGAAGCCTGCAGGGACGAAAATGACAACATAGTAGTGGAATCGCAGTCGGTGCTGAGGATATGGAAGGAACACTTCTGCAGACTGCTAAACGGCGATGATGACCAATATTCCGCTGTCAGGCAGAATAAGCCATTCAACAGTAACGATGGCAGTCAAGATTCCCGTCAACCCGATCAGAATGAAGTGAGGATAGCGATATCTAAACTTAAATCCAACAAAGCTGCTGGAGCCGACGGCCTTGCCGCTGAACTTTTCAAGGCAGGAAGAGATGAGTTGATAGGGAGCATGCACCAGCTCATCTGTAAAATCTGGTCGGACGAAAGTATGCCCGATGAATGGAACCTCAGCATCGTTTGCCCGATCCTGAAGAAAGGAGACCCTCTGAACTGCGCCAACTACAGAGGTATAAGTCTCCTCAACATCGCATGTAAAATCCTGTCTGCCGTATTATGTGAACGCCTAAAACCGATCGTCAACAACCTGATAGGTCCTTATCAGTGCGGTTTCAGGCCGGGAAAGTCCACCATTGACCAAATATTCACACTACGGCAGATCTTGGAAAAAACCCATGAATATAAAATCGATACGCACCACCTCTTTATCGATTTCAAAGTTGCCTATGATAGCGTGTATAGAGACGAGTTATACAGAGCCATGTCTAGTCTTGACATCCCTGCCAAGCTCGTCCGTTTGTACAGAATGACGATGGAGAACTCTCGCTGCTCCATCAAAGTCGGTAAGAACATCACCGAACCGTTCGATGTCAGGAAAGGTCTTAGACAAGGTGACGCACTATCATGCGATCTCTTTAATATAGTACTTGAGAGAATTGTACGAAACTCACAAGCCAACACCGGAGGTACAATCTTTTACAAGTCTGTACAACTACTCGCTTATGCCGATGACATTGACATAATCGGAAGAACTCAGCGGGCCGTCAATGGGGCATTTCCGAGTATTGAGATCGAGGCAGCAAAGATGGGTTTAGCGGTCAATGAAAGCAAAACAAAATATATGCTGTCTACAAAAAAGGACACCCAACATCGGCGCCTTGGACAGAACGCCACAATAGACAGATATATATATATATATAAACGGCAATTGAGTAGCAAAGCCCTATCTCGAACTACTAAGGTAACTCTTTATAAGACACTAATCATCCCAGTCCTGCTGTATGGCGCAGAGGCATGGGCTTTGAGAAAACCGGATGAGGATGCCCTTGGTTATTTCGAGAGAAAAGTTCTTCGAGCGATCTTTTGTCCCATCTGCATAGACGGTGAGTGGAGGAGAAGGTACAATGCTGAGCTATACGACATGTACAAGGACATCGACTTAGCCAGAAGAGTTCACATACAGCGACTAAGATGGTTGGGTCATTTAGAGCGGATGGAGCCCAACGTTCCTGCTAAGAAAGTTTTCGAATCCACCCCGGATGGACGACGCAGTAGAGGACGACCTCGCGGTAGGTGCCGCAAACAAGTGGAGGGGGACCTCAACCAACTTGGCGTGCGCAACTGGAGGCAGCTGGCTCGTAATCGTGCTAGCTGGAAAGGTTTGTTGGTTGAGGCCCAGGTCCACCCCGGACCGTAACGCCATCTAAGTAAGTAAGTAAGTGCTGAGAGTTTCTCTTGTTGGACCGATGATAATGAAACTGAACATCATGTCAATGAATTCTATCAACCAGAAGGGGTTCATTTGCACATTTTGAAGGTATTTGAAGTATTCTTCTTCTTCTTCCTTTTATCAGCGAGGTTATGATCCGAAAATAAGGGATCATAACCCTCCCACTTCACCGCATTTCTACTGATCCGCCTGTGGGGTTCGCCTAGGTAATTGAAGTATTCATGCAATACAATTCATTTTTTTTAATAGGATCTTCTTCTTCCTTTTATCAGCGAGGCTATGATCCGAAAACAAGGGATCACAACCCTCCCACTTCATCGCATTTCTACTGATCCGCCTGTGGGGTTCGCCTCCTTTTTTAATAGGATATTAATTGTAATTGAAAAAAATTAAGGAATACATCAACCATCAATGCTAATGCTCTCTGTGGGGAATAAGAGGGGGAGAGAATCTCATTTCGACTAATAGTTTTCGAGGATGTTGCCGTTAACAAATTGTTGTCGACAGTTGCAATTATGTTCTGGATTTTGGCACGTTGGGATCGCTCTCCACACTCATCTAAAGGCTTTTCGGGTCGCCCACTTTGCGAGGAACATCGCACGTCAGCTCATTTCCCCATACTCAACAGTTATTGAGCACGGATTTTCTAGCCAATCCTTGTTTTTTGAGAGGAAAGACTTTCTATTCCTACCAGCTTTCTGCCATTTGGCATTGAAATAGGGGACAAACGTTTGCGAAACATAACTTTTAATTGCTTGGAGGTGAAGCGTTGAGAACCCTGGGGGTTGGGAATCAGTTTTTAGCACAAATTTGTCTATTTCCCGACCATTTTCAATAAATAAATCAGCCAATTCGCGGTTGTACGATTTCAACTCTGTAATTTTAAGAGCAAGAAACGACTGGGGTGAAGATACTGCATCGATCTCAATCGTTATTTCATTAGGTACAGCTATTTCTTATCTTTGTTCGGGGACACGTTTAAACATGGTAAAATATCCATGTGCTAGTTCAAAAAAATTCGGGTAAAATTGTTGGGGTGATTTTTGAGAAAATTCTAATTTTCAATAACAGATAGACAGGCGGACAAATGGATAAACCAACAGACGAATAGAATTGCTTTCGAGATCAATACTAATTACTACCTATATTATTTATTATAGAGCACGTCGAAAAAGCAATCTTTTAACTTTGTCTGTTTGTCCTTCATTTCGTCGTTTGTACGTCTTTGGACTGCAGCGTGAATGATAACTGGATTTATTTTAAACTTCATATCTGAGGCTATGAAAAGGGAAATTTATGTATGAGTCTAGTTGACAATGAAATTCCCGCATATAAACCAGACATAACTTATATCATAACCATAAAACTCTAAGAGTGGGAGACTGGATCAAGCAATGCGACTTCCTGTCTAGGGTATTAATTCTTCCACTCGGGAGAAATTGAGGAAGTCAAGTGTCTTTTCCTGCGAGACTTTGTGAGAACAGTTAACCACTTATTGAGTTTTGTTTTTAACAAAGTCTGCACAACGGCACTCCTGGTGCATTACGTAGCACAGGAAATAAGTTTTATATTCTAACCTCGCAGGCATTCAGAAGAAGTTCTTTTCCTTAAGCGGAAGGAGATTCTGGTGAAGGACGGTTCATTAAAATATTGTCGTTTGCCTTGTGAAAATCTCATTTGAAAGCCGGGATTCAAACAGTAACTGCAAACTCAATATATCATTCACCAAATATGTATTACTTATATCAATTTCTACATGTCTAGCGACAAAACAGATTTGGCGGATGCTGGACCTAAAACGTTCTAAGAATTTGATATCTCTCAACAGATTGCATATCGGCGCTATAATAAGTGTCATCACTGGACACTGTCTAATAGGCAAGCATGCTACAAGGCTAAGCCTCTTTGCGAACGACTTTTGTAGAAGATGCATGAATGAAGGAGAGGAAGAAACTATTCCTCTCCTTCTTTGTTTCTGCCCAGCTCTCTCCCGTAGAAGGAAGCTTCACTTAGGAGCCCCCTATTCCAACAATTTAGGCGACCTGATAGATATTGATATTAAGAGCTTCCTACGCTTGATAAGAGGCTCAAAATGGTTTTAGCGAGTAGGTAGAGAGATTTTCTCCCATGATTCACGTGGTATCACAATGGACCTATCAGTGGTTTAAGTGCGTTGGCGATTCTTAGCTGGCGGCCACTTTAACCCCTAACCTAACCTATATCAATTTCAATAAACTCATTTTTGATACTAGAAAGCAAGGTTTGTAGTATCCTTCCACACGTGACATCTACATACGAGTACAAGGCCAATCAAAGGTTATTAAGTTGAGAGATGAGATCAGAAATCATAAACGTGACTAGATGAAGGATCCAAACAGTGTACGTGTTTTCGAAATGTTATCATGAAGATAAAATACTAGGCAATGAAATCAGCAAGTTCGCGCGTCAGCTCTTTTGAGTTTTTTTTTTTTTTTTTGTTTTAAATGAATACCTACATGAAATTTTCGCAATTTCCTTACCTCGATGCCCATAACAGTTCAATTTTGCAACTGAAAATTAAAAAAAAAAAAAAAAAAAAAAACAATTCTAACCTCTCTTGATGAACATTTCCGCTGTTGCAATCCCCTAACCTCTGCAAGTTAAAATTTATACAGAAAAAGTTCAGAGCAAAGCGAGAGAAAAAAAAAATCACCGACAGCACTAACCCAGTAAACTTCATGAACAACTTGCAAATAAAATGATTTTCAGTTTTCCTATTTGAATATTCAAAGCAGGTGGAAATCAGCTCACGATGATCTGAAAGACGACTCGGGCCGTCTAATTGTCTGTCTATTTATGTTTTTTTTCTCTCTTTCTTCTCTGTCTCTTCAGCTATTTTCCATTTGATTCCTTGCCCTACAACGACTGTCAGTGTCTTTTGCTGTGCTCTATTTAGCAAAAAAATTGCTAACATAGTAATTGTGCTTAAAAACACTGAATATGTATTTCAGCGTGTGTCCTGTGTGCGGTAAAAACTCATTGACCATTCATATAAACGTGTTTGTGTGTGAAGATCGGCGTTAAGCCAAACTAAAACGTGATAAATATCACCATCGCAATAGATATGGTTTCGTATTGCAATTGTTGGCGATGTGGGACTTATTTTAATTTTTCTTTCTGCTTTGCAGTTAATTGTTTATATCTGTGCCTGTTTTTGCTTTTAAAACTACTGTCATCATGAGACAAATGGCGTTACACGTTGCATTGATGAGAGAGTAATAGCGGAGTAAGAAAGCATTTTTTTTTTTTTAATTAAGTAAAGGAAAGAAAAGGTGACGGACAGAATTGCCAATTGCGAATTGTAAGTGTGCTTACTTAGTCGAGTGTATCCACGAGAGGCTATCAAAGACGATGATGACGACAGACAGACGACGACGACGGCGACGATTACTACTAAGACGGCAGACGGCTACAACTAACAATGACAGACAACTTACACATGTGAATTCGGAGAAACATAGTTCTGGGTCAATTTCGTTACGTTTATTTGTTTTGTAGATTTATTTTCGGATTCATTGATTTTTGTTTTTTGTTCATTTTTTTTGTATTCTTGGTTTTGTGTTTTCTTTGCGATTGGCAAAGTAATTGAGAAAAATAAGCTGAATAATATTTTGCGTAAAGTTTTGAAGGTTGATGGTATTCATGTGTATGGAGTGATTTGTTGAAATATTATTGTTTTTGCAAAACATTAGGAAAAAACAAAGCTACGCACTTGCAATCAATCATCATATTTTGATGTGGAAAATATTTTTTTTAAGGAGATATTTTTGATGGGCCCATGAACGTTTCCTATGCAAAAGATAAATATAAACACAAGTTTTTAATCTCTACAGTTGTGATTTGTATAAAAATTACAAGGTTATTTTAAGAACATGTTTAAAAGCTTTGCTCAGGCAGATTCTTCGAGACCATCTTAGATGAACAGTATAGTAGAGGAAGGCGGACGTGGATATGGCGGGACAATAACACAGCTGTATGAACGGTTGTGTTGGTTAAAACTCAGGTCAATCATCATAATCTACATTTTTTGATGGCTACATTAAATAATAATAGACGCTGAAATCCAATCCTTCCAGACAACACTTGATTTATTATAAAAACTTTTTTGTGGAAGTCCATAGTTTAACAATTAACCATTTTAGAGTACCTTGGTGAACAACAAAGCTCAATTTGGCCGACCATACTTGTAAGTTTAAGTCCTACTGCATCTCAGGCTGTATCATTATTAAAGTAGGATAGCAAGATTTTCGTTATCGAAATTCTGAGTTTCTTTAACGTGTGCTTCATAATTTCACGGTTCGCAGTAAAATAATACCGCTTACTACAAGGCCAAACGGCAGTGTATGCGATTATATGAAAATATAAAGTTCTCACTTAGCCTAGGCCTACCAACTCCAACTCTCCACCTCCACGGTGGTAACTGCTGGGTGGCTAGTACCTTGATCGGAGATTGGGCAACCAATCCTTTTGGAAGGTCTTGGGGTCAGCAGTGCTTTCTTTTCTTAAATTCAATAGATGGAGTCAACGGTGGTATCTACAGTTCAAGTTATATATATTTGGAACAACAACTCATTAAATTCCTTGGACTAGCTTCTCGCAACCACTCGTGTTTTGTGCGTTATATTTTGCGCACGAATGGAAGGGATCTAAATTTTGTGCCATATCCGAAGTGCATTTTTTGTTTTTGAGAACCTTTCTAATGAAAACAATACTATCGGATGTTTTAAAAACCTTCGCGAGAGGTGGGACAGTGGGGCCACTGTACTCACACAATTCAAGTTGGGATTAGCTTAATGGACAGCTCGCAGGAGCTGCTTTGACGTATTCGTATCACAGGTCGGTAAAGAATGTCTAGGGTTAGTCAAGACCTTGGAATAGAGATAGTGGCGGAGGAGCCCTTAACGAACCAACGGCAGCGCTCACTCTCTCGCAATGGACTACAATTCGAAATCGTGATTGTGCCGTTGGAGTAACTTCTCTGCCACATAAAAAAGTAATGGTTCCGAAATAATCAAAAGCCTCGTATAAGGAAAATTCAATTGCTGACGACCCTAGGAAATTGTGACATCTACTACGGTGATTCTTATAGGGATATACTTACTTACTTAGGTGGCGCTACAGTCCAAGGTGGACCTGAACCTCAACCAACGAACTTCTCCAGCCAGCACGGTTACGAGACAGCTGCCTCCAGTTGCGCACGCCAAGTTGGTTGAGGTCCCCCTCCACTTGTTTGCGCCACCTACCGCGAGGTCGTTCTCTACTGCGCCGTCCATCCGGGGTGGATTCGAAGACTTTCTTAGCGGGAAGGTTGGGCTCCATCCGCTCTAAATGACCCAGCCATCTTAGTCGATGTATGTGAACTCTTCTGGCTAAGTCA
Organism: Brachypalpus laphriformis; assembly: GCA_945910035.1. Classification (NCBI taxonomy): domain Eukaryota; kingdom Metazoa; phylum Arthropoda; class Insecta; order Diptera; family Syrphidae; genus Brachypalpus; species Brachypalpus laphriformis. Next base: position 137,826,601 of record OX246756.1, read on the forward strand.
ATGTCCTTGTACATGCCGTATAGTTCGGCATTGTACCTTCTCCTCCACTCACCGTCTATGCAGATGGGACCAAAGATCGCTCGAAGAACTTATCTCTCAAAATAACCAAGGGCATCCTCATCCGGTTTTGTCAAAGCCCATGCCTCTGCGCCATACAGCAGGACTGGGATGATTCATGTCTTACAAAGAGTTACCTTAGTAGTTCAAGATAGGGCTTTGCTACTCAATTGCCGTCTTAGCTTATAAAAACAACGATTGGTAGGAGTAATTCTTCGTGTGATCTCCCTACTGATGTCATTTGCGGAGCTCATCATAGAGCCTAGGTAGACAAAATCCTTTACTACCTCAAAATTATGTCTGTCTATTGTGGCGTTGTGTCCAAGACGCCGATGTTGGGTGTCCTTTTTTGTAGACAGCATATATTTTGTTTTGCTTTCACTGACCTCTAAACTCATCTTTGCTGCCTCGATTTCAATACTCGGAAATGCCCCATTGACGGCCCGCTGAGTTCTTCCGATTATGTCAATGTCATCGGCGTAAGCGAGTAGTTGTACAGATTTGTAAAAGATTGTACCTCCGGCGTTGGCTTGTGAGTTTCGTACAATTCTCTCAAGTACTATGTAAAAGAGATAGCATGATAGCGCGTCACCTTGTCTAAGACCTTTCCTGACATCGAATGGTTCGGTGATGTTCTTACCGACTTTGATGGAGCAGCAAAAGTTCTAGATCGTCATTCTGCACAAATGAATGAGCATGGCAGGGATGCCAAGACTAGACATGGCTCTGTATAACTCGTCTCTATACACGCTATCATACGCAACTTTGAAATCGATAAAGAGGTGGTGCGTATCGATTTCATATTCATGGGTTTTTCTCAAGATCTGCCGCAGTGTGAATATGGTCAATGGTGGACTTTCCCGGCCTAAAACTGCACTGATAAGGACCTATCAGGTTGTTGACGATCGGTTTTAGGCATTATCATAATACGCCAGACAGGATCTTATATGCGATGTTGAGGAGACTTATACCTCTGTAGTTGGCGCAGTTCAGAGGGTCTCCTTTCTTCGGGATCGGGTAAACGATGCTGAGGTTCCATTCATCGGGCATACTTTCGTCCGACCAGATTTTACAGATGAGCTGATGCATGCTCCTTACCAGCTCATCTCCTCCTGCCTTGAAAAGTTTAGCGGCAAGGCCATTGGCTCCAGCAGCTTTATTTGATTTGAGTTTAGATATCGTTATCCTCACTTTATTCTGATCAGGTTGACGGAAATCCAGATTTTCATCGTCACTGTTGGATAGCTCATACTGCATGACAGCGGAATATTGGTCATCTTCACCGTTTAACAGTCTGCAGAAGAGTTATTTCCATATTCTCATCACCGACTTCGATTCTACTACCATGTTACCATTTTCGTCCCTGCAGGCTTTTGTTCTGGCTTTGAAACCCTGGCATGTTCTTTTTACCTTTTGGTAGAATTTTCGAACATCATTCTTGCAATAAAGTCTCTCAATCTCCTCGATCGAGCGCTTCTCATGCTCATGCTTATTAAGACATCAAGCAACCCTTATTCGGATTTGGATTATCTATACACGCAGACTAAGCCAAGGGTCTTAAGCTTCCGACAAGTGAGCGAGCATATCATGACAATTTGGAACAGGAATAAATTCGCTAACATAAGCCTGATGTGTGTTCATGCCCCCATGGAACAAAATGGATCCTGCCACCAAAGATTGTTTTTACGAGTTTCTTCAGAAAACATACGAACAATGTCCTAAATACGATGCTAAAACCGTATTGGGCGATTTGATCGCCAAAATAGAAGAGGAAGACATCTTTGGCAGGGCAGTCAATAAACATAGCCTACACGGCACCGCGTCTGACAACGGACTAAGGCTTATTGATTTCACTGTGGAGTCAAACATCACTGTAGTAAGCACATTTGCAAGAGACGGCCAGAGCTTTCGCTGAACGCGTGTCACGAAATCCCTCAATCATCCCTATGTTGCTGAAGACCAATGGCAATGCTGTCAAAATGTCATTGGAAACGGCACAACTGATATACTGGGCTTCGCCCGACGAACATCGCAAAACCCCTGGTTTGACGGAGAATGCCGGCGAGTGCGTGCAGCATATTATAGAGGCACCAGTCTCCTCAACGTTGCATACAAGGTCTTTTCTACGATATTGATATGCCTGAAAGCTTTTATCAAGAGCCTGATTGACCGCTATCAGTGCGGTTTCAGGCCAGGAAAGTCCACCATCGATCAAAACTTCACATTTCGGCAGAACCTGGAAAAAACCCAAGAGTCCAAATTTATACTCACCATCTCTTTATCGATTTCAAGGCCGCCTATGACAGCATCTATAGAGAGGAGTTATATAGAGCTATGTCTAGTTTTGACGTCTCTGCCAAACTTGTTCATCTGAGCAGGATGAGGGTGGAGAACGCTCGCTGCTCCACTAAGTTCTGTAGTGACCTGACCGAGATCTTTGATTTCAAAAAAATGTTTTAGATAAGGTGATTGACTGTCGTGTGGCCTCTTTACTATCATACTTGAACGGCTTGTGCGAAACTCACAAGCCAACACCAGAGGCACAGTCTATCAAAAGTCTGTACAACTGCTTGCATACGCCGACGATATTGACATTATTGAAAGAACTCAGCGGGTTGTCACCGGTGCGTTTGCAAGCATTGAAACAGAAGCGACCGAAATGGGTCCAGTGATAACACTTGCCATCCCATTCCTGCTTTACAGCGCTGAAACATTGACTTTATTGAAAGCGGTTGAAAATCTCATTGATCGCTTTAAGAGAAAAACCCATTGACGGGTTTTGGAGAAGAAGATTCAGTGAGGACTAAACGAGGTATACAGCGACATCCATCTAGTAAACAAAAAACAAAAAAAAAAGGTGTATTGGACTTTTGAGATGGCTTGGATATGTAGAATGGACACCAATGCTCCTTGATTGAATATCTCAAATTAGGCTGATAAAAAGAACAACTTCTTGTACTTAATAAATAATACGTTCACTCCAGTGGTAATTTTTATCCAGATCAGATAGAATTTTATTAGCCTTAATATGATTGCTACTGACTACTTATGTACTTACATATATTGAACTCATTGGGAATAGTTAGTGATACAAAGAAAAGTCTTATTATATCGTAAGATACACCAGCGCATTTACCAATATTTATTCTGAAACATACAATATTAAAGTTGCAATTTGGTATTGAATAGGTTCGATATTTCTCTGGAGAGAGAAGAAATCATAAGTTCGTCGAAACGTCACTTGTGGCAACACTTATTCAATTCTAAACTAACTGAATGTAGTTTGTCATCTTGAATTTCTTATACTTATGTTTTTCTCAGTTAATAACATGTGCTTTAGATAAAGAAAATATCCAACGCACAATACGCTTTACCCTTCGAAATTGAAAATGTCATCATCGGCTGAAGCTATTTTCGGTAGCACTATATCACATGATTTAAGCAGCTTGGTTTTGTTGGGTTTTTCTCAGATTTTAGCGACAACACAGGGATTTCACATTGACTCATGCCAGTTTTAATCCCTGCATCTATCTTAGATACATCCCTGTTCCAGGTATGGAATAATAAATAGAAGTTTTTTTTTCAAAACAATACTGACAGAGTTTGTCATATTAGAATAAATTATATACGAATACGAATATATAAAAAATGACTTCCCTAAATGGAATTGACATTTTCAAGACTTTTCAGTCTTGTTTCAACTGAATGTATATGGTATGCCATTGAATTTGCTTGCACTGCAACAGTATTCTGCGAATTGTGAGAGCGTTTTTGGTTAATTTAAGTTACATACCATATGTGCATATTTACTACAAATGTAGAAAAACAACGTCCGCCTGTCATGTCTGTTCTTTACTGTCAAGTATAGTGGTCCAATTTCGATGTTGTTTTGGGTGTCGGCTACGATCAGTCTGCCACCCCTGGGATGCTAAGAGAGAAAAAAAAATTCCATTTGCCCTAACCACTACACAAGAAAAAATAGACGCGAAGTAGGCAAAAAGAGATCTGACAGAGTGATCTGATTCGATCTCTATCTTCCCTTTGTTTTGATCTGAATTTTTGCTTACCTAAAGTAATTAGCTTAAGCTGTCGATGGATTTACTGCTTAGAATTAATTGCTATCTCGATATTTTCAATGACGAACTACATAAGTTTCGTCAGCGGCAATGCTGGTACATGGTTCAAACACTCAATGATAGCGACAAAAAATTTAGATCGATTTTCAGGTTTTAAGTTCTTGCAGATTTTGTGTAAATGGTGGTAAAGAAATCATAATTTTTAAACGCGCTTGCCATTCGGAATTTCCTTACATGTAGTACGAAAACTTTATTGCTTTCGCCTTAGCATTCGTCTGTCTTTCGTTCGTAAACGCAAGTTATGATATTTTGTGTGTTTTCATTGGGTTTTGCAACCCAAGAAAAACAATACATCTCATAAACGCCTTCTAGTCAATCAAAAAGCTTCACCAAACCGGTCAAATAATTCAGAGCTGTAGGAGAAATTGACCGGCAGAACGGAGTGAACGGAACTCCTCTGCTTATTCTGCACTTGACGAATTCCTGATTTTACGTTCTACGAAATTTTATATACACTTAAATCTTAAAACGTACTTTTTATCATATTCTAAATAATTGATTTAAGACTTTTAGAATATCTTCCCAAAGCGAAGTGGATTCACATCTTCAGCAGTGAAAACAGCTGGTGTATTTTCACCTCTGTTTACGGCTTTACTAGGCCAAATTAAGCGATTTATATTGGGAGAAAAAACAAAAATCTTAAGATCCTTCTCAAAAGAATTTTGCTCGGATGAAAATCAAATACAACTTTTGTCTTGGTATACTAAAAGATGCCATTTGACGCATATTCTTATCATTAGACGTCTTATTTTTTGTTTGCGTATATTTTTTTAATAGGACGCATGTCGAACTCCTAGTAATCAAAAATTTTCTGGACTTTATAATTTTTTAGTAATTTGTTCATGTAAAGTTCAAAATAATCACCTGACAACGTCTGTAATTGACTGACTGTTTCAGTATTATTAGTTCTACCTAGCAAAGGACTCCATTAGTCCATTTGTGTTGAGCTCACCTTTTGTCCTGCAATGAGAAAGAAGTAAAATCAGTAAGGTTTCACTACTTTACAATTTTAATACATAAAATAAATAAAAGTTTGCAAGTATGTACTGATAGTCTTGAAGAGCTAGATACGCCATGATGAGACGTCCTTGTAAGTTTCGGTGTTTGATTGTACTCGTATATTGTTTAACTATAAGGCTTGTCAATTTATGTTATTCCAACAGCAACAGTCCAATAAATGTATAGTTTTGTGTTATATAACCTTCCTAAGCAAACAGTATAAACTCAGTATATTTACTCAACATTTTAAGGATTTACACAACAATTTGTTTTTCTCACCTATCTGTTTGGCCAATAGAAACTATTGCTCTTAGTTAACTGATTAACAAATAACATTCAAACAAATATGTGTTCACTGCTAATTAAAAGAATATTTTCAGTGCATGTGCGCTTCCCCAATTCAAAGTCCTTAAAATTTCTGCAGATAATTCCTCCTACTTTTACATACTCTTATCTTATTCTATAAATAAATAATAGCATATCTGATGAGTAAAATTTTATTTCAACCTATGGTTGACTCACTTTACGAGATGACCTTGGCAAAAATTTCACGGCATACTTCCCTGAGTTGATGGCTCAGCGAAAAAAAAGCATCACCATATATTCCTTTTCCCATATACGAGTATATTACCAGTCTGAAGCAGCAACTGCTTCTGGTGCTTACTCACTGATGAAAGGAACTCATTAGAGCGTAAATAGTTATGTAATAGCATTTTTATTTGTTTTGTGTTTTTTTTTTTTTTTTCTTCTTTTTTAAGTTTCCTCATTTTACTGATAGTTGCAGAGATTGGGTATAAAAAGAGGAGCACAAAACGGCAATGAGCAAAAAGAAGACAAAATGTAAAAAAAAAAATCGTCTTACGGAATCTCTTGTATATCCTACTGACATTGATCTTCACCACGTGTGTGTGTTTTTAGCTCAGATGAGCAAATAATTTCGCTTTTTATTCAGCAGCGAAGTAATTTCGTTTTCATTTTGACTTTTCATAAAACTGCAGAGAACAGAAACATGAGTTCCAAACGATTGAATTCGTTGCGGTGGTACGTGGTGCGCGTATGATTTTTTTTATTTTTTTGTATTGTCTGTACATTTGACCGTCTTAAGCTTTCTTCAAATATCCGTAACGAATTTTACCACAGTAATGTTTTGTTGTTACACTTAACGAATCGACGAATCACACACAATGAACACACAAAACGACGCTAAGAAACCCCGCAAGTAATCGAAAAAGAAGCGGAAAATTGGTTTTAATTTTGAAGGTCATGGTTACGGAGTTAGTAGAGTATGTTATTATTGTTATTATTTTTTGTTGTATTGTTGAATGAAAAGTTGATAGGAGTAAGTAGGTACTGGGTGGAAGTTTGGGTATGTTTTGGTGAGAACTTGATGCGAAAGTTTTCAAGGCTAATTATAATTCGATGTAATAACTAGAATGAAAAAAAGGAAATTATAAAATCATTTAGTTGAGCAACTACACCGTAGACAACATAAGAAGTTCGCAGGTCAACTCTTTTGATACGCATGTTGACATTTAAAAAAATTGGAAATATTACGCTTAGACTATTCTTGTTTACCCAGTATATATGTATGGTATATATTCATTACAAATGTGTTAATTTTTTGTTACTTTCAAAGTTGCGTTATTTAAGCAGATTTGTACGTAATGAATATTTCCAGCAATAAAAAGATAATAAATAGAAACCAGTAAGCGCGGAAGAGTTATTATTTTAAAACGAGGAGCTTGGCTTATTCTTACATTAAGTGTACACAAATCCAGAAAGTATATAAAAGAATACTGAAAACCTAATTGAATTTCGTAGGGAAATGAGTCTCCTACGGCTTAATACTACTATATAATATCTGCCATCGGGATACTATTGTCGTTCAACCGAATCGTCGCTGAACTAGTCCAGCTGACTCATGTATATAGCAGAAGTTTATTCTTATTTGCGAATATTAATATGAAAAAAAAAAAAAGACATACAAAACTTTTTTTGCCCATACTGCAGTGTTTTAGGACAGCATTAAAATGATTAAGTTATAAGAAAGATAACGATAGGGATGAAATCCAAGAAAAAGAGACAAAAATTAAAAATCAGGAGTAGATTACTATTAAAGCAACAAACGCGTCACTAAGTTTTCTTCGCACTCTGCTCCTCCGAGATGTATCTTCACATAAAATCTTTGCTGACAAGTTCCTACTTAATGTTTTTCAATTTTCTGAACCCTTTACATGCATAATGTTTACATCGTTCGAGTTATAAAATAATATGCAGAAACTTTTGTGGAAACAGTTCACAAAACGTGCCAAATTTCTGGTTAGTTAATGTACCTATTATAGATATGGCTCAAAGGTTAATCAAGATATTCGACGCAAGTGGTGCATGTTATAAAACCAATAGGACATCATATCTGCCGATTTATTAAAACTTTCACCGGTGTGACTCAATATGTGCCTAGAGCCCAGGTACATCGATTCACAGAAATTGGGCATTTTAAAAAGAAGGCAATGCAGTGAATTGCACGGAAAATATGGGTATGCAGTCTTATGTATGTATGTATGTATACTAAAGCCAAGGTACCTTACACAGCGCTATTCTTTTAGCAATTGGGTATCATCGAAGCAATAAGTGTGTGGCAATTTTCAATTTCTTCAAGATTGAAGACTTTCTTACCACCATGCAGGCTACATCGTTTCAGGTGGTGGGAAATGCGCTGATGTATTTTTTTTATCAGCTGATACAATCTTCATGGTAGAAAAAGACCCTGCCACCAAAGAGTGTTTCTACGAGCTTCTCAACAAAACATACGAGCAATGTCCTAAATACGGCGTTAAAATCGTATTGGGCGATTTTAACGCCAAAACAGGAAATGTAGGGCAGTCGGTAAGCATAGCCTACACGACACCACGTCTGATAACGGACTAAGGCTAATTGATTTCGCTGTGGAGCGAAATGTCACCATAGCAAGCACATGGTTTCCTCATCTCGATATTCATAAGCAGACATGGCGGTCCAATGATCATGTAACGATCAACCAAATTGATCATATTGCGATCGACGTAAGGCATGCCTCCAGTATTCTGGATGTCCGGACCTTCCGAGCGGCCAACATAGACTCGGATCATTACCTTGTTGTAGCCAAGGTACGAATGCGGATATCCCAATCTGAGCAACAAAAAAGAATTACTGTGAGAAAATTTAACGTCGAAAAGCTACATTCGCAAGAGACCGCCAGAATCTTCGCTGATCGCGTATCCCGAAATCTCTCAATCACCCCTCTGCCGCCAGCATCAAGTACCGAAGACCAGTGGCAACGCTGCCAACATGCCATCAGAAACGCCGCGACTGATGTGCTGGGTCTCGCTCGCCCACCACCGCGAAACCCCTGGTTTGACGAAGAATGCCGGCGAGTGCATGCAGCAAAACAAGAGGCATACAAAGCGCCGCTGACGAGAGATGCTCGTGAGCTCTGCAAGCAAAAGAGACGGGAAGAACATCGGCTTCTCCAAAAGAAGAAGAAAGAGCATAAGAAGCGCGCGTTTGAGAATATTGAGAGCTTATACTCCACGAACAATGCACGGAAGTTTTACCTAGAGGTAAAGAACGTGTCAGGGCAGCAATACCCATACAGAAACCTGTAGAGATGAAAATGGAAACCTCGTAGTAGAATCACAGTCGGTGCTGAGAATATGGAAAAACTACTTCTGCAGACTGTATAACGGCGACGAAGACCAACATCCCGCTGTCAGGCAGAATGAACCAATCAACATAGACGATAATAATCAAATTTCCGCCCACGTGACCAAAACGAAGTGAGGATAGCAATATCTAAGCTAAAATCCAACAAGGCTGCTGGACCTGACGGCTTACCGGCCGAACTTTTCAAGGCAGCTGGTGATGAATTGGTAGAGTACATACATCAGCTCATCTCTAAGATTTGGTCAAACGAGTGTATGCCTGATGAATGGAATCTTAGTATCGTTCGCCCGATCCACAAGAAAGGAGACCCCTCAACTGCGCCAATTATACGTATAGAGGCATCAGTCTCCGCAACATCGCATATAAGATCTTTTCTGAACGCCTGAAACCTTTTATCAACAGCCTGATTGGACCCTGTCAGTGCGGTTTCAGGCCAGGAAAGTCCACCATCGATCAAATCTTCACACTTCGGCAGATCCTGGAGAAAACACAAGAATTCCAAATCGATACTCACCACCTCTTTATCGATTTCAAGGCCGCCTATGACAGCATCTATAGAGAAGAGCTTTATAGAGCCATGTCTAGTTTTGAGATCCCTTTGATGTCAAAAAGGCTTTAGACAAGGTGACGCGCTGTCATGTGACTTCTTTAATATTGTACTTGAACGGATTGTGCGGAACTCACAAGCCAACACCGGAGGCACTATCTATTACAAGTCTGTACAACTGCTTTCATACGCCGACGATATAGACATTATCGGAAGAACTCAGCGGGCTGTCACCGGTGCGTTTGCAAGCATTGAGGCGGAAGCGCCCAAAATAGGTTAGGTTTAGTGATAAACGAGGGCAAAACCAAGTATATGCTGTCAACAAGAAGGGCCAACACTGACGAATTGGACAAAACGTCACAGTGAGCAGCTATAACTTCGAGCTAGTAAGGGACTTTGTTTACCTTGGCTCTGCTATAAATTCTACAAACAAGATCAGCGCAGAAATCAATCGAAGATTAACTCTTGCCAATCGCTGTTTTTTTGGTCTTATAAGGCAAGTCGACAGTAAAGCCCTATCGCGACCAACTACGGAGACTCTATATAAGACCTTGATCATCCCAGTCTTGCTTTACGGCGCTGAAACATGGACTTTATTAAAAGAGGATGAAGATATCTTCGTAATATTTTCGGCCCCGTTTGCGTTGACGGGTTTTGGAGGAGAAGATTCAATCACGAACTATACGAGCTGTACAGCGACATCGACCTAGTCAAAAAACTGCGAATTGGACGTCTAAGATGGCTAGGCCATGTAGAGCGAATGGACACTAACGCTCCGGCCCGCAGAGTCTTCGAATCTAACCCCGAGGGACGACGCAGTAGAGGGAATCATCGCCGTAGATGGCGCGCACAAGTTCAAGGGGACCTCGACCGGAGTGCGCAACTGGAGGCAATTAGCTAAAGACCGAGCTAAATGGAGAGGCTTGTTGGTTGAGGCCCAGGTTCACGCCGAACTGTAGCGCCACCTAAGTAAGTAAGTAATCTTCATGGTTTCCGCCCATATAACATGCCAACATTAGTTCTCGATTGTGCCTTGGGCTTGAGATGATGAAAATAGATGAAGGCCCTCTGTGTGAAGCTTTACACACTATCCTATGTATCATGCTTTTAGAATAAGAGTCTCATACTTGCATATATCATATAGCGTTTTTATTTGAGTGCCGTTTAAATATTTTGTGTGACACGTACTGTTATGCTGACGGATATTTTTCTACTTGTTATTGCATTTAAACACCGCATCAATTTTGAGTTCTCCCACCATCAGAACAACCGAAAAGAGCCACTGCCAGATAATCCTGCTGCCTTTCGGAAACGGCACTGGCCTTCCTCAAGCATATGAAAGAAGGGTTTTCAAAATACTCCCAGCTGACCGACGGCAGCTTTTAAGGCTTTTAGCCTTCTGTGCTAAGAAGCATTAATCTGGCACTCGTTTGAAAAAAATACAACCTAAGCTTGTAAAATTTGTATTTTACGGGAAATAATATGAGCAAAATGGATACTATTCAGTAATTGCTTTACAATGCGCAGAATAAAATACAGCATTTTTGGTCTTATAATAAGGTAGACATCCAGTTATAACTTATGTTATTTTGTTATTTTTCTAAGGTGATATCTTAGGATTTAATGATATTCCCGTAATTTATATAAAAAAAAGTTTTCAAACTATTGCACATTTAAGTTTACGAAATAAAATGCCCACAGATACCACTTCAAACTTTCCAACCAAACCCCTGTCACAGTTGGGATGATACATTCCAATTCGATTAGGAGCCATTTCATAAGGTCGCATCGTTAAATTTCACCAAGTCACATACTTGACTTCCCTAGCACAGCACAAAAGCGGTAGACGACAATAAACGAGCAAAAATATATCACAGATAAGCAGCAAAAATAAATAAAAACAAAAATGGGAGAAAAAAGAAAATAAATAAATCTAAGTAGCCGACGCACAGTGTGCACTCTCGCCGGTATAATTTCTTAAATGAAAAGACCATGACAATTTACCACACTAAAACACGATCACATATCTAAAGTGCCAACACACAAAAAGGCGATCATTTCTTTGGCCCCCAGTATAACTAAAGGAGCTGAGATATGTGCTGCAGCAGCTCCTGTCCATTTTGTTCATGTTACCAAGTGTACTCTGTGCCACTGTGTGTTGCCACACAACCTCTTCTACTAATCCACATGGCTATTGCTGTCGCTGCTGCTGCTGTATCCGAACTCATGGGGGTTAAGAGATATCTTGACGTTAACATTATCACCAGGCAATTCTAATGATCCAATTCCCACGGCTAGTCTCACTTAAAGTGCAATCACCACCATTACCATTCTTCCACTTCACTCCACTCTGGATGAACTGGTTAGTTGGTTGGCTCCTCACATCTTTGTATGTGTACTAGCTTGGATGCAATCCTTCGACTGCTATCCCTGGAAAAAGATTTTCACTTCAACACATACAGAAAGTCAAGCAAAGAGGTGGATGGTAGATCCGAGCATGTAGTAGCTCAATCCGTACGTCGCCTTGGCTGGCTATGTCGACTGCTCGCCTTTTGCTGTTTATGCTATGCCTACCATTTACTTATAACACTTACGTGTGGGGTGCTCTGCTCTTTGCCATGGCATGCCATTAATGGGTTTTGCGAATTACGTCCGCTTAACGCGTACCTGATCGATATTAAACGCAGATGAGAGATGTGTACTTAAACACGATGATGAATGGGGCACACCTGAAACGTAATGACGATCATGATGACTTTAGATAATCTGATTTCTCGGCTGCGACGATGCGTGTGCATTTAAGGAATTCCATGAAGGTTGCTTGCTTTGTTTGTTTTGTGTATCGATAAAATGTCGAAACAAAAGCAAATAACAGCCAAGGGCCCCACCTTAGAGAGCGAGAGATAATGTGGTGTGTAGAAGCGGGAAAATATCTCCCCGTAGTTCGGTTGAACCTTCGAAAGTAATCGGTGAGATAGAAATTAAATCGTGACCGAGATGTTATTTCTTCTTCTTTTACTTTCGATTTCTGTATTTTTTCTTAGTTTCGTTGAGGTTAAATGCTGGGTATTGTACAATTTGTGGTTATTCAGTGTACGTGGTGAAGAGGGCAGGGGTTATGACATGATACTCATTGCCTAAAAAATATATACGTCTATAGTACATATATATATCAGGAAGAAAGGAGGGTGAGAAATTATTGCGTGGATAACAGCATGTACAGTGATTATTGGCAAATAAACAGCACATAACAAAGTGTTTTTTCTCTGTGTTTATTTTTGTGGGACTTAGTTGAAAACTTTGCGTATGTACGTATGTACAAAACTATGACAAGTGGAGTAACCCGCAGTATGTGTTTCAAGAAACTTCTACCTATTGTTTCGGAATCATAACTGTAAGCGTGGTAGGTGGATTTGAGGTTATAGCACATGCAAACAACATTTCTATTGCAGTCAGTTGTAAAAGCCATATCATTCAAAATTTGTTCAGCTGGACTGACAAATGCGGGGTTGATGCAAGCCCGGTGAAAACAGAATTAATGTTTTTACTAGGAAACATAGGAAACATAACATAGAATTCGGAGATTACGTCTCCAAAAGTCGGAGATTCAAGTCAGTTTTCCGGACTACTCCAAATACTGAATCTGATCTGGAAAATGAGTATTCATGACCATGAAAAAGGAGGCCACTATAGCACTATATTCTTGTAAAAAAAAAAACATTAGGCTGTGTATGCAGTCGCCTCGTTCGCTAATAATGCATTGTCTAAACACTGCGGTAGAATGATCAATACTCTTTTCCTGATGGACAGCACTAGACTCCAAGTAATGTCTCTCTTTCCTATAATGTTCAGAGGAGGGCATGTATTTGAGTTACCAGCGCTTCACGAAATACGCCAATAGCGGAAAGGCAATGCTACATATCCTTCCTTTGAACATTTATGAGAGACAGGCAGGAATGCAATCGACATGGCGACTGAGAGAGTCACCACATGTCTAAATCCCAAGTTTAAGTTTTTTTTTATAATTTGAGCATACTCAAGGGGTTATGAATACACTTAACATACTATTTTAACTCTGCGCTCGCTGAAAAGAATAGATAGAGAAAGAGAAATATTTGGTGTACTGGTTGTTGTTTATGCTTCAGAGAAACTCCGGGGGTGACGTCTAGATAACTGGAGAGATTTTTATTATTTTTTATATTTGCTTCTGATTCACAGTACTTTTTTCGCATTTACCGACGTCATAGGCAAACCAGTCATCCAACAGAGCGAACAATTTTTCCAGATACATGACCAAGCTACTGACAGTGTTATGCCTTCGCAGGAGTCTTTACAAAAGCTTTCGCAATTGATCGGAGAAATAAATAAATGCTTGCTGGCGTTAGGATTTGAACCATAAACCATTAGCGTGGCAATTGACGACGTTACCGCTACACTATTCCCAAACCCAAGTAGCACTTATTATTGACACTAAGTAACACTGGTACTATCAGTCAACAGAGCTGCGATGAGAATGGAATTTTATATTAATGGATTTAATTCAGGGGATAATGGAGGCGCCGGAATCTTTGCAGTACTCTTAAGCATAAGCCAGTCTCTTAAAAATACTGCAGTGTATTCCAAGTGGGTGTTATGGCTATTCGTGAAGTTGATGTCCGACTGTCAATGAGGTAAATATCGATTTCAGAAAACCTCATTTATACTCCAACTTAACAAGTTTTAAAGTATTCGAATAAAAAATAATAAGATTAAGATTGATAAAGCTCTGTGATACATCTCTGAATGGGATATTAAAATATTCCAATTGTGCTGGGTTACTAGTCATGCAGATATTTCCAGCATCTGAAGACACATGAAATAGCATGAAATGATACTACTAGGTGGCCTTATGGATGGAGGGTTCAATATATCAATAGAGCGAGAACGATACAAAATATATACTAGCACTGCAACAGGCTACTGAGGGATGGTGCAATATTGATACGCGTAAACATACGAGACAGACGTGATCTCAGCTAAGTTGACGCAAAACAAGAAGTCTTATATTTATAAGCAGAGTACAAATATGAAATCTGGTCAAGACACTAACAGATCACTACGTACTAGATAGATATGTCGTAAGGCTAGAAATGTCAAACAATGACTTCCGCCGCAACTAGTGCATCAAAAGGAAGAGAAACGCTTTTTCTAGCCCTAATTAGGCCGCTTTCCTTAACCATTTCAAGATCAGTATGCATTTTAGAATAGGTTTTTGTGGTTTTGTCAAAATTTGCTCAAGTCATTGAATCTGTGTTCTCCGAGCGCCTGTCTTTTTGGTTTTACTTAGGATCGGATATTCGCATGAAATATTGGCAAGAAGTGGTCTGTTAGTTTCGACATGGATTCCAGAGCAATAATTTTCCTACATGATCTACATTGGCTTTAATATCACCGCGTCCCTGTGTGAGATCTGCTTCTACTGACCGGACTATCTCTGTCTGAGAGCTACCTTTCTCAAAGAGCTTTCATTTACGTGGTATATTTCTCAATACCCTCGTTGTACCAGGTGTCCTAGCCTCTATGCTTTTGATGACGTGAGTGAAATGCAGGTTTGACTATTGTTGCCTCAATCAAACTAGAGACCCGTACGATATGATTGGTATAATGATTGCGGTGCATAAAAAATGTGTTCTTTTTTTAAATAAAAGAAAAACAAATTCTTAGAGCACCCAAACTCAATGTGGTTCATTGTATTACCAAACAGGAACTTTCTTATATGCAGTAAATAAAGAAAGATCGATGCTATTCGATTCTCTTCGGGCGATGGTTTTTTATTTTTTAAATCAGTGCAACCAAACTTCAAAACATAGCAACCTGCACAATAGTAGTTGTTTAGATGTTGCTTTCGCTTGTTTTAGATAACCTTTTGTTTGTTGCAGTTTATTATTTACTTTACCCTATATTTTCTGTAAAAAATTGATGAAAGGTGGCTTATTTTGAACGTTTTATTTAGATAATATATGCAAACATGTTATACATAACTGTTCATAAATTTTAAAATAAATTGCACAGGGCAACAGTAACAGTGCAGTAGCAGGGCAACAGCAACGCTAATCCCAGCGCAACACTTCGCAGTTTTTTTAAGTTTCTTGATTCACCGATATACAATATTCATTATTTATCGCAGTATACTCCATTTTGTTAATCCATCCCCATAAATTTAATTATCACCTGCTATTCATTTTTATTGTAATAATTTTACTGCTAGGTCCAGCCTAACTAAGATAACATAGCTCTTACAAATGCCACCCATAGTCATGGATATTAGATTGTCATATCTTTGTGCTAAAAATATTCAAGAAGAATTAACAGATACTACTCAACGCTCGGCGCCAAAATCATCTTCAGAAATTTCCAATTAAAAGATATCCACTGGATATCCATTCAACTTCGATTAAGATTCGTTATGACCACCAATACCAGTCCTGCAGCAAGTTTTCTCTTTAATGACATTTTCACAGGGAAAAAGGATGCATAGCATAGCACACCCCAACTTTCATTCGGAGAAAATAATAATTTCACCCACGGCCACAATCAATTTGTCATCAAACTCAATGTGACAGCACCGTTTTCTGCAATAACTCATTTTATATAATTAAACAATATTTTAACCTATAAGCCACAATATGTGGTAGTACCTAATTGAGTTATCAGTGGATATGCACATGCCACACAGCTACGAGTCAATGCGCGCGCACACTCATCATCGGTACACAGCATATCCTGTGCCGTATGGCGCTGCAGCAGTAGAACCACCATGAGTGGTCCAATTCGAACGAGTTTTGCTACAAAGAATTCCCAGCAAATATGAAAATGAATGCAACCAACACACACATGTCACACACAGCACATGGAATATATGAATTCATCTAATGATTATGTCTTCAGGTGAAAAGCAAATCCAAACAGATACTCGTATTATACAAAGCAAGCTTGTGCAGATATGCGTACCCAATTGCAGGCAGTAATCAATTTTAGCCCGCTGAGCTAGAGACTAATTTTTCTTGGCCAGAAGTTAGACGTTAGCTAAGCAGTCAGACGATTCCTGTATGCGAGAGGGTGGGCAATGCGAATGCTATTAGGACTTCGTTGTAAAGCTATGAGTTTTAAAAAAAAAAAATGTTTGAATCAGCAGATTTGTAGATGTTTTTGTGTACTGTGGTTTGCTTTTTATAGAGGCACTTTTCGATGCAGAGCTGCTCAACCGGTGTAATTAATTTCATGAGGATGATATTTTCCAGTTTATTATTATGCAAGACATTTAGCTAAGAGTGGTGGATGTGCGCGATGGTGCGCTATGTGAAGATGGTATGTCTGTTTGTGGCGGGTGGTATCAATGCGGGATGATGATGGTATTTTGATGGTAATTATCGGGTGAAGAGAAAAGTGCTGTTGTGGCAGGTGATATGAGAAATGCGTAAAATGATGTTACTATGCCAAATAGAAGAGTTTGTTAGGTATATTTATTAAAGGAGGATGATACATAAAATAGAATTATCTGTTATATGGATTTTTATTCAAAGTCTAAGGTGGGGTATTATGGAGAAAGCATCATTGGCGGTTGCTTTTACAATGAAGATAGTGTCAAAGGCTATTAGAATCTTGGAATTCGCTTGGATAGGTCAGAAGACTTTGTACTTTACTACGTTTTAATCTTCAATGATTCTTATGTTTTAACTTGGCAGGTTTAACTATTAAGAAGGACGTCCTAAATTCCAAGTTTGCTGCAGACAAAATATCAACATAGGTGTAAGGAGATCGGTAGACGATTCAAGCAATTTCCTTATAGGAACTTAGTTCAACAATAGATTACAGCTTATATGATCAAGATGGGCGATGGGCTTGAATATTTAATTCACATTTTTGTTTGGACATATGACCAAGCTACTGGCAGTGTTATGTGTGTTATGCCTTCGCAGGAGTGTACAGAGAAGCTTTCGCAATTAATCGGACTGACTCTACGTATTTCATGAAAAATAAATAAATGCTTGCTGACATCAGGATTTCAACCATGAATCAGCGGCGTATCAATTGATGACGTTACCACTACACCATTGCCATCCTTATAATGGTTGAAAAGTACTCAATTTTCGAAAATGAATCAAGGAGTAAAGTTCCGTTAAATGTACGTTTTTAATAAAAAACAAATTGGCCATCTGGAGTGGATTTCAAGCAACACAAATATTCAATTATAGCAAAATCGTTCGAGCCGTTTGCGATGAAATCTAATCTATGTGAACTGCATTTCGGTGTTTCTGTTTATTTTAAATCTTTAACTGTCATTCTAAACATTCTTCTTCTCCTTAAATTATTACCATCAATATGAAATTCATATATTATATTATATTATCAAATGCAATTTAGTGTAGAATATTCTTCGGATCATGCTTTAACGGAGCACATAAGAAACGATATGAAAAATGATTAATGATCATCTACTAGACCTCAATATAAGAATGACAGACAACTAGGTATGTCACAGCTGTAAGATACCGCCATCCTCCGTCATATGACTGTTGAGCAAGAAAATCGTGTTTTGTTTTGTCATTTAAGAATTCTACTAATTGCGTGACATGTAATGCAATCTATTTCTCCACCAAATTCAAAGAAACGATATCAAACCACACACGATTCAACACCAATTTTCGTTCCAATCAAAGGCGTCCTTTGTAGACACAGAGACCATGAAATAGATCCCCAGACCTAGACTGCAAAAAAAAAAAAAAAAACTCACTTTAACTGACAAGAAATCACACCTATTTGTAATTGCTGGCATTTCTCACTTTACCCGCACCTAGTGCTCCACGTCTATCCCCAGCAAATAGCTGAGTGAGCTGCTTGTTGTATCATAGATACAGCTAACTTTTCTTTTATTTGCTCAGTCAATGAAGACACATATTGCTTACGCGAAACTGGATCAGACTATTTAAATGGATACGTAATGAAGCTTACACACTGTATGCGTAAGTAAGAGATGATTAGATATCGGAGAAAAAGCCAGGCAGAGATGAGAAAAGTTGAAGCTAGGTCAGGTTAAAAACGAAGTCAATAAGTCAATGTAATGGCATACAATAACTCACATTTTCAATCGTACATAAATTAATGTTCATACGTTAAATGTACACATGAGAAACAACTTCATCATCATCATTACTACACAAGCAGCACACAGGTGTAGATGAGATTGTATCTCCGCGTGACGTTGTTCAATAAATATTTGATTGACTTTGGAGCTATGGGTGGCTTTTCAATCTACGATTTTCGTTCAGAAAAAAGTCCACAACAAATATTTGAACTATTTATAGCCTATTCGAATTTGAAATGTGCCATACACTGTTATACAATGTTGTTGTAGAAAAATTAATTAACAGCGTAGTAAGGAATAAACTAGCGAATTAGAAAATGACAGAAGTCTCCGTGAAAATGGAAATATTTATATTACTATGAAACTAGCAAGCGGATTTATGGTATTAGTTGCGGATTGGCTTACCATCACAAAAGCTCGCTATGATGCTACTGGTTTGGAGGATATAAGAAGAAGTTTCCAATGATATGGATAGATCAGCTGATATCTTATGAGTCTTTAGAAATCTATCTTACTGACGCCTTTTTGTATACTGTTCCTAACGAAGCAGCAAAGTTGCTTCATTTTTTGCAGCGGCGCATCACCCAGTTCGCCTCCAAGTCAAATTGGTGGAAATATTAATACAAATTGGTCTTCTGAAACTTGGAAAGTAGAGCTATTAATTGCTCTCTAAAAAGTCTGTGCTTTGAAAAGTTTAAGAGAATAGCTAACTGGTTGTAACCAGGGATGAACCATAACGCCACCATCTTGCTGGTTATCGATGTCAGTGTTAAGTGCGATCAAGTAAACAATACCCACGAGGGAAACTCCACAGTTTAAACCGACGTCACGACGTGGTAAGTACATCTCATAGAAAATTAATAAACACACAAAGTAAGATCATGCAGGTTGACTTAGAAAGCCTAAGAAAGAGATCAGAAGACTCCGAGTTAATCTGCTTCACCATCCTAGAACCTGCCCAAGCTGAAAAAGGGTGGAGCTTTTCTTTTCGGGGTATATGGGTAAAATCTTATATTTGGTAGGTCACAGCACTCAGCTCATTGGCAAGTTCTGAACTAATATTTGAATGTAACTGTAAAAAGAGTGAAGCTTTCCTTTTTGGATTAGGAATAATGTTTTGGCATAGTAAAAATGGGTACAATCTTATGCTTGGTAGGTCACAGCACTCGGCTCATTTCCAAGTTCTGATCTGAGTTCTGATGCCGAGTTATCCTGTAGAATTGGTCAGGCTGGATCAATTTTGAGAGAGCTTGGCCAATCTGTTATAAGGAAGGCCGAACTTAGTATTCAAGCTAAGCTATCGGTTTTTAACTTGGTCATGAAATTTGGGTAGTGACCGAAAGAATAAGATCGCGGATACAAGCTGCCGAAATGAGGTTCCTTCGCGGTGTTGCTGGAATAACTCGTAGGGATCGAGTGCGCAACACCAGAGTACGCGAGGCGCTCAACGTTGGGCAGCTACTTCTCCGAACGGAACGATCTATGCTTCGATGGTTTGGTCACGTAGTGCGTATGCCCCCAGACCGGCTTCCAAGACGCGCCATGGTTGCCGTGCCATCAGGTAGACGACTTCGCGGAAGGCCCAGAAATAGATGGTTGGATCAAGTCCGACATCTCTCTTGGAGCCGCTTAGGGATTCTCCCTGATGAATTGGAGTCAATGGCGGAGGATCGAGAAGGATGGAGAGTCCACCTGAGCATCCTACCCCCGCGACCCTCATGAAGGATTAGCGGGCCATTGAAAATGAATGAATGAATGAACTAATATTTGAATGTAACTATAATATTTTCGTATAATGTAGAAATTAATTCGAAATAATGGCGCAAATAAATTACTTTGAAAATTCTAAAAAAGAGTTCTATGTGTTTGGATCAATGAATATATTTTGGGCGGTAAAGTAGTACATTACATATGTATCTACAAATATATTTATGTGAAGCCAACGTACTTTCCATTTGCTCTTCAAAATACTACTTAGAAAGCTTCTCAAAAACAAAAAATTCGCCCTTCGGATACGGCACAAAACTGTAGGGCCCTTCCATTCGTGCGAAGAATATAATACACGCAACACGAGTGGTTGCGAGAAGTTCGGCCTAGGCACTTTACGATTTATTTTACATACATTATTTGAATGAGTGTGTTAGAAAGCAATTCGTAATACATATGTGCATGCCTCTAAGAGATCTACAAAAATATGGTATGTTTATGGGAAAACAAAATGTGATAAAATTGTTCAACATCTATTTTTTTTTTTTATTTTTTATTTTTTTATAATTTGCGCGTGCCAAAGGGATTATTAATACCCTTATACTGGTTCTTAGGGCACGGGCGGTTGGGAAAAGGGGGGAAAGAGACAGAGGAGATGCCGGTTTGCGTTGGCTTTAAATGTTTGTAGGTTGTAATGTTGAGGAAACACAGAGGCTGGTAGATCGTTCCACAAACGTGTTGTTCGGCTTATAAACGAATCCCTATATTTGACAGTACGTCCGAAGTTGGGCTTGAGGGTGAACTGATGTGCATTCGAAGCATGACGCGTATTGCGGGTGAAGTTTTGAAGGGGAGGAATGCAGCTGGCTATTTCGCTGGAGCATTTTTTGTAAAAGAAGCGATAAAAAAGGGAAAGACATGAGACCTTTCTACGATGTTCAAGTGAGACTATTGAGTTCACAATGTCTCGCATTTTCGACAAAAGAGCCTGATGCCAAACTCTGTCAAATGCCTTAGAAATATCGAGCGCAACCATCTTTGTTTCGCCGAAGTGATGTAGAGGTTGGTTCCACTTCTCGGTGAGATATGCCATCAAATCACCAGTGGACCTGTTGCTACGAAAACCATACTGCCGGTCATTGAGGAGTTTTCGTGAATCAAGATATTTCATAAGCTGACGATTTATCAGCGTTTCCATGACCTTGGAAAGAAGGGACGTTAGCGCAATGGGTCGGTAATTGGAAGGGGAAGAAGATTCGCCTTTTTTAGGGACGGGCTGGACAAATGCTGTTTTCCATCTTCTCGGAAAGAGCCCAGAAGAGTAGGACAGACAGAAAAGCTTACGCAGAGGTTTTGCCAGCGTGGAAGAAGAAGAAAAATTTTTGTGGAAAACAAATTTTTTTATATAACGTACAGCTCTTTAGAGAAAACTCTGGTACAGTCTTTGTCCTTGATTGCTTGTTGAGATCATTACGTTACGTCCGTTCTTTAATATTTAATATTATTTGTTTGTATTAAGTTGTTGAACGAAAAGTCGCCGCTTGCGCAGATCGATAAAATTGGTGACGTTTTAATAAGTAAAAACAAACAGAACGAGCCATTTGTTATATGTCAATGTAAAGTATTAACCCTGGACACCAAAAATATTGTTTCCTTATTGATCACTGTTACGTTTCTGCAACCAACCAACTTGGAATAATGGCTTAGAGCCAAGCTCCGGTAATTTTTGTTGCTTGTAGTTTAAACTGAGTCACAATGCAGAAGAAGCAACATCAGCATGGCATTTGGAGAAACCACGTCTACTGAAAAAATAACTAGGCATTGGTTTAACAAATTTCGATCAGGAGATATAAGCCTTAAAAATGAGCCTCGTGCTCACCACACAGCGGCCATCGACAATGAAGAGCTAAAAGTATTGGTGGTATCCGATAGACACCAAGCTGTTAAAGATACGCGTATTGCGGGACAGCAAGGCATTTAAAAGCATTTGGTAAAGCGATCTTCTCTTCTTGTTTTCGTATAGAATTATTACGCGTGATGAATAGTGGATCCTCTGTGATAATTGTGAGCTACCTGCGCAGTGGATTGACACTGAGGAAGCGCCAAGGCACATGCCAAAGCCAAGTCTCAACCAAAGAAGGTTATGCTGATGGTTTGGTGGTCTGCACCATGTGTTATTCACTACATATATCTAAAACCTGGTGAAACAATAAATACAGAGAAGTATTTCTTGGAACTGTAATATGTGCATAAGAAATTGTACAACCGTGCAAAAGTTTCTCCAATTGCAGTACAAAACTCTACTATATCCACCTTATTCCCCGGGCTTTTATCAACCGGGTATCATTTGATGAAGCATTTTGTTTCGGAGAAAACACATAGAGACGGCAGCTGATGAAAATGCCTTCGAATCCTAGCTGTTACAAGAAAGGCATCAATTATTATCTCGTTGGCAAAAATGCTTCGAAGGCAAATACTTTAATTAATAAATTACATTTTTTCAAAAGTTACAGGTACCATAAATTTCATTTCAAAAATTTCATTTCAAATATGCTTCTTGTTAAGTCCTTTATGCTAAATTTAGGTTTAAATTCATCCGCAGGGTAATCTATCACCACATCATGGCATACTAAATCTAGATAAGTTTCCGATACAATTAGATTTCAAATAGTTAGCGCTATTCTATGGTAAAGGGGTGAATTCTTTTAGCTTAGGAACGGTGAAAGAAGGAATTTTATGTTTGTTAGTGAATAGGCCCAGCTCAGTCTTTCTTATGTTAGCACTGAACTGAGTGATCAGTTTAGACATGGTCAAGTGTATACAGGCGGATGCCTGACACTGATGCCGAAATTATCGACGTAGCATGAAACTTCACCAGTCTTCCATATTGCTAGGAAGAATTAGTTTAGAATTCTATTCCAGATCGAATTCGGTCAGGGAAGGTTCTATTCCAGCCCAAGTGAGTGTTCATACTTCTATTTTAAGCATATATTCAGGAAAAAACAATATTTACCGGTTATTCAGTTTGTATTGAAGCCACTTTTAAAATAATGGGTGTGTGAAAAATGTCACTGTCTCTATCACATTCTGTGTAAAAATTATGCCTGTTGAATGTATAGTTTAGGAGCTAGTGTCTAACAGGTAAGTTGCAGGGCATAATGGACCCGACTGCTAGCTCAAGAATGCAGTGACTTTATCACAAGGCAGGTAGGGTTTCCGAAGTAAATTTACTGAACTTTTGTTTTTCAGCCGAAGATTGTGAAATCTATTTTCGGGATGAAAACAGCGTGGACGAGATTTCTATGATGCCTAAACTACGAGGGGAGCTCCTACGCCTGAACTACATACCACATCATGAGGATCTCCCTATATTATGCAACTTATGCAACCTTGGGGAAAGAGAGGACGTTCTGCATTTTGTTGGCAGTTGCCCAATTTTGAAGGAAACAAGAAGGCACTTTCTCGGTAAGGATATACTAACAGACCACGAAACCTTAGCCCTGCTCAATGAATTGAACGTATCCAAGCTATACCGTTTTTGTAAGGTAGCAATAGCATATCGTGAAAATTAAAACTTTTAACTCGATTTGTTGATCTTTTGTATTTGTTTTCCCTTTTTTTTATACTTATGAAACTGAAAAATGTTTTTTAGTTGTTAACCTGTCAGACGGCAATGCCATGCTATACCATATGATTTCGTTTTAAATTAACTGTGAATTTGTTAATGGTTAGTGAAATAAAAATCAATTATTATTATTATTTTTATTATTATTATTATTATTATTATTACTGAACTTCTGAAAACAAGAGTTAAATTTAAAAGCGTTTTAATTTTTATAAAAGCCAAGTCAATCATAAGCACACGCTCAAAATATCAAACTTACTCCAAGTGCATCCTCTCTCAATCTTATATTGATGTTTTTTGTATTTCGCAAGATGCAATCATTTATTGTCGTCACTTTTTCTACAATCAATCTACCAATCTTCTATTAACCAATCACTTACAAATAAAATAGTTGCCACCGCTGACTACATAGATATACTATCCTTGTGCAATATTATAAGGCAAGTTGTTAAATAAAAGTCTTATAAGAGGGTTATGCGGCGTGCGCACCTGGCGCGAGCTAAAATTCTCCAAACACTGATTATAGCAATTTTCTGGTACTCGTACTTGTACGAAATTGGACTTGTAAACAGATGACAGTTTTCTGTTGCAAACGATAAATCTTCTTCAATGTTCAGATAAGTGCACACTCGCAGACATGTTCGGATGAAATGATGATCCACCCGTGAGGAGTGTTGCACAAATGAAAAAAAAATTGTAAAACTAAAAGATTTCTCAAACATATACTATGGGTAAAAATGCATTTTGCTGGAGGTGTTGCAGTACACGATGAATAGTAAGGAGTCGTTTTGAGTCCACGTACAAAACATGCAGTAAGATATGAGCTGTGTATTATGCGGTATACTTCAGTAATGCTTTTTATATAAAACTTTTCCGACTTAGTTTGGCAAATAATACCGTCAGATTATTTTAGGTTTTCAGTGCCTGTAGCATATTGTGAAACATATTAATATAGTACTCTGGAAATTAAGAAGGTTAAGGTTAATGACTGTAGAAGAACAAATGGTGCATTTAAACAAAAATAATTGAGGAATCTTTCTAGACTGCAGTGTCCATCAGCAGTATGACCGTAACCGTCTACAATTATTTCTTACTTTCCAAGTAGGGGTTAAAGTAATTTGGCATTAATATAAATGCAAGACTGACTTTTAAACAGCATCCGCTGAAAAGACAGTAAAGGCAACCACTGCCCTGGAAAGGATCATGCCAAATGTTAGCATGCTAAAATACAGTAGGAGCCGCTTTTAAGAAAGCATTCGGCGTCGCTTGTGGTCTACAGGTCCAGACGAAAGCAGCATACAGAATCAGCGTATTGAGGATATGTAGCGCCTTCCGATTAACTTAATACTACATAGACTGTGTAGTGGCTGGGATTGTTCCAATTGACCTTTTTGCGAAAGAATCGCGAGGGAAGTATCCCACCAACAGATCAACAAAAAAGGGACGGCGATATTCTTTAATCACTAAGGGTACTAAGCCTACAAGCATGGCAGCAGAGAAGGATCGCTTTGATAAAGGTAGATGGGCATAGATGGTAGTCCAATAGTAGGTTGCAAATACGAAAACCTAAGGCTAGAGCGCAACTTGCGATGAAGTTATTATTATTATTATTATTATTTTTATTATTATTATACTTTATTTCATTTGTAAAACTTATAAGCTAACATTGTTATTGAAATTCATGAGATAGGTACTAAAAAATCCGATTGTGCACAGGACAAGAGTTGAATGTTGTTGAATGTGTTGAATGAGTTGTAAATGCTTGATCATAGTCCCACGAGGACGAAAGTCAGGTAGTGGAAAGAAATTGTTGGTCGCTAATAATTCAAAATAACTATTTGGATCGGCTCTTCTGCATCTGATAAAAAAAAAACATTTCTCACGAGATGTCGGCATCGGCTCCAGGAACTTTATACTTCGAAGGTAAGTAGGTGATCATAAAGTAAATTTCAGAAAACTAGGCTACCAAGCAAATGGTTATGCCCAATGACCTATTAATAGAATATAATGATATCAAAGCATGCTAACCCATACAAACCACCCTCATCCCCTCACGCAGGTTTTAGCTGCTCAGATAAGGCCGGTCTTTCAATCAAGGCTATAAACCTATATGGTTAGATGAATCTTAGTATATGCATGCGTTGTCTCGTGAACGAAAATTAATTAAATCACAACAGTTCCCATACTAAGACGGCTTCCCATATAAGAATGCTTTGGCGCTGCTGGAGCTATGTCCATCTATTCTACGACTGTCAGTCATTTTTCAAGAAAAGAAAGCCGCACGGTCTTGCTTTCCGATTATATACCCGTATTGCTCTGCTTTAGGAACAAGGTTTGAGATTCAGATCCCAAGCCACCAAATTCGGACTACTAGTCGTCCGTTCCTCGATCCATATGATGATATGATACACTTGTGCTTTAGAAATGATGTTGCAGCTGTAAATATGGAGGTCTAAAAAAATTTCAATAACATATGATGAACATTCAAACAGCATTCAATTCACTCTAGTATCAACTTGAAATCTAACACAAATAGTGCCTCCAACCAGACTGCAAGAAAATCAAGCGTCATTTAAAGCCCTAACTGCTCCCTTCATAAAAAGAAAATGTATGCATCCTTAATCAGGATGTTCAGAAACGTTCTTGATTGAATCCTGATTTTTGGGAGTAGCCAACATTTCTAGTAATATAACATCATCACACAGATCAAAAAATTAGGATGAAGTAGCTGGAGGTGTTTTCTCTGATAGACTTAATCTCAGTCTCTCCTTCCGTCTTCCATCATTACGGCATGTTCTTTCATCATTATGGCATGTTCCAGGACGAAATAATAGTGACAAAAGATCTCTTATCTTTGCTAATGAAAAACGTGGTATCTGCTAAGGATTTTCGCATTTTTTCGAATACCCAAGCAACAATCAAGTCCTCCGTATCTTTTCTGTAGTGCTGATGAACTCGCCAGGCATGGAACAAAAATACCCATTTTACAGTAAAAAGGTACACTAATCGCCGCATGCAAATTTAAACTAAAGTTGAATACTATCGAAACAATATCGAGAATGCTATGTGGACAAGTAGTACAGCGTGTTTAGCGACAAAACTGATTTGGCTAAAGCTTGATCTGAACAGGTCTAAGAATTTAATTTTCTTAAACAAATTGCAGAGGGGGGAAGAGTGCTTTTTCACTAGAGCACTTTTTCTTGTTCCAGACGGCAGTGCATAAATTCCCTAGATAGAGACAACGGTGGCGTCTACAGTTCCAATCAGTGAACACCCTGCGCGAGCTGCATATGGTATTCGTATCATAGGTCGGTAAGGAATTTCCACACTTAGTCAGGACCTTGGAATAGAGATGGTGGCGGAGGAGATTTTAATAAGCCAACGGCAGTGTTCATACCCCAGTAGTAGACTACTGGCGTCGGTGTATCCGGCTCCGAATCCTAGGGGTATAACAAAAGGAATTGGCCCTTTAGGTTGGAGGTTGTGCCGTCGGGTTAACAACCATACCATATTAAATACCTGTGGTTACGAAGCAACCAATAGCTTCGAATACGGATGATTTTACTGTTGACGGCTCTTTGCAAACGTAAGAAGGACAGCAATCTTCGTGTCTGCACTTATAATGTATGGCCCCTCTACAAAACGTGCAGCTGAACAACTTACGGAGGCCCTATACTGGTGCAAAGCAGACATTACCGCCATGCAAGAAGTGCGATGGGATAGGTCGGGTAAAAGGAGGTTGAAAAACTGCGACATCTATTACGGCGATTGCTACGGATAACGAGGACTACATCTATTCGGGTGCGGATTTGTTATTAGAGGCAGACATTGGCAAGAAATCTCGAGTTTTCGGCATGTGAACGAGCGTCTCATGTCCATCCGCATTAAGGTTTAATTCGCCAACATTAGCCTAATATGCGCTCACGAATCTCACGAGAAAATGAACGACACGAAGCATGACTTCTACTACCTCTTGGACAACACGTACGAGCAATGCCCTAGCCACGACGTTAAAATTGTCCTAGGTGATTTTAACGCAAAGCTAGGAACAGAGGAAGTCTTTAGTAGCGTGGTCAAAAACCACAGCCTGCACGACATCATATCCGAAAACGGATTCAGGCTAGTCGACATTGCGGCGGGAGGAAACGTTGTCGTAGCTTGCACGCGGTTCCCATGTCCCGACATACACAAGGGAACATGGCTCTCCTTTGATCGAAAAACGGTCAACCAAATCGATCACATTGTGATCGAGGCAAGGCACTCTTCCAGTATTCTGGGTGTTCGGACTTTCCGAGGAGCCAACGTGGAGTTGACTCACTACCTAGTTGTAGCCAAGGTACGAATGCCGATATCCAGAACGTAGCAAAATCAACGAAATACTTTTAGGAAGTATACGGTCGGACGGCTGCAATCGCAAGAGACCTCTGGTGGCCTTTGCCGAAGAGTCTCCTTTAAACTCAATCTTAATCTTCCCCTCTACCTTTCTGTCCTTTCCAAACCCCCACACTGTTTAAAAACATGTTAAGGGTATTCATAACCTCTTGAGTGCGCGTAAAAAAAAGTCCTTTGTCGGCAGAGGCAAATGCGGAAGACCAGTGACATCGTTGCCAACAAGCCATCAGAGATGCTGCCTCTGATGTACTGGGTTTCTCTCGGCCACCACAACGAAACTACTGGTTTGGCGAAGAATGCCGGCAAGCACATGCAGCAAAACAAGATGCGAGCAACGCGGCGCGCTCTGCATAGAAGGACTAGAGATGCTCGCCAGCTATACAAGCAGAGGAGAAAAGAGGAACATCGAATTCTCAGAAAGAAGAAAAAGGAGCATGAGAAGCGCTCGATCAAGGAGATTGAGAAACTTTATTGCAAAAATGATGTCGGAAAATGTTACCAAGAGGTAAAAAGAACTTGCCAGGGTTTCAAAGCAAGAACAGAAGCCTACAGGGACGAAAATGACAATATAGTAATAGAATCGCATTCGGTGCTAAAGATATGGAAATAACACTTCTTCAGACTGCTAAGGGGCAGTGATAACCAGTATTCCATTGTCAGGCAGAATGAGTCATTTAACAGTGACGATTGTTTGTTTATTTATATGTAGCAGAAATGTTTACATAGATATATATTATTAAAGTAAAAGTACGTAGATGTGGTAGTTATTTACCTTTCTTATGAAAAACATATAGAATGAATGCAAGCAAAATAAATAGATAGGTAATAAGTTGAAGGGAAAAGCTACTTAAAACCCTCATTTAATAACAGTGAAGATAATAGTCAAGATTCCCGTCAAATGAATGCAGTGAGGATAGCGATATCTAAACTTAAATCCAACAAAGCTGCTGGAGGCGACGGTCTTGCCGCCGAACTTTTCAAGGCAGAAGGAGATGAGTTGGTAAGGAGCATGTTCCAGCTCTTTTTTTTTATGCCCAAGCTCATCTGCAAAATCTGGTCGGACGAACTTATGCCCGATGAACGGAACCGCAGCATAGTTTGCCCAATCCTGAAGAAAGGAGACTTTCTGAACTGCACCAACTACAGATGTATGATTCTTCTCAACATCGCATATAAGATCCTGTCTGCCGTATTATCTGAAACCAATTGTCAACAACCTGATAGGTTCTTATCAGTGCGGTTTCAGACCCGTAAAGTCCACCATTAAACAAATCTGAACACTACGTCATATCTTGAAAAAAAAAAAAAAAACGATGAATATAAAATCGATACGCACCACCTCTTTATCGATTTCAAAGTTGCCTAAGATAGCCTGTATAGAGACGAGTTATACAGAGCCGCATCTAGTCTTGGCACCATTGCCAAGCTCTTCCATTTGTGCAGAATGACGATGGAGAACTCTCGCTGCTCCATCAAAGAACATGCTGTATGGCGCCGAGGCATGGACGTTTTCAAAATCGGATGAGGATGCATTTGGTTACTTTGATAGTAAAGTTCTTCGAGTGATCTTTGATCCCATCTGCCTAGACGGCGAGTGGATGAGAAGCTACAATGGCGGACTATATGGCAATATGATGTCCTTACAGAAGAACACCGAATTAGCGAGAAGAGTTTGCTGGGTTATGTAGAGCAGATGGTGTCCACCGTTCCAGCCTGGAAAGTCTTCGAATCTAACCCGGATTGACGGCGCAGTATAGGACGGCCTCGCGGTAGGTGGTGCAAACATGTGAAAGGGGACCTCAACCAACTTGGAGTGCGCAGCTGGAGGCAACCGACTCGTAACCGGGGTGGTTGAGGGCCAGATCCTCCCCGGACTGTAGCCCCACCTAAGTAAGTAACAGATTGCATATTAGCATTACAACAGGTATCATCACTGGAAACTGTCTAATAAGCAAGAATGAAAAAAGCTTGATGCGTACTCCAATGATTTCTGTAGAAGCTGTATAGACGGAGAAGAGCATGAAACTATCCTACACCTTCATTGTAAGTACCTTGCTCTGCCCCTTAAAGGGAAACTTTATTTAAGAGTTTTCTACTATAACGATCTAGGTCATCTGATACAAAACGATATTAGATTTTGTATAACAAGTATCTTTGGTATTTTAGGTATTGAGAAAATTTTCAGTGATTAATGTAGTATCACTTTGGACCTATTATTGGTGTTACTATGTTGCCTTTAGCTGGCAATCACTTCAACCTAATCTAGCCTAATATCACTCAAATGAATCCACGTTTACAAATTGTGTGACAGTCCACAAATCTCTTCAAAATATCCACACTGCAGTATAAGTATCATTCCCCTATTAAATTGATGAACAACATTTTTAATTATATCAAGGTTAAATGATTTTTTGTTAAATCCCCTCCCTTTCTGGTTTCGAAAAAAAAAAAAAACAAATAAGCAAAATCTTAACAAGATCATGATTTATCATTATCACTGATTGAGGAGAGTTTCCTTCTTCCTACACAATGAAGACAGAGATTTATTGGAATTTATGATAAATTTGATCGAAGTGCTCCACATGTGTTTTGTTACTTTAATTTTTTTTTCCTTTTTATTGGATCCATGTTGAACATACAAATTTAGTTAGAAATATCGAGACCGAGGAAGGGCACAGCAGGTGGTTGAGGTTTTGTATTTGTTAGTGTTCACTGTTTGCTCTCGATGTAAACGAACAAATTTTATATCGAGCATAAATCATTTTGAGGTTTTGACATTTGGTGGCAAGTGATCTTTCAATTTCGATTTGTTAAGTTGTATAGGCTGGGTTTCTGGTTTAATCTGAGAATGGTGTATAATATGTTTGATTTGGTGTAGTCTACTGGTGAGCTGTGGTCGTGGGAAATATATTTAATTACACACATGATTATTGGGAGGAATGTTTAGACATATTTTTGTACAACATTTTCTAAGTTTTATAGACATAATGGATGTTTGGAAGTTGGAATCGCATTTTTTATGTAAATTTAATCTAAAAGCTAAACGGACGCGTAAGAAAATGTTTTTTTTAAAGTACTGACTTCTTAGTTTATCAGATCCTTATGGATCTAATAGTGTCTGATTGTGTGTATGTCATGCAAGCATTTGTAATTCTGAAGTCATTTGACTTAGAGAGTTGAAATTGAGATTAAGCCCATGCATAGGTATAAATATACCAAACAATGCCAACAATTTTTGGGCCATCATTTAATATGATAGGATAATTTGATAGGAAATTACGAGTAAAGCTAAATGGTTATAAAACTAAACTAAAATAAACTAAACTTAATTAAATCAAGTTAAACTGGACTAAGGACATAAGACTCAAAATATGTAAAAACAAAAATAGTTTTTAATGTAAAGAATGATTATTTTTGGAGAATTGATCAAAGATGAAAACATTTTTCTAGAGGCAGGAGTCGAACCTGCGATAGTTATGGTTTTAGCCACCAACACTCTACCACTGAGCTATCCCTGTTTTCTTCTCCGGTCAATTCTCCAACATCACATTTGTGTCTTATGTACTCTCTGCTATGCGTTGTAGCTGAAAGAGAGCGGTATATCATAGACAACGGAGTGATAATCTCGTGAAAGCACCAACACGTGTGTATGTATATTCTAAATTGAACGTTATTATTGCCGGAGAAGAAAACATCCGGGAGAAGAAAACATCCAGAGATAGCTCAGTGGTAGAACGTTGGTGGCTAAAACCATAACGATCGCAGGTTCGTCTCCTGCCTCTGGGAAAATGTTTTCTTCTTTGATCAATACTCCAAAAAATAATCATTCTTTACATTGATATTCCATCAGTGAGGATGATTGGTACGGCGGATTTGTTGATTGATTATTAATTGGGAAATACAAATTAATAAAAAAATCATCAAAAAATGCATATGCCAAAACGCGATTCGAACCTCGATCAGCGAGGGAAGAATAGTGAACACAGCACCTTAGCCATCTCGGTAATGGTAGTGTTCCACTAGGCGATGTCAAAGCCCTACCAGTCTTCTGCTGATAATGCAATAATAACGTTCAGTTTAAAAAAAGTTTTAACACGTGTTGGTAAATAATTTGTTGAACAAAAAAAATTAAAAACCATTCTGAAGCCCACATCTCTGAACGTTGGCATGAAAGTGTGGGAACGAAGAAGTATAAGAAATTTCAAGGTAAATTATACTTCTAATGACCAATTCTTTTTTGTAAAAATTGGAAAATATAGGATTATAACGATCGATTTGTTTAGCCCCGACTCAGTTCTTTATAATCACCTTCAATGATGCATTGGCTAAAATGCTGTTTTTGTTGCATTTCTAGGATATTTCCAGAAACTGATACTTAGCTGATATTCTGTTCAGACAAATACATTCCCTAACACTTGTTTTTATTACTATGTTCTATCTGTAATGGAGTTCTTCCATGTAAAATTCTTAAAAGCATATCAAAAAGTGTAGGAAAGAACAAACAAAAATCGGCTCTGTAATCAAAAAGCCAAAATGTTGGTTTACCCCTACCATTAGACAGCTTAAAAACAGCTTTCTAATGAGAAATGTTAGTGCATATGCAAGACACGCGGCGTCGCAGTGCTTTCGGTAGGAGGTTCAAGTTACGAATTACAAAATGCATCTCGAAAAAGTTATTTCCGGTACCAAAAACCTTATAAGATTATAATTATTACAAAGGCTTAGAAATAGGGTCATCTAAATATGGTACACACGTTTTTAAATTTATTTACCATCTAAAAAAATATATATGACTGATTCATGTGACAAGGAGAAGTCCCTGAGTCACTGAATACTTTCAAAAGGTTAAATGATAATATCTTTGTTCCAATTTTTATTTGCAAAACTCGAAACCCTTGACAAGATCAAAAATCACGGTATTCGTTTCCATAAAAAATATTGTACGGATGATTACCTTCATTTGAGAACAGACAAAGTATAAGGCGGAAATAAATTGGATGATAAGAATCTGTGATGCAATTTTTATTGCTTTAATAATAAAATCACATAGGATCGTAAACCACTTTCGTTCGTCGCAGGAGACGAACTATACTCTTAATGATGTGACAAATTGACAACATATGACAAATTCTCTCCAATTTCATCAAAGAAAAGACAATAAAAAAAGTCATCAACCGACATCTACGTATACACCCACTATGCATAAAACAAAGGTGCTAAACAAGTTCCTTTAATGCAAATCGGTAACGGATTTTATTGACCTGTTTTGATGATAAGCTATCAAATGATGACAAATTGAGGTTAGTGCTTAAAGTTATGCCGTTACTTATATATTTGTATATTTGTCTAGCAAATCTAAACTAGATGCTATGAACTATTGAAGAAGTTTTGAATTTTAAGTGCTTTTAGTCTTTGTATTAGTAACTAATATAAAGCGATATAGATTTCACAATACCAGGATTATTACGCGATTTAAAAAAAGCCTAAGAAGGAAATGTTGAGTGCTGTATAGAATCCAAGATCAAAAAGTATTAATTTATTTTAGCCATTAGAAAAGTGTTCAAAATATAACTGTAATGTGTACGACACAAAATAACTGGATTAGTTTGTCATCTACTTCAACAATCAGTTTTCGTCCACCCGTCATCTACTTCTTCGGTCTTTTATCGAAGATTAGTATTTATGCCTAGTTAACTCTTACTACTTCTTTATTTTAATTATGTTAAATAAAGAATTAATGAACTAACAATTGGTTCGCGTTTGACTTAAACATATCAGTTATATGAGATTATTAGGCAATTTAAAAATAAAACTGGTAATACAATATGCAAACATATAATGGCAATAAAAAACAAAAATAAATAAATAAAAATGCCCAAGCCACAACCTTAGCAAAACAATTAAATGTGATCTGGTATTTTGACCAGCTTTTGTTTTTTAGCGTGATAGGAAACGCTCGACTGGAGTACCCGGACCCAACTGGTCCATTGTACTACCAGAGAGCAAACCCTGGCTCACTCATTTTATTAGAATTACCTTGTCTCTCAGAGAAAGGTAAGCAAGCACTTTAGTGATGAGGAGTTTACCACACACGATTGTGTGGCATGATTCCAGGATGTATGGGATTGTGCAAATGGAAGCCCTAACCGATGGCACAGGAAGACCACGCGGGTTCGGGACCTGTGAAAGCCTCCTCTGAGCCTTGCCTAGTAATCCTACCAAAGATCTTGTTTCCCAGGATCCCAGTGTAACCTGAGATCCACGCAAGAGACAGAGAATACAATAAGGCCAATGTACGGATGCGGATATCCAGAGATCCAGAACGGAGCGAAAATAACGAAATACTGTTAGGAAGCTTGACGTCGGATGGTTACAATCGCAAGAGACC
Source organism: Brachypalpus laphriformis (assembly GCA_945910035.1). Taxonomy (NCBI): domain Eukaryota; kingdom Metazoa; phylum Arthropoda; class Insecta; order Diptera; family Syrphidae; genus Brachypalpus; species Brachypalpus laphriformis. The sequence continues at coordinate 137,861,278 of OX246756.1, forward strand.
GCCAGATCATTGCGATCAAGCTTCTTTTAATGTTAATCTAAGTTCTATGTCGCCAGCAGCAAATGCGGAAGACGAGTGACATCGTTGCCAACAAGCCATCAGAGATGCCGCCTATGATGTACTGAATTTCTCTCGGCCATCACAACAAAACCCTTGGATTAATGAGTATGTCGACAAGCACATGCAGCAAAACAAGAGGCGTACAACGTGGCGCGCACTGCATGGAAGGACTAGAACTGCTCGGGAGCTGTGCGAGCGGAGGAGAAAACGTGAACATCTTCTTCTCAGAAAGAAGAAAAAGGAGCATGAGAAGGGCTTGATCGAAGAGATTGAGAAACTTTATTGCAGGAATGATGTTGAAAAATGTTACCAAAAGGTAAAAAGAACATGCTAGGTTTTCAAAGCCAGAATAGAACCCTGAAGTAGAATCGCAGTCGGTGCTGAGAATATGGAAGAAAAACTTCTGCAGATTGCTAAACGGCGATGATGACCAATATTCCACTGTCAGGCAGAATGAGCCATTCAACAGTAACGATGCAAGTTAAGATTCCCATCAATCCGATCAGAGTGAAGTGAGGATAGCGATATCTTAACTTAAATCCAACAAAGCTGCTGGAGCCGACGGCCTTGCCGCCGAACTTTTTAAGGCGTGAGGAGATGAGTTGATAAGGAGCATGCACCAGCTCATCTGCAAAATCTGACGAAATCATGCCCGATGAACGGAACATCAGCATCGTTTGCCCGATAATGAAGAAGGGAGACTGGCTGAACTGCTCCAACTACAGGGGTATAAGTCTTCTCAACATCGCATGTAAGAACCTGTAACCGCCTAAAACTGATCGTCAACAACCTGATAGGTCCTTATCTGTGCAGTTTCATGACGAAAAAGTCCACCATTGACCAAATATTCACACTATGGGGCATTTCACAAAAAACCCATGAATATAAAATCGATACGCACCAACTCATTTCAAATTTGCTTGAGACAGCGTGTAAAGGGATGAGTTATACAGAGCCATGTCTAGTCTTGACATCCCTACCTAGCTCATGCATACGTGCAGAATGGGGGACAGATCCACAGTGGACTGTAACGCCACCTAAGTAAGTATAGAACCCAAAATATTCCATGTCGCTTTAATTTTTTTAATGAACTTCGTAAGAAGGGTTTTTACAGAAACGAATTCTTTTAAAAAGCTTTTATATAACTTGCTTTGTTATCTGCTACAAATGTTCCAATCAAAGTATTGACTAGTTCTAATATTAAACTTTTTCACCCGTCGCGTCACAACGCAATATAAATAGTATATCTAATATCATTCTAGATTAAATATGACGGACGCCCTTAATATGGCGTACTACCTGTTTCTTCAGAACCCCCTTACTTACTTACTAAGGTGGCGCTATAGTTCGGGGTGATTCTGGGCCTCAACCAACAAGCCTCTCCATTTAGCTCGGTCTTTAGCTAATTGCCTCCAGTTGCCCTCTCCAAGTTGGTCGAGGTCCCCTTGAACTTGTGCACGCCACCTATGAAGACTCTGCGGACCGGAGCGTTGATGCCCATTCACTCTACATGTCCTAACCATCTCAGACGTCCAATACGCAGTTTTTTGACTAGGTCGATGTCGCTGTACAGCTCATAAAGTTCGTGATTGAATTTTCTCCTCCAAAACCCGTCAACGCAAACGGGACCGAATATCTTACGAAGAATTTTTCTCTCGAAGCGACCAAGGATATCTTCATCCTATTTTAATAAAGTCCATGTTTCAGGGCCGTAAAGCAGGACTGGGATGATCAGGGTCTTATACAGAGTCTCCTTAGTTGTTCGAGATAGGGCTTTACTGTTGAATTGCCTTATAAGCCCAAAAAAAAAAAACAGCGATTGGCAAAAGATATTCTTCGGTTGATTTCTGCGCTGATCATGTTTTTCGAGTTTATAGCAGAACCAAGGTAGACAAACTCCCTTACTACCTCGAGGTTATAGCAGCCCCTGTGACGTTCTGTCCAATTCGTCGCTGTTGGTTGTCCCTTCTTGTTGACAGCAAATACTTGGTTTTGCCCTCGTTTATCGCTAAACCCATTTTGGCTGCTTCTGCTTCAATGCTTCCAGGCGCATCGGTGACAGCCCACTGAGTGCCTCCAATTATGTCAATATCATCGGCGTATGCAAGCAGATGTACAGACTTTGATAGATTGTGCCTCTGGTGTTAACTTGTGAGTTCCGCACAATCCGTTCAATTACAATATTAAAGAAGTCACATGACAGCGCGTTACCTTGTCTAAAACATTTTCTGACATCAAAAGTATCGGTGAGGTCATTACCGACCTTGATGGAGCAGCGAGCGTTCTCCATCGTCAGCCTGCACAGACGAACAAGTTTGGTAGGGATCTCAAAACCAGACATGGCTTTATAAAGCTCTTTTCTATAGATGCTGTCATAGGCGGCCTTGAAATCGATAAAGATATGGTGAGTATCGATTTGGACTTCTTGGATTTTCTCCAGGATCCGCCAAAGTAGGAAAATTTGATCGATGGTGGACTTTCCTGGCCTGAAACCGCACTGATAGGATCCAATCAAGCTGTTCATAAAAGGTTTTAGGCGTTCACACAATATCGCAGAAAAGATTTTATATGCGATGTTGAGGAGACTGATGTCTCTATAATTGGCGCAGTTGAGGGGTCTCCTTTTTTGTGGATCGGGCAAACGATGCTGAGATTCCATTCATCAGGCATATACCCGTTTGACCAGATTTTAGAGATGAGTTGGTGTATGCACTTTACCAATGTATCACCAGCTGCCTTGAAAAGTTCGGCCGGTAAGCCGTCAGATCCAGAAGCCTTGTTGGGTTTCAACTTGGATATTGCTATTCTCACTTCGTTTTGATCAGGTGGACGGAAATATTGACTATCATCGTTATATGTTGAATGGTTCATTCTGCCTGACAGCGGGATGTTGGTTTTCGCGCCGTTATACAGTCTGCAGAAGTAATTTTTCCATATTCTCAGCACCGACTGTGATTCTACTACGAGGTTTTCATTTTCATATCTACAGGTTTCTGTACGGGTATTGCTTCTCTGACAAGTTCTTTTTACCTTTTGGTAAAACTTCCGTGCATTGTTCGTGGAGTATAAACTCTCGATATTCTCGAACGCGCGCTTCTCACGCTGTTTCTTCTTTTTTTTTTGGAGAAGCCGTCAAATCAGGGGTTTTGCGGTGGTGGACGAGCGAGACCCAGCACATCAGCCGCAGCGTTTCTGATGGCATATTTTCAACGTTGCCACTGATCTTCGAAGAGTCTGACGGCCTCTTGCGATTGTAGCTTTTCGGCGTTAAATTTTCTGACAGTGATTTTGCTTTGTTGCTCAGTTTGCTATATCCGCATTCGTACCTTGGCTACAACAAGGTAATGATCCGAGTCCATGTTGGCCGCTCGGAAGGTCCGGATATCCAGAATACTGGAGGCATGCCTTACGTTGATCGCGATATGATAGACTTGGTTGAGCATTACATAATCATTGGACCGCCATATTTGCTTATGAATGTCGAGATGAGGAAACCATGTGCTTGCTATAAGGAAGAATAACCTCCTTGATATGGGTATCAAATGAAAGGGTTTAGCGAGTAGAATACGATAACCTGTTTAACATCATTTTAAACCAAATACGGCGGACAACCCAAGATTGCGGATTACCTTTTTTTCACAACTCTCTTGATATGGAGGTCAAATACAATAAATGGGTTTTAAGGAGTAAAATACGATATTGCATAGGCTAAGACGTAGCTACAAATTTCAAAATAACAATATACGCAAAAAATACATTTTTAAGAGAAGCTTTAATTACTTAGATGTACCAAAATATAAAACATAAATAATGTTTCATTTATTGTCTTAAAAACTTGACAAGCTTTTAAGACGATAAATTCAACGTTCAACTCATATTTTTCGTTTTAGTATATCTAAATAATAAAAGCTTGTTCTGAAAAAAGTATTTTAAAATACAATTTAACGAGTAATACTCCTATAACTATAACTCCATAAAGATAACAAGTAATAAGGTAACATTTTATCAGTATAAACTTTGAATAATAGAGCATCTTTTGGCATCCTTAACTCAATTTTGTTCCAACTCCACTTAGACGGTTTTGCCTTGTGGCCACAGATATAACGTATGCTACAGTGGTAACCTCCTACAGTCGCAAGTAAAAGCATTCCTTATACCAAGGCTGGGCCTTGTAGTAATTTTGCACGAAGTAAGAGATGATGTCGCCATCATTTTTGTAGCTTCTGCAGTTCTTCCGTGGTAACCTCACGCAGTTGAAAGTGAAAGACGTCTCCTTTTATAAGTGGCTATTATCTATGGGCGTTTATGGTAATTTCCCACGAAGTATACATGCATTTTTTTCCGTGACTTAAATTCTTGCAAAACGCCTTATATTCTGGACCTCTGATGTGCTTTGTTGTTGTGATCCTACTGAATACCTAAGACAAACTAGAAAGCTGAACGCACAAGATCCATCAAACGTAAATGTGAGAGCACTAAATTTCGTATAATTTTCTCCGAAAACAAGGGATCACAACCCTTCCACTTCACCGCATTTCTACTGATCCGCCTGTGGGGTTCGCCTATTTGACCTCAGAAAATATCGGCAGGCCTGCCGATTTTGGATCACTCGGTTACTGAGGCCAATGAAATGCCGATGTCGTCGCATTTGTCTGATCCAGGCGTTTATAGGCCTGCCTCTCCTGCCTCGCGATGTCTTTGGAACGCGCATAGATATTGCCTTTTTAACAGGGTTCAAATGATCTCTTCTTTGAACGTGGCAATACCAACTGAGCCGGTCGCGCTCTATTTTTTTAACGATAGTTTCCTTTATGTGAAAGCTTCCACAAATCTTCGAACTTCTTATTCGATCAAGCTTTGTCACTCCTGCTGTCATGCGAAGCATCTTCATCTCAGCTGCCGTTAATTTGCTCTCATACTTTTTGTACATCGTCCAACATTGTGAACCGTATGTGAGCGCTGGACGTACAACTGCGGTGTAGAGCCTTCCTTTCAACTTAGGGGCATTTTTCTGTCAAGAAGATAGCGGAATTTTCTCGCCACTTCATCCACCCTACGCTTACACGATGATTGATGTCGTCATCACAAGTTGCTTTGCTATTGATCATAGATCCCAGGTATTTGAACTTTTCGCACTTGAGAAGCACGGTTCCATTCAAATAAATGTCTGGAATAGACCTGAGTGGATCAGAGAACGGGCAGCACAAGTACTCTGTCTTTTTTCAACTAATGCGATACCCATTTCCCTCCAAAACGTCCACCCACACATCAAGTTCTCGTTGCAGGGATGTAGGATCCTCACTTATGATGGCTCCATCATCAGCAAAGAATAACTGATGTACCTTGGGGTCCATCGCTTTACCTTCAAGCAGATAATCAAGGACTGTAATAAAGAGCAAAGGACTTAAAACGCTTCCCTGGTGCACCCCGACTTTGATTGGGAACTCTTCGGTTACTCCAGCGGGGCATCTTACTCTTGTCTTTGCTCCTTCGTACATGTCCATGATCATCTGTACATAGGTTTCTGGAACCCCTCGATGTCTTAGCGCCACCCATATCAGATCTCGTGGTTGTCTGTCGAATGCCTTTTCAAAGTCAACCAAAACAATATGCAAATTCAATAAGGAATCACGTGTTTTTCCATTATGATCCTTATACATTGGATTGCATCTGTGGTTGATTTACCTACGACAAACCCGCACTGATCATGAGATAGCGTTTTAAAAATTCTAATATTTTTATGAAAAGGTTCTTTTTGTGATCGCCTTGGGTTTTGCTACGAATGGGACGCTTTTTACATTCCAGGACACTTTCAAATACTCAGAGGAATAACGTTCTGGAATGATCATAATTTGTTTTATAGAAAGATTGCTATAGTCAGCTTTCTCTTATTATCAACTTTAACTGAATATATGAACAAAAGACCGGGTCTTCAGTTTAATGCGAAATCTTGAAAAATGCTACGAATACAAAGTGGGCGTCGAGGTGGTGTTCGTCGAGAGCGTATGCAGAAATAAAATCCACAAACAATAGTCGAACTGGTAAATAACAAAAAGAAAAAACTGGGCTAATAATGGCAACATTAACAATATCAAAGGAGAGGTCTTGAATCAGTTATTTTTTTCATTAAACAAATATGGTATGCAGGAATAGCATGCATTGCTTTTCATTAGGTTAGTAAAGACATTATGTCAATTTCTCTATATGCCTCGATCCGTTGTTATATTCATTACTCTAAAAGTAACATAGTAAAGATCTTATCAATTTGTGTAAGTTCCTAAAACGTCTAATATCTTCTTGTTGTCTTCACTATAAAACTTCTTATTGATTCTCATTTGATTGCATTCAATAAAACCGTTGCTAAATTCATTAACCTGTTCTATCTTAAGTGCGATCTTAGTTTGATAATACAGCAGAACCAATGAGCATTTAAAGTCAGCGTCAAATCTATAAATAAACCTCGAATACGTTACATCAAATAAGAGCATTTTGAGAATCGACAAATTTTTAGAAATTGCATAATCCTTTTTAAACCTCAATAAAAGTCGACATACAATGTCATAAAATGCTAAACAGCTCCGCCCGCAATGTATCTTATCGTAGCCTACAAGCTGTCCAACTAATAACAATAAAAAATAACGAGAAACGACCACTAAGTGAAATTTAAAATCCACCACTCCCTCGGTCCAGCCTTCAAACAATTAAATTTTCGCATTGTCTATTCGAATTCCCCCGTGATCGATTACTACGCTCCAGTTAATTGGAGTAATTTAATTTTTATCACAAAATTTTACGACCATCAGTCCTATAGTACACCCTACAGCGAAGCTTGGAACTGGAAATAAATACCTTTACCTACTTTATTACACATATAACAATGTCGTTAACAAAAAACGTGTATCTATCTATACTCGGCTGGAAAAAAGTATCCGATTAACATCAAAAAAATTAGTGAGTCTTTTTTTTATAACTTCATTAGAAGATCTATCAAATAATGCTCCGTTTTTTATTGGGCTATAAAAATTTAACGAAAAAAAAACTCTTTAGTCAAATTCCCAAAGAAAAAAAAAGATTAACCACAAAGCACCACGTGGAATACAAATAACATCCCACACCTGGAATCAAAATTAATCATATAGTCTATATAACGAAACGAACAGTTATTGACCTGAATTTCAATTGTTATTCTTTTATATTTTGAGTTATTGCAGTTGTGTGCGTTATTTATGAAAAACAAATGTTAATAGCGACTTTAAGGAGTATTGCAGTCCAAAAGAGTCACTCGGAGTTAACACGATTTCTTGCGTAAAGATTTATGCGAACCACTTTAGGCTCATTCGGAGCCAGAATGTGACAAAATAATGAATTGCCGTTGTGATGTAGCGATGGTGTAGGCAATGCGAGGTGACATGTATGTACATACATATGCACATGCCAAGCTTGTCGCGGAAAATTAAGTTTTCCAATGAAACTACACTGTTGGGAACAGAAAGCAATACTCGTAGTAGAATGAAATAAAAGAGTATGTGCTTTTGACAAAAATAAACTTTGTAGTTTTGGTCTCTTGAAGTATTGAAAATATCACTTAAGTCATACTAATAGACTAAGATGATAATTATATGAAGTTTTGATTTAATAGACAAGAGCAGCATATCCAAAACCAAAAATATTCGTATGTACTAGTATAAAAAGCCCCATAAGGACCCCTAAGTCCTCTAGTATTGCAACTATTGACATACACGACGCGTAGGTAAGTATTCTACTAGTAAACAATATCAATCTTGAGACAGTCTAGTTTTGCCATTCATATTAAACCTTCCAGATGATTGTGCAATAATCATACCGATACATTCGATGACAAAAATAGTTTAGACAAAGCTGCTGTCAGGAGATAACAAAATACGTGCTTACTAATTAATTATTATTATTTGTGGGCGCCGCACAGTGGTCGATTTAGGGTCATTAGCTGGACTTAATTCAGATTTCATTTTTTTATTATGTTTGATTGGAAATGTGTTTTATAAATCAATTTAAAATCATTTCCATGACTTCAGGGAGTAGTATCTTGTGTTGTCGGGTTGGTAGATGTCGGAATTCGCTTATCTTTGGATCAGAACATATCAACATGGCATGGAGCACATCAGTATTTCTTGCGATTCGGGATATCTTTCTTGAAAACGTGCTTCGAAAAATTTTGTAATCTTTTTGACGGGCTTCTAAGACATCTTCCGAAAGCTGTCCGATAGGGATCGGAAAACTTTCAATGATGTCAGCACTGTGCAACAGAATTTTGTGGACACTTCCAGGCATTTTGTACCAATTATATTTGGAAACAAATAATTTTGCTGTGTCCAAACAGTAAGTACGGAATTTATTGCTGTCGATTTTCCGACCTGAAGTTAATGTCTTTAAAACAATTGAGAAACGTTCCACCAGTTTCGGGTCTAAGCCTATTATTTCAGCAGTTTTTGCTGGATCCTTAAAAAATTTTCGGGCCGTGTTGCCGTCATTGGTATTTCCTCCACCTTGTTTTGGAAAATTTACTGCATGTTAGCACAATATCAGTATCACTTGCCTCAGGATTTACCAAAAAGTTTTGCTTATAACGCGAGTACCCTCCACTACCATCAGAGCCCCATTTCCACGAACATACTAAAGTATCACCGTTTTCTAACTGGTTTTCAAAAGTTTCAAGGTGTGCAGCAAACAAACGTTGTAGTGTCAAGTCCAACAATGGCTGTAGTTTAACTTCACAAAAGGTTTCGGTTATAGTCAAAAAATTACTTGTTGGATAACACTTTCGTTTTACTTCTAAAATAGCATCGTAGGCTGGGTAAATATTAACATTTCTTTCTTTTGCGCTTTTTTGAAGTTGCTTATATTGATCTTTTGTCAGTTTCAAATCGGTTATAAGGGCTAGGGCTTCTTCAGGTGTATATGGCTTGATCATATGCGGAGTTTCAGGTTTCTTAAGCTCTTTAAGTGTTTAGGAAAACACTCGACAACCCTTTTTACGACATCGGCTTTAGAACGCTTTCCTTCTATTCTAAGCTTAGAGTCAACAGCAAATGATAATTCTTCGGCCGATCTTTCCATAAGGTCTCGAATTTTTCGTTTTTTTGCTGTTTCCACATTCCTGGAATTCCTTTTCCGGTCTTCCTTGTCTAGGAGTTGTTGGCACATGAATTTCAGGCAATGGAATTAGGAACTCTTTTTGAAGCCAAAATTTTTGAGCTTTTAAAAATCGTTCTGGTGAGATTTCTCTTTCTTTATACTTTTTGAAAAGGTGTGATACAAAAGTTTTTCTGTAGTCGAGACATTTTTTTATGAGCAGCTTCATCAAGAACGGTTATTGACTTTTTTGACATCACGTATTGCAAAACAGCACTTGCACAAACCGTTACTGATGACTTAAAAGATTTTCACTCGGAATGAACAAAAAAACTTCTTGACGTAAAGTGAATGATCGCCCTGAAAAGGGAGGATTGATACCTGTAGGAGAAGAAAAAAGAATGTTGCGCTGAGTTTCGGCACTTTAATTAAGCATTATTTTAATGTAAAATAAATAAAAAAAATAAAAAAAGTTTCACGATGTCACTTTATCGCACTTTTTTTTTATGGACCAAGAAATAAAAAAAAAGTTAGCTCATCACTACAAAAAAGATGTACCACCACATTTAGTTCATAGTGACAGACCCTTACTTATTTTTTAATAAAAATACTCTGAATTTAAAAATATTAACCAACGGCATACTCTGACATATTTACTTCAAATAATTATCTCACTATTGTTTCACTATAACAATTTATAAATACCTGTTAACGCGCGAAAAGCAAAGTCGAGAGTGAGCAAAGTTTTATGCATTGCATTGAGATGCTTCCCATTGATAAAGTAACGGAATTAAAGAATTTTTTTTCGTTGCTTCTCGTTATTTGGATGTTTAACTTTAAACCTACCGGTATTTTTCTTAATAGTAATAACATTATTTTTATCACTTATGACTAGCTAGTGTTGTACTAAATCGACCACTGTGCGCCGTGGCGTAAGTGGTTAGTATGTCGGATCACTGCGCGTGAGGTTCCGAGTTCGAATTCCAGAAAACACAAAAAAAAAGTTTTTCCACGGTCCTACCTCTCGCGAGCGTCTGACAAACATCCGAGAGTATTGTTGTCACGAAAAAGCTTCTCAAATCGACGTTCGGAAACGGCACTAAACTGTAAGTCCCTTCCATTCGTGTGAAAAATTTAACGCACACAACGTGAGTGGTTGCGAGAAGCTAGGCCCTGGTACTTAAAGTGCTAAATATTTATTTATTTATTTATAATTAATTATTTGGGTGGCGCTGCTGTCCGGGGTGGACCTGGGCCTCAACCAACAAACCTCTCCAGCCAGCCCGGTTACGAGCCAGCTGCCTCCAGTTATGCACGCCAAGTTGGTTAGAGTCCCCTCCACCTGCTCTTGCCACCTACCGCGAGGCTGTCCTTTACTGCGCCGTCCATCTGGGGTTGATTCGAAGACTTTCATGGCGGGAACATTCGGCTCCATCTGCTCTAAATGACCCAGTCATCTGAATCGCTGTATGTGAACTCTCTGGCTAAGTCCATGTCATTATATAGGCCGTAAAGATCGACATTGTAGATTCCTCTCAACTCGCAGTCTATGCAGACGGAACCAAAGATCACTCGAAGAACTTTTCTCTCAAAGTAACCAAGGGCAAGCGGGCAACAGTGCGCTTCGGCTCACTAACGTTGGTCTCTTCAGGACTAATAATATAGGACACAGCTCCATTCTCAAGGAATCTTTTCCTGGAATCCCTGACGAATCGGACGATATACTTGGCACCTTAGACTTCGACACACCATACGAAGTACTGTATCCTATTAGAGAGTACTGGCAAAGGAAGACAGTCTCTGTCCACAGCGAGATTGCAATATACACAGATGGTTCTAAGACCAGTGAGGGCACGGGGTCAGGTATTTACTCAAGAGATACGAACCTACAGGTGGCCCTGAGACTTCCGGACACATGCAGTGTGTTCCAAGCAGAGGTTCTAGCTGTACTTAAAGCTGCGGAATTACTTGAGATGGGATCAATATCCGATAAGAATATCGCCGTCTACATTGACAGTCAGGCTGCGCTAAAGGCGCTAGAGTCTTACGTCACGAAATCTGAGTTAATCAGGAATTGCCGCACAATGCTTAGGGCATTATGTATGCAGAACCGAGTCAGATTGTGTTGGGTACATGGACACTGCGATATCGAAGTCAACGAGCAAGCCGACGCGCTGGCTAAAAGAGGAGCGGGGCTCCCACGTAGCGATATAATTGGTAGTATTAAATCACCAGGGTGCGTGGCTAAGAGAATTATCCGGGATAAAATCATAGACACGGCTAATCTAAGATGGTCAAACTTAGATGGTCACAGGGTGTCTAAGGCCTTGTGGCCTGTGTTAGATCGCAGAAAATCTGGGGAGATAATTAACTTAGATAGATCGAGGATAAGAACAGCGATAGGAATACTCTCTGGCCACTGTCTCCTAAGGAGGCATGCCATGAAACTAGGGTTATCCGAAACGGATATTTGTAGGTACTGCATGTCTCAGAGGATATAACTCATATAATCTGTGAATGTCAAGGAATTGCCAGGATAAGGCTAAAGTACCTGGGTAGATACTTCTTCGATAACTTGGAGGAGGTGAGGTCCTTGAACTATAACAAGGATCTCTTCAGATTTTGTAGGGAGATTAATTGCTTGGAGGATTGGGTTTAGGTCTTTTGCCGTAAAGGTTTCCTAGGGATCGCGATGGGCCCACTTTGGTGCCTAGTGTTTTATGACAACCTCATAACCCTACCTAACCCAACCTAACCTAACTTAACCAAGGGCATCCTCATCCGATTTTGACAAAGTCCATGCCCCTGCGCGTCCTTCTACGCCTTGCACGCCTCTTGTTTTGCTGCATGTGCTTGCCGGTATTCTCATCAAACCATGGGTATTATTGCGGTGGCCGAGATAAAGCCAGTACACCAGAGACAGTATCTCTGATGGCTTGTTGGCAACGCTGTCACCGATCTTCCGCATTTGCTGCTGGCGGCATAGGACTTAAATTAAGATTAAAAGAAACTCGATCGGCAAAGTCTCCGGCGATTGTAGCCGTCCGACGCAAACCTTACTTACTTATTTAGGTGGCGCTACAGTTCGGGGTGAACCTGGGCCTCAACCAACAAGCCTCTCCATGTAGCTCGGTCTTTAGCTAATTGCCTCCAGTTGCGCACTCCAAGTTGGTCGAGGTCCCCTTGAACTTGTGCGCGCCACCTACGGCGATGATTCCCTCTACTGCGTCGTCCCTCCGGGTTAGATTCGAAGACTCTGCGGGCCGGAGCGTTGGTGTCCATTCGCTCTACATGTCCTACCCATCTCAGATGTCCAATACGCATTTTTTTGACTAGGTCGATGTCGCTGTACAGCTCGTATAGTTCGTGATTGAATCTTCTCCTCCAAAACCCGTCAACACAAACGGGACCGAAAATCTTACGAAGAATTTTTCTCTCGAAGCGACCAAGGATATCTTCATCCTCTTTTAATAAAGTCCATGTTTCAGCGCCGTAAAGTAGGACTGGGATGTTCAAGGTCTTATATAGAGTCTCCTTAGTTGTTCGAGATAGGGCTTTACTGTTGAATTGCCTTATAAGCCCAAAAAAACAGCGATTGGCAAGAGTTATTCTTCGATTGATTTCTACGCTGATTTTGTTAGAAGAATTTATAGCAGAGCCAAGGTAGACAAAGTCCCTTACTACCTGGAAGTTATAGCTGCCCACGGTGACGTTTTGTCCAATTCGTCGGTGTTGGTTTTCCCTTCTAGTTGACAGCATATACTTGGTTTTGCCCTCGTTTATCGCCAAACCCATTTTGGACGCTTCCGCCTCAATGCTTGCAAAAGCACCGGTGACAGCCCGCTGAGATCTTCCGATAATGTCTATATCGTCGGCGTATGCAAGCAGTTGTACAGACTTGTAATAGATTGTGCCTCCGGTGTTGGCTTGTGAGTTCCGCACAATCCGTTCAAGTACAATATTGAAGAAGTCACATGACAGCGCGTCACCTTGTCTAAAGCCTTTTTTGACATCAAAGGTCTCGGTGAGGTCATTACCGACCTTGATGGAGCAGCGAGCGTTCTCCATCGTCAGCCTGCACAGACGGACAAGTTTGGCAGGGATGTCAAAACTAGACATGGCTCTATAAAGCTCTTCTCTATAGATGCTGTCATAGGCGGCCTTGAAATCGATAAAAAGGTGGTGAGTATCGATTTGGAATTCTTGGGTTTTCTCCAGGATCTGCCGAAGTGTGAAGATTTGATCGATGGTGGACTTTCCTGGCCTGAAACCGCACTGATAGGGTCCAATCAGGCTGTTGATAAAAGGTTTCAGGCGTTCACACAATATCGCAGAAAAGATCTTGTATGCGATGTTGAGGAGACTGATGCCTCTATAATTGGCGCAATTGAGGGGGTCTCCTTTCTTGTGGATCGGGCAAACGATGCTGAGATTCCATTCATCAGGCATACACTCGTCTAACCAAATATTAGAAATGAGTTGGTGTATGCACTCTACCAATTCATCCCCAGCTGCCTTGAAAAGTTCGGCCGGTAAGCCGTCAGGTCCAGCAGCCTTGTTGGATTTTAGCTTGGATATTGCTATCCTCACTTCGTTTTGGTCAGGTGGACGGAAATTTTGACTATCGTCGTCTATGTTGAATGGTTCATTCTGCCTGACAGCGGGATGTTGGTCTTCGTCGCCGTTATACAGTCTGCAGAAGTAGTTTTTCCATATTCTCAGCACCGACTGTGATTCTACTACGAGGTTTCCATTTTCATCTCTAAAAGTTTCTGTACGGGTATTACTTCTCTGACACGTTCTTTTTACCTTTTGGTAAAACTTCCGTACATTGTTCCTGGAGTATAGACTCTCGATATTCTCAAACGCGCTCTTCTCATGCTCTTTCTTCTTCTTTTGGAGAAGCCGATGTTCTTCCCGTCTCTTTTGCTCGTAGAGCTCACGAGCAGCTCTCGTCTTCCTTTGCAGCGCCGCTCCGCTTTGTATGCCTCTTGTTTTGCTGCATGCACTCGCCGGCATTCTTCGTCAAACCAGGGGTTTCGCGGTGGTGGTCGAGCGAGACTCAACACATCAGTCGCGGCGTTTCTGATGGCATGTTGGCAGCGTTGCCACTGGTCTTCGGTACTTGATGCTGGCGGCAAAGGGGTGATTGAGAGATTTCGGGATACGCGTTCAGCGAAGAGTCTGGCGGTCTCTTGCGATTGTAGCTTTTCGACGTTAAATTTTCTCAGAGTAATTCTTCTTTGTTGCTCAGATTAGGATATCCGCATTCGTACCTTGGCTACAACAAGGTAATGATCCGAGTTTATGTTGGCCGCTCGGAAGGTCCGGACATCCAGAATACTGGAGGCATGCCTTGCGTCGATCGCAATATGATCAATTTGGTTGATCGTTACATGATCATTGGACCGCCATGTCTGCTTATGAATATCGAGATGAGGAAACCATGTGCTTGCTATGGTGACATTTCGCTCCACAGCGAAATCAATTAGCCTTAGTCCGTTATCAGACGTGGTGTCGTGTAGGCTATGCTTACCGACTGCCCTACCAAAGACGTCCTCCTTTCCTATTTTGGCGTTAAAATCGCCCAATACGATTTTAACGTGGTATTTACGACATTGCTCGTATGTTTTGTCGAGGAGCTCGTAGAAACACTCTTTGGTGGCAGGGTCCTTTTCTTCTGTGGGGGCATGAACACATATTAGGCTTATGTTAGCGAATTTAGCCTTGATCCGGATAGTCATAATACGCTCGCTCACGTGTCGGAAGCTTAAGACTTCTTGCCTAAGTCTGCCGCGTATGACAAATCCCCATCCGAATAAGCGTTGCCTGTTGCCTCTGTAGCAATCACCGTAGTAGATGTCACAGATTTTCATCCCCTTTTTGCCCGGCCCATCCCATCGCACTTCCTGGATGGCGGTAATATCTGCTTTATAGCAGTCTAGGGCCTCTGCTAGTTGTTCGGCTGCACGTGGTCTGTAAAGGGACAGAACATTCCACGTACAGATCCGAAGGTCGTTGTCCTTATTTCGTTTGCTGGGGTCGTCATTAGTTGAGTCATCCTTATCCGAGGCTTTTGGTTGTTTCGGAACCATGCGGTTTTTACGTGGTAGGGAAGTTACCCCGATGGCACAACCACCAACCTGGAGGGCCAGTTCCTTAATTATTCCCCTAGGACGAGGGGCCGGGTACACCGGTGCCAGTAGTCCACTACGGGAGTACGAGCGCTGCTGTTGGCCCATTAAGGGCTCCTCCGCCACCATCTCTATTCCAATGTCCTGACCAACATTGGAAATTCCTTACCGACCTGTGATCCGAATACGTCGAAGCAGCTCGCGCAAGGTATTCACTAAGTTCAACCTAACTGGAACTATAGACGCCACCGTTGACTCCGTCTAGGGAATTCGCCCGCTGCCGCCTGGAACAGGAAGAAGCGCTCTAGTGAGAAAAGCACTCTTCCCCCCTCTCTCATCTGCTGCCACCAAGAATCCGCCAAACGGGGTTGGTTACCCATTTCTTGGATTAAGGTACTAGGCACCCTGCTGTCACCGCGTGGAGGTTGAGAGTAGGAGTTGGTAGGCCTCAGCTGAGTGAAAATGCTTGTGTTTTCATATGATCGCATGCACTACCGTTTGACCAGCAAACCTTCGTTACCGTATTTCGTTGTTTTCACTAAGTTCTGGATATCAGCATCCATACCTTGTCTACAAGTAGGTAGTGATCCGAGTCCACGTTGGCTCCTCGGAAAGTCCGGACATACAAAATACCAGAAAAGCGACCTGCGTCGATCACAATGTGATTAGTTTGGTTGACAGTTTTCGGTCAAAGGAGAGCCATGTTCCTTTGTGAATATCGAGACGTGGGAACCGCGTACTAGCTACGACAACATTTTGTCCCGCCGCAAACTCGACCAGCTTGAATCCGATGTCGGATGTGATGTCGTGCAGGCTGCACTTCGAGCAATGACCCCAGTGCGGGCTATGAAGGCAACTGAGGAGTGAAAACCTGTCTTGGACAACTAAGGTAACCATGAAAAAGACCCGAATCATGCCAGTCCTACTCTTTGCTTACTTTGAGAGAAAGCATCTTCAACTGATCTTCGGTTCCATCTATATAGGTGAAGAGCAGAGAAGAAGATACAATTATGAATTGCGTGGCCTGTACAGCGATATCCATTTCACCAGAAGCGTATGTCTGAGATGTCTTGTAGAGCGGATGAAGATCAACACACTTGCTAGTTAAATCGTTAAATCGACTCCTATTTCACTTTTCCTATCACTCCTTTCCTCCTCCCCTAATTACTTTTTTTTGTCTTTAGTCTTAGGCCACATACTCATATATATTCAACAGTTTAGTAATTAAAAATATGGAGTAGGTCAAAGGAAAAATTGTAAGTGGCCACACTAGTCTTAAGAGAGTCTGCCGGTTGCAGTCAGTCGCAGGTTAAAGTTCAAACCGAATAGTTATTGAAATTTCGAACGAAAATAAAGAATTTAATTTTTATATTTAATTGACGTGTCTTTTATTTTCTAAGAAGCGGCTACAAATACTAAGCACTATAAAAGATATTAACTTACTGTACAACCCTTCTTAAATGAATTAAATGAAAGACGACGCAGTAAAGGAAGACGTTACGTTGGGTTAAGCTAAGGGAGTACGTAGTGGAGCGTTGCTTACAGAACTAGTTACAACAAGAGATGTTCTTACGGAAATGTTGAAAAACTGAAAGGACGGCAATGTAAATTAAATATCAAAACTGTTATTCTGGCTATGTATGACGTCGTTCTTTGTATGATCCTCATGACAATGACTAAGGAAAGAAGCGCAAACTAACACATTTGCAAGGTATGGTCGAATAAATGAAGACTGACTCAACTATGCGAAATGTAGAGCTTGCAAAACCCTTAACGATGTAATGCATTATGTATAGTAGTGAGTGTTGAAGGTCACTACGGTGACATTTGAAACAAATTCTTCCTCCGGTGAGTGATTTTAATTTTACGAGTCATACATATGTGCATAGAATTCTTACATTGAATTGTTTGTTTTCACCTCAGTTGATTATTTCTTTATTCTATAAGTACAGTTACATTCTTGTAGGTACAGTTGGTTACGGTTTTACATCCGGATGCTTTTAATAGATTCTCGGCAGTTATTTCCGGTGTTTTATCTCGTGTACCAAGTTTTTTCCTTTTTTTTTAGGTTGCCTTTGTTTATGAAGTCAAGAGCCAAGAGAATGCATGCTTATCGTGAATTAGTCCTCAAGTTCGTTAAACTGACAGAAAATGCCTATGAACCGGTCAAAGGATCAGCCAAGGCGGCTGGAATACACCTGCTGTATTTGAATTAAATTGCTTCTACTACTGATGGACCATTAATCTACACTGATTGACGATTTTAATCGAAGACACCCTGAAATTTTATCACAGATTACAGCCGCAATAAACTCATTCCCCAAGTGAAAATTGCCCTGTAGTCTCATTCTACGAGTTGGTGCTCGTAGTTTGAAAATCGGAAGTTGTGATTAGCGTATAACTATTTTCGAATGACATTTTAACACTTTAATATGTAGCTTAAGATAAAGCTGAGTGTAAACCACCACCATAGTTATCATTTTTAATGACCCTGTTATAGTTCATGAATTTTGGGGCAGATTAATCATGTAAAATCGACACTTTCTTGATCCTTCTCCACTTACTTACTTCAATTCCAGCAACATTATAGAGTAATCTCATTTCAGTAGTTCGTATGAGCCACTTTATTTTTTTGAGGTTTAGAATAAATACGGAATTAAAGACCGATAACTTAGCTTTGACATCAGGCTTGACCTTCTTAATAAAAGATCCACCAAGCTCTAATCCAGCCTAACTAATCTTATAGGATGCAAAACGCAGATTTAAAAATGTCCAAAGCTTGCAGTAAATGGTATTGACTTAAGGCCGCTTGCCCTAGTACACGTTCTGTGGTTTGTGGCTTGTGGCTTAAGAGGGAACCATCAGCTCTCTACTCCTGTAGAATACTCAGGAGTTTGCCTCTAGAATCGTTATCATATGCCTTCTCCAAGTCTATAGGTACAAAACAGCTGTAGACAGTTTTGGTATTCTCTGAGTGCTAGTTAGTGCTAAGCACTCAACTTTTCGGCGATGTTCAAGCGAAGAAATCTGGCTGCTAATAGACTGATTACCAATCAATCCAAAAGCTTTGCGCTGTACTCAAGCACAAAGCAGTGGCCCGGCCTAAATATGTAAGTGGTATTCAAGTTTCTTATAAACACAAGCTGTGTAGATTATAGCCAAGTCTGTAGAAGTAAAAAAAACAAAACCTTTACATTTTCTTAGGAATCCGAAGCATCTAGTACTATATTTCTCAGATTTTTGCGTGTTTTGGTGCTTCAGTGGTTTTTCTTTCCAAATGGTATCAGTGCCTAAAACAAATGTTTTCTGAAAGAAATATCATTATTACTTCAAACTAACCAAATATATCTATGTATGTATTCAACTATTAACACCTTTTCTATGCCCGTACTTGTCACACACAGTGTTTATAGTAAACAATACAGAAACAATACTCAATACTACTATTTTCTTGGCTGCCGGCGCGAAGTGGCGATGCACATGAACTCTCTGCTGGATAGACTTATAGTTGGCTACACGACCGGAATGAATTATTGGGGCGCTAGACATTTTTAAACGGATGGAGACGAAATATATTATTCGAATTTTTTGGATCGTTTTATTTTTATATTCGATTAAATTATTTATAAGAAGTGCTCTGTTTTCGCCGATATACAAATATATTTATTATGAAATGCTTACGATTGTGAAATTTAGTAATGGCGAATAATGATATTAGTACCAATGCATGTTTTTTCAATGGCAAGCATTCTGTGTTGTGTCGCGTTGTAGATGTATGTATGTATGTAGATTTCGGAAATTATGCACATATCTTAGAGTTTTATTGCTTATGAATACTTTATTTAAAATATTTATTATCAAACTTATTCAGCGTCTGCAGACTTCATATTTGCATTGGTTTGTTGACTTGGATCTTGAAATCGCTTGTGATTTTATTTTTTTTTATTATTTTTAAGTTTTTTTGCACGTTTCGAACTTTGAACATACACATATTTTAAATCAACCTTAGGTGGGACTAGAGATTAACATATCGAAAACAAGAACTTTAACAGACCACTTATTTTTTCTATTTCCCAATTAAAATTGACTTCTATCCTTTAAATACATAATGCCATACCTATTTGCAGCAAACAGCCCATGAAAGGCCTAGGGCAAATAGAAGGGACCCACAGATATGTGCCGTATCTGAAGGGTATAATATACAAGTTAGTTCGTCCCAAGCACTCAGAAACAAAGCGATACTTATGCATTCGGCATCTTGTCAAATGTACGAAAGGGCAATGTTTGCGTTACAAAAACAAAGCCCACCTGTTCCACTTTTACCCGACTTTCTTTCTTGTCTTTCTTTGACAACCAAGCAAGCACTTTAGTGGTGAGGAGCTTATAGTACTAGCTTAGTCTTTTAATATGCGATTTGAAGTACACTTCTTTAGAGCACTCTCGGTTTGTCATTGAAATAGTTTGCCCGATGATCCTTTATGAGGGTCGTGGAGGGGAGGATGATTAGGTGCACTCCTCACCATTCTTGATTCTCCACCGTCGACTCCGACTCATCAGGAGGAATCCCTAGACCGCTCCAGGAGAGATGTCGGACTTGATCCAACCATCTATTTCTAGGCCTACCGAAGGGATGCTAATTCGCATCAAAACATAAATACTTCCGTTCGGAGAAGTAGCTGCCCAACAATTTCGCTTCTTCCCGTCATATCCAAAATGTTCGAGAGGATATTACTAAGGCGTCTCCAACCGGTTATAGACGAAAATAATCTTATCCCTGACCACCAGTTTGGGTTCAGAAGGAAGCATTCAACGATTGACCAGGTGCATAGAATTACTGACGTAATCGAGAAAGCACTTGAAGAAAACAAGATTTACTCAAACGTATTTCTTGACGTCTCGCAAGCCTTTGATAAGGTGTGGCATGATGGCTTGAAATCCAAACTACGACAAGTTCTCCCTGTATGCCTATCAGATATTCTCATACTCGGGAATAGACTCTTTCGTGTTAGACATGGAAACGAATACTCGGACCCCCAAAGAAATTTCGGCCGGCGTACCACAAGGAAGGGTGCTTGGGTCGCTTCTCTATCTGTTATATACTTGTGATATACCGAACGATGATGGCACTAACCTTGCTACGTTTGCCGATGACACCACTATCCTAGCATTATGTAAAACAATCGAAGAAACGACTGAAAAACTGCAAAATGCACTGAATAAAGTAAATGAATGGACGAGGAACTGGCGGATCGCCCTCAACGAATCTAAATCTGTTCACGTGAGTTTCACTTATAAGAAAACCAATGACTTGCCAATTTTTCTATACTCAGCCCGAATAATTTTTGCAAATGAGGCCAATTTTTGAAACCGACTAATCGGACATGTCAACAATTCAGCCCTACAAATTTTGAATGAGAGCAATTTATTGCGCCGACTACAAAGGACGAAACCTTTCGACTTGGCGAGATAATGATTAACCGCGTCTAGATTGCGGAACATGCAGGATCTTTCAGTGGAAAGTAACCTGCCAAACGTTATTATTTCGTGATAGAAAAATTGGTTCTTAAGTTATTACTTAGTTGCGATATCTAACAAATTTATATCGAAGGGTGGTGTTTTTTTAGTCAGTAAGAATCTGACACTACTATGAGCACGCGCTTGCTATTCTCATAGTGTCTATGGTCAATTTTTCACCTACCTACGCTCGGAAAAAAAAACGTTGAGTACCTGGCATACTCTGGTGTTGATCCTTACGAGGTATTCCGGCAACAACGCGAAGAAACCTATTTCGGCAGTTTGTATCTGCGACTATAAGTGAGAGTTGGAACATATACCGAGTTAAGAACCGATAATTTAGCTTGAACACTAAGTTCGGCCTTCCTTATAACAGATTGACCAAGCTCTCTCAAAATCTATTCACCCTCTATTCTACACAACAACTCTGCATTGATCTTTCCATTACTCGCGAATAAGACCCCGATCTACTTAAACTTACCCAACTGCTTCAGTGGGACTCCACTAACATGCAGAGTGTACTGAGTAGGCGTTCTGGAAACAACCATAACTTCTGATCTGTTCACGTTTACTTTCATGCCAGCATCATCACAAACGGCTACAAACATTTCGGTTTAAGAGGACCCAAGGATGACCAAATTATACGCAAAGAGAAGATGACTAATCCTTAAGTCCCGCTCTTTGCAACATTCTCTGCCACAGCTGCGCTGCAACATCCAGTCCATATATACAATGAATAGGTAAGGTGACAAATCGCACCCTTAGCAAACTAAAACCCCGACAGTGAAGGGCATTGATTTACCGCTGTTTACCCGAAAGTAACTTGTATAGTTTGTACATAAATACTGCATCGCCCTTAATAGGGAACGATGCTTTTGCAGAACACTCCAGAGTTTGCATCGAGGAACCCTAACACATGTTTTTGCCAAATACACAAAACAGCTGTACACAGGTTTAGCATACTCCCAGACCTCCTCGAGAATCATTTTGCGAGTGAATAACTGGTCGGTCCTACTTCTACCGGGACGAAAACTGCATTACTGATCGGCTAAACTATTCTCAACCACAGCACTGGCACGCGTCTCTAACACCTTAGCAAAGACTTTTCCATGGATACTTAAAAGAAATATACCCCTTTAGTTGGCGAAATCTTTCTTCTCACTCCCATTTGCCAATCAACAGGTGTTTCACTGCATTCCCAGGCCACTTAAATGACACGTGAGAGCCATTGCACTCACTCTTTACCAAAAGCCGGATTTCATCCACACCGGTAGATTCGCCAACTTTTAGCAATTTTTTTTGAGCGATTGCCAAAGTCTCGACCATAGGTCATCATCTTCCTGATGACATGGCTTGATCGAGATTGAGCAATTCTGAAAAGTGCTCGCTTCATCTACATCGCTCATCGAAAAGCAGTGTACCGTCTTTGGATTTTGTTGCTTTTACGATATTCAACTTTTTTCCTCTGATTCGGCGAACGGTCTGCCAAAACATTTTATTTACAGGTAACACGTATAATTGCCTGAAGTATTTCTCGAAAACACCGTCTAAAAGGTAGGAAAATAGGCTTAAAGTATGAGAATTCAACTTGCAATATACTGCCTACGCCACCTTGTTAATAATGTATATTAAATCTATTATCTATTATTTGATAGCACATGCATGTCCTTATTAATAAAATTTAAAATGCCTTATATTTGACACTGATAATGATCGCACACTTAAGCTCAAAACATATAATCATGTTACAGCGCTCATATACTCACACGCACACTATTGCAACGATCGTCTATGCTGCATGACTGCTGGCAGTGGTCTCCACTGAAGGAACATTTTGGCCAATGATTTGATTAGTTGTTTTTAGCATTGCTAAACTTCAGGACAACGCAAAGAGATTATTTATAGCTCAAATGAATCTTAGACGAATTTACTAAAAACGATTTATTTTGTTTTTAAATCCAATAAGCCATTCTCGAGTCAGGACCGTGTGAATTTAATTTAACCCCCTTTATGTCACTTAGACCTCGAGTGCTCAGTTCCTGTAAATGGTAGAGCAGTTTCTCATACAATCTTCCGCGGGAAATGCAGATCATAACAGTGAAAACCGCATCCAAATCTCTTCAGTGGTTCTCGAGATTAGCGCAGTCAGACATGTTTTTGGAACTTCCCTTTATGCGATGTTTGTTTTACCGAGTTTGTTTGATGAACATGAACATGCTTGCACTCCACTGGTGGGCCATTGATTGCAATGACCCACGCATATCTTTGATATCTTTATATCTCAAATAATTATATGTTTGTTTATTACTTCCGTTAAAAGAATCACAGAATAATGATTTATACATCAATCTCTTCAGCAGGAAATGTAATCGAATCAAGTCATGATCAAATCCATTTAGCCACTTTGTTCCCATACGTAAAGCATAGGAAAATGATTTTTGTCAGTTAAGAAAAAATATATATATAAAAGGGGTTTAAAAGCCCAATAACGGATTCAGAATACTAAAATTAATTCTAAATTATACACCTTCTCACAACAAATTGATTGATATATATGTATATGTACGTTGTTGAGGTATCATTAAACACCTACTCCCTACTCGCGGATAAACAGAAAAAATGTGTTCTCTTTTATAGATGTAGAGATTAGCACCGAAAAGCAATATCATTGGAGATCTCGTTCCACACGATCCCAGTGTAATCTGGGACCCAGATAAGAGACAGATAATTCAGCCTTATAACCGAGTTCAAAGAATTTTTGGTTTCACGAACTAATTTAATCTATTTTCAGCTTGGAAAACAGACGCATATTTGCCTAACGAGAAGTCAAGCTTAATATTGTTGTCTTCTGCGACGACACTAGCACCTTAACTGTTTCTAAAGCCATTCGTGAAAACTACATTCCATTCCAGGCTCAGTTTCTGGACGAAGACAGTCCTGAATACAAGGAACTTACTTACTCAACCAACAATCCTCGTCAGGCAGCTGCCTCCAGTTGCGCACGCCAAGTTGGTTGAGGTCCGCTCCAATTGTTTGCGCCACCTACCGCGACGTCGTCCTATACTGCGCCGCCTATCTGGGGTGGATTCGAAGACTTTCTTGGCTCCATCCGCTCTAAATCAAACAGCCATCTTAGTCGCTGCAGGTGAATTATATAGGCTGTAAGATTCGGCATTGTACCTTCTCCTCCACTCGCTGTCTATGTAGACGAGACCAAAGATCACTCGAAGAACTTTTTCTCAAAGTAAACAAGGGCATCGTCATCCGATTTTGACAAAGTTTATGTCTATGTGCTGCATAACAGGACTGGGATGATTAGTGTATTATAAAGAGATACCTTAGTAGTTTGAGATAGGGTTTTGTTACTCATTTGCCTTCTTAGGCCATGAATACACTGATTGGCAAGAGTAATTTTTCGTTTGATCTCCCCACTGGTGTCATTTGCGGAGCTCACCATAGAGCCTAGGTAGACAAAGTCGTTTACTACCTCAAAATAACATCTGTCTATTGTGGCGTTCTGTCCAAGACGCCGATGTTGGGTGTCGTTTTTGTAGACGGCATATATTTTGTTTTATTTTCATTGACCGCTAAACCCATCTTCGCTTCCGACTATTTACAGACTTGTAACAGATTGTACCTTCGGTGCTGGCTTGTATGTTTCGTACAATTCTCTCAAGTAGTATGTTAAAGAGTTCGCATGATAGCGCGTCACCATGTCTAAGACCTTCTCTGATATCGAACGGTTCGGTGGTGTTTTTCCGACTTTGATGGAGCAGCGAGAGTTCTCCATCGTCATTTTGCACAAACAGATAGGCTTTTGATAAGTTATCGGTTTCCTCATTATCATGTACATTATCAACATGGCCTGATACCCAATGTAGGATAAATCTGTTGAGCTTATAACGACAGTTCCACGCTATCTTCAATATTGCTTTTATAGCGACTTGGCTGTCTGACATAATCGCAATGTTTTATTTACGGTAGTTTCTATTAAGATATGCAGGCTTTTGGGTTACCTAAGTAAATACCGCGCAGAGTCTTTAGTGCAGTTTCAAAATTGAGTGGATTATAGACGTGTTATCACATATAAAGAATACATGGACATGGACCTCATCAATCTGAATGATGATTGATGTATATGTAGCACAATTTGAGTCAACTAAACTCATCATCTAAAAAAGTTCTCCTTATGAATCGAAAGAAGACTTACTAAATTTTCAAAATTTCATTCACCTGAGACCCCATTTTTGGACATTTTGTTTATAAATACCATACTATAACGCGATCTGTTCTGTGCTATGTCACGTGTACCAAACAAAGCAAAACCTATGCAATCGTTAAGAGGCACACCCACTTTACGAGCGCACACGCAATCCAGTTTAGAAAACTGAAATCTAATATATCCGTCAGTGATGTTTGAATCGTAAAATGTCTGGTGCATAGTTTGGTGGGTGTTTTAATCCTCCCCAGTAGGTGGATATATATGTAAATAGAAAGTGGTCTTCAATTAAATGTAGTCTTTCTAAAATAAATAAGTCTATTTAAGTATCACAATGCCAGCAGGGATTTCAATTCGTATCTACTCCTTGAAGCCTCTACTTAATTCAAAAAACGTTGAATTTTTGCAGCGCAAATTCTGTTCTCCTAAAGTAAAGTTTGTTATTTAGCTAGGACATGTGTAAATAATAGCTGACAATTCGTTCTCAATTAGGTATCCCCGCAAAAATCTTTGCTTACGATGCTCAGCTTCTGAGCATGCCTCTTTCAGACAATTTATTCGGCAATAGTGTTCATGAGCTTACAAGTAGATACGTTATATCTTCGGCGCCTTAGTACTAAGTATAAGCCATAAGAGCAGAAAATATGTTTATATTCTACACAAAATTATATTTTCATCAATACATCACATGTAAATTCTTCCTTTTGCTTATAACTTCTAGAACCAACTTTAGAGATGTAGAAAACATGAGATAAAGCTTAATGGGGTGACTTTGTCTAAAAGTGTGACTAAGGCGTTTCTAGATTTTGATATGAAGATAGCTTTAATCACAACACATGCTTAACGTGCGATCCCAACCTCAACATAGGTTGAAAGAACACTAAAGTTTGTTAAAACTTTTGTTCTGAAAATAAGCTATTATTAAAGACAGTGAGTAGAAAGATTAAAATATAGAGTACAATCGATCGACATGCATAGTAAGAGATGACAGTATTACTTGTGACACAATAACATTTAGATTTGTCTTTCACAACACTGCCATTGAGTTTGTAGAGATATTGTAGTTGGGAGCATTCACCTTATTGTAGACCTAACTATTAATTTGTTTTTGCGTCATACTTATTCCATGTGTTAATGTGTCTGGCATTTCATTTTCAAAAACAAGTTAAGACCAGGGTGACACAACATCCCATCCAATACAGAACAAATAAACGCCTTCCTCGAACTAATGTGAGATACACTTTCATTTTTTTAACACTGCATTGTAGTTTCGTCACACAAAAAAAAAATGCTTATATCAGAAATAGACAGCGTTAATTAATACCACAAATTAGTGTAAATTAGTCTTCTATATCAGGTTACACTTTTAGTTACTGTGTTTTAAAATCAATGTCAACTGCTGTAAGTCCGTTGTCGGAGTTTGTTTTAGTTTTAAAAGCTTTTTA
Organism: Brachypalpus laphriformis; assembly: GCA_945910035.1. Taxonomy (NCBI): domain Eukaryota; kingdom Metazoa; phylum Arthropoda; class Insecta; order Diptera; family Syrphidae; genus Brachypalpus; species Brachypalpus laphriformis. The sequence continues at coordinate 137,887,761 of OX246756.1, forward strand.
TACGTTATTTGAACTCACACTCTACAGAGGTGTTAATTTAATTTTTCTCCTCATTTGTAATATAGCGCAAATTTATTAAAAAATATCTGTATTTACACATTTGATGGTGAAATATCTTAGAAGGTAATTTTGAAATATCTTATGTGGTAGCAGGAAAAATTTAAATATTTATTTTTATACAGAGGTAATTTTTATTGCTTTCAATTTTATATGGAAACCAGCCGAGATGAGTCACTCAAAAAGCAATTATGTTTGCATTGAGCTCACTACCTGACCTACCCCAAAATAACCGATCTAAGAATTCAAATAATATACAATTATGAAGCAGTTGTGGCAAGCAACACGGCCTACACACATTTACCATTGCCTTACTACAAGAAAATGGCAAATTCTCATGACTTTGTAATTAACTGAGAACTGAACTAGGGATTTACAAAGAAATAAGTGTGTTAACTGTCAAGGAAATAATGAGATGTAGGAAAAATATTTGCGGAATTACGACATTTAATGCATACATGGTTATAAAATCCGGTAATATGCTACAAAGTTGTTTTAAGTTATTTTGCCACAAGCAATGGAGAAAATAAAAACATGTTGTTGTATAAAATTCACCTATAACTTTTCACAAATTGTTTATTGGAGTTGATTATTATTGGTAAGTAGTGTTAAAAAAAGTTGGGCATGTAGTTAGAAAGGAACCTCTAAATTAGAAATCGCGATCAGAGGAATTTCAATTCGTTAACCGATTACGTGAGAGACAATAAAAAGAAGTGAGATGTATCTCGCGTGTTTGTGTGTGAATATAGAATAAATTCTACAAATTTTAGAAGAAAAAATTCAAACAGCCTAGTTGAGAATGCATTTACTTTTTTGGACCCCGACACAATGCGATACTCAGGAAAAGCATTCGTCCAGTCAGCCGTGTCTCACTTAGTTCAAGGTTCACCAATGAGTATTCTAAAAGGTTCCCAAGTTTTTCCTTTAAGTTGAATAAAAGAAATAATTATATTTTTAAAATAACGAAAAAACCAATTAATATAAAATACACCAATCAAGTTTTTTAAATATATTAATATAAGTATTGAGTACACTTGATGTCAGTCACTTTAAGGTATTGTAGTTTAAAGTTTATTTGAACTATGATTTATGTTACTGTGTGAGTGGAAAAATAAACAAAGCAAAGAAAAAAACGACAAATACCACCTTGATCAAAAAGTTCCCGGAATTTATTCAGAAAATTAAAAATACAACTTTATTCATCTAAATCTATATTGTCCCCTTCAAAGTAATCCCCATCGACTGCAACACACTTATGCCAGCGCTTGATTCAATCTTCGAAACATTTTTTATATTCGGTTTTCGGTATGTCCATCAGTGCTTCCTGCGATTTTTCCATTACTTCCTCTCGGCTGCTGAAACGCGTTCCCCGTAATGGTTTTTTAACTCGATTGAACAAAAAGAAGTTACAGGGAGCCAAAACAGGTGAATTCGGTGGCTGTTGGATGGTATTTGTTGCATTTCTCGTCAAAAAGTTACGAATAATGATGGCACTGTGCGACGGTGCGTTATCATGGTGCAAAATCCACGAGTTTTCTGCCCACAATTCTGGTCTGGTAAAAAATCGCCAACACACACAGAGATAGATGTACTCTTGGCTACGTAACTTTTGCAAATGTCAAGCTATGACGCTAAGATTTAGAGGGAATATCAACAACAGATGTACCAACTTAACAAAGAAAACAGAACTCAAATCGGAACGAACCACACGGTTTTTATTCCGGGAAATTTTTGATCAAGGTGGTAGAATCAAAAACGTATGATCAGAGATTTCCAAAAGATATCATTGTAATATGCACGCTACACTTGCTCAGAATTTCTAATTAGTATATCATCAAACGAAAATACGATAATAGATTCACTAGCTTTCGAAGGTTAAGCGTTTTCCGGTTCGAAGAGAGATTGTCTTTTTTAAGCCAAATTAGGTAACAAAATTTGATATCCTGGATCCCACAATGTTTGCATATCACTAACCCAGTGGACATTTGGCGCAGGTCCATAATTCTAACGATGCGGATCAAATAACTCTTTTCGAAGTTTTCAAAGATATGCTATTATAAACCGATATTGTTGAAGCCCTACATTCGACCAACTTTTGAAATCATCAAATTATTGAAAACGAATCAAATGTTAGCATTTCGAATGCGAAACAATTGCAAGACAGTGGCCATGTATTGCTACTGCTTTTAAGTCCCTTTCTTCTATGCCACGCAACATAATGTGGCATCACTCACTATAGTGGGTTATGTTCGGCGTTCAAGGAACAAAACTCGGGAGGAAATCCTATTTCATTCCGTTCAAGTACAATCTAATAGTTTTTCTTTTTTTAATTTGCATTAAGGGTTTTAAGGAATCCCAAATCCCAGAACACTCAGACTCTCTGGTCCATTATACTCCCCGGCAGAAACCTTTTTTTTGTGCAGTGGTTGGAAAATTTAAATGTTATTCATTTTTCTTCTTATACGCGGGTGGCTGATGATTGCTGTTCCCCCCAGGGCTTGAACTTGCAAACATCGGTTAACGAGCGAATACAACAAACTATCCACCGCACTATTGCCAGCCTAAAACTCAAGAAATATTATGTATCATTTATAAAGTTAATTACAGACCGATAAGTTGTATAATATAGAATTCAAATATTACCGCATCTTTGGAATAGTATCGCAGCAAATAAATAATTTTAATTTCAATGAAGAGACCCTGAATTTTAGTAATTACCTATATGTTGCGAAAAAACAGCACTGTTTTTGCCACAAGTTCTACCGGCAGCAAAAAGGCATCATGTCCACGGATGGAAAACTTGTATACCTTCTGAGAAACGAGGGACATTTGAAATCCCTATTAATCTATACTGTAGCAATCAACGCGGCTTGCATACTTAATTACCCGAAGCCAATATTGCGTTATTGTGGATTTTTGAATATTCTATCTTCTATTATTGATCAATAACTCAAGTGTTATGACCAAAATCACGACAAATAGTTAGTGAACAAATCTTATAGGACTTGCACCATCCGTTAAATATTCATATCATAATCTTCTTGGTAGTTTCTAGATTGTTTGATTTTTTATCAGTGCTACTTACTTTGGACATACAAAAATAATATGATAAAATTCTTTAACCTTTTTAAGGGATGGCAGTTTTCATAAGAACAATAGTTCCGTGAGTGGTCGGAGGCGTTTCTTCTAAACATACCGCACTAATATTTTCTATCCTCTTGGATTTTTAATTTTCCAGAAGAAAAGATACATAAAAACTTTGTGTTACAAAATTCAAAGCCCTAAGCCATCACAATTGTTAGCTTTCACCGTGTTGAGGTGTAAACAGACCCTCAGACTCGTTTCAACGAGCTGAATGGACTCAACAGTGCCCCCTCTAAAGTACCGAATTGTTTAGAATTAACAAAATTTAACAAATGAATGTTCGTTAGTAACCTAACCTTTTTGCCGGCTTCTTGTCACGCACTCACTTTTTTCCTGTCCACCCGGCGGTAAGCATACTTCTAAAATTATACAAATAAAAAAAAATGTATTATATCGAAAAAACGTTATTTCTTTCCTTTCTTCGCTTTGGGTTGGCGATCACCACGCTCACGGTGCATCCCTGGCTGAGAACCCCATACTGTTCTACGGCAGCAGGTACCCGCAAGAAAGCAGCATCCTACGGGAGTCACCCCACGGCATAAGACCCCGTTAAGTTGCCATTCCCCCCCACGCACCAGAACACACCGTGTAATAAAATAAACCTGTATAGGAGACAGTGTTTATTATTATTTTTTATTATATTATTATTATTTTTATTCAGTTTTTCAAATGATAGTTATAAATAGTTTACAAAATGTTTGATAGTATATGCTTAAAGTTACATGCAGGGAGATTACTAATAATTTAAAACGAATAAATAGGCATCATTCTATAGTAGTTGAGTGATTAGAGGCGAATGATCCTTTACTTGAATTTAATACAATATTAGCTGTCACCCGGCGTGCGTCGCTGCGCCTAACAAAAAAAAAAACAACTGTCAGGCAGGCACCTGGGGCTAAGTCTGTATGTTTTTGTAGGTAATGCCTATCACCTTTGTACCGTTATTATCTACTTTTTAAGAAAAAAAAACAAAGTAAATTGGTTGAAAATTACGGGCGGTAGAGGGACACAAACGCATTTTGCCACTTAGATTTATACAGGGTGATTTGCATAAGATGCGACAAAAGCCTAGGATGGATAGGTTGGGTCGAGACAAGAAAAAATCGTATCTCCGCCCGGTTAGGCGGGAGAGGCAATTTTATAAAAAAAAATTACTTTAAATGAAAAAAAAATTATTAAAAATCAACGGAAACACGTAATAATATACTATAGCTTTTTTGAAAGCCAATATTCCATTCTTTTACCTACTTTTTAAATCAAGTTCTTTCAGTGAATAGGTTTTGAAAAATTAAATTATAAAGTCAAAATTTTTGAAAAATATTTTGAATTTTTTTTTTCAAGTTGATTTTTTTCAAAATTTTGCGTTATTAACTGCCACTGATATTTTCATTTTTCGCTCTTATCAATTCTTAAATCAATACCGAAAGCCCGATGTAAAAATCTTTCTTAGTTTCTGAGATATGGTAATGATGAGGTAATACAATTGTTTTAACTTCCTATTGGTCTGTAGTATCGTGTTGCCGTAATTTATTCAACTAGCTACATAACAGAGTAAGTGATTTCAAATGGGAATTTTGATGTATTGAGGTATACATATGCATTTAATGGTAATCGGTTCACTAAGGAATCAATAGCCTTAAATATTGGATGTGCTGTACATGAGTGCATTTACACTCTATTTGGGGTCATTCCTTCAACCAACTTACTTAATGCAATCTGTCTCGAATAATTATAATGTATTGAATAGCAGAATGCAATAATTCAAGATTTCTTGAAAACCTTAAAGTATACCATACTTACATTGCACAATATTTTTTAAACTACAAAGTCATCAAACTTACGACACACTTTCAAAACATCCAACTAACATGTCAACTGCATTGAAGCTTAATCCATAATACGAGTATGCCATTAATTAAGAATATATACCTCCTATTGCCCAATCAGTTTATTGTTCCTTCAAAATCGTGTGCTTCACATCATTTCGATCAGACAATCAGAAGAAAAAGTAACAACGACTAAAAAAAAGCGTCATCGATGACTGAATATTTAACGGATATCTTTATGCAATACATTGTACTAGGCATATTTACTACCAAGCAATAAACTTAATGAGTACCCATAATTACTTTTCAAGTACATGTTCTATATTTACTTGGTCGTACGACTTGAAATCCGATCAAACAATAAACAACCTACACACGATGCAGCTCACAGTTCACTGCAGCAACACTGCAATTGTTGACATTTTATTGATATTCTTCTGCGCAATATATATTATAAATATTTACGTTGTATATACGTATAAGTTTTTCACAAAATATAAACTGATACATAAGCTGCACCTTACTTGAGATGGATGTGCTGAAATTGAGGAACAATTTTTTTTTTTTCGTGTTCACCAGTTTTATGAGGCAAACTATAGAAAATTGTATATTATGGTTACCTATTGTTGTCTTATTACGGTATTATTAATATGTTCGCACTTGAACTTCTTTTGGGTGGTATATGAGGTGATTGTATATTTTTGCCGCAGGGAATAATGGGAAGTAAGACGCCACTAAAGAAGCTGCAGATGGCTATGGTATTCGCATAGGTAGGTGGAGATTTCGTAATAAAGAACCGACGAACAAACCATGAGATTTCCTTTGCCTTGTAGCTATCCAAGTTAGTGCTGTGAAGCAAGTGTTGTTGGTTTTGTTGCGTCTGTTGCTTTGACATTTTTTTAAGGCCATTTAAAGTGGAAGTAATGACAACAAATGCAGCAATCAAAGAGGTTTGATAGAAATCATTTTATAAGATCAGGAATGGGCTGAATGAGGGGAAATATACGTACTCTTGGTTGTTCGGTGGCAGAAAGGGCACCTTTAATAATAATACCGTTGATTCCAAGTCTTACTCCGCCAGAAAGCCATCGTCAGATGAATATACCTACTGCAGTTGTCCCAAAAACGTATAATTGCTGGGAAGATTGTAGAGTAATGATTGAGGCTGAAAGAGCTTACCCTCAAGCGCAGTTCTGTCGTTAATACATTACTGCAGAAAAACAACAACTTATCCAAGTGTATAATATTTCTGTACTGGAAGCAAAAGTTGTTTGTTGAAAAACGCTATGGTAAAGCATCTGAATTTATATTAGACAAAGTATTAAATATCAATTATTATATATCAAGGCGTAATTTAAGATAACAAGCTGAAGTTGAGTATTCACATTCCACACAACAGAACTTTCTAGCAGAGCCGTAGAGTTTCGCCAAGACATGTCTGATCACCAGTTCAATTTTCTCATATTCGTTCGTATTATGTTAGCCAAGGACGGTAGCTAAATTGTTTAGGGTGAAAAAGATAGTTCTTGGGCAGTTTTTGGCTTTGCAGAATACCATTTAATTTATAGAATTCTGACGGCATCGAAGTTGGATTGATAGTCGCGCTCTGTGGCTGGCCAGAGTCAGTTTTGTCAGTGTTTTTTTTAATCTAATGTCGAATAATGGTCAGAAATCCTCGACTTAAAGAAATACTTAGTTATATTAATTTATAACCTTGCTTAGCATTGCACTTGCAGTTAATATTACATACCACACCCGTGCTGGTATTCTCTTTCGTCCTTAGTTTAAAAAAAAAAACTAAAGTAATGTCACTGTACTTTTGGATTTGTATGCCAATTCGATGTTATTTGACATTTTGTGGACTACGTTTTTGAAACTGTCAGCTGGTTTAGGGACGTAAACTATACTTCTATACATACATATTTCACACTATACAATTGTAAAACTGTATGCGTTGCAATCAAGCTATCAGAGATGCCGCATCTGATGTATTGGGTTTCTCTCCCCCACCACAACAAAACCCATGGTTTGATGAGGAATGCCGGCAAACACATGCAGCACAGCAAGAGGCATACAAAGCGGCGCTGCATAGAAGGACTAGAGCTGCTCGCGAGCTCTACGAGCAGAGGAGAAAAGAGGAACATCGACTTCTTAGAAAGAAGAAAAAGGAAGGAGCATGAGAAACTTTATCGCAGGAATGATGTTCGAAAATGTTATCAAAAGGTAAAAAGAACAAGGCAGGGTTCAAAGCGAAAACAGAAGCCTACAGGGACGAAAATGGCAATATAGTATGTAGTAGAATCGCAGTAGGTACTGAGGATATGGAAGGAACACTTCTGCTCTGATTTGCGTCAACCACAGAAGTATAAGTCTTTTCAATATCGCATCGGGATATTGTATCCCGTCTGCTGTATTATGTGAACGACTAAAGCCGATCGTCAACAACCTGATAGGTCCTTATCAGTGTGGTTTCTTGAAAAAAACCCATGAGTCTTAAATTAACACGCACCATTTCTTCATCGATTTCAAAGCTGCCTATGATAGCGTGTATAGAGACGAGTTATACAGAGCGATGTCTAGTCTTGGCATCCCTGCCAAACTCGTCCGTTTGTACAAAATGACGATGGAGAACTCGGAAAAAGTCGGAACAATACCATCGAACCGTTCGATGTCAGGAAAGGTGTTAGACAATGTGACGCGCTATCATGCGATCTCTTTAACATAGTACTTAAGAGAATTGTACGATACTCACAAGCCAACATCGGAGGTACAATCTTTTACAAGTCTGTACATCTACTCGCTTATGCCGATGACATTGACATAGTCGGAAAAACTCAGTGGGCCGTCAGTGGGGCATTTGCGAGTATTGAGATCGAGGCAGCAATGATGGGTTTAGCAATCAATGAAAGCAAAACAAAATATATGCTGTCTACAAAGAAGGACACCCAACGTCGGCATCTTGGACAGACCGCCACAATAGATAGATATTTTGAGTTAGTAAACGACTGAATTACTCTTGTCAATCGCTGTTTGTATTGGCTAAGAAGGCATAGGCAGGCAGAAGGATAAGCAAAGCCCTATCTCGAACTACTAAGGTAACTCTTTATAACACACTAACCATCCCAGTTCGCAACTGGAGGAAGCTGGCTCGTAACAGGGCTGGCTGGAGAGGTATGTTGGTTGAGGTCCAGGTCCACTCGGGACTATAACGCGACCTAAGTAAGTAAGTAAGTAAGTATAGGGACCAAATGGATACCAAATGTGTCTGCGAAGTGTCAGTGGCTTGTAGATATTCGTTAATAGTTTTTGGACACGTGTACGCCTGAAATATTGCATCTGGCACAGTGTTAAATTCAGCAGGTTGTTTTTATCAAATTCGCTGTAATGTGGAATGACTTGCTGATGAGTATGTTCTACAGCGATTTAAGGCAAATGCGTATCGCTACCTCCCGCTATTTTTCTCCAATCCTTAACTCTTCCTCATACAATTTCCTTTCACTCTTACAGAGGATCTAGTTATATACTTTACAACATCTGAAAAGGAAGTAGTTAAGCCGTATATCGTTTATAGGTGGTTTGCGCAGAATTTTTACTTATTGGAAAAAAAAAGAAAAAAGGAAGACTAATAATAACAATAAAAGTAAAAACGCTCAAATGAACGAAAGTTCCAGTAAAATGTCACACGACTACTATATCAGCGCTAATAAGCCTAAAAAATCAATTTAAAATTTTATTACAATTAAGTAAGTAAACACACCTTCCTAAAACAATGATGGCCCTTGTTCTCTGTCCAGTGAGCGAAACAATGATAAATGAGATCGAACCAAAACTACTAAACTCAATTATCACCTAATAAAAATTGAATTACTAGTATAAAATGCTTTTAACCTCTTTTATAGATAAAACTGTCAATACCCCAACCAAGAGGAAGGGCACTACACCCTAATTTATCTAAAAAACAGATGGATGGCATAGCAGCATCACAATCAGGTCCTAAGTCTTAAAACAAAGAATATCATTGTTTCCGATTTTTATGAAGAGCAATCAATCGTCGTCTTATTCGTCGCCATCATCGTCGTCACCGCGGTGGTGGTGGTGATTGTGCTTGACTTTTACCTCTTTTTCGCTTTGTTTACCATGAGATTTACAGTTGATAATTACTACCATCGGACGCCAGCAGTCCGTCGAAGACTAAAAATGAAAAAGAAACTCTTTGGTGGTACACTTGATATGATGATATTAAATGTTCCATTTGTAATTTTACAGTTTCACTCATTTATACGTTGATACAGTTTTTATAGTTCTTGTTCTGGTGCTATTAACATCGATTTTTTTTTTCTGCTTCAAAATCTTGAACGCACGTCATCTTCATTACAAATGTGGCACCTTTACGTGACAAATTATGTCAACTTACAATGATGTGCTTTGTTCAAGTTTAATGAGCAAATACCGAGGTGGTGAGCTGAGTGCGCGTATACATTATATCTTCTTTTTTAGCATTTTATTCACACATCTCAATGTATATCACGGTCATAGTGGTCATAAAATTGCCATGCACATATACATTGTGAATGTAAATGTGCAATGTAGTATATGTAAATCAGACTTTGTTGCAAGAAGCGAATAAAATCCCACATTAACACTTAGGAAAACCGTTTAAATTCATATTGCGGATAGTTATTAAAATGCACTAGATTAGATCAGTATGCTCTCAGGGTACAGTAGCCTTTATGGTTGTGTTACAGTCATCACTTTGGATTATAGTTATTTTTTTATGGGTTTATATAAAAAATGTTTACATTAAGCCAGTTGTAAGTGTGTAGAAATGAAGCGGAAATATTAAAGAAAATATTTGCATTTTGCGACGAGTTAAGTGTTTGCAGATTTTAAAATGTAGGTATATTATAATGCAATTCCGCATCTTTTTAGTACGAGTAGTAAATGAGAATTATTTCATTACACAAGTGTCGTATGACACTTCAAGAGAAGTTTTTGCATTGAAACTTGTGAATATTGATATTATAGCTTAGATATAATATGCATTATTTCATCAATAAATTATAGTTTTGAAAAGGTCAGTTTGCAATGTATAATGAGTGAGTGTATTTAAAAATACACTTGGCGGCCAAGATATCTCTTTATTATTAGAAATGATTGATTTTTGAAAAATGCTATTCCACTTTTCTCAGTGGTGGCTGAGTACACAAACAGAAGAGCATGTAGGAAAGCAAATTATTTGACTTTCATTGGTTTTAGCAGTAATAAACTTCAAATTGGCAGATTCTACAGTAGTACACAAGAGACTCCGAACTACATTTTACGAAACCATGAGCACTGGGGCATACCAGATAGAGGAGACCGAATTCCTATCGCTAAGCCCAATAAGGATTCATGTATTTCTGATCGAAACAACACTAAATGAGAAACTTTAGTTCGAGAATGGTGTCAGGCGGCACCAAAACCTCACCATTGAATATGAAACATAATCCAGGCTACTTACCTCGAACCCCGAACATAAGGACATGTATTATAGTTTCCTGCCTTCTGCGGCGTGTGCGTTGGGCGCCATATTACAAAGAATAGACCCAATGAGGTTTTTCGTTGATACCTCGAGTCGACATAAAGACTCTATAGAAAAACTCTTAACTTTATCATTCATCACACTTTACTTAAAAAGAGAATCTTCTAATAAATCCGGAACATGGCCACTTGGCCAACGGCTACAAATAATCATCTTTTTAACGAAGTCGCCAACTTGGTTTTTTTTTTTCAATATTGCAGCTGAATTTCGTAAATACTAATGGTTCTACTATTATCCTTAAGTTTTGAGTTGTTTCTCGGTGAAGGGCATGAATTTCTGGTTTCACACAACTTCAAAGGAAAACATCTGATGGCACGATCTAGGCGGACAAATGACGTCAGCATACAGCAATTTTACTGTTTTACGGCTTATATGGCCCGTATTGTCAATACCGTTGAAATGCACTTCATCTAAGTGAAGTCATAATAGCTACTTATAATCATACAGAAATGTCGCATCTGGACTTACTACTTACTTACTTATGTCCTGTATCCCCTTGTGGGTCCTAGGGCCTCTACTACGCCTACGCGCCATCGTGTACGGTTTCTGGCAATGTGTCTGAGTTCTCCCCAACTTTTCCCTAACTGCCGTGCCTCCTTCTCGACTGTTCTGCGCCATGTTCTCCTCGGACCGCCAGGTCTTCTGCCATCCTGAGTTAGAGGGTTCCATTGCATAGCATGGTTCGCTATGGAGCTGTCACCCTTTCGGAACGTGTGACCAATCCACTGCCACTTCCGCCGTTGGATAGTTGTGCCTATTGGTTCCTGACCCGTTCTCTCGTAAAGGTGTTCGTTAGAGATACGATTGGGCCAGAAAATCCTTAAGATATTGCGCAGACACCTATTAACAAACGTTTGCAGCTTTCTGGTGATAGTAGTGGTCACTCTCCACGTGCTGCAACCATATAGCAGCACGGATTCAACGTTGGAGCGGAACAGTCTTATTTTGGTGCTCAAACTGATTGCATTGCTTCGCCATATTTTGGACAACATCCCGAACGCGGACTTTGCTTTGGCGATCCTGTTGGCTATATCCAGTTCGGTTCCACCATCGGTCGAGACAATACTCCCAAGATACTGCAAATCCTCTACTCTCTCTACCGGTTGTCCAGCAATGCATATTTGAGCTGATGAGTTTGTTCCAAGGCTGATAATTTTAGTTTTTGCCGTATTAATTTTCAGCCCGACGACACCTGCCTCCCTCTCCACATCTGCTGTCATTTGGTGGAGATCCATAATTCTGTGGGAGAGTAAGCATACATCGTCTGCGTAGTCAAGATGCTTCAGTTGAGATGTAAGAGTCCATCGAATTCCTCCGTTTCCCGTCGACAAAGCTGCATGAAGCACATCGCTAATCACCAATAGGAATAATATTGGTGAAAGGATACAGCCTTGTCTTACCCCACTTTGGATCTCAAATTCCTCAGACAACCTTCCCCTGTGCAGAACGTGACATTTGGAGCCTTCATATGTAGCTTTGATAATAACATCGCTGTTTTTTACACTATTTGTTCACTTTATCCCTACAATATACTCTTTGTTAAAATAAACTAAAAACTACATAATTATAAGATTGCTTTAGCCAAGGTAATATACCGGCTTTATATTGCAGACTATATAAGCATGCCTTCGAATATCTTCTTCTTTTTAACATAGCTTTATCTGTGAGCGTTACATAAGACTCTCAGGATAATCTTCTTCTTTCCCGCAAACCAGCCGACTTCAAGTACTTATCAATTCCACGAGCCAGGCTGAAAGTTTAGGAATCTGAACTGAGCATTCGTTAAAAGATATAAAATTTTCTCAATTCAGACTGAACTACAAGCCATTCACGAGAAATAATACTAACTGTGAGTGGTATGGTGTAATGATACTGTATTCCGCTTAGGTATCGGTTCAAATAGTAACTGTATCCATCAGACTTTCCTGGTAATAAAGTTAAATTATGTGTTCACATTCCGCCTGAAGTAACGCATCACCTCATCGAAAGGACTATATACTAGAATTAAAAAGCGAATGCAAAAATCACATCAAACCCCGACCAGTTCCAGCACCAACAACGGAGTAATTGTGTACAGAAACCCAATATAACTCGATTTTCAAACTACTACACCAAAAACATGAACGAGAATATTTTCTGTCCCTTCTCATTATCGAGTTACTATGTTCCATTGTATTAAGAAGAGTCAAACTCTTCGACGTGAGCTAAGGTTAAGAGTAAGTAAGTTCGTTCAATGACGTCAAGTGGTTTTTTTTTGTGTTAGTACTAAGGATATAATCGGATAAATTGGTTTTTCTTCTACACATTGAGAATATGAATTCAGTTTGCCCACAACAATGTCTACTTATCTAGCCTACTAAAATCGATTTTCTGATGAATGATGATATTCAGAATACGTTAGTTTTGAATGGTACCTACCATCGTAACCTAGCATGTACCTAGTAGACACCTGCATGTACATACGCATATGCATTTTAATAGCATTATATTAGCATTATATTACTTTTAATTGCAGTATTAAAGACCCAAGCATTCATGATACAAAAAGGCACATCTTTATAAGTCATGACACATATGATAATGTTGACTAAATAACTAGGTATTTACACACCAATTGCATACTCTACGATTGCGCCTTTTACATATAGTTAGATACAATACAAATTTTTTTTCCAAAGAGTGACGATAATGCTAAAGATCATTGAGTAGTTGCTAGTGTTGAGGGTTTGAATTTCAGTACACAACTTTACCTATAAAATCTCATTTGAAATTCATTATTTTTACTATATCTAAATGTACACACATCAGCGTTGTGCACATTTGTTTGATATACTGTTGAATATGTAGATAGTCCATAGAATCAATCAATTTGTCCACAAACAGTTATAAAAATTGTACATTGTGTATATGAACAGTTCACAAAATACTCAAAAAATGATTTCCCAAAAATATCATATTGTTACGCGAGCGCACAAATCGACACATAAAAATAAATACGGTCATAGACTACGGTCTCATAGGAAGAGACTGGAATTCGTATGTCACTGACTTCGAAGTGGGCTAAATACCATATTCGGATCATATGCCACTAATCGTAACATTTAGACTCGAAGCACATGAGAACGAAGGAATACAAAACTTGATGCTCCTTCCCAAATTGAGGTGGAATGAAGACAATGCTTTTAATTATAAGAGATAACTCAGCGTAGCATTGAGAAGGGTGCAAGAATTTGATCTCGACACAATTGTGAAAGTTATAGAGGTATCGTAGCCCTCCCCTAGGAACAACAGAAGCAGTGAAAAAAAATGTGCAGAACCATGGTTCGATGTATGTAGAATGTAAAAGAGCAAGGAAATTATCGTTTGCATGGCTGAAATCTTTCCGCTAAGGCAATGATGGTTTCTTTAAACTTCTTTATATTGAAGCTAATAGCCAATTCAAAGCCCTATGTAGAAGAAAGAAGAATGCCTACTACGAAACAGAAGCTTTAAAGTTAGCTAATTGTCGAAGTTCATCAAATTTCTGGAGACTAGCGGCAAAACTTAATGGTAAAAAATTCAAAATCAATCAAGAGCTTAGTCCTACTGTCCTGTTTACACATTTTAACAAGTTGCTGAATCCTATAGTTAGTAGTAGCGTATTCCAATATGCCGCACCGGACTTTGAAGATGAACTATTAGACTCGAGAATAACATACCCAGAAGTGATCACGGCTTTAAATAGGTTGAAAGATGGCAAAGCGGCAGGATCTGACGGAATACCGGTCGAGTTCTATAATTATAGGACTAATGAGCTCTGTCTCCGACTTATCCGCGTGGAACGGAAAAGTCCGATTGGTTCCAAGCAAGATCAGGAGTAAGACAAGGGTGCATATTGAGTCCGCTCCTATTTGCACTATTTATAGAAGACTTAGTGGACTCCCTGCCAATATGCATTGAATTTGCTGGGGTACTCATCAAGGCGTTACTTTTTGTGGATGATAAAGTCATGCTGGCATATTCACCAGAAGCTTTGCAGCCGATGATTAATCGGCTATACAATTATTGCAGTTTATAGGACCTTTTAGTCAACTTGGAAAAGTCGAAAGTCTTGATTTTCAAGAAAAGGGGAGGTAGAATTTGCTTGAACGAGAGGTGGACCTATAATGGCGAAATCATTGAGGTAGTTAAGGACTACAAATACCTTGCAGTTTATTTTACGAGCAATTTAAGTATGCAGAAGCATCTAGAAGAAAAACTGATCAAAGCCAAAACCGCAGTGAATATAACGTGCAAAAGATGTTTCATCAATAAGAACATAACCCACAGTAGCAAGTATAGTGTATTTGAAGCTGCCTCCGAAACTATTTTGCTATATTCTGCGCAAGTATGGGGACATAAAAAATATGAAACTGTGGAAAGACTCCTGTGATATTACATCAAAAGGTCATTTCATCTTCCTGCTAACACTCCCAATTACATGATAATGTTGGAAACGGGTCTGTCCCCCCTTTTTATTAAGACCTTAAAATTGCAAGTCGATTATATACTCAAAGTACTAAGTATGCCAAATGAGAGACTTCCCAAAATTGCAGCCCTTAAGACTATATCTAATAGGAGCAGCTGGTATGGTGAGTGGCTGGAGTAAGCACAAAAATGTGGATTGGTTCTAGATGAGAGAAGCAGATACTGCAAGTTGGAAAGCTGCCTTATACCTTCTAATAGAAAACCTGGACGAACAATGCAGAAACGGATTCCTAGAGAATGCTTCGAGCTCACTACACAGATCGATCTATAGCAGGCTAAATCATAATTTGCAACCTAACAAAAATTACTTTCGAGATGAGTTGAGTATTCACGAAATATCCATGATAGTGGGACTGCGAGGAGAACGTCTTCCTTTAAACTACGTACCTCATCGTAACGACCTCTCAATTTTATGTGGTACACTCATATGTAACGTTGCAGAGAGAGAAGATGTAATTCATTTCATAGGCAGGTGTCCTACCCTACGAGAAATAAGAAGACAAATCTTTGGGCTGATTTTTTGCCAGATGATCGGGTGTTTAAACTCCTTGATGAGCTGCATATCAACAAGCTTTATCCATACTGTAAAACAGCAATTGCATATAGGGACCTAATACTGAACGAACATTTCTAATAAATCTAAATGTAAAAAAATAAAAAAATTAAATTCGGGTATGTCTCTGTTGTAAAGTAGATATGTAGGTAAATATACTATCGTAAGGCGCAATAGGTATATTAATTGTTAACAGTGTTGTCAATCTGGCAGACGGCATAGGCCATGTCTTTGATTTTTCTAAACTTTAAATGTAAGAAACAAACTGAAGTATAAATAAAATCTATCTAATCTAAAATCTAACACATAAAAATAACGCTTTCAACGCGAAGATACTAGAACTTGCCAGGCGAAATGGAAATTCGGGAATTCTCCTGGAAAGCCGGAGCGAAGTATAATATAAAAGAAGTTAGGCAGAAACCAAGGGATGAGTTCTTTGTTGGCAGCAGTGATAGCGGCCACTAGGGACGCGCAGTTCTAAATAAAATTGTACTAGATTATACTTTTTTTGTTAAAAAAAATATTTATGTTGCACAAAAAGGTTAAAGATTACGAATCTCAGTTTACGGTCGTAAGGAATCGAATATTTCACCAGTCGACGATGGGAATCATTTTTCCGTCGTCAGAGCATTTTCGTGTAGCATCTAGGTCTGCAATTGAATTGTAGCTGCAACATATTCTTTCCGAGAAAATAATATTTTTCTGGGGAAATTCTGGAATTTCCAGAACTAGTCGTTAGAAAAATACACATATACATATGTATACAAATTGTCTCATCGTCGGTTTGAATAACTTCAACGTCGCCAGGGGAACGCTTTCATGCAGACATAAAGCTTTAGTCAATTTTTAACTTAATGGCCCCTGTTAGGTAATGTAGCCTGCGTAGATTCTTGATTTCACAAGCAGACATGTTGCAGAAATAAAAACTTTTCCGAATGGTTCACTTGACCTTGAATTTGTTGCGCGACCTCTACATATTATATTAACTGATGTTTTTCTAGAAGATCGCAAAGAAAGCGTCGCGGGCCTAAATATTTATACTCGTATGTATATTGTAAAATATACATATGAAAGCGTGGGTTATGTTTGGACAAAGTATATAGCTGAGCTACCACTTAGAACGAAAAATGTACACAGTGATAATAAATAAATAAATAAATATTTATCGCAACAGCTCTTTAAGTGACAGGGCATAGCTTCTCGCAACCACTCATGTTGCGTGCGTTATATTTTCCGCACGAATGGAAGGGGCCTACAATTTAGTGCCGTATCCGAAGGGCATTTGGTTTAAGAAGCTTATTCGAGCCAATAATACTCTCGGATGTTTGTCAGGCGTTTGCGAGAGGTGGGACCATGAAAAAACTTGTTGGTGTTTTGTGGGATTCGAACTTGGAACCTCTCGCGCAGTGGTCCGTGATATATAAATAATAAAAACACTTTAAATTGGGAGGTTAGTTCCACAGAGGTATACGTTTATGAATGCAGTCGTGAGTGTATGAACTTTTGACGTAAAGCCGATGAATGGTATTTACGCCAATGAGCATACGCACTAGCTTCGTATGAATAATATTACTATAAAGAAAAAGCTACGATTTAAACTTAAGACGTTTCTCTTAAGCTATGGTAGTTAATAAGACAATTAACCGATTTGGTTATATCTATGTTACGCAGGATGATGTTAAAAGAACAAGCCTTGTTCCTATTCTTGTTTCCTATCCTATATTAAACCGTTTATTGAAGTCAAACTATTCCCATCACTTATTTTATGTGCTTATTCATACAGTTAAAAAAGAGAGATAAAAAGAAAGTTGATAAGAATGCAATACTTTTATAAAAACGTTCATTGGCTTTCGTCTAAAGAATAATGCAAAATAGTTGTAGAGTTCATAGAATCGATGAATTTGTTTATAAATTATTAAAACAAATTGTGTATGAATATCTGAAATTTGAACTTCGAGGATCCGTAGAAGATCCTTCACGTCAAAGAAGCTATTTCACGAAAAATAGAACGCACCCGGCTCAGCTGGTATTGTCAGGTTCAAAGAAGAGATCATTGGAACCCTGTAAAAAAGGCAATATCAATGAACATTCCAAAGACATCGCGAAAGAAAGGCAGGCCTTTAAATGCCTGGATTACACAAATGGAATGACACCGGCATTTGGTTGGCCTCAGTAGCCCAGTGATCCAAAATCAGGAGGTCTGCCGATATTTTCTGAGGTCAAACATGCGAACCCCACAGGCGGATCAGTAGAAATGCGGTGAAGTGGGATGGTTATGATCCCTTATTTTCAGATAATAACCTCGTCGAAATAGGAAAGAGAAGAAGATATGAATTTTGGTGTATAAAATTGATTCACTAATGTTATGAATATTCTTTTTGTTTAAGCTTCTGTATACACTGTATTACTTTAGAATCTACTTAAGTCTTTAATTTCTATTCCAATTTGTATGTGGAAAGTTAAACAATGCTATTTCTAAAATTCTAAAATTAACAAAGTTTATTCCAACAACATTCTCCATTTACACCCATGGTATTTTCCCCACGTTCCCCGAAAGCAAATATGCCTCTACTGAAAACGTCCTTATCCCGTTGGGCCAAGGAGTCCTCAAAGTCCTGTTTTATGGCATCTGGGCTTATATACTGTCTATCTTGAAGGTGATTGCCCAAACTTCGGAAAAGGTGGTAATCGGTCGGGGATGAATCTGGTGAGTAAGGCGGATGGGGCAAAACTTCATATCCCAACTACGCCACCTTCAGGAACGTTGACTGTGCCATATATGGTCTTGCATTATCATGCAGCAGTATGGAACCATGCCTATTTACCAGTGACGGCTGGTGAAATTTGTTGTGTATTATATCAATTCTCTACAGAACGACTCGGCTGTGGTTGTTTCTCCGCGTTTGAGAAACAAATAATGGACAACTCCCTCATTCGTCCACCATACTCCCACCATTACATTTTGGGGTGTATGTCTGTCGTGGCAAGGCCCAAGGAAAGCTCACTCGCGTCTAACTGTTCGACGCAATGCAAGAAAGGGTCCATGTGTTAAGGATGTTAAGTTGTAGGAGACACATCTCTTTAGATTTTTTTCAACTTTTCGATGACTGATAAGTGACAACTTATGGTTGCAGTTGAGACGTTGCACCTTGCAGCAAGGCCAAGAACAGGCGTATTTGGATTTTCTTCAACAGCTGCTGCAAGTTCTTCATTATCAATAACCTCCTCTGATCTACCTCCTGTCATATTTTCGAGAGAAAAATCTCCTTCGCTGAACTTGGTAAGCCAGTTTTAAACTGTTCCCTCACTACATGTATCCAAACCAAAAGCACCGTTAATTTCCCGAGTTGCTGCGGCTGCCTTCATGATTTTTTTTAATTAAAAAAGAAAAATTGCCCTTTAATGTATTGGTGAAAGCATTCTCTATGCAAGGAAAAAAGTTAACTTCATGAACTAATAGTGAACATTTATTTTTACCGTTAGAAAAGTTAAACTGCACTCTTTAAAAAAAAAATGTATTTTCCATTTCTCTCCACAACCTCACGCCACAACGATCACTCTAGGAATGATCAGTAGATCGGCAATTTTATAGGTAACGACCTAATAGAAATATCGAATCATGCCTCAAACTTATACTCCAGCGAAATGCGAGTATGTAATAGACTTTATTCCTAACAAAAGGGACGTACAGTTAAATATCTGCTTTTGCGGCTCTGTTTCTGATTTCAAATAATTTCTCCAATATCAAAAGAAAAGCACGTTGTTCAAGCAAAACAAAATTTTTCATAGCATATTTTCCCGGAATGCTTTTCGAACAAAACCAAACCTGAGATATTATCCAACAACTCTCCACTAAATGGTGCATTTCATTATATTTGTGATTTAAGTAAAACAATTTAGAAGACGGCTATTATTATCAACTAACTTATTCCAGAAGTCTATACAAAATTCTGTTTGCTTCTAATTTTGCCGGGAATTCGGTTGCTATTTTGGAGACCAGCAAACATTTGGTTTTGCTGGAATAGAAAGCTATGAATGATTGAGATGAAATTCAAAGAAAACAAACGATACTATGCTGACAATCCAGAGATGATTCAGGTACTAAAGCACAATATTGGTCGAGGTATTCATGAAATAGATCCTCAAACCAAAAAAAAATATACTGCAAAATTGGGTTGACAGGACGGGCTACTGCCAAGGCAGCCGTGGCAACCATTTAAGTTTAGTCATTTTTCATAAGTATTTGGAAAATGTGCTCTCTTCAAAAATTAAAAAAAAAATATTGAATACCACTAACAGTGGCTTACAAATGTGTTCCCAAATGCGTTTTCTATGCATTGTTCTGAATATTATGCACGTACTCTCACCAATTAGCAATTTATTTGGTTCTTACCCTTTCATTCAAAGTATTAAGGACTTGGAAAAAATTAGTGTCACATAGGCTTAAGAAATGCGGATACTGCTACTACAGCGTTAAGCATCTTCAATGGTGTAGAGGAAAGAATTGGCTACAAATGGACTGATTACCGGGTTATATTGATCATTGCTAAACACATTGTAAGCTTAGGTAATAAGGCACATGGATGAGAAGATCATTAGCCATTATATAGTCTAGTATGGACAGGTAGAAATACGGAATGGTGGTCTACAGAAAGTCTGCGATTTTGCTATTTAATGCCTTTGGAGAGCAAACTATACTCGCAGGTAGTTTTTATAGTGCAAGTTCCCGTACGATTGCTTTTTATTGTAAGTACTCGTATTACTTCAGTCTGCAAATTATAATAAAACATATACAAATATTTATATATAATACTATCACATGTGGTCGAAATTTGACCATGAATGTGATCAAAGTGATCTCCTTTAATTGGTTAAAGCGTTTTGTATTGGGAAATCGTGTATGTATGTTCACTTTATTTTACCTGCTTTAACGGCAACATACGCACATGATTTTTTTGTGTACATCTGTGGCATAGTACCTTTCGAATAATATAAGTTTCATTCCCCTCCTTTTATAATAAATACTTAAAAAAAAGTACGACATACATATATATATTGTATATACTTGTATGTATATATTGGTAAGGCACGAGGTCTGCAAGCCGGCAGAATTGCAAGGGTGATAAGAATAACAGTCATACAAACTTGTTAATCTAAATGTTGAAGTGTACAGTCCCATTATGGTAGCTTGAGGTAGGCCGATGAAAATGACGAAATTTCGGTTCTAGGTTTTGGTTGTAAGGCCCATGCTGCCAGTGATATTTTCAGTGATAGACTGAAAGCTGCAAATGCTTCGGTAGAGAGGAGAGCGCGGTTTAAGATAAGAATAACAGTCATGCATACTTGTTAATGTAAATGTTGAAGTGTACAGTCCCATTATGGTAGCTTGAGGTAGGCCGATGAAAATGACGAAATTTCGGTTATAGGTTTTGGTTGTAAGGCCCATGCTGCCAGTGATATTTTCAGTGATAGACTGAAAGCTGCAAATGCTTCGGTAGAGAGGAGAGCGCGGTTTAATATCTTAGTTGGATTTTTAGGATACGACTCAAGGATATTAATTTACTAGTTTACATAAACGAAGTAATGAGATGTATATTGATCTAAGAGAGGGTATAGAGTATCAATTCTAGCATAGATTTTCATTATTAAGTTCAAGCATTACTTCTGTGGGCTAAACTAGTGAAGGTCTACCTCAAAATAACCAATAGAACTTTACTTTTAAGGCACTAAGTATCTTTATCTTGACAAATGTGTTTGAAATAATTTTTTACTTTTTTTGGTGCCTTGCTGTGATAATCTGTAGAGATTATATACTCGTAGGATTTTGGGAAATAATGAATAAAACCACCTTGTTGGGCCCCATTTCGTCTCTCTCCTTCTGTAGTCTAAAAGATATGCTCCAGAGTTCGACACAGTTTCTTTTCAGCCTTAACCTGCCCTGTTAACGTTAGCATTTGCTTAGAGATTATCTCGTAAAATCTCTAGTTTTCTTACCGGTGATAGCCCAGGATTGTTCATCTCCTATTAGCTAGAGCCGGACATTGGTATAATATATATTCCAGGCATAGTCTGCAGGTATCATCTTCTAGAGAACTCATATTCTTCAAGTTTTATCTGAAGTAACCATGCCCTGTAACCCAATTTACTAACCGTTCTTTGAAAATGTCGTTTGGAAGGCCTTAGTGAAGTGCAGGTTATACATATAGTGACAAAAACTTAGTTTGAAAGATCTGAAATCCTTAGTTAGAAGAAAACACCACCTTAAATAGCGTTTCCTAGTTGGAAAAGAACGTCAACTAACTGGAGGCAGCTGGCTGAAGATCGAGTGTGGTGGTGTCTTGGTTGACACCCATGTCCCAGAAGTGGTAATTTGCCTTTCGCTTGATATGTGTGTAATCAATACCCCATTAAAGAAAATCGTATTGATTTTAACTAACTTAACACTAAACTATAAAATTAAAAGATTTCTGGCTTAGGCGTGACCATGCGGACGCACAGACCGGTGGATACAGAACGCAAATAATCAAGAAAATGCTACTGATATATCTATTTTTGTAATGCTAGAAACGGAGATCCAAGAAAGTAAATTGAAAAAAAAGTTTTCAAACTTTAAATAAAACAGGTGAAAATTTGTAAAATGCATCCACAAATGAAATTGTAAACTGATATATTTGTGTTGTAGTGGCTACCAAGCGCCCAATTTGATGTATTTCTTTTTGCATTACTTTACGGCAACGGGACTAATGCGAGATAATATGAATATACTCTTAAATAATCATTATTTTACAAATTCACGAAGAATAATGTATATGAGTATTTTATTGTTCACATCCGATTGCATAAAAAACGAGTTTTTGCATCAACTCTTTTGTTTTTATAACCACTATTTACTCGCTCATTGGAAGTTTCATACACTGAGCGGAATCCTTTTTTTTTTTTTGACTCATCAATAAAAGTATTTAAAATTTACCTGTAGTTGGTTATTATCTTTTCGGTTTATTATCCCCAACGATCACAGGCAGATGTAATCCGTAAGTGCTGTTACGGTGTATCAAGCAGCAAGTGTTGATGTGTTAGGCTACGATTACAAAATCATTTGCGAATTTTTCTTCTGGTATCCGAATTGAAATTTACATATCAGAATTAACTTAAATAAATTGTAAAATGATCTAATTTTTTATTTGTGTAAATCCCCACTTCACTAAATTGCACTAAATTATTTGTCACACATTTTTTTATAAAAGTTTCGGCAAATTTATTTTCGCAACATTTTGCACCGACGCCGGTTATCTGCAATATGCAAAAAAAAAAACTTCAGCAAACAAACGTCTTTCGCTTAGAACAGGTGCAGGTAAACTAATTCCTGTAATGTACTGCGGATTGAACCATATATCTGGCCAGAGGAGATCACATCGTATATAGCATCGTAAGCGCGCAATACTACAGTGCAATAGCACATTAGTTAGTAGACCACACCTTTATGGGGCGAACACTAAACTTCATTGGTACAGTGGTACCATTGTGGTTGGCAGTCACTACAGCAGCGGCAGCGGCAATAGAGAGACGGGAAAGAGTACTGAGCGTAAGTACTCATCGTAAGTTCTCATTACAGATTGGCATAATACAAATAAATACTAATCTTTGCAAAACACAGCCATACACTAGTTCGAGTTCTAAATTCTATTCTTAACTGAGTTCTTAGAGCTACGACGCTGGATAGGATGCAAGCATATAAACAAAACAATAGAGTTCACCGCACACAGAGCGCCCGCACGCAGTAAATATGTCTAAAATGACAGTTGCAGCAACAGTAGTAAACAGTGGCCGTAGGCAGCAGCTGATTTCCGACGCTGTGCAGTGGTACTGAATAGTCGAGTGAGACAAAAATATATAAAAAAAAACGGACTCTAAATACGACACCAAAATGTGACGACAACCAAAGCAATTTACGACGGTCTTAGGTTTGCCGCTCGTTTACCTTGCGAAGAATCTCTTAAGAAAAGTACACACAACAAAAACGGATTGAACAGAAAATACCGTGCCCACAAGAAGCGCGTACCACAAGCAACTGAAACGTTTGCCATGCAAACAAATCCTATGGAACCAGTTTAACAATCAATCGTAAAGCACAGCAAATACCCAACCAATACCATTACCACCACCACTAGGGTAACCCAAGGAAGATGGTCTCTATGAAACGGTACTGGCTAACTGGTAGTGTATTTAACAATAACAAAAACTAAATGCAGACGCAAAAATTCACAACAACAACAACAAAAAATTTCAAAGCAAATTAAATAATTTTGCTTACTTGAAAATTCTCTCTGAAGCTACTCTCTTCCAAACTGAAATTTGTTCAAAATTCATAACTAAGAGAGCCGGAGCGAGATCTTTGCAGACGAGAAGATCTGTATTTTTTGCTTATATGTGTGTCGCGCTTTATTTACTTGCACCATTTAGTAATTGAACCGAAACGCATCAAGCAAAGCAATCCGATTGGCCTGAATGTTTTGGTAGCTATTGTTACATATCACAGGGTGTTATGAATATATATGATTTGAGTGGGGCAATCGGGTATGTATTATGTTCTCATTTTATTGACCAATCCAGAGCAAATGGAAGTTCAATGATTTGGGCGGAGTTTATCGACTGGCTATTAAGTTCCAAGGTTTGCCGCCGTAAGGAAATAATGCTGAGGGGAATCTGTTAGCAAATAACTAAC
Source organism: Brachypalpus laphriformis (assembly GCA_945910035.1). Lineage (NCBI taxonomy): Eukaryota > Metazoa > Arthropoda > Insecta > Diptera > Syrphidae > Brachypalpus > Brachypalpus laphriformis. The sequence continues at coordinate 137,912,150 of OX246756.1, forward strand.
TAAACTAGTGAGTTTGAAGCCTTTTTGTGTTCCAAAGCGAACTGTATATTTAAAATAAAGGATTTCCATGCGACGTGTATTTTTCTTCAAAATTCTTAATCATGCATCAAACATCATGTTTTTCCATACCAATCATTTTTCACACTTTTATAAATCTAGTTCCCTGGTCAACTCTTTCATATTACATAGGCTCATATGTTTCAAATTACTCTTCATTCAGAACAGTAATTCACAACATGACTGCGAATGACATTAATTCTCTCACTTAAGAGAGAATTATATGCTGCAAAGAAAAGAGAATCAAACACAATCAAAGATCAAAGAGAACCATACCACTACCTTTGCAGATTGAAGGCGTTAACCACTTTTGTCTGCATCTCTTTTCTACAGATACAGTTCAAGTTGATAGAAGTACATAAGCACACACAGTCCTACCATAATAGTCCGCCCGTAATCTGTGCTCACCGTTTGGTGGTCAAACATTGCGGAACAATAATCATAGTTGTGATTATACCTACCTTTAAGTGACTTTGTTTTATGATCATCTGGAATTATTATTATCCCGAAAGGATTATTTTTAAAAGGAGTTTGAACGATTTGAATTTCTTTTTTTTAGAAGTGGATCGACAATTTACGTATATATGTATCTCTGTCCTTAATTCATTCATCAAAGATGACACATTCATATTGCAGTCAACTGAAGTGGATGCCGATTAATTTTGTCATTTATCTGGATAATATTTTTCTTTTGTTGTTGATAATTCTTTTTGGACAACGTTTCTATAACACACGTACGTACCGGTTGCTGTAAATGACTTAGGGCTCGTGCTGATTGTGCAAAAAAAAAATTGAGAAAAATGCTCAATTTTGTTGAACGTGCGTTATAATGGCGATTATACCTGATTCAAATTTAAAAGAGATGATGCATTGTACGAGTAGTTATTGAGTTTTGGAGCTACTGGGGGCTAAAAAAAAACAACTTTATATTCATGTTTACGTATCTTTCTGCTGAAATCATATTGGAGTAGAGATAATCAAAAGAAAAGTAAGGGCGGCTATTTTATGGAGTCAAGCTCACTTGTACCTTTTGTGCTCGTGCCAAAGTGGGCTTTGATGTGAAGGAATTTATAAAAGTAAATTTTTTTTTGTATTGTTAAGAAGGTGACACAGAAACAAAAGCGTGCGCTTTACAACTTAAAAAACATTATTGCAAGTATGAGGCTGAGTGATATCAATAAATTAGGTTAGCGGTAATAAACGAGAAGAGAAAGTGTTAAACAAGTGAAATTGGATCGCCTTTATCGAAAGATACCTTTGTGTTGAAATGGGAGTATATTTTATTATAATGCCACAATATCCTTTGAATCACAATCCCATTGGCTAAGCAAAGACAACTATCACAAAGCTTGCCTATACAGAAATTTCACTTTTGATGTCAAGTACTTTACATAAATAATAAAATTTCCTTTCTTACTGAAGTTATGTACATTAGTAAAAGCGGAATGCTTGGCTTTTATTTTCTAATTCGATAGCTGATAGAAATAATTGAAATTATTGGAAATATAAATTATAATACGGAATAATGTTATGTATCTAATACGAAATTATATGACTCTCAAGTAAGTGATTAATGCTTTATTTGGCCCCATATTAATAATTCCAAGGAAAGTTACTGTAAAGCTCATGGTACTACCTAGATATATTACTTTCGTTGGATAACCATATATCAAAGATTGTGCATGATTACTCAAGAACATTATTTTGTCATATTTAAATTAGTTTCAACACTAAAATAAAATGAACGATTTGAACAAAATTTAGGACGTTCTAAACAAATATATTTTCTTAATGTTGCATTTATGGCTAAGCCTATTCCCGTCACCTTACGCGATCGCAAACGACATCTCTACTAGAAATCACAAGCGATTGATTGTGTATGGCAGAGCGATTTCGCCATTCGTGTTTTGATAGTGGTAAAGTAAACAACATGCGTGCTAAAGTAAGGCACTTATTGTTAATGGAAAGCAGTTATTTACTGCGTAAAAAATATTTGAAAACTCTAAAAGCAAAGAAGAAATTTTAAGTGCATCCAATTAATGAAGAATTTCATCATTTGCACCTACGTCTCCAAGCACTTCCTGAAAAGCATTGATTTTCACGCACAAGTTTACCAAATTTGTCCATTATATACGCGCGATTCGCTAAACAAAATAATTTGATTGTATCGAAAGGTAGGACCGCGAAAAAACTTGCTAGTAAGACGACGTTAAAGATCATGTTAAGAAGACATACTGATGTTTAAATTCCTTCTCCGTAAAATACTGAATACAGAAAATTGTTTAGCCCCGCTTTGGACATTATTATAGTTCAGCACCCACCCTGTTTAGAAATAAAACGAACGTTATCTCTTTAGCCGTGAAAAATTGTGAAAATGGTTTATATTTTATACTAAACATGACCCCTACTGTACGGGGCTTAAGTGTTTTGATTGAAAAGTAGGACGATCAAAACCAAGAAGCTAGCTGCACATAAAGTGGCGCGATTCATAATGGAAGAGCGGAGCAAAAATACGGTTAAACATGCTTTGGACTTCAGTAAAATGCAATTAAGAAACAATTATCTGTGGCAATTGTATGAGAATGAGTAAGTCGTAGAAGACATCGTCTGCTTCTCCCCTACAACATCGATGTTGGGGTCATCATAGATAACAGAGAACGTACTTTTTACAGATGAGAATAAGTGATACCCTGGAATTGGTAAGCCAAGCGGTGTCTAGGTTATTTAGCATAGTAGCCCCTTCTCCCATGGTCTTAATACATTTAGTCTGACGAAAGAGGAAAACATAGAGATTGAACTAAAAAATACCCAGGAGCTTCCCAAAATTGATTCAACCTCCAATAAATACCTATAAAGCGATTTCCAATAGGGACGGGTGGATGTTAAAATTGAATAAAATAAGTTGTGTGTGAGATATCAACGAATTTTTTATTTTATTTGAAAGGCCTACCAATGGCATTATGTGCAAAATATGACATTTTAGGAATGGCCGCCGCGGCTTTGCTGGGTGGCACGTATCCAAGAGGTCCAATTTTTGATTACTCTGGCGCATAGTTCAGGCTGATATCAACGATGGCACGGGTTGTTGTCTTTGAGGACATCGGTCGTTTGTCGCTTATTGGCATAGACCTGCGACTTTTAAGGAAACCCCACAAGAAAAAGTCTAACGGGTTCAAGTCGCACGATCGCGGTGGCAAGTTCACGTCGCCTCTGCGTCAGATAACCATTCCCTCAAATCGCTCGTGCAGAATGTCTATTGTCACACCAACTGTGTGGCACGGAGCGCACGTCCTGTTGGAACCACATATCGTCCACATCCATTTCAGCCAATTTGGGCCAAAAGAGATTGGTTATCATGGATTGGTAGCGCTCTCCGTTGATGGCGATTGCAAATATTTGGCGCAACAGCTCTTTAAAGTGCCAGGGCCTAGCTTCTCGCAACCACTCATGTTGTGTGCGTTATATTTTTCACACGAATGGAAGGGACCTACAGTTTAATGCCGACTCCGAACGGCGATTTGAGAAGCTTTTTCTTGACAACAATACTCTCGGATGTTTGTCAGACGCTCGCGAGAGGTGGGACCGTGAAAAAAACTTTTTGGTATTTTCTGGTATTCTCGTCTACCGTTCAGTCAATCTGTCTAGCCCTCCGCCTGCCATAGCTTCTCTGGTCCCAAAATATACAGATTTTTATTTGCCCCTAGATAAAGACCACTTTAAAAAAAAACCGTTAATTTGGAGGAACACATGGTTTATGGTTTAAAAATGCGCTAAGAGTAAAAGACATAAAGTGAGTTAGCCTAAAACATCAAGGCCGCTTTATAAGGTATCAACAAACAAATTTTCTAAATCAGTCGAGGGGATGAGATTTCCTTACTCGCAATTCAAAAAAAAGTAGGATTTTGAAAAGGTTTAAGAATGAAAGAAAAATTCAAAGTTCAAAAAAGAGGAAAATGAAAACTGAGCCTTTTGAAAATACACGTGGAAATAAAAGCAAAACAAAAAATATTACTGTAAGGAGTAAATAAATAAATGTAAAAATTCTCAATTCAATTCTTTCAATATTTAGGTTTCATGATCGTATTATCAGAAGTTCCGTACATATAATCCATCTACCTACTTGTCTGTCAACACCGTCTAACTCCTAAAACTGCACACCCTACATTCATAATTTTTCTCCTTCTTCATCCTATTTCGGCGAGGTTATGATCTGAAAATGGCCCCGTGCAGGGACGGGTTAAGAATATCACTGCAGCGCCCCCCAACAACTAGCGCTTGTCGTAAAAGGCGACTAAGGAGAACGTGAAAGCTTCCACAGATCTTCGAACTTCTTATTCGATCAAACTTTGTCACTCCTGCTGCACTGCATTTCTACTCATCTGCCTGTGGGGTTTGCCTGTTTGACCTCAGAAAATATCGGCAAACCTTCAGATTTTGGATCACTTCGTCACTGAGGCAAATCAAATGCTGGTGTCGTTGCATTTGTGGAATTCAGGGGTTTATAGGCCTGCTTTTCCTTCGCGGTGTCTTTGCAGCATTCATTGATATTACCTTTTTAGCTGCTGAGCCGGTCGCCCTCTATTTTTCGTGAGATGGTTTTCTTGACGTGAAAGCTTCCACAGATCTTCGAACTTCTTATTCGATCAAACTTTGTCACTCCTGCTGCACTGCATTTCTACTCATCTGCCTGTGGGGTTTGCCTGTTTGACCTCAGAAAATATCGGCAAACCTCCCGATTTTGGATCACTTCGTCACTGAGGCAAATCAAATGCTGGTGTCGTTGCATTTGTGGAATTCAGGGGTTTATAGGCCTGCTTTTCCTTCGCTGTGTCTTTGCAGCATTCATTGATATTACCTTTTTAGCTGCTGAGCCGGTCGCCCTCTATTTTTCGTAAGATGGTTTTCTTGACGTGAAAGCTTCCACAGATCTTCGAACTTCTTATTCGATCAAACTTTGTCACTCCTGCTGCACTGCATTTCTACTCATCTGCCTGTGGGGTTTGCCTGTTTGACCTCAGAAAATATCGGCAAACCTCCCGATTTTGGATCACTTCGTCACTGAGGCAAATCAAATGCTGGTGTCGTTGCATTTGTGGAATTCAGGGGTTTATAGGCCTGCTTTTCCTTCGCGGTGTCTTTGCAGCATTCATTGATATTACGTTTTTAGCTGCTGAGCCGGTTGCCCTCTATTTTTCGTGAGATGGTTTTCTTGACGTGAAAGCTTCCACAGATCTTCGAACTTCTTATTCGATCAAACTTTGTCACTCCTGCTGTCATGCGAAGCACCTTCATCTCAGCTGCCGATTATTTACTTTCATACTTTTTGTACATTGTCCAACATTGTGAACCGTATGTAAGGGCTGGATACACAACTGCGGTGTAGAGCCTTCCTTCTTTCATAAATTTTACACAAACTATGTAGAATATTGACTTCTAGACAGAGCTGTGGCCATTTATTTTGTAGATTTCTCCAGTACAAGCAAAAGCAGGCAACTTTTTTTTATAAATCGGTTTAATTTCGATTTCATAGTTTAAAATAGACGAAGAGGAATGCTTGAACCAAAAGCACCAACAGCCATATGTCACTGATTCTCGGGTCTTAACATTTGATCTAGGAAGCAGTAATTTCCGAAACTGTACAATTGTAAACAATTTTGTGATCTGCCAGAGGGAAGCATTGACTTGCTCAAAACAAAACAAATAACAATGCTCATCTCTGGGGAACACTTTGCTTCAAACACCAACATTTTCGTCTCATTCTTAGTTTTTTCTAATATTTTTCTTTAAATCGTCTGTTCGTTTGTCATTGACGTGAAGTTTCCACAATAGACAGGGTGACCAGATAAGAACGATAGGGAAAAAATTGAAATAAGACATCAACGGTGTGAGATATAAAATTGATTCTGGCTTTATTTTGAAGCTACATTCATGCCATTATGTGCGGAATAGCACATCATTTAAATGGCCGCCTCTGCTTCAAGCGGTCGGTCCAATATGTACGGCGTTATTGGCTTGTTAGCGTAGACTAAGGACTTGACGTAGCTCCAGAGAAAGTGGTGTCAAGTCGCATGATCGCGGCGGCCAATTGATGGACGCTCGCCGTGAGATGACCCAGTTGCCAAATTTCTCCTTCACAACTTTGAGTGTTTCGTCGCTTGTATGGCATGGAGCGCCGTCTTGTTGGAACCATAGCTTGCATTCATCGATGTTCTCAAGCTCTGGCTACAGAAAGCCGGTTAACATCGCTCTATATCTGTGAACATTGACGGTAACGGTGTTTCCTTCCTCATTTCGAAAGAAATGAGGTCCGATGATGGCACCATGCCATAAACCGTACCAAACAGTCAATCTCTGTGGATGCAGTGATACTTGGTCAAACACTTGTGGATTGTGTTCGCTCCAATAATGACAATTTTTTCTGTTGACATAGCTGCTGAGCCTTGAATGCCCAGGTGAAGATGAAGATACGGAGCACGCAGTGTTTTACTGCACACTTTTTACGGCATGAAGAATTACTCTGCCAAATCCGTCATTACTCCTCGACCATATGTTACGGTCGGAAGAGAATTGGATGGCAATATGTTCCATCGTAACAACTCTACAAAAAGAGCTGCAGAGAATAGAAAAGCTAAGAAGAGCAGCTGAAGCAGCGGAAGAAGCTGACACAAGAAGCATAGCATAAATTGCTAACAACCTCCGCGAAGTAATACCTAACGGCAGTCCCGCGGGAGTGTGGTTGAAGTGTGTAGAGTGTGTGTTTAGTAGGTAGGCGTTTTCCTGGCATCGATTGCTCGGGCTATTAGTATCTATGAAGATTACACATTCCTGGCGCAATCCAAAAAAAAAAAAAAAAAACATAGCTGCTGAGCCAGAAATGAGCCACGTCCGAGAAGATAATTTTTTGGCCAAAATCCGGATCTCCGGCCAACATTTCCAGCGCCCAATTGGCGAACTCACGCCGTGGTCTGTGGTCATTCGGCTTCAATTCTTGCGTCAACACAATCTTATATGGATGTAGGCCTAAATCCAACCGCAAAATGAGCCGGGTTGACTCTCTGGCGATGCCCAATTCAGCTGATCGGAGCCAAATCAACATTTCTGGGTCTTCTTCGATACTGGCCGGTACGGCGCCTATGTTTTCTTCATTTCGCACCAATCTCTGTCTGGTTGGTGGCTTAAGGTCCAAAAAGTGTACTCACGCTCAAACTTTTCCACGGTGCGGCGAATTGCCTGCACACTGAAGCCATGATGACGACCGACCTCACGACGAAATTCACGTTGCGTATTTATAACTGAGCCGGAATTTTGATAATAATTTTTAATAATTTCCGCACGTTCGGCAAGCATGAAACGATGCATGATGAAATGGCAAACCGTACTGAATATTTTGACAGCTGGATGTCATTGGTAACTTCGACAGTTGCTGAAACATCAATTGGAAGAAATATCATTTTTATCTGGTCACCCTTTACATACGTAGAATGACATATCATAAGTTTCTGACCAAAAAGTATGGTAATAGGAAATATTATTTCGGGAGCATTTTTATGGTATCAAGGTATCAAGAATACGCATCACGAATCCCAGTAAGGACGAGATCACTACTGCGATTAATGTACTTAAAATGAACAAGGCGGTAGGACTTGACGGTATTTCCGCAGAGCTCTTACGAGTAACCCAACAACATCGGCTGAGCTACTGCTTCCTCTTATAGAAATAGCTTGGAAAGCTGAGAGCTGGTAAAAGGGAACGATTGTCAAGATGCCTAAAAAGGAAATTTAATGGTGTGCGGGAACTGGAGAAGTAGGTATCCTTAATTTTTCTCGAATCTGCATTCAGTGGATGTAATAAATTATTTTTTTATTCTCCTTTTGCTGTCTCCTCGCAATCTTTAAAAGCCGACTGGCGGACGGAAGCGGGATATTACTATTCGTGTTTTCTTCTTCGGTTTCCTTTTCTGTTGTATCTGCTTGACGGGTTATGTGCGAGTTTGTATATGCTCTGGCGGGGATTCCCACTGGGGAAGTCGTAATTGAGTTTACAAATCCTAGCAATATTAGTATCTATGGACTATACAAAGCTCTTACGAGGGCAAGGTGGAAAGTTATCGGTTTGACAATGAAAGACTGCGATTTTCAGTTAAAAAATGATTTTATTTTTCTACATAATCTCATTCTACTTCAACACACTTAGTCCAGTGTTTCTCCAATATCAGTATTCCTTCTCGGAAGTGAGAGTCTGGAAGGCTGTGAAAATATTCATCTACGGCCCTCTCAACTTCTGCATTGGATGCGAAGCGCTTCCCAGAAACAAATTTCTTCAAGTTTGGAAAGAAGACGGAAGTCTGAGGGTGCCAAATCAGGTGAATAGGGGGGATGGCCGAGCAAATCGTACCCCAAATCCCGCAGTTTTCCCATCGCCAACGCACACTTGTGTACAGGTGCATTGTCCTGGTGAAAGATGATTTTTTCTTCTTCAAGCCAGGCCTCTTCTCGCGAATTTTGGCATCCAGCTGGTCAAGAAGGTTGGAGTAATATTCGCCTGTAATTGTTCTGCCTTTCTCAAGGTAATCAATTAACAGGATCCCTTTCGCATCCCAAAACACACTGGCCATGACCTTTCCGGCAGATGTGATCGACTTCGCTTTCTTTGGCGCTGAACCACCGGCTTCCACCCACTGCTTCGACTGCTGTTTCATTTCTGGCGTGTACATAGTGATGGACCCATGTCTTATCCACGGTGACAAATCGCCGCACAAAATCGGTCGGATCCCTATTGAATCGTTCCAAAGATTGCCGCGAAAATCGTTTGCGCATTTGCTTTTGATCGGCATTCAGCAAATGCGGCACCCATCTTGCGCAGAGCTTTCGCATCCCTAAGTTTTTATGCAAGATGTTTCGCACCCTCTCTTCCGATATACACACAGCCTCAGCTATCTCACTCACCTTCACTCGCTTATCGTCCAATACGATATCATGCACTTTTTCGATGGTTTCGGGTGTGGTTGCGGTTTTTGGCCGTCCTTCACGTGGGTCATCTTCGAGGGACGTGCGACCACGTTTAAATCCTTACTTACTACTTACTTAGGTGGCGCTACAGTTCGGGGTGAACCTGGGCCTCAACCAACAAGCCTCTCCATTTAGCTCGGTCTTTAGCTAATTACCTCCAGTTGCGCACTCCAAGTTGGTCGAGGTCCCCTTGAGCTTGTGCGCGCCACCTACGGCGATGATTCCCTCTACTGCGTCGTCCCTCGGGATCAGATTCGAAGACTCTGCGGGCCGGAGCGTTGGTGTCCATTCGCAGACGTCCAATACGCAGTTTTTTGACTAGGTCGATGTCGCTGTACAGTATAGTTCGTGATTGAATCTTCTCCTCCAAAACCCGTCAACGCAACGCACGTTTAAATCCAGCTGCCCACTTTTTAACGGTTGACATGGAAGGAGCAGAGTTTCCGTAAACTTTTGTCAACTTTGGATGAATTTCCTTAGAGGTTAACCCATCCAAAACGAAGAATTTTATGACCGAGCGATATTCAAGTTTATCCATTTTAAGGAACGCAAGACGTCTACTGCAAAAATTCGTGTAAACAAACTACTTGAGAGAACAAGTTGAAACTTGTCATACGAACTAATGAGAAGTGCACCCAGGCAGGAAACATACAGTTTTGCTGATTGGAATGCTATCTCTGCGCCAGGCCGAGAACTTTTCACCTTGCCCTCGTAGAAGAAAATACTTTTTGCCTTAAAAATAGCAAGCGGGCGAAGAAAGGCGAACACGGGTTAGCTAGTAACGAATAAGAGTCAAGCAAAATCCTACCAACGTCCTGTTCTTCCATTTTATTTTCCATCTCACTTACACTTATTGACTTTGAAAAGAGACGCATCTTCTTAATTAGTGTGGAAGTCCAGACTTAATTTAATACAAAATTACAGTTAAGTTTTTAGAATTCGAAAAGAAATGTTTGAAAAACAGAATCTTAAATAAATTTTTTCAAAAAAATGTGGTATTTAATGAACTGCCAATCGTACCCCTAAATTATTATTATTATTATTTTTTTTAATTTTTTTTAAGCAAACTCATATCCCAGAGCACTTGTACTCATTGCGGTCTATTTTATTACCAGGTAAATACCTTTTTTTGGTAAAAACTACGATATTCGTTTCCATTTTATACTCAAGTGGCCTTTGTTTATCGTTTCTTCAATAGTTATGCCTAGTATTCTTGTCTGTCACTGCTAGATGAAGATCGAATAAAGCCTAAGTTTCTTACATCATAGAGCAAGATATCCTTTCTATCCTTACCTTTGCAATATTTAATTAACAGAATGTTGGTATCATCACTATTTGGCTGATCAGCACTTTCGTGACGAGTATTACCTATGTACTAAGAGAGACGTACTGAAATCAGTTACTAAGTAAAACCCAGCTCGTCGCAGTCATCATTTAGCGTGGTGCTTTGCTTTTATTGACAGTAGGATGATTGCGGATGGATGTGAGCTATTTGTGTCTTTCTTGTTCTTAATGAATACTTACAATTCTAAGGAATTGACTACAACCCTGTTGTTAATATTGAAGTAAAGAGTTTTAAATAATAAGTTGCACCCTATGCTTTGAAAATCATAAATACTGGCCAGTCGTTTTTTTTTTTTTTTTTTTCAATGCAAAAGCACACTCTTGAACACATAACTTTTAAGAATTTTATCACTATGCAATATTTGTTATTCACACTGTAAAACCTCTCTTGAATAGATACTGATGGGAAGTGTCCATTTAGGGCAGTTAAATTTATATCAAATCAAGATCGAAGGCCATGGATAATTTATCCGCTCAACAAAGTTGCCCGCTTCTAAGAGGTGTCCGTTAAGAAAGGTTTCACTGTATATTAGTTCATAGAATGCACCCCGACTTCAGTGATTTCATCTTCATCAAATGCTGTCGTGCATAAAGACAACCATAGTTGCCACAAAAATCATTTTTTTAACAATTTATGATTTGCATAAAACTTTAACTTCAAACTAATATAAATTTAGAAACGGAACTCTAGTAATACGCTATTCGGTCATTTATCTTATAAAGAATCTTCAAAAGAATTTTAAAAGCAAGTGATATTTTCACTTTCTTAACTTGAGGGTGTTTCAGGCCGATATGATTTTCAAAATATGCAAATATTTATCTTCTTGACTCACAGTCTTTGTCAGTCAACCAGAGAACTGAGTTATTTAATGTCTTAGACAAATTGCCCAGAGTCAATTTAAAAAAATGGGAGACGTATGATATCAATAACGTTTTCTTATATCACAAAGAACACTATCAATTGAGGTTCTAAACTATTGATGTAATTAAATGCGAAACTAACAACTTTATATAACCCATGAACAAAGGTCTACTAAGTCAAAAGCCCCACCCAAATAATCAATATCCATTGAAGTTCTCTTCATCTTTTGTCCCCGTACAATACACAAACGTTTAACATTTTGTCCATCACCTGTCTGAATGCAAATTATATTTGAACAAAAAATAAATAAAATAAAATCCCCATAGTAGAATTGTCGCTCATGCGTCGGTGACATGAAAATAAATCGCCCCCCATTAACCAGAACAATAAGTTTATAATAAATTTGACGAAATTATATAATTCCCAATACCAACCATAAATAAGAATCCAAAATTAACATATTAATTTGTAAACAATTTTCTACGGTATCAAATGTCAAAAATTGATTCCTAGATTAACACTCCTCATCAATTTCTGACAAAATCTCAACAACGTGTTTGTCTTACCTTCTTAACTACCACTAATCGGTAAGCTTATTTGTCCCCACACGGACAGCATGTTATACTAACACACATTTTTCACATATGTTATGGATTTTGCAGCCGATTAATACAATCAAACCGAGAAAAACCATTGCTGCAGTTATTCATAAGAAAATCGTCCAGCGTTGAGATCAACAACCAGAACACAGCAGTGGTATTTTGAACTGCATAAAAGTCAACAAAGAAAAGGGATTATCTGCTCATAGATTTGAGGGAGAAGAAAAGGCCAAAACACAAGAAAAAAGATTTTACGGTCATGGAATCCTTTATAATTCAAAACATTTGCATAAAATAGGCACGTTAAAGCGTGAAAAGTGGTCGACCGGTCTCTTCTAAAGACTTTTTTGATCCAGTACAAGAGAATGCATACGATGCACTGGGGAATTGGCAGAACTATCTATTCTTTTTGGATTCGGTTTTGAGAAAATGCAAATGCGGTGCGCGCAACATACGTCACTGTTGCGGGTCAGTGTGCGGTAGCGAAATATTAATGGGCTTATCCGCCCCCAAACTAAGAGTATATTTCCATATTTTTACCTGCACCAGATTCATTTTTATCTTTCTCAACTGCATGGTCAGCAAATGCTGATGAAAAAGATAAAAGGAAGTCAAGTCGTTCAAGATTGTGAAATGCAAATTTATGACCCAAATTTCCAACAAAGGGATTAAGGGTGTGTTTTTGTGAAAAACCAATTGATAAAAGGGTTATCGGGTAGTTAACCACCTACAAAAGATGAAACCACAGCGATTTGTAAAAAAAAATTATCAATGGTTAACCAAATAACAAATTGGATTAGAAAAAAGTCAAAAATTTGAACAATGTCTGTTGGCACGCCTCTGTGAGGATCACATGAAACAGTTTCTAAATAAGTTTAAGTTGCTTTTGTTTTCTTTTTTTTCTTATCTTTGCCGTTGCCTTATGGTATATGTGGTCTCGTTTGGCAGAGAACATATTTGGGTAAAATAAAAAAATAAAAAAAAATCCTTTTGCTTGGCCGTTGTGTTCAATGCTTTACCAATCATTTATCACTCCACGGAGACTTGCTGTGACGACATCTTTTCGGAACAACATTTGTGTCTGAAAGGAAGAAAGAAAGATACGAGATAGGGAATTAGAGTTTGTGGGCACTTTTTTGGGCTTAACATATTTTAAGGATTTTGTACAAATTTGTATATCTGGCAGAACTATTTTTCACTTTTCACATTTCGTTCGGCTGAGGAAGGTAGAACGTACTTAACCGAAAGAGGAATGAATTAGAACGATTATAAAATGAAAGACTTGACAAGCAACCTTGATTAATGGTAGAAAAATGTAGACGATCGCAACTTGAGAAATGTACTTTCCATTAAATGGAGCGCTTTTAACCAATTTAATAGTCCAGTTTTACTGTGGGTTATTTGCAAATACAGTAGAATCCCTCTAGCTTCGCTCTGCGATCGACGTCGTGAAGCCATTTTTTTTGTGTGAAAAATTATTTAAGATGCAAAAGGGATTTAAAGAAAAATCGAGTTAGAGGGTTTCGACCCCGTATGATAATTAAAAAAAGGAGAAGTATAATGAATGTTATAAGATGTACTCATTAATAGCCTTTTTGTGCAGATTGTGGTTTAATATCCTTAAGATGCCTTGTTGTTGTCGCTCTTACGATGTTATTTGTTCCATAACTGTTTAACATATTTATTTCATTTAAATGCGCAGTCCACTTCTATGCCTACTTACCAATACACGTCCATGTTTTTTATATAGTTCTTGCAATTCTGTCTGGTTTGAATTACGATGTGGCATTCAAAGTTATACAATTATATTTCAAGATGTGTTCTTGGTATAGGACCACCAACGCACGATTAAGTTAAGTTGTAACTGCATAGTTTGCACAGTAATTCCTATTAATGACAATTATTGTAGTACTATCGCATATATGGATATGCTTAATGTGACCATTTATTTTTTGGCAAAAAGCGGCGGGTTTTTTAAAGCTAAAATCAGGTCTGTTGGCGGGTTTGGCAGGCTTCGCAAAAGTATTATAGATTCTAATCCGAAAAATTTCTAGAAAACAGTATAAAATAGTTTATTTCACGTAGTCTGTCATGTACAATGTAATATATTCTTTAAAAATGAGGTTTATACTGGAATGAATAATGTAAAATGAATTCTTACTATATCTATATATATATGTATTTATATAATATAAAAGTAAATGGAATATCAATATTCGCCTTTTTTTGGTTCCTCTGAATCGGAATGGGACTCAATTGCAATTGGATTTGCAGCCGTATTCGATGCATCATCATTTTAACGCTATCAGTACTGCTTAAGGGCAAGCATTTTGTGACGAATATTACTTTGAACTGAAAGAGAAACACTCAAATCAGCTACTAAGTACTATCCAGCTTGTCACAGTCATCATTTAGCGTGGTGTTAGTTGTTAGTACTGTGCATAATTATAAGGCCTAAAACCTTACACAAGACTGGACAAGTAAACAAAAAGCGGATTCATACTAAACAAAAGTATGAACTAAAAATTAATATGCTACGCATAAGTCAAAAATTACACTAAACACTTTCAACAAAGAAACTAGTATCGTTCGTATAATTTATGTTTTAAATTTAATTTACTATGGTTGCAATCAAATTTGTCGCGGTTACTATTTACTTCCTTCGCCATACGCGTAAGAGGTTCGTTAGAACCGTAGTTCGTTCTGTGGAAATTTACGCGGAAAATTTCGGTATTTCTGGAGTTATATCATCTTACGTTTAAACCGACTTCGTTTAAAAGATCCGACGAGTCAATAAAACTATATACCAGCCGATGTAAAAATACTATATCACATATTTCCCTACGTTTCTCCAAAGAATGACGATTTAGGAGAAGAAGACGGTCGCAATATGGTGGAAGACGTGTAGGGTCATTCCAGTTTAAATGGCGAAGTGTAAATCGGACAAACTTACGCTGTACCGATTCAATACGGTTAATGTGTACTGCATACATTGGAGACCAAATGTTAGACGCATACTCTAACTGCGGACGAACAAAGGTATTATAAAGCGTGGATGTTATAAGAGGACACTTGAATTATTTGCTCCAACGTTTTATAAAGCCAAGCATTGAATTCGCTTTATTGACAATCTGTTCAATGTGAAAATCGAAGTCGATATTATGAGTAAAATGCACTCCTAAATCACATATTGATGTGACTTTGTTAAGTACAGATTCGCATGACAATTGCGGAATCGGCAAACACTTATACTTCTGCACTAAAGATATTTGGTGGAGAATATCTGGATGTGATTTTTTTTTTTTTTTATCTGGATGTGAGTTTAGTGTTATATAAAAATCGATACAACTACTGTCGCTATTACATTTTGCGAACTTTAGTACGAACTTCTAGTTTCGGGTTGTGTGTGTCTGTCTTTATAAATTCTATCGTCGTATTTAAAGTGAATCAATAACGACGGTTGCATGACATTTGCCTTTTTCGTTCACTGATGCGAATTGAAGGTGTCTACGGCAGTTTAGATCTGTCATCTACATTATCACAATGTCAATGCAGAATGCTCAATGTCAAAGCTAAAGCAGTCAGCACAAAGCGGCACTTCTCTGTGTTGAGAACTAAAGGAAATTTTTAGGAGAAATATAATACAAAATTCGCAAATTTTCTCAAAAAGCGGAAAAATGGTCGTGGTGGTGGGTTTTTAGATAAAAAAGTGGATTAAATAGTCACATTAGATATGCTCCATGTTAATTAGCAGAATCATCTCTGCCAAGCTTGGACAAATCTCGATCTCCATTAGTACCACCAAAGGGTGTCCTGAAGGCGATGTTCTATCCCCCTTACTATGGTCTACCCTAGTAGACTAACTTACTAATGACCTTACGCCGATGACTTAGTCGCAATGATAAAAGGCACTCAGAAGTCTAGAATCACTGGACAAACGCAAAATGCTCCTAACAAAATAAATAAATGGTGCCAGTCAGAAAGATTGAAAGTCAACCCTACCAAAATAGTCATCATTCCATTCACTATGAGAACTAAACTTAATCTCCTAAAGTTATTGTTTAATGGCGTTCAGCTTCATTTCTCAAAGGAAACAAAATATCAAGGAAATCTAGGCTAAAACCGAACTGCTATCGATAATGCAACCATGCGTCTGTTCCCAACTGTTTGGTCAAAAATGGGGTCTAAAGCCTAAAATGATTTACTGGACGTACCTAAAGCAATCATCACTTACGCATCACTAATATGCTGGGAGAAGACTAAACAAGTCTATGCCCATTCCGCCCTACAAGAAATGCAAAGAATTGCCTACATAGGCATTACGGCAGCGATGCACACCTGTTCAACAGATTCAATGAAAGTTCTCTAGACCCCCCACCTCTGCGTATAAGAAATATGACGACTGCGGCTTCAGCACCTTAAGGATCCATCTTCTATGCAACATTAGAACATAGGTCCTAGTTGGGCATACCATAT
The DNA here is from genome assembly GCA_945910035.1 of Brachypalpus laphriformis. Classification (NCBI taxonomy): domain Eukaryota; kingdom Metazoa; phylum Arthropoda; class Insecta; order Diptera; family Syrphidae; genus Brachypalpus; species Brachypalpus laphriformis. The sequence continues at coordinate 137,928,496 of OX246756.1, forward strand.
ACTGAAGATAATAGCCAAAAAATAAGTGACCAGGAATCAATTGACATAATAATTAGAAACCAGCAAAAGATTCAAAATAAAAAGAATATTAAATACTGTTCGCATAATCAAAACGTATTCTTATCACGATTGTCCAAAATCCCTTTTTTGTACATTTTAATAGTGAACAGCCATATAATTTAAATACTTTATGTGATCATTTACATCTCCATGGTAAAAGAAAGAGAAGCCCCGTATAATAATGCCGTGTGGTTTAATCGTGAATTCAATCAGAGTGGCAAAGTTAACAAAAAACAAGCAGTGATACAAATGGTTGGCACGTGTGCCAATAGTACAGATATCAATATGAAAAACATATTATCCAATTAACTAAATATTATTTTATAAAAAGAAAAATTGACAATGCAAGTTGTCAGAAAGATACAAGTATACGTATGTGGCAAAATTAAAGAAATGCGGTTTTAAGAAAAGGAATAACTATATCGGAGGTACAAATGGAAAACGGATCTGTGATAAACGATAGTGCAATTCTATGTGAAAACTTTAACAATTTTTGTATGCAGTGCATAAATGAAATAGCCTGATCTGTGATATTCTGTGATTATACAAATTTACTTGAAGAGTACAGTATAGATTTCAAGTTTACAGTCGTCTATATAGAAAATATTAGATGTGCTCTAGATACTCGTATGCCTTTTAGAAAGAACGACTTTAATTTTATGAATGTTAAAATGATTAAGGACTACCTGTGTATAGATGGTCCAGTCCTTTGAATAATTATAAACACGTCCTTAAGTGCAGGTATTTATCGAAAATCGTGGAAAGAATCGCTTATAGTACCAATTAAAAAAGTTCGTTCAGTTGTAGTGCAACTACAGGAACACTTAGAGGACCACTGCCTTCTGGATAGTTACCAATCGGGTAATTTATATCAAACGTGTTTGAACTTTGTTTGAACTGATTGGAGGAGTGAAATTGATGAAAAATGTGGTAGTTGCTTTTTTCTTGAACATGAAATGGGCATTTGAAACAATACATCTCGGAATATTGTTAAAAAAGTTAAAGTGCTATGGGATAAAATCTGTTTATCTATAATGGTTTAAATCCTTTATAACAGGTCGAACGCAGCGTACTCCCGTAATCTGTTAAACATTGTGACCAATCCCGGTCAGTGTAGGAAAACCAAAATGCACAATATTGGGGGTGTGGTTATTACTAATACTCATTAACGATATGACCAAGGTAGTAAATTTTCTAACTCGTTTTGTTTGCTGATGATGGCCTACTTTACACCTCTAAAAGGGATACTATAGAGCGCCTTCAAAAATTAAATCACGATCTAAACAAAATAAATGCATGGGTAAAAATGAGTAAGCTGGTGCTAAATGTTCCAAAAACATTTATATATTTAGTTGCAATCTCGTAAAATTGCCAATAAATGTGAACGTCTCCATGAACCATAAATAAATTGAACAAGTTAAATCAAGAAAATATGAAAATATCTTTCTGTTATCTTAGACGAGCAACTCAACTTTACTGAACATGTGAATTATAATTCTATGTAAGAAAAAGTAAAGTAAGAAAAAATATCTCTATGAGTACTGCTGTGAATGTGTATTATGTACTTCATTTTGATTACTGTTCCTATTTCTTGCACTCATATATATGTCCAAAAGGTCGCAAAAATTGCAATTTCTGCAAAACAAGGTGATGCGCATTACTTTAAAGTGTAGTAGGTACACATCAATAAATTACATGTTTGGTGCATTAAGATGGTTAAATATTAATCAACGACTTTTTATGTTATGTATGATATTTGTATTTAAAATGAAAAACAATATGTACCCCGGTATGGAAACGTACGTACAAACGCAATGGTGGAATACAGCCTACAAAACTATTGGGATCTTAGAATACAAAGAACAAGAACCACTAGAGGTCCGAGAAGTATCTTTTACGCGAGTTTTCATTGATTCAACAATTTTCCGAGGGACATTAAAAACACAAATAACATAAATAAATGCAAACGAAAACTTATTGATTATGTTCAAACTATATATTGTACTATGCTGTGACACAGTTATAAAAACAAAATTGTAAAAATTGTAAACTAAATGACTTTTAAAGCTAAATAAAGTACACTGATTCATTCATTCAGTTAAAAAATTGTTGCTACTGTCCTCACCAGGAGTATGCACTCTTGAAGTCGTTATACCTAAACGGATCTTCGGGGATAATCATCAAATCCCTCAATCTAACCATCAAAGCAGTTGATACACATGGTTCATAAATGTAAAACGGGGTGGGCGCTGTAGTTTTCGGCCCTATTGCAAACTGTTTAAACCACTGGGATGCTGTGCTCAATTTTTCAAGCCGAGGATCATTCTATTGAACTTTGCTCCAGAGAATGTATCAGAAGAAACATCCGCAGATCTCAAGCCGAGGAACATGCTATTGAACTTTGCTCCAGAGAATGCATCAGAAGAAACATCCGCAGATCTCACATAAACATTCTTCCAGACAGCCAAGCAGCCCTTAAAGCTCTTACGTCCTACAACGTTGAGTCTAAGTTAGTTTGGAACTTTCTCATACTCTCCTGCAGCTTGCTGCGCACAACAAAATCACACTCTCTTGGGTCCGTGTATGTAAGGGCATCACTGGCAATAAAGTTGCTAAAGAACTAGCTAGATCGAGTGCCCAATCTCCGTTTATTGACCCTTTTATAGCCTTCTTACCAGCCAATTAAAGAGCACATCTGGCCTAAAACAACCTAAGAAATTCACAAATTTATCAAACAAAAGCACTAAAGAAATTCTAGCAATAAGCAAACATAATGCCAAGATCTTCATTGATTTCCTTACTGATCACAACTCTCTCAAATACCATTTCAAGAAACTCGGCATCAGTCAGTCTGATAGATGTAGGCTTTGTCTTGAGGACACTGAATCTGCTGAATATGTCTTATGCGAATGTCCTGCTTTTGCTCGCATCCGAATAAAATACTTTCAGAAAGGGTCAACTAAACAACCAACAACTCCAAATCGATACTCATCATCTCTTTATCAAGTTCAAGGCCGCCTATGACAGCATCTATAGAGAAGACCTTTATAAAGCCATGTCTAGTTTTGAAATCCCTGCCAAACTTGTTCGTCTGTGCAGGATGACGATGGAGTTCGCTCGCTGCTCCTTCAAGGTCGACAATGAACTCACCGAAACCTTTGATGTCAAAAAAGGTTTTAGAAAAGGTGACGCGCTGTCATGTGATTTTTTTATATTGTACTTGAACGGATTGTGCGGAACTCACAAGTAAACACCAGAGGTACAATCTATCAAAAGTCCGTACAACTGCTGGCATACGCTGACGATATTGATATTGTTGGAAGAACTCAGCGGGCTGTCACGGACGCGTTTAGAACCATTAAAGCAGAAGCGGCTAAAATGGATTTGGCGATAAACCAGAGCAAAACCAAGTATTTGCTGTATGCAGCATACAGTATACTGCATAGGCAAACCAAGTACATATATGACAATCAACACCGACGAATTGGATAGAAAGTCACAGTGGACAACTATACCTTTGATGTAGTAAAGGCCTTTGTCTACCTTGGCTCTGCTATGAGCGCAGAAATCAAGCGAAGAATAGCTGGTAATTCAACAATAAAGCCCTATCCCGAACAACTAAGGAGACTTAAAAGAAGACACTGATCACCTCAATTTTTTTTACGGCAATGAAACATGTACTTTATTAAATGCGACTGAAGATATCCTTGGTTGCTTGGAGAGAAAAATTCTTCGTAAGAAGAATTTGCGTTGACGAGTTTTGGAGGACAAGATTCAATGATGAACTATACGAGCTGTACAGCAGCATCGACCTAGTCAAAAAACTGCGTGTTGGACGTTTGAGATAGCTAGGGCATGTCGAGCGAACAGACACCAACTCTCTAGCCTGGAGAGTCTTCGAGTCTAACTCAGAGGGACGACACAGTAGAGGTCCTTCTCGCCGTAGGTGGCGCGCACAAGTTTAAGGGGGAGTGCGCAACTGGAGGCAATTAGTTAAAGACCGAGCTTGTTGGTTGAGGCCCATGTTCGTCCTGAACTGTAGCGTCTCTGGAGAAGTTACCCTCTGGGATATTTGGTGTTAAGCGAAGACGAACTGTGGCTGGAATAAAGAGTCATAGGTTATGTAAATTACATAGGACGACTAGCACTTAACGAGATACCTACTTTTACGCAGTTATAAGTTGATTTGATTTAGACCCAATTCCGCTGCCAGTTGAGCACAATTGAAATCGAATTTAAAAATATTTTACGGACACATTTCTGTCTATAAGACTATATGTAACACGCAGCTGAATGGATCCATCCGTGCTTCATATCGGCTGCAGTATATCACTAAAAATATATAACAACTGCAAACGTCCGTTTTGTACGTTATTCCTCGAATTGATTTCCAGCGCATTTCTGAAAAGTATCTGGTTTTACAGTCTTTAAATGGATTTTTAAAACCGTGTGGCACTGAAACTTTCATCAAGAAGTGGGTGCATTATCTCATCACCTCATTCAGCGAAATAAAATCAGGTAGGGCACTTCTCTCCAAGAAAGGAGTGCATCTTCACCGCATTTATTTTAGCACGTTTTATGACCAATAAAACCACAATACAGCCACAATCAAGCCGTAGAAGTGAGACGGTACCACCATTTTCTCACCGATAACCTCACCAAACCAATTGCAGTCTGTTGCACATTTTCATCTCACATCCGATTAAATTCCACTACCGATTCTACCATGCAAATATACATTTTCATATAAAAGCGCTAATTATTTCATGGGTTTGTACGATGAAACAAAAATATACCGCGAAACCACATTTGCTTACAAAAATAAAAACAATTTCATAATTTCAGTATTTAAAACTCATGTGATAGTGACACATGGACGTAAACATGATATATGATCATTCCACACCAAAACAACGACATGCCACACCCAATTTTGATCTCCCATTGACGGTACACAGTGTTGATCCCCGTGTTGCTGGTGCTTCAGCGAAAGCCAACAAATTCCCATCCACATCACATGTAGCTGTAAAAAGTAACATTGAGCACACAAAACTAATTTTTACAACGCCAGCAGAAAGTTAAAAAATTTAACAAAACAAAAAATGTTATACTCCCAAGTCATTGTACATAAAAAACGTTTTAAGAAATTTATTGTGTTCGCTCTGGATAAGTTTGATCGTAAAAAACACCGAGGAAAGGCACAGGAAAAAAATTTAAGAAATTGGTTCGGTCGGCACTTTACGACGTGGTAGCATCGTTTTTCGGGTCATTTGAACGATATTGAACCGTCATATAACATTTTATTGCATCCCTAAATATTGGGCGGGGTGTGATGGTTGCCGAAACCTGAATTTATTGTTATACAATTTTTTTTTTAGTCTGACACGTCTTTGTTGAAGGATTGCTAAAATGGTTGGTTCCTTTTTCAATGACTGATAATGCAATCGGATCGGTTTTGTTTTTTCTTCGGTGACCAAAAAACGGAGATGGTTTTTTATTGGCACATTACGCAGTACCAGTACTTTTGCAGGAATTGATTTGGTTTTTTAAGGGCACGCGTTGATTCTTAGAATTTCTTTTGGTTGTGTTTTTGGGTAGATGTTGTAAAATTGCTTACGGGTTGGGCAGACCAGACCTAATTGCAGGGAATGATTTTACTTGAATTTGATGTAATGTAAGTGACAATAGACTTTGCCAGGGTTATGCAAAAGTTTTTGGAAATAGTAAAAAACAAACTCCTAGGAAAGTGGTATAAATTTTAAAGGTTTTCCCAGACGAAGGGATAAGCAAAAGTTAAATGTTTTATTGCTTTCTTGCGTAGGAGTTAAAACGGGTACTTCAATTAACTCTAATATAAGGGTTGTTTAGTGTACCTAAATAAAATGCTCAGAGTTCTTGTAAGTATATATTTATGTCATTTTATGTCCATTGGTAAGAAAATAATACCTGCGATTAATCACATTTTAGCCTTCTGGATATACAAAACCAAGAAATGGTTCCTATACTAGTACCATGCAGGAGGCCAATGACGTTCTGTTCGAGATGCAATTTGCAAGTTGCAAAGTTGTGTCGTTTGAGTGAAACGTGTTGGCTGAAACGGAAACCTCTGGATCTTGTTCGGAGATCAGATCATTATTCCCCAACCTGGGAAAGAGGAATATACTTTGGCGTTAAGCTACATCCTATCAGTCTCTCTTCATTTTTGCTTAAAATTTTAGAACGGCTGGTATAAAAATACGTGTGATTGGTATTTTTGAAAATGAATCTTCTGAGTACCTATCAAAGTGGAAGGTCCTGTGAATCTAGCCTTCACGACTTTGTTTATTAGATCGAAAACGGGCAAGAGGAGAGAAATTATACATATGTATGTACTCTTGGAGTGTTCGTCGACATAGGAGGTGTCTTTGACAACGCTACTTTGGATTCCGTGTGTAACTCTAACATGAGGTAGATTAAACTAGTGTCATGTTTGGTAAGAGATACGAAGTATCTCCGAAAGATCGAAATGAAAAAAATTAAAATGCTTTGTCCAATGACGGCTCCAGCACCATTAATCGAACTGGAACTGGCTAGTTTTTCGACAATGAAAACAAATTCTCTTGCGCACTGGGTTCTTCTTCTTCTTCCTTTTATCAGCGAGGTTATGATCCGAAAACAAGGGATCATAACCCTCCCACTTCACCGCATTTCTACTGATCCGCCCGTGGGGTTCGCCTTGTGCACTGGGTTAAATGCCGAATGTCGTTCACGTGGAATTTGTTTGCCATATTCGGAGTGGCAAAATGGATAATTGATGAGTGATGGCGTGGCAGAAATATTAGCATCCATGGTGAAAACCCGACTGAATTCAAGACACTTCAAACTCTCACAAATCATTAGAAGATTGTTCTATAGGTAGAATATAAGAACGGACTAGATAAGCTTAACATAAGGAATGATATGTTTCTTATTTGAGTACCGAGTCATAGCAGAATTATACGCAGTGAAATCTTGGACGCTTTGCTAAAGAAAGTTCATAAACTCTTCCTCTAAGTCCGGAACCAATAACTGCTATTACGAGTAGTTTGAGAAAAAATCTATACTGGACTGATTTTCATATTTCTATAAAAAAAATTGTGAGCAAATTGTTATAAATGGCACTACAAAGGTTGTGACATAGAAGTAATCAACAATTGCTTGTACTTAGGGACAAAGCTAAGGTATAACATGTCTTATAAGCCCCATGTAGAAGACAGACGTTTATAACAAAAACTGCCACAAACTCTTTGTGCATAACACAGTGAATTCAAAATTAGACAAAAACCGCAAGCAAGGGTGAATGAAAAGAGTCGGGCAATGGAGGAGACTAAAAAAACTTGACTTTATTCACTGGAGGTTCGTACTGAACCATATACATATTTATAAAAAAAAAAAGCAATGCTAATCAGACAAGGCCTACCAACTCCTACTCTCAACCTCCACGCGGTGACAGCCGGGTGCCTAGTACCTTAATCCAAGAAGTGGGTAACCAACCCCGTTTGGCGGATTCTTGGTGGCAGCAGATGAGAGAGGGGGGGAAGAGTGTTTTCTCACTAGAGCACTTCTTCCTGTTCCAAGCGGCAGCGGACAAATTCCCTAGACGGAGTCAACGGTGACGTCTATAGTTCCTGTTAGGTTGAACTTAGGGAATACCTTGCGCGAGCTGCTTCGACGTATTCGGATCACAGTAAGTAATTTCCAATGTTGGTCAGGACATTGTAATAGAGATGGTGGCGAAGGAGCCCTTAATGGGCCAACGGCAGCGCTCATACTCCCGTAGTGGACTACTGGCACCGGTGTACCCGGCCCCTCGTCCTAGGGGAATAATTAAGGAACTAGCGATAAACGAAGGCAAAGCCAATATATGCTGTCAACAAGAAGGGAAAGCCAACACCGACGAATTGGGCAAAACGTTACAGTGGGCAGCTATAACTTCGAGGTAGTATGAGCCGTTGTCAACCTTGGCTCTGATATAAATTCTACAAACAAGATCAGCGCAGAAATAACTCTTGCCAATCGCTGTTTTTTTTTGGGCTTATAAGGCAATTCAACAGTAAAGCCCTATCTTGAACAACTAAGGAGACTCTATATAAGACCTTGATCATCCCAGTCCTGCTTTACGGAGCTGAAACATGGACTTTATTAAAAGAGGATTAAGGTCGCTTCGAGAGAAAAATTCTTCGTAAGATTTTCGGTCCCGTTTGCGTTAACGGGTTTTGGAGGAGAAGATTTAATCACGAACTATACGAGCTATACAGCGACATCGACCTAGTCAGAAAACTGCGTATTGGACGTTTGAGATGGTTCGACTCCAACCCCGAGGGACGACGCAGTAGAGGTCCTCCTCGCCATAGGTGGCGCGCACAAGTTCAAGGGGACCTCGGCCATTTTGTAGTGCACAACTGGACCGAGCTAAATGGAGAGGCTTGTTAGTTGAAGCCCAGGTTCACCTCGAACTGTAGCGCCACCTAAGTAGTAAGTAATAAGACAAACTACTCTGCAAGTCATAGGTTTGCGTTTTTTTACATAAATTATTAATAGATGAATTCTTTTAAATAGATAAATTTTCAAAAAATCAACTATTACTAACACTACATAGAAAAAGATGGTCTAATATGAATTCTTGTTAAACCACCAAAGTGTTTGCTGAAAATGCCTGATAAAAGCATTGCAAAATTCTTTCTTAATATAAGTAGGAAAGGCTGTAGAAAAATAGTTGATCACATGACACAATTTATATGGTCATCACATTCCTAGTCTTTGCAGACCCTAGCGTTTGCGTCTATTTTTGAAAATGAGTACACAATGAAGCATTTTTTCTACCAATGCCCCACCTTTATGAGAATTGTGGTAAAAATTCTGCATTTCTCCAAATTGTACATACAAATTTAACTAGATTTAAACATTGCTGATTAATCTGTATGTTCATCTGCCTTTTGTACCTATAGATCGATTCCACTGTTGTTGCCATTCTTCAATACAGCGCTACCTTGAGGAGCATTCTGCTGAAGCATTTCTACTGTTTTGGTACTTTCGTTCTGCTTCAGTGGCTACAGTATACAGGCAGTCCCAGTTAAGCAGTATATTAGGAGGAGATACCTGAAGTTCCGCCGAATAAAAAATTGTGGGAGGCTCTATTCTCACCACATTTCAAGTTATAGCCCATCAAAGTGGGTGACCTCTTATTTGGAGGTGTAACCATTTTAAACGCTATAGCTTCTAAACTGTTATAGGTACAAAAATAGTTTTATACATTTTGGAAAGACAAATTAGTAGCGCATACAAGTTTTAAACACGTTAGGTACAGCTGTGCAGCTACGAAAAAGTTATGGCTCCTTAAACTCAAAATAATGAAAATTTGTTGTTCCATTTTTTTACTTAAAATGCATTTTTCTCAAAATTTTTACTTAATATTTTTTTTTTTTTTTTATGAAATTTTTATTCCTAAAAAATTTCCTTAAAATTATGTTAAGCAACTTTTTTACGTACGATCAACAAAAGTTGTAGTAAACGCCATTTTTTGTCAGCCAAAAATGGACCATCTCCAAAAAAGTGCCGTCTAGTTTCCCGGAGCGTAGGACATCTTCCCACGAAATGAGATATATCCTCCCTCTCCGCCGTGTTACATATTGTTACGCGAGCACACAAATCAGCACATTAAAGGTATCACAACCAAGAAACATCGCGAAAATTCGAGAGCCTTTCAACACAAATTGCCAGACTTTTGACAACAGATTTCCAGCGGCAAGGTAGAAATTTGTAAATTCGGCTGGAAAGCGGAGCCAAGTATAAAAGAAGGTAGGCAGAAACCAAGGGAGGAGTTCTCTGTTGGCAGCAGTGACGGCGACTACTAGGTACGCACAGTTCTACATAAAATTGTACTAGATTTTATTTATTTGTTTAAAGTTAATTAAATAAAACAAATTAAAAAAAACCCCTCGGGAACCAGACAAATTTTGTTCTTTTCGTGTTCACCATCCGCCATAACTTTGGCAGTCTTCGGCTTGATCGGCGATTTTTGTTACAATATATTACACCGGTAGATATAATAAGACCGGTAGATTTTCTCTATGCAGTTGATAATTTAGTGGAAGTAGTTCAGCACGGTGTTTTAGCACAAGTGATATTTCCAACCATTATTGCATCGTAGTGCGTCCAGTGCAACTTACCTTGGTAATCTTTCCATAGGCATATTTAATGCTTCTAAAATATAGTCCATCTGCAGTTTCAGCGTCTTTGTAGCCAGTGGGGAAAGTCCAGTCTCTAGCATTAGGGCATAGTTTGGGGTGTTGGGCAGAAAACGGAATATCCTTTTAATATAAAACCTTAATAGCTTTTCTCTTCTTCTTCCTTTTATCAGCGAGGTTATGATCCGAAAATAAGGGATCATAACCCTCTCACTTCACCGAATTTCTACTGATCCGCCTGTGGGGTTCGCCTACCTCAATAGCTTTTCCACTTCCTCAAACCGTCTTCTGCCCCATACCTGGGCCGCGTACAACATAGGTGACTCGGCAACTGCTTCAAAAACACGAAACTTACTGATATGTAGTATGCATTTGTTAGCAAAACATTTTCTCCACGTAGCATTTATCATGGTCTTGGTCTTTTGTAGCTTGCATTTCAGGTGTTCTTCCATGCTTAAATTTTGCGTAAAAAGCATGCCCAGTTAGTTATACTTTTTGACGCTCTCAATCTGTTCGTCGTTCAAAAACCACTTCTCGTTGCTACACATCCTTCCCTCACCGTTTGTAAAGATCATCACCTTTGATTTTTCCAGATTTATTATTAGGTTCCACATTTTACAGAACTCATACAAATGGTTAATCATGCGCTGCAATGTTTTCGGAGACTTCGCCATCAATACTATATCGTCTGCAAAGAGTAGCGCCTTTATCACTATACCTGCAAACTCAATACCTCCAGGCAGCGATTTAACGATGTCATCTATAAACAGTGTGAATAGCAATGGGCTTAAAGTGCGTAGTGGGCACCGTGGCATCTCGTCTAACACTTGTGCTCGTTTTAAACCAGTTTGAAGCATTTTCTACATTCCAGACAGCTGATAGCGTCTCTTCATAAATGTTTTGTATTACCCTCCACTTAATAGACATTCCTTTGGAAAAGAGTTTATACATTAAGGAACCTCTGTTTATCGAGTCAAAGGCTGCTCTAAAGTCCACAAAGAATACATTTAACTTTTTACGTTGCGCTACATAGGCCTCCGCAATACTTTTGAGTACGAAAATGAGATCGACCGTTGAATATCCTGCCCTGAAGTCAGCTTGGAATTCGTTAAGCAGGCCATTAGTGTTCATCCATGAGGTTAATCTTTTTTGGTGTACGGTTGTAAATATCTTATAAGATGCATTCAAAAATAATATGCCTCTATAATTGTATGGCTGGGACCTAAAACCTTTCTTAAAAATCGGGAAAATCAACGCTTCTTTGAACTGCTGCGGCACCACACCATGATCAGGATCAGGATCAGTTATTGGATCAGTTATTTCACTGATAATGAACTTTTTGCCATTAAGCTTCGCAGCGCATCTCCAGAGCTGTGGTTGAGGGCAGTTTGGGGGATGAGCAGTGCGGTTTTCGTCCCGGTAAAAGCACAACCGACCAGTTGTTCACTCTCAGAATGGTTCTTGAGAAGGCCTGGGAATATGCCAAACCTGTCTACACTTGTTTTGTGGATTTGGAAAAAGCATATGATAGGGTTCCTCGAGGGAAACTCTGGAGTGTTCTGCAGGAATATGGGATTGATGGTTCCCTGTTAAGGGCGATTCAGTCTTTATATAGGAACTGTAGAAGCTGTGTTCGGATAAACGGTGTTAAATCAATACCTTTCACTGTGGGCGTTGGACTCCGCCAGGGGTGCGTTTTGTCACCTCTCCTGTTCATTGTATATATGGATTGGATGTTACAGCGCAGCCGTGGCGGGGAATGTTTCAAAGTGGGAGACCTGAGGATTAGTCATCTGCTCTTTGCGGATGATTTGGTAATCCTTGGGTCCTCTCAAACCGAACAACCCATTCAGTGCACTCTGCATGTTAGTGGAGTCCCACTGAAGCAGGTGGAGAAGTTTAAGTACCTCGGGGTTTTATTCACGAGTTATGGGAGGAGCAATGCCGAGTTATCCTGTAGAATTGGTCAGGCTGGATCAATTTTGAGAGAGCTTGGCCAATCTGTTATAAGGAAGGCCGAACTTAGTGTTCAAGCTAAGCTATCGGCTTTTAACTCAGTGTATGTTCCAACTCTCACCTATGGTCATGAAATTTGGGTAGTGACCGAAAGAATAAGATCGCGGATACAAGCTGCCGAAATGAGGTTCCTTCGCGGTGTTGTTGAAATAACTCGTAGGAATCGAGTGCGCAACACCAGAGTACGCGACGCGCTCAACGTTGGGCAGCTACTTCTCCGAACGGAACGATCTATGCTTCGATGGTTTGGTCACGTAGTGCGTATGCCCCAGACCGGCTTCCAAGACGTGCCATGGTTGCCGTGCCATCAGGTAGGCGACTTCGCGGAAGGCCTAGAAATAGATGGTTGGATCAAGTCCGACATCTCTCCTGGAGCCGCTTAGGGATTCCCTCTGATGAATTGGGGTCAATGGCGGAGGACCGAGAACAATAGAGAGTCCACCTGAGCATCCTACCCCCGCGACCCTCATGAAGGATTAGCGGGCCATTGAAAATGAATGAATGAATGAATGAGCGCATCTCCAAAAATAAGCTGAATTTGTACACTCGGAGAGCTTTTTGGATTCCGCCTCATAGTGCAGTTTCTTTTTCTTTTCTTTTTTTGCATAAATCCTTATGCTTTGAATTTGCATTTACATAAAATCTCCTGAAGAAAACCTCGCTAGAGTTTCGAAACATGTTCAGCCATACGAATGAGTATTTTCTTGCCCTTTTGTATTCCTTGTCGAAGCATGGTTTGTCGTTAGCTGGCCTATTTCCTATGTTATGTATGCTTGTTTGGTACGCCGGCCTGATGACATCTCTCAGTTGATCGACATCTATAGACTGCCTTTCTTCCAAAAGTCTATCAAGGTTCTGTCTATGTAACGGGTGGGCCATCTAGTGATTTCTTTTTCAATCATAGGTTATTTTGACACTTACAGCTGATTCCCACTCGAAACCTTGACAGAAAGTCAGTATCATACCTCCGCGGTACGAATTGAGTCTATTTACGCTTGAACAATATTGGGAAATATTCAAAACTTATTTCCAAAGTGAGTGCTGTGTAGCCCAAACAGTGCGTTTTTTGAAAATAAGTTTTGGCAAAAATGAAGCACCCACCGCGCCTGCTGTACGCAAGTTTGTGCAAAAAGTTCGTGAGACTAGTATGCTAGTGGACAACACTCATGGTCCCCGTTGTCGTATGGTGCGCACAGATGGCTGCTGTAGCCGAGAGTGTGAGACTCAATTCACGAACATCAACTCGTCATCGATCTCAACAGCTCAACATTTCACGCACTAGCCTGAGGAGAATTCTGCACAATGATCTGGGATTATTCGCTTACAAGGTCCAATTGATTTAGCAATTGAAAGCGCACGACCATCCGCTTCGTTATCGCTTCGCAGTTTGGGCCTTAGAGCAGCTTCAATTGGACAACGGTTTTGGGCGAAAAATCATCTTTTCTGACGAGGCACATTTTCATCTCGGCGGCTACGTTAACAAACAAAATTGCCTCATCTGGGGCTCGGTAAACCCGCACGTTATTATCGAGAAGCCAATGCATCCACAGAGAGTGACAGTTTGGTGCGGATTGTGGAGTGGTGGCATCATTGGACCATTTCTCTTCGAAAATTAGGCTGGGAACAACGTTTCGGTCAACGGTGGGCATTACAGAGCCATGTTAAGGACTTTTTTTTTACTGAAAGTGAAGACATGGATTTGGACGACCTCTGGTTCATGCAGGATGGCGCGCCATGCCACAATCGGTCTTTTGCGCACCAAATTCCCAAATCGTGTTATCAGCCGTCTTGGCGATGTCAATTGGCCGCCTCGGAGCTGCGATTTGACCCCTTTGGACTTTTTTTGTGGGGAACCGTGAAGGACCGATGTTATGCCAACAATCCGGAAACGATTCAAGCACTTAAGGCCAATATCATCCAAGCAATCCGTGAGCTACAGCCCGAAACCATCATCAAGTCTTGGAAAATTGGAGAGATAGAATGCGCTACTGCGAGGCCATCCGAGACAGCCACTTGAACGACGTTGTGTTCCATAATTAATGGGAATGTTTGCTCTTACTAATAAAGCCATAATACATGGAATAAATGTAATTTTATTCATTTTATTGCATTTACAAAAAGAACTTGTAGTTGGCCCACCCTGTATATACCACGTTGCATTTTATCACGATCTTACCGCGCAGAGATCGTAAGAAAATAAGGATATACGGTTTTTACCTGGGTTGAGGCCCAGGTTCACCCCGAACTGTAGCGCCACCTAAGTAAGTAAGTAAGGTTTTTACAAAAAAAATTTAAGGAAGTGCGCATTTTTTAATTGAAAAAATGGGAACCGTTTTCTTCCTTGGTTATACGAGTATAGTTATGCACCATATATTTAATTTTTTCTTCAAATTAGTATAAAAACTATTACGAGTAAATCCAATTTATGATTTCTGTCTGTCGATTGCTGTAAATTTGTTTTTTTTATGAAAATTATTCTTCTGGGAGAAATTAGTGAAAGGGATAGTGGTTATATAGTTATGACATGCGGTATATATTGGCATCATTCCAGCAACAACAAATACTGTTTCATTAGAGGTCGTTCTGAAAGCGCTGCAGACTCTTAGCGCATTTAATCGGTAAACTACCTGAACTTTCCTTCTATTGGTTTCCACTTTCATGGCTTTAGCCCGAATTCGAGACCCGTAGTGCAATGAGTGCAATGGATTTAGTTACTTCTGGTAGTAAGGATCTCCGTTTCTAGCTCTGCCCGTCAATGTTTGTCAGGATCCTCGCCATTTTATTCGTAAATCACTGCATGTATCATTACACCAAAATATTTTATCGCTGTTTTGGTTGCTATTCGACGTTCATTAGCAGTAATTACATTGGTTTCCGTGCACTTATGCAAAGTGCTTTGAGGAGAAAGAAACAGCTGTTCTCTGTTTACGTCAAATTTGGAGATGTTTTCATAAAAAACGCAAATAGTGTTAGCAGTCTATTCGACACCGCTGAACATCTCATCGCTCTCGTCGGAACTCCAACAGCTGCTGACATTGCTCAAACTACTACAATCAACTCTATTCGCGGCAGTGCAGTGACGCTGGTGTAAGAAAAACTACATTTGTATGCTTTATAATAATTATTGTTTTGAATATCTTTATTTCGTATACAGATTTGTTTATTAGTCCTTAATATTTCTTATATTACGTTTCTATTTTTGTACCTGTATACATTTAATTGCTGAACTTTTATTGCTGCTTCATCTCTTTTTAATATGGATAAAATTTGTCTAAATAACTTGAATAATACCCTTGGTGTAAATAATAACACCACCTTGGCAATGATTAATGTTTTGTTGAAGGAGCAAGATGGATTTGACATTTGCTACTTCAATGCTCGTAGTCTTAATTTGTCTAAATTAGATTAGATTCGTTACTTGCTCCACAGCTCAAGTGACGTGATCTGTGTGAGTGAGACTTGGTTTAAACCGAAGTTCTTGGATGAAGACTATACAAATACAAATATTTGGCGCAACAGCTCTTTAAAGTGCCAGGGCCTAGCTTCTCGCAACCACTCATGTTGTGTGCGTTATATTTTTCACACGAATGGAAGGGACCTACAGTTTAATGCCGAATCCGAACGGCGATTTGAAAAGCTTTTTCGCGACAACAATACTCTCGGATGTTTGTCAGACGCTCGCGAGAGGTGGGACGGTGAAAAACACTTTTTGATATTTTCTGGGAATCTCATGCGTAGTGATCCGACACACTAACCACTTACGCCACGGCGCCCACAATGAATGATGAAGACTATGGCATACCAAATTTCACATTGCACGGGAATGATAGAGTTAAGTGTGCTGTTGGTGGAGGGGTTGCAATCTATTGCAGGAGCTCTTTAAATTACCGGATGAAAGTGGAGTCGGATTCATAACATTGGAGGTTAGGTTAGGTTAGGTTAGGTTGGCTGTCCACACGAGAGTGCAGACACACTTAGACCAGTGAAGGTCCTTTGTGATACCATGGATCAATCCATTTGGCCACTCAGGTACTAACAAAACCAACCGGAGCTTTTGACAAAGCGATGGATGCTCATGACGTCCAGGGACGCCAGATCGCAGAGGTCATCAAGGAAGGGGGACCCTAGATGGAGCATTCTTTTATGCGACAGGGCCGGACATGTGCATAGGAGGTGAAGGATGGTTTCCTCCTCCTCTTCGTACCTACAGCTCCTGCAGAAGTCGTTGGAGAAGAGACCAAGTCTTCTGGCGTGTTGGCCTATAAGACAGTGTCCAGTGAGAACACCGACAACGCAGCTGATTTGTGTAGGCTTTAGCTTGATCAGGTCGGCACTACGGTTTTGATCCAGCTTAGGCCAGATCTGTCTCGAAGTGTGACACGTTGAGCCGTTTCCCCATCTGAGGTTGGTCTTGCTAATAGCGTTCAGCTTTCTTCTTCTTCTTATGTCCTGTATCCCCTTGTGGGTCCTAGGGCCTATACTACGCCTACGCGCCATCGTGTACGGTTTCTGGCAATGTGTCTGAGTTCTCCCCAACTTTTCCCTAACTGCCGTGCCTCCTTCTCGACTGTTCTGCGCCATGTTTTCCGCGGACCGCCAGGTCTTCTGCCATCCTGAGTTAGAGGGTTCCATTGCATAGCATGGTTCGCTATGGAGCTGTCACCCTTTCGGAACGTGTGACCAATCCACTGCCACTTCCGCCGTTGGATAGTTGTGCCTATTGGTTCCTGACCCGTTCTCTCGTAAAGGTGTTCGTTAGAGATACGATTGGGCCAGAAAATCCTTAAGATATTGCGCAGACACCTATTAACGAACGTTTGCAGCTTTCTGGTGATAGTAGTGGTCACTCTCCACGTGCTGCAACCATATAGCAGCACGGATTCAACGTTGGAGCGGAACAGTCTTATTTTGGTGCTCAAACTGATTGCATTGCTTCGCCATATTTTGGACAACATCCCGAACGCGGACTTTGCTTTGGCGATCCTGTTGGCTATATCCAGTTCGGTTCCACCATCGGTCGAGACAATACTCCCAAGATACTGGAAATCCTCTACTCTCTCTACCGGTTGTCCAGCAATGCATATTTGAGCCGATGAGTTAGTTCCAAGGCTGATGATTTTAGTTTTTGTCGTATTAATTTTCAGCCCGACGACACCTGCCTCCCTCTCCACATCTGCTGTCATTTGGTGGAGGTCCATAATTCTGTGGGAGAGTAAGCATACATCGTCTGCGTAGTCAAGATGCTTCAGTTGAGATGTAAGAGTCCATCGAATTCCTCCGTTTCCCGTCGACAAAGCTGCATGAAGCACATCGCTAATCACCAATAGGAATAATATTGGTGAAAGGATACAGCCTTGTCTTACCCCACTTTGGATCTCAAATTCCTCAGACAACCTTCCCCTGTGCAGAACGTGACATTTGGAGCCTTCATATGTAGCTTTGATAATAGCAATTAGTTTATCGGGAATGCCTCTCCTGCGTAAGGCACGCCAAATAAACTCCCTGTTGACACTATCGAACGCCTTCTCAAAATCGATGAACAGCAGGTGCAGTGGCGATCGATATTCAACACACTGTTCGATGATAATCCGCAGGGTGTTGATGTGGTCGGCACAGGAGGATCCAGAGCGGAAACCTGCTTGTTCGGCATCGAGTGTGTCTTCGAGATGTTGTTTGATTCGCTCAAGGATGATTTTAGCTATTATCTTAGCTACAGCAGGCAGCACGCAGATACCCCTCCAGTTTCCGCACTCCATTAAATTTCCTTTCTTAGGAAGCTTGACGATCATTCCCTTTTTCCACTCGTTAGGAAAGCTCTCAGCTTCCCAAGCTCTATCTATAAGTGGAAGCAGAAGCTCAGCCGATGTTGTTGGCGTTGCTCGTAAGAGCTCTGCTGGAATACCGTCAAGTCCTACCGCCTTGTTGGTTTTGAGTGCCTTGATCGCGGTAATGATCTCATCTTTACTGGAAGTCGTGGTGCGTATTCGGGAACTTCTCACCTCGGGCATCTCAGTCTGATTTGGGAGCATATCGCTAGCGAATACACGGTTCAAAACCGTAGCAAAATGCTCTTTCCATCTCTTGAGCTGGTCCTCATCCGAAATGAGCAAGGAGCCGTCTAGGCTTTTCACTAGGTATTGGCTGGAGCTGCGACCACCTGTCAGCTCTTTCGTGATTCTGTAGACAGTCCTGCTGTCGCACCTCCGTGCAGCTTCTTCTGCTTCTGTAGCCAGCGCGTTGATGTAGTTGCGCTTGTCACGTCGTACGCTACGCTGAACTTCTCTCATCTTCATGCGATATAGGGACTCTAGCTCGCTTCTCCCTGCTGCTGGGGTAGCTGCAACGCGAGCTTTTAGCTGTTTTCGTTCGTCAATCCGTCTCCAGGTATCCTCGGAAAGCCACGCCCTATGTCTTCCCTGCGATCGACCGACAATTCTTTCTGCACCAGATGTAAAAACATTTTTCACAGCACACCAATGGTCTTGGATGGTTGCGGGCATTGAGCTGCTGATTGCTTCCACACCTTGCGAAAAGTGCTCCCTTAATTGTTGGCGCACTGAGGGATCACTAAGTCTATCGATGTTGAACCTGGGCATTCTTGTGTTGTCGTGGGATCTTCGAACTGCAGCAGTGCGTAGTTGGAGAGTAGCTATCATAAGATGGTGATCACGTACTATCCCCACATCTGCCCCTCGTCTGTTTCTGACGTCCAGGAGACTGCTTCTAAAGCGGCGGCTGATAGCAAAATGGTCAATTTGGTTGGAGATTGCTTGCCTGTCATTGGAAACCCAGCTGACTTTGTGGCAGGTCTTGTGCTCAAACATGGTGCCACCTATCACAAGGCGGTTGGCATTGCAGAAATCCACAAACCTTTCGCCGTTGTCATTGCGGTTGCTTAGTCCATGCTTCCCGATTACATGCTTGAGCCCTTCGTTGTCGCTGCCTACCTTGGCATTCCAATCCCCCATCACTATGACAATGTCTCCATTTGGTGTTGTGTTGAAGACAGCGCTTAAGAGATTGTAGAAGCTCTCCTTTTCGTCCTCAGACGAACTATTCGTTGGGGCGTAACACTGTATGATGGTGACGCGTCGTACTCTAGTCCGGAATCTGGCCGTCAAAATCCTATCACCATGAGGCTGCCAGGAAATCAGGCCCTTGCGTGCTGTTGTTGTTAGCAGTAGTCCGACTCCATATTCCCGCGGACTTCCGGATGGTCTTCCAGAATAGAGTAGTACAGTGTTACGCGTTGGAGACTGGTACTCGCCCGCTTCTAACCATCTTACTTCACTTACCCCCAAAATGTCCAGTTTATATCGCATGAATTCCTTTTCCAGTTGGAGGAATCTGGCATTGTAAGGACCTTCTCTTCCCGAGTCGAGGAGCGTCTTTACATTCCAGAAACCTATCTTTGTCCGGGTACAATAGCCAAAAGTCGTCAACATGTGATCAGTCCTTATCCGAGGCATAGTGTCGGTTTCAGTAGCGAGCTGGTTTCAGTAACGCAGGTTGCTGGCCCACGTTACCTAGCCTAGAATCAAGGCCCTAGACAACCCGCACTTACAATTTTGGCCTATACGTATAAGGGTTTATACGTACAGTTGCCCGGGGACCACCACTAGGAGGTAAAGTAAGCACTTCATCACGAACTTGATTGTTGCGCTACTGGCCCAAGCCAAGTTTTGGGCAGTCAGTAGTTTCCCGATCAATCGCAATGCAGGTCCCCAGCGTTCAGCTTTAGTAGATACTTACATGTAGCGAGGGACATACCCAGTGCTTGCCTTTCAGGTAAAATCCTTAGAGTGGTACCCTGTCTGGCGAGGTTGTCAGCCCTGCAGTTACCTGGAATGTCTCTATGGCCTGGCACCCAGCAAAAGTGAATGTTGAACTGCTCTGTCATCTCCATAAGAGATAGACGACAGTTTAAGGCAGCCTTTGAAGTGAAGGAGAACGATTCCAGGGACTTGATTGCCGCTTGGCTGTCAGTGAAAATGCTAATATCCCTGACAGGTAATACATTACATTTCAGCCAGGACAGGACTTCCTTGATCGCCATGACTTCCGCCTGGAAAACGCTACAATGATCAGGGAGGCGGAAAGAGATGCTCAGATTTAGCTGTTCGGAGAAAACACCACAACCCACCCCGCCCTCCGTCTTAGATCCATCTGTAAAGAAGTGAACCGAACTACCATCGACAGGGGCGGAAGTGTCCCATACATCCCGGTTAGGGATGCTCGTACGGAAGTTACGGTCAAATCTCAGTCCGTGTTTTCGTGTTTGAAGTTGAGAAGATCAAGGATCGAGGAGTGGCCCAAGCGATAGCTAGACCACTGAGAGGAGGCTTTTAGGCGGATGGTCGCACAGGCAGCCATCTGTTTGCCGAAAATATCTAGAGGTAGCAGGTTGAACAAAATGTCCAGTGCCGCGGAGGGAGTAATCCTCAGTGCACCACTGATGCAGATGTATGCAGATCTTTGCACCTTAGCTAGTTGAGTGAGGTGGACAGCCCTGTCGAGAGCAGGCCACCATACGATCACGCCATAGAGTAGTATAGGCCTGATAACGGACACGTATAGCCAAGAGTGATTTGAGGTTTGATACCCCAGCTCCTACATATAGCCTTTTTACAGGAATAGAGAGCTACATTAGCTTTCTTAACGCGCTCTAGTAGATTGGCCTTCCAGTATAATTTCCTATCCAAAATAAGACCCAGATATTTTGCGTTTTCAGAGAAGGTGAGACTGGTGCCATTTATCATAGAAGGGTCTATGAGGAGAACTTTATATTTCCTCGTGAAGAGAACGAGTTCCGTTTTATGGGGGTTAACCTTCAGTCCACATTTGGAGACCCATTTGGTGAGCCGAAGGAGAGCAAATTGGAGGATATCCCTATGAGTGTCCGGGTGTTTACCGGAGGCAGCAATAGCAATGTCATCAGCATAGGCGATTACTCTACAACCTGACGTATCCAGGTCCAACAGTAGTTCATTAACTACCAGATTCCACAGAAGAGGTGACAAGACTCCACCTTGAGGTGTACCGCAGCGAGCAATTCTTCTGGCCGATGCTCCGCCCAGCTGTGTGTTAATAATCCTGCATGTAAGCAATTGATTGATCAACACTCCGAGCGAGGTATCCACTTTCAGATTTACAAGTGCGTCGGTAATTGCCTTTGGTTTGACATTGTTAAAAGCTCCCTCAATGTCAAGGAAAGCCACCATAGTGTATTCTTTGATGCTCAATGATTTTTCGATGATGCGCACAAGCGAGTGTAAGGCTGTCTCAACCGATTTGCCTTTGCAGTACGCATGTTGGGACGGCGAGAGCAGAGCTGGGCTAATACTTTGCCGAAGATGGATATCAATTTAACCTTTCTAACGTTTTGAGCAGAAAGGACGATAGACTGATAGGTCGGAGATCCTTTGGTTTCACGTGCGAGCTCTTTCCTGCCTTAGGTATGAATATGACTTCAACCTCGGTCCATATTTTGGGAATATAGACCAGATTTAGACAGCCCGACAAGATGACTTTGAGCCATGGAAGCACAATGTCCTCGCATTGCTGAATTTCAGCTGGAATAACACCGTCAGGTCCTGGGGACTTGAAGGGTTTGATACTGCGCATGGCCCAACGGATCTTTTCTGTAGTTATCAAGACTAACGAGTTGCTGCAAGGTTGAGGGGGGGATTTCCCTCTTGCGATATAGCAACAGGGGAGCTACCAGGAAAGTGAGTATCCAGTAAGATGTCAATGGATTCCTCCGCAGAGGAGGTCCAGTAACCATCCGGATGCAAAAGGAAGCTGGGTGTAGCAGGGCTTTTAGAGATGATTTTCCGCAACCTGGAAGCTTCCGAGGAGTCTTCAATGCTGTCGCAGAAAAGTCTCCAGGAGCGTCGTTGCTCCTTCCTCAGTGAGATTTTGTATTTTCTGAGAGACAGTTTATAGGAGTCTCAGTCGGCCGTCTCACGGGAGCTTTTAGCAGTATTAAAAAGGAGCCTACTGTCTTTCCTAAGAGTACTGAGATTTGCATTCCACCAGGGAGGTTTCATTTAACCTCGAGGTTTGCGGAGTGGGCAGGCCTCGGCCATGGCACCATTTAGTGCCGATGTTAGGGTGTTGACTAAATCGTCGAGGTCTTCAGTGCAAGAAGGTTCAGTAGGCAGGTGGGAGGGAATAAGGATAATTGGAGGTAACGGTGGTCTGAAAAAAGTGCTCATCAGAGACTCTCCAGTCCTTAACCGAGTTATATAAATAATCGGAGACAAGAGTGATGTCCAGGACTTCTTGTCGGTTACGAGTAATGACGGTCGGTTTGGACCCCCTGTTACAGATTAGGAGTTTAGTACTAAGGATAAAGACAGAAAGTTGCTCACCTCTTACATTTATGTCGGAACTGCCCCAGATTGAGTGATGGGCATTCGCATCACAGCCAATGATGAGACCAGTGTTTCGGCTCTCTGCTACAGCAATCAAGCTCCCCAAGATGTCCGGGGGGAGTGGACCCGCAAGATCGTGACCTAAATAAGCCGATACCAACCAGTAATTTCTTGATCGCAATTCCAGGTTGGTAGCGACTATGTCTTGATTGCTGAAATTAGAGAGTAAAATAATGTTTAGATGGGTCTTCGCAAGGATACAGGATCTCGGTTTACCTTCTTTTCTTGCGTAGATTAATTTTTAGTTTGGAGTCTTGAGTCCACAAACCCGGTTTCCAACAACCCATGGTTCCTGGATCAAGACTAAGTCTTCCCCGTATTTGCTGAGCCGGAGAATGAGGGAGGCCGAAGCCGTGATGGAGTGATGCAGGTTAATCTGTAGGATCCGCAGCATTGGGGCTACTTCTCGCTACAGATACCATTACCACGGTATTATTGGTTTCCTCTGAATCTGATGACAGAAGGTCATCCTCGAGAGAGAGGCCACATGGGTCACTGTCCAGAAGTGATGGTGAGGGAGAGGGAGGACCAGAAAAGACCAGTTTCAAGAGAGCGTCAACCATTTCGGTGTCTGTTGACGAGGAGTCAACCCCCGAAAAAGATGGATCGGCGCAAGGGAGCGAGGGAAGGGGCTCGGAAGGAGAGGTATTCTTAGCTGGTGCAGAAGGGACTGCAACCTGCTTGGGAGGTACTTTCTCGAGCTCCTTCTCGTCACATTTGTAGACTTTCAGGGTGATGGAGCTGAAACCATAATTTACTACCCCTTTAAAAGATGCCATGGGGGCCAGAGACTCTTCATTGATGACAATGATCACACTTCTGACGTCTCCTCTCGGCTCGTCCACTTTGGCAATCTTCCAATTATGGGTAGGAAGGGAGCTGTTGTTAGCCTTCAGAATATCCAGGATGATTTTAGGATTAGAGGGTTCAGCCGGAATGGTAGCACGTGTTCTTGGTCGGTTAGGAATCTGGTCCTTTTCCACGACCTCCAACTGTGCACCTGGCCAAACCTGTCCTAATCTGGAGACAGCAAGTTTATAGAGATCCTTCGATCTTTGGTCAGCGCAGGCAATGAGTTTGACATGCCCTTGATGCCAGCCACCATCCCTGCAGGAAACATCAGGGCCGGGATGGTCACGTAGGATTTGGAGACAGTTGGTGGCGAGTTTAATCTCCACCTTCCTCCACTTATCCGCCGTAATGCTGCCATCCGGATCGCTATGTTCAACGACAGTAATCTCCAAGTGTGCCTTAAGCACTTGGTTGAAGGGCTTGGTAGTAGCGATGGAAGGTACTACCTTGGTCTTTTTGGCAAGGGTGGGAGACTCATCCTGAGACCTCTGGCGTTTGGACGGCAAGTCCTTGCTGGATGAGTCGGGGGGGAGCTGGACACGTTTGAGTGCCCAGCTTAGAGAAGTCTTGTGCTTCTGGGTTCAGTCCTGCTCAGGAATTACCTGGATGCGGCGAATTAGCTTATAAGCTAGTCGGCGATCTTGGTAGGAGATCTTGGGGAGAGCGACATTCGGCAAGCTCGAAGCCGAGCCGTCCGTTGCCCCCGAAAGAGATTTGAGAAGGGGATGTGGATCCTTCGAAGTGGAGGGCACAGCATGCTGTAAGCTCGAGGCCGAACAGTAAGCTGTCCCTGAAGGGGCAGAGATGTTAAGGGGTTTGCCCCCTCGCGTTTCATGGTCTGGCTTTACGATGGGACCAGGTGTTGACACCACTGTCCTATCCGCCAGTGCACCAGACGCGCGTTCAGCAATCCTGGGGGCGTCCACCTGCTTGCAACTGCTTGCAACGCTAGTGCTAGGCCTCATTGGAGGTATTTGATAGAAATGCTAGCCTTGTCTGATGTGTTTACGTGCCAGATTAAAGTATTTCTTCTCAACCATTTTTGTTAAATCTGGCTAATTTTTCTGCAACGTTTAAGCACATCATAGTGTGTGGTGATTTTAACTCAGACCTACATACTTAAAGATGATTCAGGTGCTTATCAAGTTAGTGATTTCTCTTCATCTCTTGGTCTTAGTATTATAAACACCTACCCAACCCGCTTTGCTCCGAATTCGACTTCCAGTCTCTTATACCTAGTTATTGTATCCAATTCTGTATCCGTTCGCTTGTTCAACCAGTTATCACTTGGCGGTATCTTTGATCACGACTTGTTTTTCTGTACGTATAATATAAATTTTTCACGTAATGCTGTTCCTACATGTTTTACATATAAAGATTTTTTTTTTACATACAATTAGTACTGCTGTCAACTTTTTACCTCGGGAGATTTATACGCTAGAATCAGATCCTAACGAAAAGCTTAATATTTTCAATAATTTTATAACATACCTTTTATAGTGAATATGACCCCACTAAAACCATTCGTATTTGTAATAATGTTTGTCCATGGCTTACATCTGAAATTGTCCTTGTCCTTAAATGTCGAAACAAATTGTATAATATTATAAATGGAAACGTAATCTATCAATAATAATTGGCATGTTTACAAAAGTGCACTCAATGATGCAACTAATGCAACTCAAACTGCCAAGCGCAATAACTTCTGCTCCAAACTTGATACCGCTCTTCCGCCAAAAATACTCTGGCGAAATCTCCTACAAATCGGAATTGGTTCAAAGAACATTAGTGATTGTAAACTGAATCACAATGATCTCAATAATAAGTTCTTGTCTGATGCTACAGTTAACCCTACTTTTCACCCGCGTGAAATTACCACATCGTCTTCACATTGTGTGCTAGACTTTCAGCTTGTCTCTAAGGTCGATGTAGTTCTCGCTATACAGGCCATCAAATCAAATTCTATAGGCGAAGATGAAATACCACTGCGATTCGTAAAAATAATTCTAGCTCAAGTCGTAAATCACATAACACATATAATTAACTCTTGCATTACGACTTCAACTTTTCCACAGAGCTGAAAACTGACAAACAAATTTCCAATTGCGAGGAAAACCGAGGCAAGGTGCGCTAACGATATCAGGCCCGTAAGTATCCTACCGTGTTTGTCTAAAGTCCTGAAGAAAGTTCTAGCCAAACAAATCCAAAATCACTTGAAGTCTAACTCACTATTACGTCGTTTTCAGCCAAGTTTTAGTTCTGGCAACAGTTTTCTTCAGCGATGGTTAACATCATAGACGATATAAGACGTGAGTTTGATAAAGGTTTTCTTACGCTTCTGTGTCTGCTGGACTTCTCAAAGGCTTTCGATAAAGTAAATCATGGTATACACTGTTGGAAATTACAAGTTTTAAATCTGCTATTTTTGATCATTTTACATTGCAGCAATAAACACAGCACTATTGTTTTTTGTTTTCATATCCGGTTTTCTTCCTTATTACAGTGGACGCCCGGTAATCAGACAACCGTTTTGCAGGGAGATGTTGGACTATCGAATTTGTCGGATTATACAGTACTGCCACAAACCCCCTATAGTCCGAAATTTTGTGAAAAAGTGTAGCTTGTAATCCGACAAATTACAAGTCAAAGCGATGAGATTCTATCTGAACTACAAATCCTACTATATATACATATAATATGAATGAACAATGAACGCACGCTAGGCCGCTATCGTACTAAAATTCAAACTGAGACAACACGCATCGAACACAATAAATAGTGGTGGCGCGTACGAGTTACAACCTGTTCAATCATGCATTAATTACTTACTTACTTAGGTGGCGCTACAGTTCGGGGTGAACCTGGGCCTCAACCAACAAGCCTCTCCATTTAGCTCGGTTTAGCTAATGGCCTCCAGTTGCGCACTCCAAGTTGGTCGAGATCGCCTTGAACTTGAGCGCGCCATCTACGGCGATGATTCCCTCTACTGCGTCGTCCCTCGGGGTTAGATTCGAAGTCTCTGCGGGCCGGAGCGTTGGCGTCCATTCGCTCTACATGCCCTAGCCATCTCAGACGTTCAATACGCAGTTTTTTGACTAGGTCGATGTCGCTGTACAGCTCGTATAGTTCGTGATTGAATCTTCTCCTCCAAAACCCGTCAACGCAAACGGGACCGAAAATCTTACGAAGAATTTTTCTCTCGAAGCGACCAAGGATATTTTCATCCTCTTTTAATAAAGTCCATGTTTCAGCGCCGTGAAGCAGGACTGGGATGATCAAGATCTTATATAGAGTCTTCTTAGTTGTTCGAGATAGGGCTTTACCGTTGAATTCCCTTATAAGCCCAAAAAAACAGCGATTGGCAAGAGTTATTTTTCGCTTGATTTCTGCGCTGATCTTGTTTGTAGAATTTATAGCAGAGCCAAGGTAGACAAAGTCCCTTACTACCCCAAAGTTATAGCTGCCCACTGTGACGTTTTGTCCAATTCGTCGGTGTTGGCTTTCCCTTCTTGTTGATGGCATATACTTGGCTTTGCCCTCGTTTATCGCCAAACCCATTTTGGCCACTTCCGCCTTAATGCTTGCAAAAGCACCGGTGACAGCCCGCTGAGTTCTTCCGATAATGTCTATATCGTCGGCGTATGCAAGCAGTTGTGAGTTCCGCACAATCCGTTCAAGTACAATATGAAAGAAGTCACATGACAGCGCGTCACCTTGTCTAAAACCTTTTTTGACATCAAAGGTCTCGGTGAGGTCATTACCGACCTTGATGGAGCAGCGAGCGTTCTCCATCGTCAGCCTGAACAAGTTTGGCAGGGATGTCAAAACTAAACATGGCTCTATAAAGTTCTTCTCTATAGATGCTGTCATAGGCGGCATTGAAATCGATAAAGAGGTGGTGAGTATCGATTTGGAATTCTTGGGTTTTCTCCGGGATCTGCCGAAGTGTGAAGATTTGATCGATGGTGGACTTTCCTGGCCTGAAACCGCACTGATAGGGTCCAATCAGGCTGTTGATAAAAGGTTTCAGGCGTTCACACAATATCGCAGAAAAGATCTTGTATTCGATGTTGAGGAGGCTGATGCCTCTCTAATTGGCGCAGTTGAGGGGGTCTCCTTTCTTGTGAATCGGGCAAACGATGCTGAGGTTCCATTCATCAGGCATACACTCGTCTGACCAGATCTTAGAGATGAGTTGGTGTATGTATTCTACCAATTCATCACCAGCTGCCTTGAAAAGTTCGGCCGGTAAGCCTTCAGGTCCAGCAGCCTTGTTGGATTTCAGCTTGGATATTGCTATCCTCACTTCGTTTTGGTCAGGTGGACGGAAATTTTGACTATCATCGTCTATGTTGAAGGGTTCATTCTGTCTGACAGTGGGATGTTGGTCTTCGTCGCCGTTATACAGTCTGCAGAAGTAGTTTTTCCATATTCTCAGCACCGACTGTGATTCTACTACGAGGTTTCCATTTTCATCTCTACAGGTTTCTGTACGGGTATTGCTCCTCTGACACGTTCTTTTTACCTTTTGGTAAAACTTCCGTACATTGTTCCTGGAGTATAAACTCTCAATATTCTCAAACGCGTGCTTCTCATGCTCTTTCTTCTTCTTTTGAAGAAGCCGATGTTTTTCCCGTCTCTTTTGCTCGTAGAGCTCACGAGCAGCTCTCGACTTCCTTTGCAGCGCTGCTTTATATGCTTCTTGTTTTGCAGCATGCACTCGCCGGCATTCTTCGTCAAACCAGGGGTTTCGCGGTGGTGGGCGAGCGAGACCCGGCACAACAGTCGCGGCGTTTCTGATGGCATGTTGGCACCGTTAGCGTTGGCACTGGCGGCATAGGGGTGATTGAGAGATTTCGGGATACGCGTTCGGCGAAGAGTCTGGCGGTTTCTTGCGATTGTTGCTTTTCGACGCTAAATTTTCTCACAGTGATTCTTCTTTGTTGCTCAGATTGGGATCCGCATTTGTACCTGTAGTAAGATATAGATCTAACGAGGCGGGGTATCGCCGAGGTGTAAATATCCCCTTCATGACAGCATATGGCACGCTTGTGGTTGCACGGCATCAGCTCGTCGGATTGGGGGGGATCTTCGCTGTCACTTTTCCTCGCCTACAGAAAAAAAAATCGTGCCATTCTATTCTTGCTCAAAACTTGCCTCTTTAATTACCACATCCTGCGATACGATGTTAATTCGCATTGGGCTATCCCACCTCATAGTGCAGTCTTTTGCTACACCGCCTGGCTAAACCATGCCCTGATTCTGTAATTTAGCCCCTAACTTGCATTATTTTGCTATCACACTCACTTTCCCTCTATTCTCATTTCCTCCTTTTCATTCTTTATCTACGACACATTACCGAAGAAAAACAAATCAACACGCTCTTAAGTATTTAGAAGAAATGTACATATATTTCTGCATCGCGAAATAACGGGGTACTATGATCAGTCATATTACTATACTATATATTTAGATATATATAAAAGAAATCCAAGAATTTATATACATGATTTCGAAAAGAATTAAAAATGTAATAAAAGAATTAATTATCTGACTCAGTCTTGCATCAGATACTGTAGCCGATCTTGGTGCAGTTACTTACAATTATATATATAAAAAATTAGAGAAATGAACTTTACTCTCCGTGTGCGTAAGAAAACTAAAGGCAAATAGCACTATCAATATATATAAAAAAAATACTAAAATAATAATTTTGACCACTTACTTGTTCTCTCTCACGTTGTTGTGCGCACAAAAACGATGATGGATGCTGTGGACACTGTTTCTTATCAGGAATAAAAAAAAATTGTCTCTTCTTACACGCACTGGTCACAATTCATTAACGAAAAATTAATGCAATTAGCTGATTACTTGAAATATATGTATATAGGTATAGGTGTTATTGAGGTGTAAGCTCTCAGTAGTCAAGTCTGGTGAATTTCTTCTTGATCGAAGTAGTAGGTATGTGGTTAGGTATCGTCCGGGAGTTGGGTATGTATGATCCTGCACTTGTTGCGTGGATCTGATCAATTCTCTTGCTGATCGTGGAATATCTGGTGGTGGGATCTGACAGGTGGTATGGTATGTCTGGTGAATATCTGCTTTTGCCGCTGGAGAAGAGTCTCGAGGTATGTAGGTGGTGAGTACCGATTGAAAAGAGTTGCTGGAAGGGGTATGCTCCAAAAAGTGATTCCGAGGCGGATCGGTTCTTGTTACTTAACCTCGTTAGGACTCTACGTGGCAACTCTTCAGTAAGCTATAGGTAAAGCAGGGTTATAGCAAACTGGGCTACAGCAAACGTACACAAAAAAACTTACGTGATACAGGGTAGAAAGGTGGAAATTCTTATGGTATCTCACAGAGGTTGGAAGGTCGGTACCACACAAACCAAATTGGTGGCTTTAATTCTCAGAAGCAAAGAAAGTTTCGGAGAACTTTAGTAGAAGAGATGGCCACGTTTTTGGAGTGGTGGGTTTCCTCTTAATCGGACAACCTCTCGGGTGGGCGGATCGAAAGCAAAAGAACGATATGATCGTAGGAGGATATGATGATCTTCACATATTTATCTTTCGTTAAGTTTTTTGCAGTTAGTCGAAAGCAAAGTTAGTAGCGATTGTCTTATAGGGATGTGTTCGCATGAAGAGCATGTATTGATGGATTTCCGATTGTATGGAATTCACGACATATCTTGGCTACAACAAGGTAATGATCCGAGTCTATGTTGGCCGCTCGGAAGGTCCGGACATCCAGAATACTGAAGGCATGCCTTGCGTCTATCGCAATATGATCGATTTGGTTGATCGTTACATGATCATTGGACCGCCATGTCTGCTTATGAATATTGAGATGAGGAAACCATGTGCTTGCTATGGTGACATTTCGCTCCACAGCGAAATCAATTAGCCTTAGTTCATTATCAGACGTGGTGTCGTGTATTCTATGCTTACCGACTGCCCTACCAATGACGTCCTCCTTTCCTATTTTGGCGTTAAAATCGCCCAATACGATTTTAACGTCGTATTTAGGACATTGCTCGTATGTTTTGTCGAGGAGCTCGTAGAAACACTCTTTGGTGGCAGGGTCCTTTTCTTCCGTGGGGGCATGAACACATATTAGGCTTATGTTAGCGAATTTAGCCTTGATCAGGATGGTCATAATACGCTCGCTAACGTGTCGGAAGCTTAAGACTTCTTGCCTAAGTCTGCCGCGTATGACAAATCCGCATCCGAATAAGCGTTGCCTGTTGTCTTTGTAGCAATCACCGTAGTAGATGTCACAGATTTTCATCCTCTTTTTGCCCGGCCCATCCCATCGCACTTCCTGGATAGCGGTAATATCTGCTTTATAGCAGTCTAGGGCCTCTGCTAGTTGTTCGGCTGTACGTGGTCTGTAAAGAGACAGAACATTCCACGTACAGATCCGAAGGTCGTTGTCCTTATTTCGTTTGCTGTGGTCGTCATTAGTTGAGTCATCCTTATCCGTCGCTTTTGGTTGTTTCGGAACCATGAGTTGTTTATGTGGTAGGGAAGTTATCCCGACGGCATAACTCCCAACCTGGAGGGCCAGTTCCTCAATTATTCCCCTAGGACGAGGGGCCGGGTATACCGGTGCCAGTAGTCCACTACGGGAGTATGAGTGCTGCCGTTGGCCCATTAAGGGTTCCTCCGCCACCATCTCTATTCCAATGTCCTGACCAACATTGGAAATTCCTTACCGACCTGTGATCCGAATACGTCGAAGCAGCTCGCGCAAGGTATTCACTAAGTTCAACCTAACTGGAACTATAGACGCCACCGTTGACTCCGTCTAGGGAATTCGTCCGCTGCCGCCTGGAACAGGAAGAAGTGCTCTTGTGAGAAAACACTCTTCCCCCCCTCTCTCATCTGCTGCCACCCAGAATCCGCCAAACGGGGTTGGTTACCCATTTCTTGGATTAAGGTACTAGGCACCCGGCTGTCACCGCGTGGAGGTTGAGAGTAGGAGTTGGTAGGCCTCAGCTGAGTGAAAACGGTTGTGTTTTCATATGATCGCATGCACTACAGCTGGATTACCGGGGGTCCACTGTTTATAATTTTTTATTTTGTTAAGTTAGTTATCCTTCAACATTTATAATTTGTTAAAGTGTATAATAATATGCTCTACAAAAGACCCAGTCTTATTGTACCCATAAATTAATGAATATATGCATTGAAATTGAACTGAAAGTTAATTTTCTTCCTACTACTGAAGACCACTGCTTTGTTTTAGTTTGGCGACCAAAGGTCATCAGCGTAGTATCCTTTTATGTATATTCGAGTCAGTTCTTTGAAGCTAGAATGCTGACGTACAACCGAGCTGAAACTTAGCCTTTTATTTAGTGAAGACTACTAGTCATTCGTCTAAATATACATATATATTATATGTTATGGACCTTTCTAACAAAAAAAAATACATATATTTTTCGCAACAGCTCTTTAAAGTGCCAGGGCCTAGCTTCTTGCAACCACTCATGTTGTGTGCGTTATATTTTTCACACAAATGGAAGGGACCTACAGTTTAATGCCGACTCCGAACGGCGATTTGAGAAGCTTTTTCGTGACAACAATACTCTCGGATGTTTGTCAGACGCTTGCGAGAGAGGTGGGACCGTGAAAAAAACTTTTTGGTGTTTTCTGGGATTCGAACTTCGAACCTCATGCGTAGTAATCCGACACACTAACCTCTTACGCCACGGCGCCCACCTTTCTAACAGATCTACAATATTATGGGCTGCCTTAATCCCTCTTGTTCTCTAGAAGATCAACTCCTATCGGAAGACTTAATTTATTAGTAATTTACCACACCTAATTACTTGCTCACACCCTCTTGCCCATTCTGATATCAAGAATGGATGTCTTAATTGTTCACCTAGTCTAAAAATCTGCTTAACCACAACTTAATAACCTCTAACACCACTGATTGCATATCAAATTTCCTATTCTTATTGCTTCACGGTCTATCCTGGTTGAATCTGTCTCATCACAACTGTCACTTAACTGTAAAGATATTTTCTTTTATTATGTATAAATGTCACTATTTCCTTGCGCAAAGGTGTGTTGCCAACAATAAGTGGACAAACAAAACGACCGAAAGCGGATACATCTAAAGATTGGTCAACTACTCGCATACTAGTATCTAGTTTCAGAGCTATTCTCTGCCAAGACATTAACTAATTTCCTCATATTAGGCGCATTGTGGTAGCGAAATCTCTAGATAAAAAGACGGCATTCCCGTAGTGCATTTCATCAATGTCACAAATTTTGTGGATCGATTGTATCTATGTGGGGTTTTTTCTGAATTTTTAATTTCAATAATTGGAAATTGATTTCTCGCCACCATCGTCGCGCGTGTGAACGCCAAACAATACCACGCGGTCCGTGCTATGATACGCTTTTGTTCGCCTAAATAGTACATGGATGATGACTCCTCTGATAATGGTGATGATGTTGTTCCGCTTGTATTGTGTTTTTGCCTTTGACAAATCTTCATATTATACAATTTCCATAAATTTCCTTCTCATTTAATTCGCCATGTGTTGTACTCGCATATGATTTAGAAGATGACATTTCTATGGCAGCAGGGGTCCCTGCGTTCGTTTTCTTTGATAAATCACCTGAAAATTAGTACAGAAACTGTTTTCACAATTGTGTGTTGGCCGGTATCTAAAGATACTAATGCTAGGCTATATAGGGCGTTCGTCCCGGAGACTTTTCGATTATGGAGCTGCATTTGAATACGGAAAAGCTACACGAATTTAGAGTTTTCTAAAAGATGGATGCACGTTAAAGTGTTTGCTATTCAGTGGGTTGTGTGTGAAAAATAGTCGACCGATCGGCAGACAGGGAATAGAGAACACATATAGTCGTGCCAAATAATACGCTACAGGGAGTCGAAGAAAAATTATAATCGATTGGCTTTTTACTTTGGACAATGGATTGCGGTTAGCCTGACCGTTGTCATATTAGTTAGATGTTATCTGTTAAATATTCATTGATATCGAAATTCTTTTGATGGCGAAATGATAATTTTTCACATTTAGAAAATAAAATCAATGGGTTCGAGGTAATTTGCATAGGAAATGTGTTTACAGCTCAAAGACGGTTTTGCTACAAAGGTCAGAGTGTTGGACTGACGTAAAGTGGGAAAACAGTAATCTTTTACTCGCAGCAATTTGGAATTACCATAAGGCCTCATGATAAAATCAGCTATTTATAGAACTTTGAATCTTACTGATTTGTTATTTCTCACGGCGAACGTCGCTATCCTTGATGAAATATAGCTTGACCTTCTTAAAGGGCTTAGTGGAAATTAGTTAGCATAAGAAGATATTTACAAATTTTGACTCCTACAAAAGGTCAATTTAGTTATTAATGTGAGGACTTTATTACTCAATTGATTTTGTGGCCCAAAGGAACAGCGACTGACACAAGTAGCTTTCTTAACGGAATCAACAGTGGCAAAAATGAGTGGTTAAGTTTTAGGATAATGAGATTATACTCGCATATTTTTCCCATATTTTTTCATTGTAATTGAAATCCAAAGTGGGGAACGGCAGTGTTGTATACTTTTACTACTGCTATTCTTAGTGATTATTAGTTATGTATGTACTTCAGGCAGCAGTGACTGATGGAAACCGAGGATTCAAATCAATGATGACATCTTATTAGAAACATCTAGGCTACGTTGAGGATGTTTGCATGCTTTACACATATTACATATTGGATTAAAATCTAGCGGTCCACAAAATTTATCGGTGAACGAGTGTAAAACAAAAACCAGCGCGGAAATAAAGCGAATCAATATTTCCAATCGCTGTTTTTTTGGGTTATGTTAGGTTAGGTAGATGGGTGCCTTGCGACAAAGAGTCACTGCTAACTCAGACCAACATTACGGGTCCATTGTGCGCAATCATTTTACCTTGGAAACGCTGTAAATAAAGTCCACCGTTAGAACCACCCAGAAAGTGATGTGAATCTCAGGAGGTCCATCACCTCAACATTGCCTAAGTCCTCCAGCTCCGAGAGGAAGTAACTACCAAGAGGCCTCATTCTTCTGACGGATAGGGCAGTACAGTCACACAACAGGTGACGAACAGATTCAATTTCTTTTTCGTCTCTGCAACTTCTGCAATAGTCGTTATGCAGCAACCCGAGTCGCTCCGCGTGAACGCCAATGGCACTATGTCCAGTAATTATGGCAAAATTGACCCGTACGTTATAGCGACTAAGTTTTACCAGAGAGGTTCATCTCTGCTTGCTGTAGGCCAGCCATAGCGCCCTGGTCGTTGCGCATGTTTCCAGATGAACCCAGCCTGTGTTTGCTCGACCGGTGGCTTCATACTCTATTTTCTTCCGTAAAGAACTGATTGGAGTTGCTACAGAGAAAAATGCCCGCGATAAGTGCAGCGCCGACCCTTTCCTAGCAAGTTCGTCAGACCTTTCGTTACCTTCGATATCCATATGCCCTGGTACCCAGCAGGAGTCACCGCATTGGCTCTAGATATCTCGTTTAAGAGCGATTTGCAGCTTCTCACAAGCCTAGATCTAATTACAGCAGAGTCCAGATCCTCAACGGCTGCCTGGCGGTCTATATAGACAATGATCGTTTTACCAACGATATTACTTTCGCGTATAATTTCAGCCTGTATAATGGCTGTGACCTCGGTTCGAAAGACGCTTAAGTCGTCGTTTATTCTAAAGGAGTGGTTTATTCCAAGGGCTTCACATTAAACACCGGCTCCCGTCCCAACGTCCATCTTAGAACCATCGGTATAGAAAGCCAACTCCTTTTTCTTCATGGTTCTACGGTTCTTCCAGTATATTCTGTCAGGAATTCTTGTAGTGAATCTCCTTTCAAATACTAGCATCGGGTTCATGTGATCAGTTTCCGTCAATCCACTGGTGCTCCTCGATCGGCACAGAATAGGGGCATGGCCGTAAAGGCTTGATGACCACAATCAGCCTTCTCTCAGTCTTACAGCGGTTTTAGCCAACAGACTGCTGCAGTAGATATATGTCAAGCGTTCGTATGTTCTCATTGATCCAATGACGCCGATGCATGCCGCCCTCTGGATTTTGGTGAGGTCTGAAGGCTGCTATTGCTTCTCAAGTACGGTCCACCATACTAGTGAACCATATGTGAGAATGGGTCTTACAACCGCCGTGTATATCCAGTACAGCACAGCTGGTTTGAAGCCCCACGTATTACTGAATGCCTTTTTGCAGGAGTAGAAAGCTACGCTTGCTTTTTTAACGCGTTCGGCAATATTTTCCTTCCAGTTTAGTTTGGAATCTAGAATTACGCTCAGATATCGAGCTGAATTTGAGATACTTCAAGTTCAAGTTCAAGTCTGAAGGTAGGAATTGAGCTCCTCTTAGTGAATAGAACTACATCCGTCTTTGAAGGGTTCACTCCCAGACTTTTGCGGCTGACCCAGTTATCCAATAGTTGTAGTGCGAAGTTGAGCCTTTCACTTAGGACTAGAGGAAATTTTCCCGAAACCAGGATAACGAAATCATCCGCATAGGCCGTCACGTTGAAACCGTTTTCCTTCAGTATTACCAAGATCTCATCCACCACAAGGATCCATATTAGCAGGGACAGACTTCCGCCTTGGGGTGTTCCTCTGCAGACCCTTCTCCGAATGGTTACATCTCCTTGCGTTGAAAATATAATCCTTGATTGAAGCATGTGCGCAATCCAGTTGCAGAAGCCGGTGTTCACATGAGCTCTGTGCAGACTGTTTAGGATCACGTCAGAACTTACGTTGTTGAACGCCACTTCAATGTCTAGGAACTCCCCGAGGGTGAACTCCTTGAAGTGGAGAGATCTTTCTATGCTTGATACGACCCAGTGGAGGGCCGTATGTACCGATCTGCCGCAGATGTATGCATGTTGTGATTTAGATAGGTAATCATCGCCGATCACGTTTCTTATATTATATACGTCCATTAAACGTTCCAAAGTTTTCAGCATAAAAGGTCTCTTGCGTTTGTGTGGCTCGCTTTCTCTGCTTTGGGAATAAATTCAACGCGCACCTCCCGCCATGCTTTAGGAACATAACCTGGCTTAAGGCAGCCTGCGAAGATATGCTTGAGGCATCAGAGCTCGAAGGCTATCCATTCCGAGTGCCTTATATGGAGCGAATCATTTAATTACATGGGTAGATCAACTCCGGAGATTGATGTACATCCGGAAAAGTGAGTACTCAGTAGCATGCCCAGCGTTTCCTCGTGTGATTCTGCCCAGGTGTCACCGCTATTCCTAGTATTGGATTCTGGCATTGGTGTCTTGGCCAGGGCCTTCCTTAGGCGGAACGCTTCATTTGTTGATTCTATAGATGCGCAAAAGGACTTTCAAGAGTTCCTCTTTGCGAACCTAATCTCTTTCTTGAGGAGCTTCATGCTTTCTTTATAGGTGGACCACTTGACGACCCCCTCCTCAGCGAGGTTCCACCCTACGCTTGAAATGCGAATGAATTCCGCTATTTTAACGCTCCGCAATGGCGGACGCCATTTACCGCTAAGCTTGCTAACCGGGCAGGACTTCTCGAAGGATCGCGAAAGGGAACCAGTCAATGCATCGACTGCATTGTCAACTGCTTCAATCGAGTCGAGGTCCTCAGTGAGGTGATTTACTGATTTCCTCAATTCTCCCTTGAATTTTTACCAGTTGGCCCTTCGCGAATTTCTAAACGTCACTTTCCCACGAGTAGAAAGTTTTAGCTTGAAGAGTATCCAACAATGATCAGATACTGACGCCTTGTTGGAGACTCTCCAGTTAGCAACTTCGACAGACCTCCGTTCAGAATTAAAAGTTATATTCAAGACTTCCCTTCTATTACAATAGATGTTTCAAAGGTGGGGTCATTGCCTCTATTACAAATAACACGATTAGATTCTAGAATATAATTAAACAAAACTTCGCCTCTAGCACTGATGTCGGTGCTACCCCACAGAGTATGGTGGGCGTTAGCATCACATCCCAAGACTAAGTTTTTCTCACCTTTTTGAGACGCTGATATGAGCGACCTCAGATTTTCCGAGGGGACATTGATGCCGTCATCGTACGGTAGGTACGCAGACGCCACGTCGCTGGGGCTGAAACGAGATAACATTCGTATTTTAAGACTCTTTTTAGCCACGATACACATCCTAACCTTGCCAGTGTCTCTTCTATAATATACATTATAGTTTTTTGACCCTAATCCCATCACGCGATTGTAATACATCCACGGTTCCTGGATTAGGGCCAGATCCAGCTGCTCCTCCACTATGATGAAGATTGATTTGCACTACCTGCATCAGTTGTCGCAATCTCAACTTCCATAGCGTCAGTTGCCCTATTGTTCCCCGCACGTTGAGTCTGCTTTAGGAGCTTTAGAGTTACCTCTGCCAGAAGTGAGGCCCGGGGTTCATTCATAAGAATGATGAACCCCTTGGTCCCATTCTTCGCATCTTTCTCTCCGACGACCTCCCAGCTCTTCATACAAGTAGAAGGGTTGTAGGCTTTTAGGAAGCCGACGATCTCCGTTTTATACACACCCCAGTCAGGAATACAGAGCCTTCCCTTGGGCATGGTGGGTATCTCCTCTGGGGGTACCGCTCGCAGTGGAGCCCCCTCCCAGGGTTTAAAACTGCGAACCGTTGCCTTCACGAAGCGACAAGTGATCTTTGCAGCCTATCATAATGACCCCCCGATGCCACTTCGCTCTCCCGAATGTGGGTGCAGTTCCACCGACATTCTTTCGAATAAAGTCCAAAATTGCTCCAGCTAAGACCTTCTCAATCATCTCACCGCATTCTTGGGAATGGTGGCCAGTAGGTTTTCCGAAGTCCACCACAGCTACCTGCAGTGAACTGCGAATCGCCCCGCTGAAGAGCATCCCCGTATCAGTCTTCGATCTTTTGGGGGGATTTTTTTGTGTCCTCCGAAGACCTGAGCCTCTTTGATATAAAATCCTCCCTCCTGGTCTCGGCCAGCCTACGACGATGTTCAGCGGCCCTCGAGGTTTCTAGCTGATAAACAGCAGGACCTGTCTTAGCGGCAGCGGTTTTGCTGGTGGTTTTGGTCTTGATCGCTGCTCCTTTCCCGTTGAGGTTTACCTTAAGGGTCAACGGCCTTGCGGCTGTCCTTGGTTACAGCAACGCTCTGTTTAGGCGCAGGCCTCGTCAGAGAGCCTTTTGCTATTGTATCAATAGCCCAGGTCAGGGAGTTTTTTTTCCTTTTCGGAGAGGGAAGAGGGGTCTTTTACGTCCAGCATCGACTTGACATGCATCGCTCTACGGAACAACCTTTCATCTTTCGGCACGGTTTTATATGCTCACACCACCGGTAGAATTGGAGAGACTATCCCTTGGTTTTTTGTACCTCAGGGATTCCAGGAGTTACCAGCACTCGCCGACACATCTGCGCAGAAAACCTTCGGCCCTACTTAAGCCCCAGCAACATGACAAGGCGGATAGTCTTCTTTGGGTTAAGAAAGCAATCGAGTATTAATGCAATCTCTCAATCAACTAAGAGTACCATGCACCTGAACCGACACTCAACTCAATACTGCTGGATAGTGGGAAGAGAAAGTTGACACCTTTCTATATCTAAGAAGTATGGAAGCTAAAACTGCTCCGAATATTTTCAAAAGTCTAGAAGGACAATGCTTAAAGTACAAATACTAAGCTGCGAGAGCCGAATTAGTACTTCTTTATGTACTTAGTAGGAAAGTGACCACCATTTCACTTGCAAACTATAAATCTTCCTAAAGGGATGTCTTCTCGTCTCCCAAAATGTATCTCAAGCTCGACAAATGGATCAAAAATCTATAGGCAAAACCCAACAGAAGTGCAATTGGCAATTAATCGACCGCAAATTATGTTTGTATTGTAAATCGTGCGCACACTTGATAGCGGAAAAACAAAATGGAGTGAAAGCCGATAGTGAAACCGTCGCCCGGTTATCCCTAGAAGACCGAGACATTGACCTCTCCATTAATATGACACAGCAGCATTTTTCAGGTCAAGGTCACCGCAGTTCCACAAGCTGCTGTCTAGCTGGTGGTAAGAACTGTAGCCAAAGTGACTCATTTGCTTAGGTTGCTCTACAGTCAGGGGTGGACCTGGGCTTCAACCACCAAACTCTCCAGCTAAACACAAACAAAACAAATACTTGGCGCAACAGCTCTTTAAAAGGCCAGGGCCTAGCTTCTCGCAACCACTCATGTTGTGTGCGTTATATTTTTCACACGAATGGAAGGGACCTTCCTTTTTTCTTTTTTTTTTTTGTTTTGGAAGGGACCTACAGTTGGATGCCGACTTCGAACGGCGATTTGAGAAGCTTTTTCGTGACAACAATACTCTCCGATGTTTGTCAGACGCTCGCGAGAGGTGGGACCGTGAAAAAACTTTTTTGGTGTTTTCTGGGATTCGGACTTGGAACCTCATGCGTAGTGATCCGACACACTAACCACTCTCCAGCCAGCTGCCTACAGTTCGGCGGCAATGCCGAACAGACTGGAGTAGTGTTTTTAACTATCCTCAGCACCGACGGCGAAAGTTAGATAGCCATAAAATCCTATTTTTATTCCCCGCTTTTCTTTCCCCGAGAGCAGGTGAAAAATCTTCTAAAGACACCATAATGCCCGACAGCGCGTGCTTATGGTAGTGTGAGATTTTTGCTTACTAAAAAAACACCTCTCTTCAGAACTAATACTACAACTAAGCCGACGCTTATCCAGCAGTTTTATTTTCTCTCATGAGACTCGTGATTTTTGGAAAAAGAGGATCGTATGTAATTAAAAAGAATTGTAGAACTTTAGACAGGAAATTCCAATGAAAGTTCCTGCCTTTTTCACAACCGGCATATACTATGACGTGAGGTCAAAAGGTTTTGTCCTTTGCAGACGACGAATTGAATTGTTCGCATCAAGTAGTTGAATGACGGTACAGTTACAATGGCAGTGACCAACATCTTTGTGTTTACGCGCAAATTTTGTTATTTCTTCGGCGACGCTGGGAATTCCCAGATCTCGATGAATATCTTCGCTACGTACATACCACGGTGCGTTGACGATCGTTCTAAGAACTTTATTTTCAAAAGTTTGTATGATGTTTCTATTGCTTTTCTTGGTAAAACCCCATAGTTGTATACCAAAACAGGCTTTAGCACTTGCTTATAGATAAGCAGTTTGTTAGGTAGGCTCAACTTCGAATGTTTTCCGAGTAGCCAGTACATTTGTCGGTATTTGTTTTCCAGCTCATCGCGTTTCTTTTTTACGCGCGATTTCCATTTAAGCTTAACATCTAGAATCATTCCTAGATATTTTGCTTCGTTCGCGAACGGTGTTTGAGCCGAGTTTAGATATAAAGGCAATCTATCCACTTTTTTGTACGTAAAGTTAACGTGAGTAGATTTGCCTTCGTTCAGCACAATACGCCAGGAATTCGTCCAAGCGTGGTCTTTATTAATAGCATGTTGAAGCTTTGCAGTTGCTGCTTCAATAGTATCGCCCGTGGTCAATATCGCCGTATCGTCCGCAAACGTGGCGACAACGCAGTTTCTTTCATGCGGGATATCACTCGTGCAGAGTACATATAGAAGTGGGCCAAGGACACTTCCTTGTGCGACTCCGGCCGCAATCTCCTTGAAGTCAGAGTAATCATTTCCGTGCTTAACACGAAAGAGTCTTTCAGTGAGGTATGATCGCAAGATAAGAAAGAGTTACCGTGTCAGTAGTAATCGCAATCTATACTCCAAGCCTTCGTGCCAAACCTTATCGAAAGCTTGTGAGACGTCAAGAAATACATCACAACAAATCTTTTTTTCTTCCAGAGCTTTCTCAATCACGTCAGTTATTTTGTGGACTTGGTCAATTGTAGAACGTTTAATTCTAAATCCAAACTGATGGTCAGGAATGAGACGTCTTTCGTCAATTACGGGCTGTAGACGTAGACGATAACCGGCAATAGGGAAATAGGCCAATATGATTTCTTTTCGTACAGAGGTTTGTCTGGTTTCGGGAGAATATTGAGATCTTATACTCCACACACAATGTACGGAAGTTTTACCAAAAGATAAAAAGAACGTGCCTGAGAAGCAATGCCCGTACAGAAACCTATAGCGATGAAAATGGAAACCTCGTAGTAGAATCACAGTCGGTGCTGAGAATATGGAAAAACTACTTCTGCAGACTGTATAACGGCGACGAAGACCAACATCCCGCTGTCAGGCAGAATGAACCATTCAACGTAGACGATAATAATCAAAATTTCCGTCCACCTGACCAAAACGAAGTGAGGATAGCAATATCCAAGCTAAAATCCAACAAGGCTGCTGGACCTGAAGGCTTACCGGCCGAACTTTTCAAGGTAGCTGGTGATGGATTGGTAGAGTGCATACACCAACTTATCTCTAAGCTTTGGTCAGACGAGTGTTTGCCTGATGAATGGAATCTCAGCATCGTTTGCCCGATCCACAAGAAAGGAGACCCCTCAACTGCGCCAATTATAGAGGCATCAGTCTCCTTTTATTTATTTTTTTATAATTTGGGCGTGCCAAAGGGATTATGAATACCCTTATACTGGTTCTCAAGGTAGCGGTTCGTTTACAAGCATTAAATCTGAAGCAGCCAAAATGGATTTAGCGATAGACGAGGGCAAAACCAAGTATATGCTGTCAACAAGAAGGGGCAATCAACACCGACGATTTAAACAGAACGTCACAGTGGGCAGCTATAACTTCGAGGTAGTAAGGGACTTTGTCTACCTTGGCTCTGCTATAAACTCAAAAAACAAAATCAGCGCAGAAATCAAGCGAAGAATAACTCTTGCCAATCGCTGTTTTTTTTTTTGGGGCTTATAAGGCAACTCAACAGTAAAGCCCTATCTCGAACAACTAAGGAGACTCTATATAAGACCTTGATCATCCCAGACCTGCTTTACGGCGCTGCAACATGGACCTTATTAAAAGAAGATGAAGATATCCTTGGTCGTTTCGAGAAAAATTCTTCGTAAGATTTTCGGTCTCGTTTGCGTTGACGGGTTTTGGAGAAGAAGATTTAATCACGAACTATACGAGCTGAACAGCGACATCGACCTAGTCAAAAAACTGCGTATTGGACGTCTGAGATGGCTAGGACATGTAGAGCAAATGGACACCAACGCTCCGGCCCGCAGAGTCTTCGAATCTAGCCCCGAGGAACGATGCGGTAGAGGACCTCCTCGCCGTAGGTTGCGTGCACAACTTCAAGGGGCCTCGATCAACTTGGAGTGCGCAACTGGAGGCAAGTAGCTAAGGACCGAGCTAAATGGAGATGCTTGTTTTTTGCGGCCCAGGTTTACCCCGAACTGTAGCGCCCCCTAAATAAGTAG
This sequence comes from Brachypalpus laphriformis, assembly GCA_945910035.1. Lineage (NCBI taxonomy): Eukaryota > Metazoa > Arthropoda > Insecta > Diptera > Syrphidae > Brachypalpus > Brachypalpus laphriformis. The sequence goes on from OX246756.1 coordinate 137,971,444, forward strand.
TACTTTCAAGTAGTATATTAAGGTTATCATATGATAGCGCGTCACCTTATCTAAGACCTTTCCTAACATCAAGCGGTTTGGTGATGTTCTTACCGACTTTGATTGAAGTGAGAGTTCTCCATCGTCATTCTGCACAAACAGACTAGCTTATACAAATGAATCCGTCTCAGAGCAAACGGCCAAAATACTTTCATATAACGACCGTTTCAAATTATTCCAAATTGACGGTTACAGTATCCACACCAACAACCCGGATCAACAAAATGTATCAAAGTTAAGCTCTCATCAGTAATACTTTTTTATGGTTAAAAAATGACTTATTGTACTTAGCCTACTAATAGCAGTGAGTAATTAAAAAACCCAAACGTAAAGTGTTTCTAGTTTATTATTCCATTAAAACTTACGCTGATTTCTCGGATATACTATATTAGCTAAAATGACGCCACATATCATTAGGAATCGCTGTGTATTCATTCAAACAGAGATTTTGTATTATCTAACCACCTGAAGCTAATCGTTATGATTTCCTTTGCACTAATACCATGAATTCAGCGCAAATATAACCCCATAAAAATGATTCAGTGTCTTCCATTAGGCGAGCAATTAGGGGAATATCGCTTTTTTTCCTACTCCGTCGCAGTGCTACTTTGCATTGGCCCGATGCACTTAATGCTTCTGTTTTATTAATTATAAAACTTTTCATTAGCCATTCCCTTTTATTCACTCACCATAAACGTTTAATTATAAACAGTGTCATTAAATTGTAATTTTGCACAAAGCCGACTCTGGGTGTACGGGCCGGCGCGATGTTGGTGGATTCTTGGGAATATAACAACCACAGAGAAGAGTCAATATTTTGAGGTCAGCAATGGCAACGCGCGCACAGATAACATAAAATCAACTATCCATTGTAAGAAATATCTGATCGCGCACATCTTCCATCAATGACATTCATCTCTCGGTGTGTGCCGTTTCATAATGACCTCATTAAACATCACTGTAATATGTTTCCACAGACAGAGGCTTTTTGTTTTGTTTTTCCTTAGAGCCATCAAACTACATAACCTTTGATGACTGAACAAATGATGAAAATACTCTGTGAAGACACCATAGAGCCCCTCCTCCAATCAAGTGTGCGATGTTGTCCAAATATCCCCAGTGAACAGCAGAGGAGGAAAATCAATCAAAAGATACAAAGATACAAACAGCTAGTCGTGCTACGATTGACCCTCTAGCGCACACAAGCACACACCTGCTTGCACGGCAAACTTGGGCAGGTACCACCTCCTTAGTGTTGCTTCAGTACGCATCCTTGTGGAAAATCTCTGTCAGGTAACCCGTTAAGGTGACACAATCGCAGCAACAGATACCCAACTGATTCTCCGACACCTTAATGAAGGGAAACCCGAATGCGACTGAATTTTATCGGCGCAAAATCTAACACGACATCTATCGTTTTTCATCCTAATCACTTTGGTACGGAGTACCACTGTGTCTATGTCCGTGTGGCGTGCTCTATGGTACACTGGCTGCACGGCATACCGTTCACCTGTAATCATTCGTCACTTGATTTACGTGCGATAATCAGAAACTAAGGAACAAAATTTCAAAAACGCATATCTATTCGTCAGATGTTCACCAGCAGCGGTATCATCATCTAAAACCACCACCACACCTGTACCACTGACCGGTCGCTCGGAGATGCCTGTAATGTTTCCTTAATTTATCGCATTAATAAGAAATCGTTTCTCACCGTAACGCCTGTGCAGGAGGTAGAGGATATAACCTCCTTCGAGCGCATCCCATCCGATGGTTCAGTGATAGCGGTGATGATGGGATGCGCTGCGCGCAGCACCACCGTCACACCGTCGCATTGCGCGTTGATCAACTCATTGCAGTGCTCTGTGATGTTGTTTTGGCCATTTGGCTGATGATTGGAATTTCTGCGGCCGACTTGTGTGTGACCGACCGATGGGAGCGTCGTCGTTGTTTTCGATTCACCTGGCGTATCCATTTCTAGGATCCGACGAGATGCTGCTTGTGGGACAGTTAACTCTAGTTATTTATTTCTCTCGTCTTTTTTTCCTTCTCCCTACTCACTAACTCGCAAATAATATTTGTTGTTTCGGGATGTTTCGTAAACACACATATGTCACATGATAGTGCTATGGACCGGGCTTAACCATCCCACCTGAAGAATTTTCGTCGTTGTACGGCAAGTGTGAATTTCCCACCAGTGTGAATACTGTACAACACTTTGGTGTGTCACATGTGCACATGGTAACTGCATTGGTCCAAGCACGAGTCTGGGGAGGGGGTGGTGCGCAGTGAATCTCGCTGAAGTTAGTTATTTTTTGCAGCAGCGAGAATTATAATTATTTCACTTAGTTGGACACAGTGGTGAAGAAATGGACGCCAAGGGGAGTGTATCTGCATCTGGTATGGCATGCTTGAGAGGCTGCTACTGCATGCGTTGCAGAAAGCGGCACCAATGTCCACTAGCGGTGAATACGGTGTTACTACATCCATGTTAAGTAGGGTGGAGATTTTTGTTGAGTAATGTACTGGCAACCGATGATGATGGTGTTGAAACGTCAGGCATATCAACCACTGTCATGTAGGATGCTGCTAAGAGTCATGTTATAGTTTGGCTGCCACTGTACTTTATAATTAGTGGAGTTGGTGATGAATATACCGACCAGGAATTTAATTTGAAATAATTAGACATAATTAGGGCAATTCTGTATAAACTGTCTAATACGAAGGCTATAAGATTGCTGTGAACCCTTAAACCTTAAGTATTACGCTATCGAGAAGAACATATCGTTAAAAGGATTTATAAACAGTGCACTATAGTCACCGGTAAGTTGGAATAGATACAGGAAAGGATAGATCTCTATGTGCATCGCAATTTCTCAGACTGCTTCTGTGCCCATCGTCATTGCAGTCTATTACATTTGGAATCTCTTGTCTAAGCCCATTCATTAGATGTTGCTTGGACACCATGCAGAACAGACACTTAGACTTTTTTTCACTCCGTGAAAAAAGTTCTTCTTTCGAGTACGAAATAAAAGTGTCCGAAATTATTCATTATTTATACCTTACAATCTGTTTTAAGAAACACTTGTTTGAAGTACAATTTACTCCGGGTATATTTTTATATCCTTTTGCGGCACAAACCCCTACAAGTTCTTTTGCAAATATTGTATGAGATCAGAGTTTGGTACGACTTCCTATTAGTATACAAGTAACGAGTGATGGGTAGCAATCACTACACTTGTAATGTAATTATTAATTAATTACCGAAGCCAATAATTGAAATGTAGTTCAATTACTTCTCAATTATTGAGTAATTGTAATTAAAATTGTATTAAAAATTAAACACGGACACACAGCGCGCTAGTAGAGAGACTATTTTCACTTGCGATCATAACTAATGCTCCTCATTTTGAAAGGCTTGTCTTGCTAAAAGCGAACTTGAAATTTAATATATAGATAGCTCTGTTTTTTCGTTTTTCTATAATAAATAATGAAATGAAAAAATGTATGTTACAAATTTAATTACTTGGTTTTAATTATAATTCTAATTACACGTAATTTCAATTATAATTTCAATTACAATTATTAATTAAATTACTAATAATTGCAATTATATTTTTTAATTGTAATTACCTCTTAATTGCAATGTAATTAAATTACCTTCCAATTAATAGTAATGTTAATGGTGGTTTAATTAAATTTTTAAGGAATTCAGGGCATTCCTGTTCTGGTGATCTCGAGCTCTTAAGCTTCGGGAAAGGCAGTCTGCAGGATATCTCAATTAGATATCTTCAATTTGTATGCTTTTCTTTAGATTTTTATGAAGTTTAGTAAACATATGATTTCTTTGGTACAGTTGGTAAAACCTCTTGGTATGATATCATCTACCAGAATATCATTTCACCAGAAGACCGACGAAAGATAACGTTCGGTCATTTTGCTGCACTTTTGATGCACTATAGATACGCATTATTGACATATGGAGCGTTATTTTGTTCTCTTTTACACCCCACTATATACTATTTTGATTGTTTTTAGTGTTTGGGTCCTATAAGGTAAAAACGGAATACTAATGCTACCTACACTGTGTCTGCCTGGAGCCGGACTCACCCTTGTTACTTCCGAATCACATACCTTAGGTATCTGAAATTTTTAGTTCGTATATTATATGTAGATATGTATATGTCTGCAAATATTGTGAGTGCCTGTACAGAATGGCGATAAAAATTAATGTCTGGGAGCCATTTTTGGGTACCTTGCGTTTGAAATAAACATTTTTTTGTTTATCATGTGCCGTGTCAAATGAAATGTAACATCACAAAACTTCAACTATATATAATATATTTTTTCTATTTTAAAAGAGTTTGCTAGATAAAAAAACCTACAAACAATTTCTAAAATGATCACTTATTATTATCGATTTTCGAATGTATCATATTAATGTGGAAAATCTGAAAAAAAAACAAACTAACAGTCCTCGTATGTGAAAAATGTAAGGAAATTTGTTTCCTTTTTTTGCCATATCTTCAACAGCTTTTAATGTCCTTCAGAATAAGGCATTCGTATATAAAATTTAACAAGCAAACCAAGTTTCATAAAAACGCAGTAAATGGATTTTGTATAGGTGTTAGCCCAAGACATTAAATTTTTTTGAAAAGCCCTCGTATGTCCAACGCGTAGTTTATTTGACTTCCATCATGCCATGGGGGATAAAGAGAGGGACTTTCAATTTGTAAGACCACCATTCTCATATCATACCCCTTTTTGCTTTTCATTTATTTCAGATGTATATCGGTCCAAACGTACAAGTACAATCAAAATTGTATAGATTCATTAAGTTCTCGTTAAGCTAAATGTGTACGGGGACAAGTTGAAGATTTTAAGCCCTAATCTATTGTAACTTCAAATTATTTCCAGGTTTAAATTACAGGCAGATAGGCGAATACGAATAGTAATAAGCAGATGAAGTAGAATACATCACAACATAGCATTCAGTGTTGCGTGGCAAAGTCGCATCGTCACCTCCTCGTGGTGCCCGTTGGATAACCATCTGATAGTGAACTAACGATGAGCGTATACTGAGTCTGACAATATATGTGTAGCTGAAAACTCAGACCTGGGCAATCACATCTGGGTGAAGTTCAGCACACATATGTTTAACCGGACGAGGCATCTCTTGATGGCTCTGATTGGCTGAAATATGCGTCTCAGAAGTCAAGCAAGAGCACCTCAGAAGGAGGACGTGCGACGGATGAATTCTCACCATGGAATCAACGGTGTTGTCTACAGGCCAGCGGATACCTTACCGGAGCTACTTTGACATATTTGGAGCTGAGGTCTGTAAATATTTTCAATACTGGGTCAGGGTATTGAAAAGAGATGGTGGCGTTGGTGGGCCAACGGTGTATCCGGCCCCTCGTCCTAGGGGTTGCAAAAAAGGAACTGGTTCTCCAGGTTGGTGGTTGTGCCATTGGGTTAACTTCCCTATCACTTAAAAAACCTTTGGTTACGAAACAACCAACAGCCTCCCTCGGATACGGATGATTTTACTGTTGACGACCCAAGCAAATGTAAAAAGGAAAACGATCATCGTGTCTGTACGTGGGATGTTAGGTCCCTCTATAAACCACGTGCAGCCGAACAACTTGCGGAGGCCCTAGACTGCTACAAAGCAAACATAACCTCCATCCAAGAAGTGCGATGGGATGGGCCGGACAAAAGAAGGATGAAAAACTGCGACATCTACAATGGCGATTGCTGCAAAAAACAAGGACAGTGTCTATTCGGGTGCAGATTTGTTATTACAGGCAGACCGAGGCAAGATGTCTTGAGTTTCCGCCATGTGAACGAGCGCCTCATGACTATCCGTAGCAAGGCTAAATTCGCGAATATTAGCCTAATATGCGCTCACGCCACTCACGAGAAGATGGACGACGCGACGAAAGATGACTTCCTCCAGCTCTTGGATAACACGTACGAGCAATGCCCTAGCCACGACGTTGAAATTGTCCTAGGTGATTTGAAAGCAAAAATCGGAAAGGAGAACGTCTTTAGTAGCGTGGTCGGAAAGCATAGCCTGCACGACATCACATTCGACATCGGATTCAGGCTAGTCGACTTTGCGGCTGGACGACACTTTCTCATAGCTAGTACGCAGTTCCTACGTCTTGATATTCACAAGGGAACATGGTTCTCCTCTGATCAAAAAACGGTCAACCAAATCGATCACATTGCGATCGACGCAAGGCACTCTTCAAGTATTCTGGGTGTCCGGACCTTCCGGGAAGCCAACGTGGACTTGGATCACTGCCTAGTTGTAGCCAAGGTTCGGATGCAGAAATCCAGAACGAAGGGAAATCAACGAAATACTGTAAAGAAGTTTGACGTCAGACGGCTACAATCGCAAGTGAACGCCAGAGCCTCTGCCGATTGAGTTTCTCTTAATCTTAATCTAAGTCCTATGCCGCCAGCAGCAAATGCGGAAGTTCAGTGGAAGCGTTTCCAACAAACCATCAGAGATGCCTCTGATGTACTGGATTTCTCTCGGCCACCACAACGAAACCCCTGGTTTGATGAGGAATGCCGGCAAGCACATGCAAAGAGAAAAGGTGAACATCGTCTTCTCAGAAAGAAGAAAAAGGAGAATGAGAACCGCTCAATCGAGGAGATTGAGAGACTTCATTGCAGGAATGATGTTCGACAATGTTACCGAAAGGTAAAAAGAACTTGCCAGGGTTTCGAAGCCAGGATAGAAGCCTGCAGTTACGAAAATGGTAATATAGTAGTAGAATCGCAGTCGGTGCTGAGAATATGGAAGGAACACTTCTGCAGACTGCTAAACGGCGATAATGCCCAATATTCCACTGTCAGGTAGAATGAGCCATTCAATAGTGACTATGATAGTCAAGACCCCCGCCAAACCTATCAGAATGAAGTGAGAATAGCGATATCTAAACTTAAATCTAACAAAGCTGCTGTATCGGATGGCCTGGCCGCCGAACTTTTCAAGCCAGGAGGAGATGAGTTGGTAAGAAGTATGCAACAAGCCCGCCTGCAAAATCTGGTCGGATGAAAGTATGCTCGATGAATGGAATCTCAGCATTGTTTGCCCGATTCTGGGTAAAGAAAATGCTCTGAACTGCGCTAACTACAGAAGTAAAAGTCTCCTCAACATCGCATATATGTAAGATCTAGTCGGCTGTATTATGTAAGGCCTAACCGATCGTCAACAGCCTGATAGGTCCTTATCAATGCAGTTTCAAGCCGGGAAAGCCCACCATTGACCAAATACTCGCACTACGGCAGATCCTGGAAAAAAACCCATGAATATAAAATCGATTCGCACAACCCCTTCATCGATTTCAAAGTTGCCTATGATAGCGTGTATAGAGACGAGTTATAAAGAGCCATGTCTAGTCCTGGAATTCCTGCCAGGCTCATCCGTTTGTGCAGAATAACGATGGAGAACTCTCGCTGCACCATCGAAGTCGGTAAAAATAGGCATCAAAGCTGGGTTTAGTGGTCATTGAAAGCAACGCACAATATATGCTGTCTTTAAAAAAGGACACCCAACATCGGCATCTTGGACAGAACGTTACAAAAGACGGATATCATTTTGAGGTAGTAAAGTACTTTGTCTGCCTAGGCTCTATGGTGGGCTCCGCAAATGACATCACTGGGGAGATCATACGAAGAACTACTCTTGCCAATCGTTATTTGTATGGGCCAAGAAGGCTAAGCCTCAGCCTCTGCGTTAGTTCAAAGTATCTCATCTGATATCCGCATGGGATGATGGCATCATTTTAAATGACGCCGCAATCGAAATCTATACAGATGGTTCCAAAACATCGGAGGGCACAGGATTAACTATATTTTCCGAATCACCTATGATAAACGTAGCTCTCCGACTTCCGGACCACTGCAGCATCTTTCAGGCGGAAATATCGGCTGTTCGTGAAGCTACACGCAGACTCTCTATGTACCCGATAGATGGTAAGTCTATCGTCCTTTACATAGACAGTCAGTCAGCGACTAAAGCTCTGGAAACGCCAACAATAAGATCTATGTTGATCAAACATTGCCGCGAATCTCTTAACGAGATTGCGGACAGATGCAATATTACTCTGTGCTGGGTCTCGGGACACAGAGATATTCCATGCAACTGTAAAGCGGATGAACTAGCTAAACAAGGCACCGTACTACCTCTAGATGTCAATAGAGAGATACCGGCACCACCAATACAATTGATGAAAGTCCGTATGTTTAACGAAGCGCAATCTATTGCAAACAATAGATGGAGTAATCTAGATGTCTCTAGATGTCAATAGAGAGGTACCGGCACCACCAATACAATTGATGAAAGTCCGTATGTTTAACGAAGCGCAATCTATTGCAAACAATAGATGGAGTAATCTGTCTACGTACGCATCGACCAGGAAGATCTGGCCTTTAATAGACGCAAAGAAAACCAAAAATTTTCTTTCATTAAATAGAGGGAACATAAGCCTCACAGTAGGAATAATCACAAGACACTGCTTGTTAGGTAGACAAGCCACTAGAATGAGTGTCCCAGCAAACGATTTCTGCAGAAGCTGCAGATATGAAGAGGAGGAGGAGAATAGTCTCCACCTCCTCGGCAAAGCCCAGCGCTAGCCTCACTAAGAAAGAAGCTACTAGGTGAATACTTCTTTGAGGACCTAAGTGATCTGTCTGACATAGACATTAGAAACTTAAATAGAACATAGGTAAATTGAACCGGTTTATCTGAAATGCAACGGGGATTCGACCGGTCACTATTCACGTGGTATCGCAATTGACCCAAGTGGTCAAAGCAGAACTTTTTGCTTTGTACTTAGAAGAAACGTCTAAGTCGACTCTCCAGTCACGACATCTGACAACTTTAAAGTAAAAAAAGTTGCATTGGTTGAACTGAGGGAAGTGATTAAAAATCTAAAGACGAAGAAACCTCCGGGTTACGACTTGATAGCGCAGGTAGTCAATGAATCGTCGAATAAAGGTCTTATAAAACTGCTCTATTTGATCAACGCTTCGTTCAGATTGCTCTACGTTCCGAGACAATGGAAAGTCACCGAAATTATAATGGACCCGAAACCAGGCAAACCGCTAAATGAGGAGAAATCATATCGGCCTATTTCCCTATTGCCGGTTATCTCAAAAATATTTGAAAAACTACTTTCAAAACGTCTACAACTCGTAATCGACGAAAGACGTTACATTTCTGACCATCAGTTTGGATCTAGAATCACACATTCTACAGTCGACCAAGTCCACAAAATAACTGACGTGATTAAGAAAGCTCTCGAAGAAAAAAAAGATTTGTTGTGGTGTATTTTTTGACGTCTCACAAGCTTTCGATAAGGTTTGGCACGAAGGCTTGGAGTATAAATTGCGACTACTACTGCCACGGCAACTCGTTTTAATCTTACGATCATACCTCACCGAGAGACTGTTTCTTGTTAAGCACGGAATTGATTACTCTGACTTCAAGGAGATTGCGCCCGGAGTTCCACAAGAAAGTGTCCTTGGCCCACTTCTATATGTACCCTATCTATCCCGCAGGAAAGAAACTGTGTCGGCGCCATATTTGCGGACGATACGGCGATATTGACCACGGGCGATACTATTAAAGCAGCACTGAAAGCTGCAACATGCTGTTAATTAACTCGGCTCAAATACAATTCGCGAACGAAGCAAAATATCTAAGAATGACTCTAGATGTTAAGCTTAAATGGAAATCGGACGTAAAAAAGAAACGCGGCGAGCTGGAAAACAAATACCGACAAATGTACTGGCTACTCGGAAAACATTTGAAGTTGTACCTACATAACAAACTGCTCATCTATAAGCAAGTGTTAGCCTTGCCTGTTTGGACGTATGGTATACAACTATGGGGTTTTACCAAGAAAAGCAATAGAAACATCATACAAACTTTTGAAAATAAAGTTGTTAGGACGATCGTCAACGCACCATGGTATGTACGTAACGAAGATATTCATCGAGATCTGGGAATTCCCAGCGTCGTCGAAGAGATAGCAAAATTTGCGTGTAAACACAAAGATGTTGTTCACTGCTATTGCAACCGTACCGTCATTCAACTGTTTGATGCGAACAATTTAATTCGTCGTCTGCAAAGGACAAAACCTTTTGACCTCGCGACATAGTAAATGCCGGTTGTGGAAAACGCAGAAACTTTCATTGGAATTTAATCTGTCTTAAGTATTACATTTCCTTTTTAACTACATACGAACATCTTTTTCCAAAAATCACGAGTCTCGTAAGCGAAAATAAAACTGCTGGATAAGCGTCGACTTAGTTGTAGTATTAATTTTGAACTTGTGTCCTATAAATTTAACTGTCTTCAATATCCTTTTATTATATCCATATATTATATTTGTATAAATTTTTGAATTTCTAAATATGTCTCTATTGTAATTTATCTTCAAAAATTCCAAAACAAACATAGTTTTTTTTTTATAATTTGCGCGCACTCAAAGGGTTATGAATACCTTTAACATGTTTACATAAAGTGCGGACGTTGGAAAGTATGGATAGATAGGGAGAGAGAAAAATTTTTGGTGTAGTGGTTCTTGAAGCTCAGTTGTTTATGCTTCAGAGATGCTCCCAGGGTGCCATCCAGATAACTGGGTAGATTTTTGTTATTTTTCGTCTTTTGCTTCTGATTCACAGTACTTTTTTCCCGATAACCGATGTCAATGGCAAATCATCATCAACAGAGCGAATTATTTTTCCAGCCACATGGCCAAGCTACTGCCAGTGTAGTGCCTTCGCAGTAGTGTTCACACAAGCTTTCGTAGTTGATCGGGCTGACTTTATATATTTCATGAGAAATAAATAAATGCTTGCTGACATCAGGATTTGAACCATGAACCATTAGCGTGGCAATTAACGACGTTACCACTACACCATTGTCACTCCATAGTTTAATTTAAATGATGAAAAAAATGTAATTAAAGAATAAAAGTTACGCCTCTCGCTACTTATTACATCTTAGAGTGATAGGCTACTCAGGTATCACACCGATAAGGGATTTTGCGAAGCGCATGCTATCACTGTAGAGTTCCTTTGTGAAATTATATATTACGTATGCACTTAACCAATAAAGCACAATATGTGTATATGCCCATGACCTATTGACTTTTAATTACTTGCTGCGATCGGCAATGGTGAAGTCTAATTGAAAACTTTTTTTATGAGAAAATGACTAAGCTCCAGTTAAAATGTTTCAAAGTTCTAATCTCCAAGGAACTTCAGATGTAAATATAATATACGAGTAGCTGACCTCAAACGGGAGGTAACCATTTAATATTTTAATATCATTTTAAGACCACTTAACTTCCATTGTTAACTTGAGTACCTACTAAAATCTATTGACTGTCATTCGACAATAAAACATTATTGACTGAGAAAACCCATAAATTCCATCCTGCAGTTCAAGGTACTCAAAGATTCTGTGCTAATGATTACGATTTCCAATTCCATTCGGAACGTGTCATTCTCTGTTCTTTGACCGGAATAAATATTATTACATTGCGCAATATTATTCTGAATGGCGGAACAACACCATAGAGTGAACAATAATCACCTCATGAACTTGACCCCATGATATTTTTCTATTATAGACAATGTGGCACCTCTTCTCAATGCGGAGAGCGAAAAATTCAATGGAAGGTCGGAACAGGTGTTCTCAACACATTACTCAAGGAAGATGCAATTGGCATTACCACTGCCACCAGCCACCACCCGTTGTCGTCGTCATCGTTTTACTATGACCGAAATCGTGCACATCAATTCCTTCTCTGGAGGACTCCACCATTCATTGTGTCGGACACATTATGGCAGATGCCCCCAACACACAATAAAAACCGACTCAACGACGACGACCACGACTCATCGACAAAAGTCATTCCATCCAATTCATGAAATCGAATTGAATGCTAAGAGTGCTCGGCTCGAAAACGCTTCTCCATCGGATCGAGGGCAAACCGATCGGTGCTGAAGCTTATTAGCTTCTTGGCAGCCATCGACGATTGTTGTGAGTTATGATGTCACGGTGGTTGGTATCCGGCACCCTATTCATATAGTGTATCGGTTCCTAGGCAACAACCCAACAAGAGCCACTTCACCTGTGCCACAGCCGCGCAATGCTGTGATGGCCAGAAGAGGGTACATTGTTCCGATGGGCTATATAGGCAATCGGCACTCACTTGAGAAGCATCACAATGCCAATAACTAAAATCACGAATTTATTTTATTAGTTTAACATCTCTCGTAAGGAGTGGTTTGTGTGTCACTTGGGCGAGCGCGATTTCAATAACATGGCCCCAGTACCATTGAACACAATCGAAGACGATGAATTAAAATAAAAATAATAAAATCTTCTAATAAATATGAATAAATCGATGTTAGCTGTTTGTTTAATGATGTCGGGAGGTGTGATAGTAGTGCTGATTCGTGGAATATTTGCACTGCTATGTCCTGAGATGTTGCAAAGTTAATGGATAAAGCGTGCCGTTCAGCCCCCTGACGATAGAATGGCACTGAAAGGTCGTTTGCTACGATCAGCGGATTTTGTGAGAACGCATTGCATTCGATAGTCAGGATAATAAATAACCTGGAGGTGGATCAATGTGAAGTTTAGAATCATTCTGCAGCTACTTTTGTACTGAGTAAGATCTTGAATATCTCATAGGGAGGACGTAATTCTTATTTAGTATGCGGCATAACAATTGCTTGGGAACTCTATCTCATAGGGCAGTCCATTAGGTCATATATTTCAGGCAAATATAAGAAATGAAATATTTTGAAGGTGGCGACTTACCGCAACAATGGCAGTGATGTAAGCGATCTGAACTCCAATGCGGTCGATGTAAGAAGATCTCGAGCAGCACAACTTTCTCGAAGTTTAGAGTTCAATAATAGTATCTGTCTATAATAATTTTAATTATTATTTTACTTACTACTTTTACTTTTTTTTTTTTTTAGTTTAAATTCTTTAAGTGCTGAGCTTAAACTCATCCGACGTCCGCTAAGCACCGGTAACATTTTTTACTGGGTATTGTTCTTAGCTCTCACCACCTAAGCATCTCTAATTCTTTATCCAGTAAGCCGTACTGGTGCATCCATATACTCATATTTATGAACATGCTTCCTTAGATCGGGGGGTTAGAGCATTGGTGCACTTGCGTTTATAGCGCTTCACGCTAGGTTTTCTTTCATTTTCTTTACCATATGATACTGGAAGTGTAAATCAACTTGCATAGTATCCCTCTGTATCCGTGACAGTTTGTTTCGTTTCCGGGCTTTAAGGGTTTTTCACAGGTGCTGTTCTACAGGAACACCTAGACTTACACTGTTATTATTTTGTGCAGGGTGCTCGTGCTAGCCATTCTGAAGACGTTCTCAGACGGTATCATGAGGAGGAAGTAGAAAGTACGTCTTACTAACAAAGTTCCCAAGTTCTTCCTACTTAACTAAGACGGAAACAGCTTCAGAATCCTAACAGAAATAGTCACCGTAAATGATTATCCTTAATACGTCAGTGCACAAGGTATGCATCCCTCAGCGACTCTTATACAAAGACCTCGATTGCTTTTTCTATAGCAAACGATCAAAGACTTTTATGTTAAAACAAAGAAAATCTTTTAGCAAATTTTTAGGAAATCTCACTGCTGTTCAAATGCTCTTCTTCTACTAACCGTATATAATCTAGTCTAATTTAATTTTAGCACCTCCGGAGAATCGAATAAGTTTTAGTATTACCGTCAAACCCCACACCAAGGCGCGAGTGATATTCGTATCAATTTCCCCATATTTGAAATAGTCAACAATTGAAATAATGACCCCACTCTGAGGAAAGGTACTCGTATCTTTTCATTCTACAAATATTAATTATATGCACCTATAACTATTCGATTTTCAATTAAAATTAACAAAACAAAATGCGTCGGTATTTCGATCAAAGTATCTTTAGTCATTAGAAACAACTTCATCATTTATTTTAACTCAAGTAGTACTTAACTGTTATAACGTTGTAACTTCAAAGCTGATACGAGTATTTGTTGCTCCAATTCAGTTATTCACCTGCGCGCCCCTTAAGAGACACTTCAACTTTCGCCTTATAAAGTCATAACGAAACTAGAGACCTTTTATCGGTCAGCTCTTGATCTCCATAACACAAGAGTGCACTTGAAGCCATGAGTGCGCGATTATGATTTCATTTCTTCAGCAATTCAATTGCTCTCGAAATACTCAGGAAATAAATATCTTAGAGAATTCAAATCGATTTATTTAATCGATAATTAATTCAAATGGCCCAAAAAACGACGACAAACACATGTGTTTCGTGCAGCAACACTGATTTCGGATAAATGCACCAAGCCAAGAAGCATCGCATTACATATAATGCACCGGATTTATTCATCGATTTATCGGCGATACGTCTTATTGGGGGTACAATTTTATTTGTATCGTCATTAAGACCGTCGGCGGCCGTCGATCCGGGAAAGAGGCCAAAAACAAAGGAGCTCGGCCCAAAACGCGACTTATGGATGTATCTTCGCTATCATAATTCAGTCTGTCATGGTGTCTGATGTCGTTTTGGGACACTTTTTCTGTGTTTTGGTCTTGGACCGCAGAACACTGTCTTAATTATTTGAACCAATTAATTTTCCTAATTTAATCTTTCGAAAGGCACAGAGAGTCAGAAAGAGTCGAAAACAAATCCGATTTAAATTATCGTTGTCATCGCAAGAGGGAGGGACGGACAGCAAAACGAATCAGGGACCCGCGGCTGGAATGAAGTGTATTTCTGAAAATTTGGGTAACAAATATCAGACCTGATTAAAGCTTAACAAAGTGATACATGTTTCACGTAATTAGTGCTCATTTATTATGGGCTAAAGTGTTGGAACACAAAATGAGACAACTTAATGCAGACGAGACGGTTTTTGTTTTGTTTTTGTTTTACCAACTAATTTGAAATAAGATGCAAAGGAAATACGCTATTCTTTTGAAATTCCTAATCGAGTTAAGACTGGTTGTCTGATACAATATGGATGTGGAGCTTGTATAGCTATGGAGCATGCAGGCTTAGATCTTGTGTGGAACAAAACTTGAATTCATTAGTATAGTTGTTCGATTTAATAAGCTTACGAATAAGTAATAAATGATTCCCATCATCGTTTGCCTATATGTGTAATGATTAAGTCACTTTCTAAAAGGTAGTAATGGTGCAGTGGATATTGTGTTTGCACGTTAACCGATGTGTGTAAGTTCAAGCCTCAGCGGGAAAAAGCAATCATCATGGAAGTTCCAAGCACTATATCTAAGGAAGGTCCCTGTCTGGTAGTACCTACCTTAGTAACACAATTTTGTTATGAAGCTAAGCAGAATTGATAAAGCATCGAATATCTTTTTCATGGCAATGTAAGGAAATGGAATGTCTCTGGCACGCTTTTATGTTAGTAATAAAGACGTCTAATAGTTAAGTATATATCCAACCTATTTAGCCATATGGATACAAATCTTAAATACATGTGCTGAACTCAGCTTGCCCTGGAGTTGATTATTTATTGCGTATCAGTAACAATAAAACTGGGAAATTATTAACATATCGTCAGCGGAAAGCCATATCTCCACTTTTTTTCGAAAATGAGATAATAATCCAGTTTTACTAATTTAAGGATGCTCTTTCCGAACCTGAAATCCGTTTTGGTGTATCAGATAATCTATACACCCTTTGTTCTAAGAGTGGGGACCTGCATTGCGATTGATCGGGAAACTACTGACTGCCCAAAACTTGGCTTGGGGCAGTAGCGCAACAATCAAGTTCGTGATGAAGTGCTTACTTTACCTCCTAGTGGTGGTCCCCGGGCAACTATACGTATAAACCCTTATACGTATAGGCCAAAATTGTAAGTGCGGGTTGTCTAGGGCCTTGATTCTAGGCTAGGTAACGTGGGCCAGCAACCTGCGTTACCGAAAATTTCTCGCTACAGAGACCGACACTATGCCTCGGATAAGGAACATGTTGACGACTTTTGGCTATTGTACCCGGACAAAGATAGGTTACTGGAATGTAAAGACGCTCCTCGACTCGGGAAGAGAAGGTCCTTACAATGCCAGATTCCTCCAATTGGAAAATGAATTCATGGGATAAACTGGACATTTTGGGGGTAAGTGAAGTAAGATGGTTAGAAGCGGGCGAGTACCAGTCTCCAACGCGTAACACTGTACTACTCTATTCTGGAAGACCATCCGGAAGTCCGCGGGAATATGGAGTCGGACTACTGCTAATAACAACAGCACGCAAGGGCCTAATTTCCTGGCAGCCTCATGGTGATAGGATTTTGACGGCCAGATTCCGGACTAGAGTACGACGCGTACTCTGTGTTACGCCCCAACGAATAGTTCGTCTGAGGACGAAAAGGAGAGCTTCTACAATCTCTTAAGCGCCATCTTCAACACAACACCAAATGGAGACATTGTCATAGTGATGGGGGATTTGAATGCCAAGGTAGGCAGCGACAACGAAGGGCTCAAACATGTAATCGGGAAGCATGGACTAGGGAACCGCAATGATAACGGCGAAAGGTTTGTGGATTTCTGCAATGCCAATCGCCTTGTGATAGGCGGCACCATGTTTGAGCACAAGACCTGCCACAAAGTTAGCTGGGTTTCTAATGACAGGCAAGCAACCTCCAACCAAATTGACCATTTTGCTATCAGCCGCCGCTTTAGAAGTAGTCTCCTGGACGTCCGTAACAGGCGAAGGGCAGATGTGGGGATAGTACTTGATCACCATCTTATGATAGCTACTCTCCAACTACGCACTGCTGCAGTTCGAAGATCCCACGACAACACAAGAATGCCCAGGTTCAACATCGATAGATGTTAGTGATCCCTCAGTGCGCCAACAATTAAGGGAGCACTTTTCGCAAGGTGTGGAAGCAATCAGCAGCTCAATGCCCGCAACCATCCAAGACCATTGGTGTGCTGTGAAAAATGTTTTTACATCTGGTGCTGAAAGAATTGTCGGTCGATCGCAGGGAAAACATAGGACGTGGCTTTCCGAGGATACCTGGAGACGGATTGACGAACGAAAACAGCTGAAAGCTCGCGTTGCAGCTACCGCAGCAGTAGGGAGAAGCGAGCTAGAGTCCTTATATCGCATGAAGATAAGAGAAGTTCAGCGTAGCGTACGACGTGACGAGCGCAACTACCTCAACGCGCTGGCTACAGAAGCAGAAGAAGCTGCACGGAGGTGCGACAGCAGGACCGTCTACAGAATCACGAAAGAGCTGACAGGTGGTCACAGCTCCAGCCAATACCCAGTGAAAAGCCTAGACGGCTCCTTGCTCATTTCGGATGAGGACCAGCTCAAGAGATGGAAAGAGCATTTTGCTACGGTTTTGAACCGTGTATTCGCTAGCGATATGCTCCCAAATCAGACTGAGATGCCCGAGGTGAGAAGTTCCCGAATACGCACCACGACTCCCGGTAAAGATGAGATCATTACCGCGATCAAGGCACTCAAAACCAACAAGGAGGTAGGACTTGACGGTATTCCAGCAGAGCTCTTAGGAGCAGCGCCAACAACATCGGCTGAGCTTCTGTTTCCACTTATAGAGAGAGCTTGGGAAGCTGAGAGCTTTCCTAACGAGTGGAAAAAGGGAATGATCGTCAAGCTTCCTAAGAAAGGAAATTTAATGGAGTGCGGAAACTGGACGGGTATCTGCGTGCTGCCTTCTGTAGCTAAGATAATAGCTAAAATCATCCTTGAGCGAATCAAACAACATCTCGAAGACAAGCTCGGTACCGAACAAGCAGGTTTCCGCTCTGTATCCTCCTGTGCCGACCACATCAACACCCTGCGGATTGTCATCGAACAGTGTGTTGAATATCGATCGCCACTGCACCTGCTGTTCATCGATTTTGAGAAGACGTTCGATAGTGGCAACAGTGAGTTTATTTGGCGTGCCTTACGCAGAAGAGGTATTCCCGATAAACTAATTGCTATTATCAAAGCTACATATGAAGGCTCCAAATGTCACGTTCTGCACAGGGGAGGCTGTCTGAGGAATTTGAGATCCAAAGTGGGGTAAGACAAGGCTGTATCCTTTCACCAATATTATTCCTATTGGAGATTAGCGATGTGCTTCATGCAGCTTTGTCGACGGGAAACGGAGGAATTCGATGGACTCTTACATCTCAACTGAAACATCTTGACTACACTGACGATGTATGCTTACTCTCCCACAGAATTATGGACCTCCACCAAATGACAGCAGATGTGGAGAGGGAGGCAGGCGTCGTCGGGCTGAAAATTAATACGGCAAAAACTAAAATTATCAGCATTGAAACAAACTCATCGGCTCAAATATGCATTGCTGGACAACCGGTAGAGAGAGTAGAGGATTTCTAGTATCTTGGGAGTATTGTCTCGACCGATGGTGGAACCGAACTGGATATAGCCAACAGGATCGCCAAAGCAACGTCCGCGTTCGGGATGTTGTCCAAAATATGGCGAAGCAATGCAATCAGTTTGAGCACCAAAATAAGACTGTTCCGCTCCAACGTTGAATCCGCACTGAGGGATCACTAACATCTATCGATGTTGAACCTGGGCATTCTTGTGTTGTCGTGGGATCTTCGAACTGCAGCAGTGCGTAGTTGGAGAGTAGCTATCATAAGATGGTGATCACGTACTATCCCCACATCTGCCCTTCGCCTGTTACGGACGTCCAGGAGACTACTTCTAAAGTGGCGGCTGATAGAAAAATTGTCAATTTGGTTGGAGGTTGCTTGCTTGTCATTGGAAACCCAGCTAACTTTGTGGCAGGTCTTGTGCTCAAACATGGTGCCGCCTATCACAAGGCGATTGGCATTGCAGAAAATGGCTGGTCAAACGGTAGTGCATGCGATCATATGAAAACACAAGCGTTTTCACTCAGCTGAGGCCTACCAACTCCTACTCTCAACCTCCACGCGGTGACATCCGGGTGCCTAGTACCTTAATCCAAGAAATGGGTAACCAACCCCGTTTGGCGGATTCTTGGTGGCAGGAGATGAGAGAGGGGGGGAAGAGTGCTTTTCTCACTAGAGCGCTTCTTCCTGTTCCAGGCGGCAGCGGACGAATTCCCTAGACGGAGTCAACGGTGGCGTCTATAGTTCCAGTTAGGTTGAACTTAGTGAATACCTTGCGCGAGCTGCTTCGACGTATTCGGATCACAGGTCGGTAAGGAATTTCCAATGTTGGTCAGGACATTGGAACAGAGATGGTGGCGGAGGAGCCCTTAATGGGCCAACGGCAGCGCTCATACTCCCGTAGTGGACTACTGGCACCGGTGTACCCGGCCCCTCGTCCTAGGGGAATAATTAAGGAACTGGCCCTCCAGGTTGGGGGTTGTGCCGTCGGGGTAGCTTCCCTACCACGTAAAAACCGCATGGTTCCGAAACAACCAAAAGCCTCGGATAAGGATGACTCAACTAA
Source organism: Brachypalpus laphriformis (assembly GCA_945910035.1). Lineage (NCBI taxonomy): Eukaryota > Metazoa > Arthropoda > Insecta > Diptera > Syrphidae > Brachypalpus > Brachypalpus laphriformis. The sequence continues at coordinate 137,991,014 of OX246756.1, forward strand.
TGACGACCCCAGCAAACGAAATAAGGACAACGACCTTCGGATCTGTACGTGGAATGTTCTGTCCCTTTACAGACCACGTGCAGCCGAACAACTAGCAGAGGCCCTAGACTGCTATAAAGCAGATATTACCGCCATCCAGGAAGTGCGATGGGATGGGCCGGGCAAAAAGAGGATGAAAAACTATGACATCTACTACGGTGATTGCTACAGAGGCAACAGGCAACGCGTATTCGGATGCGGATTTGTCATACGCGGCAGACTTAGGCAAGAAGTCTTAAGCTTCCGACACGTGAGCGGGCGTATTATGACGATCCGGATCAAGGCTAAATTCGCTTACATAAGCCTAATATGTGTTCATACCCCCACGGAAGAAAAGGACCCTGCCACCAAAGAGTGTTTCTACGAGCTCCTCGACAAAACATACGAGCAATGTCCTAAATACGGCGTTGAAATCGTATTGGGCGATTTTAACGCCAAAATAGGAATTACTGTGAGAAAATTTAACGTCGAAAAGCTACAATCGCAAGAGACCGCCAGACTCTTCGCTGAACGCGTATCCCGAAATCTCTCAATCACCCCTTTGCCGCCAGCATCAAGTACCGAAGACCAGTGGCAGCGCTGCCAACATGCCATCAGAAACGCCGCGACTGATGTGTTGGGTCTCGCTCGACCACCACCGCGAAACCCCTGGTTTGACGAAGAATGCCGGCGAGTGCATGCAGCAAAACAAGAAGCATACAAAGCAGCGCTGCAAAGGAAGACGAGAGCTGCTCGTGAGCTCTACGAGCAAAAGAGACGGGAAGAACATCGGCTTCTCCAAAAGAAGAAGAAAGAGCATGAGAAGCGCGCGTTTGAGAATATCGAGAGTTTATACTCCAGGAACAATGTACGGAAGTTTTACCAAAAGGTAAAAAGAACGTGTCATAGAAGTGATACCCGTACAGAAACCTGTAGAGATGAGAATGGAAACCTCGTAGTAGAATCACAGTCGGTGCTGAGAATATGGAAAAACTACTTCTGCAGACTGTATAACGGCGACGAAGACCAATATCCCGCTGTCAGGCAGAATGAACCATTCAACATAGACGATGATAGTCAACATTTCCGTCCACCTGACCAAAACGAAGTGAGGATAGCAATATCCAAGCTAAAATCCAACAAGGCTGCTGGACCTGACGGCTTACCGGCCGAACTTTTCAAGGCAGCTGGGGATGAATTGGTAGAGTGCATACACCAACTCATTTCTAATATTTGGTCAGACGAGTGTATGCCTGATGAATGGAATCTCAGCATCGTTTGCCCGATCCACAAGAAAGGAGACCCCCTCAACTGCGCCAATTATAGAGGCATCAGTCTCCTCAACATCGCATACAAGATCTTTTCTGCGATATTGTGTGAACGCCTGAAACCCTTTATCAACAGCCTGATTGCACACTATCAGTGCGGTTTCAGGCCAGGAAAGTCCACCATCGATCAAATCTTCACACTTCGGCAGATCCTGGAGAAAACCCAAGAATTCCAAATCGATACTCACCACCTCTTTATCGATTTCAAGGCCGCCTATGACAGCATCTATAGAGAAGAGCTTTATAGAGCCATGTCTAGTTTTGACATCCCTGCCAAACTTGTCCGTCTGTGCAGGCTGACGATGGAGAACGCTCGCTGCTCCATCAAGGTCGGTAATGACCTCACCGAGACCTTTGATGTCAAAAAAGGCTTTAGACAAGGTGACGCGCTGTCATGTGACTTCTTCAATATTGTACTTGAACGGATTGTGCGGAACTCACAAGCCAACACCGGAGGCACAATCTATTACAAGTCTGTACAACTGCTTGCATACGCCGACGATATAGACATTATCGGAAGATCTCAGCGGGCTGTCACCGGTGCTTTTGCAAGCATTGAGGCGGAAGCGGCCAAAATGGGTTTGGCGATAAACGAGGGCAAAACCAAGTATATGCTGTCAACTAGAAGAGATAACCAACATCGACGAATTGGACAAAACGTCACCGTGGGCAGCTATAACTTCGAGGTAGTAAGGGACTTTGTCTACCTTGGCTCTGCTATAAATTCAGCAAACAAAATCAGCGCAGAAATCAATCGAAGAATAACTCTTGCCAATCGCTGTTTTTTTGGGCTTATAAGGCAATTCAACAGTAAAGCCCTCTCTCGAGCAACTAAGGAGACTCTATATAAGACCTTGATCATCCCAGTCCTGCTTTACGGCGCTGAAACATGGACTTTATTAAAAGAGGATGAAGATATCCTTGGTCGCTTCGAGAGAAAAATTCTTCGTAAGATTTTTGGTCCCGTTTGCGTTGACGGGTTTTGGAGGAGAAGATTCAATCACGAACTATACGAGCTGTACAGCGACATCGACCTAGTCAAAAAACTGCGTATTGGACGTCTGAGATGGCTAGGACATGTAGAGCGAATGGACACCAACGCTCCGGCCCGCAGAGTCTTCGAATCTAACCCCGAGGGACGACGCAGTAGAGGGAATTATCGCCGTAGGTGGCGCGCACAAGTTCAAGGGGACCTCGACCAACTTGGAGTGCGCAACTGGAGGCAATTAGCTAAAGACCGAGCTAAATGGAGAGGCTTGTTGGTTGAGGCCCAGGTTCACCCCGAACTGTAGCGCCACCTAAGTAAGTAAGTAAGTTATCGTCTCACTCTCCTCCTCTCGATAAAGTTTCAACTCAAAGTATCCCTAACGTTTCCGTTATGCCGCTCGAATGCTTGTCTATTTATTACCAGAACGTGAGAGGTCTGCGAACTAAAACCTCCGCCGTATTTCTTAACTCACAAAAGCTTCCCTACGATATGTTCGCTCTCACTGAAACGAATTTATGTTCTAGTTTCATGAGTAGTGAGCTTTTTTCGTTTGATTTCATTACCTTTCCAGATGACGGTCAATGGAAAGATGACGATTCCTCTGGTCGTGGAGTTCTTTCGGCGGTACATAACAGCTTCGACTCAACTATCGTGAAATCATCGCCTTCAGCTGATTTCGAATATATTTGCATCAAAATCAATTTTCCAAGGCGTAGCCTCTATATTCTGTGCTGCTACATTCGCCCTTCTCAACCAATCCAGAGCTATCAGCTTGCCGTAGATGCGATTGATTCTTTATTTGACGTTATTGACCCCTGCGATGACGTCATTATCCTGGGAGACTTTAACTTTCAACATCTCCAATGGACCCAGTCTGAAGATGAGTCCCATTTCGTTGCTACAAACCCTACCGCTGAAAAGGAAGCCCTCTTCATCGATTGTCTGTCTGATTCTGGCCTTTTCCACATAAGTGGCATTACGAACAACTTAGGCAGACAACTTGACCTGATCTTTTCAACCGTTGCCTGCAATTACGTCGTTACTGCAAGCAACCACTTTCTCTCTACATTAGACCGCTTCCATCCACCTATCCAAGTTGAGAGCATCGACAACGCTGTAGCGTATTTTGATGACCAAATTTTCACCTGTCTCATTCAATCTGTTCCTTTTGTGCCTCAGAAGAACTTTACTTCAGCCCCGCCATGGTATAATAAAGAGCTACGCTCGCTTCGTAACAAAAGGAACGAAATTTGGCAAGCATTCCTCAAATATCGATCGGACTTTGATTTTTCCCATTACCAGCACGTCCACTCCCAATTCTCTGAACTCTGTGAATATCTTTATAGGGAATATCTTGACAGAATGCAAACCACGCTAATCAGTGACCCCAAACATTTCTACCACTTCATTATTGGCACACGGAAATCCGATAGCTATCCATCTACTTTGAAACTTGCTGATAAATCTTCGGCAGACCCATCACAATCGCAAACCTGTTTGCTAATTTTTTCAGCCAAGCATTTACGGATAACGCTACTCAACTTGATCATAGCTACTTCCTCTACCTAGGCAACTGTCCCCAAACTTCCTTAGATCCACATTTGTTATAACCCCGGCGTCGCTATTAGATAAGATAAGTAAACTTAAGGACGAATACTCCCCTGGGTCTGATGGCCTGCCCGCTATAGTTCTGAAAAAATGCGTGAATTATTTAGTCCAACCCTTTACTACACTTTTCCAACTATCTATTTCGCAGGGAGTTTTCCCCGAAATCTGGAAAAATTCGTGTATAGCTAATCCTCACTCACAAAAAAGGTTGTAAAAGTGAAATTTCCAACTACTGCGCACCTAAGTTCTTTGAAAGCATTGTTTACGACACAATGTTTTTTCACTGTAAGGCTATCCTTTCACCGAACCAGCATGGATTTCTAAAGGGCATCAACAACCACTAATCTTACCGAGTTTGTATCTAGCACTCTGTGCGTTTTGGAAAATGGCAATGAAGTTGATGTTGTTGCCACCGACTTCAGCAAAGCCTTCGACAAAATTTCGCAAGCAATCATTCTCTTCAAACTTAAAGCTCTTGGTTTTCAATCAGGGTTCATTTCATGGATTAAATCTTACTTACAATCTCTGATCCTTATAAAGCAACATCGGGAGTCCCTCAAGGCAGCCATCCTGGCCCAATGATCTTCATTTTGACAATAAACGATATTGACTGTATCATCACCGATTCCCACCTTTCTATATACCATACGCTGATGATATGAAAATATTTAGACCTATATCATCCCCTGCCGACTCTCTCTCTCTGCATGATGATATGAACCGATTTTCAGTCTGGTGCCGTAATAATTTTTTAGAGCTCAACGTCAGCGAGTATCAAGCTATTACATATTCCCGTAAGCGCATCCGACTATCCGCTAGAGTCTACTCTATTTGTGGTGAGCCTATTCCCTCTGTCTCTTCTCTTCACACATTGGGTGTTATCTGTGATAGGGAACTCAACGTTCGTTCCCATATTGATAACATTATCAACAGAGCTGCGCTCGGTTTCGTTAAACGATGGTCCACAGAATTCTCAAACCCTTATGTTACAAAATCATTATACATCACATTCGTCAGACCCCTCCTTGAGTATGCTTGCCGGGTATGGTCACCTTTTTATGAAATCCATATCTTGCGAATCGAAGCCATCCATCGTAGGTTCCTTCGCTTTGCCTTACGAGGTCTTCCTTGGGCTGATAGTTGCAATTTACAACCTTACGCGAACCGTTTGAAACTAATCAATTTACAGTCTCTCGGTAAACGTCGGGAAGTTGCTGACATCTTGTTTATTCATCAGTTATTAGCTGGTAACATTGATTCCCTCGCGCTGCTACATCTGATCTCTTTCAACACCAACCCACGCAACCTCAGATCCTCACCTCTCTTTCGTCTTTCTCCTCACCGGACCAATTATGGATATCATTAACCAATGTCCAGAATGCTCCGTGGAGCTAAACGCATTCAAACTACTTTTGACTTCCACACTAGCAGAGCCTCCTTAAGAAACGCCCTTCAATCCCATAATTCCTCCTGATAGTTTTTAAGCTTTAGTTTACATCTAGTTAAGTTAAGTTTAAGTCAGGTTAAGCGCCAATTTTATTAGTTTTAAGTTTAGCTTTAAGTTCGCTTGCATATTAAGCTTGAATAAATAAATAAATAAATAAATAAACAGGTTGTATGTACGTATAATAGATATGATACTCAGTTACTGCACTTGTGTTGGCTCCAATTTTTCATTCGCTGCCTTTCATCCCCGTTTTCTGAAAATACCAATTCTTCATTTCCTTTAATTTACCTCCAGATCATACCAGTGGTATAAGCAATCCCATGCCACTGACTTCTTCTTCCTCCTTTTTTTTTTAGCGAGGTTGTGATCCGAAAATAAGGGATCACAACCCTCACACTTCACCGCCTTCATCCCATGCCACTGACTACTGTTTCTAAAGTCTATACTATTTTGGATGATATTCTTATATTGTAGACTTTATGCCAGAGCACTTCCCGGTTTATTGGTTAGATATGCTTTCGACTGTAGTTTCGGAAGCATGTTTTTTATTAAAAGAAACCCTAATCCCAGAGCACTCAGACACTGCAGTACATTGTACTACCAGGCAGGAAAGTTTCTTGGTGCGATGTTGGAAAAAAACTTCGATGTGATTTGTTTCCCTTTTTATACTCAGTTGGTTGATGATTGAAGTTCTCCGCTGGGGCTTGAACTTGCATATGTCGATTAACGAGCAATCACGCTATCCACTGCACGCTATTTCAATAGAATGTGAATATTTATTAAAGGTGTCTAGGAATACTCGTAATAGACTATGATTCTGTATGTTCCTCTCTTTGTATTAAGCTACCATAAATAGCTTTTATAAGTTGAGTAACTCTGACGTACAAAATTATCCACACTCCGAACCTTACCGTTCTTCCCTTTGCTAGTGACGAATACTACTTCTTAGATATGGATTTTACTGTCCATATATAGATCAGAAGTCAGAGGTCCAGCGTCTAAGGTTGGCAGAGAACTACAGGATGTATTTAACAAAGTTTTAAAATACTCTGCTCAATTAGCACACTTGATTATATTCTTCCATTTGATTCTTATGATTTATAGGTCACTTTAACAAGCATATGCTTACAAGCAATTGATTCACGCATGTTTTGGAAAATTTATCTTGCGCTTAGATAATCTTGTCCGAATGGATCACACATGCTTAAAACCTTATCTTATTTAACATAATATCTTCTTTTTGCTTTAAAACAATTCATACAGCTCCTGCTCATACGGCTCTAAGTGTAATAGAGTAGGGACTGCTGAATTGTAAATAACTTTTTAACCAGATTCGTCAGCTCGCTAATATTAAAAAAACTATCTTGTATAGGTAAATAGATTTTGGATTTAAATGTGAATTTATTTTCTACTTTATGTAATATTATTCAAAGAGCTTCATGTGTGATATATATTTCTATATTTCAGAGCTGATTTTATGTAGCCAATTAGTGTTGTCCAATTTGGATATCCATTGCAATGACTTCACTTATCGGCAGAATATTTTTTCGCAGATGATGTCTTCTTATCGCGCATTCCATATTGTACTCTGTTCTATGGGGCATGGAGTTAAGATGTAGGAGCTCTCCTCTAGCCTTAAATATAACAGAGATTGCATCTAGACTATTAAGATCACTAAAATAATGATGCTTCTGCGTAGAACGGTCTTCCAGTGTGAAGTGTTCTCTTCCAGTATAAGGACATCATGCTCGCTACTACATCTCGCCCATTCGTTAAAAAATTGCAGTTTTTGGCGGAAAAGGTGCATTACAACGATTTTGGGAAGCCATTAGTTTGGTCATTCGCAAAGTTTGCAGATGTAAGTGAAGTGTATTCTTAAGGTGAATATACATAGCGAAAGTAACCCAGTTTCAAGATGCAACATGTATAATATATTGATGTTTTTACCGGTAGACAAAATATTTTCTTGATAAAGTATCTCAACAGCTTCTCAACATCCTCGTACTGCGAAATTCCTCAAACCAGAGCCGCGTAACACATAATGGATCTCATTACCGCTTCAAACAGATTATATTTCATAGAATGCCTTTCCAGTTAGAATTTATTGCTTTTTTCGCCTCCTTCAGCTTTTGTTGCAGATGTTTATTAAACGATAGACGATGTGTGATGATGACTCCAAAATACTGATACTCCTTCACCTTCTCAAGCTCCACATTTTCCCAATACCATTTTTCTTCTCGGGAGTATCGCCCAAATCCGTTTCTGAATACAATTATTTTGGATTCGATGATATCAACTTTTAGGTTCCACAATCTGACGCAACTTGTTGTACTGATGCAACTTGTTGATCATGATTTGCATCTTCGTTGGAGTTGCCGCGAGTAACACAATGTCATCAGCGTACAGCAGAAGCTTGATGTTTATACCATTGAACACAATCCATCCAGGCAAAAAAGTTGTAAGGCCATCTAGGAATATTGAAAATAGTAAAGGGCTCAAGAGGCTACCCTGTTTCACTCCCATTGTTGACTCGAACTAGCTGGACATTTTCTTTCCATCCCACACCGTCGTTTTGTTTTCCTTATAGAGACCTCGTATCACCTTCAGAATTTATGCCGATACTCCCAGGATACTTAGTTTATAAAATAGAGCATTTCTGTAGATGGGGTCCCCTTGAAATCTACAAAGAATGCGTATAATTTATTCCCTTGTCTAAATAAGACCACGCGATGCGTTAGCGTAAATACGTTGTCCATTGAGCAATCTTTTCTAAAACCGGCTTGAAATTCGCTGAGAAAGTCATTTAAGCGTATTCACTCTGTCAGGCGTTCTAGAATTATCCCCGTAAATATTTTTGCCATCGAGTTCAGGAACGAGATGGCTCTATAATTATTTGGGTCTCCTTTCTTGAAGTTAGTGAAAATTATATTTCTTCTAAAACCTTCTGGCATTTCGCCCGTATTAAATATATACGTATAATTATATGCTTCAGTGAGATTTTCTAGGAATTCTTCAGTAGCATATTTAAAGAACTCAGAAGGCACACCATCTAGTCCAGGGGTTTTGTTCAAACTGCAACGGTGTATGACCATGTTGACCTCCTGTATTGTTATTACACGGTCTAGTGTGGTGTTTTTCTGATACGACAATGCATAGTGTATTTGTGTTAAGCAGCCTGGTAGAGTTAGTAGACTTGCAAAATTTTCTGCCAAAACAGGAGCCTTAGTTTGAATACCCCTTGCGCTGATAGTGCCGTTGAGAGTTCTAACTAATTTCCAGAAACAACCACTGTCTCTGATTTCTGACAGCGTGCGTTCTAGATATTGCGAATATAATTGTTGTTTTTTTATGTATATATTTTTATACGCTTTGTTTGCCTCTTGGTACAGTTGTATAGCCAGGTTTGTTCTCGTACATCTGATCAAGCGCAGGTAAACGAATAATTTTTTTCTAGCATCCTCATATTCCTTGTCATACCATGGAGGTTTTTTCTTCCTCCCTCTTGCCATAGACTCACAAGAGATCGCCGCATTCGAGATGCAAGAGACTAATTTGTCTGTGCCCGTATGGTATTAAGTTCACCTGCATCAACAGAACTGATTGCGCGATTCAAATTTAATTTGTATATTGTTGAAAATCTTTTCCTCCACTGCAATTTCGGCAATAGTTGCATGTCACGAGATTGAGATTTCGGCAATGCCACCTGGTTTACCCTAACAGTTACTAGTGCGAGATCTGAGTGAATTAATTCACTTACTTGCAGGTCTAATACACACTCTAGCCAAACTCCGCAAATAAGGTAATAATCTATCGTTGAATGGTAGCACTGGCGCAGGGGTTAATGGACCCAGGTTCCAACGTGCAGCAGCGTTTGGGAAATCACCAACAATATTTCAGGCGGAAGTCCACGCAATCAAGCTCTGTGTACGAGAATGTCTGCGAAGAAAGGTCGAGGGTGCTCGTATCTACATCCTCTCGGACAGCCAGGCAGCACTTATGATTCTTAAATCGTACACGGTAGGATCAAAACTTGTATGGGACTGTCTAAGCCTACTCGAAGATCTCGCATCGAAAAACACCGTAAGTGTGGCCTGAATACCAGGACACGAAGGCTTCGAGGACAACGAACGGGCGGATTGCTTAGCGAGAAGAGGCACTAGTCGCCCACTAGTCGGTCCTGAACTCTGTTTTGGAGTTACACGGAGTAGCGCAAACATCAAAATAAAAAGATGGGAAGATGATCATCATGCAGAGTACTAAGCCAAACTCAAGGGCTTCAAGACAGGCATAGAAGTTCATTAATCTGAACCGTTGCAAGGCTAAAAAGCTACTCGAGCTTAGGAAAGCAGACTTAAGAACCTTAACAGGCTACATGACTGGTCATTGGCCACTCAGGTACCATTTTGACAAGATAGGAGTAGCAGATATAGACGCATGCCGGCTATGTGGAAAGCAGAAAGATATGGCAATATATATTCTTTGTGAATGCCCCATGGCTGCAAAAAAAAGATTTCTCCATATCGGGAGGGCTTTATAGAGCCCCTCTGACTTCTGGAATATTAAGCCTGGAGCTTTGTTGAGGTTTATCAAGAGGCTTAATAAAGTTCTCGGCTAAACACCGGGCTGGCGCAATAGATCTTATAGGTCGCAGTGCGTACAAGGAACCTATTATAGTATAATATAGTATAGCCCATTTAGGCAAATATAAAAACGGTTGTATCAGGACAGCATCTTCTTTTCTATCGAGTAATTCTTCAAACGTAGGACAATCGGCATATGACCTAAGTCTTTTTAATAATGTTAAAACAATTAGCTATAGTCAACAGATTGTATATCCATTGATGAATGAATAAATAAATGAATTGAATCAATATACTGTTACAAAAATCGCCGATCAAGCCGAAGACTGCCAAGGTTACAACGGATGGTGGAGACGAAAAGAACACAATTTTTCTGGTTCCCGAGAGGGTTTGTTTAACTTCTTTTATTAAAATTGTTTTTAACTAAATTTAATTCATCACAGAAAAAATCTACTACAATTTGTCTTGGCTGAACTCTGCACGTCTCTAATAGCCGCTGTCATCGCTGACCAAAAACAGAACTCCAAATTGGACTTCTGTCAACCTCCTTATATATTTGGCTCCAGCCAAATCTGGAAAGTTCTTGTACCTTCGGGTTGACAGCTTTGAGATGTTTCTCAGGGCTTCTCGGCTGTTTATGTTTCCGTGTCGGTTGTGCGCTCGCCTAACAATACTTATACATGAACGAAAAAAAAAATTCACCAAATTCATTAACCCCATAGACGACACGCCATAGGCAATTACCTGGATTCTCTTGCAACCCAAAAACGTTGGTTCACTGTCCAATGCAATGCTTCACTTTTGTTTTTATAATTTGCGCGCACTCAAGGGTTATGAGTACCATCTAAATGTTTTTTCATAGTGAGGGAAGGATGGACAGAGAGAGAGAAAGATTTGGTGCAGTGGTTTGAAGCTCAGTTGTTTATGCTTGAGAGAAACTCCGGGGGTGGCGTGCAGATAGCTGGGCAGATTTTTTCTTATTTTTGTTTTTGCTTCTAATTCACAGTATATTTTTCCCGGCCATCGATGTCGTAGGAATATCCATCATCCAACAGGGCAGACAAATTTTCCAGCCATATGACCAAGCTACTGCTAGTATTATGCCTTCGTAGTAGTGTTCACACAAGCTTTCGCAATTAATCGGAGTGTCTTTTTATAGTCCATGAGAAATAAATAAATGCTTACTGACATCAGGATTTGAACCATGAACCATTAGCGTTGCAATTGACGACGTTACCACACCATTGCCACCCATGCGATGCTTCACATTGTCTAAGCACTTAGAAATGCACATTGCTTATATGCTCAAATAAAGAAAGACATTAAACTAATGGCACAGAACACTATTGCAAGAGTTTCTTCTAACTCTTAGCAATGTTCTTATGCTATCAAGTCCATTGCTATACAACTTTACTGGAACTACTGGAGCTAAACCGATGCCATATTATATCCAACAGTAAGATCAGGCTTACTAAAATTTAATACGTAGGAGTTTTTGTAACCACTATTTGTCCTGAATTCCTCTGTCAATAGTATCTCATAACAACACGAAATAACTCTGTAAGATGAATTATGTCCATCACACATACTAAATCAAAAAAAATCTTATCTTATCTCCACAATTAAGATATTAACATAAAAATATAGTTTCCTGATCTAACTGATAAAGTTCAACTTTATGAGTTCTAAAACGAACACCACAAATTAAATTAATTTAGTTTTAATTAATTCCTTATGCTGATTATCACCCAGAAACGAAAAAAAAAATAACACACTCTTATCGCAGGGAAACAAAGCACCAAAGTTCGAACTCATATTTCACGGTAATGTTAATGAAACACTTCCTCGAGATCATAAACAAAACCATTGAAGTCTGAAGAAAACAAAAGTAGTCCCACTGAGCGCTGGAGTATCTAGTTTCACTCAGAACATAACTTAGTTTTAATCGCATGCATTATTGTGGTAAAACATTTTTTTTTCTCTTTTTGTATCCATGTCGCTCAGGGTTTTAGGCGAGCAGCAGCAGGTCAAACGTAATATCTATTAATAAACATTAGCCGGAGTGACGTGTGTTATTTTGTTTTCACCTATGGAATTTTAATTATGTCGATTTTTAAATTAGTCTCGGATTCCGTGAACGATAGATCTGAATACACAATGGAAATTCAAATTAATCCATATTGCTTATGTGAAGAGATTTTTCTTATATCTGGATATTAGCAATTAATAACTTTAGTTGAGCCGTGTGTTTTTGGAAATACCCATTCGATTAAATACTAATAATAGTTCAGTTTAGTTGTAAATGGGTTGGGTCACCTGACTTCACAGTACAACAGAACGGCTAATTTTTTATTGTTATTTGTTGTTCTGCTGAAAAAGGTTAATTTCGGATGGCTTCTAGTCTCATATATTTACAGACTAAAGAACTAACTGAAATTATGAGAATAAATGAGTTTGAATAAAATGCAAAAATACTTACGGTGGCGTCTATTTCATCTTATTAATTTGGATGAAGAGCAGTTGCACTATACACCTCAAAAGCGTTTGATTGAGTCTGGCTAGAGGTCTACTAAGAAAACATTAATTGAGGTTGTTGTCGACAGTGTGTCTTCCGATGCATTTGCTTTTATTGCTGGCATACCTTAGGAATCCATTTTCTCTTTAATATTATTTTTACTCTACTAGGATCAACAAATAATTCGATTTTTAGTTTCATCGATGACTGCACCCTATTACCATCTTGTTCAAACAACATGACCGAGAGTGGCAATAATTCACATAGTCAGAGATGCGAACAAATCCACGTAACAACATCTACAGAAAATGTTTCAATAGGGAAAACCAAAGCGTGTGGAGTTCAACGAGAAGAAAACACAATCCCCCAACTTTTCCAGGAACATCGACTGTTCCCCAGTTTCAAATAGATAACCAAATAATCGAACCCAAGAAAACCATGCATTTACTGGGTGTCACAGTAAACTCTGGATTAACATGGCAATGACCACATATCCAACACCGCAAAATCAACTTTTACGAAGTTAAGTTATCTCTTCAAAGCAAAGAAATACTTAACGTAACCGCAATTTCTACTTTTATACAAAGCATAAGTAAAACCGAGGATTGAGTACTGCTCTAAAGTTTGGAGGTCGGCCCACAAAATACTGTCTATATCTACTTGGGAGCACCCAGCACTTCTCTTAATAGAAGATCCATCACTTACGTCCAACCTCCGATCGTTGGCTCATTGATGGCAGGTTTCAGATTTATATCTGTTCTACAGATTTTAGTGTTAGTTCGAAAGATCCCAATAGAACGATCCCTAGAAATACGATGTTTTTACGTGATACCAGGCAGGCCACTAGATCAACTTTTATGTTCACCTGACAACCGCAAGAACATCATTCTATTAAAATTATGTTTGTTACAGGGCAAACAATCTTTGCAACTCACTCCTAGGCAAAATATTTGCAGAAAGCTGTAAGCTTCAACGATTTAAATGCAGAATTAGCAGACCTCTGCAGCAGTGAAGCGTCTTAAGTCCTTTTCTCTTTATTGCAGTCTGCTTGAAGGTAAAGGGACAGACCCCAAGGTACATCAATAATTCTTTGCTGAGAATGGAGCCAGCATAAGTGAGGATCCTACGTCCCTGCAATGAGCACTTGATGTGTGGGTGGACGTTTTGGAAGGAAATAAGTATCACATTAGTTAAAAAAAAAAAAAAAGAGAGTACTTGTGGTGCCCGTTCTCTGATCCACTCAGGTCTGGAATACCAGACATTTATTTGAATGAACCAGTACTTCGAAAAGTTTAAATATCTGGGATTTTCGATCAATAGCAAAGCAATCTGTGATGACGACATCAATCATCGCGTAAGCGTAGGGTGGATGAAGTGGCGAGAAAATTCCGCTATCTTCTCTGACCGAAAAATGCCATATAAGTTGAAAGGAAGGCTCTACACCACAGTTGTGCATCCAGTGCTCACATACGGTTCTCAATGTTGGACAATGTACAAAAATGTACAATAATGGCAGCTGAGATGAAGAAGCTTCGCATGACAGCAGGAGTGACAGGCTTGAGCGAATAAGAAGTTCGAAGATCCTTGTAAGCCACTTCACGTCAAGGAAACGGTCCTACGAAAAATACAGCGCGACCGGCTCAGTTCGTATTGCCACGTTCAAAGAAGAGATCATTTGAACGCTGTTAAAAAAGCAATACCAATGAACCTAGATCACATAAATGCGACGACATCGGCATTTCATTGTCCTCAGTAACTGAGTAATCCAAAATCGGGAGGGTTGCTGATATTTTCTGAGATCAAATAGGCGAACCCCACAAGCGGATCAGTAGAAATGCAGCGCAGTGGGAGGGTTACGTATCCCATCTGCAGGTAGCTCGGAGAAAAGTTTATAAAAAAAAGGTTTTATTGACGATACTATTGCTATAAAATTGTCAATATCCTGTGGCCATTGCAGAGTCTAATCACTTGCTATAAACTTATATTAACTAATTTTGAGAAACTTACACTCATAGATGCACTGGCAAACAACTTGGAGTGCACAACTGGAGGCAATTAGCTAAAGACCGAGTTAAATGGAGAGGCTTGTTGGTTGAAACCCAGGTTCACCCCGAACTATAGCACCACTTAATTAAGTAATTTTTTCTTCCAAGGGATCTCTCACACTTGATAAAACTAAACAGACCCTTAATGGAACGGTTTGACTAATTATATGTAGTTACTTGTTCCGTGCTCTTCTGAGTATTTGAATTCTTTAAACTTATATAAAAAAAAGGATGGGACATAAGTCCCTAATTCGGTTTGAGGCACAAGTCCCTAATACGTTTGGGACTTGTGGCCCACTTAATTGGGATATATCTTCCGAAAAAAAGTTTGTAACTTTTGTCCCGGGGGCTAATGTCCCTGCGCCAGGCAAGCGTAGCTTTCTACTCTTGTAAAAATGTGTTCAGTAAAGCTCGTACGTGGGGCTTAAAACCAGCTATGGTTAACTTACTATATACGATGGTTGTAAGACCCATTATTGCATATGGTTCGCTAGTATGATAAAAGATAAGAAGAAACGAAAGAATCATCAACAAAAAAGAACTGACCATCTATACTGATGGTTCTAAAATGGTCGGTGGTACGGGAGCCGGAGTTTTTTGCGAGTCCTTAAGGATAGACTATTTCCTTAAAAAAACGACCACTGCAGTATCTTTCAGGCTGCAATCGCAGGCATTATATAGACTGCGTATATTATACGCATGAGCAATATCGTTGGTAAAACGATTGCTGTCTATAGCCAGCCGTTAGGACTCTGTATTCTATTGCAATTAAATTAAGGCTTGTGAGGATCTGCAAATTGCTTTTAAGCGGGATACGTACAGCCAATGCTGTGACCTCCGCTGCGTCATATGGATATAGCGCGAAACGAAAGGACGGATGAGCTTGCAGAAAGGGGTCTGCGCAGTGTGCGTTGCTAAAATTCCAATTAAAAGAAAATAACGATGAAGCCATCGGTTTTGTGATCATCTAGACATATGTGCAACGGTCGAGATACTATGGCTGGCCGTTTGCAAGAAAAGATCTATTTCTCTAGTGAAACTTAGTCGTCGTAATACACGTGCCATCCATGGCATAGTTACTGGGTATTTGATATTCATGCGGAATGCCTTGGTATACAGCACAACGACTATTGCCGAAACCACAGGAACGAGGAAGAAATCGACTCTGTTCACCCCCGGCTGTGTGATTGCTCTGCCTTATCCATCAGAAGAGTGAGGACTGAAGGACTTAAGTAATGTTGAGCTGATATGCGCCCTGAAATTCATATCTCTGTCTGGGTGGTTCAGTGGATATATTTAATTATAATGTTTCAGGGTTAAATTAATGGGATCAATGGACGTAAAACTGTTGGTCTAAGTGTGCAGTGACTGTATTGTCACAAAGCATTAACATACCTAATCTAACCTCAAACTATGGCCTCTGAACTTTTCATCGAATATCTTTGAGCACACTGTATACATTTATTTTTGTACATATACTTTGTTTTTAATTTTAGGCAATTTCTAAAAATAAACAAATTTCTGTCATGAAGTTAATTTTTCGACATTTTATTAAAATAAGCAAAGCTGAATTAACCAAATATGAAGTGGATTCTATCATTAGTCAACTAATTTGCAAACTATTATCTCTAAATAGTGACAAATATTACTTTTCACAACGTCTGACGTTGATTGCATTTGAAAGTTTCCAATTAATGGAACTATTAACATTCCTATACAAAAAACTAGCAAAATGACTTCAGGCATATTACTTCACATGCAACATGTCAGTCCTTTCAAAGAATCCAATTAAAATCATGCCCGCAATCAGTCAATTTTCGACCTGACTTTTACCCCGACCTGCATCTTGTGTTCCGGTTCGTTTGTAATTCTATTACTAGCACACAATCGACGTGCGAAATTGATTAATATAATAAATTTATTTAAATAACACTTAGCATAGCTTTGTTTCCCCCCAAATTTTACTAAATAATCATTGTCGTCCTTGATGTGCCAAGCTCATCTTCTTACACTTAATCAAAACCACACAAAAAACTAAGAAACCACAAAACCAACATTTTTGTATATTATATTTTTTTAAACCAAAAAAATACTGTTGGCAATTTTAAAATCCATTTGTCATACTTTTAATCATTCAAATTAGACAACAAATCAAATGTTGTACACTTGACATCGAAATAAATAATAATAAGCAAACATGACATGCATGTAGACAAAGCAGAGGGCATTAATAAAGTTTAGATTTATTTTTTTTTGAAGATTTTCGATGACAGATGTTCGATTTAACATTTTTGTTTCAAGCCAGTGTAACACTAATGTGCGAACTACAAAAACCAACATTAAGCGGAAACTATGGATTATAGGCGTTGTCGGGACAAGTATGTACTGTGTACGCAATTAATCATGAAGTTTATGTAAAATATTTTTAATTTTTTTTTATTTTGTTTAATTCTAGAATCACAGTCACAAATATTTACACTAACACAAAGAGAGCCTTTATTCGTTTGGCCAACTGATACGAGTTATTATAGGTCACCATTCCAGGGGCTATGGAATACCGAAAATGAATACTCTGCTCAAGCGGTAGGGGTTGGTATACTAATTACTCCTGTTGAAATGACATGGCATACCAACTTTTGAAAGATTGTAACGAGATTTTGCCAACCAACTGTTTTTGGGCGAAGAAATGATATTTCATTTTCAAAAAATAAGTGTATCTGCGATAAAAAAAATACATGTACTCGTATTTTAGCAGAAAATTTGTGTGTAACATCAAAGTTTAGGTTCAAAAATGAATTGAAAATAAAAAATCAAAACAATTTATCGACTTTCATCCACATCAACTGACATTGTTGTCATTGCACCCGGACTTGTCTCGTCTTGACCTTCTCTTGGTTTGAAATTGTACTTCTCCTGGCTCGCAATTTTTCGTAATAGGTTAAGTTTCAAAAATATTATAAAAGCGGATGCACGTAAATTCCAAATTGATTTTCACAGTGAAAATAGCTTTCAGCGTCGATATCTGAAGAACCAGGGAAGGAAACGATGAACTCACTGATTAGAGAAAATTCGACGAGGCATGTGTTGAGCGCCGTTATTACGAGTATGTTGGAAGATTTCCACCCAACGTTTAACAGTAAACACATTTTTGGAACTCCACTTGGTGAATTTTTCTTCAGTGCAGTAATTTTTAACCCTCCGATCAGCGACAGTCTGGATAGCGTTATACAAGCTACAAGGTCCCTAGGGACCTAGAGGCATTTGTGAAAAAATTTTTAAGAAATGTACTGCATTATCATTATGCAGTTGAGCCGTGATGGTTGTGTTTGATAAGTTAAGTACGAAAGTGCGTAAATACATATTGTAGAGTGAAATAAGAGCAAAAAAAAGAAGAAATTTGTAGGTAATTAAGTAACTAATTTATTTATTAAATATTTATTCAATAAATGCAGCTAATGCAGCAGTGCAGGTTTGGCACCGATGTAATATTGCTGAGTGTTCAGCACAAACCGCTTTATTGCAGGTAAACCAATACGCTCGGGTTTTCCGCGTTTGTTGAGCTGCTAATAGGGCGTGAGGCTTTTTTCAAAACTCGGGTGGAATGAATGTTTTATTTGAGAGTACCGTTCCAACATAGGTAGTTGTTCGTCTCATCAATATTTCTGCCACATCCAACGTTGAGAAGAAATTGTGGGCATAAATTGTTCGGCCTGTATCAAGGTATTTTTCAGCCAATCGAAATACGACATTCTGGCATCTTTCCACCATAAATCATACCCTTGAGGGGGTAGTAGGACTTCGAATCACACAAGCACCATACTTTTATTCCGGACTTGACTGGCTTAGATGGAATGTATTGAGTGAAACGTGTCCGTCCTCGATAAGGAAAAAGTTGTTCGTCCACGGTCATCAAATCGTGCGGATTGGAAGCTGCTGCCAAATTAACCTGCAACATAAGCCACAAATCATCAATAGCAGCAGTTTTGCTAGTGAGTAATCTCGCCGGCCGTGTTATTGCGTTATCAAAGCGAATGAATTTTGCAATGGATATGAAGCGATTATACGATAAAGCGGCTGTGTATATTGGAGCATGTGTTGGGCCCCATTATTCTTTAGCAGGCTCGCTGTTTGATTACACATCCCAGCATACAAAATGATAGCCAAAAAAGCATCAGACTCTTTCAGAGTCAATAGTTTGCAATGTTTCTGCTTAGTTGGGTTTGCTTCATTCCATGTATGCAGCTGTTATCTGCTTGGCTTTGCAATTCGTTTGCGCCATGTCTTCGGTGATTAGAGAACGAAAGATTGTAAATGGATCATGAATCATGTTCTTCAATGACCCTGCCTTGCTTCTGGTGTAATCGACAATATTATGAGGACGAATGCGACCACTCTTTGGTGGTTCTTTGTACCATTCGTGGCATTTTTTGAAATAAAACGGGCAGCATCGGTCTCAGCCCGATAATGGGCAGCACTGGCTGCAGCAGCTTCTTCACGCAGCTGTTCTATTTCATCATCGTCGTCTTCATCGAATTCATCATTATTTATTTCCACATTCACTTCGCTTTCGACATCGGACACATCAATAGCACCTTCTGAATGGTCTGTCAGGTCAGAGTCATCATCACATTCGAACGCATCAACATCATTTTCAATATCGCTCTCCTCATTCATAAATGCAGCATATCTTTCATTCACTGCACGCCTTTCCTCCTCGGTCATTAGTTAGTAACGTGTACGGTTATTTATCACCAAATCCGCAACATCCCGACCTGTGTATGCCATTGTCTAATATTTACAATAAATCCAATAATACTTGCAAGGCCAAAATGCCGCAGTAGCGATATTTACTTATAGATCAATAGTCTCACACCACCTAACCAAAGCCAAACATGAGTGAACATGTTTCACAAACCGTTATTTTCCATAATTTCCTCTCTATAATACACACAGGTCCCTATGGACCTTGTAGCTGATTACCGTACTAAATGCCTTCAAAACGAAAAAACTCGAAATGGTTTGCACGTATCTCTTCGAAATTAGTTTTAATCGTTACAGCATTGCATTTTTATGGAATACAGTAAGCATCAAGTTTCTAGCACATGCATAAAACGATTTGTGATCATAAGAGAAATCCAAAGGTCCCTAGGTACCTTCTCGCCCATCGGAGGGTTAATGTAGTTGTAAGTACATTCGAAGAATGTTCGTACTCGTCAATCGAAGTTTTTTCGGACGCTTTTTTCATGGAGAGTCTTATTTCATATTAACTATTCAAATTTCACGTAGGTAACAGAAGTCGTTTTTAGTGAGTGGATGCGTTTGATGTAGATAATACGTACGATTAAAGTTGTGTTTTTTATGTACTTATTCTTTCCTTGATTTGGGACCTAAAAAGTGCAGAATAAAGGAGTGAAATCACAAAGGATCTGGATTCGAAAAAAGGAGTATCCTTTATTCTTATATATAAATCTAAGTGGCAAAATGCGTTTGTGCCCCTCTACCTCCGGTAATTTTTAAACCAATTTACTTGTCTTTTTTTTAAATGTAGATAATTACGGTACACAGGTGATAGGCAAAAAAAAAATTACAAAAACATACAGACTTAGCCCCAGGCGCCTGCCTTTTTTTGGTAGGCGCAGCAACGCACGCCGGGTGTCAGCTAGTATTATAATAAAGTACAGTTGGCAGGACTATGAGTGAAGATTCTGCCACTTCGTGGTGATATTTATTGTCTCTTGACCCGTTCTCCGGTAAAAGTGTCCGTTCGAGATACAGTTCTGCCATAAAATCTAACGAATCATAAACTTTTGCAGCATTTTTGTGATAATGGTGGCCACTTGAAAGAAGCAGAAATGTTCGGGTCAGAGCTATACAGGTTCTGGAGGCTAGCAAAGTAATTAAACAGTTTAGATGAACGATAAGGCTCGCGAGTTGGAACGTTGGAAGTATGACTGGTCGAGGTTATGAGCTGGAAGAGATAATCCATAGAAGGCGGGTGGATATCTTGTGTGTCCAAGAAACACACAATGGCAAAACACCGGAACAGTGCGTTTCTTGGACATTGAGACAAAAGCCTGCAAGATGTTCTACTACGGAACGGAATCTGTATCATCCTTGCGGCAGAGCTACCTATAAACTAATAATGGAAGGAGAGGTGTGCAATATTTTCAGTGCATATGCTCCCCACAGTGGGTGCGATCAGAGGAGAAAAGATGAATTTTGGGTAGATTTCCACAATCTCCTATAGAATTTCCGCAAAGAAGAATTTCTGTTTGTTGGAGGAGATTTGAATGGACATGTCGGGAAGTCAAACGAAGACTACAAAGACAGCCATGGAGGACTGAGATACGGCACCAGAAACCTAACTGGTTTCAGCTCAGCAACACCGTCTCTTGCTAATAGAAATTTGTATGAAGACACCGAGGAAAAGCAAACAAACAAGGGTCCTTGAGAAAATCAAGTGGTACAATCTGCACAAAGAAATAGGCGAGGCTTTTATTTTCGTGTTGAAAAATTACCTCTCTCACACCATCAACCGAGCTGAAGACGAAGAGTGCCGAGCACAAAATATGTGGGATTCCCTACTTGCTTAAAAAAGCCCAAGTCACTGTTAGGAGCTTCAAGAGGCCACCACCAACAAGCCAAAGAAGCATGGTGGTGGAGTGATGAAGCTAAAGAAGTGATAAATAAGAAGAAAGAGGCTTTCAAAGCTTGGTCAAAGTGCCTCTCCGTGAAATACAGATGTTGCAAGAAAGAAGTGGAGAAGAAATGCGCCCAGATTCAAGCAGAGAATACGGTTGGCCTGTTTCGGGTGTTGGAGAATATATGTTCCCCGGTTGCTGATGGAAACCAGGCTATCCAGGAGCTGCGCCGACACAATATGAACAACACCGCAACCAAAACCAAAAATAGCCGCCCAAAGGAGGAATGCTCAGGAGATTCGTTCGAAAGTGTCTTAACAATGCTCACGACCAGCTCAATGTGAACGACGACAAAATTCTGCAGAGCTGGCGGCAGTATTGTGAACGACTTTTGAATGAACAGTTTCCCGGCTATACTTTCCAAGAGCCACCCCTTATTGTGACCAAATGCCCGACATTACAATCGAAGAAGTTAGTGAGGCGGTCAAATACTTCAAGAAACGAAAAGCGGTTGCGCCAGACGAGGTGCCCTCGGAGTTTTGGAAAAAGTTGCGAGACATCGGGTTCAGATGGCTCAGAATTTTCATTTCCAAACTTATGAGAGATAATCCAATACCGAATCAATAGAGAGAAAGACACCTTTTCCCTGTTTACAAAAGGGACGGTGACACGCGAAACTGTGATAACTGCCGTTCGATCAAACTGATGTCACGTGCCATTAAGATCGTTGGGCGCTTATTACTTGTAGGTGGCCGACTGCAAAAAAGAATATGTTTACTAAATGATCAGTGCGGGTTTTCGCGGGTAAATCAATCCAAAATATTAGTATCATAATGGAAAAACATCGTGATTCCTTAAAGGATTTGCATATTATATCGGTTGACTTTGAAAAGACATTCGACAGACAACCACGAGATCTGATATGTGTAGCGCTAAGACATCGAGAGGTTCCAGAAACATACCATATACACAGATGATGATGGATATGTACGAAGGAGTAAAGATAAGAGTAAGAATTCCCAGTAAAAGTCGGAGTACACCAGGGGAGCGTCTTAAATCATTTGCTCTTTATTGCAGTCCTTGACTATCTGCTTGAAGATAAACCGACGGACCCCAAGGTACACCAACGATGTACTGCTGACGATGGAGCCATCATAAGTAAGGATCATACGTCCCTGCAACGAGAACTTGATGTGTGGGTAGACGTTTTGGAGGGAAATGGGTATCGCATTAGTTCAAAAAGACAGAGTACTTGTGCTGCCCGCTCTCTGATTCACTCCAGCCTATTCCAGACATTTATTTGAATGGAACAGTGCTTCTCAAGTGCGAAAAGTTCAAATACCTGGGATCTATGATCAAAAGCGAAGCAACCTGTAATGACGACATCAATCATCGTGTAAGCGTAGGCTGGATGAAGTGGCGAGAAAATTCCGCTATCTTCTGTGACATAAAAATGCCACCTAAGTTGAAAGGAAGGCTCTACACCGCAGTTGTGCGTCCAGCGCTCACATATGGTGCACAATATTGGACGATGTACAAAAATGATGAACGTAAATTAAGGGCGGCTGAAATAAAGATGCTTTGCATGGCAGCAGGAGTGACGAGCTTAATCGAATGAGAAGTTCGAAGATCCGTGGCAGCATTCGCGTCAAGGAAACCATATCACGAAAAATAGAGCCCGACCGGCTCAATTGGGATTCCCACGTTCAAAGAAGAGATCGATTGAACCATATTAAAAGGCAATATTAATGAACGCTCCAAAGACAGAAGAGGTAGGCATATAAACGCCTCGATCACACAAATGCAACGAGACCAGCATTTGATTGGCCTCAGTAGCAAAGTGATCCAAAATCGGGAGGCCTACCGATATTTTCTGAGGTCAAACAGGCGAATCCCACAGGCAGATTAATAGAATGCGGTGAAGTAGGAGAGTTATGATCCCTTGTTTTCAGATCATGACCTCACCGAAATAGGAAGAAAAAGAAGAAGGTGGTGTGTGTCCCATCTTTGTTAAACGCCGAAAGATGGTCATATTGTTTACGATTTCCGTAACAGTGGTCTTTTTTTCGGCGGTGGACTTCAGGCGTTCATCGTCTAGCTCTTATGGCCTACTCGAACGAGATTCTTCATTTATTTCAAAATTCCAATTTCCAAACTGTGCAAACCAACGTCGACACTTGGGCTCGCTGAAAATACCTTCTCCATACACATTTTGGATTTTTCTAGCAGCTTAACTTCCATTCTGGTTACTCCATAACAAAAACAGGAAAATGTGCCGAATATTCTTCTTACTCTTCTCTTCTCTTCTGTTTTCTTAAATCATTGCATCCCACCAAGGGAATAGGGCCTCAATAATGTCTGCGTGCCACCTTGTTCGGAGCTCTGCTTCGCGTTTGAGCTGCCTCCAACTCATTTCCAAAGAGCAGCACTGATTCTACGTTGAAGCGGAATAGACGCAGCTTGGTTTTCAGGCTGAGATCATTGCTTTTCCAGACTTTCGATAGCATTCCGGACGCAGCTTTTGTATTCCCGATTCGACTGCAAACATCCCTCATATGTAGTCTTGATAATAGCTATGATTTTCTTTGGGATGTCTCTTCTGTGCAAGGCCAACCAGATAGCAACTCTATTCAAGCTGTCGAAAGCTTTCTTCGAAGTCGATAAACAGTAGATGCATCGGAGACCTGTTCTCGACTCATTGCTCAATTATGACCAGTAAGGTGTATATGTGATCGATGCAGGAGGATCCAGCACGAAAGCCTGCCTGTTCGACGTCGAGAGTTAAATCTCAATGTTCCTTAATGCGTTTTAATATGATTCTAGCTATTATTTTCGCTACGGCCGGTAAAACGCATATTAATACTTTTACAGTTTTCACAATTCATCAGATTTCCCTTTTGCGGAAGCTTAACGATCGTCCCTCTTTTCACTTCTGATTAAATTGTTTACTTTCCTACGCTCTCCGTATGAGCGGTTGTAGCAGTTCAGCCGATGTGTTTGGTGCTTCCCGATATAGTTCGGCAGAAATGTCATCAAAACTCATCGCTCTGTTTTTCTTGAGGGACTTGATTGCTACTGTGATTTTAGTTTTACTGGGAGATCCGGTGCGGATTCGGAATTTTGTTTCTTCGGAAGACTCATAAGGGTTCATATCACCATCGTCTAAGTGGTTAAGGACTGTAACGAAATTATCTCTCCATCTAGTGAGCTGATCCACATCCGAAATCAGAAGGTTGTCATCTAAACCCTTCACTGGATGCTGTTTGGAGTTCCGACCACCAACAATCTCTTTGGTGATGTTATAGACAGTCCTCCTGCCACACCTGCTTGCTGCTTCTTCAGCTTCCCGTTTTATACAATATTATGTTGCACTTCCTTCTTTTTATCGCGATATTACGCTTCTAGCTCGGTACGCTCTACTGCTGAGGCCGCTGAAATCCGAGCCTTGATTGCTTTACGCTCATCGATCCGTCTTTAGGTGTCTGCCGATTGGCATGTGCGGTAGGTGCGTGCCCCAGTTGGGAAAATATTTTTCACAGCATTTCAGTGGTCATCCACGCTTTCCTGCATTGTGCTGTTGATTGCTTTTGCTTCAAAGGCAAGATGGTCCCTAAATTGTTGGCTCACTTGGATATCCCTAAACATGTCAGTATTTAACCTGGTAGTGTTTGAGCGATTGCTGCTGACGGATGTAGTACGAAGACGTATACTAGCTAACATAAGCTGGTGATCGCGTTCTTGTCCTACGTCAGCTCCAAGTCTGTTTCAGACGTCTAGAAAACAATTTCTAAAGCAACTGGTCGCAATGTGGTCTATCTGGTTGGATGTTCGCTACCTGTCAGTGGAGACCCAACTAATTTTGTGGCAAGCATGCATGCATGCTTAAATACCGTACCTCCAATGACTAGGTGGTTGGTATTTCAGAAATCCACATACCGCCCCCCTTGTCACTCTGGTCAGCAAGACCGTGAACTCCCATCACGTGCTTAAGCACAGTATTGTCGCCTCCTACCGTAGCGTTGAAATACCCTATCAGCACTGCGATATCACCATTAGGCATTTAGTTGTAGGCGGAGCCTAAATGGCTATAAAAATTGTCCTTATCATCCACAGCCGCGTCTACGATCGGAGCATAGCCCTGTATGAAGGTAATTTTTCTTACTCTACTCTAGAATCCAACCGTCAATATCCGGTCACTGTGGGGTTTCCAGGATATGTATCTGTTTCGTCATACTGGATTTAGCATGAGTCCAACTCCGGAGCTCCGCCCTTTCCCAGATGGTCCACCAGAGTAGAGCATGCTTTTGTTGGAAAGTGGTATTCCCAGCATCGTACCATCTTATTTCACTCAGATGATGTCTATATTATACCGCTCTAATTGAGAGAATCTGCCATTTTGAGCCCCTTCCTGAAGTGATTCGAGGGTGTCTTAACGTTTCGGAAACCGATCGTTGTCCGTGTAGGATAGCTAAAGGTCGTCAACAAAGTATCCGTCCGTATCCGAGGCGTTGTATTCCGCTTCGGAGCAATTGTTTTTTTTTTTTCGGTTTCAGCTCTCTGAGCCACAGACCAACCGTCACTTATCCTGTTTTGTAGCGCATGAGGCTCGCCATACATCCTCCTCCGCTCGCAATTTCCAGAAAAATTCCCAGATGGCACCACGAGGAGATGGATGCAGGAAATATGCCGAATATGCTCTTCTGATACATCCAATTCAAAATTCTGTTTAAAGTGGTTACAATGATGTTAAGACAACGAAATTTTCAGGCTGAATGAGCAATATATCCCAAATACTAATTTCAATAACGTTTTCAGCATTCAATTTTTTGTTTTGTGCATGTTATGACAATTGGAAAATAACCCCATGTCCCCAATCATCCCTTTCCCAAACAAACGTGCAATACCTACCTATGTTAGGTTAGGTTAGGTTAGGTTAGATTGGCTGTCTGCACCACGTTGCAGACACACTTTGACCAGTAAAGGTCCATTGTGATGCCAAGGATCTACCATTAGACCACTCAGGGACTAATAAAACCAACCGGAGCTTTTGATGAAGCGATGGATGTTCGTGACGTCTAAGGACGCCAAATCGCTGAGGTCGTCAAGGAAGGGAGCTCCTAGATGGAGCATTCTTTTGCGTGATAGAGCAGGGCATGTGCATAAGAAGTGAAGAATGGTTTCCTCCTCCTCCTCGTCCCTACAGCTCCTGCAGAAGTCATTGGAAAAGAGGCCAAGTCTTTTGGCATGTTGGCCGATAAGACAGTGTCCGGTGATGACACCGATAACGCAGCTGATCTGTAATCGCTTTAGTTTAACCAACTCGGCACTACGTTTCTGGTCCAGCTTAGACCAGATCTGCCTCGAAATGTGACACGTAGAGCCACTATCCCACCTAAGGTTGGTCTTGCTAATAGCGTTCAGCTTCAGTAACTGCTTACATGTAGCGAGTAGCATACCCAGGGCTTGCCTATCTGGCAGAATCCTTAGAGTAGTACCCTGTCTAGCGAGTTCATCCGCCCTACAGTTTCCTGGAATGTCTCTGTGACCTGGCACCCAGCATAGGTGAATGTTGAACTGCTCTGTCATCTCTGTAAGAGACAAACGGCAGTCTAAGACGGTCTTTGAAGTAAAGGAGCACGATTCCAGGGACTTGATAGGCGCTTGACTGTCAGTGAAAATGCTAATATCGCTGACAGATAATATATTACATTTCAGCCAAGACAGGGCTTCCTTAATCGCCATGATTTCCGCCTGAAAAACGCTACAATGATCAGGGAGGCGGAACTAGATGCTCAGGTTGAGCTTATCGGAGAAAACACCACAGCCCACCCCACCTTCGGTCTTAGAGCCATCTGTGTAGAAGTGCACCGAATTTCCATCATCAGTGGGAGAACCATCCCACTCATCCCGTTCAGGGATACTCGTACGGAAGTGTCGGTCAAACCGACCTATACCTACCTATTTTACAACCTGATACTTTCTTAACCAAATATACATATTTCCAGAGATAAATGCACCACTTTCAGCATTGTTCTTCTAAATATGAACACGCATTTTTTTCAATTTCACTTCTGCACTAGATCTGTCTTGATTCAGATTCATGTAAATTTGGAAAAATATTTTCCCATGACTCGAAAGCGACCACAATATCATTGCATTCAATGCACTACAAACACTTTAGAGTACCTTTGTTCGTCCTACAACAACAACTGACTTCCAGAAAGTACCCGCGGCACTTTTACTCGTATTTACCAACAACCGACTCATAAGACTATATTCCCCATTCAGAGATTTTTACTTTTCAATTCTTTCTTGAGCCATTGTCCATCAGCTTCCTTACAATAGGCGTCTAAACTGTTATTGTGCCGAAGAGCCCCACGTCAATATGGACATGTTAAACATCGCAAACATTGTCGATGAATGACAATGCCTCCATGTCCCACACCACTTGACTTGGTTTCAGACTTTACATGTAACTTTCCAGATTCTCATCCCATCTCTTGAGAAGAACTCTTCAAAAAGTGCGTTTGTGCTTAATTTCCGATCAACAATCGACCACAAATTGTTAATTGTATCATCAAACACAGGCGATCACATCCAGGGGGGATGGTGTGGTGGGGAATCGTTGGCACCTCCAACTCCTTCTGACCACAAAATTGGTGCTTTGGGATGCGGTTGCTCTGAATGTTCCCAGAAGTATTTTCCCTGTTTGTATACTCGTCGACAACAATTCATATGCTTAACACAATGTTACCGCTCTCGTTTTTGTTCGACAATCGTTACAATTGTCCCAATATTGTCGAAAATAAATATTGAGATTTTCGATTTGGATCGGTACATGGGTTTTATGTATCTGTCGGCTCTATTTGCCGGCCATCAAGTATCTGAAGTGTTAAAATGGGGACTTACAGATCTCCTCGACTCGTAGATCTGACATGGATTAGATAATTACTGAATTCATGGCATAGAGCCGTCGTCGTTGTCCCGTGGTGCTGTGCTTGAAGTGGAATATGCCTTTGATGTTCGTGTAGAGTTGTGACAGGTGGTTGCTGTTGTTCGTCCGGAGGGCCATGTTTTGGGAAAATATGATTTTATTGGACGATTTGTGAGTAGTTTTCCCGCTGTCAATGTGTAGAAATCGGGGGATTAACATACGAATATGGTGCTTAAAAGGCGATAAAATGTGGACGCATTGTGCTGTAGAGTGGTTTGAAAGTTCGAGAATTGGTGCTAAACAGTGGTTTATTGAAGTTTAATTTAAGATGTTGGCACTTAGCCAGGGGATTATGACATTTTGTCATGTTCAGTTGGGCTGAGAAATGACAACAATGGAGAGCTAATTTGGAATCCCTATGGGAAAATGAATTTTTACGCGCGATGGGTGTGAGAAATATGTGAACTATAGTTTGGGATTGTTCAGGTGAAATGAAGTGGCGGTAATAATCCAAATTTATAGCCATACATACAATGTATTTTAGATGGTAAATGATATTTATTGGATAGCTGCTGAAGCAACTGTGCTAGATTCTAGAAGAATGACATATTTTACTTAATTGTATTCAAATACTATGATAACATTTTCCCATAGTGAACGTACACCGTCTTGGGTTAATAAAAGGTATCCAATTGAGTCCGGGCCAACAGCAACAAAGTATGGATATGTTTAATGCACACTAGTATTTTGTATCATGCATTGCATAGGAACTTAATATTTATGAAATTTTTTCTAATATCTAGTAGCCTACTTTTTAGTTTTAGTTTTAAAAAACAAAAAAAGAGTCAATATTGATACGGGTATCAGCTGTTTGTGTACATGTGACGTATTAGGGTACCTCAGTTCGCAGGACACTGTAAAAAAAAAAAAAACTTGAGGACTAAAAATCGGGTATACTACGCTCATAGCAATCCTTTAAGCATAATAGTAAACATTTTGGGCTTACTGATATAAAGGGTTTTCAGCACTAACAGCTTTATAAGCTATCAAGTTGTAAGACAATGCTGTCGTTAATTCAATTATTTCTGAAGAATAACCTAGAAATTGGTTTGATTCATTGACTCCTGTTGCACAATTGTACTTAAAAAACTACAATCCCCATTAATGTTTACTTTGTCCGACTCATTGGACTGTAGTTTACAGCGCATCCGTGCTTAACAATATTTCCAATTTCAAGATTTAGTCATCTGCTCTTGGTGATGACCTGGTCATCCAGTAGTTCCCCAAATCAAACTTCAGCCCCCATTCAAAAGATTTCATACCGTTGTGATGATGCTGGAAGGAAGGTAAACGTGAACAATACGGAAACCAGAACGCCCGTTGAGTGCACTCTACAGGTTATTGGAGTCCCATTGAAGCAGATGGAGAAGTTAAAGTACTCCGGCATCTCATTCATAAGTGATGGAAAAGCAATGCTGAGTTATGGTCAAGCTGAGGATTGGTCAAGCTTCATTAACTTTGGGAGAGCTAGCTTGGTCTAATATTGGAAGATGGAACTAAGTGTCGATGCTAAATTATCGGCTTTAATTCAGTATATATTCCAACTCACATCGATGGTCATTAAATAGATAGCGGGTACAGCTGCCGAAATTCTTTCGTGGTGTTGTTGGAATAACCAGCAGGGCTGGGGTGCACAACACCAAAGTACGGGAAATATTCAATATTAAATTGAGTGGTCTGATATCACACCTAGTAGGTTGACCAAATTTATTAATTGTGGGATCAAGACACGTGTTAAACTCCTTAAGCGAGGTAAAAGCAAAGCTAAGTAGCAATCAAAAACACTTACAATACAAACTAAAAATAGAAAAACTACTTCCCGGAACGATTTATACTTCCGTGGTTTGGTCACATAATACACACGTCCCCAAACCGACTACCTTGCCGTATTAACCAAGCAACCCCTTGGTAGGTTAAAGATTATATGGTTGTATCAAGATCGACATGTCTCCTCATCCCTCTTCGACTCCCTCCGATGAGTTGGAGTTAAAGGCGGATGATGGAGAAGGATGAACAGTTTATCCCCAAGTCCCTCAGGAAGCATGAGAGGGCCACTGAAAATTTATGTAGGTATTCATAAATTTTCCGACGGAAATCTTTGATTATTCATTGAATTTATAAGGATTCTTACTTACATACTTCCTTATTTATTTAGGTGATGATCCAAATCTGTTTTGTCCGCTCGGAAGGTCCGGACATTTAGAATACTGAAGGCATGTCTTGCGTCGATCGCAGTATGACCAATTTGGTTGATCGTTACATGATCATTGGATCATGTCTGCTTATGAATATCTAGGTGAGTTAACCATGTGCTTGCTGTAGTGAAATTTCGCTCAACAGCGAAATTAATTAGGCTTAGTCCTAATTGTTCCTTGATGCCAGTTGATTTTAACTTTAATTCACTAAATTCATCTTAATTGTTTCAATCCTCTTTCACTCAGGTGAATAATCGACTTTATATTTTTCTTTTGATTAATGCCCATAATGATGACATCTTTAGCCATTTCTTCAATTCTAAAGACGTTCTATGAGTCATGTCGAAGCCTACTTTACCATCGCTATCTGCGTGTGAGTGTTGGGCCTGTAAAATTTGTCTGATTGGACAGACAGTAGTTATATTCTGTTTTCTGGACCATTGTTAAGGGCTCAGATATTCCTTGGTTCTTGTTGCCGCTGTGCAATTTCGTACATGTTCGCGATAAGCTTATTATATTCAATTTCTTACTCCTAAATGAAAGAAGATCCTTTGATATTTTCAGAAACAAATAAGCAAACAAATCTAAACTATGGTTCTTGGCAATTGTCACCCTTTTCGACCATCTTTTCTTTTTCTTTTCCTTTTTCTGGTAGCAATCAAACCTTATGTTAGATTTTTATTACCTGTAAAAATTTACACGTATGTAATATTTGGAATTCAATCAACTCGACAGCGAGTTCTAACACTGTGCTTGTTTGATGTGCAGTTTTAAGAACAAAATGAAGGCGAAGAATTTTCCAGTAGTGCACTGCGACAGCATCTTATCACTAAGATTTGGATTAGGTAGAAAGTGCTTTCAATAGGATGGACTCATACCAACGTAGGTCCATTTTAATACCACTATGAAACTGGGATCTCGATTCATATCTACTCCTGAAATCATCTACTTCTTTTGATACATATTGTGTTCAGATCATTAAGATCAGTGAAAAAATAATATAGTAAAGCAGCCCCTTTAATATGGGCAAGGCGAGGACAGTTGCAAAGGATGTGATAAATGGTTTCTTCCTCGTCTCTGCAGCTTCCGCAAAAGCCCTTGCTTATTATGTTCAATCTCTGAGTACATCTGCCGACAACGTTGTGTCCGGTGATAACATTAATTACCTAATTAGAAGGCGCTACAGTTCGGGGTACCTGCTGCGTGCAGTGGCGCGCACCAAGTTGGTTGAAGCTCATTGCCAGTTTCTTGTGGATGATGACCAAATTCTGCAGAGGTGCGGCAGTATTGTGAAGAACATTTGAATGAACAGTTTCCCCGGCTATACTTTCCAAGAGCCACTCCTAGCTGTGAAGAAATACCCGACATTACAGTCGAAGAAGTTAGTGAGGCGATCAAATACTCCAAAAAACGAAGAGCGGTTGGGCCAGACGAGATGCACTCTGAGTTCTGAAAAAAGATCAACAGGTTCAAATGGCTTAGAATTTCCATCTCCAAATTTGTGAGAGATGATCCAATGCCGAATCAATGGAGGGAAAGTTACCTTCTCCCTGTATACAAAGGGAAGGGTGATACGCGAAACTGTGATAACTACAGTACGATCAAGCTGATGTCACACACCATCAAAATCGTTGAGCGGGTATTAGGTGGCCGACTGCGAAAAATAATACGACAATTTGATGATCAGTGCGGGTTTGTCGCGGGTAAATCAACCACAGATGCAATCCAAAGTATAAACATTATAATGGAAAAACATCGTGATTCCTTAAGGGATTTGCATATTGTATTGGTTGACTTTGGAAAGGCATTCGACAGACAACCACGAGATCTGAGATGGGTGGCGCTAAGACATCGAGGGGTTCCAGAAACCTATGTACAGATGATCATGGACAAAGACATGAGTAAGATACCCCGCTGGAGTAACCGGAGAGTTCCCAATCAATGACGGGGTGCACCAGGGAAGCGTTTTAAGTCCATTGCTCTTTATTACAGTCCTTGACTATCTGCTTGAAAGTAAAGTGACGGACCCCAAGGTACATAAGTTATTCCTTGCTGATGATGGAGCCATCACAAGTGAGGATCCTACATCACTGCAACGAGCACTTGATGTGTGGGTGGACGTTCTGGAGGGAGATGTGTATCGCATTAGTTCAAAAAAGGCAGAGTACTTATGCTGCTCGTTATAGGCCAACATGCTAAAAGACTTGGTCTCTTCTCCAACGACTTCTGCAGAAGCTGTAGGGACGAGGAGGAGGAGGAAACCACACTTCGCCTCCTATGCACATGTCCAGCCCTGTCGCATAAAAGAATGCTCCACCTAGGGTCCCCCTTCCTTGACGACCTCTGCGATCTGGCGTCCTTGGACGTCATGAGCATCCATCGCTTTGTCAAAAGCTCCGGTTGGTTTCGTTAGTACCTGAGTGGCTAAATGGTTTGATCCATGGTATCACAAAGGACCTTCACTGGTCTAAGTGTGTCTGCACTCTCGTGTGGACAGCCAACCTAACCTAACCTAACCTAACCTATGCGTCTCGTTCTCTAAACCACTCAGGCCTATTGCAAACATTTATTTGAATGGAACAGTGCTTCCCAGGTGCGAAAAGTTCAAATATCTGGGATCTATGACCAACAGCAAAGCAACTTGTGATGACGATATTAATCATCGCGTAAGCGTAGGGTGGATGAAGTGGCGAGAAAATTTCGCTATCTTCTGTGACAGAAAAATGTCCCCTAATTTGAAAGGAAGGCTTTACATCGCAGTTATATGATTACAATGTAGGGCAATAAAGAAAAAGTATGAGAGTAAATTAAGGGCAGCTGTGATAAAGATGCTTCGCATGACAGCAGGAGTGACAAAGCTTGATCGAATAAAAAGTTCGAAGATCCACGGAAGCCTTCACGTCAAGGGAACCATCCTACAAAAGATAGAGCGCGACCGGCTCAGCTGGTATTGTCACGTTCGAAGAAGAGATCATTTCAACCCTGTTAAAAAGGCAAGACGTTCCAAAGACATCGCGATGTAGGAAAGGCAGGCCTATAAACGCCTGGATCAGACAAATGCGACGACATCGGCATTTCATTGGGCTCAGTAACCGAATGATCAAAAATCGGCAGGCCTGCCGATATTTTCTGAGGTCAAAAAGGCGAACCCCATAGGCGGATCAGTAGAAATGCGGCAAATTGGGAGGGTTATGATCGCTTGTTTTTCGGATCATAATTTCGCTGAAAAAGGATGAAGAAGAAGAAGAAGAAAAAGAAGAAGAAGAAGAAAAAAAGAAGAAGAAAAAGAAGAAGATGTTGGTTGAAGCCCCTTTTCAATAGTTCGCCCCACCTCAGGCGAGGCCTTCCTCTACTGCGTCGTCACTCCCAAATAGATTTGAAGTTTTTGCAGCCCAGGGGGTTGATGTTTATCAGCTCTTCTTGTTCAAACCATCTCAGTCGCGGTATGCGTACTCATCTGGCTAGGCCGACATCTCCGTACAGCAATACAATTCTTCATTGTATATTCTACTCCGCTCTTCGTCTATGAAGACGAGCTCATAAGTCACTCAAAAGGCTTTTATCCCAATGTGGTATAGCCAGTGCATAATCTTTGGCTCCAGCACCCCATTTAGGATCTAGAGCTTCCTCGCACGAATATAGAGCAACTAGAGCTTTTTTTTATCACGTTCAGCAATATTTTCCATTCAAGGTAGCCTTCTGTCTAAGTTTAGTCATATCTAGCTAGTCGTAGCACACTCTGAAAGGTTTATAGAAGTGCCTTGCTTGGAATTTAATGGTGGTTTGTGAATACAACTGTGGGCACCGTGGCGTAAGTGGTTAGTGTGTCGGATCACTGCACCTGAGGTTCCAAGTTCGAATCTCAGAAAACACCAAAAAGTTTTTTTCACGGTCTCACCTCTCGCGAACGTCTGACAAACATCCGAGAGTATAATTGTCACGAGAAAGCTTTTCAAAACAAATTGCTCTTCGAATACGGCACTAAGCTGTAGGTTCCTTCCATTCGTGTGAAACAAAAAAACGCACACATCATGAGTGGTTGCGAGAAGGTAGGCCCATGCACTTGAATAGCTGTTGCGTCAAATATTTAGTTTCGCCGGATTGATATTAAGTGCATTTTCTGTTCATGCAACCAGTTTTTTTTTTAATTGAACTGTAGAATATCAGCGAGAGTCTGCGGGTGTTTGCGTGACACTTAAATAGCGACGTCGTTGTCTACCTAAGCAACCACTTTATATCCCGTATGCTGTATGGTAAGGAAGAGTTCATTTATAACTAAGTTCCATAGCCACGCAGACAGTACACATCCCTGTGGTGTACCCCTATGCATTTTCTTTCTAGAAGAGCGGTTACCAAGGGTGACATTTAATACTTTGCTTCTAAAAATGCAGTTTATTAAGCAGAAGATCTAACTTATCCGTGGTATTGACAGTAATTTGGTTCTGTTGTAGTACTGAACCGTTTGGAGATAACACGACAGATTTGTCCTTTTGCCCTTATATACAACAAAAATGGTATATTTTCCAGGCCTCTAGGTGGGGAGCTAGAGTTTTTTATGGTGCCAGCC
Source organism: Brachypalpus laphriformis (assembly GCA_945910035.1). NCBI lineage: Eukaryota > Metazoa > Arthropoda > Insecta > Diptera > Syrphidae > Brachypalpus > Brachypalpus laphriformis. The sequence goes on from OX246756.1 coordinate 138,025,940, forward strand.
AGCAACTCTTGTGCTTGAATAATCAAGAAAAAAAATACATTGCCACATTTCTGTTCATACTTTTTATAATGAGCAGTTTTTACAGTATGTATCTGGCCATTCAAAGGATAGGTCTTTTTTTTCCCGAAGGTAGGCAAAAATCTTAAACAAAACACTATGAGGATCGACAGCGCGTGCTCATAGTAGTGTGGGATTCTTACCCACTAAAAAACCTCCCTTCAAAACAGACTTGTTTTTATTCTTACTACAACTAAGTATTCGACTTATCAAGTAATTTCCATTTCACGAAATAATAACGTTTTGCAGGTACCTTCCCATTAGAAGTTCCTGCCAGCTCCGCAGTTTAGACGCGGTTTCTTATCGCGCTAAGTCTAGTGGTTTGGTTCTTTGTAGACGGTGTAGTAAATTTCTTTCATCCAAAACTTGGAGGACTGTAATATTAACGTGACGTTCTAGTCGACTTTTATGCTTTCTCGCGGAGTTTTTGATTTCGCCTTCGATTGTTTTAATGCCAAGATCTCTGTGGATATCACTGTTTCTGATATACTGTGGCACATTAACAATACCTCTTAGCACTTTGTTTTTTGCGTTTTTTCTTAACGTGCGTTTTCCATTTCAGCTTTGCATCAAGTGTCATTCCAAGATACTTAGCCTCGTTTGCAAACGGAATTTGAACCGAGTTTGAAAAGATCGGCAAATTATTTATTTTCTTATTACTTATATTAAATTAAAATGAACAGATTTGGTCTCATTGAGTGCGATTCGCCAAACCTTCGTCCATTCATTTACTCTATCCAAGATAGCAGTGTCATCGGCAAATGTAGCTAGCTCAGTAACTTTTACTGCCGGTATATCACGAGTGTATAATAGATATAAGACTGGACCAAGAACGCTTCCTTGCGGCACCCCAGCCATTATTTGCTTGAAATCTGAATATTCATTTCCACATTTGACGCGGAATAGTCTATTCGTAAGGTAGTTCTTTAAAATATTATATAGGTGCTCTGGCAGGACTTGTCGTAATTTAAACTTTAAGCCTTCGTGCCAGACCTTGTCAAAGGCTTGAGAGCTGTTCTTACTTTTATTGTTCTAAAGGCATCGAAATTGATAAATATTTTCTTAATTTATTATTACGCCAATAATAAGTAAAAAAATGAAATAAATATTTGGCGCAACCAGCCTATAAAGGGCCTCTCTTCTAGCAACCACCCGTGTTGTGTGCGTTGTATTATTTCGCACGAATGGATCTACAGTTTTATGCCACGCCGCATACGAAGGGCATTTTTTTTTGAGAACCTCTCCTATCCCAACAATACTCTCAGATGTTTGTCAGACATTCGTAAGAGGTGAGACAGTGAACAAACGTTTGGAGTTTTCTGTGACTCGGACATTGAACCTTACGCGCAGTGGTCCGATAAGGTATGCTTTCCAAATTATGCATACTATTTAAATGGATCTGATAGTGTGTACTTTCTTCGCCCACGTATTAAATTAAATCTTTTTAGCTTAAAATTTAAGGCCCAAAAGGAGATTGTATACTGAAGAGCAGACTGACAGACGGACGAACGAATGGATAAACAGTCGAACTGACAGACGGATGGAAAAACGTACATGGCTCAACTGACTCAGGCAGCGATGACCATTGAAATCTGTACACTCTCTGTAGCCTCTATCGCCATTATTTCTAAAGGCCCTGACCCTGATACGCAAACATTGGCGATATTTACAAAAGGGTTTGCATTGACATAAGTCTAGGAGACCACATGCAGATATCTAGAAAATCATTTCCGACTATCCTTTTTTGAAACCACCATCAAGAAATTATTTTGTATAAGTATTTACGTGCTAAAACCATGGATTCATATAAATTTTATGAGCGTATTACCTTCTGAATAAATCCTCACCATATACCGGGTTACGATTCCTGACAGACTTCCAAACACAAAAGGCTTAACCTCTTTATGGAGCAATAAAAACCAGAAACCTCAATTGCACCATGTGTCGTTCCCTATTTAGTCGATTAATGCTGTGTCAAACACCTTTTTGATGGTAATGGATAACAAGAGAAATGTATAATAAATTACAATTTCTTTGGGTCAACCTACAGTCGGTCGAAATTTCCATATGCACTAGTAAACATTAACCCCATTGAAGAACATAAACCACGCCTGGCAAATTTAATATAAAAAATACATTTAAATTGAGCGTGTAGTCAGATTAAACCAAGTGAATAACTCTTTCCGTCAAAAGGTTTAGCGCCACAAGAAATAAATGGGAAAATCGATTGCCACCGACAATACATCCTAACAACCAGGAACTCTATTCTTAAGGACAGCAAACGGAAATTTGTTTGTATGCAAACCTCCAACTTAATAACAATGCATTTGGACAAGTTTAGTTCAATGAACCAACTGTAAGGGTGTTGGCAACTAATGTCAGACAGGATATGGTTTAAATAAAGCTTTTTGTTGCTATGAAGCAAAAATACTATCTATAGCAGGAGGTAACATAAAATGCCACTTGTTGCATTGCGTTTAGTGTAAAAAATCGATACATTTCTTTGGTATCGCTCGCTGTTGGTATTAGAATGCAATTTATTACTTTATTTACTTCTTGGATGGAAAAGGATTATTAGTGGAAATACATGCCATTTGTATATAATTATAGGTTTAGAGTACCAGTAACCTCAACTGAATTGACTCTTCTGCCTGTAGCTTCGCGACGGTAGTTAGCTTAGGTAGCCATGGTTTGGGACTAGCCCGACCACCCAAAATAGGGAAGACCAGCGACGTAGGCATCTACCCAAGACAGACGACGGTGCGCAACCGTATACGCAATGCTATCCGGCTAATACGGCGGCTTAAAAAGCGTGATCCGGAGTCCTACACGGACAAGGAAAGAGTGGTTCTGGATAGAGCCACTAACAGGCTTAAGCTGAGAGGATCCACCCGACAAGACAGGAAGGGCCGCAAGGTAAGAAGTTCCCTCGCGGCGGGGGCGGGAAGCCTCTTGCTCTCCGCCTCAGCCGCGAGGAGACTTCGGCCAGCTACCGACTCAGACTCAACCCCTGAGCCGGTTGCTGGCTGTTCCAATAAGGCGACTACGTCACGGAACTCGACCGCAATAGGAACGGGTGTAGGACTGACCGCGGCGAGGAGGGAACGCCTCTTGCCATCCACCTCAGCCGGGGACAGACCGAAACCGCTTTCAGTCGATCCAAGCAAAGACGCACAGTCCAAACCTAGGTCGACTGCGGGGCGTTCTGTTGCTGACTCAGGCAACAATCGACGTAGCATAGGGCAGACTAGGGGAACAGGCAGGAGACTGTTCGAGTCGAGGAAGGAAAGCCTCTTGCCATCCACCTCAGTCTCGGACAGACTCAAGCCCCCGCCAACCGTTTCGGGTGGGGCCACAAGGCTCACGGCCGAGCCGATTGCGGGGTGATCCAAGAGGGGTAGGCACGACAACACGACATCGCCGCCAACACGAAGAATAAGCAAAAAAGCCAAGATGGCATCACGAAAAGAAAGAGCTAATCTTCAGGTGGCGATCGTCGATTTCAATAACCCTGACCGTAAGCTATCCGGAGACCAATGGAGGCTGGTGGAACTGCGTATACTCGACGGAGTAAACGACGCCATAGTCAAGAATTAGGGAACTATCCCTTTCTTTGAGCAGCTCACCACCTTCAAAGGCTTCAAGGTCATGTCGTGTGACAACGAGACAACACTCAAATGGCTCAAGAATTTTGTAACCAGCACGCAGGCTCCTTGGGCGAATGCCGACCTGCGACTTGTGGAAAAAACAGATCTGCTGGAATTCACTAGGCCTAAAGGCCGCATTCTCATTCCGGGCCCACACATTCCTAGAGAACGGCTGGAAGAAACCTCCAACACCTCAACCCCGAGCTCTATAGCGAAAATTGGGAGGTGTTAGAAGTGGGTACCCATACAGAAGCCGGAACTGAGATAGTGGTGTTGCTCAACCACAAGTCCATGCCCATCCTAAAGAGATACAACTATAAGGTTCGCATTGGAAATACCCGCTGCAAGGTCAGACCTTTAGTTGGGATGGAAGAAAAGAAAAGAAGGAAGGCGGGTGATGAGGTAAATCAATGATGAAGATTGCTCAAACAAACCTTCACCATAGCATAGCGGCTAGCGCCAACCTCATCTATCTCATGGGAGATAGAAACATAGACATTGCCCTAATTCAAGAGCCATGGATCTCCCGTGGCAAAATAAGTGGGCTAAGGCATAAAGACCTTACTACATACAGCATCGAACCGCTACACGCGGAATGTAAGACCAGAACGTGCATCGTAGCTGGGAAACAAATTAACCTTTTTCTTTTATCTAGCTACAGCAATGAGGACCAAACAGTTGTAAGGCTTGAGCGGAGGGGGCTTTCCCTACTTATTCTATCAGCCGTCTACATGCCTTTTGATGCCAAGGAGGGACCGCCATCCACACTGACCCGCTCTCTTGCGCAAAAGGCGGAACAGGAAAGATGGGACTTGCTGCTGGGGTGTGATGCCAACTCTCATGACTCTCAATGGGGTAGCAGCAACACAAACTTACGCGGTGAGTCTTTGTTTGAGTTTATAATTGAAAATAACCTTATTGTAGCGAATAGGGGTAACGAACCTACTTTTGTAGTAAAGAACAGGCAAGAAGTTATAGATGTAACTTTGGCCAGTAACTCGAGCACCCTAACTATTGACAAGTGGAAGGTGATAGGGGAAGAGTCCTACTCCGACCACAAATTGATCGAATTCCTCGTGGGTAACAACTATGATCTCCCGAACCTTACAGGAACCCCAGGAAAACCAACTGGGATCTATTTAACAACGAGATCCCTGCAGGATGGCAACTGGCTCGGACCTGCCGACATTGACCGCAAGGCGGAGGATATTACATCCATTTTTAATGAAGCCTATGTCAAAGCATGTCCAGAAACCAAACGAAAAGATAAAAAATCGCCACCTTGGTGGTCATCTGAACTAGCTAGAATTAGGAGAGTAACTAGACACCTTCTAAGTGTGGCCAAAAGAACTATGCTAGAAGCGGACTGGGAACAATATAAGTCCAGTCAGAGAAATTTCAAAAACGAGACACAGAAGGCCAAACGCCACTCTTGGCAGCACTTCTGTAATGAAATCAAGGGTACGACAGAATCTGCGAGACTGAGAAAAATTCTATCCAGGGAATCGAAAACTCTTGGATCTCTCAAGGAATCCGACGGAAGGTGGACTGAATCCTGTGCAGAATCGCTTAGCTCCCTGCTAAAAGCGCACTTTCCGGGTTGTACGACCCATCCAGATAATAACATCGTAACTATCAGTAGTTTTGTAACGGAAACTCCGACGGATTTTATCACAGAGGAAAGAATTGAGTGGACAATCGGATCATTCTCTCCCTTTAAATCCCCAGGACCCGACGGGATTATCCCGATCATGCTACAGAAAACAATAACCACAATCATCCCGGTACTTAAAGAACTGTACCTCAACAGCCTCATGTGGGGGTATATACCTAGATCATGGAAAGGGGTCAAAGTGGTCTTCATACCCAAGGCCGGTAAAGCAAGCCACACTACTGCAAATGACTTTAGGCCAATTGGCCTTACCTCCTTTGTCCTAAAGACCTTTGAAAGACTAGCTGACATATACATCCGCAGTAAACTACGCCACAACTACGCTACGGTGATATATCCCCAGCGCAGCACGCTTATACGAAAGGAAAAAGCGTAGAGACAGCGCTGCACTGTGTAGTCGGCTCAATAGAAAAATCACTGAAAAATAAAGAATATACACTAGCCGCTTTCCTGGACATTGAAGGAGCCTTTAACAATGTCAAAACGGAAGCGGTCAATAGAACTCTAACGAACCTTAATATTCACAATTCTGTGATAAAATAGATCGTCAATATGCTAAAGGAAAGACATATCAAAGTTGAGCTCGGAGGTACTAAGCTCAAAGGCTATGCCTCAAGAGGCACCCCTCAAGGAGGGGTTATATCCCCACTACTGTGGGTTATTGTCCTGAACGAAGTCCTTCTTAAACTTAGGAACAGCGGCGTCAAGGCCATTGCATATGCGGACGATGTTGTGCTGCTAGCAACAGGTAAATTTCGCCCGACCCTGAGCGAACAAATCGAAGGGGCGCTGCAAATCATTGACTCCTGGACGGAGAGATGTGGGCTGGTGGTTAATCCCGAGAAGACAGAGTTAGTACTATTCACTAACAAAAGAATAATTCCACAATTCGTAACTCCTTCCATAAGGGGTACTCCCCTGAGTATCTCCGATAGTGCGAGATACCTTGGCCTGGTGCTCGATAGGAAACTGAACTGGAGACTAAACATCAACGAAAGAGTCAAAAAAGCCACGATAGCTTTTTACTCGTGCAATAGAATATTTGGGAAGACTTGGGGACCGAGCCCCAAAATCATCCTATGGATGTATACAGCTATAGTAAGGCCAATACTAACGTATGGCAGGCAGCCAGCAAAATAAATAACCTAGCTGCTATCACAAAAGTACAAAGACTAGCGTGCATCGCCACAACCAGTGCGATGAGAACGACACCTACAGCAGGACTCGAGGCCATTCTCAATCTGCTTCCGCTAGACATCTTTATACAAGTATCGGCAGCCCATAGTGCCGTAAGATTAAGCCAAACAGATAGCTGGAGACCAAATGCAATGGATCACACCACGATCCTGCAGAGATATCTAGGCAGTGTATCTAATACAGACTACTTAATGCCTTACCTAGACTTCTTAAGACCATTCTCTAGCACCTATCCGAGCAGGGAAGACTGGAAAAATGACAGAACGCGTAAAGAGCGATCCTTAGCTGTTTACACCGATGGATCCAAGATGGAAATAGGTGTAGGCGCAGGCATCTTCTCTGAAACGCTTGGCCTCTCCATGTCAGCTCGGTTTCCGAACTACAGCAGCGTTTTCCAGGCGGAGGTCCTAGCAGTTACAATAGCAGCTCGTGAGACTGCGATGAGGGCAATACCACGAGAGGATATCACCTTTTTCATCGACAGCCAAGCAGCGATAAAAGCAATATCTGCTATAGAAATAAAATCGAAGCTTGTGAAGTGTTGTAGAGAAGAGCTCAAGGTTCTTGGAACACAGCACGAGGTAAAGCTCTGCTGGGTCCCTGGTCATGAAGGCATACCAGGGAATAAGAAAGCCGATGAACTGGCTAGAGGAGGCTCAGCACTAAGCTCGGACAAATGCGACCCCTCGGTGTACATCCCGCCTTGCGCCCTTAAGCTCGTAGCAGGAAACAAAGCCATAACGGAGGCTAACAATAGGTGGACCTGTTTAGATACTTGTGTCACCACGAGGAAGCTGTGGCCCGCTTTTGACAGAGTAAGAACCAATAAACTCATACAGAGGCACAGAAACTCCCTCTCTACTCTAATTGGAGTCATTACGGGGCATAACACCATGCGGTACCACATGAAAAAACTACGTGTGACTAGCGAAGACCTTTGTAGAGGCTGCGGCGACGAGGAGGCTCAGGAGGACACCGCCCACTTTCTCTGTCATTGCCCAGGCCTCTATCATTTGAGAAATAAGATCCTTGGACAACACTTCTTTGAGGATCTAGAAGAGTTGACCAACAGACCAATAAATGACATCGCAAACTTCATCAAATCCTCTGGATGGTTTGTATCTAGGACACAGTGAGTACTTAGTTCTTTCTTTAGGATATTTGCAAAGACGGTATTTTTCCACGAGGTAGGGATTTCCTTTTCTATCTCCTTTCCCTCCATGGGTATCACAATGGGTCTATACTGACCTGAGTGTGGTGTGGAGGTTTTCTATCCCCCTACACCTGCCCACTTACCTAACCTAACCTCAACTGATGTACTCAAAGGTCCCACTGTAGGTCCTTTGCTTTTCACGATTTTTATTAATGATGTCTCTATTATAGTTCGGTACTCAACATTGCGCATGTATGCAGACGATATTTAACTACATATCAGTCGTAAGCCTAGCCTTTTAGAAGATGCGGCTTACAAACTAAACTAATTTAAAATCGGAAACGTGCTCCTCTCCAAAGTACTGAAATGCAAATTCGGGGAAAGAATTGTAGTCAGCAGGAACAGTTGTATTGTGATTTTCCTAATATTACCTTGGAGTTCAGTAATTGAGTTTTTAGACAAAGCAGATAGATTTGCGGAATATATTTTTTTTAAGTAGAAGAATTAGGAGTAAAGAGGAATGAAAATGCCAATCCAGCGAAGAAAAAAGTATTCGAAACAGAGTAGGAAGAACAAAAGCGTAGTATCAAAGTGGACATTTTTAAGCGCAGCAATAGACATGTGAAGCTTGGTGAATACGAAGAAGCGATATCAGAATACACAGCCGCTTAAGGAGCATTCATTCAGTTAAACCAGTTGGATTTACCTATGTACGTTTCTAATGTCTATGTTAGACAGGTCACTTAGGTCCCCAAAGAAGTATTCACTTAGTAGCTTCTTTCTTAGTGTGGCTAGCGCTGGGCATGTGCCGAGGAGGTGGAGACTATTCTTTCCCCCCTCTTCATTTCTGCAGCTTCTACAGAAATCGTTTGATGGGACACCCATTCTAGTGGCGTGTCTACCTAAAGCAGTGTCCTGTGATTATTCATACTGTCAGGCTTATGTTCCTTCTATTTAATGAAAGGAGATTTTTGGTTTTCTTTGCGTCTAGTAAAGGCCAGATCTTCCTGGTCGATACGCACGTAGCTAGATTACTCTATCTATTGTTTGCAATAGCTTGCGCTTCGTTAAACATACGGATTTTCATCAATTGTATTAGTGGTGCCGGTACCTCTCTATTGACATCTAGTACGGTGCCTTGTTTAGCTAGTTCATCCGCTAAAACAAAACTTCCTATGCAAAATACACGAAACCTCTGCAGGGAGCCTCAATTATTGATGTTATTGGTCCAAAAGCTAGCAAGAATTTCGAAAACTCAAATATGCAAATATCCGATTAAGTAATTGATAAATTATTCAATGGCGAATACGGTTCGTATGGAGAACGAAACAACCACCACTAGATAAAAATAGTAATAAGGTTGCACCAGAGAAGGCAGTCACAAAACGCAAATATAATAAGTATTAAAATTGAGAGCAGAACTTGCTTTAACTACAAAAGATAGGGCACTTCCCAATTCTATTGCAATTGGAAGGAATTATCTTTCGAGCAGATTTAAGTCCTTTCAAATATCACAACTGAATTAAATTCTAAGAGTTGCTTTTGATTCGGAAACCCTAACGGACTTATTAATGATGTTCAAAGAGTCTTAACTTCCAAATAAAGAAGATATGTGTGAAGCCCTGTGGATATTTCCAAGCCATTTGCCTATTCTGTCACTATTGCTTTCAATCAGACGTCGTGGGTAATATCAACGAAAACAATAGCAATACAAACCATATTAATTTAATAAGGAAACCTTTTAATTTATAGGAAATTGAAGGTTACACATCAATCTCAATATATGTTTAAACTACTTAATAAAACTCGAATTTCTGTAATATTTAATTACTACTCAAATCAATTATAATACATTTAAAACTACGTTTATGTTTCAAGATTATGGGTGGAAGGGGAATATGGAACATGAGCTGAACCTTTGGAGGACGTACGGATTTCTTATACTTGTTTTCGTATTAATATTAACATATACATAATATAATGTTAATAGAGAACCAAGTAACCCTGACACTGCGATCTTTCGGTAAGACCTATTATGCCGACCCAATTGTCTAAGACTAATCTACATACTTACTCTAGAGGTCCTGCGAACGAATCTCGGCGGTGGAAGTCAATGAGATTAGTTCACTGTCTAAAATTCGCTTCTTCCCCTAAATTGCATTGCTTACGGTCGACAAATTTATACTACGCCCGCTATCTAAAAAAGCTCAACTGCGAGTTATAGCACCATTGCATGACAGATCTCATATTTAAAGTACCCAAATGAAATTATGAAACACGAGCCCTGTCTTCATGTCCCTCAGAATTTCTATACCACACAACTTGCATGTCAGTCCTTACTTCCTATCACATGCCATAGCACATAATTAGTTATTTGCATGGCGCACGTTTCAACGTCCATACATTTTCCTTTTTCGGCTGCAAGGATTCATGTTGTCGTTTAAAGTAGAAAATAATATTAAAAGTCTGGAAACTGTTTACCAACGGGGTTGCCTAGGACAACCAGACACCATAAATACATGAGTACCTATACACCCCAAAAAAAGGCAAATACCACAACTGAAAGGGTATATGACGGAATTTCCGATTTTCAGGCAAATAGTGTTCTTGACTTTTTCGCTTTGTGTAGACTTGTTTTGCGGAATAAAAGGATATTCGAAAAAAATTTTTGAGAAGTGATTTTCATGTGCTCCCTGGTGGAGAATAGATAATGAATGGTGTGAAAACACAGCCTCTTTTGGAATTGAAAAAGCAGCAATGGGCTAAGGAAAAGGGTAAGATAAAAATTCGGTAAATAATTAGAATTGATTTAGGACATTTCTAGAGGAACTGGCCCGAATGGATGAAATGTTTTCATCACATCATCATCAATCATCGTCGTCATCGCATAGATTTGAGCGTACGTCGATACGCACATATTACTCCAACCTCGACCTGAGTCAATCGAATGGAAGCACTAAGCCGATGAATACAGTGGGCAATAATGCATTACTCCAGCGTGGTAATAGCTATGATTTGCTCAACGATGGAGATGCCACATATACCGTGCACCGAAATCCTCAAGCGACTCTTCATCAAAGTCGGTATCCAAATGGAGTTGAGGTGGGAGGATTACAAAAGGCGAAGCAGCAACGAATAAGGAGTCCTAGTTTGCCTGCCATCCGTCATAGGGACTATGCCCTAGCAATGCGCCGAAATAACAATCATAACAATACCCAGAGCCGCATAAACAATCCGGGTTGCCAGGAGGAGGATACATCGGGATACCTGAGTGACTCTCCAAAGAACACCCACACACCGGATATATGGTACAACAACGACGATGATAATGACGATGGCAATGGGAATGAGGTCGAAATAGGAAGTAATCGATCCAGGCACAACAAACGGGGCTATTATCAGCAGCCAAACAATGGTAATGGCTACCATGGCAGTAAAGGATATTTGGCTAGGAACGAAAAAAGCCAGGATAACGTGACCAATGCTCTGGATGCGACTCATGTGGTGAGCAATGGAGGCTATCATCCAAAGTAAGTCAAGATTTTTTTTTTGTTTAATAACTTTAAATTTCTCTTGAATTTCAGCTATTACATACCGCCGACGAGTCCTTCGAATGCAAGCCGTGATATCTCCACTTCAAACACATACCCAGTGTATCCGACTGACCCCGTGGAATATTACCCAAAGACACGCGAAGAACGCGCTAAATGGAGCAACTACAAGTACAATATGGGCGATACAGGCAGCACGGCTAGTGGTCCAGGTTGGCTTAGTCGAGGTCTACACGACTTGAAGGACAGCGAGGACGACACCCAGTCGGTGCAATCGCATATACGTGGGCAAAACGTACCGCTAGATCCAATAGTCCTAGCTGAGCGGATGGATAAACGTCGCAAAGCCGTGGAATATCATAACGCAATAAAACAACAGCTCCAGGAGCGTGAGCGCATCCGCCAGTGGGAGATGGAGCGACACTTACAAGAGGAACGCATCGAGGAAGATCGACTTATGCGTCAGCGGCAAGCCGAACAAGAGCGGGTGGAATATGAGCGGCGAATGCAAATCGAAAAAGAGGAAGCTCAGAAAAAGAAACAACAGGCAATGTTGGATGCAATTTCGAAAGCAGAGGTCGCCGCCAAGTTGGAAAAACAGCGAAAGCGACGGAATAAGATTCCACCACTTGAAAGTACCGACAATGGCAGCAGCAGTAGCAGCTTTGCCCACACCACCCCCAGTCGCAACAATGGAGCAAAAACCATAGAAAATGACTCAGCGATGAGTGGAAGTGATGTGATGGTGCAGCATTCACCACTGAAGAAGGTCAATGCGGTGGAACAGCACCAGCAGCAACAACAGCGGCATCATGTGAAAAATCGTGAACCAGAAATATTGCAAGTGCTTCCAGTTGACGACGATGACGTTGCCATTGATCATCATCATGCGCTGGTCGCAGCTGAAGAGCCAACTCGTGATGTTCCTCCACCAACAAAAACGATGACTTTGCCGATGACGAAAGCCCATATTGCTATTTCAGCTGCAACAGTACTACCTACAGAGGTCAAGGATGATGCGAATCCTATCAATGGCGGGAAAGAAATAGGAAAAAAATGCACGGAACAAGATGAGGAAGAAGAGAAAGTCCTAATCGGAACACCAGTCAATCTGCGCAAAAATGTCAAAAAGTCGTCGGATAAGAAAGTCGATCGCATGGAAGCAACGCAGGACAAGGAGAATATTGCTGTGGTGCTCCAGCCAGCCACATTAATTCCACTGCCAGTGACCACAGATGTGTTTGGACTGCAAAATGTCATTGGTAACCTGCAAATTGCGACGTATATCATGCAGCAACAGCTCAAGCCACCACAAGTACTGGAGTTAGTGAGTGCGAAGACACAATGCGATGATGCGGCCACTCAACGTTCCGTTTCATCGACTGAAAGCAAAAGCAGTCTGGCCGACGATGAGCTATGCAATATGTGTGGAAAGTGTCATGGTTTGTCATCGAATAGGCATCGACATGATACGGATGTGACACCAGAAGACTCCCTTGAAATAGACCACCAACCCGAGGCAGTAATGGCTCCTGGTCAAGAAATAGCCTTAATCCCTGTCATAGATACACACTCACAAATTCCCATAAACGAGGGCACTTTCAAAGACGTTGAAACACAAACCGAACTTCCGCTGAACTGTGACCTTTGTCTTTTCCATGACAACTTCTATAAAGTACTTCTCAAGAGGGAGGTTTCCACAACAACAACCACTCAGACATCCAAGACCAAGTCAAAGCCTTGTCATGTGGCCAGCACAAGCTCTGAGAAAGACCACGAGACTACTACCACAACAACAACAACTACAACCACAACTTTTCGGGCAAAAGCCAAAGACAAGGATAAGAAGAGGAAGGATAAAATGGATAATCGACCAAAGTGGGGAGTTAACCGACCGGTTGTGCAATATGTGAAGGCTAGCGATCGGGATCCGTTTTGCTTGAGAAATAAGAAACGGAATACTTCCAAACCTAGTCGTAGTCAATCGGTTGATTCACGTTTAGACACTGAAGAAGGATTTCTACTGAAAGCTCGTAATGTTTGCACCGAAATACTGCCGATCAAGACCGACGAGAAGGGAAGAATTTTTTTGAATTTTCGCGAAGCTAGCGCCATAATGAACGAGGACGAGATAAAGGACAAACTTAGACAAAAGTATTTTAGTTTTGGAAGGATTCTGCCGCGACGCAACTGGGCTTCGGCAACAAATCATGACTTGAGTTTGATGCATCCGAATGTTGACGTAGATGTGACTGGGAACTGTTAAGGGCTTCGGTACATATAATATTAACTTAAACAATTTTCTACATTTATACTGAACATTGGCATAGAAGTATGTACGAGTAATTGTAGTTAAGATCAATAAATATGGGAAATTAGCGCACAAAGAGAGAGAGAGCGCTGTTTTTTTTTTTTTTTTTCTAAGCCCAAACGAGAGTTAAATAAAACGCAGTTCTGACATACGCATATTTTGATGGCTTCTTTGTTTTTTTTTTATATAATTTACGTATGCCGAAGAAATTATTTATACACTTATACTGGTTCTCAGGGCATGGGTTGATGGGACAAGGGGGCGACAGAAACAGAAGAGGTGGCGGTTTATGTTGTCTTTAAAAGTTTCAGGGTTGTAATGATTAGGAAATACAGAGGTTGGTATATCATTCTCCGTATGTGTTGTTGAATCTCTCGATTTGCCTGTACGACCGAAGCTGGATTTGAGAGTGAACTGATGTGCATTCGAAGCATGACTCGTATTGTGGGTGAAATTTTACAGGGGATGAATGCAAGTGGCTATTTCTCTGGAGCAAGTTTAAAAAAAAAAGAACGATAAAATAGTGAAAGACACGAGACATTTCTACGATGTTGAAGTGAAACTACGGAGTTCACAATGTCTCTATCATCTAAAAGACTTAACGCGCGATTCTGTACCCTATTTAGAATGTACAGAATGGCCTTGGGTGCACCAGACCAGATGTGGGCGTTATATTTCAGCTTTGGAAGGATGAATTTCTTATAGATTGCGGCCAGATTAGACGCGGTAAAATATCTTTTCCACCGCTTAAGAAACCTGAGCATTTTGCAGTATTTTTTGCGACATCAAATGTATGATCCTTCCATCGAAAATGGTTATTGATATACGTACCGAGATTAGCAAGTCTATCGGATTCACCGATGCAAGTACCATTCATGGATATGGTTGAGGGTTTTGGTTTTGGTTGAGAAGCAGAGATAGCATTGTCTTTTGGGTGCATTCAATTCTAGGTGGAGGTCGGGATTTAATATGTTTAACATACGTTGACGTCCCTCTTCTACGGCTGAAGAGCAGGGACATGATCGAGGAATCCTGGAGACCACCAGCCCGTGTTCGCCTTGCTTCGCCCGCCTGCCACTTTTAAAACAAAACAGTATTTTCTTCTAATGCATTTCTATAGTCCGCAGATACTCTTATTGCTAGGAATTGCTCAATTATTAAAACATCCCCAGTGGAAACCATACATTAATTAAACATAACTGCCAATTGCATACATACAATACTGGAAATGTGTAAACCAGTGGGAATCCCCACCAGAGCACACACAACACACATGGGTATGGGTGATTTTATCCCGGATGAACCTTTAGCTAAGGGTTTCTGAGGCACACTTAGCGTGATACAGGTTACCCTGATGTTGTCACTCATCATTGGTGCCTAACGTTTTTCTGGGCTGACTCTTTTTTTGTGGCAAGCTGTTATTGCCAGCTTTCTTAAGTTTGCCATCCCAACGAGAATACCCAGCAAACCTATCCCTCACAGCAGAAGCTGTTATGTTAATTGGAGTGGGCACAGTTGCCGCACCCGTCGTAGAAGATGTTGACGGTACCACTGTCGAGGCACTATCATTACTTGTCATCGAATTCTGCACTAGACACAGGTGTACTGTCACATCCGAGACCTCTGAGTTAGAAGACGTAGACACAATAGTATTACACTGCGCAGTGTCCTGCGATGCTGCGTCTTTAGGGAAGGTGGCAGCATCTATTGAAACTAGTACGGCAGTTTGTGAAGGTTTTGGTTCACCTGATACCTTGTCTGCACTCTTCAGAATCAACTTAACTCTGCCGAAGCAGTAAGCTACGTTATTCTTTAGCATGTTTAAGCAATACAGCGACCATCCCGTGATGGTCCAGATGTACCAGATCCTTGTCGATGGACCCTTGTACAACCCCCCTGTTCCTAGCGAAGAGATCAGTATTCTGAACGTCCAGAAATCCTAGAATTTAGCTTGTGGCAAAGCCGGTACTTTGTGGAAAGAACCCACGAATGATATGCGGCTTCGGAAATGAATCTTCTTCCACTAGCAACATGTTCAGTCCACATTTCCCTTAAACTTTTTCGAAATTTGCCCTCATCCACTCTGCAGTGGAGGGATCAGGGCACAGAACTAGAAGCTGGCCTGATTTGTAAAACAAAACAAGAAACGGTGGCTTAGCGACCTCGTCTACCAGATCTATTATCGTGTCCATAATACTTTCTTGGACGTCAGCCATCTGCTCAGTAGTAAGGGGACTACGCGCCAGATCAGCGGGAATCACGCGCAATCTGACAATACCTACTTTATCCCTAAAGGATGTCCTTGTTGAGTGTGATAATCTCGGTTCTTACTTTTTTTCTTCTGTGGTACACTGTTAGACTCATCGGACCGCATACTCTTCACCTCGGTACCCTCGGCGTATGCTGTTCCACCTTAGATTAGAGATTTCTTAGAGAGGTTATCTGCTCACGTTGCACATTATGGGCGTATCCTATAGTAATTAATTCAAGCCGTGAAGTCCAGGAAAGCATAAGATAACACAAAGTCCGGTTGGACGAGTCTGAGCTAGTAGACAAATTATGCGGCTGTAGCATTTGTTTCCAGGCGGACGCTCCGAGAAGGCAGTGAGTCTTCTTATAACGATTATTTAATAGGCATCGAGCAATAACGTTACCCTTAAAGTCCGTACCTGACCGCCGATGGAGAAATTAATTCCACTTCTCGTTGAGATATGCCATCAATTCACCAGTGGACCTGTTGCTACGAAAACCGTACTGCCGGTCATTAAGGAGCTTTCGTGAGTCAAGATATAATATTTTATAAGCTGACCATATAATCATCGTTTAGATGACATTGGAAAGAATTTACGTAAGTGCAATGGGTCGCTAATTAGACGGGGAGCAAAATTCGTCTTGTTTAGGGACGTGCTAGACAAATGCCGTCTTCCGTCTTCTCGGAAAGAGCCGAGAAGAGTAGGATAGACAGAAAAGCTAACGCAGAGGTTTTGCTAGCTATGAAGAACACCTCTTCAGAACTATTGGGGAAATACAATTTGGACCAGCGGATTTGTGTATGCTAAGAGCTTTGAGTACTCCTGCAACTATACGAGTGCGAAAGTCATCTTGTCACATTGAAAATTTGACGCTCTCAAGTACAGCGTGGAACTAAATGGCCTTGTCGTGTACCTATACATATGCCAACCGGCAGCTAACTGAAAGTGGCATTTATACGCAAAATTGGTATGGATGATTACACGTAGGCTAGAAACTCCGAACGGCCTGACGTTCTTGCTAAAGGTGACCCCTGGAAACTTCAAACACTTGAGTTTTACGTTAACAGTTGTGATATTAAATGCTTAGTTGATGTCAAATTTTCGGTTTGACCAGACAAATAAAGTAATTTAAAAAAAATTTAAAAAAATATTTCCTTCGTGCTTTATACAGTGAACAAATTATTGGTAAGTGGATAAACTTTTGTTTCGTATTATAATGAATTGAGGTAAAAGATTTTAACTAGAAAATGCATTATAACCAACCGCTGACTACACCCCGTGCAAAGGTGGTGGTGCCAAATTATTCAACTTTCTCTGTGTCCGTAATATGAGTCTTCATATTATATCTTATGTGAAATTTCGTTATTTTATCAATGCATTTATGTATTCTTATTACGTTTTCATTCCAGATCCAGGCATGTTAGAGAAACTACATAAGTGGGGATTGACACTCTTTTTACAATGTAATTCAAATGGATTTTCTTATAAGTTTGAGGTGTATCACGGTGCTGGAGATAACACCATCCTTCCAAACACGCCAGATATGGGTGTTATATCTAACATTGTGCTCAAGAACCACACTTTATATTTTGAGAACTTCTAAACTTCACTACAATTGTTGGTTTATTTACGAAGTCGTGGTATATATTCATAAAGAACGGGTCGTTCTACCCGTATTAATAATTGAATTGGGCGGTCCGATATCTCACAACACGGTTGGGTTGGCCACAACCATCAAATTGTGGCTTAGGTACATACCTTCTTCGCAAAATGGGCCAGAATGTGGCCTGAGTGAAAAGGATAATTGAATAGGTCACGAGAATAACGTTGCAAGTGCAGATTTTGGTTTTTAGTGATTTTAATGGAAAAATGTTCTATATGCAATTCTCTATATTGTGGTGTAACACTGTACCATTATTCCGATCAGAAGTAGCACAATTTTCACTCTCAAGGTCTCAGTTAGCGGAAATATGTATGGAAAATTGGGAAGCTGAGAGCTTTCATAACGAGTGGAAAAAGGGAATGATCGTCAAGCTTCCTAAGAAAGGAAATTTAATGGAGTGCGGAAACTGGAGGGGTATCTGCGTGCTGCCTGCTGTAGCTAAGATAATAGCTAAAATCATCCTTGAGCGAATCAAACAACATCTTGAAGACACACTCGATGCCGAACAAGCAGGTTTCCGCTCTGGATCTTCCTGTGCCGACCAAATCAACACCCAGCGGATTATCATCGAACAGTGTGTTGAATATCGATCGCCACTGCACCTGCTGTTCATCGATTTTGAGAAGGCGTTTCATAGTGTCAACAGGGATTTTATTTGGCGTGCCTTACGCAGGAGAAGCATTCCCGATAAACTAACCGCTATTATCAAAGCTACATATGAAGGCTCCAAATGTCACGTTCTGCACAGGGGAAGGTTGTCTGAGGAATTTGAGATCCAAAGTGGGGTAAGACAAGGCTGTATCCTTTCACCAATATTATTCCGATTGGTGATTAGCGATGTGCTTCATGCATCTTTGTCGACGGGAAACGGAGGAATTCGATGGACTCTTACATCTCAACTGAAACATCTTGACTACGCTGACGATGTATGCTTACTCTCCCACAGAATTATGGACCTCCACCAAATGACAGCAGATGTGGAGAGGGAGGCAGGCGTCGTCGGGCTGAAAATGAATACGGCAAAAACTAAAATTATCAGCCTTGGAACAAACTCATCGGCTCAAATATGCATTGCTGGACAACCGGTAGAGAGAGTAGAGGATTTCCAGTATCTTGGGAGTATTGTCTCGACCGATGGTGGAACGGAACTGGATATAGCCAACAGGATCGCCAAAGCAAAGTCCGCGTTCGGTATGTTGTCCAAAATATGACGAAGCAATGCAATCAGTTTGAGCACCAAAATAAGACTGTTCCGCTCCAACGTTGAATCCGTGCTGCTATATGGTTGCAGCACGTGGAGAGTGACCACTACTATCACCAGAAAGCTGCAAACGTTCGTTAATAGGTGTCTGCGCAATATCTTACGGATTTTCTGGCCCAATCGTATCTCTAACGAACACCTTTACGAGAGAACGGGTCAGGAACCAATAGGCACAACTATCCAACGGCGGAAGTGGCAGTGGATTGGTCACACGTTCCGAAAGGGTGACAGCTCCATAGCGAACCATGCTATGCAATGGAACCCTCTAACTCAGGATGGCAGAAGACCTGGCGGTCCGAGAAGAACATGGCGCAGAACAGTCGAGAAGGAGGCACGGCAGTTAGGGAAAAGTTGGGGAGAACTCAGACACATTGCCAGAAACCGTACACGATGGCGCGTAGGCGTAGTAGAGGCCCTAGGACCCACAAGGGGATACAGGACATAAGTATGTATGGAATTACTCTACGCTTACAATCGGTTGTTTGCTCTCCTGAAAAGTTTCCATTTTGCTAGTTACAATACAACGGTATTCACGTGACTCATTCAATTGTAAACGTTCATCAGATACAGATAAGGAACTGACAGAGAGTGACAGAGGCCAGTCTGTTGAGTATGTTGGTTTAGCATTTAGTGTCGATATTTCGACAGTTTCGTAAAAAGATACAATAAATGTATGTTTAGCTTCCACTGCATTTTGTACAGCGAGTCCTGAATCAAAGCCCAAAAAAGCTATAAGGCATGAGAGAAAAGATAAAAAATTCATTGAAGTTGACTTCAATGGAACATAACTGCAATATAGGCGATGAGGTTCTGATGGACGGTTTGTTAGGTCATTAGCTCATTCGAATAAAAATTGCTTCATTCCGTTTATTTTATAACTTAATCGATAGGGCGATGGTCAACGCTTATTTGCTGCATCGACGTATACATGGCACGATTTTTGAGGTACCTGATTTTCGTGAAGAATTGCAGAAGTCTTATGCCATTTTTAGCAATCCACCGAAAGAAAACCCGTGGGCCGGCCATCGTTGAACGCATAAGAAGAGATGAGAAAGCGAATGTTAAAGGACATAGGTTCCTCCTCTAGATGGACGATAGCATTGGTCATATGCCAGACTTCTTGGATAGAAGCGGAAAGCGTATGTGCAAATCCCCTTGATGCAAATCCGAAAGGAGAGGAGAAAGCGAATGTTAAAGGACATAGGTTCCTCCTCTAGATGGACGATAGCATTGGACATATGCCAGACTTCTTGGATAGAAGCGGAAAGCGTATGTGCAAATCCCCTTGATGTAAATCCGAAACACAAGTGATTTGTGTGAAACGTAAGCAAGTAAGTAATTCTTCCATACATTTCACATGAAATAAGGATTCATCACGGTGGGCAAAAATCCTCTTCTCTAGTCCTCCCCGTGGGCGCCCGCTGGAAATGGCTAATCCTAGTTCACTAGGTTAGTGTCAGCTAAGACTAACACGCACGCATCAATCGTGCGCAGTGGTCATCGAGAATAAGGTAACAACAGATACCTAACTCCCTGGTGGTGTGAGCTTTAGAACCGTGCCGAGGGATGGAAGACTGGGGGTTAAACCAGTCCTAACGAGCTCCTGTGGGCGCCCTGGCAGGGCTCACAGTAAGTTGCGCCTTGTCTCAGCGTGCCGGTAAACTAAGATCGACCAGTTGTTCCGTGCCTACTCGTGAGAACCAAATGGAGAAAAATTTAAACAAAAAAACAAATACAAAACAAAAAAAAATACAAAAAATACAAAAAATACAAAAAAATTATTGCATACCTGGGGAAGTACTCTCTGAGCAGACAAGGATGGAACTGGGGGTCAATGACGTAGTGTCATCCCCACAGTCTTCCACGTCTGAGCTAGAGAAGGAGATTGAGGACGTGTTACTGGCCAGCGACAGCGAGGATGCGGACAGCACACTCACTGACGCTAGCGCAGTGGGAAGTGAGCAGGCTAGTACTCTCACTTCCGTAACTAAGGGCGATAGTGGGTTGGCGGGTACTCCCATTTTATTAGAGCAGGGCAGATGTGAGTTGGCTGGTACTCTCACAGTAGTTAAAAAGGGTAACAGTGAGTTGGCTGGCACTTCACTAAATGTGAAAAGGGAATAGTGACCACAGGAACTGGTAGCGCAGTTGGCGAGAACTCTGCTGCTCCTAGTTTCTCTGAGGTCGTGCGGAAGGGTAGCAGGAAAAACGCACACCAACTGGAGAAGATGCTTGTGCGCAATGCTCGACGAAAGGTCGAGAGTGCTAAGCGCAAAGTTGAACAGTTCGCGGGGTGTGACGTTGACTCCTTGGGATGCTTGGGATAGGTTGCAGCTTGATCGGGCTAAGGTAGTCTTAGGCGATGAGGCTGCGAGGAAGATAGCAGCCGCACAGGCAGGTGAGGCTAGAAGTAGGGAGGAGCTGGGGGCCTCTACGAGTGGAGTGGAGCCTCCCAGCAATATTGTGGGCACAGTCAGGGGGGGAGACTTCAGGTGCGGGGGCTAGTAAGGTGGCGTTCCAAAGCAAAAGGAGTAGATCTGACGATGTCGTGGAACCGAGCGCGGCGAAAAGGGCGAAGGCTGGTATTTCGCCTTCGGCGCGCCCGAACTACGACCCGGAAGACGAGCTCCTTGTTGCTATTGTTAACGAGCAGGAGCCCTGCGATCGCCTGACCATGGACCAGTGGATTACCATCGAGGAGAAGTTTCAGGATGCTCTGTGGAAGAAGATGTCTTCCACTGAAGATAGTGACCTTCAATTCGATGGTGCTGGATGGGAAGGGGGCCGGAAGGTTGTTGCCTGTGGGAACAAAGCCTCTGCTGACTTCCTCAGACAGTTCATTTCGGAGGTTGGGGAAGTATGGAGCGGGTCCCAGCTCAAGTGCGTGACGGTGGCGGAGTTGGTTAGATACACTCCGCCCAAAGCTTGGATCTGGGTTCCGCTGCCTTACACCTACCCAGAAAAACTGCTTGGTCTCCTCCACATGCAGAACAGGGAGTTGAAGGCCGATACATGGAGGGTGCTGAAGACAGGTCCTGGGAAGCAGTTTGGTCAGCACTTTTTGCTGGCCCTAAATAGGAATTCGCTGCCATTCCTTGAAAAGACCAAAGGGATGGTGCGACATAGCATGGGGAAGGTCATGCTAAAGCTCATGACCAAGGGTGTGGAGGAGGAAGAGGAGCCTAAAGATAATGGAAGTGATGCAAATAAACCTGCATCACAGTAAGGCTGCGACGGCATGCTTGATCAACTATATTATCAAGCACGACGTCTCGGCCGTACTGGTACAAGAAAAATAGGAATTGTACGTTGTTCTACAAAGCGAACGAAGGTAAAATCAGGGCTTGTATACTTTTAAAAAACAATATAAGGGCATTTCTTTTGAATAATTTCAGTGACGGCGATCTAGTAGCAGTCTCCTGTGAAAGTGAGGGAAGAAAATCGCTGTGCCTGGTCTCTGCCTATCTCCCGCATGAGCTGGCGGAGATTCCATCTGGTAAAATGAAGCAGTTGGTAAGGAAGGACAACTGGCTTTTCATCGTGGGCTGTGATGCAAATGCGCATCACTCGCAATGGGGTAGCAGTGATACCAATACAAGAGGTGTGTGTCTTTTCGATTTCATTCTTTCGACCAAGCTCACCATATGCAATAAGGGATCTACGCCAACTTTTATAGTAAGGAACGGACAAGAAGTGATTGACATAACACTAGCTTCTTGCTCTGATCACCTAACGGTAGAAAAATGGAGGGTTTTCTAGGAGGCATCTCTTTCTGAACACAGATGGATACGCTTCCATATTAATTTCCAAACTAGGGCTAGCAACAGCTAAAGAAACCCTAAGAGTACAGACTGGAGTATGTACACAGAGCTAGTAAGGAAACATCTTAAGGATAGGCCTATTCGCAGCGGCGATCCACAAGATATAGATAAGGCGGTAGACAACTTAAGCAAAGTAATGAACATGGCATTTGAAAGGGCCTGTCCACTAAGAAAGAAGTCCAAGAGGTCCCAACCTCCTTGGTGGAGCAAGGAAATCAACTCCAAGAAAAAACAGGTTAGGTATTTCTACAACAGGGCCAAAGAAATAGGGGACGGTACTACATGGGATGAATATATGGACCGCAAGCGGGAGTTTAAATACTTAATTAGGCAATCAAAAAGAAAGTCGTGGAAGGATACCAGTGAAGCTTCCAGACTTCGCAAGATGCTAGCTAAAGACACTTCTGTCCCAAGCTTCATCAAAAAATCTGACGGCTCGTGGGCAGAAAGTAGCGAAGAAGTTTTAGAAACGTTAATTGAAGCTCACTTCCCCGGAAGTAGATCGCCAATGGATTCTACTACTCATGGCTACTCGTATATTGGTAGGTCAATAGAGGACGACGTAGAAAATCTCATTACATGGAAGAATCTGCGATGGGCTATTATGTCATTCGCACCATTCAAGGCACCAGGCCCTGATGTAATTTTGCCAGCTTTGCTGCAAAAATCTCCAGCCAAGGTCAGAAACAGGCTTAGGGAAATTTTTAAACATTGTTTAAGGTCATGCTACGTACCAGTGGCATTGAGGGAAGGGCGGGTTATATTCATACCTAAAGCAGGTAAACCAAGCCACACTTCAGCGAAAGACTACAGACCCATAAGTCTCTCGTCATTCCTGCTCAAGACACTTGAAAGGCTTCTTGATATTCACATCAGAAGCAAGTGTTGCAACGGCATTCTATGCAAAGGTCAACATGCATATTTGAAGGGGAAATCGGTGGAAACAGCTCTACACGACGTAGTAGGGAAGATAGAAGCTAGCCTTCACTATAAGGAATTTGCACTAGCAGCCTTCCTAGACATAGAAGGTGCTTCAATAATGTAGAAGGTAGGGCCATCAAACAGGCCCTGGAATCTATGAATGTCGAGCATAGCCTTACCAATTGGCTCTGCAATATGTTCGGCACTAGAAACATTAACTCCACTATCGGAAACAGTTCAATAAGAAAATCCGTTACCAGGGGGACTCCCCAGGGAGGCGTTATCTCAGCCCTCCTCTGGGTTCTAGTCATCGATGGGATACTTAGAGAACTAAGCAATACAGGTATAAGCATCACTGCTTACGCGGATGACGTGGTGATTTTAGTTCAGGGTAAGTTCCTCGATACATTAAGTGAAATGATGGAATCAGCTCTTAATAGTCTCGAAAAATGGGCTAGAGGGTGTGGACTACACGTCAACCCGGATAAAACTGAATTGGTACTCTTCAGCCCTATCTCGAACAACTAAGGAGACTCAATATAAGACCTTGATCATCCCAGTCCTACTTTACGGCGCTGAAACATGGACTTTATTAAAAGAGGATGAAGATATCCTTGGTCGCTTCGAGAGAAAAATTCTTCGTAAGATTTTAGGTCCCGTTTGCGTTGACGGGTTTTGGAGGAGAAGATTCAATCACGAACTATACGAGCTGTACAGCGACATCGACCTAGTCAAAAAACTGCGTATTGGACGTCTGAGATGGCTAGGACATGTAGAGCGAATGGACACCAACGCTCCGGCCCGCAGAGTCTTCGAATCTAATCCCGAGGGACGACGCAGTAGAGGGAATCATCGCCGTAGGTGGCGCGCACAAGTTCAAGGGGACCTCGACCAACTTGGAGTGCGCAACTGGAGGCAATTAGCTAAAGACCGAGCTAAATGGAGAGGCTTGTTGGTTGAGGCCCAGGTTCACCCCGAACTGTAGCGCCACCTAAGTAAGTAAGTAAGTACTTCAAACTGCCTAAGCTAGCAGGGGTGGAGCTTTTCCTTTCGGATCGCGCCAGATATCTTGGTATAATGCTGGATAGGAAACTAAATTGGAAACTTAACATACAGGAAAGAGTCCGCAAAGCATATAATGCTCTCTTCATCTGTAAGCGGACCGCGGGGAAAAAATGGGGCCTGAAGCCCGCAATGATGCACTGGCTATACATCATGGTAGTCAGACCCATCCTTACGTATGGGCCTCTTGTATGGTGGAAGACAACGAATACGAAAAACATTCGGGATATGTTGGCCATGGTACAAAGATCAGCCTGCATTGCCATCGCAGGTGCTCTACGCACAACACCTACGGCTGCACTCGAGATCTTCCTGTATCCCTTACCATTAGACCTACAAATCAAATTTCAAGCGGGCAACAGTGCGCCTCGGCTCACTAACTTTGGTCTCTTCAGGACCAATAACATAGGACACAGCTCCATTCTCAAGGAATCTTTTCCCGGAATCCCTGACGAATCGGACGATATACTTGGCACCTTAGACTTCGACATACTATACGAAGTTATGTATCCTATTAGAGAGGACTGGTGAAGGAAGACAGTCTCTGTCCACAACGAGATTGCAATATACACAGATGGTTCTAAGACCAGTGAGGGCACGGGGTCAGGTATTTACTCGAGAGATACGAACCTACAGGTGACCCTGAGACTTCCGGACACATGCAGTGTGTTCCAAGCAGAGGTTCTAGCTGTACTTAAAGCTGCGGAATTACTTGAGATGGGATCAATATCCGATAAGAATATCGCCATCTACATTGACAGTCAGGCTGCGCTAAAGGCGCTAGAGTCTTACGTCACCAAATCTGATATAATCAGGAATTGCCGCATAATGCTTAGGGCATTATGTACGCAGAACCGAGTCAGATTATGCTGGGTACCTGGACACTGCGATATTGAAGGCAACGAGCAGGCCGACGCGCTGGATAAAAGAGGAGCGGGGCTCCCACGTAGCGATATAATTGGTAGTATTAAGCCACCAGGGTGCGTGGCCAAGGGAATTATTCGGGATAAAATCATTGACACGGCTAATCTAAGATGGTCAAACATAGATGGTCACAGGGTGTCTAAGACCTTGTGGCCTGTGCTAGATCGTAGAAAATCTGGGGAGATAATCAAGTTAGATAGATCGAGGTTAAGAACAGTGATAGGAATACTCTCTGGCCACTGCCTCCTAAGGAGGCATGCCATGAGACTAGGGTTATCCGATACGAATGTTTGTAGGTACTGCGACGACCTACATGTCTCAGAGGATATATCTCATATACTCTGTGAATGTCAAGGAATTGCCATGACAAGGCTAAAGCATCTTGGAAGATACTTCTTCGATAACCTTGAAGAGGTGAGGTCCCTAAACCATAACAAGGATCTTTTCAGATTCTGTAGGGAGATTAATTGTTTGGGAGAATGGGTTTAGGTCTTCTGCCGTGAAGGTTCCCTAGGGATCGCGATGGGCCCACTTTGGTGCCTAGTGTTTTATGATAACCTCATAACCCTACCTAACCTAACCTAACCTAACTTACTTCTTCGATAACTTGGAGGAGGTGAGGTCCTTGAACCATAATAAGGATCTCTTCAGATTTTGTAGGGAGATTAATTGCTTGGAGGATTGGGTTTAAGTTTTTTTGCCGTGCAGGTTTCCTAGGGATCGCGATGGCCCCACTTTGGTGCCTAGTATTTTATGACAGCCTCATAACCCTACCTAACCTAACCTAACCTAAGGATTCATCACAATCATTTTTTCAATTTGCTATCCGTTTTGCACCCACATTTGAACTTTCTCTAAAGAAATAAAATAAAAAAAAATGTTTACCTCGCTTCTTTTTTTACCCACAACTAGGCAATAAAAGAGATATAGCTTTATTCTCACCTGGACAAAAATCCTGTGCATGATGTTTTTCTGACCCACATTTTTGCTTTCAAGCAGCTATTTCAACCCCCTCATTTAAAAAAAAAGAAGGTTAGCCTGCAAGAGGGCTAACTCATTTGTTTCAATAGGTGGCTAACTAACAGAAATGTGGGGCTTGATGATATTTCATACAAAATATTTCCAAATTTAAACAATACAACAACTTTTCGATCAAAGCGCCCTCTCTATGCTAGGGAGAAAACTATTCAAGCTCCCTTCGAATATTACACTGATTGTTGTGTTGGAAAACACAACCGATGACATCAATAAAACTTAATATCGTTGCGATCAATTATTTGAAGCGATACTTGAAAATCGTCTATATCTCAGATACGGCTTTGCTGATTTGACCAAACTTTGAACTTACGTCATTTTAGACACATGCTACAGAATGGCGTACCAATATTTTTTTTTTTTGTTTTAATAAACGCGTTGCGGTACTTTCGACTTATTTTGTATTAATATTTGAGGGATGAAGTATAATATGATACGTTTTTGGAAAGAATTTATTTGGAGATACTTTTTACCATTGAACTAAAATTAAAAACGGTTTTAAAAGCACTCGGTTGAGTGCGCATTGTGCAATATTTGCACGAACCATTTCGAGGCATTTCGAGATATATTTTCCTTCCTTGATATTTTTCGTATACGTATGTATGTTGATTGCCGTGACGACGCGACGCAGGGAAACGTCGCGGGCGGAGCACAATGAGCCAGCCCGGCAGCGGTGGAGCGAGGGGAGATCAACGTCTGGACAGTGAAGTTCTTGATATCGGTTTCTCTAAATTATCTTGTAGTCAGGTTTACCTTGCGCTCTCTAGAGTTATGAGTAAACTTTGAGGCATTCACCTCATTCATTTCGACCCTAGTCAAATTAAAGCTCAAGAAAAAGCAGTTGTAGATTATAACAGGCTGAGATCGGCTTTCCGAAAGGATCGAGATTTCATAATTTATCAAAGAAATAGAGTCAGGAAAACCGCAGATAAATAATGTCGTTTGCATCCAAATCTTGCAAATGCACAATCACCCAACGAATCTTCTGTGAAAGGAAAAGTGGGTACGAAATGAAAGTGAGTTTCTAAAACTGATAAAAAAAATAGAAGCGTCATCAACGGACATTTTAGATGCTGTAACTAAATATCATTTGGTCTTATAAGTGTCTGAGCAAAAAGTTATGAAATCCCACCAAAAACATACACGTAAAAGAACAGGACAACTTCTCATCAGTCTGGTCTGTCTTAAGAGGTTTTTCTGTAAAGTTGACACTGAGCAAGATATTCGCCTAAACCAATACTTGTGTCTCTTTTTTCTAAGATAGCTCCTATTTCAGGATGTTAAAAAAAAACTTGTTATACTCTGCATATACTTGTAGTTAAGTGATTAAGTAATTTCTTACAATTATTACCCATTTCAAGCTCTTTTCCGATCTAACGACTGGTTAGTTTTTGATTTTTATCTTGTCCACATTATCGTGTAGCTTGTATTCACCTATCACCTTTAACTATTCCTGAAAATGTTCGCCCGATACTCGTGGTACCGAAAACTGCTTTAACTTAAGCAAAGAAGCATTCCTTCCTACATATACGAGTACATGTGCATAGCTACCCTATAAAATAAAGAGGTAAATATGCTTTTTGGCCACACCTCCAATTTGGTTTGATATGCACTTTTAATTGCATCTGCCAACATTGTACCAGATTACCCTAACAACTCAATTTCTCTGTAATTATAATTTTTAAAACAATCTCGTAATGTTGCATTTTGGAAGTTCTTCCGTTCCTTAGACATTCTCGAACGAAGAAGTACAATCCCAGCATATAAAACGACCATTCCATTTTCCTACTTGCTGAGTAATTGCATTGAGTGGTTCCCTTTTTAAAAGCATTCCGTCTCTTTTTCAATTACCCATATGGCCAGAGTCCGGTGCAGGAAACAAAAAGGCACAACTGTGGTGCAAACAAAATTAAGATTTTCATAATTTCCTCAAGGTCCTCGCCCCGCCACTCACTAAGAAACCGCATGAAGTCATCCAAAAAACGATTCGATATCTCAATTTACCGCACACGATGTTTCCAGGAGTATAGAAGAAGTCTTACTGTGATGTGGTGGCGGCTACCAACAATACCATCGACGAAGGGGAACAAAAATTCGCAAAAGATCAAAAAGTAAGAAGAGATCGCGCAATAAGGATGCATCCATCCACTCGTTCACCGCCAACTCTGCACCCAAAGCATCGAAGAGATAAAGACCGCAAAATAATTAATTACTGGGCGGACAATGGGCGTTCTTCACTTTGCCGCGACTGCCATTAAATTTAGGTTATGCCCTCTCGATCAATGTAGGACCGTTTTTGTGGTCCTATCCCGAAGGAACTAATTTCTTCAAATGTTGTTCTTTTTATGGAGTTTTATTTGTTTTTATGTTTTTCTTTTATTTCTTATTTATTTGTTTTAGAATTTGTTCACGGTATCCTTTGTGCGTTGTCAGGATCTACAACAACTGTTGAAAGGCTAATGATCACCGTTCTGGTCATCGATATAAGATCGGAACTTATAAGGCAATAATTATTTGCTTTTTCTTTTCCCTTCGGTGAGAAGGGAAACCCCAGGAACTTGTGAAAACCGCAAAACCAGTCATCAGTTGCAGTTGGTTGCTTGCTTGCTTGAGGTGTATTCGCTAAGTCCTTTTTGGTGAAAACCAAACCGATTGATGCGAACATAATAGAATGCGTTAGCATTTCGATTACGCGCATGTCCTGGATTTCTTTCTCTTCTTATTTTTTTTTTCAAATTTCCAAACATCTGATACGACTTAATGATCCTCGACTAAGCATTCTGGTACTCATGAGTGTACTCATACATACACGGTGGCAATAGTTTGTTCGGAGCGATTAGGTATTCACATATGCATGTCCTATTTGCGGTTTAGCAGGCAAAATGACACATCATGAACTGAAGGCACATTGTTATAATTTAGGTCCGTGTTCCGGACTTTCCATTGTGTTGGAGATTATCCTGTGCATTGGGTACACCTAATTCGAGGGTAATTACATGCTTGAGAAGATTTCGAGTTGACGTTTAAAATACGTTCTGATGTTTGTTTTGTGCTTTTTTTGTTTGCGGTGTGGAATTAATGTTTTGATCACTTTTCAAATTTCGACGGCACACGTTCTTTGGATTAGTGTGCCGAAAATTCCCAAAGGGTCGCAAAAACTGAAGAGGCTTTAAGTAGAATGGAAATGAAAAGGTAATGGGTGTGAAGCAGATCGTTTTTTCATTGAAAAATATGAATATGAATGTGAATACGCGCATTTCGTAAAAGAACACGTGGAAAGGATCAGTGATTGTAGTATGATAATATGCCCGTCCATATAATTGGAATTATTTCCATTCAGAGGTTTTGCTGATGCCTAATGCATAACAGCAACATATTCTTCGCATAAGCCGACATCGGCAATATGAATGATCCGACAACCCGGTGTCTGTACTAGGCGAAGTCAAAATTATAGGCCCACTATGGTACCTAGTGTTTTATGATAACCTTAAAACCCTACTCAACCTAACCTCATCTATCAAGTTTTTTTTTTTTTTGGTTGCCCCTGGAGGTGCAGGAATCTTCAAGAGATACCAATGGTCCGTACCATTGGCTATGCCCGATTCATATATCTGACAATGCCATCAGTGCTAGTCAGTATATGCCTACGGGCTAAACCTCACCCCTCAGAGAGGCACTATGAGAACCGGCTGCGCGTACTCATAGTAGTAGGAAATTCGTCCCTCTCATTTTTTCATTTTTGTGATAACTACGACTAAGTTGCCTTAACAAGTAGTTTACGCTTCTGTAGTGTTAATCGCGTTAGGTAGGTAGCTTTCCAGTGAAGGCACCTACTAATACTGTCATTATATGCGGTTTATCCTTACGGCGCTAGGTCGAAAGGTCTTGTTCTTTGTAGTCCTCGCTCAAGGTTTGTCACGTCCATAGTACGGATTATTTCATTATTGCAGCGAACATGAAGACGGGTACGAAGTTTGCGAGCAAAGTTTGTTACTTCGTCCCTCACGGTAGCAATTCCTAGATCTCTGTGAATATCACTATTCCTTATATACCAAAGAGCATTCACGATTGCTCTTAGTATTTTGTTTTGAAATGCTCTACTAGCCATATTGCTTGGTTTGGTACAACCCCAAAGTTGTATACCATATGTCCAAGACGGGTTTAGCACTTGATTATACAGAAGCAGTTTGTTGTATACGCTTAACTTCGAGTATCTTCCGAGTAGCCAATACATTTCTCTAAATCTGATTTCGAGCTGTCCGCGCTTCTTTTTAACGTGTGGCTTCCACTTAAGTTTTGCGTCTAGGGTCATTCCTAGATATTTTGCTTCGTTTGCGTACGGTATTTGCACCGAGTTAATGGATATAGGTAAGTTGTTTATATTTCTTAATGTAAAATTGACATGCGTTGATTTTGTCTCATTGAGGACTTTTCGCCAGGTTTTTGTCCATTCGCATACCTTGTTCAAGCTCGTTGGAGTTTTCCCGTTGATGATTCGACTGACTCATCTGTTACGAGGATAGCCGTGTCGTCTGCGAACGTTGCTACAATGGTCCCTTCATCTTGTGGTATATCTCTTGTGTAGAGCAGGAACAGGATTGGACCGAAACACTTTGTGGAACACTCGCGTAGATTTCTTTGAAATCCGAATATTCACTCCCGTGTCTAACACGGAAAAGTCTGTTTTCAAGATAAGATTCCAATATTCTGTACAACTTTTCCAGTAAGATTACGCTTAGCTTATACCTTAGGCCTTCGTGCCATACCTTGTCGAAGGCATGCGATACGTCGAGAAAAGCGCTAAAGCATATTTTTTCCCTTCTAGAGCTTCTTCAATTTCGTTCGTTATTCGATACACCTGATCGATTGTGGAATGTTTGACCCGAAAGCCGAATTGATGATCCGGGATCAAGTGTCTTTCTTCAACTACTGGTTGCAATCGTTTCAGCAGAAGTTTCTCGAAGACCTTAGATATTATTGGCAGAAGTGAAATAGGTCTATATGATTTCTTGTCATTTGCACATTTCCCCGGTTTCGGAACCATAATAACTTCGGCGACTTTCCATTGCCTTGGAACATATAATAGACTTAAAGAAGTATTTATAATGTAGAGCAACTAACCAGCACTTTTTTCGGTAGCTCTTTCAAAATCTATCACGTCAAATCATATAACAATTGCTCGAAAAAATTATAACTGAATGGGAAACAATTGCCTTCTATCCGACTAGTTTTGACGCCACCAACGGAGTATGAAATAAAGAATAATGTCACTTTACGTCGCGCAATTACCCAGTTGGATTAGAAAAGTTATACTTTTAGACCTAAGTTAACATTAAAATCAAACAAAAAATATCAGGCAAATACAAAGAAGTATAACGCATATAGGTATGCAAAGTATACGCAGAAGGAGCATTTCTGTATTTCTAGAAAAGAATACATATGTATGTATAGATTTCTAGACCAAGAAAATAAGTCAGCAGATGCTGCTTATTTATTTTAAACGAATACTAGGAATGATAAAAAGTGCGAACATTCAAGTCTGGAATACTCTTATGGCCTTGTAGTATTTTTTGCTGTTGACATCATATTTTGACATGTTTACCATATTTGGCTCGATATATTTCTTCCCCACTTTCTCAGAAGCCATAACCTTATGAGACAAGACTTAACTCCTTCAATATGAAAGCTCGAGTCGTACTACTTATTTTTTTTTTGTCTTATACGAGTTCGTGAACTCCGTTTAGGCCAGTTAACATTGATTGGGAATATTATGGGCTTTTTCTCGAATTCGTTCCTGAATTTTGAGGTTGGATGGTATGGAAAATTAGTTAATAGTAGTATCGCGTGTGGTCGAAATTCGACCGAGCTTGGCTTTCATATTGTCATGTTTTGTCCAGATGCTTCTGGAGACACGGCATGAAGGGAGCGCCCTTCATCTTTTTTCTGCGTGCCGTTTGAAAACAACTGCTATATTTGATTTAACAAGTATTAGGGGAGGTAGGACTGAGCTTTGGACCATTGAAAGGTCTTGTTTTGATCCCTTTCTTGCCAATTCATCCGCCATCTCGTTCCCTGGAATTCTTTTGTGTCCTGAGACTCACCAGAGTGTTACATGGTGGCTTTGGGTAAGCATGTTAAGCTCCTGGCTGCATCGCTTTATTAGCTTTAATTTTATAACCGCGGATGAGATGGCCTTTATAGCAGCTTGACTATCTACGTAGATATCAATCTCATTTCTAGTAACAAGTTTCGTGGATAGTTCTCGTGCCGCCTCTGCTATCGCTAGGACTTCTGCCTGGAACACACTACTGTGGTTTGGAATTCTGCCTTAGTGATATTGCAATTAGGTTCCGCTGAGTAGATACCCGAACCCACTCCTTCGTTAGTTTTGGACCCGTCAGTGAAGACTGAAATACTATGCGGGTTAATGGCCCCACCGTCTTCCCTTGATGGAATGACCGTTTTGGAGTTTAGGCTGAAATCGGGGGATGGCGGCAGATAGTCTGTGGTGGTGTCTAGGTGAGCCCATCTTGAGATGCTATGATAGCCCGTGTGGCCCTTTCTCCATAGGTTGAATTCTTTTAGGCGTAGGGCAATCACTACAGTACGGAAGAAGAACTCGCGCGTTAAACGGGTTGGTCACTTAAACAAAGACCATCTAAAAAACGCAAGGCCGGCTCATCGCCAGAGGTTGTTCCGCAACACGAACCTAGTCGCAAAGCGCAGCAAAAAGCAGAAAAGCAAATTGAAAGCAAACACGCCCATCCACAAATAAATATTACAGGCGTTGCAGACTACAATTCTTTGAGGAAATTTTTAAAAACAACGATCGCTACTGAATTCAAAGTAACTTCCTTGCGAAACGATGCATGGAAAATCAAGGTTAATGAGGCTGAGGGCTCTCGGGCTGTATCTCAAAAGCTTAACAACGAAAAAATCCAATGGCATACTTACGAAGTCAAGTCTGAGAGACCCTTGAGGGTCGTAGCTAGAGGACTTCATCCATCGTGCGCTAAAGAAGGCGTTATAGGTGATTTACGCGATAGTGGTTAAAACATTCTGGACGCCGTGAACCTTTTAAAAATAGAGCGAAAACGACCTGACCGCCGAGAAGAAGCGATAGTGAAACGTAAACTTCCGCTTTGTGCTATCATTCCATAAAACGTAAAGCCAGGAAAAGATATATAATATTCGTATAATCATGAGTATGGTCGTTAAAATCGAGCCACTACGTGTCAACACGAAGACAATCCCTCAATGCAAGCGAAACCAGGAGTTTAATCTTACACAAGCGTACTGTCGGAAAGAGCCGTGCTGCGTTAAGTGCGCTGGAAAACACTCTTCGGAAAATTGCAGTTTGAGCAAAAATGAAAAAGCAACTTGCGTTAACTGCAAAGGAAGGCAACCAGCAAATTATCGCGGTGCGAGGTCGCTAAGGAAATACAAATGTGACGGAAAAAATCTACAACGCCGAGTGTACGGGGAACGACATCAGTCGATCGGGCTCCTAAGTCGGTAGAACGAATTGCTAAGCAGACTGAGCAGGCTCGTAAGCCAGTTGTACAGATTCCTAAGCCGACTAAAAGGACGCTCGAATCAGCACTGCAGACTCTTGAAACAGTCGATCAGCCTTTAAAGCCGGTTAAACGTAGGTCAAAGTCGTCCACTAAAATTGCTGAACGAAAAATAACCTTGAATAAGCCAGCGAACCCCAGTTGTCTGACGTATTCTCAGGCTGCAGTCAAAGCAACCAAACAAAACGACGGACCACCCTCTGATCCGTTGAATGAAATTCTGAACTGCATCTACGCTAAGTTCGAGGAACAATGTGAAATTGACAAACGGATTCTCGAACGTCTCAGTAACGTCGAAAGCTTTTGTATGGCTAACCATAAATCTAAATCTAAGTAAATATGGAATCTTTGCTTAAAATAGTAACACGGAATGCAAACGGACTCTTACAAAAATCTAAAGAATTAGAAATGTTTCTAATAAGAGAAAATATCGACACATGTTTGATCTCCGAAACCCATCTAACAAGGGAATCGCAAACAAAGATAAGAGGCTACGCTGGTCATCCATCTGATAGAGCGTGGGGCGGTTCGTCCTTATTCATTAAAACTAACATCGAACATTCAGTCGTTATAAGCTTAGATCTGGGAAAACTTCAGTTGTGCGCGGTGAGGGTTAAAAATAAATACCTGAGCTACAATATAGCATCTGTTTACTATCCGCCGCGATGCCCACTAGAAAAAGACGACTACTTTCGTGTCTTCAATGCCCTTGGTTCAAATTTCCTTACTGGTGGAGATTTCAACGCGAAGCACACCTTCTGGAGTGCAAGATGTACATATTCCAGAGGAAAAATTCTTTACGAAGTGGCAAATGAATTCGGTTGTCGTTTACATTCGACAGGAAAACCAACCTATTGGCCAGCCGATTCAGGAAAAATTCCTGATCTTATCGATTTTTTTTGTTTCAAAAGTGATTTACGAGAAGTTTATTACAGTCAAAGAATGTTTTGATTTCTCTTCTGATCACCCGCCTGTAATTTTATTACTTGGAGAAGCGCTGATCAAGAAAAAAGGACATTTAAGACTTACTAGCAATAGAACAAACTGGGAGGGCTTTAGAAATGATTGCGAAACAAATACCGCCTTAAATGTATCACTTAAAACACCTTGTGAACTAGAGGACGAAGTTGATCGTTTCGTGGAAACAATCGAAAGAGCGGCATGGAGAAACACTCCTTCCAGGAGCTATAAGATCAACCGCAACGAAAATTATCCCAGAGAAATCATTGAACTGGTGAGGGAGAAACGAACAGCAGGAAAGAAATGGCAAATCACTGTGCACCGCAGCATAAAACGGTCCTTAATCGACTATGCAATCGCCTTAGAGATAGTTTTCGCGAATTTAAAAGCAATAAGATAGCGACCTACCTTGAAAATCTCTCCCGTAAAAGAGAATCCAATTATTCGCTTTGGAAATCGTTAAAAGGCATCCGGAAACCTTAAATGCAAACACCACCGATTCGGAAAAACGACGGAAACTGGGCAAAGAGCGACAGAGAAAAGGCAGAACTTTTTGCTCTCCTCTTAGAAGAAACGTTTAAGCCGTTCGACGGCCCTTCGTTAACGCCCGACTCCCCAGTTACGACATCTGACAACTTTAAAGTAAAAAAAAATGCATTGATTGAACTGAGGGAAGTGATTAAAAATGTTAAGACGAGAAAAGCACAGGGTTACTACTTGATAACGGCGCAGGTAGTCAAGGAATTGCCGAATAAAGCTATTATCAAACTGCTCTATTTGATCAACGCTTCGTTCAGATTGCTCTATGTTCCGAGACAATGGAAAGTCGCCAAAATTATAATGGTCCCGAAACCAGGAAAACCGCTAAATGAGAAGAAATCATATCGGCCTATTTCCCTATTGCCGGTAATCTCGAAAACACGTCTACAGCCCGTAATCGATGAAAGACGTTTCATTCCTGACCATCAGTTTGGATTTAGAATCAAGCATTCTACAATTGACCAAGTCCACAAAATAACTGACGTGATTGAGAAAGCTCTGGAAGAAAAAAGCAGGAAAGCAAATCTACTCACGTCAACTTTACGTACAAAAATGTGGATAGATTGCCTATATATCTAAGCTCGGCTCAAATATCGTACGCGAACGAAGCAAAATATCTAGGAATCACTCTAGATGTTAAGCTCAAATGGAAATCGCACGTAAAAAAGGAACGCGATGAGCTTCAAAACAAATACCGACAAGGCTACTAGGAAAACATTTGAAGTTGAGCCTAGATAACAAACTGCTTATCTATAAGCAAGTGCTAAAGCCTGTGTGGACATTGGTATACAACTATGGAGTTGTACCAAGAAAAGCAATAGAAACATCATACAAACTATTGAAAACAAAGTTTTTAGAACGATCGTCAACGCACCGTGGTATGTACGTAACGAAGATATTCATCGAGATCTGGGAATTCCCAGCGTCGTCGAAGAGATAACAAAATTTGCGCGTAAACACAAAGATGGTGTTCACGGCCATTGTAATCGTACTGTCTTTCAACTACTTGACGCGAACAATTCAAATCGTCGTCTTCAAAGGACAAAACCTTTTAACCTCGCGTCATAGCATATGCCAGTCGTGAAAAACGCAGGAACTTTCATTGGAATTTAACCTGTCTAAAGTGCTACCTTTATTTTTAATTACATACGATCATCTTTTTCTAGAATCACGATTCTCGTAAGCGAAAATGAACTACTGGATAAGCATCGGCTTAGTTGTAGTAATAATTTTGGGGAGAGGTGTTTGTTTTAGTGAGTAAAAGTCTCACACTACCATAAGCACGCGTGGTCGGGCCTTATGGTGTCTTTGGAAGATTTTTCACCTGCTCTCGGCAAAAAAAAAAAATCGTCGAATGCTTACATTATTATTATTAAGCATTATTTTCTTCTATAACCGGTTGGAGACGCCTTAGTAATATCCTCTCGAAAATTTGAAATTGTTAATGAAAGTAATGACATTTTTATCCGTAGTAGTCTTTGTACCTCAAACAATGATTTAACAATTGTTCATTAAAACATTAGAAGTTTACGGAAGAATTATGACTGTTTTTGTTCATATTTACATAGTTGCTTTAATGTTCTACCTCAAATTATTGTGCTTACTGAAATCTGGGTGTTTAATCATGAATTGTGTCAATTATCTCTTCCGTGCTTTGATCTATATGCAAAGTGTAATGAACTTTATGCAGCTGGTGGTACTGCTATTTTAGTAAAAAATAATGTTAAAGTGGTGGTTAATACCCCCGATCTGGAAAGTGCTGATTGCGTTGTTGTTAAATTAAAAATTGGTAAGGATTCTGTTGTCTTAGTGTGCGTATATCGATTGCAGTTTGTATCTTGTGAAATCTTTCTTAAAGAGTTTGAAGGTTTACTATGTTCAATTAACTGTGAAAATGTGTATATTGTTGGCGATCTTAATGTCGATATCTTAGACTTTCCAAAGGCAAGTGATGATTATGTTCTCCTTCTATCCTCATTCGGATATCAATCATTAATAAACGTGCCTACGAGAGTATTCGGTGAGTTGAAGTCCTGTACCGATCACGTCATTTTAAAGTCTAAAAATCTTCACAATGTGTACCCGTATGTTCTACAACTGGATATAACGGACCATTTTATGACAGGAATGTTTCTGAAAGAATTCCAAAGTAAACTGGGTAAATATCGTAACACTCAAGTTCCTACTGCGACTGTCCTAACATTGCTTTTTCCACTTTTTTAGAAAAGCTAACATTTTATATCAATGCTTGCAAAACTGAAAGGTCTAGAAAAAGATTAAAAAAACTGAAGCCATGGATCACTTATTCTATCTGTGCAAAAATTGGTTCTACACAAGGAACAAGCATAGATTAAGTGAACCATCAATCAGCCAGAAATACAATCAATTTCAGGGTAGAATATACACTCTTATAGCTACGCAGAAAAGTCTTTACTACAGGGACAAGTTTGCCAAAAATAGATTTAATGCAAGAGGTCAATGGCAAATAGTTTACAATTTTCTAGGTTAAGATACATATAAAAAAACTTGAAGTCCATACTTTTAGATAATAACTTAGTCACCGGTGATAAAGCGATAAGTAATGGCCTCAATAAATATTTTAAAAATATAGCTAACATATCTAAGCCTAAAACATATTTTCATCTCAATGAATTCAATCAAATATTGTTGCTAGATAAACCTAGCTCGTCATCCTTTTTCTTTGGTCCAGTTGAGACTCATGAAATTTAGCTGATTATAAACAGTCTAAAAGCTAAAAATTCTTGTGTAATTGAAGGAAATAGTAGTTCAACTCTTAAAAAGATAGCTAGGCATATTTTATATCCCCTCACATATATTATAAATAAGAGTTTCGAATGTGGAAAGTTTCCTGATAGTCTAAAAACGGCAATAATTGTACCAATCCTTAAGAAAGGCGATTCTAGTGATCCTAATAACTATAGGCCTATATCTCTACTGTCAGTTTTCTCAATTTTTTTCAGAAAATAATAGTACTTAAAATGCTATCTTTTCTAGAAAAAAATAGATTTTTGGCCGAGTCACAATTTGGATTTATAAGGGGTAAGTGTACTGAAGATGCAATAGTCGATTTCTTAAGCGATATCCACCTTGCTCTTGATAGGAATCAGAAAGCAGGTGGACTATTTCTCGACCTAACGAGAGCTTTTGATCTCGTGAATCACGAGATACTTTTTCAAAAGTTAAGCACAGCTGGTTTTAGAGGTAGCGTAAGTGAGTGGCTTGCTTCATTCTTACTAAATAGAAAATAGCGAATAAGAATAAATGGAATCTTAAGTGAGGAGGAGTTGTGCACCAGTGTTGGTGTACTCCAAAGCTCCGTTCTTGGTCCAATTCTCTTTCTCATTTATATTAATTCTGTTTTCAGCTTACCGGCAAATGGTTGTTTAATTGGATATGCGGATGGCCTGGCACTTTCTTATAAATCTAACTCCCTAAATGACTTAAGAAATCAAATGGAGCAAGACCTACATTTGCTTAGCATCTGGTTTGGCTTTCATGAAATGATACTAAGCAAAAAATCTAAAGCTTTGCATTTCTTGGAAGGCTCACATAATGTCCGTTAAAAGATTGATGTTTGTCTCAACGAATAAAATTTACTATTTACTTAAGCTTATTCCACAAAATTTGCTGCATATTATTTACTTCGCTTTGGTCCAATCACGATTGGAGTATGGTCTTGTATGTTGGGATAGTGCCTATTTAACTAGGTTGAAACCAATAACTGTTACCCAGAAAAGAGTTATAAGACTAATCATGTTTATGAATAGGACTGCGTCTTCATTGCCCTTATTCTAAGCCATGAAGATCCTCCCACTCAGATACCTATACATCTATAAGGTCCTTAAAATTTTCTTCGTGAGAAGTTGGAATATACATTTCAGGACAAATATGGTGCATTCACTTACTTGGTTTTACGCAGTAGATGTCCCGGTAGTTAGGAAAGAACGTAGTAGACGCTTTTTCAAGAACATTGCACCTTATATTTTTAACAAGCTGCCGAACGAATTATGTGCCTTGGTTACTAATCCATATAAATTTCTTTAGAGACTTAAAGAATGGCTACTTTCCTGATCCGAGGTTGAGACCTTGATTAATGTTTTGTCCTAATTGAAAAAAAAAAAACAAATCCCGTACAAAAAAAAAAAAAGAACAAAAAATACAAATGAACGATCATTACTTTCTACAATTTTTACTGTTCTCTATCATTTTCCCTCTCCTGCCTCTTCCTTTTAGTTTCTTTCCCCTCCGTGTTTAATGTTCATTTTAATTATGTATATAGACTACATTTTTGTTTGCCTAAATTGTTGCATCCAACTATCGATATTTTTACTTCCTTTCTCTTTTTGCTCAGGCTAAATACTTTAAAACTACGTATGTGTATATATAGTAACACTCTGCGCACTTGTCACTGGTTATTAATGAACCAGAAAGTGCATCATGATATAATACCCAGAATTTCCATTTTTAAAAGCATTTCGTATACAATTACTTAAATGAATTATTTTACAATATGTTAACTTAAATTTTAAATGCTAATCATATTAACTCTTCAATGTAAGATATATGTATATATAAACAGGAATTCGGAATTATCACAAATACGCAAAGACGTCCGCTTTTTCTTTATCTTCCCTTGCCCATTCATTTTGATTTAATTTAATTGGTGGCGCGGGGACTTTGGGCCTTTTGGTGCTTTTAACGGCTTTCCAAAGTGAATTATTGGAATCTTTTTTCGCTGTTAAACTTTCAAGGTAAGGGCCTATTGCACGATTCTTAAAATCCTTAATAGTCTTCTTCAACGAATTGCACAGACGATTCAAGTGAGCTTTATGCTGCGGAGCACCACTCTGTTGCCATTTCTTACGCGCTCTTCTTTTTTCCTTAACCAATTCTTTCATTTCCGGAGGATATCGTAAACCATATCTATCCGGCGTTTTCCTTGAATTGGGCGTATTATTCCAAGATGCGAGCTATACGATCTCGACGAACCGATCAACTTTAACCTCAAGTTCATAAGGTGTCATAAGTGGAACGCTCAGTTCAACATTATCTTCAATTTCGTTCCTAAAGCCTTCCCAGTTAGTTGTTCAGCCAGTTAATCTCGCTGGCTCTAGGTTATAGACTAGTTTTCGCTGATTGTTAAAATAACCGCGGAATGATCAGACGACAGATCAAAGCTCTCATTAACTTTTATGTTGTTGGTAGATATTCCTTTCACAACGAAAAAATCTATCAGGTCATGTATTTTCGAAGTATCAGTTGGCCAGTAAGTCGGTTTACCCGTCGAATGGAAATCACAACTGTACTCCATACCTGCCCCATAGAGCATTCTACCTTTTTTCGAGCTGTATCTTGAGCCCCAGAACGTGTATTTTGCATTAAAATCGCCACCAATAATGAAATTAGGTTTCAGCGATTCAAACAAGTTAGTAAAATCACTTTTCTCAAGCGCGGGACGAGGTGGACAGTAGATAGATGCGATTTTAAGAGTGCGCTGACTATTTTTAACTCGAATCGTGCACAGTTGCAACGTTCCAAGCTCTATCTTTAGGTCTTCGGATTGTTCGATACAGTCTTTAATAAACAAGGATGATCTGCCTCTAGCTTTTCGTGGAGGGTGGCAAGCGTGGTAATCATTATAGCCTTTTATTTTTAAATGCGACTCGTTTTTTACGTGTATTTCAGAAAGTAAGCAAATATCAATATCTTTTTCACGCATAAATATTTCCAATTCGTCAAGTTTTTGCAAAAATCCGTTTGCATTCCAAGTACATATTTTTAACATTCGTTTATCATTCATATTCTAGTTGAAGTACGCGTTTTCCGTGAATTATTTTCAAGCAGCCTATCGAGAATAATTTTATTCATTTTGCTTTGTTCTTCAAATTTTTCGAGAATAACTGAGAAAACATGAGAGACAGGGTCCGTCGAAATTTCAACGCCCTTTGGTTTGACGGATGCCCCGGCCTGAGCATAAGTCTGCACTCCTGCTGTCCGAGGGTCACTACCCGGTGGCTTTTCCAATGTTAACTTTGCAGTACCGTTTCTTTTAAGAACAGAGGTCGAGGACTTCTCTGTTGTCACTTTTTCCCTTACCTTTTTGGAGTCTGAACCCGGTAGTTTCAGTTTTCCTTGTTTCTTCTGCGCGATCTTACGCTTTGGCTTAATTTGCAGTTTTGATTATATATTAAGGGACTTAAGGAGCGCATCTCTCCGTTTTTACAACTCCTTAGCTACTTCACAGCCTCTATAATTTGCCGGGCGCTTTCCCCTACAATTTGCACATGTTGTAGAAGTTTGTTTGTTTACTCCACAGACTTGGATGATTTCCGGCGC
Source organism: Brachypalpus laphriformis (assembly GCA_945910035.1). Taxonomy (NCBI): domain Eukaryota; kingdom Metazoa; phylum Arthropoda; class Insecta; order Diptera; family Syrphidae; genus Brachypalpus; species Brachypalpus laphriformis. The sequence continues at coordinate 138,067,898 of OX246756.1, forward strand.
ATTTCACACATCGCGGTTCTTTTCTGCAATACTTTGCGTATGATTGAATCCTTGTCATCGTTTGCACTATCAACCTTGTATTCTTGCGCATGGGTTCGATTTTGACTACGACATTCAGAATTATTCTTATTTCGTAAATCTTATCTAAACTCTCAGCTTTATCAAAGGTTAGCATAAAAAGAGGAAGCCCGCGCTTTACCGTCGTTTCCTCGCCTTCCAATTTTTGTTTTTCCTGTTTAATTAAATTTACCGCATCGACGATTTGAAAGTTTTTGTTCATCAAATCGTGAAGAACATCTTCCTTTAAGCATGAGGTATGAAGCCCCTAGCTATGACCCGTATCGGTCTTTCAGATTTATTTTCGTAAGTATACCACTGTATATTTTCAGTATTCAGTATACCTGAAGGTTAGACTTTACTGCTTTAGCTGCCATCTTTGCTTTTTTGCTTATTCTTCGTGATGGTGGCGATGTCGTGTCGTTATGCCTACCTCTCCTGGAACAGCTCGCAATCGGCCGATAACCTTGTGGCCCCATCCGAGACGAATGACGGGGGTTAAGTCTGCCCGCGACTGAGGTGGAAAACAAGAGGCGTCCCCTTCTCGACTCGAACAGATTCCTGCCAGTGCCCCTAGTCTGCCCTGCACTGCGTCCTCTAATGCCTGAATCAGCAACGGAACGTCTAACAATCGACCCAAGTCTAGATTGTGAGTCCTTGCCTGAGCCGGTTGTAAGTGATTTGGTTCTAGCCGCAGCTGAGGTGGATGGCAAGAGGCAATCCCTCCTCACCGCGGTCAGTCCCCCACCAGTTCCAGTTGCGGGTGAGTTACGTAGCGTGGTTATCGTAGTCGCCTTATTGGAGCAACTTGCAACCGGCTCAGGCCCGGGTGAGTCTGAGTCGGTAGCTGGCCGAAGTCCCTCCGCAGCTGAAGTGGGGAGCAAGAGGCTTTCCGCCCTCGCCGTGAGGAATCTTCTTTCCGTACGGCTTATCTTGTTTAGTCGAGTTGACCTTTTGAGCGTCAGCGTGTTAGTGGCTATTTTCAGAGCCACTCTTTCCTTGTCTGTGTAGGACTCCGGATCACACTTTTTGAGCCGCCGTATTAGCCTAATAGCGTTGCGTATTCGGTTACGTATTACCGTCTGTTTTGGATAGTTACTAGTCACGCCTACTTTAGGTGGTCGGGCATGTCCCGAGCGCCGTTGCTACATGCGTTAACTACTGTCGTAAAACTACAAGCTGAAGAATAAATAAAAGGTACAGCAAGGCTCCATTCGCCTGGTTGTCGAGGTGTTGACGAACCCTTTCCGCGCGAGCAGCTAAGGCTAGTCACATTGGAAGTGTCCATCTTGACCGCAGCATCCTCCAGGATCATCCTCTCACCCAACACTGGGACTACACCAGCCATTGAATCAGAAGCTTCATCTGTTGGCTTCCGCTTTTCTACTGAACGATTTTCCCCCGGATTTGCCGATAGGATCACCCTATGTCGAGCGTTGTAGAGTCTCTTCCGCTCACATTCTGTAAGTTCCTCCCACTTTTTTGTCCCTAGTCTCCGGATTGTCAACTTGCAGTTCTTAGACCGCTTGGAGGATGTCGACAGGTTGGAGAAGGATGAGCTGGACCAAGTGTCGCTTGATTCTAGAAAGAGGTTTTCTAGATTGACGTCAATCACTCTAACGCTTTCGTCATCCGAAGCACGGAGAAGAACTGCTTCTTCATCCACACCTACACCTAGATCGGGTTTTATAGAGCTAGGAGTGCCCGATCGAATTAGACGTTTCGCTTTTGAATTTTTATTATTGAAATTAGACATGTTTCGGTCCCACAAGTAAGGGGGAAGAAGATGTCCGCCTGCACTCACCCTCTGTATGCAGGTAAGAGGAATTAGGGTAAAACTGAAGTTACTCAGGTATTCAGAGTTTGCGATCGCGACTGAGCTTTCCCCCAGCCATGCAGGCCTCGGCGCGTCGTACCTTGCCTTGGGTGATCACCTTTTGATCTCTAAATCCTCCCATTCAGTCGAGCCGATACATGGGAAAACATCTAGTTGGACACAGACTGGATTTAGTTATTCTCCTCGGCTCTCCACCACGACAAGGTAGGGATCAAGGAGAGGGAAAGTATATATAGAGAGCGAATTATTGCTGTAGTAGCTTGAAGCTCAGATGTTAGGTTTCAGGAAATCTCCGACGGTGGCGTCCAGATAACTGGAGAGATTTTTGTTTCTGATTCACAGCATTTTTTTCCCGATCAACCGATGTTATAGGCATATGAATCATTCAACATAGCAAACAAATTTTCCAGCCATATGACCAATGTACTGCCAGTGAAAAGCCTTAACAATGGTGTTTACACACTCTTTATGTCTTGTGAAATAAATTAATGTTGCTGTCATCAGGATTTGAATCGATGACGTTACCACTACACTATCGCTATCACTTTATTTACGTTGGGTTCCAGATTTTGGGCCATTAAATGCTGGTCTACTATCCTATGTATAAGTAGGCAAGCATCGTCAATGTAGTCTAGATATTTAAGATAAAATGTCATAGCCCATTTGAGTGCGTGGTTTCCCGGAGTAAATCGCTAATGACCTCTAAGAACGACAGCGGTGAAAGTATGCACCGCTTTCGTACTGTACTTCAAAGTATTCCGACACCTTACCATAGGGAAAAACTTAATACTTAACCCCTCAGATGCAGTCTTTATAATAGCTATGAGTTTTTCTATAATGCCTTTCCTGCGCAAGCAGAACCAGATAGCATTGCGATTCGAGCGGTCGGAAGACTTTTCAAATCCGATGAACAGTAGCTGTAGTGGGAGGCTTTATTCGACGCAATGTTCTATGATGATCCACAATGTGCATTTGTGTCTATGCAGAAGGTTCCAACTCGAAAGTCTGGCTGTTCCATATCGGGGGTTAATCTGAATACTCTTCAATTGAGTCAAAATTTATTGCAACCATTGTCTTGGCTACGGTCGACAGAACGCCTATACGTATATCTATCCAGTTTTCACTCTCCATTAAGCTGCCCTGTTTTCGGAGCTGAATGGTATTCCCTCTATTCCACTTCTGTGTGACTCTATGAATTAAGAACTAATATTAGTTTGTGCAAAAAAAAGGAAGAAGAACAGGCGTTGAATTGTGCCGAGAGAATTTAAGTAGGTAAGTCCAAGAAAAATGTAAGTCCTAAGTAACTGTACTAACAAGAACTAAACAGATAAAGGTTTAGGTACATTTTCCAATAAAGAATTATGCAGATGGAAAATGTCTCTTAAATCGATTTGTACATACTCGTAGTAGTAAACTATACCGCCTTGAACATAATTTAGCATATGCATATATGAATTACGCTCCTCTTAATCTAACACGTACATATGTACGAGTATGTGCTTTTCATCAACAACTGAAAGAATGCTTTACAAAGTCCCCTTATATGTTGAATTGACCTGAGGCCCTCTCCCATTTTCCCTGCAGCACATATTTTGACAAGCTAACAAAACAAGAATGAAATTCAAATCAAAATGATATCCATGAAATACTTACATCCTTTTCCATCATCCACCAATCACTGCCAACAAATTATCATTAATCACCGATTTCGTTTTCATTTTATTCCCTTTTTTTCTCAGTGTATATAAAATTTCTTAACATCAATTAGGTGTAAATATGATGGATCGCTTATGATGATCCTTACACGTCTATCGAGTTGTTCCACTCGATTTGAGAGTTGCGTCCGTCTGCAAACAAATTTGAACGAATTTTCGATTCAGCATAGATACACAATCTGCAATCACTCCTCTTCCTGTCTGTCTGACTGGCTGTATGTGCCTGCCTGGCTGCATTCATGCCCTTTGGCATCATCTGTTGGACACCCCGATCAATCCATCCTTCATTTTTCCTGTACGCGGATTTGTTCAACGTACAGACACAGACCGTCGATTCTATTGTAACAGTAACAAGCCGTGATATGCACCCTAACGCGATGATGCCAATAATCGATCTTTGTGTGTAACAACGTAATCCCGTCGATCTCTGGGTGCTGTTCTTTTGCTTCTTTTTGCTTTAGGCCTGGAATTTCGTTTTTGAAATAGATTTTCGAGACGACTGATAATGAAAGGAAGGGGGCCAAGAGAAACAAAATAAATAAATTGAAGCCTTGTGATAGATTAGATCGTGATATCAATTAATCATAACGAATTATTGATTGAACTAAAAAAAAGAACATGATGAGCGGTAAGGTCTCCTACGTGGAATCTCAATTTGGCGCCCATAAGCCTGTGTTGGAAGATGAGTTTATAGGTGAAATCTAAAAAAAATTCTCATGTAGCTCACATCTGACATGAAAGCTACAAGAATTTCGTGATTTTTTTAAGGCATCGATACCTACATACACGCATGTGCTGTGCACCTACTTACTTTATTCGAAATTATGCTATATGTATAACGCCTGCTAACATATCTTTGCTTTTTGTTTTGTAGTGTATTTTGTGCGTATTGTATTCTCAACGTTACTTTGGGAGTAGTTTGTCTTAAACTTTGTTAGATGATATTTTGTTACCTAGTAAGAATTGTATGAACATTTGTCTGAATGAAATTGGTCTCTAAAGCTCCTGCGAGTCTAAGAAATGCCTTTTAGGTCTTACGACTCTATGAAGGAAAAATTCCGAAAAAATTCCGGAAAATTTCCGGACGGTCAACGGCATGCTTTCCACTGAATGTATCAAGTCAGGTGCAGTGGAAATTGGAATGGCGGCGGATGAACCCTACATACATATGTATATGAAGAGTCAACGGCGGCATCTTTAACCTCAGTAAGGTGAGGCTACTGACATGTACGTCAGGTGGCAACCGGCACTTTATGAAACCATAAGCCAAAAACAAAACTTTCTTGTACAATTATGAAAAGTAAAAACAAAAGAAAAGCGAATAGTGCTAGGGCGTCCCCCTCAAGCGACGGTAACAGTTCAATAAATACGATTCCAAAACGAAAACAACGAAAATTCAAGAGTAAGCTGTGTATTGCAAGCTGGAATATTGGCACGCTTATAGAACGAAGCTTAGAGCTGGCAGAAACACTGACAAAATGTCGAATTAATGTCGCATGCATCCAGGAAACCAAATGGAAAGGAAAGAAGGCAAACGAAATAGGCTTGTGACATAAACTATTCTATAACGGAGTTACATCAAAGGAAAAGTGAGCGGGAATTATAATTGATGACAATCTTCAAGGAAGACTAGTAAGCGTAAGCAGAATTTCTGACAGACAGAATTTCATGGCAATTAAACTAGCCACTGATAGTGGGCCCTGTCTCAACATCATATCTGCATACGTCCCGCAAGTAGGTTGTGACAACTTAATGAGACTTGCATTCTGGGAGGATCTCGAAGATCTACTTTTAAGCATCTCTCTAAACACAGATAAACTCATTTGTGGAGATCTAAATGGTCATATTAGGGGAAAAATGAACGCTTTGAAACAATTCATGGCGGCTATTGCTTTGGTACCAGAAACACCCAAGGTACAGAGATTCTAGAATTTGCGCAGGCTTTTGGTTTAGCTATTGTTAACAGTTTCTTTGCCAACCAAGAGGAACATCTTATCACATATAAATCAACTGGTGGTTCAACGCAAATTGACTACCTTCTCTGCGAGCGTGACCAAATTAAACACTTCAAGGACTGAAAGGTCACTCCCGGTGAGGCACTTACCTCACAGCACAGGCTTCTTGTTGCAGATATGGAAGTGGACTGGAAAATAGTAACCAGAAGAACGAACTCAATACCAAAAATTAAGTGGCGCCTGCTTAACAGCGCTAATGCGGCAGCTTTTATAAACGTTCTACGAAACTCTATCCCAACTATAGACTGGCGTTGTTTGTCTGCTGATATGATGTGGAATGTATTTCAAAAGACCTGTGAAGGGAAAGCCAAAAGATTTCTTGGTGTTTCAAAGGACGCACTAAAAACACATAAATAAACATGGTGGTGGTGCTCAGATGTGCAGGGAAAGCTGAAGTGCAAAAAAAAAAACTTTCAAAACGTGGCAGGTAACCAGATCTAAAGGCGACCTGCAAACATATAAAACAGCTAAAAGAGAGGCGAAACAAGCAGTTTCTAAGGCAAAAGACCTCTCCACAAATGAGTTTTACGAGAAACTAAGCACCAAAGAAGGTGCTAAAGACATTTTCAAGCTGGCTGAAATTCGATGCCAAAAATCGCAGGGCGTTACATCCGTCAAATACATGAAAGATGCAAATGATAAAATGCTAACTAGAGAGGATGAAATTAAAAAGAGATGATTTGAATACTATGATGAGCTGTCCAACGTTGAGTTCCATCCCGACAGAACGATCTCTCTTAAACCGATCGAGATCCCAATCTACGACATTGCAGAAGGCGAAGTGCGGACGGCGGCTCACAAAAGGAAAACAAATAAAGCAACTGGCCCAGATAAGATTCCATCAGACGTGTTCTATAAGTTAGGAGACGAAAGCACCACCTGGTTTACCTTACTTTTTAATAAAATCTTCTCCGAAGGAATCCCCATGGCATGGCGTAACAGCTTTATGATAGCCTTCTATAAAAACAAAGGTGACGTAAGATGCTGTGCAAACTACCGCGGGATTAAACTCACGTCGCATTGTCTCAAAATCTGGGAGAGAGTCCTAGATGCTCGCATCAGGCAGATCGCCTTAGTTAATGAAAACCAATTTGGTTTCGTCAGCGGTAAGTCGACAGTTGATGCTATACGTATTTTACGAACCGTCATTGAGAAATATCGGCGGAATAAAAGAAATTTGTATAGCGTTTTCATCGACTATGAAAAAGCCTTTGATTGAGTACCGAGGGAGCTGGTATGGCAGTCACTCAGAAGTCAATTAGTTCCTGAACACCTCATAAATTTATTGCGTGACACCTGTCAGCGGGTAACAACCCAAGTTAAGTGCGTCTATGGGCTTACTGACAAATTTGAAGTCAAAGTGGGTGTCCATCAACGCTCAGTTCTGAGCCAATTGGTATCCAATCTTGTGATGGACCTTCTGACCCGCGAAATCCAAGGAAGTTAACCGTGGACGCTGCTTTATGCTGATGACATAGTGCTCCTAGCAGATGACAAAACGACCCTGCACGAAAGGCTATCCGTATGGGTGAATGCTCTTGAGGGATATGGTCTGAGGATAAGCCGCACTAAAACTGAAATGGTTGAATTCTGTTTTAGTAAAAGCGGTACAACTAAAAATTGGTGCCCAACTCATCAAAGAATCAGACAATTTTAAGTACCTTGAATCACATCTCAGTGGGGATGGGTCACTTGAGAAGGAAGTTAGTCACAGAATCCAGTGTGGTTGGCAAAGCTGGCATGCCGCATCTGGCGTACTATGCGATAAAAAGATCTCACAACAGTTAAAAGGCAGAATATATAAGACAGTTATTAGGCTTGCAATGATGTATGCCTCTGAGTGCTGGGCAGCACCTAAGAAACTTGAACCAAAACTACATGTTGCCGAAATGCGCATCCTCAGGACAGAACAGCTTGACGATATGTTAAAAGAAGAGCCGACCCTAAATAGGACTAAGGCTAGGACAAAGAAGAATGAAAATAATATTTGTCTGAATGAAATTCACACTTGAAAAAGGTTGTAATTAGGACGTAAAATATTACATGTGTGGATGTATAGAACCAACTGCGCGCTCTTTGGCGCAACGGAATTGCTATTACATTCTTTTTTTAAACTAACGTTGTCGATGCCTACCCACTAGAAGGAACTGCTATCTGAAAAGCATTTGAATGAAAATCATTTTAAAACCAGGAGACTTTCGACTTTTATTGTAAAGGCGGAAATATCCATGAACTCCTTAAATCCAGGGCGGAATCATAGAAGATTTGCATATTTGTATTAAATATAGTTATACACTCGCAAGGTAGATTGGCTAGATTTCCACAAGCTCCTTAAGAACATCCCAAAGGAAGAGTTTCTGTTTGTTGAAGGAGATTTGAATAGACATGCTGGGAAGTCAAACGAAGACTATGAAGACTGCCATGGAGGACTGGGATATGGCACCAGGAATCTTCCTGGTGGAGACATCCTAAGCATTTGCAAATCACACGGTCTTATCATTTTAAATACAATGTTCATCAAACAAAGCCGACACCTGATCACTTACAGCAGTGGTGGAGATGAAACTTAGATTGACTACCATTTGGTAGCCAGTTTCATGAAGCCTCGGGTAAAAGATTGCAAAGGGAGAGCCAATCGCTCGGCAACACCGTCTCCTGCTTACAGAAATGTTTATGAAGACACCAACGAAAAACAAACAAAGAAGGGTCCCTGAGAAAATCAAGTGGTATAATCTGGACACAGAAAAAGTTTAGGCTTTTGTTTTCATGATGGAAAGTTACCTCTCATACACCATCAGCCGAGCTGAGGATGAAAAGTGCAGAACACAAATTATGTGGGATTCCCTACAGCGAACTTGTTTAAAGAAGGCCAAATCACTGCTAGAAGCTTCAAAAGGCCACCACCAACACGCCCAAAAATGGGAGACGCCGGGTTCAGATAGCTCAGAATTTTCAACTCCAAATTTATGAGAGGTGATTCAATGCCGAATCAATGGAGGGAAAGTTACCTTCTCCCTGTATACAAAGGTAAGGGTGATACGTGAAACTGTGATAACTATCGATCGATCAAGTTGATGTCACAAACCATGAAAATCGTTGAGCGGGTATTAGGTGGCCGACTGCGAAAAATAATACGGTTATCTGATGATCAGTGTGGGTTTGTCTCGGGTAAATCAACCACAGATGCAATCCAAAGTATAAGTATAATAATGGAAAAGCATCGTGATTCCTAAAGGATTTGTATATTATATTGGTTGACTTTAAAAAGGCATTCGACAGACAACCACGAGATCTGATATGGGTGGAGCTAAGACGTCGAGGCGATCCAGAAACCTACGTACAGATGATCATGCATATGTACGAAGCAGCACAGACAAGAATGAGTTGCACCACAGGAGTAACCGAAGAGTTCCCAATCAAAGTCGGGTGCACCCGGGAACCATCTTAAGTCATTTGCTCTTTATTACAATCCTTGACTATCTGCTTGAAGGCAAAGTGATGGACACCAAGATGCATTAATTATTCTTTGCTGACGATGGAGCCATCATAAGTGAGGATTCTATAACCCTGCAATGAGCACTTGATGTGTGGGTGGACGTTTTGGAAAGAAATGGGCATCGCATTAGTTTAAAAAAGATAGAGTACTTGAACTGCCCGTTCTCTGATCCACTCAGGCCTATTCCAGACATTTATTTGAATGGAACAGTGCTTCCCAAGTACTCAAAGTTCAAATATCTGGGATCTATGATCAATAGCAAAGCAACTTGTGATGACGACATCGACCATCGCGTAAACGTAGGGTGGAAGAAGTGGCGAGAAAATTCCGCTATCTTCTGTGACAGAAAAATGCCACCTAAGTTGAAGGGAAGGCTCTACACCACAGTTGTTCGTCCAGCGCTCACATACGGTTCACAATGTTGGACGATGTACAAAAAGTATGAGAGTAAATTAAGGGCAGCTGAGATAAAGATGCTTCGCTAGACAGCAGGAGTGAAAAAGCTTGATCAAATAAGAAGTTCGTAGATCCGTGGAAGCCCTCACGTCAAGGAAACCATTGTACGAAAAATAGAACGCGACTGGCTCAGCTGGTATTGTCACGTTCAAAGAAGAGATCATTTGAACGCTGTAAAAAGGCAAAATCAATGAACGTTCCAAAGACATCGCGAGGCAGAATAGGCAGGTTTACAAGCGCCTGGAACACACAAATGCGACGACATCGGAATTTGATTGGCCTCAGTAACCAAGTGATCCAAAATCGGCATGCCTGCCGATATTATCTGAGGTCAAATAGGCGAACCCCATAGGCGGATCAGTAGAATTGCGGGAGGGTTATGATCTCTTGTTTTCGGATCATAACCTCGCCGAAATAGGAAGATGAAGAGATGATGCACTCGCAAGGTAATACTCTGCGGTGTTTACCTCTTTTGACCAAAGTCTGTATTAAGGCATTAAATAACGAGATTTCGAAGCCGGTCAAGCATTCGGTTTTAACATTTATATACAGCTAGCAGATACCCTCAACTTTGTCTGCGTGTTCCACAATAGCTTTATTTATTGGTGTAAGTCATATTTCGCTTAAGAGCTTACGATGTGCACCGTTGTAACTTTTAACTATACATATCAGCTTTTCCTTTATCTATAAAGTTTTTTCTACCATCTGTTGTTGAAATAGTTACATTTTAATTTTCTCTACACTTTCATGCAACAGTTGTGCATGTGTAATATTCATTTCTGGACTTACTTACTTAGATGGCGCTACAGTCCGGGCCTCAACCAACAAACCTCTCCAGCCAGCACGGTTACGAGCTAGCTGCCTCCAGTTGCGCGCGCCAAGTTGGACTTTTCTCTCGAAATAACATAGGGCATCCTCATCCGGTTTTGTCAAAACCCATGCCTCTGCGCCATACAACAGGACTGCGATGATTAATGTCTTATAAAGAGTTACCTTAGTAGTTCGAGATAGGGCTTTGCTACTCAATTGCCGTTTTAGCCCATAGAAACAACGATTGGCAAGAGTAATTCTTCGTGTGATCTCCCTACTGTTGTCATTTGCGGAGCTGACCATAGAGCCTAGGTAGACAAACTCCTTTACTACCTCAAAATTATATCTGTCTATTGTGGCGTTCTGTCCAAGACGCCGATGTTCATTGTCGTTTTTTGTAGACAGCATATATTTTGTTTCCCCTTCTGGGGCTCAAGATACGCCTCTCAGAAAGGTAGAAAGCTTTATAATGCGGGTATGCAATTCAGTTGTGATTTTTACTCGACGGGTAAACCAACATATTGGCCAACTGATAGAAATAAGATACCAGATCTGATTGATTTCTTTGTTGTTAAAGGAATATCTGGCAACTGTATAAAAGTTGAAGAAAGCTTTGATCTCTCCTCTGATCATTCTCCAATCATTATGACGATAAGCGAAGCTTTGATTAAAAAAGTAGGACCGGCCAGATTAACTGTCGCGAAAACTAATTGGGACGGCTTTAAAAAAGATATTGAAGCAAATATTGAGCTGAGCGTATCACTTAAAACGCCCTATGAACTTGAAGTTGAAGTAGATCGCTTCGTCGAAATCTTACAGAATGCCGCGTGGAAGAATACTCCCAACCTAAAGAGAACCCCGGCCAGTTACATTAAAATTCATCCGCAGGAAATAAAAGAGATGATTAAGGAGAAGAGAAAAGCGCGTAAAAGATGGCAACAAACTCGGGCTCCGCAACATAAAGCACATCTTAACCGTTTGTGCAACTCACTAAAACGATCTATTAAAGACCTTAAGAATAATGAAATACAAACTTACCTAGAAAGCTTAACGGCAGAAAAAGATTCTAACTATTCGCTTTGGAAGGCCATAAAAGGTATTAAAAAACCTCAAATTCAAGCCGCGCCAATTAGGAAAAATCAAGACGAATGGGCCAGGCATGATAAAGAGAAAGCGCAAGTTTTTGCCGCCCACCTGGAAGAAACTTTCAAACCGTTTGATGGACAAGCTCTTATTGAAAATATAAATACGTCGTATATAGACAATAGTGTAATAAGAAATGCAACGCTTACCGAACTTAAGGAAGAAATAAAGAAACTTAAACCTAAGAAAGCTCCTGGATACGACCTAATTACGGGAGAGGTTCTTAAAGCACTACAAAGAAAAGCTCTAATTAAGCTTCTGTTCATTATAAACGCCGCGATTAGACTAGAATATGTTCCCAGTCAATGGAAAGTCGCCGAAGTTATAATGGTCCTTAAGCCTGGAAAACCGCCGAATGAAAAAACCTCTTATAGACCGATTTCGCTTCTTCCAATTATATCCAAAGTGTTCGAGAGAATATTGGTTAGGCGAATACAGCTGGTTATAGAAGAAGGGCATCTCATCCCTGACCATCAATTCGGATTTAGAAGTAAGCATTCTACAGTTGAACAAGTACATCGAATAACACATGTAATCGAAAAATCACTTGAAGAAAAAAAGATTTGTTCAAGCGTATTCCTTGACGTTTCTCAAGCCTTTGACAAGGTCTGGCACGAAGGCTTAAAGTTTAAATTACGACAAGTTCTGCCATAGCACCTATATAATATTTTGAAGAACTACCTTACGAATAGGCTATTCCGCGTCAAATGTGGAAACGAATATTCAGATTTTAAGGAAATAATGGCTGGGGTGCCGCAAGGAAGCGTTCTTGGTCCAGTCTTATATCTATTATACACTCGTGATATACCGCAAGTAGAAGGCACTGAGCTAGCTACATTTGCCGACGACACTGCTATCTTGACAGTAGGTAAAACGGTCGAAGATACTACAGAAAAACTGCAAGAAGCTTTGAATAGAGTAAATGAATGGACAAAGATTTGGCGAATCGCACTCAACGAGACCAAATCTGTTCATGTAAATTTTACTTATAAAAAAATAAATAATTTGCCGATCTTTTCAAACTCGGTTCAAATCCCGTTTGCAAACGAGGCTAAGTATCTTGGAATGACACTTGATACAAAGCTGAAATGGAAAACGCACGTTAAGAAAAAACGCAAAGAACTAGATAACAAATATCGAGAAATGTATTGGTTACTTGGAAAATATTCCAAGCTTAATATATATAACAAACTGCTTTTATATAAGCAAGTGCTAAAGCCTGTATGGACATATGGTATACAACTCTGGGGTTGTACCAAAATAAGTAATATTAAAATTTTACAAACTTTTGAAAACAAAGTGCTAAGAGGTATTGTAAATGCGCCATGGTATATCAGAAATAGCGATATCCACAGAGACCTTGGCATTAAAACAATCGAAGACGAAATTCAAACCTACGCGAGAAAGCATAGAAGTCGACTAGAAAGTCACGTAAATATTACAGTCCTCCAACTTTTGGAAGAAAGAAATTTACTGCGCCGTCTACAAAGAACCAAACCTTTAGACCTAGCGCGATAAGTAACCGCGTCTAAACTGCGGAGCTGGCAGGAACTTCTAATGGGAAGGTACCTGCAAAACGTCATTATTTCGCGAAACGAAAACTACTTGATAAGTCGAATACTTAGTTGTAGTAAAAATAAAAACAAGTCTGTTTTGAAGGGAGGTTTTTTAGTGGGTAAGAATCCCACACTACTATGAGCACGCGCTGTCGATCCTCATAGTGTCTTGTTGAAGATTTTTCACCTACCCTCGGAAAAAAAAAAAAAAAAAAAAAAAAAATTATATTTTGTTTTGCTTTCATTGACCGCTAGACCCATCTTTGCTGCCTCAATCTCAATACTCGTAAATGCCCCATTGATGGCCCGCTGAGTTCTTCTGATTATGTCAACGTCATCGGCATAAGCGAGTAGTTGTACAGACTTGAAGAAGATTGTACCTCCGGGGTTGGCTTGTGAGTTTCGTACAATTCTCTCAAGTACTATGTTAAAGAGATAGCATGATTGCTCGTCACCTTGTCTAAGACCTTTCCTGACATCGAACGGTTCGGTGATGTACCGACTTTGATGGAGCAGCGAGAGTTCTCCATCGTCATTCTGCACAAGCGGACGAGCTTGGCAGGGATGACAAGACTAGACATGGCTCTGTATAACCCGTCTCTATACACGCTATCATAGGCAACTTTGAAATCGATGAAAAGGTGGTGCGTATCGATTTTATATTCATGGGTTTTTTCCAAGATCTGCCGTAGTGTGAGTATTTGGTCAATGGTGGACCTTCCCGGCCTGAAACCGCACTGATAAGGACCTATCAGGTTGTTGACGATCGGTTTTAGGCGTTCACATAATACGGTACCCCCTTCGGGTAGGGGTTAGAATATACCCGAGGTAGGCATGCCTGTCGTAAGAGGCGACTAAAATCCACCCTTCGTATACCGGGCTAAAGTGTATACAAAAAAATGCAATGAGTAAAACGAAAAGATTTAATACCCCAGGTGGCAGTCCAGGTTCACTGGAAAATCCACCCTTTTCGGAGGTAGGCTCTACGGATTCTGGGGAGAGCCAATTATTGCAATTGATAAATCCCTTTATAAAAAGTTCAAGGGTACCTCGGTCTCCACCATCAAGACCGAATGTCTCCGGGAAAAAAAGTCCGCCGGATGTGCAAGTGCACAAGAAACAGGACTGAGAGAAATTTAAAAGCGTTGAGAATGAAAATAACGAACTTCGCAGTAAGCTTAATGAAATGGATCGACTCTACCAAGAGCTCAAAAAAGAGGTAGACATACTGAGAGAGGAAAACAAGCTTCTAAAGAACTCGCTTTTACAAAAAGAACGCGAAGATTCCCCGCCCCGCGCAGCTAATCCACAATATCACACGGACGAAGAAGAGCTTGCACGCGAAACGAATTGCGTCTTAAAAAAAAGACCTAGCAAAAAACGCAGAGCCGGCTCTTCGCCGAAATCGAACCGCGAAAAGAAGACAACCAAAATGAGTCGAAGCCAAAACAAACTCAAGCTAAAGCACGTCCTCCGCCTGCAATAAACGTCGTTGGCATAATGGACTACAGTAAGCTACATTGCCTTCTTAAAGGTACGTCGACATCGAAATTCAAGGTAACGTCACTCAGGAACAATGCGTGGAAAATTAACGTTGATGACTCCGATGGCTACCGAGCAATATCACAAAAATTAAACACGGAAAAGATCCAGTGGTATACTTATGAAAATAAGTCAGAAAGACCACTGCGTGTTATAGCAAGGGGGCTCCACCCCTCGTGCACAAAAGACGACGTCATGAACGACCTCAAAGCTAAAGGTTTAAAAATTCTTAATGCCGTCAATATTCTCAAAAAGGTGAAGCAAAAAACGGAACAAGGCCAGGAAATCATGGTCAAGCATGGACTTCCGCTCTTTATGCTTACCTTTGACAGGAGCGAAAATGTACACGATATTTATAACGTTATAACTATTCTGAATATCGTAGTCAAGATTGAGCCTATGCGTACGAGTACGAGATCGATACCTCAGTGTAAACGCTGCCAAGGCTTTAATCACACACAGTCGTATTGTCAAAAAGAGCCGAGATGCGTAAAATGTGCTGGTAACCACCTCTCGGAAAAGTGTGACCTAAATAAGCAGGCCCCGGCTACCTGCATTAACTGCAAAGGAAAGCATCCAGCGAACTATCGAGGTTTCGAAGTGGCAAAAGAGCTTCAAAAAAGGCGAGACACATTTAAAAATATTCAACGCCAGAACGCAGAACCGGTTAAAAATAGTCGTGAAATTGCTAAGCCAAGGGTAACGACCGTCAATAAACACGTCAAAGCTAAGACGAGAGTCGAGCAAAGTAAAGTTCCTTCGGCAAAATCAAAGGAAAAGCCACAATCTCCAGAGACGCTAACATATGCTCAAGCTGCGTCGCTAGAAAACAAGCAAAGTGGTGTTACGGTAAACCCAGTCTCCCAAGTCTTCTCTATAATTCTTGCGAAACATGAGGAGCAAACGAAGGTAAACAAAGTCATATTTGATAAATTGAGCAAGCTCGAGTTAAAACCTCGCCAAAAAAGAACTCCCATATGAATATGAATCAGTTACTAAAAATTTTAACATGGAACGCAAACGGCCTTCTACAAAAAAACGCCGAATTAGAAGTATTCTTACGGAATGACAACATTGACATTTGCTTGATCTCTGAAACTCATTTGACAAAGGAACCCGGAGTAAAAATAAGAGGGTATCGTGCTTATCACGCATACCACCCTTCCGGAAGAGCTAGAGGCGGATCCTCCTTATTCATTAAAGACTGCATTGAGCACTCCATAAATACGACGATTGAAATCGATACAATGCAAACAAGTTCAGTTCGAGTTAAGAATAGGCACTCGTATTTCAACATCGCGTCCATTTATTGTCCTCCGCGATGCACGTTTAGAAGTAATGACTTTGTACGTCTCCTTGACTCACTTGGACCGAATTTCATTATAGGTGGCGATTTCAACGCAAAACACATCTTTTGGGGTTCCAGATCCAATTCACGGAAAGGCAGACTTCTGTACGAAGCCGGTATGCAATTCGGGGTTGATTTCTTTTCGACGGGGAAACCGACGTATTGGCCCTCTGATACAGCAAAAACACCGGACCTAATAGACTTCTTCGTAGAAATAGGAGTATCTTCAAATTTTGCGAAAGTAGAGGAAAGCTTTGATCTCTCCTCAGATCACTCGCCGGTAATCTTGACAATAAGTGACCGACTAATGACAGTAGAAGGTGTGCCTAGATTAACTAACAAAAAAACTAACTGGCGCGACTTTAGAACTGATTGCGAAGAAAATATTGTTTTAAATGTATCGCTCAAAACACCCTTCGAAATAGAAGATGAACTCGGCAAATTTATTGAATCAATACAGAATGCCGCGTGGAAAAATACACCTTTAAAGAGAAAAGAAGTCCCATGCAATGAAGCTAATTATCCGCCGGAAATAAAAGAACTTATTCGAGAAAAGAGGAGAGCACGCAAAATATGGCAACAAACTCGCGCTCCCCAGCATAAAACCCACTCGAATTTCCTATGCAATAAGCTTAAAAAAGCGATCCAAGACCTAAAAAACCGAGAGACTTCAGCTTATCTTGAAGGTTTAACCGCCGAAAAAACCACTAATTACTCGCTCTGGAAAGCTGTCAAAAGAATTAAAAAACCCCAAATACATTCGCCACCGATAAGAAAAAACAACGGCGAATGGGCAAAAGGTGACAAAGAAAAAGCGGATCTATTTGCCGAGCACTTAGAGCAGACTTTTAAGCCATTTGATGGAGAAACATTGGTAGACGATTTTATCGGTACGACTACGACATCTGACAACCTTAGAATAAAAAGTGTGTCACTTATAGAACTTTGCCAGGCAATAAAAAACCTGAAAAATAATAAGGCTCCTGGCTATGATTTAATAACCGGACAAATCCTCAAGGAATTACCAAAAAAGGCACTATTAAAATTGCTTTAATTAATAAATGCTTCCATTAGATTATTATACGTTCCAAATCAATGGAAAGTCGCAGAAGTCATAATGGTTTCGAAACCGGGGAAATCTCCAAATGACAAAAAATCGTACAGACCGATATCGCTACTACCAATAATATCGAAGGTATTTGAAAAACTCCTTCTGAAACGGATTCTTCCGGTCATTGAAGAGAGACGCCTAATACCTGACCACCAATTCGGGTTCAGAATCAAGCATTCCACAATTGACCAGGTTTATAGAATAACCGACGAAATTCAAAAAGCCCTTGAGGAGAAAAAGATTTGTTCTAGCGCTTTTCTTGACGTATCTCAAGCCTTCGACAGGGTTTGGCACGATGGATTGAATTATAAGCTAAGACGAATCCTTCCGGAGCAACTTCATAAGATCTTAGAATCATACCTTGAAAACAGACTTTTTCGTGTCAAGCACGGAACTGCATATTCTGATTTTAAAGAAATCGTCGCCGGAGTTCCGCAAGGAAGTGTCCTTGGGCCTATCTTATTCTTGCTGTACACTCGGGACATACCACAAACTGAAGGCACTATTGTAGCTACGTTCGCGGACGATACGGCTATTCTGGCAACGGAAAGTTCAATCGAGTCAGCAACCATAAAACTCCAACGAGCCTTGGATAAAATCTGTGAGTGGACAAAAACTTGGCGCATTGTTCTTAACGAGACCAAATCGACGCATGTTAACTTCACTTACAAGAAAATAATCAACCTTCCCGTTTTCATTAACTCGGTACAAATACCGCATGCAAACGAAGCTAAATATCTGGGAATGACACTAGACGCGAAACTTAAATGGAAACCTCACGTTAAAAAGAAACGTGACGAAGTCGAAAATCGACTTAGAGAAATGTATTGGCTAATTGGAAGATATTCCAAACTAAGCGTATATAACAAACTGCTTCTGTATAAGCAAGTGCTTAAACCCGTGTGGACGTACGGTATACAACTCTGGGGTTGTACCAAACCAAGCAATAGGAATCTCATACAATCACTCCAAAATAAAATTATAAGAATAATCGTGAACGCTCCCTGGTATATCAGAAACAATGATATCCACAGAGACTTAGGGATAGCTACCGTGGAGGACGAAATAAAAAACTTCGCTCGCAAGCTTCGTATTCGTCCTTATGGCCATTGCAACTGTGCTATACTCCAAACTTTGGATGTGACAAATCTTACGCGCGGACTTCAAAGAACGAAACCGTTCGAATTAGCGCAATAAGACAAAAAGCCGCATGTCATGACGGTTTCAGCAGGTGCTTTTATTGAAAATCTACCTGCCTCACGCGAATATAAATCTGAAGCTTAAGCTACTTGATAAGGTCTTGCTTAGTCGTAGTAAGCAAAACGAAGGGAAGGGTGTTTTTAGTCAGTAGAAATCTGACACTACTATGAGTACACGGTCTCATAGTGTCTCATGAAGATTTTCACCTACCCACGAAAAAAAAAAAAAAAAAAAAAACATAATACGGCAGACAGGATCTTATATGCGATATTTAGGAGACTTTTACCTCTGTAGTTGGCGCAGTTCAGAGGGTCTCCTTTCTTGAGGTTGCTGAGGTTCCATTCATCGGGCATACTTTCGTCCGACCAAATTTTATAGATGAGCTGGTGCATGCTCCTTACCAACTTATCTCCTCCTGCCTTGAAAAGTTCAGCGGCAAGGCCGTCGGCTCCAGCAGCTTTGTTGGATTTGAGTTTAGATATCGCTATTCTCACTTCATTCTGATCGGGTTGACGGGAATCTTAACTGTCATCGTCACTGTTGAATGGCTCATTCTGCCTGACAGCGGAATATTGGTCATCGCCGTTTAACAGTCCGCAGAAGTGTTTCTTCCATATCCTCAGCACCGACTGCGATTCTACTACTATATTGCCATTTTCGTCCCTGCAGGCTTCTGTCCTGGCTTTGAAACCCTGGCATGTTCTTTTTACCTTTTGGTAAAATTTTCGAACACCATTCCTGACTGGTCTCTCAATCTCAATCTGAGACTTTATGTCTCTCAATCTCCTCGATCGTGCGCTTCTCATGCTCCTTTTCCTTCTTTCTGAGAAGTCGATGTTCCTCTTTTCTTCTGCGCACGTAAAGTTCGTAAGCAGCTCTAGTCCTTCTATGCAGCGCCGCTTTGTACGCCTCTTGTTTTGCTGCGTGTGCTTGCCGGCATTCCTCATCAAACCAGGGGTTTCGTTGTGGTGGGCGAGAGAAACCCAGTACATCGGAGGCGGCATCTCTGATGGCTTGTTGGCAACGCTGCCACTGGTCTTCCGCATTTGCTGCTGGCGGCATAGGACTTAGATTAGAAGAAACTCGATCGGCAAAGGTTCTGGCGGTCTCTTGCGACTGTACCCGCCCGACGTCAAATTTCCTCACAGTATTTCGTTGATTTCGCTCCGTTCTGGATATCCGCATCCGTACCTTGGCTACAACTAGGTAGTAATCCGAGTCCACGTTGGCTCCTCGGAAAGTCCGGACACCCAGAATACTGGAAGAGTGGCTTGCGTCGATCGCAATGTGATCGATTTGGTTGACGATTTTTCGATCAAAGGAGCGCCATGTTCCTTTGTGAATATCGAGACGTGGGAACCGCGTACTAGTTACGACAAAGTTTCGCCCCGCTGCAAAGTCGATTAGCCTGAGTCCGTTGCCGGATGTGATGTCGTACAGGCTGTGCTTTCCGACCACTCTACTAAAGACTTCCTCTCTTCCTAGCTTTGCGTTAAAGTCGCCTAGGATAATTTTAACGTCGTGGCTAGGGCATTGCTCATACGTCTTGTCCAAGAGCTGGTAGAAGTCATCCTTTGTCGCGTCGTCCTTCTCCTCGTGAGGGGCGTGAACGCATATTAGGCTAATGTTGGCAAATTTAGCCTTGATACGGATAGTCATGAGGCGCTCATTCACATGCCGGAAACTCAAGACTTCTCGCCTAAGTCTGTCTCCAATGACAAATCCGCACCCGAATAGACGCTGTCCTTTTTGTCTGTAGCAATCGCCGTAGTAGATGTCGCAGTTTTTCATACTCCTTTTGCCCGGCCCATCCCATCGCACTTCTTGGATGGCGGTAATGTCTGCTTTGAGACACTCTAGGGCCTCCGCAAGTTGTTCGGCTGCACGTGGTTTGTAGAGGGACGTAACATTCCACGTGCACACACGAAGATCATTGTCCTTTTAACGTTTGCTTGGGTCGTCAATACTACCCTGACGTAGTATTGAAAATCCTTGCAGACCTCAGCTCCAAATATGTTGAAGAAGCTCCGGTAAGGAATCCGCTGGTCTGTAGACGTCACCGTTGATTCCATCGAAAGAATTCATCCGCCGCACGTCCTCCTTCTGAGGAGCTCTTGCTAGACTTCTGAGACGCATATTTCAGCCAATCAGGTCAACAAGAGATGCCTCGTCCGGTTAGACATATGCGCGCTGAAGTTCACCCAGATGTGCTTACGCAGGTCTGAGTGTTCAGCTGCACATATATCGTCAGACTCAGCATACGCTCATCGTTAGTTCACTATCAGATAGCTATCCAGCGGGCACCGCGAGGAGGTGATGATGCGATTTTGCCCACCCATTTCTGGACTTTCAGCAATATTTTTGAGAAATGACTTACACCAGCATGACTTTAACCGCCGCGAATGTATGTATTTAGCTAACAAAAGGACGGCGTCAAAATGCACATTTGCAGTGCATAATATAGCTATAAATTTGCGCCTATAGGTAGGCAGGGAAAAAAAAAACACTTACTTACTTAGAAGGCGCTACAGTTTGGGGTGAGTCTGGGCCTCAACCAACAGGAAATTAATTTGTTGACTTTTTTTATACTGCACCCAAAGGTATGCAAAAAAATCTGTAGCTCTCAAACTTTCCGAATGTATAGTTTTATAATGCCTGTTTTTTTTTTTTTTAAATCTCTGTGTATATTTCTTTTAACATCGTAAACCCCTAAAGTATCGTGATAATTCTTACTGGAGATAAAGACCAATATCCTAAGGTATAAAACACCAAAGTTTTGTTAACATCTGTGATGTAGTTTCTGCTTGATACCTGCCCATTCCCATTCCTAGTTATCATTTTACTATATGTGTATAGGTTCAGGCGAACCCCACAGGCGGATCAGTAAAAATGCGGTGAAGTGGGAGGGCTGTGATCCCTTGTTTTCGGATCATAGCCTCGCTGATAAAAAGGTCTTCTACTGGAAATAACAAAACCGGATGTCTGTAGTTTCATTCCACCTGCCTGCCCTTGCCAATATCTTCGAGAGCACTCAAGAGGATCAGTATCAGACTGTGCTCTTTCCCCTTGAAAAGGTCCAAAGCAACATCACCGAAGCTAAAAATGCAAAATGCCTCCGCTTGTCCGCAAAGCTAATTTTAACCAATGGCTAAGTCATAACTCGATCGTAAATAAATTTAACCGACTGCATAAATCTTAGGCACTTGAATGATGTTATATTTGCTTTTTGTGGTAAGGCGTGACCTGTTAAGTTGTGGATAATGTAGTCATGTGCTACTAAGTGGCGCACCAGTTCTGTGTCTAAAAGTTGTTTTCGAAAATTGGTTAGTTCGGCTGACTTTGTCCAAAATTTGATAGAGTTTATCGAGGCCTCTGGAGTGTTCTGCAGGAGTATGGGATTGAGGGTTTCTTGTTAAATGCGATTCAGTCTTTATATGCAAACTGTACAAGCTATTTTCGGTTAAACGGCGTTAAATCAATTCCTTTCACTGTGGGCGTTGGACTCCGCCAAGGGTGCGTTTTGTCACCTCTCCTCTTAATTGCGTAAATATATTGGCTGGATGTTACAGCGCAGGCGTGGCGGAGAATGTTAGCAGAGAGCTTGGTCATTTTGTTATAAGGAAAACCGAGCTTAGTGTTCAAGCTAAATTATCGGTTACCCTGGTATATATTCCAAAACGTATATATATTCCAACGAACGGTCGTGAAATTTGGATAGTGACCGAAGGAATAAGATTGCCAAGCCTTCAGGTAAGTGGCCCCTCAGAAGGCCTAGAAATAGATGGTTGGATCAAGTCCGACATCTCTCCTGGAGGCGTCTAGGGATTTATCCTGATGAGTTGGAGTCGGAGGATCGAGAAGGATGGAGAGTCCATCTGAACATCCTACCCCGCGACTCTCATAAAGGATTACCGGGCCATTAAAAAGGTATGTATGTATGCACTTAGCTTTTCACCTGAATGTGTTCAAAGCTGTAATAATGAGCAAATATTCTTCGCGAAGTTTCAGATTGCCTGAATCTCACCCGATCGAAGTGCCTTTCTCGAGCCTATAATGATTTTCTTCATAACCATTTAGAAACCCATAGTCAATAGAATTATTTTCAAATTTCCACTTACCAAAACAACTGAGTGATCGAAATAACCAGCGCCTTCTTCTCCTCCATCGATTGCATTCGATAGCCAACATAAGTGATACACGATAGGCGCTTTGTGTCCGGATAGATCTCGACGTGACTTTCGCTTTGTTACCAACAGATTTTGTAAGGCTCTTTCTACTGACAACCGGTGCGCATACTTCAAATACCAATTTCAATTGAAAATAAAAATAACAACTTAAGAGCGTTTATATAATTATCGTTGAAGTAATCGTTTTCGGTCAATCTACTGTGTCATGCGCACCGCATGGCGATGTGATCGGTCGTTATGACATTACAAGAACTCTTCCCTGACAGAGATGTTATAAGTAAGCAGCCAAAGATTTCACAAAACTACTATTAGTTGTCAAAAAGTCGTGGCGGAATCATTTTGATTCACGGCTACATGCGAGCAAACTATTGAAGAGTCAAACGCGAACACACCAAACACACACGGATTCCCACAGATTGATGGAAAGTTTTAGCCGAGATCTGAATTATCTCTCCAAACAAGATTTACGTGGGCGTCAAATCAGCGGTCTTGTCAAAAGGTCACCGTCACATTATATGGGGATCTTCAGGCAGGTACGCCAGCCAGGCCTCCTTCATGATCATCACAACAGAGAGAAGACGATACTCTGTTGTGTGCACTTGGTACCAAAAGGCAATCTATTTGAACTCTCTTTGCGGATATAGGACACCATAATGGGATTTTATGTCCACTAAATGATACTGGAGTGCATGAGTTGGCCTAGGGCATCAAAATAGTGTACAGAGTATATTGCAGAACATAAGGCAAGTGGATAATGGTACGGTTTGTTGGCAGAACAGAGCCAACCATTTAAACCGACCGAGTTGTAGACAAGATGATGATGATATGATATCTAGAGTCGTTTACCATAACGTCATATTAGAAGTACTCATTATATCGTTCAGAGGACGGCACCAAGAGTTGACCCCTTTTGAGCGTAGATTGGTTTGATATTAGAGAATTGTACGAACGTTTTGAGTGATGTTTTGTAGTAATGGTGCTGATTTAAACACATCTAATACTGAATGAATTTAGCACGCTTTTGAATTTGTTTTTCTTTTGATTTACCTGTAATTTTGAATATACTTTGCTTTTGTGTTTTCAATGGCAGTAAAATCTAGTAAGGGGGATTTTAAGAACGTACCCGTTAGGGTGTCCCTTAAATTTCAAGTTCGATATATTTTTACGCATACCTTCTTAAAACTTTCGTAATAACCCAATATTGCCTAGAAAAAAATATTAGCCCGGTTTATAAACGATAACCCGTGCCGACTTGCGATTTAAACTTGTCCATACAAGTTGCGCGGGTAATGCGCTGCGACCTGTAACTACGTGTTTCATTTGTCATTTCACATGTGATTTTTAAGATTATTAGTGTGCTATTGTTTATTGCATAAAGATGTCGGTGGAATTATGGAGTAACAAAAAAAATATTTTCCTTGTCGGACTGTCTAGCCATCAAATAAATGGTGCAAAATTTCCATCTAATCGACAAGTTCTCGCTGTCTTATTTTACAATATTCGCGAAGTCAAGCTGACTGTTAGTGAAAGTGCAAATCTTGTGATTAGGGAGTGCATTATATTTTAACTTATTTGATATTGCACATGCTGATGCCTTTGAGAGAATGAAAATAGAGGAAGACAAAGTATTTTTAAGGAAACAGAGAGAGCCAGGTCGACCGGGATGCTTAGGTGGTGTAGACAAAAAATTGGCGGAGAAAGAAGAAAGAACTAAGCAAAGACGATTGGAAGAAGAGGAAAGGAATGTAAGACAAACAGAGTTATTGGCTGTTGCATCTACTTCCACAACAAATACTTTGGAATGTCCAGAAGATTCGGACGAAGAACAGATTTTGAATTCTGAACTCAGCTTGCCAGATGTTCCCTGCCCTGAAAAAAGTTCAAAACGAGGTAGAAAGAATCTCAACACCTAAACTTGTCGCAGCTTTAGATCGATGCCAGTTAAGCATAAGAGACTCCGTTTACCTTCTTCATGCGGTCGTAGAAGCGTTTGGTCTGAGCAGCGATGATTTCCCTATTAACAAATCCTCGATTCAGCGAGTTCGTACTCCGACTAGAAAATCCAGGGCAGAAGCAATAAAAACTGACTTTCAGAATAATGTACCTGACGTAGTCACAGTCCATTGGGATGGAAAACTATTACCCGGATTGGATGTACGAAGTTCAAAAGAAGAACGTTTGCCAATTATTGCTTCATTTGACGATAGAGAACAGCTTCTTGCAGTGCCAAAACTACAGAGTTCTTCTGGAAAACATCAAGCTAAAGCGTTCTCAACTGTTCCCTTTGAATGGAACCTTCATAATAAAATTCAAATAATATGCTGCGACACAACAGCTTCGAATACTGGCCGTTTCAATGAAGCTTGTGCTGTTTTGGAGCAGACTTTAGAAAGAGAATTGTTGCTTTTCGCTTGTGGTCATCATGTTTATGCATTGGTCCTAAAAGCTGTCTTCGAAACCAAGATAAAGAAAATTACTAGTAGCCCAGATATTCCGATCTTCATAAACTTCAGAGACAATTTGAAAACCATCAATTCCAAAGACATTGAACTATCTCTTGATTTCATAAAAGAACATGTTGCCGAGACAAACATTGCATCTTTGTTAATGTTTTATAAGGCAGAGCTGGACAAAGGTTTTATAAGAGATAATTACCGCGAATTGGTTGAACTATGCGTAGTGTTTTTGGGAGGAGATACAGAGAAGAAATTAAAAACTCAGGCCTCCCGGAGCTATGCATCAGGCACGATGGATGGCAAGAGCGATCTATTCTTTAAAAATATGTTTGCTTCAGTCACAATTCAGAATGATTGCGATTGTCCTTGCGGACAAAAAGGCCCTACAAGATGTTTGCTTATTTATCGTCACATTGTATGTTAAACCTTGGCTCGAATGCACAGTGGCGACTAAAGCACCTATCCAAGATTTTTGCTTCTTCAGGGCGTTAAAAGAGTACGAAAAAGGTGACGCAACAATTTCTAAAGCTTCTATAAGCAAATTTAGCCATCACTTGTGGTATTTATTTGAAGAGACAACCATTCTATCATTTTTTGATGATGAAGTTGATGCCCAAACTAAGATGAAAATGATTGCCAACTTAAACAGGGATAAAAGCTCAGATTATGGCAAATGCTATGTCCCATCGAAGGAAGAACTGACCCAACAATTTTTGGTAAGCTAAATTTATTCTTTTTTAATTTCTTGTTGTTTTTTTTTTTTTTTTTGTTATTCTACTTTTCAACTTCAACTTTTCTTTCAAATAAAACGCTGGATGATTTTGTATCGGAAAAGAGCAAACAATTTCTATCTTGACTGCAGATCGACGACAGTTTTCTTCAGGAAGATGTATCTTCTTGGGATGATAATGCTGCTTTTCTGGAAGCTGAAAGAAGAATAAGTCGTTTGAAGGTTGTAAATGACACTGCTGAAAGGGCTGTCAAATTAATGCAAGATTTTAACGTACTTATCACGGCTGAAGAAGAGCAAAAACAATTCTTGTTGCGCTGTGTCCAGGAACATAGAAATTTGTATCTGGACTGTAAAAAAAACTACACTAAAAAGAAGTTATCCTGGCTGATTGTTATTATTTTATGTTTTTAAATTAAGATTAATGTTTATTTCATTTTATTTTAACTCTTATTCATTTAATTTGTTGCGGCATGGGTTGCGACCATGCTAGAAAGATGAAATTTCATATTTGAGTATGTTTTAGCATTTAAAAAAAATGTAGGGGCTATGCATTTCGAATTTAAAAAAAAAAATTTTTTTTGTCATACAAGGGACACACTAGTACCCGTGCGTCTTTCGAGTTCGATTAACCGAATTTCCGACATAATTTAAGGAACCTGAAACCCGATGCATACGTTTAATTTTTTGTAGAATGTAGCTACTACGCACATATAAAGGTTTTAGATCAATTTTATTTCTTCCTTGTCCTTACGATTCCCGCAGAAATGTCTTCACCTATTTACTTTGTGTGAAGCATGGTTGCATTAGCACGGTTCTCAGTTTTAATAGAATTCAGATGAGTGACAAGGATTTGAGTTAATTTATCATAATTTTTCCAATTAAAACCCGGTTGCAAAGTACAAATTTACTTCGTTATAAATATATCTCGTCTGTCCTTTCAGCCTAAACTGAGATTCTTGAGTTAGAGCTCCTCCTTCAGTTATATTGCTTTGATGAACCTGATTATCTAAAGTGGATCTATCTATGATAAGTCACCTTTGACAGATGATGTCTTCTTGCCTCTGGTCTCTTTTTATAGTTATCAGTGCCTCTTATTCATTGAAAAATTGTGCCCTTGCTCCCTCAACAGCCCTGCAGAATCTGGAGCATCCTTATGCTTAGCCTGTGTATATGCTGTTTCCTCCGTTATAGTTCTACAGAAGTTTTCGTTTTCCTTCTTCCTTCCACGATCCAACCCGTATTTTCTGTGGCATTAGGCTTTGGAATAGTTTCGGTAACCCTAAAAGTGCTCCCTAGCCACTTGTTAGTTCACCTTCTACGCCTACATACTTTGGTTTCTTAAATGCTCACATACCTACTATTTGGGAACTCAATGCATTATTATCGGAGTAGAAAGTTCTCAGAAGTTACAAGTATCTAGCGGCTTTTCAGGCCTATGTGCAGTGAGTTACTCCTAATATTTTCCCTTTTTTTTACCTGGGGGGTAGTGGAAAAAAGCTAATGCGCAGGAGAAACAGTCCCGCTCTGTTTCAAGTAGTGTGAGACTCGAACTCACTAAAAAAAAAACACCTTTAACTCCTTTTTAACCTGACACCAGCAGTGATTTACTCCTAATATTACCTCTTCTTTTTTGGCAACAGAATATTATAGCCCCAGTAAATGGGATGTCGTCAATTTCACCTTTGGTAGTGTATGAGTTTTAACATTACATTATGTTTTAGCATTACATTCGCTTTTTCATTGCCTTCTATTTGTACACCGATGGAATTTCATTCGCATTAAAATTTAATAAACATCTTTTAACTTATTAACTATAATACATACAAGGGTGGCAATTTATATTTTATGCACGCAAGTTGGTCTTCTATAGGTACACAAGCCTTGCGGATCGCGATGTTGCTATGATGGCTTCAGTTTTATACCTAATTTCCATATCCTAAGCCGTTACTAATATCGCTCATGTGTCGATAATGGTCATTTTAAAATAATAACTAGAAGTCTAGACTTATTCTAATGTAGTTCGCCAGATCGAAAGTGCATTACATGAAAACGAGTTTTCATTCAGCAACAAGCAACTAAGTATGTGTTTCAGTATATATTGTTGAAACTCTGGACGAATATACGCTATTTCGGATACAGAGAGAAACGGTAAGATATTATAACTTCTCTGTAAGTTATTTTTTTTTTTAAATAAATCATATCAGATCCATAGATTCGCGAAAAAGCATGAGGAGCGGCTTCACCATCATACGAACCCTGAGGCCACCCCACTCTTGGACTACACAAATTTACTGAGACGATTTAAATGAAATAAACCTTTCCAGTTGGTGTATGTTATAATATAAGGTAGCTCTGTACACACTTTTCTGAGTCTTAGATCAACACTCTCACAACTTAATTACCTTTGAACTTAGTGTGTTCAATTAGCTATCAGTATTTACTGCTTGAGTTAGTTCCTATGCACCTCACTTAGAAAATCGCATAATCACATAATCAATCATCGCTAACAAGTCTAACAAGTGATTCTATGCGAGACTTTGAAAAACGGTCTAAGATCTAAAGGGTTTAATATATTTACGCTACTCTTGTACTTGAATGTGTTTTGTACGTCCCCATATTAAGTATGATGAGTCTGTGAAAGCATTCTGTATGCTTGGTAAATTTATGCTTGCTGTACCTGCTTATATTAAGCACTCCACTACGTAAATCTAGTGATCTCTAAGTCAAGATCAGGTGAACACCGTAGAGTAGCGTTAACGTAAATATCTTTCATAAAGGAATTCGCCAGTAAGCGCCCGGGTGCTGGACATTTTTTCATATACTCATATGGTATGATAAATCAAAAGCACCTTACTTATTCGATTGAAGTATCTCTTTGCACTGATCACAGATATATGTTTCTTAGAAGCTTTAGTGACAACTCTGTTACCTTTGAGCATCCGCTTGTCATAAATACGTGCTTTGGTCATATCATTAGTATGGACGACTTAGCTGTCGAGGTTGTCGATTTTTACGATGCGGCTCTGGTTTTACACTTAAAAAAAGCTGAGCTTCTCAGTTACCCTTGACTATCGAGCGCTCTGTCTTTGAAATATTACCATTTATGATCAAACATTCTCATGATTTATTAGTTCCTCAATAAATTTGATGATTTCTATACATGCATTCCTAAAGAAATGTCAAATCGTAAAATATCAAATTTTTTTATATGCACCTAGTAGCAATGAAAAAATAATAATTTTCTTATCCATGCCAGTGCGCCATGCAATAAAATCCACTGTCTAGACCTCTATAAAAGCGCATGTAAAAAAAAAACATGAATTATAAAAATTCATCTCACTACTGCCACTACACCGCCATGGGCTAGATTCTTAATATAATTCTCAGGGATAATAATCAAACAAAGGAGACAACAGGTGAGCAAAAGGGTTTACACTGATATCCATATGCATATGAGTTACACAGATTCACGTCTCGTCGTAGTTTACGATACTATTCGATTTTGATGACATCTCGGGTATAAATTATTACCTGCACACAACAAGTGGCATTAATAAACAACACCTGAATAACGCGCACTGTCTGCTGCCTAAGCATTAGGTACATAATGTGTGTACAACGAGGGAGAATGCATTAATATTCCTCGGATTGATATTGTTCGAAATGTCATCATGGCTGCCTATAAAAAGATATATTGGAGCCACCAAAGAAGGCAAATGCCTAGAAGTAGAAAGGAAAACCTCATAACTTTTGATATATTCTAACAGAATGTCAAAATGAACTCTAACATGTGGCATGGCGCGTTGAATATTAAAAAATACTATTTCCGTTCTGCAGAAACAATTGTTAACTGATAGGTGAATCTTATCGCAGTGACATCAAGTAATCTGAACAACTGTTGGGAGTGGATCTTCTCAATCTGTGGTCTACAGTATTGTGAGCAGGTATAGGATACATGCGTTTTGAATTACATGGCGTTACTGGTATTACGAATGCAGCTCGTAAAAGTAGTTTCCACCGACAGATAATGGTTTGCAAAAGGGATGAGAAGAAGTCACCACAGTCACAGTTGAACACCCTAATTATGTTGGTCCTACCTGTCAAGTGGGGAAACTATCCAAAAGTAGAAGGGAAAGAGGGTGAATGTCACGTTTTCAGGTCTAACTTAGAAGTTATGTTCGCTTTGAGCATTTAAGAGAGAATTTCTCGGAAGTGAAAGCCGATGAAATACCAAACCTCTTATATATAGGAAGCTTGTTGAACTATGTATTTAACTATACATAGTTAAAGTTCTTATGAGTTCTTTTGAACTCAGGGAAATTAGATGGTTCGATGCAGGGAAGCGACGAGATAGACAGCCTTGCTCTACTCTGAAAGAAAATGTTCATTAGTCTGGAATGTGACTACTGCCAACCTGGTTACATATACAAATTTCGTATCATAGAAACCTTTACCAGTTACATATCAGAGCAGGGTAAACAAAATCTCCACATTTCAATTGTATTCTCCGACAGGATCCGCAGTGGAGGATTAAGCATAAATCTTACAGCCAGACTTATATTTTATCACTTAACGGTAACGATATTATTGTAGCGAAAGTTTTTAGTTCTGAAGTGGGTAACGATAAGATATGGCTGAAGGATGAACTGAAAATGTTTTCCAAGAACGTTACGGCATTTGTGAACTAGTTAATGACTTCAACAATTTCAACTGCCAATGCATGAAAAACGTGGAAGTGAATATGTTTTTTAAAGCAATGTTAAAGGGAATACATGATCATTAAACTTCCAAAAAGAG
Source organism: Brachypalpus laphriformis (assembly GCA_945910035.1). Lineage (NCBI taxonomy): Eukaryota > Metazoa > Arthropoda > Insecta > Diptera > Syrphidae > Brachypalpus > Brachypalpus laphriformis. The sequence goes on from OX246756.1 coordinate 138,098,357, forward strand.
GTATTCGAGTAAAATATACAAAGTGGAGGAAGGGAGGGGCGTTTATTAATGTATACCTGGGCTTAGTCAAAGTACTCCTTATTATGGTTTTACCTCTCATGACTTTCCACTAGCTAAGTGACGCATCTGTGAGTAGAAATTGGCACCACTCTTTAAAGTGGTGTCTTGCCGTAAGTGCTTAGTGTGTCGGACCACTGCGCGTGAGGTTCCAAGTTCGAATCCCAGAAAACATCAAAACGTTTTTTTTATGGTCCCACCTCTCGCGAACGTCTGACAAACATCCGAGAGTATTGTTGTCTCGAGAAAGCTTCTCAAAATAAATTGCTCTTCGGATACGACACTAAACTGTAGGTCCCTTCCATTCGTGTGAAAAATATAACGCACACGACATGAGTGGTTGCGAGAAGCTAGGGCCTGTCACTTAAAGAGTTGCGCCAAATATTTATTTTTTTATTTATATTCCGCTATATTCCTTCATATGAAGAGAGCATTGTAGGTATGCATTCATAGCTTAGTGTGTGTGTTGACTGCATTACTTCACGATATTTTGAACAGTATTCCGAAAGTAGCCCTAACGTTACCGATTCAGCTGGCTGAATGTTGGTCGTGTCCTCCACCAGCAATACTCCCAAGGTAATGGAAATCCTCCTCTCCTTCTACCGTTTGCCCCGCAATAGGCAATTAAGTAAGCTAATGAGTTTGTTCTTAGGATGATTGTTTCAGTTTTCTCTGTGTTGCTGTTTGTTTTAGTTAAGATTAATTAACCACTTTCATAAATACTTTCACCCCTCGAGAGGGATACGGCGTCAACAAAGTTCTTATTTAGAGTTTTGCAATGCGTTTATGCTCTCCCTAGCTCATCTACAGACGTCAATTCCTCCGCTTTTCTGTCTAACTGGGTTATCGGATTCCGCTGCATACCGCATTTAGCAATGAAACTGTCATCGTGCCGTAAAGTGTGACCAATCTACCATTATTTTCTCCTTCCTTTAATAATATCTACATGTATTGGTTTCTGGGCCAATATTTAATAAGGATGTTCTTTAGAGATCGATTGAGGTTAAAATTCTTTAATATGAGAATATGCACCTGTTTACGAAAATTTTCAGCTTGCGAACGACAGTGGTAGTCACCTCACATGTATTACACCCACTGCATTATTCGACATTGGAGCAGGAACAGTTACAGCTTGGTTATTGTGCCGAAAACATTGCTTCTTCAGATTTCTGATAGCTTGACGAGCGCAGGTTTTACGCTCCAGACATCCAGGTCGGTACCACCACGGTCGGCTGAGACCACGCTTCCTAGGTATGGGACCTGTACTCGACGCATAGTTATCTAATTATCTGCAAGGTGTTTATGCGATCTAAACAGGAGAGTCCATTTGACAATCGCATTGCTACAAAGAAAAGTAGTGGTGCTCAAAGTTAAACTCTAAGAGATGTTTCGGATTCTTTATCAATTCCAACAATAAGGTGAGAACTTCTTGAAGTGCTACGTATTTGGTGGGCAGACCAGATGCGTTGCGTTTTTTTGTAAAGTAATCCCATAAATTGGTTGTCAACAAGTCATGCTGATGTTGGTCATCTGTAGATAGATTCACAACTTAAGTTCTGTGTTGACCGAACGGTTGGAGTAAAATCAAAAGTATTTGATGTTGATGTTGATATTTGATATTGACAACGAAGTTGATCGTCTGTATGACGCTTAAGCGCAATCGGCAAAAAATCTCCCATTTCTTTGTAAGTCGAAAATGCTTACGCACACTTGCAAACATAAATTAACAATGCCGTCAACTCATGACTGACTGACAACACTCCCCCTTTTCTCGCTACGGCAATGCTCCGCAGGACTCTCTTTTAGTACAAAAATAGAAAGCGCTTGCCTAAGCAATGAAAACTGTGTGTCCGCGGATCAGCGTCCGAACGCCAAATGTCGGTGAAGGAGTTCTCTGCGGAACCGAAAAGAGTGAATGTTAACTGCAGCAGTTCCTTCTCGTCCGTAAGACCAAGCAAACCTATCAACGAAGAGCTCAAGGGAAGTCTGGTGCTGGCGGTCATAGACAAAATGACATTGACGGGAGAATAACACCTAAGAAGTGGACGAAAGTGAAAATTAGTTTGCCAACTAATTTGCTGAAAATCCTGGTGGACCATCCTGGTCCTGTACTCACTTGTCCCGCCGACAAATGGCATTAGGGCCATGTGAAGCTTAATACTCACTTTATTTTTCTCTACGAATCTAATCGCAGTTAATATATGTGTGATGCTGGGAGGTACGGTGGGTGTTTGGGAATTTGTTGCTTAGGAAGTTTCATCTGAATTCGAGCACATAACGCTGGCATTTAGGTGGTTTAGCACTGTTGCTAAATGTCCTCTCCATCCCTTAAGTTGATCGTCATCCAAAATCAGCAAGTAGAGCTTCCGATGTCCTCTGAAATAACATCCTTAGCTAGATCTCAAGAAAATATTGCATCCATGCGTGCTAATGTTCACCCTAGCCGTCGAGCAAAAGTAAAACAGTACAACAAATGTCTCTAACATCGTTTCTTGTCACACATACAGTAGAAATCTAGTTGATAATCAATGCTTGTGACATTTGGACATACACTCACCTTCAGCTTCCTGTTTCCAGTCATACGTCTTCTTTTTTTGTTTTTAATTTAAAAAAAAAAAATAAAAAATTATACGTTTGTTTTTCTCAAATGATCTTGGACTGAATACAGATTCTGTACTTAGTGGGCGGAGTGACGATGATAAATTGACACATGAACGATGAGGGAACGAATTATTCAAGCCAATCAAGCAAACTACGCGACCGAAAGGCAGCTGGCATTAATATACACAGGTTACAACCTTGACCGTAACTCATTTAACCATAACAACACCAAGAGTACTTCCATGTGCTCCAATGAAGGATGGAAAATTGGCTTGAGATTTGCATGAAGCACAGCAGTTAGAGATTTTCATTGTCTCTTCAAGCGTGGAAAATGACATTGTCACTTTGCCCCCGAACGGGTATGGATGGATTGTTGTTTCCCTCTGCATGAATGTGATTTTTTTTAAACACACGAGACACGATAACCGTGATTTTTCGTTTGGTGTGGAAAAATAAATTTTGGAGCACTGGAAGAAAATCCCTCCCCAATACAGAGAGTGGTAGGAGTTTTTTGGTGCATGATCGATGATCGTGGAATTTAATTCAAGTTCAGGCCGTGACAAAGATGATGCTCTGCTGATTTCGTAATAATGGATTGAATAGTGGAGTGTGCTTTTTTTTTCTGCACCGTTGGCACTTATAAGGCTGATGGAATTATTAAAATTGAAAAATCACGACTTTATTTGGATGATGACAGGGAAACGTTGATTATAATCATTAGCGCAGTTATTGGACAGGAGGGTCATGATCAGTATCTAACTATGGCAATTACGGGATAGGAATTTCAATTATGTTCAATCACGGCGAAGATTTGCTATATAATCATCGGCAAGCAGGTGTTTATATTTTGTATGACGATTATAAACGACATATCTAATTCGATAAATTACACGTGAGCAATTAACATAATGTTTACCTTTATCCTGGTACAATCTAAAATTTACTCGTTGATGTTCATAAGAATGTTAAGATTTATTTTTTCTAACATCCTATATTATCACTATGAAAAATAAATGTGTCATACGTTAAGCTGAAATAAGAGAATTTACCTTTTTTTGTGTCGAAACTATTTACTCTATAGAATCTTAACTTTATGTACATATCATTACATATTTCAATTTGCAAAAAAAGAAAAGCGGTTGTGTGACACTTCCTTTAGATACCGTTGCCGCTTGAGTTGTTCTACGGCGTGCTGCATTGATCTGAAACATCAGACCGAAAAAAATTTAGATTTCTTAGACCATCGCTCTCTATGTGATCCTACATATTTGAAAAATGATACCTGTTTAAAAAAAAGTTTTCAAATACTTATGAAATGTTTACTTTACATATTTGTTAATGAAACATTTTTTATTTCTTTTAATAATTTTCAACGAACTTTAGGTTCACAAATGATGGATAAAAATTGTTTTAGAGTTATCTTTTACAATGATCACGAAAAAGTGATTTTGATGAAAAAAGAAGTTGCTTATACCTGCTGCGTGCTCTATAGCCGAGCAGTTGCGCTCACAGACTATTACTTTGGAAGCACACCGAAATTCGCTGAAATTTGAGAACGTTTCACGTTTTAAATTGACTGGGAGACTATTCAATAACTGCAGTCCTCTGTACAGAATGTGGCTGCGGGTACTTGCTCTTCTATGTTTGTTTTTGTTTTGAAATCAATTTACGATTTTCAATTACGATTTTATTGGTTTGTTTTGTAAGCATTTCTTGGTTGCTACTTAACTTTTGTTGTTACCTCGCTTTAGGGAGCTTACACTTGTATCGATCCCACAATTAAGGAATGCGGTCAACCTATGAGGTGTGAGATATCAGACTGCTCTTCTATATAAGGGTAGATGAAAGTCCTCTGCGAGCCTAAGGTTATACCTAGCACTGGTTATGCCGCTTACATTTCGCTGTAAATAATCTGGAAATAGGTTATTTTTAACTTTAAATACAATTTTTAATGCGTTCAGTTTCAGTCTTTGTGGAACACTTAGCCACTTTAAAGTAACATTTGGCGAATTGGAGTTCTGCAGTTGCACTTAATATAGCTCGCAATGCTCTATTTTGTAGTACTTTAAGTCTATTTTGTTGTTCGTTATTGCACATATAAATAATTGATGAACAGTAATTAAAATGGGGATGGATAATATTTAGTATTATAGATTGTTATTGCACAGCTCAGTGAAATATTTCTTCGGACCCTTTTGAGGAAACCAATTTGTTTTGAAATTTTTGCGCTTAGTTTGGCTATGCTCCGTAAATTTAAGATCGCTATCCATGATCACATCAAGATACTTTATTTCACCCACACATTCTATACGTTCACTGTTAATTGCTAAGCTTATGTCCGCTACAATTCACACATATTTAATTAGTTTTATTTACATTCAGTTTTAGTTTATTCAATCACAACCAATTATTTAGGACATTTAACTCGTCTTGCATTATACACTCACACATATTTTGATCCTTACCAACAAGGTATATTAAGGTATCATTCACAAAGAGAGATACTTGGACTTGGGATAGTGATTCTCCAATATCATTAATATAAATTAAGAAGAGTAATACACGTAATTTTGATCCTTGAGGGACACCAAGTTCAACATTAATTGTTTTTGAAAATGTTTCTTTTATTTTTGTTTTTTGAGATCTTCCCGACAAGTAGCTTTGAAATAATTTGTATTCATTTCCGCGAATACCATACTTGTATAGCTTTTTGTGTAAGATATTTCGCTCTATCGTCTCAAAAGCGCGTTTATAAATACCACAATGACAAAGTTACCTTTCTCAATCTCTTTTCTCCACTCATTTATAAGATAACAAATATACGTTTCGCACGAATATCCTTTCCTAAAACCGGATTTATGATCACGCAAGATGTTTTCACGATCAAAGTATTGCGTCAATTGTTTATACATATATGATATCTTCAAGGATTTTTCATACGTTGGTAGCATGTTTATGGGTCTCCAATCTTCTGAATTTATTGGATTACTAGCTTTTTCTATGGGTATAGCTATAGATTCTTTCCACCTTTCTGGAAAGACACGGTTTTCAAGAGACAGATTAATAATTTTTAAAATGTGGGTAAGGATTCAACTTGGACACTCTAGAATAATATTACAGTTTAAACCAAAACAGTCGTTTTCTTTATTCATTGATTTAATTGTATTATGAAGGTCTATTTGTACAAACTTAAATTCTGATGTGAATGTTGGTAGGTTAACCCAATATGGGACATCAGGAATCGCATCATGAACCACAGCAACCTTATCAATAATGATTTATTTAGTGCATTTGCGATTTCCGTTCCATTTGAAAGCACTGTATTATTGATTTTAAGTTCACAAATTTTATTTCCATGTTTTTAGAATAAGATTTTTTTAGTATTTTCCATAAATCTTTCTGATTACCGGCATTTACGTTAATACGCGTTTCAATATAACAACTGTTATTGAGTAGTAGGTTGTTGATTCAAGAACAAACCATGATCATTAAGTTTTTCCCGCATTCAAATTAAACACATAGAATTTAATTTAACAAATGCTCGAAAAAATACTGTGAATTACAAACGAATGCAAAGAAATCGCCCTCTTCTCGAAGAATTCAAACGCCACTCACATTCGCTCACATGTCCTAGCCATCTCAGGCGTCCAATACGCAGTCTTTCGACTAGATCAATGTCGCTGTACAGCTCGTATAGTTCGTGATTGAATCTTCTCCTCCAAAACCCGTCAACGTAAACGTGACCGAAAATCTTACGAAGAATTTTTCTCTCGAAGCGAACAAGGATATCTTAATCCTCTTTTAATAAAGTCCATGTTTCAGCGCCGTAAAACAAGACTGGGATGATCAAGGTCTTATATAGAGTCTCCTTAGTAGTTCGAGATAGGGCTTTACTGTTGAATTGCCTTATAAGCACAAAAAAACAGCCATTGGCAAGAGTTATTCTTCGATTTATTTCTGCGCTGATCTTGTTTGTAGAATTTATAGCAGAGCCAAGGTAGACAAAGTCCCTTACTACCTCGAAGTTATAGCTGCCCACTGTAACGTTTTGTCCAATTCGAGGGTGTTGGCTTTCCCTTCTTGTTGACAGCATATACTTGGTTTTGTCCTCGTTTATCGCTAAACCCATTTTGGCCACTTCCGCCTCAATGCTTGCAAACGCAGCGGTGACAGCCCCCTGAGTTCTTCCGATAATGTCTATATCGTCGGCGTATGCAAGCAGTTGTACAGACTTGTAATAGATTGTGCCTCCGGATATTGTACATACATACATACATTTTTGGCGCAACTGCCCACGAAGACCCTAGGCCTAGCTCCTCGCAACGACTCGTATTGTGTACGTTATATTTTTCGCACGAATGGAAGGGACTTACAGTTTTGTGACGTATCCGAAGGCTAATTTTTATTTGTGTTTGAGATGCTTTTTCGTGACAATAGTACCCTCGGATGTTTACCAAACGTTCGCGAGGAGTAGGACCGTGTAAAGCGTTTGATGTTTTCCAGGATTCGAATACTGAACCCTATGCACAGTGATCCAACACACTAACCAATGCGCCACGGCGCCCTTCGATAGTGTGAACTAATTGAAAAACAGATGATTCACATTTTGTAGGAATTCACATTAGTGGGTACGATTATAAAGCCTTGCAGCTTAAGTAGATGTTTGCAAGTAAAAGGAATACTCAGGTTATTGCTTCTTCTGGTGAGCTCGTCAGCATCGAAAGTTCTCGGCATGCTTCTGTGGGCTCACACTCGTGAGAAATAAGTAAAAATCTAAAACTAATTTTATAGATACCGAGCCTGATTTAAAGAACTCTAGAACTCTACGAATATTGTTATTTGGCTTTACTGTAGTACACACTTTTGATTTACATTATCGATGCTTATCACTCCCTTTTAATTTGTTCGCAGAGAATTTAAAGCGAGTTTAAGGAGTTAAGTTCATTAGCAAAAGGCTTAAACATGTTTTCAATTCACATTTCTTAAAACTTTTCTTATAGCGGTAATACGTATAGCAGATTTTTTTTGTAATGGAAGATAATAATTTGAGCAACTTTTGTAAGTAAACTGGTCTAAATGCAGGCTCACTTAGCCATTATACGTATGTCCATTGTGAAACCAGAAGGAACAATGTATTCTCCAAAACAACCAGCAGAACTAACCGGAGCTTGCTAAAGTGCCTCATATTTATACGAGTATTTGATAGTTCGTCGAACAAATTGCCTTTTAAGCGTAATTTTCTTCGATTGGATAGGACCGGATATGTGAAAATGAGACGAAGGATCGTTTTCTCTTCTTCTTTGTTAAGGCAGGTTCTGCAGAAATTATTTGAGAGAAGAAAAGTCTTTTCGCGTGCCTACCAATGCTGCAGTGTCTTGCAATGATATTATACTAATGAGAGATTTTTTCTGTGTAATTAAACGGTCGGCGATTTTATACTCGTAGAGGCATCAGTCTCCTCAACATCGCATACAAGATCTTTTCTGCGATATTGTGTGAACGCCTAAAACCTTTTATCAACAGTCTGATTGGACCCTATCATTGCGGTTTCAGGCCAGGAAAGTCCACCATCGATCAAATCTTCACTCTTCGGCAGATCCTGGGGAAAGCCCAAGAATTCCAAATCGATACTCACCACCTCTTTATCGATTTCAAGCCCGCCTATGACAACATCTATAGAGAAGAGCTTTATAGAGCCATGTCTAGTTTTGACATCCCTGCCAAACTTGTCCGTCTGTGCAGGCTGACGATGGAGAACGCTCGCTGCTCCATCAAGGTCGGTAATGACCTCACCGAGACCTTTGATTTCAAAAAAGGTTTTAGACAAGGTGACGCGCTTCTTTAATATTGTACTTAAACGGATTGTGCGGAACTCACAAGCCAACACCGGAGGCACACTCTATTACAAGTCTGTACAACTGCTTGCATACGCCGACGATATAGACATTATCGGAAGAACTCAGCGGGGTGTCACCGGTGCGTTTGCAAGCATTGAGGCGGAAGCGGCCAAAATGGGTTTAGCGATAAACGAGGGCAAAACCAAGTATATGCTGTCAACAAGAAGGGACAGCCAACACCGACGAATTGGACAAAACGTCATAGTGGGCAGCTATAACTTTGAGGTAGTAAGGGACTTTGTCTACCTTGGCTCTGCTATAAACTCGAAAAACAACATCAGCGCAGAAATCAAGCAAGGTATAACTCTTGCCAATCGCTGTTTTTTTTTTGGGCTTATAAGGCAATTCAACAGTAAAGCCCTATCTCGAACAACTAAGGAGACTCTGTATAAGACCCAGATCATCCCAGTTCTGCTTTACGGCGCTGAAACATGGACTTTATTAAAAGAGGATGAAGATATCCTTGGTCACTTCGAGAGAAAAATTCTTCGTAAGATTTTCGGTCCCGTTTGCGTTGACGGGTTTTGGAGGAGAAGATTCAATCACGAACTATACGAGCTGTACAGCGACATCGACCTAGTCAAAAAACTGCGTATTGGACGTCTGAGATGGCTAGGACATGTAGAGCGAATGGACACCAACGCTCCGGCCCGCAGAGTCTTCGAATCTAACCCCGAAGGACGACGCAGTAGAGGGAATCATCCCCGTAGGTGGCGCGCATAAGTGCAAGGAGACCTCGACCAACTTGGAGTGCGCAGCTGGAGGCAATTAGCCAAAGACCGAGCTAAATGGAGAGGCTTGTTGGTTGAGGCCCAGGTTCACCCGAATTGTAGCGCCACCTAAGTAAGTAAGTAAGTAAGTAAGATTTTATGGGACTTAACTGCGCTTAAAATGCTAATATATCACACTTTACTTTCGCCTACTCCACATTCTCGTTTAGAGCCACGTTAGGTTTCTATAAATTGCTATCTAAGATCTTAGGCTTTTTTACAAACTTGTGCAGTTCCATTTAACACATTGACTACTTCATCCAAAGAGAGTAAGTTCCAATTCAGGTGCAATCGTTTCAGCTTTTGTAGATGTGTTTCGCCTTGTTTAAAGATGATTTGTTGAGTGACATTTTTGTCATTGGAATATCTTTTTTTTCTCAGTTTGCGGATCTTATAAATAGATTCGCTTCACGTGTTAGTTGTTCTCTGCCCCGCTTGGATCCTTTAATTTAGTCTGCATAGAATATACTTTAACGCCTTTTTGCCATCTTTCCCTATTTTTCTATCTCAGCAACAATCTAGCGCTGAAAAACAGGCCTACTTACTTATAATATGTTGAAGACCAATGAAGCAGGGGGGTGTAGTATTTTTAAAATGGAATTAAAGTGCAATTGCTGCGTAAGCAGCCTTAGCCCAGGCAGCCCTAGTTCAACGTGTACTCTGAAAAGGTGCTTAAAAAAGTATTTATGCAGTTGTTCATCTTCTTCGTGCTCTTCACATCTCACACCTGTTCAGCATAGCACATCATTGACCTTTCATAGGGACTCATAGAGATTATATTAAATTTAAACTTTGTAGGGACTTCCTATCTACTCTGAACTTTGGTTCATATGTTGTTATGCTGTTTACAACCACTTTTGGATCAGTGCAGAAATACAGAATTAATTCAACTAAGAGAGTGTCTGAAATCCACCTACTTCATTCATACCCTCTTGGAGGACCCTACCTTTGTTTTTACACCAAACAAGTGCGGGTGTCGACAATCTTGACCTCACGCCCATTAAAAAGCTAACTACATACACCATTGTCTGATATAACCTTGGAAGTATAGTGAGAGACAGCCTGTTAGCATCTAACGATATCTTTTGCTTGTACAATAATTCCCTCTGAGATCAGCAAAAGGTCTCATCACTTTATTAAAGATATATTAAGTATGTTGAATGCATTAGTCACACATCAAATCAGTGGTTGAGTATCGCTTCTAGTTTCACGCATTCCAAACGATGTAAGAATGCTTAATAACTCTTCTAGCTTTTCCACCCACGCTGAAAGCCACTTTTCTTAAATACAGTTCACAGTTGAGTCAAAGCTCAATGGTATTATAGTCGTACATTTCCTTAGCATTTGTATTCGAACAACAAGACCGGCTTTAAAGCTAAGTTAATTATCCAATTCGATTTGAAATGACCCCCAGTGCAACTAGCAGAACAACGCTCTCGTATCTCAAGAGTAATGAGCCCTTTCAACAAGTTCAATGCAATTGAAGCGATTTAACCTTTCCGACAAAGCCAAATCCGACCGTAAATTAACACTTTTTTCCATTTCCCAGCTGTGTTCTAGTTTTTTAATTATGCTTCGAATCTCGAAACTTCGCGCCGCTATTCACAATTCTGCGATAGTTGCCAATGTCATGAGAAATAGGCAACCGCAAAGAGGAAAAGCATAATAAAATCATTCCATTGTAGCTCAAAGGCATATTGCACCGACCTACTTTGCTGTTCGTAATTACAAGCATTGTATCCGTTGCAGCCCCGGAGAGTCAGGCAATCAGTCTTCAGCCACAGCAACTTCAATGCATCGCACGAAAAACTTAATTTGAATTGCACCCGCTATACAGAGATGGCGAATAGATAAACGGAACTTTTGTGCATTCTAAATAAATCTCCCTATTGCGGCGACAGTGGTGGCAGGGGTGTAGATACTTTGTCACCCGAGATAGTGAGCTAATCTATAACCAAGTCTGATCATATCAAAGAATATTTGCGCTCTCGCTACTGTGCAGGGAATTACACAATGGAATATGTCCAAGCGCAGAAGACGTCGAGACATCGATTAAAGCTTCCCACAGTAATTAAATGTCCTCGAGGCGTTGCAGGGTGTTGCGAAATAAGGCGCGCACACCATGCACCATATAGAGTTCATAATTTAATTTAGGCTCAGTGTGTCTTTGAGCAGCTGCGCACCCCGGTGGAAAATGCATAAAACGCCCGAAGAGACATGCAGATGGACACTTTAACACCTCGCGCTCTGCACTCATGGCCCGGAGCACAGGAAGACGTCGATGCATGGTCCGCACAACCAATCGATATGCTTGGAATAAGTTGACGCGAAGCTCATAACTCAAATAGTTTGGCAGGCGTGAATCTTCGGTGCAGTGCAGTGGCTGTAGAATGGAGATGGCCGCCGTCGAGCTGGTGCTTCTGGTGATGATGCTGCTGCTAGGTGTGGGTAATGATGAAAGAGGTATTTTGTCACTTTGGTGTTTGTTGTGGCTGGCGATGGAAAGAATCTATATATTTCATATGTCATAAGGTCACCGAGCCAACACGGTGGTGGATAAAATCGCCACAATGATGTAGACGATGCGACGACGATGAAGTCGAAGCGCAAGTAAAAAGAAAGAAAGAAGCTTATTGCATCAACATAAGGATGCTCGGTGAACTTGTCGAGACCTCAATTTATAGAAACGATAAATTGTGAAACTTCATTTTGGAACAGAGAAGTTATATGACAAGCCTGGGAGATGGGGCTCGCTAGGCGTAATTCTGTAGATACTTCTTAATTGAACCTGCAAATGTGACTACATGAATATGAAGTGATTGGTTGCACTTAAGCTTGAATTGACTAATACATACTTGAACACTTCCAGGGTCAGCCCCTACGATGGGTTGTGTATGTGGAACTTCTCATGTAATTGCATGGTTGCAACATAAAATAGAGAGACAGTGATTTTTACGGACCATAAGATTTACTCGAATCGTTTTAAGCGGCGAATTTAGAAGTCAAATTTGCAATAAAGTTGACCGCAACCAACGGGAGTGTTATTTTAATTAAAATTGAGGTGGTTACTGGCATTAATGGCACTAATGCCATGGTATATTGAAAAAAATAGGTTTAGGCTATCATCCAAATAAAAAGGTTAACTATGTGGTATTTGCGGCCAAACTGGCAACCAGCAATAATTAATAGCTGGCAGCGTTAAGCCAAAAGAAGTTTTCCTGTAGCAATAAAGCTGAAACTGCATTGTAGTACAGTTTGAAGGAACTCACAATATAGTCTAGTTATTTTAAATACCTATTCCAGAAAAAAAAATCATGAGCAAGGGAGTTTAACCCATTGATAAATTTTGTTCATATTTCCTAAAAAATTAAGTTGAGCTCAGTCCGCCATCTTGGAAAAAGGCGACCAAAAAATATTTTTTTGATCATTGTTTTGGAAATCACCCGCAACACACAAAAGAAAATCTAAACAAAAGTTATTAGAAAAATAATTACCTACAAATTTGTCTGTAACAAAAATTTTTGAAGTTGACAAACCCCACGTGCACAAAAAGTTCTTGAATTTTTCTTCATACAAATAGCATTGCGAACCTCTTCATTTTGCATGTGTTTCACTTTCAGCAATGCAAGCAACTCAACTTTTTAACGACATTGTAAACATTTTAGACGATGCGCATGCCCTATTTGCTATATAATTCAAAGTTAAAACCTTCATTTTTAAGCAAACAGTTACAAGCTTCAGACTAACTATTGTGTTTGTAAGATTCCTTTTTGCAGGTGTGATGAATGTAGCTGTGTGGTACATAGAGTGGGGACCTCGTATTTTTAAATCTTATTTTGAAAATTAAATTCTGCTGTTATTATTTACTACTGCGCATGCTTTACAATTTTTACTTGAACTTATAACTATGGGACAAGTATTGGTTTTAAGAAAAATTGTAATTTATAGAGAAACTCGGAAAAGCGCGTGCCTTAGTTAGTGCTATCGATATGTCTATCGGTACGCCCGATCGACTTGCTTCAAATCTTATATCTGTTGTGATTGGAATTTTTATTGCAACCTCAAACTATCGGCATTTTACATAATAAGATTTTATAGCAAGCTGATTCTCTCGAAAACAGTTCTTACGCCTTTGCTCAAATCTCACATTTAGTCGATGTCACTCAAAATTCCAATAAGGTTTACCAAGTCTTGGATCATTTTATAATCTTATTTTCCTTCACTTTTCAATGTTTATAGAGTTTATTTAAGTTTGTTTAAAAGATATATTTTAACATGATATTACAAGATAATAAAATCTTATAATTTAGCATCGAGGTAAGATTTACAAAGTTTTTATAATGACACGACATAAACAAAAGGTTAAATAATAATTAAACTTAACTTAACTCTAGAGGGATATTGAGGAAAAGGCATTTGTAAGTAACCATCACTGCTTACGCGGATGACGTGGTGATTTTAGTTCCTCCTTGATACATTAAGTGAAATGATGGAATCAGCTCTTAATAGTCTCGAAAAATGGGCTAGAGGGTGTGGACTACACGTCAACCCGGATAAAACTGAATTGGTACTCTTCAGTAGAAACTACAAGATACCACCCTTCAAACTGCCTAAGCTAGCAGGGTTGAAGCTTTCCCTTTCGGATCACGCTAGATATCTTGGTATAATGCTGGATAGGAAACAAAATTGGAAACTTAACATACAGGAACGAGTCCGCAAAGCATGTAATGCTCTCTTCATCTGTAAGCGGACCGCGGGGAAAAAATGGGGCCTGCAGCCCGCAATGATGCAGTGGCTATACATCATGGTAGTCAGACCCATCCTTACGTAACGCACGTGCCTTCCTGCAGGAACAGTCCTTAGCGGAGTGTAAACCTATTGCTAGCCCTCCAAAAAGAACAGTGACGGCGGAAGTCACGAGCGAGGAAGGGTTGACGGGACCACCTAAGTCTGCGACAAGCCTTAGCCAGTCAGGACGCAAGGTGATCTTATCGGCCAATCCGGAGCACAATCGTGATTCAGTGGTATTGCAAAAGCCTACCGATAAAGCCTCTGACTCGACGACTGGGGTAGTCCCAGTGTTAGGTGAGAGTGCGACTTTGGAGGATGCCAAGATGGTCAAGATGGACACTTCCAGCGTGTCAAGCCTCAGCTACTCACGCGGGAAGGATACGTCAACACCACAGCAACCTGGCGATTGCGGTCCTGCTGAACCTAGGATTGACTCCTCTGCCTGTAGCTTTGCGACGGTAGTTAGCTTAGGTAGCCATGGTTTGGGACTAGCCCGACCGCCCAAAATAGGGAAGACCAGCGACGTAAGCATCTACCCAAGACAGACGACGGTGCGCAACCGTATACGCACCGCTATCCGGTTAATACGGCGGTTTAAAAAGCGTGATCCGGAGTCCTACACGGACAAGGAAAGAGTGGCTCTGGATACAGCCACCAACACACTTAAGCTGAGAGGATCCACCCGACAAGACAGGACGGCCCGTAAGGTAAGAAGTTTCCTCGAGGAGACTTCGGCCAGCTACCGACTCAGACTCAACCCCTGAGCCGGTTGCTGGCTGTTCCAATAAGGCGACTACGTCACGGAACTCGACCGCAACAGGAACGGGTGTAGGACTGACCGCGGCGAGGAGGGAACGCTTCTTGCCATCCACCTCAGCCGGGGACAGACCTAAACCGCTTTCAGTCGATCCAAGCAAAGACGCACAGTCCAAACCTGGGTTGACTGCGAGGCGTTCTGTTGCTGACTCAGGCAACAATCGACGTAGCATAGGGCAGACTAGGTGAACAGGCAGGAGACTATTCGAGTCGAGGAGGGAAAGCCTCTTGCCATCCACCTCAGTCTCGGACAGACTCAAGCCCCGCCAACGTTTCGGATGGGGCCACAAGGCTCACGGCCGAGCTGATTGTGGCGTGTTCGAAGAGAGGTAGGCACGACGACACGACATCGCCGCCAACACGAAGAATAAGCAAAAAAGCCAAGATGGCATCTCGAAAAGAAAAAGCTAATCTTTAGGTGGCGATCGTCGATTTCAATAACCCTGACCGCAAGCTATCCGGAGACCAATGGAGGCTGGTGGAACTGCGTATACTCGACGGAGTAAATGACGCCATAGTCAAGAATCAGGGAACTATCTATGAGATAGAGAACTATAACTGAGATAGTGGTGTTGCTCAACCACAAGTCCATGCCCATCCTAAGGAGATATAACTATAAGGTTCGCATTGGAATTACCCGATGCAAGGTCAGACCTTTAGTTGGGATGGACGAAAAGAAAAGTAGGAAGGCGGGTGATAAGGAAAATCAATGATAAAGATTGCTCAAATAAACCTTCACCTCATCTATCTCATGGGAGATAGAAACATAGACATTGCCCTAATTCAAGAGTCATGGATCTCCCGTGGCAAAATAAGTGGGCTAAGGCATAAAGACCTTACTACATACAGCATCGAACCGCTATACGCGGAATGTAAGACCAGAACGTGCATCGTAGCTAGGAAACAAATTAACCTTTTTCTTTTATCTAGCTACAGCAATGAGGACCAAACAGTGGTAAGGCTTGAGCGGAGGGGGCTTTCCCTACTGATTCTATCAGCCGTCTACATGCCTTTTGATGCCAAGGAGGGACCGCCATCCACACTGACCCGCTCTCTTGTGCAAAAGGCGGAACAGGAAAGATGGGACTTGCTGCTGGGGTGTGATGCCAACTCTCACCACTCTCAATGGGGTAGCAGCAACACAAACTTACGTGGTGAGTCTTTGTTTGAGTTTATAATTGAAAATAACCTTATTGTAGCGAATAGAGGTAACGAACCTACTTTTGTAGTAAAGAACAGGCAAGAAGTTATAGATGTAACTTTGGCCAGTAACTCGAGCACCCTAACTATTGACAAGTGGAACGTGATAGGGGAAGAAATTCTACTCCGACCACAAATTGATCGAATTCCTCGTGGGTAACAACTATGACTCGCCCAAACCTTACAGGAACCCCAGGAAAACCAACTCGGATCTCTTTAAAAACGAGGTGAGGAAACGTATAAGATGCCTGCAGGATAGCAACTGGCTCGGACCTGCCGACATTGACCGCAAGGCAGAGCATATTACAACCATTTTTAAGAAAGCCTATGTCAAAGCATGTCAAGAAACCAAAAGAAAAGATAAAAAATCACAACCTTGGTGGTCATCTGAACTAGCTAGAATTAGGAGAGTAACTAGACACCTTCTAAGTGTGGCCAAAAGAACTATGCTAGAAGCGGACTGGGAACGGTATAAGACCAGTCAGAGAAATTTCAAAAACGAGACACAGAAGGCCAAACGCCACTCTTGGCAGCACTTCTGTAATGAAATCAAGGGTACGACTCTAGGATCTCTCAAGGAATCCGACGAAAGGTGGACTGAATCCTGTGCAGAATCGCTTAGCTCTCTGCTAAAAGCGCACTTTCCGGGTTGTACGACCCATCCAGATAATAACATCGTAACTAACAGTAGTTTTGTAACGGAAACTCCAACGGATTTTATCACAGAGGAAAGAATTGAGTGGGCAATCGGATCATTCTCTCCCTTTAAATCCCCAGGACCCGACGGGATTATCCCGATCATGCTACAGAAAACAATAACCACAATCATCCCGGTACTTAAAAAACTGTACCTCAACAGCCTCATGTGGGGGTATATACCTAGATCATGGAAAGAGGTTAAAGTGGTCTTCATACCCAAGGCCGGTAAAGCAAGCCACACTACTGCGAAGGACTTTAGGCCAATTAGTCTTACCTCCTTTGTCGTAAAGACCTTTGAAAGACCAGCTGACATATACATCCGTAGTAAACTACGCCCAGGTGACATATCCCCAGCGCAGCACGCTTATACGAAACGAAAAAGCGTAGAGACAGCGCTGCACTGTGTAGTCGGCTCAATAGAAAAATCACTGAAAAATAAAGAATATACACTAGCCGCTTTCCTGGACATTGAAGGAGCCTTTAACAATGTCAAAACGGAAGCGGTCAATAGAACTCTAACGAACCTTAATATTCACAATTCCGTGATAAAATGGATCGTCAGTATGCTAAAGGAAAGACATATCAAAGTTGAACTCGGAGGTACTAAGCTCGAAGTCTATGCCTCAAGAGGCACCCCTCAAGGAGGGGTTATATCCCCACTACTGTGGGTAATTGTCCTGAACGAAGTCCTTCTTAAACTTAGAAACAGCGGCGTCAAGGCCATTGCATATGCGGACGATGTTGTGCTGCTAGCAACAGGTAAATTTCTCCCGACCCTGAGCGAACAAATCGAAGGGGCGCTGGAAATCATTGACTCCTGGACGGAGAGATGTGGGCTGGCGGTTAATCCCCAGAAGACAGAGTTAGTACTATTCACTAACAAAAGAATAATTCAACAATTCGTAACTCCTTCCATAAGGGGTACTCCCCTGAGTATCTCCGGTAGTGCGAGATACCTTGGCCTGGTGCTCGATAGGAAACTGAACTGGAGACTAAACATCAACGAAAGAGTCAAAAAAGCCACGATAGCTTTTTACTCGGGCAATAGAATATTTGGGAAGACTTGGGGACCGAGCCCCAAAATCATCCTATGGATGTATACAGCTATAGTAAGGCCAATACTAACGTATGGCAGCCTTGTATGGTGGCAGGCAGCCAGCAAAATAAATAACCTATCTGCTATCACAAAAGTACAAAGACTTGCGTGCATCGCCACAACCAGTGCGATAAGAACGACACCTACAGCAGGACTCGAAGCTATTCTCAATCTGCTTCCGCTAGACATCTTTATACAAGTATCGGCAGCTCATAGTGCCGTAAGATTAAGCCAAACAGATAGCTGGAGACCAAATGCAATGGATCACACCACGATCCTGCAGAGATATCTAGGCAGTGTATCTAATACAGACTACTTAACGCCTTACCTAGACTTCATAAGACCATTTTCTAGCACCTATCCGAGCAGGGAAGACTGGAAAAATGACAGAACGCATAACGAGCGATCCTTAGCTGTTTACACCGATGGATCCAAAATGAAAATAGATGTAGGCGCAGGTATCTTCTCTGAAACGCTTGGTCTCTCCATGTCAGCTCGGCTTCCGAACTACAGCAGCGTTTTCCAGGCGGAGGTCCTAGCAGTTACAATAGCAGCTCGTGAGACTGCGATGAGGGCTATCACCTTTTTTATCGACAGCCAGGCAGCGATAAAAGCAATATCTGATATAGAAATAAAATCGAAGCTTGTGAAGTGTTGTAGAGAAGAGCTCAAGGTTCTTGGAACACAGCACGAGGTAAAGCTCTGCTGGGTCCCTGGTCATGAAGGCATACCAGGGAATGAGAAAGCCGATTAACTGGCTAGAGGAGGCTCAGCACTAAGCTCGGACCAATCCGACCACTCGGTGTACATCCCGCCTTGCGCCCTTAAGCTCGAAGCAGGAAACAAAGCCATAACGGAGGCTAACAATAGGTGAACCTCTTTAGATACTTGTGTCACCACGAGGAGGCTGTGGCCCGCATTTAACAGAGTAAGAACCAATAGGCTCATACAGAGGCATAGAAAATCCCTCTCTACTCTAATAGGAGTCATTACGGGGCATAATACCATGCGGTACCACATGAAAAAACTACGTGTGACTAGCGAAGACCTTTGTAGAGGCTGCGGCGACGAGGAGGCTCAGGAGGACACCGCCCACTTTCTCTGTCATTGCCCAGGCCTCTATCATTTGAGAAATAAGATCCTTGGACAACATTTCTTTGAGGATCTAGAAGAGTTGTCCAACAGACTAATAAATGACATCGCAAACTTCATCAAATCCTTTGGATGGTTTGTATCTAGGGCACAGTGAGTACTTAGTTCTTTCTTTAGGATATTAACAAAGACGGTATTTTTCCACGAGGAAGGGATTTACTTTTCTATCTCCTTTCCACCCATGGGTATCACAATGGGTCTATACTGACCTGAGTGTGGTGTGGAGGTTTTCTATCCCCCTACACCTGCCCACTTACCAACATTGCGCTTCGGTTCACTAACGTTGGTCTCTTCAGGACTAATAACATAGGACACAGCTCCATTCTCAAGGAATCTTTTCCCGGAATCCCTGACGAATCGGACGATATACTTGGCACCTTAGACTTCGACACACCATACGAAGTACTGTATCCAATTAGAGAGGACTGGCGAAGGAAGACAGTCTCTGTCCATAACGAGATTGCAATATACACAGATGGTTCTAAGACCAACGAGGGCACGGGGTCAGGTATTTACTCGAGAGATACGAACCTACAGGTTGCCCTGAGACTTCCGGACACATGCAGTGTGTTCCAAGCAGAGGTTCTAGCTGTACTTAAAGCTGCGGAATTACTTGAGATGGGATCAATATCCGATAAGAATATCGCCATCTACATTGACAGTCAGGCTGCGCTAAAGGCGCTAGAGTCATACGTCACGAAATCTGAGATAATCAGGAATTGCCGCACAATGCTTAGAGCATTATGTACGCAGAGCCGAGATTATGTTGGGTACCTGGACGCTGCGATATCGAAGGCAACAAGCGAGCCGACGCGCTGGCTAAAAGAGGAGCGGAGCTCCCACGTAGAGATATAATTGGTAGTATTAAACCACCAGGATGCGTGGCTAAGTGAATTATTCGGGATAAAATCATTGACACGGCTAATCTAAGATGGTCAAACTTAGATGGTCACAGGGTGTCTAAGGCCTTGTGGCCTGTGTTAGATCGCAGAAAATCTGGGGAGATAATTGAGTTAGATAGATCGAGGCTAAGAACAGCGATAGGAATACTCTCTGGCCACTATCTCCTAAGGAGGCATGCCATGAGACTAGGGTTATCCGATACGGATGTTTGTAGGTACGGCGATGACCTACATGTCTCAGAGGATATAACTCATATACTCTGTGAATGTCAAGGAATTGCCAGGATAAGGCTAAAGTACCTGGGTAGATAACATAACAAGGGTCTCTTCAAATTTTGTAGGGAGATTAATTGCTTGGAGGATTGTGTTAAGGTCTTTTGCCGTGAAGGCTTACTAGGGATCGCGATGGGCCCACTTGATGCTTAGTGTTTTATGATAACCTCATAACCTTACCTAACCTAACCTAACCTAACCTAAGTAACCTAAAAGAAAATTGAAAATTGGTAAAGAGGAAAAACTAAAATAAAATAATAAAATAAAACAAATAGAAAATGCAAATAAATAGCTAAAAAAAAAATAAGAGATAGATATTATAGGGCTCAAATTAGTATTTGGTAGATGTGAATATAGCTTCCTCTGAAATTCAACCGATGAGCTTGTTCTTTACAACGCAACCGGAAGTCTGTTTCATAATCGAATTGCTGTTAAAAGGAATGATCGCTCTGCAACGTTGTGTGCAAATCGGGGCAAGCGTAGGCTTAGACCCCTACCGGATTAGGAAAATAGAAGGATTTCTTTTAAATATACAGGACAGTCGTTATGGATGATGGTATGCAGCTTCAACAAAGTACGATCACTAAGGTAATCATCAAGACAAATTCCTACAAGAGGTTTGGGGTGTGAAACACAAGTATATTTTGGTAAGTTATAAATAAACCGTAGGCAGTCATTGAATGCTACATTTATTTTATGTTTGCATTCATAGTTAAGAGACGGGTTAACTAAGCAATTAAAGATGAAAAAGCGCATAGTAAGACTTTAAACTAAACAGATTCTGCCAATTGTGGTTGAAATAGCGTTGCAGCAGATTAACTTGTTGTTTAACGTAATATCTCTTAATTTCGCAGTTGAGAACAGTGGGGGAAAATTCCAAAGCATTCACTCTCTTTTGAACATAACATAGCAAGGATCTTAGATGGGTTTAGTTTACGTTTATTTAAATTAGACCAAGGTTGAATTCTTACTATATCTTCATTCAGCCTTGCCACTAAGTCCTCCATCAAGCCTATTGAACGGCAAAGGTAAATCAGAAATCGGAAGGTCTTTAATAAAGAGCGAAAATAATAACGGCCTCAGCCCAGAGCCCTGTGGTACTCCGGTATTTACAATAAATTCTCTGGAAATTCCATTATCAGTATCGACTGTTTGAACCCTGTCCCTGAGATAACTGCACATCAGGCGAATAACAGTACTAGAAAAGTAGGATTTATTTCTTAGCTTAGACATTCAAGTCGAGTGATCAATGTAATTAGAATCCTTGGAAAAGTTCAAAAGTAGCAACAGATCAGTTTCGCCGCATCCAATTCCATACGCAAATCTTTAATGACTGCTGATTCACAGCTATGTTTATTACGAAAACCGGACTGCCACGCAGATATCAATTTATTACTATTCAAGTAATTAAGCATAGTGAATTGTTTTTTCAAAAACTTCAAATAGATACGACAATAAGCTTATTGATCTGAAATCTGCTGGATCAACGAGTTTCGTCTCTTTAGTAATGGGTATTATCTTAGCTGCCTTCCAGTGTATAGGAAAAGTACTAGTATGGATGCATGCATTGATAATATGAAGTGCAAACCTTATAATTAAAGGCAAAATAAGTTTGATAAATTTTGGGTGCGATATTATCAGGACCCACAGCATCGGATTTCTTTTTTATAGCATCTAAGACATCTCCTATAAGAATGCTATCGAAAGAAAAGCACGCGATGGGATCAGGGTTATCCGAAGTAACTTCAAGCATGGAAGAACTGATGAAATTTGGAAGTTAAAAAAAATGAATTACTTAAGCATGTTTGGTTAGAGTTTTAAGTACATGCGACCCAATAGTGAACTTCGCACGCGTATCATCATACGAGTATTTTGACAGTGGTTGGTAAACCATTGGGCTTACTTCTTGAATAATGACGCAGGGATTAGCGCCTATGATCTTTGTTGTTTGTTGTCGAAAGTAATCTTTAAAAACACTCTCCGAAGTGTCTGCCCACTGCAATCATCAGCCACCCGAGTATAAAGCAAAATGAATTACATCGAAGTTTTTCCAAGTCACTGCACCAAAGAAAGGTTCCTGCCTGGTAGTACAATGGACCAGAGAGTCTGAGTGCTCTGGGATTTGAGTTTCCTCAAAAAAAAAAAAAAAAAAAAGTCTGCCCACTGCAGGCATGTTTTAACGGACTGGAGTTTTACTTCATTTGACATTCGGACTCTTAATCGAGCCGTTACCAAGAAATGATCCAATTAGACATTTACAACTTGAACTTTAATCAGAATACCTGATGACGTGCTGGTCAAACTAGCCGCACACAGCTTTAACTACATCTGCAGGATAAATTTTGGTTAATCCTGTATCCTGGCCACTTGCGATTTAGCCCTTATACTATGGAATAAAGTGTAAAACTATCCAAATATGTGCTGGAATAATAGAATGAATTAAACGGGCACCTAATATCACACAGCGTTTTCTGAACTTAAAGAAATACAAGCAGGTGTTCAGCAGAGAAGTGTTCTAGAACCCACCCTATATTTATTATATACTAGTGATATACGAGTACCACTTACAAATTTTTTATTTTATTTTTTTTCCGAGGGTAGGTGAAAATTCTTCCATAGACACTATGAGAATAGCAAGCGCGTGCTCATAGTAGTGTCAGATTCTTACTGACTAAAAAAACACCACCCTTCGATATAAATTTGTTAGATATCGCAACTAAGTATAAACTTATCAAGCAATTTTTCTATCATGAAATAAAAACGTTTGGCAGGTTACTTTCCACTGAAGGAAACTGCATATTCCGCAATCTAGACGCGGTTAATCACTATTTCACCAAGTCGAAAGGTTTCGTCCTTTGTAGTCGGCGCAATAAATTGCTCTGATCTAAAATTTGTAGGACTGTATTGTTGACATGTCCGATTAGTCGGTTTCTATGCTTTCTCGCGAAGCTTCTAGTTTCAGCTTCGATTGTCGGAATTCCGAGATCCCTGTGGATATCGTCGTTTCTACTATACCACGGTGCTTGGACAATTTCTCTTAGCACTTTATTTTGAAAAGCTTGTAAAATATTGGCATTTGTTTTCTTGGTACAACCCCAAAGTTGTATACCGCAGGTCCACACCGGCTTTAGCACTTGCTTGTATAAAAGCAGTTTGTTCTTAGTACTGAGCTGGGAATGATTTCCGAGTAACCAGTACATATCTCTATATTTGATTTCGAGTTCTTTACGTTTCATTTTCACGTGCGAATTCCATTTCAGCCTTGCGTCGAGTGTCATTCCCAGGTATTTGGCCTCGTTTGCAAAGGGTATTCGGGCCGAGTTTAGGAAAATTGGCAAGTCATTAGTTTCCTTGTAAGTGAAATTCACGTGAACAGATTTAGATTCGTTGTAGTTTCTACGATTGTTTTACCTACTGCTAGGATAGCGGTGTCATCGGCAAACGTAGCAAGGATAGTGCCATCTTCGTTCGGTATATCACGAGTATATAGCAAATACAGAAGCGGCCAAAGAACGCTTCCTTGCGGTACGCCGGCCGAAATTTCCTTGAGCTCGGAGTATTCGACTCCATGTCTAACACGGAAGACTCTATTCCCGAGATATGATTCTAGAATATCGTATAAGCATACAGGGAGAACTTGTCGTAGTTTGCATTTCAAGCCATCATGCCACACCTTATCAAAGGCTTGCGAGACGTCAAGAAATACGCTTGAGCAAATCTTTTTTTCTTCAAGTGCTTTCTCGATTACGTCAATAATTCTATGCACCTGGTCAATCGTCGAATGCTTACTTCTGAACCCAAACTGGTGGTCAGGGATAAGATTATTTTCTTCTATAACCGATTGGAGACGCCTTAATAATATCCTCTCGATATGATTGGAAGAAGCGAAATTGGTCTATACGATTTTACTTCATTTGGCGGATTTACTGATTTTAAAACCATTATGACTTCCGCAACTTTCCATTGGCTCGGCACGTGTCTTAATCTGAGTGCAGCATTTACAATATGGAGAAGCTTAATCAAAGCTTTTCTAGGTAAAACTTTGAGAATTTCTCCGGTAATCAAATCATAACCAGGAGATTTCTTAGGTTTTAGATTCTCGATCTCATGTGTGAGTTCCCTTAGCGTTGCACTTGTTAGCGTCAAATCGTCAGATGGTAAATCCAGTCTATTGCGGCTGTCGTAAATCACTTGACCATCGTACAGTTTAAAGGTTTCTTCCAAGTGGGCCGCAAAGACGTCCGCTTGCAAATGACACGATGATAGACACATTCGCAGATAATACTGCTCTCCTGTCAACTGATGGATGTGTGGCAATGCAACAGAAAATCTACAAAATTCGGTTAATGAGATATGTGATTGGACGAAACGATGGCGAATTAAACTTAATGAGTCAAAGTCTACTCACATCAATTTCACAAATAAGAAAATAACGAATGTTCCTGTAGTTATTAATAATCAAGTAATTCCTTATTCTAACACGACTAAGTATTTGGGTATGAATCTGGATGCTAAACTGAAATGGAAGGAGCATGTGAAAGCAAAAACAGAAGAGCTAAATATTGAATATAGAAATCTTTATTGATTGTTAGGGTATAATTCAGAAATGTCCATTGAGAATAAAATCTTATTAAATAGTAAGATATTAAAAAATGTTTGGACATATAAAACATATTTGGCGCAACAGCTCTTTAAGTGCCAGGGCCTAGCTTCTCGCAACCACTTATGTTGTGTGCGTTATATTTTTCACACGACTGGAAGGGACCTACAGTTTAGTGCCGTATCCGAACGTCGATTTGAGAAGCTTTTTCGTGACAACAATACTCTCGGATGATTATCCGACGCTCGCGAGAGGTGGGACCGTGAAAAGACTTTTTGGTGTTTTCTGGGATTCGAACTTGGAACCTCATGCGCAGTGATCCGGCAACTAACCACTTACACCACGACGCCCACATATGGATATATGGTATCCAATTATGGGGTTGTACAAAGAAAACGAATGTACAAATAATACAAACATTTCAAAACAAAGTCCTTCGGGGAATAACAAATGCCCCATGGTATATTAGAAATAATGACTTGCATCGTAATTTACAGATTGGCCTTGTAACAGATGTAATTGAATTAATTCGTAGATTAATTTGTCGATCTTTCTTTTATTTTTCCTGATTAAGGGGCTTTTTTTCAGTGCGGTTAGAGTCCCACAGTACTCTGGGTTTCTAACCCCACAGTGTCTTTCGAGATTTTCACCTTCACAAAAAAATCGAATACCACCGCTCCGGGAGAATAATAACAAACCTATAATATAACAGGAAAGCAATAATATTACTTAAACTGAATGGAAAAAATAGTGTATAGCTGAAAATTTTGTAATGAGGTTGGTTAAGTCGAATGAACAAAAAGTACTCCAATTTACCATGTGATATGAGCATCACATTTTTTTTCTTCAACAAATTGATTCTTAAAAGTGGTGTGCTTTCCTCACATCATAAAAGTCCCGGATATATTTTGAAAAGAGATGCCAGCTTGTACGCCTAAATAAAATGCGGGTTCTGAGGAAGGACATAGTGCAGCCAGATTTTAACAATTTGGATTTTCTTGTTGATTACATTTAACTTTCTAACGAATCTATACCTTTCTACAACCATGCAGATATTGTCAGGTGATTAAGAAAACTCATA
This sequence comes from Brachypalpus laphriformis, assembly GCA_945910035.1. Classification (NCBI taxonomy): domain Eukaryota; kingdom Metazoa; phylum Arthropoda; class Insecta; order Diptera; family Syrphidae; genus Brachypalpus; species Brachypalpus laphriformis. The sequence goes on from OX246756.1 coordinate 138,124,292, forward strand.
TCTTTCACATCTATATTTGGAGTCATGAAAAGCAATTTAAGGGACAAATATTTCTGATTTTATAAACACGAACGCAGTGCTCTTGAGCTTTAGGCTACTGGGATAATACAATAAAATACAGAACAACTCCTCTTTTCGATAATAGAGACTGTTGCAAATACTATTTTTTCTGCTCTATGGAATTTTTAATAAAATATATAAGTGCTCTTTCTCAGTCCTTCAGATAACTGGGTGATATTATACAATGATAACGCTCTCTACATGACCATCTCTCTATGATAGACCATCAGTTTAATTGGTTTCAGCAAAAATTGAGTTTCATGGTTTTTCGAAAGAAATCAGAGTTATTCCCTTTTCCTCAACGGTTACTTAAATATTTGAGAAGTCAACATTTTGGAAATCCAAATCGTTCGGTTCTTTCAACCCGTCGTAACATTTAGTAAATTTTCAAATACTGACTGAACGTTTGTGTCGAAACTGCAAACGCGATAGGTATACTTCAAAACAGAATGACAAATGAATATTCACCACTAGGGGGTACATCACATTCTGAAAAGATTGTCAAAATAACTATACATGCTATTGTTCAATCTTCAAAAAGGACAACAAAACATTCGGCTACATCTGAACACCATCAAACAATTAATCATTCAGAAACACGAAATCCATCCAAAACGTTGTCTGGTTGCCTATTGCAATCCTTCACATATCTTATTAACGCATAATCAAAAGAAATTTGCACAAACTGAACCATTAGGAATGCGAGCTGCGAAAGGGCCACATGTCAAGATCAATACAAATATTTATCCAGCCAAACGGCTACAACACAAACACTCTTCCATTTGCAGAACATCGTTCAGAGCGCATTGCCAAAAGACCCCAGAGCACTTCCTTCTTTTTTCGGTTCAGTACGTATTTGCTGGGATATCCTACTTTGAAGGAATGATCTATTCGGTGTCGACTGTAACTCTCCAAGAAAGAAAAAAGGAAACAAAAAAAGACACTGAAATCTGAATCACCCCAGGATTCGGGGCCTAAACTAATTTCCATTATTTATTTCTTGGGTCGCACTCATTGTCTGCGATGGTTTGTGCATGATGTAGGGCTGTGATGATAGAGCGTTCCGATATCGTTATTCATTATTGAGTCGATTCCTCCTTGGAATTTAGTCCGGCGTGCCAGGCTCCCGTGATGATGATTTCTGTTTGGTTTTTGAGAGTCGATGATTCTCCCAGGCCGTTGTTTCAATGATTTATGAAAACGAACTTTTAATGAAGATCATTAATCAAATCTTCAAATTATTGTGCCGTTTTGTTTGTGGCTTCTATGTGCGCACAGAGGCATAAACTAATAAATCAAATCAGACGAAATGTGTAGCAAGTAAACGGGTTGGTATATAATTCTTAGAAAGTCCTCCGAAAAAGGAGATTGATGTTTGAAAATATTGCTGTAAGCAATTCAGTCTATTTTAAGATAATCTTCGGGATTGTTTAGCAAAATACCACACAAAAGTTGTTTTAACCGGAGACGTGCCCTTTAATATTATAAAAAATTCAATTTTCCTAAAATTGAAACTAATTACCTGATTGATTATTGCCGGCCAATAACGTTAGAAGGGTGAAACGCTCATCAACTTCTTGGTACCAAATTAAAATATATAGAACCACTTCGTCTACTGGCAAACAAGGTTAGGGAATTTGGCAATGAAAAAGCGAAAATTCCTTTCGATCATGGACAATTACTGACGAAATATAGGAAACTAAAAACAATGCCGTGATTTGAATCTCTTTCTTAAAAATTCTTGAAGTGCGGGACAAAGACTACAGCTTTTTGAAGAGGATATTGCAATATTAACTCATTCTGCCTGAAGATCAGTCCGATCAAACGCATGTAACCAGCACTGGTTTATAAATACAGTACTTTTCATGTGACGGGCTTTTAGTGTCACCAGAATGATGCACGTTTCTACTGATCTTTTATTAATCCCATGTGTGTAAATGCTGGCTAAACCATGAACCCTATGATCAGCTATATTAAAGAACTAGACTCAAACTTAAAGATGTATTAATACAGAGGCGGAGGTCATAATGTATTGGTCAAACCCTATACAACGAAATCTAAAAGTGGAAGAAGAATGAGCTGCTAGGAACAATGGACGGATGGTCGAAGGAAACACACGGTTTTGGCGGAAAAGCTGGAGTACATTCCGAACCGAACTTGGTGGCACGTAAGCATGCTTAATGCCATTAAATCAATCTATTGCCTACTACCTTTTAGCAGCAATGGTCGATATTACCTACATACTACTTTTTTTTTTACAGTAAAGCAGAATATAGAATAAACTAGTCGTATCTCATATAAATTTCTATTTTAATTTTTTTCATAGTATTCCTACAAGGTAAGATTAAGACAACTTATTGCGTTTGAAGACTATAACATTCTTTAGCAAATAGGAAAACAGTAAAAGATAGTAGATAACAAAAAAGAATTAAAATAAATAAAGGAATAGCTGTGTGTATGCTCGTATGTAGATATAATTAATTAAGCTAAAAGTGCGAAAAGCAATTTCAATACTTTTAACATGCCATGTATTTAAAAAGAGATATTTTAAATTTATTCGGGCTTCCCATTCTTCTTAGGTTTCTAGGTGGAGACTTCGGAGTAATCTGAACAAAGTATTGAAATATGTTTACTACTTCAGGACGTTACACCGATTACCACTAAATAATTCATATAAGTAATTACAAGTGGACCTTTATAACCATTAGGTAATCTAAACGCTTTCATCCACTCGACAGAATTATTCCAACATAGCGTAACAAATATTAAATGCCGCATCAGCGACAATGATTGCCTGTTCCTCTGCATTGAAATATCACGCCATTAAACACAATGAGAATGACAATAAACACTGACTTCCGTCACGACCTTGAAATATGGGAACTCTAACTCTAAATTGTCCGGAAAAAATTGTGTCAAATCACACAGGCCAATTTACTTTTGCACAACTGAGTTTTCCTCCTCCAATTGAGTGCTCCATCAGCCGGACTGCGGTGGCGGGAGGCGTTCCGAAGCGATCGTTACCTTGAAAGACAGTAAGTAGCTCTATAGCCAAACAGGGTGCAAACAGGCCCGATCCAAGCTTGTTCGCATGTACTACGTAGTGCTCGCATGAGTTTTCTTTACTCTGGCGGAGGTTGTTAGAAAAGCGACACAATCCACCACCGAGTGTGCGCGCTCATGCACACATATTTAATTAAAGCCGCCCAAATAGAGACTTGTGCCTCATATGAGATACTAGAATTATAGCCTTTCCGACCTTCAAGGAACTACACCATTGCGAGCTGCTGCAAATTTTCGGTTATGCAATCCGACGTGAGCCCCGCATGCGCCCGCTGATGACGGTTCCGACTTCGACAAAAAGCCGGTCGACAGATACACAGCGTGTGCCATTTACATTGTTCAGTGAACTTTTATTGCGTTTACAGAGACAAATTTATTACAAATTTTCGCATTGTAAATAAAGTACGAGTATCTGCCAGGGTATGAGCATATTTCTCAGTCCAATTGGGTTCTTTTAAATTGGTGGCACTGGCAGTGGTGGTGGTGGAACGCAATACATATTCTCTTCCATTGTTGAGTGGATTATTTAATTTACATTTTGTAGGTTAATTTTCTTGTTCATTTGCTTGAAGGTTATGGTGGCCGTAAGCTGTTTCAATGGTGATTGCACGCAAACAATGTGAAATCGGAGGAGCACCGGTCGAGAGGTGCGGGTGGCTTCATATATGGATAGTTGTTGTCTCTGAGTGGAACTTTATTGTTCTTATAAATGCATACACCATGCGTTCTAGATTTGTATCGGTGTATTATATTGTACCTAATTCTGTTAACTATGATTTTCGTGAGCGATAGGACGACTAATGATCTTATGACGAATTCAGTTCTCAAGATATGTGACTGAAGTTGCAGCTAATTGAAATCTAGAAGGTCTCCCAGCAATTATTGCAATGCAATTGTCTTGATGTTAGCGGACAGTAGACATAAAGAACTTGTTATTTCAGAGAAGGTTCCTTCCACTAGAAAACGAAAATTAAAAAGAATTATGCACTTTTCTAGTTTAATTGCTGTTAGCGCTTGTGATTTAAAACCTAAATTTCAAAAAATTAGTTCTACAACAGTGGAATACTGGAGCATAAGGTCGTGTCAAGATGTATGTAGAGTTCGCTAAGGCACCTGCATATTGTTCTGGAAGTGAATACCTTTTGATATTAGTACTCGAAGAAGCAAATTATCAACAAATAGGCAAACTGAGCTCTTAAAGTTTTTTTTTTTTTTTTCAATAAAACCGAAGATTATAAAGTAAAAAAAAATGTCTTTGACTTCCGATAAAGTAGCCTTATAAAAGGCTGGTAGAGGGATAGAGAGATAGCTTTGTGCAGATACTAATAGAAATCAAATCATTAGATGAAAAAGCACTTCTGAATGGTGACTGTAAGGTACACTTCTACGGAAAGATGAAGTTCCTCTAATGCAATAGGATCACCTATGTTAGGGTCACATAGACACAAGAAGTCTACGAGGTCTTCAGACATGGCACTGCTCCATGAGTTCTACCGCAACGGCATATACCAGATCAGACACGCTTAAATGGTTTGGTCTTGCACCAGCTTCGTTGTCGGTATCCTCACAGGACATTGTCTGACAGGCCTATATGATAAAAGTTTAGGCATTTTTCCAACGAATTCTGTAGGAGTAAATAGTTTTTCCTATAAATAATAAATAGTTTTTCCTAGAGCTAGAACAAATTTATTTCTGTTATTCGGAGTCAATTTAAAATCTGAATATTTATGAAACGAACAGCATATAAGTGCATTAACACAATATGTCTTTTCGCGTAATTTCCGATCCAAGAACGAATGAATTGTCAAATCTCAGAGAGCACAAAATCTAAGCAAAACAAGTCGAATGAAAAGCGAACCATTTTGAGCCATGTCGAGCTAACTGTCATTAAAAACAATATAATAATAAACAAATAAACTCGTGTTTTTGTTCTATTTTGTATGCCTATTGACTATTTGAAATGGAATCAAAAACTTATCGACTCTATTAGCAATCAGCTGATTCCACTTGTCAGTTTGTACGTTCGTGCCGGCTGAAATTCATTGAGCAAATTCCAGCGTTACTGGCTGAACACAATGGCGTAGCAGTAGTAGTAGTACGAGCTGTCAAAAGTAGAAGACACGCAAGCACAATACTGCGAAAACAATGGGTAGCTGTAGTAGAAGTACGTAGCATAGCCGCAGTACGAGTTGACTTACTTTCAATTTCCGTAGCGCTACAAGTTTGACAGTGACACCTGACACAGAAATTGAAGACTGTTGAAGAAACGGTTTGGTTTTCTATACGGTGTTTTTGTGGTGGATTCTTGAACTCACTTCAGCAGTACCGCAACAAATTTGAAGTATTCATACCGCCAAAATGGAAGAAAAAGACGTGGAAAAATTTATTGAGCTGGTAAAAGGAAACGAAATTTTATGGGATTTGTGCCATCCGCTCTACAAGAATATAAAAAGAAGGCACAGGAGTGGAAAAATATTGCGGATGAATTTGGTTTGCAATGTATGTAAGTATTCCTATTATTATGTTAAAGCTATTGTTACTTAAACGCATAATTTTTTTCAGATGAAGTCGTTATAAAAAAAACGTAAGGCACTAAGGGATTCTTATTCCAGGGGTCTCAGCCAAAAAAAAAAGATCGGGACAGAGTGCCGAGGAACATGACTCGTGGAAGTATGCGGAGAATATGACATTTTTGAAAGCACACTTAAAACCAAGCCCGTAAGTATTCATATTTAGCTTTGAAAAAAAAAAATTATAATCTTATCCAAATTACAGGACTTTTAGCAATTATTCTTGCTCGTCGGTGGAAGAATCGAATTGGGAAGGCACCAGCCCATGATTACCTGCCACGCCAAGTCATATGAGAGACAAGGACTTGTTCTTCAGCCCTTGGCCAGAAAATAGCACATTTGCTACACCATCTGCCGCACCCAGCCCATCCGTTGCAACTCCAGACAACGATGAATCCTCACCGCGGCCGTCGAAGGCGAGGAAACGAAGTGTAACGGTTGGGGAGACGTTGCTATGCACGATGCAATCTGTGCAGGAGTTTATAAACAATCCTCGAAGACCAGCTTTAGTTGTCTCTTCGTCTGTAAATGCGGAGGACGAGCTTTTTTGCCGAAGCATCACTGAGAAGCTTAGCACATTTCCGATCGAGCTCCGAAATGAGGCTAAGATCGGGATGATGCGTTATCTCAGTGGGCTTCAAGCGGATCTCCTAAAAAATGATAAGAAGTAAAATAAAAAAAATTAAATTTAAAAATGTGTTGGTTTTATTATTTAAGAAAAGAAAAATATAATATCTACTCTGGTTGAAAAGACACTTTCCCTTCATTTAGAAAGTAGGTTGTCAACGTCTTACGAATTTCAAACGCTTCCTTAGCCCTGTTGTTGCTTCCACATCTGCGAACGGGCAACAAATTGTTACCCTCCAGGCGCCACATACCATCTATGCGCTCACCACCTATGTCGCAGGAATCGCAATAGTCTTCGGGGCAGTATAAATTGTCAGTGTTCGTCATTTTTAGGAAATTGTGTAGGATAGTACACGCAAGCACGACTTTGTCAGCATTTTTTGGGTGAAAATCGATGCAAATCGATCCCAGGATTCTCCAACGGGCTGTTAAAATCCCAAAAGTATTTTCGATGACTCTTCTAGCTCTCGAAAGTCTGAAATTGGAAACTTCTTCGGGGTTGTTGAGTAAAATCCCAGGATATGGTCGCATAAGATTTTTCCATAAAGGAAAAGCACTGTCACCAACGAAATAATAAGGTGCCATCCGTTCAGAGTTTGGTAGCTTTTCTGTTGGTGGTAGATCTACGTCATGCTGGAATATTTTATTCCCAACAGCGGAATTACGGAAAATGCCAGCATCACTCTGGCTTCCGTAAGCCCCAACATCGACAGCCGTAAAGATGTATGTAATTGGCATCACATATAGCAAGCAATACGATGCTAAAGTATCCCTTATAATTTATGTATTTAGAGCCTGAGTTTGGGGGACACTTTATCTCGACATGCTTGCTATCTATGCTACCAACGCAGTGAGGCATGTTCTAGCGGTCGTTGAACTCATTGCTAATGTGTTTTCAGTCGCACGGGTTCAATTCCGTCATGTAAACCAGCGACAATAGTTTCCAAAATACTTGACACACTTCCAGAATGATTTTGCGAACCGTTGATACACCCATTCGGAAAGACCAAGCCAAATAATTTGGCGATACTCCTTGAGTATCTATCTCAAGGAGTATCGCCTGAAGAACAAAAGGACATTAGAATCAAGGAAATAAGCTTTAAGATAACATACATACATAAGTGTTAACACCATTCTGCATTCTATATCAATTGGCTTTCTGATTGACTGTTTTGTTGGGGTTTCTTTTACCAACTTCAGCAACAAGTCATACTGCGTTCTGCTCATACGGGTTGACTTAAAAAATAGGTCCGGGTTATGCTTTTTCATGAATATGAATGTTGTCTCAAAAAATCCCTTGGCCTCCTGTTCCTGGTACAAATGTCGCACCCACCATCTCCGCTTTTTTTTCTTCAAAAGTTTGTGTGCAACGTAGCACATCTGGATCACGGCCATAATGAAGGCTATTTATTCCTTGTTATCCATTTCTTATTATTTTTATTTCACTATAGTACAAAATCTTTCGCAAATAATCAAATCGCAATTAAAAAAAAAAACAGAATTTCAATCAGCTGGCTTATTTGACATTACTACGGGCTATACCATTGTGGGGGAATTTTCCGAGTGTAGCGCTACAGCATTTGACAGCTCGAACCTGTACTACGTACTACTACTACAGCTACGCTCATTGTGTTCCGGCAGTTACTTCTCAATTTTTCTCTTTGTCTGTCATGTTCGCTCAATATCTGAATACACTTCAAGCACTTAATAGTTCTTTAAAGCACATTTAAGCGCTTTGGATTGTGTACGCGAACAGACTTAATGATTCGGTCACCTGAGAATGTATTTTCATGACCACTAGTGCACTTATTTAATAATTTTTTTTTAGCGGCATTTTGGCTTAACTTAGCATTTGCCGTATCCTTAGGGCAGAATTGAAAAGTTTTCTCAAAATCACAATACTCTTGGATGTTTGTCAAATGTTCGCGAGATATGAGACCGTGAAAGGGGACTTGGTGTTTTCTAGAAAGGCTGTTCAACGCACTTACCACTGCACCACGGTTCCCCGTAAGTTAAATGCAATTCGTATACGTATATATGCATGAAAAAATCAAAATCATGTCAGGTTATTATTACAATTTTTTTTTTTTTTTTGAGAAAATGTATGTACAATGTAAATTTTACATGTTGTTTCATACAAGTCAACTTCTAGGGCTTATGTATATAAGACAGCATTTAATCCTGCTTTGAGAAAACCCATGAGTAGAGAAAGAACTTACTTACCTCTATTGTTATTTTTGACATGTACTCGTATTTAAGTTATGAAATCAGGACAACATAATAAATCACAAAACAATACAGACTTCTATATTAAAGAGCAACTGCCCACGGTCATCAAATTTTTATGACTCAAGTGTAACACAATCCCGCATTTGTTTTTTACTCCTGTGAATAAATCAAAAATTCAGAACCCATATGTGTTCGCTATCCATTCGTTGATCAATTTCAAAAATCAAACAATGTACCTTCTTGTGTATCCTTGTATCCCCTCCTTCCCATACATTTCAGCTTCTATTGAAGGGAAAACAAAAAAAACCAATCGAATATCCTATTCAATACTTTGATTATCCAATGATAAATTGCTTAGAGCAGCCTTCCATTGTGTCGGCCCATTGTTACAGGACCTCCGTACCGATCTCAAAAAATCGAATCAGAAGGCGATCGTTATAACACATTTTGTCACATAATGAACAAGAGTCATCAACATCCCAGCACCCAAGAATTGATCAAATAAATCTAAACATCTGAACCACCTGCGTGGCAGTGACTTGGTGTTTGGCGAATTCATCTTTTACCTCGGAATCTGTTTACTGATATCGATAACGGACCAAAATGTAACATTGATCCTGGGCGGGTTATCTATTTCTCGAATTTTATGTGTGCTAACAAATATATATAATACTTCTTGTAAACTACAAGGATCCATTTCAGCTACCAGTCTCAGGTCACGAGAGGTAATCTCTGGGCGTCAATCGTTTGAAGCCAGAACAAAAGGACATCACAGGATCTGATAGTAATCGGATGAGAGCGTGTTGTATTTTTATTGCAAAATGTGCAATTACGAGGATTAAAATGCGGGGCACAGCGTTTTGTTAAAGATCCTTGTGATTGTGATGGTGGTTGGTTATGTGATTGGGGATCAGTTTGTTGTGTACTTCCTCTTCGTGTGAGTTTTAAAGGAGAAGGACACATTTGATCGATAAGTGTGTTAAGTGTGAAGAATTTTTTGTAATTTATATTTCTTAGTTATGGTATTGTTTGATTGAGGAAATCAAGATAGGATTGACTTCGTGTCCTAGAAACGTGGTAGCAAAGACAGTGGCAGGAAATGTAAGTAATGTTTGAAGATTTTTTTGTATGATAGGATTTTTTTAACGAATCTAACATATAGTTCCTGTGAAAAGGTTTCTAATACGTGGTATTGCGTAAATGATTAATTGGCATACAGCAAGCATTTATTGTGTATGCAGTTAGATAGCTGAGAGATTAGTCTTCGGTGTTTGCGATGACATCTTCATTTGGTTTCGCAGTTAAGCCCTCATGCGCAGAGGTTTCAGTGCAATAATAGGCAGTTATAGATTTTATGTTTTATAGCTTTTTCGGAGTTTTGTCGTGATTTTATTTTGTATTTCATTTACCTTTTGCTTCCAACATAGTTTTTGTTTTTCAAAACGAACAATTTGAGTAGTTAAGGGGTAGGGGATTTCAAATAAAGTAAATTTTGCGAACTTTTTTTCGTACAAAAAAATTATTTATTAAAAATTCAATGATTACATCTCAAAGTATATTGTACTTTTAGGCATATTGCATAAAAATATTATGAAAAAATAAAAGCAATGGTGGCGTGGCGGGAGGTTTCTCCGGCAGGCGTTGTGTGGTAGGTGTATGTAGCTCCTTAAAATGAATTAAATGAAAATGGTATTTTTAAAGACTTACGTAATGTAAATGAGTGCTACTGAGTGCTACTACTGCATTCAATCTAAATCAAAAAAATGCATTTGTCTTTACCTTAGGATTTTAATTGCCGGTAATGGCTTTAGTCGTGCTCTTCAGAATGAATGGTTATTTGCTTTTTTTTTTTTTTTTTTTGAAGTTGCAGTCCCGTTCTGGAGTCATTAATCAAAGCTCTTTTTTAAGGATGCAAAAAGTTACTTCCTGATACGACGCAAACCTTTTTCATCCAATACTGAACTTTCTACCGATCTCTCCACCACCAGCGCGAATTTGGAAACAATTATACCCAATGTTGACATTCCAACACCTCCAGCGTAACAAATACTACTCATATAGCCCCAATTAAAATTCGTCTGTCAGCCTTGCCTAAACCGAAGGAAATCTTCGTTTCTAGATTACTTCCTGCCACGTCCTGTGAGGACATACTTAATAATTTAAAGGACTATTCTGTTGACGTGACTAAAATCAAATGTCAAAAAATTAATAAAAAGAGTACTCCTTTCGCTTCGTTTAAACTTACGACTGAGTTATGTCTCTTTGAAAAACTATTGAACAAAGAGATGTGGCCTCAGGATGTATTCATTAGAGAGTTTGTTGCTAAACCTCAGAATAGCAACACTCGCCCTGTTCTCAATTCTCCAAAAAACTAAAGCGTTTATCCCTTTACTACCAAAATGTAAGAGGACTCTGCACGAAAACTAGAAATTTATTATTGGCATCTCATGCATCGATCCATGATGTGATTGCACTGACGGAAACTTGGCTCAATTTTACCGTTTTAAACACGGAATTATTCTCCACAGACTTTGAGGTATATCGTAAAGATAGATACTTAGATATGGAGCATCTAAGGGGTGGTGGAGTCCTAATTGCAGTTCGAAATTCTTTGCAAAGTTGTATCTTTCCAATTCCTAATACAGACTCGCTAGACGTTGTGTGTAAATTGTGTAAAATTAAATCTAGGATATAAGTTCGTTATAATTATTAAAATTTATATTCCTCCTGAAAGCTCGAAAGATCGAGGTATATAAGCATGCTACTGATGCCATAAATTATGTATCGGATAATTGTAACCCTTTTGACGACATTTTATTGGTGGGTGATTTTAATCTACCCAACTAAAAGTGGACCCTTTCTGACGACGAACTTAGTTTGTGGTATCTCATGCGTCCTTACCTCAAGAAACAATTTTGGTGGACAATGTGATGTCTTGTGGATTACTGCAACTAAGCGGTATAAAAAATTTTCTTGACAGACAAGTTGACCTGTTTTTTTATACAAATTCGAGCAGTTGTATTGTGGAACCTAGTTCTACCACGATGAGTACTATTGACGCGCATCATCCTCCACTTCACGTTATTCTTTCTCATGACGACGTGGTTGACGATAATTTTAAAAATCTTACTCTTGAATTTGATTTTAAGAAATCAGACATTAATTTACTGAACGAACTAATATCTAGCATTGATTTTGTAGGAATCTTCAACAGCAATAGTAATATTGAACAAATGACTGAAAATGTTTACATACGTATATTTAACTGTTTTATCTCGTCCGTACCTGAAAGAAACACACGTAAGGATATGTCTACAACTGCACCTTGGTACAATAATCAATTGAGTCTGCGTAATAAAAGAAATAAAGCGTGGAAAAATTATTTAACGACAAACAGAACAAGCGATTATAACCAGTTCAGTATTCTCTATAGAGACTTTCAAGTCTTATCGAAAAATCTATATGATACTTACATTAATAAAATGCGTGGCTCACTTCTTTATGATCCCAAAGTTTTCTGGAAATTTGTAAACAGTAAGAAAAAAATGGATGGTTATCCTGCCAATATGTCTTACTTAAGCGAATCAAGCAGCAGCCCTCTTGTAATCTGCAATATGTTCTTTTCATTCTTTGGTCTATCTTGCTGTTCCGACAACTATTCACCTACCCAAAGTAATTTTGCCCACCTTGAAGGTTTCTCTAGCAGCTCAATGGGCCAGATTTCAATAATTGATGAAGATGTGAGAGAGCATTTAGCTTTACTCCGCAGCGATACTACCTGTGGCCCTGATGGAATTCCTCCGATCCTTAGACATGCTACTTTGGCATCATTAAAGCAGAGCATTTTTCCTAAAATTTGGAAAAACTCTTTTATTATTCCAATACACAAAAAGGGAAATCGAGGTAAAAAATTCTAATTATAGACCTATTGCCAAGCTATCGTGTGTGCAAAAACTGTTCGAGGCTATAGTTTGTAAGGGTTTCTATTTTGCTTGTAAACCATTTCTTTAAACGAATCATGAATAGAAGATCCACTGTTACCAACCTGTTGGAATTTACTTCTTTTACAAACAAAGTTGTCGAAGAGGGAGGTCAGGTCGACTGTGTTTATACAGATTTTAGCAAGGCCTTTGACAAACTTTCTCACAGCTTAATTCTGTTTAAAATGACATCTTTGGGTTTTCCAAATCATTTTGTTCGATGGATATGTTCTTACCTTGAAGAACGAACTTATCAAGTTCTATTTCGGGGAATAACATCCGATGCAATCCTCGCTACATCCGGTATACCCCAAGGAAGTCACTTAGGTCCTCTTTCATTTATCACTGCGATCAATGACGTGGTGGCAGTACTTAAGAGTACTCGAATCTTAATCTATGCTGACGACATAAAAATCTTTAGACTTGTACGCAGTCAATCTGATTGCATTGCTATGCAGAATGATTTAGATACGTTCGCCGAGTGGTGCTGTAATAATAATTTATTTTTGAACGTATCTAAATGCCAGTCGATGATATTTTCAAGAAAACGTCATTTAATAAGTTATGATTAATTATGTCAATAAAGCGAATTCAATGCTTGGCTTTATAAAACGTTGGAGTAAAGAATTCAAGTGTCCTCTTATAACATCCACGCTTTATAATACCTTTGTTCGTCCGCAGTTAGAGTATGCGTCTACCATTTGGTCTCCGATGTATGCAGTACACATTAACCGTATTGAATCGGTACAGCGCAAGTTTGTCCAATTTGCACTTCGCCATTTAAACTGGAATGACACTACACGTCTTCCACCATATTGCGACCGCCTTCTTCTCCTAAATCGTCATTCTTTGGAGAAACGTAGGGAAGTATGTGATGTAGTATTTTAACACCAGCTGGTAAATGGTTTTATTGACTCGCCGGATCTTTTAAATGAAGTCGGTTTAAACGTAAGATGCTACAACTCCAGAAATACCGAAATTTTCCGCGTAAATTTCTACAGAACGAACTACGGTTCTAACGAACCTCTTACGCGTATAGCGAAGGAAGTAAATAGTAACCGCGACAAATTTGATTACAACCATAGTAAATTAAATTTAAAACATAAATTATACGAACGATACTAGTTTCTTTATTGAAAGTGTTAAGTGTAATATTTGACTTATGCGTAGCGTATTCATTTTTAGTTCATACTTTTGTTTAGTATGCAATCTGCTTTTTGTTTACTTGTCCAGTCTTTTTGTGTAAGGTGTTAGGCTTTATAATTATTCACAATACTAACAACTAACACCACGCTAAATGATGACAAGCTGGATATTACTTAGTAGCTGGTTTGACTGTTTCTCTTTCAGTTCAAAGTAATATTCGTCACAAAATGCTTGCCCTTAAGCAGTACTGATAGCGTTAAAAGCTCTGACTAGTAACAGATAATATGTATGTAAGTGAGTTCTAAGAGTTAAAGGCTTACTAATAGCGTTTCATAAGTCTTGACATGGAAAACCTTATATATAGGTATACATTTGCACACTCTTGTATAACGAACAAATAGGTTACATGAAAGTACTCTAAAAATTCAGCAATGACTTCATTTGCTGATACCGTGATCTTTTCTCTATCTATTTCCTTTTAATATTGAACATACTCCTTTTAAGTGGCCTGAAATTCAACTGCATAAGATCACATCCAGCCTTAAAAATTGTCGAAATTGTCTCCAAGCTGTTTAGGTCATGAAAGTAATTTACGTATTTACGTATTCGATAGGTATATCAAAATTGGCTTTATAGGGCTTTCGTTTACCTTGGGGCATACTTCTTTAATAACTTAGAAGAGGTTAGGTTTCTGAATCAAAAAAATAATTTATTCTATTTCTGTAGGAAAATTAAGTGCATGGGAGAATCGGTCTAGGTTTTCTGCCGATAAGATTCGCTAGGGTTCGCGATGGGCGCACTATGGTGTCTGATGTTTTATAATAACCTCATAACCCTACTCAATCTAACTTAACATAGCCAGCAAGACCATTGGTTAATCTAATTGTGTGTATCTTTGTGTCATATAACTATTGTACTATCTGCATTCCTCTTTTGTCAATACGAGACAAGTTGGGTATTGTGTTGATAATTTCGATTTCCTCCCTAGTCATTTTCAATTGAGCATTTGTTGTCTCTCCCCTTCGACTATTTAAAGTCTCTTTTCCACCTTCCTACTTGTTTTATATTTTTCAGAAATTGCGGTACCAAACTGGAAGTTTAAAAATAGCAACCACACGTTCGCGTCATGCTGGCAGTATTGACAAACTATTAGGGAAACCAAAAAAATTCGGAGGAAATTGTCATCTGTCGATAGTGAATTTGAATGGAGAAAGAACAACGTTGCTTTTGATATTAGGTAAGGTTGAGGTTAGGTTGAAGTGGCTGCCAGCTAAAAGAATCGACAAAACACATAGACCAATAATAGATCCATTGTGATACCACGTGGATCATGGGGGAAAGTTTTTCTCTACATATCCGTAAACCATTTTGAGCTTCTTATTGAGCGTAGGAGGCTCTTAATGTCAATATCTATCAGGTCGCCTATATCGTTGTTATAGGGGACTCCTAGGTGAAGCTTTTTTATTTACGGGCGAGAGCTGGGCAGAAACAAAGAAGATGAGGAATAGTTTCTTCTTCTTCTTCATCTATACTGCTTCTACAAAAGTTGTTCGCAAAAAGGCCAAGCCTTGTAGCACGCTTGCCTATGGTGCCCAGTGATGACACCTATTGCAGTGCCGATATGCGATTAATTGAGAGAAATCAAATTCTTAAAACGTTTTAGATCCAGCTTCGGCCAAGTCTGTTTTGTCGCTAGACATGTTGATCCATTTGTTCAGCTAAGATTTGTACTCTCGACAGCATCCAGCTTAAATTTAAATTTGCGAGTAGTGATTGGTATATCTAAGGTGCTTTTATTCGCCAGGATGGGTATAGTTGTTCCTATTCTGGTGAGTTCGTCGGTCTAACAATTCCCTGGAACATCCCTACGCTCGACCATCTCTGCAAGAGACAATCGGCAGTCTAGAGCTAATAAGCGGTTTTTAGAGATCGATTCCAGGGCTGTCTGAAAAGATGCGGATATCACGTTTATCTTAAGCCAAGATAAAACTTCTTTAATCGCCATTATTTCCGCGTGGAACACGCTACGATGATTTGGAAGACGGAAGGAGAGTTTAAGATTAACTCTGTCGGAGAAAACACCTGCACCAACTCCGTCTTTGGTTTTTGACCCGACAGTGTAGAGTGAATTGACTCATCTTCTAAAAATGCATCGTCCTCCCAGAGTGATCTGGAGGGGATGGTAACGAGGAAGTTCTTGTTAAATTTTAGACGTGTGATGGTGTAGTCCGTATTTTCGGGAGAGAATTCAAATTTATTCAGAATAGAAGCGTGGCGAAATTCTTTTCTTGACCACTGTTGAGTAGCTTCAGGGCCAATATATCGAGGGGTGTCAGATGAATCATAATGTCCAGTGCCGCAGGTGGAGTTGTACGTTGAGCTCCGCTTATGCACATATAAGCAGAATGCTGAATCGTACTTAGATAACGCGATTTATAGCTTTTTCTAAGGCTATCTCCCAGACAACCACTCCGTATGTGAGTGTCGGTCTAATGACGGAGAGCCAGTGAGTGATTCGAGGTTGTAAACCCCATTTATTCCCAATAGCTTTTTTGCAAGAGAAAAGTGCTACTCTAGCTTCGTGAGTCTTTCTTGAATATTAGGGTTCCAGCTTAATTACTTATTCACAATACGACCCACATATGTTACTGTGTCAGAGGAAGTTAAGCTGATACCAGTAAGAGAGCGGGGGGTCGACTAATTGAATTTTATATGAGAAGAGTACTAGTTCCGTTTTGTGGGGCTTACAACCAAATCATACTGAACCGCCCATCTGCCTAGCTTGTTTCAAACGTTTTGTAGAAATCCTTTTAGAGTATTTAAGTGCTTTTCCGAGACAGCCAATGCAACATCATCTGCATAAGCGATCGCCGTGCATCCCTCGCCTTCAATAATTATTGACCACTAAATTCCAGAAAAGGGGGGATAAAACACATCCTTACTGACCTCTACTGACAGACCTTCTAGTAGACATCCCACCCAGCTTAGGCTAGGGCCACGCACTGAGCGACTGAGCGATGAGCGATTGAACGACGAGCACCTGAGCGACGCAAACAAATTAAAACATATGGAATCGTAGGGATGTGGCCACGTAGTTGCTAAGCGATGAGCGATTTTTCTGAGCGACAGAGCGACATCGCTCTGAATTCAATTTTGTTCTAATTTCGTAGTTCATCGCTCAGCGATAAAGTGAAAATGGAGCAAATAAACTTGAAAATTTTGATTTCAGCTGTCCAAAGCCGGCAGGTTTTATGGTAGGACGGCCATAAAGACTTTAAAAATAAAAATACTGCAAATAAGCAGTGGAATGAAGTGAGACAAATTTGTAATTGTTCAGGTAATTTATAGGATGTACACCAAATCTTCTTTTTTTGGACCGTATAAACAATTGATAAATATGGGCACGACTTTCCAGTAAAAGACTATGACGTACAGGACTCGACAACGACATTTTCACTACTAATCGCTCGAGCGACGTCGCTCAGTAAAAGGCCACTCGTCGCTCAAACTTGTCGCTCTATCGCTCATCGCTCAGTCGCTCAGTCGCTCAGTGCGTGGCCCTAGCCTTAGAGTTGATAATCCGACCATTAAGCATTGGATTAATCAATTCGTAAAGTGAGCTGTCGACCTTCAGGTGTGATAGTGCATCTGCTATCGCTGATGTATTGACATTGTTGAAAGCGCCTTCTATATCCAGTAAAGCAGCCATTGTGTATTCCTTAAATTCGATATAACGCACTAGTCAGTGACATTTCTATAGTCACTGATGCCCTTTTTTCCTTGCTAAAATTTTTTGGAGATATTTCGAGTAGTTTCCACTTGTTCATGTAGTGTTAGTTGCAGGTTATGTTTACGGAAATGGTAAGACTCGTTGTAAAAAACTCTTAATGTTCTATCACTCACTCGAAAGTTGTATGTGGCAGTTTTGTTGGTATCTCAGCTACACTTTTCACAATTTCAAATATAATTTTCATTCGAAATAAAGGTACAAAAGCACTTTTAAACTGGAGCAACTTGATAACAAACTTTTTCATCATATACAATTTTTGCAACGCTTCTAAATAACCGACTGTCGCAGTGGATTCATAGCAACAAGCTGCTGAGTGAATTCCAAGCAGGATTTCGCAGTGGCTATTCTACGGCAGATAATATTTTTGTATTGCAAAACATTGCTGGGACATTCATTACACAAAAAAAGAAATTATATACTTTTTTTGTTGATTTTAAGGCAGCCTTCGACACAGTTGACCGAGGAGCTTTATTCTTTAAGCTCTACAACGCGAGAATGTCATCTAAGTTTGGAAAGGTTCTTGAAAATATTTACCTATAATGGTAACCAGTCATCTGTATGGAATGGTTTGGAAATCTCGAACTGGTTTGAAACTAAAATGGGACTCAAACAAGGGTGCACTTTAAGCCCCTCTCTATTTGCACTGTTCATCGACGATCTTATCGAGTTTCTACCGGGAGGAATAGAGTTTGCAAGAATCAGGATCAAAGCACTTCTGTTTGCTGATGATGTGGTACTGTTCGCGAATACACCTGAAAGCCTTCAACTCATGATGAATCGGCTTCAAGACTACTGCCAGCAATGGAATCTTACGGTAAATCTGTGCAAATCAAAGGTGATGGTATTTAAAAAAGGTGGAGGAAGGAACTGCAGGA
Organism: Brachypalpus laphriformis; assembly: GCA_945910035.1. NCBI lineage: Eukaryota > Metazoa > Arthropoda > Insecta > Diptera > Syrphidae > Brachypalpus > Brachypalpus laphriformis. The sequence goes on from OX246756.1 coordinate 138,142,632, forward strand.
ACGAGAAGTGGTACTATAATGGAGAAACCATTGAACGAGTAAACGCGTATAAATATCTGGGGGTAACAATAACTAGCAATCTGAGCATGGAAAAACACTTAAAAGATAAGCTAGTAAAGGCGAAGAGTGCGATCAGTGCCACTTGGAAAAAATGCTTCTCTAATAAAAAAATTGCACATAGCGTGAAATATAAAGTATTCGTAGCAGTGGCCGTGTCTATATTGTTTTATGGAGCGCAAGTCTGGGGATACCAGAAGTATGAAGAAGTTGAAAAACTACTTCGATATTATGTAAAGAGATGCTTTCATTTACCTAGGAATACACCCAACTACATGATTATTATCGAAACGGGACTGTCGCCACTTTTTGTGAAAACTCTTAAGTTTCATGTGGACTATGTAGCCAGAGTTTTAGAAATGTCAGATGAGAGACTTCCAAAAATGTTAGCGTTGTATACCATTCAAAAAAGAGCCTATGGTATGAGAAACTAAAGGACCTAGCAAGATACTGCGGAAATGATTTCCATTTGTTAGAGGGACATAGGTTGTGTACGAATAATACACTATATGACCTCGTATCTAAGGTAGATGAGCAATATAGACAAGACTGCATCAATCAGGCTACTTCATCTATCCATCGATCAATATACAGCCGCCTTAACCACAATTTATGCGAAAGAAATTACTTCCGCAACGAGAACAGCCAAGAATTGATTTCATCAGTATTCAAAATGAGGGGTGAATTGGTAAAGCTCAATTATATACCACACCGCGAAGAATTACCCATTTATTGTAGCATGTGTAATCTTTCGGAGAGAGAAGATATAATCCATCTTATAGGAAAATGTCCGATACTGAGGGAAACAAGAAGAAATCTCCTAGGCAGTAATGTAAAATCTGAAGCTGAGATATTGGACCTCCTGAACTGCGAAGACGATATATCTAAACTCTTCCACTATTACAAAATTGCAATGGCTTATCGAGACCGAATTATAAACGAAACATTTTGAATTTATTGTCCCTACCACTGTACCAGCATTATATTACTTGCTATTTGAATTTGAATTCTAAAACAAATTTGTAAAACTCTTTCATACTTTTTTATTTTTATTTTTATTTGTTTCCCTTCTATTTGATATAATTTAAACAAATCTTTTATTTTATATTGTATTAATAAGAACAATTGTCAATCTGGCAGACGGCAAAGCCATGCATAAACGATTTTTATATTATAAAAACAATCTTGTAAGTTCTTAAAAGTTCTTCTTTCACTAGTGAGTGTAATGCTGTCTCCACTGATTTGCCTTTGCAATTTGCATGTTAGGCCACCGACGTAGTTTCTTATTAATATTCTTGCATAAATGGATATCAATCAGTCGTTTTAATATTTTTAAGAGGGATAATGATAGAATAATAGGTCTGAAATCTTTTGGATTTATGTGAGAGCATTTACCCGCTTTGGGTATGAAGACAACTTTAACTTCTACCCATATCTTTTGGATATAGATATACCAAATCTAGGCAACTTTTTAAAATTGTCTCAATCATCGGCAAGATTATGTCCGATGACTTCTGCAACTCGGTAGGTCTCGCGGATTTATATGGTTTGAAGCTATGTAGGGCCCAATGGAGTTTGCTCTGTTTAATAAATTTTGAGTAGTTGGTTATTTGTGCAGATGGTCTGCTGAAAACCATGTTGCTAACGACTTGGGAACTGCTTGGTAAATGAGTGTCAAGCAGTAAATTTAGAGAATCTACTCTGGAAGTCTTCCAAGACCCGTCTTAAAGTCAAATGTCCTTTGGACAGTTCCATTGCAAACTTTTTTTAACATCTATGTTCGCTCTTCAACATTTATTCAACCGTTGTTCATATTCTTAAAATGTGAGCGAAATCGGTTATCACCTATTTAACATTTACATTTTGTGAAATATGTATGTATTTTGTGAAATGCCCTTCTCACTTTATATCTGACAGATGAGGTGATTTACGCGAACGGGACAAAAATGACTAGATACTCTCTTCCTTCTGAAGTTCTTGCCTATATATTTCAACAGCTGACGTCAACATATATTCGTCTCAAATTTCAGTTACCTTCTTATGTAAGCAAGCAATATCAATATAAGGAATAATATCGAAAACAAACCTTAATATCGTGATTTTAAATTAATCTTATCGGTATCTGTTATGGCGCCTGATTCGCCTCACGCTACAAGAATCCATGTTCCAGTTACCCTTTAAAATTACCCTCAATCAATTGTTGTCACCAACTATAACAGGCATCATTATTCATATTCCAACCTACATTTCAAATCAATTATTCCCACCCTAATCCTCCGAGAATCCATTATCCCCAATTCTATATGACAAATTTCATTCACTTAAGATCCTCAATTCTCTCCATTCTCTATCTCAATCCAAATCGGGTTCTTTGTACCTTACATGAGTTCTCAAATCAAATCACCACCACGCTCCTCCGTCGTACACCCGACGCTCCCATAATTAATGATCAACCAATTGTCCCTAATTGTCGCATAGTTATCACGGATAGCAAAATGCTTACTCCAAGACTGAAAAATGTATTCAATTCCTTACCTCGGCGATACATAAACGGTCCTTTTGGAGGACACCGTCCTCCAAATCGAATACGGACCACCGTGTGCATATACTAATCTTTTCCCAACGCAATAGAAGCTACACCACCATCACGGATACGTTCACAATGCTAGTGCAATGACAAATTGTCTGCATTTGTGGTTCACTTTGGGAAAATTAATGATGGAAAGTCTCGCGCCCTCTCTACGCGCGCGATAAACTCGCCAACGAAAACAAATCGGCGTTCGCCCAAGCCTAGATAAAACAACAACAACGGAGTACCTACATGGACCAAAAAGAAGGAGATGGGACAAGCAATGAAATTAAATCTAAAACTCAAATAAAAAAACGGTCCTGAGATTTTCTTTCCTTATTCCCGCTACGACGGTAACGAAAAAGACCGCTGAATGGACGGACGAACAACCAACCTCCGAGGTCGCGCAAAGATGCGCTGCTCCAAAAAAAAAAAAAGAACAACAGACACAAGAAGATCCTACTTTGACACCCGGACCAAGTGTGCTATTTATCACCAGATTAAAAGCGTAGGCAAAAACCCCAGAGTTACAAATTGCAGCCCAACCGCACACACACAATGCGCACTGTGTGCGATACCTTCTTTCCCCACTCTCAGTCAGTCTTCGTTTGGTTTAAATATCTAATGTTTGGACATAAAGTGTCATATAATGACAATAAATGACTTCCATATTGGCCATCTCTAGCCAACGTATGCTGTGTTTGTTTTGCGGTGCCACTGCGCCCTCAGGCTTTCCCGTCCTCCAACGAGAAGCTCCCCATGACACAACGCAGAGCTCTAGCGACGCGGCTGACTGACCACAACGCAGGAGGAAAATGTCATTTTGTCATCCGAGGAGGCCACAATCTGAAGAAATACAGGACGAGGTGAACGAGGTAGTCTGTAGCTGCGAAGGAAGTCACTTGACATAGAATCAGTTGACAAATGCCTTTTGGAAGGCTTATTGGGGGAAACTGAGGTAGGTATCCCACAACTCGACGCTGGATGATGCGCACCTATCAGTTGTGGGATGTTGGCGGCCGGCCGGCGTGTGGATGTGCGTGTATTCTTCTTCTTCGGCCATCAGTTTGCAAGGAAGAGGACCGAGGAGGTCAGGATGATGGGCGAAATTGTTTATGAGAAATAAATGTGACCAAAGTAATTCAAATGCGATTAATGGAACTTTATGATCGTACCACACATTTGGCCATTAAAGTTCAGAGCCTTTTTGTCATTTTTCCACTTCTTATCGGTTCGGTGTCGTGGGCTATAAAAAGCCTTTTAAAAATTGTCTTCCTTTTTATTTATGGCAGATAAATGGGAACTCATGTGATTGAGAGTTGATATACCCTCTGTCCTTGTATTTGGTTATGGTGGTCGAATTCGTAGTGTTGCTCTCGCAAAGGTTGTGGGGGGTATTAGGGCACCCTATGTGATTATCATCATTAGAGTCATTAAAATTGATTGTGGGAATACTGTGCCGTTTCAAACTGAGAATGCCCTAGTTCCAGTTGGGCTTATTCAATTCGAATGTGATACATCTGATGGGAAATGCGTGTGTGTACTCTTATCGTTAATGGAAGACTTAAGCCCACAATAATGCAGGGCTTTAAAGGAAATCGTTGAAATCTTTATTATATTTTCCTTTTATGTCAGTTCTGATACACTTTGATTCTAGGAAAGCCTATCATTGAGAAAGACTGAATTAAGCATTCGAAGTGGGGCACTTTGCACAGCAAGGAGAATAACATTCCTGACACTAAGATACTACGTCATCTGCGTACACAACCACATTAAAATCCCTTCCTGTTAAGTCGCACCAGGATTTTATTAAAGAGGAAACATGCCCTAGATGTTAAATATTCGATTTGAAGGGCATTATTTAGCTTAGAGTCTGACTGAATGGTAAAGAGACATATTTGTTAGGATTCACATTCAATACTTTCTACTGACACTGCTTTGATTCAGAGTTATGAAAATTAGTGAAGTCGAGTAGGTGATTTCACTTTTTCAAAACTAGAGCAGGTAATCGCAAACGTGGCTCTGAAGTTCTTTGTTTAAATAATTTCCTTTAAGGAAAACAGGTAGTTTGCAAATTAATCTGTAATTGCAAACATTGTCTTTTTGTCTTTTCTACAAAGAAGATATAGTTGAATACTTCCAATTTTGTACCACTATCAGGGAATTGAAATGATGAAAAATGATCTTCAAGAGTATTCAAGGCGATCTAGCGCAGTGTCCTAGAACATCTGAATAACATCCGTTTCAAAAACTAAATACACTAAATGAACTGATTAATTTTCTGTAATGAATCGGAGTATCAAATACTTTTTAAAAAGTTATTAAAGCTTTGTTTGTGGAAAATTATTTCGTCTTTCCTCATAGGAGTAATAAATTAGGAGATATGTTATGTATTGTCCAAAACACACTTTCCATAGCTTGCAGGTATCTAAACTTAGTGAATGTATATAGTTTCTCTAATTTTTCACATACAATGGCTGTACTAAACCTAGAACTTCATATGCTGTGTGTATTATATTATGTGAATCTGAATGTCTTTTGTCTTTTGTAAAATCTGGAATAAATGTCGTATCTCTTCAATATTTCTGATCCTATCGATCATGGCTGCTGAATTGCAGCAGTATTTGTCGTATAGAGAGGAGAACACACTCGAGTTTGTCAGCAGTGGCAGTAGTTAGTCCGGGTCATATACCAATTCATAAGGAAGCACATCTAAGCGAGACATTTTTTGTTATTAAAATACGATGTTTAAGTTTTTCGAAGTCCTTGCAAAAGTTTGGCAGGCAGATTAAAGACTTACGGCATCATAAGAAGTTCGAGGATCCGTGGAAGCTTTCGCGTCAGAAAAACCATCTCACAAAAAATAAAGCGTGACCGGCTCAGCTGGTTATTCCAGGTTCAAAGAGGAGATTATTTGAACCCTGTTAAAAAGGCAATCAATGAACGTTCCAAAGACATCACGAGGCATTGGAGGCAGGCCTATAAATGCCTGGATCACACAAATGCAACGACACCAGCATTTGACTTGCCTAAGTAGTATTTAGTAGTATTTATTATTCCATTTAACATCATTTATAATAGATATTACATTATCTTTGTTCTATAAATGAGAATTTCATACAATAAAAGAAATATATATAAATTTTAGTAAAAGAAAAAACGATTAAAAAAGTGCCTTCAATATGAAAAGGGAATTCAAAATTATTATTGAGTTTACAAAACAAATGAAATAAATTACCAACAAATTAAATAAAAAAGTAAAGTTTTCCTATGATTAATCTGCATATCTAAGAGCTCGAGTTACCTGACAAATGTTGAAATAATATAGCAATACATTTGTTCCTGTCATAAAGCCGTTTGATTCTGAGAGGGAGTGAATTCCACAGACGGATGGCATTGGCAAAAAAATAGCTTTCAGAAACTAGGTATGAAACACGATCAAACTTAGAGATCGATTTGATTGCGAGAAGTTAATTTTTTCAAATAAATATGTTGGCTGTTTGCTGATTATAATCTTATGTAGAAACTTAAGTGTACAAAAGTCAAGATATATGCTTAATGTACACCCAAGAATATTTTTGATGTATGAAGAGACATGGTCATAGCGTCTCAAACCGAAAACATATCGTGTAAGGTTATTAAATGCAAGATTAAATTTTCTTCTGGTTTTAGCACTGTAACAGCGAAAAATCTCACAGCCATTGGTAATGGTAGGGATAAGTAGAGATCGTACTAGCATTAACTTAGTATTGACAGGTGTAAAATGCTGTGACACAGAAAGATTTCTAAGAGAACTGTATATCCTACCAATGACCGCACAAATATGAGTATCCCAATCCAAGGTACAGTTGAACCACAAACCTAAGTTCTTAGCCTTCTCTACAAATTCAATAGGTGAATTCCCATAGTATATTGTGGGAAAACTATTAGAATTTAACTTCGTTCTATTTATGATCAAGCATTTGGATTTACCAGGGTTAACCATCAAGGAGTTCTCTTCAGACCAGCTTCGAATATTTTGGAGATCCTCGTTGAGCTTATAAGCCGCATCTACAACTAGTCCGAGCTTGTAACTAAGATAAAATTGTACGTCATCAGCATACATATGTATATGTGAGTTATTAATGATTTCTGGAAGACCATTAATAAATATGGTGAAGAGCAAAGGGCCGAGGATAGATCCTTGGGGCACACCCGCAGTTGTTTCGATTAATTCAGACGGTACATCGTTAACTGCAACTGCTTGTTTTCGGCCATCGAGATACGTAGAAATAAGTTTAGAAGCAGCGGGTGAAAAGAAATACATCATATTAAGTTTCGAGATGAGTCGACCGTGGTTAACCGTGTCAAAGGCCTTAGAAAAGTCTTAAATCGTTAGAAAAGTAACCATTTCATTGTCCAAAGCAATTCGCAGATCATCTGTTACTTTAAGAAGGGCAGTTGTACAACTGTGACTTCGTCTGAAAGAAAGCAGACATTTGACTGTGAATCAATTTTTCCAAAACCTTTGATAAGAAAGGAAGGATATCAATGGGTCTGTACTCAGCTGGAGAATGTGCTGAAGCTTTCTTCTTCAGGATTGGGACAATTTTTGATATCTTCCATACACTGGGAAAAGTGGAGGTTGTTAAAATATTATTAAACACATAGGTTATTTTCGGGAGAAGGTACGGTAGTATTATTTTAATTAAAATAGAATGAATTCCATCAATCACCATACCAACAGCCTTGGATTTTATATCAAGAATGGCTCTAACCACATCAGCTTGCTCGACTCTCTGGAATTCAAAGGAGTCATTACTAGAATGTACGATTCTGGACGGTTTGAGTGTACCGATGAGATGTTGTTTGTACTCTTATAAATTCATGGTTGAGCTGATTAGGATCAATACCATCCATTTCGTTGTTTATTTGCCGCCCAATATCTACCGCGCACAAATTTTTCCACAGTGTTTTCGAGGACAACTTAGCATTTAAGTGATTAGCATAGAAACGCACCTTGGCTAGTCTTATTTTTGAATTTACTAAATTTCTGAATCGACGAAAAGTATCCTGAAATTCAGGAAGCCTATAACGTTTCCATTTAGTAAAAGCGGCATCACGTTTATTTTTCAGCTCATTTATTTCACCAGAAAACCACGGAATAGAGGAGTATATAGAAACTTTAGTTTTTAGAGGCACATGCACATCGAAAAGGTACAAAACTAACTTTTGGAGATAGTTAACCTGCCTATCGGGTGAGGTTTCAGTGTAAATCGGTTGCCAATTAACATCAAAGAGATCTTGCTCTAGAGGCTCAGCATTAATGTTCTTATAATCCCTATATATAAACTTGATTTGCTGTCTATTACAGCCAAAGTTAAATGTGTGGAAAATAAGATCATGCTTGGAGAAAGGTGGAGCAGATGCTTAGCTGTAAAATCCGTCTTCGGGGCCACTGGTCAAACACAGATCCAAAAGAGAGAGTAGAGTTAACAACTTTTAGACCCTTAGGTCAATTCAGCGAATTGCCTAAGTAACGAAATGATCGAAAATCGGGAGGCCTGCCGATATTGAGGTCAATCAGGCAAACCCCACAGGCGGCTCAGTAGAAATGCGGTGAAGTGAAAAGGTTAGGATCGATTATTTTCGGATCATAACCTCGCCAAAAGAGGAAGAAGAAGAAGATGGCTTTATATCGAGATAGAAGGCTGGTTTACGCTGATGAATAATGTGCCCTGTGATTTTATCTCATGTGAATGTTTCTTCTCTAAGGCCTCTTTGAGGCAAGGTATAATGTTAGTAGGAAGGTATTAAAAAAGTAGAGATGTATTGGATATGGTTTTCATTATCTTTAAATTAAGCGGAAAAGTAAAAAGGATGTAATACAATAATTCAATTTTCAATTTTTAGAGTTCTAATCATTTTTCTCACCTAAAATACTAATTTTAGAACAAAGTTTTATTTATTGTAATAAAAATAAAAATGATTTGGCCTAGAGCGCAGATTTTTGCAGCCATGTGTAGGTTATACTTTCGCATAAATTAATAGGAAATACAGTCTTATACCACATTCAAAAGATGGGATTGATTGATCAGATTATTATAAGATATTTGTCATACGTTCATGAGAGGTTACCGTAAGTAAACCCCACCCTCAGCAGTCCGACGAACTAGCCACTGAGGCGAGGTTTAAACTATTAATGCCTATACCGTAAAGCGATAAAGACATACATATGTACATAACTAGATAGTTTCAACAATAAAAGCACGAGAAATATCAAGGCCTTATGTGCTTATAGCCTTTTAAAGTAGCTTTCTAAGCATGACGGCATAGCTTATATAGCTGTAAGGTTCAAAACAAACGAAATTTCGCAAACTGCTCACACAAAAAGAACTTCGTCGGCGGAGTACATGCGACAAGTCGGATGGACATAATTAATTTCGTCTGGTTTTACCCTAAGTCCATTTGTACAATTTGCATTAAAATGCTCAAAACTCAATGTTACCTTTGCATAGATTCCTTTGTATTACCTACTTGCAAATTTGTTTTGTTAATTACTTTGTGTTGGCAACAGGGGTCATAGTTAACACAGCGCATTTCCCAGTCAGCAGAGGAAATGCATTACTGCAAAATATTTAGCATAAACATGCGATGAAAAGTGTTGTTCAGTATTTCAGCATATTTCATTTAAAACTACAGGCAATTCGATAGCGATACAGCCTAAAATCTGAGATTGTCAGAGTCATATAGTCAGCCTTAGATGCTTATTTGAGTGAATGCATTTGATACAAAAAAGTTAAAAAAATATATTTCATCTCAATTGCAGGCTAAAGTAAGGTCCAGCCAAACCATAAGCTATTGTTCTCCGGAACAAAAGTCTTTCTTCTCCGGAATTCGATGTTGCAACATCAGTGCAATAAATTGCTACGCAAACATTGATTCTGCTAATTAATTTGCAACTCTAAAGAAATGCTTGAAAAGATGTCCCTTCAATTATAGACAGATGTTGAATAAAAATATCCTACTGTCCCAGGACTGCTCTTCTACACAACCAACACAAAAAAAATCCCTGAAAGGATTAATCCAGCAATAAAAATCGTTTTATTACTCTCATTTTCGTTTTGAATAACACGATTATTCCCGTACACCAGTTCATATATACGTGTGTGACTCTCTCATCTTTGCACAACGCTAACATAGTCATAATATCCTTAAAAATAGTGAAATCCTAATGAAGACATTAAATTGTCACGGAACAATGCTCGCAAATGCCATGACGAATGATAAGCAGGAAATGGAATTTATCACAAACCGGCCGAACTGCGGAAAAACGGTCACATCCTGACGCATTCTTTCTTCATATCTGTGTCTACTATTTTCTCTTTGCATCATACTGCAAAAGGGTCCACGTAATTTATTAATGACATTACACACATCACCCATAAGCTCATGAAATCAGTTACTTCTTTATTTGCTTTACTCTGATTCCAATTGAAAATTGTCGCTTTCAAGAAAAGTAGCTCAAGGATCATTATGATAATTAATGCCCATAAAAGGCGTACATAATACCATGCCAGCCAGATAGAATAGGGACCAATTTATCCAAGGGGATATCAAACCCTTTTCTGTAGTCAGAAAGGTGAGCTGTTGTGCCAAAAGAACAAAAAGTCAAAAGTGGTCAACCACATAAAACAAAAATAAACATCCGTGCAGAAGGGTTGAAGGTCACAAAGACAACCTTTTTCTTTTGTTGAGCCGAACGGATAGTTTGTTGTGCGGTTAGGGAATTGAGAGCACTCCGTACTGAATAATGAAGACGTTTGTGCATTTTTTTGTCGGATTTTAAGGTCGTAATAAATGTCTTGGGTTGCAGTTGCAGTTGGATTGATTTATAGAAGATAGGTACTTTGATTGAATTATTTATGCAGATTGTAGAAACATAAAAAGGGTACGTTGTAACTTTTATCTGCTATAGGTATTGGTACTTTCAAAAACGACAAAATCACTTTCATTTTCAGAAAGTGACATGAGAGCTAGATTTGAATTGGAATTCGGCAAACTGGTAGTGAAGGAGGCTAATGGAGTACAAAATCCTAGAAGGCCACAGAATATCAGACATAAGAATTGAGTTACTTTCTCAGGCTACAGCTTAATGGAATTTCAGAAGTTCTGACAAAAACAGTTTAATAAAAGCTACTAATTGTTCGTTTTTTGAAGAAATTCGCACACAAGCTCTCTGACATTCGCAATTATGTAGTGTCATATAGGTTTTCATTGTCTTCTACGACCGGGTTCAGGCATTAGAATATACGCATGATCTTGATTAAACAGATATTGGCGTCAGATATTCCTCTTTCGATCGCATCTACATACATGAGTTTTGTCACACATAAGAATTTGCAATTTGCGAAGAGGAACACAAAATATGTAGTCTAATGTACTCCTAGTTCAGCGTGCTGAGACATAATATGACTCACGTTGACTACAAGAAAGCATTAAAGTCCTCCTAGAACCGAAGAAAAATATTGCCAATTGGCGGTCAAAGAAATCCATCTTTATCTACCTCATGGTTTAGTTTTGGGCTCATTGCCATGGAACGTCATGTACGATGGAATAATTAAGCTGTCAGTGGGAAGGCTTCTCGAGTGAATAATGATTTTATGCGTGCTATGACAAATCATGAAGGATCAAGACATAGTCGAAGGAGACTTATGGTCAGAGTTGTTACATCGGTATGTTCTATGAACTGCCAATAAGGGCCCGAACCATGAAAAAAGAGTCCTACAAGCATCAAATAGAAAAAACTTACTGTATCGACTTTGCGCTGTAAGAGTAAGCAATGCAGCCTATGTTATTGCAGGATTGCTCGCAATCAACAAACAGACCGAAGAAAATACGTGAATATATGTAAAATAGAAAATGAGCTATTTCGCAGTGAAGTAAATACTTGGAGAGGGCAAACAGCATCGGAACATGGCAACAACTATGGAACTTGACAACTTAAGGCTGGCGGTTCTATTATGCATAAGGTAACTTGGCCAGACCAAAAGCATAGTGACGTTGAATTCTAAATAGTATAACAGAGTTCCGGAGTGAATAATGGGCATGGATATTCCGCGCATATCTATCTATGTTTAGCTATGACAATACTGACTACTGTCCGTCCTATGAAAGAATATTTGTTCTTTCACTGTCTGCGATTTGAAGGCCACAGAGAGCCACTGTGAAGGTAGCTAAAGGAGTTATCGATGCCCGAGAGCATAATGAGACACATGGTTCATTCGCAGGAAAAATGGAAAGAATTGAGTAACTGATAAACAAATTATAACGGAACTAAGACCCCTAGAGTTAGAAAGGAGGCATATTGATAAAAATCCAATGCCAGTCGAGCCTGGTTAAGTGGCACCTGAATAGGTGGAATACTTATTTATGGCCTATCGACTAAGAATTATAACTTTAATTTAAAAGAAAAGCATTTGTAAAATGATTTTTCACAATTTTCCTTAAAACAGAAGCAAAAATGCTATGTGTGTATGTAAAATAATAGAGAACTTTAGACCTTAAGTCCAAAAATAAATCATACTACACGTTGTTACGGGGTCCTATTGGTAAGCCAGGAATCGAGGAATGATTCCTGGCACCAATCTGAAAAAAAATCTTGTTGGGCAAAAAAGTAAACAAGTGCGATTCGAGGTTATCGGCTGGACAATCTTTATAATTGCCCAAAAGATACCTTTCACAAAAATAGTTCGTACTTACCTGGACATTTGGTTGCTTCCTTACAGCTAAAAGAAAAATAAATCCACAAGTTAAATAGAATAAAATACAAATAAAAAAAAAAAAGTATTTACAGCATGATCCATGGAGTTTTGATAGTTCTGTTGGGGTAGGTTAAGGCTTGTGGCTATGCTGTTCTTACACTCGGGGCAACCCCAAAGCAATATGGCGATCCCTTTCCTCCCCATCAACTTTTAGCTAAAATATTTCCTTTTTTTTTACTTTCGGATATTACACCTAGGCCCTGTTCACAATTGTGATTCTTAAAATTCCCAAAAGGCTTTATGAGTTACCGTTAGGTATGTATATTATTTTTGTTGTTATTGTGTTAGTTATGTTGTACACTTATATTGACGTATTATTATAATTATTTTTGGACAAAGTGTTATTAATGTAGTGTAAGTCTATTTATGTCATAGTGGATAAATTAACTGAACAAAAGTAATTATTGTGACCGGTCGATGTAAGGTGACGATATTTTCAATGTTCCGAATAAAGATGCATGAACCATATAAACAGACAAGGAGACAATTTAGAGAGAGGAGAGAGAGATTAGTAAAATAAGATCAAAGATAAAAAAAAAAAAAAAAACGCTGATGAGGAAAGAAAGAATGGAAAGTGGGCCAAAGAGCATTGACAAGAACATTGCAAGTCACTTGCTTTTTGTTTTTTTCTGATAGCGAGCGAGTGTTCGATCCCCTAAGGCAAACACTAATACATTTTTTTTTTTGAGAACAGTGAGTGACATCTCACTCGTAGGAGGTTTTTACTTTTAACGGAAGGATACCTCGGTTTCCCCAAATCGATACCTATAGGCAGTACTACAGCATTCGTAGGTGCCATATCAGTTGTGCAGAGAATTAACTAGGTAGCGGGTCGAGTGACCGCTTCCCCGAGTGAAAGCGACATCCGTAACCTACCTGGTCGGATGAGACCACGAAGCGGTGTTATATTGGCGGTGAAGCCAAGGTACCGATAAAGCCGTAGCGGTACTATTTACCCCAACGGGCATATATGCCATTACATACATACATACACCTTGCTGCACTCGCGCGTATCATGCCCAACATAGGAGGACCAAGACATAGCCGTAGGTTACTGCTGGCTAGAGTGGTTACGTCTATAATCCTATACGCCGCACCAATTTGGGCCGGGGCCATGGCAATTAAAACATACAGATCACATATCACATCTGTGTATCGAATATGTGCATTGAGAGCTAGCTGCGCATTTCGCACTACTTCTAGGGATGCAGCTTGCGTGGTAGCGAGAATGCTCCCAATAGATATCCTGGCAGTAGAACAGCAACGTCAGTACTGCGCAAGAAGAGAAAGAAACGAGGCCAGCGAAAACCGGCTCTATAGAGCAGAAAGCCTAAGAGAATGGCAAGAACGCTGGAATGCTTCTGAGAAAGGCAGGTAGACCCATAGGCTCATACACCAAATCCAGCCATGGTTCGACAGGCAATATGGAGAACATGAGTTCTACTTAACGCAGTTCCTAACGGGCCGTGGATGCTTTCGTTCGTACTTACATAAGTATAAACACGACAATAGCCCTTACCGTCCGCATTGCTCTGATTGCGGAGAAAACGCAGAACATATATTTTTTGAATGCCCAAGATTCCTCGACGAAAGGAAGTGGGTAAGAGTCCCACACTGTTACTCAGGACGTACTGAGTTTCGGCTTTTGAAGATTACCCCTCCCAATCAAAAAAAAAAAAATACATACATACACTTTACTAGGGACAAGCCGATAACATTTACAAAGGACATCAATTCTACAACTAAAAGGACACAAACTACAAAATGCAACAAGCGACACAAAGGCATTTAACGGACAGCAGTAAGAGACTGGGTGCTCCACCACTACAGGGCCCAAAGGTGACCCTGACCATATACTAAACCCTCAGGAGGGTGCTCCGTGGGACAAGAAGTGTTTGATTTTTTTTTTTTTTTTTTAATTAAAAGTGAAATTTTGAAATTTTTGTTAAAGTTAGGGTTTAACTTTCTGTTTGTAACACTAAATTTTGGTGACCGATTCCAGAATAAAAGGAAACAAGGATCCTTTCTTGTGCTGCCGGCAGAACACGGGGGGTTCCAGTAAAAACGTGAGTGAGTTTATTTCATTTTACCGAATCTCCCTTTGTGGTCCTAGCCTTACTCAGAACAATGACACCCAACGTGGGGCACGAACCCACGACCCTAAGATTAAGAGTCTCATGCTCTACCGACTGAGCTAGCCGGGCTACCGCAAGCATGCAATGCCCTCCTCACTTGCACCGAAGTTGCCACCCTTACTCGCAACATCGTCTTAAAAACCCTTCATGTAGGTTACTTTTAGTTATAATTAAAAAAAAAAAATATTTTGCGCAACAGCTCTTTGAGCTTCTCGCAACTACTCGTGTTGTGTGCGTTATATTTTTTCACACGAATGGAAGAGACCTACAGTTTAGTGCAGTATTCGAAGGCCAAATTGTTTTGAGAAGCTTTCTCATGGCGAAAATACTCTTGGATGTTTGTCAGACGTTCGCGAGAGGTGGGAGCATGGAAAAACTTTTTGGTGTTTTCTTGGATTCGAACTTTCAACCTCACACGCAGTGGCATGACACACTAACTAAGTTTATTTTAACAAGAAAGTATGTTAGACTATAAAAGTATAAATAAAAATAAAATTATAACCAGTAACTTTTAGCTTTGTAACTTTCTCTTATCTATTTGAATTTTGGATTCAAATCAGGCAGACTTACCGTCATGCTGTTATGGATTAAATATATTATATTAATGACTAAAATACGTCCTAACTCTACCACGTTGAGCCATTTTCAATCAAAAGGCTTTTATTGATTATCTGCTGTACAGAATCTTATTACCTTACTTTCGTTATTCATTTAGTGTGCAAATGCCTAAGGGAATTGTTAATAAAAAAAAAATGTTTATATACCTCGGCTTAGACTGACAAATGTTCAACAAAAGGAAGCGTGCCGTACGATAAAATGATTAGCCTTGGAACAAACTCAAGCCTGCAGGGACGAAAATAGTAATATAGTAGTATTAAAGAATCGCAGTCGGTGCTGACGATATGGAAAAAACACTTCTGCAGACTGCTTAGCGGTGACGATGACCAATATTCCGCTGTCAGGCAGAATGAGCCATTCAACAGTGGTGATAGTAGTCAAGACGCCTCTCAACCTGATCAAAATGAAATGAGGATAGTGATATTTAAACTTAAATTCAACAAAGCTGCGGGAGCGCCGGCCTTGCCACGGAACTTTTCAAGGCAGGAGGAGATGAGTTGGTAAGGAGCATGCACCAGCTCTTCTGCAAAATCTGGTCGGACCAAAGTATACCCGATGAATGGAACCTCAGCATCGTCTGTCCGATGCTGAAGAAGACCCTCTGAACTGCGCCAACTACAGAGGTATAAGTATTCTCAACATCGTATATAAAATCTTGTCTGCCGTATTATGTGAACACCTAAAACCGATCGTCAACAACCTAATAGGTCTTTATTAGTGCGGTTTCAGGCCCGAAAAGCGCACCATTGACCAAATATTCACACTACCGCAGATCTAGGAAAAAACCCATGAATATATAAAAAACCGATCCACATCATCTTTTCATCGATTTTAAAGTTGCCTATGATAGCGTGTATAGAAACGAGTTATACGGAGCCATATCTAGTCTCGGTATCCCTGCCAAACTGATCAGTTTGTGCAGGAAGACGATGGATCATGCGATTTCTTTAACATAATACTTGAAAGATTGTACGAAACTCATAAGCCAACACCGGAAGTACAATCTTTTACAAGTCTGTACAACTGTTCGCTTATGCCGATGACATTGACATAATCGGAAGAGCTCAGTGGGCCGTCAGTGGGGCATTTGCGAGTATTGTGATCGAGACAGCAAAAGTGGGTTTAGCGGTCATTGAAAGCAAAGCAAAATATATGCTGTCTACAAAAAAGGACAAACAACATCGGCGTCTACGACAGAACGCGACAATAGACAGACATAGTTTTGAGGCAGTAAAGGACTTTGTCTACCTAGGCTCTATGGGGAGCTCCGCAAATGACATCAGTGGGGAGATCAAATGAAGTAGCACTCTTTCCAATCGGTGTTTTTATGGGCTAAAAAGGCAACTGAGTAGCAAAACCCTATCTTGAGCTACTAAGGTAACTCTGTATAAGACATTTATCATCCGAGTCTTGCTGTATTGCGCAGAATCATGGATTTAGTCAAAATCGGAGGAGTATGCCCTTGGTTTCTTTCCCAGAAAAGTTCTTCGAGTGATCTTTTATCTCGCCAGCATAGATAACGGTTTTCAGAAAAGATACAGTGCCGAACATACGGCCTATACAATAATTTCGACTTAGTCAGAAGAGTTCATATGCAGCGACCAAGATGGCTGGGTCATGTAGAGCGGATGGAGCCCAACGTTCAAGTGCGGAGAGTCTTCGAATCCACCCCAGATGGACGGCGCAGTAGAGGACGACATATAAGTAGGTGGCGCAAACAAGTGGAGGGGGACCTCAACCAATTTGGCGAAAGTGGCTGCGGATTGGTCACACGTTCCGAAAAAGTGACAGTCCTATTGCTAACCATGTTATGCAACACAAGGTTATGTTCTGCTGAGTCATTCGATATGAAGGCATACCAGGCAATGAGAATGCTGACTACTACTAGTAGTAGTAGTGGTGGTAGTAGTAATTTGTTTTGTTTATTAAAAAAAATATATATTACAAAACATTAATACTTGACAATAGTCGTCTTTTGAAGATATATGCTTATAAGATACACAAATTAGTATGCATAAATTTATGAGTTGTTCTTTATACACTTATGTAAAGTACCCCAGTATCTTCTCCGTTCAGTAGACTGGTGATTTCTTCTCGCAGTTTCTGCTTTCCAAAAACTTTAGCCTCAACTATTTCAAAATTGGGTAAACATAAAATCAATAACGTCTGACGTCTTCTCCATCCCTCCGGTTGCAAAAAGTACATTTTCTGTGTTCACCTTTCCGATACTTGTCCGCATTTAGACCTAAGACGCCACCCTGCGCTTTAAAAGTCCACATTATCAGTTGCCTGTGATTGGATTTGTCTGCTTCTCAGGCTCTCCAACGTCTTATTTATATTGCTTATTTTATCAACCGCGCTGAAATTTGCAAATCCCAAAACTTGAGAGAAATAGGTAAAGATAACTCTCATTACAGCGTTAAATAGCTTAAAGTTGGCTGAAATCCTTAACTCATTTTCCCCATTGAAATTATTCCAGGTGGTATTCAAGCACGTTTTAGCTTTTGTTTCTCTTTTTTTGAGTTGTTCCATTATTGAGAGTCCCGGTGTCATTATAAGGCCTACACACTTGTACTTCTTAACTATTTCCACTTCTGCAACTTTAAAATACCACCATTTCCCAGCTTTTGGTCTCGTATCCGAAGTTCCAAATCTTGCAGATCTTAGGACTGGAAACACCCTTGTTTTACGCACATAGCAGTGACGACACATGTAGTCTGAGCATTTTTCACTGTCCCATACTGCAGAAACTGTCTTCGTGTACATGCTTTTTAGTAGAGGTAAGAACTTTGTTAAGTTTGTAGAAGAGAATCCATATACTTTCTTTTTTTCAATATTTTTGATTTTAATAATGGTGCAAAAATTGTATATATTTTCTATGGTGAAATAACTTTCTCGGAACCGTGCTAGGTATATGATTCAAATTGTGTGTTTCTTTTCCCATTGTGGTAGCCTACTATGCATAGTTTCTGCTAGTATATTGGTCACACAATAGTTCCCAACTTCATTTGCGTTTCCTTTCTTGAAGATAGGGGAATTAGCGTTTTAAGTAAACTTTTCTCCACGTTTCCTTTGTCAAGCATACTTGCGAGTCCTTTAGCTAGCAGCTCTATAAAATTATTTGGTGCATTTATAAAGAATTCAATGGGGATTAAATCCAAAAATGATCCACTGGACCACAATCATCATCCCGATAATGACCTATGCTTCGCTAGTACGGTGGGTGGAGTTAATCAAACTGTCACCCGCTCCGCACTCCAGAAGGTGCAAAGACTAGTCCTTGTAGGTATTACGGGCGCAACGCGCACCTGCGCAACAGCTGCGCTGGAAGTTCTCTTAAATCTGCCACCCCAACATATAAATAGGAAGACTTCGGCTGCCAGTGATCTAAAGCTTCACCTTTTATACAACAGCGCAAATTCCGAATTAGTTGGTCATATGAAGATCCTTGAGAAAATTCCGCTACTTAATATTTCTCCAGCAGTATGAATCTAAGACTTCATGCCTAAAAGAATCCACCTCAACCACCCCTTCACAGTTACCATCACTGACCGCAGCTACTGGAATTATCCTCAAATCAACTGGTATACTGACGGTTCAAAAATGTTAAATGGGGCAGGAGCTTGTATCGTTGGCCCCAACTACAAACTCTTTACACCACTAGGTCGATTTACTACTATCTTCCAAGCAGAGGTCTATGCTATCGAGCTCTGCGCCAGAGAACGCATTAGAAGAAACCGCCGAAGATTACAGCAGCGCTCAAAGTTCTCACGTCCTTTGACTATAAAACTAAGCTGCCTTAGAACTGTTTTCAGCTCTTGCAGCTTTCTGCACACAATAAAATCACATTAACTGGTAACAAAGCTTCTGATGAGCTTGCCAGACTAGGTGCCCAATCTCCTTACATTGGACCTGAACCCTTCTGCGGTTTACCTACTGGCCAGATTAAAATAAAGCTATTTCGTTGAAAACGCGAACAAATGCTCTCACATTGGAATGCATAACCTGGCTTAAGGCATTCCAAGAAATTTATTAATTTCTCAAAAAATAGAACTAGAGACATTATATTATCAATGAGCAAATAGAATGCTAAGATCCTAACTGACATCCTAACTAGAAAGAAAATGGGCCGGGTTCAATCGAAAATATGCCGCCTCTGTCTTGAAGACACCGAAACAGCCAATCACATACTCTGTGATTGTCCGGCCACAGCCAGACTGAGGCTAAAGCACTTTAACCTTTAGACTGCCGGGATTTGAAGGGTTTTCATCTTCTTAGAAAATGCCCAAACGGTGTCACTATATCTTAGATATAACCTATGCAATGAACCGATCACAGGTATATTCTATATTAAGGCTTTCCGGCAGCCTACGGATAAGAAAAAATGAGAAATTTTTGGTTTCATTAAAAAGTCTGTTTTCATAGGTTTCTGAGGTCGCGGAAAACGATTGTAATGTTAGTTTTTGAGCATACACCATTTTTGTGGTTATTATGACTATCCTTCAGCCTTACTCAGAGGTCAAGATGTGCAGAGATCAAAATTTCTAATATGGCTGGGTAATCAGAAGGTTACAAGTTGTGGAGACAGATTGAATAAATGAAGGTTTAGCATTTTTCTTTCGCTTTACAATAATAAATTTCGATTTGGCTGTTACCTTGACCCTGAAGGTCATTTCAAGGTCAACTTAATTTTTTATAGTATAACCTCATGCTTTTGACCCCAAGGTTCGAAATAACAGAAGAATTTGCGATGAGGTGGAATCGCATTTCTTTTATTTAGTTCTTGGATTGCGGAAATCAACGATAATTATTTTTTGAGTATAGACAATTTTCATAAGTACAGGCCCCTTCTTTGGCACTACCCAGAGCCAATGGCGGGGACGTAGAGAGACGGTATGGTTCCATTTCGCGGAACAAACTTCCTTGCGAGAAAGCAGACGCCGCGTAGCTGCAAAAATCAAAAATATTGTGTTCTGTTGTGTGTATATATATATGTCGATATATGTGTGTGAGCGGGTGCTGTATGTATATGAGTACCTACATGTACTTTTATATGCTTCCTGTGCAAGTTTATAAATGTTTAAATCGCCTACTCCAGAGAGCATATATATAGACTTTCCGGCAGTCTAAAGGTTAACAAAGGCGTCACATCACATTCTGATATCACCTCTTCGTCAACTCGAAGCATTTTTTAAGCATTTTATGGATTTTTTCTGTTGTTATCTCGCTGTCTAAATCATCAATTCGCCTAAATGGTTCTGCCCACTGAACAGGTTCAGCTAGTAGCGGCGGGTTTGCTGATTAATTAACAAGAGGAGACCCGACATCTGAGGACCGAGAGACTTACGAGTATATGGAAGGACAAGAAATTCTTTTCCACTCAAAGCGAAGGAAGAAATTATTACAGGGTATAATACTCTGAGGTACCACAAGAAGAATTTGCGAAAACGGAAGGGGACTTTTGCAGAGGCTGCGGTGATATAAAGAACTTCATCAAATTCATAGAATGGTTGTTTGTTTGTAACAACGCAGTAAGCAATTGAAAATTTAGTATTGAACAGGGTTATAGTGGTAACACAATCCGTCTGCATTAACCTAACTGTGGCGTGGAGGACTCCTATTCGCCAACACACTTACCTAACCTAACCACGTTATGTCAAACAGGATGGCAGAATACCTAGCTGTCTAAGGAGAACATGGCGCAGAACAGTTGAAAATCAGGGACGGCAATTGAAGAGAGCTAAGACACATTGCCGGAAACACGTTACACGATGGCGTGTAGGCGTAGTAGATGCCCTAGGACTCACAAGGGGGTACAGGACGTAAATAAATGATATTTTTTGTCGATAATTGAAGGATGACTTTAAATGGCTACATACGAGTGTATAAATCATTTGCTGAAAGACTGCTTTTCTTCAAATATACACCTCGAATTTCTTTTGTATTGGATATACTCGTATATGTATGGACGTTCTCAACAGCTCGTCGATTGCACAAAGTGTATCCCGCAACCGCATTACAGTCGTTACAGTGAGATGTGGCCTGAAGTTCAACTCCAGAAGCTTGCCTCTAGCTTTCAAAGTCGTTGGAATTGTGTCCATTTGTTTCATGGCTATACCATGGTAGTTATTATTCACCCCGAGGTCGCGTTGAAGTACTCTATAGGTGTATCATACCTCGATTGACTTAATAGGACTTTCACTCTTATAGCCACCCGAGCGGTTGTTTCGATCTTTACTAACATTCCTGTAAAGTTTCATTTGATGATGATGTATGTACTTCATCAAAGGGATATCCTGTTCACTGCTAAATCTAGTCCATTTAATGAAGAATTTCAACTTACAGCATATATGGTGCACCGCACCGCTTACAACTGCAAGATTGTTGTAATTTACGTTCATGATTGGCATCATTGTTGACGCTTCGGACAAAATTACAAGCCTTATTTCCTCGTTGCAGTAAAGTTTGTAGGTCATTCCGGGATATCGAAAAGAGTAGGAGACTCGGAAGTAACTCTGCCCAACACTCGTCCGCAAGTCAAACCAGTTTGAGTCGTTTTTTTTTAGATATCATACTATGGTCATGTTATCATCATAAGGATAAGGTTACTTTATTTATAGAACACCGATTTTTTGTCAATGGAGTTAAATGCACTTAAACCAAAAAGTATGGGTATGGTTTTTTTTCTCTTGTGCAGATAAAGCCTAGTGGTACTTGACAGTGTAAAAATACTATCCACCGTGGAAAAGTTTTTCCTAGATGCAGCTTAGAACTCGCTGAGTAATTAATTTGCCTGTTGCCAAGTTATCAGCCATTTTAAGATGACTATTCCTAAGATAACTCCCCTGTAGTTGCTTGGATCACTGTGATCTCCATTTCTAAATATGAGGGAAATGATTTTAAGTCTAAAACTGACAGGTAGCAGTTGCGAACATACTCGTAAAAATACTAGTAGGCAAAAAATTATGCAAAAATCTATATATTTACAAAGTAGTGAGAGTGCTTTTTTGTTTTAGGAAAAGCAGTATAAAAACATAACATTAGGGAACAAAAGAAAAATATGTATAGCAAAAGTACTAAAAAGAAGTGAACTTAAAAATAGCAGTAAATGCTAAGGACTTCAATTTTTACTTTTATTTACACGAAAAAGGGAAGTGAGAATTCAGCAAAAACTTCAGGTAATATTAATACTTTGTACCACTATCAGATTTGTCAATTACTGCCTGACAATGCCGTAAAGCTGTACGTTGTTGGTCGATTTTGCCGTACAATGCCTTCTTCACATCCACCCAAAAATGTACAATGGGATTCAGGTCAGGAGTTTGTGCTGGCCAGTTCATGACCTGATTCCTATTAACCCGAAACCATTCTTTTGCTTTTTGGCTCATGTGCTTCGGGTCATTATCTTGGTGGAAATCCCATTTCAGTGGCATTTCTTGGCAGCTGTAAGGCAAGGTTGAACAACAAAAAATTAGTATAATTTGTCAAAGAGAGGGAAACCACATATGTATATCCAAAAATTATGACGACTTTCAAATTAGCTTTAACTGATAACGCTGACCGATTCCATCTATTTGTAATTTGTAATTTTTTTACCTAGGTACTGCTATTTTTATATTCGCAGCTGTAGGTCTAAAGCTAAGTTCTTCATATCTGCTAGTTTTTCCAAGAACTAATTTGTCGCGTTCATAAAAAAAACAACTACGGAATACGGTCGTATATAAACGTGTACATAAAATCAAAGTTGAAATGCCATAGTTTGGTTCACATGAGATTGTAATTATCATGTTGCTATCTTACAGTTTATCTAAATTATCTTGCACTACACTGTAATTCTCACTTCTACAGACTATACGATTTAAATAACAATAACACTATATTTAATATATTTCTACTTTTTATTTTAATCCTAGCTTCTCATTACCATAAACATATAAAAATTCCCCTCCAGAATAAGCGTAGCTCCATCTTCTAATCTGCCATTAGTTGGTATGACACAGTCATAATATTTACATTCCATTCCGATATCTACATTATTCCGTTTTAAGCTGCGAGAAATAATTGAATTTCTCAAAAGATATTTCCATATGTACCCGACTTAGGCCGTCTCTCATTCACTTTTTCGCTAAACAATTTCAAAGATTCGAACTCCACCCATTGCAATTCACATAGGAATGGGATGTAGACTAGAGAAATGTATGCAATAGAGATAAGTAAATTACTTTTAAATGTAAGTTACGTTAAATTTGTGTGATATTTGTATGCGATTACTGTAAAGTGTGCTATATGGAAAAGACATGCGTTCTTATTGCCTGGATGTGGATGTGTTAAAAAGAAAGTGCGACGGAATATTTAAGCAATTCGGTGGACATTTTTGTTTAACAATTTGTGTTGGCTGATTCAGCGGTGATGTAACTACCTTGCCTAGCCACTTACATATATCGAAGTTGGGGGTCTATAGGTTTTGTGCGAAGCAATTGAAATAAATTAACAAATATTTCATAGATAAGCAATTTATTTTACTACAAAATATATTTGCGCAGTGTGTGTGCAACGCCATTATGTAGAATTCAGTATGGGCTCCCAGATTGCGGAAACATATGATTTATTGTCATTCATTTGCGATGAAATTCTTACGATTTATTTAATTACAAACATAACGAGTTTTCTTCTTCTTCTTCTTCTTCTTCTTCTTCCTTTTATCAGCGAGGTTATGATCCGAAAACAAGGGATCACAACCCTCCCACTTCACCGCATTTCTACTGATCCGCCTGTGGGGTTTTCTTCTTCCTCTTATATCGAAGAGGTTATAATCTGCACTCAAGGGATCATAATCTCTCTTTCGTTATATCTGTGGAACGTTCATTGATATTGGCTTTTGACGGGGTTCAACTGATCTATTCCTTGAACATGATAATATTGTCCTAGCTGAGCCGATCGCGCTTTATTTTTCGTGAGATGGTTTCTTTGACGTTAAGGCTTCTACGGATCTTCGAACTTCTTACTCGATAAGGCCTTGTCACTCCTGCTGTAATGCGAAGCACATTCATCTCACTGTATGTGAATGCTGAACGCACAACTGCCATCCCTTCAGCTTAGGGGGTATTTTTCGTTTACACAACATAGCGGAGTTTCCTCGCCACTTCATCCACCCTATACTTACGCGATGTTTGATGTTGTCAAAAAATATCTTTGATCCAGGATTCTTATAAAAATATTATTTTATCTTTATTTTTACTACAGTTCCTTATTCCACGATTTTACAAATCTACACTCTGAACTAAATTCAACTGAAGTATTGAAGAAATGCCACAGAAGTGCGCATGCGTAGGTAGCATAATATAATTAAAATGAAGTGTCGAATGTGCTTTTGCATTAAAATAGGACCAAAGTCTAGACATCCGTTCGAACAAGGTATCGCGGTGGGGCATTTGCGTGTAATATAAGATACTTGTTGATGCATTCTTTAGATGAATGTGTCAACGATGCATTTTTTATGAGAAGAATAATTTGGGTTGGGATGTAACTCGCCATCACAGGTTGCTTCGCTTTTGACCATAGTTCCCAGATATTTGAACTTTATGCCCTTGGGAAACACTGTTTCATTCAAATAAATGTTTGGAGTAGGCCTGAGCGGATCACAGAATGGGCAGCACAAGTACTCTGTCTTTTTTGGACTAATGCGGTACCCATTTCCCTCCAAAACGTCCACCCATACGTCAAGTGCTCACTGCAGCGACGCGGGATCCTCACTTATGATGGCTCCATCGTCAGCAATGAAAACAGGTGTATTTTGAGGTATTATACATATTTTGAATAAAGAGCAAACGACTTCAAACGCTGGTACATCCCGACTTTGATGGAAACTCTTCGGTTACTCCAGAGCGGTATCTTTTTTTTTTTTCCTCTTGTACAACCAATGCCCGCGTGGCAACGACACTGCGACCTGAAAGATCTTTTGTATCGGAGGGTTGGAGTTAATCTAACAGACGTACTACCTCCCTTATGAAAGTGAGTATGTCTTTAGTAGCGGAGCATTTCAGTTCCACTGAAGTAAGTATCTCCTTGTGGAGAATACGTTTCCTTACCCAGTGTAGTGCCGGGCATTCACAAAGAATGTGTTCGCAAGTTTCATCCTCCTCTAAACAGAACCGACAATCCTTCTCTTGGCACAGGTTCATCTTGCTAAGGTGGTATCTCAAGCCGCAATTGCCAGTAAGAAAGCTCACAAGCTTCTTAATGCTTTCCCTATCTAAGTTAAGGATTTCCTTTTAGGAATAAAGCTTGATTAATCGCTTGGATTGTCTTAGACCTGGCCCACTAGTCCAGTAGTCTAGACGAAGTTTGCGTTGAAGCCGTCGCCCAATTGTCCCCACAATAAGGTTCAGGATCTATGAACACAGATTATGAGCCAGCCCTAGCAAGCTCATCTGCAGATTCGTTGCCCACAATCCCTTGGTGTCCAGGTACCCAACCGAGTTTTACCCTGTTGTGTTTGGCAAGGTCTTGTAATGCATCGTAGCAGCATTTCACGGTTCTGGAGTCCATTTTGTTGGACGACAGTGCCATAAGTGCTGCTTGGCTATCTGAGAAGATATGTATTCTAGCGCCTTTGATCCCCTTGCGGAGATTGTGTCTGGCGCAAATCTCAATGGCATGGATTTCAGCCTGAAACACAGTAGAAGTCGTACCCATAGGTACCGAAATCTTTGTGTTGGGTCCAAAAACCCCAGCTCCAACTCCAGAATCCATCTTCGAACCGTCGGTTAACCAGACCAGACTTCTAGGGTCCAGTGTTAGAGCACCATTGGACCAGTTTTCGCGGTCCAATATTTCAACCTCGAATAGCCTACCAAAGCAGTGTTGCCTGACCATAATATCTGGTAAAGTGCAAAACATGTCTCTTTTAGGGATTGAGTTAAGTATCTTTAAATGTCCCACAAGGTCACCTGGTTTATACTCGTGATCTAGCTGCAGCCTGATGGCATATCTAGCAGCCATCTTCCTAGTAAAGATTGGTAAGGGTGTAAGCCCAACAAAAGCTTCCAGAGCTGTCGTAGGGCAGGTGCGCATCGCACCTGTAGTGCCAAGACAGGCAATTCTGTGCAACTTCTGCAACTTGTTTGCCGTTGTCTGCTGGATAGTTTTTGGTCACCAGACGATGGCCGCGTATGCGATAATGGATCTAACCATCATTATGTACAACCAATGTATCATCTTTGGAGAGAAACCCCAAGTTCTGCCGTATAGGCGTTTACTGGCTCACACTGCTCTAGTAGCGCGCTCAGTGGCAGACTTGATATGTGAATTCCAATTAAGTCGTTTGTCAAGAATAACACCAAGATATTTGACCTCGCTGGAATAAACTAGTGTAGTGCCTTTGATTGTGATAGGTTCAAGGTTGACCTGTGTCTTCCTTGTAAAAGGCACCAGAACGGTTTTACTAGGATTTATGGATAGTCCTTCTTTGTTACACCATTCTACAACTTGAGATATTGCACTTTGCATGACGTTGGAAATTGTCGTGCTGTGTTTACCTCTGATAAAAACCGCCAAGTCATGACCGGTGGTGTAGCCTGATCTGTGAAGATCTACTAACAAGTTGTCGATGACTATAGACCATAACAGGGGTGAAAGAACTCCTCCTTGAGGACAGCCTTTGGCTGCAGTTATGGACACCGACACTCCCCCGGGAAGTAATGAGTCGACTTACCAGCATGGCCCTGATCCATTGGTTGGTCGATTCTTCGATACCTCTGCTACTGATCGCCCTTGCGATCGAGTCGTAACCAGTGCTATCGAATGTGCCCTCAATGTCAAGAAAAGCACACAAGGCTATCTCCCTTGAACTGAGTGTTCCCTCTATCTTTTAACGAGATAGTGAAGCGCACCTACTGTAGATTTGCCTTTCCTGTATGCGTACTGATTCGAGTGCAGAGGGTTACAGATCTAACCGGTCTCTAATATGGATATCTATGAGTCTCTCCATTGTCTAAGGACGAATGATGTTAGACTTATAGGTCTGTATGATTTAGGCAGCTCGCTAGGGCTATTGCCCGGCTTGGGGATGAAAACCACATTAACCTGCCTCCAGGTGGGTGGTATGTATCCCCAATTGTAGCTGGCTCTAAATAAAGCTGTCAACCCAGGCAGGATGAGGTCAATTGACTTTTGGGGAAGTGCTGGAAACAGACCGTCACCGCCGGGGGCTTTAAAAGGTTTGAATGTGCCTACCGCCCATTCAACTTTCTCTGGACTGAATATTTTTCCAGATAAACTATTAACTCTACTGTCCACATAAACCCCATGGTTAACTGTGTTCGAGTACACATGAGATGTGTTAAGAGACGAGCCTGGGAAATGTACCTAAAGTAAGGTTCTAAGTGTATCCACATGGTCCGTCGTGTAGGTTCCGTCATTCTTCTTGAGTAACCCTACACAGTTGACATGATCGTTTGCGAGCGATTTATGGATTCGTGCCACTGTAGGCATGTCAGCAATGGTTTCGCAGCATTTCCTCCAAGCAGTTCGCTTAGATCGTCTCAATACTAGATTGTAGTCTGTGAGAGCAAACCTGTGTTCGTCCCACCTCTTCGTTCGCTTTGCAGAGTTGAAGAGTTTTCTGACTTTCTTCCTAAGTTCCGCCTGTTGGTCATTCCACCAAGGCATTTTGCGTTGGAATCTTACTCTTGTCTTTACTCGCTCTTCCCTTTATAACTTCCAAACATTGGTTCGGTATTGGATCACCTGTCATAAGTTCGGAGATGAGAATCCTGAGCCGTCTGAACCCGATGCGGCCATCTTTTTACTCATTTGACCCTATTGTCGGATTTCTTCACAATTAGGGATGGCTCTTGGAAAGTATAGCCGGGCAAAGCAGTCATTTGAAAGTTCGTCATAATACTGTCGTCCCCTATGCACAATTTTCTCTTCATCCACAAGATGCTGAGCTTGCTGCTCCAGCTCCCGATAAAGGCGATACCTACTCTCTGCTTAGAGCTGGGCGCACTTCTTCTTCGCTTGTCTCTTTTAACGTCTGTGATGCGGCCTTTCTCATCTCTATTATTCTATTGCAAAATTTTAACATCGTCGGCTAAACACAAACGTCTTACATGATTCGTAAAGCTATTAATTGGATTAAGAGTACTGAGCCAAAAAGAAAGCTTCTTAATGGGATGTCATGATGCAAATTGAAATCCAAGCAGTAATCCTCAAAAGACTATTCATTGTCTCGTTTTTTATGGTTAATAACATTTAAGAGTACATTTTTTTTGCCTAAAGAAAAAAAAAATATCTACGAGTACATAACAAAAAAATTGCTGAGGTTTCACAGCGTTGAATTAAGGCAAGGCAATTCTATTATTGCGGATGTTTTCATTCACAATTATTAAAATCATGCAGGCGCCTTGGGTAAGCTACAAACATAGATATCGCTTTAGACATAGTTTTCAACTCAAATTAATTAATTTATTCTCCAGAATTATGCGTCCCAGCTCAGTTACTAATCCAAAATAATGACTATTACACCTCCCTGACTAAATAGCCAATCATGTCTTCATCCCTCAGTAAATTCGGCTGTGGAAAGAGTGCTACAAAGTTCTTGACGAATCAAATAATTACGAGCAAGAGCAGACAGTGTGGTTCTTCTTTAGGAAAGTGAAGCATTAATAACCAAGAAGACACCGCCTGGGCGTATTCTTAGAGATCAATCTAACTATAAATAGACACTCAACCACACTCAACCATACTCGTACTGAGACAGGCATGAAGATTCTACAAAGTATTGTCCCTCGACAGACCTCGAAATCACATACCAGGGCACAGTCCTACTTAACCTACATATTAGCTTCAACCCAGTCGAGCCACCAGTATTTCTCCCGATTAAACCGGTCGGTGTTAATTATATCCCTTTCCAATATGCTTACGCAATATCTTAGGTTGGCAGTTCGATCACCCGAGTCAATAGGCCTATTGAGAATACGTTTATCTGTTGCCCTTCTAGCAACATGATAGATAATTATCACGTTCTTTGAGTCCGACAAATAACCGTGTGCATCCAGATGTAAGAATGCCTCAGGTGGTATATATCCACTCTCCATAGTATTTCCGAAATACCCAGGCTTAGGGTAAAATAGACCTGACACAAGTTCGTTCCCTGTAACGTTTGCTGACCGTGCAAAATGATTCCTCACAAGATCCAGAATGAAATTGCCGATTCTGGATACACCGGAAGCCTCTTATTGGAGACATAATGTCGAAAATCCAGTCAAAATGCATCTTTATCCCTCTAATTGCACCCAATTTGTGCCGCATATGCACTGACAATATTTCACACCTCGCCTTGTATTACCAGTTTGAAAGTCATCAAATGGTCGTTGGACTTCGAAATGCCAAGTAGCTCTGCGGCAAGGATGATACCGATTCCGTTTCTAACCTTTTCCGTTCCGGAGTAGAACATCTTGTAATCGTTTGTCCTAACGTCCAAGAAACGCGGCCGATTTCCGTTGTTTTGCCATTTCGTCTCTTGGACATATACTCGTAAGTACGTACAAGATATGCACCCGCCTTCTATTCATCATCTCTTCCAGCTCATAACATCGACCAGTCATATTTCCAACGTTCCAACTCGCGACCCAAACTGTTTCATTACTTTGCTATCCCCTGGAATCCGTATAGCTCTTACCCGAACATTTCTGCCCGGTTCAAGATCAGTACCATGCGCAGCAGTGGTAGTGCCTGGCGGGGTAGAGCCTTTCCTTTTAGCAAGTATTACCATAATGATACAATTTTGCAATATTATTGCGATGGTGTTTGTTGTTTGAAATGAAATAAAAAACGCATACCTGGAAAGAAATCGACTATATAGAAGCTACAAAAATAATAGAAGAAACCAAAATTACGAAAGGGAATTTAAACAATTTCGGAACGATCTAAATAGAAGAATCAACAATACAAAATCGAGGTACTATAAAGATCAATTACAAAAAGCAAGCAAAAATCCTAGATAAACCTGGAAGATTGTCAACATTATACTAGGAATGAGGTCCACCAATCTAGATGGTACTTTCCCAGCGAAATACACTTTGATATTCTTGTGAACTAGTTCGCAAATAAATTATCGCCATAAATTAAAGACACTTCACACATATGCGAATACAAATCTTTTCTTGGCCCAACGAATGGTGCACCGCGCTCAATGTATCTGGCAGAGGTCACCACGAGAGAAATAGATAATATTCTTAGCTCACTTAAAAAACATAAATCGGCGGGAGGAGGCGGCATAAAACCCAAAGATCTCAAAAATAGTTCCGGAGTACTGGCTCCAGTAATATCGAAAATAGTCCACATGAGTTTAAAACAATCAACCGTTCCAAAATTGTTGAAAACCTCAATTGTTCGCCCAATATACAAGGATGGAAAGAAAAATGAGATTTCTAACTATAGGCCAATTTCTATTCTCTCAGCTATAGATAAGATGTTAGGAGAAGTTGTAGCTAAGAGGCTCTACGAGTATGTTGAGAAATACAAACTTTTGGAAAACAACCAGTTCAGACTTAGAAAAAATAAATGTATAAATCGCTTACTAGGAGACTATGCAAACAGATTAAACAGTAGCCTAGACAAAAACCAAACACTATTGTTCTGTTCATCTACTTTAAAAAAGCCTTTGATACACTATATTAAAAAAACATGCTAAGATCTCCAGTCGTGTCAACCCACGGACTCGCATGCACACTTGTGGGTGAGTTTTTAAGGCAGTGCATGTGTCGCTGGGCTCACTTGGGTGTTATATTGCCTAGATCTGATTTGTCCCATTAGTCAACTTTTACGACAAGCGCTATTTGTTGGGGGGTGCTGCATTGATATTCTTAGCCCGTCCCTGCACGGGAAGTGAGGTGAGCGCATTCATGGCAAATTATTCGATTTAGTAGCTTTTATGGTGCTATCGTCAGCGAAACTTGAAGTCTTGTTATTTGCGAAATTCATGCAGATTATCAATGTAGCGAAGAAATAAAGTTGAATAAGGAATAGATCCTTGAGGTACTCCAGCCTTTACAGCAAAAGTGGTAGAAGATACACCATCCACTACAATTTGAATTTATCGGTCCAACAGAAAGTTGAATCGGTTTTCCAGCTTTATGGAAAGGTTTTCTATAAGTAGAAAATAAAGCAAAGTCCGCAAAGAGTAGGTGGTAGTTGTTCTAGAGGAACTTAGCCCAGATATTTAAAGATGCGCCGAATTATACGGAGACGAACCTTTACATCAGGTCTAGATGACCTGATCCACTTTCACCAGACCTATTGTTCAAAACCTATTTGCGAAAATGGGACTTTGTTGGTGACACTCTTACTATGTTGTCTCTGTGCGGATTCTACTGTTTCATATGTATCTACGTTTCGATACAAGCTTATGAAAAAAGTTGTTCATTGTTCTGTTAGGTAAGAGTATCATTACCTTCTTATTTTTATTAAATTGACGATTCATCGTTAGAACTTAACATAATCTTAAATGCATCGTGCTGCTTAGATACATCTAATACGGGTCAACAAGTGTAGAAAACAGAAACAACACCCCATCTCTGGAATAACCGGCAACGGGTATTACTATGGGTGTACGCAGACTTTAATATGTATATTCTTCACCAGATCTTTCTGTAAGTTTAAGCAGTTTGTTTTTGTTAGATACGCGAGGAAGCACTGAATAAATAGTCTGTTTTGAGAAAGTTTGTAATAGGACATTATTAATTTTCAAAAAGCAAAATGTTGGATGAGTAAAGGGAAAAACATTAAATGGTGTTCTTAGGTCAATGTTTTTCAACATCTACGAATATGTTGGACTTCAAAGCAGGGAACATCGATATCAACAACACATCTCTGCTCTAAGAACGATGTTGCAAGCCTACGTACTTACTTAGGTTTCGCAACACTTCCGGGAGGACCTGGACTTCAATCAACAAACCTCTCCAGCCAGCGCGGTTACGAGCGAGCTGCCTCCAGTCGCGCACTCAAAATTGGTCGAGGTCCCCCTCCACTAGCTTACGCCACCTACAGCGAGGTCGCCCTCTACTGCGCCGTCCATCCGGGGTGGATTCGAAAATTGTCCGGGTTTAAACGTTGGGCCCCATCCACTCTACATGACCCAACCATATTAGTCGCTGTATGTGAACTCTTCTGGCTAAGTCGATGTCCTTGTATAGGCCGTATAGTTTGGCATTGAACCTTGTTCTCCACTCGGCGAGTGTTGCAAACCTAGTTACCCTTTTTTTATCCAGAATATCACAGTCAGTATTCTCCATTTAGCAAAGTAATTAATTAGTATTTTTTGCTCGTAAACCTGTAGTCGGCTTTCTCTTCCACTTTCCAATATTAAGTACAAATTACTCTTCTGTTTTTTCTGCATAGATTGTGATCTTTCTTGGCAACATGGTGGGTGAAGAGCAGCCTCCTTCATTGTTGATAATCAGTCAAGGTGTTTATTTGGTAACGCAGCAGAAGTTCCTCTACCACCCATGGTTGCGCAAAGAATTCACAAAATCAATTAATCAATATCCATTGACCGAAAAATGACCACGAGAACAAAACAATACAATTGGCATTATCTGGTTAACATAATCTTTATTTTGGACACAAGTGCGTGTATTCTCGGTTCTGTTTTGGTATTCTTTCCCGGTCCAGGTCATGATCCGTTTTCTTTGTACGATTTGAATTCATTGCTCTTCAGTTTTTGGGAGTAGTCAAAATGGAGTTAATAAATATTGTTTGTTCTCCTTTCTTGATGTTGGTCAGATAAGAAGGCGAAAATCAGCTTCAATTTATTACTACCAAATCGATTGGTATTTCGAAGTTTCTGGTTTCGGTTTTGATTTTTTTTTCTTTCTCGGAATGTGTGTGTTCTCGTTTTCTTTTCTTTTTCCTAAAATACATAAAAAGAAACCAATCATACGACACAATCCAACAAATGAGAAGAAATACTTACAGACGTACATATGTGTATGGTGAAATTCCATAGAGAATTTATGGGTCTCTTGGCATACGCTCTGCATCATTCTTGGTGCTGCTGTTGGGTTGCATCTGATCTGCAGTATAGACTATCCCTATTTTAAAGACATAAATTCGTATCAAATTAAGATTTAGGTACCTTGCGAAAAATATTAAGTTCACAAATGATTATTTTCGAATGAATGCGTTCTCGTTGTGAGACCTAATACGACGCATTAAAGTCAATACTTTGGAGTTCTTTTGTAGAGTTCAAAATTGAGATACAAAATGATTCCTAATTCTGCTTCCTCTTTGAATACGAGAATAAAAGAAAGTCGGGTATTATTGAAAGCTCAAATATTTGGTAGCCTGATGTTTTATTAATGCCGCCGAAGATGAGTTGGTAAGGAGCATGCACCAGCTCATCTGCGAAATCTGGACGGACAAAAGTATGTCCAATGAATGGATCCTTAGCATCGTTTGCCCGACCCTGAAGAAAGGAGACCCTCTGCGCCGATCGTAAACAGCCTGATAGGTCCTTACAAGTGCAGTTTCTGACAGGGAAAGTTCACCATTGACCAAATATTCACACTACAACAGATCTTGGAAAAAACCCATGAAGATAAAATCGATACACATCATCTTTTTATCGGTTTTAAAGTTGCCTATGATAGCGTGTATAGAGACGAGTTATACAAAGCCAAGTTTGACGAATGACGATGGATAACTCTCGCTGCCCCATCAAAGTCGGAAAGAACATCACCGAACCGTTCGATGTTAGGAAAGGATCTAGCCAAGTTGACGCGCTATCATGCGGTATCTTTAGCATAATATTTGAAGGAATTGTACGAAACTCAGAAGCTAACACCGGAGGTACAATCTTTTACAAATCTGTACGACTACTCGCTTATGCGGATGATATTGACATAGTCGGAAGAAGTCAGCGGGCCGTTAGTCGGGCATTTGCGAGTATTGAGATCGCGGCAGCAAAGATGGGTTTAGCGGTCAATGGAAGCAAAACAAAATATATGCTATCTAAAAAAAAGGAGACACAACATCGGCGTTTTGGACAGAATGCCACAAAAGACAGATATAATTTTGAGGTAGTAAAGGGCTTTGTCTACCTAGGTTCTATCGTGAGCTCCGCAAATGACTTCAGTGGGGTGATCACACGAAGAATTACTCTTTCCAATCGGTTTTATATGGGCTAAAAATGCAACTGAATAACGAAACCCTATCTCGAGCTACTAAGGTAACACTTTATAAGACACTAATCATCCCAGTCCTGCTGTATGGTGCAGAGGCATGGACTTTATCAAAATCGGATGAGGAAGCCCTTGGTCACTTTGAGAGAAAAGTTTTTCGAGTGATCTTTGTTCACATCTGCATAGACGGTGAGTGTAGGAAAAGATACAATGACGAATTTTACGACCTGTACAAGGACATCTACTTAGCCAGAAGAGTTCATATACAGCAAGTAAGATGACGAGGTCACGTAGAGCGGATGGAGCCCAACGTTCCAGCCTGGAATGTCTTCGAATCCACCTCAGATGGACGGCGCGCAGTAGAGGACGACCGCGCGATAGGTGGTGCAAACAAGTGGAGGGGACTTCAACCAACTTGACGTGCACAACTGGAGGCAGCTAGCTCTTAACTGGGCTGGCTGGAGAGGTTTGTTGGTTAATTCCCACGTCCACCCCGGAGTGTAGCGCCAACTAAGTAATTAAGTATACTTTATAGCTTATAGCTTGACATATTTTTATTAAAAATGTTCATTTAACCTTCTCATAGGTTAGGTAAGGCGAAGTTAAAACTAAATAGCTTTATGCCACCTACTATGTCACACCGTGAAAACTTTCTCCATTTCCTACCCATTTCGTCAGCTACTCGTAAATAACATACCCAACTTATTCCGACATGGTTCTGCGTATTCCTGACTAGTTCAGATTTGATGACAGATAATTCTTGTGTATTGAGTGCAGCCTGACTGTTAATGTAGATGGCGATATCATTTTTAGATATTGATTTCAAGTGATTCCGCAGCATTAGGTACAGCTAAAATCTGTTCCTACAACACAGAGCAAGAGTCCAGAAGTCGTAGGCAAAATTAGAAGAAATTTACTTAATTCAACTAGGTTTAATCGTTTTCTAGTAATCAGCCACTTTTACCATAAAATTATTTTAATCCAAAAATGTAACTTTTAACAAGAACATGTCTCGAAGATGACATAGAAAGAAATTGTATCGATTGGGTCCAAGAATGGCTGCTAGAGGTGAATCAGTCTCTGCTCAAATGTTAGAGCTTAAGCTACTTAGAAGGATTGTTTAATTTAATTTCATTTGTATAGTTTGCACGTTTCTACTATTGAAAACTTTTCAAAAATCCAATAAAGCGATTTTTGAACAATTATTGTTCGTCGGTCACAAAATGGCAGAATCAATAACGCTTTTGTCTAACTAACTTTCAGTGGGAAATAAATTCACAGCATAAAACTGCATTTATTTTCCACTTCAGGAGACAACATACTAATAATTTTTTTCTTAGCACTCACATTCTCCAAATTCCGAATCTTATTTCGTATTTAAATTTGGGGACTTATTTTAAGATGAAGTAAACTTAAAGCCTGAAATAAGTCCCCGGAAAACGGTAAAAAACTCACAATTTTGTGAATTTATCAGATTGTTTGATTATTTCCCGGAGTTGCGTAAACATACATAGATGGAATAATATAGAAACTCAGAAACACTCAGAAATTTAAAAAAAACATACATCTGAGTATTGAAATATGTACTTTCGTACTACTCTGTGTCTCGCATCCATCAAATAGGCTTATAATATACTCACATATGTACGTATATATTTCGGAAAATATCTGGCCAAATATAGGTCCAGAAAATATGAATAATTCGATATATCGACTTTTGAAAAATTGATTAAATATCGAGATCTAAAGATGGATGATTACCTTCTTCTTTTTCGTTCTTTTTCAGCGAGGTTATGATCCGAAAAACAAGCGATCATAACCCTCCCACTTTACCGCATTTCTACTGATCCGCCTGTGGGGTTCGCCTATTTGACCTCCGAAAATATCGGCAGGCCTGCCGATTAGATAGATAGATATATATATATATATATATATACTATGATAGTGGGTGGGGTAACTCCTAAGGGTAACACTAATGGAGAAAATAAATTCAATTAAAAAATAAAATTTATACAAAAGCAGGATCACTCGGTTACTGAGGCCAATGAAATGCCGATGTCGACACATTTGTGTGATCCAGCCGTTTATAGGCCTGGCTCTCCTACCTCGCGATGTCTTTGGAACGTTAATTGATATTGCCTTTTAAACAGGGTTCAAATAATCTCTTCTTTGTACGTGACAATACCAGCTGAGGGGGTAGCGCTCTATATTTTGTACGATGGTTTCCTTGACGTGAAGGCTTCCACGGATCTTCGAACTTCTTTGGGTGGATGATTATCGATAAAAATAAAATAAATATTTGGCACAACAGCTCTTTAAGTGACAGGGTCTAGCTTCTCGCAACCGCTCATTTTGTGTACGTTATATTTTTTACACGAATGGAAGGGACCTACAGTTTAGTGCCGTATCCGAATGGCAATTTGGTTTGAGAAGCTTTTTCGAGATGACAATACTCTCGGATGTTTGTCAGACGTCCGCGAGAGGTGAGACCGTGAAAACACTTTTTGGTGTTTTCTGGAATTCGAACTTGGAACCTCACGCGCAGTGGTCCGAACTGGTCCACTAACTACTTATGCCACAGCGCCACGGGGATAATTATCGATATATATGTAGATAATAATAGAGCTAGGTAAAATGAGCAATTTCCCCAGGAACAGAAAAAAAGAATGACGGACAAGCATTCGTAAAAGGGAAATCTGATGGATTGTGGAAGCTGGAGGCTGGAGAGGTATATGTGTTCTACCGGCCGTATCGAAGATATTAGCGAGAATCATATTAAAGCGCATTAAGGGACATTTAGATTCAGCTCTCGCAGGCTTTCGTGCTGGACCATCCTGCATCGACCACATAAACACCTTACAGATCAGAGCAGAGAAATGGCTCCAGTATACTGCCGTCCTAAGAAAAAAGGGCGCAAACGACAAAACTCCAATATTGAGTTAGTGGCATATTTGGATACGTTAGTGCTTTATTTTTGTGTGAAGCTTAAAAGTCATATTTCCAACTGCAAATGGCTCAAAATCACGAATGGAAATGGACACATCTCTCTATTCCTAAGTAAAAAAGGCAAACCAGAAACTGTAAAATCCGTTTATCTCAAAACTACTAAAATGGTTATGCGCTCTTTCTTCTTACGACGGCAGTATAGGTCTCCGCTGGACTACGCCAACGATGTTTTCCTACTCGGAAAAGGGACCTTCATCTGATGGCCCAAAACTAGAAGTTGAGGCAAACAAAGTAGAGCTTAAGATAAACACAGCAAAAGCAAAAGTCCTGAGTACTTCTAACACCCGCGCTCAACAAACTATTGCCGGACAGGTAGTCGAGAAAGCAGTCAACTTTCTATACTGAGTAAGTGTGGTCTCGGCTGACTGCGGTGGCACGGAACTGGATGTGTGCAACAGAATCGGGAAGGCAAACGCTGCGTTCAGAATGCTATCGAAAGCCCGGAAAATCAATATTCTCAGCTTAATAACCAAACTGTGACTGTTCCGCTCCAATGTAGAATCAGTCCTACTGTATGGGTGCAGTACTTGGAAGGTGGATATCACTATCACACGCAAACTGCAAACCTTCGAAAACAGATGTCTAAGAATCATCTTAAGCATCTTTTGGCCCAATCGGATCTCCAACGAACCACTTTATCTGAGCACGGGCCAAGAACCTATAGGCATTACTGCGACGAAAACTCCATTGCGAAATACACCATGCAGTGGAATCTGCTTACCAAGGCAGACAGAATAGCGGGACGCCATAGGCAAACGTCCCGCAGGACAGCCGAAGAGGAATCAAGATCTTTTGGGAATGAGTTGGAGGGAACTCAAACGCGTCGCAAAACTCCGAACAATATGGCGCGGAGGCGTTGTTGACGCCCTGCCCCCCTCGATGTGTGCAAGGATTTAAGTAAATGTTATAGATAATAATCGATATATTCCACTCATCCCTCCTAATGCCTTTACTCTACACGCACGCCATACTGTCAATATAAGAAATAAATTAGTTTTAGACAACTTAGACATGTTGGGTGCATACGCGTATGCATATTCGAT
Source organism: Brachypalpus laphriformis (assembly GCA_945910035.1). Lineage (NCBI taxonomy): Eukaryota > Metazoa > Arthropoda > Insecta > Diptera > Syrphidae > Brachypalpus > Brachypalpus laphriformis. Next base: position 138,181,047 of record OX246756.1, read on the forward strand.
CTCAAAGGTGTGCTAACATGATGTGAGATGCCTACAATTCCAATTGCTGGGCTTCTGAGTTCAGTCTGATTATGACCACTTTCCAATGCAATGTAAGTCCAAAAGTTGTATGTAAGTCATGGGCACTGTAAGTAAGTACCAGCGCACACATTTATTGAGATGAAATGCCATTCATCTACCATTGAAGGACAGTGCTCTTTTTGTTCTCTTTGTGTCACCTCGCCTGAAAGTCATAAATTGCATCACTAACAACGGTAGTAAGTACAATAATGCTGATCCTTTTGTAAAAATATTGAAGTGAATCATTTTGGTTCCTCTTACGCCGAGTGTAAGTCGATGTCCAACGGAAGGCAATCTTCACACTTTTAAAATCAACGATCCAGAGACCGAGGATATGGAGTTCGATGTGTCGGTCACCTCTTGACGTGTCCCTGTTTCTCTTGAATTTATATGCACACGACATGAAAATGTGTGTGTACCTCGGTTGTGTTATGTTTGCTGATTGTATCGGGGCTTCTTTATTTCTCACCTTTCCCTCACTTCAAATTTGACTTTTGTGGTCAAGCAATAATTTCTTTTTTCCGTATTTCTTGTTCTGATTTTGTTTATGTGCTCTTTTGTTGTGTGTTCTTGCACTGCATCTGCAATGTAGGATCCTCAATGGTGAACTCATAAACACCGGAGATACTTGCCTAAGGTCGGGGGTAACCTCTACGATTCTCCTGACATTTCATTAAATTTCCTTTCGACTGTCAAAATAGCTTAAACTTTATTGGTTTTCTCGATCATCGAAACAAGATGCCATATATCTTCCAAAGAAATCAAAACTCCAAGAAGCAGGCGACCAGAGAGACGAGATGAGTTTCTTTATTTAGCCCGTGAAGAGATGCCCTGAATGAGATTGGGCGAGGTGGAGCGAAATAAAAAATACTTTGTGTGCGAGGATTTGACATGTTATTGGTTTCGAGGATTCAAAATGATCTAGATAAATTTCCACACAAGGCAAAAATGTGTGTGTGCTTGACGATATGGAACAGGAATGTGTGGTGTTATTTTCCAGGCAACATTTTTGGTGGTTCATAAATTGCGCTGGTGTGGTGGTGTGCAAGCGTGTTTCTTTTATTTTTCGGGGAATGATATTCAGATGGACCAAATATGATTATGGTGGGAGGGTTCAGAACGATGGTGTTGGGAATGCAATAAATTAATGCATTTGGAAGGGGGTTGGAAGGGTATTGTTGGGCTTATTTGATTTTCTGTAGTGGTCATTGGCAAATGAGATTAGCACGATGACAAATGTAGGGAGTTATTCTTAAGGATTTTGTTTCTTTTGTGTTACAGTATGTGCTGGACGAAATATGCGGTTTGGAGATTTATTTAAATCTGATAAACCGTTTGGGTGTTTGGGTCTTGTGGTTTATTTCAAGGTGTGAAATAAGTTAAGATTTTAAATCAATTCGCAGCCTTGTTGTCTTGAAGAGTAGTAGACGAACGCTCTTTTATATGCTCAAAGGTGTTCTAATTGTGGCTGTGCTAGTTCACCTGAGCGGCAGCTCAGAATGTGGGAAAAGAGAAATTATCAAACGTTTCTTTTGCGGATGCTCTAAGTCTGTAAGCCCACCACATCCGATATATGACTTACGGCCATTTTGATGAATAAAAGGACCAAGGACCTCCTGCGTGATTATTTAGCAAAGAAATGTCACTTCTTCAAGAAACTTTAGTGCAAAATATTTCTATAATTTTCCATATATTTGCATATATCAAATATGGCTATGGCATCGGTTTTTCAGTCAACCATCTGTAACCAAGGCCATAAACATCATGCCGCATCATAGGAGCTTTAAATAATGTTCTATAATCCCAAATAAGTAGAAGGATCTTAAATTGAGTAAACATTATTCATTCATCAGTCACTGATGAAAGCTACTGAGTAGTCGCGCATTTTTTGCTTGGCATCTTGGCGTCTTGATTTGATTACATAAAAACTTCTTAAAACATCCAGTTTTGTTTTCAAATTATTTTATAAGTGTTTCTCGCTACCAATACACTTAATTTGATGGGTATAGTGTCGATTTAATTATTAATTCATTAATTTTGTTTTTATAAAAATCGCGTGCCGTCTCAATTTCATGTTGTCTTACATCGAACATGTCTCCACCACCCACCCGTATCCTTCAATCCTTTATCGCCATCGTGTTCCTCGGTCTCTACATTTACCAACAAACACACAGAAGAGGACAACAGTATGTGGGCAAAACTATACGAGCGGCTAAGTAAACAATGTTGTTTTTATAATAAGCCGAAAATCTGATACTGAGGCGAGAATATCGCAAAAACTACAGCTTTCTCAAAACATGATCTAATCTACCTTATTTTTGATTTTGACACTGCAGCCTCTGCAAACTTCTTTAGTTATAGGGATTTCAAGAATATCAACTATTCTCTTCTAGAGGAGCATGCTAGAAGTATTAACGGGAACATGGTTTACAGCTTTCTTTTTCCTAATGACCAAGTTGAATTCCTTAATGCTAATATTGTGCACCTCTATAATAGACACGTTCCCATAAGAACTAAAACCTCTATTGCTAGAAAACCTCTCTGCCTCTGCTAGTCACCTAAGTTTTACTTTTCAGCATTGAACAGCGCTTATGTAGTTGAAAGCTTACTCAGTGTCAAATCGCATGCTGTTGGCCTTGATGAGATAAATCCACCTTTTCTTAAAATTGTCTTGCCCGTTATATTGCCCTATATATGCATATGCATATTTTTAATTCAATAGTAACCAAAGGGATTTTTCCGGTGCAATGGAAATCGGCGCCGTGGCGTAAGTGGTTAGTGTGTCGGATCACTACGCATGAGGTTCCAAGTTCGAAAACACCAAAAAGTTTTTTCACGGTCCCACCTCTCGCGAGCGTTTGACAAACATCCGAGAGTATTGTTGTCATGAAAAAGCTTCTCAAATCGCCGTTCGGAGTCCGCATTAGACTGTAGGTCCCTTCCATTCGTGTGAAAAATATAACGCACACAACATGAGTGGTTGCGAGAAGCTAGGCCCTGGCACTTTAAAGAGCTGTTGCGCCAAATATTTGTATTTATTTGTAATGGAAATCGGCCAAAGTCATACCCATTCCCAAGTCACCTAGAAGTGACGAATTCAGACCGATTACTGCCATTTTTGTCGAAGATGTTTGAGAAAACTATGCAAAAGCAGACTCGGTATCTAACAATCAACAATATTCGGTCTTCCAAACAAACAGGCTTTCGACAAAAACATACTGTATCACTGCAGTTATAGGCGTTTCTGAAGACATACGGATGAAGGACATGTATCATTTTTAGTCCTACTAGACTTTTCTAAGGCGTTCGACACGGTTGACCATTCCATTTTATGTCCGAAGATTTCGCTGCTCCATAAATTTTCGCCCTGTGCTGTCAATTTGCTATCCTATTACCTAACAAACAGAAAGCAAGCTGTGAAAATAAATGACATTTTATCTGGATTTCTCCCTAACACCAGCGGCGTGCCTCAGTGATCTATACTAGGACCCTTACTTTTCTCCCTGTACATCAACGATCTCCCGACTCATGTTAAACACTGCTCAATAAATATGTATGCTGATGATGTACAGCTCATTTTAAGCTGTCCCCTGGGTTTAATAGAGCACGCTGCGCCTTGCATCAACAACGATCTTGTGGACATAGCGCAATGGTCGAATACTAATTGTCTTCTTTTAAACCCTAAAAAATCAAAGTGCATTATTATTTCAAAATCGTCCTTAGATCTTTGCGAAATATTTCACAACTGCAGCTACATATCCAAAAGAAAACTCAATGTTGCTGTTAACAACATAATACGTTACGTCTTTGGATTGCGACGACAAGCTCGAGTTTCAAATTACACTAAGTACTTGTCCAAGATGACTTTCGATAATTTTCTCCAGTTTCGCACTCTTAGCCTGCTTTCAGATATTCTACTTACTCATCAGCCTGCCTATCTTTATGTAAAAACTAGATTATCTTCCTCAAACAGATCCTGCCAATTAATTCTCCCTCGGCATTTTTGTCTGACATCGGAACGTCAGTTTTCTGTTAACTGCATTCGTTTGTGGAACGCTTTGCCTGGCAGTATTAGAAGGATAGACAACACTTCAATATTTAAAAGTGAACTAAAAATACATCTATATAATAATACTTGAGCATATAGCTTTGGTTTTCCTTTAATTATCTTTTGTTAATTTTTTTGTTCCTTTCTTTTTCTATCATAGATTTTAAATCATTAAATTAAACTCACGTAGCTTTTTAATTAATTATGAACTACAATATTATATGCTCTTCACTAATTATAAGATATTGTATCTTACTGTGTAGTAGCAAATCGTTGAACTTTAAACAAATAAATAAAAATGAATACATAAATGCCCACGATGCTGTAAGAAATTTTGAAGTTGTTTGATGGACGAAGATCTTCATGTTAATTTTGTGGACTTCATATGTGTGACGACTAATTGGCGAACGATTTGCATATGCAATGAAAATAAACGAAATAAAGTGTAGGCCATCTGCTGGTTTCTTTTTTAATTATTATTTTGACACTGACAGCTGTTTTACGCTCAACAAATTAACAGAAAATAGTATCATGTCTCCGCGATACGAAATTAATTCTTTCGCGCTTGAACAAATTGGTAAATGTCGAAAATTTATTTTCAAACTGTTCAAACTGCTGTGCTGCCGAATCAGTCGGAATTTTGAAAATAAATTTCGGTCGAAATAATACACCAATCATGCCTACTGTACACAAGTTTGTGAGGTTGGCATATATGCAAGTTACACTCTTGTTCGTCGTTCAGCCGAGAGACTTCAGTGTGTGACAGTTTGGTGTGATTTATGGAATAGTGGTATAATTGTCCCATTTTTCTTCGAAGATGAAAATATAACAACGTTACGGTCAACGGAGAGCCCTACTTACTTACTTACTTAGGTTGCGCTACAGTTCGAGGTGAACCTGGGCCTCAACCAACAAACCTCTCCAGCGAGCACGGTTACGAACCAGCTGCCTCCAGTTGTGCACGCCAAGTTGGTCGAGGTCCCCATCCACTTGTTTGCGTCACCTACCACAAGATCGTCCTCTACCGCGTCGTCCATCCGGGGTGGATTCGAAGACCTTCTTGACGGGAACGTTGGGCTCCATCCGGTCTAAATAACCCAACCATCTTAGTCGCTGAATGTGAACTCTTCTGGCTAAGTCGATGTCCTTGTACAGGCCGTATAGTTCTCCTCCACTCACCGTCTATGTCAAAGCACATGCCTCTGCGCCATACAGCAGGACTGGGATGATTAGTGTCTTATAAAGAGTTACCTTAGTAGCTCTAGATAGGGTTTCGTTACTCAGTTGCCCTTTTAACGCATGTACCACCTATTGGAAAGAGTCATTCTTCGTTTGATCTCCCCACTGAAGTCATTTGCGGAGCTCACCATAGAACCTAGGTAGACAAAGTCCACAAATGGGCGAGCTTGGTAGGGATGCCAAGATTAGACATGGCTCTGTATAACTCGTCTCTATACACGCTATCATAGGCAACTTTGAATTCGATGAAGAGGTGGTGCGTATCGATTTTATTTTCATGGGTTTTTTCCAAGATCTGCCGTAGTGTGAATATTTGGTCAAAGGTGGATTTTCCCGGCCAGAAACCGCACTGATAAGGACTTATCAGGTTGTTGACGATCAGTTTAAGGCGTTCACATAATACGGCAGACAGGATCTTATATGCGATGTTGAGGAGACTTATACCTCTGTAATTGGCGCAGTTCAGAGGGTTTTCTTTCTTCTGGATCGGAGAGCGCTACAGGGGTATGATAACCGGGCTTTTTAGCCAGAAACTGAGGAAATGAGCTTGGACGCTGTCTGGTTCCAGCAAGATGGCGGTCACAAGCCGCCAAACAAGCCAAACAATAACCGATCTTTTCCTCACTCATTTCATTAATCGCGGAATCAGACGGTTTGGTGATGTTGCTTGGCCTCCGCGGAGCTGCGATTTGAAGTTGTTAGGCTTTTTTTTATAGGGTGCCGTTTGAAATCGTTGTTATGCTGACAATTCGGATATAATTCAGGTAATGGTGGGGGTGGCAATGGTGTAGTGGGAACGTCGTCAATTGCCACGCTTATGGTCCATGGTTCAAATCCTGATGCCAGCAAGCATTTATTTATTTCTCATGAAATATATAAAGTCAGTCTGATCATATGCAAAAGCTTCTGTGAACACTACTGCGAAGGCATAACACTGGCAGTAGCTTGGTCATGTGGCTGGAAAAATTGTTCGCTCTGTTGATGATGATTTGCCCTTGATATCGGTTATCGGGAAAAAAGTACTGTGAATCAGAAGCAAAGACAATAATAACAAAAATATCCCCAGTTATCTGAACGCCAACCCCGGAGAATAGCTGAAGCATAAATAACTGAGCTTCAAGAACCACTACACCAAAATCTTTCTCTCTCTCTCTATCCATCCTTTTCAACGCCCGCACTGTGTGTAAACATGCTAAAGGTATTCATAACCCTTTGAGTTCGCGCAAAATTATAAAAAAAAAAAAAAAGTAGCAATGGCAAAAGCCGTTAACCAGAATGACAGTTTTAATTCAAATATTAAATCGGCAAAGAAATAATGCAAAATAAAATAAAGGTTGATTGTGTTAGACTATATTTCTATATATTGATTTCGGTACTCTAATACAGCATATACGTAATGAAATAGCCCTTTCCAGTTATTCCCATTAAAAATTTGGATTACTTCATCACACGATAGCACAGACTGATTCCAATACAGTCTCCTCAGTTCCTGCGGAATAGGGCATCTCCCGAGAAAGTGGTATACATCTTCCCGCTCCTATAAATTGCACAGTGGGCAAAAAGTTGGTAAATCGTTCAGGTGAGGTCTGAAAGTAAGTGGTAGCAACTCTCCTCTCGCTTTAAAAGCTATACTCATCTGCTGAACCGTATATTTATCGTTGAAATAGTTTCTCTCCTCCAAACTGTAGTTCAGGACTCTATATATACTGCGACTCTCGGATTGAGTAGTCCTTTCCATGAAAGCCTCATGTTTTTTTTTCATCAAGGGTCCTTAATATGTCTATCATCGCTGCAGTCCATCTACTTTTGACTTCCCATCTTATGACCACATTGCAATATTCGCTCAGTTCTTCCCATTTCCTGAACAATAAAGCTTTTTTGTTGAGAAGATGAAGCCGCAAAGACTCCTGCTCAAGTTGCGACATTGGAAAACGGTGATAGAGGTAGCTCACAAGATCATGTATCCCATGTTTTCTCTCTAATTCTTGCGCAACTTGAAGAGCAATGCAAAACAAATAAACTTATTTTCGAGAGACTAGTTGCACTAGAAAACAACATTCATAACATGCGCACTTCAACCAGAATATGAAAGAAACGCTTAAAATTTTTACTTGGAACGCCAACGGGTTCATACGAAGACTCGACGAGCTAGAAATCTTTATACGAGAAAAAGATATTGATACTCGTATATGCTTCGTCTGTGAAACTCATATGACAAAACAATCGAATGTTAAGATAAGGGGATATAGCGTGTATCACGCCTTCCACCCATCGGAAAGAGCCAGAGGCGGATCATACTTGTTTATAAAAGAATCTATCGAACACTCAGCAGAAATAAAGATTGAATTAGAAACAATGCAAGTAAGCACGGTACGCTTTAGAAATAAATATTTTGCTTTCAACATTTCGTCTATATATTGTCCACTGCGATGTAAACTTGAATAAAGTGATATCACAAATATCTTCAACTTCCTTAAACAAAATTTTATTATTGGTGGCGACTGCAACGCAAAACACGGTACGCCTCTCAGAAAGGTAGAAGACTTTATAATGCGGGTATGTAATTCAGTTGTGATTTTCACTCGACGGGTAAACCAACATATTGGCCGACTGATAGAAATAAGATACCAGATCTGATCGATTTCTTTGTTGTTAAAGGAATATCTGGCAACTGTATAAAAGTTGAAGAAAGCTTTGATCTCTCCTCTGATCATTCTCCAATCATTATGACGATAAGCGAAGCTCTGATTAAAAATGTAGGACCGCCCAGATTAACCAGCGCGAAACTAATTGGGATGGCTTCAAAAAAGATATTGAAGCAAATATTGAACTTGAAGTTGAAGTTGATCGCTTCGTCGAAATCTTACAAGATGCCGCGTAGAAGAATACTTCCAAACCAAATAGAACGCCGGCCAGTTACATTCAAACTTATCCACAGGAAATAAAAGAGATGATTAAGGAGAAGAGAAAGCGCGTAAAAAATGGCAGCAAACTCAGGCTCCGCAACATAAAGCACATTTTAAGCGTTTATGAAACTCATTAAAAAGATCTATTAAAGACCTTAAGAATAATGAAATACAAACTTATTTAGAAAGTTTAACGGCAGAAAAAGATTATAATTACTCGCTTTGGAAGACTATAAAAGGTATTAAGAAACCTCAAATTCAAACCGCACCAGTTAGGAAAAATCAAGACGAATGGGCCAGGCATGATAATGAGAATGTGCAAGTTTTTCCCGCCCACCTGCAAGAAACTTTTAAACCGTTTGATGGACAAGCTCTTATTCAAAATATAAATACGTCATATGTAGCCAATAGCCAATAGCGTAATAAGAAATGCAACAACAACCGAACTTAAGGAAGAAATAAAGAAACTTAAAGTTAGGAAGGCTCCTGGGTACGACCTAATCACGGGAGAGGTTGTTAAAGCACTACCAAGAAAAGTTCTAATTAAGCTTCTGTTCATTATAAACGCCGCGCTTAAACTAGAATATGGTCCCAGTCAATGGAAAGTCATCGTAATAATTGTAAGTAATAATTGTCCTTAAGCCCGAAAAACCGCCGAATGAAAAAACGTCTTATAGACCGATTTCACTTCTTCCAATTATATCCAAAATGTTCGAGAGAATATTGATTAGCCGAATACAGCTGGTTATAAAAGAAAGGAATCTTATTCCGGATCATCAATTCGGATTCAGAAGTAAGCATTCTACAGTTGAACAAGTGCATAGAATAACACATGTAATCGCAAAGCGTATTGCTTGACGTCTCTCAAGCCTTTGACAAGGTCTGGCACGAAGGCTTAAAGTTTAAATTACGACAAGTTCTGCCAGAGCACCTATATAATATTTTGAAGAACTACCTTACGAATAGACTATTCCGCGTCAAATATGGAAACGAATATTCAGATTTTAAGGAAATAATGGCTGGGGTGCCGCAAGGAAGCGTTCTTGGTCCAGTTTTATATCTATTATACACTCGTGATATACCGCAAGTAGAAGGTACTGAGCTAGCCACATTCGCCGACGACACTGCTATCTTAGCAATAGGTAAAAGGGTCGAAGATACTACAGAAAAACTGCAAGAAGCTTTGGATAGAGTAAATGAATGGACAGAGATTTGGCGAATCGCACTCAACGAGACCAAATCTGTTCATGTAAATTTTACTTATAGGAAAATAAATAATTTGGCGATTTTTTCAAAATCAGTTCAAATTCCGTTTGCGAACGAGGCTTAGTATCTTAGAATGACACTTGATGCGAAGCTGAAATGGAAAGCGCATGTAAAGAAAAAACGCAAAGAAATAGATAATAAATATAGGGAAGTTTATTGGTTACTTGGAAAATATTCCAACCTTAATATAGAGAACAAACTGCTTTTATATAAGCGAGTGCTAAAGCCAGTATGGACATATGGTATACAACTCTGGGGTTGTACCAAAATAAGTAATATTAAAATTTTACAAACTTTTGAAAACAAAGTGCTAAGAGGTATTGTAAAAATTAAGACAATCGAAGACGAAATCAAAAACTACGCGAGAAAGCATAAAAGTCGACTAGAAAATCACGTTAATATTACCGTCTTCAAAGAACCAAACCTTTATATTTAGCACCTTAAGTAACCGCGTCTAAACTGCGGAGCTAGCAGGATCTTCTAATGGGAAGGTACCTGCAAAACGTCTTTATTTCGTGAAATGAAAACTACTTGGTAAGTCGAATACTTAGTTGTAGTAAAAATAAAAACAAGTCTGTTTTGAAGGGATGTTTTTTAGTGGGTAAGAATCCCACACTACTATGAGCACGCGCTGTCGATCCTCATAATGTCTTGTGGAAGATTTACCTACCCCCGGGAAAAAAAAAATTATGTCACGAGGCGCTATAGTTCAGAAGTTATTGGGCTTCGCCGGGTCATCGTTCTTATATGTATAATATATACGTTTGAAAGTAATTAGCCTAAAAGGTGCGATGTGGAATTTTAAGTATCGTCCCTTTTCATAAAAGATTAGAGTGCTTATAAGAAAAATGACTTACCGAAATAGAGCACACTTAAGGAAATAGTGCTGCTAGGAGAGAAAGGGTATAGAAGAATGTTGATTTATCATTTGATATAAGGCACCAAACATTGTTGCCAAAAGACCACTTGTACTTCGTACGGTTTTTGCGACATGCATACCTCTAGAACCATCTTTCTGAGTCACAATCTTTGGCAGCAACTGATCGGTTCTGAATAATTAATTGTAGCTCGGCATAATGGGGGAGTGTATCCCGTGCTTAAAATATTATAGCGTCTAGACTCCGCGATTGTTGCAACATTCCAAAAAAAAGGATGTGTATTTTTGCGGGACACAATATAGGGTGCACATTGCCGTTCTTGTAAGCCCAGTATTGTGTGAAGAAAGAAGTACAGCGTAGTGTGAGGCATGACAAGAGTACCCGCATCTATATACTTTCATAAAAGACTGAAGAAGTAGTAAATAGGTGCGGTTATGGCGCAGAATAGGTCCATGAGAAAGAGTTGTGAACAGCTGAATCGAACTGACTCCGAACAAGATGGCACACAAAAGTTGTTGACGCCCCTTGCGACCAAGGGGGTGACGTGATGTAAGTAAGTGTGCACATAATAATTACGATAAGATCTCTGATGTTGTCGCATAATTCAGCCGCTGTATTTTGTAATACATACCGAATATAAAAGGAGACTGGCTTACAGTGTAGACGTGTTTTTTCGGTGCTCTATAAATTCCCTAAATTTAAATATTTTATCATGGTCCAAAATTGTGCTAAGTGTGATAAAATCGTTAATAATGACTTCATAGTTTGTGGTGGAATGTGCAATCAAACTTTTCATGGCAAATGTAATGTGGCGAAATCCATTAATGTCCCTTCTGGAGTACCACAAGGCAGCCACCTTGGCCCTTTGTTATTCAATATTTTTGTTAACGAGATTCCTTTTCTAGTACGTCTTGCAAAATGTTTAATGTATGCAGACGATTTTAAGATTTTTGCTAGAATAAAAAATATGGACGACTGCATTCATTTACAACATGATTTAAGTATTATTGGAAAATTGTGTGTAGAACATTTTTTACCACTCAACATTAACAAATGCCAAATTCTTTCTGTCTATCGCATATTACCACCTTCATTATATACTTATACTATTTCTGGTATAAGTCTTAGTAGACAATCTGGAGTCAAAGATCTTGGTGTCATTTTGGACAGGAGAATGACATTTAATTTTCATGTTGATTATATTATTGCAAAGGCTAACTCAATGTTGAGATTTCTTAAGAGGAACTGCAAGGATTTCTCGAACCCCTTTGCCATTAAATCTGTCTATATGTCTCTTGTCCGTCCTTTTTTAGAATATACCTCAATAATATGGGAACCAGCATATGAAATTGAAAGAAACCGTATTGAAAAACTTCAAAAAGCTTTTACTCGATTTTTAATACGGCAACTGAAATGGAATCTAGATAATATGCCTTCATATTCCACCAGATGTGCTCTTTTTGGTTTAGATATGCTCCAAAAACGACGTATTGTTCTTTGTGTAATGTTTGTATATGATATTTCGCTTGCCGTATTTCTTGAGTTACTTACCATTTATGTACCAGAAAGAACTATTCGATCTGGACATTTGCTATATATTCTAAGACATATTTATAATTATGCAGCGAATGACCCAATCACTAGATGTGTAAAATTGTATAATAACTACTATGATAATATTGTGGATTTATATTTTGATAGATGTGATTTTAAAAAACTTTTATTAGAAAATGTAACTATTCTTAAGGTACATGGAATTCTGTTATCTGTTAGAGATAAGTTCGGTCTTGTATAGATGTGATTTTAAAAAAAACTTTTATTAGAAAATGTAACTATTACTTAAGGTAAATTGAATTCTGTTATCTGATAGAGAAAAGCTCGGTAGATAAATAAATAAATAAATATTTATGTAAGAGTAAAGAATCCCTTTGAAGAAAAAAATTCACTCGCGAATATAGATACCATTTGTGTTCCAGCGTTCTAATATGTGACAAATTATTCCATAGGGTTTACGAGTTCAAACATCAAATCGTAGAATCTTAGGGTTCTTTTATATACTCGTATATAGAGCTTTACACATTAGTCCACAATAATTCGCCTCAGACTAAGACGCAGTTTACGACAAAATCTGAGCTCTACGTGGGATTTGTCACGAAGTTTATTTAAATCTGACTGCTGGTGCCATACCGATCCCAATATCTTACACAATAATGAATCATTCTTTGCCACTCCATATTTCTCAGACCTGAAATTAAAACTATTTTTACTGCTTTATTGACAGCCGCTTACTAAAATTTTATTGCACTTAGTGGGCCATACCTTAAAATTAGAGCAAACCATCTACGGAAGCCGCCAACTGCGTCCATACAACACCTACGCAACAAAACCAAATCTCGTGGCCAAATTGATCAAACATCATAAATTGAATTTCAATGTTTCTACATTCTTTACTGACATTTACGGTCAAATATGTCATTCATCATCATCTGAACTCGTGTTGACTCTGCGGTTTTGTTTCCCATCAAACCTCAATACACCCACTCACGGTTGTGTCGTCGACGTCTTCGTCGAGAACGTGTGAATTACTTCCCAATTAACAATTTTAATTTAATAATCCCCAAAAACGCTAAACTCACATCTCAAAACAAAACGCAACCAATTTCAATCGCTTAATAATACCCCATTAAGATATATCACCAACCCCCTCCCCGCAAGCACTTAAAGTGGAAACGCAAATTTCACCAGAAGCCGTAAGGCTCCATCGAACAGCGTACTGATTTTATTGCATACATATCTGTCTCCCATGAAGAGCTTCAATAGAAACAACAGATCACCCAATTAGCAGGAAACAATTCCCAGCCATGCTCGGGAACGCGCCGTGTGAAAAGCTCAAAAAGCATACGCTAATGCCTAAGTCAACACTGGTCGAGCAAAGGTGTACGTTTTTTCCTTATTCTCCACCAAAATTCCATGAAAAGACGTCGAAGGGAACCATGCTGCGGGAGTAAACAGCATCCACTGAAAAAAAATCATCAAAAGTATCTAATTTGTCATCCAAATATTGTTGTGGGCCATGGTATCACATGGAACTAAAACAAATGAAACAATCCGATCCCCTTGTGTGTGGGGGGGACTAGGTTTGTTGTTCACCTGCTAGTTGGTGTCGTCGCTGCCTCTGTTTGTAGCAGCGTAGATAATTTTTCGATTCGATCCGATGGTTGCCCGAGAAAATGCGCTGGTGAAATCAATTCAAGGCAAAACCATCGTGCTGAGATACTTTACCTAAAAGATGTGTTGCGCGGTTGTGTGCACTTGACTGACGATTGAGGAGAGAGAAGTCCGGAAAGTTAATTTACTTTGGGCTTTTGTTTCTTTTCGGGGAGCGGCTCTTGTTGACTTCCAATTCGTGGGCAATGGTACACACTGGACTGAAAATGTATTTGCAGTACAATATCTAACATGCACTTGCCGTGTATCTGAAGCACACGGAGTACCATCAGCGCTTTGATATTTACCCGATACTCGCGAGAATTAGAATTCATCACTATCTTCCATAAGCGAGGGCATCGCGCTCAAGAGAGTCGTTTTGAAATACAAAACTTAATGAATATGCTAAGTTTAGCTTTCCTTGGCATTTGGTTCCATTTCTCCCCAGGGCTGGGGTTTTTTGAGGAATTGGTTCTCATTTCCATAAACTACTTAGGTGGTATGAATCGGAGTCACCTGCTTACTGTGGTCATTTGGATCACAGTTTGTTTATGACATCGTATCGATGTCTAACAAAAATTTGGACCACCTGGGCTTTAAGATTTGTTGTTTTTTTTTGGAAAACGAAACGAAGAAAAAATATGGCTGAGACGGAAAGGTGTCAGTTTGTTTATGAGTGTGGTTTTATGTAAATTTACGAAGCTCATCGCATGTGGTTTCTGGGTAAAGAAATCAGCAACCCAGGGTGATGTTGCTCCATTTAAATTTTTGATTGTCTTACGATAGGAAAACATTTGGTTGTATCTTGCGATCAGCATGACATTTTGGTCTTAAAATTATCAATTTTAATGATCGTACTAGTGAGGTCGTAAATCAATGTCATAGGCCTACTTAATTTCCTACTCGTTTCTAATTAGTCTATGAGGGCAATGTTAATACAGCCGCTGAATACTGTTTATAGACAAATTTGATATATAGCATAGTTTATAATATTTCACTGCTAAGGTTTGGGGCTATTTGCACATATTAAGAAATTTTTAGATCATTAGCTATGAAAATTTGACCTCAATGAAGAAGCAGGTATCATAGTAGCATATGTAGGTTCCTTTCATTCGTACGAAAAATTTAGCGCCTACGCCCTTAATCTACTTAAGCTTATCCACTAAACTTATCTATTATCTAAACCTTATCTACTTAAACTATCCCGAGTTTAGGACAAGTTGGCCAAGTCACTTAAGTAATAATTTCTGACGGCTACCATTCTGATTCTGCTAAGGTTTGGGTATTCGCATAGTGGCGGCTATGTCGCCCCAGCCTCTATAGGTCTCTATTGTTTAATCACATTCTGCAATACTAAGGCGGATTGGCTGTATATTTTTATTGCTTTAAGTCGACTGCATGAGTATTTTTGGTATTTCTCTTGATAGTGTCCTTAAAATACCACATAAGAGAAGTGTACCCCATCTCTACACTTTCAGGTTTTGAAAGTTTTATATGAAAAAATGACTTTAACATCATGGTTTGTGATTTTAAGGCTATGTTAGAAAGGGAGGACTTTTTGAAAACGCTATTGAAAGCAGAGTCTAAGATACAACATCTTCAGGATAAGAATTAAACTAAATATTACTGTAGATGATTCCCAAGGCAAAAATTCATAATTGGTCCTGGTGTTCTCCTACTCATCTAGCCAATTTAAATTCCACTTTGTGATTGACCAGTATTTTCTATTTTCAAAGTTTCCAAGCGCCTGGTTACTGTCAAAGTATCATTTGTACAGAATTGCTTCTCAAATGTATTTTTCCCTTGCTCGTTTCGATACCTATCGTACCCTAGACTTCAATTCTTTAACTTATTGGCGATTATACCACTAAATTATAGACTTCTCTTAATGTAGATCAACTTAGCCCGAAGGCTCGTACTCTAAACTAAATCAAATCAAACCACCTCCAACGAAGGCGGAACAATGGGCGTCTATGGATTCGTTTCGATTCCGATTGAGATTGTGCGCTTTGATTTCCAGCGATGGCCTCAACTGCTCGTGATACTTCGAGCTCGTCTACTCCTACTCCTGGCCTGTGTACAAACCACTGTACACCGAGTATCGCATCTTCTTCATCTTCCCTAAAAATGAATCGCATGTGCATTATTTGACTTTTGTACACCGAAGCCAACCTATGGGAAGAAATGTTATGCCATTTTTTTTTGCATTGATTCCGATTGGAGCCTCAAAAATTAATTGCCCCTCTGCACGCGTCGTTTTCATTGATCAAGACATTACCGCGCATGCCGCATTTACTCGCTCTCATAGAACGCATTCGTATGCGGCAATAATGTACAATACTTTCCATTGTTGGCTGGCATCTACGGCTTCGAATTCCAATTAGTTTCCTTTGGCCATTCACTGCCATAGCTCGCGCGCAGCACCAGCGTAAGTCAATAATACTAATTCAATGCGAATTTCGACCGCAAGGTGATTTCCATCTTTCGATACAAGCAATCCGAACGCATAACTCTCTGGAGTTCATACGCTGTGCGCAGAATACTGAAGCTGTGTGTACAGTACGTACGGGATAAAGATTGTCTGCAATTGTAGCAGATGGAATTGCCATAACAAACGGTTTCGTACCACTTACTTTCGCAAGAACCAATTGTGCAATGCAAAGCACACAATGCCAGCTATGGAGATCCTTATCGTCCTGGTAGAAGAACAATAAAAGTCAAACCCATAACTTATTCGATTGTCAAAGTTTTTCCAGCACAGATTGATCCGGACCGTCCTTCATGGTGACATTTGATGGAATGGTGCAGCAGTTGCGTGTTGCGATATGGATTGTTTGGATTGAAAGATACGACATACACATTCTATGGTCTGGTAAGGTTGGAATTGCGGTTGAAGCACATTTTTAGCTTTTAAGAAAGGGGTGGGTATTACATTCTATTTAATGCAGGAATCCTACTATTAAAATAATCTTTATACACAATGGTAACTGAAAACCAATTCGTCAGTATTTGTGTGTCAAAAATATCGAATATTTTAAGTCAGCCCGCAAGATTACAGCCTAACTTAATCATCACAGGAAAATTTGCTTTTAAACTTTAAGACAAGAACTTTGGTTGTCACTTGCTTACTGCGATATTCTACCTCGATGGTTTTTCTTTTTGTGGCGATGAAAAACTTCGAAATAATAATGTCGTTAAGTATTGTCGATGTGCCAAATTCAGCAGAAACGCGCTCCATTCTAAGATGCATAGTACTAAACTGTTTTTGAAAAACTGAATGGTCATAAAATTCGAATCTATGCAACGTACCTACATACATATATATTGCTTGCAATGATTTCTATAGCTGTAAAGGTGTGTATGTAAGTAATTGGCGCCTAACGAAATGACAAAATTGAATCACCTTGCTCGACAATTCAATTAAAAGACGACATCATATGGCCTGGCTGCCCAGATGCCTTTTGTAAATTAATTTACAAATTGATTTTGTAAATAACTTCAATAAATAAATAAATAAATCGAAAGCTTAGAATAGTTGGGAATACACGTATGTCATAGAGCGCGCACACCTCAATAAAGTGCAGTATAGTATGTACAAGCTATCCTAAATCTTAAAGCATATTTGACGTCAATGCATATGCTTGCAAACAGAACACGGTTTTGAACAACTAAGAATCAACAGATGACACATCGTTTGCATCCCAAAGAGTGACGGTTTGTTGCGTTATAATTGCATGAATGGTGATTAGCCCGTATTTCTTCGAGGCAATCATTACGCGGGCAAAGCCATCAATGTCACTCCAGCACTAAAGACAGGAGAAGATGACTTTTTGAACACCCAAATGGAAGAGTAGACCCTACAAACCATGCGGTTTCAGCAAGACAGTGCTACAGTACGTATACAGACGAAACAATTGATCTAATTATTGAGACACCGTTTCTTGAACTTAAAACATTAAGTTAAAAAGAAAAATACACTCAAGGGCCGGTAATTATCAAGCGCTCTTAAATCGATTTTAATTTTATGAAGCTCTTAGTTTTAAATTTTTGCTACGTATTCACCAAGCACTAATAGGATTGTGTCCATGCTAATTCGAATATGCGGAAAATTAATTTTCGGACTTCCAAACGCGTTCTAAAATAAGTTTCCGAACTCTCTTTCGAACTGGAAGCAATGTCAAAGGAAAAGAAAACATTGTATTTTCCTGATTTTAATCAGAATTAATCAAGGCACATTCTATTTTTTATTTGGTTGCCAGTTCTTTTGACGGAAATGTTGGAGGCATTAAATTCGTCGGCCTTGCTTCTTTTGCATTACGCCAATGCAGCCGGTCCTTTGTTTGCCTAAGTAACAGTTCACAGCTGATTTCGAAAATTTTCGAAATTCCTAAGTTATAAGCTCTCTTAACTTAAGAGTGGTTGGGACCACTCATAAGTCTTATGAGCGCTAATAAATCTGCACTAATATTCGTTGGTGAATAGGTTTATGTAGCTCTTAGTTTAAGATTGGTCGGTGAATACCGGCCTAGATGACACAAAAATGTATTGCTTTTATGGATAAGAAGTTAAATATACGAGTATTCCAAAATAATGTGTGGAATAATTCTTTGCAACAAAAAGGTCTACATAAACGTTAGGGACAGCATATGTCTATCTATTACATGTAACTTGTTATAACATTTTTTTTTATGTATCGCGATTGAAAATGGATACAACAAATAGTAATAAATAATTTGGCAAATGGCAACAGTTAAATACGACAAAACAGACAAAATACGTGCATAAGTGTAAAGTAAAAGAGAAAAAGTAATTTAAAAAGTCAAACAAGGCAAAAAATCTATATAAATAAAAATGAAATGCTGTTCGTTGGTCATCGCATCACTTGAGAACGGCTGAACCGATTTGGCTCACTTTTCTTTTAAAATGTTCGTAATAGTTCGAATGAGGAAAGAAAAATTGGAAAAGTTGTCCGGAAGATTGGAAAATTCGGGTAAAACTGATAGTTTTTCTTTTTTCATGGGAAAAATGTGTGTATGTTCGTATGCTATGGACTCCGAAACCACCGAACCGATTGAGCTCAAATTTTCAGGCAATCTTTGGTATTGGCCCGAAAGTATTCCTGTGAGGTTTGGTCAAAATCGGTCCACTACTTTAGTATAACAGTACTTTAGTACAAAAAAATCCTCTTTTGTCCATCAGTCCAGCAGTTTGCTCAATTAAGTGTTATAGTACTTTAGTACCATATTGATATATATATATATATATATTAAAGGCTGGATCACTTACCCACTGTTGGTCGGCGCAAAACTGTTCTCAAATAGACTTAGCTCTAGGCGCCTGTCTGACAGTTGTTGCTCCAAGCGCCCGCTTGACAGTTGTTGCCTCAGGTGCCTGCCTGACAGTTTTTTTTTTGCTAGGCGCAGCAACGCTCGCCGGGTATCCGCTAGTGTAAAATAAAAATCATTTCTTCCGCATTAAGGTAATATTATAACGCATTTATTTTCAATCCGCAACTGTCAAATGCCAACATAATCCCAGATACTTATCACCACTTAGAATACTTTTATTTACAAAATATTCTTTGATACTTACACTTAAACCTTTCGTCCGCTGCCGTCTGGAACAAGAAGAAGTCTTCTAGTGAGAGACCGCACTTCCCCCTCTCTCATTTGCTGCTTCCAAAAATCTTCCAAAGGGGTTGGTAACCCTATCTGCGACTAAGGTACAAGGCACTCAGTGGTCACCAACGTGAAGGTTGAGAGTAGGAGTTGGTAGGCCAAGGCTAAGTGCAAACTCTTGTGTTTTCATGTACTCACATGCACTATCATTTAACCACCAAAAAATTAGAACAAGTATGCCCCATTTTACGAGCCGTAGAAGTGGTAGTAGTAGGCCGATGACATTTGTCGGCCTTTTCTTATATGAGAGTTATCCTGTTCCCGTATGTTATGGTGAAATTACTCACAAGAGTTAATGATCAATTTTGATTTGTCAAGTGGAAGATATCGTGTGAATCATCCGCATGCCGTGCACTCTGCTGTTTTCTCGGAAACACAATTGTTTGTCCGCTGGAAAGCGAAATTACCAATACTTAGCACCGCTAATACCCATCCACATAAGATTTGCAATTTATAGCTTGTTAGTATTCGAGATAGAAAGGAATAGAGTTTTCCGATTTCGGCATCTTATGTCATATTTAATTGGAATTGCACAGGAAATTTAATCTTTAAGCAGGTGTCTCTCTAAGATAAAAAGCTTGTACTTTATAAACCAAGTTTAAGTAAGTTGAGAAGAAGAAATATTTTTCTTCAATTTGATAGAAAAACGAAAAAAACACCTGAAAGACAAACAAATGATTTTATTGCCCTGCTACGCTACAAGGGTCTCGCTGCTGTTATAACTTACTGCAGCCATCTTGCGTCGCTACGCGTGCTACAGCTTTTCTACTGATTTGCTAAGTAGCAAAGTGTCGCGAACATCGGCCTTGTTTCCGAAATCGTATTGCTGTGTCTGAATTAATTATGTTGCAACGAGATATTTCTTGTTATAATACCTTAGATTTTCTACTAATTTCTTAAATAGCGGGCACTAGATTCGTGAGCATGAAATTTGTCATCCTAGTTCAACAATTTTGTTTCCGCTGGAATAGTGAAGGAACGCGTCGAATGTTTCTTAATAATTTCAGCAATGTATGAGTAGCAGCCTTATAAGCGCATGTAGTATAGTAGAGTAGCAGATCTCCCGGAAATGCGAAAAGAATACTATATGATAGTAACCATGGGTGAAACACTTCCCATCATGGGATGTATGGTATGCCATCCGATTCTCTAATTCCCCAAATAATAACTGATCCAAGAAATAAGGACACCATCAAAGCGCTTAAAGCATATAATTTTCATTAATCTCCATAAAGCTTCATCAGAAGCATAGGTAGAAATTCCTTATAGAATAGAGTTAAATAAAATAAATAAATATTTCGGGTAAATAGTCCGTAAAGGGTCAAAGGTTTTACTCATAACCAATCGTTTAAAGCTTGCTTTATTTTTCGCAGGAATGGAAGAAGCCTACAGTTTTATGCCGTATCTGAAGGCCGATATTCAGAAATTTTCTCATGACAGCAATACCCTGGAATGTTTATTAGACGTTTGCGAGATGTGGGGCCGTGAACATTTTTTTTTGTGTTTTCTGGGATTCGAATATTGCGCCACGGAGCCCACATAGAATAGGCTTGTCATATGTGCTAAAATCTCGCCTTTATGGAGTAATTTCCTACGAATAGTAGTAGAGTAGAGTTATGCGTGAATTTATAAACTCATTTGCAAAGGAATGCCGTGGAAGTTTGGCAGAGTATTATATTTCAAAGCCTGTACAAAGATATACGAACTGTGGTGAAGATTGGAGACGAATTAGGGAAAAAGTTTTAAAATAAAAAATAATCAGAACTGAGATAAGGCTTCAGCCAGCTTGATTTGCACTATTGATGGAAGATGCTTGGTGGTATTGATATGCAAGCACATGTCAAGCACAATCAAGGAACTTTTTGTAGCCGATATATGCTGTTTTACTTGCCTATAGGTAAGGATAGGTGGGAGGGTTTGACGAAGGTGATGTATGTATCCCTAATATTACAAAAGAAAGTGAATATTTCTTTCCAAGGACTTACACACCAAACGACTAAACGGATTTTTACAATTTTTTTTTTGTTGATTACGTAGGCGTGCGTAGAAGCGCAGGTCTCTTTTATTTGTACGCGTTTTACTCATTTTCATTCCTAAGAGATAAAGCAACAACAACTACAGCTAAAAAATATTCAAATTCGAGAGAACGAAAGAAAAAGAGGAGGAGCAAACGGAAAACAGGCTGTATAGCCGTACTTTGGCGTTTTTTATTGCAGAGCTGCGGAACTACTGACGAATCAGAATCAAGTTGCGTGATGAGTATACCGAATTTGAGAAAAGGACCAAAGGGAACAAATTCTAGCTTCTCAGATTTACTTGCTTGAACAATGCATATCAATTGAAAGGATTTTTTTCAGTTGTTGTTTTGTATGTTGTTTTGTATTTGGTTTTTAAATAAAAACATGTATTGTATTTGTTGTATTACAGAATCACCAAAGAGCTGACAGGTAGTCGCAGCTCCAGCCATTACCGCGTGAAAACCCTAAACGAGTCATTGCTCATATCGGGTGAGGACCAACACAAGAGATGGAAAGAACATTTTGCTATGGTTTTGCACCACGTATTCGCTAGCGATATGCTCCCAAATCAGACTGAGGTGCCCGAGGTGAAAAATGCCCGAGTACACGACTCCCAGTAATGATGAGATCACTACCGCGATCAAAGCACTTAAAACCAACAAGGCTGTATTACTTGATGGTATTCCAATAGAGCTCTTACGAGCAGCGCCAACACCATTGGCTATGCTTCTGCTTCCACTTATACAGAGAACTTGGGAATCTGAGAGCTTTCCTGACGAGTGGAAAAAATGAATGATCGTCAAAGTTCCTAAGAAAGGAAATTTGGTGGAGTGCGGAAACTGGAGGAGTATCTGCGTGCTGCCTGCTGTAGCTAAGATAATAGCTAAAATCACCCTGGAGCGAATTAAACAACATCTCGAAGACACACTCGATGCCGAACAAGCAGGTTTCCGCTCTGGATCCTCTTTTGTCGACCACATCAACACCCTGCGGATTATCATCGAACAGGGTGTTGAATATCGATCGCCACTATACCCGCTGCTCATCAATTTTGAGAAGGCGTTCGATAGTGTTAACAAGCTGTTTATTTGGCGTGCAGGAGAAGTATCAAGTATTACCGATAAAGTAATTGATATTATTTAACCTACATATGAAGGCTCCAAATGTCGTGTTCTGCACAGTGAAAGGTTGTCTAGGGAATTTGAGATCCAAAGTGGGGTAAAACAAGGCTATATTCTTTCACCAATATTATTCCTTTTGGTGATTAGCGATGTGCTTCGTGCAGCTTTGTCGACGGGAAACGGAGTAATTCGATGGACTCTTACATCCCAACTGAAACATCTTGACTACGCTGACGATGTATGCTTACTTTCTCACAGAATTATGGACCTCCACCAAATGACAACAGATGGGAAAAGGGAGGCAGGTGTCGTCGGGCTGAAAATTAATACGGCAAAAGCTAAAATGATCAGTTCATCAAACTCATCAAACTCATCGTCAAATATGCATTGCGGGATAACCAATAGAGAAAGTAGAGGATTTTCAGTATCTTAGGAGTATTGTCTCGACCGATGGTGAAGCTTAATTGGATCATTGGATGGAAGATCACCTAATTAAAGTTCGCGTTCGGGATATTGTCATACATGTCATCAAATATGGCGAAGCAATGCAATCAGTTTGAACATCAAGTTAAGACGTTCCGCTGCAATGTTGAATCCGTGACCACTACTATCACCAGCAATCTGTAAGCGTTCGTTGGTAGGTGCCTTCGTAATATCTAAAGAATTTTCTGGCCCAATCCTATCTCTAACGAAAACCTTTACGAAAGAACAGGGCAGGAACCTGTAGGCACAACCATCTAACGACGGAAGTGGCAGTGGATTGGTCACACGTTCCGAAAAGGTGACAGTTCCATAGCGAACCATACTATGCAATGGAACTCTTTAACTTAGGATGGCAGAAGACCTGGCGGTCCACAGACAACATGGCGCAGAACAGTCGAGAATGAGGCACCGCAGTTGGGGAAAGCTCAGACACATTGCCAGAAACCGTACACTATGGCGCGTAGGCGTAGTAGAAGCACTAGGAGCTACAAGGGGATACAGGAAATAAGTAAGAAGACCATTACGAATCTCATCAGTAATAAATAAGAGATCCATTTTGCATCTCCGCTTTCTTCGAAAACCGGATTGGCACGAGCTTAGCTGATGTTTTGCGAGGTGTTGAAGTAATTGTGCAAGTACAGCTTTCTAAAACACCTTAGAAAAATAAGGCAAAATTGCGATTGATCTGGATGCGTATGCTGCTGTTTGCCAACTCCTATGCGTCGCAAATTTTTCCAAAAAAAATTCCCTGCAGTAGAGGGATCAAGTTTGTGCTTACTTTTCGTACCTCACAGAGCACCTTATTTCGAAGCTGTTGATATAATATGCTGTATAGTCTTACGAAATCTATATCCCCCAATTGATTTAAAATACTGTTGGCTAACCTAGTTAGAGTATTAAATTAAATCCTTTTGTTTTTCAGTGTGACGTGTGTGTTAAACAGCCTATTTAAGACTTCTTGAAAATAAACTATTCGGTCGTTCACAGAAGACGTATAGAAGATTTCGTTGAATTCGTTCTTACAAATCTTGCAATCGATTGACGCAGTCAATATTCTTAATATCTCTAAACTGGTAAATATCATTAGATATGAGAGCATTTGGCGAAATCTAGAGTTAGATACATATATAATAATATTATAGTGTGTGTTTGGAAAAGACAGGGGAGAAGAAGTTGGTTATAGAGGAGTAATTTTAGTGAAACCAAGACCAATTGAGTTACTTCTAAAAGCTCTGGCATTCAAATTAAGTAGTCCACAACGGAACTTTAAAATCAAGTTGATCATATCGCGAGGATTAGAGACTTCAAAGTAGGTAGGAACATCGGCGGAGGATAAGTTGCAATATTCGTCATGAAACTGCGATTATGCACTACAGTCGGCTATTCCTCCGGTTTTCCTTAAGCATAACAAGGAGTGTATTGTGCGATTCATGAGATTCAGACTTCAACGCCCAGTTGAACACTATTCTGCTTTCGTGGAAAAGCGCTGACTATTCCTTTGCCCAGTAGGTTTTATTGTGAATTATTGTATCTCATAGTTTTCATGATAGTCAGTTTTTGGGAAGTACAACTACTCCTTGAATATAACGGAAATGTAGTTTCAATGTTGTAAGGAAGGCTTTCTCAAGGTCGGTTTCGATGTTAACCCTACAAAGCTAACTTTATTTTGTGCATTCGTTTTGTAAATTCATCTATATCTTATTAACAAAAGATATTAAAATCACTTAATTCGAAGTCAATTAACTACAGTTTTGGCTTCTTTTTCCGATGTTCTTGACATATAGTCATGTTGCACTACTAAATTATGTTGCTTTTTTATTCACCTACGGGAGTAGAATTTACGTAGGTTAGCTTTCTAGGGTTAAGAGCATAGTTGCGTGTGCTGTTTGATAGAAAGAAACTTCTTTTTATAAAGAAGCGTTGAAGTTTTTCAGCTTGAATGCGTTCAGAATACCCCCACACTTAGGCACAGTAATTCATTATCGACTCTGCAGCAGCTTTGTATATTTTATATTCGGCTGAGTGGATGATATTATGAGATGGACCATGTGGCAATTACTAAGTTTTTGGACATTGCAGGCCTTTAAGTGAGATCTGTCGACCAAGACATATTGTGAGTGAAAGTTATTCCAAGGTATTTATTTTGTTCGTAATATTTACGTATATTTCGTGTCGTTAAAAAACCGTTTTTCATCAGCCACCCTTCAACCTCCGTTCCGGAATATTTCCATCTCCATTTGTGATAGTATGTGATAAAGCTGTCGATCATGATTGGGAGCTTTGTTATCCCTACTCGATCTAATAGCATGAATAATTTCATCCAATTCGAATATACTACAGGAGTTGTGAGAGGTGATGTATTCAGTGGTAATGTATGGGTGAATCTTCTTCTTCCTTTTTCAGCGAGGTTAAGATTCGAAAGCAAGGGATTTTAACCCTCCCACTTCACCGCATTTCTACTGATCTGCCTGTGGGGTTCGACTATTTGACCTCAGAAAATATCGGCAGGCCTGCCGACAAATATGACAAATAAAATTTCTCGATTGGTTGTGGTTTAGAAGATATATATGGAAGTAGATATTTAATATTTTTTATAAGTTTTCTTGAAATTACTAAGTTTTACCGTTACCCTCAAATATTTGTAATTATCACACGTATGAGTCAGTTAACATTACGTCATTGAATCGGTTAGCAATTTTAGTGAAAATGTCTCGTGTTTGTGTAAATAAACCAAATTTTTTCTGCTATGTGATGGGGGACTTTGACCTCTCAGAAATGTTCTATTACTCCGTTAATTAAAAAAGGCGTACCGTCTTTATTTTGGTTTTAATGTTGGAGATCAGGACAAGTGTTGGGCGCCTTATACATATATGTTGTATTTCATGTGCTACTGGCTTGAAAAATTGGCTTAATGCAGAAAATAAGTGTATGTCTTTTGCTGTTCCAATGAAGTGGCGTGAACAAACGAATTACTTAACTGATTGTTATTTTTGTGTAGTGCCACCACTTGGGCAGGGTTCAGGAATAACTAAAAAGAAGAAATCCGTTATCAACTATCCCAACATACCTTCCGCTACACTTCCAATACCACATATTGAGGAATATCCAATTCCAGTACCTCCAACCAACAGTTCATCTGATGATCTTGAGGACAACGCTACTTTATCGACATCTCAGGATTCAGATTTCGTGCCAATTGTATCTTCAAGGCAACAACATTTAATGTCGCAAGTGGAATTAAATGATCTCGTTAGAGATCTAGATTTATCAAAATCTAAAGCTGAGCTACTTGGATCGGGACTGCAACAATGGAGTATTTTAGAACAAGGTGTTGTTACATCTTCATTTAGAACACGGAATAAAGAATTATCATCATTTTTTTACATGGACAATTCGTTGGTCTATTGTTGTGATGTAACTGGATTGATGAGAGCTTTAGGCATAGAATATAAACCAGATGAATGAAGGTTGTTCATAGACAGCTCGAAATTAAGTTTGAAAGCCGTTTTGTTACGCAATGGTAATAAACTACCTTCAATACCTAATGGTTATGCAGTACATATGAAAGAGTCTTATGAAAATATGAAGTATTTGTTAAGGATCATAAAATTTGAAATTCATCAATGGTTTCTTTGTGGTGATTTAAAAATAGTTGCCCTGTTGCTTGGCCTACAACTAGGATATACAAAGTTTTGCTGTTTCCTATGCGAATGGGATAGCCGTGCTAGAAGCCTTCACTACAAAAAAAAAGGACTGGCCCCTTCGGCAATCACTGGAACTAGGGCAGAAAAATGTAAAAGAACCACCACTAGTTGATTGCAAACAAATTTTACTACCTCCACTTTACATAAAATTGGGACTCATGAAAAATTTTGTTAAGGGCTTGGACAAGAATGGGTCAACTTTTCAATATTTACGGCAAAAATTTGCAAGATTGAGTGAAGACAAAATTAAGGAGGGTATTTTTGTAGGGCCACAGATAAGAAACCTTTTTGAAGATAAACAATTCGACAAAATTATATCTGGAGATGAGAAAGCTGCGTGGGACAACTTTCGTCTAATGGCAACAAATTTTTTGGGATCCCAAAGACCCGAAAATCATCAAACTCGTGGAAAACATGCTATCATCATATGAAAAGAAGGGTTGTTACATGTTTCTAAAGATCCACTTTCTCCATTCACACTTAAATTTTTTCCCCGATGACTGCGGGGCTGTAAGTGACGAACACGGTGAACGTTTTCACCAGGATGTTTCTAACATGGAAAAAAGATATCAAGGGAAGTGGAATCCGTCAATGCTTGCAGATTACTGCTGGACCTTAGCAAGAGATGCTCCTCAGTCAAATTACAAGAGATCAGCAAAGAGGTGGCACATTTCTTCTTGATTACATACCATTTCTATTGTTTTTTTTTTTTTGATACTATGTTGAATCTTTGAATATATACTTTTTTCAAAAATGGCAACCAATATTAATTTTTTTCTATTATATTCGTATAAAACAAACAAAAATACAACTTAAAAACCATTTAGACAAAAATTAAAGAATTTGAGTTCAAATGTGTTGTTCAGTGTAATCAATTCTAGATCTTTTCGGTATGCCGATCTCAGCCTTTTACATCCTAAAACTACACTTTCTTGGGCTTTAATTTGGTCGAAATTAATGAGGAGGATGCCGCCAAAATCGTTAACTCTTGGGAGAGTAACGTAAGCAACGTAATATCAAGGACTGCACTGTCCAGATGTTGATCTCTCCTCCCGCTACACCGCTGCCAGGCTCACTGCGCTCCGCCCGCCACGTTTCCGTGTGTCGCGTTGTCGCCGCAATAAACATACGCGTACATACATTGTAAGTATATGTATGCAAATAATAATTACACTGGTCAAAATGGTTTTGTTGCCCTTGATATGAAAGTGGTTTTGAATACTTGTTTGCCTACAATTTATGAAACTATGAATGATTTTGGAAGATTGGCTCTAGTTTTTCATAAATCTTCATTTTCTTATTACACTACAAAAAAAAAACAGAATGAAGTAACTAGTATATTCTTTAATATCAAATTTTTATTGAAAAATATTGCTACTTGTTTTAGTGTTTAGTTAATGTACATAGAAATAAAAAGAGACACAAATTTGTAAAACTTATGTTATAATTTAAAGAAACACCTTTTATAAGCTTTTCTTTTATAATTTTTTTGGGGGCAATCTCTTCTTAAAGACCAGCAGTAATCTGTCATCATGTGACGGTCCCATCTACCCTGATACCTTTGTACCGTAATTATCTACATTTAAAAAAAAAAACAATTAAATTGGTTGACAATTAAGGGCGGTAGAGGGACACATACGCATTTTGCCACTTAGTTTTATATATATTGTAAGACTAGCGGGCCCTCGGCGTGCGTTGCTGCGCCTAATAGAAAAAAAAAAAAAAAACAACTGTCAGGCAGGCGCCAGGGGCTAAGTCTGTTAGAGAACAGATTTGTACCGGGCAATAGTGAGTAAGTGGTCCAACCTTAAATATATATGTATATCAATTTTGTTTAGTACTTAAGTATTATAATACGAAAGTAGTGGGTAGACTGCTGGACCAAGGGTACCCGGCGGCGTGCGTTGCTACACCTAACAAAAAGAACAAAAAAAACGGTAGTACTAAAGTACTTTACTACTAAATTACTATTAAAGTAGTAGGCCGATTTCGACCAAGCTTCACAGAAACACTCTCGGGATAATACCGAAGATTGCCTGAAAAATTAGATCAATCCGTTCAGTGGTTTCCGAGTCCACAACAAACAAACAAACCACAACGGTATCGCACGCGAAAATGTTTAATTTTTTTTTTATGTTTTTGAATGTTTTTGTAGTTTTTACTTTTTATTTGCCTATCACCTTTGTACCGTAATTATCTACATTTAAGAAAAATCAACTAAATTGGTTGAAAATTACGGGCGGTAGAGGGACACATACGCATTTTGCCACTTAACATAGATTTATATATATATGTAAATAAGGTACGCCAAAATCATAAAAACTAGAGCTAATTCAGTAGTTTTATGAATATATTCGCATACTGGGTACTTGCAAATATAAAAATCCGCAGAGATATCCAGGGCACAGCTGTGTTATTAGCTTAGTTTCGCAATTTATATCTTTTAGCAAATAGTCCTAGCCCACTAGTTCCCACCAGTCGCACTTTATAGTGTATACATAGGATTTTTTTCATTTTCAATTTCAAAGCTCTAACTCGATTGAGAATACACTAGATTAATGATGATCTATCAGCCAGTCAGTGAGTGCCCAAAATTACGATATATGGAAATTTTTGGACACTCGTATCTCGGACACTACGAGTATTTCACCCAGACGTATGGAATTTGGAATACTACTTCTTGTTTATAACCTTAACCCCGCTAAGAAAATTCAGTACTACGACGTAACTAGCTTCGTAGATAGAGGAGGGTCGAAATGGATTCGAAAGTCGAAAAAGTTCGTGTAAATATTGCACGGTGCGCGCGCCGCGTCGTCGGTTTTGCGAGAACTTAGCCTGGCGCATTCTTTGCGCTAAGACTTTATATGAAAAATTGTAGCGAGGGTTATCCCATATGTGTTCAACATTGCTCTGAATAATTCGTAGCAAAAATATATAAAAGGGCATCTATGGGCGGATTTAAAAAATGTGTATACTTGTACTGCTTTGGATCCTGAAAAGCTTATACATATATAGTATATAATTTTATCAATCTAGCTGAAAACTTAAGGCCCAAGATTTTGCTACATACAGGTGGTCGGACGGACATGGCTCAATCGACTTGGCTATTGATACTGATAAGTTATATATACACGTTATGGGGTCCATCTTAAGAGTTGTTCTATGTTTCAAAATAAGTGTCAAACAAAATATGTCCTAAGGAATAGGGTTTACAAATGTAGCTGACTGAACATCCCTAGGTCTCAACTTTAATCTGACATACCATATAGTTCCCTACTGGTCCATTCTCTTTATCTGTCGCCTCAGTCCTCCTTCATGGAGAAAACCAGCATCGGGGAAAAAAATCTGCACCACTAGGATCGTTTTCGTTACTTTTCTCTCACATTTGCGGAAAATCGATCTACTTCGGTGTGCATGCTCGTTATATGCTTTGAAATTAGTTCCAGGCTGAGGGGGTGTTTGTGGTGATGGTAGAATTGTCTCTGTTATGTTGACAACACTTTGCGCCCATTTATCAAAGTCAAAATAGAGAAATACCGCAGTACCTTTACTGATCCGCAGCACAGGCTTCACGGTGCTGCTCCACCATGATCCTCTAACCAGTAAGATGAAAGATTGCACTGCATCTTCAGATCAACCATGGTCCTATAAGTCACACAAAAGCAAACCAAAATTGTTGTAGGGCGAAGAGATGTAGGCATACGTTCGGGCTATGTGAACAACGGCAATCATCATCCCAATGACTCTCACATGTAGAGAAGACAAGTCAACAATTTTATTGCCAACATTCGTTCCTGTCATCGTGTGGTAATTTGCATATAATAAGCCAAATCAGCGGATGGCCACGTTTCAGAATTAAGGCAACATTTAGACAGCTTAGTATGGGATTGAATGTGCGTTGGGCTCGGGTTTTGACTGCGTTTGGCTTAGTTTCGGTTCGGAGTGCTCAATTTGTGCTTGCGATTCGTCACTGCTGACCCGAATGGTATTTTTTTTTCGCTTGCTTAATGAGTTTTACCGGCACGAAAGATAGTTTTCATGCTTTTGGTAATAATTAGGAATTAGATAATTAGCTGTAAATTGTAGATGGTATTGTTGTCATGTTTATTACCGAAGTGAATTGTATAGGAAATTGGACAAGACGTAGTGTTGTGTGAGAACATGAGGTGGTTACTTGCAGTTACTAGGAAATTGTTACACCCAGATCGGGGTTAACAATACTTTAACCAAAACCAGAAAGTTAATATAATCAAATTGTTTTGTGGAATCCAATGAGGAAGTCTTAGTCTATGTAATGTAAATGCTAGCAACAGATGCATAACAAATTAATAATTTTAAGTAACTCTTTCGGTTTGTAGTCCCTTAAGACTTCCTTGGGTAGCTCGTTCCACGACTAATGAGTCGTTTGATATTAGATGGTAAAATGTTTGGCAGATGATATTGGCCTAATAGAGTAAAATTTGGTTGGTCAAACGGTAGTGCATGCGATCATATATATCAAACATTAGCGTTTTCGCTTAGCTGGGGCCTACCAACTCCTACTCTCAACCTCCACGTGGTGACAGCCGGGTGCCTAGTACCTTAATCCAAGAAATGGGTAACCAACCCCGTTTGGCGGATTCTTGGTGGCGGCAGATGAGAGAGGGGGGGAAGAGTGCTTTCTAGACGGAGTGAACGGTGGCGTCTATAGTTTCAGTTAGGTTGAACTTAGTGAATGCCTTGCGCGAGCTGCTTCGACGTATTCGGATCACAGGTCGGTAGGGAATTTCCAATGTTGGTCAGGACATTGGAATAGAGATGGTGGCGGAGGAGCCCTTATTGGGCCAACGGCAGCGCTCATACTCCCGTAGTGGACTACTGGCACCGGTGTACCCGGCCTCTCGTTCTAGGGGAATAATTAAGGAACTGGCCCTCCAAGTGTGGGGTTGTGCCGTCGGGGTAACTTCCTTACCACGTAAAAAATCGATGATTCCGAAACAACCAAAAGCCTCGGATAAGGATGACTCAACTAATTACGACCCCAGCAAACGAAATAAGGACAACGACCCTCGGATCTGTACGTGGAATGTTCTGTCCCTTTACAGACCACGTGCAGCCGAACAACTAGCAGAGGCCCTAGAATGCTATAAAGCAGATATTACCGCCATCCAGGAAGTGCGATGGGATGGGCCGGGCAAAAAGAGGATGAAAAACTGTGACATCTACTACGGTGATTGCTACAGAGGCAACAGGCAACGCTTATTCGGATGCGAGTTTGCTATACTCGGCAGACTTGGGCAAGAAGTCTTAAGCTTCCGACACGTTAGCGAGCGTATTATGACTATCCGGATCAAGGCTAAATTCGCTAACATAAGCCTAATATGTGTTCATGCCCCCACGGAAGAAAAGGACCCTGTCACCAAAGACCGTTTCTACGACGTCCTCGACAAAACATACGAACATTGTCCTAAATGCGACGTTAAAATCATATTGGGCGATTTTAACGTCAAAATAGAAAAGGAGGACGTCTTTTATAGGGTTATATAGAGCCATGTCTAGTTTTGAAATCCGTGCCAAACTTATCCGTCTGTACAGGATGACAATGGAGAACGCTCGCTGCTCCATCAACTTTGTTAATTACCTCACCGTAAATAACACGATGACGCGCTGTCATGTGATCTGTTTAATATTGTATTTGAAAGGATTGTGCGGAACTCTGAAGCCAACACTAGAGGCACCATTTATCAAAAGTCTGTACAACTTGCAAGAACTCAGCGGGCTGTCACCGGTGCGTTTGCAAGCATTAAAACAGAAGCGACCAAAATAGGTTTAGCGATAAATGAGGCAAAACCAAGTATATGCTAAAACTTCGAGCTAGTAAGGGACTTTATCAAGCGAAGAATAACTCTTGCCAATCGCTGTTTTTTACATTAATAAGGCAGTTCAACAGACTCTACATAAGACACTGATCATTCCAGTCCTGCTTTACGGCGGTGAAACATGGACTTTATTGAAAGCGGATAAAGATATCCTTAGTTGCTTCAAGAGAGAAATTCTTCGTAAGATGTTCGATCCCGTTTGAGTTGACGGGTTTTGGAGGAGAAGATTCAACGACGAACTATACGAGGTGTACAGCTCGTAAAGAAACTGAGTATTGGACGTCTGAGATGGTTAGGACATGTAGAGTGAATGGACATCAACGCTTCGGCCCGCAGAGTCTGGGCTGGTCAAACGGTAGTGCATGCGATCATATGAAAACACAAGCGTTTTCACTCAGCTGATGCCTACCAACTCCTACTCTCAACCTCCACGCGGTGACAGCCGGGTGCCTAGTACCTTAATCCAAGAAATGGGTAACCAACCCCGTTTGGCGGATTCTTGGTGGCAGCAGATGAGAGAGGGGGGGAAGAGTGCTTTTCTCACTAGAGCGCTTCTTCCTGTTCCAGGCGGCAGCGGACGAATTCCCTAGACGGAGTCAACGGTGGCGTCTATAGTTCCAGTTAGGTTGAACTTAGTGAACACCTTGCGCGAGCTGCTTCGACGTATTCGGATCACAGGTCGGTAAGGAATTTCCAATGTTGGTCAGGAGATTGGAATAGAGATGGTGGCGGAGGAGCCCTTAATGGGCCAACGGCAGCGCTCATACTCCCGTAGTGGACTACTGGCACCGGTGTACCCGGCCCCTCGTCCTAGGGGAATAATTAAGGAACTGGCCCTCCAGGTTGGTGGTTGTGCCGTCGGGGTAACTTCCCTACCACGTAAAAACCGCATGGTTCCGAAACAACCAAAAGCCTCGGATAAGGATGACTCAACTAATGACGACCCTAGCAAACGAAATAAGGACAACGACCTTCGGATCTGTACGTGGAATGTTCTGTCCCTTTACAGACCACGTGCAGCCGAACAACTAGCAGAGGCCCTAGACTGCTATAAAGCAGATATTACCGCCATCCAGGAAGTGCGATGGGATGGGCCGGGCAAAAAGAGGATGAAAAACTGTGACATCTACTACGGTGATTGCTACAGAGGCAACAGGCAACGCTTATTCGGATGCGAATTTGTCATACGCGGCAGACTTAGGCAATAAGTCTTAAACTGCCGACACGTGAGCGAGCGTATTATGACGATCCGGATCAAGGCTAAATTCGCTTACATAAGCCTAATATGTGTTCATGCCCCCACAGAAGAAAAGGACCCTGCCACCAAAGAGTGTTTCTACGAGCTCCTCGACAAAACATACGAGCAATGTCCTAAATACGACGTTAAAATCGTATTGGGCGATTTTAACGCCAAAATAGGAAAGGAGGACGTCTTTGGTAGGGCAGTCGGTAACCATAGCCTACACGACACCACGTCTGATAACGGACTAAGGCTAATTGATTTCGCTGTGGAGCGAAATGTCACCATAGCAAGCACATGGTTTCCTCATCTCGATATTCATAAGCAGACATGGCGGTCCAATGATCATGTAACGATCAACCAAATTGATCATATTGCGATCGACGCAAGGCATGCCTCCAGTATTCTGGATGTCCGGACCTTCCGAGCGGCCAACATAGACTCGGATCATTACCTTGTTGTAGCCAAGGTGCGAATGCGGATATCCCAATCTGAGCAACAAAGAAGAATTACTGTGAGAAAATTTAACGTCGAAAAGCTACAATCGCAAGAGACCGCCAGACTCTTCGCTGAACGCGTATCCCGAAATCTCTCAATCACCCCTTTGCCGCCAGCATCAAGTACCGAAGACCAGTGGCAACGCTGCCACCACCGCGAAACTCCTGGTTTGACGAAGAATGCCGGCGTGTGCATGCAGCAAAACAAGAGGCATACAAAGCGGCGCGGCGCTGCAAAGAAAGACGAGAGCTGCTCGTGAGCTCTACGAGCAAAAGAGACGGGAAGAACATCGGCTTCTCCAAAAGAAGAAGAAAGAGAAAGAGAAGCGCGCGTTTGAGAATATTGAGAGTCTATACTCCAGGAACAATGTACGGAAGTTTTAGCAAAAGGTAAAAAGAACGTGTCAGAGAAGTAATGCCCGTACAGAAACCTGTAGAGATGAAAATGGAAACCTCGTAGTAGAATCACAGTCGGTGCTGAGAATATGGAAAAACTACTTCTGCAGACTGTATAACGGCGACGAAGACCAACATCCCGCTGTCGGGCAGTCGTCAACATAGACGATGATAGTCAAAATTTCCGTCCACCTGACCAAAACGAAGTGAGGATAGCAATATCCAAGCTAAAATCCAACAAGGCTGCTGGACCTGACGGCTTGCCGGCCGAACTTTTCAAGGCAGCTGGGGATGAATTGGTAGAGTGCATACACCAACTCATTTCTAATATTTGGTCAGACGAGTGTATGCCTGATGAATGGAATCTCAGCATCGTTTGCCCGATCCACAAGAAAGGAGACCCCCTCAACTGCGCCAATTATAGAGGCATCAGTCTCCTCAACATCGCATACAAGATCTTTTTTGCGATATTGTGTGAACGCCTGAAACCCTTTATCAACAGCCTGATTGGACCCTATCAGTGCGGTTTCAGGCCAGGAAAGTCCACCATCGATCAAATCTTCACACTTCGGCAGATCCTGGAGAAAACCCAAGAATTCCAAATCGATACTCACCACCTCTTTATCGATTTCAAGGCCGCCTATGACAGCATCTATAGAGAAGAGCTTTATAGAGCCATGTCTAGTTTTGACATCCCTGCCAAACTTGTCCGTCTGTGCAGGCTGACGATGGAGAACGCTCGCTGCTCCATCAAGGTCGGTAATGACCTCACCGAGACCTTTGATGTCAAAAAAGGTTTTAGACAAGGTGACGCGCTGTCATGTGACTTCTTCAATATTGTACTTGAACGGATTGTGCGGAACTCACAAGCCAACACCGGAGGCACAATCTATTACAAGTCTGTACAACTGCTTGCATACGCCGACGATATAGACATTATCGGAAGATCTCAGCGGGCTGTCACCGGTGCTTTTGCAAGCATTGAGGCGGAAGCGGCCAAAATGGGTTTGGCGATAAACGAGGGCAAAACCAAGTATATGCTGTCAACTAGAAGGGAAAACCAACACCGACGAATTGGACAAAACGTCACCGTGGGCAGCTATAACTTCGAGGTAGTAAGGGACTTTCTCTACCTTGGCTCTGCTATAAATTCTTCTAACAAAATCAGCGTAGAAATCAATCGAAGAATAACTCTTGCCAATCGCTATTTTCTTGGGCTTATAAGGCAATTCAACAGCAAAGCCCTATCTCGAACAACTAAGGAGAATCTATATAAGACCTTGATCATCCCAGTCCTGCTTTACAGCGCTGAAACATGGACTTTATTAAAAGAGGATGAAGATATCCTTGGTCGCCTCGAGAGAAAAATTCTTCGTAAGATTTTCGGTCCCGTTTTGTTGAAGGGTTTTGGAGGAGAGGATTCAATCACGAACTATACGAGCTGTACAGCGACATCGACCTAGTCAAAAAACTGCGTATTGGACGTCTGAGATGGCTAGGACATGTAGAGCGAATGGACACCAACGCTCCGGCCCGCAGAGTCTTCGAATCTAACCCGGAGGGACGCCGCAGTAGAGGGAATCATCACCGTAGGTGGCGCGCACAAGTTCAAGGGGACTTCGACCAACTTGGAGTGCGCAACTGGAGGCAATTAGCTAAAGACCGAGCTAAATGGAGAGGCTTGTTGGTTGAGGCCCAGGTTCACCCCGAACTGTAGCGCCACCTAAGTAAGTAAGTAAGTAAGTATTGTCAACTATTGAGTTGAAAATAATTTGTTTTTAAATCATATGCAAGTGGATTATCAGCAAAATCACAGCGGTCTAATAAAACGTTGATGTAGTTTTTCAATTGTTTCGAACATCAATTCAATATTTACTTTAGCGTGGACATCCAGCGTTGACTGCTGCCATGGTATGTTAAGCGTCATTTTTAATAGCTTATTTCGAGATACTTGTAATCTTTTAATATGGTACATTACACAACTTTCCCAGACTTGCCATTCATATAACCGAATTGACTGAAAAATTACTTTATGGATAATTATTTCATTTTGGTTTGGGAGCAGTAACTTTCGGTTTATCAAGGGATACAACATCTTGATAGCAATCGCAATTTTCGTGAGGGTATTTGGAGGGCATTTGCAATATGAGTGCGAAAGGTCTTCTTTCTGTCCAAATATACTCCTTCTTTTTCGTATTTCGACGAGGTTATGATTCGAAAACAAGGGATCGACAAGCTTTTCTTTTCGTAGTTAAAAAGTTGGTTTGTATTTTTTCTTCATTCAATTTGACTTTCCATTTATTGTAATATCCCTGTAATATTATCATCGTATTTCTTAAATCCCTTTCAATGTCAGGAGCGAATGCATAAGATGATGATACAGCAGCTTGAAATCTCACTTACAAAAAAAAAATGGCTCACGCTAGCGATGTTGTCATCCTAGTATCGGGTAGATGGTGCAGTGGATAGTGTGTTTGCTCCTTAACCGATGTGTGAAAGTTCAAGCCCCAGCGGGAAACAGCAATCGTCAACCACCCGAGTATAAGATGGAAAACGAATAACATCAACGATTTTCCAACCACTGCACCAAAGAAAGGTGCCTCTATCTTAATCCAATGAGATTCATATTGGCAGAAAAGTATGATACATTGACCGCGAAGCCACTAGAAGAACCAATAAGCGCTGGATTCAGTTGGATACATGCGCTACGGCTAGATCCCTGTGGTCTGCCTATGATAAGAAGAGATCGCTTTCTCTAGTTAAGCTTAATAGCAGTGACGCACAAGCCGTCTCTGATATCATTAGTGGCCACTGCACCATTGATATTCATGAGGAATGTCTTGGTATACCTTACAACGACTTATGCAGAATCGGCAAGAACAGGGAATTTAATCTGTCCAAACACACTACCTACTGCATTTTTACCACCCATACTCTTGAAAGTTACCCCTTCACGGAGCTGGAAGACTTTCCCGGTTTTCTCTTTACAGAGTCGGAAAAATAGGCAAAAAGAGCCCAACATTCCTAATGTTCGCGGGAAGACTCCTAATATCTTTATATTAGAAGATTGAAAATGTTGTATGTTGATGGACATGTAACTTGCCCACATCACTTGAAGTAAATCATTCCACCAATTCGACTTGTATTTATTTTCTCATAAAACCTGCAAAACCTATGAATTTCTCTATCCAAACATCTTTGTTACAAGATTCAAGACAAGTGCACAGTTGAATTTAAAATTAACCTTATCTTTAGGTCATTGGGTTAAAATCCAATTGTGTTGTGTTGAGCAAAGCGCCTCGTGTTGCTTTTCATTCACAACAATTATTCGCTGATATGATCGCTATCTCTCAGCACACAGAGATGGTAGACAACTCAAAAAGTGTTTTCATTGAATAGACGCACACCTTTTAATTATGGAAAATATAAAGTTTATTTTTTTCTTTTTCGCGTACATGCTAGGTGAATAAGGTCTGCAGTGTGTGACAGCCCAGTGCATGAAGTGTTGCACGCACTCAAGCGAAATGTGTACAAGGCCCTCTCTTCTAGACTTACTATTAAAGGGAGAGAGAAATCAATGTTGACAATAATTCATCTACAAATTTATTGTTTTGGCTCGAAGGTCGATTGGCCATACTATAGCGTGTCTTGACATTGAACTTTGAAGGAATGATTGATTTCATATTCGATTTGGTCAATTGCACTAAGTTAATTTTTCGAGGAGTTTTGTTTAACCTTGTCATTGAAAAATGTACTTCTTTGGCTGTGGGAATTTACAGACATACATGGAAACATACTTGACTGCAGAAATTAAAATGAATTGCAATAGACATATGCTACCATATACTGCCGAAGGTAGACCTTCGTTCATAAGGGTTTCGCAATAAATGTAGGAAACCAGTCACATGCACATCCTCCAGACAGATCTGCCGATACGTTCTTGTAAGAGCTTGTTGTCTCTTCCATTTTGATTATAAGAGGAGTCTTTCGAAGTATCGTCTGCTACTTCAGCAGTGTCGGTTTTATAATGTAACGCCGATCTAGCTATGATTTATTTATTAATTTATTTTTTTTATATATTTATTAAATTTAAACAATAGTCTCAGTCGCAATATTTAGGCATTTACTTCACCCTTGACTCCGATTAAACTATTTTATCATTACCCGTCAGCTGATTCAGTTGCTTTTTTTAAAAAGCATATTTTAGTGGGAATAAAATCTATTTTGAAAATGTCACCATCTACCATCAAGCATAAATAATAAGTAATATCAAGATATTTTTGAGGCATGCCATGCTTTGTGAGTTCAAGCTTAGATATAATAGTAAGGCCCAAAAAATGTCCGGCTTTTGCAGTTGTAATTTTTCTTCTGCTAAGTTCAGCTGCGACAGTATGTGCTTCGAAGATGAGTCCAGAAGCGGCCTCCTTAATACATTTAATGAGCTGAAATTAAAGACGTTATTGACCAGAACCCATTTTAAACCATGACATCATTGCAATCCATTTACACCGTCTCAGATATTCCCAGAAATAGGCAGGGTGGATGC
The DNA here is from genome assembly GCA_945910035.1 of Brachypalpus laphriformis. Lineage (NCBI taxonomy): Eukaryota > Metazoa > Arthropoda > Insecta > Diptera > Syrphidae > Brachypalpus > Brachypalpus laphriformis. Next base: position 138,220,192 of record OX246756.1, read on the forward strand.
ACCCAATTTGAGGGAACAGAATTTGCGAAGCAGACGAATCCCCATCTCGTCAACCTGAACCAACAAGCCTCTCTATTTAGGTTAGGTTAGGTTAGGATCGGCCCTCGATGAGGATGTACTTAGACCAGAAAGTAGGTCCATTGTACTGCCAATGTGTAAGGCGGGTGGATCACCCTCTTACTCTTGGAACCATTTGCTTCGTTGAGTGAAGTCGTGAATTTTAGCCGTGCAGGCGTTGCCGAGATCATTAAGATCATTGTAGAAGTATTTACCCAGAGTGGCCTTCCTGATGTTGGCGAGCGCAGGACAGGCGCACAGGAGATAACAGATGGTCTCTTTTTCCTTTTCATCTCTGCAGCTTCTGCAGAAGTCATTATGAGGACTACCTAATCTTTGGGCATGTCTTCCTATGACGCAGTGTCCAGTGAGGACATTTGTTATTTTTGAGAGAGTTCCTCCCTTGTGCTTCAAGAGTCCGATGGACCTGGATTTATTGAGTATCGGCCAGAGCTGTCTGGCCGTATGACATTGGTATAGATGTTGCCATCGATGATTGGCTACTTTCTCGGCATCAATTTGAATAAGGTACTTAACATAAGGCGCTGGCGCTTCGATGTCGGTGATGATTATGCTATCTGTACCAGAGGAGCCTTGTCGTGCTAGTTCGTCGGCTGCACAATTCCCAGGTATGTTACAGTGACCTGGTACCCAGCAAAGGGTGAGGTTGTACTGACCAGCTATCTCGTTAAGAGATATGCGACAGTCTTTCACTGCCTTAGATCTCGTAGTGCTGGATGCGAGGGATTTGATGGCTGCCTGACTGTCGACATAAATAACAATATCAGGTGTTGATAGTGTGCTAGCCGCCAGCCAGTCAGCAGCTTTGCGAACTGCGGTGATTTCGGCTTGAAAAACGCTGCAGTGGTCTGGAAGGTTAAAGGAGAGGTGTATGTCCAGATCTTCCGAGAAAATTCCGGCACCGACTCCGTCCTTGGTTTTGGACCCGTCCGTGAAAATTGACATCGGTTCGTTGTAAAGGACATTGCGTTGCGTTCACTCACTTCTGTCTGGTATCGAGTGCGTGTAGCCCTTGTTAAAATCATATTCAGTGGGCAGATGGTCAGTGGAATTGGGAAGATGACGGTGCATCAAAAGTATATTGGTATGTCCCGTGCGTTGCTCCTTCCACTGCTTGGAGCCTCTCAGTTTTATTGCCGAGCTGACAGCCAATTGCTTACTGACGATGTCAATCGGAAGCAGGTGGAGCATGGTTTGGAGCGCCGCTGTGGGAGAAGTTCTCAGTGCACCGGTAATACTGAGACATGCAACTCGCTGAGTTTTTTCCATTATGGATAGGTTGGATTTCTTCTCCAAGGCGGGCCAACATACCAAAACTCCATACATGAGAATCGGTTTAATGACCGACGTGTATAGCCAGTGCATGATGCTTGGTTTAAGGCCCCAGGTGGAGCCTACTGCTTTCTTGCAGATGTATAGAGCGGCCAGCGTTTTCCTGGCCCGTTCGACGACATGCTCTTTCCAAATTAGCTTGCGGTCAAGCTTAAGGCCTAAATAGCTAGCACTATTTGAAAGCTTCTGCATAGGCAATAACATTGCATCCAGTTTTTTTGGTCTTTAGAAGGGCCTCGTTGAGCACCAAATTCCACAATAGTGGAGACAGTACACCCCCTGGAGGGATGCCTCGATGTGCATGTCGCTTGACAGTGCTACTTCCGAAGGATGCTGTTATTACCCTGTTCTTTAGAATGTGTTCTATGAAACAGCAGATGGGTTCGCAGATGTTGAGCCTACGTAAGGCACTGGTAATCGAATTTGTTTCAACGTTGTTGAAGGCTCCCTCTATGTCGAGAGTTCACCCTCTTTGATTGAGAGTGATTTTTCGATAGGGTGGATGATGGGGTGCAAAGCCATTTTGACAGATTTACCTTTTTGGTAGGCGTGCTGTTACGTGGATAGTAGGGTGCTATCAATAGTGGCCTTGATGTGTAGGTCCAGGATTCTTTCCAGAATCTTGAGTAGGAATAGGTCTAAGGTCCTTTGGGAGGGTGTGCGATGTCTTGCCTGCTTTGGGTATAAAGACCACTCTTATCTCGGTCCAGGCAGTTGGTGTTGTTCCGAGCTCAAGACAAGCCTTCAGAATGCAGGAAAGATACTGCCATACTATGTTGAAGGCCGTCTGAATCTGGGCCGGAAAAATACCATCCGGTCCCTGGGATTTAAATGGTTCGAAACTGTTTACTGCCCATTTCAGCTTATCTTCGCTGATAAGATGAGGAGGTGCCTGTGGGCGTGCAGCATTTACCAGGGGTCTGTTATAGATGATACTTACTTACTTATGTCCTTTAACCCCTCGGGGGGCATAGGGCGTCAACCACGCCTGCGCGCCATCGTGTTCGGAGTTCTGCAACGCGTTTGAGCTGCCTCCAACTCATTCCTAAAGAGCTCGATTCCTCCTCAACTGTTCTGCACCACGTTTGCCTAGTGCGTCCCGCTATTCTGCCTGCCTGGGTGAGCGGATTCCACTGCATGGTGTATTTCGCAATGGAGTTGTCTTCGCGCCGTAGGGTGTGTCCAATCCATTGCCACTTTCTTCTTCGTATAGTAATGCTTATAGGTTCTTGGCCCGTTCTCAGATAAAGTTGTTCGTTGGAGATGCGGTTCGGCCAAAAAATCCTCAAGATGATTCTTAAGCATTTGTTTACGAAGACTTGCAGCTTGCGTGTGTTAATGGTGTCCACCTTCCAGGTACTGCACCCATAAAGCAGCACTGATTCTATGTTGGAGCGGAACAGTCGTAGCTTGGTTCTTAAGCTAATAACATTGCTTCTCCAGATTTTGGACATCATTCCGAACGCAGCTTTAGCCTTCCCGATTCTGCTGCACACATCTAGTTCGGTGCCACCACGATTAGCCGAGACGACACTTCCTAAATATAGAAAGTTATCAACTTTCTCGACTTGCTTTCCGGCAATGTTAAGTTGAGCGCGGGTATTAGAAGTACTCAGGGCTTTTGTTTTGGCTGTGTTTATTTTTAGCCCCACTTTGTTTGCCTCAGCTTCTAGATTTTGGGCCATCAAATGAAGATCCATTATCCGATGTGAAAGTAGACAAACATCGTCAGCGTAATCTAGGTGTTTAAGGTAAGATGTCATAGTCCAACGAATTCCAGAATTAGCTTCCGTCAATGCTGCACGGCGTACATCGCTGATAACCACCAAGAACAATAGTGGGGACAGTATGCACCCTTGACGTACTCCACTTTGGACTTCAAAGTCCTCCGACACCTTACCATTGTGCACGACGTGACACTTGCCGCCCTCATATGTAGCCTTGATAATAGCTATAAGCTTTTCTGGAATGCCTCTCCTGCGCAAGGCCAACCAGATAGCATCTCGATTCAAGCTGTCGAAAGCCTTCTCGAAGTCGATAAACAGTAAATGTAGCGGAGACCTATACTCAACGCATTGTTCGATTATGATCCGTAAGGTGTTTATGTGGTCGATGCAGGAGGATCCAGCGCGAAAGCCTGCCTGTTCGACATCGAGAGTTGAATCTAAATGTTCTTTAATTCGTTTTAGAATTATTCTAGCTATTATTTTGGCTACAGCTGGAAGAACACATATACCTCTCCAGTTACCGCACTCCATCAAGTTACCCTTCTTTGGAAGCTTAATGATCATCCCCCTTTTCCACTCCTGCGGAAATTGTTCACTATCCCAAGCTCTCCGTATTAGCGGATGCAGCAAATCTGCCGATGTATTTGGCGCCGCTTGAAATAGCTCGGCAGGGATGCCATCAATACCCACCGCTTTGTTTTTCTTGAGGGACTTGATTGCTGTTATTATTTCAGCTTTACTGGGGGGTACGGTGCGAATTCGGGAATTTCTTGCTTCGAACTGCTCATTCGAATTCAAGATCATACCGCCGTCGTCTAAGTGTTTTAGCACTGCAGCAAAATGTTCTCTCCATCTAGTGAGCTGATCCTCATCCGAAATCAGAAGGTTACCGTCTAGACTCTTCACTGGATGTTGTTTGGAGTTTCGACCACCAATGAGCTCCTTAGTGATATTGTAAACAGTCCTACTGTCGCACCTACTCGCTGCTTCTTCAGCCCTTGAGGCCAGTGAGTTGACATGTTGACGTTTGTCACATCTCACACTACGCTGCACTTCTTTCTTCTTCGCACGGTATTTGGCTTCAAGCTCGGTTCTCTCTACTGCTGAGGCCGCTGCAATCCGAGCCTTGATTGCTGTACGCTCATCGATCCGTCTCCAGGTGACTGTAGAAAGCCATGTGCGGTGGTGTTTCTGCTTTTTACCGACATACGTGCGTGCCCCGGTCGTAAAAGCATTTTTCACAGCACTCCAGCGGTCATCCATGTTCTCTATGCTGCTGATTGCTTCTGCTTCTAAGGCAAGATGGTCCCTGAACTGTTGGCGCACTTGGGGAACCTTGAGCCTGTCGATATTAAACCTGGTGATGTTAAGTAGGTTTGAGCGGTTGCTGTTGACGGATGCAGTACGAAGGCGTAAATGAGCTACCATAAGATGGTGATCTCGTTCTTGTCCGACGTCAGCTCCACGTCTGTTTCGGACGTCCAGGAGACAATTTCTAAAGCGGCGACTGATCGCAATGTGGTCGATCTGGTTGGATGTTCGTTGCCTATCAGTAGAGACCCAACTGATCTTATGGCAGGTGTTATGCTTAAACAGCGTACCTCCGATGACTAGGCGGTTGGTATTGCAGAAGTCCACAAACCGCTCACCATTGTCATTACGGTCTTCCACGCCGTGAACTCCCATCACGTGCTTAAGCATGGTGTTGTCGCTACCCACCTTGGTATTGAGATCTCCCATTACCATTACGATGTCCCCATTAGGCGTTTGGTTGTAGGCGGCACCTAAGTGGCTATAAAAATTATCCTTTTCATCCTCAGTCGCGTCTAGAGTCGGAGCATAACACTGTATGATGGTAATTTTTCTAACTCTACTCTGGAACCTAGCCGTCAATATCCGGTCACTATGGGGTTTCCAGGATATGAGGCTACTACGTGCTGCTGGAGTTAGCATGAGTCCTACGCCAGAACTCCGTGCACTTCCAGCTGGTTTACCAGAGTAGAGCATCACAGTGCTTTTTGTTGGGGAGATGTATTCCCCAGCATTGTACCATCTTATCTCGCTCAGCCCTAAGATGTCGATTTTATACCGTGCGAATTCGCGCTCCAATTGGAGGAATCTGGCGTTATAAGGCCCTTCCTTGAGTGAGTCCAGGGGTGTCTTAACGTTCCAGAATCCGATCGTTGTCCGTGTCCGATAGCCAAAGGTCGTCAACAAATGATCAGTCCGTATCCGAGGCGTATGTTTTCGTTTCGGAGCAATGATTTTTTTTTTATGGTTGCGGCTCGCTGGGCCACAGACCAACCGACACTTATCCTGTTTTAGATGATACGTTATAGATGATACGCTCTAGGATCTTTCCCAGCGTATCGAGCATGCATATTGGGCGATACGATGATGGTTGTCCGGGCGGCTTATTGCCCTTTAGAAGCAGCACTAAATGTTGCAATTTCCATGTTGTAGGGAATACCCGCTCCTCTATGCACCTTTGCATCGTTGTTAGAAAGATGTCCGGTCTCGTCTTAACAGCGGAGGTAGGCGTGCAGCCGGGAAAGTACTGTGACAGAGGGTGCAGTACTGTGACAGATTTCCAGTTTGTACTCCAGATAGCGGTGATCGGAAACCGAATGACTGTTAGATACAGTCCAGTTGAAAGTTGCAGGATAGATACTTTGAGAAGCAGAGGTGACGTCAAGCACCTCTTGCCGGGTCTTGGTAATAAAAGTAGAACTATTTCCTCTGTTACAAACTACTAGGTCGGTGCCTACTAAATACTCGAAAATAGACCTACCTCGGGGGTTAGTGTCGGCACTTCCCCATAGATCATGGTGCGCGTTGGTGTCGCACCCGAATAAGATGGCTTCTCTTCTCCTCCTTGCCTTGGATAGAGTTGCCACCGTATGACTTTGTAGGTGACATAAAACTTCCATCGTGTGTAACAAAGGCAGCTGTTTTAAATAAAACCATGAAAACGTTTGGTCTAAGATGATTAAGCACAGAACCTCATATAGTATCTAAGGTCAATTGGTCTAAACCAGATCGTCAGAAAGCTGGGGATCTATGATTTTTGAAGTTCACAATTAAGAAGACGAATATGAATCTTACCTAGTCAATATCTTTTAAGCAAACACACCAGAACACTAGGGCTGTTAGACACGAATGTATACCGATGCTGCATTCTTCGTACAGGTTATATTACATGTATTATGTCAGTTTCTGGGAATAGCCCACAGTCGAAGGAAACACTAGGCAGTTCCTTTTTTTAATGAATTGGAAGAGGTAAGTTCTATTAACCACAACAGAAACTGAAATTTTGCAGGGAATGTTTAAAGGGAATGGTTTGTGTTCACGTGGCTTTTATAAGCAATAAAGAGATCGTCTTAACTTACCCTAGCCATGTAATGCCATTATGGTCTTTAACAAGCTTTAAGTGCGGATTTTCATACAAAATTAAATCTATATTTTGCTTGATAACTCTTACTCCCTTGATAACGCTTATTCAAAATTAAGCCTGTAATGCTCGATTCCCGAAGAATAAAAGAAGTGGTGGTAGTGGTGGTATTCGGTTGTGATTTTTTCATTTACTAGGATTCACATCTTCGAACTAGTTATTATTCAAGTCAATAAGCAGTGGTTCCACCGGCTTGTCGCATCTTTCCCCGCCGATGAAAAGGCCCACAAGTGGGGTTCCAAAGTGTTTGGCAATTAACTTCTTTGCCATTAAAATACTTTGGCATTAAATGCCCAGGTCGACACTCAGCACCTAATTCATGTTGTGAAGTATTAGAATAAAGGTGTGGTCCTTAATATTTTAAGCTCCCATAATGTACCTACTATTATCCGCACGTTATAAGCCGCCAAAACATAACGATGATCACTCTACTACATATTTTATACGATTTGAATGCAACCAACGCAATCCGGCAACAATTGATATTAATTTCCTTCAATAAATCAGTTATCTTAAAATTAAAATGTCATTGCCACCATTAAATTACATATTCAAAAAGCACTTCGTATCTGACTTGAGTCAAGAACTTCCTTCTTCGGGCCGAGTCCCAATGCATTTTACCAAAAAATCAAAACCTTCGATAAAAATATTGTTATTATGCACATTATGTTCGATACCTTTTTGATCTTCCACCGACATCACATCAAAGGCCCTTCGATGTGCCCAAAAACCTTTTGCAGTTACTTTATTAATATCTGACAAAAGCCTCACCTCTGCACATTGTGCCGCCACCGCCCGCAATCGTCGTAGTCGTCGTCGACCATGAACTCACAACTAGCAACAACTTATTGCTCCTGAAGACGACCCGTCACACCGGGGGGACTTATAGAGGGTGGTATGGTGATGAATTAAAAATCGATTTTTCCATTCTGAACAGCATTTCATTCATTCATTCATCAAATAAAACAGCAAAAAAAAACGCGAGTAACATTATACGACCACGACAATGGCATAGCGCGGCGCAAACAAATTGTTATGCTGCATTTGTTGCAAGAAAGGAAACGATATTCAAATCAGTGGTAATATAAAATAAAGTCACCACCCGAACGGCAGACGGACGAACGTACGCTGGCTGGCTCCGTACGAAAATGCCCAAGAAGTGTTCTACCTCGGTGCTGGTGTTGTTGTCTCTTATGGTTCTCTTCTGGTAGAGGAGGCCTTTAAAGATCAATAAACACACTGTGTGTGTGTGCCGGGATCGGCCGGGACAGATTATTAATGGAATTCTCAAATATCAAAAATCAACAGTAAAACAAAAACAAAATGAGTTAAATAAAATATTTCAATTTCAATGCTCAAATGATCATAAAATGCGTCGAATTAAAATATTAATGTCTTTGGACGAAATTCAAGCGCACACCATTTGAATGCGTAAATAGAGGTGACCCATCATGCTTGTAGTTGGAGTGGACTCCACCTCGTCCGTGCTACCATCCAAATCTGAAAGTAAATCATTTCTAAACCGTGCGTCGTTGTCGTCGTCGCGTCCTAATCACCATCATCATGATCATCATCATCGATAGCACAGCCCACAGATGGAACTTGGAGCAGCTACCGCTAGAGCAAGTATTTTGCTCTGGGTAATTGGTATGGCAGCAACGTCAGCCAAGTGCCATGGAGCCCCTCCGAACATGATATACTATGAGGTGCTCGGTCTTAAATTGGATGTGGAGGCACATTATGACAAATATGGAGACCTAATGGGTGCTGGGGATAGAATTCACTCGAACACCGCTTTAGTGCGTAATTAATAAATTTCTGGTTGTTGCTGTTCGTACTGCTGACTGGTACTTAGTAAATGGGTAATGAACGTGCGATTTATTTAGAGCTATGCGGTCAGACTGTTGCGGTAATTAATGGTAACAAATTAAAAGTGGTGTGTGTGGTCAACATTTAAATTGCGTTATTGATATTAATGAGCACTGCGAAATGTCGCACGGATATGGTGGCGAAGGCGCATTAAACGGAACCAGTATGGTAGTTAACCGTAATAAAAGCTGAATTTGGGAGCAGAAAAATGCAGTTCAATATGGCAAATTTAATAGCATGTTTGTTTTGTAACGCAGATGGAATAGAGAGGTCGAAAACACTCGGGACCCCCCACAGCTAATAATTGTATATATTTTAAGTGTCCTAATCGTTTTCAATGTCGCTTATGGAGTAAATAAATAAGCATTGTGTTGATTTGGAAATAACTATTGTTTTCAAAGCAGAATAGTACCTATTCGAAGAAGGAATAGAATGGAAGGCTAAGAAAATGAGAGCTTACATGGAATCGCCAGTACAATTTGTAACGTCACTTTCTTGCTCAGAAAGCTCAATGAACATCTATTATAAAAGGTTATCTGAGTAAAAGAAAATCACTATTCAGCAACCGGATTACCCCCATCAGTCAAAGTCGGCTCAGACTTCTTCGCTTGATGCTAGAGAATACCGAAGGATACTCCATTTATGATGATCGGTACTCCTAATGATTTGGTTAGAAAGGTATTGTCGGAGAACTTTAGATTTTCGTCATGGCTGGAAGTAACTTCCGCCTGTAAACTAGACATTCCTAATAGAATTGCTGCGCTAAATTAATTAATTTTTGTAGTAATACATTTCATATCTATGAATGATATTATGAAGGTCAGCTACCAAGTAGAGCCAAGACAATTACACCGCCGATAGCTCCATTGCGATACAACATGGATCTTGGAAAATAATTTCGCTTATCTACTCGTTGAACCAATTGGACCTCTTGGTGTCACCACCACTTCATCGATTTCAAAGTTGCCTATAATAGCGTCTATAATAGAGCCATGTCTATTTTCTCCAAACTCATCCGTCCGTGCAGGATTAGAATAGAGAACTCTCGCCTCTCTATCAAAGTTGGTAAGAACTAGAACGAACTGTTCGATGTTAGGAAAGGTCTTAAACAAGGTGACGCGCTATCATGCGATCTCTTTAGCATAATACTTAAAAGAATTGTACCAAACTCACAAGCCAGCACGGAGGTACAATCTTTTACAAGTCCGTATAACAGCATTGGCTTGGTCGAAAGAACTCAGCGGGCCGTTACTAGGGCATATCCGAGTGCTAACACAGATGCAGCAAAGAAAGGTTTAGCAGTCAATGAAAGCAAAACAAAGTATATGCTGTCTACAAAGAAGGACAGCCAATATCGGCGTCTTGGACAGATAGCCACAATAGACAGATATAATTTTGAGGTAGTAAAGGACTTTGTTTACCTAGGTTCTATGGTGAGCTCCGCTAATGACACCAGTGGGGATATCAAACGAAGAATAACTTTTGCCAACCGCTGCTAATTGCTTCCAACTGCGCACTCCAAGTTTGTCGAGGTACCCTTGAACTTGTGCGCGCCACTTACGGCAAGGAGGTCCTCTACTGCGTCGTCCCTCTTGGTTAGATTCAATGGCAATGAGCTCATTATCAATTTGATCAATTTGATTATCTTTCTGGACCGCGATATCTTCAAGAGTATTTAAGTGTCCTGGCTCCTCATTTTTATTTAAGTTAAATTTAATCAAAATCAGCATTATCGAAATGATTCCCAGCTTCACATTCATTCTTACTCTCATCGCAAATGCATATCAATTTCAAAATTTCTTCATCAGACATAATTTTTGAGGTCATTTGAAACTAAAAAATTAGACCTTATGAATTATCTTTACTGCATGAAATATCAAATAGGCGAACCCCACAGGCGGATCAGTAGAAATGCTGTGAAGTGGGAGGGTTCTGATCCCTTGTTTTCGGATCATAGCCTCGCTGATAAAAGGAAGAAGAAGATGGAATATCATATATGATATACATACATATCATATACGGTAAATTAATTTTGAACTTCGTTATTGCATGAAATATCATATATGATATCTATGACTTTATCTTTATTTATCTTTGTAAATATGTAATATTTACACTCAAAAATGTGTACAAGTCAAATAATAATAGTATTTTCATGCAAACATATAAAAAAATTGGTACTCACACCCTTTATTTATTAACTATTGGCACAAAACAAAATTGTTCACAAAAGCTTAAGAACACTAACCCTCACTCGTTGCACATTTTGTGTAATGGTAAATGCAGCGGCCGAAGAAAATCACTCAACTTTGGATCTGAAAACAAATAACATTTGATTTGTGAGAATATGCACTCACTGATTGGCGGTGACAGCCGGGTGCCTAGTACCTTAATCCAAGAAGTGGGTAACCAACCCCGTTTGGCGGATTCTTGGTGGCAGCAGATGAGAGAGGGGGGGAAAAGTGATTTCCCACTAGAGCACTTCTTCCTATTCCAGGCGGCAGCGGACGAATTCCCTAGACGGAGTGAACGGTGGCGTTTATAGTTCCAGTTAGGTTGAACTTAGCGAATACCTTGCGCGAGCTGCTTCGACGTATTCGGACCACAGGTCGGTAAGGAATTTTCAATGTTGGTCAGGACATTGGAATAGAGATGGTGGCGGAGGAGCCCTTAATGTGCCAACGGCAGCGCTCATACTCCCGTAGTGGACTACTGGCACCGGTGTATCCGGCCCCTCGTCCTAGGGGAATAATTAAGGAACTGGCCCTCCAGGTTGGTGGTTGTGCCGTCGGGGTAACTTCCTTACCACGTAAAAAATCGATGATTCCGAAACAACCAAAAGCCTCGGATAAGGATGACTCAACTAATGACGACCCCAGTAAACGAAATAAGGACAACGACCTTCGGATCTATACGTGGAATGTTCTGTCCCTTTACAGACCACGTGCAGCCGAAAAAGTAGCAGAGGCCCTAGAATGCTATAAAGCAGATATTACCGCCATCCAGGAAGTGCGATGGGATGGGCCGGGCAAAAAGAGGATGAAAAACTGTGACTACGGTGATTGCTACAGAGGCAACAGGCAACGCTTATTCGGATGCGAGTTTGCTATACTCGGCAGACTTAGACAAGAAGTCTTAAGCTTCCGACACGTTAGCGAGCGTATTATGACTATCCGGATCAAGGCTAAATTCGCTTACATAAGCCTAATATGTGTTCATGCCCCCACAGAAGAAAAGAACCCTGCCACCAAAGAGTGTTTCTACGAGCTCCTCGACAAAACATACGAGCAATGTCCTAAATACGACGTTAAAATCGTATTGGGCGATTTTAACGCCAAAATAGGAAAGGAGGACGTCTTTGGTAGGGCAGTCGGTAAGCATAGCCTACACGACACTACGTCTGATAACGGACTAAGGCTAATTGATTTCGCTGTGGAGCGAAATGTCACCATAGCAAGCACATGGTTTCCTCATCTCGATATTCATAAGCAGACATGGCGGTCCAATGATCATGTAACGATCAACCAAATTGATCATATTGCGATCGACGCAAGGCATGCCTCCAGTATTCTGGATGTCCGGACCTTCCGAGCGGCCAACATAGACTCGGATCATTACCTTGTTGTGGCCAAGGTGCGAATGCGGATATCCCAATCTGAGCAACAAAGAAGAATTACTGTGAGAAAATTTAACGTCGAAAAGCTACAATCGCAAGAGACCGCCAGACTCTTCGCTGAACACGTATCCCGAAATCTCTCAATCACCCCTTTGCCGCCAGCATCAAGTGCCGAAGACCAGTGGCAACGCTGCCAACATGCCATCAGAAACGCCGCGACTGATGTGTTGGATCTCGCTCGACCACCACCGCGAAACCCCTGGTTTGACGAAGAATGCCGGCGAGTGCATGCAGCAAAACAAGAGGCATACAAAGCGGCGCTGCAAAGGAAGACGAGAGCTGCTCGTGAGCTCTACGAGCAAAAGAGACGGGAAGAACATCGGCTTCTCCAAAAGAAGAAGAAAGAGCATGAGAAGCGCGCGTTTGAGAATATCGAGAGTCTATACTCCAGGAACAATGTACGGAAGTTTTACCAAAAGGTAAAAAGAACGTGTCAGAGAAGTAATACCCGTACAGAAACCTGTAGAGATGAAAATGGAAACCTCGTAGTAGAATCACAGTCGGTGCTGAGAATATGGAAAAACTACTTCTGCAGACTATATAACGGCGACGAAGACCAACATCCCGCTGTCAGGCAGAATGAACCATTCAACATAGACGATGATAGTCAAAATTTCCGTCCACCTGACCAAAGCAAAGTGAGGACAGCAATATCCAAGCTGAAATCCAACAAGGCTGCCGGACCTGACGGCTTACCGGCCGAACTTTTCAAAGCAGCTGGGGATGAATTGGTAGAGTGCATACACCAACTCATCTCTAAGATTTGGTCAGACGAGTGTATGCCTGAAGAATGGAACTTCAGCATCGTTTGCCCGATCCACAAGAAAGGAGACCCCCTCAACTGCGCCAATTATAGAGGCATCAGTCTCCTCAACATCGCATACAAGATCTTTTCTGCTATATTGTGTGAACGCCTGAAACCTTTTATCAACAACCTGATTGGACCCTATCAGTGCGGTTTCAGGCCAGGAAAGTCCACCATCGATTAAATCTTTACACTTCGGCAGATCCTGAAGAAAACCCAAGAATTCCAAATCGATACTCACCATCTCTTTATCGATTTCAAGGCCGCCTATGACAGCATCTATGGAGAAGAGCTTTATAGAGCCATGTCTAGTTTTGACATCCCTGCCAAGCCAAACTTGTCCGTCTGTGCAGGCTGACGATAGAGAACGCTCGCTGCTCCGTCAAGGTCGGTAATGACCTCACCGAGACCTTTGATGTCAAAAAAGGCTTTAGACAAGGTGACGCGCTGTCATGTGACTTCTTTAACATTGTACTTGAACGGATTGTGCGGAACTCACAAGCCAACACCGGAGGCACAATCTATTACAAGTCTGTACAACTGCTTACATACGCCGACGATATAGACATTATCGGAAGAACTCAGCGGGCTGTCACCGGTGCGTTTGGAAGCATTGAGGCGGAAGCGGCCAAAATGGGTTTAGCGATAAACGAGGGCAAAACCAAGTATATGCTGTCAACAGCATGCCTGTCGTAAAAGGCGACTAAAATCCACCCTCCGTATACCGAGTATGGCGTATACAAAACATGCAATGATGGAAACAAAAGATTTGAATACCCCAGGTGGCAGTCCAGGTACACTGGAAAATCCACCCTCTTCGGAGGTCGGCTCTACGGATTCTGGGGAGAGCCATTTATTGCACTTAATAAATCCCTTCTCAAAAAGTAAAAGGGTATCTCGATCTCCACCAACAAGATCGAACGTCTCCGGAAAAAGAAGTCCACCGGAAGCGCAAGCGCGTGAAAAACGGGACTCAGCGAAAACAGAAAGCATTGAGGAGGAAAACGACGTACTCCGTACAAAGCTTACCGAAATCGAGCTACTCTATCGTGAGCTTAAGAAAGAAGTAGATTTACTCAGGCAAGAAAATAATGCCCTAAAAAACACGTATCTACAAAAAGAAAGTACAGTTAGCCCACATCGCTCACCTAGTCGCGAATATCAGACGGACGAAGAAGAGCTAACACGTGAAACGAATTGGATCGAAAAGAAACGACCTAGCAAAAAACGCAAAGCTGGTTCGTCACCGGAAGTCGAGCCACAAGGAGATGCAAAGCGCAAGGAGTTTCAAGAAAAGCAACAACAACAAAAATTACGTCCTCCGCCACCGATAAACGTGGTTGGAATAACGGACTATAATAATTTGCATTGCCTCATTAAAGGAACTCTGCCATCGAAGTTTAAGGTGACATCTCTGCGAAACAATACGTGGAAAATCAATGTCGATGATGCCGACGGTTACCGATCATTATCCCAAAAATTTAATGCCGAAAAGATTCAGTGGTATACTTACCAAAATAAGTTAGAAAGACCACTGCGTGTTGTAGCAAGGGGACTCCACGCCTCGTGTACTAAAGAAGATGTAATGCACGACCTTCAAGATAAAGGCTTTAAAATTCTTGATGCCGTCAATATTATCAAGAAGGAGAAGCAGCAGTCGGACGGAGATCATGAAAAATTGGTTAGGCGTGGACTTCCACTATTCATGCTTAGTTTCGATAAAGATGAAAATAAAGATGCTATATATGGTATTAAGACTATTCTAAACATCGTGGTCAAAATCGAACCGATGCGTAAGAGCTCCAGATCGATCCCGCAGTGTAAACGCTGTCAAGGTTTCAATCATACGCAGACTTACTGCCAGAAAGAACCGCGATGCGTCAAATGCGCAGGTAAGCATCTCTCGGAAGACTGTCACCCAAACAAGCAAACCCCAGCCACTTGTATTAACTGCAAAGGAAAACATCCTGCGAACTATCGAGGTTGCGAAGTGGCGAAAGAGCTCCAAAAAAGGCGCGATACGCTTAAAAATTTCATGCGCCCTAATCCGAAACCAATCAAGAACAGACCCAAAATAGCTACAAAAAAAGCAGCGAAAAATAGGAAATCCGTCAATATTGACTTAAGATCGGGTAACGACGAAAACCCCAAACGCAGTAGAAAAAAGGTGACAGAAGCAAAGTCTTCGAATACTGACGCACAGTCTTATGCTCAAGCGGCGATGGCAGCTAATGGCAAGTATATGACCGTCAACCCACGGGAGATCAAGGCAAAAAACCGTCCAAACTCTAACGTAAAGACTCCTGCTCAAGTTGCGACATTGGAAAACGGTGATAGAGGTAGCTCACAAAATCCAGTATCCAATGTTTTCTCCTTAATACTTGCGAAACTTGAAGAGCAATGCAAAACAAACAAACTTATTTTCGAGAGACTAGTTGCACTAGAAAGCAACATTCATAACAGGCGCACTTCAACCCGAATATGAAAGATATGCTAAAAATTCTTACATGGAACGCTAACGGCCTCATACAAAGACTCGACGAGTTAGAAATATTTATACGAGAAAAAGATATTGATATATGCTTGGTCTGTGAAACTCATCTGACAAAACAAACGAATGTTAAGATAAGAGGATATAGCGTGTATCACGCCTTTCACCCATCGGAAAGAGCAAGAGGCGGATCATCCTTGTTTATAAAAGAATGTATCGAACACTCAGCGGAAGTAAAGATTGAATTAGAAGCAATGCAAATAAGCACGGTACGTGTTAGAAATAGACATTTTGCTTTCAACATTTCGTCTGTATATTGTCCACTGCGATGTAAACTTGAAGAAAGTGATTTCACAAACATCTTCAACTTCCTTAAACCAAATTTTATTATTGGTGGTGACTTTAACGCGAAACACCCCTTCTGGGGTTCAAGGTACGCCTCTCAGAAAGGTAGAAAGCTTTATAATGCGGGTATGCAATACAGCTGTGATTTTCACTCGACGGGTAAACCAACATATTGGCCGACTGATAGAAATAAGATATCAGATCTGATCGATTTCTTTGTTGTTAAAGGAATATCTGGCAACTGTATACAAGTTGAAGAAAGCTTTGATCTCTCCTCTGATCATTCTCCAATCATTATGACGATAAGCGATGCTCTGATTAAAAAAGTAGGACCGGTCAGATTAACCATTGTGAAAACTAATTGGGATGGCTTTAAAAAAGATATTGAAGCAAATACTGAGCTGAGCGTATCACTTAAAACGCCATATGAACTTGAAGATATTAAAAAACCTCAAATTCAAGCTGCCCCAATTAGGAAAAATCAAGACGAATGGGCCAGGCATGATAAAGAAAAAGCGCAAGTTTTTGCCACCCACCTGGAAGAAACTTTCAAACCGTTTGATGGACAAGCTCTTATTGAAAATATAAATACGTCTTATATAGCGAATAGCGTAATAAGAAATGCAACACTTACCGAACTTAGAAATAAAGAAGAAATAAAGAAACTTAAACCTAAGAAGGCTCCTGGATACGACCTAATTACGGGAGAGGTTCTTAAAGCACTACCAAGGAAAGCTCTAATTAAGCTTCTGTTCATTATAAACGCCGCACTTAGACTAGAATATGTTCCCAGTCAATGGAAAGTCGCCGAAATCATAATGGTCCTTAAGCCCGGAAAACCGCCGAATGAAAAAATGTCTTATAGACCGATTTCGCTTCTTCCAATTACATCCAAGGTTTTCGAGAGAATATTGATTAGGCGAATACAGCCGGTAATAGAAGAAAGGCATCTCATTCCGAATCATCAATTCGGATTCAGAAGTAAGCATTCTACAGTTGAACAAGTACATCGAATAACACATGTAATCGAAAAGTCACTTGAAGAAAAAAAGATTTGTTCAAGCGTATTCCTTGACGTCTCTCAAGCCTTTGACAAGGTCTGGCACGAAGGCTTAAAGTTTAAATTACGACAAGTTCTGCCAGAGCACCTATGTAATATTTTGAAGAACTACCTTACGAATAGACTATTCCGCGTCAAATGTGGAAATTAATATTCAGATTTCAAGGAAATAATGGCTGGGGTGCCGCAAGGAAGCGTTCTTGGTCCAGTCTTGTATCTATTATACACCCGTGATATACCGCAAGTAGAAGGCACTGAGCTAGCTACATTTTCCGACGACACTGCTATCTTGGCAGTAGGTAAAACGGTCGAAGATAGTACAGAAAAACTGCAAGAAGCTTTGGATAGAGTAAATGAATGGACAAAGGTTTGGCGAATCGCACTTAACGAGACCAAATCTGTTCATGTAAATTTTACTTATAAGAAAATAAATAATTTGCCGATCTTTTCAAACTCGGTTCAAATACCGTTTGCAAACGAGGCTAAGTATCTTGGAATGACACTTGATACAAAGCTGAAATGGAAAACGCACGTTAAGAAAAAACGCAAAGAACTAGATAAGGTTACTTGGAAAATACTCCAAGCTTAATATAGAGAAGAAACTGCTTTTATATAAGCAAGTGTTAAAGCCCGTATGGACTTATGGTATACAACTCTGGGGTTGTACCAAAATAAGTAATATTAAAATTTTACAATCTTTTGAAAACAAAGTGCTAAGAGGTATTGTTAATGCGCCATGGTATATCAGAAATAGCGAGAAAGCATAAAAGTCGACTAGAAAGTCACGTAAATATTACAGTCCTCCAAGTTTTGGAAGAAAGAAATTTACTGCGCCGTCTACAAAGAACCAAACCTTTAGACTTAGCGCGATAAGTAACCTCGTCTAAACTGCGGAGCTGGCAGGAACTTCTAATGGGAAGGTCCCTGCAAAACGTCCTTATTACGTGAAACAAAAACTACTTGATAAGTCGAATACTTAGTTGTAGTAAAAATGAACACAAGTCTGTTTTGAAGGGAGGTTTTTTAGTGGGTAAGAATCCCACACTACTATGAGCACGCGCTGTCGATCCTCATAGTGTCTTGTTGAAGATTTTCACCTACCCTCGGGAAAAAAAAAAAAAAAAAATTAAAAAAAAAAAAAATGCTGTCAACAAGAAGGGAAAGCCAACACCGACGAATTGGACAAAACGTCACAGTGGACAGCTATAACTTCGAGGTAGTAAGGGACTTTGTCTACCTTGGCTCTGCTATAAATTGTACAAACAACATCAGCGCAGAAATCAAGCGAAGAATAACTCTTGCCAATCGCTGTTTTTTTGGGCTTATAAGGCAATTCAACAGCAAAGCCCTATCTCGAACAACTAAGGAAACTCTATATAAGACCTTGATAATCCTAGTCCTGCTTCACGGCGCTGAAACATGGACTTTATAAAAAGAGGATGAAGATATCCTTGGTCGCTTCGAGAGAAAAATTCTTCGTAAGATTTTCGGTCCCGTTTGCGTTGACGGGTTTTGGAGGAGAAGATTCAAACTGTTTTCTTTAATGATAAATGTGTGGTAAGTGTTTGTCAATAATTTAATCCAGTTAAAGTGTTCGGAATAACCAATGCTTTTATCCACATTAGTGAAAATTCCTTGAGTCCACTGTGATTCCGTTTTATTTGGGATACTAGTTATAGCTTTATTATCTTTCGATCGGTTTCTCTTTGAACCAACCTCCGCATTTAATGAAGCATGACATGTTGCTGAGTAAAACTTTCGCAAGGTCCTCCAATTTAAGTTAAGTTTTATCTGACAATTCTTTCAGGGTTGACAATACTTACTTACTTACTTATCATGTAGTCTGTTTCCAATATGGCGCAAGCAAAGTTTCTGCAGATTTGGGCAGTCACAAAGAAAGTGTTTGATGATTTCCATTGGTACTTTCCTAGCCAGTTCGTCTGCTATCTCATTTCCTTCTACATTTATATGTACGGGAGCCCTGCAGAGGTTAACATCCATGTCCAAAGGAGTCTTGTTTCCGTAGACCGATTGTTTGAGGCGGATCGCGCAGTTAGCTACTATACCTCGGATGTACAGGGTGTGCCAACTACAAGTTTCTTTTTAAAAATGCAATAAAATAAACAAACTGAAATTTTTTCCATGTATTATGGCTTTATAAGTAAGGGCAAACATTCCCATTAATTACGGAATACAACGTCGTTCAAGTGGCTGCCTCGGCTGGCGTCGCAGTAGCGCATTCTATCACTCCAATTTTCCAAGACCTTGTTGATGGTTTCGGGCTGTAGCTCACGGATTGCTTGGATGATATTGGCCTTAAGTGCTTGAATCGTTTCCGGATTGTTGGCATAACATCGGGTCCTTCACGGTTCCCCGCAAAAAAAAAGTCCAAAGGGGTCAAATCGCAGCTCCGAGGCGGCCAATTGACATCGCCAAGACGGCTGATAACACGATTTGGGAATTTGGTGCGCAAAAGACCAATTGTGGCATGGGCTGTGTGGCATGGCGCGCCATCGTGCATGAACCAGAGGTCGTCCAAATCCATGTCTTCAATTTCAGTAAACAAAAAAGTCCTTAACATGGCTCTGTAACGCCCACCGTTGACCGAAACGTTGTTCCCAGCCTGATTTTCGAAGAAAAAAGGTCGAATGATGCCACTACTCCACAATCCGCACCAAACTGTCACTCTCTGTGGATGCATTGGCTTCTCGACAATAACGTGCGATGTTTCCGAGCCCCAGATGCGGCAATTTTGTTTATTAACGTAGCCGTTGTCCAATTCAAGCTGCTCTAAGGCCCAAACTGCGAAGCGATAACGAAGCGGATGGTCGTGTGTTTTCAATTGCTAAATCAATTGGACCTTGTAAGCGAATAATCCCAGATCTTTGTGCCGAATTCTCCTCAGGCTAGTGCGTGAAATGTTGAGCTGTTGAGATCGATGACGAGTTGATGTTCGTGAATTGAGTCTCACACTCTCGGCTACAGCAGCCACATTCTCGTCTGTGCGCACCACACGACGACGGGGACTATGAGTGTTGTCCACTAGCATACCAGTCTCACGAACTTTTTGCACAAACTTGCGTACAGCAGGTGCGGTGGGTGCTTCATTTCTGCCAAAACTTCTTTTCAAAAAAACGCACTGTTTGGGCTACACAGCACTCACTTTGGAAATAAGTTTTCAATATTTCCCAATGTTGTTCAAGCGTAAAGCGACTCATTTCGTTCCGCGGATGTATGATACTGACTTTCTGTCAAGATTTCGAGTGGGAAACCGCTGTCATTGTCAAAATAACCTATGATTTAAAAACCCGTTATATACTTACTCGGCCAAGGAAAGTAGATTAAGCAATATCTCTAACCCTGCTTGCGGTGCTGATCTATGAACTCCTGCTATGTTCTATGTGTCTTTGAACATTTGCAAGGCTATGGAATCCCTTTTTTTTCAGTAACATTCGACCATTCAATTGTACCATAGGTAAGTATGGGTCTAACGATCGCAGTATTGGAGTACATCCAGTCGATTGTGGGCGGACGCAAACCCCTATGTTTTCCAGTTGTTTTCTTGTATGCGTTGAAAGCGCGTATTGTTTTTTTATTCTTTACTCTGTTGTCTTCTTCCAGTTAGGTAAGCTTTGGGTCAAAAAGAGTTCCTAGATATTATATTTGGCTTCTGATGAGAGTTTCAGAGGAATTCTGTTCAGCCTTGGATGATTAATTTAACTTGTTTCCTGCTTTTAGTGAATAGAACCAGTTTGTCGTTTTTAAACCCAGACCATTTAGCTCTGCCCAAGAGGATAATATATTTTTTTTAAAGATATAAATAAATTGAAATTGAAATAATTCTTTGAGTGGAGATTGTTTTAAATGACTGATAGGAGGAAGATGTTCTTCACTAATCATCATTACTACATTGTCTACATATGTATGCCACGATTTTTATTCTTTTGGATTTGAGAATCATCAGAGTTTTGTTGACAACAAAGAGCCATAAGAAAGGGCAAACGAAACCTCTTTGTGGAGTTCCTCTCGTATTTGTTTTCCTTACCATACTTTCTCTGTTCATTATTCTGCTACTCGTATTAGGCATTTCATCTATCCAATTGATTATCTCTAACTTAACTTCTAGTTCAATTAATGCTGTTCTTATTGATTCCATTTTTACGTCACTAATCAATCGTTCCTTCGTTGTCTTAAAATGCAACTATAGTCATTTTTTATATAGTGAAACAGTAACTGTGTCTAAAATGGCTGAAAAAAATGTCTGGTCTTACGCAAATCGTACGCAGATTTTATAATGTGCGTGCTGCATACAACAGTTGGACCGATGTCGGCACAACGAAAGTCTGTAGAACGATTGTATAGTGCATTTCGTACTTGAAGTAGGCGTGTTGGGTGCTAAATAAGTTGTTCTAATTGAGGTAGCTTCTCACATATAGAATAACTTGGTCTCCCCGCCTTGAGAATGAAGACCACCTTCAGCTTTCTTCAGTTTTTCTTTCTTTTTGGTACGTATCCTAGCTTTATACACCTTCTTACCAAGGTGATATATGCATTGTTGGGATGATATTGTCTGGTCCTGCCAATTTGAAAGACTTTTACATTTTACCGGCTATGCTATCTTGCCCTCTATAATAATCACTTAAATTCCTTTATTTCTATCAGAGAATTTGGAGGGAACCGAAGGGTGGTTTTTGACGAAAAGTCGAACAATTGTTTCTTATATTCATTTCTGCTGTTCATTTATTCACTCCACTGTTTATCCCCCTTCAGGTAGGGGTTAGAATATACCCGAGGTAGGCATGCCTGTCGTAAGAGGCGACTAAAATCCACCCCCCGCATTCCGAGTATGGCGTATACAAAAATATGCAATTAACAAAACAAAAGATTTAAATACCGCAGGTGGCAGTTCAGGTACACTGGAAAATCTACCCTCTTCGGAGGTCGGCTCTACGGATTCTGGGGAGGAGAGCCATCTATTGCGTTCATCTGACCCTTTCATAAAAGGTCTAGGGTAGTTAGATCTCCACCATCAAGATCTACCATAAAAAAGTGCGGAACTAGAAGTCCGGCGACACCGATAGTGTCGGCGCACGATCAACGGACTTCAGCGAAAATTCAAAATATGGAACTTCGGACCAGGCTAAGTAAAATGGAACTTCTCTGCGATGAACTAAGAAAAGAATTAAATGTACTTAAAGCAGAAAATAAATCCTTTAAGGATATACCGAAACCTCGGAATGAGTCTGCTGCGAGTTCAAACGTCTGGTATACTAACGAAAATAAATCTGAAAGACCGATACGAGTCGTAGCTAGATGACTTCATGCCTTATGCTTAAAGGAAGACGTTATTCATGATTTGAAGAACAAAAACCATAAAATCTACGACGCGGTAAATTTAATTAAACGAGAAAAACAAAAATTGGAAGGCGAGGAAACGACGGTAAAGCGCGGGCTTCCTCTTTTTATGTTAACTATTGATAAAGCTGAGAGTTTAGATAAGATTTACGAAATAAGAACAACTCTGAATGTCGTAGTCAAAATCGAACCCATGCGCAAGAATACAATGTTGATACCTCAGTGCAAACGATGCCAAGGATTTAATCATACACAAACGTATTGCCGAAAAGAATCGCGATGTGTGAAATGCGCCGGAAATCATCCCTCCCAAGTTTGTGAATAAACAAACAAACCTCTGCAACATGTGCTAATTGTAAGGGAAAGCACCCGGCAAATTATAGAGGCTGTGAAGTAGCTAAAGAGTTGCAGAAATGGAGAGATGCCCTCCTATAGGCCCTAAATACAAAATTAAAACTGCAAACTAAGCCAAAGCGTAAGATCGCGCAGGACAAAGTAGGCAAACTAAGACTACCGTGTTCAGAGCCCAAAAGGGTAAGGAAAAAAGTGACAACAGAGAAGTCCTCGACCTCTGTTCTTAAATGAAACGGTACTGAAATCTTAACATTGGAAAAGCCACCGGGTAATGATCCTCGGACAGCAGGAGTGCAGACTTACGCTCAAGCCGCACCATCCAAAAAACAAAAAAACCTTGAAATCTCGACGGACCCTGTCTCTCATGTTTTCTCAGTTATTCTCGAGAAATTCGAAGAACAAACCAAAATGAATAAAATTATTCTCGATAAGCTGGTTAAGCTTGAAAATAATTCACGGAAAACGCGTACTTCAACTAGAATATGAATGACAAACGAGTGTTAAAAATACGCACTTGAAATGCACACGGACTTTTGCAAAGACTTGCCGAATTGGAAATATTCATGCAAGAAAAAGATATTGATATTTGCTTTATATCTGAAACCCACGTAAGAAACGAATCGCAGGAAAAGCGAGAGGCGGATCATCCTTGTTTATTAAAGACTGCATCGAACAATCCGAAGACTTAAAGACAGAGCTTCAAACTTTGCAACTGTGCACGATTCGAGTTAAAAGTATTCAGCCTACTCTTAAAATCTCATCTATCTACTGTCCACCGCGTTCCGCGCTTGGAAAAACTGACTTTGTTTGTATCGCTGATACCTAATTTTATTATTGGCGGCGATTTTAATGCGAAACACATGTTCTGGGGCTCAAGACACAGCTCGAAAAAAGGTAGAATGCTTTATGAGGCAGGTATGGAGTACAGTTGTGATTTGATTTGAAAGTTTAACAGCGAAAAAAGATTCCAATTATTCACTTTGGAAAGCTGTAAAAGGCACCAAAAGCCCCAATGTCCCCGCGCCACCAATTAAATTAAATCAAAATGAATAGGCAAGGGAAGATAAAGAAAAAGCGGACGTCTTTGCGGCCCACTTGGAAGAAACCTTTAAACCGTACGATGGTCAAGTGGTTTACGACAGCCGCAATAGGCTGGATTTACCATCAGACGATTTGACGCTCACAAGTGCAACACTAAGGGAACTCAAACATGAGATCGATAAATTAAAATCTAAGAAAGCTCCTGGTTATGATTAAGTTTTACCTAGAAAAGCATTGATTAAGCTTCTACATATTGCAACTATGATTAAAGCACGAAAGAACTTACTTACTTACTTAGGTGGCGCTACAATTCGGGATGAACCTGGGCCTCAACCAACAAGCCTCTCCATTTAGCTCGGCCTTTAGCTAATTGCCTTCAGTTGCGCACTCCAAGTTGGTCGAGGTCCCTTTGAACTTGTGCGCATCACCTACGGCGATGATTTCCTCTACTGCGTCGTCCCTCGGGTTTAGATTCGAAGGCTTTGCGGGTCGGAGCGTTGATGTCCATTCGCTCTACATGTCCTAGCCATCTCACACATCCAATACGCAGCTTTCTGACTAGGTCGATGTCGCTATATAGCTCGTATAGTTCGTGATTGAATCCTCTCCTCCAAAACCCGTCAACGCAAACGTGACCGAAAATCTTACGAAGAATTTTTCTCTCGAAGCGACCAAGGATATCTTCATCCTCTTTTAATAAAGTCCATGATCATGGACTGGGATGATCAGGGTCTTATACAGAGTCTCCTTAGTTGTTCGAGATAGGGCTTTGCTGTTGAATTGCCTTATAAGCCCAAAAAACAGCGATTGGCAAGAGTTATTCTTCGTTTGATTTCTGCGCTGATGTTGTTTGTAGAATTTATAGCATAGCCAAGGTAGACAAAGTCCCTTACTACCTCGAAGTTATAGCTGCCCACTGTGACGTTTTGTGCAAATCGTCGGTGTTCGCCTTCCCTTCTTGTTGACAGCATATACTTGGCTTTGCCCTCGTTTATCGCTAAACCCATTTTGGCCGCTTCCGCCTCAATGCTTCCAAACGCACCGGTGACAGCCCGCTGAGTTCTTCCGATAATGTCTATATCGTCGGCGTATGTAAGCAGTTGTACAGACTTGTAATAGATTGTGCCTCCGGTGTTGGCTTGTGAGTTCCGCACAATCCGTTCAAGTACAATGTTAAAGAAGTCACATGACAGCGCGTCACCTTGTCTAAAGCCTTTTTTGACATCAAAGGTCTCGGTGAGGTCATTACCGACCTTGATGGACCAGAGAGCGTTCTCCATCGTCAGCCTGCACAGACGGACAAGTTTGGCTTGGCAGGGATGTCAAAACTAGACATGGCTCTATAAAGCTCTTCTCTATAGATGCTGTCATAGGCGGCCTTGAAATCGATAAAGAGGTGGTGAGTATCGATTTGGAATTCTTGGGTTTTCTCCAGGATCTGCCGAAGTGTGAAGATTTGACCGATGGTGGACTTTCCTGGCCTGAAACCGCACTGATAGGGTCCAATCAGGCTGTTGATAAAGGGTTTCAGGCGTTCACACAATATCGCAGAAAAGATCTTGTATGCGATGTTGAGGAGACTAATGCCTCTATAATTGGCGCAGTTGAGGGGGTCTCCTTTCTTGTGGATCGGGCAAACGATGCTGAGGTTCCATTCATCAGGCATACACTCGTCTGACCAAATCTTAGAGATGAGTTGGTGTATGCATTCTAACAATTCATCCCCAGCTGCCTTGAAAAGTTCGGCCGGTAAGACGTCAGGTCCAGCAGCCTTGTTGGATTTTAGCTTGGATACTGCTGTCCTCACTTCGTTTTGGTCAGGTGGACGGAAATTTTGACTATCATCGTCCATGTTGAATGGTTCATTCTGCCTGACAGCGGGATGTTGGTCTTCGTCGCCGTTATACAGTCTGCAGAAGTAGTTTTTCCATATTTTCAGCACCGACTGTGATTCTACTACGAGGTTTCCATTTTCATCTCTGCAGATTTCTGTACGGGTATTACTTCTCTGACACGTTCTTTTTACCTTTTGGTAAAACTTCCGTACATTGTTCCTGGAGTATAAACTCTCGATATTCTCAAACGCGCGCTTCTCGTGCTCTTTCTTCTTCTTTTGGAGAAGCCGATGTTCCTTCCGTCTCTTTTGCTCGTAGAGCTCAGAGGCAGCTCTCGTTTTGCTTTGCAGTGCCGCGCCGCTTTGCATGCCTCTTGTTTTGCTGCATGCACTCGCCGGCATTCTTCGTCAAACCAGAGGTTTTGCGGTGGTAGGCGAGCGAGACCCATCACATCAGTCGCGGCGTTTCTGATGGCATGTTGGAAGCGTTGCCACTGGTCTTCGGCACTTGATGCTAGCGGCATAGGGGTGATTGAGAGATTTCGGGATACGCGTTCAGCGAAGAGTCTGGCGGTCTCTTGCGATTGTAGCTTTTCGACGTTAAATTTTCTCACAGTAATTCTTCTTTGTTGCTCAGATTGGGATATCCGCATTCGTACCTTGGCTACCACAAGGTAATGATCCGAGTTTATGTTGGCCGCTCAGAAGGTCCGGACATCTAGAATACTGGAGGCATGCCTTGCGTCGATCGCAATATGATCAATTTGGTTGATCGTTACATGATCATTGGACCGCCATGTCTGCTTATGAATATCGAGATGAGGAAACCATGTGCTTGCTATTGTGACATTTCGCTCCACAGCGAAATCAATTAGACTTAGTCCGTTATCAGACGTAGTGTCGTGTAGGCTATGCTTACCGACTGCCCTACCAATGAACTCCTTCTTTCCTATTTTGGCGTTAAAATCGCCTAATACGATTTTAACGTCGTATTTAGGACATTGCTCGTATGTTTTGTCGAGGAGCTAGTAGAAACACTCTTTGGTGGCAGGGTCCTTTTCTTCCGTGGGGGCATGAACACATATTAGGCTTATGTTAGCGAATTTAGCCCTGATCCGGATAGTCATAATACGCTCGCTCACGTATCGGAAGCTTAAGACTTCTTGTCTAAGTCTGCCGCGTATGACAAATCCGCATCCGAATAAGCGTTGTCTGTTGCCTTTGTAGCAATCACCGTAGTAGATGTCACAGTTTTTCATCCTCTTTTTGCCCGGCCCATCCTATCGCACTTCCTAGATGGCGGCAATATCTGCTTTATATCAGTCAAGGGCCTCTGCTAGTTGTTCGGCTGCACGTGGTCTGTAAAGGGACAGAACATTCCACGTACAGATCCGAAGGTCGTTGTCCTTATTTTGTTCACTGGGGTCGTCATTAGTTGAGTCATCCTTATCCGAGGCTTTTGGTTGTTTCGGAACCATAGATTTTTTACGTGGTAGGGAAGTTACCCCGAAAGTTGGAGAAGTCATTATGGTTTTAAAACCAGGAAAGCCACCAAATGAGTTAAAATCGTATAGACCAATTTCGCTCCTTCCAGTCATATCGAAAATTTTCGAGAGGATATTATTAAGGCGTCTCCAACCGGTAATAGAAGAAAATAATATTATCCCTGACCACCAGTTTGGGTTCAGAAGCAAGCATTCGACGATTGACCAGGTGCATAGAATTGCTGACGTAATCGAGAAAGCACTTGAAGAAAATAAGATTTGCTCAAGAGTATTTCTTGACGTCTCGCGAGCCTTTGATAAGGTGTGGCATAATGCCTTGAAATTCAAAATACGACAAGTTCTCCCTGTATGCTTATACGATATTCTAGAATCATATCTTGGGAATAGACCCTTTCGTGTTAGACATGGAGTCGAATACTCCGAGCTCAAGGAAATTTAGGCCGGCGTACCGCAAGGAAGCGTTCTTGGGCCGCTTCTCTATTTGTTATATACTCGTGATATACCGAATGAAGATGGCACTATCCTTGCTACATTGTCCGATGACACCGCTATCCTAGCACTAGGCAAAACTGCGAAACGTACTGAATAATGTAAATGAATGTACGGGGGACTGGCGGTTCGCCCTCAACGAATCTAAATCTGTTCACGTAAATTTCACTTACAAGAAAACTAATGACTTGCCAATTTTCTTAAACTCGGCCCGAATACCTTTTGCAAACGAGGCCAAAGACCTGCGAATGACACTCGACGCAAGGCTGAAATGGAATTCGCACGAGAAAATAAAACGTAAAGAACTTGAAATCAAATAACTATAGAGAAATGTACTGGTTACTCGGAAAACATTCTATCTTTCAGTGGAAAGTAACCTGCCAAACGTTTTTATGTCGTGATAGAAAAATTGCGCCATAAGTTATTACTTAGTTGCGATATCTACCAAATTTATATCGAAGGGTGGTGTTTTTTTAGTCAGTAATCTAACACTACTGACACTACTCGTACTATGAGCACGCGCTTGCAACTCTACTGTTTGGTTATGGTTTTACCGCCGTATGCCTTCAGCAGATTCCCATCGATTTTTGCCGGTGTTTTTTCCATGTGTCAGGTTCTTTTTTTTATCTTGCATATGTTTATGAAGCCAGTAGCCAAGAGAATGCGTGTTGATATGTTAAATTAGACCTCTGGTTCACCAGACTGGCGAAGTATTCGACCTGGGAAATGCTTGGGATTGCAAATTCCCAGCTCATGTTATTGCTACGCAGGTTTTACTTTCCCGGCTATGTTTTCCCAAAAATAGATCCGCCAGTCTTAGTTCATTTGCACTTTTCTTCCATTTTCAGCTCTTCCAGGGTTTTTTTCGTTCCCTTCCAAAGAACGGAGATTTCGAGCAGCTTGTCCATCAGCTGCCTCAATCGCTTCTAATCCAATTCCAGAAAGAAGACAGCAATGAGCCAAGCTTTTAGATAATATTCCTAGACTGAGGCAGGCCAAGAAAACGTATAACTAAATAAAAAGTAAAGCTTGCATAACCGTAAGTGGAAATTAACCTTTTATTCTGACAGGTGAACGGAAATGTAGCAATATCCAAGCTGAAATCCTACAAGGCTGCTGGACCTCACAGCTTACCGGCCAAACATAACAAAGCCGCTAGTGATAAATTGGTACACAGCATACCAACTAATCCCTAAGATTTAGTCAGACGAGTATATGACTGGTGAATGAATCTTAGCATTGTTTGTCGGATCCACAAAAAAGGAGACCCCTCAACTTCGTTAATTATAAAGACATCAGTCTCCTCAACATTGCACACAAGATCTTTTTTGCGATATTGTACGAACGCCTGAAACCTTCTCTCAACAGCCTGATTTGCCCCTATAAGTGCAGTTTCAGGCCATGAAAGACCACCATCGATCAAATCTTCATACATACATATGTACATTCGGCATATCCCGGAGAAAGCCCAAGAAGTCCAAATCGATACTCACCATCTCCTTATCGCCTTTGACAGCATCTATAGAGAGAAGCTGTATACTCGTAGATCTATGTCTAGTTTTTATTTATTTCTTTGTTTGTTTATTTGTTTATTTATTTCAATCTACGATTTACATGAATCTACACACTATCTCCGCCAAACCCATTCGTCTGTGCAGGATGACGCTCGCTGCTCTCTCAAGGTCGGTAATAACCTCATCGATACCTTTGATCTAGAAAAGGTATTAGACAAGGTGACGGGCTGTCATATGACTTCTTCAATGGATTCACTTGGACAGCACTGGAACGGATTATACGGAATTCACAGGCCAACACCAGAGACATAATCTATTAAAACTCTGCGCAATTGCTGGCATACGCCGAAGATATGCAAACAATTAGACGAACTCGGCGGACTGTCACTGGTGCATTTTCAAGCATTGAAGCAGCCAAAATAGGATAGGTGATAAACGAGGGTGAAACCAAGTGCATGCTGTCAAAAAGAAGGGATACCGACGAATTGGATAGAATGTCGTACACAAAACTCCGAGGTAGTAAGGGACATTGTCCACCTTGGTTCTTTTAATTCTGACAATGACATCAGCGCAGAAATCAAGCGAAGAATAACTCTTCCCAATTGCTGTTTTTTTAAGACTAATAAGCCAATAGACTCTTTATAAGACTCTAATCTAATCCAGTCCAGAATCTATCCCAGAGGGACGACGCAGTAGAGGGCCGTAGGTGGCGCACACAAGTTCAAGGGGACTTCAACCGACTTGGAGTGCGTAACTGGAGGCTAAAGACCAAGCTAGATTGAGAGGCTTGTTGGTTGAGGCCCAGGTTCATCCCGACCTGTAGCGGCTCTTAAGTAAGTATGTAAGTTTAGGTCACAGTGCTTTTGCACTCCATCAACTAAATTACATCTACATCTGCAACATTATTATTACCATCACTGTACACATGTTCATTAAGCCGAATTTTCAGGATGGACATTTCGGCAGATTTCTATTTTATTTGGTAACGATTAATGCTGTGAACTTGAATTAAATTCTTCCCTGATCAGATTCAGGCGTCTTATTTGATTATGTGCCTACAATTAGTTGCTTAATGACACTGCGTGGAGGTGAGAATCAGGAATTAACAGAGCTATTCACGAAAACTGAAGCATAGTACATATCGTACCAGTACAACGACGTAAGTGCAAACTTTTTTTTTTTTTTTTGAGTAAAGTGTATCAAGCGTTTTAAGAAAGATAATCCTTTCCAATAAAACAAAGGCACAATTGAAAATACTCTATGTGTTTCCAGGGGGCAGATACGTCTTTGTACGATTACTGTATTTAAAGATAAAAATTTTGGAACAACTTTGCCGTATCTGTCAGTTGTGTTTTAAATCTCCACGTAACACTACTTCATTTTGTATGTCAAAGACCTAATTGCGAGTTGTGATTTTTCTTATTTGATTTTTCTTAATTCTCGACGAAACGAAAACGTAAGTATTCGTTTCGTCTGTTTTATATTCAAATTGAGTCATTGTTTGTGGAAAAAAATCTTTTTTTAGCGGCGTAGGTGTCCTTTTGGTCATTATACGTGTAAATACTGTAATTGCATTCTGAATTTAGGGGGCACTAACAAAATGTTTTCAACAAAAATTAATTATTATATTATTTATCGTACAAAACAAAAACCAAATTACAGTGCCAACAACTATGCTAAATTTAGTTTCTATAAATACTTAGTACATTAAGAAAGAAATGAATTGTTATGATTTTTTTAATAAAAATGATTTAAAAAATGTTTAATTGCGTTTTCTAAAGAATCAATATTTAGGTCGCATTTAGGTCGTTATAGCACCAAGAGGTGCGAAATTCATAGTGAAGTTGTGGATTCGGTTTTTATTGTGAATTGACACTATTTAAATGCACATGGGCAGTAGAGTTTTAATAAAGTCTGTCGTAAAAATTCTATTTAAATTTATTAAATAGGTAGATGCTTCTCAGGGATAACATTCACCTGAGCTCCACATGCTCAATTTAAGAGACACTTAAACGCATTTGAATTACTTAGATTAACGGTAAGTTAAATCTTAAGTGCTCGTAAATAACATGTAGCACACGTTAGAGACTGCATAAGGCTAGGCGTAGGCAACTAATCTTCTTCACAACCATAATCCTATTTACACACACATTATCTTAATATTAAGTAAGATTTAAATTATTAATAACTATTGAAGGAAATAATTTATAATTTCCTTGACTATTGAACTTATGACTAAAATCGGTCACGCCTTCGGTGTCAGTCAGTCATCGATAAGTACATTTGCTTGGCACTGCATAAATGTCATTCCAAAAGCTGCACCTGTCTAATCACACTTAACGTCTCATTCTTAGCAAACATAAGTCTTGTTTATTTTATTTTAATTTATTTTTATTACAATCATACTAATGAGGCAATCATGTCGACATGAAATTAGTAATTTCATATGTACATCGAAGCTGGGGTAATATTGTGTTTCAAACGATATTCACTCACATATGGGTATTTGCAGCAGTTTCGTGCATAGGCAAACCTACAGCAGCCAATCTTTGGCTAAGTGCTCGAACTGACTGACGTGTGTAATCATAACCTTTGCACTTTTGTTGGGCATTGAGTTACCTGTTAGGTTGTAAAGAGTAGGACATATCGCACGGTCGTGCTGCTACTAACGGACTACAGGCACCAATGGGCGCATGGGCAAGAAATTCATTCCATTGGGATGAGGCAATCATTTCGAAGTTGTAACCAATTAAGTAACTGTTGAAGGGAGTGTGAAAATGTGCAAATAAAGTCGGAAAAATAACAAAATGGTTTCCAAGATAATATGACGGTTTTACACTAAAATAAAACCGATATTATTTGCACAGCGTCGCTGTTGAAGAAGCCATTGTGTATTCGCCTTCAAGTCTTACCTATCCACCCTAAACTCCATTAGAAAACAATCGAACTGAAACCCAGTGGGAGTGTGCGTAGCTGTCAAACACTGCAAGTGCTTACCAGGCGTTAATTTCTTTATAGCGCCTTCACCAGTAAGGAACTTACTGCGACGCTGTGTTTTCTGTCGGCAAATAATATCGGTTCTATTTTAGTGTAAAACCGTCATATTATCTGCCTGGCGAAAACACAGCGTCGCTGTTGAAGACATGTTTGCTATCTGCTGGTGTTTGAGCACAACGCTATGATGATGAAAAAATACTGAATATCTATTCTTAACCTCTGTATTAAAGTCCAAAGTATTGGAAAATTAAATAAATCATTTATAATTCAGTATTCATAAATTCTAGGTAAAAAAAGCAATAAATTCATGAAATTATATTTGCAGTATATCTTGCAGTAGTGTCTTTTAAAAGTCTTTTCCGCTTTCCAATTTCCTCTTGAGAGAATATCATCAACAAGCTGATTCTGTAGCCAGCCTAAGGATGCAACCGCTGCTCGAATACTGCCAGGCGTCGCATCTATTCCAGCCTCTCGTAACACTGAGCGTATCCAACCACCAATTATGGTTCTTGATGCTGGTCTCACTGGTCCATTTACACTTATAAATAGATTGTCAAGATTATTTACCTGAGCTCTTCTATCCTGAGACAGCTTAACTAAACGCCTTATCCAAAATACTGGGCATATACTTTTATCTGAATGTTCGATTCGACTCGACTGTCTATGCGTTGATGAGTCTGTCTTGGAACCAAATGTTGGATGCAAAATAATTTCCCCTTCACCTTCAATTAAGCAGTCATTAGAAACTTTCAGCAACGTTAAATCGTGAACTCTTCGTCCAGATGCAAGAAGCAAGATAATCGCTGTCCTTCTGGAAGCTTCAAACAAGGTCTCCTTGCTCTCTGCAGATGATAGCCAATCTATTACTATCCGTGGGTCCCAAGTCTGTACTCTTCTGGTAGCGGGTCTTGCTAATGATACTGCCTTCAAAATCTGTTTAACTAAAAAGTGTGAAGAAAGGTTCTCGACTATATTCGGGCCACAAAAAGTTGAAATCGCAGATTTGTGCACAAGAATCGTGCTTGGCGAATAATTCTCTTTCAAAAATAAATGAGCCAAATACTTCGCTACAGTCGAAACCGTTGAAAAATTACAAATGAAATTGTTTACTTTGCACCAAGCTATCCAGGCATAGGTAGAGTGCATACACCAACTCATTTCTAATATTTGGTCAGAGGAGTGTATGCCTGATGAATGGAATCTCAGCATCGTTTGCCCGATCCACAAGAAAGGAGACCCCCTCAACTGCGCCAATTATAGAGGCATCAGTCTCCTCAACATCGCGTACAAGATCTTTTCTGCGATATTGTGTGAACGCCTGAAACCTTTTATCAACAGCCTGATTGGACCCTATCAGTGCGGTTTCAGGCCAGGAAAGTCCACCATCGATCAAATCTTCACACTTCGGCAGATCCTGGAGAAAACCCAAGAATTCCAAATCGATACTCACCACCTCTTTATCGATTTCAAGGCCGCCTATGACAGCATCTATAGAGAAGAGCTTTATAGAGCCATGTCTAGTTCCCTGCCAAACTTGTCCGCCTATGCAGGCTGACGATGGAGAACGCTCGCTGCTCCATCAAGGTCGGTAATGACCTCACCGAGACCTTTGATGTCAAAAAAGGCTTTAGACAAGGTGACGCGCTGTCATGTGACTTCTTCAATATTGTACTTGAACGGATTGTGCGGAACTCACAAGCCAACACCGGAGGCACAATCTATTACAAGTCTGTACAACTGCTTACATACGCCGACGATATAGACATTATCGGAAGATCTCAGCGGGCTGTCACCGGTGCTTTTGCAAGCATTGAGGCGGAAGCGGCCAAAATGGGTTTGGCGATAAACGAGGGCAAAGCCAAGTATATGCTGTCAACTAGAAGGGATAACCAACATCGACGAATTGGACAAAACGTCACCGTGGGCAGCTATAACTTCGAGGTAGTAAGGGACTTTGTCTACCTTGGCTCTGCTATAAATTCAGCAAACAAAATCAGCGCAGAAATCAATCGAAGAATAACTCTTGCCAATCGCTGTTTTTTTGGGCTTATAAGGCAATTCAACAGTAAAGCCCTCTCTCGAGCAACTAAGGAGACTCTATAGAAGACCTTCATCATCCCAGTCCTGCTTTACGGCGCTGAAACATGGACTTTATTAAAAGAGGATGAAGATATCCTTGGTCGCTTCGAGAGAAAAATTCTTCGTAAGATTTTCGGTCCCGTTTGCGTTGACGGGTTTTGGAGGAGAAGATTCAATCACGAACTATACGAGCTGTACAGCGACATCGACCTAGTCAAAAAACTGCGTATTGGACGTCTGAGATGGCTAGGACATGTAGAGCGAATGGACACCAACGCTCCGGCCCGCAGAGTCTTCGAATCTAACCCCGAGGGACGACGCAGTAGAGGGAATTATCGCCGTAGGTGGCGCGCACAAGTTCAAGGGGACCTCGACCAACTTGGAGTGCGCAACTGGAGGCAATTAGCTAAAGACCGAGCTAAATGGAGAGGCTTGTTGGTTGAGGCCCAGGTTCACCCCGAACTGTAGCGCCACCTAAGTAAGTAAGTAAGCTATCCAGGCCCTGATAGCAGGCAGGTACGTCTTTAAAGTAGAATTTCTCCATCCCTTCTTTAACAACTGCCTTTCTTCACTGGACCACCCTTCTACTTGACTGCCCCACCCCCAACTTTTCAAACATTCAGGCTCAAATGTTCTACTTGTGGAGGTGGTCGCCCTGTTGTCATATCCACTAGTACCTTCCGCAGGTTGTTGATTGTTTGTGGAGGTTCTAGTGCTCGAGTTTTCAGTTCGGCCATCCAAAATACCTGCGTCCATTGGGGGGCCACAATGAGATAGTGTCCCCGCGAACTGTTTAGATGAGCCAACACTCTCGGTATAAGGTTTGATGGCGGAAATACCCAGTCCAGATGATAATTCCAATCGTGACTGAATGCGTCGAAGAAATCTGCTGCACGATCTCTGCAATCTATGGAAACATATCTTTTGACAACAGCTGTTCTTCTTGAGGCGAAAAGATCTATGTCGGGTATTCCCCACCTGTCGAAGATGAGGGACCGTGCTGCCGGTAGAATGTGCCCATCGGGTATTGGTCGCCCCCTTGAAAGTCGGTCTGCTATACCATTGTACCTTCCCGGAAGGTTGAATTGTTGAACTTTTGATTGATTTTGGTTGATTATGTTGAACTGATCGACCAGTTGAAGAATCTGATAAGTCAGATCTAATAGCCCAATGGACCGGGTTCCACCTTCCTTACGAATGTAAGACACAAGAGTGCGGTTGTCTGTCTGAAGCAAGATGTGCGATCCCCTTAGATAATCTGCTCGGGCACTTATAGCTCTGTATACCGCATACATCTCATTCATGTTGGAGTGCCATCTTAACGGCTTCCCTGACCACTGACCTGACATCGCTAGCTCGTTTAACTGAGCCCCCCATCCCGAAGATGCCGCATCTGTGACTAAGAAATCTGTTACTGCCGCTTTGTGTATTGGCGTGACCATGTCTGTGGCTCCGAGCCACCAATTGATCTCCTCCAAAGCCCGCCGAGGGATGGGAAGTGTCTGCCTTGCGCGTTTGCTGAACTTTCGGATAAAGATCTGAAGGTAACGACAGTTCAATCTTCCTCTTGGGATAACGAAGCTTGCAAAATTCAACTGTCCCAAAACCCACTGGAGCTGGTTGCAACTCTGTTTCTGCGCCAGCGCGCGAAGAGAAACCCCGATTTTCTCCTTCTTTGGCTCTGGAATACTCATAATATTTTCTTTTGAATCCCACTGAATACCCAAAAACTCTATTACCTGCTTCGGTGATAAGACGGATTTTTTGAAATTTACTATCCACCTAAGGGCCTGTAAAAGTTCTACGGTCTCCGCAACCTGAACCATAAGTTGCGAGATCTCCTGGGCCACTAAAAGAAAGTCGTCCAGGTAAACTAAAACTCGTATGCCCCTGTTTCGAAGGATCTCCGCAATCCAACATGTTATGGCTGAAAATAATCTGGGGGCGGAAGAGAGACCAAATGGGAGGCATGTTAGCTGCAAGAGTTCGCCTGTGTATACCACTCTCAGAAAAGGTCGGTGGCTCTCAGATATTGGCCTGTGATATATTTATCTTTACCATCCAATCGTTGGGTTGTACAAAATCTGGTACCGAGGCGTGACAGATTAGTCTGAAGGATCTTTCTATTACATAGTCGTTCAATGCTCTGTGGTCATAAATAGGGCGAACTCCTCCGTTGGGTTTGTTTATGAGAAACATTCTTGAAATAGAACTGGGGCTGGATTGTGGGAACCCCTAATTCCTTCATCTCCTTCAACTGAATATTCATCTCTTCTTGTTGCAAATTTTTCCACAATGTCCGCTGTGGGGTAAACTAGAGGTGGTCTGCAACGAAAGGGTATCCTTGCTCCAGTAATACTCTTTAAAATGAAGGAGTTGGCACCCAGACTCTGCCACCTGTCTCTGAAAAACTTTAGCTGTCCCCCCCTGAAGAGCTGAGAGTCATTTGGCGTTCTCTTTCGAACGAAAGGAAGGCATGACTCGTTTGTCCTGCTTCCTCTTCGCTTGTCTTTCTTTGTAACTGTTCCTGTGTGCAGATCTTTTATAATTATACCTAGACTCACTCTTTTGCTTCCTTTCATTGTTATATAAAGGGCGATGACTTTGAAATGATCTCCTCTCCCTAGAAACAGAGGGAGTACTAAACCAGGCCTGGGCCCCACCAAGTGACTGCATCAATGCCTGAAGTGCATGTTTATCGAACAGATGCTCTGAACTTGGATGAATGTTTCGAAGTGCTGTCTGGACGTTCTTATTGGAAATCTCAGAAATTAATCTCTCACGCCTCACCTCAATACATTCCGCCCTCTTGCCGCATATGACTTGCAGAGCTAGTTCTGTGTTCTTATACGAATCAGAGGACGATCCGAATAAACTGGTAAATTTGTCAAACAGAGAATTCGGGTTTAAGCCACCTGGTGACTTAAACGCCCAGTCAATTATTGACTGTAGTCCTGATCTCAACAATGCCTTCTGTTCCAACAAGGAATTAGATAAGGCTGTCATAACCTGTTCTGTGGAAACTAGGTAATCTTTTGTTTTACTGAGCATACAAAGCTCGTCATTTGCCTGTAACTCAACAAAACCTGGAGTCGCAGCCAACATCTTCATTGCCTTTGAATACCGCACATTCTTTCAAGTTGGTAATCCAAAATGTTGCAATCTGATGAGCGATTCCAGATGTTCTCTATTTGCTGGTTGGACGGCCTTCGCATCACTCTCAGTCTGTAACTAACCCAGATTAAGCGTTCTTCTAGAACATTCCGGGTGATCGAGAAAACTTTCAGGCAATTGTATCGGCCTTCCCTGAAACTGGGACGCTTCGTCTTCCTGCGGAATAAACATGCCCATACACTGGGACAAAAACTTAACCTGATCTGTTAATTCACTGAGCCGCTGATCTCTAGATGTCTGTTTCCCCGACCTGGACTCTGCCTTCCGCTTATTAGGTGGTGGTGAAGCCATCTGTTCGTTTTCTGTTCGTTTTTGGATGGTAGTTTTGGATTTGGTAGTTTTTCTTAAATTTTTTGTAGATTTTTTTTTAAATTATTTTATACATAAAAAGTAGGACATGAAACTATGTAAAAAGAATTAAGTTTCAGAAAATATTCCTAAGATTCAAGTAAAAACGACGAACCATGAAAAGTCGACGCCGTAAAACTCGGAAATAAGATCCCGAAACGAAAATCTCGAAACATATAACCTCGAATAATTAAAATCCCGATTTTCAAAATTTCTAAATTTTAAAAAATCAAAAAGAATTTTTTTTTTTAAGGGTGCAGGGAAGGAAATAACTTCACGAGAATTTACTTTACATGAGAATCAATTTTACTTCAAGTGAGAAATACAGTCGAACCCGGATAATTTCACATCAAACGGGCAGCATAATACTGTAACTCCAAGCGGGTTGTGACTTTATCCGTTATTGCATACAAAAATTGTAAAAATAAGAAAGACACTAGTACAATGGTTTTATACTTTAAAAAAACGTGTATTTAATCAAACAAGATATATATTTATTGAACGGAATAAATATTCTTACAAAGAAAAAGGCAAGAGAAAAAGAATAGCAATAATAATATAAAACAAATTATTCCAATTTTTTTAATTTATCGCATTTTTTTTTTAATACCATTGGGAAAAATGTTGTTTATCACCTGCTCGTTCTTGGCCTCGAAATAATTTCGCAAAGTCAAAATAATGAAAACCACTTCTGTGCGAATTGAATTAGTTTGGCTTTCTGACCCGGGTTAAAAGGGTTAAAAGGATTTCACACTATGGGACATTTTTCGACTCATACACCGGACGGCCTTCGGTCTCACATGCAGGTGCTCAAAGCGTCACTATGCGGCATCCCGAGGGAGATAAGAAGAGGGCATTGGGAGGAAAACGAGTTACCGACAAACCAGATTAAAGCTATTCTAAATGGTCAAGACTAAAAAGTTTTGTACAGTTACTTAAGGATTGCTGGAAAGTACCGCAAACCAAAATTAGATGAAACCTTTTAAATGAAATAACATCCTAAAATTAGTTCATGTACTGCAATTAGATTATAAATCATAAAAGTCAAATCTCTCTTTTCTGGCTGACGGCAAACGCCAATGTCAAAATCTGAGAAATAACAAACATTTGTTAAGTTATTTTATCGTAAAATAAAATCACAATACTACTACTACTACTACTATGCGGCGTGTACCCACATGTGTATGTTGAGACAAAAATTAATAAAATAGATCAATCACACAAATAAATGAGTCGCACAAGAAAATAAACTAAATTCTTCAATAAAGTGAAATTATGACTCACTTTAAGAGATAACTCCACATTTAGAGTAAAACTAACTCCTACAAAATAGTGGGATTATTTCTCACTTTCAATGGGAAATATCTTTACATTGGAGGTGTGACGTTTTAGTTAGTTTATTTTGAAAATATGACAAGCATAAGAACTAGTTACAAAAATAACGTCATAGTTTCATGCGCACAAATGAAACCCTTTGTTTTCAGTGTAAAATATAGCAAACTTTTCTATTGGCCAAACGAATAATAATAACTACTTCACCAGCTCGTACAGAAATCGAACATATGTAGGTGAGCGCACACGTAAATCACACATAAAGGAGAAAAATGAATAACTTGATAACACCTCTAAATACACTCAATAACTACTTCACCTGTTCGTTATTCGTTTTTCCGTTTAACGTTAACGTAGTAGTAGTAGTAGTAGCTGAGTCCGTTTCACCGGTTGTATGCATTGAGTTCAAACCGGGTGCATATAAACGTAGTAATTGGTATCATTTTCTAACAAAAATAAAATTAAAAACCAGGAAACCCAGATTATCACCGTCGATAAAAAAAAAACCTAAAATAAAAAACTGGCAACTCTGGCCTTATGCCAGGAATAACAAGACCAAATTTTCTGGAATTTAGTATTAACCCTTGGTTACTACTCGAAATAAATTTTACACGGTGACTATTCAAGGGTCAGTCTAACCCTCCCATAAAACAATGTAACACACTATTTATGAAAAGTGATATATTTTTTTTTTTTTTTTTTTTTTTAATGAAAGGACACACATTTACTTATTTCTGAACAGTTGGACAGAAAAATATTTAGCAAGTATTGCATATTGGAATTTTACAAGATGAGCAAACATTGTTCGTTTTGTTTTGTGATCTTTTTTATAGGGGCAAATGCTGCAGCGCTTTCTTTTGGATGCAACATTAGACACAGCTGGAACAGATCTTTCAGGCATTGGCAGTTTGAATACCCTTGATCTTATCATACGCCCTTGGCCGGAGTATCTTTACATTGTAAATTCGCTGTCGAACATAGGGTAGGCATAACTCTATGCCAAGCCTGCGCAGGTAGTTAGGTCGATGTTCTGACTTTCCACGGACTGCATCATATATAGCTTTACTATTTATGCCTGTGATATTTACCATTGCATTAAATAACACCATCGGCCACCGTCGAGGAGCCCTGGCAACCGAGAAGTTGCCACACTTTTGGTCCAAGGCGTCAATCCCAACTTTAGTCTTATTGTAAAACGTGATCATCGCAGGCTTATTGTCTTGATCAGGAACTATCTCACTATCATAATGCATGCTAGAAATGAGAACCACAGCTTTGGATTTTTTGGGAAAATATGATGTCATTGTTATTTTAGCTGTAAATCTAAACAACGACGACTCTACTTCTCTTGTTTTATGGGGTAAAAATTCTCTTGGGATCTCTCTCTTGTTTGACTTCATAGTCCCTACATATGTTTTCGGGACCAGAGTTCATCGACTAATTCAATGGAGGAGTACCAATTGTCGCCAGTGATATTCCGATTAGACCTTTCAACTGGAGGTACCAAGCGAAGTACAACTTGAGTTGGTAAAAGCTTGTCATTTTTAGCTCTAGGTCGGTCCGATGTTTTGCCACAGTAAACTTCGGCGTTTACCATGGAGTGTGTTTTGGCATCAGTCAATATCACTATCTTCAGGCCGTATCTGGCAGGTTTTTTTTTGCATACCATATACATGCGAAAAGCACATTGCCCTCTAAAAGGTACTAGTATCTCATCTACAGTAAGTGTAGCTCCAGGAGAAAAGTTATTTTGGCAATGACTTATCCATTAAGAGAAAATGTCAGATATAGCTGCTAACTTGTTATCTTTCGCCCTTTCTCTTCCAGTATTAGCATCATCGAATCTCAAGCAAGACATCAAAAATCTAAAGCAGCATTACAATGAAAAATGTCACGTCCAGTACCATCTGATGCCCAAAGTGAAGATACATTTTCATGATTCGATTTGAATAAGCCCGTCAAATAAAGCAATCCTATAAATGCTCGTAGTTCAGTAATAGTTGTTAAATTTATAAACGTTGGTCTCCATATAGTGCGAGATAAATGAGCGCGTTTAAAAATTTTGTACTTTTGTTGAACCTGCTTAATCTTGGCATTTGTGTGTAGAACGATAGTCTCAAGTATGTGTTCGTCGATGAAGAGATCAAATACATCTGCAAGTGTTGTCTCTGGGCCTAAAGTGGTTGCTGGTCCTTTAGGTTTTCCCACTGATATAGATATATTATTGTGAGCTGGAGTTCGACTTTGAGCTGGAGGTTGTTTAGCCCAACGCCTACAGTTATTTTTTCCAAAGTAATAGTTAGACCGCTGCGCTGTAGAAGATTCAGGTGGATCTGGGGTCGTGAAAATCCCTCCGTCTCTCTCCTCTTCATTATCAGTTCAAATGTCGTGATCACTAAATATTTCTTCATCGCTTGAATCGTTATCACTGCAGTCAGCATCATTTAGGATACGTAAAGCGTTTTCTCTGTTATCCGCAGTAAAAGTTAAAGAAGAAGAAGCAGAAGTAGAAGGACCTGGTGTTGTGTCAATATCCTCCTCACCAAAATTATCATCATCAAGCAAAGCATTCTACTCTCTTCATCCGTAAGCATATTTCTACCACCCATACCTGCGGCAAACAAAAACCCAAAATGCAAAAAAAAAACAGCAAAAAACGACAAAACCTTTGCTATGATAGCATACCATGTTAGCCTGTTATGGCCCGAAATAAGCACAGAGCGGCTAAACACAACCACTACGCATAAGCGCGAGAACAATACTGAGAATACGAGGGCGGGGG
Source organism: Brachypalpus laphriformis (assembly GCA_945910035.1). Taxonomy (NCBI): domain Eukaryota; kingdom Metazoa; phylum Arthropoda; class Insecta; order Diptera; family Syrphidae; genus Brachypalpus; species Brachypalpus laphriformis. The sequence continues at coordinate 138,261,830 of OX246756.1, forward strand.
ACCAGGGTTGTCTAAGAGTTATTGTTCGAAAATTTAGTTTCCAAAGTTAACAGGGTCATATAGACCCATGAGTAGTAACCAAGGGTTAAGAGGTTTTGCTGAAGATTGTAAGTTGAGCTATCAAATCAGTTGTCTATTATGATGACACTGTCCATCCGACTAAGTTTTCATATGCGGTCTTACTACCGCAATATATAATACAACCAGTGAACTATTTGTTGATAGACACCCCATTTAAAGCTCAGGGTCCTTTTACATGCGTATAGTGCCATTGCGGCATTCTTAATACGTTCCAGTATATACGATCATTTTCCAGCTGAACTTCGTATCTAATATAAGGCTTAAGTATTTTGAGAAGCTTATATTTTAATTGCCTCATTTTTTATAGTGTGATCTTCCGAATTTGTACCCTCTTAGGAAAAAGCACTAGCTCTGCTTTTTTTGGATTAGCACAAAAACCAACACTTTGAGTTGATTCCAATAAATCTCATAGCGTCATAGGGTGCTTACCACTTATTGCTAAATAATTGTCATCAGCATAAGCTATTGCCTATGTGAATTGTTTTCTAAGACAAGGAGTACATCGTTCACGATAAGAAGCTATAATAGTTACAATAATAGCAGCCTCACTTGAAGTGTGCCGCATAGATTCACAGGTTAGACAGTTTAATCTTAGCTCAGAATGTCATGATTAGGAACCAAGTCAGAATCAAATACATAAAGGGTGAGCCAAAAGATGGTGTGGATATTGGCTGTCAATTACTGTCATTTACTGAATTCAATGTGGTTCATCTTTTTGACACATATCACGTACAACCCTTGGCAATTTTACTTGTGGAGTCGTTTACCACACAACAATGCATTTTTGTTATTCAATCTTATTACGAAAATGTGCGATTTGTAAAAGTAACATTTCGTAAAATTCGTGAATTTTTCGGTCAACATAATCGCCCTAGTGAATCCGGGATTCGTGCAATGGTGGAGCGTTTTGAAGAAACTGGTTCGGTATCGGGTCAAACTCTATATCAGCATGCTCGGCCAGCACGTACAGGCCAAAACATCACCACTGTAAGCGAAACCAGCCAAGCACCTCAATTCGTCGCCAAAGTCAACAATTGAGCTTATGGCACTTTACGACGAATTTTAAGAGTTGATCTTCACTTGCACGCCTATAAAATCCAAATTAAACACCAATTAAAGCCTTTGGACCATCTACGACGTCGCCGATTTCGCCGACAATTTGGGATCTCAAACATAACATCCAAACTGAAATTGCGGCCATTGACCCACTTAATCTTCAAAAAGTCATCGGTAATTTTGACCTTCGGATGGTCGCTAGCAACAAAAGCCATGGTGGTTACATGAACAATGTTGTATTCTATTCATAATTGGCATAGACCAGGCTTGACTAATCAATAAAATTCTGCATCAAATTCGCAATAAATGTGTATTTAATTTACTGAAAACTTCCACACAAGTTGTTGGCTCATCCTTTACTTGTATTTTCTTTTGTTTAAAAAGGCGGATTGTAGTACTTGAGATCAGATAGCTGTTGGTCTCATTCTTTCTTCGATGCCTCGATTGAGTTCACTTTCTTCTTCCAGCAAGACTTACATTCTTCTGACAACTTCCCTGTCACTTTTCCCTGATTTAGTAAGATATTACAATTAACCTTAGCAATTATAACCACGCAGCTTTAAAAATCATATCATCGGGACAAAAGTGCATTAGTGGGCCCATTAGCGAAAATTTCTTTCAAAAACTGACCTCGTATTCATTTAAGTGGATATAATTACGTCCGTGCCCATCTGGGCACAACCTGAAATCATAATTGCGAACGTTTGCATTACATAAAGAGATCTGTGCAAGAGATACTTTTCGCCAAAATAGGAAGAGACTTGAGTAAAGAAAATTGAGTGAAGATATTATCTTGTAAATGAAGTCACCTCTGCGCGCAGTTATTACCAGATCGAGGTCATCTCTTGACGCGGATCATTTTCACCGAATTCCATTGTAATAACAAAAATAATTGCCATCACCCGAAACCCGCCAAACTAGAGATCAAAAATTAGACTATTGAATGGGAGAAAAATGATTTCCTTGCTGTCATCCACTGCCATCTACTGTCTACGTAATGACCACCATTAAAATAAAATAAAAAAGTCAAAAATCTCCCGCGACCAAAAGTATCTCTTACCAACTTGTTAGTGTGTGAATTAGTGTCCACAATAGCAATTGAAATACAAAACAACCCCGCTCACTCCTGGGAAAATTACGCCGCCGCTGCTTGAGAGACGCCACTTTTGATGCTCTTCCATAAGCGCGGCTCAAAGGGAAATCCGTTTCGGAATGACAATCTCTTCTATGCCGCACGCAGGGTCGGTATGTCGGTCGGTTGGCTTTTTTCCCGCAAAGGAGAGCATGCTAATTATGTGAAGCCCATTGGCGCCAGCTGGACAATTTTGTATCTTTTTCTAAAACAATTAAAACGTGATCACGGTGAACAATTTGATTTTCAGGGGCCATCCGAGGGAAAATATTTCAAGGATTCAATTCTTCGAGGGCCACTGAACGAATTTCCATTTGAGAACGACGAAAATAGTCTACGTCCGCGTGGCGTGTCTTCGAATGTTGACGACGAGAACGCCGCCGTGCTAGCAGTGTCCACTTCGGTGCCATGTCATCCGCATCAGAAATCCACCCGCCACATAGGGCGGTCTAGTCTGCATTTCGAGTACTGCACATGAATACCAAATGGCATGGCACTTCCCCATGAGTGTCAACCAGTGTACGAGTATGCAGCCAAATCGATTTCTTTCAGTGAAACAATTGTTCTGGTCTGGTTCTATGATTGTCCATGACCATGTGCAGGGTGGACTGCTGATGCCACATCCGGCTTCTTTGGGTACCAATCACGATTAGTATTCTGATCGAGTGAGAGTGCAACATTCAAAGAGGGCTACGGTCTCGGTGTGCACTTATGATAAGAAAATGTTGACGCGTACTGATTTATATCAACCTGTGAACATGGTGGACAGGCACACAAAAAGCGAGGAACACAATAAATACGGGCGAAATGAGAAACAATAATCGTTACGTTATGCATATGGATGGGTAAATGGGAGACGAGTGCATCGATTTGATTTGAACCGGGGTAAGAATATGAATTAGAGTTTGAATGGAGGTTTTTGTTACTTTCTTGTGTGTGTTGACAGTTTCTAATGTGAAAGATACGACGACAGTGACTTCCGTGAGATGTCCAATCTGATTTCCTGTAGAGCTGACAGTTTCTTTTGTAGTGCAATAGAGGTTCGAGGAAGCACTTCCGTTGAGTATTGCATTTTTGCCTGTAGCTAGTTGAGAGGAAGAAGGAAATATAAATGACAGTTAATGTCTACTTGGCTGGGAATTTGTCTTGGACATAGCCATACATTTGCTCTTATGTGGTTCCTGGTACTTCAGTGAAGTTTCCTAATGTACATGTACATGCAATAAAGTTCTTGCGAAGTTCTGAGTCATCTTTATCCGTTCTGCAACTGAAAAATCTAGAAATCGAACTTTGGCGGTATCGACTTTCAGTAGAGTTACGGGGGAGCTTGAGGTTTGACAGCAGCAATTTGTCGTGCGCGCAAATTATAAAAAAAACAAAAAAAAATGCCAAGTATTATGCAAACTAATTAAATGTTCAAGTTCTGTTAAGACTGCTTATGCACAACGATAGATTGGTGCCATTCAGAATGCCCTTCCATTTTACGTATTTGCTTTAATATTACCTTTTTTGCTTAAACATTTATATTTCTTCTAATTCTTTTCCACGTAAAACCCGCTCCATATCTTCCTGTCAATATTTTCGATTTATTGATAAGTCTAGGTTTGTGATAAGTTTATTGATCTATTTTTGTGCTTATCGGTTCCACCTAGCCCGTCGTGTTCGTATATTCTGTACTCATTTCGCCATTTTGATTATGCCTGGTAAGCTTGAGTTACCACACGTGGATGAAGTGCGGCGTTGTCATCGAAATAGCTAGCTACTTTTCTAGGCAGATAAACTGCTACTCTTGCGCGCCATGGCGCGAAGGGTTAGTGTGTTGGACCACTGCGCGTGAGGTTACATATTCTATTCCCAGACCAACACCAACAAGGTTTTTTCACGGTCCCACTTCTCCTGAACTTCGGACAAACATCCGCGATTATTGTTGTCAGGAGAAAGCTTCTCAAGACCAAATTGCCCTTCGGATACGGGACTAAATTGTAGGTCCCTTCTATTCGTGTGAAAAAATATAACGCACACAATACGTGCGGTTGCGAGAAGCTACGCCCAGGCGCTTGAAGAGCTGTTTTGCCGAATATTTTTTTTAATTTTTAGCTGGTACTCTCATTCTAGTTCTGTTTTGAAGACATTTCCGTCTCTAGAGTTACACCCGTATCATAGGTACTGCTAATTTTCTTCTGCTGCCCGCTTTCATTTGTACGTCGTGAATCGTGTGCCCGGTTTGTGTAGATCATCGGCTTAACGTGCCTACAAAGTGTGGTTTGCTATTATTACTATTATTTTCTGCATTAATTTGCTTGGGGTAGGTGGGCTGTGTGGTTATTTTGTCCTGCAAACTCATATGTATTCCTAATTTGGTGAAGATATAGCCGAAATCAAGATATATAGCAAACCATGGAAACCGTTGTACGTACAAATATATGCCTATTAAAAAAAAGCAAGGAAAGTAAGAGTCTCTGCTATTGTGGCACCAGTAGGTTTTACTTAAAACTCTATTCAAGGCCTAATATGTATAAGGAGTTGATTTTCCTTTGATGTATAATTCCAATGCTCAATCGAACGAGCGTTCAGTACATACTTTAAGTTTAGCTGAGGTATGTACATACTCGTAATTCTAGGAAATAAAGTTATGACTAAAATTTTGTAACAATGATTAGTCAAAGTGATAGCAATAGCAGCATACGTTTTCTTGACCAACAAATTTAAAAATTTTTTTTTTTTTTTTTCGGTTGCGCCTGGAGGTGCAGGAATCTTCAAAAGATACCAATGGTCCGTACCATTGGTTATGCCCGATTCATATATCTGACAATGCCATCAGTGCTAGTCAGTATATGCCTACGGGCTAAACCTCACCCCCTCAGAGAGGCACTATGAGAACCGGCTGCGCGTACTCATAGTAGTAGGAAATTCGTCCCTCTCATTTTTTCATTTTTGTGATGACTACGACTAAGTTGCCTTAACGAGTAGTTTACGCTTCTGTAGTGTTAATCGCGTTAGGTAGGTAGCTTTCCAGTGAAGGCACCTACTAATACCGTCATTATATGCGGTTTTTCCTAACGGCGCTAGGTTGAAAGGTCTTGTTCTTTGTAGTCGGCGCTCAAGGTTTGTCACGTCCATAGTACGGATTATTTCATCATTGCAATGAACATGAAGACGGGTACGAAGTTTGCGAGCAAAGTTTGTTACTTCGTTCCTCACGGTAGCAATTCCTAGATCTCTGTGAATATCACTATTTCTTATATACCAAAAAGCATTCACGATTGCTCTTAGTATTCTGTTTTGAAATGCTTGCAGTGGAGCCATTATGCTTGGTTTGGTACAACCCCAAAGTTGTATACCATATGTCCAAGACGGTTTAAGCACTTGCTTATACAGAAGCAGTTTGTTGTATACGCTTAACTTCGAGTATCTTCCGAGTAGCCAATACATTTCTCTAAATCTGATTTCGAGCTCTTCGCGCTTCTTTTTAACGTGTGGTTTCCACTTAAGTTTTGCGTCTAGGGTCATTCCTAAATATTTTGCCTCGTTTGCGTACGGTATTTTCACCGAGTTAATGGATATAGGTAAGTTGTTTATCTTTCTTAACGTAAAATTGACATGCGTTGATTTTGTCTCATTGAGGACTATTCGCCAGGTTTTTGTCCATTCACATACTTTGTTCAAAGCTCGTTGGAGTTTTCCCGTTGATGATTCGACTGACTTATCCGTTACGAGGATAGCCGTGTCGTCTGCGAACGTTGCTACAACGGTCCCTTCATCTTGTGGTATATCTCTTGTGTAGAGCAGGAACAGGATTGGACCGCGAACACTTCCTTGCGGAACACCGGCGTAGATTTATTTGAAATCCGAATATTCATTCCCGTGTCTAATACGGAAAAGTCTGTTTTCAAGATAAGATTCCAATATTCTGTACAACATTTCCGGTAAGATTACCCTTAGCTTATATGTTAGGCCTTCGTGCCAAGCATATCGCTAGAGCATATTTTTTTCCCTTTTAGAGCTTTTTTAAACTCGTTCGTTATTCGATACACCTGGTCGATTGTGGAATGTTTGACCCGAAAGCCGAATTGATGATCCGGGATCAAGTGTCTTTCTTCAATTACTGGTTGCAATCGTTTCAGCAGAAGTTTCTCGAAGACCTTAGATATTATTGGCAAAAGTGAAATGGGTCTATATGATTCGGAACCATAATAACTTCGGCGACTTTCCATTGCCTTGGAACATATAATAGTCTTAAAGAAGCATTTATAATGTAGAGCAACCAGCACTTTTTTCGGTAGCTCTTTCAAAATGTCGCCAGTGATTAAATCATATCCCGGAGCCTTGTTATTTTTCAATTTTTTTATTGTCATTCGAAGTTCGGACAGGAATACGGTTTTTACTCTAAAGTTGTCGGGTGCCATATTATCATTCGGATCTTCGATCAATGTCTGTCCATCGAACGGCTTGAACGTTTCCTCTAAGTGATCGGCAAATAATTCTGCTTTCTTTTTGTCTTCTTTTGTCCATTTCCCGTTAGCTTTCCTAATTGGCGGCGAGTGCATTACAGGTTTCCTTATGGACTTTAAGGCTTTCCATAGAGAGTAGTTTGAATACTTATCAGCGGTCAGACCCTCGAGGAAAGTAGAAGTCTCGTGATTTTTTAGGTCCAGCAGCACATTTTTTAGCTTGTTACAAAGATGGTTCAGATAAGTTTTATCCAGTGGCGCGCGGGATTGTTGTCATCTCTTGCGCGCTCTCCTCTTTTCTCGTATGAGGTCTTCGATTTCAGGCTGGTATTTGAAATTTGAAAAATGCAGACTGTTTCAGAAAGGTTAGGTGAAGATATTTCTCATATCAAGACACATAAAAAGTATTTAAAAAATTTCGTTCGATTGCTTACAGTCTTAGGGTCATAATAGTTTCTTTTTTTATATAATTTCTAAACACATTCTGACTAGGTGGATGGTCGTCAAGACTAAATTGGAAGTAACGATGGTCTGAAAAAATGGCTCTTCAGAGACTCTCCGGTCCCTTACCAAGTTTCTTCCAACTCCACCCGGGTTAAACTCAAAAACTCTGTGGGGCGGAGTGTTGTCGTCCATCCGCTCTACATGTCCTAGCCATCTCAATCGTCCAATACGCAGTCTTTTGACTAGGTCGATGTCGCTGTACAGCTCATATAGTTCGTCGTTGAATCTTCTCCTCCAAAACCCGTCAACGCAATCGAGATTGAATATCTCACGAAGACTTTTCTCTCGAGACGACCAAGAATATCTTCATCCGCTTTTAATAAAGTCCATGTGTCAGGGCCGAAAAGTAAGACTAGGATGATCAGGGTATCATAAAGAGTCTTCTTTGAGATAGGGTTATACTGTTGAATTGCATTATAAGCAAAACAAAAAACAACGATTCGCAAGAGTTATTCTTCGTTTGATTTCTGCGCTGGTGTCGGTTTCAGATTTTATAGCAGAGCCAAGTTAGACAAAGCCTCTTACTACCTCGAAGTTGTAGCTGCCCGCTCTGACGTTCTGTCCAATTCGCTGGTGTCTATTGTCTCTTTTTGCTCACAGCATATACTTGATTTCGGCCTCGTTTACCGCTAAATCCATTTTGACCGCTTCTGCTTCAATGCTTGCAAACGCACCGGTGACAGCCAGCTGAGTTCTTCCAATTAAATCAATATAGTCGACGTATGCAAGCGGTTGTTCGGACTTTCGATAGATTGTGCCTCTGGTGTTGGCTTGTGAGTTCCGCACAATCTGTTCAAGTACAATATTACAGAAATCACATGACAGCACATCACCTTGTCTAAAAACATTTTTGATATCGAAGGTCTCGGTGAAGTCATTACCAACCTTGATGGAGCAGCGAGCGTCTTCCATCGTCATCCTGCACAGACGGACAAGTTTGGCAGTTATGTCAAAATTAGAAATTGCTCTATATAGCTCTTCTCTATAGATGCTGTCATAGGCGGCCTAATTAGTGCTAATCCGGCTGTTGATAAAGGGTTTCAGTCGTTCACACAATATCATAGAAAAGACTTTGTAAGCAATGTTGAGAAGACTGATGTCTCTATAATTGGCGCAACTGACGGGGTCTCCTTTCTTGTGGATCGGGCGAACGATGCTGAGATTCCATTCATCAGGCATACACTCGTAATGCTTTTTCACTGCATTGAATCGTGCTACTCGTTGAACTTTTTAGGTTAATGGATCTCTCCAGGGCCCATCACATTAGTATACCATACGTTGTGATTCCGTAATGATAATAGTGGAGAATAGTTATGGGGATTTCTGGAACGGCAAACGCTTTGCATTAGTTTTAATCATATTTAAGGATAAGATCTGCCACAAAGTTGGGTGTGAACTGATAGGCAAATAACTGATCACTTATCTGTTAGTCGACGTTTTCCACATTATTCTTGAATGTCCGCGAGAGCTTCAGAAAGCAATCCAAACAATTTATCAGTACGCAAGCGACAAAACATTGCTGATTGACATCTATCTGCGCTGCATCCTGCCTTTAAGTTTGGAGCAAAAATAGGTTTCTGGCTGCTAAGTTCTAATTGAATGAATGCCATTGTAACCCGCACTTTCTGAAATGGATTTTATGTTTTCTTAGAACTACGGGGCAGCCAACATGTAGGTTAGATAGTTAAAATGTTTGTATTACCGTGCTATGAAAACGAGTTTTAAATTCAATTTTAAAAGTTCCTTTCCAGTTACATTCGGTGCTTTTGGAATATCTAGCGGGTCTTATATATACAGAGTTATAATTTTTGGGGAGGAATTTTTTTGATTGTTTAAATCTGCCACATTGACAAGATACAAGAACTTGAAACCAAAATTATTATTAGCCTGTGTGGTCCGATATTGGCGTCAAATATTCCATCAATATCTGTTCTGTTTTCTTGTGGTAATTTCAATGTTTATTGATGACATAAATCCAAATCTCATCTAGTCTTACATCCCAAATCAATAAGTGTATGACATTTGATTGAGGAATTCCAAAGAACGCCATAAAACATAAATCAAAATCACGTTTTTCGGTCCCACAACACCGTAATTGTAATTAAGTTCAGGTTCCATTTCTTAAAAAAATTTAATTTTCGAAAATAGATCGTTATAAAAGAAGGAGAATAAAATATAAAATTTCTTTGTTTCTATACTGTTAAATGGCTGCGATAAGATCTTAATGGACATATCAGATACTGTTCTAAATTTTTACGAGCGATTGAGTTTTTTTTTTTTTTCTGTTCACCTTGTTCGATTTTTGTTTTATAATGATGGCCTAGACGACATGGGTCATGTATGGAAATAGATGGTAAATAGCGAAATTAAATTTCGAGCAAACATGATTCATCATTTAATTTACATTTGGAGTGGTCTCTGTCACTTACATACTTGATTTGGATTCTTAATTCAGGCATCTGTTTGTGGTGGCATTTGGTTCCTAAAACTATAATAAAAGCAACTACTAATTGTGTGGATGGCAATAAAGAGTAAATACTAAATAAAATTAAAATTTGTTTTGTTTTTGTCATGGAACGACATTTGGTGGTATAATTAAAAGCACGTGTAAATCTAATTAATTTATTTATATTTGAATACAAATGTGGGCGTTGATGGCGCATTAAATCTAATTAGGAACATTCACCTGTATGTTAAAATATTTGAAAATTGAGAGGGAAAAGCAGTGTACTAAAATTAGCGGTACCATATAGGTGGGCACATATGTAATAAATCGATTCAGAGCTCTATGAATCACTTTGATTGATTAATAGAATGAATTCACGTTTCCCTTTTATTGCATTAAGTATCAGATTTTTTATGATATATTAGACTGCGACTATAGGCCAAAGGGTTTCAGCTGAAAATCAAGCATTTTAACCTCTACATATGCTTTGTGAGACAAACGCACCCGAATGCGTATCATTCGCCCTTGTTGGGGCACATCAATTTCTAAAAAAAAAATTTGAGAAGTCTATTTTAAGGAAAGGGGATTTGTTTCTTGAGAGAAATTATCCATGTTGGCTTTACCTAATCTGTTTAGATTCCAAAAATGGTATTTATCAAATTTCTACTTTCTAGGTCAAAGTCTAAAAGAAGTAAAATTAATAGAGATGAGCTGGCATTCGTCGTAACTAACTTTCAATGATACTTTTAGAGACTTACCATTAGATAATGCTTACCTCTGTTAAAAGCTTTGTTCGTTATACTTTCTATGTGGCGCAAGGCAAACGCAACCAAGAAATATTTAATATCAACAATTAATGTCCTATTCCTTTGAATAGTGAGGCTTTATAAGACTAAAAGTGATTAGGAAAGGATATCAAAATTCTTCAGAACAAATAATCAAGAAATTCTTGTATCAATTGATGTCCCGTTGAATATAATTTTAAACCAAAGAATAGGTGGACGTGTCTAATTTATTTACTAATGTCCGGTATCCGCTTGTGGGTCTTAGGGCCTCTACTACGCCTACGGGCCATCGTGTACGATTTATGGCAATGTGCCTCAGCTCTCCCCAACTTTTCCTCAACAACTGTGCCTCTTCTCGACTATTCTGCGCCATTTTCTCCTCGAACCGCCAGGTATTCTGCCATCCTGCGCTAAAGGGTTCCGATACATAGCATGTTTCGCTATAGAACTATCTGTCACCTTTTCGGAACGTGTGACCAATCCACTGCCGCTTTCGTCGTTGGATGGTTACACCTATTGATTCCAGACCCGTTCTCTCGTAAAGATGTTCGTTAGAGATACTATTGGGCCAGAAAATCTTTAAGACATTGCATAGGTGATAGTAGTGGTCACTTTTCACGAGCTGCATCCGTATAACAGCATGGATTGAACGTTGGAGCTTGGTATTCAAACTGATTGCATTGCTTCGCCATATTTTGGACAACGTACCCAACGCTTACTTTGCTTTGCCGATTCTGTTGGCTGTATCCAGATTTTTTTTTTTTTTTTATTTTAGAAAGGAAACCCAAATCCCAGAGCACTCAGACTCTCTCTGGTCCATTGTACTACCAGGCAGGAACCGTTTTTTGGTGCAGTGGTTGGAAAACGTCGATGTAATTCGTTTTCCTTTATTTCCTCGGGTGACTGATGATTGCTGTTCCCCGCTGGGGCTTGAACCTGCACACATCGGTTAACGAGCAAACCCACTACCCACTGCACCACTGCCGCCCCTGCTGTATCCAGATACTGGAGGAGTAGAGGATTACTCTCTTTACCGGTTGCCCAGCAATGCATATTTGAGCCGATGAGTTTGTTCCGAAGCTTATAATTTTAGTTTTGCCGTATTTTCAACCCAACGATGCCTCCCTCTCCACATCTGCTGCCATTTGGTGGAGGTCCATACTTCTGTGAGAGAGTAAGCATACATCATCAGCGTAGTCAAGATGTTGGGATGTAAGAATCTATCAAATTCCTCCGTTTCCCGTCGACAAAGCTGCACGGAGCACATCGCAAGCCACCAATAGAAATAGTAATGGTGAAAGAATACAGCCTTGTCTTACTCCACTTTGGATTTCAAATTCCTTAGACTACCTCCCTCTACGCAGAACGTAATATTTGAACGCTTCATATGTAGCTTTGATAATAGCAATTAATTTATCGGGAATACCTATCCTGCGTAAGGCGCGCTAAATAAACTCCCTGTTCACACTACTGAACACCTTCTCAAAATTGATGAACAGCAGGTGAAGGGGCGATCGATATTCAACGCACTGTTAGATGATAATCTACATATTGTTTATGGGGTCTACACAGGAGGATCCAGAGTGTGGACGTCGAGTGTGGTTTGGAGATGTTGTTTTATTTGCTCCAGGATGATTTAAGTTATTACCTTCGCTACAGCAGCCAACACGCAGATACCCCTCCAGTTTTCGCACTCCAATAAATTTCCTTTCTTATGAAGTTTGACGATCATTCCCTTTTTCCATTCGTCAGGAAAAATCTCAGCTTCCCAAGCTCTCTCTATAGGTGGATGCAGAAGCTCAGCCGATGTGTTTGGTGCTGTTCGTAAGAGCTCTGCGGACATGCCGTCAAGTCCTGCCACCTTGTTGGTTTTAAGTGCCTTGATCGCGATAGTGATCTCATCCTTACTGACAGTCGAGGTCCGTATTCGGGCATTTCTTACCACAGGCACCTCAGTCTGATTTGGAAGCATATCAATTACGAATATGCGGCTCAAAACCATGGCAAAACGATCCTTTCATCTCTTGAGTTGGTACTCATCAGAAATGAGCAAGGAACCGTCTAAGCTTTTCACTGGGTTTTGGCTGGAGCTGTGACCACCTTTTATCCCTTTGGTGAATCTGTAGACGAACCTACTGTCGCACCTCCGTGCAGCTTCTTCTGCTTCTGTAGCCAGCGCGTTGATGTAGTTGGGCCTCTCACGTCGCAACCTTGCAGCAATTCTTTTGTTTTGGTAACTACAGAAAAGATCCGATGGGCCAAGCGCAGCTTCAAACGCTTCAAGTCCCCAGGACCTGACGGTATTATTCCAGCAGAAATTCAGCAATGTGACGACATTGTGCTTCTATGGCTCAAAGTCATCATATCAGGATGTCTAATCTGGTCTATATTCCCAAACTATGGATCGAGGTTGAAGTCATTTTCATACCTAAGCCAGGAAAAAGCTCGCACGTGGAACCAAAAGATCTCCGGTCTATCAGTCTATCGTCCTTTCTACTTAAAACTTTAGAAAGGTTAATTGATATCCACCTTGGGCAAAGTATTAGCACAGCTTTGCTCTCGTTGTCCCAACATGCGTACTGCAAAGGCAAGTCGGTTGAGATAGCCTTACATTCGCTTGTGCGCATCATTAAATAATCTTTTAACATTAAAGAATACACGGTGACTTTCCTTGACATTGAGGGAGCATTTAACAATGTCAAATCAAAGGCGATTACCGACGCAGTTGCAAATCTGAAGGTGGATACTTCGCTCCGATTGTTGATCAATCAATTGCTTACATGCAGGATTATTAACACAGAGCTGGGCGGAGCATCGGCCAGAAGAATTGCCCGCTGCGTTACACTCCAAGTCTTCACTGGAGTCTTGTCACCTCTTCTGTGAAACCTGGTAATAAATGAGCTACTTGTGGACCTGGATACGTCATGCCTATACTGATGATTTTGCTATTGCTGCCTCCGGAAAGTACCCAGACACCCTCGGGGAAATCCTCCAATATGCTCTCCTTCGGCTCACTAGATGGGCCTCCAAATGCTAATCCCCATAAAACGGAACTCGTTCTCTTCACGAGGAAACATAAGGTTCTCCTCATAGACCCTCCTATGATAAATGGTACCAGTCTCACCTTCACTGATAACGCAAAATATCTGGGTCTTATTTTGAATAGGAAATTGAACTGGAAAGCCAATGTACTTAAACGCCTTAGGAAAGCCAATGAAGCTCTCTATTTCTGTAAAAAGGCTATAGGTAGGAGCTGGGGTATAAAACCTTAAATCACTCATTGGCTGTACGTGTCCGTTATCAGGCCTAACCTACTCTATGGCGTGATCGTATGATAGCCTGATCTTGACGGGGCTGTCCGCCTCACTCAACTAGCTAAGGTGCAAAGATCTGCATGCATTTGCATCAATGGTGCACTGAGAACTACTCCCTACGCGGCACTGGACATTTTGTTCAACCTGCTAACCTTAGCAAAGCTAAGCAAAACCCCTAAAGGTCCCGGCACTAGCGTACAGAAAATGGCAGACGCAGGCAAAGCCACGGGTAGGGGTGCTCGTCTCGGCGAAAGCGTGGGTGCATCAGGTGCTCGCCCTTCTACCAAGAAGCCTCAAACCGGAGGTATTACCCGCGCACAAAATCTGGGTGATGCGCGTGCTGGAACTTCTAAAAGCTCTAGCACCTGCGGACAGAAATTGGCTGACGCGGATAAGACCCTCGGTAAAAAGCAATACGGATCGAAGGAGCGAAGGGAACAGATTCTGTATAGTGAAACTGCTTCCTTCGTTCTTACGTTACGAATCGCAAGAGCTGACAATGATCACAAGATGACCAACGCGGAGTGCAAACACTGCGAAGATCGTTTGTGGGAGCTGGCTTCGGTAGCAAATGCCTGCATTCCAGTGGAGGGCTGTGCGTTAAAGAGCCGAACCTTCATGGTGAAGTGCTCCTCGCAGCAAACCCTTGAATGGCTAAGCAATGCGGCGCCGAAAATACCACCCTTGGGGACCACTTCCTTTGTGGTTCTCATGCCTATCAAGAGAACGCGCGGTATTTGCTTTATCCCGGGAAAACTCAGGAAAACGGCGGATGTGCTGATGCGTCTCCGCACCCAGAATCCTGGCCTCGACACGAGCGAATGGTTCGTCTACTCTCACGGCAAGTGCAAGAATCGGGAAAATGTGGAAGGCTCTTCGCTTGTTGTGGGTTTAGATCTTGGCTCTGTAGAGGTCTTGAAGTCCAGGTATGACATGCGTCCTTACCAGCATCTTGGAAGGATTCATTTCCGCTTAATTTCCAAATGAATGCAAGTAATGGGCAAAAACCACCACATTATCTATGATATTTTCGCAGATTAACCTGTATCACTCCAAGGCTGCTACCGCTCTCTTAAGTAGTAGGCTTTCTGTGGTGCGTACAAAACTCCACATAACATCTATCCAGGAACCATATGTATGAAACAAGCGCATATGTGGACTTGGGGGTGTTCGTGGAGTAACGGTGCTATATGACGAGCGATCTGAAAGACCGATAGCTTGTCTAATTGTGTCGAATTTCCTCTCAGTAAGCAAGCTTGGACAATTTTGTGGTCAAGACTTGGTTGCTGCAGCTGTAACCTACGAAACAAACGAAAGTTCGTTGCGTCGGCTTATTTCCCTTATCATTCGGTAATGCCTCCACCACCGAAGGCGGTTGCCGAACTCATAAAGTATTGTGACACTCGGGAGACCGGACTAGTCATATATTTTTTTTTTTTTTTTTTTATAATTTGAGCGCACTCAAAGGGTTATGAATACCTTTAACATGTTTACACACAGTGCGGGCGTTGGAAAGGATGGATAGAGAAAGAGAGAGAAAGATTTTTGGTGTAGTGGTTCTTGAAGCTCAGTTGTTTATGCTTCAGCTATTCTCCGGGGGTGGCGTCCAGATAACTGGGGAGATTTTTGTTACTATTGTCATTGCTTCTGATTCACAGTACTTTTTTTCCCGATAATCGATGTCAAGGGCAAATCATCATCAACAGAGCGAACAATTTTTCCAGCCACA
Source organism: Brachypalpus laphriformis (assembly GCA_945910035.1). Classification (NCBI taxonomy): domain Eukaryota; kingdom Metazoa; phylum Arthropoda; class Insecta; order Diptera; family Syrphidae; genus Brachypalpus; species Brachypalpus laphriformis. The sequence goes on from OX246756.1 coordinate 138,277,328, forward strand.
TGACCAAGCTACTATCAGTGTTATGCCTTCGCAGTAGTGTTCACACAAGCTTTTCGCAAATGCTCGGACTGACTTTGTATATTTCATGAGAAATAAATAAATGCTGCGGTTATAGTCCTCAAAAGAGGTAAGCCGACCAAACCGGTGTCACTCAGACGGTCTGATGGCAAGTTTACTGAGACGAAAGCGGAAACTTTTAGTCTTCTGCTGGAGACTTACTTTCCTGGTAATCAGATAATCACTAGGTCGCAGTTTGGCCCGCTTACCCGGGCTGAGCTTGATCTAAGTCAGAAAACTCGGCGCAGCTGGTGTACTGCATCAGCCGTGGTAACAGTTGAGGCCATCAAATATGCTGTGGCATCTTTTGATGGTTTCAAATCGCCTGGCACCGATGGAATATATCCAGCTATGCTGCAACAGGGTATAGATCAGCTATTGTCAACTCTGAAAAGAATTTTCACCGCTGGCTTGGCGCTGGCATATATTCCTACACCTTGGCGGACAGTCAGAGTAGCTTTCATACCGTAAATTGGTAAGGAAGACTATTCGCTCCCCAAGAGTTTCAGACCTATAAGTTTGACATCCTTCTTACTGAAAAGTATGGAGATACTGGTAGAATTTCACGTGCGCAAAGCTGCTTTGAAACTGCATCCACTGTGAGAGATGCAGCATGCCTATCAGCGTGAGAAATCCTGTGAGACCGCACTTCAATATTTAGTGGCCAGAATTGAATGCGCGCTTGATAGAAGAGAATACGCGATGGGTATCTTCATCGACATTGAGGGTGCTTTTGACAATGCGACTTTTGACTACATGTGCGACTCTGCCAGACAACACGGGGTAGATGAAACATTAGTGTTGTGGATTAAAGCAATGCTAATGAATAGAACTTTGGTAGTGGATGCGGATTGTGGCCAATATGTTATGACAGGGGTAAACAGGGGCTGTCCGCAAGGTGGCGTTCTGTCTCCATTGTTATGGTGCATGGTGGTCGACTCTCTGTTGAACACTCTTAATAGTTCTAACGTCTACTTTAGCCGTACTTTCTGTCGGGCCATGCCTGGCGACGGTCTGTGCTAACGCGCAGGCGGCGCTGGACATGATCGATGAATGGTGTACTAGGAGTGGGCTGTCGGTGAATCCTCTTAAAACTGAGGTTGTTCTTTCTACGAGAAGGAGGATTTTGACCGGTCTGACTCAGCCAGTGCTAAAAGGCGTCACCGTTCGCATTTCCAATGAAGCCAAGTATCTGGGAGTGATTTTAGATAGGAAACTTCATTGGTCTAAACACGTCGAGTCGAAAACATCTAAGGCGCTCTCAGTTTTCTGGCAGTGTAAGGGTGCTTTTGGCAAGACTTGGAGCTTATCACCTAATAAGGTTCTCTGGATCTACACGGCTATGATAAGACCATTCCTCGCATATACGTCGGTTGTTTGGTGGAAGGGGCTCTCGCGTAAATATGTGGTTGCTTTTTGCGCGAAACTCCAAAGAACGGCTTGTCTCGGCTGCTCGGGAGCTTTTCCGAGTACGCCTGGCTCTGCTCTAGACGCTTTGCTGAACTTACCTCCCCTTAATACTTATATCATGGGTTGCACTATCAAAGCCGTCCATCATCTTAGGCGGGGCGGTTTTTTGTATATGTAGTCATATTTTCACGGATGGTTCCAAAACCAGTCAAGGGGCTGGCGCTCGGGTCTTCGCGGAAGTCGACAACATTAGACTTCACATCTCATTAGGCAAATATGCGTCTGTTTTCCAAGCGGAAACTTATGCAATCCTAATGGCCATAAACTCTGTTGTGAAGAACAGGTGGAAGGACGTAGCATTTGCGTCTGTAGTGACAGTCAGGCTGCGCTTAAGGCCTTGCTTAACCCTTTAACCACTTCCAAAATAGTTCGTGAAACCAAAAACTCTTTGAATTCGGTCGCAAGGCTGTCTCTGTCTCTTATCTAGGTCCCAGGTCACACTGGGATCTTGGGGAACGAGATTGCTAGACAAGGCTCAGAGGAGGCTTTCTCAGGTCCCGAACTCGCGTTGGGTCTTCCAGCATGCTCGGTTAGGGTTTCCATTGACGATTGGGTCTCTCACGAGCACAATTGTGTGTGGCATAACTCTCCAGGATGCAGGTTGACTAAGCGCATGCTCCTGGACGTCTGTAAGAAATCAGTGCCATTCTTGCTGTCCCTCAGCAGAAAAGACTGTAGACAACTTATCGGCGTCTTGACAGGCCACTTCACTTTTGCCAAGCACCTTAACGTGTTAGGCTTAAGTGACACTACAATCTGCGACGCTTGTGGAGAGAGCGACGACACCGCAAAACATTATCTCTGTGAGTGTCCGGCCTTTGCTCATATTAGGTGGCAGATCTTCGGTGCGGATGTGGTGAGTGCTGGTACTGTAAGCTCCTCATCACTGAAGTGCTTGCTTGGCTTTCTTAGAAAGACAAGGAAATTCCAATAAAATGGGTAAATCAGGGTTTGCTCTCTGGCAGTACAATGGACCAGTTGTGTCTGAGTGCTCCAGTTGAGTGTTTCCTATCCCGATAAAAAAAAAAATCGTAAACGGGAAAATGTGGCTTTATTTTTATATTAATATGGAAATAAGGCCATATTTTTGTTTTTCCTTTTTCCATAAATATGGCCTTATTTCCATGGTTAAATGTGGTTTAATTTCCAAGTTGTGTTGGAAATAAGGCCCGTCGGGTGTTATTTCCATTTGTCCATGTTAATAAGGCCACATTTTGAATATGGCCTTATTTCGTAGGGCGCTATTTCACGTCACCGTGTGCATAGGATCTATCAAGCTGCAGCAGAATATTTGTTCTGTCCAAATCAATTTCTGCCCATTGTTCGCACGCAATCACTCCTCGTGCTTTGGTTGGTCTCGTTTATCACTGTCATCAACCGTGTTGAACAGATTTATTGTCGGTGACAGTATAGAGTTGTCAGTCGCACTGTTTCTCGCAGCTGATCCTAGTCTTTCCAATTCGTCTGCTGTCTCATAACGTTCTATATTGCTATGTGGTGGTGGCCATGGCGAAGTAGAAACTTCGTCAATTGCCACGCTAATTATTAACGGTTCAAATCCTGATGTCAGCGAGCAACTATTTATTTATTTCTCATGAAATATTATATATAAAGTCAGTCCGATCAATCGCAAAAGCTTGTGTGAACACTATTGCAAAGGCATAATACTTCGCTCTGTTGCTTAATTGATATGCCTATGCCATCAGGTAGTCGGAAAAAAATACTGTGAATCAGAAGCAAACACAAAAGCAACAATAATCTTGCCCGTTATCTAGACGCCAGCCCCGGAATTTTTCTGAACCATAACATCTGAGTTTCATAACTACAATACTACACCAATCCTTCTCTCTCTCTCTCTCTCTATCTTTTCCAATGCCTGAACTGTGTGTAAACATTTTAGGGGTATTCATAACCTCTTAAGTGCTCGCAAATTATAAAAAAAAAGATATCTGGAAACCCAGTTTGACTCTGTGGTGACGCCTATTTGTGCAATCATTTCTTAACCGCTGTTTATTTAATTGTACTTTATCCCATGGACTCCAGAGTAGCTTTCATTATCGCTTTCTCTACAACAAGGATTTTTACCTGTAATACATTATTTCAATTCAATTCAACTTTATTGAGACTTTGTTTGATTACATAAATTACATTGGATGGAATATTTACAGAGTTGGATAATTAATGTAGTTATTTAAAATTTTACAAGGCACTTTCTTCGTGAAAGGAACTAATAAAAATGTATGGTAACAATGCAACTGTGCACCGTGGCGTAAGTGGTTAGTGTGTCGGATCACTGCGCGTGAGGTTCCGAGTTCGAATCCCAGAAAACACCAAAAAGTTTTTTCACGGTCCCATCTCTCGCGAACGTCTGACAAACATCCGAGAGTATTGTTGTCCCGAAAAAGCTTCTCAAATCGCCGTTCGGATACGGCACTAAACTGTAGGTCCCTTCTATGAAAAATATAACGCACACAACATTAGTGGTTGCGAAAAGCTATTCCCTGGCACTTAAAGAGCTGTTGCGCCAAATATATACATAATGCAAAATAAAATGGACAGTGTCTGCTTAAATGACACTACTACTTGTAAGACATTACATGTACGAGTATTCGACAGAATACAGTGCTTTTGAGTAGAAATCTGCTCCTGCGCAAGATTCCATTTTTGAGCCGCCAGTGTAGGACGTATTTACACACTATTTGACTGTCAGTTCTTCCTGCTTGGAAATAGAATCGGTATGTTCATATTGAAATCATAGTCGTGGGTGATGTAGTTATTCTTGTGTTGTTTCAAATGTCACTGCATGTCTATACGTAGCTTGTCTCCACAAAGCCAATTCTCTTAATCTGACAGCCACTTTTGCTGTATAGTTATGGATGCATAAATTCAGGGTAAAATAGTAAAACATCATTATATCCTCCCTACTACAGGTGCACTTCTCCATGTACGTATAAACTGGCAACCTTTTAAATTTGGTGAGATTTTCCATATACTTTTTATTTTTTTACTTTTTTAGCAGTCCACCAGACCCATGTATGATGATATACGGTTCCAGTCCCCATTTTTTTCCTATAGGACCTTCTGCAGGCGTAAAAAGCTTTTAGTTATTTTTTAGTTCTTTGATTGCAAAGCGATTTTAAAACAATAATATGTACAATTATAGCGAACCTTTAAATTGTGTCCATTTGTACTTCAATCTACAGTGTAAGCGGCTAAGCAGATTTTCTTCAAAACATCACATCTGGGGTCTGTAAGTCTATACCCCAAAGATATATTTGAATTTTGTTCATTCTAATCAAGATTTAGAATTAACGGTAAATAATCAAAATATAAAAGATAGTAATTTTTTTCGAAAACTTTTTGGTTGGTTTATAAAAACCTACCCTCAAAACGACTACTTGTCAGTCGAATTGGATAAAAGTTAACAAATAAACAATATATGACTTAACGATAGGGCGTCTAAAACTTTAAAGAAGTATTGTTTACTTTTTCTAAATGAATTAAAAAAAACGAATATTATCAATTTTATTATACTAACACAGATTTAAAATCAACAAACAAACACCACACATGTGCAAGTACGTACACCCCAGTTGTACCCTTTATTTTTATGACTAATCAGTGCAGTAACACACTTTCCTAAGTCGCACTTAAGTATCAAAGAGATACGCCGATCTGTAAATTACTCAGTTTACATTATGACCACCGCGCATACCTAGTGTTTGAGCAGCATTAGTATTTGTTATTGCTCAGCACTACACTGTATCCAGAATCGGGTGCAAAGGAAGAAGAAGTTAACACACTTCCTATAATGTGTGGTCGGTTGTCCTAGTAAGCAGCCGTGATTCTCACAGTGTTTGTACAATTATTAGAACAACATAAATGTTTTTATTGTGAGTTTTTTTTTCTCGCGCATTACCTTTCGGTGCCTTTTATTGGATGAGCTCAGTTTAGTAAAGTACTTGGAGATCCTGTTAAGGTAATTGGAATTAAGCTGTTTTCCTTATTTATATAGAATATAGACTGATGATCTTAAATTCTTTGTAGGAGTAAAGTAAAATCTCATAAATAAAATGAGAAATGTGGTACCGAAGTTAAGTGTTTACTGAAGTTCACCAGCCCCCAGCTGTGTTTAGAGATACCATGATGGAGGCATCGATTACCATCATTACCGTCATCGGACTTTGTGGGTGATAAAAGTCCCGCACGAAAGACTCATTGCCAATAGAGAGAAAGGCTACATAATTAAAGACTGACTATTTGATTTGGTTATGTCTGAATACTATCTCCATAGCGCAGGTTCGAAGTAATCATATGTTTGCACTTCAGTATGTTCATGCATCTCTGTCTGGACATTTCTTTTTCCTCTCGAGTATATACCAACAACGAACACCCAATCACGAAGTAGTAAAATCTAATGATCATGCCCTAATATGATAAGTAGCCGAAGAGATTTCTGGTGAATCGTTGCCAATTCCAATTGTACACACACAGCGATCGATTGCAGGTGGATTCGCGAGGACAACGCGACGGTACTTTTCTTTTAAAATGCAAACGCATTGAGTTGGTTTTTCGTTTTATTTCGAGCCAAACTTAGCATATTGGCTGTAAATGGATTTTAAAACCTTACCTAGATAATCTGGGGATAGATACGAGTACATTCGACGCGACAATAAATGGAAATGATTTCGAAAATAACAAAACGGCAATAGAGACTATCTGAGTCTGTTTTGTACAAAATAAAAAAACCAAAACACAAAAATTTCGTTGCCTTCTTTTTATTTGTGTCGATATTTTCTCCTATTTTCTGTCCAAAGTCATTTATGGTTAAGTCACGAAGGAATAATTTGTTTTATGTTAATGCGAACTGGTAGCAAATGAATTGGAATTTAATTTGAGTCCATCTCTTCTTCTTCCTGCCATATAAGAGGAGTGTATGAGGATTTGTTGTTGTTGTGTTTTTTGTTGGTTGTGGAGTCGGTGTATTTATTCACAATGTCGGCAAATCGATGTGCAAATCCCTACAGAAAGCATGCGAATACTTTGTTTTTACTGCGCATAGCGTAGCCGAGGGGGTACAGGTACTGGGTACATGTGTGGTACTCTCCGTTGAATTGCAGATATTTTTTTTTGCCTCTTCCTTTACATATCTATCTGCCACTGATTAAAAGTCGGTTGTGTAGTAAGAAAAAGTACTTCAGTATGTACATATGTATGTACACGTATGTTTGACTAAAGGAATATGCTCAAATATGTATGCGTATGGAAGAAGGGTGTGTAGTTTTTAAACTCAAATTAGCCATCTGGACCAAGAATTATAACAACCGTAATGATTGAATTGATAGATAGAAAGTTCTCCCCGATGATATGCCCTTAGACAAAGATTCGTATGTCCATTATGATATCACTATGAACCAGCGATTACGATTGCTCCCTACTTCTGAAACCATATAATCCTTCTGATTTGTTAGGTTATCTCAGTGGGTTTTGTATGGTAATGTGTTAACATAGAGTGTTATGAGCCGGGATCACTCCGCTGAGGGAAGATAAGGATTTCCTGTATTTGTATATGAAACTTGTTGTACCACAAGTGTTCAAGGACATTCATCTATTGTTTGACTCTATTAGAGATTTGTTACCTGTTCACCAAATGGTTGGTTTATTTTGAGTTTAGAGTCGAGTCTCTTCTCTTCCGTTCATCAGCCCTTGCATTTGCTAGTATATATCGTTCTTTTTTTTCTGCATGGCTGTCGATGAAAACGATGATATTTTCTCCTGGTAATATTGCCTTCATCACATACAGGTGGTTATTGTTACTGCTTTAACCTCCACTTCGAAAATACTACTGTGATTTGGAAGCCGGATGAATTTGGATATTCCCAGTGAAATGCCATGTGATAAAGCCTTTTATTTTGTCGGTGTAAGTAAATAGACTCTGCGATATAGGCAAAAGAAGAACATTAGGAGAAAAAGTGTATTTCGTTGTCTCTCTCGTGCTTGCCCCACGTTCATTGGAGATACATCCCATACTATACACAATTTTTGAGTTTGGATATGTTATCTGCGCAGTATTTTAGCAGAAATTTCCTCCCATGCAGATGCCTAGAGTATTGGGCACAAAGCCTAGAATTGTTGCACTAGCTTAAATGTGTCCATCTATAGCATTTACATGCATCAGGTACTTAACAAATTACATTGGACCGTTAACATGCCCCTTTTGTCAGCTCTTTGTACCGACCAAGCCTTATGTAGCACGTCCAAGTAAGCAGAGGCTACAACTTGACCGACATTCAATGTGTAGGGCGCTTCAGTTCTTTTACTCTTTTCTGTCCGGTATTAGGTGATTGAAACCATAGCTGAAATACCTTGCAGAAAACCTTTAGTGTCAAGGAGTATAGTCTTTGCACTGTCGTTGTACTGTAAGACCGAATTCGTTGTCGAAGCTAATGAAGTATGCTCTTTGCTGCTGCACAGGCTTTTCGAGTAACAGCCAATGGTTGTTACCTATGACGTGCAGCCTTCTTGTATGAGCAGAGAGTAGCTACAGAATTCATAGCACGTTCAACAACAATTTGCTTACATGTTAGCCTTCTGACCTCAGCCCCAGATAGTTTACGATGTTTGAAATACTCTGTGTAGAGTACTTGAGCTTTGAAAGTGTTATGCTTGAAATTCTATGTTTATATGTGAATCAGACTAATTCTATTTTAGCCGAATTGACACTTAGTCTACAGTTTTGAATCCATGAGATTAGTTTAGCACGCACCCCACATTCGTTGTTTTATAGGGTTAAGAGTTCATTTAGAACCAGGCCCTCAAGCAAAATATTACACCTTCCTGTGGTGTGCCCCGCTAAGGATGAGAATTATCAAGGATGCATTTATGATGAACAATTTTTCAATAGAACTAAAATGATGCAATAGATGTTCGAGCGCATTTCTATTGGTTTATTCTTTTGATATGCATGTTGTGATTTGGATAGTCTGTTGATATCCACAAAACTTTTGATATAAGGATCTAACATTCCGTCAAAGATTATAAGGAGAAAAGAGGTTAAGCATATTAGTCTGAGATCTCTATGACGACATTTTTCCTGATCTTAGTAGAAAGACCACTTTTAGCTTCGGCGGTGTACGGTCCCGACTGTGAAGGAAATCTTTAAGGCGAATTTCAAAACAGATATGTCCTTAGCTTTTTCAATCCAGGCAGGAAAAAATGCCCACCGGCCCTGGGTACCTGCTTGAAGCCACAAGCGTATGTGTACCTACATATGCACTTAAAAACGGAATGTTTGCCAGAGAAAGGCTTACTCCCAGCCACGTGGATATAAGTATACGTACGTCCGCGGCAAGAAGAATTTCCATCAAACTCCATATTCGTCTATCTCTAGGGTCATAATTCGAGCCAAAGTCGAAATATTTATTCCAATTATAATTTGTAAACGAACAACATAGGGGTGCAAGTACGTGCAATCGTGTTGTGCACTTCATCTTGCATATACTCACACATTTTTGCCACATAACATTTTAATGATTTAATGTCCTTTTTCAGGATAAAAGTACAGAAAGCATTCGGGAAATCTATTTACAAGTTTTACATCTCATTACTTTCTTCTGAGGTTTTATCTAATTTTCTATTTAAATTAATGGGTTAATGCATGTATTATAAATCCTTTTCGGTTAAAACTTCTTACTATCGCGCTTGTAATAGGATTTCTTGAGTCCTTAGGTGAAAACCTCTTACACGATACCCGCCTAAACGCACTCTTTATTTACAAAATATTTATACTGATGTTAAATTTACTCGAAAATAACAAATATAATTGTACTTTGCAGGTAAGCTATTTTCTGAAATAATTTAATCAAAAATTAATTAGTTTCTCAGGCTTTTCTTCCTCCTTTTTATGCGCTTGAATTAATTTAAAGCTCAAATAAAAACAAAACATTCCTATGCCAGAAGACATTCAGTATATTAACAATTACCATTTAATGACCATTCAAGTGACCCCAACTCAAGAAATGTAACTAAAAACGCAACATTTAATATCAATTAAGGTCTGCGAAGACGAATCAAGAGCAAAAACCATCACGACGAACCTTCGTCCATCCATTCACTCCTCACACTGCGATCCCCTTTCTCGAATCGAGCACAACGGGTGAACATTAATTCCATACCACCACCTCACTGATTACCACTAATTGTTTCTTTTCCTTGCCAATGAACTGCATCATATTGTATTTGCGCTTCTGCATCCAGCAACCGTTTAAAAAACAATATCACCACCTGCATACGTGTATGTGAAAGTGACCCCACATCCTAGGGTAATCGCTGCGAGGTGTACAAAACAACACGCCCCGCGGCAAAAAAAGCATAGAAAGGCAAGGGTTCTTTAATTAAGCCAAATGATTTCTATTCCAGAAGAAACGATTAAACACAGCACTGCAGCTGATGACCAGCAGTGATGGAACACATTTCGACGCATTAACATTTTCAAACATATAAAAAATATAAGACGCGGATAAAAAACAATCATGAATAAATCACTCGGGATGACCCCAAGTGTAGCATGGGTCCAGCACAACAGCACCGTCATTGAATGCGTGAATGGAACGTGTAATTTCCACATAATTGCAATTTCATAATACCTCCAACCAAGCGGTTGATAATTATTATTCCAAATGTTGTGACTGGTGGCGACGACGGCAGCACCAGCACTACCAACACTGTCCGCTAACCCGTGTGTCGCAAAAAGTAGCAAGAAAGAAGGCTGCAACCTCAACGACGACGCATCGTTGCAAACCGTGAGAGATTTAGGTCCCCTACTCCCGACTTTTTTATTCGGTGTCACTATGGGAGTGAAAAATATGAGGAAAAACTCATATCGCCAACCATGGTGGAACTGCTGTATTAGATAGCATTACTTTGGCTTAGGCTGAAACCAGGAGACATGTTGGAATACGAAGAAACATCGAACACCGATCCCCGAAATACACCGCACTGCGAGATAAATACCTGGCCTGCAAATCTAACTAACAATGGACCATCTAAATATGGTATGGCACGCATTTGATGTAAATGCAAAGTAATATCGAGACACAGTGTACCACTTTGCAGGCGATATTGAGTCTGTCCTTTCCCATCTGAACGCCCCCTTTCATCGAAGGTGATTGTGTTGCCGTTTCAACCCTCCCAGCTCCAGCAAATGGGTTCATTTGGACTGCTAGTGCCGCTGCTTCTCACCTTTTTTTTCGAGTGCGAGGGGAACTACGCGTGTGGGCTGATCTTTGGCGAAATGAATGGTGCATTGAAATTCGGATCGAAAGAAAGACTATGGGAAGAATTCTATATGCGGAAGACGACCGCCGAAGTTGGACCGAAACAATGCGCGCTGGGAACAAAATATTAGCTGCACGCTCAGAATAAGAGTTAGCCAGACATTTTCATCGTGCATAGTACAAATATCAAGTAAAACGCAGAAATCTATCGATGGTATCGATTTCGTATGGCACCACCACCACAACTACCATACAGATTAATTCAGACTACATGCTGCATGGAAGTTATTGTATCAGCTCTGCAAAGAGATCATATACATGCATACGTACACAATGCAGAATCAGTGGTGCAGAAGCAGGAGCGATCACTAACTTTGGTGCACACCAGTCGTCGATAGATAAGCGCCACAAGATAATATGCTGATTGGCATTAATAATGGATTATCACGAAGTCGACTGGTCACACCATATGGAAATTATTATTATGCCAGCATATTCGTCGAGTGTGTATATGAGTGGTTGTAAGTTGACTTTGTGTGCGGTATTGGTCTAGGCAAGGGCTACAACTTTCCAACAACAACGTTAGGAGCTGGAGCATAAAGTGTTCATATTTTGTGCCTAACATTTTGCAGCAATTTTTTGAGAGAGGCACAGAGGGAAAAAGAATCAGAATTCGTGTGGTTAATACACACTTCGAAGTGTCGGACAGTCGTGAGATGGATTTTAATGCAGTATTTGCTTGGAGGATCAACAAGTTGCACGAAATTCGGCTTTTGAAATGTAATTTTATGAAAAGGGTACTTTCTGACAGTAAGAGGATGTCGCTGTAGAAAATGTGTCTATGAAAAGCAAGAAACATTGTACGGGTGCGGTTGATGCACCCGAGTTTCCACGCCAACTCTTTTGTTTTATATAGAAGGTGTAGGGTCAACCTGTTACAAGATTGGACTCTTTTTGGGAACAATTTGATAAATTGGAGTAATATAGTGACTTTTTTCGTAATAGTTACAATGAACCTATATGTTAAATTCTGTTGTGAGAGGCATTCCCATGGTGATTTTAAAATACACGCAAATACGAACGTTGAGAAATGCAGATGTAAAACTAAACGCAGAAGTGAGGATGTTAGAGTATGTCATGACATATTAGCTTGTGACCTATAATAGAATAGAAACTAGATGTAGTAAAAAAATTTAAAGGACAGGATGAATTCAGCCTAATAACAGAACAAGCGGAAGTATTTAGAATAGGCTTATTTTCAATAGTGGACAAAAGTAAATGATCGAAGATGATGATAAGGATCGGAAGCTAAATCGATTTAAAAATCCATACGGTGGTAGTAACTGGGTGTAAAATCGTCTTTCTGTTTACATCAAACTTCATTCTGTAGTTTGAAATGCGCTGTTCTGTCAATATTTTGCTCAAGAATTGAAACATGCAGCCAACTAAATCAGTGCTTCCAGTATTAAATTACTTGGGTTAACTATACGATCCAAAAGCTTTATGTATAGCCGCCCGCGTTTTCAAACAAGCTAACAAGTTCTTATACCTACGCCTCTTTATTGTGACTATGAATTTTAGCTGATTCCTAACAAAAGAATGAACCAGTCCCAACTTTAAGCCTCCTAAATAAGGAAGAGAAATTTTAGTTTTATGACGAGCATATAAATTTATCTGATTGCCTTCTAAAAATAAAAGAAAAGAAAAATCGATTTTTATCAAAACTTCATCAAATTGGTTAAAATGTGTCTGATCGCAACGGTCTGTAGGTAGATCCAATAAATCAAAAGGTCAATATCATTCCATTTTAAAGAAATTTCTTTCGATTTTCCCTATTCAAAAGCCCGGCAGTGTAGGCCTTCACTCACAGCCTGTTTAACAAACACACATAACAGACTTAACACCCAAACAACCTGTAATAAAAATCCCCTATCTGGTCCGCGTCGCCTTTACACAACACTTACGAGGGTATAGATCCTCATATCTCCAATAATCAAATAATAAAAGTGCTCTTCTCCATGATGTGCACAAGGCAAACGATACCAGATCTCTGTGATTACGCTTCTAAATGCACAATTAGATAAGCACTCCAATGGGAATGTGGTGTCGCCATACCGCCCCGCCATAGCCGCTTTACATTTACGACGCGCCGATTCGTCAATTATGAATGACGAATGAAATTCCTCATCAATAAATACACATAAACAATTTTAACGATATCATAAAATATTATTAAACAAAACTGTACTCTCCTTATATCTGTATCAAAACTATAAAAAACCGAAAAGATTTCGAAGCATAAAAACCATCCCAGTTTGAGATACAACAATTCAGACTAGGTCTTCCTCCATGCCCTATCGTTGGGTTGACCAATAACTTGCACATGGGATACGGGGACGTTTTACGATTCCACGAATCATTCAATCTCAATTTGAAAATTTATCACCCTAGTCTCCAATTTCAAGGAATGTCTCTGTGGAGAAAATATATATAATCAAGGCTGTGCTGGATTTTATTTAGCCATAAATTAGATCACCCATAGTGGATCAATTCAATTGAGGAAGACCAGCGAGAAGCAGAGCACCAGCGACATGGATGTCGCGGTATAATGATCACAAATTTGTACAGCTTGTGTTTTTATTTCTTCGTATTACTCCCCATTTAGGTGATGAGTGGAGACTATTAAGCGATAGAGATCCCAGAAGATGAGACACGAATTATTTGGGGTATTTAATTACCTCTTTTGCTCGGGTAAACGATGGAATTGATAACATTGCTTGGAGTGTTGTTTTCCAGTCTGTGAGTCATAATAAATGTCGAAATAATTTTTAAACACTAAATATTTGGTAGTTAGTGTCACTGTTTCGGATGAAAACAGCGACTTCAATAAGTTACAAGTGGCAGTTATGGCATGTTTTTAATAGTCTTTGTAGGTAAAGTGTATCTTAACGATACTTTCAGTTTATGTGTTCCTTGATTCAGGTCGGCTATGACACTTTATATTGTGATGGTTTCTGTGTCATGTTAGTGGGAATTCTTCAATTATAGTAGAGTATTTAAGAAACGCAAAAACTATTATTTGATTATTCTAGTAGAAAGTTTTGTCTAATGAATCGACAGTCAGTGTGACTGTCGTCGAACCTGTAGGTTAGGTTAGGATAGGTTAAAGTGACTGAGAATCGCCAACACACTTAGACCAATAATAGGTTCATTGTGATACCACGTGAATGATGGGAGAAACTTTCTCTCTTAGTACTCGTTAAACCATTTTGAGCTTCTTATGAAACGTAGGAGGCTCTTAATATCGGTATCTTTCAGGTCGCCTATATCATTGTCATAGGGGGCTCGTAGATGAAGCTTCCTTCTACGGGAGAGAGCTGGGCATAAAAAAGAAGATGAGGAATGGTTTCCTCCTCTTCTTCATCCATGCAGCTTCTACAAAGTCGTCGCAAAAAACCCAAACCTTGTAGCATACTCGTGCTTACCTATTAGACAGTGCCCATTGATGACACCTATTGTAGCACAGATATGCAATCTGTTGAGAGAAATCAAATTCTTAGAGCGTTTTAGATCCAGCTTTGGCCAAATCCATTTTGTCGCTAGACATGTAGGTTCACTTGTCCACCTAAGATTTGTATGCTCGATAGCATCCAGCTTAAGTTTGAGTTTGCAAGTAGCGATTGGTATACACAAGGAGCCTTTGTCCGGCAGAATGGGTATAGTTGTTCCTATTCTGGCGAGTTCTTAGGCCCTGCAATTCCCTTGAATGTTCCGATGCCCCGCACCCAACACAGGTGAATATTGAACTGCTCATGCATCTACGCGAGAAACAATTGGCAGTTTATAGCTGCAAAGAAATTTATAGATGTCGAATCCAGGGATTTGATCGCTACTTGGCTGTCTGAAAAGATGCGGAAATCTCTAACGGATATTAGGTTTTTTTTTTAAGGCAAGATACGATTTATTTAATTGCCATTTTTTCTGCCTGGAACATGCTTCAATGATTTGGTAGACAGAGAGGGAGCTTAAGATTAAGCCTGTTGGAGAAAACACCTCCACCAACTACGTCCTTTGTTTTTGAGCCATTAATGTAGAATTTGATCGACCCATCTTCTAAAAATGCATCGTCATTCCAGAGTGATCTGGAAGGGATCGTCCTTGTCAAAAGGGTCTGTGAGTGAGCAAAAACTCTGGAAAATATATATATTATAATACTCACTACAGTCTACATACATTTTCAACTTCATTAGTACTTGTCTTAGCTGAAGGCCTTCGACGCTCTGGCTACAAAGCTAACTTATAATTTTAATTATAAGTTAGTTTTTAAATAATAATAATAATAATAATATTAGTCAAGTCGTTTCGGAGCAAATGAATTTTAATGTTGGGGGTTGAAACCCCCATATTTCCTTAATTATTGACAGTAGAGCACCGAAATTGGGTGTGCAGATATTTTAACCATAGACCAATAAACACATAGCAATAACACGTAATTAAAGGCTGGGGCACTTTTACATGCTTAACTGGACAGACCCTTTAGACCTGGGATGTTGTAATCCGTGTTTTAGGTAGATTTTGAATTTATTCAGAATGAAAGCCTGACCAAACTCTTTTATTGAGCACTGTTGGGTAGCTTCAAGGCGAACGGATGCATTCACTGCCATTTGAGTGCTAAATATATCAAGAGGTATCAAATAACACATAATATCCAGTGCCGTAGAAGGAGTTGTACGTAGTGTTCCGCCTATGCACAGACAAGCTGTACGCTGGACCTTACTTAGATAATGGCGATTTATAGCTTTTCTAGGGCTATTCACCACACAATCACTCCGCATGTGAGTATCGGTCTAATGACCGAGATGTAGGGCCGGTGAGTTATTCGAGGTTGTAAGCCGCATTTATTCCCAATAAATTTGTTGCAAGTGCTGCTGTAGCTTTCTTAACTCTTTCTTGAATATTAGGTTTCCAGCTTTCCAGCTAAATTTCCTATCCCGGATAAGACCCAGAGACATGTTACCGTGTCAGAGAAAGTTAAGCTAATATCATTGAGAGAAGGAGGGTCGACTAATGGAATTTTGTGGGGGTTTAGACCCAAACTACACTGAATCGCCCATCTAGTAAGCTTGTTTATAGAAGCGTTTATAGAAGTTCTTTTAGAGCATTTAGGTGCTTTCCCGAGACAGCTAAAGAAACATCATTATGTAAGTGATCGTGCATCCCTCGCCTTCTAGGATTACGAATAGTTCATTCACCACCAAATTCCAAAGAAAAGGGGATAGATCACCTCCTTGTAGAGTATCTCTACTAACAGATCTTCTAGTAGACGTCTCACCCAGGTTAGAGTTGATAATCCGACCGATCGAACCTGTAAGTTAAGAATACCTTTAGAAGATGCTTACAATCTCTTAGCTCTATTTATAAGTTTTGCGTTAGCATTGACCTATTGAAGTGTAATTATTTTCCTCCGGTAGAAGCATGAAATCTCAGACATAGAACAGAAAAGCTTAAAAATATCGCCTGATTTTAGACACGATTGATAAGCATTACAAGCAGACTGGTAAAAATGAAATCCTTGTCCTACTGGCCAAGAATCCAAAACACTCTAGATGCTGTAAGTAATATTCAAAACGAAAACAATAATACCACCGTTTAACACCGTCAGTTAAGTGTAATGTTTATCCCGGAAAGAGTAATTTAATACCTTATTCAACGGGCTTATATACTCAAGGCCTAGCTTTAGTTTTTACTTTCCATACGAATGGAAAAGAACTGCAGCCTTACTGCGCATCTTGTCTTCGGTGGGTCTAAGTAAGAAAACATGACTGTTATTCAAGAAATCAGTGCTCATCGATCGTTGATTATGCTTGGCGTTTGCAAATACTCCAACACGTACAGTGTATTTGTCAACAATGAAACTCGTTACCTTGTGATAAATAATATGGTATAAATACGCAAAAATGGCAATGAAAATAAACCTTCTAGGGATTGCTATCTGTTGACTATGCTTTAAAGAAGTAGAGATGACAGAACATTTATTTTTTCAAAGTTCTTCATTATGCTGAAAAAGAAAAAGGGTCTTGAGCCTTCATTTTTTATATAAATCTGACATGGAAAATCGAGACTAAGTTAGGAGCTCAATAGCAACCTCGACAGCACCTCATACTATATAATATGCACATACTGCCGAATCCAAACGGTACTGAAAAAGTTTGCTTTCAATAAAATTAGTTTTTTCCGAAGTTATGTGAAAATCTTCAACAAGACACTATGAGGACGGTCAGCGCGTGCTCAAAGTAGTGTGGGATTCTTACCTACTAAAAAGTAACCCTTCAAAACACCTTGTTTATTTAACTACAACTAAGTTTTCGATTTATAGAGTATTGTTTCTTTCAGGGAGTTTGGCGGGTAACTGCGCATTATGTATGAAAATCTAACCGTTAAAAGCTTGTCATTTCCGAAAAGAAAAGTTATAAGTGCAATCTATCGACCACCGAAACATAATCAAAGTGAATTCCTGGATGAATTTATAAAAATCACCAACATGAAAAGAGCGGACAACGATCTGGTAGTTTTGGGTGATATAAACATAAATATAAATGATAACCTAAATAGTAACGTCCTGAATTACAACGAAATGCTCGCTTCACCTGGGCTGTGTAACGTCATAAAAGGGGCTACTAGGATCGATCTGAACACAGGTACCTGCACACTGATTGATCATGTTTTGGTGAACTTACCCGATACAAAAACGTTTTCGGCTATTGTAGAAAATGACATATCCGATCATTACAGCACATTATATGGGGTTTACAATCAACATCAGCACCAACTTGATAATGACATGTCATTGCGCTATGTCGTAAAGACGAGCAAAGTAAATCAGATGATAAGAGCTACGAATTGGGCCCCAGTAATTGAGGAAACGGAACCCGAAATACTTTTTAACTTATTGGTGGAAAAAATTAATGAAATATATTCTAACGCAAAATTTGTTTGTGAGGAAAACAATCGCAGAAAAAGTGCTGCATGGATCACCAGGGATATTGTTGAGTTATGCAAGGAACGAGATGTACTATATCGTAGGTGGAAGAATAACCGTGGCAATGTGGCATATGAAACTGAGTACAAAAAGCTGCGCAACCGGGTGAACAAAAAAATTTCTAGAACCAAGGATCAATTCTACAAAGAAAAGTGTGAGCAAACAAGAGGCGATCCGAAGAAAACGTGGGCGTTAATAAATTAAATTTTAGAACGAAAGAAGCCGTGTTTGGACGACATCATTCGAAAAAACTTCTAACGTAGTACGAACACAGCTGCACTAGCAGACGAATTTGCAAACCTTTTTTCGCAGCAGGCAGTTTCGATCATTGATCGCTGTACTCTAACAACATCAGAGCATACTAATGCGATATTTCGATACTCTATGTATTTTGGAGATATTGAATGCTCGGAGATAGAAAGCTTGTTGCATCGCCTAAATGTTCAAAAGGCGCCTGGAGCAGATGGTATTAGAACGATAGATCTGAAATCTAATATAAACATTTTTGCTCCCATTATAACAAAGTTGATAAATCTGAGCTTCGATAAGTCAACAGTGCCTAGAAAACTCAAGGAATCAGTTGTTCGACCAATATACAAGGGAGGAAGTAAAACCCAGTTAACGAACTATCGTCCAATTGCGATCTTGACTGCCGTCTAGAAGATTATGGAGCAAATAGTTGCAGATCGAATTCGGGATTTCATCGGAAAGCATGAATTAGTATGCAAAAAATAATATGGATTCCAAAAAGGTAGAAGTACTAACCAACTCCTGGGAGACTTTGCAAACTTGGTTTATACCAGCTTAAGCAAACGACATCCCGTGCTAGTTCTATTTCTTGATTTTAGCAAAGCATTTGATACACTGGACCATAATGGGCTTATAGAAACTATTCAAAAAGCCGGAATTAGAGGAAAATTAGCATACTGGTTAACTGATTACCTAAAAGCAAGGACCTTCCGCGTAAAAATCAAGGATTGTTGTAGCAGTGAGCAAAGAGTACAGCATGGAGTCCTCCAAGGCTCAAAACTTGGCCCACTTCTGTTCATTTTGTATACGAATGAAATGCTAAGATGTTTGAAGAGGAGCTTCCCGCTTGCTTATGCAGATGACACAGCGATCGTTGTCTGCCATCAATCTGTGGAATCAGCAGCAAGGTTGATGCAAGATGAATTTTATGAAGTCGGCAAGTGGTGTCATGACAATGGGATCGTAATCAACGCATCAAAAACCAAACTTATGCATATCCGAAGTCCACAGTAGCCAGCGTCACCAACCGTACTAAAGACTTTTCGATATGCCACCATATCTGATTGCGAAGATATTGAGGTTGTCGATACATACAAATATCTAGGCATCACTACCGATAACCACTTTCTCTGGGATGCTCATATAAATGATATCCGTAAGAAGCTGAGGGGGTCACTGTTTGCGTTGGCCTGTCTGCAGTACAAATCTACAGCTTGTGTACAAAAGCAAGTGTACCATGCTCTTATAGAGTCCAGGCTGAGATACGGTGTACTGGCTTGGGGAGGTGCAGCGCAAACACACATCGAAAAGTTACAAAAGTTCTAGAAGACGCACCATAAGCAGCAACGTAAGAGTTCTAAAAGTGAAGCAGATATACGAAATGACAGCGGCGCTGGAATACTATGATGATCCGAACTTCCGAACACAAATCAGTCACCAGTTTAATACCAGACGACGAGCGGATGGAATGTATCAACTTCCTTCCATTATAAATGAGTACGGCAAAAGAAGACTTATGTACACCGTGCCCAGAATATACAACAACCTACCCCAACATCTGAAAAATATAAACCAGGTCAATGTCAGAAAGAGAAAATTAAAATTATTTTTATTAGAAATAACACAATAATCTTTTAATATTTAAAAAAATAAAAATAAAAATTGAAAAGTAAATTCGTAACTTGAATTAAATATTAATCGTTTTCATAAATTCTTCATTTCTCATTTTTAAAGCATATCAAAATTCACTTTGATATTGAATTTATATTAAAAAGTAAAATCTAGCGAATAATCTCCTGCAGATAAGCCATGCGGCTTCGCAGGTTACCAATTGTAAAGTCATAAAAAAATATGAATAAATAAAACATGAAACTTGAAACTTGAAACTTAGAAGTTTCTGCTAGCTCTGCTGTTAAGTCGCGGTTACTTGCTATCGCACTAAAACTTACGGTCATTCCCAGATAGTTAGCCTCGTTCGCAAACGGAATTCGATCCAAGATTGAAAAAATTGGCAAATTGTTAGTTTTTTTATTCGCCAAATCACTGTCCATTCATTTACTCTGTCCAATGCTTCCTGCAATTTTTCGGCAGTCTTTTCGATCGTCTTGCTTAAATTCAAGATAGCAGTGTCGTCAGCAAATTTAGCTAACGTAGTACCATCTGCTTGAGGTATATCACCAGTATATAATAGATGCAAAAGTGGGCCAAGCACGTTTCCTTGAGGTATCCCAACCATTATCTCCTTCAAATCTGCATACTTATTTTCATGTTTGACGCGGAAAAGTCTAATCTTGAGACAAGTCATAGGAGGTAGATTATTCGACATACCTCTAATAGCATGGTTTCTGAGTTCGATGCCACAAGACTTGGAATTTATATTTCTAGTTCTTAACATACTCAGAATCCAACTGAAAATTTTGGTAATCACTGACATTTATTGCACAGATTTCTACACTGCTCAAAGTGCCTTTAATGTCTAGAAGTGCAGCAAGTGCATGTTCTTTGTACTGCAGGGACTTTTAAATGGAGCGTTGTGATGAAAAGTCATTTCAACGCATTTGCCCTTTGTTTAGGCATGCTGCACGGGAGATACATCCTTTGTTGAAAGCATCCTACGAATGTCTATTCATTTTTAAAGAGGTACAAAGTAAAGATCACTTATGGGTCTAATGCCATTCGCAGTTATCTGGTAAGGTTTTCCGGCATCTGGTGTAGAGTTAACTTTAACCTACCGCCAGTTTTTGGAAATATAGCTACAGCTTAATCTGCAAGTAAATAACTCTTTTAGAAACGGCGTTATTATGTGCTTCATTGTCTGCAAAATAGTTGGGAGAAGTACGGCCTAACAACATATCAGCGACAGAAGACACCCGAAATCGGCAACTAAGGCATAACGTAAAAAAGCTATGATACTGAGATTTTACATGGCATCATTTCCTTGGACTTAACTGCAAGCTCAGAGAATAATAGGAGTGAGCACAAAAATCGCTATTGCCAATCGTTGTTTGTGTTTCATTAACTGGGAGAACAATTAGCACAAAAAAGCTATCTAAACAGCAACTGAAGAGACAAATAAGACTCTCGGCATTGTCAATTTAAATCGATTAAATTTAATGCAATCATCCAGCTCCATCACTTGTTTAAAAGTTGTCGCACCATAAGTTGAGCTTATTATGAGGTTGCTATTAAATTACAAACGCAATTAACACAACACAACCGCAAGTCCAATGGGCAACATAAAAACACCACTCCCAATAGTATTGTCTAAGTCACTGAAATCATATAACAAAAATATTCTCAGATTATCAAGCAGATGATCTGGGAAAAAAGATGATGTCCAGAAGGAAGCTGAAAAACACAAGTAGCCCTAATTCCTATTAACACTTGCGTGACTGTGTCAACTTAATTAGATGACACTTTACCTGTTCTATAACACCAACAAATTTCTATGATCACGAATTATGAACGACATCTCTCCTGGGCAAAAATATAAGACAAGCTATCACGAAGGGGTCATCTAGGTATTAGAGTAACCAAAGCCCAGTGTGGATAGCGTGATACCTTCTCATTCTCCACGGAATGTGTAACATGAAATAATTTCTATG
Source organism: Brachypalpus laphriformis (assembly GCA_945910035.1). Lineage (NCBI taxonomy): Eukaryota > Metazoa > Arthropoda > Insecta > Diptera > Syrphidae > Brachypalpus > Brachypalpus laphriformis. The sequence continues at coordinate 138,299,023 of OX246756.1, forward strand.
AAATTCGAACGACAGAATAACGTCCGCGATTGCAGTGACACCGTGGGATCATTGCGCGAGGAATGTTAGACTTCCCTACCATACGCTTCATTCCTGCCTTGAACTCGATAACGTTTTACGATCTGACCCGATATCGCTCGTCTTTTGCATTTGCATGTGTACGATGCGTTAATAGATTTTTGTTTTTTGTCTTCTAAACCAGCAAAGACAAGAAAAAACAAGTAAACAAAAACTTAAGTTCATCTTATCCAGACAAAATAATACGCGTGAATACCACCTGCAAAGCGCCTGCCAAGTGAAATCTCGAATCGAAAAAGAATTATGACTGTCATCATGATTGGCCAGTTAAGTTGACATAAATACTCTGAGTGTGCGCTGATGTGTCGGGAGAAGTGTGTCCATTATTCGTTGTTGTGCATCCCAGCACACACAATGGGCTTTAATTCGCTGTTAAGCCTTTAAACTCACTCATCAGCAGAGTTAGTACGGCCAGCGGGTGGTTGAATCCACATGTTGTCGTTGGTCAATTTGCACACACCAGACGCATTGCAGGGACACTGCAGGTCTCCATTTGAAAGAGGCACCATTTAGGGAGTTCCGCTGGGAATTTTGTGAGGCTCTAGTTCATAACGATTTTGAAAGAAAAGTTATTATTATTTTAGTATGTTTAACAAGAAAAGGTACTAAATGAATATCATCTATGCACCTGCAATGTGTTTGAATTTTCTGCTGATATAAACTTATGACAGAACCAAGAACATCAATAAATTCCAGCAGAAATCTTACCTTCACATCAAAACCACAGATTTAAGTAGAACATCAAACTAAGGGACATTGAAATGCTAAGATTCATGAACACTTGATTCCGAGGACTTCAGCAAGATCGATTAATTGATCTGAAAAAAATATAGGAAAAGTGGAGGAGATTTTCAAATGGTTACGCCTAACCTTAATCACAATAGACCGTGAGGTTATGGAAGTGCTGCTTTTCATGTGTAAGTCCGTTTTCGCCGACAGCGAGCCGTAACAGCTCGGCATAGGTTGTATTACAGTAATTTAAACCTGCCCGCCACTTTGAAGCAATGCTGCTTTTCTTGATAGCGAAAGATATCTCATAATAAGTTAGTCTTTTTCTCAAAAGTATAATTTAGCTCGAAAAATTATTATACCCCCATATATTGGACCCTTCGCTATCGCAAATAAAAAAAATCTCACTAGACTCCACACTCTACACACATATGTATGTTAGCAGACAAGAAAATTAAGAGAGGATTTAAAAATGAATATCCAATTCATTAGCGTGTATTAGCGGGCACGAAACTGATTACTTTATTATCCCTTGTGTCTTCCTGAGCACATGATAAAAATCCTTAAGAGAATACTCGTATGTTTTGACTTTATGAGGAAATAAGCTTTTCTGCACCAATGTGACCACGTTTTTGTCAAATTTCAAAGAACGGATTGCCCACATTGCTCGTTGCATTCTTGGGACGCCCGCCTCTACTCTAGATGCTTTGCTAAACATCGGACCTTCAGGTAATGGAAGCAACTTTCAAAGCTGCATTTCGTAGAGAGGTGTTCTAGTACAGCGCCTATTTTGAAAACCTTGCGAGGTATTAGTAAATATTAACGATGTGAAGACTTCTGTGTACTACACGTACGTATATTGACGTTTTCTGTATTCATTGCCGTGTGAGGAATGTAGCCCCCCTGGCAGCTGACCTCCTCGTGGAGGGGGGGGGGGGGGGGGGGGGTGCAACGTGACTGGGATGTGCAGATGGGGTAATTTAAATAGTTATTCCCATCCATACAATCCTACAATCCAAAGCGCACACCCCATGATGACAAGACGACGTAAACGCGGCTCAGATATTGCCAAGCCTGGTAAGCCAGGGCATCCTTTGGAGCCAGGTCTGAAGGGTGTCAGTATGCGAGCGTCTGGTGGTCGGCCTGTCCCGCTCGGCAGCCGGCCGGGTCAAGCCCGAAACGGCTACGAGCTTCCTGTCAATGGTCTCGCGAACCATTACGGAGGTCAAGGGGAGAGCGCTCTCTGAGTTTCGACAACGGCATCGACTTAGGATAGGCACATGGAACGTCTCATCGCTCACAGGGAAGGATCTTGAGCTTGTTGGGGAGCCTGTTACAAGTCGACTAGATATAGTTGGCGTCTCTTCAACAAAGCAGAGAGGTTCTAAAACTGTGGACTTTTCGGATGGGTGGAAGCTCTTCCTGTTAGGAGTCGCACCCTCAATGTCCGCTCGGGCGGGAGTGGGGATACTCACAAGTCCCAGGTTGACAGACAGAGTATTTTTTTTTTTTTTTTTTTTTTTGATTGGGAGGGGTAATCTTCAAAAGACGAAACTCAGTACGTCCTGAGTAACAGTGTGGGACTCTTACATACTAAACCCCCCTCCCACGACCGCCCCATTCCCCGCGGTACTGCCGTCAAGCATTTCATCGCGGGGGGGTTTTAGTCTGATGTATTCGACTAGTGCCTGTTTGCATTATCCTGCTCAGCCTTGATTGTATTTCGCCGGTCTGATACTTTCCTTTCTCCTTCTAGGGTTCTTAGAATCTTCATTATGCGCATTGTGCTCCCAGCGACTGCGTCCCATGCCTCCTGGCTTTTGAGCATTTCGCCAACGATGTTTTCTGGCGTCAGTGGGTGGCCGAGTTCACTCCTTAGTGCATTCCTTTCGTCGAGGAATCTTGGGCATTCAAAAAATATATGTTCCGCGTTTTCTACGCAGTCAGCGCAATGCGGACAGTAAGGGCTATTGTCGTGTTTATACTTATGTAAGTACGAACGAAAGCATCCATGGCCCGTTAGGAACTGCGTTAAGTAGAACTCAAGTTCTCCATGTTGTCTGTCGAACCATGGCTGGATTTGGTGTATGAGCCTATGGGTCCACCTGCCTTTCTCAGAAGCATTCCAGCGTTCTTGCCATTCTCTTAGGCTTTCTGCTCTATAGAGCCGGTTTTCGCTGGCCTCGTTTCTTTCTCTTCTTGCGCAGTACTGACGTTGCTGTTCTACTGCCAGGATATCTACTGGGAGCATTCTCGCTACCACGCAACCTGTATCGCTAGAAGTAGTGCGAAATGCGCAGCTAGCTCTCAATGCACATATTCGATACACAGATGTGATATGTGATCTGTATGTTTTAATTGCCATGGCCCCGGCCCAAATTGGTGCGGCGTATAGGATTATAGACGTAACCACTCTAGCCAGCAGTAACCTACGGCTATGTCTTGGTCCTCCTATGTTGGGCATGATACGCGCGAGTGCGGCACTTGCTATTGCACCTTTTCGGCCTACATACTTAAGGTGATCTCTAAATGAAAGTCTCGTATCTATCATGACACCTAGGTATTTTATATGCGGTTTAGATGTTATTTCATGGCCGCCGACTATAATGGTGAGAGTTTCTACCTTCTTTCTACTACTTATCAGGACTGCTTCAGTTTTATGCTCCGCCAGTGTTAGACCAACTGAGGTGAGCCATTTTCGTATTATCCTTATTGTCGCATTGCTTATCTTTTCCACCTCCTCCAACAGTTTAGCAGTGACAATAATGGCGATATCATCAGCAAATCCCACTATTTTTGTTTCTGCGGGTATAGGAAGTCGCAGTATACCGTCATACATAATATTCCAGAGCAAAGGGCCAAGGACTGAGCCCTGTGGTACTCCGCCTGTGATCTTATATTCCTTGGGGCCGCGGTCTGTATTGTATACCAAGATTCTGCACCTGAAGTAGTCAACAATAACGTCTATGAGGTATTGTGGAACTCTCATCCTTCTGAGCGCTTGTAAGATGTGACTCCAATTTGCCGTATTGAAGGCGTTTTTTATGTCAAGAGTTATAACCAAGCAGTACTTTTTGGAACCGCCTCTCCATCTTCTTCCCTGTATATCCTCTTGTGCCGTTTTAACTACCACATTGATTGCATCTGTTGTTGAGCGCCCTTTTCGAAAACCGTATTGGTGTTCTGAAAGACCTCCAGGTTCTTGAATTGCTGCCTCTACCCTGTTACAGATGATTCGCTCCAATATTTTGCCAGCCGTATCTAACATACAGAGCGGGCGGTATGATGAAGGTTCATTTGGTGGTTTCTTACCTTTGGGAAGAAGTACTACATTTTGCCGTTTCCACTGATCCGGGAAGACTCCTTCCTTCAGGCACGAGTTGTAAATGTTAATAAACATTTCTGGGCTTACTTTTATAGCTGTCTTGAGTGCTATATTTGAGATACCATCTGGTCCAGGTGCTTTTTTATATCCAATTTTATTGCAAATCTCGATTATTTCTTCTTTGGTTACCTCTCGGATTGCTGGTGCCTCTACTATTGGATCATCCGAGAATGCGTTCTCTTGTTGCTGAGGAAATAGTCCGACCACGATGTTGTGTAAGAACTCTGGGCAGGTGGAAATCTGTGGCTGGCACCTTTTCAACTTTTTTCATGACGATTTGGTAGGCTTTGCCCCAAGGATTTTCGTCAGCTTCATCACACAGCTCGGCGAAACACTTCCGTTTGCTCTTTAGTATATCTGTTTTTAGTTCCTTTCGAGCCACCCTGTAGTCTTCTTGCAGTTCACTGGAGACGGCCCTCGCTCTAGATCGCGTATACGCCCTTCTCGCTCGATGACCCTTGGTACGTAGATGCGCGATTTCTTCATTCCACCAGTAAACTGGGGGACGATGTTCCATAGCCTTTCTTCTCCTCATTGTGACGTCACATGCCCGTGTAACCTCATTTATGGCCTGCATTGCTTTACTGCCCGCACGACCCGTCAGTACTGCGTTTCTGTTGAAGATACATGTGAATGCTTCCACGTCGAAAGAGTCTGATTTCCAGCCTTTTTTCTGGGGTAGCCAGAGAGTAGACAGAGTATGGAGTGAATACCATTAGGAGGGAGAGTTGCGATCTTAAAGCTCAAGCTTGAAAGATCAACTCTGGCATTGGTGCAGGTGTATGCACCGAACCTTCTGTCAGAGTACGCAGCTTTCTTAGAAGAAGTTGATGTTGCCCTTGAAAAGGTTGCAGATATGGATTCTTTTGTCCTGATGGGTGACTTCAATGCTCATGTGGGTGTAGAAGTTATGACATGGAGGAGTGTGATTGGGAGGAACGGTGATCCTGATCAAAACGCGAACGGAGAGAGGTTGTTGGCTTTTTGTTGTGAAAATGGCTTATCCATCATGAACACTATCTTTTCACACAAAGACATTCACAAATACACGTGGTATCGTCAGAGTCTTCAGCAGAAGTCGCTGATCGATTTCTTTGTGGTACCATCGTGTCTGAAGAGAATGATTTGTGATGTTCGCGTATTGAGAAGGACCGAACTGTCAACTGATCATCACTTAGTGCCGTGCAAATTGTATCTTAGCGAGAGAGTGCCTCCCCTACCAAAGCATAAACCAAGGATGTTTACACGCATACGATGGGAGAGGTTACAGGACGATGAGATACGGGAGACATTTGCGTGGCAAATATCTGAGAGGTTTGAACGAATTCCAACTGTTCCATCAAATGTAGAGGAAGAATGGCAACTGTTTGCAACAGCGGTTATTGCCTCTGCGGGAGATGTTTGTGGAGTGAAGCGGCTTGGTGTGGCGGCTGGTGGTGAGAAAGAACTGCTTGGCTTAAAACGCCCGGAGTTCAAGAAGCCATCAGAGGCGCGAAGAACTTGCAAATTAGCTGTGAAAACAGCGAAAGAACAGTCTTGGAAGGAGTTTGGCGAGAAATTGGAACGTGACCACAGATCTGCAAATAAGATGTTCTCGCAGACCGTCCGCCGGCTCAGAGGAAACAAGTTGAATATCGTTGAAGGAGTCAAATCCAAAGACGGTACACTTCTTTCCAATGAGGAAGACATCTTACGCATATAGAGCGAGCACTTTTCAGAATTTCTCAATCCCGAACAGGGCACCGAAAATGACAGACCTATGGTCGAGAGTTAGGCGGAAAGTAGTCCTACGGTAGAGGAAGTAACTTTGGCGATCAAAGCGCTAAAAGTTGGCAAATCTGCTGATGTGGATGAAATTCCGCCAGAAATGCTCAAGGCTTTAGGTACAGAGGGAGTGCAATGGCTCTTGCGTGTCATTAAAGTGTCCTGGGAATGCGGTGAAACACCTGGTGATTGGCAAATAGGGGTGATAGTTCCTCTTTTTAAAAAAGGGGACAAAAGAGATTGCGCCAACTATAGGGGTATATCCCTTTTAAGTCTCTTTTAAGTCTCCCTGGAAAAGTCTTCGCTAAGGTGCTAGAAAAGCGTTCCAGAGCTGTGGTTGAGGATAGTTTGGGCGATGAGCAGTGCGGTTTTCGTCCCGGCAGAAGCACAGCCGACCAGTTATTCACTCTCCGAATGGTTCTTGAGAAGGCCTGGAGTATGCTAAACCTGTCTACACTTGTTTTGTAGATTTGGAAAAAGCATATGATAGGGTTCCTCGAGGCAAAATCTGGAGTGTTCTGCAGGAGTATGGGATTGATGGTTCTCTCCTAAGGGCGAATCAGTCTTTATAGACAAACTATAGAAGCTGTGTTCGGATAAACGGTGTTTAATCCATACCTTTCACTGTGGGCGTTGGACTCCGCCAGTGGTGCGTTTTGTCACCTCTCCTCTTCATTGTGTATATGGATTGGATGTTGCAGCGCAGCCGTGGCGGGGAATGTTTCGAAGTGGGAGACCCGAGGATTAGTCATCTGCTCTTAGCGGATGATTTGGTCATCCCTCTCAAACCGAACTTCAGCGCGCACTCGAAAGGTTTGTAACCGTTTGTGATGATGCTGGAATGAAGATCAACGTAAACAAGACAGAAGTAATGGTCGTTTCCACAAAAACCCATTCAGTGCACTCTGCATGTTAGTGGAGTTCCACTGAAGCAGGTGGATAAGTTTAAGTACCTCGGGGTCCTATTCACGAGTGATGGGAAGAGCAACGCCGAGTCATCCTGTAGAATTGGTCAGGCTGGATCAAATTTGAGAGAGCTTGGCCAATCTGTTGTAAGGAAGGCTGAACTTAGTGTTCAAGCTAAGTTGTCGTTTTTTTAACTCGGTGTATGTTCCAGCTCTCACCTATGGTCATGAAATTTGGGTAGTGACCGAAAGATTAAGATCGCGGGTACAAGCTGCCGAAATGAGGTTCCTTCGCGGTGTTGCTGGAATAACTCGTAGGGATCGAGTGCCCAACACCAGAGTACGCGAGGCGCTCAATGTTGAGCAGCTAATTCTCCGAACAGAACGATCTATGCTTCGATTGTTTGGTCACGTAGTGCGTATGCCCCCGGACCGGCTTCCAAGATGTGCCATGGCGGGCGTGGCATCAGGTAGGCGACCCCGCGGCAGGCCTAGAAATGATGGTTGGACCAAGTCCGGCATCTCTCCTGAAGCCGTCTAGGGATTCCTCCTGATGAGTTGGAGTCGATGGCGGAGGATCGAGAAGGATGGAGGGTCCACCTGAGCATCCTACCCCCGCGACCCTTATAAAGGATTAGCAGGCCATTGAAAATGTATGTATGTATGCATGTGAGGAATGTAGTATCTTAGGTTAGCTTGCTCGACACAGTTTGGACAAAGTTCGGAGTTTTCCGGTCTCCGGTCAATCTTAGATCTTTCTTCGTCTTCAACTTGGGCTTCCCTTCATAGCTTCTTTATTTACAGTACAGCATTGTAGTACAGCTGCTAGTATCATTCTCCGGGCTGTAGATAGATCGAATGAAAACTTTATGACATCTGCAATAAGTGGGCGGCGTTGTTAAAGAGAAAATACTGTCTTATGCTTAAGTGCAGGAATGACGATACATGAATGGAGAAAATGACGTTACCGCGGTTTCGCTCTGAGATATTTTCGGTGCTAATGTTATGACTGAAGTTCCTTATGTTTGAAAATCATACATACTATACTTCGCTTTTAAAGAGAGTCGAAAAATGGACCTTTCTTACGTCTTTAATCAGAATGTAGTGTTTTTGCGTCAAGGATTAATATTTGAATTTTAGCTCAGATAACGCCTACCGTCGCCTTGTTCTACTTACTTTTGTTCTCGCAACAATTGTTTATTATTGGTCTAAGTGGGTTATTTGCTGTAATGCGCACCCAGTAATGTGACTTTGGGGCCTAAATTGTTATAATTTCTTTATCAGCAGTAATTCTGTGTACTATGGATCCTATGATATCCTATAACTTTTCTTTGTCCAAGTCCTATTAATTTGACATTGCGTTTTGTGGTTAGAATGGAGCTTCTAAGGAGAAATATGTATATCTACATGCACTTATACATACTTTCTCCTAATAATCTCCTGTTATTGTCGCTAGTGCATTTAAATGCTCTGTACTTTGGCTTTGGTTAGTCTGATTCCGTGGGTGTCCCCAATGGCATAAGAACATACTGCTCTCGTATCTGCTTAGTATCGGAAACTATAAGTTCAGCTGAAGGACGAAATCATTTTCTTCAATACCAACATGCTACAGTAACCAGCAAAGCTTGACATTGTTGTATTGAGACAGCACGCAATGGTTTTAGAGTTTACCAAGTGGAAGCCTAGTGCTTGAATTGCCATTTGAGCTTCTGATATTATATAGATGAATACGCTTTTTATGCTAGAGTTTAAGTTAATAGTGTATAATAAAGTTCAGGTTGAATAACAGGTCGGTCCGTGAAAACCATGTTTGCAACTTTCGTATACCACTCGAATTTTTCGACCCAAAATTCGTTTTCTTCGCGCACACACTGTAGGTATAAATTTCCAGTTGACACATTACTGCGTTTCAAAGAACGACTATTGCAGAGATTGGCAAGACCCCCAAGAACTTTGACAGACCGGGAGTAAAAAGAAGATCAACACCGAAAGACAAGCATTCGAAATTTACCAGAATACCAATGTCGGGTTCTCATAAATCCCAAGACATTTATGCATTTCTCTTCACTGCAGTTCGTATCATCCCTGGAGTATCTGCCTTAAGTTCCCCACAGTCGCAACCGCGACGTTGTGTTCCATGTGTAGACTTTGTGTGACCATTGGGAAAGCCTTACCGCTGTGCTGAGGTGATGCCCTATTGGTTTATGATCGCGTATGGTAGACGTCGTCATATATATGTAGTTCTCCGCTCTTTTCCACTCTGTCATTTTATGATACAGTTCTGGAAGACACCAAGCCACAACACATCCACTGAAACTCCCGTAGCGTACATCTGTTTTATTACCTAGCTATGATCGTCTATCATTATTGGAAATCAGCTCTCGAAATGCGACCGCTCCACCGACCGGACGACTGTAAGGACATTTTATTTGGCAGCAATCAACAGTCACATAAATGTTTTCGACTTGTCGCTTTTTATCCAGATAATAAACCGAACGCTGGTTGCTGATCGAGATGACGATCGACGAATTGATTCACCAACAGTGCACACACACTGCCTTTGTTTGACATTGTTCAGTATGATTGATGTGCTACGAACCTGGCTTGAACTACCTCCAGCTGGTTAGAAGTAATACCACCAACAGCGGCGGTTTGTAAATTAAATTCTGCAGTTCTGTCTCGCGATTTTCTATGAATAATAATGAAAACTTAGCGCCTACACTTTGACAACAATCAGACGTTAGGTCGCTTGGCATTGTCAATCGATGGTTAGTACCACGCGAGAGCCACTACTACTCGTAGCAAAATGACTGAATTTTCTAGTCGAGCTGCATTAATCAGTTCAGTTAACGCCGTAGGTGTTAATATGGACTGACATATGAAGTAATTGTTTAATTGAGTTCGCAATTTCATAGAGCAATGTGGATACTGCTATTATTTATTGTGTTATATACATATGGGAGCATGTAGTTCTTGTGGGTGGGAAAATAAAAATTACACGTGTTGCTGAATCAAATCAATATCGGTTTTCTGTAATATAGTCTATAAAAGACCATTGTAATAGTTATTTGAGGTGGTTTGGCAAACGTATTGACAGATGTACCTGATTTGTACTCCCGATGTTTCGAAGCATACTTAAAATGTTTGTTAGTGTATTTAACTTTACCTCCTGTTTCTTTTTTTTTTGTGGATTCCTGAATTCCTTGGAGTTTTGACGGAAATGAAGGAAATCACCAGGCTGTGCAAATTTGTTCATAAGAACACCAGAGCCAAGCTGGATTCACTTGGAAAGTCCGATGGATTCTACACTACTTCTATGCCGGAAGCTTGTGACACGGTGTCGCTTGAGTGAAACGTGTTAGCTGAAACCCCTCGATCTGGTTCTGGGATTACAGAATACCACTGCAATGTTGCCTCCTGAGTGACTGCAAAAACGGCTAGGCATTCATTTTCGCCCTTCAGGAGCTTCCTTCCCTTCCTGGGTATCCTGACGACGTATATCCGGTTGGTTTAGATTTCCACCTTTGAGTTAGGGGACTAGAATAAACCCGAGGTAAGGCATGTCCGTCGTAAAAGTGACTTAAATCGAAAAAGTTTAAACTTTTCACAAAAGTTAAATAAAAAATGACGCAATGAACAAAACCTCTTCTTCTTCTTCCTTTTATCAGCGAGGTTATGATCCGAAAATAAAGGAGCATAACCCTCCCACTTCACCGCATTTCTACTGATCCGCCTGTGGGGTTCGCCTATTTGACCTGAGAAAATATCGGCAGGCCGCCGATTTTGGATCACTCGGTTACTGAGGCCAATGAAATGCCGATGTCGTCGCATTTGCGTGATCCAGGCATTTATAGGCCTGGATGTCTTTGGAACGTGCATTGATATTGCGTTTCTCACAGGGTTCAAATGATCTCTTCTTTGAACGTGGCAATACCAGCTGAGCCGGTCGCGCTTTATTTTTTGTACGATGGTTTCCTTGATGTGAAAGCTTCCACGGATCTTCGAACGTCTTATTCAATCAAGCTTTGTCACTCCTGCTGTCATGCGAAGCATCTTCATCTCAGCTGCCGTTAATTTACTCTCATACTTTTTGCACATCGTCCAACATTGTGAACCGTATGTGAGCGCTGGATGCACAACTGCTGTGTAGAGCCTTCCTTTCAACTTAGGGGGCATTTTTCGGTCACAGAAGATAGCGGAGTTTTTCGCTACTTCACCCTACGCTTACGCGATGATTGATGTCGTCATCACAAGTTGCTTTACTATTGATCATAGATCCCCGATATTTGAACTTTTCGCACTTGGGAGCACTGTTCCATTCAAATAAATGTCTGGAATAGGTCTGAGTGGATCAGAGAACGGGTAGCACAAGTACTCTGTCTGTTTTGAATTAATGTGATACCCATTTCCCTCTAGAACATACACCCACACATCAAGTGCTCGTTGCAGGGATGTAGGATCCTCACTTCCTACATATCCATGATCATCTGTACATTAGTTTCTGGAACCCCTCGATGTCTTAGCGCCACCCATATCAGATCTCGTGGTTGTCTGTTGAATGCCTTTTCAAAGTCAACCAATACAATATGCAAATCCTTTAAAGAATCACGATGTTTTTCCATTATGATCCTTATACTTTGGATTGCATCTGTGGTTGGTTTACCCGAGACAAACCCGCACTGAACATCAGATAGCCGTATTATTTTTCGCAGTCGGCCACCTAGTACCCGCACAACGATCTTCATGGTGTATGACATCAGTTTGATCGAACGGTAGTTATCAGAGTTTCGCGTATCACCCTTCCATTTGTATGGAGGGAGAAGGTAACTTTCCCTCCATTGCTTCGGCATTGGATCACGTCTCACAAATTTGGAGATGAGAAGTCTGAGCCATCTGAACCATCTGGCCCAACCGCTTTTCGTTTTGTGGAGTATTTGACCGCCTCACTAACTTCTTCGACTGTAATGTCGAGTATTTCTTCAGAGTTAGGGGTGGCTCTTCGAAAGTATAGCCGGGGAAACTGTTCATTTAAAAGTTCTTCACAATACTGCCGCCACCTCTGCAGGATTTTGTCGTCATCCACAAGAAGCTGGCCATGCGCATTGTTAATGAACTTTGGCAAACGAATCTCCTGAGAATTCCTCCTTCTTTGGGCGGCTATTTTGAAGATGGCTGCGCTCCTGTTCATATTGTGTATTCGCAGCTCCTGGATAGCCTGGTTTGCATCAGCAACTGGGGAAAATATTTTCTCCAGCTTCCGATACAGGCCCTCCGTACTCTCTGCTTGAAGCTGGGTGCACTTCTTCTTCGCGAAGCTTTTTCGTCACTATTATTAGAAGGGCACTTTGACCAAGCTTTTAAAGCCGCTTTCTTCTCATTTACCACCTTCTTAGCTTCATCACTCCGCCACCAGGTTTCTTTGGCGTGTTGATGGTGGCCTTTTGAAGCTCTTAGCAGTGATTTGGCCTTCTTTAAGCAAGTTCGCTGTAGTGCTCTGCACTCTTCGTCCTCAGCTCCGATGGTGGTATGAGAGAAGTAGTTTTTCATCACGAAAACAAAAGCCTCGTCTTTTTCTTTGTCCAGATTGTACCACTTGATTTTCTCAGAGACCCTTGTTTGTTTGCTTTTCTTCGGAGTTTTCATAAAATAAAAATGCAATGAACAAAACAAAAGGTATTAACCTTTTTATTAACCCACCCTCTTCGGGGGTCGCTCCATGAATTCTAGGGGGGACTATTTATTGCCTAAAAGTGGCCCTTTTGGAAGAAGTAAAAGGGTTTAGAGAAGACCCCTATCTAAAAACGAAGATGATAAGGAAACAATAAATGCTTAATATTCAAAAGCCTGTGAAGAGAAAGATGGGTTTAAGCAATTCAATCAGATACTGCTTAAAGAAGTAATAAATCAGGAGTTGCAATTGTTGAAAGAACGAAGTAACCGTAAAAGAAAAAAAAATTCAAACTGTCGAGTTCTAAACAGATGAAGAAGAACTTAAATGAGAGACGGAAGGATAGTAACCCTCAAGCTATGAAGTTGACTTATCGCTAAGTAGACGATGCTTGACTCTCACTTGACACTCCCCTGATTGTTTTTTCGGTGTTCAAACATCAGGCCGCAGTGAAAATGAGGATTGGTAAGGCAAAAATCTGCATGTGAAAAGTTTGGCATTTTGCCGAAGCCGGGTTTTAAGTGTACATACCTACTTACTTAGGTGGGGCTGCAGTCCGGGATAGACCTAGGCACCAATCAACAAGCGTCTCCTGTCAGCCGCGTTATGGGCCAGCTGCTTCCAATTATGCACACCAAGTTCGTTGAATCCCAATCCACTTGTTTGCGGCACTTATCGCAAGGCTACCCTCTGCTTCGCTGTCCATCCGGGGTGGATTCGAAGATGCTCCGGGCTGGAATTTTGTCCTCCAATCGCCCTACATGTTCCAGCCTTTTCATTACTTTATATGTGAAGAGTAATCTTCGCTTGATCTCCTCACTGATTTCAGTTGACCATAGAGCCTAGGTAGACAAAGTATTTTACTACCTCAAAATTATATCTGCCTATTGTGGCGTTCTATCTAAGGCGCCGATATTGTGTGCCTTTCTGTAGACAGCATTTTTTAAGTATAATACGAGTAAGTTCCAGTAAGAACAAGTATAAGGGTACAAGGGTAAACAAAAAACAAAAAGTATAATTGTCCGAAAAAATAATATTTATGAATTACAAGACATTCCTCTTTCATATGTAAACAAATTCGTTATATAATAAGAAAACATACCTATTTTACTGTGATAAACGTACCAAATCCTTATCCGCCTGCCGCTAGATACAATTATTTATCACCACAACTATACAAAAATTGTCCATAATATTTCCGTGCCACTTTCTAAGTCAAATAAATAGTCTGCTGGCTTCTCCTGTGCCATTCAAATCAGTGTAAACCGAAAATTACTAGAATTTCAACGAAAAAAGCATAATAACTCATGACCTTACATGCCACAACACATGTTCCTCCCGGTTCAACTTTCAAGCATAATATCGGCAACGAAAAACCAACAATTCAACATGAATTTATTTCTCCGGCTATGGCTGAAATCACGATCAAAATCAAAACCCTGTTCTCGGACGTCGAGTGCACTTACATGACTATCTTCAGTCTGCCAGTGTCTGTCCTCCCTCACTTCATGATTACTAAAGAGGGCCATAAGTTTCTCGTTTCTCTATATTTACCGCAAGCTTATGACTCTAGGGCATTCCCAATCGATAAACCACAAATCTAACTATATCTCAACATCTCTGCTCTCTCGACTTGTTGCCAATATTATAAAATAGATTTTCGATCAATTGATTATCATATGGATAATACCAAAAAAAAAATGGCAAGGAAAATTCCTCCTCCTCTACTGAATCTCACTTGAGAAATAAAAAGCCACACGAAATGCAACGAAAAGAAATCAAAACAAATCCTGGGAATCACCTTGCGACATGGTATCCTGTATCACGTCCGTCACGATATTCCGAACCGAACTACGAGCTTGAAATAATAAAGAGATTTTCACTCGGTCCAGATGTACATGTGTACCACACAGCCAACAACAAAACGTTCTGCCGCATGGCGCATAGAAAAAAAATTTAGGAACGTATCTTCAAACTAGATTTAATATAACAGTAATCTTAGCAACGAGAGGAAGATACTATCATAATATCTATGAAAGCATATCTCTTCATCGAAACATAACAACAAATATAATGGATGCAATCGTTTAACCAAATTAGCTATGGAACACAGCTAGGAGTAGTCACAGCAGAGTGTCGTTTGTGTTCGTGAGAGGACGAACAGCTCCGTGACATCAGGTATGGATTTGGGGCCTTAGTTTTGAGATTTGCTGCTGAGGCTGGCTGCATCCATCCCGTGGATGAAGAACGTAATTAGGATGACATCAGTTAGTACAAAGTTTTAGCGTACATGCCAAACGACGGTGGCAGTGTTAGCTCTTCCCTAACTGTAGTTTCTTAATTTGTATTCAATGCAAGATAAAGTGGATTTCAAAGCGGGTGCAATGGATGAGTTTTACCTGGCTGAGTGCAGATAGTGTAGCGTATGTTGAGGATATAAACTAAAGTCTGACCAACAAGAAGTGTAATGTTTATATTCAGTTCTTCCCTTACAAGATCCGCGGTTGGAGTCAAAGCAAAACGTTTTGAGTAAAGAGAATAGTCAGAATAGGGAACACTGACGAAATTTATTCTGTTCTACAGCATTCACTCGTTAGAAATCCATGCAAATTATTATTCATAATGAGCAAAAATAACTTATTGGGCCAGAGCACACTGGACCATTTTCTTGTACCCTTTGCGAATGTGTTGTTAAGAAATTAATTAAGAATGTTATTTGAAACAAAACATAAAACTTTAATTCAAGAACCAAAATTAAAAATAATAAATACATAAAAGATAAGTAATTTTTCGTATTTTTGCAAGATAATCAGTTATCTTACTTTATACCAAATTTATCTGTGATATTTTACAGATCAGTTCTTCTATATTCTCAGTAAGAGGAGGAAAAAGTAGAGGAAATGAGGGGTCTTAAAAATCTTTTGGGGCAGCTTCTCGAGTAAGAAAGAACCTTTTATACGACAAATGTATTAGTCTTCCTTTTTGTTCTGTTTTTTGTTTTAAGAAGTATGTAGATATGAATTTAAGTTTTTTTATATAATAATAATAGATATATAATATATCAATAAAGTGAATTTAAGCTGAAAACTGCGTGGTTAGTTGGTCTCTCTTTCGTTTTGCTTTATCGCTTGGAACGGACGTTTCTTCTGGGGACGTATTAGTAGTTAATGAATCAACTAAACTGAAATCTTCACACGTAGATTCATTGCTTATAATAAAATTATGCAAAATTACACAGCTCATTATTATTTTCCTTGCCATTGATGTACTTTGCACAGGGATACAGCTTAAGATCCGACATTTTTTTTTTGAGAACGCCGTATGCTTGCTCAATGAATACGCGTGTGGAACTATGACAATAGTTAAATCTTTTCTGCGCAGCCATCAAATGACCGTTATCTTTATAGGGCACAATGAGATGAGTTTCCAGCGGATACGCCGAATTGCCGAGCAGATGGTATTCTGAAGGTATCATTATTGACCGGTTGCCTAACGCTTTTCTCAATGGACTACCACGCCACATGGCAGCATCGTGACAAGCTCCCGGATAGCCAACGAAAGCATCCATAAACTTTAGATTGCTATCGCATACACCCTGCAAAAACACAGTTATGTATGTATAAAAGGTTCTAATGAATGAAAAAACAAGCAAACACCTGCATAATTATTGAATGTGTACCTTTTCTGTTATAGTAACTTAATGAATCTACCTTCGGTGCCCGAATCTTAAAATGTGTGCCATCAACACACCCCACGACAAAAGGGAATGGATTATTACGTTTCCCTTCAAATTCACTTGTTATTTTGTTTACAGACTCTAGACTGCATGGCCACGGATTATTTTCTTCTTAAGTTTAAGTATAGCTTGAATAGTTCTACTGAAAATTCTATGTAACGATCCCATTCCTATACCAAATCGGTCAGAAACCTCGCGAAAGCTACATTGGTTAGCGAGTTTCCACAACGTCAAATATAAACAATATTCCAACGAAATTTTGGGTCTCCCGAGTACTGCTTGCGTACAGGTGGGCATAAACGCTCCTTTAAGTAACTTAAAAGAAAAGGGGTTAGAAAATAAATAACGTGTTTTTACATATACATAAATTTATTTGCAATATAGATCTTACTGAAAATGTGTTTCTATTCATTCGAAAATGGGTAAAAAATACATCATCGGGGTAAGAATTTATAACTTTAAATAAATGTTCCTTCTAAAGGCTAGTGAAGTAGCCAGACATTTACGTTTTAGCTGTTTTTGTTTTAGCTTTAAAATATATTTCGTAAATATTCGGTTGTCACCAGCACAACAATTGTTTAGCAAATGATTAATTATATGAGTTGCAATTAATTTGTTACACATTACTTCAGATTTACAAAAAAAAGACATTGTGCGTATCGCGTAACATTCCAAAATGTCATGATTCACAACGCAACAGAATGCGCATCGCAACGTGAAAGCATCATGTGCTTGTATCATAGATGCGAGGTGCAGTCACAATGCGCATTAGGTTTGCATTTTGGAAAGCAACCATACATAGCATCTAATAATGTTATTGATTTAATAAAATCTTTCGTGGACAGTTCTTTCTCAAATGAAACAATCTGTTGGCGGTTATAAGACTTAAAACAATGTATTATACCCTGTTCAAGAGGTTGGAATAATCTCGTGGTATTTTGTGGGAGAAACTCAATTCTAACACTTTCACAGTTAAGAGAAACTTTAGGGCAACTAACATTATCGACAAACAAGATTACCTTTCGATTCTTTTTGGTCATTTCTTTATCGAAGTCAACCAGAATCGATTTCCATATTTGAGATATCATCCATAAATTGAGAATTGAGCTTGGGTAATACAGAACGGACATTTGATTGTTTTTCAAAAGCAATGACGTTTTTGCATTTTCTAGTTGCTTTGCAGAGAAAATGTAAAGTTAATCGGAATTTTTGCATCTTGCTTCCCCTAAAATCTTCACCCATTCGAGCGAACATCTTATTTGGAATCGCCTTTAAAAATAAACCGCTCTTATCTGCGTTAAAAACATTGTCCGATTCGTTATCTTCCAGCAAAGATTTTCGTTCTGCCAGCGTCTTTTTAAATTCAATATTGTGACACTTTTACCATCGTCACAGCCACTCACTGTTTGGTTTAAAGTCAATGTTTAATTTTTCAGTAAACTGTTTGGCTTTATCCATTAAAATTGGTCCAGTAACGAGTACTATGGCGTTTTGCTGCGGTGGTCAACCATTTGTCAATACTTCATCAACTTTGTCGTGTAGGTATACTTTTCCGAAAGCGCTTGCGTTTTACATTCCCGTGTGAATTCGCCTGAATACATTTTTCAGTTCAGATAATTCTTCTTACTGTGGACACGTCCCATTTGTATTCAGTAGCTATTATCTTTACATCTTTCGCTCGATCGTTCTTCCTTAATATTTATATTTTTTGTTGTAGTGACAGCGATGTGCACTTTCTCACCATCTTGTCTCTACTCTAAGATGAAAATTAAAATACCATATTTGCACAATTAGGCAACAAGTAAAATTACCAACTTGGGTTTCAGTTAAAGGTTCATTTTGAATACCCAGCTGTCCTTTCAATGTGAATGAGTGAAGTTATAATAGAAGGGTGTGATTATAAGATTTACTCCCCAGGAGAGACCGAATATTCTACTGCAGGAGAGGGACGTTTTCGGCGTTCTTCATACTCACTTTATTGTTTAGTTTTAATAACTGGGCCTGATAAACTGGAGTGATTTCCTCAACTCAGTTTACTGTGTTGTGTGTTGTCTGATAATATACATACATTGGATGGTCCTAGTGTTGAAAAATATTCGCGCTCTTTCTATTTCTTATATAAGAGCTGGAAAAACTGTTCTATTTACTAGTACCTCACCATCCGCGCATGCTGGAGCTTCAACACCACTCTCTAAATTATTGTTACTCAAAAAAAAGCTCATACTAGAGGTGACATAACCAAACCCGCACGAGTCTGCACAATGCTGTACAGCGCCGATTCGACTTTATTTTCATTACATAAAGAAATAATTGGGAACAAAATTGTTTCTATCTTTTTTGTTTGTGTAACATATGTTAATGTTCTCAGAATTTGCAGACAAGACTTATTGGCTATTGTCGTACAAAAACTTCTTCGCTACATACATACTCGTACATACACAATTCTTCACTGATCTCAAGAGTAGTGATGTGTCAACTCGAGTTGATAAACCGGTTCAAACTGAGTTACAGCTAAACCGAGTTACATTAATATCAAACCGAGTTTGTAAAACCGATGAAACAAACCGAATAAAAATGCCAAAGCAGCATTAAACCGAGTTGAACACACAATTCGGTTTGAGTACCCGTATATTAAGTCGAGTTGGATAGCAGTCTATTGTTTTTATACAAACCGAGTTGCACTGCCCGATTACATACCTATTTGGAATTCGGTCTCGTTTCGGTTTCTTATGAGACGGTGGGTCCTGTTTTCTCTCATTGTTGGTTTTTTTTTTTTTACATACTAGTTGTGTCAGTTTTCTTGTATATGCGCTGTTTTGGTGTGTGTTCCATCGAACCATGTCAATTTAGCGTATACACACCAAGTGAAACCAAGTTGCAAGCTGATTCATGAATTCGTATTCGGTTCGGTTTTAGTTTCTTATGTGACGGTGGGATAATTTTGTTACAAACCGAGTTAGCCAAGCCGGTTTGCAACTCGGTTTGCTTAAATTCCAACTCGGGTTAACTCGATTTGAGAAATGTTCGGTTTTTCAGATTTCCAAGACAGAAATACGTACTGCTTTATCGATGCACTGCGTATAAAGGGTGAGCAGATAGTAATGATACTTTTTCCAATTGTTATGTTTCAGCAGCTGTCAAAGTTACCAATGACATCCAGCTGTCAAAATATTCAGTAAGGTTTGCCATTTCATCATGCATCGTTTCACGCTTGCCGAACGTGCGGAAATTATTAAAAAATATTATCGAAGTTCCGGCTCAGTTGTAAATACGGAACGTGAATTTCGTCGTGAGGTCGGTCGTCATCATGACTTCAGTGCGCAGGCAATTCGTCGCATCGTGGAAAGGTTTGAGCGTGAATACACCCTTTGGGACCGTAAGCCATCAACCAGATAGAGATTGGTGCGAAATGAAGAAAACATAGGCACCGAGCGGCCAGCAGCGCTGCCACTTTTAATACAAAGCTAGCAGATCTACTAGGTTTTCAGTCCTGCTACTACCTACTAGCTTTGTCTAAAAATCTACTAGCTTTTTACCTCATCTTCAAACTTCAATTTCATTAAATATTGAATTTACAATTCAATTGCTCGTTCACATATGAAGGTTTCTTTAAAACATTTATGAGTGCCATGAGTACTTTGGCACTACTTATTATTGGTCGGGTCGCTCCATTTTCCAAATGTTTCGCTACTCTCAAATGTGAAAAATTCTTGAGTTTTTCCTTTTTTTTTGTACTGCGTAGTTATTAGTTTTTAGTTCCTTGATTTCCATCATGAAAATTGCTTTAAAGAAAATTAAGAATTAGGTCGAGGATTTTGTATTTTTTTGAAGCAGCATCGCTTATGTTTAACCTTTATTGCCTTCCGCATAGCAGCACTTCAGCTGAGCGAAAATTTTCAAATTTGAACATAATTAAAATCTATTTAAGAAATACTTAGTCTTTGTGCAAAGACTGTTGAAAATATTTTCCTTTGTAAAGAACTTTTAAATGCAATCCAATGTTTGAACCATCGCATCGGATGAATTTGTTAACTTTGCTAGAAGATTTAAGCTTATTAATGGAAAACTCCACAGAGCATAATTTATTTATTTTTGTTTATTGTTTATGTAGTGTCGTCACAAAGCCTTCTTCGAGATCGTCACTCTCCCACTTCACTGCATTTCTTGTGGAGTTCACATCTTTGACATCAGATAATATCGGCAGGACTCCCGATTTTGAATCACGTGGTTACTGAGGCCAATCAAATGCTGGTGTCGTTGCATTTGTGCGATCCAGGTGTTTATAGGCCTGGCTCTTCTGCTTCGCGATGTCTTTGGACCGTTCATTGATATTTCCTTTTTAACAGCGTTCAAATGATCTCTTCTTTGAACGTGGAAATACCAACTGAGCCGGTCGCGCTCTATTTTTCGTTAGATGTTCCTTTGACCCAAACTCTTCAGTTACTCCAGCGGGACATCCTACTATTGTCTTTGCTTCTTCGTACATATACATTATCATCTGTACATAGTGTCGTCGCAAAGTCTAATTTATTTATTTTTATTAATGGAGAGTTTAAAAGTCTAATTTATTTATTTTTGTTCGTCGTTCATTACTTTTATTTTATTATGGTTAATGGTTCATCGTTCAAATCCTGATGTCAACAAGCATTTATTTATTTCTTATGAAATATATAAAAAGTCAGTCCGATCAATTGCGAAAGCTTGTGTGAATACTACGGCGAAGGCATAACACTGGCAGTAGCTTGGTCATATGGCTCTGTTGATGATCATTTGCTATGACATCGGTTATCGGGAAAAAAAATACTATGAATCAGAAGCAAAAGACAAAAAATAATAAAAATCTCCTCATCGGGGTTCATGCGGCCAGAATAGGCATTGCATTTAATGCACACTGCCGCAGCTGCAATACTGCTGACGAGATAGAAACAATCTTACACTTCCTCTGCAAGTGTCCGGCTTTAGGCAAGGCCAGACAGCGCACCTTAGGTAAACTCTTTTCCGACAACCTTATAGAGCTAGCGAATATTAGCATTGGGGATATTATCAGCTTCCTCAATGTAATGGGGTGGATTTGAATAATCCTTACTCTTTTTCCCTTTCCCTACAATTTAACGTCCTTTTTACATCCGATAGGTCACTTGCGTTGTGGTGTTAAAACGGCGCTTCTGCGCTAATTAAGTGTCGGCATGGTTTGCTGACACAACATCTTCTACCTACCTTGAGTGCTCGCAAATTATAAAAAAAAAGAAAAGTGCAAATTTTAATAAATAAATGAATGACGCTTTTGTGCTACCTTTTGGTTGAATCTACTAGCTTTTGCCTAGGGATCTGCTACAATACGCTATGCGTCTAGTGGCAGCACTGGCGGCCAGTATCGAGAAGATCCAGAAATATCCATTCGGCGCCGATCAGCTAAATTGGGCATCGTCAGAGATTCAACCCGACTTATTTTGCGGTTGGACTTGGGCCTGCATCCATATAAAATTGTGCTGACGCAAGAATAGAAGCCGAACGACCATAGACAACGCCGTGAGCTCGCTAATTGGGCGCTGGAAATGTTGGCCGGAGATCCGGATTTTGGCCAAAAATGCTTCTCGGATAAAGCCCATTTTTTGCTCAGCGGCTATGTCAGCAGGCAAAATTGCCATTATTTGAGCGAACACAATCCACAAGTGTTCGACCAAGCATCAATGCATGTACAAAGATTGACTGTTTGGTGCGGTTTATGGCATGGCGGCATCATCGGACCTTATTTCTTTCGAAAAATTGGACCGACCGCTTTAAGCACTGCCAGCGAAGCCGAGGCCGCTATTTAAATGATGTGCTATTCTACACATAATGGCATGAATGTAGCTTCAAAATAAAGCGTTATCGTTCTTATCTGGTCACCCTGTATTGTAATGGATCTCTCCTAGCGGTAGCTGAACCAGACCGGATCAATTGCTGTTCTTAATTAGAGAAAACAACTGCCTACATATATTATATATAGCAAGTGCAAACATAAATACCTGATGTGAAATGTCTGCCTCGTGTATTTCGGGGCATTTTTAAACATCTAGACTGAAAAATAGCCACATGGCCAGACGGAATCCCAGTAATAGTCCCCAAAAACTATGTACTAAAACTTGCATCTGTTTTTTAAAGGCTTTCATCATATGCACAGAACCGATTTTCAAAAGAGCAAGAAAATACATGAAACATTTATATTATTCATTCAAGTCAGTTACTATTGAATAAGTCAGTTACTTCAAACTAACGGGTGGGCCATCTAGTGATTTCTTTTTAAATCATAGGTTATCTTGACACTGACAGCTGTTTCCCACTCGAAATCTTGACAGAAAGTCAGTATCATACCTCCGCAGAACGAAATGAGTCGTTTTACGCTTAAGCAACATTGGAAAATATTGAAAACTTATTTCCAAATTGATTGCTGTGTCGCCCGAACAGTGCGTTTTTTGAAAAGAAGTTTTGGCCGAAATGAAGCACCCACCGCGCCTGCCGTACCTACTCAAGTTTGTGCAAGAACAACACTCATGGTCTCCGTCATCGTACGGTGCGCACAGATGAGAATGTGGCTGCTGTAGCCGAGACTGTGAAACTCAATTCACGAACATCAACTCGTCATCGATCTCAACAGCTCAACATTTCACGCACTAGCCTGAGAAGAATTCTGCACAAAGATCTGGGATTATTCGCTTACAAGGTCCAATTGATTCAGCAATTGAAAGCGCACGACCATCCGCTTCGTTATCGCTTCGCAGTTCGGGCCTTAGAGCAGCTTGAATTGGACAACGATTTTGGGCGAAAAATCATCTTTTCTGACGAGGAACATTTTCATCTCAGCGGCTACGTTAACAAACAAAATTGCCGCATCTGGGGCTCGGGAAACCCGCACGTTATTGTCGAGAAGCCAGTGCATCCACAGAGAGTGACAGTTTGGTGCGGATTGTGGAGTGGTGGCATCATTGGACCATTTTTCTTCGAAAATGAGGCTGGGAACAACGTTTCGGTCAACGGTGGGTGTTACAGAGCCATGTTAAGGACTTTTTTGTTTACTGAAATTGAAGACATGGATTTGGACGACCTCTGGTTCATGCAGGATGGCGCGCCATGCCACACAGTCCATGCCACAATCGGTCTTTTGCGCACCAAATTCCCAAATCGTGTTATCAGCCGTCTTGGCGATGTCAATTGGCCGCCTCGGGGCTGCGATTTGACCCCTTTGGACTTTTTTTTTTTGTGGGGAGCCTTGAAGGACTGATGTTATGCTAACAAGCCGGAAACGAATCAAGCACTTAAGGCCAATATCATCCAAGCAATCCGTGAGCTACAGCCCGAAACCATCAACAAGGTCTTGAAAAATTGGAGTGATAGAATGCGCTACTGCGAGGCCAGCCGAGGCAGCCACTTGAACGACGTTGTATTCCGTAATTAATGGGAATGTTTGCCCTTACTAATAAAGCCATAATACATGGAAAAAATGTAATTTTGTTCATTTTATTGCATTTTTAAAAAGAAACTTGTAGTTGGCCCACCCGTTACACAAACTAACAATCGACGTTTCCGCGGTTTTCGCAATTTTCGTTCAACTGGAGTCCTGCTGAACTATCAAAAGCATTTATGGATGTCAGTCATTGAACAACAAGGCAAATCAATAACCGTTGCAGTCGACATATACGAGTATAAAAGCTTCAATAGAAAGCTATCTTCACACGGACTACTACAACAACTCTGCGGTTGAATGGACAACTTTCTCCAAGATAAAACAGTTAAAATTGATTTCCGGTGTACCTTTTGATTCCTTTTCTGCTATCGATATGTAGTTATCCCAAAATGCGTCCATGAAATTGAGCTATCTCTTTAGAGCAAAACTCCACCTACTTAAGAAGTACAACAATCAGCAAACATCTGCAGGCATTTCGGGACGCTGTTTTAGCGCTTAACTCGTAGGTTCGCCTTTCATTATTTCACGTTATTTATTTCACCCTCTCCTGAGAGGAGGTTAGCAAAATAAGTAATAGCTTTGTTTAAAGTTTCTGCAAAGATAAAATTTTATCTGTGACTTTCTTTGCACAAAACGTCGGCTGGCGCTGAAGGCAATAGTCGGACTTGTTCCTACATATGAAATTCGTATATATGAAATATATGAAATTCACCGAGAACAGTTTTGCGAATGCTAAATTCTTTCACAACAGACTGTAATGAGAAGCCAATGAACAAGAGTTTTTCAGTTGTGGGTGTAGGTATATCTGTTACACATTAATGTTATGCAATTAAGGAAATTTCTGTGGGAAATCTATTGAAAGACGGATTCACAATTTAGATCCGTATACAAATCTGGTACTCATCTCACCAACTGGGTGTGGAAAAACATGCGGCTACATTTCGCTCTACCTTATTATTTCTAGCGTCTATAACTATTGTAATTAAATTACAAAATTACAGAAATTGTTACTGATCTCAAGATGTGCACTATTGAAAGCGATTAGAGGTGCATTACATGGACCATTGTACCACATAAAGGTCTAACATGAAGTCACCCACTCTCACTTTCAATGGATTCCCCTCTCCCCCATCCATCAACCACCACCGATTTAAAGTGTAAATAGATTCCCACGGTTGACTTAACCGACGAGGTATGGTGTATTGTATTTGATTGAGGACCGGATATTTGTGCAATCGAATTAACAAGCACACATTTATACAAAGCAGAAAAAGGAAAATAAAAAAAAATAAAAATCACAAATTGTGAATCTTGTAATTTTAAATAAATAATTTTTATCTATGACCAACACAACTCGTAGTGTAATTTATCATCGTCACAGGCGGCATCATCATCATTGCTGTGAGTTTGTTTCGTCTCGATACATATGGGGAAATCCGATTTTAACACGAAGGTTTTCGAAAAAAAAGGTTAAAAGGTCTGTACAATATGGGAAATTGACGTTTTCATAAGTGCATACGCTTTTGTGGTTTCATCTGTAAGTTCGAGACTGAAATTAACATTTTAATTGAATTTAGTTACCAGTAAATAAATATTGCACTTTAATGAGTTGCGACTGAGATGATTCACGCAATTAGAATCGATTCAATTCAAGCAGCCATTATTACAGATGTAATTGTGGTATTCAAAGAATCCAATAATAACACCTTAACAGTGCAGTTTCTGTGAACCGCAGTAATGAGTTGATTAAA
The DNA here is from genome assembly GCA_945910035.1 of Brachypalpus laphriformis. Lineage (NCBI taxonomy): Eukaryota > Metazoa > Arthropoda > Insecta > Diptera > Syrphidae > Brachypalpus > Brachypalpus laphriformis. Next base: position 138,324,483 of record OX246756.1, read on the forward strand.
AATTTCCAATATAAGGTAACACTTATAGAAAATAACTTGTAATTGCATGCGATAACATCTTGGGGTCAAGTCTACCACAAAGGCGGATATATGAGAAAAGATGATTACCCAGTATTTTTCGACGTACTTCTAGATTGCTCAACCAATACTTTTAGTCACTTTATTGTATCAACAAACTAGGCAGAAACCCGGAAATTTGCAGTATGCTGAAATTGGCAAAAATGTTCAGTGGGTGCTCCGGAACCGAAATCCAACAGTCCGCAAAGTCGCACTGTTTGTAAGACAATACACTTGCTACTGACCAACTTTTGCATTATACCTTCTATCATTTGTACGCAGAATATTGTTTTGTTACACCCACTACTAACCTATAAACTACTAATAGTTCTAAAAATTGGGTTTACTTAAAATTTCCATTTCTCTTTCCTTTGTGTCCCGACGTGCTATTATAAGACGTTTTGACGAAGTGTTCAGAATTATGTTATACGCCTTCTAAAATCTGATTCTACGCTGATATGCATACTGGAGGAAAGAGAATATCCACCTAACTTACCCAAAGTAACTATTCTGTACCTTACGGGGTGTCCTAAGGTATTTTATAAAAAGTCTCACAAACCATAAATGGAGAGAAACAACAGTATTAGAGCGGAAAACTGTTAGTTCAGCATCGAGTTTGTGTTCACCATTACTTTGGCAACTGCAAGAAGCTCAAGAATACCTCGCACTGTACTATTTATTTTTTTAGTGGGCTTGACGATCATTCCTTTTCTTCCTGCGACAGAAAACAATTCGGCTTCCCAAGCTTTTTCTATTAGCAAAAGCTAGAGCTCAATCTATGCTGGCGGAGAGGCTAAACCTGGCTAAACCGTTTTGCAAATAAACACTTTCACCAGAAACGGGTCCGAAACTTAGAATGTCAATGGATCGGTCATGCACCTCAAAAGCGACAGTTCCATAATATGGAAGAGCAACGTGTCAACCGAGAAATGCATGGCATAGGACGGTCACGGCAATAAGTGGAAGAGTCTTACTGATCTGAAACATATCGCCAGAAACCGTACGAGATGGAATTCTGTAGTATTGTAAGTAATGTTTCACCTGATGTCACTGGATTTATTCGGCAAACAGATGGTCGTTAGTGCAGCCGTGGGAGCATATTCGCAGTAGTCAAGATACCAACCTGACCACTCCTCGATCCTAGAGAAACTAAACTGCATCTGAATAAACCGAGTAGGTACACTCCACCTAAACTCAAATTTGTTTGCAAACTATGAGCAACTAACTAACCTAACCTAATAAGGGCCCGCACTTCCTCCACCTTTGTATAAGGGTGCGATTCACTTATACTTATATACAAATGGATTCAAAACTTATAGTGAATGGCGGAATAGTTACCTTTTACATCAAAAGTCATTGCATATTAGCGTTTGTATTTCACTGAATTTATTAATTTTTTTTATTTAGATGGCGCTACGGTCCGGGGTGGACCTGGGCCTCAACCAACAAACCTCTCCAGCCAGCACGGTTACGAGCCAGCTGCCTCCAGTTGCGCACCCCAAGTTGGTTGAGGTCCCCCTCCACTTGTTTACGCCTCCTACCGCGAGGTCGTCCTCTATTGCGCCGTCCATCCGGGGTAGATTCGAAAACTTTCTTAGCGGGAAGGTTGGGCTCCATCCGCTCTAAATGACCAAGCCATCTTAGTCGCTGTATGTGAACTCTTCTGGCTAAGTCGATGTCCTTGTACAGGCCGTATAGTTCGGCATTGTACCTTCTCCTCCACTCACCGTCTATGCAGACGGGACCAAAGATCGCTCGAAGAACTTTTCTCTCGAAATAACCAAGGGCATCCTCATCTGGTTTTGTCAAAGCCCATGCCTCTGCGCCATACAGCAGGACTGGGATGATTAGTGTCTTATAAAGAATTACCTTAGTAGTTCGAGATAGGGCTTTGCTACTCAATTGCCGTTTTAGCCCATAGAAACAACGATTGGCAAGAGTAATTTTTCTTGTGATCTCACTACTGATGTCATTGGCGGAGTTCACCATAAAGCCTAGGTAGACAAAATCCTTTACTACCTCAAAATTATATCTGTCTATTGTGGCGTTCTGTCCAAGACGCCGATGTTGGGTGTCCTTTTTTGTAGACGGCATATAGTTTGCTTTGCTTTCATTGATCGCTAGACCCATCTTTGCTGCCTCGATCCCAATACTCGTAAATGCCCCATTGACTGCCCGCTGAGTTCTTCCGATTATATCAATGTCATCGGCATAAGCGAGTAGTTGTACAGACTTGTAAAAGATTGTACCTCCGGTGTTGGCTTGTGAGTTTCGTACAATTCTCTCAAGTACTATGTTAAAGAGGTCGCATGATAGCGCGTCACCTTGTCTAAGACCTTTCCTGACATCGAACGGTTCGGTGATGTTCTTACCGACTTTGATGGAGCAGCGAGAGTTCTCCATCGTCATTCTGCACAAACGGACGAGCTTGGCAAGGATGCCAAGACTAGACGTGGCTCTGTATAACTCGTCTCTATACACGCTATCATAGGCAACTTTGAAATCGATGAAAAGGTGGTGCGTATCGATTTTATATTCATCGGTTTTTTCTAAGATCTGCCGTAGTGTGAATATTTGGTCAATGGTGGACTTTCCCGGCCTGAAACCGCACTGATAAGGACCTATTAGGTTGTTGACGATCGGTTTTAGACGTTCACATAAAATGGCAGACAGGATCTTATAGGCGATGTTGAGGAGACTTATACCTCTGTAATTGGCGCCTTTCTTCAGGATCGGGCAAATGATGCTGAGGTTCCATTTATCGGGCATACTTTCGTCCGACCAGATTTTACAGATGAGCTGATGCATGCTCCTTACCAACTCATCTCCTCCTGCCTTGAAAAGTTCAGCGGTAAGACCGTCGGCTCCAGCAGCTTTGTTGGATTTGAGTTTAGATATCGCTATCCTCACTTCATTCTGATCGGGTTGACGGGAATCTTGACTGCCATCGTCACTGTCGAATGACTCATTCTGCCTGACAGTGGAATATTGGTCATCATCGCCGTTTAATAGTCTGCAGAAGTGTTCCTTGCATATCCGCACTGACTGCGATTCTACTACTATGTTGCCATTTTCGTCCCTGCAGGCTTTTGTTCTGGCTTTGAAACCCTGGCATGTTCTTTTTACCCTTTGGTAACATTTTCGAACATTATTCCAATAAAGTCTCTCAATCTCCTCGATTGAGCGCTTCTCATGCTCCTTTTTCTTCTTTCTGAGAATTCGATGTTCCTCTTTTCTCCTGCACACGTAGAGCTCGTAAGCAGCTCTAGTTTTTCTATGCAGCGCCGCTTTGTACGCCTCTTGTTTTGCTGCATGTGCTCGCCGGCATTCCTCATCAAACCAGGGGTTTCGTTGTGGTGGCCGAGAGAAACCCAGGATATCAGAGGCGACATCTCTGATGCCTTGTTGGCAACGCTGCCACTGGTCTTCCGCATTTGCTGCTGCCGGCATAGGACTTACATTAAGATTAGAAGAAACTCGATCGGCAAAGGTTTTGGCGGTCTCTTGCGATTGTAGCCGCCCGACGTCAAATTTCCTCACAGTATTTCGTTGATTTCGCTCCGTTCTGGATATCCGCATCCGTACCTTGGCTACAACTAGGTACTGACCCGAGTCCACTTTGGCTCCTCGGAAAGTCCGGACACCCAGAATACTGGAAGAGTGCCTTGGGTCGATCGCAAAGTGATCGATTTGGTTGACAGTTTTCCGATTAAAGGAGAGCCATGTTCCTTTGTGAATATCGAGACGTGGGAACCGCGTACTAGCTACGACAAAGTTTCGCCCCGCTGCAAAGTCGATTAGCCTGAATCCGTTGTCGGATGTGTTGTCGTGCAGGCTGTGCTTTCGGACCACGCTACTAAAGACTTCCTCTCTTCCTAGCTTTGCGTTAAAGTCGCCTAGGATAATTTTAACGTCGTGGCTAGGGCATTGCTCATACGTCTTGTCCAAGAGCTGGTAGAAGTCATCCTTTGTCGCGTCGTCCTTCTCCTCATGAGGGGCGTGAAGGCATATTAGGCTAATGTTGGCAAATTTCCTAATAGGAAAGGTAGGTAGGTAGTGTGCTCTTAATCTGACAACTAATCGTTTCATTTGCTAAGTTAATCTAAAAACAACATTTCTATTGTTGGTTATTTCTTAAGGTTTACAGCTACTCCAGGTTTACTCAACTCTTTAACGCCAAGAAGCACATATTTTTTTACGTTCAATATCATCACCTTTTCGTTTGGTGTTCTTTTTTCAATAAATTGTTGTCCAAAGCATGTTCCTATTAATGCAATTCCTTGTAACCAATTTAAAATCAATAATTCACTGCTTAATTCAAACAGAAGCATCCGGCGCTATTTGTACGCATCATACACCCACTACTGACCCCCTTCACCACCAGCACCACCACTCCTTCTGGTCGTATCAGAAGCACACACTTTGAGATTCCAAAGTGTCCACACTCTTGAATGAAGATTTCCGTTCACTTGACGCAAACCTCGCGATTCGTAATTCATAATCCACACCATCTGGATGACTCACAACAATTTAATAAACAGCCTATTCCACAGCAAACAGGCATACAAATCAGAAGTATCTATACGCGGCTATAGGAGGTACGAGCACTCCGCCTGCAACGGCAACGATTGACACATTCCACTCCAAGCCATTTGGCCAAAAAGAAGGCACACACTGCCCATCAAATGATAGTTCAAGAAGTGCGCTTCCAAGGTACAACGAACTACGAGCGGCCGTGATTTTCCATTTCTCCATTTTCGCCTCTGGCCGACGCGACGCACGGTAGTATATGTGCTGAAACGTTAAAGGGAAATGGGAGCGTTACCAGCAAATAATAGGCGGCTACGTAGCACCATCATTATAGAATGCGACACGTAGCCGCTTAAGCTGAATCTGGTGGTACATGATATGAAAATTGGCGTAAACCATCCCACCCAGTGGAGTGGTCTTTCCAGCCCCCAGAAGTTTAAGCAATTTTCAATTAATATTCAAGAATGGATATTTTGACATGTGCTTGACGATGCACCGCTCATTGGTAATGCATTCTGTCAACGCGGTGGCATGCGCATAGCTGCGGTTACATTTGCGCGCAGAAGCGCAAGGCATATGCCAATACGACCGCTAAAAATTCGGCTTAGGGTCTGCGACCGAAATTTTTTACAGCCAAACTAGTGCAACCAGTTCGAGGTCCAGATGAATATTCAACGCAGCCAGACGATATGAAATCGGTTAATTAGTCCACTGCGGTGCCCAAAAATTGAATGATTTATTGAAGACATCTTAATATTCACTCAGATTTATCTGATTTATCGCGCCGAAGAAATTAAATCATTTCGTTTTGGCCTATTCGGTTCCCGGAATACCAACGATTCCGAAATTTGATTTTGTCTCCACTACTTGTATACCTTGTTGTGGTGGTATTTTCTCGATTTTCGTTTCGATTTCTTTGGCATAAATTACCGAATAGTCCAAAGATTTCTATCAAAAATTAAATTAATAAATTATTTAAAGCCGGGGTGATTTATTGTGGTGATCGATATGACTCAGATTGTTGATCTAGAAATTCGTGATCTCGAGGGTGTTTAAAATAGGATCACCACATTTGCATCTGTTTTTCTTAGTTCTCCAGCTTTGTCTGCTGTGGCCAGACATTTGCATACAATTGATGGGTGTTAATGAAGGTGGATGGGAAGTTGAGTTTAGCTTTAGTTTTTTCTATATAAATTAATTTATGGGGTCGATGATATAATTTCTTGTTAATTTATTGTGAAGCAATATCGCTCATTAATCAGGGGACTTCTACGTTAAGTGAGTTGTGGGAAATAAGGCACACGTGTTTAGGTCCATCGATTTATGTTTAATGAAAATGACGCACTAAATCAGAGAATGACTAAGAAGTTTATAAATAGTGTACGATGTATTGTGCCCTGTTGAACCTATTATTGGAAATTGAATGGTAGTTGGATCTGTAAATATAGCTTAAGATGTTAGCCAATCAATTTGTTTGCTTACATATCGTAACTGAATTCAAATCTATTTCTTATACAGACTCTAAAATATACGCAAGCTTTATTGTGGATTTTTTTTCTTGTGCTGCAGAAGCCTTTTCGACAGGAGAATACCGCAAAACTAGATTGGAATTCAAAATGTTAACTAATCTTGATATTAAAATTATAAAGGAACTGAAAGAAGTGGTTCTCCGCATTCTGTATGTCTGTCTGTCTGTTCATCTGTGTGTATATACTGTCAACTGCAGCATGAACTGCTGGACGGATTTGATTCAAACTTTACATCCAAGGTCTGTGGGGTCACAATTCGAGGTGAAGTCGGAATCTCTATTCCAACCCTAAAATTAACAATATATTATCTCGAAAATTATTCTTACGATTTTGCTTGAATTTTGCTTTTGCGTATAGTTGAGAATATGTATACCTATATCTGCTGCCATCTGCTCTAACTCATCAGTCTGAATCCTCAGCCGGGTCAAAGAGGTATGTTGAAGTTGACTTATTGAGGGGTTCGCATACCTGATAACAATGATAACAATGATCAAATCATCCACAAAGAACAGATTACTAATCCTTATGTCTCCCAATAAGACGCACCTTCCGCCAAGGCTGTGCTGTTATATATAGTCCATATACATAATGAAGAGGAGTCCAACACCCACAGTAAAAAGTGTTGATTTAACGCCGTTTATCCGAATACGGCTTCTGCAGTTTGTATATAAATACAGAATAGTCCTTAACAGGGAAATATTTGTTTCATACTCCTGCAGGACACTCCTAAGTTTAACCAAAAACCCGACCATATGCCTTCTTTAAATCCACTAAACAGCTGTAGATAGGTTAGGCATACTCCCAGGACTTCTTAAGAACCACCCTGGTCGATAGTGCTTCTGTTGAGAGTAAGCCCATTTTGCTTATTCCCGACTCAACCGAAGTTTTGGAACGTGGTGGTGGAAAGAAATAAAAAAAACCTGAGCAAAGACTTTTCTGGGGAGACGTATACCCCTGTAATTGGCGCAACCTTTTTTGTCCGAGAATTTGAGTCCCCCAAGTGAATTCACCACTTGAAGGATATGATGGCTTCTTGAATTCTGTCCGTTCTAAATCAAGCAGTGCTCTTCTCACCACCAGCCGCCATGCACAATCACTTCACTTCACAAACAGCTTGCAGAGGCAATGAGCGCTGTTGAGAACAGCTCCCATTTTTTCTCTTCATTTAGTGGAACAATTAAGGAAGGCATTCCTATATTGCGTTCTCCCTTCCGGAAAGATTCTTAGACTCTGCGAGCCGGAGCGTTGATTTCCATTCGCTTTACATTTCCTAGCCATCTAAGGATATGAATTCTAATCTTTCTGACTACAGCGATTCCGCTATATAGATCGTGTAGTTTATCATCGAATCTTCTCCTTCAGAGCCCGTATACGCACACGGGACTGAATAACTAGCAAAGAGTTTTGGAAATAACTTGTTGCATTGTCAGCTATGCAACATGGCACTTATCCGCAATCGCTATGTTTAACAGTAATAATAAGAAACATATGGCGAAATAACTTCACAAATCATCTTGAAGAAGCATCTCCAAAGCGCAGCTCAATCACTTTTAATAATGACATTGCTTGCTACTAGTTTAGATTTACGCAATCGCCGCTAAATTAATTCCCCACAATCCGCAAATTGATTGCGTAAGCGAATTTTAAATTTATGACCTCTTAAGAAAACAATATCGAAAATAACAAGAAACTCTAACACGGTCATGATCGTTATTAATCCACGATCCCGAAAGCAAGAAAATATTTCCCACGTCAACATTCCCGCAACTCCGAAATCTCTGTCATGATCATCATCATCATCAGCAACAGCAGCAGCATAGTCGTCATAGTCATTGTCGTCGTCGTCATCCAAAAAGATGTTCTGCCTTAATCCATCACCACCGCCAGGTCCGCCACTATCACACCACCTTCAAAGTATGACTGCTACTCTGCCCAGGGTCTGGAGTCAATCATCATTGCATTACCATCCAAATGGTTTAATTCAAATAGAGACCAAACGAGCGCGCGCGAATATTTTCCCAATAAACCACCCACAGTCATCGCGATTCATCGAGAGTTATCCATCCATCCATTCTCGAGTTCGTTTGTTAATCCCTGCATTTTACAATTGAGCAATAATTCATTGCATAGATGCATTTTATTCTGCGCTCATTTAATTCATTTAACCGATCGAGATCGTCTGCTACGCTACGTGTAGATACATCCAAGGGTGTCCCAATTTCAATTGTTACAAAATGTGTTTTCGTTATGAGTAGCAACAAAAAAAAAAGAAACTAAAACAGAAATTGAAATCACTTAAAAGGAGTTCATCTGTTCTTTCCATCCCATCCCATTTCCCCCCTCAGTTTTGGTGTGAGAAAGGGAGTCCCCGTCCGGGCGTTGTTGTTTGCCTGAAGGTATCTAGAGAAAATCGTCGAAACACCGCACTGTTGCAGCGCTATCCTAATCAAAGATCATCACTCACGAATTCCGAATATCCGTCTTGAGAGACATTCACTTTGCTTGTCCAAAACAATAGAGTTTAGGTCCGACGAGACGAGAAAAGTCACACAAAGGCTATCCAGGAGTTGAATTGCTTGACGTTCGGTGCACTTGCGCCAGAGACTCTTTTTGAATCTTGGCCTTTGCATGGTAGTAGCCGCGATCTGTTCATAGTTTACATGTCGAATTGGATGATTTTTTTTTATTTCATTTGTTGTGCCGCAATTGGGGAGCTAACATGCAAATGTTGCATTGACAGTGTAGATCCGCGAAGATGCAACAGTGGGAATAATGGGTGAGAGTGCAAAGGTATTCGTAGTTCAGGTATTATTGGTAAATTATGGATGGACGAATTTTGGGAATGTGATCACTTGCATTTGAAACTAAAAGTAGTCTATGAGTCACACTTTACGAGTATGTATGCAAATTTTCAAAAAATATGCAGCTTGGAATAGTTCCAAATCTTGAAAGTATTTCAATGAATTCACTTGATGCCAGGATTACCTACTTCTATTTGACTATGGACAAAGGCAAGCGTGAAGGATTTTTAATTTAGTAGGTGTTCCTTATGAAGATGATAATATCTTCCGTAACTCTTTGATTTGACCGAAGCGAACACTGTTTTACAAACAGAGCCGCGCACTAACGCAGTATGCCCGCGAAGTAATACCTTACGGCAGTCCCGCGGGGAGAGTGTGCAGGGCGTGGATCAGTACGTAGGCACATTCCTGGCATCGCTTATTCGGGCTTGCGAATCGTGCATGCTAGCATCCCGGGCTACTAGTATCTTTCAAAGATTACCACATCCCTTGGGGCAACAAAAAAAAAAAAAACTAACGCAGTATGCGTGCTGGGGTTTCAACCTTCTTTATCTAAACCAGCAATGGTTGGTGAACTGGTGAATCTACGGATGTCGACCATGCCATATTCTTGGTTTGCTGCTACTATTCACCGATAATCTCAGTAATGTCTGCACCGCTAAGTTGAACTATTTCATCGTAAGAAATAAATGATACAATGGACGTTCTCTAATCTAGCTGTGTTTCATCGGAAGCAACTTATTACTAACCAACGAACTACGCATAACAAATGTGACTTTAAAATATTTAAGCAACTTTCAACAAACTTTTAGTCCACTGAGCTCTAAACACAGCGTCACTATCATTGATTATGTTCTAGGCACATCAAAGGCTCAATGCCAGATTGATACTGACACGTTTATTAATAGGATGGACTTCAGCTTCAAACAAATACACATAGATAGTTCTAATTTGAGAGAGAAAGCTGCGTCACTACGTCTGTCTGTCAATGTGCCTATTACAATATTCTACCTCTTAAACTCTACATACTATGTGAATGAATTTTGGAGAGAATACGTAGAATGCTGGCTCCTAGATGCAGCCCCAGCCGGTGCAAGCTTTTGCACCTGGCTTCAGTACAAGCTAAAGAATAAAGGGATAACTCTTTTCCGTCGAATACATATGTATAGGCACCTATGTACAGGGTGTCCGCCGGGAACGTATACTACTTTGTTTTGCCGCCATTTTGGTAAACATTAGTCTTGACAGTTCATATTTGGCAGTCGTGAAGTAGACACGTGGCAAATTTATTATGGAAAATTATTCGATAAACCAACGTCTTTTAATCATTAAAACATTTTACCAAAATGAATCATCGATTACTGTGACGATGAGAAAGTTACGTGAAATTTTTGGGAGAAACAACGTGCCAACAAAACGCACTTTTTATCGTATAGTAAATGATTTCGATAAATGATTTTCGCTCACTGCTCCATCAAGGTCGGTAATGACCTCACCGAGACCTTTAATGTCAAAAAAGGCTTTAGACAAGGTGACGCGCTGTCATGTGACTTCTTCAATATTGTACTTGAACGGATTGTGCGGAACTCACAAGCCAACACCGGAGGCACAATCTATTACAAGTCTGTACAACTGCTTGCATACGCCGACGATATAGACATTATCGGAAGATCTCAGCGGGCTGTCACCGGTGCTTTTGCAAGCATTGAGGCGGAAGCGGCCAAAATGGGTTTGGCGATAAACGAGGGCAAAACCAAGTATATGCTGTCAACTAGAAGGGAAAACCAACACCGACGAATTGGACAAAACGTCACCGTGGGCAGCTATAACTTCCAGGTAGTAAGGGACTTTGTCTACCTTGGCTCTGCTATAAATTCTTCTAACAAAATCAGCGTAGAAATCAATCGAAGAATAACTCTTGCCAATCCCTGTTTTTTTGGGCTCATAAGGCAATTCAACAGTAAAGCCCTATCTCGAGCAACTAAGGAGACTCTATATAAGACCTTGATCATCCCAGTCCTGCTTTACGGCGCTGAAACATGGACTTTATTAAAAGAGGATGAAGATATCCTTGGTCGCTTCGAGAGAAAAATTCTTCGTAAGATTTTCGGTCCCGTTTGTGTTGACGGGTTTTGGAGGAGAAGATTCAATAACGAACTATACGAGCTGTACAGCGACATCGACCTAGTCAAAAAAGATATTGAATCAAATACTGGGCTGAGGGTATCACTTAAAACGCCCTATTAACTTGAAATTGAAGTAGATCGCTTCGTCGAAATCCTACAGAATGCCGCGTGGAAGAATACTCCGAAACCTAAGAAAACGCCGGCCAGATATATTCAAAATTATCCGCAGGAAATAAAAGAGATGATTAAGGAGAAGCGGAAAGCGCGCAAAAAATGGCAACAAACTCGGGCTCCGCAACATAAAGCACATCTTAACCGTTTGTGTAACTTATTAAAAAGATCTATTAAAGACCTTAAGAATAATGAAATGCAAACTCACCTAGAAAGCTTAACGGCAGAAAAAGATTCTAATTATTCGCTTTGGAAAGCTATAAAAGGTATTAAAAAACCTCAAATTCAAGCCGCCCCAATTAGGAAAAATCAAGAGGAATGGGCCAGGCATGATAAAGAGAAAGCGCAAGTTTTTGCCGGCCACCTGGAAGAAACTTTAGAACCGCTTGATGGACAAGCTCTTATTCAAAATATAAATACGTCGTTTATTGACAATCGTAAAATAAGAAATGCAACACTAACCGAACTTAAGGAAGAAATAAAGAAACTTAAACCTAAGAAGGCTCCTGGATACGACCTAATCACGGGAGAGGTTCTTAAAGCACTTCCGAGAAAAGGTCTAATGAAGCTTCTGTTCATTATAAACGCCGCGCTTAGACTAGAATATTTTCCCAGTCAATGGAAAGTGGCCGAAGTCATAATGGTCCTTAAGCCCGGAAAACCGCCGAATGAAAAAACGTCTTATAGACCGATTTCGCTTCTTTCAATCATATCCAAAGTGTTCGAGAGAATTTTGATTAGGCGAATACAGCCGGTTTTAGAAGAGAGGCATCTCATTCCGGATCATCAATTCGGATTCAGAAGTAAGCATTCTACAGTTGAACAAGTACATCGAATAACACATGTAATCGAAAAGTCACCTGAAGAAAAAAAGATTTGTTCAAGCGTATTCCTTGACGTCTCTCAAGCCTTTGACAAGGTCTGGCATGAAGGCTTGAAGTTTAAATTACGACAAGTTCTGACAGAGCACCCATATAATATTTTGAAGAACTACCTTACGAATAGACTATTCCGCGTCAAATGTGGAAACGAATATTCGGATTTTAAGGAAATAATGGCTGGGGTGCCGCAAGGAAGCGTTCTTGGTCCAGTCTTATATCTATTATACACCCGTGATATACCGCAAGTAGAAGGCACTGAGCTAGCTACATTTTCCGACGACACTGCTATCTTGGCAGTAGGTAAAACGGTCGAAGATAGTACAGAAAAACTGCAAGAAGCTTTGGATAGAGTAAATGAATGGACAAAGGTTTGGCGAATCGCACTCAATGAGACCAAATCTGTTCATGTAAATTTTACTTATAAGAGAGTAAATAATCTGCCGATCTTTTCAAACTCGGTTCAAATTCCGTTTGCAAACGAGGCTAAGTATCTTGGAATCACTCTTGATGCAAAGCTGAAATGGAAAACGCACGTTAAGAAAAAACGCAAAGAACCAAATAACAAATATCGAGAAATGTATTGGTTACTTGGAAAATATTCCAAGCTTAATACAGAGAACAAACTGCTTTTATATAAGCAAGTGCTAAAGCCTGTATGGACATATGGTATACAACTCTGGGGTTGTACCAAAATAAGTAATATTCAAATTTTACAAACTTTTGAAAACAAAGTGCTAAGAGGTATTGTAAATGCGCCATGGTATATCAGAAATAGCGATATCCACAGAGATCTTGGCATTAAAACAGTCGAAGACGAAATCAAAAACTACGCGAGAAAACATAAAAGTCGACTAGAAAGTCACGTTAATATAACAGTCCTCCAAGTTTTGGATGAAAGAAACTTACTACGCCGTCTACAAAGAACAAAACCTTTAGACTTAGCGCGATAAGTAACCGCGTCTAAACTGCGGAGCTAGCAGGAACTTCTAATGGGAAGGTACCTGCAAAACGTCATTATTTCGTGAAACGAAAACTACTTGGTAAGTCGAATACTTAGTTGTAGTAAAAATGAAAACAAGTCTGTTTTGAAGGGAGGTTTTTTAGTGGGTAAGAATCCCACACTACTATGAGCACGCGCTGTCGATCCTCATAGTGTCTTCTTGAAGATTTTCACCTACCCTCGGAAAAAAAATAAAAAAATCGACCTAGTCAAAAAACTGCGTATTGGACGTCTGAGATGGCTAGGACATGTAGAGCGAATGGACACCAACGCTCCGGCCCGCAGAGTCTTCGAATCTAACCCGGAGGGACGACACAGTAGAAGGAATCATCACCGTAGGTGGCGCGCACAAGTTCAAGGGGACCTCGACCAACTTGGAGTGCGCAACTGGAGGCAATTAGCTAAAGACCGAGCTAAATGGAGAGGCTTGTTGGTTGAGGCCCAGGTTCACCCCGAACTGTAGCGCCACCTAAGTAAGTAAGTAAGTAAGTAAATGATTTCGAAGAAAGAGGGTCTGTAGGTGATAGGCCCAAGCCCAAGTAACAGTCTGGTGTGCAATTTGGTCAGGAGGAATCATTGGACCTTACTTCTTTGAAAATGAAAACGGCGTAACGGTAACTGTGAATGGGGAGCGATATCGTGATATGATTGTAAACTTTTTAACGCCACAACTGCATGCTTTGGGCTTGATTAACATGTGGTATCAACAAGACGGTGCCACATCGCATACAGCCAGGATTACAATGGAATTACTGCGAGACCTCTTTCCACAACAAGTTATTTCAAAAAATGGTGATGTTGATTGGCCTCCACGGTCGCCTGATTTGACTGCTCCTGACTTCTTTTTGTGGGGATATCTGAAAAGCAACGTTTATGCAAACAAACCAGAAACGCTTGAGCAACTCAAACAAAATATTCGTGATGAAATTAATGAAATACCGCGTGAAATGTGTGAGAATGTAATGAAAAATGTGCTAAAAAGGGCTCGCATTTGTGAGACTAGCAGAGGCGGACATTTACCTGATATTGTATTCCATACATAATTGCCGACATTAAATAAAACATTTATCAATATAAGATCCATTCTCTTTCATTTAATCAAAAATTATAAACAAACAAAGTAGTATACTTTCCCGGCGGACACCCGTAGTAGACTTCTTCCCTCAATTTTCTAGAGTTTTTTTTTGCCTAGGGGGTATGGAAAAACGCTAATGCGCACGGGAAACAGTCCCGCTCTGTTTCTAGTAGTGTGAGACTCACTACTCACTTAAAAACCACCTTTAACCCCTTCTTTCTACTTGACACCATCCACTCCGGAACCGCTTATCGCATTAATTCAGAGTGGTGTCGTATTCTTCCCCTCTGGGGACCGGCTTTTTCATATTCGGCTCCTGGTGCCGGTTTACACATTTTTGCCGGTAAGGCTTTTATCTACTTTATGTAATTTGTGAGGGAATGTTGGCGTCTTCCTCTCTCTTTTTGGATCTTAGTATCGTCTCGATAAAGGAAGACATTCGATTCCACGTGTCGGTACTCGAGGTCATCTTGCTTGTAGCATTTTCCGGGGAAAAATCGCCTATTTCCGACTCCAGTCTACTCCTCTGCTCTGTCCATCTGCTACAGGCGAAAAAGGTGTGGAAGCGTCGTCTTCCGCTGATATTGGCAGGCTGCGCTCTCTACTTTATCCATTTTGTGGAGGTATCGGTTGAAATACCCATGTCCGGTTAGGAATTGAGTGACAAAGTAGTTCACTTCGCCCTGTTCCCGCTCTGTCCAAGCCGTGACGTCTGTAAACAGCCTCGCTGTCCACCTCCCCCTCGCTTCAGCGCTCCACCTTCTCTGCCAAGCCTGCTTGGCAAGCTCCTTCGCTTCAGCGACTGCCAGTTCTGCCCCTACTTCCGCCTTCTTCTCGTGGGCGTACTTCCTCTCTGTCGCTAGGAGGTCGATGGGGGTCACACCCGCAACTACGAGGACGGCTGATTCCGACACTGTGCGATAGGAGCTTGCAACTCGGAGAGCTCCTCGCCTTTGTACTGCGGCAATTTGCTTTCTGTACTTCTCCTGTCTAAGTGCGTCTGCCCAGATCTCACACCCATATAGAAGAATGGCGTGGGTGATGGACATGAGGAGTCGTCGCCTACTCATTGTTGGGCCTCCGATATTTGCCATAAGCTTACTCAGCGATGACGTGACCTTCGCAGCTCGCTCAGATGCGGACTTAATCTGTTGCCAGAGAGAGAGTTTAGAGTCCAGGGCGATTCCTAGATACCTTACTGCTGGTTTGGTGATTATAACTTCTGGACCTACTCGGAACTCGGCAATGGTCGGGATCCGTTTCCTAGTCAGAAGAACTATCTCTGTTTTTTCCGCGGCGAGACTAAGGCCAAGGCCTTCCATCCAGGCGAGTACTCGTCTCATTACCTGGTTCAGTTTCAGCTGAGCCCCTTCGATGTCCCTTGCGGTAATCACCGCACCGATGTCATCTGCGTACCCGACTAAGAAGGTATCGCCGGGCATCTCCATGCGAAGGATTCCATCGTACGAGATATTCCACAGATCGGGTCCAAGGATTAAGCCCTGTGCTGCTCCAGCAGTGATTTCCTTCCTGTGAGTACACTCCACGGTGTCGTACAGAAGTTCCCTGTCTTCGAGATAGTCCTTCACAATTTGCAAAAGATATTGCGGTATCCTAAAGGTGTTCTCGAGCGCATCTAACATATCTCCCCATCTGGCCGAACTGAAGGCATTCCTCACATCCAGAGCTGCCAGCACGACAATTCGCCTTGAGTAGTGATTTCCCCTTTGGGCGAGGTGGGTAGTTTTGACTGCTTCCTCAATTGCTCCTATCGTGGAGTGGTCTCTTCTGAATCCGTGTTGTCGATCGGATAGGCCACATGCTCTTTGAATTGCTTCTGTGATTCGAGGCTTTAGCATCTTCTCGAGGAGTTTTCCTGACGCTACCAGCATGCACAGAGGTCTGTATGCTGATGGAGAATCCGGGTCTCCTTTTTCCTTGCTTATGAGCACCAAGCGTTGTACCTTCCACTTCTTGAAAAAGATCCCTTCTTTTAGACAGCCGTTATACATACTTAGCAGTATCTGTGGGCAAGTTTGGGCAACCGTTTTCAATACTTCCGCTGGTATGCCGTCGAGGCGGGGGCCGTATTGTTCTGAAGAGATTTAGCTGCTAGAATCAGCTCTTCTTCGCTGAACAATGGGATGTCTTGTTGTTGGGCAGGAGAGATCTCCATTGACCTAATAGGGTGGGCCGGGAAGAGTGTGTCCACTATGTTCTTCATTAGCTCCGCGGCCATCGTGGGGGGTGACGCCTGCGCTCCTAATTTTTTCATGACAACCCTATAGCCGAGTCCCCAGGGGTCGCTGTTGATCTCCCGGCGAAGGTCCTCCCACTTTTGTTTCTTGCTCGAATTGATGGCCCTCTTGAGCTCGGATCTTGCGGTTTTGTATTCCGCGAGTGCGCCTTCCGTGATTTCAGCGTGTCTTCGCCTTCCCCTGGTGACCTTGCGTCTATGGTGTAGGCATCTCCTCCTAAGTTCAGCGATCTCCTCCGTCCACCAGTACACTGGTTTTCTCCCTCCCATTGAGTTTCTAACTCGAGGCATCGACGTATCGCATGCGCGGTGTAAGAGTTGCATCGTCGCTTGAGCTTTTATTTCAGCTGTCCCCGTCAATTCCAGGATGGCTTCATTGCCTTCCTCTAGCGTGGCCGTGAGAACTTCTTCATTTAACAGGCTGACTTTCCACCTCGGTGCTCGCCTCTGGTGTCCGTTAGGGACTCGTCGGGTACTCTGTAGGTCAAATACGATATACTGGTGGTCGCTTCCGGTGTACTCCTCGATGACCCCCCAGTTTTCCAGCTTTGGTAGTAGCTCTTCTGACGCAAAAGTAACATCCGGTATTGTTTCGGTATATCCGGGACGCCTGATGGTGGGTGTATTTCCTTCGTTCAACACGTAGAGCCCCAGTCTGGCAGCCATCTCGAGTATCTGCTTACCTCGTGGGTCTGTGCTAGGCATCCCCCAATCTAAGGCCTTGGCGTTAAATTAGCCGGCAACCAAGATCCCGCCCTCAATATCCCTCACGGTGTCCTCTAAGCGGTCTAGCTTTCCTCGGAAAATACTGATACTCTCGTTCGGCGTAAAATAACAGCTAAATATCGTGATTCCTTCGCATTTCACCCAGCCAAAGCCACTAGCTGCGCCGTGGGTTTTTATGCGGGTCGTCTTTGCGTCCGGTATCCATATTGCAGCTGTGCCGAGTGTATCCGAGAACCAACTAGGCCTGTCCTTGCTTTTATACTGCTCACTTATGGCCACCACATCCACTTTAAGATCGAGTCTAAGTTGTGAGAGTAGGTTGTCAGCCGTGCGACTTATGGAGATTTGCTTGTAGGATTTTCATCACGGTGCGCTGCTTCTCTTCGCCTTTTCAACTGCCCCTCTAAACACCTGGCAGTTTCCCGACCCTGGTAAATGAGCTAGCAGTGGCTGGCCCGAGCTTCAGTTCCACACATAAGCAGCACTTCGCGATAGCTTTGCAATCGGATTTTTTATGGCCTTGTACTCCGCACTTGAAGCATATTCCCTGGTTCTTTCTGTCGGGCTCCTTACAATTAGCTTGCTGGTGGCCATAGCTGAAGCATCTGTAGCAGCGCGTGACCACTACTCTTCGGCGAACTCTGCAGAAAACCCACCCGACTCTTGTACGAGTGATTTTTAGCAGCTCACCTGCCACTCGGTCGTTCACCTGAACTAAAGGAATTTTTTGCGCCCTGCTGTTGGCCTTCATTAAGGTGATTTGAAGTTCCGCCCTCTGGTAATTGATTGCTCGTTTGATAGCTTCCTCGACTTCATCTACCATTGTCAGCTCATCCATGTCTCTGATCTCCAGTGTCGTTTTTGGTTGAAGGTTTCGGACCGTTGCCTTCTCCCCCAAGATGGACTTAAGGGATGAGCTAAAACCTTCCTTATCTTTTGTTTTTGCACCGAGCTCAAGCACGACGTCTCCGGACCTCGTTTGACGGACAGCTCTTATATCCGTTTGGGTTTCATCTGGGTTGGCCCTTGTACGAATTTCTCGGAGGATATCCGCGTACGTTTCTGCTCCTCTTGGTCTTATGATGATTGCTTCGCGCCGGTGCCTCGCTGGTCTCTTATCTTTTTTTTTGGCTAATTACCATCTCTTTCTCCTTTTTCTGCTGCTCGTGTTCTTTCACCGAGGAAGTCCGCGCTTTACCATTTGCCTTCTTGCTCTCGATCAGCTTTTTAGGTTCTTTTCCTTTCGAGAAGGGGTTGTCCTTCTGGCCTATATTTGGTCCAAGATCTTTGCCAGGTTCTTTGTTGGCTACATCCCTTCTCCGCCCAGTTTGAAGCCTAGTTGAAGGAGTTGCAACCTTCGGTGACTTCTTCTTCTTCTTTTCCGTCTCCTTTTCAAGGGGACTAGATGGTGGTCTGTTCTTGGGTTCCCGAATTCCGCTCGGTGTCCTACTTTTTGGAGACTCCTGGGGGTTCGCATCTGAAGTTCAGGTTGTTGTGATCGGTGAAGCCTCAGGTCATTATCCCGCCCCTTTTTAAGGAAGCTGATTAATTCCAATGATTCTTCTAGTTCAGCAAGACCTTTCTTAATATCAATGCTAATATTCTTCAGTCTGTCCATCGCGGATTTCATTTTTTTAATCGTCTCCTTGCATTTCTGTAGCTCCTCCTCCAGTGAGTTTTCCGTCAGCTGGGCTTCACTTACATCGGAGGACTCATGTTGGTTACCGTTTGTTGGTTTCGTTAGGGTGGCGCTCCCTATTGAAGGGTTTTCTGCGATGATTTTCCGGGCTGTGGCGGGTTTTTCCCGTTGTGCCGATTCGGGTTCATCCTGTTTTAAAGGCGGTGGTGATCTTCGCAGATGATAGCTTTACAATCCGTGGGAGCCAAGTGTCTCACTCCCAGGGCAGCGATGAGGGTGTCAGATCGTGTTGGTGGAGATCTGGATACCCTTCCTCTCCTTATGAATGGGTCGTTTAAACGCAATAGTTACTTACTTACTTAGGTGGCGCTACAGTTCGGGGTGAACCTGGGCCTCAACCAACAAGCCTCTCCATTTAGCTCGGTCTTTAGCTAATTGCCTCCAGTTGCGCACTCCAAGTTGGTCGAGGTCCCCTTGAACTTGTGCGCGCCACCTACGGCGATGATTCCCTCTACTGCGTCGTCCCTCGGGGTTAGATTCGAAGACTCTGCGGGCCGGAGCGTTGGTGTCCATTCGCTCTACATGTCCTAGCCATCTCAGACGTCCAATACGCAGTTTTTTGACTAGGTCGATGTCGCTGTACAGCTCGTATAGTTCGTGATTGAATCTTCTCCTCCAAAACCCGTCAACGCAAACGGGACCGAAAATCTTACGAAGAATTTTTCTCTCGAAGCGACCAAGGATATCTTCATCCTCTTTTAATAAAGTCCATGTTTCAGCGCCGTAAAGCAGGACTGGGATGATCAAGGTCTTATATAGAGTCTCCTTAGTTGTTCGAGATAGGGCTTTACTGTTAAATTGCCTTATAAGCCCAAAAAAAACAGCGATTGGCAAGAGTTATTCTTCGATTGATTTCTGCACTGATTTTGTTTTTCGAGTTTATAGCATAGCCAAGGTAGACAAAGTCCCTAACTACCTCGAAGTTATAGCTGCCCACGGTGACGTTTTGTCCAATTCGTCGGTGTTGGTTTTCCCTTCTAGTTGACAGCATATACTTGGTTTTGCCCTCGTTTATCGCCAAACCCATTTTGTCCGCTTCCGCCTCAATGCTTGCAAAAGCACCGGTGACAGCCCGCTGAGATCTTCCGATAATGTCTATATCGTCGGCGTATGCAAGCAGTTGTACAGACTTGTAATAGATTGTGCCTCCGGTGTTGGCTTGTGAGTTCCGCACAATCCGTTCAAGTACAATATTGAAGAAGTTACATGACAGCGCTTCACCTTGTCTAAAGCTTTTTTTGACATCAAAGGTCTCGGTGAGGTCATTACCGACCTTGATGGAGCAGCGAGCGTTCTCCATCGTCAGCCTGCACAGACGGATAAAGAGGTGGTGAGTATCGATTTGGAATTCTTGGGTTTTCTCCAGGATCTGCCGAAGTGTGAAGATTTGATCCTGGTTTCCTGGCCTGAAACCGCACTGATAGGGTCCAATCAGGCTGTTCATAAAAGGTTTCAGGCGTTCACACAATATCGCAGAAAAGATCTTGTATGCGGTGTTGAGGAGACTGATGCCTCTATAATTGGCGCAGTTGAGGGGGTCTCCTTTCTTGTGGATCGGGCAAACGATGCTGAGATTCCATTCATCAGGCATACACTCATCTGACCAAATATTAGAAATGAGTTGGTGTATGCACTCTACCAATTCATCCCTAGCTGCCTTGAAAAGTTCGGCCGGTAAGCCGTCAGGTCCAGCAGCCTTGTTCGATTTTAGCTTGGATATTGCTATCCTCACTTCGTTTTGGTCAGGTGGACGGAAATTTTGACTATCATCGTCTATGTTGAATGGTTCATTCTGCCTGACAGCGGGATTTTGGTCTTCGTCGCCGTTATACAGTCTGCAGAAGTAGTTTTTCATCAGTCGCGGCGTTTCTGATGGCATGTTGGCAGCGTTGCCACTGGTCTTCGGTACTTGATGCTGGCGGCAAGGGGGTGATTGAGAGATTTCGGGATACGCGTTCAGCGAAGAGTCTGGCGGTCTCTTGCGATTGTAGCTTTTCGACGTTAAATTTTCTCACAGTAATTCTTCTTTGTTGCTCAGATTGGGATATCCGCAGTCGTACCTTGGCTACAACAAGGTAATGATCCGAGTCTATGTTGGCCGCTCGGAAGGCCCGGACATCCAGAATACTGGAGGCATGCCTTGCGTCGATCGCAATATGATCAATTTGGTTGATCGTTACATGATCATTGGACCGCCATGTCTGCTTATGAATATCGAGATGAGGAAACCATGTGCTTGCTATGGTGACATTTCGCTCCACAGCGAAATCAATTAGCCTTAGTCCGTTATCAGACGTGGTGTCGTGTAGACTATGCTTACCGACTGCCCTACCAAAGACGTCCCCCTTTCCTATTTTGGCGTTAAAATCGCCCAATACGATTTTAACGTCGTATTTAGGACATTGCTCGTATGTTTTATCGAGGAGCTCGTAGAAACACTCTTTGGTGGCAGGGTCCTTTTCTTCTGTGGGGGCATGAACACATATTAGGCTTATGTTAGCGAATTTAGCCTTGATCCGGATAGTCATAATACGCTCGCTCACGTGTCGGAAGCTTAAGACTTCTTGCCTAAGTCTGCCGCGTATGACAAATCCGCATCCGAATAAGCGTTGCCTGTTGCCTCTGTAGCAATCACCGTAGTAGATGTCACAGTTTTCCATCCTCTTTTTGCCCGGCCCATCCCATCGCACTTCCTGGATGGCGGTAATATCTGCTTTATAGCAGTCTAGGGCCTCTGCTAGTTGTTCGGCTGCACGTGGTCTGTAAAGGGACAGAACATTCCACGTACAGATCCGAAGGTCGTTGTCCTTATTTCGTTTGCTGGGGTCGTCATTAGTTGAGTCATCCTTATCCGAGGCTTTTGGTTGTTTCGGAACCATGCGGTTTTTACGTGGTAGGGAAGTTACCCCGACGGCACAACCCCCAACCTGGAGGGCCAGTTCCTCAATTATTCCCCTAGGACGAGGGGCCGGGTACACCGGTGCCAGTAGTCCACTACGGGAGTATGAGCGCTGCCGTTGGCCCATTAAGGGCTCCTCCGCAAACGCAATAGTTGGTCCTCCCCAGAATCCGTAGGACCCGCCTCATTTGAGGGTGGATTTTTCAGTGTAACTGGTTTGCCACCTGGGGTAGTATTATCTGTTGTTTTGTCCATTGCATCGAAATAACGGTTGCATTTTATGCCTACTGCCAGGGGTTTTTTTTTTTTTTTAAATTGGTAATTGGTAAATTAATTTTGACACTTATTTAAAGGGCGGCATCGGCTCGCCCTGTCACAGGGAATTTCATTGAGCTTTTGTGGTTTTTACTCACGCCCTCCACCCCTGCCGCTCTTGGTCGGGGACTGCTTATTCAGTATTCGCAGCTAACCTACATATCTATAGGCCGTTCAGCCATCCGCCACCTTGCTGACCCCCCTGGTAGCCTAAGCCTAGCCCCAGGCAATTTTCTAGAGTACTAGACTAAACTCTGTTTTCTATTGCCCTTCTTGTGGTACGGGTTGCATTCATGCTACCTCCAAGCCACATCTAACATATTCATTCGTTATTTTGTCATGTAGCGTAACTCCACTGAAACATCTAAGAGTATATATTTCTGCTTTGTGTGTATGATGTATGATTAACGCTCCCATCTATCCTGTATTTCGCAGGATTATCCTGTTTCTGCCAATGTATCACTCCTGTATTTTCCTACGAAAACCCTGTAATCCAATGCAGGCATCATCAACTCACAATTCCCTATTCAAGATTCACAGAGTTTAAAATTATTTTATGTTCATCTTCTTAACTTTACCATTACACTTTAAAACTCACCACCAAAGATCTTTCTTACCAAGATTCAAAAGCTTTAATTGTTTTACACCTCGAAACAAATTTGTTTACAGTGTTCTATTTATAATTTAATTTTGCGACTGTGCTTTTTCCACACATAACGGGTGGGCCATCTAGTGATTTCTTTTTAGATCATAGGTTATTTTGACACTGACAGCTGCTTCCCGCTCGAAATCTTAACAGAAAGTCAGTATCGTACCTCCGCCGAAAGAAATGAGTCGTTTTACGCTTGAACAACATTGGAAAATATTGAAAACTTATTTCCAAAGT
This sequence comes from Brachypalpus laphriformis, assembly GCA_945910035.1. Lineage (NCBI taxonomy): Eukaryota > Metazoa > Arthropoda > Insecta > Diptera > Syrphidae > Brachypalpus > Brachypalpus laphriformis. The sequence goes on from OX246756.1 coordinate 138,347,435, forward strand.
GAGTGCTGTGCAGCCCAAACAGTGCGTTTTTTGAAAATAAGTTTTGGCCGAAATAAAGCACCCACCGCGCCTGCTGTACGCAAGTTTGTGCAAAAAGTTCGTCAGACTGGTATGCTAGTGAACAACACTCATGGTCCCCGTCATCGTATGGTGCGCACAGACGAGAATGTGGCTGCTGTAGCCGAGAGTGTGAGACTCAATTCACGAACATCAACTCGTCATCCATCTCAACAGCTCAACATTTCATGCACTAGCCTGAGGAGAATTCTGCACAAGATCTGGGATTATTCGCTAACAAGGTCCAGTTGATTCAGCAATTGAAAGCGCACGACCATCCGCTTCGTTATCGCTTCGCAGTTTGGGCCTTAGAGCAGCTTGAATTGGACAACGATTTTGGGCGAAAAATCATCTTTTCTGACGAGGGACATTTTCATCTCGGCGGCTACGTTAACAAACACAATTGCCACATCTGGGGCTCGGAAAACCCGCACGTTATCGTCGAGAAGCCAATGCATCCACAGAGAGTCATAGTTTGGTGCGGATTGTGGAGTGGTGGCATCATTGGACCATTTTTCTTCGAAAATGAGGCTGGGAACAACGTTTCGGTCAACGGTGGGCGTTACAGAGCCATGTTAACGACTTTTTTTTTACTGAAATTGAAGACATGGATTTGGACGACCTCTGGTTCATGAATAATGGCGCGCCATGCCACACAGCCTATGCCACAATCGGTGTTTTGCGCACCAAATTCCCAAATCGTGTTATCAGCCGTCTTGGCGATGTCAATTGGCCGCCTCGGAGCTGCGATTTGACCCCTTTGGATTTTTTTGTGGGGATCCGTGAAGGACCGATGTTTTGCCAACAATACGGAAACGATTCAAGCACTTAAGGCCAATATCATCCAAGCAATCCGTGAGCTACAGCCCGAAACCATGGTCTTGGAAAATTGGAGTAATATAATGCGCTACCGCGAGGCCAGCCGAGGCGGCCACTTGAACGGCGTTGTATTCCATAATTAATGGGAATTCTTGCTTTTACTAATAAAGCCATAATACATGGAAAAAATTTCATTTAGTTCATTTTATTGCATTTTTGAAAAAAACTTGTAGTTGGCCCACCCTGTATGTATGCACTTTTGCGTATTTATCAGTCTGAACAGTTACATGTTTCGTCGTTGTGTGTTTCTTGTCTGTGTTATTCAAATACCGTTGTTAAGATTTTGGTTCTCCTTTTGTAATCGAGAAATATTCATAGATAAGTGGACCGTGTTTCATGTAAACTGTCTCTATTTCAAGTGAATTTAATTTGTAAAAATGGCAAAGATATGGAAAAAAAAAAATATAATATGCATATCCTGCAATAATCCTGTTTTTTTTCTTTTAAATCCCGATAAATGACATATATTTTCCAATTTATCCTGTATTTCAGCGAAGCAAATATGGGAACGTTATGCATGATGTATTTGTGCAGCTCAGCTGTGTGTTCCGTTTTGTATACCTATCCCTTTGCCTTACGTGGCATTCTGTCACAAAGAATCTTTATATTATTTTTATAGGCCATTATGACGCATCATGCCCTACAGATTTCGTAAAAGGGTAGATTTCTTCTCTATTCTCGCCAATTAGAATGGTATCATCAGCAAAGAATACGTTCCATGGCAACGGCTTTTGCCATGGGCGAGCAGAGAGCTGAGCCTTGGTGCACTTCTACTTTAATATGAAATTACTCCGTAATACCTCCTGAACTTTTCATCTTTAAACATCGAGAACAAATAAATTTGCCGTGGTTTGCTTTTTTATATACTTGCTTACTTACTTTACTTATGTCCTGTATCCTCTTGTGGGTCCTAGGGCCTCTACTACGCCTACGCGCCATCGTGTACGGTTTCTGGCAATGGGTCTGAGTTCTCCCCAACTTTTCCCTAACTGCCGTGCCTCCTTCTCGACTGTTCTGCGCCATGTTCTCCTCGGACCGCCTGGTCTTCTGCCATCCTGAGCATGGTTCGCTATGGAGCTGTCACCCTTTCGGAACGTGTGACCAATCCACTGCCACTTCCGCCGTTGGATAGTTGTGCCTATTGGTTCCTGACCCGTTCTCTCGTAAAGGTGTTCGTTAAAGATACGATTGGGCCAGAAAATCCTTAAGATATTGCGCAGACACCTATTAACGAACGTTTGCAGCTCTCTGGTGATAGCAGTGGTCACTCTCCACGTGCTGCAACCATATAGCAGCACGGATTCAACGTTGGAGCGGAACAGTCTTATTTTGGTGCTCAAACTGATTGCATTGCTTCGCCATATTTTGGACAACATACCGAACGCGGACTTTGCTTTGGCGATCCTGTTGGCTATATCCAGTTCGGTTCCACCATCGGTCGAGACAATACTCCCAAGATACTGGAAATTCTTTACTCTCTCTACCGGTTGTTCAGCAATGCATATTTGAGCCGATGAGTTTGTTCCAAGGCTGATAATTTTAGTTTTTGCCGTATTAATTTTCAGCCCGACGACGCCTGCCTCCCTCTCCACATCTGCTGTCATTTGGTGGAGGTCCATAATTCTGTGGGAGAGTAAGCATACATCGTCAGCGTAGTCAAGATGTTTCAGTTGAGATGTAAGAGTCCATCAAATTCCTCCGTTTCCCGTCGACAAAGCTGCATGAAGCACATCGCTAATCACCAATAGGAATAATATTGGTGAAAGGATACAGCCTTGTCTTACCCCACTGTGGATCTCAAATTCCTCAGACAACCTTCCCCTGTGCAGAACGTGACATTTGGAGCCTTCATATGTAGCTTTGATAACAGCAGTTAGTTTATCGGGAATGCCTCTCCTGCGTAAGGCATGCCAAATAAAATCCCTGTTGACACTATGAAACGCCTTCTCAAAATCGATGAACAGCAGGTGCAGTGGCGATCGATATTCAACACACTGTTCGATGATAATCTGCAGGGTGTTGATGTGGTCGGCACAGGAAGATCCAGAGCGGAAACCTGCTTGTTCGGCATCGAGTGTGTCTTCGAGATGTTGTTTGATTCGCTCAAGGATGATTTTAGCTATTATCTTAGCTACAGCAGGCAGCACGCAGATACCCCTCCAGTTTCCGCACTCCATTAAATTTCCTTTCTCAGGAAGCTTGACGATCATTCCCTTTTTCCACTCGTTAGGAAAGCTCTCAGCTTCCCAAGTTCTATCTATAAGTGGAAGCAGAAGCTCAGCCGATGTTGTTGGCGCTGCTCGTAAGAGCTCTGCTGGAATACCGTCAAGTCCTTCCGCCTTGTTGGTTTTGAGTGCCTTGATCGCGGTAATGATCTCATCTTTACTGGGAGTCGTGGTGCGTATTCGGGAACTTCTCACCTCGGGCATCTCAGTCTGATTTGGGAGCATATCGCTAGCGAATACACGGTTTAAAACCGAGCAAAGTGCTCTTTCCATCTCTTGAGCTGGTCCTCATCCGAAATGAGCAAGGAGCCGTCTATGCTTTTCACTGGGTGTTGGCTGGAGCTGCGACCACCTGTCAGCTCTTTCGTGATTCTGTAGACGGTCCTGCTGTCGCACCTCCGTGCAGCTTCTTCTGCTTCTGTAGCCAGCGCGTTGATGTAGTTGCGCTTATCACGTCATACGCTACGCTGAACTTCTCTCATCTTCATGCGATATAAGGACTCTAGCTCGCTTCTCCCTACTGCTGGGGTAGCTGCAACGCGAGCTTTCAGCTGTTTTCGTTCGTCAATCCGTCTCCAGGTATCCTCGGAAAGCCACGCCCTATATCTTCCCTGCGATCGACCGACAATTCTTTCAGCACCAGATGTAAAAACATTTTTCACAGCACACCAATGATCTTGGATGGTTGCGGGCATTGAGCTGCTGATTGCTTCCACACCTTGCGAAAAGTGCTCCCTTAATTGTTGGCGCACTGAGGGATCACTAAGTCTATCGATGTTGAACCTGGGCATTCTTGTGTTGTCGTGGGATCTTCGAACTGCAGCAGTGCGTAGTTGGAGAGTAGCTATCATAAGATGGTGATCACGTACAATCCCCACATCTGCCCCTCGCCTGTTTCGGACGTCCAGGAGACTACTTCTAAAGCGGCGGCTGATAGCAAAATGGTCAATTTGGTTGGAGGTTGCTTGCCTGTCATTGGAAACCCAGCTGACTTTGTGGCAGGTCTTATGCTCAAACATGGTGCCACCTATCACAAGGCGGTTGGCATTGCAGAAATCCACAAACCTTTCGCCGTTGTCATTGCGGTTGCCTAGTCCATGCTTCCCGATTACATGTTTGAGCCCTTCGTTGTCGCTGCCTACCTTGGCATTCAAATCCCCCATCACTATGACAATGTCTCCATTTGGTGTTGTGTTGAAGACTGCGCTTAAGAGATTGTAGAAGCTCTCTTTTTCGTCCTCTGATGAACTATTCGTTGGGGCGTAACACTGTATGATGGTGACGCGTCGTACTCTAGCCCGGAATCTGGCCGTCAAAATCCTATCACGTATGTAAGCTCTTTGGGTATCCTGTCTCTTTGGGTATCCTGTCAGAAACATTCTCGAGATCATTAATATACATGATTACTTATAACAAATAGTTTAATTTGGCAAAGTGGAACTTGGTATTCTTTATGGATATGGGCATCATTATTAGCGTATAACCGAGTTTCGTTAAAATATTGCAATAAATCCAGATCGTTCGAGGATAAATAAGTGATGAAATCGCTGGAACAGTAACTGCTAGATAAAAACCAAACACTCAGAATTAATAAAAAGGGACCGCAGAATCTTCGAAACAGATCAACGACTACAACAAACACACTGAGCTCCAACTCAGTATGTTTTCTAAATCAACGACCACAATAATGTAAACAATTCGACGCTCTTACGAACAAGCTAGTCAGGATAAATGCTGTCGTCAGGAAAGTCAGTGGAGGAATAGAAAATCCTTAGTTGAGCTTTAAGGATCGAGACCTTAACCGGTCTACTGAAAACTCTAATAGAAAACTGTTCATGTTCCTCAAAAGGAAGAAACTAAAGATACTACTTCGTAGATTCTATCAAAGTTCCTCTATAACAGTTAACAAATCCTAGCGTAAATGTGCCTACACATGATCTTAGTAAACTGCCTGAGGATCTTTACACATCTTTCGAAGCAAATAGAATGGCATTCGACTGCGCAATACTGATCATTCTCTTTCAATCTGTCTATTTATGCTTGCATCATTTTAGAAGACGAAAGGAAGCTTAAGACAATTACCTATAGGTACAGAGCTCATCTCACCTTGTACATTTTTCTTCTTCTTTTTTTTATGAATATACAGAAGGACCGATTTCAGTGCAATCCATGGTGCACAGTTGCATTGACATAACTCACTTCCAATTCACTCAGCTGCGGTTCCATTCCATCCATGTTCGGTTTGTTTATCTTTTACGGAGATGTATTAATGAAGTGATCGTCGTCGTTGTCGCCTCGGTGAGAAGAAAAATCATCAGATGGCCGCTCCCAAAATCGAGAATTGTTGTCAAATTAAATTAGCACCTTAAAACTCAATTTATTTGAATAGAGATCGAAATCGTCTTATTGCACGGCACACATTCCTTAGTCTCGCGAAAGTCGACTTCAGCTGCTTCATTCATAGATCTAGTAATGCCACCAGCAGCAGCGCCAGCAGCGGCACCTGTCTTTGTTTCATTATTCGGTGATCGGTTCACCTGCACGACACTGGGCTCACTCGGCAATCGATATTGTTCGAGTGTCATTTGGGGTAGATGCGCGACGGATAACCTAGCAATAATTAACACTGCTATCCGACTTAATCATCTCCGGGTAGTATCTATAGACAGTGTTTGCATTTCGTATTTGGTATCTCATAAAAGTTTCAAATTGGCATACATTTCGGTTTTAACACTCGGTGTGCCGGCTGTCTGTTCGTGTTGTTTGATGAAATGCTGAGCGTGTTGCGTCAGAATTGGGTGTGACTAAAGTGTTCTTCGGTTTCGCCAACTTCTTCAAATTGTATCATTAATTAGATGAGAAAATATAAAAACACAGATTTCGATTGAACTGGAATAATGTAAAGCATTTTTTTGCTGACTGGATATATGGTTCCGAGAAATCTAGAGCACGATGTTTGTGGAGCGTGCGCTTAGTCATGGGTGTCGGTGACTGTTAGAACTGGTTCAACAGATCACCGTCTTTGATTGAATATGAATAAGTGGTGCTTCAGTAGAAATCTAGTTGATGGGATTTTCTCTGGATTAAAAGCAAAGTTGTATTTACGTTTGCTGGGAGATGGGTAAACCAGTGATAAAGTTTAATTTTTGGAATTTGCAGTCTTGGAATTGATTCATAAATTAGATTAAGTCCATTCATGGAATTCTTTGGAAATGGGTCGCAAAAGAAATACGGTAATGTTTTAGAGTAATCAAAGAACCAAAGATGTTCTCGGTTTAATAAAACTGGTAAATCTGTCAGTAGAAAAGTTCTAACTAGGCCGATGTACTCGTATTTGAAATTTGTTTGGAAGCCCAAAATGCGCAAGATTTTGTTTTCATAGACAGATGGTAAATAATTTCATCTACTAATCTGCAAGTAATGAAGTCTGCGTGGAGTTAGTCCGTAAAGGTAGAGACATCGCCTAGACCTATAACATCACCAGAAGTCGCAGATAGGTTAACTCCCTATCGTCCAACTTTTCAAGTGCAAAACTGTCCGCGTATATCATCGGGTACCTTTCATCTACTTGCATTGACATCATGCGTTAAACAAAGCGAGTAATCACTGGCGCTTTCGATGGGTTAGTACCAGTAGCAACCAATAGGGCCTTTGTCTAGATATTTTCTAGAAATTATTCTTGTACCGACATCAACAGGGACTCGCTCTCAGTGAACACAATTCCTACGGTTAAGAAGTGGCTTTATGAAGCAGTGTTCCTTTATGGAACAGAAGCGAGAACTTTGTCAAGCACTGGTGGAACCACTCTTTGGGCTTTTGAAAGACTAATTTTTGGAAGATCTATTGTCCGATTTTCATTAATGTCTTAACTAGGCATTAATTTAATACTATAACGACAGTTTATATAGAATCAACTCGTAAAATTTAAGTATCTTGGCCTTCTAGGGTTAATCATGCAGCTGAGGATTGCGCTAGCTGGAGAGGCATTCACGACAGTGATCAGCTTCCAACATAGAGAAGTTCTGATTCAACTTTAGAGCGAAACAGTCTTCAATTTTGTCGACCAATTATTTAGCAATGTTAAGTTAAGGATTGGAGTTTGAAATGCTTAGGGGTTTCGATTCGTATGATGTTAATGTAGTTTATAGGAAAGACTATCTGTTTGACATCGAGAGTTGGAGCTAAATGTTATTTTAATATGTATACAATTATCATGAGCTGATCTTTATATCTGAAAGAACGCATACTGCTCCAGTTTCCACACTCCGTCGAGTTACTTCCTTTGGGAACTTGGTGGTCATCCTTCTTTTCCACTCCTTCCGGTGCTCCGTGAGTTGGTGAAGCAATACCGCCGATATATTTGATTCATTGAGGGATTTAAAGCTATACCTGTGTTGCTGGAAGGTCTGGCGCGTATTCGAGCGCTGTTTACTTCGGAATACTTCGAGATCCGGACCGTAACACCATCGTCTAAATGATTCAGCACTGTTATGAAATCTTTTTATCTCCTCAGCTGATCATCATCCGAAATCAGTTGGTTATCATCATACATACAATTCAATGGGTATTTCTTAGGGCTCCAACCACCTGTAAGCCTGTTGCTAATGCCGTACACAGTCCCATTGTAAGAAAGTATCTATATTGAATAGTACGCTAGTTCAGTTCAGTTTAGTTTCTTTATTGAGTCTTAAAATTCACAAATTTAATTTTGATTACATAATTTTATATGCTGCCGACTTTATAAAGTACCATATGTCTGGCTACTAAATAATTTATTAAAGAGTGTTCGTTTTTCTTCCTCTCCCAGTACAATTACATAGTTACAAATGTACTCGTATCTCTATTTTAATTTTCGTATACTTGCTCCTGACATTCGTTCAAATGGTACGCTACTTTAAATAAGAACGACTGCCATCATCCAGTATTACGCTTTTACACAGGGGGTGTTGAAGGCTCAGAAAGAACTCCCCCATTTGGGATGCTAATATAACAAAAAACAAACAAGATAACAAAGAGATAACTTTATTTCTAAATAATACACAAAATGCAGTTTTTAAATTAAGTTTTAAACATTATGTCACTCAAGTGGCGGCCTCCATTATCGATACACTGAGTAACCCTCTCTCGGAAGTTCTCCATTACGCGGCGAGACATTTCAGGCGGAATGTTAGCGTAACCTGTAACCTTGGGACTATGAAGTGGTTGTTAGTGAAGTTCCCTGGGATTCTTTTGAGACCAATACCGGAAATTTTGCTTATTGACTGTGCCTGAAAAATGGAAATGAGCTTCGTCGGTACACATTAAAACATCTGTGCGGGTTTCCCAATCTGATTCACTCAGTTCTTGTGCAAACATCATTTTGTAAGGATGCATTTTCAGCTCACGGTGAAGAATTCTACGGACACTTCGATTTGATAAGCTCAATGCCGCCGCGTGTTTCCGTGTAGAACGCTGCCGTGAAGATTGCTGAATCGAAGCCCTAACAACGGCCACATTTTCCGCTCTTGTTGAAGTACGAGCTCGTCCAGGAGACTTATTTTTGAGTGCAGAGCCTATTTCTCTAAAGTTTGACACCCAAAGCCGTATTATTTTTTTGTCAGGATTGGAATCACGTCGACCGAGTGCGAAGTGAATGCGAAAAGCACGCTGCGTCGCAGTCGGCGACTCGCCATTTTTAATGAATTCTTCTACAACAAACGCACGGTGTACTCCCGTCCAAACCATTATGATACCTGAAAACCACACGATTGCCGCTGTCTATCGCCACCTCCTGCGCTTTGCTATCCCCACCCTAACCGTATCTACGTTCTCTTTAAATCGGGTAGTTCTTTCTGCCCCACCCTGTAGCAGTCGACATGAGATAAAGGACGCTACACGTAATACAGCACTTTATGGGAAACATTGTTAGAGATAGTGATATGGGATTTTAAATTAAACTTGTGATGTAATAGAGTTTGAATACTTCATTGCTGATCTCGGACGAAGATCTTCTCAATATTTTCGGTAACATTCGGTAACGATATGGTTCGGAGCTCCATGACCGTTCCGAAACAAGAAATTCCCATACATGACCGCAATCAAACTTCTCAAAAATAAAAGCGGTAAGGATATAACAAATCCCTATCAAACTTAAAAGCTTACCATAAGAATGAAATAATAGAATGATTATCTTACTCCATGAGAACGGTACCCTAATGAAAAAAAAAATTGTTATTCCAGTAGTAGTATGACGTAAAGTAAGTCTAGATTCCTGAGGTCAAATATCTAGGAATTGTCCTGGATAAGAAGCTTAACTGGAACTCCCATATTAAGCATTAAATTGCCAAGGCGACTACTGCCTTGTGGGCCTGTCGCCGTATGTACAGCAAGACCTGGGGCCTGTCTCCTAAGGTCATTTTCTGGTTATACACCACGGTTGTAAGACCCATTCTGACATACGCGTGCGTAGTCTAGTGGACGAAAACCAAAGAGGTCACAACCATTAATAAACTCATAAAACTTCAAAGACTAGCTTGCCTCGGCATCACAGGTACTATGCACACTTGTCCCGCAACAGCCATTGAAGCCATAATCGGACTTACTTCGTTACATATATTTATAAAAAAAAGTGGCAATCCGCAGTGCAGTTAGTCTTAGAAAATCAGATGCTAATAGTACACGGGATCACGTGGATCTCATGGAGCTATTGTCCGACTTCCCCGAGCTAGACATGCTCAGCACAGTCTCCGACCTTACGCCTAAATCACTCTACTTTGATAGAAAGTTTGAGATTGTGATCCCAAGCCGTGATATATGGAATAATGGCGGACCGTCGCTTGATCCAAAAGGCGCCGGTGTGTATGGACCCAATCATAAAATTTCGAAATCACCCGGAAAAAGTCCTAGTGTTTTCCAGGCCGAGCTTTACGCCATTGAAACTTGTGCTAACATTAACCTGCACTCAGGCATCAAAGGTGCCTCTATCCATATACTCACCGATAGCCAAGCGGCGCTCAAAGCACTGATCTCCCATTTGATCAGTTCAAAATCAGTTCTAAGCTGCTTTGACAGCTTACAAAATCTGGCCCGACACAATAAAGTAAAATTGTGGTGGGTACCGGGTCATATAGGCGTTGACGGCAATGAAACTGCAGACCTGCTAGCTAGGAAGGGCTTCTCTGAGTTGTTCACTGGACCTGATCCCTTCTGCGGGATACCAGATCCCGCTTTCAAACTTACCCTAAACATTTGGGAACGCAACCTGTGCATCTCCCACTGGAATAACTCCCAAGGTCTCAGGCAGGCTAAAAGAGCTGTCCAACCCTTCCAAAGACAGGCAATTGATATCCTAAAATACGGCAGAAATGACATAAGAAGGCTTGTGAGCTTCCTTACCGGTCACTGCCAACTTCTCTACCACCTCAACAAAATGAGAATTTCAGAGAATATCACCTGCCGCCTCTGCCTAGAAGAGGACGAAACCGCAGAACACATACTATGTGAGTGTGTAGCTCTGTGTAGAACTAGGAGAAGCTTTTTCCTCAAAGAGATCATATCTCCAAAAGATCTTAGGAACACCTCCGCAGCCGTAATTATAGCTTTCATAAGGAGAGTAGAAGTACTGCTGCGATAAAAGTGGCCTATGGCACAATAGATCTCCTTGGTCGCAGTGCCTACACGCCATTTGGGCGTGGCCACACACCTGTTAAAAAAAAAAGTCTAGATTCCACTCCTGATGCCGAAATAGGTAGAGCTCTTCTACTAAAGATCCTCCTGCATTGGTCACACAAACACATTTCGGATCTTTAGTTTGATTAGTTTTGCGCAGCAGATGCATAACAACGGTGCAAATGGTCGCATTTACAGCGGAATTATATTTGAAAATTTCGACACATCTTTTATTTAAAAAAAAAAAAAACAACTCAAACTAAAATGAGAAACATTGAACTTCACACCACGGCACCCACTGTAGTAGTAGCTGATATACACTATATCGACGTGTTTCAAGTGACTAAATGTTCATCAGTTTTAAACTATCTTCATAGAGTGGTAAGTTGTATCTGCCGGACTAACGTAGACTGCGTAGACCAAAACAGATGCACTTGCGTTGGCCAACCTCGATTTAAATGAATAGGGACAACAAACTTTGCTAGCTAGTGTAGTAAACCTTAAATGTATTCTTTTTTAAACTATTTATGTATGCTCCGAAATGCCATCTCATTCCAAACCAAACAAACTCCTCACCATTTCCATAAATGTCGACTGTGATAAAGACAATTAAGTTAATTAGATCTTTTCCTCCTTCTACCTTAAAAAATTTAATTTGTTAAACATCATTCATTACCACTATCGGACAATGAATAACATATGTAAACTCTGAACCATTTATCTCTCCACACCTTCAGAGAAAAAGGCACAAAAACATGAAAATAATATCAACGAAATGTGGAAAAAGAAGAAAACGTCGAAGAACTAATGTACGCCACTGCACGACGACAAATGTTCTTTGACTTTCTTTTAATCTCGTTCACTTGCCTCCATTTCTCACTTTAAACCATCCCGACCCGAGCACGGGATGATGAAGATGTCTCCGAAATTCTCGCACTGACTTAATAAAGCTAACCATACCCATACCCATTCGTGCATTTGTCGTCCAGTCATAAATCTGGGCAAACCGAGGACACCAGATCTTTGGGAATTATCAGATTCCAGATTTATTAGAGTTGACAATTCTACGAACTGCGCCATAGGGAGCCCAAAAAGGGGTGCTTATAACCAAACAGAATGGACGGCTGCTGAAGACTTCTGATCACTAAAACTCGATTAAATGCGGTCAAATCTTCTTAAAATATTTGATTGCGATTGATATAGATACACATATGTCTCGTCTAGACTATCATCGTGGGATTTGATTCCGAATATTTACTACGGCAGTGTAATTTAGACCCCCGTTCGTACGAATAAATTGAGAAATTAGCTGAAATTAATCACAATTTTGACTGCCCTACATATAATTAGACATCCACCAGATGGCGAAAGTAGTAAACGTAGCCCACACGATATTCGGTGAACCCTATAATTTCCTGACTACCACGGTACCAAGGACCTACGCAAGAGATCAAAATTACACAGTTTAGTGTTGTGTGCGATCGCAGGCACACTGTGTGAGACATACAGCCACCCATGCTGATGGGCAGGATTAAGACAAATATTGAAGATAATCACTGTGTGTCTAGTGTGCGAAACGTGAAGTGTTACAGATCTGGGTACCTGGGAATGGATGAGCGATCATTTTATTTTATATTTCCGCCGGAATTGACACTGGCAAATTGAGGCATTAAGAACCAATGGAGTCGAATGTCTATCGGAGGCGTTTGCGGAAGAAGGGATAATACGTCTTTTGCCGTAGTTAACATGCAATTGGACACGCAAACGTACGTGGGAGTGTGTTGACCACCGGCGATGATGAGGGGCTCGGCGAGAAACATCATGGAAAAATATATTGAAATACGAAATGTTAAATTAGTGAATGATTGATATATGTATGTACGATACATATGTACATACATAGGTAGGACATTCAGAAAGACTATTAATTGAAACAGTACTCTAAGCGCTTTATATTGCGTAACATACCAAAGATCCCTTAATTTTCGTTGATACTTAATTCATTGCTGGAAATTATTTGCAAAAGCATGCGTTAGCTTTCAAATGGGAACTTTCGCAGGATCGAGTCACTAGGCTATAAATTTAAAGTATCAGGAAAAAATGGCACAACCATTCTGATCTGAACTGTGATACGCTGATAAAGGGACATGCAAAGAAATTTTTGTTCCTGGAGGAACTCTTCGGAAGAATGCCTAGGAGTTCAGAATAGGATGAGTGCTCTATCCTGACTCTTGTACTAAAATTTCTTCAAAGTTCTCATTATCTTCTTTACAGTTCGTTCAAAAATATTCCCTTAACATACATTTTCGATAAGTCAAATGAGATTTATTGTACAATAAAGAATTTTCTTTGTTACAAAGTTCACAAAAATGCCATGCTGGCATTTTCCGTCAGCCAAGCAAGTGAGATTTACAATTTCTAACATATTAAGCTATTGAAATTAAGCTCAAAAACAGATGGTGTTAAATGATATAATGTACTTGCTTAGTCGGAGTTGTGATTTTTGTGTTGTGTTGATAGGGTTCCTCGAGGCAAACTGTGGAGTGTTCTGCAGGAGTATGGGATTGATGGTTCCCAGTTAAGGGCGATTCTTCTTTATATACAAACTGTAGAAGTTGTGTTCGGATAAACGGGGTTTAATCAATACCTTTCACTGTGGGTGTTGGACTTCGCCAACGGTTGCGTTTTGTCACCTCTCCTCTTAATTGTATATATGGATTGGATGTTACAGCGCAGCCGTGGCGGGGAATGTTTCAAAGTGGGAGACCTAAGAATTAGTCATCTGCTCTTTGCGGATGATTTGGTCATCCTTGGATCCTCTCAAACCGAACTTCAGCGCGCACTCGAAAGGTTTGTAGCCGTTTGTGATGATGCTGGAATGAAGATCAACGTGAACAAATCGGAAGTAATGGTCGTTTCCAAAAAACTCATTCAGTGCAATCTACATATTGGTGGAGACTAAAGCAGGTGGATAAGTCTAAGTACCTCGGGGTCTTATTCGCGAGTTATGGGAAGAGCAATGCCGAGTTATCCTGTAGAGTTGGTCAGGCTGGATCAATTTTAAGAGAGCTTGGTCAATCTGGCGTATGCCCCCAGACCGGCTTCCAAGACGTGCCGTGGTGGCCGTGCCATCAGGTAGGCCTAGAAATACAATAGATGGTTGGACCAAGTCCGACATCTCTCCTGGAGCCGTCTAGGGATTCCTCCTGATGAGTTGACTGAGGAGGATGATGGTGAGTCAATGGCGGAGGATCGAGAAGGATGGAGGATCCACCTGAGCATCCTACTCCCACGGCCCTCATGAAGGATTAGCGGGCTATTTGAAAATATATGTATGTATGTATGTGTTTCTGTTTTATGATGATAGGGAATTAAAGGATAGACCTACATTCGTGGGCTAATAAAAAATCACTTTGCCGCGTACGTCCATGTCTATAAATACAGGCCAGCTGTTTTGGCACTGGGCGAAACAAAGGTGGGTGAGAATTCTGATTTCTCAGATTTCAACCTACCTGAATATAGCCTGGTTCCATTACTTTTTTCGCACCGTCCTCTCGCCATTTACATACGTAGTGATGTCTACCAAATTCTACCTCAATATGGCCACTGTTCCAATCCGCAATTTAACTTCATGTGGTTAAAATTCAGCATCCGTAGGCAAATTTCCTCAAATTATTCACTAGTGCTTTATTTAAAGAAGTCCCAACTTAGACAGCAATTCTACTTGCAATGAGTTTGATGAGCTGTCTGACTCTATTTAAAGAATTGTGTCCTATTTTCCTCGTACTGACATCGTTATTGCGGGCGATTTCAATATATACAATTCTGCTTGGCTTCGACATTCTGGACGGGCAACACTCGCTGCGGTAAATAATTAAACCCAGTTTGTAAACGAGCCTACACGAATTCCTGACATTGTCAGTCATACCGCCAACACCTTGGACCTTGGAAGTGTTAACAAATTGTCGCCTCTAGGTTCGTCACTGTATTCTTTTGGCCAATTTCTCGTACCTCAACCACTTCGCTAAAGAAAAAACTCCAAAAAGAATAGTTTGGCGCTTGAACAGCTTCTTTAGGAGATTGGTCGCTATGCTTTCTCGATAACGACGTGGATGCTGCGCCAATATGATTACAAATACCGTCATCCTCGGCATGAAAACTTTGATTCCTAGCAGAGTGAAAAGTATCAAGCCAAAGGAAAATACCGCGTACGACTTGAGCTGTAAAGAGGCTGTCAGGTTGAGAGAGTTAAGTTTTCTGTCTTACAAGGCTGACCCTACTGAGGAAAACCTGATAAAATTCAAACGTACCAGAAATGACTATAATGCCCATATTCTTCGTGTGAAATTCAAATATGACCAGAAATTGAAGCAAAAAATTCTACATTGTCCCAAGGGTAGCAGAAATTTCTGGTCGTTCGTAAAAACAATGTAGGAAATTGTACTTCATCTTCCATCTTAAAGCTCGTTTACAATGACATTCCAGTTGTCAGCTCTTCATACAAGGCCAATATGCTTGCAGCTCAATTTGCTGCAAGTTCCACACTACCCTGTACTTGAGGGCGCCGAATAGTCTATGGGGCAAATCCACTTTCGAACTCGTACAGTAGCAAGAGTACGTAAAGATCTTAACATTCACAAATCCGCTGGTCCAGATTGTATCTCACCCATAATTCTGAAGAGGTGTTCTTTCACGTTGGTAAAATCAACGTGTAAGCTTTTTCATCTATCCTACTGCTCTGGACTCTTTCCGAGTAGATGGAAAACAGCATTCGTCCAGCCCGTTCCTAAAAAAGGCGAATCTTCTTCTCCTTCCAACTACCCACCCAATGCACCTGCGTCCCTTCTTTCTAAGGTCATGTAAATGCTAATAAATCGTCAGCTTATGAAATATATTGAATTCTGAAAGCTCTTTAATGACCGGCAATACTGGTTTCGTAACAAAAGGTCCACTGGTGATTTGATGGCTTATCTCACCGAAAAGTGGAACCAATCTCTCCATAACTCTAGTGAAAGCAAGATTGTTGCACTAGATATTTCTAAGGAGGAACTAGAGTTCTAAAAGCTTGGCACCCAGCTCTTTTATCGAAAATGCGTGGATTTTGTATCGATGAATCTCTTCTTCAATGGATTAGAAGCTACCTTCAATACAAGTTATATTGGACGGCTTCAAGTCTGCAATATATATATATTATGTATTTTTGGCGCAACAGCTCTTTAAGTGCCAACGCCTACCTTCTCGCAACCACTCATGTTGTGTGCGTTATATTTTTAACACGAATGGAAAGGATCTACAATGTAGTGCCGTATCCGAACGGCCATTTGATAAGCTTTTTCGTGATAACAATACTATCGGATGTTTGTCAGACGCTCGCGAGAGCAGCGTTATATGCAATTCACAATATAAATGCTGGTGTTCCCTAAGGCTCTGTTTTTTCTCCGACTCTCTTTCTTATCTTTATCAATGATCTCTTATCTGTTACTTCTAATCCAATACACTCTTTTGCTGACGACAGTACTCTCAGCTTCTCATATCGTTCCCTGATTCACGGCTCTGCTCACAGCTCGCTCACGTATGTTAAGCTCATAAAATTCCGATCTTGACTACATAATTAAATGGGATACAAAGAACAGAGTGGAATTTAATGCTTCGAAAACTTAATTCTATCTTCTGTCGCTCAAGCGAAACCCAAACCCTCAACCATTATCAATGAATGGCACTTGCATCTTCGAAACCGAAAAACTTTCCATTCTCGGTAAGGGTGTTAACGACAACCTACGTTGGAATGACCACGTATTTGATATCGCTAATAACGATGCGAAATGTTTAGCATTCCTTAAACGCTGCAAGAAATAATTTACCCCCTTTGATCTGGCTACGGTATATTCACCCCAAGCTCGAGTATAACGCCCTTATCTGTTCTTATGTACCTAAAACCACATTGCACTATTAAATTGGATCCAAAACCGTGCGTTAAAATGAATAAGGGACAGAAACATTGCAGAATCAATAGACTCGCTTGAACACAGAAGAAATGTTTGGTGTCTTTCTTTATTTTATTGCTTTTCTTACAAACAGTGCTCTATCGAAATAGCCAGTTGCATTTCACCCCTTCAACAGTTCTCTCGCAATACTCGTCACGCCCTGTTCATTCAAGCCCAGTTCATCAGCTATAATCTCCTGTGTCATCCTGGCATCTTCGTCAATTATCTTCACCAGGGCCACATTTGTATCGTCGGTCGAGGATTTGGGCCGACCTTCTGGTAAGATGAAGCAGTTGGTAAGGAAGGACAACTGGCTCTTCATCGTGGGCTGTGATGCAAATGCGCATCACTCGCAATGGGGTAGCAGTGACACCAATACAAGAGCTGAGTGTCTTTTCGATTTCATTCTTTCGACCAAGCTCACCATATGTAATAAGGGATCTACGCCAATTTTTATAGTAAGGAACAGACAAGAAGTGACTGACATAACACTAGCTTATTGTTCTGATCACCTAACGGTAGAAAAATGGAGGGTTTTGGAGGAGGCATCTCTTTCTGATCACAGATGGATACGCTTCCATATTAATTTCCAAACTAGGGCTAGCAACAGCTACAGAAACCCTAAGAGTACAGACTGGGGTATGTACACAGAGCTAGTAAGGAAACATCTTAAGGATGGGCCTATTCGCAGCGGCGACCCTCAAGATATAGATAAAGCGGTAGACAACTTAGGCAAAGTAATGAACATGGCAATTGAAAGGGCCTGTCCACTAAGAAAGAAGTCCAAGAGGTCCCAACCTCCTTGGTGGAGCAAGGAAATCAACTCCAAGAAAAAGCAGGTTATGCATTTCCACAACAGGGCCAAAGAAATAGGGGACGGTACTACATGGGATGAATATATGGACCGCAAGCGGGAGTTTAAGCACTTAATTAGGCAATCAAAAAAAGTTCGTGAAAGGAACTTTGTCAGTCCATTGCGGATACTAGTGAAGCTTCCAGACCTCGCAAGATGCTAGCTAAAGATACTTCTGTCCCAAGCTTCATCAAAAAATCTGACGGCTCGTGGGCAGAAAGTAGCGAAGAAGTTTTAGAAACGTTAATTGAAGCTCACTTCCCAGGAAGTAGATCGCCAATGGATTCTACTACTCATAGCTACTCGTATAATGGTAGGTCAATAGGGGACGACGTAGAAAATCTCATTACATGGAAGAATCTGCGATGGGCTATTATGTCATTCACACCATTCAAAGCACCAGGCCCTGATGGAATTTTGCCAGCTATGCTGCAAAAAGCTCCAGCCAAGGTCAGAAACAGGCTTAGGGAAATCTTTAAACATTGATTAAGGTCATGCTACGTACCAGTGGCATGGAGGGAAGTGCGGGTTATAATCATACCTAAAGCAGGTCAACCAAGCCACACTTCAGCGAAAGACTACAGACCCATAAGTCTCTCGTCATTCCTCCTCAAGACACTTGAAGAATTCTTGATATTCACATCAGAAGTAAGTGTTGCAACGGCATTCTATGCAAAGCTCAACATGCATATTTGAAGGGGAAATCGGTGGAAACAGCTTTGCACGACGTAGTAGGGAAGATAGAAGCTAGCCTTCACTATAAGGAATTTGCACTAGCAGCCTTCCTAGACATAGAAGGTGCTTTCAATAATGTAGAAGGAAGGGCCATCAAACAGGCCCTAGAATCTATGAATGTCGAGCATAGCATTACCAATTGGCTCTGCAATATGCTCGGCACTAGAAACATTAACTCCACTATCGGAAACAGTTCAATAAGAAAATCCGTTACCAGAGGGACTCCCCAGGGAGGCGTTATCTCAACCTCCTCTGGGTTCTAGTCATCGATGGTATACTTAAAGAACTAAGCAATACAGACATAAGCGTCACTGCTTACGCGGATGACGTGGTGATTTTAGTTGAGGGTAAGTTCCTTGATACATTAAGTGAAATGATGGAATCAGCTCTTAATAGTCTCGAAAAATGGGCCAGAGGGTGTGGACTAAACGTCAACCCAGATAAAACTGAATTGGTACTCTTCAGTAGAAAATGCAAGATACCACCCTTCAAACTGCCTAAGCTAGCAGGGTTAGAGCTTTCACTTTCGGATCGCGCTAGATATCTTGGTATAATGCTGGATAGGAAACTAAATTGGAAACTTAACATACAGGAACGAGTCCGCAAAGCATATAATGCTCTTTTCATCTGTAAGCGGACCGCGGGGAAAAAATGGGGCCTGAAGCCCGCAATGATGCACTGGCTATACATCATGGTAGTCAGACCCATCCTTACGTATGGGGCTCTTGTGTGGTGAAAGGCAGCGAATACGAAAAACACACGGGATATGTTGTCCATGGTACAAAGATCAGCCTGCACTGCCATCACAGGTGCTCTACGCACAACACCTACGGCTGCACTCGAGATCTTCCTATATCTTTTACCATTAGACCTACAAATTAAATTTCAAGCGGGCAACAGTGCGCTTCGGCTCACTAACGTTGGTCTCTTCAGGACTAATAACATAGGACACAGCTCCATTCTCAAGGAATCTTTTCCCGGAATCCCTGACGAATCGGACGATATACTTGGCATCTTAGACTTTGCCACACCATACGAAGTACTGTATCCTATTAGAAAGGACTGGCAAAGGAAGACAGTCTCTGTCCATAACGAGATTGCAATATACACAGATGGTTCTAAGACCAGTGAGGGCACGGGGTCAGGTATTTACTCGAGAGATACGAACCTACAGGTGGCCCTGAGACTTCCGGACATATGCAGTGTGTTCCAAGCAGAGGTTCTAGCTGTACTTAAAGCTGCGGAATTACTTGAGATGGGATCAATATCCGATAAGAATATCGCCATCTACATTGACAGTCAGGCTGCGCTAAAGGCGCTAGAGTCTTACGTCACCAACTCTGACATAATCAGGAATTGCCGCACAATGCTTACGGCATTATGTACGCAGAACCGAGTCAGATTATGTTGGGTACCTGGACACTGCGATATCGAAGGCAACGAGCAAGCCGACGCGCTGGCTAAAAGAGGAGCGGGGCTCCCACGTAGCGATATAATTGGTAGTATTAAACCACCAGGGTGCGTGGCTTAGGGAATTATCCGGGATAAAATCATTGACACGGCTAATCTAAGATGGTCAAACTTATATGGTCACAGGGTGTCTAAGGCCTTGTGGCCTGTGTTAGATCGCAGAAAATCTGGGGAGATAGTAAAGTTAGATAGATCGAGGATAAGAACAGCGATAGGAATACTCTCTGGCCACTGTCTCCTAAGGAGGCATGCCATGAGACTAGGGCTATCCGATACGGATGTTTGCAAGTACTGCGATGACCTACCTGTCTCAGAGGATATAACTCATATACTCTGTGAATGTCAAGGAATTGCCAGGATAAGTCTAAAGTACTTGGGTAGATACTTCTTCGATAACTTGGAGGAGGTGAGGTCCTTGAACCATAACAAGGATCTCTTCAAATTCAGTAGGGAGATTAATTGCTTGGAGGATTGGGTTTAGGTCTTTTGCCGTGAAGGTTTCCTAGGGATCGCGATGGGCCCACTTTGGTGCCTAGTGTTTTATGATAACCTCATAATCCTACCTAACCTAACCTAACCTTCACGAGATTCGTCCTCCACAGAAAAATGGCCAGTCTGGAATCTTCGAAACCACTTTGAAATAGTAACATAGTGCGTTTATTCCGTACCCATTTTGGCATTCGTGCAGAATTTTGACTGGCGTGAGTTGACGTCGAAATCCGAAGAGAATGGCAAAACGAATTTCTTCCTGTGTTGGCGGTGGGACTTTAACCGAGCTTACGTCACTGATTTTTCTCTTTCTCGTCTCCATTTTTACATATTGTTCTGAAATTTGGAAATAAATATTGCTAGATTATAGGGTACAAAAACTACTAAATTGACAGCAACCAAGCGAACTTTTGCTAGTCCCTCCGTAGTTATAAACCGCTGCTTATTTCAGCCGTAGTTTCCTATGTTCTAGATGTTCAATTGAGTTGATTGACTCAAAAGAAGTAGAAATAGAATGCTCTTGACATCTATGTATGTAAAGAGTCACTCAATACGAGAGACCAGCAAATAGTTACCGGCCAAAAGGAAATGGTTTCCACAGATGTTATATACATAGGTATGAACATATGGAAGCATGGAACTGGCAACGAATCTCGTTATGTCCAAGCCATCGTAGTACAAAACTATCGAAAAACAGGCTAGGCTTTGCAAAGGCCATTGAATATCATAAATGTTTGTCTGTTATAGATTGCACGAACAATTAAAAACATTAAGACCCACTGAAGTTACATATGTAACCAGCCATTCTGTGGGCTTTGGGACCTCTCTTCGCATTATTCCAATTACAGCATTACCATGCCAAGGCATCCTTTAACAACACTTGACGATCGCCTGATTCTGTCGATACAATTATGAATGTTTAGTACCAGGAAATACAGTTTTCTTAATTTTGGTACCAGCACGACCTGACATTATATTTTCCCAGTACTTACGTGTATTTTAAGATAAAATCATAAATTGACTCACTTTATTCGTTATCTATTGCTTTTGCATATTCATTAGATAATCTGTTACAATATGGCAAAGACAGGTACATGTATGCACCTTCACCGTGGCGTATTCAATCAAACACCAACAACTCGTCGCCTGCAAAGTCATCATTTAATAGAAATCGCTTACAAGATATGCAACATCAACAACCCCCTGTGGGTTGAGCACATCAACCCATAACAGCACTCATTAAACACGGCCATCCAATACTAATGCAATAAATTTTTCGCTCGTAAAAACTAAATCGTGGCCGTGTCTGTACGAGCATTCGTCTTCCACGGCCTTTCTAACTTAAACCATAACATTTTATTGATACAATAAAAAGTGAATTATCAACATTGTCAGAGCAGAACACAACTGATTACCAGTGATTAGTATCGATGTCTACCCCGGCGACATAAACGTAAGCACACTTTAGCTACATATAAGAAACAAGCGAACAAACAAAATCCAATCAAATTATGAAAACTTAGCGCGAGGCACACTCGCTACTCTGCACTGAAAATTGGGACCGGCGGGCGCTGTTCTAGAATTACACTACGTTCAATTTTATCTGTAGGCAACTGGACCAGCTATAGCAAAGCTGACTTATATTACCTAGCCTGGGGCTTGAAAATGATAAAATCATAATTTTATAGTAGCAATCAAGCTGCGATGACATTCTACTCCTCTAGCTGCTGTCTCCACATGGTCGTCGCTGTGGTCTTCCTCTTCGTTCTGCGGTAACTGGAGGAGATGTGTGCTATAATTCCCATCTTTGATCGTCCCAAAAAATCATAACAATATTTTAGCCATGTTAAATATGACAAATTATTGTTTTGACATTTACTGTTACGGATTGGATAAATATGTCGGGTTGGGGAGCTGCTTGAGGGGCGTATTTGCCTCAGTTTGGAATGAAAATAGTTTAGGGTCTGTGGTATTAAATGAGCGCCACTTTTATGGGGAAGGATTCGATTATATTTTGTCTTGAAATTGGATCTTCACGTTGTTTTAAGTGCTTAGTTTTATAGAGATCAGCCATGATCATTAAATGCAGAAAAGGTAAATTTATTTAAATATAAGTGGTGACTTTGTCCATATAAAGGTAAGTTAGTTTATAGGCGAACCCCACAGGCGAATCAGTAGAAATGCAGTGAAGTGGGAGGGTTATGCTCCCTTATTTTCGGATTATAACCTCGCTGATAAAAGGAAGAAGAAGAAGAAGGAAAATTAGTGTATTCTTACGTATTTCAAGAAGAAATTTTTGTTAAATAAACATCGTTAGTTCAGAACGTTTGTTATTCTTTTTATAATTATATTAAATGTATTTGTCACAATGAACAGTTGCTCTATGATAATACGTATATACATTAAGGACATTAGCATGGGTGCATGAATATGCAAAGCTATGAATGAATGAAGAGTGCCTGTAACGCGCTGCGATATGAGATTCGATGTACGTTGCTTGGCGTTTTAGTGCACTGTGACCTGTAAGATCTATTGTGCTCGCCCAATGGCTAACTAGAGTAAAATTGAGGCTATTGATAAACGTCAGTAGTGCTTTAGGTTCCAAGTTTAAATTTTCGGGCCCAACGAGGCTCGTGTTAAAAAATAAATAAATATTTGGCGCAACAGCTCTTTAAGTGCCAGGGCCTAGGGCCTAGCTTCTCGCAACCGCTGATGTTGTGCGCGTTATATTTTTCACACGAATGGAAGGGACCTACAGTGCCGAATCCGAACGGCGATTTGAGAAGCTTTTTCGTGACAACAATACTCTCGGATGTTTGTCAGACGCTCGCGAGAGGTGGGACAGTGAAAAAACTTGTTGGTGTTTTCTGGGATTCGAACTTGGAACATCATGCGTAGTGATCCGACACACTAACCACTTACGCCACGGCGCCCACACGAGGCTCGTGTTTTCGTGGCTCCTGGTCTCGCAAATCTTCTTTGCAGAGTTTAAGTAGCTTGCTTGCTCTATTTTTGTTGGGGTTGATTAACTTTTTCACTTGTTTTAATCCTGTTTGTTTGGCTCTGGTAACGCGAGGCTATCAAGGAGGTCAAGACAGTCCCATACCGTATATGAATTAAGGGCTCTAAGTGCTGCCTAACTCTCCGAATGCTCTGTAAATGCGCGTTTCATTAGTGTTCCTCCGGAGGCAATCTCGAATATATAGTTCTCTCGCATGTATATCTGCTTGGAAGATGGTAGGTGATTTTCGAAGCGTTACCACAGGGTGAAAGCTAACACCATAGACCCCGGCTCCGGTACTGGCATTTTCCTATTTGGAGCCATTTGTGCACCTGACTTGTGTGTTGGATGGTAAGATGGGACCTGTGTTGCTCCATTTTTGGCCGTCATAAATAGCCACTTCGAATTTCCTGGAGACCCGAAATCTCTTGAAGATTGGGTTGTTTGGATGTTTTCAAGAATTATCAGATGGCCTGTGAAGTCGCGAGGTTTAAGTTCTTGTATCTGAGGCTGTCTAACGCTTACTCGTAATTGAATCCGGACACTGCGGTGCGTGCGTGCTTTGAATTAGACGTTTCCGATCAAACTGTTGCTGATAAATACAGACGGTCTTTGTGTGCGTTGCGTGCTTCCCGCTCCCCACAACGCACGCATTGCTTTAGATTTCAAATTGTTTGATTTTGCCCGCATTGGCGCGCGACTTTTTACCTACGATGCAAATGCTAATATCTAAATTTCATTTATTTTCTCCACAAAGCAGTCATTGCCATTCTGCTGGACTGGCAGAATGCCTTCTCATCGGCCCGTAATTGTGGATATAGATGATGAAATTTACCACAGATTAATCTGTTTCGATAGATTACTCTCGTATTTTGCTATCAAGTTTCTCTTTGAGTTTTCTTAATATTTTAGGTTTCACCACACTGTTCTCTAACAATAAAATCTAACGCATCGTAGTCGCAGCCATTGTTACCATACACATTGTATTTTGCCGCATTTCCGTTCCCTGCAAACTTTGATGGTGCATGCACGCTCGCAACGAATTAATCCAGATTCAATTAGGGCATAGCTTTAGAGCGCTCTGCGTAGCTTCTTCTTTCAGCACTGTGACGTGCATCGTTATGAGATTAAGCATTGCTTCTAATGCAGTCGTCGGACACGTTATCGTTGGCCTGGTGATGCCCACACGAGCTAATCAGTGCAGTAGAATTAATTGCTCCTTAGCTTTGATCTGTTGTGTTTAAGGTCATCATACTGGGATATGAGATATTCCGTTATACGCTACGGGGGTGAAATTGCTGTAAAATTAATAAAACAGAAAGCATCGAAAACAGGTCGCTACAGACATGATTTCCCGATCTTTTACGGATCCCACTATCATGAAACGCTTCATTACCGGTGAAGAGACATGGCTTTACGAGTATGATATGCAAACAAGCCAACAGTTTTCGGAATGGTGTCTCGAAAACGACCCGAAACCTAAAAATCACGTCAGAGTCGGTCCAAAAGCAAGGCCATGATGGCTGAAAGAGATTCAAGATTTACAATATTATAGCCTCACACTAAAGGTATATAAACCTCACAGTAGGAATAATCACAGGACACTGCTTGTTAGGTAGACATGCCACTAGAATGGGTGGTCCAGCAAACGATTTCTGCAGAAGCTGCAGAGATGCCGAGGAGGAGGAGAATAGTCTCCACCTCCTTGGCACATGCCCAGCGCTAGCCACACTAAGAAAGAAGCTACTAGGTGAATACTTCTTTGAGGACCTAAGTGATCTGTCTAACATAGACATTAGAAACTTAATTAGATACATAAGTAAATCCAACCGGTTTAGCTGAAATGCCCCCCATACCACCACCACCCCTCCTCCCCTCGTTATTGGTTACTATCAATCCCCAAGAGGTACTGCAACAGACACTCCCCAAGATCGATAGTTAACCCTCCCATATCACTAGACCAATGCCTGTAAATAACAATACTCCATAGGAGTAACAGAGATTGGTTGAGTCAATCAATCCCCCTATTACTCACATGCGCACCACCTACACGGTGAACTAGGTACTAAGGGTTTGACTGAAGCAGTCACCCTACCTAGCCAAACCATTCCCTAAAGTTCGACTGCATACTAGTGCAAGATTGACTGCATCAGTCATCTCGCTCTACTTTCCATTCCCCACTATTTCCACGGTCCACCGAGGTATGGGTTCGATTAAAACAATCACCCTACCTAGTCCACACTTTATGCATAGCAGTACTTAGAGTTCGATTGAATCAGTCACTCCTCTGCACCTGCATGGTCCACCTATGTATGAAGAGTTTGACTGAATCAGTCACCCCACCTAGTCAATACCATGCATAACAGCAATTAGAGTTAGACTGAATCAGTCACTCTACTATACTTATGCACCTCTACGCCTACACGGTTTATGGGCCCTGCCAATATAACTTGCACACACAGTATAGGGGGTTCGATTGAATCAATCACCCCCCATCACTTGTTGCACACTATACCTTCTCGGCACACATTGATTTCAGGGTTGACTGAGTCAGTCACCCTCTCTACCCTTTTCAGTCAGCATTCTCAGCCAATACCCCCATGAGAAAGGTTAAGGTTCCCTCGGTTACCGGTGACCACCGGTCACTACTCACGTGGTATCACAATGGACCCAAGCGGTTTAACCTTTACGTAACCCAACCTTACCTACTATATTATAAATATTTTTTGTATTTACAATTCTTGATAAAGATATAATAAATATGTTTATTAGAAAATAAATAGTAAGGATGTGGCGTTGTAGTCTGTCATTGAACAATGTTATCGACTTAACGTTGCTGCAAATCTGTCATAAGAGAAGGGTGACTATCGTAATTTTATCAATATAATGGAATTTTATTTGTACTCAGATATGATACAGTGCCGATACGTGAAAGCCGCTTCTTAGTAATTATAAAGAGTTGATCAGTTTTCACCATTGAGGACTATTTTTGTTTCTTCCATTGTTAAAGAAAGTTTGCCGAAGTGGGTGAATCTAAGCTCTTTATAAATCGGGCAAATAGCTAAAAAATGAAAGCTGTTTTCTTTCGCTTGCAAATTGCATAGACTGCATTGAGTAGTGGTCGATTTTTTGTACGGAGAGCCTTCTAAATTTAACATATCACACCTAGCTCTACAAATCAGGGATATCGCTCATGTGTTGTAATTATTATTGAAATAGTTATTTACCATGTCGTAGGATAACTCAGGATAAATTACCCTGTTAATAGAAGAAATTGCTTGCTGAATATTTCCATTGCGTTGATGAATATCTACTGCTTCTAATATTTTATAGAGTTGTTGTTTTAACAGAAAAAGATAACTGTATTAGATGTTTAGCTCGACACTGCACCGATGCGCCCAAGTTCTCCAGACGCTGGTCCATTCCACCTTATTGAAAATCAACGGTAATCTGTTTGGCGTGAAACTAAGAACTTTCAACACATAGTCGATCTGTAGTTTAAATGTGTAGACGAAGATGTAGATATTTATATTCCGTAACAAGTTCAACTGTTACACCATCAAATAACCATTTTTATTTGTATTTAACTTCGATTGGCTTTGCATACAATCATGATTTTTATTTTTATAGATTTACTGTTAAGTTCTAAGTCTTGCAGTAATTATTTACTGCATTTATCATTAGTTGCAAATTATGTGGAGATTCTGCAGAAAAATATCATCTGAATAGAGTAGAGATTTTATATTCAAACCGGCGATTCGTATTCCAGCGGGGAGATACGTTGTTGTATCGTCTATGAATAGAGCAAAAAGAGTGGCACTCAAAACACAACCCAGTTTTATCTCAAACTTACATGTTTTGATGAATGTTTTCTTTGATTATCGTGATGTGGTGTTTGTGGTATGTATGAAAGATTGTTACCCCCAAACTCACAATTATCGTAAGCTTTTCCTATTCTTGTAACACATTAGATTAGTCATTAAAGTTCGCTCTCGTGGTTTTTCGGGACCAAACACAAACTAATAATTTTCATTCGCTCTTTGGCATAGTATTTCTGAAATGTAAACTTGTAAGTAATTTTAAGGTGATGTATAAGAATATTTTGTTTGTGTTCAAAACTTGAAACACTTTTAATTTATTATTTTTTTTTTTTTTGAATGGAACCGCTCTTAATGCTAAATCTTTTCAAAGGGCAATTTATAGTTTTTATGGAAGTTTTCGATTGTGAGATCTTGATGAATCTTGACGATTTTAAATTAAGTAAATAGAAAAAGTGAGTCTCGCAGTTTAATATAGCTTTATCGTATTTATTCGTCTTGAAGCTAACAATTAGCATAAGAAAAGCCATGTTCCTAAAGTGAACTCGCACAGGTTGAGTTTTTCGACGATCTTTCCATATATGCGTTGATACCGCATATCACTACATTTAGATTTTTTGCCTTAATATCCATATCAATATTTTTACAACCATTTAATCTAACTTCTTGTCCAGCTGTTTTGCCTGAAAATCATAACTAACAGTGTCTTAGCTGTACCAGAGGAAGAATTCCCTTCTTGGCATAGACCGTAGTATACGAACCGTAACATATGCATTCAGCTAATTCCAGCGGTTATTGATTCTATCACCAATTGTCAATGTCCCCTTTTAAAAACCTAATGGGAACTCTCACAAAGGAGAGATTCTGAATCCTTCCTTACAAGTTCATCTGCTCCTTCATTACAGATGATACTCATATGCCCCGATATCCAGGCATAGGGTTGCAGCATTATTTTTTGATACCCCATTAAGACGTCGCCTGTAGACTTTGATTTTTACAGGTTTTGATGCGATTGCTGTGAAATTTAGAGCCTTAATGGCTGATTGCTTGTCAAAGTACACAGTAATTGCGTTTCCGACAATACTGTTTTCGATGATCATCCTTGCAGCCTGGATTATGGCTGCGATTTCATTGTTTATTCTAAGGAAACAGTTGACTCGTAGAGTTGCACACCAAACCCCAGCTTCTTTACCAACATGCATTTTGGAAGCATCAATGTATGACGACAGATATTTTATAATTAACCAAAATATTCGCAGAATGCTTAAAAAATGTATTTCAACCGCACATTGAGCAGGAAATATGCATGCCTGTGGAAACAGTAAGAGAAGGAAGTGAAGAAATAATTCAATGCTGCTCTTAGAAGAAAATATGTTCCTAGCCTATGGAAGATGGATTAACGAACGAAAACAGCTGAAAGCTCGCGTTGCAGCTAACCCAACAGTAGGGAGAAGCGAGCTAGAGTCCCTATATCTCATGAAGATGAGAGAAGTTCAGCGTAGCGTGCGACATGACAAGCGAAACTACATCAACGCGCTGGCTACAGAAGCAGAAGAAGCTGCACGGAGGTGCGACAGCAGGACCGTCTACAGAATCACGAAAGAGCTGACAGGTGGTCGCAGCTCCAGCCAACACCCAGTGAAAAGCCTAGACGGCTCCTTGCTCATTTCGGATGTGGACCAGCTCAAGAGACGGAAAGAGCATTTTGCTATGGTTTTGAACCGTGTATTCGCTAGCGATATGCTCCTAAATCAGACTGAGATGCCCGAGGTGAGAAGCTCCCGAATACGCGCCACGACTCCTAATAAAGATGAGATCATTACTGCGATCAAGGCAATCAAAACCAACAAGGCGGTAGGACTTGACGGTATTCCAGCAGAGGTCTTACGAGCAGCGCCCACAACATCGGCTGAGCTTCTGTTTCCACTTATAGATAGAGCTTGGGAAGCTGAGAGCTTTCCTAACGAGTGGAAAAGGGAAATGATCGTCAAGCTTCCTAAGAAAGGAAATTTAATGGAGTGCTGAAACTGGAGGGGTATCTGCGTGCTGCCTGCTGTAGCTAAGATAATAGCTAAAATCACCCTGGAGCGAATTAAACAACATCCCGGAGACACACTCAATGCCCAACAAGCAGGTTTCCGCTCTGGATCCTCCTGTGCCGACCACATCAACACCCTGCGGATTATCATCGAACAGTGTGTTGAATATCGATCGCCACTGCACCTGCTGTTCATCGATTTTGAGAAGCGGTTCGATAGTGTCAGCAGGGAGTTTATTTGGCGTGCCTTACGCAGGAGAGGTATTCCCGATAAACTAATTGCTCAAAGCTACATATGAAGGCTCCAAGTGTCACATTCTGCACAGGGGAAGGTTGTCTGAGGAATTTGAGATCCAAAGTGGGGTGAGACAAGGCTGTATCCTTTCACCAATATTATTCCTATTGGTGATTAGCGATGTGCTTCGTGCAGCTGTGTCGACGGGAAATGGAGGAATTCGATGGACTCTTACATCTCAACTGAAACATCTTGACTACGCTGACGATGTATGCTTACTCTCCCACAGAATTATGGACCTCCACCAAATGACAGCAGATGTGGAGAGGGAGGCAGGTGTCGTCGGGCTGAAAATTATTACGGCAAAAACTAAAATTATCAGCCTTGGAACTAACTCATCGGCTCAAATATGCATTGCTGGACAACCGGTAGAGAGAGTAGAGGATTTCCAGTATCTTGGGAGTATTGTCTCGACCGATGGTGGAACCGAACTGGATATAGCCAACAGGATCGCCAAAGCAAAGTCCGCGTTCGGGATGTTGTCCAAAATATGGCGAAGCAATGCAATCAGTGTGAGCACCAAAATTAGAGTGTTCCGCTTCAACGTTGAATCTGTGTTGCTATACGGTTGCAGCACGTGGAGAGTGACCACTACTATGACCAGAAAGCTGCAAACGTTTGCTAATAGGTGCCTGCGCAATATCTTAAGGATTTTCTGGCCCAATCGTACCTCTAACGAAAACCTTTACGAGAGAACGGGTCAGGAACCAATAGGCACAACTATCCAACGGCGGAAGTGGCAGTGGATTGGGCACACGTTCCGAAAGGGTGACAGTTTCATAGCGAACCATGCTATGCAGAACAGTCGAGAAGGAGGCACGGCAGTTAGGAAAAAGTTGGGGAGAACTCAGACACATTGCCAGAAACCGTACACGATGGCGCGTAGGCGTAGTTGAGGCCCTAATACCCACAAGGGGATATAGGACATAAGTAAGTAAAGTAACCTATGGAGAGTGGCTGAAGTAGTAGTAGTAGATCTCTAAGCCCGTAAAGCCGCCGAACGAAGCGTCATCATACAGGCTAATTTCAATACTGCCAGTCATGTCTAAACTTTTCGAAAAACAACTTGTTAAGCGACTTATTCACATCATTGAGCGAAAAAACCTAATTCCAAATTTTCAGTTCGAATTTAAAAGACATCATTCAACAATTGATCAAGTCCACATATTGATATCATAGAAAAAGGTCTGTTATGCAGTATTCCTCGACGTAGCTCAGGCCTTTGACAAAGTTTGGCATGCAGAACAAAATCATAAACTAAGATGCCTCCTACCAAAGCAATATGCTGCAATTTCAGAATCATATCTAAGCGAACGATTTTTCAGAATAAAACAGAAAGATTCGTGCTCAGAACTAACGGAAATTAAAGCAGGAGTTTCGCAAGGTAGCGTGCTGGGCCCCATTCTGTACCTCCTATACACCCAGCACTTTGGCCACATTTGCTGATGACACTGCAATCCTAGCGGTGGGAAAGAACAATATATTATAGAATCAATGCAGAAACTGCAATCAGCTGTGAACAAAATTTATAATTGGACAGTAAAATGGCGATTGAAGCTTAATGAAAGCAAATCAGTGAACATAAACTTCACTAATAGAAGTGTAACGGTTGATTTGCCGTTTAAGGTTAATTAAAACTAAACAAGAAGAATAAATCATATCCCGGTAACTATCAACCAAAAAGTAGTACCGTACGCGAATGCAGCAAAATAGCTTGGAATGACCCTGGACGCTAAGTTAAGATGGAAAGAACACGTGAAAAAGAAAAAAAAAACCGAATTGGAAATAAAATACAGAAACATGTATTGGCTGATAGAAAAGGATTCGCCACTATCAATCTAGAATAAGCTTTTATTATTATACTAGCAGGTACCCGGCGAGTGTTGCTACGCCCAGCAAAAAAAACTGTCAGGCAGGAGACTGGGGCAACAACTGTCAGGCAAGCGCCTGGAGCAACAACTGTCAGGCAGGCGCCTGAGGTTAATTCTATTAGAGAACAGTTTTGTGCCGGCCAACAGTGGGCACGTGGTCCAACCTTAAATATACATATATATCAAAAATTTGATAGTAGTAAAATACTAAAGTATATAATACTAAAGTAGTGGCCAAACTGCTGGACCAATGGTACCCGACGTGTTTTGCTGCGACTAACAAAAGAATTTTTTTTATACTAAAGTACTATAATACTAAAGTAGTGGACCGATTTTGGCAAAACTTCACAAGAATACTTTTGGGCCAATACCGAAGATTGCCTGAAAATTTGAGATCAATCGGTTTAGTGGTTTCGGAGTCCGTAGCATGCAAACATAGGTACACATATTTTTTCCCATGGAAAAAAGCACTTTCAGTTCTACCCGAATTTTCCAATTTTCTGAGCAACTTTTCCAATGTTTCTTTCCGTAGCCCTAACCTTATTCGGACTATTGCGAACATTTTCAAAGAAAAATGACCCAAATCGATCTAGGCGTTTTCATGTGATGCGATGACCAACGAACAGCATTTCTTTTTTATTTATATATAGGTAGATAAGCATTCATCTAAGACAATATGGACATATGGTATCCAACTATAGGGCTGTACCAAAAAGAGCAACGCAGACATCATCCAAAGATTTCAAAACAAAGTGCTAAGGAATATCGTTAATGCACCCTGGTGCATAAGGAATAATGACCTCCACAGGGACTTAGGAGTGGAATGTGTCACACATGAAACTAGGAAAAATGCACGAAGCCATAAACAAAACACTAACACTGAGGTAGTAAAACTTTTAGAAGGCTCAAAAGGACAAAGCCTTTCGAATTGGCCTAGGTATATCAGAACACACACATAACTATATATGTATATAGGTATGTATCTGGATATCTACCTAACATTCGAAAATACCATAGGTATTCACGATTGTAATGGAACGACAACAACGAGCGTCGGGGCGCTCGGTGTGAATCTATCCCCCACCGCTTTGTGGATTAAATCCCACGTATGTTCTCTGCACTTACTTATATACTTACATAAGAAGACTCTATCATCTGTCGAGAGAACCCAATGGACGGAACTCTCGAATCGAAAATAACGACCATAGAGATCAGAGAATAATTACTAATTACTCCAAGTGACTAGATCGCCATTTCATCGAACGTGGACTGTGCTCCATCCTAGCCTTACCAACGGTAGGTTAACCGGGGTGGGTAAACGCACACCAGGCGTGTCTAAACTCAAAAAAAATACATATATATTTTACATAAATATTTTTTTTTTTTGTGACTTGTAGATTTTTCCGATTATTGCTGTCAGGAATTCTAATAGTTAATCTCCTGCATCGCCAGCGTCAAAGTTATACTATCAGTTTCTGACCGTCTGCTTGTAGCCTCTCAGCGGTAGTGATCGTGATTGTATGGTGCTAATAACCACAATCCCGCTTTCATCAGCCCAGTATACTGCTACAGTTTGGATCTACCGGAATATCACTATTTATTATTATTTTTGTTTTTTTTTTTATTATAATTATTGATTCTATGATCCCGAATCTGTTTGTCTGGATCTTGGTGAGGTTTATTATTTATTGCTTCTGAAGTATATTCCACTAGACTATCAAGCCATAGGTCTCACAATCGCCATGTATATCTACGAGTAGTAATAATTCTGTGAAGTCCTATGTTTCTCTATTTCCAAATTATACAGAATGAAAACACCATAAAACCAAACATCTTCAATTTTTTCTCCGTGAAAAGTCCCTAACTGGACTTAGGGGGTTTTGGCTGACCGAAAAAAGATAAGTGTGTGGTTTGTGCAAAATACTTTTCTTCAAAAATGATAGCAAACAGAAACTTGAAGCTGAATATTCTATGCACAAAGAACGACAAAAATAAGCTATTTCTAGTAAAACTCATGATAAGGAACTAGCTGACTGAGAAAAATCGTTTGTAACTGACACTTTTGATCTTCAAAGCGTGCCTCAAGTTCCGCGAAGTGGCGTTTCACCAATGTCCTATAGTCGATAACTCTGTTGTTATATGGTAATCTCACTATTTATGAGAGTGCTTCACCTAACAATGCGTATTGCTATGCCTGGACGGAGTTGAATGGAAAAATAGGTAGTGGTAAAATAGGGACATGTTTGTACAAATATCTGCATCAACTGCCAGAACACGTCAAATCAGTTTCTTTGTTTTCAGACACATGTGGTGGTCAAAATTCTTCTGTATTGTCTACAAGAAGATTTGATTCACATTCAAGAGATAGAACAACAGATTCTTGAATCGGATCACTCGATGATGGAGTGTGGTAACATGCATAGTGCCATTGATACCCAAAAAAGTACACCTCATGACTGGCTAAATATATATTTCGTCTTGCTCGCTCCAAAAGAGGAAAAATGCATAATAGCCAATATAAAGTTACTGAGTTAAGTTTAAACGAATTGAAATTGTTAATGTTGATACCGATGGAAGAAATGTGAACTGACCTAAAATAAAAACCCTTAAGTACTGCAAAGGTTGACCAGGTATCTTGCAATACCGATACGATCATCACAGCCCCTATGCAACTATAATTGTCAGGGGAAGAGGAAGACCTAAAAACGCTAAAATATTATAGAAACACTTCGAAATGAGCGACTGCCAATATCGTCCCAAAAAAAGAGAGTGGTGCGTTTGTGTGACAAAAAGAAAAATTTCTTGCAGTATCCACCCGACCAGATTCCTGAGGCAGCAGTTGAAAGTAGCAATTATGAAGAGGATTAGGACTTTCTTCAATATGTTGCTTATTTTTACTTCGAAAAGTTTTATAATTTGAATTCGTCAATTTTTTTAAATAATTTTTGAATTACCTATATTATTTTCTTAAGCCTTATGTATCGAGACTGAATTGGTGTAATATATTTTATTGAAAAATATTAAATAGTTAATTTTTTCCTAAACAAATAAATTATTTTGTTGTTATGATGTTAAAGTGAATACCATAGTTTTCATGTTTTTTTCTTTCAGAGAAAACTCACTTAAACTAATTTTCCTTTATGATTTTTAATCTTCTTTCACGCTTTTCAACCTATCCAGCTCTAAAATAATTTATTTGTCAATGATTACACAAAGTTCCTTCTACATTCAAAATCCAAGATCGTACATTACAAGCATTTTAGGACTTTTAATAATGATTACCAACTTTAAATGCAAATATCACAAAACCAAAAAAAATGATTTAGGGAGTTTTCGTCGAACGACGGCTATGTATTATATTACTGAACGCCTTACTGTACAAATAAAGGATACTCTTGCGTTCATGGCAAGGTCATCGGTATTATCCTTCTAATCTCAATTTACCTTTAAAAACTTAGTTCAACGTCTCCGATCCTTGGGGATTTGATTACATGGATTGATATTTTTTAATGAAAGAACCAATCCCTGTCCTTGAAGGATTGACTCGGCGATATCAGATCTGTCAACGTCTTCCATGGTTGAATTTATTCTACATGATTTAAGCATTAATCCGATCCAGTTGCAAGCCAAGTTACCTACCAAAATAACATCAGCTAGCGTTTCATATCGGCAATTATGCAGGCATGAGCCGCAGTGCACGTATGCCAATTATCAATTCAGTCTATTCACGAGTCAAGTCATCAGTGATTAACCCAACACGCGGGTTATTGTATTATGAAATATGCATCTTACTATGCTAGTCAATGCATCTTCAGTTCAAGTTGCAATGGAAAACACAAAAAAAACCCCTTCAAAAGTTACCACGAAATCATTTCAATTCATTTCATTGTCTCTCATTCAGTCCAGTAATTAAACTGAATCTGTTCCACACTTCCGAGAATAATTGCCCAGATATGTACAATTTCACAGCAAATTCCAATCTGAAATTACAATTCGATGGGAATTCCCAACGATCGCGCGCTCGAGTGCACACACCTTATTACCATAGGATCTGCTTCCGAATGTCAATTACTTAAGGCCACCTATCTCTCAAAGTGGTTCGTGATCGTAATTTCCCTTTATCGCTGTGATCGACAACAGCAATCTTCTGGTATTTCTAGATCAATCCATCGACAGATTTACTCGTGCTATGAATGCGCACATTCCCGGTGACTAGCACTTTTTAGTGATGTCATGTTCTTTCACACCAGGTACACAACAACCAACGACTCCGATCTAATTGTGCAGATTGCATAAGCTGAATACTTAATGTGCACCTAAAAATAGAACTCAACTATTCTGCTGCTGGAAACTTTGACCACAATTCGCGAATCATGCCCCCAGTCTGAATGGTTCTCACAGCGAAGATGATGCTAGAGATGATGACCGTACCCGGGATAAGTAGGAAATTCCTTGACTCACACCCAACGAAGCCTGGGAACATTTCGCCAGACGATCCGGTAATTAGCATAATGTATCTTTTAAATTATGAATTAATTGTAAATTTAAAACAAATATGCACGTTTCTACAACTAGTTCCGCTTCACTTCCAATCTGGCACCGGCTAATAATACGAGTACCGTCGGCGCAAGGGATGATGGTTTGGCGGGAATGATGATGTGTGGAATCGTAGAGATTAGATGAAGGCACTTACATGTACGTTGCAGATGCTCGGTGTCTGGCGGTGCAACACTCCATACTAATCGATGACTGTTTGGGGTGACGTAGGCGCACGGATAAGTCGTATGTGATTCTGGCACTTTTATTCAAACGCAGGTGTTAGATGAATGGGAAATTATTACTTGTACATTGACGAATATATCGGAAAACCTTGTAAATGAGAAATTGTATCTGCGCATGACGTTTGGCCTGCGGGCCGCTGCTGCTGCTGGGAAAATGTGCAAACGGTGATTATCGTATCAGTTTCTTGACTGCCCAAGTGCGCACATACTTCAATCTGAGACAATAATTTATTTATAATTTCACAATCATCGAGGCAGAGTCGTATATGTTTTGGTTTGAGTGCATTTGGTTTGAAGATAAGATTTGGACGCAAATACCCGGATGAATAATTTGCAGCCAACTCCATGTCATGGAGTGACGGCACGATTTAAATCGAAATGCAGATGAACATCAATCATAATCAATCTTGTGGTGTCGAATGAGTTGTTTGCGATTGTGATCTTCATCAGATACAATGCGCGCGCAATTTAACTGAGATCCCAATTACGAAGTAATTAAATCTTGAATTTAATTGAAAAAAGTTAGACCTTGTATCTTCATTCTGATGACATGACCTAAGGAAATTGATAGAAAAATTTGCCTCCCGGTTAGAGTCAAACACCAAGCATACAGTTGGTCTGAAACCTGTAAATTGGCCTTCGTGTATGTACAGTGTACACACATGGCAATTGAGACGTTGTTACTGAAAAAGATCGATTAAGATCTGTGTCGCAGTCGGAATTGGTTGAGGTACCTAACGGTACTTATTAAGACGGGTCATTGAAAGATAAAGTTACTACTGAAGGTATTATAAAATATACTAAGCGCTGCACCAGTTTGATTTGTATCCCTAGCACAAGAAGTACGATTGATAATGACCACCGACAGTGATTGTTCATGATGAAAAATTCGATCCTACACAGTTCGGATTAGATTCGCTTCTGGAGCTAAAGTTATTTGCTACCGCCTAGGATTATACCTACATACATTTGCCACCGAACTAATCAATAATTAGCTCCTACGCATGAGAATTTCAGTGGCCAGTTCTTCTCGAATTGGGATGCTTGGTGTTCTAATAGGCAGCTTCTAGTGGCAACCGCTATGTCGGGAACGGCACTGTTCTGGATCTTTCTATATTGTCTCCATCGAGCCCTGCACTAGTCTATTCAAAACACGTTTGTGGGTTTTAGTAAGATCAAACTGTCCAAGATGTATAAGATAGCTTACAACGCGTTCTCCTCATTATATACCCTTGTGTAGGTAATCAATTATATCACAGATTGCCTCCTTTGTCGGATGATATTCCGAAGGTTTTTTTTTGCGTTGGGAGTAAGAAGAGTTGGAGTTCGGAGAAAAGACGAAACCGAGGCCGTACCCCGTAACATTGTGGGATTGCCACCAACTAAAAGCGTCTACCACTTCTTCCGCCCTTTGTATTTCCAAGGGAAATACTCCCCTTCAAACCAACTTCATACACTCTTCTTGCTACTACATATCGTGGCGTTCGAGGATTATTTGCTTGGCTTGCACAACGGGATGCTCGACACACACTTATCCATTTTTTTTTTATAACTATTTTCAATTTCTTTCAATAAAGCTTATTATCTAGCGATTTAAGTAGTCCATTAAATAAAGGCGATAATCACTTCCTATAAAGCTGACAAAAGCTGAAGAAGGGCCTTGTGTTCATTGGTTGCGATATTTTTTGTCAGCCAGAAGTACTTTTTTAACACTTAGTAATATTGCCATCCAGAAAACACCAACAAGTTTTTTCACTGTCCCACCTCTTGCGAGCGTCTGACAAACATCCGGGAGTATTGTTGTCACGAAAAAGCTTCTCAAATCGCCGTTCGGATTCGGCACTAAACTGTAGGTCCCTTCCATTCGTGTGAATAATATAACGCACACAACATGAGTGGTTGCGAGAAGCTAGGCCCTGGCACTTAAAGAGCTGCTGCGCTAAATATTTATTCATTTTTTTTTTTATATTGCCATATAATTTTATCTAGACCTGCGGCCAACAAACAAGCAAGACTCTTAACACTCACTATTTGAAATTTGATTGAACTGCAATTCTGACTATATTCTCACCGGTCTTGTCACCCATTCAGAAGAGTTCCCTTGATCATGTTGATTCCACAATGTGATTTCTTAAAACCGGAAATTTCGAACGGATATCCTTTTTGTGTTCTTCTTTTCGAAGAAACAAAAAAAAAATGAAACTGAATAAATATAGAAGAACGCATTCATAATTAATAATCGCTCATAGCGCACGTGATTTCAAATCCTCTCACGACCTGTTTGCGCGATTTGTCCTGGAATTATATGTCTTATTTTCATAGCTCGCTACCTACGCAGGCTCTTTCTCTCCAGGTGATGTGATAAATAAATCACATTCCATGCGATATGTGTACTTACATTGCATATTAATATCATAAGGACGGATGTTGATTTCGTAGCAGTGTGTTGCTGTCGCTCGAGGGTAGAGAAATGTCAAGTTTTTTGTTCGCCTTTTACGTCGAAAGGACGAATCTACGGTTTTTATTTATTTTATAGTATTCTGCCGGTGTACAACCTTTGTGCGGGTGTTGCAGAGAGATAGCATTTTTATTTTGTTACTGCAATAGATGGTGCATGTTTCATGATCCCTTATTGAGATTTATCGGTTGTATTGTGGTAAGTGTGCAAATGCAATAAATTTTAATTTTCCTTTTTTTTGAGTCGAAGTTTTTAAGTTATTTCGAAATTGAAATAAAGATGTCGTTTTGGGTATTTTGACTTCATGGCGCCTCAATGGTTGGTATAAAAATAATTTCCAAAATTAAAGAAAAGTGAGTAGGTAAATGTCAACAAATAGGAAGTACTGATTATTTCCAGAACGCCCGTTAAGTGCAGTCTATGTATATGCTAGTCAAGACCCATTAAATCAGGTAGAAAAGTTTGTGTATCTCGGTGTCTTATTTACCAGTGATGGAAGGAATAAAGCAGCCCATAGACCATTCAATTCGATTGTAAACTTAGTTGTCAACTGAATTGATACTTGCCCACACACAACATCAACTGAATTGAAAGACTTTGCTTCCACTGTCAAAAATATTATTATTTTTTTGGAAAAGGTACGACGCGACGTAAAAATTAAAAAACAAGACGAGCGCATGTGCAGACGATTTGACAATGAATATCTACTGCAAATTCTTAAATTTGACAGCCAGTCAAATGACTTGCCCACACACAGTTCAATTGAGTTAAAGGACTTGGCAGTCAACTTCCAAAACTCAAAATCTTTCGATTTTTTTTAAACCAACTCGTCAAACATCAAACTGATCAATTGACAAAGCCACACAATTGATGATTGAATTGAATCGTGTATGGTCTACATAATACTGAGTTATCCAGTTGTATTAGTCAAGCAGGATCAATTTTGGAAAATCTTGGTTGATCTGTTAAAAAGAAGGGCGAGTTTAGTCGCCTGTATATATCGCCTGCGGAGGCTATCTTCGCAGGCGATATATACTTCGATGGTTTGGTCACGTACATCGCATGTCCTCAAATCGGACAACCCTTTAGTTGGCCAAATGCTTTGAAAAAAGCTTTTCAATTTTAATACACTAACTGTTCAGATAGATACTGGTAACTTTTATTTCACTATTAATTAAATATACAAATACGAGTATAGAACCACTGCGCCGTGGCTTAGTGGTTAGTGTAATAAAGTAAAATTGTGGTGGGTACCGGGTCATGTAGGCGTTGACGGCAACGAAACTGATGACCTGCTAGCTAGGAAAGGCTCCTCTGAGTTGTTCACTGAACCTGAAGCCTTCTGCGATATATCCGATTCCGCCTTTAAACTGACCCTAAACATTTGGGAACGCAACATGTGCATCTCCCACTGGAATAACTTCCAATGTCTCAGGCATGCTAAAAGAGCTGTCCAACTCTTCCAAAGACAGGCAGTTGATATCCTAAAATACGGCAGAAATGACATAAGAAGGCTTGTGAGCTTCCTTACCGGTCAATGTCAACTTCTTTACCACCTTAACAAAATGAGAATTTTGGAGGATATCACCTGCCGCCTCTGCCTAGAAGAGGACGAAACCGCAGAACACATACTATGTGAGTGTGTAGCTCTATGCAGTACTAGGAGAAGCTTTTTCCTTACAGAGATCATATCTCCAATAGATTTAAGGAACTCCTCCGCAGCCGTAATCATAGGTTTCATAAGGAGAGTAGAAGTACTGCTGCCCTAAAAGTGGCCTATGGCACAATAGATCTCCTTGGTCGAAGTGGTTAGTGTGTCGGACACGACTGAGCGTGAGGCTCCATGTTCGAATCCCACAATACACCAAAAAGCGTTTTCACGGTCCCACCTCTCGCGAACGTCTGATAAACATCCGAGAGTATTGCTGTCACGAGAAAGTTTCACAAAAATAAAATTGCGGCACAAAACTGTAGGTCACTTCAATTCGTGCGAAAAGTATAATATAACGCACACAACACGAGTGGTTGCGAGAAGGTAGGTCTAATGAGCTGTTGCGATAAATTCATATTTTATATATAAGTTTTTATGCCACGAGATTTTAATATTACCAATCGTTTTCAACCAATGAAGTAGTTGCAGTTCGGAATAGACGAAAGATCTTTGGCAGGATGTTAATTCTATAGACTTAACAATATTTTTCCAAGAGAATATTTCTACAATCCCTGTGTTGTGATTTGTAGAATTCTGATCGAATCAAAATTAGCGGGAAAAAATTGTGTGTCTCCAGACGCGGCTTTAGTATTAGAAACTTAACAACTATACTTTTCTGTTTAGATTAAGTTTATCCTAGAAATTCGTATAAGTAATAGACTATTATAGGATAGATCTGCAAAGAAGTAATAAAGGAACAAAAGATTGACTGACAAATGGCAAAGGTGGACGTTACTGCAGGGGAAATTCATAGAGTAAGGCGTTTAAATTGTAAGTCCTATTGGCTTAGTCGCACGTTAATTTTCCTCAACGTCAGAGACTTAACACTACTGAGTACCTTCCCATACCATTCGCTACCTTCTTTGGACTGAAACCAAAATTTTAACTACTTACACTTTCGCCGACTTATTATATGTACAATTTCTTTAGAAATCTGTCAGTGCTCAATCAGAGGTAGATCACTTTTCTGACCTTCTAATTCTGTAGAATTATTTATCCAAAAGCTACGAAGAACACTACAAATATGTAAATAAATAAATAGTAGAATTCGCAAGAAAATATAGAAATACACTTCATTGTGCGATTCAATAACTTTCAAGAGGCTTATTCATTGCCATCGAGCGGTGCGTCGGTCGTCCCGTCGCCATTACCACCATAATTTCCATACAGAAGCACACCTCGTGGCCTAATACGCGTGTAGGCCCATCATGATCAAATAAGACATCAGCTGCCCAAAAAAAAGGAACCCAAGTGGTAACCGTGAGACGCGACATAGTCGAGATCTGGAATACCGTCCGCTTGAGCTTTCAAATATTAGCTAAGTGGAAGGTAAACAAAAACTGATTTTTTTTTAGCCCGCATGTTGGCTTTGTGTATTCGTTTAACACACTTTTGGTCATTTGTGGACGCTTTTCGGATCCCAATTTATGGCGATGGTAGCCGGGAGGTTATAGTTTTTTTTTTTCTTTCGAAGATTTTCGGTGGGAAAACATTGACTGCTCACACATATCGGGTGTAGTATGCCTGGCGGTATTAATTTTGGTAATTGAGCAAACGGTAGCCAATTACTTTGGATAACAAAGTGGTTTCTGGGTTGTAGAGCGGGTGTCGCGCGGTAGCTATTGTACAGTGGGAATATCATTGTTTAAGTTGTGCACACTTGGAAATTGGTGTTTAGGAATATATGACTCTTGCCTTTCTTTGGATTTTGCCAGTGGTCATGTAATTAACTGGTGGAAGAAGAATGAAAAGTCTTAAAGTTGCGAGCTAATTTCGCAAAGTAGCTTACAAAATGCGACTTGGAATTGGCAGAGGATAGTACTAGTGGGCATACTTTATTTTACTGAAGATGTTCGGGTAAATAGTAGACACCTAAAGCATACGATGGTCAGTAAAGTTTGAAAAGGAAAATATTTCATTGAGAGCTGTGGAACTATTTTGTATACTGATTAACTTCTGTGGCACTTGAAACCATTTTTTAAGGCGAGAATTCATTGTCGAGATATATTGTCATTGATTTTATTTTATTTGCTGCTACAGTCCTTGATGATATCTCTACAGACGGCTGATGATGATGGCTCTGCAGACATTATACTGCAACGATAAACTGAATTATTTTGAAGCTAAGCAACAGACTGTAAGCTGTGTGATATT
This sequence comes from Brachypalpus laphriformis, assembly GCA_945910035.1. Lineage (NCBI taxonomy): Eukaryota > Metazoa > Arthropoda > Insecta > Diptera > Syrphidae > Brachypalpus > Brachypalpus laphriformis. The sequence goes on from OX246756.1 coordinate 138,389,901, forward strand.
ATCGACTCGCAAATACCTAGTCGCTACTTCAAATAAACCGTAAAGAAAAGAAAATTCAACCATCAAATTCAAAAGGTCACGACATGACCATTACATTGGCTCGGCGAAATCGGACGAATAAAAAACAATGATTTAGCAAAGAAAACATTTGAATTTCATCCCGAAGACCATTTTGTAAATGAGAACAATGACCAGAGCATCTTTCTTAAGAATTGGATTGCTCGGGACCATCGAGAACGGAAAGCCACCACTTGGATAGAGAAACTTCAGGATTTGAGCGATTTTATGTTGGGAGCTTGATACGAAGTGCCATTTCGTATGGTTTATGGGGATATGGTTCAGCTCTCTTCAACTCTTCCCCAGTTGCCAGGACTCATCCTCAACTCTTCTAAGCCATGTATTGTATTTCTTGGTCGACGTGTTCGTCTTTTTCATCTTGACGGATTCCTACATTGCGTACTTTGCTATGAAACTATCGCCTTTTCGAAATATATGTAAAAAAATACTGCCACTTTCGTCGTCAAATGCTGATGTCTCTAGGTCCCTGACCCGTTGTCCCGTAAAAGTGTTGATTTGAGATACGATTTGAGTAGAAACTCCTCAGAATATTTCGTAGACACCGATTTATAAACACTTTCAGATTTTTCGTGATAGTGGTCTTTGCCTGGTGTGCACGCTAATTGCGTTTATTCGCAGTTACTTCTACGGCTAAGTGTATTCATTCTAAAGTGTATTTCGTCTCACATACATATAAGAGACTTATGATGTTAAACTTGAATGGAAAACACACATACAAGAAAGCGCCGAGCTGGAAAAAAAAAATACCAACAAATGTACTGGCTACTTGGAAAACATTCGAAGTTGAGCCTTCATAAGAAACTGCTTATCTATACTCGTAAGCAAGTGCTAAAACCTGGAAACGCAGGAATTTTCATTGGAATTTAACCTGTCTGAAATGCTACATTCCTTTTAAATTACATACGAACATCTTTTTCTAAAAATCGCGAGCTTCGTAAACCAAAATTGCTGGATAAGCGTCGGCTTAGTTGTAGTATTAATTTTGAAGAGAGGTGTTTTTTTAGTGAGTACAAATTTCACACTACCATAAGCACACGCGGTCGGGCCTTATGGTGTCTTTAGAAGATTTTTCATCTGCTCTTGGCAAAAAAAAAAAAGAATAATAATAAAAATATAGGAGAATAGGCACACAACGTAAGAGTAGTATAGATGTTTTAAGCTTTATGTATGTATCTATCGCATGCTGTGGAGTCCCATTAACGAGGCGGAGCGCACTGCATAAATAATCAACAGTGGAAACAATATTGGTGAAGCATTGACCGACTCGACTTTGGATCTCGACTTTTCTGACAACTTGCCTCTGTGCAGGACTTGAAAATCGGAGCCATCGTCAGTTGCCCTAAATTAGTGGGCTAAATCATAAAGATGTAGTACTATACAGCAGAAAACCGCTAAACGCGGACTTTAAGAACAGAACTTGTATCGTAGCTAGGAAACATATTAACTTATTTCTTCTATCTACCTACAGCAACTCATATCAGACGGCAGTAAAGCTTGACAGGAGGGGGCTCCCCCCACTGATTATCTCAGCCGTTTACATGCCATAGGACGGAAATCAAGGACCGCCATCCGAACTTACCCGCGCCTTAATCAGGAAAGCGGAACTCGAAAGATGGGATGTACTACTAGGCTGCGATGCGAATGCACACCACACACAATGAGGCAGCGGCGATACAAACCCACGCGGTGAGTTGATTTTCGAATTTATTATCGAACACAATCTTCTAGTAGCCAATAGGGGTTCTAAACCATCTTTTGTAGTTAGAAACAGGCAGGAGGTAATTGACATTACACTAGCAAGTAGTTCGAATACCCTCTCTATAGACAGTTGTAATACTTTGGGAATAGAATCCTATTCCGATCACAGATTAATTGAATTTAACCTTAATGATAGATGTGACTCTCCCAAACCCCATAGAAACCCTAAGACGACCGACAGGACTACCTTCAGTTACGAGGTGCGGAAAACAAGAATCTACTACAAGACTGCTATTTACATAGGCCCGCGGACATCGACCGAAAAGCCGAGGAAATCACTGCTGTTTTCAAAGAGGCTTCCAAGAAGCCATGCCCTATATCTAAACCTAAGACATAAGTCTCACCTCCATGGTGAACCAAAGAACTAGTCAGAATAAGAAGAGAAACAAGGAAACTCTTGAATCTGGCGAAATCAATGAGAGCTGACTCGAGCTGGGAATTATACAATGCCAGTCAGAGGAAGTTCAAGAGCGCAACGCAAAAAGCCAAAAGACAGTCGTGGCAACGCTTTTGTGACGAGACAAAGGGTACAACAGAAACAATTAGATCCTCAAAATCCTTTCCAGAGAATCCAAAACTCTAGGTTCCCTAAAAGACCCCGAAGGAAATTGGACCGAGTCTTGTTCGGAATCCCTAGAATTGCTCATTAAAACGCACTTCCCGGGATGTATGACCGTACCACGCAGCAGTATTAACAGCAGCAATCACAGCGAATCGGACCCCACTTCGGATTTGGTAACAGAGGATAGAATAGAGTGGGCAATAAGATCATTCTCCCCCTTTAAATTCCCAGGAATTGATGGGATTATACCGATCATACTGCAAAAAACTGCACCAATAATTATCCCAGTACTCAAAGAGGTATACGTGTACAGTTAGACCCATACTGACTTACGGCAATCTAGTATGATAGCCAGCTGTTAAAAAACCACCAACTTAAGGGCAATCATCAAAGTTCAAAGACTAGCGTGCATTGGCACTACCAGTGCAATGAGGACAACCTCAACCGCAGGACTCGAGGCTATTCTCAACCTGCTATTGCTAGACATCTTCATTCGCACATCAGCAGTCATTAATGCTATGAGAATTAGCCAGTCAGCAAACTGGAAACCAAATAGAATAGGTGGCTCGATGATCCTACATGATTACTTTGGCCTCGTACCCATAACGGACTACATGGCGCCATATTTAGACTTTGTAAGGCCTTTTTCTACCGCCTACCCTAACAGGAAAGAATGAGAAAGCGGTCATATACCTATCTACATAGGTGGTTCAAAAATGAGCACTGGTGTAGGATCAGGCATCTTCTCCGACCCTCTAGGTATATCGAAATCCATATGACTTTCAGACCACAGCATCGTTTTCCAAGCAGAGTTCTTAACAGTGGCAACAGCCGCCCGTGAGTCTGCGGTAAGGGCAATACCGCCAGAAGGTATCACCATCTTTATCGGTCGCCAGGCAGCTATAAAAGCGATTACTGCCATAGAAATTAAATCTAAGCTTGTGAATTGTTGTCGAGAAGAGCTCAGGGTTCTTGAAACACAGCACAAGGTATCGCTTTGTTGGGTCCCTGGATACGAGGATATCCCAGGCAATGAGAAAGTAGACGAGCTGGCGAGAATCGGCTTAGCAGCCCTACTAGAACAAGTTGACCCCCTAGGTGTAACCCGCCTTGCACACTTAGGCTCATTGCAGGGAATAAAGCCATTATAGAGGCGAACACAAGATGGAACTCCATGGTAACTTGTGCCATCACCAGGAAGCTATGGTCATCCTTCGACAAAGCAAGGACCGAGAGCATTACTCGGAAAGATAGGAAATCCCTTTCCACCCTCGTGGGCATTATCACGGGGCACAACACTCTGCGGTACCACTTAAATAAACTATGCCTGACGAAGGAGGAACTCTGTAGAGGCTGTGGTGACGAGGAAGTTTTTGAGGACACTACCCACTTTCTGTGTCACTGTCCGAGTCTTCAACACTCCAGGAAAAAGTTCCTTAGTAAATATTTCTTTCAGGATCTCGAGAAGATCTCCGGCGTTTTGACAGGAAAGATGCTGAACTTCATCAAATCATCAGGGTGGTTTGTATGCAGAAATGAAGTAAGTGACTGAGTTTATAGTTTTTAGTTTCATTGGGTAAGGGATTAATTTTTCCCCCATGGGTACCACAATGGGTCAACGGTGACCTGAGTGTGGCAGAGAGCGTCCCTCCCTGCCAGCCCACATACCTAACCTTGCCTTAATAAAAAGCTGCTGGTTCACCTGATATACCAGAGACTAAACCTGCTTAATCAGCATCTTTGGGTGCTCCCCCGTCCACGCTATTTTAGCTTTTACATTGACAACTGTAGAGAGCGTGCAAATACCTCTCGAGTTTTTGCACTGCATAAAATTTCCTATTTTATTTGACTTGACAATTATTTATTTCCTCCACTTGTCGCGAAAAGCTTCATTCACATTTTCCACTGCAAAGTTTTGAATAGCAACAGGCGGATTTTTTCTACTCCTTGCTTCCCTAACTGTTAACACACTGCGTGATCCTTTAGCCCGTCGATCTAAGGTTAACTGGGATCAAGCAACAAAATCTCCAGAGTGGGAGCATCACAATCCCTACTTACTTACTTAGGTGGCGCTACAGTTCGGGGTGAACCTGAGCCTCTCCATTTAGCTCGGTCTTTAGCTAATTGCCTCCAGTTGCGCACTACAAGTTGGTCGAGGTCCCCTTGAACTTGTGCGCGCCACCTACGGCGATCATTCCCTCTACTGCGTCGTCCCTCGGGATTAGATTCGAAGACTCTGCGGGCCGGAGCGTTGGTGTTCATTCGCTCTACATGTCTTAGCCATCTCAGACATCCAATACGCAGTTTTTTTGACTAGGTCGATGTCGCTGTACAGATCATATAGTTCGTCGCTGAATCTTCTCCTCCAAAACCCGTCAACGCAAACGGGACCGAAAGTCTTACGAAGAAACTTTCTCTCGAAGCGACCAAGGATATATTCATCCTGTTTTAATAAAGTCCATGTTTCAGCGCCATAAAGCAGGACTGGGATGATCAGGGTTTTATACAGAGTCTCCTTAGTTGTTCGAGATAAGGCTTTACTGTTGAATTGCCTTATAAGCCCCAAAAAACAGCGATTGGCACGAGATTTTCTGCGATTGATTTCTGCGCTGATCTTGTTTGTAGAATTTATAGCAGAGCCAAGGTAGACAAAGTCCCTTACTACCTCGAAGTTATAGCTGCCCACGGTGACATTTTGTCCAATTCGTCGGTGTTGGCTTTCCCTTCTTATTGACAGCATATACTTGGTTTTGCCCTCGTTTATCGCTAAACCCATTTTGGCCGCTTCCGCCTCAATGCTTGCAAACGCAACGGTGACAGCCCGCTGAGTTCTTCCGATAATGTCTATATCGTCGGCGTATGCAAGCAGTTATACAGACTTGTAATAGATTGTGCCTCCGGTGTTGGCTTGTGAGTTCCGCACAATCCGTTCAAGTAGAATGTCCCATGACAGCGCGTCACCTTGATGGAGCAGCGAGCGTTCTCCATCATCAGCCTGCACAGACGGACAAGTTTGGCAGGGATGTCAAAACTAGACATGGCTCTATAAAGCTCTTCTCTATAGATGCTGTCATAGGCGGCCTTGAAATCGATAAAGAGGTGGTGAGTATCGATTTGGAATTCATGGGTTTTCTCCAAGATCTGCCAAAGTGTGAAGATTTGATCGATGGCGGACTTTCCTGGCCTGAAACCGCACTGATAGGGTCCAATCAGGCTGTTCATAAAAGGTTTCAGGCGTTCTCACAATATCGCAGAAAATATCTTGTATGCGATGTTGAAGAGGCTGACGCCTCTATAATTGGCGCAGTTGAGGGGATCTCCTTTCTTTTGGATTGTGAAAGGATTTGAATTTCCTTTAAAAAAAAAAAATAAGTAAACAAAGCTTATTATAAAAAAGCAGACTCAAGACTCCTCAGATAGAAATAGTTAACAGCTGTTCTCAATACGTTTCTCAAAATTTTGCCAAGGGATTTTGCCAAATAGATAATTAGGTATGCCAGACATTATTGCAATATCTATGCACTTACGTTACTGTCGTATGTTTTCACATAGAAATAAGTCAAAAAAATATATTCAGAGAATACCAATTTGAAAGATCACACGCCACTCAATTGACTCGTTTTCTCTCCCAAGTTCACCGCCCTCATCGTCCTGTTAATGACTAATCAATGTGCACCGATTGCAGGTGCAAGAATCTCATCGGCAAGTACAATGGATTTGAAGATGCTACCGCAGTCGAACTGTGAATCTCATTAAAAATTCCACCCATACCGTACGTGAAAATAATGCGTGCAACTAAAGAATTTGCTTACAAGGAGCTGCGGAAATCCTTCGAATGTTTTAACTCCTCTTCAAGGCAAGAGATGGAGTCTCTGTGGCAGCGGTATCATGCACACAAATACAGGGGAACGTTCCTCTGACCAAAGTTATAATTTCTTAAGTTCGCTCTCTGCCTATCTCGGGGAATTATCCACCAGAGTCCGTTGATCCAGCATGTGCAGCATCTGTAACCAGCACAAAGATTCCTGGAGGCTTAACAGAAGCACCCTAATATAGAGTATTCCTAATTCCGTAGCAGCAGTAGAAAAATGCCATCTACATCTCTAGTGGAATGGAATGGTATGAAGAGATTGTTGGGAATTTCGATTTCGTCGAGTTTTGTCCCCACTTAGAGAACTAAATTGAAATTTCAATTTCAGCACCATTGCACACTGCATTGAGTCTAACTCAGAACTTGAAAGGAACTTTGTCCTTAACCTGGCATATGGCCGATTCACAGAGATACACCAGCGGATTCAAAGAGCTACACCGAATCTCTCTTGTTTCGGTTTATCTTTTATCGGTCAGGACGGGACAACAAGAATGAGAGCGAGACCCATGTGCCAAAGAAAGCGAATGCTAGTAGTGCATAGTAGTTTGTGATCCGCTTTTGGTCGTTACCAACATATTGGCCTTACAGCTGAACCAAAATAAATTCCCACAGGTGCACACAACCCATAGGTTGTTAAGTGCTTGACCTTTCACATTGTTTGATTGTGGAGCAAATGTATCTGTGTGTACTTCGATACACCATTTCGCGGTGAGAGTGGCCTGGGAAGAAATCAGATCATGTCTAACCACACCGTAATTCGTGTAATTAAACGTTTTCACATAATTAAGGTTGATTTCTCATTTAGTTCTCTAGTCTGTGTCCCGGGGATACATCACTGATCATGTGAGACAATGAAATGACCTGAAAATCATTACGGCAGATACAGACCCAAGCGTAAGATGATTTCGTTTTGATAAGACCCGTCGAGATTGGCGGGGAAGCGTGTAACTCCGGTAGTTTGGAGCGAAGTGAAAAATTATATACCACTGATTTCCATGAAATTAAAACATTTTGTTTTAATCAAAGTGAACGGAAGTAGGAACTTTAATGGGGAGTTGGGATTAATCATCGTCTCGGTCGTCGTGGTGCTGGTGGTGATGGGATTTTTGTATACTTTGCATTTCTGATGACTTAATTGAGGTGTGAATGGGAATTTGGAGAACGTTTTCGCACGAGAAATTGCATGGAGATCATAGTGCTTCTAGTTAGCAATGAAATCGTGTAAACATATAAGATCCGGTTTAAGGTTATTTTATTTCCAAATCAAGTTAGTTACTGGTTCGTTGTGCTTTGGATAATAATGAATGATAAATTCTTCAAATAAAGGCATTCACTTACCCAAACTATGTCAATATAAACATTAAAAATACTCGCTCTGACTATCATAAGAAGAATGAAAATAACGATGGTTAATAATTGTAAACTTGGAGCTTCACCAGTTACGCGTAATGATGGTTAATCTAACAGATGCCCATACGTAAATTTTATGACCTATAAACACTGCTTTTTTCTCTCAGGACCACCTTCCAATTCGTCGTGGCAGTATAAGAGAAATATGAAAACAAATATTCTTTCCCAAAATTCAAATGAACACGTCAATCACACACACCAGCCAAAGTAATACAACCAAAAAGACAAAAAGACGCGGAGAGTTGGCGTGTCCTGCGATCATTTTCCGCCGAGAACCTAATTAAATTGGTAAGAGAAACTGAACCGACGAAAATTGATAATTCATCTCATGCATTGAACCTTGCATTGGTTGCTAACCAATCTTCTGTTGTATTTGTATAGGGTGTGTGTTGAGAGTACATTCGAACAAAGATAAATTGGTTATGTTTATGAGAAACGTACTTGAATTAGCTATTCCTTTTGCAGCGCGGTTAACATCTTGCTGTTAAGCTAGCTGTTAAAATTTTAAAATGAAAAATGTGCAATGTTTTCAAAAGTTTAAATGTGAATGAAGCTGAATTAATACGATAGTTTAGAATTTTCAACCTGGTTATTCTAAATAAGTTGAAGCGATTGCTGTTCACGGATGCAGTACGAAGGCGTATAAAAGCTAGCATATGATGGTCGCGTTACGTTCCGATATCAGCTTTGCGTTTCTTTTGGACGTCTAGGATGCTATTTCTATAGCGTCGGCTAATTGTATCGTGGTCAATATGTTCATATGTTCACTTTCTCTTAGTTGAGACCCAACTGATCTTATAGCAGCCATTGTACTAAAACAATATGGCTCTAGTGACAAAGCGATGCCAATACTATTTTAATCTTCGGACCAATAGAAATAAAAGTGGGCAGGACTGATGGTACCTATACCGAACGGCGCCAAATATATCGGTAAAACTAGTAAATGAAGGATATATGGCACACGAGTACAAGCATGTTTGGCGCAACAGCTCATCAAGTGCCTAGGCCTAGCTTCTTGTAACCACTCGTACTGTGTGCGTTATATTTTTCTCACGAATGGAAGGGACCTACAGTTTTGTGCTGTATCCGAAAGGCAATTTGTATTATGTTTTTGAGAAGCTTCTTGGTGACATGAGTACTCTGGGATGTTTGTCAGACGTTCGCGAGAGGTGGGACCGTGAAACAACTTTTCGGTTGTTTCTAGGATTCAAACATTGAATTATTGGATTACACTTGCCATGTTTAAATGCTTTCACACAGAGTAATGTTTTTTTATCTTATGGTCCGCAATCTGGAAGCCGAGACAGATAAAGTGGGGTTAAGGATAAATACGTCGAAAACAAAAAGGCTGAGCATTTTAAACTCACGCGCTCGACTCGACGAACATTGTCGGGCAGCAGGTCAAAAAGGCTGCCAATGAATGCTGTCAACTGCAAGACTTTCGGCTCTAACGTTGAATAAGTACATTTCTATGGGAAGGTGACCATCATTGTCACTGGCTTCAAGCCTTCGTGAATAAATGTCTACTCATCGCCTTAAGGCAGAAGAGTGGCTTGCTCTGAGGATAAGTGGCGCAGAGTATTTAAGGAGAAATAAAGGTCTATAAGAATGAGTCGGAAAGAGCTGATGCATTGTGCAGAACTCTGAATTAAATTGCAGGTGTTGTTGGCGCCATATGACGAACGCAATCTCATCAACATCATTTCCAGTCGTAAGCTGTTAGCGACCCATCTAAAAACAAAATGCGTTTAAGTATAAAAGACTTATATGCAGGCTATGAGGGCGGAGATCATGACGAAAACACAGCTTACTTTTATCTGACCACACAAGCTCTGGCAAAATCGCAAGGGTAGCGCTTTCGACATTTCATCAATTATCTGGATGATCTGCCAAGGACCAATCGTTATATATAATTGTATATAAATAATTCTTAATTTAAATAGTGATGAACTCAACTCAAAATCTTTTTTTTCCCTACTCTTGGAACTGGTATTTATCTTCGGTCAATGAACATTTTCATTTTATAGTAATGGCAACAAATCATAACATTTCTACCGTGCTCCCTTCTAAGATATAAGATATTATCTGAACTATAAATGGATTAAATTATCACATACGTATATACTCACTAGGCTTAGGTCATTCCAACTGATTATCCCCCCGCTCCTCACAAGCCCATCAGTGCAACACTGTTCTTACAAATTGCCTATATACATACTATGCTGCTTTTCATGTACTCAAAAACCTTATGAAACCCAGATGTGAAAACAAATGTAAATGTTACAAAGCGTGTTGCAACATTTAAAACTAGGTTATCTGAAGCAAAAATAGGCATGGGTTTCCCTAAGTGCTCCCCAGTGATGAATATCCACCTTGTCGTGGTGCTGGGGCTTAAGTAGGGCCGAAGGTTTTCTGCGGAGATGTGTCGGCGAGTGCTAGACTCCTAGACTACCTGGGGTCCAAAAAACCAAGAGATAGTCTCCCTAATTCTACCGGTGGTGTGAGCGTTTTTAAAAAACCGTGCCGAAAGATGAAAGGTTGGGGGGGATACACAAAACCAACCACTAACAAGCTCTCACAGATGACCTGGCGAGGTCTGTGTAATAAATGCCATAAACAAACAACAGACGACAACACCAGTTCGGAAGCGGACACCCTACCCGTGGGCGTACCGGTACTGGCTGAGCTGCAGCCACCATCCGCAGCTAGTTTGGATGACGAAGAGATCTTTATGGAGATGGAGGAGCGGCTTTTAGCAGATCCATCCGAGGGTCCCCGGAAACCGAAGGGAGGGAAGAAGATCTCTCCAGGCCAGATAAGACGACAGTTGTTCCGTAGAGCGACACATGTCAAGTCGGTGCTTGACGCAAAAGATCCCTCTTCCCTCTCCGAAAAAGAAAAGAACTCCCTGGCCTGGGCTATTGATGCAATTGCAGAGGACGCTCTGACGAGGCCTGCGCCTAAACAGAGCGTTGCTGTAATCAAGGCCAGCCGTAAGGTCGCTGCCCCTAAGGCAAACCTTGGCGGAAAAGGAGCAGACGTAAAGACGAAAACCAGTAAGACCACCGCCGCTAAGTCAAGTTCTGCTGGGGATCAGCCAGAAACCTCGAGGGGCATTGAACATCGTCGTAGGATGGCTGAGACTAGGCGGGAGGAGTTTATGTCAACGAGGCTTAGGTCTTCGGAGAACACAAAAAATCCCCCCAAAAGGTCGAAGGCTGATACGGGGATGCTCTTCAGCGGGGCGATTCGAAGTTCACTGCAGCTAGCTGTGGTGGACTTCGGAAAACCTAGCGGCCAGTATTCCCAAGAATGCGGTCAGATGATTGAGATGGCCTTAGATGGAGCAATCTTCGTTCGTTTTCTTCTTCAGCCACATTCGGGAGAGCGAAGTGGCATCGTGGGGTTATTATGATAGACTGCAAGGATTAGTTATCGCTTGACTTCGCCAACGCCATGGTTCGCGGTCTTAAACTCTGGGAGGGGGCTGCATTGCGAGCGGTACCCCCAGAGGGGATACCCACCATGGCTCTGTGTTTCTGATTGGGGTGTGAATAAAACGGAGATCCTCGGCATCCTAAAAGACCAGAATCTTTCTACTGATATGAAGGGCTGGGAGGTCGTCGGGGAGGAAGAGGCGAAGAATGGGATTGATCATTCTTATGAATGAACCCCCGGCCTCACTTCTGGCAGACAACCAGTTGAGATTGTGATATGGAGCGGGAGAGAGGTGCTATGGAGAGGGAGGAGCAGCTGGATCTGGCCCTAATCCAGGAACCGTGGATTCATAACAATCGCGTGATGGGATTAGGGTAAAAAAACTACAATGTATATTATAGAAGCGACGCTGGCAAGGTTAGGACGTGTACCGTGGCTAAAAATAGTCTTATTATACTAATATTATCTCATTTCAGCTCCGGCGACATGACAGTGGTAAATGTGAGAGGGGTGAATGGAGACTGCACGGTGGCGTCTGCGTACCTACTTTACGGTGACGGCATCAATATCCCCTCGGAAAATCTGAGGTCGCTCATATCAGCGTCTCAGAAAGGTGAGAAAAACTTAGTCTTGGGATGTGATGCCAACGCCCACCATACTCTGTGGGGTAGCACCGACATCAATGCTAGAGGCATTTTGTTTAATTATATTCTTGACACCAATCTTATTATTTGCAATGGAGGCAATGACTCCACTTTTGTGACGTCTAATAGAAGGGAAGTCTTGGATTTAACTTTTATTTCTGACCAGAGCTCTGTTGTTAACTGGAGAGTCTCCAACAAGGCGTCACTATCTGATCATTGTTGGATACTCTTCAAGCCACAACGTTCTACTCGTGGGAGGGGGACTTTTAGAAATCCGCATAGGGCTAACTGGTCAATATTCAAGAGAGAACTTAGGAAATCAGTGAATCACCTCACTGAGGACCTCGACTCGACTGAAGCAGTTGACAATGCAGTCGATGCATTGACTGGTTCCCTTACGCGATCCTTCGAGAAGTCCTGCCCGGTTAGTAGGCGTCCACCATAATGGAGCGATAAAATAGCGGAACTCATTCGTATTTCAAGAGTAGGGTGGAACCTCGCTAAAGAGGGGGTCGTCGAGTGGTCCACCTATAAAGAAAGCGTGAAGCTCCTCAAGAAAGAGATTAGGTTCGCAAAGAGGAACTCTTGAAGGTCCTTTTGCACATCTATAGAATCAACAAACGAAGCGTCCCGCCTAAGAAAGGTCCTGGCCAAGACACCAGCGCCGGAATCCAATATTAGGAAAGGCGATGGCACCTGGGCAGAATCACACGAAGAAACGCTGGACATGCTACTGAGTACTCACTTTCCCGGATGCGCATCAATCTCCGGAGATGATCTAACCATTCCAGATACGACATCGGGAATAAGCGCGGAAAAGGTGGGTAATATAATAGATGATGATAAGATAGCGTATGCAATTAAATCATTTGCTCCATATAAGGCACCAGGAATAGTTAACATTCGACCTGTGATGCTGGAAGAGTCAGTGGATATTGCTATTCCATGGCTCAAGCGTATCTTCACAGGATGCCTTAAGCTAGGTTAAGTTTCTAAAGCATGGCGGGAGGTGCGCGTTGTATTCATTCCTAAAGCAGGGAAAGCGAGCCATACAAACGCAAAAGACCTGAGACCTATCAGTCTATCGTCTTTTTTCAACACCGGCCTCTGCAACTGGATTGCGCAGATGCTTCAATCAAGGATTATGTCTTCAACGCAAGAAGATGTAACCATCCGGAGAAGGGTCTGCAGAGGAACACCCCAAGGTGGAGTCTTGTCCCCGCTAATATGGCTCCTTGTGGTGGATGAGATCTTGGTAATACTGAAGGAAAACGGCTTAAACGTGACGGCCTATGCGGACGATGTCGTTATCCTGGTTTCGGGAAAATTTCCTCCAGTCCTAAGTGAAAGGCTCGACTTCGCGCTACAACTAGTGAATAACTGGGTCAGCAAAGGGCTGGGAGTGAATCCTTCAAAGACAGAGGTAGTTCTCTTCACTAAGAGGAGATCAATCCCTACCTTCAGACCCCCAAATATTGGTGGCACTGAACTAAGTATCTCAAGTTCAGCTCGGTATCTTCTAAATTCCAAACTTAACTGGAAGGAAAATGTTGCCGAACGCGTTAAAAAAACAAGCGTAGCGGCGTGCATTGGAGTCATGGGATCAATGAGAACAACACCAACAGCGGCAATGGAAACAATGCTTAGTTTCATTCCGCTTGACATAAACTACAGCAGTCTGGCGGCTAAAACCGCTGTAAAACTGAGTGAAGACCGATTGTGGTCACCAAGTCTTTACGGCCATGCCTCCATTCTGTTCCGATGGGGGATCACCAGCGGATTGACGGGAACTGATCAAATGAACCCGATGCTAGCATTCGAAAGGTGATTCACCACAAGAATTCCTGATAGAATATACTGGAAGAACCGTAGAACCATAAAGAAAAAGGCGTTGGCTTTCTGTACCGACGGTTCTAAGATGGACGTCGGCACGGGAGTCGTAGTTTATTGTGTAGCCATAGGAATAAACCACTCCTTTAGAATAAATGACGACTGCAGCGTCTTCCAGGCCGAGGTCGCAGCCATTATACAGGCTGGTGAAATTATACGCGAGAGTTATATCGTTGGTAAAACGATCACTGCCTATATAGACCGCCAGGCAGCCGTTAAGGCTCTGGACTCTGCCGTAAATAGGTCGAGGCTCGTGAGAAGCTGTAAATCACTCTTGAACGAGATATCTAGAGCCAATGCGGTGACCCTCTGTTGGGTATCAAGGCATATGGATATCGAAGGTAACGAAAGGTCTAACGAACTTGGTAGGAAAGGGTCGGCGCTGCACTTATCGCGGGCATTCTCCTCTGTAGCAACTCCAATCAGTTCTTTACGGAAGAAAATAGAGGATGAAGCCACCGGTCGAGCACACAGAGGCTGGGTTCATCTGGAAACATGCGCAACGGCCAGGGCGATATGACCGGCCTACAGCAAGAAGAGATCAACCTCTCTGGTAAAACTTAGTCGTTATAACGCACATTGGCGTTCACGCGGAGCGACTCCGTGTGCAGCATAATGACTATTGTAGAAGTTGCAGGGACGAAGAAGAAATTGAATCTGTTCATCACCTGTTGTGTGACTGTCCTGCCCTATCCGTCAGAAGAATGAGGACTCTTGGTAGTTACTTCTTCTCGGAGCTGGAGGACTTGGGTAATGTTGAGCTAGCGGACCTCCTGAGATTCATATCAATTTCCGGGTGGTTCTAATGGCGGATTTTCTTTACAGCGTTTCAAGGGTTAAATGATTGGGCACAATCGAGCCGTACTGTTGGTCTGAGTGAGCAGTGACTCTTTGTCACAAGGCACCCATCTACCTGACCTAACCTTCTCCAAATTCTATACCAAAGCTAAAATCAAAGTATATGGGATCTACAAAGATTAGAGGTGTTTATCAAAACTAGCTTATTAGGAAAGTTTAGGTTGAAGAAGATTATCATTACCCAGTAAGGATGCTGGTCTGAACACTTTCTGCTCCAAGAAATTTACTAAAGATTCTTATTTTCAAAATTTGGTTAACCTAGCGTCTCCGAAAAGCCAATACCAATCGTTTGAATTCTGATTATTTAATTTCCTGACTTCATTTAATTGAATATAGTTGCAATATTAAGAGTTGTATATTAAAAACCCGAAATTATAAATAGGGTACCACTTATAGTATTTTCACTCGGGCATGATTTTTCCCACCAGTAATATTTGCTTTGTAACTTTTTTTGGTGAATGCAAACGCAAAGTAACTCCTGGTTACTTAGTACTGGGTGAGCTAAGAAAAACAAGGAAAAAAAAAGCAAAACTGCAAAACCAAAGGAGGGTATCTGAAATGAAAGCCCAAAAACGCGTAAAACACTGCAATTAGTGATTTGGTTCACTTGATAAGGGCTTAATTTGAACGTGCGCGCACAGTGGTCTCATCAGGGAGAAATCGAGCTATATGCATACTCTACATACGCTCCTCCAGTGAGTTCGTGTCGATTGGTTTCACTGATTATAGACACTGGACCAATTTTATAGCCTTTCAATCCTCACGCATGCAGCCCACTGCAATTCAAGACAACGATACTGCTGCTGATGTTCCGAGATTTTTATTTTTTCTTAAATCCCCACGATATTCAGAGAGGAGGCATTTTTTTTTTGTATAGAATTTTTTTTTTTTTTTGATTCTGTATTTTTAATTTGGAGCGCGATTTTAATCAGTTTTCTCACTGCTTGGAAGATGTTGGCCCAGCAATCAACCACCATACACAATCGAAAACCAAAACAAAGGTTTCACTGGAACTGTGACATTCGAATATAATGTGTATGAGATGCCAGCATTGTGGTGGACGCCTGTTGAGATGTAGAACTCATAAACATTTCATTTTTACTATTTTTCGTCCTGTAGCGGACTAGATCTTGTGGGCATCACCTGTTTGCACTAAATTTCAGGTAGATGCAGCTATAAAACAATCATAGACTGGATACTTTGAACTATGAGGACCTCACATGATGTCCTCGCCACTATTAATTGGTCTGTTGCATCAGTTTTAACGAGATTGATTTTTATCGGAGGGAAAATCTTGTCTTGGCCCCTATTTCGAGGTCAAATTAGGTTTACAGATGTTTCTGTAGTTTTTTTTAGATGCTTAACAATGATAGGAGAAATATTAGTTTATTCGATGTCTGACGCAGATTTCGTTTCTTTTCTTTTGGAAGAACATATAAGCAGAAGGGTTTTCCTTTTGGAAAATAAAAACTATTCTTAATTAGAAATGTCAATTTTGACGGTGTTTGTTGTCCATTTTGATTAATTTTATTTATGCATAGTTGGAATAAAGATCACTCATTATCGTCCTTGAAGTTCTGTCTTTGAGAAATTTTCAGGTAACGCATTCCTTTTAGGTTTGTAAAATATTAATGTCAATCGAAGAATATGGAATGGAATAATTATACTTGTTATGCGAAGTAAAGCTTAGTAAGTAGTTACAAAGATATTGTAACTCCAGAGAGGTTGAAGTAATCGTTTACAGCGATCGCAGAGTGACCTATAGCGTTGAAGGAATATGCTAAAATATTTCATTTCATTTCATTTATTCAAACATAAGAATTTAACATGATACTACTAGATATTAAATCTTATAATAAGCATCTAGAGGGAATTTACAAAATTTAAATTAAAAAATATAAATAAATAAAACTTAAAAAGCATAAAAATTATCTATATTAATTGAAGTATTAATTTAGAAAATACAAATACAAACATTTGAGACCATGGCACTTTAAAGAGCTGTTGGCCTCGCAACCACTCACGTTGTGTGCGTTATATTTTTCACACGAATGGAAGGGACCTACAGTTTAATGCCGAATCTGAACGGCGATTTTGAGAAGCTTTTTCGTGACAACAATACTCTCGGATGTTTGTCAGACGCTCGCGAGAGGTGGGACCGCGAAAAAACTTTTTGGTATTTTCTGGGATTCGAACTTGGAACCTCATGCATAGTGATCCGACACACTAACCACTTAGGCCACGGCGCCCAATATTAATTTGCTTATGGCTTATTTGTGTATCATTTATTTATATATAAATTTATTTACATATTTTTATTTTTTTATATTTATTTACTAATCTTACTTACTTTATTAATTTTTGTTTTTATTTTTTTATTCCTTCAAGCTTGCTTCGTTTTCCTATACACATTCTTAATAAATATAAATAATAATGTTTCAGTTGAATTATAATATTCCAACAATTATCAAAACTATGTAAAATTTGCAATAACACAAATTCTGTTACCAAATTTATATACGAAATAAAAATACTTATCTATTTCTTCTTCCTTTTATCAGCGAGGCTATGATCCGAAAACAAAGGATTCACCGCATTTCTACTGATCCGCCTGTGGGGTTCGCCTATTTGACCTCAGAGAATATCGGCAGGCCTGCTGATTTTGGATCACTCGGTTACTGAGGCCAATGAAATGCCGATGTCGTCGCATTTGTCTGATCCAGGCGTTTATAGGCCTGCCTTTCCTACATCGCGATGTCTTTGGAACGTGCATTGATATTGCCTTTTTAACGGGATTCAAATGATTTCATCTTTGAGCGTGGCAATACCAACTGAGCCGGTCACGCTCTATTTTTTGTACGATGGTTTCCTTGATGTGAAAGCTTCCACGGATCTTCGAACTTCTTATTCGATCAAGCTTTGTCACTCCTGCTGTCATGCGAAGCATCTTCATCTCAGTTGCCGTTAATTTACTCTCATACTTTTTGTACATCGTCCAACATTGTGAACCGTATGTGAGCGCTGGACGTACAACTGTGGTGTAGGGTCTTCCTTTCAACTTACTTACTTACTTACTTACTTAGGTGGCGCTACAGTTCGGGGTGAACCTGGGCCTCAACCAACAAGCCTCTCCATTTAGCTCGGTCTTTTGCTAATTGCCTCCAGTTTCGCACTACAAGTTCGTCGAGGTCCCCTTGAACTTGTGCGCGCCACCTACGGCGATGATTCCCTCTACTGCGTCGTCCCTCGGGGTTAGATTCGAAGACTCTGCGGGCCGGAGCGTTGGTGTCCATTCGCTCTACATGTCCTAGCCATCTCAGACGTCCAATACGCAGTTTTTTGACTAGGTCAATGTCGCTGTACAGCTCGTATAGTTCGTGATTGAATCTTCTCCTCCAAAACCCGTCAACACAAACGGGACCGAAAATCTTACGAAGAATTTTTCTCTCGAAGCGACCAAGGATATCTTCATACTCTTTTAATAAAGTCCATGTTTCAGCGCCGTAAAGCAGGACTGGGAAGATCAAGGTCTTATATAGAGTCTCCTTAGTTGTTCGAGAAAGGGCTTTACTGTTGAATTGCCTTATTAGCCCAAAAAACAGCGATTGGCAAGAGTTATTCTTCTATTGATTTTTGCACTGATTTTGTTAGTAGAATTTATAGCAGAGCCAAGGTAGACAAAGTCCCTTACTACCTCGAAGTTATAGCTGCCCACGGTGACGTTTTGTCCAATTCGTCGATGTTGGTTTTCCCTTCTAGTTGACAGCATATACTTGGTTTTGCCCTCGTTTATCGCCAAACCCATTTTGGACGCTTCCGCCTCAATGCTTGCAAAAGCACCGGTGACAGCCCGCTGAGATCTTCCGATAATGTCTATATCGTCGGCGTATGCAAGCAGTTGTACAGACTTGTAATAGATTGTGCCTCCGTTTTTTCAGGTTTCAGGCGTTCACACAATATCGCAGAAAAGATCTTGTACGCGATGTTGAGGAGACTGATGCCTCTATAATTGGCGCAGTGGAGGGGGTCTCCTTTCTTGTGGATCGGGCAAACGATGCTGAGATTCCATTCATCAGGCATACACTCCTCTGACCAAATATTAGAAATGAGTTGGTGTATGCACTCTACCAATTCATCCCCAGCTGCCTTGAAAAGTTCGGCCGGTAAGCCGTCAGGTCCAGCAGCCTTGTTCGATTTTAGCTTGGATATTGCTATCCTCACTTCGTTTTGGTCAGGTGGACGGAAATTTTGACTATCATCGTCCATGTTGAATGGTTCATTCTGCCTGACAGCGGGATGTTGGTCTTCGTCGCCGTTATACAGTCTGCAGAAGTAGTTTTTCCATATTCTCAGCACCGACTGTGATTCTACTACGAGGTTTCCATTCTCATCTCTACAGGTTTCTGTACGGGTATTACTTCTCTGACACGTTCTTTTTACCTTTTGGTAAAACTTCCGTACATTGTTCCTGGAGTATAGACTCTCGATATTCTCAAACGCGCGCTTCTCATGCTCTTTCTTCTTCTTTTTGAGAAGCCGATGTTCTTCCCGTCTCTTTTGCTTGTAGAGCTCACGAGCAGCTCTCGTCTTCCTTTGCAGCGCCGCTTTGTATGCCTCTTGTTTTGCTGCATGCACTCGCCGGCATTCTTCGTCAAACCAGGGGTTTCGCGGTGGTGGGCGAGCGAGACCCAGCACATCAGTCGCGGCGTTTCTGATGGCATGTTGGCAGCGTTGCCACTGGTCTTCGGTACTTGATGCTGGCGGCAAAGGGGTGATTGAGAGATTTCGGGATACGCGTTCAGCGAAGAGTCTGGCGGTCTCTTGCGATTGTAGCTTTTCGACGTTAAATTTTCTAACAGTAATTCTTCTTTGTTGCTCAGATTGGGATATCCGCATTCGCACCTTGGCTACAACAAGGTAATGATCCGAGTCTATGTTGGCCGCTCGGAAGGTCCGGACATCCAGAATACTGGAGGCATGCCTTGCGTCGATCGCAATATGATCAATTTGGTTGATCGTTACATGATCATTGGACCGCCATGTCTGCTTATGAATATCGAGATGAGGAAACCATGTGCTTGCTATGGTGACATTTCGCTCCACAGCGAAATCAATTAGCCTTAGTCCGTTATCAGACGTGGTGTCGTGTAGGCTATGCTTACCGACTGCCCTACCGAAGACGTCCTCCTTTCCTATTTTGGCGTTAAAATCGCCCAATACGATCTTAACGTCGTATTTAGGACATTGCTCGTATGTTTTGTCGAGGAGCTAGTAGAAACACTCTTTGGTGGCAGGGTCCTTTTCTTCTGTGGGGGCATGAACACATATTAGGCTTATGTTAGCGAATTTAGCCTTGATCCGGATAGTCATAATACGCTCGCTAACGTGTCGGAAGCTTAAGACTTCTTGCCTAAGTCTGCCGCGTATGACAAATCCGCATCCGAATAAGCGTTGCCTGTTGCCTCTGTAGCAATCACCGTAGTAGATGTCACAGTTTTTCAACCTCTTTTTGCCCGGCCCATCCCATCGCACTTCCTGGATGGCGGTAATATCTGCTTTATAGCAGTCTAGGGCCTCTGCTAGTTGTTCGGCTGCACGTGGTCTGTAAAGGGACAGAACATTCCACGTACAGACCCGAAGGTCGTTGTCCTTATTTCGTTTGCTGGGGTCGTCATTAGTTGAGTCATCCTTATCCGAGGCTTTTGGTTGTTTCGGAACCATGCGCTTTTTACGTGGTAGGGAAGTTACCCCGACGGCACAACCCCCAACCTGGAGGGCCAGTTCCTTAATTATTCCCCTAGGACGAGGGGCCGGGTACACAGGTGCCAGTAGTCCACTACGGGAGTATGAGCGCTGCCGTTGGCCCATTAATGGCTCCTCCGCCACCATCTCTATTCCAATGTCCTGACCAACATTGGAAATTCCTTAGCGACCTGTGATCCGAATACGTCGAAGCAGCTCGCGCAAGGTATTCACTAAGTTCAACCTAACTGGAACTATAGACGCCACCGTTGACTCCGTCTAGGGAATTCGTCCGCTGCCGCCTGGAACAGGAAGAAGTGCTCTAGTGAGAAAAGCACTCTTCCCCCCCTCTCTCATCTGCTGCCACCAAGAATCCGCCGAACGGGGTTGGTTACCCATTTCTTGGATTAAGGTACTAGGCACCCGGCTGTCACCGCGTGGAGGTTGAGAGTAGGAGTTGGTAGGCCTCAGCTGAGTGAAAACGCTTGTGTTTTTATATGATCGCATGCACTACCGTTTGACCAACCTTTCAACTTAGGGGACATTTTTCTGTCACAGAAGATAGCGGAATTTTCTCGCCACTTCATCCACCCTACGCTTACACGATGATTGATGTCGTCATCACAAGTTGCTTTGCTATTAATCATAGATCCCAGATATTTGAACTTTTCGGACTTGGGAAGCACTGTTCCAATCAAATAAATGTCTGGAATAGGCCTGAGTGGATCAGAGAACGGGCAGCACAAGTACTCTGTCTTTTTTGAACTAATGCGATACCCATTTCCGTCCAGAGCGTACACCCACACATCAAGTGCTCGTTGCAGGGATGTAGGATCCTCACTTATGATGGCTCCATCGTCGGCAAAGAATAACTGATGTACCTTGGGGTCCATCACTTTACCTTCAAGCAGATAATCAAGGACTGTAATAAAGAGCAAAGGACTCAAAACGCTTCCCTAGTGCACCCCGACTTTGATTGGGAACTCTTCGGTTACTCCAGCGGGGCATCTTACTCTTGTCTTTGCTCCTTCGTACATGTCCATGATCATCTGTACATAGGTTTCTGGAAGCCCTCGATGTCTTAGCGCCACCCATATCAGATCTCGTGGTTGTCTGTCGAATGCCTTTTCAAAGTCAACCAATACAATATGCAAATCCCTTAAGGAATCACGATGTTTTTCCATTATGATCCTTATACTTTGGATTGCATCTGTGGTTGATTTACCCGAGACAAACCCGCACTGATCATCAGATAGCCGTATTATTTTTCGCAGTCGGCCATCTAATACCCGCTCAACGATCTTCATGGTGTGTGACATCAGCTTGATCGAACGGTAGTTATCACAGTTTCGCGTATCACCCTTCCCTTTGTATACAGGGAGAAGATAGCTTTCCCTCCATTGATTCAGCATTGGATCACATCTCACGAATTTGGAGATGAGAATTCTGAGCCATCTGAACCCGACGTCTCCCATCTTTTTCCAGAACTCAGAGGGTATCTCGTCTGGCCCAACCGCTTTTCGTTTTTTGGAGTATTTGACCGCCTCACTAACTTCTTCGACTGTAATGTCGCGTATTTCTTCACAGTTAGGGGTGGCTCTTGGAAAGTATAGCCGGGGAAAGTGTTCATTTAAAAGCTCTTCACAATACTGCCGCCACCTCTGCAGAATTTTG
Organism: Brachypalpus laphriformis; assembly: GCA_945910035.1. Lineage (NCBI taxonomy): Eukaryota > Metazoa > Arthropoda > Insecta > Diptera > Syrphidae > Brachypalpus > Brachypalpus laphriformis. The sequence continues at coordinate 138,411,826 of OX246756.1, forward strand.
TCGTCATCCACAAGAAGCTGGCCATGAGCATTGCTAATCAACTTTGGAGAACGAGTCTCCTGAGCATTCTTCCTTCTTTGGGCGGCTATTTTGAAGATAGTAGCGCTCTTGTTCATATTGCGTCTTCGCTCCTGGATAGCCTGGTTTGCATCAGCAACCGGGGAAAATATTTTCTCCAGCTCTCGATACAGGCCCTCCGTACTCTCTGCTTGAAGCTGGGCGCACTTATTCTTCGCTTTTTTCTTGCAGCATCTGTATTCCATTTCGAGGCGAGATTTTTCGTTACTATTGTTAGAGGGGCACTTTGACCAAGCTTTGAAAGCCGCTTTCTTCTCATATATCACTTTCTTAGCTTCATTACTCCACCACCATGTTTCTTTGGCGAGTTGATGGTGGCCTTTTGCACCTCCTAGTAGTGATTTGGCCTTCTTTAAGCAAGTTCGCTGTAGGGAATCCCACATATTTTGTGCTCTGCACTCTTCATCCTCAGCTCCGTTGATGGTGTGAGAGAGGTAATTTTTCATTACGAAAACAAAAGCCTCGCCTTTTTCTTTGTCCAGATTTTACCACTTGATTTTCTCAGAGACCCTTGTTTGTTTGCTTTTCTTCGGTGTTTTCATAAAAATTTCTGTTAGCAGGAGACGGTGTTGCCGAGCGATTGCCTCTCCCAGGATCACTTTGCAATCTTTTACCCGAGTCTTCATGAAACTGCCTACCAACTGGTAGTCAATCTGAGTTTCTTCTCCACCACTGCTGTAAGTGATCAGGTGTCGGCTTTGTTTGATGAACATGGTATTTAACACGATAAGACCATGTGATTTGCACATGCTTAGGATGTCTTCACCAGGAAGGTTCCTCCATGGCAGTCTTCATAGTCTTCGTTCGATTTCCCGATATGTCTATTCAAAAATCCTCCTACAAACAGAAATTCCTTCTTTGGGATGTTCTTAAGGAGATTGTGGAAATCTAGCCAAAATGCATCTTTATCTTTCTGATATCTTATACTTATCTATCTATCTATATTAATTGAAAAGTGTAGAGATTTAAAATTATTTTAATGACTTCAGGTAGATGCATATATAAACTACTTATACATTAATCAAAAATTGATTCTTAGCAAAAGAAAATTAGTAAAAATAGATGTAATATGGCGTCAATTAGTGTTAGATAAATGTGAAAATAGCTTCCTCTGAAATTCGGCCGATGAGCTTATTCCCTGCAAGTCAACCGGAAGTCTATTCCACAGTCGAATTGCCGAACCGAAGAAGGATCGCTCAGCAGTGGTGTGTTCGAATCGACGCCTACCGGATTGGGCAAATCGGAGCATTTCGTTCAAATACACAGGAGAGTTATTTTGAATAATGGCATGCAGCTTCAACAAGTTACGGAAGTCACATAGATATGAGTGCTATATGCATATGACAATACACCCCCCAAGTGGTTAAATAAACAAGAAAAGTTATCGATTCCCACCCATATACCGACGTATGTAGGTATAGTAAATCATTCGAATGATTTTCGACGATGTCTCGAGATTTTTTTAATTTCGGTTTCAAGATTTTTTTCTTCGTACATTTTTTCGAAACTTTTCTTTTTCTAAATTTTTGTTTTCTATATTATAATTTTCAGGATATCGTGGTAAGCCCCAGAAAACACCAAATAATTCTTACATGATCTCACCTCTCGCGAACGAAAATTCAAAAGTGTTGTTGTTATGAAAAGGATTCTGTTTATTTATTTGTTTATTTATTTGAGCTTAATACAAGCAAAAACTTAAGGCTTAACTTAAAAACTAATAAAAGGGAGCTCAACTTTTTTTTGTGTCCCTTAGGGCTCACACATTTTTGAATAAACTAGGTCTTAAAAACTATCTTAAAAACTAGGGAGGGATAGGAAAAGAAGAGGTGGGGAATAGACAGTAGTGTGGTATATAAGAGAAGAGAGGTCATGAAGAGTCGTGGAGGGACTTTCTAAGGGAGGATAGACTGTAATGAAAGTCAAGGGTGGTCTGTGCGATGCCGCCCAGGCGCATCATTCTGGAGATTGGTTCAATGTGGCTGTAGTTGGTGCGGTGGTGAGGGAGGCGAAAGAGCGGTACAGACCTAATGTCTCGAGGATTAGTGCAAAGGGAAATCACTTCCAGTAGTGCGGAGGAATCTATCCTATCGGTTAATAATTGGTGCACGAAGAGTATGTCAGCAACTTCGCAACGTTTTGCAAGGGTTTGTAGGTTAATTAATTATAGCCGATTTTCGTAGGGAAAGTTAAGATATATGTAGTTGTCGCCTCATAGGAGATCGCGCAATGCAAAACGGATAAGCCTACGCTGCACAGCTTCAGTTCTAAGGGAGTGGGTGTCGTGATACGGTGACCAAACTTGACTGGCGTATTCAAGGAAGGGTTTGATAAAGGTGATGTAAAGGGATTTAGCAACGTAAGAGTTCGAGAATTCTTTAGACCAGCGTTTTATGAAACCGAAAGAAGAATTGGACTTGTATATAATTTGATCAATGTGGGAACGGAAGTTTTGCTCTATCACAAATAATACCCAGATCGCGTATAGAGGAGACAGAGGGAGCGGACGCATTATTAAAGTAATAGGTTCTGAGGGATGGAGAGAGACGTTTACGGGAGAATGACATGGATTGACATTTGCCGACGTTATGTTCTTAGAAGTTTTTGTCGCACCATGTGTGGAATGCATTTAGGTTGTTTTGATGTAAAAGTGGATTGGTGGGGGTAGATATTACCTTAATAATTTTCATGTCATCCGCGTAAATAGACAGATCTGAGTCTTTTATGATGTGACCAACATCGTTTATTGTTAAGACAAAGATCAGCCGCCCAGATGACTGCCCTGAGGAACCCGTTAAGTGACGTCAATGGGGTCAGAGACTGAAAATTGAAAGAGAACCCTGTATTAGCGTTTCTCTAGGTACGATCTCAGCCATGAAATGAAAGAAGGTGGGAAACCGAGGGCTCTAACCTTAAGGTAAATAGTTAGGTGACAGATTTTATTAAACGCCTTGCTGAAGTCAGTGGTAATAACATCCACTTCATTACCTTCCTCTAATGCTTGCAGTGTTTTGGAAACAAATTCGGTTAGGTTAGTCGTTGTGGACTGGCCGTCAGCGCGAAAGACTACTAAAGACTACTAAAGACTGTTAAATGAATTGCTCTTCAGATGAAGTATAAAAATAAAGCCGATGATCCTTTTCAGTCATCCAAAATATATGACACACACTGCACCATTGATTGCAGCCTTTATAGTCAGTTTGCTCCAAACAGTGTACTCAGGAAAATCACCTATCAGCTTCTTTTCGATAAACTATGGGCTGCTGGATCATTACCATAACACGTTATTCCCCAAACAGAACTTTAACCGAGGATGGGATGCATCATTGCCTTTGCGGTATGCACCCGTAATTTCTTCCTTACGAGCGCATCTACTACAAAGCTACGGTTTGTACGCATGCGCAGACAAGTATACACACCGATTCAGGGCTATTTTGATACTACCGGATCAAATGGTAAACTGTTCTAGTAATAGGGTAAGTGTTGTAATGGGATCAGCCGGAGCTTTTTACGAAGCGTATGATGTTTTCGTTGTCAATATTCGCAAGATCTCAAAAAAAAAATCCCCAAGTAAAATATTCTTTTGGACAGTCTAAAAAAAAGAGAAAGGCTTCTTCTCAAATTACTTACACGATAGAAAAACAACGTGCTTATTCAGTGCAGAGACATATACCATTCTTGTAATAGAATTTTATACTGCTAGAGACTTTACACCCACAAGGGAATGCATGTCAGCTCTAACAGAAACTGAAATTATTTCATCAACTTGTTCCCATATCTTCGTTGCCCCGGCTACGAACGCCACACTCGGTTTCAACTCAAAGGTGGAATCTATTTATTTGCTAGATCCGATTTGGCTTGTCAGATAACGGAATAGATGCTCTCGATATAAAAAGCCTAAAACTAGTAATTCATGGCTCAACCCGATTTTGTGCAGCCCTTACCGCACCCCAAATGATGACCAACCGGCTAGTAATATTTCCAAAAGCCTCACAGTCTACAGCTATTCAAGGAAAGAATCAACAGGCATCTGTAGACATCTTGGGGCACTGATGTAGCCTAATAGGCTTGCCTCTCCTGAGAGATTGCAATAAAAAAAAAAAATTCCTGACCGTAAAATACCGTCTGCAACTGCAGTGCCAATTGAGTAAAGAAATCAAGTCCGAACTTTTTTTTTTTTTATAATTTGCGCGCACTCAAAGGGTTATGAATACCTTTAACATGTTTACATACAGTGCGGGCGTTGGAAAGGATGGATAGAGAGAGAGAGAGAGAGAAAGATTTTGGTGTAGTGGTTCTTGAAGCTGAGTTGTTTATGCTTCAGCTATTCTCCGGGGGTGGCGTCCAGGTAACTGGGGAGATTTTTTTTTTGTTATTATTGTCATTGCTTCTGATTCACAGTACTTTTTTCTCCGATAATCGATGTCAAGGGCAAATCATCATCAACAGAGCGAACAATTTTTCCAGCCACATGACCAAGCTACTGCAGTGTTATGCCTTCGCAGTAGTGTTCACAGAAGCTTTTGCAAATGATCGGACTGGGTTTATATATTTCATGAGAAATAAATAAATGCTTGCTGACATCAGGATTTGAACCATGATCCATTAGCGTGGCAATTGACGATGTTATCACTACACCGTTGCCACCCTTATTCACTGTCCTTAACCAAGTAACCGCAGATAATGAATTCCTGACATATCGTGGCACTGTGTCAGCGTTAGAGGTTGGCCTATCCTGAGAAAAGATTATGTAAAAAATATTAAAAAGAACAAATATTTAAAATTGCTTTGTGGCCACAGTTGTCAACAGAACACATCCGGGACCATCAACGTCACCAGCGACGCCAGAACATGTGGTTCAAGTTCGAAATGAAATTGAGCGGAATCCGCCTAAATCGATAAGGAAGATTGCGGCCTCTGCTGGAATTAAAAAATCAACAGTACACGTTATTTTGAAAAAAAAAAAAAAAAATAAGTTTCACCCACACAAGATGCAAATCGTGCAGGGTCTTAACGAACTGACTTTCTTTTGCGAGAAACCTACGCAAGAACTCTCTTGGAATATTTTCGAAAAGCACATTTTCATATTGATAAACCGAACATGCGTTAACGCTTTGTTCTAGTATATGAATATGCGATTCGAAGGGGGCGTCTGCTGGAATACATTGAAAGAAACGCTCGTCATTTAGGCGACAATGTCTTTAAAAAATTAAATCTGCATTGTTAAACTAATTTAATTTATAAAAATAATTATTAAAGTCTTAACTGTATTTATTTTTTTATAATCTTAAGCTTGAACATTTTCAGTTGGACACCCTTTATCATACTCACTCTCGGATGGCAATGTTAGCCTAGCTTTCTTCCTAGAAGGGATAATCACTTCGATATTCGAGCTGTCTGAAATGAAGAAATAGAAAAACCCAAGAGATTCTTTTGTGTCAAAAAAAAGTTATGAAGCCGACGACAATTTCAAATCTCTTGAACATAATCCACGTGAAAAACTCAAGAAGCGCACATTCCATAGCACGGCGATATCCTGAATATTTCAAACTGATATTGGCATGACTGTTACCTACTTAACACTTTCATGGATATAAAATCAATTGCACATTCGTACATCTGCGTCGAAAGTGCTACAGCTTTCTAGTACGTAAGTAACTTACAATGTAAGATAATGCAAACCATCACCCCCAATCAACAACCATAAAGTGTAAGCATCCGCTTTGAATCTCTTAGCAACGCTTAAACTAAGTGCAGCAGACATAGCACAATGTTTGCACAAATTGCATCTTTTATGGTTGCCATATAATCTTTCCCACGCAATACTAACATTTTACTCATCTCAAACTGATTAGCATATGAGCCAGTAACAACAATGTAACACTTTACGAAACAGCGTCCACTTCCTTCTTATTAAGAAGAGATTCCAATTAAAACGTCAAAACCTAATAAGAAAAATCAACAACTAGTAAATTTCGTTTCTTCCAATCTAATTTCCTACAGAAAGGAGGTCCAAACAACCATCACCATTACACACCACTCTCGCCCTAAAGAGGATCTCCTTAAAATCCATTTCGTTACGATCGTGATATTTAACCTCAACAATCAATAAATGCACCTAATTAACTTCAAAAATGGGAATCATATTTACTTAGATCCGTTTTCACAAGCGGCCTAATAGACCACATTTAACCCCGCATCTGAACAAAAAATATATATGTATATGTATATACTCGTATACAAATCCTTTTGTTCCCCGCGCACTCATTTTGTTGAATCAACACAGAGAAAGAGAGAGAGTGCCTTTGAAGTACACTTCTATCGGACGATGAGGACTAATTTTCACCCCAAAAGTAATGGTGGACCTAGTACTGCGCGTGTAAGCCGTGCTTGTGGAACACAAGAACCGATTTCGATTGCGCAAAGTACCACAAAACACAACTATTGTACAACCAAAATGTGGAATGATCATCATTATTTACACTGGCAGATAAGAAAGAGATACAGATACAGCCATAGATACACAAGAGTAGCCTCCGCCAACCGCCGACATATTGTGCGTCAATATTTGGTTAAGTTTTGTTATTAGAACACTTGGCATTCTCATTTATTAGTGAGAGCGCGCTGCCCGGTGGTGGTGATACTATGCATATTCCGCTGGGTAATGCCCATTAAACGAAATCGTTCTAATGGATACTGACCACCGGTGCCCATTTGAGGCGAGATTGCGCGCCGCGCTCATCGAGAATACCCATATCACGGGTTGGCCTAGGCTTTCTTCAAGTATCACTGCGAGAACTATGATGCGTGAGATGCGCGTTGCTGTATAGTCGTGATGCTGGAAACCCACTAAAGCGCGGCTCACATCAAAGTGCACTTGCATTTATTTTAGTGTTTAATGGTTGCTCTTTAGTTGTTTCCTTAATTTTATTTTGTGTTCATTGGGAGTTCTTCGTGTTTTTATTCTGTGCTTCTTCTTCTTCTTCTACTTTGCTTTATTAGAGTAAATATTGAAATGATGGAACCATTTTTGAGGTAAATAACTAGAATTTGCTGTACGGTGGATCTGAAGTGTGTTTGTGAATGGGCTTGATGCATATATTCTAGAGCTCTGTGTTTATGGATGATGCTATATGGTGGTCAGTGTTTAATGTGTGCGGGCATGTAGACTGCGGAAGATATGCGGAATTGTTTTGAGATGTTGTCATAAAGAGGGTCATTTGGACGGTTATGGAATGCTGTGGAAATTAGCACATGCGGTTTATTCTATTGAGATTCTCAATCGAAATGAGGTAGAGGAAGTGTAAATCATAACTTTAGGCATTGAACTGCTTCAGTTGTACGAGGGTCAGCGTGCCTAATGACTAAAACATGAGGTTAAAATTGCATACCTTTGTATTCCAAGAATCAAAATCTATTAGTGGTATAGATGTACGCAGCACTTTCTACTCAAAGTTTTCGAGTTCGTTTATGAATGGTTATTATCGAAATAAATTGTATGTATGTTGGAAAAGTTTCGCGCATTTTAAAAAAACGACAAATTACCAAACAATTTTGGATACCATCAAAACTAGACTCATAGCTTAACGCCCTTGATGCGACTAAGTAATGAGGCAACGTTATTACTGGATCCCTCAGCTTAATTTTCATTCGCATATCTGATGTACGTAGATATAGGTTGATATAAACAGACGCATGCCTCTTTAAAGAAAGTAACATTTATAGGAGTGAACTAACAACAAGTAACACCGTTCTAGTCACAAAACTAGTTCTGACATAATCTGCATTTCTCGAATCCATTATCAGAGATGGTGCTGTGCAAACTATGTGTTGCGATAGCACGATCAAAGATGCCCTCTTTTCTTAGCTTTGCGTTTAAATCGCCAAAGACTATTTGAATGTGGTCTAGGACACCGCTCGTATGTTTTGTCCAAGACCTCGTAGAAGCTGTCTTTGGTATCATCATCTTTTCCCTCTATGCGCGAATGCGCATATATTAGACTGATTTTTATTTATATAATTTATGCGCACTCACGGGTTATGAATACCCTTAACAGGTTTTTATGCAGTACGGGCATAGGAAAGGATAGATTGAGAGAGAAAAAGATGTGGTTTAGTGGTTTGCAGCTCAGTTTTTTATGCTTCGGAGAAACTCCGGCGGTGGCGTTCAGATAACTGGGAAGATTTTTGTTATTTTTTAGCTTTGCTTCTGATTCACAGTATTTTTTCGCGACCACCGATGTCATAGGCATATCAATAACCCAACAGGGCAAACAATTTGTCCAGCCATCTGACTAAGCTACTACCAGTGTTATGCTTTTGCTGTAGTGTTTACACAAGCTTTCACAATTGATCGTACTGACTATATATTTCAGGAGAAATAAATAAATGCTTGCTGACGTCAGGATTTAACCCACGAACCATTATCGTGGCAATTGACGAAGTTACCACTACACCAATGCCACACCATGTTTTCGAGTTAAGCCTAGATACGAATTGTCACAATGCGCTCGTTCACATGACTGAAACTCAAGATTTCTTACCTAAGACTGACTCCAATGACAAATCTGCATCCAAATAAACGTTTTTGTTGTCGGTAGTAATCTTCGTAGTATGTATCGTAGTTTTACCCGACCCGTTGATTTCATTTGGGGAAATCTTTCGTTCCCGCCTGGATTCGAGGAAGAAAGCCTGAGTGGAAACACTCATCCCTTTTTTTTTTGTTAGCTGCACCTAACAACCTTCCAAAGGGGTTGAATCCAATCACCGGTTGAAGTACTAGGCACTCAGGGTTCACTGCGTGGGTGTATAGCAGGGGTTGGTACAGATAGAGTTACAAAACAAACAGTACAAAGCAACTGTAAATCGTTTTTTTCTGGTCAAAAACAATGGAGCGTAATTCGAAAGTTTGCAAATGTTATAATTAGTTGTTCAGCTTATCGTTGGGTGTTCAAATATTAAAATATACCAAGATGTTCAGCAACATCACCTATTGCACGCTTGTTTGCTTCGCCCTTGTTGCACAGAAAACACAAATTGTACCAGCCCAAGTACTTAACATCATCCAGCAAATACTGAACACAAGCTAAACATACTCCTATTACTCTTATATCGACCTGCATTAAACTACCCATATTAATAAGCAAACACCGTCCACACCTTCTATCATATCCACATTAAAAATTCACCTCCAAACCGATGAATGAAAAATAAGGCAAAACAAAAAGCAAACATAAAACGAACATAAAGTGCATCGAACCAAAATGGCACAATCTCATGACTCATCGCCGGCAGACAACCAGACGGCGAATTTGCTTAATGCCCACCCTTTCCTTTTGATAAATCGATCGGATCGCTCAAAATGCAAACATGTATCTCCAGAGCCGTACCCGCTGTCGCAAATATCATACTGTACGCACACTAGCCCGTCAGCGGACATATGACAAATCCAGAGCCTCCCGAACCCGAATCAGCAGCGGAACGCGGCCCCAACTCTCCAACATTGACTCCGAAACTCAAAAACCGAACCGCGCTCGCAAGATTAATATTCAGGGATGCGTTCCCTGACATGTGCTTTATTTGTAATTTAGACTGTTTCTGAGAAGTGTGCTTCTGCTCGTATTTCACGTAGGAAGCTATGTGCATGAATAATTGGACTTGAATTGGAAACGGGGCCTTTCGAAGCTACGGATAGTGACTAGCCATAATTGTGTACAGTAGTGCGCTGCAAAAGAAGAAGCACTTTCGAAGTGCGCTCAATCGCGCTCCGGTGAATGTCAAGAGTGAGCCTTTTTTGTTTGGTGTCCGGGGCTAATACCAACCCCGATATGATTTTATTCGCATTTCATTCAAAGCGCGTGCCGTAACGTACACACATGCATATGTGGGCACATACAATAGGCGAACCATGATGGTCAAAACAATGGAAACTATTTTGCCAGTCGACTTTAGAACAAAAGAATTGAAATATGAAATAAATAAATTCTTTACGGTCTCTATACGTACATAGTTCAGTCCGCTTGGCCGCACGGGTGACAATGGCGGTGGTGGGTGGAATAGTCGGAGGAGAATGATTTAAGCCAGGAGGACGTGTTATCCATTACAATCACGATGTTGACCGCAACGTGTCGGTTGTATGTATTTGGAATGGAATCTGGAGCTATGAATCGTCATGAGTTAGTAAGCTGATAGCAAGTGGTCTATTGGGAGTTGAACTGCACTGAAAAAAATTAAAAGTTCGAAAAGTTTACTATTCTGTTATAAGATTAGATGATAGGGATTTTTAATCAGAATTTATATTACAATTAAAGAGAAACTCGAATTTATTTCGCCAATTTATACAGCCATTCATTCGTTTGCCCGACGATTATACGCATCTGTGTGTCTGTACCTGTACCTCGCAGAGAAATAAAAATGTTCACTCTGAACCCGGTACGAGTATATTTCTTAGGTCGATTGTGAAAAATGGGAACTTTCTCAAAAGCTAGGCTAACGATTTCATTAAAATTTCATATTTGAGATCGTTTAGATATACATATGCATGTACTTATGCTTATAGGATGGAAATTGTGTAGTGGTAGCGTCGTCAATTGCCACACTAATGGTTCATGGTTCAAATCCCGATGTCAGCAAGCATAACAAAAATATCTCCCCAGTTTTCTGGACTCCGCGGAGAGTTTTTGAAACATATACAACTACGATGAAAAACCCATACACCAAATCTTTCTCTCCTTCTCTATATATCATTTCCAATGCCCGAACTATGTAAAAACATTTAAATGGTATTCATAGCCCCTTGAGTGCGAGCAAAGCATAAGCAAAAAAATAAAAATATGCCATTAGACGATGTGCGGCATTTTTCACTAAAAATGCACGATTTATAGCATCTCTCTTAAAATTGTTTTGCTATTTCTCTCCCTGTTTCATTCAAAGCTAAAATTTAAAGAGACAGGTTAACATGGCATAGCAATTTTAAGTAAAAATATAATAGCTTGTACAAACAGAAGATTTTAGTTCATTAGCTAGTTCTGGCGATGGTAGTGTATGAATATCCGACAGTCGCACTCCCAGGGGCATTAAAGTAAGGACGTTTACGTCGCAGTAGCAAGCTGAAATATGTTTAAACGCTCTTCTCGGAGCGAGATGTATCTTTTTTGCTTACACCCAATCCAACTAGGAAATGATCTAACTAGGAAATAACTCCAATTCATACCTGAGTGCAACAGATCTTATATTCTAGCATATTACTAATTTCGCAGCGCCTAACTACTTTGAAGCGGCATTTGGTTTTCCAAATTTTGAGGTCGCGTTTATGACAGATATTATCGTAAAGTAGGTGTAAAGCCGATAATCACGTGTCATTGTAAATTGGGCATTACTATGATTCTCTTAAACTTATAGCGTTTAGAGCAAAGCTACACGTGTAATCATTGTGGGAATTGCCTGAAGTCCGGCGAAAAGCTAGGCCTAGGCCCTTCATGTGCTGTCGCGCCAAATATGTATGTATGTATATTTCAGAATTGGATTCCCCAACGACCTCAACGACTCAGTGCCTACATTCTATTTAGAAGCATCAGCCAGGATCGAGTTGATTTCTCTGTTGGATATCCTTATACCGAACTTTCTGTCGAAACTTATTCTGCTGGGGATACCTCAAGATTCGGAAAATTGTATCTTATTTTGAAAAGTTACAGTTCAGTTCTGAATGGATTCATCCTTCAGCGGTAATCTTTTGTCAAGTGAACTAGTTTAGTTAGAACTGTCTTCTGAGATCTTTAAAACTTGGCAACTATTTGTCTAAAACTGTTATAAGGATTTAATCCGAAGTTTAGCCAGGGTATCAGTAATTTTATGGTAGTTCGGCAGGAATTATACCTTTCGGGTCAGGTGACATGAATGGTTGAAAAACATTGACCACCCATATTGCAGAAATATGTCTCTGATCCATGTGTTGTTTAGTGTCCGTCAGAAGAACAGAAGATAGAAAGTGTGTGTCAAGATCCTGTGGGCGCCATGGCGTAAGTGGTTAGTGTGTCAGATCACTACGCATGAGATACCAAGTTCGAATCCCAGAAAACACCAAAAAGTTCTTTCACGGTCCCACCTCTCGCGAGCGTTTGACAAACAACCGAGAGTATTGTTGTCACGAAAAAGCTTCTCAAATCGCCGTTCGGACTCGGCATTAAACTGTAGGTCCCTTCCATTCGTGTGAAAAATATAACGCACACAACATGAGTGGTTGCGAGAAACTAGGCCCTGGCACTTTAAAGAGCTGCTGCGCCAAATATTTCCTTTTTTTTTTTTGTCAAGATCTTATATCTTTCCCCTATTAACAGTACTTACTTACTTGGGTGGCGCTACAGTTCGGGGTAAACCTGGGCCTCAACTAAACAAGCCTCCCCATTTAGCTCGGTCTTTAGTTAATTGCCTTCAGTTGCGCACTTCAAGTTGGTCGAGGTCGAAGCGACCAAGGACATCTTCATCCTGTTTTAATAAAGTCCATGTTTCAGCGCCGTAAAGTAGGACTGGGATGATCAGGGTCTTATACAGAGTCTCCTTAGTTGTTCGATATACTGTTGAATTGCCTTATGAGCCCAAAAAAACAGCGATTGGCAAGAGTTATCTTTCGCTTGATTTCTGAGCTGATGTTGTTCTCGTCGGTGTTGGCTTTCCCTTCTTGTTGACAGCATATACTTGGTTTTGCCCTCGTTTATCGCTAAACCCATTTTGGCCGCTTCCGCCTCAATGCTTACAAACGCACCGGTGACAGCCTGCTGAGTTCTTCCGATAATGTCTATATCGTCGGCGTATGCAAGCAGTTGAACAGACTTGTAATAGATTGTGCGTCCGGTGTTGGCTTGTGAGTTCCGCTCAATCCGTTCAAGTACAATATTAAAGAAGTCACATGACAGCGCGTCACCTTGTCTAAATCCTTTTTTGACCTCAAAGGTCTCGGTGAGGTCATTACCGACCTTGATGGAGCAGCGAGCGTTCTCCATCGTCAGCCTGCACAGACGGACAAGTTTGGCAGGGATGTCAAAACTAGACATGGCTCTATAAAGCTCTTCTCTATAGATGCTGTCATAGGCGGCCTTGAAATCGATAAAGAGGTGATGAGTATCGATTTGGAATTCTTGGGTTTTCTCCAGGATTTCCCGAAGTATCTGAAATGTGCACGTGCTGCAATAGTGTTTCATTCATATTTTCTTTAACATTTTTTTAAGTGTACATTATCCCACCTGACTGATTGGCAATTGGATATTATTGTCGATCAATATACGTTCCGTGCGTTATCAAACTAATTATGTCATACCAACCAAATCTGAACTCTTTCCCAAATATTAACATTCCCTTATGGAGATGTCCAAATATGAAACGTCATACACTTGTGACTGATTGCGATGGTGCTGTGGGCGAAAAGTGCACACCTCTTATTTTAACCACTGTTATGCAAAACAATTTACCAAAGCACTGTGCTTCCTTTTAGTCATCGGTCGCACAAATCAAACGCGAGTTCTGGACACTCCAAATCGGTTTGTGTATGCAGCAAGTGCGTTCTGTGAGATTCATTTGTATAATTGTAAGTAAGAAATAGAAGAAGAGACCCAGACGGATAAAGGAAGAATAAGAACGAACAAAGAAAAAAAAAAAATTATTTTGCATATTTTATTGAATTGGCGATATGTTGAGGGCTCGTTTGCATCGTTTTATTGATACTATTACTGTTGGCAGGTAACAGGTAGTAGTTGTTTGTTTGCCATTACACATATTCTTGGGTAGGCACAATCCTTTATTATCTGTCGTTAAGGTTTTGTAAATCTTCGTATTCATGTATGCGAGCTGATTTTTTTTATTTTATTTGCCAAATGGCTTCCGCTGTGGCGACAAATATTGCATAAAGAATCCCTTCTGCCCAAAGACGATGGTAAGGGTTATTTAATTGAGTTGATATTTTGAGGTATGATGTGAATGCTTTTCGACAGCAGGAAGTGATGGGAGCGGTTGTACATATGTGGTATGAAGTGGAATTCGTGGATAAGGTGACGCTGATGAAGTATGGCTTGGGTTGAAAAAGAAACACTAAAGACAGGACGGTTGTTTAAAGTCCTCGGATTGACTTTCTTACAAACATTTTTGATTCAATAGCTTATGGTTCTCCCGATTTGAGCGCAACTTGCTAATGCTTCGGGATGCATTCATTAGAGAGTTTGTTGCTAAGCCTCGGAACATCAACACTCGCCCTGTTCTTAATTTTCCAAAATCTAAACCGCTTATCCCTTTACTACCAAAACGTAAGGGGACTCCGCACGAAAACGAGTAATTTATTATTGGCATCTCATGCATCGATCCATGATGTGATTGCACTGACGGAAACTTGGCTTAATTTTACCTTCCTGAACACGGAATTATTCTCCTCAGACTTTGAGGTATATCGTAAAGACAGATACTTAGATATTAAGCATCTAAGGGGTGGTGGAGTACTTATTGCTGTTCGAAACTCTTTGCAAAGTTTTATTTTTCCAATTCCTAATACAGACTCGCTGGATGTTGTTTGTGTGAAATTAAATCTAGGATATAAGTTCATTACAATTATTAACATTTATATTCCTCCAGATAGCTCGATCGAGGTATATAAGCATGCTACTGATGCCATAAATTATGTATCGGAAAATTGTTATCCTCTCGACGACATTTTATTGATGGGTTATTTTAATCTACCCAACTTAAAGTGGACCCTTTCTGACGACGAACTTAGTTTTGTGGTAGCTCATGCGTCTTTACCTCAAGAAACAATTTTGGTGGACAATGTAATGTCTTGTGGATTACTGCAACTAAGCAGTATAAAAAACTTTCTTGACAGACAACTTGACCTGGTTTTTTATACAAATTCGAGCAGTTGTATTGTGGAACCTAGTTCCACCACGTTGAGTACTATTGACGAGTATCATCCTCCACTAGACGTTATTCTTTCTCATGTCGACGTGGTTGACGATAATCTTAAAAATCTTACTCTTGAATTTGATTTTAAGAAATCAGACATTAATTTACTAAATGAACTAATATCTAACATTGATTTTGTAGGAATTTTCAACAGCAATGTTAATATTGAACAAATGACTGAAAACTTTTGCATACGTATATTTGAATGTTTTATTTCGTCCGTACCTGTAAGAAACACACGCAAGAATCTGTCTACAACTGCACCTTGGTACAATAACCAATTACGGAGTCTGCAAAATAAAAGAAATAAAGCGTGGAAGAATTATTTAACGACAAACAGAATAAGCGATTATAACCAGTTCGCTATCCTCTATAGAGACTTTCAAAACTTATCGAAAAATCTATATGATAGTTACCTTAATAAAATGCGTGGCTCACTTCTTTATGATCCGAAAGTTTTTTGGAAATTTGAAAACAGTAAAAAAAAAAACGGATGGGTATCCTGCTAACATGTCTTACTTAAGCGAATCAAGCAGCAGCCCTCTTGTAGTCTGCAACATGTTCTTTTTATTCATTGGTCTATCTTTCTGTTCCGACAACTATTCACTTACCCAAAGTAATTTTGCCCACCTAAAAGGTTTCTCTAGCAGCTCAATGGGCCAGATTTCAATAATTGATGAAGATGTGAGAGAGCATTTAGCTTTACTTAGCAGCGATACTTCCTGTGGCCCTGATGGAATTCCTCCGATTGTGCTAAAATATTGTTGCAATACCTTGGCATCACCCTTAGCCGACCTATTTCGGCCATCATTAAAGCAGAGCATTTTCCCTAAAATTTGGAAAAACTCTTTTATTATTCCAATACACAAAAAGAGAAACCGAGGTGAAATATCTAATTATATACCTATTGCCAAACTATCATGCGTGCCAAAACTGTTCGAGGCTATAATTTGTAAAAGTTTTTATTTTGCTTGCAAACCATTTCTATCAACCAAGCAGCATGGGTTTTTGAATAGAAAATCCACTGTTACCAACCTCTTGGAATTTACTTCTTTTACAAACAAATCTGTCGAAGAGGGTGGTCAGGTCGTCTATATTTATACAGATTTTAGCAAGGCCTTTGACAAACTTTCTCACAGCTTCTGTTCAAAATGACGTCTTTAGGTTTTCCAAATCATTTCGTTCGATGGATATGTTCTTATCTTGAAGAACGAACTTATCAAGTTTTATTTCGGGGAATAACATCCGAACCAATCCTCGCAACATCCGGTGTACCGCAAGGAAGTCACTTAGGTCCTCTTTTATTTATAATTGCAATCAACGACGTGGTGGCAATACTTAAGAGTTCTCGAATCTTAATCTGTGCTGACAACATAAAAATCTTTAGACTTGTATGCAGTCAGCCTGATTGTGTTGCTATGCAGAATGATTTAGATACGTTTGCCGAGTGGTGCTGTAATAACAATTTATTTTTGAATGTATCTAAATGCCAGTCGATGATCTTTTCAAGAAAACGTCATTTAATAAGTTATGATTACAATCTCAATGAATCTGTACTTAACAAAGTCACATCAATATGTGATTTAGGAGTGCATTTTTCTCAAAATATCGACTTCGATTTTCACTTTGAACAGATTGTCAATTAAACAAATTCAATGCTTGGTTTTATAAAACGTTGGAGTAAAGAATTCAAATTTCCTCTTATAACATCCAAGCTTTATAATACCTTTGTTCGTCCGCAGTTAGAGTATGCATCTAACATTTGGTCTCCAATGTATGCAGTATACATTAACCGTATTGAATCGGTACAGAGTAAGTTTGTCCGATTTGCACTTCGCCATTTAAACTGGAATGACCCTACACGTCTTCCACCATATCGCGACCACCTTCTTCCCTTAAATCTTCATTCTTTGGAGAAACGTAGGGAAGTATGTGATGTAGTATTCTTACACCAACTGGTAAATGGTTTTATTGACTCGCCGGATCTTCTAAGTTAAGTCGGTTTAAACGTAAGATGCTACAACTGCAGAAATACTGAGATTTTCCGCGTAAATTTCCACCGAACGAACTACGGTTCTAATGAGCCTCTTACGCGTATGGCGAAGGAAGTAAATAATAACCGCGAAAAATTTGATTACAACTATAGCAAATTAAATCTAAAACATAAATTATACGAGCGATACTAACTTCTTGATGTTGTAAGTGTTTAGTGTAATGTTTGACCTATGCGTGGCATATCAATTTTTAGTTCATACTTTTGTTTAGTTTGCAATCTGTTTTTCTATTTATAATACTTGTGCAGTCTTTTTGTGTAAGGTGTTAAGCTTTATAAATATAACAATACTAACAACTAACACCACGCTAAATAATGACTGTGACAAGCTGGATATTACTTAGTGGCTGATTTGAATTTTTCTCTCTCAGTTCAAAGTAATATTCGTTACAAACTGCTTGCCCTTAAGCAGTACTGATAGCGTTAAAAAAAAAAATAACAATTTTTAAATTAATGGAATGAATATGGAATCAATGATTTCTCTTCGAAAGAAGCATGTACCATAAGTCTAAATGAAATTCGTTTTTAGTTAAAAATAAATCTATAAACAGATTAAGCACTTCTGTACGGAAATTAAAAACTTGACTTTTCAAAAGCCTTTAAAGTCTTCTTCTCGTACGCCTTATAATATACTGACCACGGCTGTGGCCATTGCTTACCAATTAGTTTGTCGAAAACCTTAGACCAGCTCGACAATATACTAATACGCTTTGATTACGAAGATTATTTCGAAAGATATAACACTTTCAATTTTCCACGATTACATAAAGATTGGGCTCATAATGCAGTAGTAGAAGTTTCACTTAGCAGAACCCCCTTCGGGTAGGGGTTAGAATATACCCGAGGTAGGCATGCCTGTCGTAAGAGGCGACTAAAATCCACCCTTCGTATACCGGGCTTAAAGTGTATACAAAAAATGCAATGAGTAAAACGAAAAGATTTAATACCCCAGGTGGCAGTCCAGGTTCACTGGAAAATCCACCCTCTTCGGAGGTAGGCTCTACGGATTCTGGGGAGAGCCAATTATTGCAATTAATAAACCCCTTTATAAAAAGTTCAAGGGTACCTCGGTCTCCACCATCAAGACCGAATGTCTCCGGGAAAAAAAGTCCGCCGGAAGTGCAAGCGCACAAGAAACAGGACTCAGAGAAATGTAAAAGCGTTAAGAAGGAAAATAACGAACTTCGCAATAAGCTTAATGAAATGGATCGACTCTACCAAGAGCTCAAAAAAGAGGTAGACATGCTGAGAGAGGAAAACAAGCTTCTAAAGAACTCGCTTTTATAAAAAGAACGCGAAGATTTCCTTTCCCGCGCAGCTAATCCCAAATATCACACAGACGAAGAAGAGCTTGCACGCGAAACGAATTGCGTCTTAAAGAAAAGACCTAACAAAAAACGCAGAGCCGGCTCTTCGCCGGAAATCGAGCCACGAAAAGAAGACAAGCAAAATGAGTCGAAGCCAAAACAAACTCAAGCTAAAGCACGTCCTCCGCCTGCAATAAACGTCGTTGGCATAACGGACTACAGTAAGCTACATTGCCTTCTTAAAGGAACGACGACATCGAAATTCAAGGTAACGTCACTCAGGAACAATGCGTAGAAAATTAACGTTGATGACTCCGATGGCTACCGAGCAATGTCACAAAAATTAAACACGGAAAAGATCCAGAGGTATACTTATGACAATAAGTCAGAAAGACCACTGCGTGTTATAGCAAGGGGGCTCCACCCCTCGTGCATAAAAGACGACGTAATGAACGACCTCAAAGCTAAAGGTTTAAAAATTCTTAATGCCGTCAATATTCTCAAAAAGGTGAAGCAACAAACGGAACAAGGCCAGGAAATCATGGTCAAGCATGGACTTCTGCTCTTTATGCTTACTTTTGACAGGAGCGAAAATGTAGACGATATTTATAACGTTAAAACTATTCTGAATATCGTAGTCAAGATTGAGTCTATGCGTACGAGTACGAGATCGATACCTCAGTGTAAACGCTGTCAAGACTTTAATCACACACAGTCGTATTGTCAAAAAGAGCCGAGATGCGTAAAATGTGCTGGTAACCATTTCTCGGAAAAGTGTGACCTAAATAAGCAGGTCCCGGCTACCTGCATTAACTGCAAAGGAAAGCACCCAGCGAACTATCGATGTTGCGAAGTGGCAAAAGAGCTTCAAAAAAGGCGAGACACATTCAAAAATATTCAACGCCAGAACGCAGAACCGGTTAAAAATAGTCGTGAAATTGCTAAGCCAAGGGTAACGGCCGTCAATAAACACGTCAAAGTTAAGACGAGATTCGAGCAAAGTAAAGTTCCTTCGGCAAAATCAAAGGAAAGCCACAATCTTCAGAGACGCTAACATATGCTCAAGCTGCGTCGCTAGAAAACAAGCAAAGCGGTGTTACGGTAGGTCCAGTCTCCCAAGTCATCTCTATAATTCTTGCGAAACTTGAGGAGCAAACGAAGGTAAACAAAGTCATATTTGATAAATTGAGCAAGCTCGAGTTAAAACATCGCCAAAAAAGAACTCCCATATGAATATGAATCAGTTATTGTACTAAAAATTTTAACATGGAACGCAAACGGTCTTCTAAAAAAAAAACGACGAATTAGAAGTATTCTAACAGAATGACAACATTGACATTTGCTTGATCTCTGAAACTTATTTGACAAACGAATCCGGAGTAAAAATAAGAGGGTATCGTGCTTATCACGCATACCACCCTTCCGGAAGAGCTAGAGGCAGATCCTCCTTATTCATTAAAGACTGCATTGAGCACTCCATAAATACGACGATTGAAATCGATACAATGCAAACAAGTTCAGTTCGAGTTAAGAATGGGCACTCGTATTTCAACATCGCGTCCATTTATTGTCCTCCGCGATGCACGTTTAGAAGTAACGACTTTGTACGTCTCCTTGACTCACTTGGACAGAATTTCATTATAGGTGGCGATTTCAACGCAAAACACACCTTTCGGGGGTCCAGATCCAATTCACGGAAAGGCAGACTTCTGTACGAAGCCGGTATGCAATTCGGGGTTGACTTCTTTTCGAAGGGGAAACCGACGTATTGGCCCTCTAATACAGCAAAAACACCGGACCTAATAGACTTCTTCGTAGCAAAAGGAGTATCTTCAAATTTTGCGAAAGTAGAGGAAAGCTTTGATCTCTCCTCAGATCACTCGCCGGTAATCTTGACAATAAGTGACCGACTAATGACAGTAGAAGGTGTGCCTAGATTAACTAACAAAAAAACTAACTGGCGCGACTTTAGAACTGATTGCGAAGAAAATATTGTCTTAAATGTATCGCTCAAAACACCCTTCGAAATAGAAGATGAACTCGGCAAATTTATTGAATCAATACAGAATGCCGCGTGGAAAAATACACCTTTAAGGAGGAAAGAAGTCCCATGCAATGAAGCTAATTATCCGACGGAAATAAAAGAACTTATTCGAGAAAAGAGGAGAGCACGCAAAATATGGCAACAAACTCGCGCTCCCCAGCATAAAACCCACTCGAATTTCCTATGCAATAAGCTTAAAAAAGCGATCCAAGACCTAAAAAACCGAGAGACTTCAGCTTATCTTGAAGGTTTAACCGCCGAAAAACCACTAATTACTCGCTCTGGAAAGCTGTCAAAAGAACTAAAAAACCCCAAATACATTCGCCACCGATAAGAAAAAACAACGACGAATGGGCAAAAGGTGACAAAGAAAAAGCGGATCTATTTGCAGAGCACTTAGAAGAGACTTTTAAGCCATTTGATGGAGAAACATTGGTAGACGACTTTACCGGTACGACTACGACATCTGACAACCTTAGAATAAAAAGTGTGTCATTTATAGAACTTTGCCAGGCAATAAAAAACATGAAAAATGATAAAGCTCCTGGCTATGATTTAATAACCGGACAAATCCTCAAGGAATTACCAAAAAAGGCTCTATTAAAATTGCTTTATTTAATAAATGCTTCCATTAGATTATTATACGTTCCAAATCAATGGAAAGTCGCAGAAGTCATAATGGTTCCGAAACCGGGGAAATGCCCATATGACAAAAAATCGTACAGACCGATATCGCTACTACCAATAATATCGAAGGTATTTGAAAAACTCCTACTGAAGCGGATTCTTCCGGTCATTGAAGAGAGACGCCTAATAGCTGACCACCAATTTGGGTTCAGAATCAGGCATTCCACAATTGACTAGATTTATAGAATAACCGACGAAATTGAACAAGCCCTTGAGGAGAAAAAGATTTGTTCTAGCGCTTTTCTTGACGTATCTCAAGCCTTCGACAGGGTTTGGCACGATGGATTGAATTATAAGCTAAGACGAATCCTTCCGGAGCAACTTCATAAGATCTTAGAATCATACCTTAAAAACAGACTTTTTCGTGTCAAGCACGGAACTGAATATTCTGATTTTAAAGAAATCGCCGCCGGAGTTCCGCAAGGAAGTGTCCTTGGGCCTATCTTATTCTTGCTGTACACTCGAGACAAACCACAAACTGAAGGCACTATTGTAGCTACGTTCGCGGACGATACGGCTATTCTGGCAACGGAAAGCTCAATCGAGTCAGCAACCATAAAACTCCAACGAACCTTGGATAAAATCTGTGAGTGGACAAAAACTTGGCGCATTGTTCTTAACGAGACCAAATCGACGCATGTTAACTTCACTTACAAGAAAATAATCAACCTTCCCGTTTTCATTAACTCGGTACAAATACTGCATGCAAACGAAGCTAAATATCTGGGAATGACACTTGAAGCGAAACTTAAATGGAAACCTCACGTTAAAAAGAAACGTGACGAAGTCGAAAATCGACTTAGAGAAATGTATTGGCTAATTGGAAGATATTCCAAACTAAGCGTATATAACAAACTGCTTCTGTATAAGCAAGTGCTTAAACCCGTGTGGACGTACGGTATACAACTCTGGGGTTATATCAAACCAAGCAATAGGAATCTCATACAATCATTCCAAAATAAAATTATAAGAATAATCGTGAACGCTCCCTGGTATATCAGAAACAATGATATCCACAGAGACTTAGGGATAGCTACCGTGGAGGACGAAATAAAAAACTTCGCTCGCAAGCTTCGTATTCGTCTTCATGGCCATTGCAGCTGTGCCATACTCCAAACTTTGGATGTGACAAATCTTACGCGCCGACTTCAAAGAACGAAACCGTTCGAATTAGCGCAATAAGACAAAAAGCCGCATGTCATGACGGTTTCAGCAGGTGCTTTTATTGAAAATCTACCTGCCTCACGCGAATATAAATCTGAAGCTTAAACTACTTGATAAGGTCTAACTTAGTCGTAGTAAACAAAACGAAGGGAAGGGTGTTTTTGGTCAGTAGAAATTTGACACTACTATGAGTACACGGTCTCATAGTGTCTCATGAAGATGAAGTGAAACACTTACCAACGAAAAAAAAAATAAAAATAAAAATTAACAGAATGAAAGAAAAATGCTGCGTTACATCCCCCTACTTTATAAGCGTTTCGTTTTATATACATACGAGTATTTTCGATTTAAAAGACACGTGGACAACTTTTGAGTAGGTCAGTAGCCCCACAGATAAAAATTATACGTAAATGCCATTTATACCACGATTTAATTCGATACTCGTCGTATATCGCACCACGACAAGTGTCGTTACTTCCAAAATAAACATTTTGAGATTTTGATTGGTTCTCATGTACGTATATTATTAACAATCTTTTCATTGGAACCCAGTTGTAGCTTCCTTTCTTTTACCGTTTAAGCGCTGTTCAGCCAACAATAGTTTTACAGTTTACAAAAAATTCACAGCCTCTGAGAGAAAGACTGCTGTAAGTTACATACCACAGTACTCATTTAAAGGAAGTTTCGGCACTTGTCATTCCGGGTGCGATATGGATATCCTGGATTAGTTTCACTGAATGGCTTTTGTCAAATCTCCCTCTTCTGATTGAATTGTATTTTCTAAAACATCGCTATCACGTGTCGCTGTCGGTGAATTGACTTAGCTCCATGTCCCAATATGTAACCAATTATTTCCTCAAGAGTCACTAATTAACCACTTCGTTAACGAAAAATGCTAATAAGGATATTTATCACATCAAACATTCGCAATTTGCATATTTCTCGCGCCCTGTTACTGGTTCATTGTCATGTCACAAATTCAACACATTCGCGTGTCAAATTAGCTCCACAATTTACAATTCCGCACGGATGCAAACCAATTACAAGTCAACCACTCTTTGTTGCTGGTGTCTATGTTCCGTCGCTCTCCGTGTGTCAAATGCTCATGCAGAACACGAATTGTGACAATGGTGAGAAAAAATCTCATCTCATTAGATACACTACGGGCAATAGGGTGACTAGCTTCGGCGCCCGGCGACATGATCTTGAGTAAAGCCTTAAAACGTATCTTATGTGGAATAATGAGGTTGCCACGGCATTCTTTTAGTGGTTAAAACGCTTTGTTTGTAGGCGCGCAAGCGCCTTATGTCAACACAGCAATTGTTGGCACTCGCGCTTCTGCCCTCTGCATAATTTGATTGTTTAATTACTGTTCCCCTTTGGTGATATTTTACATACAAGAGAACGCGGTGGTAAATTGAGATTAGATATCGTGATAACGTTAGAAGGTAAGAAAATAGGAACACACTTGGATTGGTAGTCAGTGAAAGTAGACACAAAAATTCGGCTACTTTAAATGTAATATGGTATGTAATTAACAAGGATGGATGTAGGGAAATAGGCCGAAATATAAGAAAACATGCAACTTTTTACTTGCACTTATAAAACTCGACCTCGAGATTAATTAATAATAATATAACGACGATAGAGAATCTCGAAAAAGTGGAGTGTCACAATTCTGTCTATCTATCCATTTGGATGGATTTTCTTCAAACTTCATAATAGTGATGCCTAAGCTAACAGTCGATTGTGGTTATGTTTGAAAAGACAGCGTTGTCATTTTGTGACCATTGAGTTCTGTCATAGCTGCCATTTAATCATGGCAAACTACATGCGGTCGAAATTGTGAAAATCAATTATAAAATTTCGCGCTGTGGTCCACAAACGATGCGTATGCAAAAATAATCTTCACCGACGAAAAGCATTTTTGACTGAATGGTTCCGTAAATAACGCACACAACATGAGTGGTTGCGAAAAGCTAGGCCCTGCCACCTAAAGAGCTGTTGCGCCAAATATTTATTTTGTTTTTATAAGTGTGGGCAACCGAAGTTTTAACTAAAATGTATTTAACAGCTTACAATTTATAATAAAAATAAAATATAGACGTATGAGCAATGCCCTAGCTACGACGTCAAAATCGTCATGGGTGATTTTAATGCAAAGGTAGGAAAAGCGAACGCTTTAGTACAGTGGTCGGAAAGCACAGCCTGTATGACATCGCATCCGACAACGAATTCAGGCTAATTGACTTTGTGGCGGGACGAAACGCTGTCGTAGCTAATACGTGGTCCCCACGTCTTGATATCCACATGGGGACATGGCTCTCTTTTGATCGAAAAACTGTCAACCAAACCAAATCAATCACATTGCGATCGACGCAAGGCATTCTTCTAGTATTCTGAGTGTTCGGACTTTCTGAGGAGCCAACGTGGACTCGCATCACTACCTAGTTATAGCCAAAGTATGGTTGCGTATATCCAGAACGGAGTGAAATCAACAAAATACCGTATGGAAGTTTGACGTCGGACGGCTACAATCTCTTTTAATCTCAATCTAAGTCCTATCCCGCCAGTAGCAAATGCGGCGTGGTATTAGAGATGCCACCCCTTCTCTCGGCCACCACAACGTAGCCGCTCTGGTCTGATGAAGAATGCCGGCAGCACATGTAGCAAAATAAGAGGCGTACGAAGCGGAGCTGCATAGAAGGACTAGAGCTGCTTAAAAGCTCTACGAGCGGAGGAGAGTAGAGGAGCATCGAGAAACGCTCGATCGAGAAAATTGAGAGACTTTATTGCGGGAACGATGTTCGAAAATTTTACCAAAAGCTAAAAAGAACGTGCCAGGGTTTCAGAGTCAGAAATGATAATGTAGTAGTAGAATCGCAGTGGTTGCTGGGATATGGGAGGAATACTTCTGCAGACTGCTAAATGGCGACGATGACTAATATGACGCTTTCAGCCAGAATAAGACATTCAATGGTAATGATGACAGTCAACCATACACTTGATTAACTAGAAGTAAGGATAGCGATATCTAAACTTAAATCCAGCAAAGCTGCTGAAGCCGACGGCTTTGCCACCGAACTGTTCACGTTAGGAGGAGATGAGCAAGTAACCGATCGTCAACAACCTGATAGGTTCTTATCAGTGTGGTTACAGCCCGGAAAGTCTGCTATATACTACACATTTACACTACGACAGATCTTGGAAAAAAGCCACGAATATAAAATCGAAACGCAGCATCTTTTCATCGATTTCAAAGTTGCCTATGATAGCGTATATAGAGACGAGTTATACCGAGTCTAGCCTCGGCATCTGCGCCAAGCTCATCCGCCTGTGCAGGATGATGATAGAGAACTCTCGATGCTCCATCGAAGTCGAAAAAAACACCATCGAACCGTTCGATGTCGGAAAAGGTCTAAGATACGGTGACGCTCTATCATGCGATGTATTTAACATAATACTTGAACGAATTGTAGGAAATTCACAAGCCAACACCGGAGGTACAATCTTATACAAGTCTGTACAACTACTCGCTTACGCCAATGTCATTGACATAGTCAGAATAACACCATCAGTGGGGCATTCGCGAGCATTGATATCGAGACAGCAAGGATGGGTTTAGTGGTCAATGAAAGCAAAAGAAAAAGTATGCTGTGCACAAAAAAGGACACCCAACGTCGGCACCTACAGATATAATTTTGAGGTAGTAAAATACTTTGCCTTCCTTCGCTCTGCTATAAATTCTAAAAACGACAGCAGAGCAAAAATCAAGCGAAGAATAACTCCTGCAATTGCAAAGGCAATTCAACAGTAAAGCTCTATATCGAGCATCTAAGGAGACTCTATATAGGACCCTGATCATCTCAGTCCTGCTTTACGGCGCTGAAGCATGGACTTTATTGAAAGCGGATGAGGATATCCCTCGTCGCTTCGAGGAAAATTCTTCGTAAGTTATTCAGTTCCGTTTACATTCACAATCCAATGTGGCATATCTAATCATGCCATCTTTTTTTTTGGCCAAAAAAAAAGGAAAAATCCACTAAATTCGGCAATTTCGCGGGATATCGAAATAGAAAAAAAGGACAGTAAAAGGATATCAAATATAAGAAAATTTCTGCAGCAAAATCATATTTTATTTGTCAAAAATACTTATACGCTTATACCAACCAATCAACCAACATTGTTACAACTTCGTCGTCATCGTCTTCAACGTCAATCGCACTCGCATTGATGTCACTTTTGGTGGAATATTTTTCTTTTTAGCAATTTGGAGGAGTAAATCTGGATTCGTTTTCAAAAAGTTGTAGAACTCTACGCATGAATATGCCAAATTGCATTTCACCGTGAGAATCGCTTTCAATGTGTAGACTCTCGCGAACTTTTGCGTTGAAGATGCATTTTCCTTTCGGTTTCGACATTCTTTTTTCATTAGGATAACGAAACACTGATGCGAACAAGTTCACTAAAACTGACGTACAGCAAATTCAACAAAAAGTGACGTGCACATAAATGATAGTAGTAATGTGTATAATTTAAGGCTGAACTATAAAAGAAGAATGGTTTCGTACGACCATTTCCGAAACAGTGCGAATACAAAGGATTTGTATTGTGCGACCATCATAGCTTTTTGCTTCGTTTCGTTAAGTATCGTTCACTCTTTCATTCATTCGCTCTTTCAAACGAAAATTTGACAATTGCACAGCTGTGAATGGCTATGAACCACACAATTACTTCCGAACACATAGGCCTTTTATCACAGCCATCAAGTCGGACGGGCTGGTGGGGCTAAGCTCAGGCAACTGTGAGGGTTACAGGTGACGGACAGTGAACGGCCTGCAGAATTGCAGGTTAACTGCGGATACCCAAATAAGCAGTCCCCGACCAAGATCGGCAGAGAAGGAGGGCTTGGCTGAAAAGGCTAAAGGAACCCCTATTTACTTTCTGCGACAAGACGAATAAGCACCGTCTTCCACATAGGTGCTCCCAACCCCACAAAGTGGCTACGAGGCATACAGCAAGCAGAAAATGGCGAGATCCGGACGTACCCGCCACAACGCGAAACACACAGCTTCTTGCCCCGGCAAGATGTCTGCGTACAACGAGTATATATACAGTACAATATATTATAGTGCATATCATTATAATTAAAAGCTACAATATGATGACTTCATCATCAGTACCTTAAAACATTAAGACCAAGCCCAGTAAGGTCTTAATTATGGCATGCTGGAAAACGAATTGGAATGACAGCTATGAGGGCTGACGTCTGTATTAATCTATTACCTGAGTAAGCTGGAGTGAAATCCGGTTGAAATGGCTTTCAGGCTAATGCTACAAGCGCCCCCGTCCCGCTAAAACTTTGGCAGGCCTCAAAGTACGTTCAATGTTTCGTCACCATTAAGTTGGTGGTGTAAGTACAGATGTAAGATTCCAGTTTAACACCGATCTGGCTCTGACACAAGACCCCATAAGGGCTTATGCCAACCCTCGCATGGCCTCACTGCTTGCATAGACAACCAGTAGATCCCTGAGTGACTACACATTCGAACATTGATAGCGGCTTTGAGTGGGGACCGAAAAGAAATTAATTCAATAACAACAACAACAATAAAAACCGAAAATCAACAACACAAGGAGCAACAGTCAAACCAACGGTGAGTATAGAGGAGACCCGTTTTGGAGGAGCTCAGTGATGCTGAGGTCACCTGTGGGACAACCAGATGGAGCATTTCCGGTGTTATCCGGGGCGACGGTCGAAATAATGCCTGATCGACCTGATTTCCACAAGTTGGGCATCCATATTAGGGAACCAGTCAACATGCTCGAAGGTGGAAAGCGGCGCTCAATACATCAACCGATGAGGGATGCCATCGAAAGCTTCCGGGCATTGTATGAACTCTCGGCAATCCAGTTGCGGGATGAAAAGGCCAAGGAAGTTTTAAGGGGAAATTACTCTTCACAGACCTCCCCTTGGCTTAAACCTGTCCAGGATGCAAAAAAGAAGAGACTGCCATCGGAGAATAACACGCTGAAGCCAAAATGTGAACGCAATCAGAAGAGCCCCTCAGACGAGGAAAAAAAGAAGACGGAGCAAAAAAAAGTCACAGAAACGGTTATTTCAAAGGCTAAACAAGCCAGTTCTTCTGGTAAAAAGAAAAGTATGATGCAAGAAGTAGACAAGGCCAGCTGTTGAAAACAAGAAAACCACCAAAAAGAAGCAATGCAGAAAACACAAACCTGATGCCATCGTCATCGAAGCGAAATGGGAGGCTTCCCATGCACAGATTATCCGCATCGTAAAAGCAGACCCTAAGTTAGAAGCTGTGGGCAAGGCGGTATCCAGGATCAGGAGAATGAAAAAGGGGATCTTCTGATACAACTGAAGGAAGCAGGAGACAAAACGACGGATTACAAAAACGTCATTGGGGAAGCCCTAGGAGAACAGGCGGAAGTCAGAACGCTCACTCATCGTGCGGGAGGAACCATCCTGCATGTTCTGCAGGAAAGTCAACCCGGAAAATGCAAAGCACATAGCCGGCGGCAACAAATGCCCTGTCCTCAGGAAAGCGATCTACAGCATTGTGAGACAGCTCAGGATACCCAAGCACAAACCATCAGGGACGAAAAAGCAGATGTAATCTTGATCAGCGAGCCATATAAAGCTCCCGACAACAGCAGCATCTGGCTCAGTGATCGACCGAAGTGGGCCGCAATATGGCCATGTGTCAGAGTCAGAGGGCTTCGTTCGGGCCAAAATCAATGGTATACACTTTTATAGTTGCTAGCCCAGCTGGACTATAATTGAATATCAGGAGATGCTAGATAACCTCGTGCCCGATGCTCGAGAAAGAACTCCAGTGGTTATTGGCGGAGATTTCAATGCATGGGCGATGGAATGGGGCAGTCGATTTACCAACGCAAGAGGTCATGCCCTCTTGGAAACATTTGCAATTCTTAACGTAGGCATCGCAAACGCAGGTAGGGCTAACACCTTCCGCATGGCATGGGCTCAATAACTGATATCACGTCAGTGAGTAACTCCATCCTGCGGAGAATTAATTGGAGGGTCGGTGAAGTTTATTCCCACAGTGACCACCAAGCTGTTATAATTAACATCGGTAATGCCAGAAGCACTCACCGTCCGAGATCGACTGGTCCGAAATGGAGGGATAAGCTCTTCGACAACGATCGATTTGCGGAAAATTGTTGACACCTTCACGCTTGTCCAAGGATCGGCAGACAATTCAGCTCGCTACCTCACCCAGTCCAACAACATGGCGTGGGATGTGTCAATGTCCAGGAGGGCTCCAAGTAAAAGACGCATGCCTTGCTACTGGTGGAACGACGAGATCAGGGTACTTAGAGCAGAGTGTCTACGGGCAAGACGCAAAGTACAAAGAGCTCGGAACACACCCAACTTTCAGGAGTACATATCGTCCTTTAAGCTGGCGCGACAACAGTTAACCAGAGCTATCAAGGAGAGCAAAGCAAGATGTTCCAAATAGCTCTGCGATGAAGCTAACGTACACCCTTGGGGCACAGCGTATAGGATGGTGATGACAAAGTTTAAGGGCGCCAACTCCCCACAGATAACATGCCCGATAGTGCTGAAGTCAATAGTAGACCATCTTTTTCCAAGAAGAGCATCTACTATGTGCGCTATCACCAGAGAAAACTTCACAGAGTGATTCCAGTGATTACAACCGAGGAATGGACAATCGCAACCAGAAAGATAGGTGACATCAAGACGCCCGAACTTGACGGCATCCCTAACAAAGCAGTGAAAGCCGCTGTTCAATAAATGCCAGACTTCTTAGTTGCAATGATGTAAAAGTGCCTAGAAGAAGGAATTTTCCCTAATCAATGGAAACCAAAAGGAAACAAACCCCCAGGAGACCCATTGTCGTCAATAGCGGAGGAGAAAGGGGATATGTCCAATCGCCAGTTCGGATTCCGAAAGTCTCGCTCAACAACTGACGCCGTTAAAGCGGTACTTAATATAGCAGCGGAAGCAACTGAAGGAGAAAGATGGCGATACGGCACCAGCAAATACTGCGCAGTAGTGACGCTAGATGTTAAAAACGCGTTTAAGTCGGCAGACTGGCCCACTATAAGAAGATCTCTTGCTAGGATGGATACACCATTTTACTTGTTGCAGATAATGGCGAGAGCTACTTTCCCCCGTGCAGGGACGGGTTAAGAATATCACTGCAGCCGGGAACCTTCCTGGTGAAGACATCCTAAGCATTTGCAAATCACACGGTCTTATCGTGTTAAATACCATGTTCATCAAACAAAGCCGACACCTGATCACTTACACCAGTGGTGGAGATGAAACTCAGATTGACTACCATTTAGTAGCCAGTTTCATGAAGCCTCGGGTAAAAGATTGCAAAGTGATCCTGGGAGAGGCAATCGCTCGGCAAAACCGTCTCCTGCTAACAGAAATTTTTATGAAAATACCAAAGAAAAGCAAACAAACAAGGATCTCTAAGAAAATCAAGTGGTACAATCTGGACAAAGAAAAAGGCGAGGCTTTTGTTTTCGTAATGAAAAATTACCTCTCTCACACCATCAACGGAGCTGAGGATGAAGAGTGCAGAACACAACATATGTGGGATTCCCTACAGCGAACTTGCTTAAAGAAGGCCAAATCACTGCTAGGAGCTTCAAAAGGCCACTATCAACACGCCAAAGAAACATGGTGGTGGAGTGATGAAGCTGAGAAAGTGATAAATGAGAAGAAAGCGGCTTTCAAAGCTTGGTCAAAGTGCCCCTCTAATAATAATGACGAAAAAGCTCGCCTTGAAATGGAATGCAGATGCTGCAAGAAGAAGTGCGAAGAAGAAGTGCGCCCAGCTTCAAGCCGAGAGTACGGAGGGCCTGTATCGGGAGCTGGAGAAAATATTTTCCCCGGTTGCTGATGCAAACCAGGCTATCCAGCAACTGCGAAGACACAATATGAACAAGAGCGCCACCATCTTCAAAATAGCCGCCCAAAGAAGGAAGAATGCTCAGGAGATTCGTTCGCCAAAGTTCATTAGCAATTTTCATGGCCAGCTTCTTGTGGATAACGACAAAATTCTGCAGAGGTGGCGGCAGTATTGTGAAGAGCTTTTAAATGAATAGCTTCCCCGGCTATACTTTCCAAGAGCCACCCCTAACTGTGAAGAAATAGCCGACATTACAGTCGAAGAAGTTAGTGAGGCGGTCAAATACTCCAAAAAACGAAAAGCGGTTGGGCCAGACGAGATACCCTCTGAGTTCTGGAAAAAGATGGGAGACATCGGGTTCAGATGGCTCAGAATTCTTATCTCCAAATTCGTGAGAGGTGATCCAATGCCGAATCAATGGAGGGAAAGTTACCTCCTCCCTGTATACAAAGGGAAGGGTGATACGCGAAACTGTGATAACTACCGTTCGATCAAGCTGATGTCACACACCATGAAGATCGTTGAGCGGGTATTAGGTGGCCGACTGCGAAAAATAATTCGGCTATCTGATGATCAGTGCGGGTTTGTCTCGGGTAAATCAACCACAGATGCAATCCAAAGTATAAGGATCATAATGGAAAAACATCGTGATTCCTTAAGGGATTTGCATATTGTATTGGTTGACTTTGAAAAGGCATTCGACAGACAACCACGAGATCTGATATGGGTGGCGCTAAGACATCGAGGGGTTCCAGAAATCTATGTGAAGATGATCATGGACATGTACGAAGGAGCAAAGACAAGAGTAAGATGCCCCGCTGGAGTAACCGAAGAGTTCCCAATCAAAGTCGGGGTGCACCAGGGAAGCGTTTTAAGTCCTTTGCTCTTTATTACAGTCCTTGATTATCTGCTTGAAGGTAAAGTGATGGACCCCAAGGTACATCAGTTATTCTTTGCTGACGATGGAGCCATCATAAGTGAGGATCCTATATCCCTGCAACGGGCACTTGATGTGTGGGTGGACGTTTTGGAGGGAAATGGGTATCGCATTAGTTCAAAAAAGACAGAGTACTTGTGCTGCCCGTTCTCTGATCCACTCAGGCCTATTCCAGACATTTATTTGAATGGAACAGTGCTTCCCAAGTGCGAAAAGTTCAAATATCTGGGATCTATGATCAATAGCAAAGCAACTTGTGATGACGACATCAACCATCGTGTAAGCGTAGGGTGGATGAAGTGGCGAGAAAATTCCGCTATCTTCTGTGACAGAAAAATTTCCCCTAAGTTGAAAGGGGCGCTCACATACGGTTCACAATGTTGGATGATGTACAAAAAGTATGAGAGTAAATTAACGGCAGCTGAGATGAAGATGTTTCGCATGACAGCAGGAGTGACCAAGCTTGATCGAATAAGAAGTTCGAAGATCCGTGGAAGCTTTCACATCAAGGAAACCATCGTACAAAAATTAGAGCGCGACCGGCTCAGCTGGTATTGCCACGTTCAAAGAAGAGATCATTTGAACTCTGTTAAAAAGGCAATATCAATGCACGTTCCGAAGAGATCGCGATCTAGGAAAGGCAGGCCTATAAACGCCTGGATCAGACAAATGCGACGACATCGGCATTTCATTGGCCTCAGTAACCGAGTGATCCAAAATCAGCAGGCCTGCCGATATTTTCTGAGGTCAAATAGGCGAACCCCACAGGCCGATCAGTAGAAATGCGGTGAAGTGGGAGGGCTGTGATCCCTTGTTTTCGGATCGTCGCCTCGCTGACAAAGGGAAGAAGAGAATGGCGAGAGCTACTTTACCAACAGGAAACTGAGGTATGATACCGATGAAGGAGTGAAGTATTACGATGTTAAAGCTGGGGTCCCGCAAGGATCGGTGTTAGGCCCTTTACTTATGGAACATAATGTACGACGGAGTTTTACGACTACCGCTGCCACCTAAAGTGAAGATAATTGGATGTGCTGACGACATCGCTGTTGTTAACGTAGCAAAACAAATCAGTGAAGTAGAATCAGCTACAAATGTGGCAATAAGTCAAATCAAAAGCTGGCTAGGATCCGCTGGTCTAGAATTAGCAGACCACAAAACATGACATGACATCCTCGCGAACAAGATGCAGAGAGTCTACAATAGTAGAGGTTCGAGCCATTAAGAGGCTAGCGAAAGGAGAAGGATTAAAGAAGAAGGAAAAGCAGCTTCAAGAGCCATGTGGCAAGCTCGATGGGATAATATGGTTAAAGGCAGGTGGACCTATAAATGAATCCCCACCATCGACATTTGGATAAACCGAGCACATAGAAACTGCACGTACCAACTCACGCAGTTCCTGTCTGGCCATAGAGGTTAGCGCAAATATCTTCACCGGTCTGGGCACGATAGTTCTCCTCTGTGTCCAGAATGTCCAGACCAGGAGAAAGATACGGAGCATGTGGTCTTCTACTGTAGGCGATTTGAAAACTGAAGAAATGACTTTCCCAGTCCTCCATTCCTCATACACCATATGGTACAATCTAAGGAAAAATGGATGGAAACTTGCGCGTTTATTACGCACGTGCAAAAAGAGCTTCGAATTCAAGAAAAAATACGTCGAGAAGCAGAAAGTACAGCATGAATTGCTAACCAGCCCCGCGAACTAATACCTAACGGCAGTCCCGCGGGGAGAGTGGTAGAAGTGTGCAGATTGTTGATTAGTATGAAGGCGCATTCCTGGCATATATTATTCGGGCTTGCGGATCGTGCAACTAGTTAACTGGTAGCCCGGGCTTCTAGTATCTTTCAAAGATTACAACATCCTTTGGCGCAACTTTGGCGACTTTTGCAATTGACAGTAATGAAGGAAACTTAACGCATAATTATAACATTAGCTTCTGACTATTATAATTTAGCCTTTACACGTTCGCCGTAAGCGTGTATGATTTTTGCCTGCTGTCATCGTACAGTCTAACAGTCTAATGTTCGCCTCATATCAATTCCAAAATATTATATACGTTAGGAATTTTGCATGAAAAAAAAGGATTTAGAAAATTTTCGCGCGATAGGTTTTTGGGAGCTGAAAAAAAGGACTATCCCGCTAATAAAATAATAGATGGCTGCATTAAGCATATGATATGCCGCATATCTAATATCATTCCAAATCCAAAATGGCGGACGACCCAAGATGGCGGATTATCTTTTTCTTCATAAGCCTCTTGATATGGTATCGAATGAGAAGGTTTGACCAGTAGAATAGCATGAGCTATAGAGTGCCATTCCGAACCTACTACGGTGGACGACCCAAGAGGGCGTATTACCTTTCTCTAAATAACCCCTTGATATGGGTATAAAACGAAATGTTTTGATGAAGAGAATACGACAAGTTTTGTGACGCAATTCTGTACACAATATGGCAACATCCACAAGATGGTGGATTATCATAAATAGAATACAATCTCTGCCGAACAAAATTAATGCCTTTATGAACATCTTGCGCGCGACAATCTTTTAAGGGAATAAATTTAATATAATGTATTATGCACATTTGTCTCCGTGATAACTTTTTTTTCAGTTTAGTGCATCTTAATAATAAAGGCTTCTTTTAAAAAAGTAATTTTAATATAATTTTATTTAACCTTAAAAATATCGGAGCCTCAATAAGCTAATGCTTAGACATGGTCAGCATTCTCTTTACTGATTAAAATGTTTCTGGAAAAAAATTAAGAAATCTAGGGCCTACTGTAAATTTCATTGCCAACAACTATACAACTATTTCTCTTAAAAGTAAAGAGAGTTTTCACATATCATAGGGTCTGGACTTAGCACTAATATGTGCACCCTAAAACCGCTTCAAAATTACATCTAAATCTCTTGAGTGTGCAAAAATATTTTCAACAATAGATTTACTTACTTATTTACGCAAGCAAAATGTAGTACTCTCCTAGTCATGTTCGCGTACTAAAAACTTGGTACAAGTGAGATGAACAATATATTCGAATGCGCACATACATACATATCTGCACATCTATGTACCACAAATGATAGCCTTAGCTATACTAGGAGTATACCTACACCGATCTATCGAGAAAAAAAAAAAAAACTTGCACCCACCGTTTGTTTTTCTGTTTCTCCTCTCGCTATACCTTTATGTATTTCACCCTGCCGAAGAAGTAGAATTTTAATCGAACGATTAAAATTCCACACCTCAACCTCGATGACTTTTATATGTGTTAATATTAAGTTTATTATTTAAATCAGCACGTGTTTTCGAATTTAATATTTTAGACGAGCAGGCATGCCAAGTGTCAAATTATACCGATAGGCCCCACAATCTATATACCTATATCTCTCTGTCATCTATGGACTTACTTTATCGTTAGAAGTTGAATATATAATTTTTTTTTTATTTGTTTTCTATAGTGTATGTGGTAGGCTTTTATTTTATTAACCATTACGAGATCACTTATTTTTTACTACATTTTCTTATATGAAAAAGAAATTCAGATTTTTTTTTTAATTTAAATTTTGAAACTTTGGGTGTGATATCTAATGGTAATTCATTATATTTGTTTGACAATCGATATAGAGGACAATTTTATGATTTCCGTTTATCATTTGGGTTTTCGAAGGGACGTGAGTTCGTGATCTTGGTCTGTGATTGGTTGGCTTGTAGAATATTAAACCATATTTTGTATGTTTGATGTTGATAGTGAATACTGTTAAGGTTTCCTTTAATGTTGGCAGAATTTGACTTCAAAGAATCGTCGTTGTAATGGTTGTTGACAGTGTTCCTTGCAAAGGTTGAATAGAATCGGCGGCGCCTAAAATATAAAATGTTTGTGCACACATGATGTAGATGTGCAGAATGTTTAATGAATTTGCTTTTTTGTGCCGTTTTTTTTTTGCATACAATTTTGGATCATACTATTTGAATTGTTTTTTGGGGCCCAGAAATGTGGCGCCTAAATACTGTGGAAAGATTGATTTCTCAGATAAGAAGTAGGTAATTTTATAAATTAAACAATAAAGATTTATTTGCACATTCCAGTTAAGATCTTGTAAACATTTTAATTGCTCATTAACTGGAAGTCATAAATGCACCAACAAATAATAGACAACTCATTGATATTCTGCCTGTCTGAGTCAATTATTAATGGAGTGGGCCAAACATGTTTTCTCTGAACTGGTTTTGCAACACTCATTGAAAAGCTCCAGTTTGAAGAACAAACAAAAAAAATTAAAGAAGTTTTGTAATAAACACAGACTTAGATATGATATTTGCTACTCTTTGGGTGATGCGAGTGAAAGTTTCCCAGCAAATGTTGTTTTATAAGGCAAGACCTGAATTTGGTTTATATTTAGTAATTTACTCGTACTTGTAGGAAACATCTTAGCTTTTTCGAAATTTTATAGCATGCCTTAAGAAATGCTTTTAATCCAATAATTCTTAAGAATCGTTTCAAAAAGTGCAATAATTTCGAAAGCAAAACAAAAACAGGCTTTACTCTATCGACATTGAGGCTACTTTCATGCAAAGGGTAGGATTACAGATCTTTTGATAACCATTTTTCTACTGATGTTTAACTGCTTTTACCAACAGTCAGGAAACAAAGTTCATTAGGAGCACATAATGTGTACATCGATAAGCATGACGTTCAAAAAGTTGAGGAGAACAAAGTACAGAGACACCAGAATCTATACTACCCACTTTCTACCAGTTTTCACTTCTCAACTAAAGCCTCTGTGGATGGGAGAGGTGGACCCATAACTCATATTTGTTTCTTATTGTATTGCAATATATTACATCCCACAGTTCATTCGTCTAAAACTCAATCACACTGTTTACTCAAAAAAAAAAAAAAAAGATGTGCACAGGTCGTCATCGCAATTTGTCCAGAACCTCTCACATTAAAGAAAAGCTACATGAACAAACTGTTATATACAATACGTGTCAGTACAGTGTATTGAGTTAATAGACCCTCAAAGCATTGAACCTTTATCTCAAACAAATATACTCTCATCTGGTCTATGCATTCTTTTTATTTTTATAAAATGGAAGCCCAAATCCTAGGGCACTTAGACTCTCTGGTCCATAGTACTACCAAGTACCAGCCTTTCTTTGGTGTAGTGGTCGAAAAAACGTTGATGTTATTCTTTTATCCTCGGGTGGCTAATGATGGCTGTTCTCCGCTGGGGCTTAAACTTGCACACATCGATTAACGAGCAAACACACTGTCCACTATACAATTGCAACTCCCAATTTAGTATGTATGAAGTCTTTGCGTTAATCTAAGCAGTTAATCACTTACAGACAGTATTGTACTACTGACTAGTTTTAAGCAGTAGCCAATTGAGGTTGGGTGTCAAATCGCCCAAAACCAAATCGCCCAAATCGGAAAAATGTCACATCGCCAAAAAATGATGGGCGATATGACACAACGACACATCGCCCAAAAATTAAAAAATGACAAAACGTCCAAGAAAGTGGGCATTTTGTCAGAATTCATTAATAGCCTTGCGTCCGATCGCCCAAAACCAAATCGCCCAAAATGCGAAAAAATCCAGAAAAATGCCAAATCGCCCAAAAATCTTTTTGGGCGATTTAACATTTTTAATTTTGGGCTATTTAGTATAATGTCAAATCACCCAAAAATATAACAGATTTTGGGCGGATTGACATTTTCGTTAAATTGGGGTTAAGACTGCATTCAAAACGCATTACAACGTCCGCGCGCGAAGGACGGCCGGACGCGGCGCGGTTACCGTTTCGTGTCGCGT
Organism: Brachypalpus laphriformis; assembly: GCA_945910035.1. Lineage (NCBI taxonomy): Eukaryota > Metazoa > Arthropoda > Insecta > Diptera > Syrphidae > Brachypalpus > Brachypalpus laphriformis. Next base: position 138,449,792 of record OX246756.1, read on the forward strand.
CGCGTTGCGCCACGCAATCACGCGCGGCCTCCCCCCCATACATATGTATGTCAACATTTTTTTTTTCGAAGAGGCGTATACATAAGTCCACAATGCATAAACAGTGCAATGTGTAAGGGGGGGCATGCTGCCCCCCTGCAACCCCCCTGCTTGGGGTCACTGTTGGATTTGAGGTGGGTGCGAGGATGCGTGTATGCAAAGTTTCTTTATATCCATGTTTCGCACCCAACCTCGCACCCGCCTCAAATCCAACAGTGACCCCAAGCAGGGGGGTTGCAGGGGGGCAGCATGCCCCCCTTACACATTGGACTGTTTATGCATTGTGGACTTATGTATGCCCCATTTTATTTGACCGTTGTTTTCCTTGAGAGGTTTGTAGGTGGGACATAAGATCCAACATTTCATGTCCCAGTGCGGTGGGACTTATGCCCCGGGGACTAATGTCCCAAAATTGCGGAAAATAAATGTTTTCAACCTTTTCCAATTTGGTCGTCTTTTTTGACCTTCCTATGTGTTGGTATTTTCAAATTGCGATGAAATGCCCATTTCTGCTTTGGGTGTTTTGACATTTCATTTCTTGGTCGATCTGTCATAGTGTTAAATCGCCCAAAAATGTTGGACGATGTGACATTTTCCAGATTTGGTGTTGGGCGATATGACACAGATCCGTCTTAAGATAGCCGAAACACAAAATCGCCCAATATCACTTTTTTGGGTGTTTTGACATCATGTCAAATCGCCCAAAAAATAAAAATGTTAAATCGCCCAACCTGTTTTTTGGGTGATTTGACATTTTTTTAGTTTTTTGCATTTTGGGCGATTTGGTTTTGGGCGATTTGACACCCAACCGCCAATTGATCATTTTTTATAAATAAAAAGTGTGCAAAGGAGCATTTTCTTCTAGTGCTGTACAATAATTCAGTAGTACCTATCAAATTTGTCCACATAAAGGCACACGGAGAGGGCCCTCAACAAACTGATAAGACGGGCAAAATCCTCTGCATAAATTTATCCAACATTAAACAGCCTTAAAATTCTACCTTCTACTTCAAGGCCTTATCAACGTGAAGTTAGAAACATGAAGAGGATAGTACTCGATTCATAAGTGTTGGTGACAGTATTTTATATTTGTCTTATCCTGAAGGAAATTAGGAGATTCTTCTTCAAAACAAATTGACTTCAGCCACGCTTACTCATTATTTAGCTATTGTAAAAAAGCAATAAATAGGTACATGCATACATATTTGACGCAGTAGCCCATGAAAAGCCTAGGCCTAGCTTCTCGCAACCACTCGTATTATTTGCGTTATATTTTTCATACGAACAGTGAGAACCTACAGTTTTGTACCGTATCCGAAGGGCGATATCCTGCAGAACTTACTTACTTACTTAGATCCTTTAACCCCTCGGGGGGCATAGGGCGTCAACCACGCCTGCGCGCCATCGTGTTCGAAGTTCTGCAACGCGTTTGAGCTGCCTCCAACTCATTCCTAAAGAGCTCGATTCCTCCTCAACTGTTCTGCGCCACGTTTGCCTAGGGCGTCCCGCTATTCTGCCTGCCTGGGTGAGCGGATTCCACTGCATGGCGTATTTCGCAATGGAGTTGTCTTCGCGCCGTAGGGTGTGTCCAATCCATTGCCACTTTCTTCTTCGTATAGTAATGCTTATAGGTTCTTGGCCCGTTCTCAGATAAAGCTGTTCGTTAGAGATGCGGTTCGGCCAAAAAATCCTCAAGATGATTCTTAAGCATTTGTTTACAAAGACTTGCAGCTTGCGTGTGTTAATGGTGTCCACCTTCCAAGTACTGCACCCATAAAGCAGCACTGATTCTACGTTGGAGCGGAACAGTCGCAGCTTGGTTCTTAAGCTGATAACATTGCTTCTCCAGATTTTAGATAGCATTCCGAACGCAGCTTTAGCCTTCCCGATTCTGCTGCACACATCCAGTTCGGTGCCACCGCGATTAGCCGAGACCACACTTCCTAAATAAAGAAAGTTATCAACTTTCTCGACTTCCTGCCCGGCAATGTTAAGTTGAGCGCGGTTGTTAGAAGAAGTGCTCAGGGCTTTTGTTTTGGCTGTGTTTACTTTTAGCCCCACTTTGTTTGCCTCAGCTTCTAGATTTTGGGGCATCAAATGAAGATCCATTATCCGATGTGAAAGTAGACAAACATCGTCAGCGTAATCTAGGTGTTTAAGGTAAGATGTCATAGTCCAACGAATTCCATAGTTGCCTTCCGTCAATGCTGCACGGAGTACATCGCTGATAACCACCAAAAACAATAGTGGTGACAGTATGCACCCTTGACGTACTCCACTTTGGACTTCAAAATCCTCCGACACCTTACCATTGTGCACGACGTGACACTTACCGCCCTCGTATGTAGCCTTGATAATAGCTATAAGTTTTTCTGGGATGCCTCTCCTGCGCAAGGCCAACCAGATAGCATCTCGATTCAATCTGTCGAAAGCTTTCTCGAAGTCGATAAACATTAAATGTAGCGGAGACCTATACTCAACGCATTGCTCGATAATGATCCGTAAGGTGTTTATGTGGTCAATGCAGGAGGATCCAGCGCGAAAGCCTGCCTGTTCGACATCGAGAGTTGAATCTAAATGTTCTTTAATTCGTTCTAGAATTATTTTAGCTATTATTTTAGCCACGGCTGGAAGAACGCATATACCTCTCCAGTTACCGCAATCCATCAAGTTTCCCTTCTTTGGAAGTTTAATGATCATCCCCCTTTTCCACTCCTGTGGAAATTGTTCACTATCCCAAGCTTTCCGTATTAGGGGATGCAGCAAATCTGCCGATGTATTTGGCGCCGCTTGAAATAGCTCGGCAGGGATGCCATCAATACCCACCGCCTTGTTCTTCTTGAGGGACTTGATTGCTGTTATTATCTCGGTTTTACTGGGAAGTGCGGTGCGAATTCGGGAATTTGTTACTTCGAACTGCTCATTCGAATTCGAGATCATACCGCCATCGTCTATGTGATTTAGCACTGTAGCAAAATGTTCTCTCCATCTAGTGAGCTGATCCTCATCCGAAATCAGAAGGTTACCGTCTAGACTCTTCACTGGATGTTGTTTGGAGTTTCGACCACCGATGAGCTCCTTAGTGATACTATACACAGTCCTACTGTCGCACCTACTCGCTGCTTCTTCAGCCCTTGAGGCCAGTGAGTTGATATATTGACGTTTGTCACGTCTCACACTACGCTGCACTTCTTTCTTCTTCGCACGGTATTGGGCTTCAAGCTCGGTTCTCTCTACTGCTGAGGCCGCTGCAATCCGAGCCTTGATTGCTGTACGCTCATCGATCCGTCTCCAGGTGTCTGTAGAAAGCCATGTGCGGTGGTGTTTCTGCTTTTTACCGACATACGTGCGTGCCCCAGTCGCAAAAGCATTTTTCACAGCACTCCAGCGGTCATCCATGTTCTCTATGCTGCTGATTGCTTCTGCTTCTAAGGCAAGATGGTCCCTGAACTGTTGGCGCACTTGGGGAACCTTGAGCCTGTCGATATTAAACCTGGTGATGTTAAGTAGGTTTGAGCGGTTGCTGTTGACGGATGCAGTACGAAGGCGTAAATGAGCTACCATAAGATGGTGATCTCGTTCTAGTCCGACGTCAGCTCCACGTCTGTTTCGGACGTCCAGGAGACAATTTCTAAAGCGGCGACTGATCGCAATGTGGTCGATCTGGTTGGATGTTCGTTGCCTATCAGTAGAGACCCAACTGATCTTATGGCAGGTGTTATGCTTAAACAGCGTACCTCCGATGACTAGGCGGTTGGTATTGCAGAAGTCCACAAACCGCTCACCATTGTCATTACGGTCTCCCACGCCGTGAACTCCCATCACGTGCTTAAGCATGGTGTTGTCGCTACCCACCTTGGCATTGAGATCTCCCATTACCATTACGATGTCCCCATTAGGCGTTTAGTTGTAGGCGGCACCTAAGTGGCTATAAAAATTATCCTTTTCATCCTCAGTCGCGTCTAGAGTCGGAGCATAACACTGTATGATGGTAATTTTTCTAACTCTACTCTGGAACCTAGCCGTCAATATCCGGTCACTATGGGGTTTCCAGGATATGAGGCTACTACGTGCTGCTGGAGTTAGCATGAGTCCTACGCCAGAACTCCGTGCACTTCCAGCTGGTTTACCAGAGTAGAGCATCACAGTGCTTTTTGTTGGGGAGATGTATTCCCCAGCATCGAACCATTTTATCTCGCTCAGCCCTAAGATGTCTATTTTATACCTTGCGAATTCGCGTTCTAATTGGAGGAATCTGGCGTTATAAGGCCCTTCCTTGAGTGAGTCTAGGAGGGTCTTAACGTTCCAGAATCCGATCGTTGTCCGTGTCCGATAGCCAAAGGTCGTCATCAAATTATCCGTCCGTATCCGAGGCGTTGGTTTTCGTTTCGGAGCAGTAAAAGTTTTTACGGTTGCGGCTCGCTGGGCCACAGACCAACCGACACTTATCCTGTTAGCAATTTCCGAAGAAATCCCCAGATGGCACCACGAGGAGGTGGGAGTAGGGCTTACTAACAGAGCTGCTAGGTTTTCGGCTGCAGTGGCTCTTTCTCGTTACTTAGCGGACCAACACCTATCGGGAGATGCTGCCCCTACGAGGCCTTTGTTAGTCGTTTGCCATCCAAAGAAAACAAATTACATATTGAAGACATTTTCTAAACCGTCTACACTCTAACATTTTTAAAATATTTAAGTTTTGATATATTTTTAACTAAAATTGTATTAAATAACGTAAGTTATTATGCACCTGTATAAAATGAGAATTAATTAATTTGCCATTCAAGCAAGTGGCTAAACTGTCATGCCTTCAAACAAATTAGTAACAAATTATTATTATTGTCGTTCTTATTATTGCTTAGTTAATGTAAATGGTTGGTTAAATAAAACTTACTTCTACTCCTACTACTTTTACCATTACCATTACTATTACTACTCTACTACTGCTACTACTACTACTACTACTACTACTACTACTACTACTACTACTACTACTACTACTACTACTGCTGCTACTACTACTACTACTACTACTACTGCTACTACTACTACTACTACTACTACTACTACTACTACTACTTCTACTACTACTACTACTACTAATACTACTACTCCTACTACTACTACTACTACTAATACTACTACTCCTACTACTACGACTACTACTTCTACTACTGCTACTACTACTACTACTATTACTTTACTACTACTACTACTACTACTACTACTACTACTACTACTACTACTACTACTACTACTACTACTACTACTACTACTACTACTACTACTACTACTACTACTACTACTACTACTACTACTACTACTACTACTACTACTACTACTACTACTACTACTACTACTACTACCACTACTATTACTACTATTTAGGTACTACCTGCATGACATGTCGGTCCTGCAGTCTATACCTAGGGAGTGCAGACGGGCAGTAGCTTATGTATACACTATGTGATCTTATGGTACCATATGAGTTAGTCCTAACACGTGGAATCAAAGAACTCTGAAGTAATACAGGTTCCAATCTCTGGCTAAGTTGAAATCGGATCCCAAGTATCTTATAATCACAGCAAAAAAGCAAAGCTGCTACAAGAGATTACATATGTATATAAGAAGGCGCATTCGTTATGAGAAATCAGATAATCAATAGTTATTGACTTTAAGTCTATAAGGGATCGCAAAGCTCTGTTCCACACCAGTGCCACGTTCCAAAATATCGACATAGCTTGTGCATACGCCCCTGTCGAAGAAGCAGCCAACTCTATCAAGGAAATTTATGAGCTCCTAGATGAAGCCTACTAAGATTTTCCGGAGTGTGATTTCAAGATCATACTCGAGGACTTTATTTAAAAATCGCTAAGAAAAAAACTAATTCGGTGGGTCCCAAATAATCGATTTGTAACGCTCTATTTCTTCGCCATAGAAATCGTACAACAACCTCTTACTTCATGTGGTCTATCCGCCAAGCAAATGGACATGTGCTAATCGATGGGAGACAGTACAGAGTAAACCCAAAAACAACGAAAGATGAGTTTCATTAAAACTAACATCGAACATTCGGTCGTATAAGCATAGAGCTGGAAAATCTGCAGTTGTGCGTGGTAAGGGTTAAAAATAAACACCTGAGCTACAATATAGCATTTGTTTACTGTCCGCCACCATGCTCACTAGAAAAAGATGACTACTTTCGTGTCTTCAATGACCTTGGTTCAAATTTCCTTATTGGTGGGGATTTGAACGCGAAGCACACCTTCTGGGGTTTAAGATGTACATCTTCTAAAGGAAATATTCTCTACGAAGTGGCATATGAATTCGGTTGTTGCTTTTACTCGACAGGAAAACCGACCTATTGGCCAACTGACTCACAAAAAATTCCCGATCTTACCGATTTTTTTTGTTACAAAAGGCATTTACGAGAAGTTTATTACAGTCAAAGAATGTTTTGATCTCTCTTCTGACCACTCGCCGGTAATTTTATTACTTGGAGAAGCGCTGATCAAGAAAAAAGGACCTCCGAGACTTACTAGCAATAGTTCAAGCTGGGAGGGCTTTAGAAATGATTGCGAAACAAATATCGCCTTAAATGAATCACTTAAACGCCTTGTGAACTAGAGGATGAAGTTGATCGTTTCGTGGAAGCAATTCAAAGAGCGGCTTGGAGAAACACTCCTTCTTGAAGCTATAAGATCAACCGCATCGAAAAGTATCCCAGAGAAGTCATTGAACTGGTGAGGGAGAAACGAAAAGCACGAAAGAAGTGGCAAATCACTCGTGCACCCCAGCATAAAACGGTCCTTAACCGACTATACAATCGCCTTAGAAATAATATTCGCAAATTTAAAAGCAAAAAGATAGCGTCCTGCCTTGAAAATCTCTCCGGTGAAAGAGAATCAAATTATTCGCTTTAGAAAGCGATAAAAGGCATCAGGAAACCTCAAATGCAAGCGCTACCAATTCAGAAAAACGATGGAAACTGGGCCAACAGCGACTAAGAAAAGGCAGAACTTTTTGCTTTGCACTTAGAAGAAACGTTTAAACCGTTCGATGACCCTTCGTTAACGCCAGACTCCCCAGTTACGACAACTGACCACTTAAAGTAAAAAAACGTTGCATTGATTGAACTTAGGGAAGTGATTAAAAATCTAAGGACGAAAAAAGCTCCAGGTTACGACTTGATAACGGCACAGGTAGTCAAGGAATTGCCGAATAAAGCTCTTATCAAACTGCTCTATTTGATCAACGCTTCATTCAGATTTTTCTACTAATCTACTTGTGGGCGCCGTGGCGTAAGTAGTTAGTGTGTCGTATCACTACGCATAAGGTTCGAAGTTCGAATCCCAGAAAACACCAAAGTCTTTTTTTTTCACGGTCCCACCTCTCGCGAGCGTCTGACAAACATCCGAGAGTATTGTTGTCACGAAAAAAGCTTCTCCAATCGCCGTTCGGATTCGGCATTAAACTGTAGGTCCCTTCCATTCCTGTGAAAAATATAACACACACAACATGAGTGGTTGCGAGAAGCTAGGCACTGGCACTTCAAAGAGCTGTTGCGCCAAATATTTGTATTTGTATTTGTAGATTTCTGAACGTTCCGAGACAATGGAAAGTCGCCGAGATTATAATGGTCCCGAAACCAGGCAAACCGCTAAATGAGAAGAAATCATATCGGCCTATTTCCCTATTGCCGGTTATCTCAAAAATATTTGAAAAACTTCTTTCCAAACGTCCACAGCCCGTAATCGACGAAAGACGTCTCATTCCTGCCCATCAGTTTGGATTTAGAATCAAACATTCTACAATTGACAAAGTCCACAAAATAACTGACGTGATTGAGAAAGCTCTTGAAGAAAAAAAAATTTGTTGTGGTGTATTTCTTGACGTCTCACAAGCTTTCGATAAGGTTTGGAACGAAGGCTTGGAGTATAAATTGCAACGACTACTGCCACGGCAACCCTTTCTAATCTTACTATCGTATCTCACCGAGAGACTCTTTCGTGTTAAGCACGGAAATGATTACTCTGACTTCAAGGAGATTGCGGCCGGAGTTCCACAAGGAAGTGTCCTTGGCCCGCTTCTATATGTACTCTACACGCGTGATATCCCGCAGGAAAGAAACTGCGTCGTCGCTACATTTGCGGACGATACGGCGATATTGACCACGGGCGAAACTATTGAAACAGCAACTGGAAAGCCGCAACATGCTATTAATAAAGTCCACGCTTGGCCGAATTCTTGGCGTATTGTGCTGAACGAAAGCAAATTTACTCACGTTAACTTTACTTATAAAAAAGTGGATAGATTACCTCTATATCTTAACTCGGCTCAAATACCGTACGCGAACGAAGCAAAATATCTAGGAATGACTCTGGACGTTAAGCTTAAATGGAAATCACACGTAAAAAACAAACGCGATGAGCCCGAAAACAAATACCGACAAATGTACTGGCTACTCGGAAAACATTCGAAGTTGAGCCTACATAACAAACTGGTTATCTATAAGCAAGTGCTAAAGCCTGTGTGGACGTATGGTATACAAATATGGGGTTGTACCAAGAAAAGCAATAGAAACATCATACAAACTTTTGAAAATAAAGTTCTTAGAACGATCGTCAACGCACCGTGGTATGTACGTAACGAAGATATTCATCGAGATCTGAGAATTCCCAGCGTCGTCGAAGAGACAACAAAATTTGCGCGTAAACACAAGGATCGTGTTCACGGCCATTGTAACCGTGCCGTCATTCAACTACTTGACGCGAATAATTCAATTCGTCATTTGCAAAGGACAAAACCTTTTGACCTCGCGTCGTAGTATATACCGGTCGCGAAAAAAGCAGGAACTTTCATCGGAATTTAACCTTGTTAAAGTGCTACATTTCTTTTAACTTTATAAGTACGAACATCTTTTTTTTTCGAAAAATCACGTGTCTCGTAAGCGAAAATAAAACTGCGAACCCCACAGGCAGATCAGTAGAATTGCGGTGAAGTGGGAGGGTTATAATCAGTGTGCAACCGAAATATCGAGATTCACCCTTCTTCTCGCAATACGGGAGCAGTAGAAATTCCTTATCCACATTTGAAGCAACCCATTAAGGCCGTTCTAGATGCTGTTATTATCCGAATTGGCAATATCTGTAAGTTCCTTAAGGAAATATTCTCTAAGAGTTTGTTTTCTTGCTGAGAATAGTGCTGGGCAGCCAAATAACAAGTGAAAGGGTGATTCTTCTTCTTCTTCATCCATACAGCTACGATAGAAGTCATTGACCAGAATTCCAACCCCCATGGCGTGCCTGCTTAATGCACAATGACCAGTTAGTAACCCAGCTAGGGTACCTATGTGTTGTCTGCTGAATAGTGGCAGTCTTTTTGTTTCCCTTTGCTTAGATTACACAATTTAGTTTATAGATACCATATAAAGTACGTACGAGTATGTAAATAAGTTTTTATAAGGAGTCAAGAAACGTCAAAATTTCCTAAACTTTGTTGCGAATTATTTGTAAGTACTATTTCCCTAAGTGTCTTCTAAAAAAAAGATTACAGTACATATTTCTTGTTTTGCGAAGTAAGCGCGTTTATGATATAAACAACTTTAATAATATTCATTTTCATAAATATTGCTACATCAATTCTGCTGAGAGCTTTAGGTTCACCTATTTCTTGACCAAAATCAGGTTGGTTAATCTCTTATATTCAGTGCTAAAACTAAGTATCTAAATTCAAATCCAGCAATATATTCGCTTGCAGAAGCCACCAATAATTACCTGAAACATAAATATTTATTCTCTTAATTCCAATTTACACTTATGGCTCGCATTCCAATAGTTTAATAGTTCCACTTATAAAAATCATTTAGATGGTGCTATTGATAAACAATCGTTATTATAACTATCTATTAATGAATTCAACCAGATCATCATAGCCATCTGAAGTGCATTACAAGTTCTCAGATTACTAATGCTAATTAAATTACCATGAAGCAGAAGGGTTCCTGTTTAGATTTCCTTTTAAATTAATATCAAACGATAGCTGTAAGAAGTATATTTAATGGTCGTCTGTCGCAAGGCTTATGAAATCAGAATGAGATGCGAAACAGTGTTGCACATTGATTTCCTTCAATCACACAATTTAAATTTAAATGAAGCGAATAACAAGAACGGTGGACGATTTGTATTATAGATACATTCGACGGTCATGCATTTGTTGGGTTATTCAACAGCAGCATCCATTCTGAGCTGGATTATGTGACATCGCCAGGCACTTTAGCAGAAGTTATTGGTGCGACTTTTATGCGTGATAAATAACGAAATCATGGTCGTGCACTTGATGCATTACATGCAAGCAATTGTAGACTGTGGCTGGTGCTGCCTTGTGTGAATAGAATGGTATCGAGCATTTTATTTGCGTAACATCAATGCACGTTTAGCACCATCATCATCGGATTGTGCATCATCAGAAGCGGCTGCAACAGCTCTGTGTTGGTGCTGCTGCTCTTCTTTGTGGCCTTTTGCTACTTCGTCTTTTATTGCAAATGTTATGGATCAAACAGGGTTGAGATGGATGGTTGTGAACTTCTGCAATCAAGAGTTAAAATGCGACGATGAAGATGATTTTTAAGTGATTTCATGCTGAACGCTTAAGTCGTTGTCTCGTTGTGTCTGGCAGTGAATTGTGGAACGTAATTGCAGGGAATTGCTTCGAGTTTGAATAGAAGGAGATCTATGGATGTGTATTAAATGTTTTTTCTTTCCTTGTATGGAAATTTACTGCACTTGGGATGGGAAATATGCAATCTGAGAAAAATCGAGCACGGCTTGTGTAGAACTGGATTGATTAACACCTTGTATTTTTTTGTTTGATTTTTTTTCCTTTGGTTGAAGGTCTTTCGATCGCAGGCAAATGGTTTTCGGGTTCTTGAACCATATCTGGAAGACGCTCTATTCCTCTATTCCTACCAAAAGAGGAGCAGTGTTGCCTATGCCTGAAAGAGGAAGAAACTTTAGAGTAATTTAACCGTGTAGAGAAAAACTTACTTGATGCTGGCTATGAAGAGAAAGACGCTACTAATGTGGCGCGCATCCGAAAAAGTATTTGCGATCATTCCAACCCTTTGGAACTTCCAAATACCAAGCAAGTAAATATACGAGTAGTAATTCCCAAAGGTTTAATCCAAATATCCTATCCTTTATTAACAGATTCAGTAGTTATTTCAGACTAAACGAAGAATTTTTGTACGTTTTGAATGAAGTTAAGGATTTATTTAGAACTACTGTGCGCTCTTTGTCAATACCACCGATCTTGGAACTGGCTTCTGCTCTTTTTTTTCAAGTTTTGTTTATAACCTTCAAGCTGTAAAAATACGGCACTGAGAATATGGAAAAACTACTTCTGCAGACTGTATAACGGCGACGAAGACCAACATCCCGCTGTCAGGCAGAATGATGATTCAACTTATACGATGACAATCAAAATTTTCGTCCACCTGACCAAAACGAAGTGAGGATAGCAATATCCAAGCTAAAATCCAACAAGGCTGTTGAACCTGACGGCTTACCGGCCGAACTTTTTAAGGCAGCTGGTGATGAATTGGTAGAGTGCATACACCTAATTTCTATGATTTTGTCAGACGAGTGCATGCCTGATGAATGGAATCTCAACATCACATATAAGACCTTTTCTGCGGGATTGTGTGAACGCCTGAAACCTATTATCAACAGCCTGATTAGACCCTATCAGTGCGGTTTCAAGCCAGGTAAGTCCACAATCGATCAAATCTCCACACTTCGGCAGATCCTGGACAAAACCCAAGAAGTCCAAATCGATAGTCACCACCTCTTTATCGACTTCAAGGCCGCCTATGACAGCATCTATAGAGAAGAGCTTTATAGAGCCATGTCTAGTTTTAATATCCCTGCCAAACTTGTTCGCCTGTGCAGGATGATGATGGAGATCGCTCGCTGCTCGATTAAGTTCCGTAATGACCTCACCGAGACCTGTGATGTCAAAAAAGTATTTAGACAAGGTGACACGCTGTCATGTGCCTTCTTTAATATTGTACTTGAATGAATTGTGGCAAAATCGCATCATTACCCCCCGTGGTGCCCGTTGGATAGCTTTCTGATAGTGAACTAACGATGAGCGTATGCTGAGTCTGACGATATATGTGCAGGTGAACACTCAGACCTGCGTAAGCACATATGGGTGAACTTCAGCGCGCATATGTTTAACCGGACGAGGCATCTCTTGTTGACCTGATTGGCTGAAATATGCATCTCAGAAGTCTAGCAAGAGCTCCTCAGAAGGAGGACGTGCGCGGATGAATTCTCTCGATGGAATCAACGGTGACGTCTACAGACCAGAGGATACCTTACCGGAGCTACTTCGACATATTTGGAGCTGAGGTCTGTAAGGATTTTCAATACTACGTCAGGGTATTGAAAAAGAGATGGTGGCGGATGAACCCTTAATGGGCCAACGGCAGCGCTCATATCCCCGAAGTGGGTTACTGACATCGGTGTATCCGGCCCCTCGTCCTAGGGCTTGCAAAATAAGGATCTGGTCCTCCAGGTTTGGGGTTGTGCCGTCGGGTTAACTTCCCTACCACGTAATAAACCTTCGGTTACGAAGCAACTAACAGCCTCGGATACGGATGATTCTACTGTTGACGACCCAAGCAAACGTAAAAAGTATCTTGGTGTCTTCACGTGGAATGTTAGGTCCCTCTACAAACCACGTGCAGCCGGACAACTTGCGGAGGCCCTAGATTGTCTCAAAGCAGAAATTACCGCCATCCAAGTAGTGCGATGGGATGGGCCGGGCAAAAGGAGTATGAAAAACAGCGACATCTACTACGGCGATTGCTACAGACAGGAAGGACAGCGTCTGTCGGGTGCGGATTTGTCATTGGTGACAGACTTAGGCAAGAAGTATTGAGTTTCCGGCATGTGAACGAGAGCCTTATGACTATCCGTATCAAGGCTAAATTTGCCAACATTATTTCATTTCATTTCATTTATTCAACGTTTCAACAACACTTACAATAGACTTTTACAATCTTTAAGGCATAAATGTTGACATTTCATTACATTATTTTAAAATTAGAATTGAGATGACATGACAAAATTAGAATTATTTGAAAACTTCATGTTAAATTCTGCGGTTAAAGTAAATTCAATAGAAAAGTAAGACAATTTATAATCTTAGATAGTATTATTTTGTATCTGCAATTTATGTGCATGTAATATGCCGAAAGAGAGTATCGCAAAAATTATTCGCATCGTGGAGTCTTCTTACGCTAAGAGGAAGTGCGTTCCAAAGGCGAATGGCATGAATAAAGAATTGGCGTTCCGAGACCTGATATGTTACGCGAGGTGGAACCAACGTCAAAGAGCGTTGTGATTGTGCGAATTTTAATTTTTCGTATAAGTATTGAGGCTGTTTGGTGGTTATGACTTTGTGTAAATACTTGATTGTGCAAAAGTCAAGGTACTTTTCTAATGTACAACCAAGTATCTTCTTAGCACGGGCGGAAACATGGTCATATTTTCTTAACCCAAAAACATAACGTGTTATATTATTAAATGCAACTTGTAATTTGCGTGTTATGATAGTGTTATTGCAGCAGAAAATTTGACAGCTGTATGTAATTAGCGGCACGAGTAGAGTTCGTGCCAAAATTAGTCTTGTACTTGTCGGCGTGAAGTTTTGCGATAAAGATAGATTTCGGAGACATCCATAGATTTTGCCAATTAACGTCAAAATATGGTTATCCCAGCACAGCGTTTTACTGAACCAAACACCCAGATTTTTGGCTTTGTGGACGAATCCAATTTGAGCATTTCCAAGATAAATGGGGGGTAACAAATTTGGATCATGACCATTTCTACTGATTACAAGGCATTTGGATTTATCTGGATTTATACTTAAAAAATTGTCCTTGGACCAAGTAAGGATATTCTTGAGATCCTCATTGTGTTTAAAAGCAGCATCATTGATAAGACCAGGCGCACTACTTATGTACAGTTGGACATCGTCGGCATACATATGCACAGCAGAGTTATGAACAACGTTTGGGAGGTCATTAATAAATATTGTGAAAAGCAGTGGGCCCAATATGGATCCTTGAGGGACACCTGTGAAACTCGCTAAGAACTCGGATTGAATACCGTTTACGAAAACTGCTTGTACGCGACCTGTGAGATAGGACAAAATTAATTTTCCAGCGGACGAGGAAAAAGCAAACAAATTTTGAAGTTTTGCGACAAGAAGTCTATGGTCAACCGTGTCAAAAGCCTTTGAAAAGTCCAGCAAAGTAAGAAAAGTACAGTAGTTTTTATCAGTTGCTGCCCTTATATCTTCGGTTACTTTAAGCAATGCTGAAGTACAACTGTGATGCTGCCGAAAACCGGACTGGTACATGCAAAGTAGGTTGTTTTGTCGAAGATAAGCAGACAGCTGATAGTGAACAGTTTTTGCTAAGACTTTGGATAAATATGGAAGTATTGCGATGGGTCGGTATTCTGCTGGGGCTCTATGTGTTGCTTTCTTTTTAAGAATTGGGATAATCTTTGCAGCTTTCCAGGACTTTGGGAAATTGGATGTTGTTATGATTGTGTTGAAAAGATAAGTTAATGCTGGAAGGACGTACGGTAGAATCATTTTTATAAAATAGGGGTGGATCCCGTCAACACCAATGGCTTTCGATTTTATTTTGAGGACAGCTCTAACAATATCCGTTTGCTCAACTCTGGAAAATTCAAAGGAACCGCTTGGTGCGATTACAGGAGATATACCAGTGTTTGTCGATTGAATTTTGATGAAATCACGATTTAGCTGGTTTGGATCAACATTATCAACTCCTGAATCAATTTTACCACAAATGCCTTGCTGACGTAAGTTCTTCCATAATATCTTGCTGGGAAGTTTATAGTTGAGATTTTCACTGTAAAAAATACGCTTGGCTTGCTTTATTTTTGAACATACAAGATTTCTTAATGCTTTATAAGACATTAGCCTAATATGCGTTCACGCCCCTTATGAGGAGAAGGACGACGCGACAAAGGCTGACTTCTACCAGCTCTTGGACAAGACATATGAGCAATGCCCTAGCCACGATGTTAAAATTATCCTAGGCGACTTTAACGCAAAGCTAGGAAGAGAGGACGTCTTCGGTAGCGTTGTCAGAAAGCACAGCCTGCACGACATCACATCCGACAACGGACTCAGGCTAATCGACTTTGCAGCGGGGCGAAACTTTGTCGTAGCTAGTACGCGGTTCCCACGTCTCGACATTCACAAAGGAGCATGGCTCTCCATTGATCGAAAAACTGTCAACCAAATCGATCACATTGCGATCGACGCAAGGCACTCTTCCAGTATTCTGGGTGTCCGGATTTTCCGAGGAGCCAACGTGGACTCGGATCACTACCTAGTTGTAGCCAAGGTACGGATGCGGATATCCACAACGGAGCGAAATCAAAGAAATACTGTGAGGAAATTTGACGTCGGGCGGCTACAATCGCAAGAGACCGCCAGAACCTTTTGCCGATCGTGTTTCTTCTAATCTCAATCTAAGTCCTATGCCGCCAGCACCAAATGGGGAAGACCAGTGGCAGCGTTGCCAACAAGCCATCAGCGATGCCGCCTCTGATGTACTGGGTCTCTCTCGGCCACCACAACGAAACCCCTGGTTTGATGAGGAATGCCGGCAAGCACATGCAGCAAAACAAGAGGCGTACAAAGCGGCGCTGCATAGAATGACTAGAGCTGCTTACGAGTTCTACGTGCGCAGGAGAAAAGAGGAACATCGACTTCTCAGAAAGAAGAAAAAAGAGCATCAGAAGCGCTCGATCGAGGAGATTGAGAGACTTCATTGCAGGAATAATGTTCGAAAATTTTACCAAAGGGTAAAAAGAACATGCTAGGGTTTCAAAGCCAGAACAGAAGCCTGCAGGGACGAAAATGGCAACATAGTAGTAGAATCGCAGTCGGTGCTGAGGATATGGAAGAAACACTTCTGCAGACTGTTAAACGGCGATGATGACCAAGCAGGCAGAATGAGCCATTCAACAGTGACGATGGCAGTCAAGATTCCCGTCAACCCGATCAGAATTAAGTGAGGATAGCGATATCTAAACTCAAATTTAACAAATCTGCTGGAGCCGACGGCCTTGCCGCTGAACTTTTCAAGGCAGGAGGAGATGAGTTGGTAAGGAGCATGCACCAGCTCATCTGTAAAATCTGGTCGGACGAAAGTATGCCCGATGAATGGAACCTCAGCATCATTTGCCCGATCCTGAAGAAAGGAGACCCTCTGAACTGCGCCAATTACAGAGGTATAAGTCTCCTCAACATCGCATATGAGATCCTGTCTGCCGCATTATGCGAACGCCTAAAACCGATCGTCAACAACCTGACAGATCCTTATCAGTGCGGTTTCAGGCCTGGAAAGTCCACCATTGACCAAACAATCACTACGGCAGATCTTGGAAAAAACCAATGAATATAAAATCGATACGCACCACCTTTTCATCGATTTCAAAGTTGCCTATGATAGCGTGCATAGAGACGAGGTATACAGAGCCATGTCTAGTCTTGGCATCCCTGCCAAGGTCGTCCGTTTGTGCAGAATGACTATGGAGAACTCTCGCTGCTCCATCAAAGTCGGTAAGAACATCACCGAACCATTCGATGTCAGGAAAGGTCTTAGACAATGTGACGAGCTATCATGCGATCTCTTTAACAGAGTACTTGAAAGAATTGTACGAAACTCAGAAGCCAATACCGGAGGTACAATTTTTACAAGTCTGTACAACTACTCGCTTATGCCGATGACATTGACATAAACGGAAGAACTCAACGGGCCGTCAATGGGGCATTTACAATATAGAGATCGAGGCAGCAAAGATGGGTCTAGCGGTCAATGAAAGCAAAACAAAATATATGCTGTCTACAAAAAAGGACACCCAACATCGGCGTCTTGGACAGAACGCCACGATAGACAGATATAATTTTGAGGTAGTAAAGGATGTTGTCTACCTAGGCTCTATGGTTAACTCCGCAAATGACATGTGTGGAGAGATCACAAGAAGAATTACTCTTGCCAATCATTGTTTCTATGGGCTAAAACGGCAATTGAGTAGCAAAGCCCTATTTCGAATTACTAAGGTAACTCTCTATAAGAAACTAATCATCCCAGTCCTACTATATGGCGCAGAGGCATGGGCTTTGACAAAACCGGATGAGGATGCCATTGGTTATTTCGAGAGAAAAGTTCTTCGAGCGATCTTTGGTCCCGTCTGCATAGACGGTGAGTGGGGGAGAAGGTCCAATACCGAACTATACGGCCTGTACAAGGACATCGGCTTAGCCAGAAGAGTTCACATACAGCGTCTAAGATGGCTGGGTCATTTAGAGCGGATGGAGCCCAACGTTCCCGCTAAGAAAGTCTTCGAATCCACCCCGGATGGACGGCGCAGTAGGGGACGGCCTCGCGGTAGGTGGCGCAAACAAGTGGAGGGGGACCTCAACCAACTTGACGTGCGCAACTGGAGGCAGCTGGCTCGTAACCGCGCTGGCTAGAGAGGTTGGTGGGTTGAGGCCCAGTAAGTAAGTAAGTGAACGAATTGTGCGAAACTCACAAGCCAACACCAGAGGCACAATCTATCACACGTCTGAACAACTGCTTGCATACGCCGACGATATTGACATTATTGCAAGGACTCTGTCACCGGTGCGTTTGCAAGCATTGAGGCAGAAGCGGCCAACAAAGTTTTAGCGATAAACAAGGGCAAAACCAAGTATATGCTGTCAACAAGAAGAGACAATCAACACCGACGAATTGGACGGAACGTCACAGTGGGCAGCTATAACTTCGAGGTTGTAAGGGACAACAACAGCGCAGAAATCAAGGGAAGAATAACTCTTGCCAATCGCAGTTTTTTTGGGCTTATAAGACAATTCAACATTAAAGCCCTATCTCAAACAGCTAAGGAAACTCTGTATAAGACTCTGATTATCCCAGTCCTGCTTTAAACAGAAAAAAAAGATGGATGAAAATATACTTGGTCGCTACGAGAGAAAAATTCTTCGTAAGATATTCGGTCCCGTTTGCGTTGACTGGTTTTGGAGGAAAAGATTTAATCACGAACTATACGATCTGTACAGCGACATCGAACTAGTAAAAAAAACTGCGTATTTGACGTTTGAGATGGCTAGGACATGTAGAGGGAATGGACACCAACGCTCCGGCCCGCAGGGTCTTCTAATCTAACCCGGGGGACGACGCAGTAGAGGACCTCCTCGCCGTACTGTAGCACCACCTAGGTAAGTAGGAAAGCTGCAATAATGCTGTTGAATTATTTCCATTTTTATTTATTTGTACTTCTCCATTTTTTTTTAACAGAACCTACTCTCTTTTTCCCAAACAACCAACAATAACTGCAAAATCAAAGTTGTGTGGTTTTGACAGTTCATGCAATAGACAATTGAGTTGGGTATCCTAATACAATACTACCTCGATAATGTGAACTTCGTTATTGTGAATTTCCTGATAATGTGAACTCACAAATCTATACATTACTATCTCTATAATAAACTTTGAAATTTTCTCACCTGCATAATGTGAAGTTATCCTCAATATTTCGCATTATTCTTTTGTTATTCTATTGATATTTGCAGTTATTTGTCTAGACATGTTATTCCATGTTTTACCACCTGTTATTTATTGGGGGAAGAACCATTTTCATCTTATATGGGCACTCGAACTTACATAGCCCTGCTCTGAACCAGGTTCTGTTGAATATCATCTTATGCTTTAATGCGCTTTCCGTTCTGTAGAAGGTGAGCTTGAGGGTTAACCCTGCGAAATTTTATGTATACGTATATTGAAACATTAAAAAAAATAAATAAATAAATAAATATTTGGCGCAACAGCTCTTCAAGTGCATGGGCCTAGATTCTTGCAACCACTCATGTTGTGTGCGTTATATTTCTTCACACAATTGGAGGGGACCTACAGTTTTGTGCCGTACTCTCGGATGTTGGTCAGACGCTCGCGAGAGGTGGGACCGTGAAAAAACTTGTTGGTGTTTTCTGGGATTCGAACATGGAACCTCACGCGCAGTGATCCGACACACTATCTACTTGCGCCACGAAGCCCACATATATTGAAACATTACAATGTTTATTTTAAATTCTATTAGTTTTGGGTTGATGCTGGTGAGAGCTGTATGCTATTTGGTGGGTACGTTACGTCGTTACATATGCCTGCAGTAATGCCAGAATTGATCTTTCAAGCTTGAGTTTTAGGATCGCAACCCTCACTCTTAATGGTATCCACTTCAATACTCTTTTCTTTTTTTTTTATGGTTGCGCCAAAGGGTGTGTAATCTTCTAAAGATACCAGTAGCCCGAGCTACTGGCATGCACGATTCGCAAACCTGAATACTCGATGCTAGGAATACGCCTACGTACTAAACCACACCCTGCACACTTCAATCACTCTCCCCGCGGGACTACCGTTAGGTATGACTTCGCGGGGCTGGTTAGCTATTTATGCTCTTCATTCGCTGTCTTTCGCTCCTTGTTCCAAAAGTGTTGCCGGTTGGACTTGGTTGCTCTTTCTGACTCTTTCCAGCCGCCTAAGTTCCTGCACGATTATCGCTGCAACTTGTTTCACCGCGTCCCATATTGCATTCGATGCTATCATATGGTGCACAATGTTTTTGGGGGTTGGTATTTCTCCAATTTGTTCCTCCAGTTCTCTGTGCTCTCTATGAAAACGTGGGCACTGAAAAAATACGTGCTGAGCGTCTTCTGTGGCCTCTCCGCAATTTGGACAGTTGGGAGATTCATCGAGCCCAAACCTGTTGAGATACGCTCGAAAGCAGCCATGTCCGGTTAGGAACTGGGTAAGATAGAAATCTACCTCTCCGTGTTTCCGGTCCATCCATTTTTGGATATCCGGTATAAGTCGATGGGTCCATCTTCCCTTTGAGGACTGGTTCCATCGCTCCTGCCATGCTCTAATGCTTCGCTGTCTTTCTTCCAGTTTGATATTTTTGACTGACGCTTGAGGTTCCTGAATTTTGTCATCGTAGGTCCTTTGTAGCTCGATAGCCAAGATATCCGCTGGTAGAATTCCCGCGATGACACATACTGCCTCGTCTGACACCGTACGGAAGGCACAGCATACTCTCAGCGCACATAGTCTGTTGACAGAGTTTATCCTTCTTGCCACTTCAATACTCTGTTTGACAACCTAGGACTTGTGAGTATTCCCATTCCCGTGAGTATCTCCTCTACTTTGTTGAAGAGACGCCAACTATATCCAGTAGACTTTCAACAGCCTCCCAAACAAGCCCAAGGTTGTCCCTTTTTTTTGCGTTGAAAAGTGGGAATCTAATAGTGTGGGATTTCTACCCACTTAACCCACCTCCCCTGCTACCCCTTGTCCTCGCGGCATTGCCGTCAAGCATTTTGAGCGACGAAACGTTCCATGTGCCTATCCTCAGTCGATGCCGTTGCCAAAAATCAGAGAATTCATCTGTGCCTCTATCGGTACATAGTGCGCTCACCCTTTGACTCCCGCAATGGTTCGCGACACAAATTGGCTTAACGACTTTAACTTATTGCCACAGATATTTTGGTGACTATTTATCAAATTAAGTTTCTAAGCTTACTTTTCATTTTCATATAAAATTATGAAAATCGGAGAGAAATGTGGGTACGGTGGGCGGTGGGGGAGGCGGGCTAGATAGAGGTTAAAGGTTATACCCTTAAATTATCCTCTTTACACATTTAGTTCAAGATTATCTTAGCGGATTTAAATTTAGTAATGCTTATAAGTTTGGTCCAACATACAAGTAGTATCGTTAGACTAGAGGTAATATATAATTCGCATAATCTTAACAGTGTTATGTCGCCTTTGACATATCTCAAATACGTTGAGGTAAACTTTGCAAGTTCGGATAGGAGTTACAAATAATCACCTCAGAAATGACCCAAGCATATTGAAGTAGATGTAAAGTACGAGTATATGAGATGTGTTAAAAGAATTCCATGCATCTTTCTACGACGCCTATCTGAAGAATAACTTTATGGATTTTGATGAAATTTTGGTGTTTAGTTTAATCTATATATATAAAAATAAGTGGCAAAATGCGTATGTGTCCCTCTACCGCCCGTAATTTTCAACCACTTTAGTTTTTTTTTTAATGTATATATAATAACTACGTTACAAAGGTGATAAGCAAAAAAAAATAAAAAATTACAAAAAAAAAAACTTAGACATTTGTGTGCGCGATACCGTTGTGGTACATACATACTGGCGGGGTTTAGGCTAGTTTAATATATTTTAAAGACTCTTGGAATTAGAGTAGGACGTGGTGGAGTTGAGCGATAGAGCAATCATTCAAAAAATTGCTTTAAGTACGAGAACTTATATTTCTTTACCGAATTTGGGTCATTGTCATCTTATACGTATAAGATATTACACATGAATGAGAACATAAAGGCCTTAAATAATTAAAGTCCTATCACCATCTTGTGCAGGTACAAGTAAATGGTATAACATGTTTACCAATATGCTACGCAGGTATCTCAGTTGTGTATTTTGTCATTTGGGCGGCTATTCATAATTAAATTAGCATACACGTCCTTACGCACATTCATGCATACTCGTCGATGTATATTCAATTAGTGTTTGAATTCAATGATAGTCGGGCAAGGATGGAATTAATTTATCTATTTTTTTTATTGAGACTGATGAAATACAATCATACATATTTGTTTTCAAAACTAGGCAGGGGATTTATTGGAAACATTCATACTTGTTTCGTATTTTTCACTCCCATTTAAAGGGAGACTTTTATCACCCTAACCTGGAAATAAATAAAAAGAATTAAGTATTTTTCAAAAATGTATAATCATATTGTTTATGATTCTTAACATGTCAAAAAAATACTATGGGCGTCACTAACTTCAAAATAATTACTTGTCTGTTAGCAACGTCTTAAAACAGGTATTCACTGAATGTTCTGATAGAGCGCGTGGCTTAAATAAAGATTGAATAGATTTAAATACTTTTAAGTGACGTGCATCTTTGCATAGGATTTTGATAATATCCCGCAGTAATAATAACATCAAAAGTCTTCGCGAAGTCTGCTTGTATTAAAAGTTTATTTGTTTGCCTTTTTCATATCACAAATGTACTTCACTTATTTTCAATCAAATCTGTCCTCATTAATAAAATACATACATATTGTAGATAATGTATCTGTACTCAAAGTATTGATTGAAATCAATTTCGGTGAAAACACTTTATTGTGTGAAGCTCCAAAAGGCGATCACCATTTTGTGTCCAATTTACAATTTTATTTCTTATGAAATACTGAAATTTGTTTATCTACTATACAGCCAACAACTTAAAAAAAAAAAACTCTTGAAACTAAACTTTTATATTGTGTTCATACAATTAAGACACATAAATAACACCATATATGTAGTTTGAAGCAAAATAACTATAAACTGTATAACGGCGACGAAGACCAACATCCTGCTATCACGCAGAAGAAACCATTCAACATAGACGATGATAGTCGAAATTTCCGTCTACCTGACAAAAACGAAGTGAGGATAGCAATATCCAAGACGGCTTACCGGCCGAACTTTTCAAGGCAGCTGGGGATGAATTGGTAGAGTGCATACACCAACTCATTTCTAAGATTTCAGACGAGTGCATACCTGATGAATGAAATCTCAGCATCGTTTGCCCGATCCACAAGAAAGGAGACCCCCTCAACTGCGCCAATTATAGAGGCACCAGTCTCCTCAACATCGCATACAAGATCTTTTCTGCGATATTGTGTGAATGCCTGAAACCTTTTATGAACAGCCTGATTAGACCCTATCAGTGCGGTTTCAGGCCAGGAAAGTCCACCATCGATCAAATCTTCACACTTCGGCAGATCCTGGAGAAAACTCAAGAATTCCAAATCGATACTCACCACATCTTTATCGATTTCAAGGCCGCCTATGACAGCATCTATAGAGAAGAGCTTTATAGAACCATGTCTAGTTTTGACATCCCTGCCAAACTTGTCCGTCTGTGCAGGCTGACGATGGAGAACGCTCGCTGCTCCATCAAGGTCGGTAATTACCTCACCGAGAACTTTGATGTCAAAAAAGTATTTAGACAAGGTGACGCGCTGTCGCCCTCACGAGGAGAAGGACGACGCGACAAAGGCTGACTTCTACCAGCTCTTGGACAAGACGTATGAGCAATGCCCTAGCCACGACGTTAAAATTATCCTAGGCGACTTTAACGCAAAGCTAGGAAGAGAGGAAGCCTTTAGTAGCGTGGTCGGAAAGCACAGCCTGCACGACAACACTTCCGGCAACGCACTCAGGCTAATCGACTTTGCGGCGGGGCGAAACTTTGTTGTAGCTAGTACGCGGTTCCCACGTCTCGATATTCACAAAGGAACATGGCTCTCCTTTGATCGAAAAATCTACAACCAAATCGATCACATTGCGATCGACGCAAGGCACTCTTCCAGTATTCTGGGTGTCCGGACTTTCCGAGGAGCCAACGTGGACTCGGATCACTACCTAGTTGTAGCCAAGGTACGGATGCGGATATCCACAACGGAGCGAAATCAACGAAATGATGTGAGGAAATTTGACGTCAAAAAGCTACAATCGCAAGAGACCGCCAGAACCTTTGCCGATCGTGTTTCTTCTAATCTCAATCTTACTCCTATGCCGCCAGCAGCAAATGCGGAAGACCAGTGGTAGCGTTGCCAAAAAGCCATCAGAGATGCCGCCTCTGATGTACTGGGTTTCTCTCGCCCACCACAACGAAACCCCTGGTTTGATGAGGAATGCCGGCAAGCACATGCAGCAAAACAAGAGGCGTACAAGGCGGCGCTGCATAGAAGGACTAGAGCCGCTTACGAGTTCTACGTGCGCAGGAGAAAAGAGGAACATCGACTTCTCAGAAAGAAGAAAAGAGCATGAGAAGCGCTCGATCGAGGAGATTGAGAGACTTCATTGCAGGAATAATGTTCGAAAATGTTACCAAAGGGTAAAAAGAACATGCCAGGGTTTCAAAGCCAGAACAGAAGCCTGCAGGGACGAAAATGGCAACATAGTAGTAGAATCGCAGTCGGTGCTGAGGATATGGAAGGAACACTTCTGCAGACTGTTAAACGGCGATGATGATCAATATTCCGCTGTCAGGCAGAATGCGCCATTCAACAGTGACGATGGCAGTCAAAATTCCCGTCAACCCGATCATAATGAACTGAGGATAGCGATATCTAAACTCAAATCCAACAAAGCTGCTGGAGCCGACGGCCTTGCCGCTGAACTTTTCAAGGCAGGAGGAGATGAGTTGGTAAGGAGCATGCACCAGCTCATCTGTAAAATCTGGTCGGACGAAAGTATGCCCGATGAATGGAACCTCAGCATCATTTGCCCGATCCTGAAGAAAGGAGACCCTCTGAACTGCGCCAACTACAGAGGTATAAGTCTCCTAAATATCGCATATGAGATCCTCTCTGCCGTACTATGTGAACGCCTAAAACCGATCGTCAACAACCTGATAGGTCCTTATCAGTGCGGTTTCAGGCCGGGAAAGTCCACCATTGACCAAATATTCACACCACGGCAGATCTTGGAAAAAACCCATGAATATAAAATCGATACGCACCACCTTTTA
This sequence comes from Brachypalpus laphriformis, assembly GCA_945910035.1. Taxonomy (NCBI): domain Eukaryota; kingdom Metazoa; phylum Arthropoda; class Insecta; order Diptera; family Syrphidae; genus Brachypalpus; species Brachypalpus laphriformis. The sequence goes on from OX246756.1 coordinate 138,474,561, forward strand.
ATCCATTTCAAAGTTGCCTATGATAGCGTGTATAGAGACGAGTTATACAGAGCCATGTCTAGTCTTGGCATCCCTGCCAAGGTCGTCCGGTTGTGCAGAATGATGATGGAGAACTCTCGCTGCTCCATCAAAGTCGGTAAGAACATCACCGAACCGTTCGATGTCAGGAAAGGTCTTAGACAAGGCGATCTCTTTAACATAGTACTTGAGAGAATTGTACGAAACTCACAAGCCAACCCCGGAGATACAATCTTCTTCAAGTCTGTACAACTACTCGCTTATGCCGATGACATTGATATAATCGGAAGAACTCAGCGGGCCGTCAATGGGGCATTTACGAGTATTGAGATCGAGGCAGCAAAGATGGGTCTAGCGGTCAATGAAAGCAAAACAAAATATATGCTGTCTACAAAAAAGGACACCCAACATCGGCGTCTTGGACAGAACGGCACAATAGACAGATATAATTTTGAGGTAGTAAAGGATGTTGTCTACCTAGGCTCTATGGTGAACTCCGCAAATGACATGAGTGGAGAGATCACACGGAGAATTACTCTTGCCAATCGTTGTTTCTATGGGCTAAAACGGCAATTGAGTAGCAAAGCCCTATCTCGAACTACTAAGGTAACTCTTTATAAGACATTAATCATCCCAATCCTGCTGTATGGCGCAGAGGCATGGGCTTTGAAAAAAACGGATGAGGATGCCCTTGGTTATTTCGAGAGAAAAGTTCTTCGAGCGATCTTTGGTCCCGTCTGCATAGACGGTGAGTGGAGGAGAAGGTACAATGCCGAACTATACGGCCTGTACAAGGACATCGACTTAGCCAGAAGAGTTCACATACAGCGACTAAGATGGCTGGGTCATTTAGAGCGGATGGAGCCCAACCTTCCCGCTAAGAAAGTCTTCGAATCCGCCCCGGACGGACGGCGCAGTAGAGGACGACCTCGCCGTAGGTGGTGCAAACAAGTGGAGGGGGACCTCAACCAACTTGGCGTGCGCAACTGGAGGCAGCTGGCTCCTAACCGTGCTGGCTGGAGAGGTTGGTTGGTTGAGGCCCAGGTCCACCCCGGACTGTAGCGCCATCTAAGTAAGTAAGTAAGATGCGCTGTCATGTGACTTTTATAATATTGTACTTGAACGGATTGTGTGGAACTCACAAGCCAACACCGGAGGTACAATCTATTACAAGTCTGTACAACTGCTTGCATACGCCGAGGATATAGACATTATCGGAAGAACTCGGCGGGCTGTCACCGGTGCGTTTCCAAGCATTGAGGCGGAAGTGGCCAAAATGGGTTTAGCGATAAACGAGGGCAAAACCAAGTATATGCTGTCAACAAGAAGGGAAAACCAACACCGACGAATTGGACAAAACGTCACAGTGGGCAGCTATAACTTCGAGGTAGTAAGGGACTTTATCTAAGATTTTCGGTCGCTTTTGCGTTGACGGGTTTTGGAGGAGAAGATTCAATCACGAACTATACGAGCTGTACAGCGACATCGACCTAGTCAAAAAACTGCGTATTGGACGTCTGAGATGGCTAGGACATGTAGAGCGAATGGACACCAACTCTCCGGCCCGCAGAGTCTTCGAATCTAACCCCGAGGGACGACGCAGTAGAGGGAATCATCGCCGTAGGTGGCGCGCACAATTTCAAGGGGACCTCGACCAACTTGGAGAGGGCAACTGGAGGCAATTAGCTAAAGACCGAGCTAAATGGAGAGGCTTGTTGATGGAGGCCCAGGTTCACCCCGAACTGTAGCGCCACCTAAGTAAGTAAGTAAGCATTTATTACTCATGATGTTGACTAAGGATGTATTGTACTTTGGGCGGGGGTGATATTATTCCACTCCTGTTCAATAATTTGGGACAAAAAAGCCTTGTCCGCAAGTTTTCTACCCGCAACCCATGGATTTTCTGTGGTGTTTAAATCTAGAATTTGGTCTGGTCACTGAAGGACGTGGATATGGTTGAACTGTAATCAAGACTAAATGACCCTGGAGCAATGTTTCGAATAATTATCTTGTTGAAATATCCATGCCAGTGACAAACTGTCCGCGAAATATCAATTCAAATGCTTGTTCAGAATGCCTTTGTACAGTTCACCTGTCATGTTATAGTTGATCTGGGCAATTTGACCAACAACGCCTGATGAGGAGACGAATCTCAAAGCTATCACTGATGACCCGCAATGTTTGATGGTTTTCTTGATGTCCTTTGAGTCGAATTCTTTTAATGTGGAACGGTTATCATATGGTCTTCCATTGTTTTCAAAGACGTTGAACTTTGACTCATCGCTTCAAACGACTAATTTCTAGTTAATAAGTCTGAACGTACATAGGTGCAAACTTACGTGACCCGTTAGTACTTGAATCAGGTAAAAATCCAACTTCCCGTACGTCCATCTGCCCTTTGTAGAACAGTTTCACTGTTCTTGCCATTCTCTAATAGTACGTTACTCCACGCATTCTGCATTTCTGCTTTGGTACTCTCCTTGTACTTTACAAAACTGTTTTCAGGAGTTGCTTTCATGTACAATGGAAATCTAATTTCGTTCTATACGCCATCCGTATGTCTATGTGACCATCTATTTATTATCATCTCCTAGCTTCTAAGCTTAATACAATATATACACGCTACCTCCATAACTGTTGAAAAAAGTAATTGGATTACTTTAGGTTTCTTGGATAAAAATATACCAGAGAAATAAAGAGCATGACTTGTAGGTTTGATGGTTGACAAGATAGAGTTTTTATTCAGAATAAAAATGTGACATTAGCAATTACAATTATTGTAGCTCTGCTTTATTTATTTGAACACACAGTCTTAAACATGATGGACACTAATAACCAAAAGTTACGTTACAGCAGCCTCACTAGTGTTTCAGTCATTAAAGAAATTGAAAGGTAAAAAAATTAATGTTATAATATTAAGTTAATTGCGCAATCCAAATTCTGGAACAAATTTATTTAGTTTTAAAAAAATTAACTGATTTCGCTAAGATGATCACAATAATTTTCTTGTTGGTTTGTACTGCAGATTCAGATTAATCTTTCCTTCAGCTTCTTAATCCAAATGCTCCTGAATGAAATACTTGCGCACATCAACATGCTTTATACCAGTATGATAGTTCTTATTCTTTCCCAAGTGAAGTGTCGCTTGGTTGTCGCAATATAAAACAATTTTCTTCGACGCCTCCAAAAAAATCTCACATTCGAAGCCTTTTAACCCATTAACGAACATATGGACTGACAATTGTCATGCTGTATTTGCCAAGCATTCTAACAAAGAGTACATGTAATTTGGCAGACAAATATGATGTTTTTTAGAAATTAAAATATTTGATTGTAATACTACCTTATAACAGGTAGAGAATATTTGTATTACTAGGTATTTACTGTCATTCTATATGGTCTGACACGCTGTTTTTTGTATTTAAAAGTACTACCGTCAGTCCTAAAGGACTGACATTAGAAATCCGAAAGTATTTTGATAGTTAATTTAGCAAAATTTATTAAAAAATATAGTGCTTATATGTTATGTGACATTTCTCAAAACACAGTACTAGGAAAGGGTTTGTCTCACACGATTTCCGGTATGTTGAAACTATTCACTATATCACCTGGCATATTTGTTAAGCCGGTCACTGTTTGTAAAATCTTTACTGCCTGAAAAGTGCAAAAAGCGAGGGAGAAGCTGAAATCTATTTCATGTCATAATTTTGGATATAAATGTTTCTAAAATATTCTGTTGCGACTAGTAATCCATTGCAGGTAACCGTTGGTTGAACGTCGCTTGTCGAGGTCTCCAGCCCAATCTGCGTCACAGAAACTAATCATCTCCTCATTTCCTTTTGGATGAAATGTCAGCTTCAAATATCGCGGCACCTCTTTTACAGCTGCCCAGTGTGCACTGCCATAATTATTGTCCCGTTCATAATTTGATTCCCAAATTTGTTTTCATTTTATATCGGTCAGTATAAGTCCAAGTTTTCTTTCAGCTGCTGCTCTTAATTTATTGCTTTTTAATATATTGTGCAACATTATTATTAGTTTCTTTAACCATCAAATCAATAATACTATTCGTTATAAATAATTCATGGTAATCCAATGGCTTCTGGTTTGGATTATACAAGCCGCAAAAATATTCGCTATCAGTAAATGCGAAATTTGTTGGTTCCCTGAACAAGGTCTCCAGAAAATATTAGATTCAGCTTCTGAATTCTGAATTTGATTCATTTTCGTTATTTTCTGAACATTCTTCCTCACTATTTGATCGATTTTTTGAATCCTCCCAATTGCAGGAATCATTTGGTTTCGTTTAATTTTTACTATCTAAACCTTTTTAAATTCTTAAAAGTTGTTCAGTTCTTAAACACTGCTCGGATGTAGATTGAACCATGTTTACAGGAATTAAGTTAATACATATAAAATAATAAAACACTATCAATGAGTAATAAGATTTCGAGCCGTCAGCGTATCTGTCTTTGTTCTTACTATTTGGAATAGGAATGAAATAGGAAATTCAATAGCAAGTCTTTGAAATATGATGCAAAACGTAAACAATAACAACTTCCAGGACATTAATGAAATGAACACAAAACATTATCTTATCAAAAAACAGCAATATTCAAAGGCTTAACTGACATCCTGCCTTAAATATTGCTGTGGCCCAACAGTTACATGAAAGATTTCATGTCAGGCCATATGGACTGACGCGGCATGTTTGGCTAGTTCTAACATTTTTATTCGGCAGTAAATGGATCCAAAGCGCATCTTGGATAACTGCAACCGTGGACATTAATTCGTCCTCGGCTTAAGATTATGCAATTGTTGGTTGACAACGTGTTGCCCAAGAAATTTCACCACCTTGGATTCGAAAGACATAAGCAGTGGTTGAACGTCGCTTGTCGAGGTCTCCAGCCCAATCTGCGTCACAGAAACTAATCATCTCCTCATTTCCTTTTGGATGAAATGTCAGCTTCAAATATCGCGGCACCTCTTTTACAGCTGCCCAGTGTGCACTGCCATAATTATTGTTGTATCTGCTAAGAGCGCTACCAGCGAAACCAACATCAGGGCGACTTATTTATGCAGCATACATAATACACCCAATCGCCTCTTGAAACGGATTATTTGCCATTTCTCCGTGCTTGGCATCTGTCTTTGAGCTCATCCCGTCTTATAGTTTGGTTTGGATCCGTCGGCGTGTTGACTGGATTGCAGTTCTCCATGTCAAGCCGCTTTGCGTTGATAACATCTTTTTCAACTTAGTGCACATTGTAGCGTTGCTCCCAAATATCATTTTATCGTCGACCCACATTGCCAGTATGATTGTATTTTGGTGCGAATGCTTGGAATAGATGAACTGATCAATGGAAGATCGCTTGAACTTCATTTTCCGTAGCAAAACGTCATTTAGTTTGTCATTGCAGATACAACTGGATTGACGCATATAAATTTCTTCTGTCAGCTCACCTTGGAGAAATGCAGTCATTGCATTAATTTGGTATGGTCGCATCTTAAACTTGACTGCCATCGCCAACAGGAACCGAATCGACGAATAACGCGCCACAGGTATTTAAGTTTCATCTTAATCTATGCCTGTTACTTAGCTATAGGCTTTGATGACAAGTCTATCTTTATAACGCTCGATAACACTCGCAGCATTGTGTTTTACTTTGTAAGCCCACTTACTATCTATCGCTTTTCGACCAGCAGGCCGCTCGCACAGCTCCCAAGTATCATTGGCTTTCAGTAATTCGTATTCGACTTTCATCGCCTCTTCCCACTGCTTCTTCTCCTCGCATTGGTTCGCTTCTTGATAGGACTTGGGTTCACTGACATCTGCAGTAGCACCTGTTAGCATATAAGCTTTGGCCAGCTCGCATGTTTGGAGAACGTTTTTTACTTACATCCCTATCACCCCCTGTCACTGAACATGGTATAACCAATAACTCACTAGTAAGAACGTCGAAATCGATTTCATTCACAGACGTATTACTCTTTCAGTACCACCGTTGATTTCGATTATAGAAGCATTTTGAACATCTGGACCAGTGAAGATAACGGAGTTATTTAACTGCTTACTCACATTTGGACATCCATTATTGCATCCATTCGACGGCAACTGAGCTAAATTCTCTGGAATAGCCTTACTGAAATCATCATTCGAATCACTGTCATCATCACTCGAATTGTTGTCAGAAACAAAGCTTTCACAAATTTCATCCGCGTTATGTATCTTTAATGGAGAACATGGAGAACTGAATTTTTGTGCAGTTACCTATGTTTTTCTCGATTCAATGAAAGTAACATCCTTACTAACAATTACTTTCTTAGCTTTCGGTTCGTGTAGCCGATATGGTTTCGACTACTCATTTTATCCAACCATGTCGCTTTTGATGCCAATTTGTTACGCTGAACTTTTGGCCATGGCCTTACACCCAAACACTCGTAGCATAGATAAGTCAGGCATTCGTTTCGTTCATCACTAATCTGGTGTATCATATGATAAAGCTCGACTACGAATTCGATTAATTAAGTACGCATCCGTAACTGCAGCCTCGGCCCAAAATCTGTTTCCCAAACCATTATCAAGGACCATCCATTACTGTGCGGTTCATTCGCTTCGCCACACCATTTTGCTCAGGTGTGCGTGGTACTGTACGTTGATCTAAGATCCCGTGGTTAGCTGTGAATGTGTCGAATTGTTTGTTACAATACTCTGTGTCATTGTCGGTGCGAAGACATTTTATAGTGCAGCCTAGTTGGTTCTCCACAAAAATCTTGAAGTCTAAAAACACTTTGAACACCTCGATTTTATGCTTCATTGGATAGAGAAACATTCTTCGACTGTTAATAAACGTGACAAAATATTTTGCAACACCAAACTAACATGCAGGCATAAATGCTACTTCACTGCGGATAACCTCCAATACCCCCTTCGCGCGGTTTTCATTTGTTTCAAATGAAGTAGGCACCTGTTTGCCCTGTACGCAAATCACACATTTTTCACCCTTGCTTTCTGAAAAATCTACACCCGTCGTAGCTTCCTTAATCTTCCTCAAGTTCGCATCACATGTGTGCCCCAAACGATGATGCCACCAATTTTCGTCAACCACTACCATCGCAGCTGCTTCTCGATCCATTGAGCAGTTTAATTTGTATAAATCATTAAATTGCCGTTGCAACCAATGATTTCTTTGCATTGAAAATTCTACAGCTATCTTTATCGAATACCAATGTGTTACCACGTTTCGCCATCTGACTAACCGACATCAAATTCGTACATATGTCTGGAATATGCAAAACATCTTTAACCAGAACTAAATGATTATGAGTTGAGCTATTGGTGCCAACGAACATCTTGATGTCCCCAGTGCGCTCGACGGCCAAATAAGAACTGTCGTCCACAATAATTTCAAGTTCCATAGGTTCGCGCGTGTCTAACATGTCAGCATTATTCATGGTCATATGCACTGAAGTGCCTGAATCGATGTACCATTCCTGCGAAGAGTTACCTTGAGCCACAAAGAAACATAAAAACATTTGATCCTTCCTTTTCCCCTTGTTTGGGCTTTTGTTGACGAAATGGCCCTCTTGATTGGATACATAGGATGCCACAGATTTGGTCCTCCTTAATGTTTGCACCTGATGTTTCTTCTTTTAAAAGTTGTTACGTTTGTTTGCAACAAAAGCGGCATCAGCACCCTCCGGTTTAGGAGTGACTTCCTGTAGTAAACGATTTTTAAGCCAACATGAGTCCTGCCACCAAGTCATCTCCTATTTCTAGACCTACCTTCTTAGCCTTCATCGACATCAAAGCCATTTTATGGACATATTCCTCCATCGGCGCACAGTCTATTTGCCTTAGCTCAACCATTTGCTTAAGCAAATCTACACGACGACCAATACCAGTGTCCTGAAAAGCACAAATCGACGTCCAAGCATCTTTAGCAATTGTACACTTTTCCGTGTACGTATAAAGCGTTGATGAAAGAAGCAAAATAAACATCTGTATTACGAGAAAGTTCTTATCTGAATCTTGCTCCATCCCGTCAAAACACTTCTAATGGCCTTTCATAGCAAGATAGGCTTTAGCTTCAACCTCCCACTCATCAAAATTGCTCCTGCCTTCGACTTTCTTTGGTTTCCCCATTGTTTCTTAGAAGAGGTTAGAATTTTGCTTGCAAGACGCTTCCCCGTCCGCATAAAAAAAAAATTAGAAAATAAAAGCCAACAAATGGTTAAAGTATTAATCGTTGCCTGGGCTCATGACCTGTTGAATAAAGTGAATTGGATTACTTTAGAATCCTTGGATAGAAATAAACCAGAGAAATAAAGAGCACGATTTGTAGGTTTGATAGTTGACAAGAGAGAGTTTTTCTTTATTCAGAATAAAAATATGACATTAGCAATGACAATTGTTGTAGCTCCGAATTATTTATTTGAACGCACAGTGTTTAAAGATGATGGAACACTAATAACCAAAAGTTGTGTTACAACAATAACTTTTACATACAGAATGCGAAATATTGGCCAATATGTGATATTGATTCCTTATTCCCCTTGTAATCTGTCTAGTTTATTCAAGATTTTAATTTAAAGAGTTTTTATTCTTAACCCGGATCTTAGTACATCTATTCCATATTTACATTTCTATAGACTGCATCTAAAAACCATAATCACATATTTGTCTCAAGAGAGTTCCTAGATTTTTATTACATTGTAAGTCTTTTATCAGTAAGACATAGGCGATGATATCGTCCCATTTGTTCTCGGTATAAGTGACTGAAGATACTTAGATTTCATTCGATTCTGTTAGTACCACAGGCCTAACAATCTAACCATAACCAGGAAGCATTTGTAGGTAAAAACCGATTATTGTCTTTGTCATTGCTATCTTGTATACTCCTTCATAATATACCTGGCAGGAGTTGCAGTTACTAGACATACTCGTAAATGTAATCTGTCTTTATTATACAAGTCGTCGTATATACGTATATCAATGTTGTTCGAGCTTAAACCCGTGTTTAGAAATAGTTCATTACTACTTCCAAAATAATTAACTTCTAAGACCGTAATAGCTGTTTATAGGTGTAGTTACTTCTGTAACTGAAATCACTAGTTAACATTTCTGTGATATAATTTTTACTTATCACTCTAATATCCTTTGAAACGCCAAGTAAGCAGATACTGGTACATACCTACCGACGGCATTTCCTCAATTCTCGGCTTCACTTTCTTCTGTCTAAACATCTGTTCCGTCGAATAGATAATTGAATGTCTGCAATAAATTCATCTAAGGTAATACTGTGCTTATATAAAAGTTGCAGGGACTCGGCGGCTATTAGGAATTAGTACGAGAGTGTTAAAATGCAATGTTTCTTCCTTGGGCTATGCTAAGAGCAAGTCAGGGATTATAACGACATTCGGTATAGAAACAATAAGTTCATATTCTTATTAATTTAACTTTATTATCGTCTAACAATATATCTTAAGACTTAACTTTTCTAATAACTTTAAGGATTCTTACACAATCTTATTATTTACAATCTAAGCACTCACTTCTCAACTTTCAAAAAAATCAAATTATTTACAAAATCAACAATTAATCATGGCTATCAATTTAAATTCAGCTTAGACACAAACGAAAATGCCTCGTAGACTAGTAGAGTTCATACTGGCACCAGTGGCACTGTAATTGTAACCCTGTTCGCTGAGTTTTTGCCTTTTAACACTCTCTGCAGCGTCTGACGAGGCATCCGATTCGTTTTCACTCAAATGATAGAATTTTCTCCGCGCTACCGACTGTGCTACACGAATTTCTTCCTCGCTCGATTCACTCTGAATATCACTTTCACCACCGGAGATCAAACTTTGGTTATCAGTAGGAACCGCTTCAGCGGATGTAGCAGTCCTTGAGGCAGATCGACTGCCTTGAGCTTTCATACTTAAATCCATTGGACCTTCTTGCTCTTTATCGGCAATGGAACAAACGGAAAGCGGAGATTCTGACTGTACTTTTGGATGGTAGGGGGTTTCTTCATCTTCATGTTGCTGATATGTAGATTGCAGATCATGAGAACGTGCTGGTGAGACAGGTGCAATAGTAACATCGATGGGAACTATTTGGGAGGGATGAATTGGCGATCCAGCATCAATGGGTGATTCCGTTGCTCTGATTTCGGGAGAGCGGTTCATTTCCGGCGGTGAATGTGTCATAGATCTTGGTGGACTACTTTCGTGAATGTCTTCGGTTGTCAATGACTTGGGAGTACATCCAGCAGGCGGACTGGTCAACTCTTCAATTCTAGCTTCGGGACTGCAGCTTTCATTCCAACGATTCGAACCTTCAGACAATGAATCTACTGACTGGCGATGTTTGAACAATTCCTCAGCACGATGATATGCTTCAGAAGCATGGTAACCGCCCGGGCCACCAGCACCAGAAAATAGTAAATGCGGCGGCAATTGGAAAGCAGATCGTGATGAAATTGGCAATGAGTTCATCATGAAAAATGGCATTGCGGCCGCAGCAGCTGCAGCTGATGACGATGACGATTGCTGGTGTTGGAGTTGTTGATGTTGATGTTGATGAAAATCAGCAGCGGCGGCAGCAGCTATCGCAGCATCAGGATGACGTGACAAAAACTGACTATGAAACGAGTTCTTGAATGCATCCGGATTTGACATCATTTCTGGTAAATAGCCTGGATACCCCAACATGCCCATGTGTGAAGCAAGAGATGGTCCTTGTGCTGCAGCAACCGCAGCAGCCGCAGCAGCGGAACTCATATCTCCTCCAAAGCCATGACCAGCTTTGCCGGCGGCTTCTGCAGCTTGTTGCTGTTGCTCTTGCAGTAAGCAGTGGATTTTAAACCAATTCGAACGACGACCATAGCGGGATCCACCCTTGGACATGCCAACTGTGTAGCATTTGCGCAATCGGCATGCTTTGCATGTTGTTCGGTTCTTCTTGTCGATAATGCACTTGCCATGGTTTTTGCATTCGCTGATTGATGAGAGGTTGTTATATGACCGCCCAAAGAACGACTGTAAATAGAAATGAAAGGGTGATTAGATTCTCGCATTCTGGAGGATTACTCAATTTTTTTTTTTTAATTCAGGAATGAGTGGGTAGATTTTAATTACCTTGCATCCTTCGCAAGTGAAAGCACCGAAGTGAAATCCGGCGGCTGGTTCTCCACATACCTTGCACGTTTGGTTCATCTAAAATAGTAAAAAAAAAATGATAAAAAAACTGCAAACCATTTTCTTAGAAAAATAAATTTCAATAATGAAAGATAAATTCACTTTTTTACGACGGTAAATGCGAAGAAAATATCTTCTCCTATAAACCTTCTAGGAAACGGCAAAAAAATTGCAAAAAGTGGACGATTTCTTTTTTTAATTTTTACAGCCACAACAAATAGCAGTCAAGGATATCCCCAGCGGTACATCTTTCATTTTTTACAACACACATATCTCACGAAAATATTTTTTTACAATTCCATGTAAAATAAGACATTACGCAACCCTTGGCATGAGGGCGGAATGTTTTGCAATACAATTTCTATTCAGGAAAAGGATCGTGCCTTATTATTATTGCAGCAATAAAATGCATTGTCAGGTAATCAATTATGCGAAGGATTCGTGGTCGAAATTAGTCGCGCGCACACTTCCGAACACAGGTAACAAGGATTAGGAAGCCCAAAATCCGACCAGAGGAAATACAAATTAAATTTCCACTAAAAAAGGTAAAAAAGTCACCTTGAACGACGCTGATTTTGTTCTGGTTTTTTTTTTTGCAAACGAAATTTATGTAATACCCGTTCTTTTGCGAATCGCTCAAGCCCCTTCTAACCAATATTTTTTTTATTATGTTTTACAACTTCTTCGAAAAGGTGACGTTTTAACGTGTTTTTGAAAGAAATTCGAAAATTTAGACTTGCAAATTTCGCGAAATGATATATTCATTAAATATGAATATTAAAAATGAATGTGTTCTCAATAAATTTTGACATTTTTACCGAAGCATAAAAATCAGCCAAATCAAGTTCGCAAGTCAACTCTTTTGTTTTTTCTATTTCTTTGAATAGACTGAAAAATCAAGTTCGTTACCGAAGGCTTTTGTTTTAGATTAGTTGACGTTGAATGAATATCCAATTTTGCTTACCTTTAAAGATTGGCGTTTGTTCTGGTTGATGATGATAGCGATTAATCCGTTGGTTGAACTATAGGTTTGTAGTTTTGTTCACTGATTTATTCACATACACGAGAACGTTTTTTTTTTGTTTAATTTTTGGTCAGTTCTTAAATAACTTTCCTTTTGCTCACTACATACACTTCAATTTTTCATTGTTTATTCACATTGCAAAAGAAGTATAGAAAGTGTTTTTATTTTCCTTCTAATTAAAACGAAGTCATATGGCACAAGAACAAGCACAAGCCGTAACCCTTTTTTTTTTTTTTTGTTTCTGTAAAAATCCCCTAGGAGAAGTGAATTGTATCTTTCGCTTCAACTATCAGCAGACGACTGATTTGTTGCTCATGTCAATGTCTTACAAGAAGTATTTTTCTCCTCAATACCTGAGTCTCTTCCTTGGCTTCAGTATATAGATACAATTTGTGGTGGTTTTTTGTCTGCAAACCGCTGAGGTGCTATTCGTGAACGCTTGAATTTAAGAGAGTTTTTTGTATTATCATACCATTTGAATTGAGAGAACTAGTGTGTGTGTTGAATAAATACCGATCGGATAGATGGAAATTGAAGAGAGAGACTGAAAATAAGTATATAGGAATTATTACCTGTAGTGTTTATCCGTACAATTTTACTTGAGGGCGGAGTTACCAGCGAGCAGCTACCAGAACGGTACTTCTTTATTACATTATTTAAAAGGCCCCGAGTGGTTTTTAGTGTGAAAAGGTGTTACGATTTCATTGATCTTCTGTTATTTATGGGTATATAGAGGTTGAATATGTAGGAAGTAAATGGGTATGGAGTTTGGGATCACATCATTTAGTTGGTGTGTGGTTTATTGGTTGCTTGGGGAATACATTTCGAGATGGAAAATGTTATATTTTACAATTGAAGTTTCGAGTAAATATGAAAACAAATCTTGTTGGTTTTTAAGATTATATTCTTAAACTGAAGTTAAGAACTCAATTAGTGTTTCACTTTATGTGATATATTTGCGGCAATTCTAATTATCACTTAAATAAAATATTTCCAAAAAGGCAAATTGTTTCATTTATAATTATATTAAAGTGCAGTACTTACTATATAAGTTAATAGAATTTTTTAGCACAAGTGATGTTAATACGCAATTTCTCAGCTTTTAAAATCGACAACAACCAGTTTATATGCAAAGTATAATTGATGACCACAGCTTTAGTCTTGACTTGTATACTTGAGTTATTGTTTCATTAATTATTGATTCAGAGTGACTTAATTTTTACTAGCATCTTCTTAGAAATTTGTTGAAGTTATACTTCAATTCAATCTTGAACGTAGACCGTAGCTCAGTAGATGTGAAAGAGAATGGATATTTGAATTATGTGTGCAAGTATTCCATATACGTGCATTCAATTTAGTTGAAAATTCGCATTTCTTATTATTTATTACTAGCGTTACCCCGTCCGCTTCGCTAGACGTTTCCTTTATTTGTTTCTTCAATTATAAAACATTTCTTTTTTTCTTTCAAATGAATTTATTGTAAGGCACTGTGATAAACAATATTTTTGGTTTTTTCTTCATGTGCGAACACAAAGAAAGCAGCAGATTTCCCTACACGTGAACAGGCTACATACAATTGTCCATGTGTGAAACAATTATTTTCCAAATTCAAACCAAACGCTTGCAATGATTGTCCCTGCGCTTTATTGATAGTCATTGCAAAAGCTAGTCGCACTGGAAACTGCAAACGTTTGAATTCGAATGGCATGTCTGTTGGTATCATCGGTATACGTGGAATTAAAACGTCTTCACCTTTGAATTTCCCATTTAAAATAGTGGCTTCAATAACGTTGGTCATTAGTTTCTTGACCGTAAGTCTTGTGCCATTGCAGAATTTTGGTTGGTTGATATTACGAAGCATGATGATTGGTGCTCCAACTTCCAATTGCAATATGTGCGGTGGCAGGTCTAGTAAATCCAATGAATTTAAAAATTCTGTGGGATAATTGACCACCTCATCTTCATTCATAATGGTATCGACTGACTTGAATGTGAACACTTCTCCTGGTATCTCTTTTAAAATGGCTTCATTAATTTCTGTAACGTCTTTGTTTTTTGCCGCCAATATAGCTCTTTCGCTCAGCCAAACATGTGTCTTGTATTGTTGTACAATGTTTGGAAAATCTTTTCGAATCAATTCTTCTTTTGATTGAACTACATTGCAAAAATTGGTTGGTAGCGTTATTCAGTTAGTTTCATTGTCTATCGGCATTTTTCCATCTCCAATTTTCAACAACTGCTTTGAAAATTCATTGGCTGATGGATCATTGTGTAATTAAACACGCACATTTGTGGTTAATATGAGTATTCTCACATATCTTCACAGAGTGGATGACTTTAAACTCGCATTAAGCTCATCAGCAGCGGTGGATCGAGGAATTACTGGCAAAGTTTGCCGGAAATCACCAGCTAATAATATTAAGGCGCCACCAAAGAGCCGTTGATTTCCTCTCATATCCTTCATTGTACGATTGAATGCCTCCAATGATCTCTTGTGAGTCATAGGACATTCATCCCACACGACAATTTCACACTGTTGCAACACTTTGGCCATTCTCGACGTTTTGGTAATATTACATGTTAGATTTTCGTTGAAGTTCATGTCCAAAGGCAACTTGAGCGCAGAATGTGCTGTTCTGCCGCCGTCCAACAACGTCGCCGCGATTCCAGATGATGCGAGAGCAAATGCTATTTTATTTTGCGAACGAATGGTGGCCAAAATTGTTGAAATAAGGAAAGTTTTTCCAGTGCCACCAGGCGCATCTAAGAAATACGTTCCACCACTTTTGTCGGTCATTGCTCGCATCAAAATGTCGTAAACATCTTTTTGTTGTGCGTTTAACTTTGGAACATTTGTTAGAACAAATTGAGTTAAATCATTGCGATCGAAATCATGTTCATGCAGCAAATCTCGATTATACAAAATAAATAATGAATGCAAGACACCACTTAACGTCGTATGTTCTGTATTTCGATGTTTTGTTAACAGAATTTATGCCATTCGTCTTGAATTACATGTGTCCGTAGATATACATTTTGCATTTTCTTGAATAGAAAAGTATTTTTTTTTTTAAAAAAAGGGCCCATGTCCTTCTCATTGTTTTTCTGAATAGTTTAAAAGAAAAACCAAGTAAATTGGTTGAAAATTACGTAAGTTATACGTTAACGCACAAAGTATCAACTTAGTTTTATATATATAGATGTGTCATACTTTTTGGTTAAACAACAAATGCCTGTATTTAATTTGTAGAACAAAACATATATTTTGTAACTGGTCTTATCAAATGATGACAATATTTAAGTACGACAAATGTTTCATGTTAAAGTCGATCTGAATTTAAGCCTACAACATCTGTTAATATGTGAACATTTACATATTTTTGGGGCAACAGCTCATTAAGTGCGTACGCCTAGCTTCTGGCAACGACCCGTGTTGTGTGCGTTATATTTTTCGCACGATTAAAAGGGATCTACGGTTTTATTCCATATCCGAAGGGAAAATTTTGAATTTGTTTTTTGACAAACTTTCTCATGACAACAATACTCTCGAATGTTTGTCAGACATTCGCGAGAGATGGGACCGTGGAAAAACTTGTTGTTGTTTTCTAGGTTTCGAACATTGAACCCCACGCGCAGTGGTCCAACAGACTTACCACGGCGCCACGGCGCCGCAGAGGTCAATACTACGTATTTTCCACATTTAACAAAGAGGACCATAATAGGCCAGAAAACTGCAGAATGACATCGTTTATAAATACGATTGCGAAAATATTAACTTGCCAATTAGCAGGGACACTGATGAAAGTGGTGGAGGAAAAGAGCGTACTATGTAAGTTTCAGGCGCGATCTAAAAGAACGCTACTTATATAGTGGGGAAAAACTATACGTGTGCTTCACAGACTTCCGAGTTGCATTTGAATCAATCAGGAGAAACTCACTGTCGTCGATATTTTGCGAAGCCTATATAGCAACAGCAATATGATGCATACAGGGGAAATGGTAGAGTGATTCGAGATTGCATTTGCAATACGATTGACTATAGGAAAAGTTTACGGAGGTCTTAGTATACTATGGGAAGCTCAGCGTATCACTCCATTAAAAATAAGGATGATATCTGCTATGACCACATGCGAAAACTTAATTCTGTCTACAATGCTGTCGCACGGTATTTTTACGGACGGTGGGGTTATGATCATATTTCCTCCTTTCCCAAATCTATCCATGGCCTCACTCTCGAGAACATTTTCGCATTCAGAACGTTAACCATGCTTCACAATATAATACAAACATATCAACATTCCTACCCTTATCATAAAATTCGTTTTCTGCGCTCTACTAGAAGTTATGACCTTGTCACAGTACGCTCCTCCTTTTAACTATCAGAGCGGCACTTTTTCGTGAAAGCTATTCGGCTATGGAATTTTCTTCCCCGAACTATCAGAATGATAAGTAGTTCAGCTCAGTTTAAGAAGAGACTCAGACAGCAATTGGAGGTGCTTTGATAATGATGATCGGTTTTATTGGGCCAACAAATTTAAATTGTAATAACTTGCTGATTTAATATTATTATCCTGTTTTTAATTTTACTTGCACCTTTACCTTTCTCAATCTAGAATACAGTTGTAACTTTTTATCACTTAGTAACACGAACGGAAGTATGCACTAATAGCATTGTATGTAATACTGAAACTTGCACTTCTTTAAAACATATTGTATCTTAGAGTGTAAGACTAAGTACATAAATAAATAAATAAATAAATAAAATAAGGATGCCTCAGTTCAGTCCAGTTCTCTTCTTTTGTTCAGTTTCTGCATAAAATACCATTGCCACTGACACCTGGTATAACTATGGAAGATATAAAAGTAAAGCTACTCTACGCTGACGACATGTTGTTAATTGTAGAATCAACGTATTCGCTGCAACTGATGACTGATAAACTTCAATCATATTGTGAATTGAATAGAATCGGGAAAATCAAAAGCATTGGTGTTGAGACGAGGTTATGAACGCTTGCTTACTTAGGTGGCGCTACAGTCCGAGGTGGACATGGGCCTCAACCAACAAACATATCCAGCCAGCCGGTTACGCACGCCAAGGTAGTTGAGGTCCCCCTCTAAATGTTTGTGCCACATACCGCGAGGTCGACATATACTGCACCGTCCATCCGGGGTGGATTCGAAGATTTTCTTGGCTGAAACGTTGGGATTCATCCGCTCTACATGACCCAGCCATCTTAGACGCTGTATATTACCTCTTCTGGCTAAGACGATGTCCTTGTATAGGTCGCATTAGTTCGTCATTGCACCTTCTCCTCCACTCGCCGTTTATGCAGACAGGACCAAAGACCATTCGACAAACTTTTCTCTCAAAATAACCCAGGTCCTCCTCATCCGATTTTGTCAAGGCACATGCCTCGTGCCATACAGCAGGACTGGGATGATTAGCGTCTTATAAAGAGTTACCCTAGTAGTTCGAGATAAGGCTTTGTTACTCAATTACCTTCTTAGGACAGAAAAACAGCGATCGGCAAGAGTAATTCTTCGTGTGATCTCACCACATGTGTCATTTACGCCATAGAGCCTAGCTACGGAAAGTCCTTTACTACCTCAAAATTATATCTGTCTATTGTGGCGTTTTGTGCAAGACGCCGATGTTGGGTGTCCTTTTTTTGTAGACAGCGTATTATATTATATATGGTATTTTGTTTTACTTTCATTGAACGCTGAACCCATCTTTGCTGCCTCGATTTCAATACTCGCAAATGCCCCATTGACGGCCAACTGAGTTCTTCCGATTATATTAATGTCATCGGCGTAAGCGAGTAGTTGTAGGGACTTGTTAAAGATTGTGCCTCCGGTGTGGGCTTGTGAGTTTCGTACAATTCTCTCAAGTACTATGCTGAAGAAATCGCATGATAGCACGTCATCTTATCTAAGACCTTTCCTGACATCAAAAGGTTCGGTGGTATTTTTTCTGAATATGATGGAGCAGCGAGAGTTCTCCATCGTCATTCTGCACAAACGGACGAGCTTGGCAGGGATGCCAAGACTAGACGTCGCTCTGTATAACTCGTCTCTATACACGCTATCATAGGCAACTTTGAAATCGATGAAGAGGTGGTGCGTATCGATTTTATATTCTCGCGTTTTTTCTAAGATCTGCCGTAGTGTGAATATTTAGTCAATGGTGGTCGTTCGGGCCTGAAATCGCACTGATTAGGACCGATCGGGTTGTTGACGATCGGTTTTAGGCGTTCACATTGTACGGCGGACAAGATCTTATATGCGATGTTGAGAAAACTTATACCTCTGTAGTTGCCGCAGTTCAGAGGGTCTCTTTTCTTCATAATCGGGCAAAGTATGCTGAGGTTCCATTCATCGGGCATACTGTCGTCCGAGCAGATTTTGCAGATGTGCTGGTACATGCTCCTTACCAGCGCATCTCTTCCTGCATTGAAAAGTTTGACGGCTCCAGCAGCTTTGTTGGATTTAAGTTTAAATATCACTATCCTCACTTCATTCTAATCAGGTGACGGGAATCTTGACTATCATCGCCACTGTTGTATGGCTCATTCCGCCTCACAGCGAAATATTGATCATCATCGCCGTTTAGCAGTCTGCACAGGTGTTCCCTCCAATCCTCAGCACCGGCTGCGACTCTACTATTATATTACATTTTCGTCCCTGCAGGGTTCTGTTCTGGCTTTGAAACCCTGGCATGTTTTTTTTACCTTTTAGTGAAATTTTCGAGACATAGTTATGGACGCTTAGCGAAATACTAGTGGTAGAGCTATGCTAGAGAGGATTTGGATGCTAATTTCGTTCAAATACTTGCGAGTAACATTATCGCACTTTCTCTCGCTAAAGAAATACTTTTAACAGAAACTTTGAGAAGTACGTAGACGATCAGCATCTCTTGGAAACTTCTCCGTTCCAGAGAATCTTTGCCAAGCTCAAAGCATTCGAAGAGTTGATGAGCTCAGTGATATATTACGAAAATGGACTTACGACATAACCGCCTTTTAAAAATGGCACTAAAACCAATAAAGACTAAATCCCAGCTCTACAATAATTGGAAGAATGTTGCTCAGAAGTACAGTTTTAAGTTATGTTTGATGAAAACAAACCTCGCACTCTGGAGTAAGTAGGGTCCAAAAGCGAATTTCATTCACCAGGCCAGAACTTCTAACTCTCGGCTTATTTATACAAATCTACAACTTGAATATGTCAGTTGTTTCACCTCTAATTTAAATATTACACAAATTTCATTGATGCCCCACACAAAAGGAGACCTTATTTTCCCACTCAATGTAATCTTTGTAATACAAGAGAAAAGAAAGGTGTCTTACATTTGACAGGCTTTTGTCCTGTCCTTAGGGAAATTAGAGGAGTGCATTTAGGTGAAACCTCACTTATAAAAAAATAATCTTGCAATTATTAAACAGAGCTGACCAGCACACTTTAACATCGAATTGTACAGAAGCATACAGCTACATAATGAGAGTCATAAAAGAAGTTCTTTGATACTTAATAGGAAGAAAACACGAGAACTGTGAAAGGAATTAGCTAACTAAGAAAGCTTGCTAATCTGAGAGCAAAATACTATACTCACAATTTGAATTCCATTTCGTAGAAGAATCTATTTACGAGTTTAGGAAACAGCTATAAGGAAATCTCACTTATTTTCAGAATAAGATGTGAGATTCTCGGCTTTAACGGAAGTCCATATAATGAAATTTTTGACCAATTCTGCACCTTATGCAACCATAATGCTAAAGAAGACTGTTTTCACTTCATGTGCGTCTATCCAGTCTTCAATCTGCAAAGACTCACATAGTTTAGTTTAGGTTGAAGAGCCTGGCAACTTATACCAACACACTGAGATCAGAGACAGCTCCTTTGTGATACCATGCGAAACATGTGATCCATACCCACTAATAAGAGGCTTCTAAGATCTGTGTTTATCAGATCGCCTAAATTTTGGAATAGAAAACTCCTAATTGAAGCTTACCTCTGTGGGTGAGAGCTGGACAAGAACAAAGAAGTCGATTTCTTCCCATTCTTCGTCCATACAGTTTCCACAAGAATCGTTTGAAAATACGCCAAGGCTTCTTGCATGTTTGCCTATTAGACAGTGCCCAGTGATAATACCTATTGTAGCCCCAATATAAAATCTGTTGTGAGAAATCTTAAACCATTTTCAGATCCAGCTTGGGCCAAATCTGTTATGACGCTAGAAATATATTTCCAATTGTCCACTTAAAGTTTGTTCTTTCGATAGCATCCAGCTTAAATTTGGGTTAGCAAGTAGCGATGTGTATGCCTAGAGTGTCGTTATTTAGATGGATGCATAAAGTTGTTCCTATTCTGCCGAGTTCATCAGCCTTATAATTCCGCGGAATGCTGCTATGCCCTGGCACCGAACAAAGGTGAATATTAAACTATAATATTTCGCCATCTCTGTGAGAGGCCATCGGCAATTACAGAATTTATAGAGATCGATTCCAAGAATTTAAGTGATGCTTGGCTATCTGAAAATATGCGGATATGACGTTTTTATTCACCGAAGAAAAGGCTTCCATAATCCTTAAAAGACTCACAAACTTCGAGAAGGAAACGTAAATAATAGAGAAAACAATCACAATCTTAAGCGGATTGAACTGGAAACAACTATAATTTTGAAAAGGTGGCATATAAATACATTATGTTATTAATAAGTGAATATGCATATTAATTTCGATTTTGAATCTATTTTTCTTCTTTTTTTAATTAAAATACTTATACTGTGGCCTCAAGCGAAAACCGCTTAAGTCGAGTAATGACGGATTTGACTTAAGGATGCCAGAAGATGCTCCAATAATCGAAGCTTTTGCCATATAATTTTTAACTTCCTCTCTGCAGTGGTTACTAAGTTTTAAGTAAAGAAACAAGACCGATATAGCAAAATTGCATACGTTTTTGGGAAAAAGGGAAATTTCAAACTCGTTTTCTGAGAAGCTGTGAAAATCGACCTAAGCGGTTATTGCTTTTTTTTTTTTTATAATTTGCGCGTGCCAAAGGGATTATTAATGCCCTTATAATGGTTCTCAGGGCACGGGCTTGAGGCCACAGATATATTTAAATTAAATGTAGCCAACGGCAGTGCCATAGCCTAAAACGCTTATTTTGTAAACATTTTACTTCTATTGCACAAAATTTGAATAAATTAATTACTTACTACTATTACCTACTAGCAAGTAAAATATTAAATTAATAACTTTTTGAAATTAGCATTATGTTATCAATCTACGACAGAAGGCAAAAACATTGCTTACATTGTTCCTGTTGGCATAGGAATTGCAAGTTTTTTTGAAAAACTACAAAAAATTAAAATAAAGTGCTTGTTTTTATAATTATTATATAACAATAAAAAAGGTAGCATCGAGGTTCTAACAACGAACCTTATAAATTGGAATGAGTAGTTTTAACTAGGAGAAGATAAACGAAATTCGAGGGATTGTTTTTTGGAAAATAATTGCGTAGACTTAGGTATTTATAATTCGCAAGACATTCATTTAATTAAACTCATTTTTAGTGGGTTAAGTATTTCTTCAAGTGTTATCCCGGTGGACAGCGATGGTAGTTTTACGTGAATAGACACTTCCTGTCTTGGACCTGTGATGGTTTTACTAAAAGCCTTAAAATTTGGAAATTCGATAAACAGACTTTTCGCTCTAAAAGACAAGACTTGAACACAATTTCGTATTCTCAGTATAAAATTCAAACATTGCCTTTGCTGAGTTTTTGCAGTTACCTTCTTACCTAAAAAAATGAATGCTCATATAACATCAGATGCAAACAATTATACGTATATGTTGTACGTCTTGACACTAGCACGGCAATACAATTTATAATTTTGAATTGCGCAGGATCTAAGTTTGTAGTTTTATTTTTTTGTCATGAACATGGGCTTTTATTATTAGTATTCTTTCAAACAAAAAAGAAATGTTTATTCATAAATTATATAGTGGGACACGTCCGCTTAGAAAATTTCTTTGATTTTTTTTTATTTTTTTTCCGAGGGTAGATAGGTGCAAAATCTTCCTTCCACCCTTTGATATAAATATGTTAGATATCGCAACTAAGTAATAACTAATCAAGCAATTTTTCTATCACGAAATAAAAACGTTTGGAAGGTTGCTTTCCATAGAAAGATCCTGCATGTTCTGCAAATTAGACGCGGTGAATCCTTATTTCGCCAAGTCGAAAGGTTTCGTCCTTTGTAGTCAGCGCAATAAATTGCTCTAATCCAAAATTTGTAGGACTGTATTGTTGACATGTCCGATTAGTCGGTTTCTATGCTTTCTCGCGAAGCTTCTAGTTTCAGCTTCGATTGTCGGAATTCCGAGATCCCTGTGGATATTGTCGTTTCTAATATACCACGGTGCTTGGACAATTTCTCTTAGCACTTTATTTTGAAAAATTTGTAAAATATTGGCATTTGTTTTCTTGGTACAACCCCAAAGTTGTATACCGTAAGCCCACACCGGCTTTAGCACTTGCTTGTATAAAAGCAGTTTGTTCTCAGTGCTGAGCTGGGGATGTTTTCCGAGTAACCAGTCCATTTCTCTGTATTTGATTTCGAGTTCTTTACGTTTCATTTTCACGTGGGAATTCCATTTCAGCCTTGCGTCGAGTGTCATTCCCAGGTATTTGGCCTCGTTTGCAAAAGATATTCGGGCAGAGTTTAGGAAAATTGGTAAGTCATTAGTTTTCTTATAAGTGAAATTCACGTGAACAGATTTAGATTCGTTGAGGGCGATCCGCCAGTCCCTCGTCCATTCATTTACCTTATTCTATGCGTTTTGCAGTCGTTTCTTCAGTTGTTTTGCCTACTGCTAGTATAGCGGTGTCATCGGCAAATGTAGCAAGGATAGTGCCATCTTCTTCCGGTATATCACGAGTATATAACAAATTCAATTTTTATTTATAGTAATGGCATAAAGCATGTGCCTTGCCCGTCGCAGGCTGAGCTATCTCGGACTACTGTACCAACATACCGATATCTGGTTTCTGTGTGATTGTAATAAATACTTCTAGTTGTTTATGACCCGTATAGTGTGAAAATACATACTTTCGTAGTCCATATCACTCTCAAAATCTATGTAATTTCAAGTACTGGTTCACTTCTACCATCAATGGTCTGTCATAGTTACATTTTAATATAGGAGTTTGTTACTGAAATATGAACTTTTCTTAAGTGCATTATTGTAGAAACTATGCACTGAAAGACATATTTTCGATTTAGAATAGAATAGAAAAAAAAAAGATAAGCCCCTTCTTTTATTCTTCTAAGCATTGCTCTAACATTCCCTATGCTTCTTTTTAAGTCGTTTTTCCCATTTATTGTCCAGTTGGTTGGAATCGCGCCCTGGCGTAAGTGGTTAGTGTGTCGGATCACTACGCATGAGGTTCCAAGTTCGAATCCCAGTAAACACCAAAAAGTTTTTTCACGGT
Source organism: Brachypalpus laphriformis (assembly GCA_945910035.1). Taxonomy (NCBI): domain Eukaryota; kingdom Metazoa; phylum Arthropoda; class Insecta; order Diptera; family Syrphidae; genus Brachypalpus; species Brachypalpus laphriformis. The sequence continues at coordinate 138,498,301 of OX246756.1, forward strand.
CCCACCTCTCGCGAGCGTCTGACAAACATCCGAGAGTATTGTTGTCACGAAAAAGCTTCTCAAATCGCCGTTCGGATTCGGCATTAAACTGTAGGTCCCTTCCATTCATGTGAAAAATATAACGCACACTGGCACTTTAAAGAGCTGTTGCGCTGAGTATTTTTTTTTTTTGTTTTTGGTTGGAATCGCAGCTGAGAAACTAATGACGACAACCCGGTAAACGGAAAAATAGCAACGACCTTCGAGTCTGCACGTGGAGTCCGTTTTGCAAACTACATGCGGAGCCCAGAGCAGGATAAAGAATCAAAAACTGGGATACATAGAGTAAAATCGGGGATTCTGGTATAGTGGCCTATCTCCATTCCCTTGCACTTCCTTACAAAACTTTACACGCTTATAGCTGTGCAACCAGAAGAAAAAAGCATGATTTGTTTTGACGTGTTAAAATTCCTTAGGCTGACTCTTTTTTATAAGTAAAAAAATTGATTTTTTTGTGTTAAAAATTGTAAAACTCTTGAATAATATTGCTCTTTGAAGAGTGAAATTTTATGAAATAGAAGTGAGTTTTTCAATCGTTGGGAAAGCTATTTTTTTTTTAATAGTTTTGCACAAAAGAGACAATCGGCTAATGTGATACAGTCGAAACTTGTTAATGTGGTAAGTGTACCTCATTAGCCGATACTATTTGATTGGAAGATTTTTAAAAATTGGTACTATTGTATAGTATACGACATTTGACTACCTGTGTATACTACATTTCCCAGCCTCTTCATAAGATGTAACTTTTCGGGTCGTGCCACTTTTATAGAAATATTTTGTTCATTTAAAATTTGAATGTTCAAACTTAAACAGGATATAGTGAGTAATACGCAATTCTTTAAATATGCACACTTTCTTTGAAATTACAGAATAATTTGCCTTTTATAGTCATAAAAGTAACATGCATACCACAATACCCGATTTTACTCTACTGCTGGACGACGCGCGTTTAAAAAAAATTTACAAATGGACTTAAAAATCAACGATTCGATTTCTGTAAAGAAAACACACTTCTTGGAGAAATAAAAAAGAAAAGGACTATGTTTTGCATAACTAGACGCTCTGTACGACTTCATCCGAGTTGAGTTGAGTCCGCAACAATCTTATTTATAAAACTACTAGGTTGGCTTAGGTGAGGTGGATGTCCTGACAAAACAAGGACACGCTAAGACCAATATCAAGTTCATTATGATACCACATATTTTTAATAAAAAGTTATCGGATAACTTGGGAAACCGTTGATTATCTCCAGGTGAGACGTGTGATTGAATCGAACCTTGAATATAGTGGGGTTGCGAAGGATTAGTATGGGTTACTGATTCAATCCCAGACACTGCTTCGATGTATAAACTTCAGTTTATTATAAATAGCGGCTGGTTATTGTGCACCAATGACACAATGACAATTGGAAAATCAAAAAATTCCTTTAGTAATTCCGTAAGTACCTTATTATTTCAATTTCAAACATATATGTATTTTATTTATTTTTGCCTAAGGGGTGGTGGAAAATGATATGATGAAATCTGATGAGGGTAATTATTAGATTTTCCTCTTTCTTTTTTGATTTAAGTACCTTTTCTATAAAGGAGCACACTTGATTCCAGCTCTGGTCACTCAATTACATTTTTGCCGCTTTGTCCGGGGTGATGACGCCGATCACAGATTCTAGGGCACTTCGTTCAGCATCCCATCTGTTGCCCTTGAAGAACGTGTGCTTTGCGTCGTCCACTTGTGAGTTGCCATATTAGCAAACTCCCTGTTTTGCCCATTTTGTGAAGATAGGCGTTGAAATATCCGTGCCCGGTAAGAAATTGGGTGACGTGATAATAATTAATTTCCCTGTGTTTCCGACACAGGGCTATGTTTTTGATCAGCCTCGCGGTCATACATATATGTATATGTAGGTGCATTTTAGTTGAAATATTCTTTCTAAGAGGAAATTACTACTTTTGTTCCCGACCTCTTCGGGCAAATCTATTTAACGTCTGAGAATATTTGCAATTTATCATCATGTAGATTAAACTCAATCCAAATTCAATTACATATGAAAAATTACTAATTCATCGATATACCACTCATAAGTCAGACTCTATCTAGATTATTTGCCTCCAAATTAAACGTAAGCTAGTTTTACGACTAACATAGAATATCTCACGCCTGCGTCATGGCTACCTATGTACCTCTTGCATTTGTTATTTGAATTTTTTAAACATTTAAAAATGTACTCTTTTCCGAAAAGGTAAAATGCTAAAAAGAGGAAAATAAAATTTTCATTTGCCTATTTTTTTTACGAAAAAAACCCCAGCAATTCACTTACAAACAATGTCGTGATTTTGACTTACTCAGGTATACTCAGATAATTTCGAACCCTATTGTCATTCATTTTTTACAAGTTAACTCTCTTAATCCTCTTATGCAACCCTTATACAAAAAATGCAGCAATAAAAGCCGAGTTAAACATTTTTTATTGAGGTTTCTAAGGTCGTTTTGCTGTTTTTTAATGCATAATAGTGTAGCAGGAAAATTGCGCTGACATATAGGTATTTTGAAACAAAAAGAACTGAAGTCGTCCAGGTAAACTAATAAATCAAATTCATGTGAGATATTCAAGCGCACATTCGTGTTAAAATAAATCCAAAAATTTGTTGGTACATCCATGCGGATTACAGCAAAATAAACAGACATCATACACATCTGCAAGCATACGAAACAATTTCCTTATAGCAATTGCGAAACCTGTAGTATTTCACCGCAAAAGCAGCTAAATCATGATGTGAAGAGTTTCCCACGGACACAAAGTATCTACTTATAGAAGATTAACCGCACTGTCCTAGCTCAGGGAAATTCCTGATTCGGAAGTTGGTTATGGTTGCGGTCTTAAGATGATTAGAAGTGTTGCAATAACACAACACATGTGGTTGGGGGTTTTCCGTGATTTCCTGGTCAAACATTTGAATTTGCATGTATAATTTCTTTATACAGTACAATCAGCGGCATCTATGCCTTCGTATGAAAACTAAATCTAATTGGATTGGCAGGAATATTGCTTGTGAAACAAAATCCTTTCGGATTCTAATAAGAATATATCCATCGCTAACATCTAACCAATGACAAAAGAAACGTTCATACAGTATGTCTAGAAAAAAAAGTGCTGTGAGAAAATACAATATTGCACTTATAGGTAACATAACTAAAGAGCAAGTATTGGTTTCGTGAAAAATATTTAACCCGAAAAAGTGGGTCCACCAATTATGTCTGTTTATCCTTCTGTTTAGCAAACCGATTTTCCCCGTACCAGTGCGGTTTCAGAACAGGAAAGTCCGCAATCTATCAAATCTTCACACTTCGGCCGATCCTGTTGAAAACCCAAGAAGTCCAAATCGATACCTAGCATCTCTTAATCGATTTCAAGGCCACCTATGACAGCATCTATAGAGAAGAGCTATATAGAACCATGTCTAGTTTTACATCCCTGCCAAACTTGTCCGTCTGTGCAGGATGACGATGGAGAATGCTCGCTGCTCCCTCGCCAAGACCTTTGACGTTAAAAAAGGCTTTAGATAAGGTGAACCGCTGTCATGTGACTTATTTAATATTGTACTTGAACGGTTTATGAGGAACTCACAGGCCAACACCAGACGCACAATCCATCAAAAGTCCGTACAGCGTACGCAAACAATGCCAACGATATTGATATAATTGAAAGGACGCAGCAGGCATTTGCAAGCACTGAAACAGAAGCAGCCAAAATGGGTTAAGCGATAAACGAGGACAAAACCAAGTGTATGCTATCAACAGAAGAGGCAATTAACAACGACGAATTTGATAGAACGTCACAGTGGGCAGGTAGTAAGGGACTTTGTCTGCCTTGGCTCGGCTATAAATTCTGAAAACGACACCAGCGCAGAAATCAAGCGAAGTATAACTCTTTCCAATCGCCCTTTTTTTGAGGGCTTATAAGATAACTCAACAGGAAACCCTTATCTCGAACAACTAAGGAGACTCGGTATAAGACTCTGATCATCCCAGTCCTGCTTTACGGCGCTGAAACATGGACTTCATTAAAAGATGATGAAGATGTCCTTGGTCGCTTCGAGAGAAAAATTCTTCGTAAGATATTCGGTCTAGATTGCATTGAGAAGATTCAGCGACGAACTACATAAGCTGTACAGCGACCGACCTAGTCATAAGCTGCGTATTGGACGTTTGAGATGGCTAGGACATGAAGAGTGAATGGACACCAACACTCCGGCCCGTAGCGTTTTCGAATCTAACCTGGTGGGACGACGCAGTAGAGGGAATCCTCACTGTAGGTCAGTGTTGTCACTTTACCATAATTGTGGTAGATATACCTCAATTTTGCACGTTTTTCAAATCTACCAAATCTACAACGGAATGCAAAAATTCTACCACGTTTTTGAATTCTGTCCTACCCGTATTGAATCAACCAATTGAGCTCGGTTCCCTTGGAAAATATATATGTACAAATATATACATTTTTCCAATCCGTTTTGAAAATGTAACATACCATATACCCACTTTAAATTAATTTTTCATTCATATACATATACTGGGACACCCTCCCAGTTAAGCAGTATAATCCTTACTTAGTTGCAATATCTAACAAATTTATATCGAAAGGTGGTGTTTTTTGGTCAATGAGAATCTGACACTACTATCATAGTGTCTATGGAAGATTTTCACCTACCCTCGAAAAAAAAAAAAAAAAAAAGCATACCAGAACGAATACATTGCATCAAATGATGTGTTGTTGAGGATATCGAGAAAAGGTTTCCATATACAGGAAAGTCCCAGTTAAGCAGTATAATCCTTTAAGAGGAGATACCTGACGTTCCACTGAACAAAAAATTGTTTGGCAGGGGGGGAGGGCAATCCTCACCACATTTCAAGTTATAGCCCATCAAAGTGGGTGACCTCTTATTTGGAGGTGTAACCACTTTAAACGCTATAACTTCTAAACTATTATAGGTACAAAAATAGTTTTATACATTTTGGAAAGGCAATTAGTAGCGCATACAACACTTTCTGCGCGAAATATTGTTTTTCCAAAATAAAAATACAAATATTTGGCGCAACAGCTCTTTAAAGTGCCAGGGCCTCGCCGAAATAGAAAGATGAAGAAGGCTTTGTGACGGCAAAAAAAAAAAACAAATATTTGGCGCAACAGCTCTTTAAAGTGCCAGGGCCTAGCTTCTCGCAACCACTCATGTTGTGTGCGCTATATTTTTCACACGAATGGAAGGGACCTACAGTTTAATGCCGAATCCGAACGGCGATTTGTGAAGCTTTTTCGTGACAACAATACATTGATATACCATATGTCGTTTTATCAGACGCTCGCCAGAGGTGGGACCGTGAAAAAACTTTTTGGTGTTTTCTGGGATTCGAACTTGGAACCTCATGCGTAGTAATCCAACACACTAACCACTTACGCCACGGCGCCCACGTTTTTCCAAAATGTATATAACTATTTTTGTACCTATAACTGTTTAGAAGTTATAGCGTTTAAAGTGGTTACACCTCTAAATAAGAGGTCACCCACTTTGATGGCCTTTAACTTGAAATGTGGTGAGGATTGCCCTCCCCCCCTGCCAAACAATTTTTTGTTCGGTGGAACTTCAGGTATCTCCTCTTAAAGGACCTAACTGTTTAACTGGGATACCCTGTATATGGAAACCTTTTCTCGATATCCTCAACAACACATCATTTGATGCAATGTATTTGTTCTTGTATGTTTTATATATATATATATTTTTTTTTTTTCGAGGGTTGGTGAAAATCTTCCATACACACTATGAGAGAAGGGTTAGATTCTCATTGACCAAAAAACACCACCCTTCGATATAAATTTCTTAGCTATTGCAACTAAGTAATAACTTATCAAGCAATTTTTCTATCACGAAATAAAAACGTTTGGCAGGTTACTTTCCACTGAAAGATCCTACATGTTCTACAATCTAGACGCGATTAGTCCTTATCTTGCCAAGTCGAAAGGTTTCGTACTTGTAGTCGGCGCAATAAATTGCTCTCATCCAAAATTTGTAGGACTGTACGAGTATTGTTGACATGTCCGATCAGTGAATATGCAAACATCGTTAGAACATATTCCAGTTTTCCATGTTATGTACAAATAGTTTTTGCAAACGGGTGTGTGGTCCGATCTACCACTTTTTTTTCAAAATCCAAGTGACAACAATGCTGTAGGTATCACGCATAAGAGTGCGGCACTGAAAGCAATTAGCTAAGGGTTATTTGAGGTCCAGGTTCAACCGAACTGTAGCACCACCTAAGACAGTAAGTAAGCCTCTGGACCGTGTTATGCCTTATATACCAGAGTAGTGTTTTATCATATCAAAAATAACAATTCCGCTTTTTACTGATATATGTCGTTAGTTTAATGATTCATGTGGCGTTTGACAGAACTCCACATTCCTAACTGCCAGAACACAATACACGGTAGCTGTGTGCTACACTCACAAAATTTGCCCACAATGGTGTAGCCCGCTTACGTCATATAAAGTCAGTTGACTGAAATTATTTTTATGTTTTAATTAAGAACTATTTTTTTAATGATATAATTTAGCTCACTAAACTTAATATTATACATATTACGACATAAATTTCACAAAAAAACCTCTATTTTTGACAAGTTCGATAAATTTCTCCATGTCGCAGTTGTCCATTTAGTTGTAGTAAGCTGTCAAACTTGTAGCGCTACAAAAGTTAAAAGTACCAACTCATACTACGCTACAGCTGCTCACGCTGGGCACACTATTGAGTATGGGTATATTTCTACATTTGACAGCTCTTACCACCGCGACGCGCTAAGCGAAACTACCCCATTGTGTTTGGGCAGTAAAATGTCAATGTGAAATTGTTTAAAAATGTAATTCAGCCGTCTGAGAATTCCATCAAAGTAGGTCGTGGCGGGAAAATTATTTGTTTTCATTATTTCGTTTTTCCAAATTGTACACTGGTATTTACTTTTTTTGATAGCGAGGTAGCGCTCAGAAGCCCGTCGACCCGCTACATTTGGAATTTAAATTTTAGAAATTCGTCAAACGCCAAACTCATCTAAGCACTAAAAATAAGAAAATGTAAACGATATAAATACATCTCCCTCCACGTCATAGCTCTCCAACAAATTTAATCCAATGATTTCCTATTGAAGGTCCGTGTACTCCTTTAGTAGCCTTTTATTCAAATGAATCATTTACTCGTGCCACTTTTGCACCTCAGTGAATAATTAAAGTTGACTTAATTGCCGTTTTGACCTTTCTGCTCCTCCATGCCGCATTATTAACAACTATTTTGCAATATACAGCTGCTATAAAAATATGCAATAATAAAAACAGCCATAACTATGCCATTACATTGTATAACGAATACCTTAACCTTGCTTTCAGTGCGCATCTGCATCTGCATCTTGGTTAAGTTTTATTGCTCGCGGACAGTAACGAGAGTTCGTTCCTCAGTAATTTTGTACGTTGTTTTTGTTTTTGCAAAGAATCACTCCCCGACCTTGGTATCGTTTCATGGAATTTAATGTGGCTTATTAGAATTACAATTAATGGGTTTCTTATGCAATAAAAACAGTGGGTATTGGAAGTCTGTGCGGTAGTAACTAAAACTGTAAAAGATGTAGATTAGCTTGGAAACGTTCTGTAATTTAGGTAGCAAGAGGAAAGTTCATCGAAGGAATTGAAAATTAGAAGGGGATGTGGAAGATGCTATTACGAATTAGTATTAGTCACGTACATGCACGCAGCGCTGTATTTAAGGGAAAGTACTGAAAAATACCGTTGATTTATTTCGAAACCAACAAGTGCCTTCCTATTATGAAGTCAGACCTAAAATCTGCAGTAAAGGAAACAGATTATATGGAAAGGGGGTCTATGTCTCCACCCGTAGACTTAGGTGAGATTTAGAGAATTATTGACCTTGTACGAGAAAATAGATATACTCGTAATTTAAGTACAGCATCATAGGCAGGATATCAATTTGGGCACCTTTTTTAAGCTAGTAAAATATGTATGCTGTTTAATGAAGTGCCCAAAATTCATTATCTTAATCATTTTTAAAAATAGGCTCTGGAGTTAAATTTATTTATTTTTCTTTTTTTTTTAAATTTTCCTGTGGGAGTTTTCATCAATATTGAGAAGAAAAAATATTTCACATATTTGAGGTCTTTTGGTCTTCGCCTTCCTTTTTTGCCGCTAGCTGTAAGTTTAGATTGTTTAAGTTTTTTTTTGAGCTTGTATTAAGTTAATAATAAATAAATAAATAAACGGCCGATCTTTTGAACGCAGGTCAATAGAAACCTGACAAAAATTTAGCGTGTCATCTGGAACCCGTGCTTAAATAAGCCAAAACATTAGATTTAGGGCTGCTTGTGAGAAATTTTTTTTTCCAAATCTTTTCTAAGTAAAGTAGCAGTTCAGGTAAAGGCAATGTATGCGGAAAGATTAAATGGATCTACCCATGGAATCCATTTTAATGCAAATCTAATGAAATTTCACTGAATAACTTCAATACGCTTAATATGAGTTTCATAAAACGATTTTCATGTTTGTGAGGCATGCTCAAAATGTGGATGTACGAAACAGTCATATAAAGAGATAGTGAAATTTAAAGATCCTTAAAATTATCAACATGACAAAGAATGTGTTGTGGTAGGGAATAGTAATGCGAAGAAGATATAGAAATTGTCATGTATTCAAAGATGGATGGATTCGGAATCAGGCTGTCCTTAACACACCATAAGGTAGAAGGTTTCGGCCATTCTGTAAAAGAGTATGAAAGTGAACACATAAACTTGACCTGATTAAACGTCATATTAAGATAAAAACTAAGCCAGATAATGAAGTTCGGAAGGATGCTGTTTGTGATTCGTACGACACAATTTGAAAAAGAACCACAGGGAAAATTAGCGAAAAAAAGTTCTAGAACCATGAACGATTCATTTGATACTAATATTTTTTTCAATAGGTGTCTGTGATATAAATTACGAAAGAAAAGTTTATTTTTAAACAGGTTGATGAAACAAGAAACAAGTAACTATTAACAATGAAACAAAAACATTGTGGCAAACAACGTTATGTTTGGCACATTCGACCAGGAAAAGAAAGTGATATACATGAAAGTAATCTTAAACAGGTGCCATATACCTTAACCTTAAGTTCAATTTAATAACCTAATTTTTTTGCTCACTTGTAAAAGCTCTAAAATGTGAAGAGCCTTAGCATATTTGTTACTGTCGACCAGTTTCTATGATGCTCTTTACGTATGATATTACGGCCGATATATCTAAAGAAGCCTATTGCAGACAATTAGCTCGAAGCGCTTGGGAATATAAGAGCTTGGATTTGGATTGTATATTTGTAACTGTCGACCAGTTTCTATGATGCTCTTTACGTATGATATTACGGCAGATATATCTAAAGAAGCCTATTGCAGACAATTAGTTGGGGATATAAGAACTTGGATTTGGATTGTAGTTTGTGAAATACCAGTTTAAAAAAGTTTTGGAAGCTCCATTTAGATGAAATCCGTTAATAAATTTGTTCAGCACTATTGGAGCAATGCCTCTATGCCTTGAAGAGTTATCACATTTTTCCCTTAAATAATGAAAAAACTTTGTATATCGCAATTCAAATTCGGACCGAGGATGTAACGTCAAATTTTGTGAACATATTTATTATTGAAAATGTAATGCTATGAAATAACGTTAGCGGAAATTTAAGACAAATTACCGTCCATCTTTTATTTCACATAATACTGGCAGTAGCTGGGTCATATGGCTGAACAAATTGTTCGCTCTGTTGGATGATTGATAAGTCTATGACATCGGTGGCCACGAGAAAAATACTGTGAATCAGAAGCAAAGAAAAAAAAATAACAAAAATCTCCCCTGTTATCTGAGCGCCACCCCCGGAGTTTCTCTGAAGCATAGACAACGGTGTGTTACTGTAGCCGACCAACTTATTCACAACCGCATTTTTACTAAATATACTTAGGCACGTCATATATATGTCACCAAAAGCAATGTATTTGGTGCATATTTACAAATGTTTTAGTAGGAGTCTATGAAACGGCTAGAAATAAAAAGTAACTATCGACCTCCAACTAGGTTTGTAAATCAGCTAAAGCAACCCAGGACACGTCTTCAAAAATTAGTTTTCTACGAGTATAACAATCGCATTTGATGGAATCAATAAAAGCAGTGAAAGACTTAAACGTGTTCCAAAGTTTTAGAGCCATTTTCAGTGCAGACTAATGTTAAAGTCTATTTAGGGCTCTGAAGTTTTATGATCGCTCAGCAGTAAAAACCGCCATTGCACCAATTCAAAGTGGGCTCTTAGGCCTTAATTGAGTATCTAATTTGCATTTGTTCCAAGTCATCGTATCCAACCCTAATTGAATCATTTAGTTTGTCTGCGTAAATGTAAATTCGTTGATACCAACACCCTTTCGTAATTGATACATAAAAGCAACTCAATTAAATGAATTGCGGCAAATTTAAAAAGAGATCCGAAAGCAAAATCGAATCATTTATATGCAGCCACACTTTTAACACTGTCACCAAAAGAGATTCAATTCAACCGAACGTCCTAATACAACTCGCCGCCATTGACGCGCTCGGCTTAAGCTAGACTCATTTCATCTTACTCCGCCGCAGACGATCCAAACATCACAAAGCGGAAAGCTGGCGTCGCAGGACATAAACGTGCCCTGAATACAAGTATCATTACAAACCGCCTTACCTTTCCAATTAGCATCCTCAAAAGAACTTAACAGCATTTAAAAGTCAATTATCATCAACGTTTGGCATTCCATTATCGGACTGCGCGTTTCGAAAATCTATAATGAATTCCGGGTGCCGAAAACCAAAAACAAAAATCATTAAAATCGGGACAAGCTGCTGTACTCGATTAATGAGTAATGCACTGTAACTCCCTTGCCCCATCTCATATAGACCCACATCACCCATTTCACATACTAATTTGTTATCCAGTTAAAAAAAAAAAAAAAACAGCGCCCATTCAAATAGACCACCATCATAGTTATCATAGTGATAGCTCTTCTTCTGGCCCTTTCGTTGAAAATCGATTAATTACGAGCTGGCGCCTCGGCCTTTTGCGGTGGTGGTGTCAGTTACGCATATCGAATGAACACCCATTGCTTTGGGTATCTCCTCTAGATGTCCCCAAAAGCGGAGACCCCACTAAGGAAGTCCATAAATTTGTCATTACACTGAAAACAACTCAATTTGGTCTTTTCTTAAATTCGTCTCTTCTCATGTGGTAGCGTGTATTATACATTTGTTAGAGCACAGTATCGTTACATTAATGGATAAAGTATCTACAATCGTATATTGACCCTATGGTAGATCTGTTAAGAATTCCATCCACGTGCTGGATAGCCACTAAAGCTACCTACCCTTGTGCACATTGTGGGTGCACTTGACTGCCGTTTAGGGTACCTTTGAAAAATTCCAAAGTGCACACACATCGAATGTGCATCCGGCGGCCGGACCCGATGCAATGAAATTCGATCGTGGCATAGGTATCGAAGTTAGGGTCCCTCGATAAAAACACACTGAAAGTATAAATTAAATTTTAAATAATTTTGGATTTCTTTTCTTTTTTTTTAATATATTTTTCTTTTTCTTAATCGACTTTTTGTCATGATTTTTAATTGACAATGAGCTGGAGGTGGAATCGGGAAGTCGTATTTTGAAGATATTCTTATTTTGGGTTCAATGATGAGCTGTGAATGCTAATGATAGAGTGTGGGCGACTGGAAAAAGGTTGAATAAGTCATTAATAATCGAAGGATGATGTCGAAGGGACACTATGTTAATTATAAAGGTGCGCATGCAGTAAATTGCAGTTTTTCTTCGCCCAATCATAGCTCTGAGTTTTGAATTAATGAAATAAATACGCAGAGTAGTCGCAATGCGCTTGGAACGTAGCGTTCAATACGCTATCCGATTGATGGAAGTGATAAGCAAATGGGTGAACCATGTAAAGGCCTCAAAGAAACTAGGACTATGCGATTGTTTATAAATGAATTTTGTAAACAAATCATATTCAAATCACACTGAATACCATTATTGACCTTAAAACCTTGGTGGTCTTAAAAACTTGGTGCCAAGTCAACTAATTTCATCTGGGGTGTAGAGGCTGATATGTACTTACATGTTAGACAGTCAATGTCTAATGGCTATGTATGCTCAGTGTATATATATACAAATATGCCAACTTTTTAAACGTCTAATTGAACTAGCTGCGGCTTTTTATGAAGCCATTTATGTTCTTGACGTCAATATTCGCGAATATCCTGAGCTTGTAGAAGAGAAGTGCTTTCAGATTTTTTGAGCATACATAAATGGACAAGTGTAAAGGAATTGGAGAGTAGACTTGTCCCTAAAACCCCGTACAAGAACATTGGCAAAGAAGCGAAATCTGTTTGTACTATAGACCTATCGGACAATTTCCGGTAAGGATATCGAAGCTGGTGCTCATTTGCGATAGTGCTAGCAAAATCAACCCATTAAAGGCATTAGGTTAAGCTCAGATCACATAATTTTGAAGGCTTGGCATGTCGTGCATTTTTCTTATCTGTGATTGGCTTTACTGATTATATACAATGTGAGCAAATGTTTGCAAGAAGGGAGAGGTAGACTTAAATTATATTTATCATCAAAATTCGGAAGGCTTTTCTTTTTCCGGCGAGCTCGTCAGTCTTGATGTTCGTGGAAAGTTTTCGTGGCGTCGCGCAGAAATTTTAAGAAATACGAAAGAGAACCTAACTATCTATAAAGGTAGTTTTTCTAAAAGAAAATATATTTAACGAATGACCAACATGAAATCAATTAACATTACAGACAGCAAGGAAATGAAAAATTCATACTGTGGAGTATTCTATTATACATAGGTACATATATTTTATATGTATATTTTCTATATTTTCCGTGCACATTAACAGTGCTCAACATGAATGCTTGCAAGAGAGAGAGACAGAAAATAAAAGCTTCTTTAGAATTCTGAAGAATAAATGTTTACGAAATAATTTCCACTGAAAATATATTCAATTCAATTCAATTCAATTAATTTTTTATTCTTTAAATTTAAGATACAATTATAATAATAACAAAATCATGTATCTATTGAAATTTACATACGAGTATAAGAAGAAATAGACAATTTAGCTTGAAAATGATAAGACATGAATGGTGATACATAATATTAGAAATTAAAAGCATTTTTTATTTCAATTTAAAAAATAATTTGTTAGGGACAACCTGTAGTTAGAACTAGTGTCGGTTGTATCGAATTGAAAAATGAATTTAAAGTGACAATTATTTAGACGGCAGTGCTTGATGCAGAAAATATTTAATTCAATCATTTAAAAGAACAATTTTAAGCAAGTGATTCTATTATACCCCAAAGAAAGAAAGTATCAAACATTTATTTAAAGTTGTATATTTATTAAGTTATTTATTTCATCGAAATCGGATTCAAAAAGCCATATCTTAATCTCTCGCTGAAACAAATATGGATTAGAAATGCATCGTAGTTCAGATGGAAGTATGTTGTAAAGTCTAGGTGCTAGTGAAGTATAAAAGTTTAAAAAGTGAGTGGTGTTATGCGGTGGTACTAAAGCCAAACAACGTTCGTTACTACGAAGACCATAGGCAGTTGGACTTCGATTAAGTGAATAACCACTCCTCAAATAAAATATTTTGATAACTTTAAAAAAGTAATGGTGCTTTATCGGAAGTATTTTTGAACTTAAGAAAAGAAAGAAACTATGCTCCCTTTTGCGCTTTTTCCACATTATTCTCAGTAAGTGTTTTGCACAATAAGTAAAGGCTGGATTTTATTTTTATGTGTGCCTCCCCAACAAACTATACCGTACTGCAACTTTGACTGTACTAGCCCAAAATATATTGTTTCAAGAAGTTTTCGAGAGCAATACATCCTTATTCGATACATCGCGCATGTCATCGTCAATAAGTATTTCTTAAGCAATGACGTGTGAGCACTCCAATTCATTTTACAGTCAAATACGAGCCCTAAATACTTTAAAACTGTCACCCTTTCAATTTCGAAGCACTTAGACGGGCATCGAATGCTTGCATTAAAAGTCACGGCAGTGCTGACATTCCCACATGTATCAGAGCTCACTAATATATGCTTGCAACTAGCGCAATGATATGATAAAGCAGGAAATTCAACCTCAGAGGTCGGGAGATTGAATAGCATAATTTTCGTTGTGTCACTAATTACCAGCTTGTGTGAACTAAACCAGTGTCTAATCTTTTCCAAATCATAGTTGATATCAGCCATTAGATCAAAACTAGATGAATTAGAATAAGTGCATGCTATATCATCTGCAAATCCAGTCTGGATTCCTCTGAGGTCAAGGTTAAAAATGGAATTGATAAAAATCAAAAACCAAATAGGACCAAGCACCGAGCCCTGAGGAACACCAATATTAATTTCTTGGATCTGACTAAATTCAACGCCTAGCTTACTTACTTACTTACTTATGTCCTTTAACCCCTCGGGGGGCATAGGGCGTCAACCACGCCTGCGCGCCATCGTGTTCGGAGTTCTGCAACGCGTTTGAGCTGCCTCCAACTCATTCCTAAAGAGCTCGATTCCTCCTCAACTGTTCTGCGCCACGTTTGCCTAGGGCGTCCCGCTATTCTGCCTGCCTGGGTGAGCGGATTCCACTGCATAGCGTATTTCGCAATGGAGTTGTCTTCGCGCCGTAGGGTGTGTCCAATCCATTGCCACTTTCTTCTTCGTATAGTAATGCTTATAGGTTCTTGGCCCGTTCTCAGATAAAGTTGTTCGTTGGAGATGCGGTTCGGTCAAAAAATCCTCAAGATGATTCTTAAGCATGTTTGTTTACGAAGACTCGCAGCTTGCGTGTGTTAATGGTGTCCACCTTCCAGGTACTGCACCCATAAAGCAGCACTGATTCTACGTTGGAGCGGAACAGTCGTAGCTTGGTTCTTAAGCTAATAACATTGCTTCTCCAGATTTTGGACAGCATTCCGAACGCAGCTTTAGCCTTCCCGATTCTGCTGCACACATCCAGTTCGGTGCCACCGCGATTAGGCGAGACGACACTTCCTAAATATAGAAAGTTATCAACTTTCTCGACTTGCTTTCCGGCAATGTTAATTTGAGCGCGGGTATTGGAAGTACTCAGGGCTTTTGTTTTGGCTGTGTTTATTTTTAGCCCCACTTTGTTTGCCTCAGCTTCTAGATTTTGGGCCATCAAATGAAGATCCATTATCCGATGTGAAAGTAGACAAACATCGTCAGCGTAATCTAGGTGTTTAAGGTAAGATGTCATAGTCCAACGAATTCCAGAATTAGCTTCCGTCAATGCTGCACGGAGTACATCGCTGATAACCACCAATAGTGGGGACAGTATGCACCCTTGACGTACTCCACTTTGGACTTCAAAGTCCTCCGACACCTTACCATTGTGCACGACGTGACACTTGCCGCCCTCATATGTAGCCTTGATAATAGCTATAAGCTCTTCTGGAATGCCTCTCCTGCGCAAGGCCAGCCAGATAGCATCTCGATTCAAGCTGTCGAAAGCCTTCTCGAAGTCGATAAACAGTAAATGTAGCGGAGACCTATACTCAACGCAATGTTCGATTATGATCCGTAAGGTGTTTATGTGGTCGATGCAGGAGGATCCAGCGCGAAAGCCTGCCTGTTCGACATCGAGAGTTGAATCTAAATGATCTTTAATTCGTTCTAGAGTTATTCTAGCTATTATTTTGGCTACAGCTGGAAGAACACATATACCTCTCCAGTTACCGCACTCCATTAAGTTACCCTTCTTTGGAAGCTTAATGATCATCCCCCTTTTCCACTCCTGTGGAAATTGTTCACTATCCCAAGCTCTCCGTATTAGCGGATGCAGCAAATCTGCCGATGTATTTGGCGCCGCTTGAAATAGCTCGGCAGGGATGCCATCAATACCCACCGCTTTGTTTTTCTTGAGGGACTTGATTGCTGTTATTATTTCAGCTTTACTGGGAGGTACGGTGCGAATTCGGGAATTTGTTGCTTCGAACTGCTCATTCGAATTCAAGATCATACCGCCGTCGTCTAAGTGATTTAGCACTGCAGCAAAATGTTCTCTCCATCTAGTGAGCTGATCCTCATCCGAAATCAGAAGGTCACCGTCTAGACTCTTCACTGGATGTTGTTTGGAGTTTCGACCACCAATGAGCTCCTTAGTGATGTTGTAAACAGTCCTACTGTCGCACCTACTCGCTGCTTCTTCAGCCCTTGAGGCCAGTGAGTTGACATGTTGACGCTTGTCACGTCTCACACTACGCTGCACTTCTTTCTTCTTCGCACGGTATTGGGCTTCAAGCTCGGTTCTCTCTACTGCTGAGGCCGCTGCAATCCGAGCCTTGATTGCTGTACGCTCATCGATCCGTCTCCAGGTGTCTGTAGAAAGCCATGTGCGGTGGTGTTTCTGCTTTTTACCGACATAAGTGCGTGCCCCAGTCGCAAAAGCATTTTTCACAGCACTCCAGTGGTCATCCATGTTCTCTATGCTGCTGATTGCTTCTGCTTCTAAGGCAAGATGGTCCCTGAACTGTTGGCGCACTTGGGGAACCTTGAGCCTGTCGATATTAAACCTGGTGATGTTAAGCAGGTTTGAGCGGTTGCTGTTGACGGATGCAGTACGAAGGCGTAAATGAGCTACCATAAGATGGTGATCTCGTTCTTGTCCGACGTCAGCTCCACGTCTGTTTCGGACGTCCAGGAGACAATTTCTAAAGCGGCGACTGATCGCAATGTGGTCGATCTGGTTGGATGTTCGTTGCCTATCAGTAGAGACCCAACTGATCTTATGGCAGGTGTTATGCTTAAACAGCGTACCTCCGATGACTAGGCGGTTGGTATTGCAGAAGTCCACAAACCGCTCACCATTGTCATTACGGTCTCCCACGCCGTGAACCCTCATCACGTGCTTAAGCATGGTGTTGTCGCTACCCACCTTGGCATTGAGATCTCCCATTACCATTACGATGTCCCCATTAGGCGTTTGGTTGTAGGCGGCACCTAAGTGGCTATAAAAATTATCCTTTTCATCCTCAGTCGCGTCTAGAGTCGGAGCATAACACTGTATGATGGTAATTTTTCTAACTCTACTCTGGAACCTAGCCGTCAATATCCGGTCACTATGGGGTTTCCAGGATATGACGCCTAGCTTGACCATCTGTTTTCTGCCCATTAGGTACGAGTAGAACCAATTGAGCATGAAACCTCTGAAACCAATTCGATCCAATTTTTGAAGCAAAATCGAATGGTCTACAGTATCGAATGCCTTGGTAATATCTATAAAAAGTGAGGCAGACACTTTTTTCATATTAAGGCTCTCATAAATTCGACTGGAAAACTTCAGAAGTGCATCTTCAGTAGATTTTCCAGCTCTAAAACCAAATTGATTTGGGCTAAAGAAAGAAGTACCATCCAAGAAAGCAACAATCCTAGCGTTTACAGCCTTTTCAAAAGTTTTTGAGAAAACTGGAAGCAGAGAAATCGGCCTGTAGTTAATCAAATCATTGCTGTTTCCTTTTTTAAAAATAGAAATAACCCTTAAGTGCAATTTTTTTTACAAAAGAACTCGAATAACTATTGAGGGTTGAAGAGTTGGAACATTCCATTGTATTAATAATTCGGAATAATTCAGTACCTGTGATTGGATCATAGAAGAAGCTACGAGCAGTGCTACTTTCACGATTACAAAAGCCTATTGGGCAATTTACAATAGTGGAATTGATACCAGCATCACTAGTGGTATTTAGAGCAACACTTGCAAAGTATTTGTTGAAAATATTTGCTTTTTCAGTAGTGCTTGTATAGTCTCTGTTACTGTAAGATAACACAGTAGGAAGAGCGGAATGAACACTTTTATTGAGCAACTCAGACACAACTCCCCATTCCTTTTTTAAGTTTCCTTTGGCTCTATTAAAATTTATTGTGGTAGTAATTATCCTTACACGATTGAATGTCAGCAGCAATTTCCTTGGAAAGATTTTTATATAAAATTTTTTATTGATTATTGTGGGGATATGTATTGCACTTTATTCTCATTTTATTTTTGTTGTCTATCTTCTCTAGCAAATTATTCGACATAGAAGGCTTGAGTCTTTTAAATTTTCTTCTGCCCATTGCCAGTGACAGAATACAACTTCCGGCTTTCTCTTTAAGTAAGCTGCGGATGGGTCATTTTGACTGTATACATCTATCCAGTATTCATGAGAAAGACATACATTCAGAGCATCAAAGTCAATTTCTTGATCGATCTTAAAGGGAATATATTTACTATCACAAGGTAGTTCAACCCTGTCATAGTAAAAGAATAAGGCTGTCAAGCAATGATCTGATATTCTAAAATCAGATGTGGAACTACAAAGAGCAAATTTTGTTTTGCGATCTAATCTACCAAAAGTATGGTCAATACAAGTTTGTGTTTGAAGATTTATTCTAGTAGGTTCCATAAAGCAAGATTCTAATCCCTTAGCAGACAAAATAGACAGGTAGTTAAAAACATCAGGCGTATCACTTAGAATATCAAGATTAAGATCTCCTAACATAAATAAATTTTTAGAATCCTCTGAGTTTAAACAGGTACTTAACTCCTCAACAAAACCACCTTTACTTATATTATGAAGTCTGTAAAAGCACATAAAATCTAGTTTGCAACCCTCAAACGAACACCATACCCTCAATCCATCAGCACTAGCCAGATTGTAGTTTTTAAATTCTGGTTTTAGGAGTTCATTAACAAATACAAATACTCCACCTGCAGCATAGGAGTTATTACATTTATCATGGGTATTGTAACCGGGTATATTGTACAGTTCTTTTTCATGATCAAATATCCAAATTTCAGAGAGAAATATAAGATCTGGTTTAACTACGAACGATTCTAAATGAATCAGGAATAAATCAAAATTTTTCCGCATACTTTTTATGTTTTGGTGTATAATAGAAAACAATTTTTTTTTCATTGTTGGAATGAAAAACACTTTTAAAAATTTCTTTTTCAAATTTACAAAATTGATTACTATTTGGAAAAAAGTCATTGGGATTTTGCACTAGATTCTCAATTCGAATAAACATACTTAGCATAGATAAATAGACAGCATGATATAAGTTAATTCAGTAAGGAAATATTTTCTGGATCAACAAGAGAGAACATTTTAAATATTTTATCTCCTTCTTTCGTTTTCATTGAAACTACACCGTTTGATATCCAAACGTATGCAAATTTATTGTTTACTTCAAATTGTTTAGCTCTATTAAATATCTCTATTAAGACTAGTAAGACTATCATTAACAAAAATTCTTTTATCACCAAGAGAACCATCAAAGAGCTCCGCAACTGACTTCGTAGTTTTCTTCAGCCGTATGACTTTCTTCTTGAGTTCCAACGTTTTGAATTTAATGCAAATGGTGTTTGATGATGTAGATGATGAATTAGTAGATGAGTTAGCTCGTGTACTGTTCTTCAATCTTTTTACATAGCATGAACTAATATCATTTGGAGATATGCTTTCACCCAGATCTTCTGATATCAGTTTGACAGCAGGCTTCAGAGCAGTATTTTCATTCACATTGGGGACACCAACAACATCTATGCATTTTCGCAGGCGCTTTTGTTCAAGAGAATTAATTTTGTTTTGCAAAATGTTTACTTTTTGTGACTTTTTCTCTTCTGGGAGCGTAGAGATCAATGACATAGCATCGGAATGAAGTTTCTTCAGAGAGACGGGCGAAGCTGTAGTATTATCATATATGCGTGTACGACCTAGTCCTGCCGTTTTTTTTTTACTCGGATGAATCTGTATAGTGATGACTTACACATCGGATATCAGTGTACTTTTGAACGCACATCCTTAAAATTCGATTTCTCAGATAGACTCATTTATTTATTTTTTAACTTTAATTAATTTTTTGAGCATTAGCTCGCTTTTATCGTCGATAATCAGTCACAACTGATGTGACTGATTATAGCTGCATGGAATAAATACAAGATCTACCAATAAGGACATTAGGAACGTTAGAAAGATTTAAGCAAAATCCACCGACACATCCTACGGCGTTTGTTCCTCTATCTCACTTTCACTTCCCGAATTTGAAAAAAAAATCGCATACCATATATTAAGTCAGTGTGGGATACCGTGCGTTCCTAAAATTGATCGAACTGCGTTTCTTTACTTTTTGGGTAACCTAAAGATAGGGCAAATTTTGACTGCCACTGTCACAAAATGACAGAATGAATATCTCACACAAACATAAGAGAACCAATGACCCAACTTCTTGCAGTCATACGCGTTGTGCGTGTTATATTTTTCACACGAATGACAGGGGTTTCATACCCTATCCGAAGGACAATAATTTTGAAAACCCGGCTTCTGACGCGAGAGTGGAGCCGTAAAACGGAACATTTTGATGATTTTTGCGATTCAAACCTTGAACCTTCTACTACGTATTTCGACGAATTAACCACTGAGCCACGGCACATACCAAATTCTACCTGAGTAAAGGATTCTTATGTTGTTTTCCCTGAGAATAATTTGTACAAAACTGTATGAATTCGGATAATTCTGCCTGCAAAATGTTTACCTCGGATCGGAATCGATAACGATTGATATATGCAAATAGGTTTCAATCGGATGTGGTGGTGCTTTTCAAAATGCTGTTATATTAAGGTTTAAACTCGAGGTTCCTCTTGTTGGCGTTATTATTGTTAGCACATTATTAATTTAAAAAATTATGGACAGTTAGAGTCGATCGCTGGACTTGACTTGAGCAATTACTTCAGCAGTTTTCATTATTAAGCATACGAAACATACATACCTATGCATTAAACAAACTACGAGATCTATATTTGTGTATACCGAGCCAACTCGACTACAGCCGAACTCACATTTATAGCTTTCTGTCATCATGATATATATTATCAAGCATAAACCACACATTTATTTACAGTAGACAATACTGAAATGATTTACCTCGAATGCGCTAGTCATGCGCATGATATTATGTTGCAAATAATACATTTTCGTGACTACTGGCAAATACGCAATGATGAATATAATATTCACAAGTGTTCAAAACTTCCTGGATAATAAACGAGTCAGTTAGCTAGTTTCCTTCTTCAAATACTCAGTTCAACTAACTGAAGTATTTTTATCCTACCGTTTGTCAATCGTCTATTGCAAGCCCAACTTTGAATACCCGCTATCCTCAGTGTGGAACAGAATTAGCACAAGTCCATCAGAAATCACAATAATATTGTATCATTGCCCAGTAAATTTTGCTTAAATTGCTCCTGTGTGAGCTAAGGTGAGGGCAATGAAACTATATACAAGAGCAGATTCAAATTGATTAAACAAAATTCCGTCTTCAACCTGTTTCCATAAATCAGACTTTGGTCTCCCACAAGGCATAGAATAAGTTCAGCAATTTACGCATAACATCTTCCCTGCGCATCGATTACAAGCTCTACGCATTAATCCGAGCGCTATTATCCCCCAATTGGTCGTACTCCGATTCCCATGCCACCATTATCAAACTCAAGACTCTCCTGATTTGCATTAGCAACAACAAACGCCAAACATATTTAACAATAAAATCTGAATCAACGCCAGATTATATGTCATAAAAAGTAATTTCCAATCCGGACCTCACATCAAAACTGGCCAAGAACCTGTCCAGCGCGACCAAAACCCCTCGTGTTTGCTCATCTTCAATATAAGCACTGAAAGTAACATCTTTGAATCCACGCGGAGAGAAGAAAACTAGGAAATAGAAACCGAGAATTGTGCCAATAATCCTTTTAACGATCGATACATATTCGAGGTGTGTGGTCTCGGTCCGGCGGAGAGTGCAAGCCCATGTAATCGACACAAATAACCCCGAGGCGACATTGGTTGGGAATCGTTTTCCAAATTTTATGGATTTTTATGGATCAACGAAGGCATCCAAATCGAAATGATGGCTTCAAATGCCCGATAAGGGGGGCTCCACTCCACAACGCTGGGGTGTTAAGATTATCTATAGCTTCCTCGATCTGCATATGTTTACTGCCGGTGTGCCGGTATGTTTGGTCTTCGTTTTTTGTAGATCGATAATAAAGTGTCATCAGTGTCATAAAATCGATCGGCCGATTGAAAATTAAAGTCGAGAAATATCGGTCGGCGGTATGGATATATGCCGGCCATCATCCATGGGCCGGTAGGAAATCACTTGGTCTCTTGGGCTTGGCTCCAAATGGTGATGAGATGGTAAGCATGCAGAAGTGGATTTTATGTTAATTCCCAAACGATGACCAACATCAGCACTACCACCAGCACCACCACCGCCGATCTGGATCTAATGTAAGAAAGGCAAATACCCTACAGTCAACCAAACGACCTGATTCCATTAAATCTGAATTTCTGTGTATCCAAAAAAAAAAGACCAGCTGATTCCTCGCATCTCAACACACCTCGTGGAGTCGCCGAGTTGTGACATTTATGACCGGTATATTATGGAAAATCACCTGTGGATTGCATTTGAAAAGTTATGATTACCATTTATGATAATTTATTGTTTCTGTCTGAGTGCGTATGGTGGTGGTATCGGGCATCCCTCTCTCTCAGTTAAATGAACTGGATTAAAAACTGCGACTTTATGAGAAATTGACCAAGGCGAGGGTTTACGCAACTTGAGCCACCGCCACTCCTTGATACCGCATACAAGCAAGGAGTTTGTTCGAAATGGAAGATATGATTACTTTTACGCTAGCTTTTTGGCCATTATGGCCGCCAGAGCACTTATTCATTTTATAGACCTTTTCCTCTCGTTCGGCTTTAAGGGGATTAATTTCGTTATCCGATTAGATGTGGGGGGGAAATTCAATTTGGATTGCAGATCGAAATTACTCCTAAGACCTCATAAAATCTTGTGCAGATATTGCACAGCAGAAAATGTTTGGTCGCTTTTGCTTTACAAGTGATTAAATGATCATAAAGTTTACATTGTATGCAATTCGTTTCTGGACGATCATCGCACTTTGGCTTACATAATTTTGCTGGAAATCCTGTGTGTGATATTTTATATCTTGTCATAAATCTGGTGATAATCAGTTGAAATTCTTCTTTGAGTTCCATATATGCATGTATGGGTATATAGGTACATTTGCTTCTGATTTGGAACAATAATAAAAAGAAGTTAGAACACAATTAAATACTAATTAACCTTTCTAATATTTATGGGTCATATCACGATGGAAAATGGTTTGAAATTTATGTTTCTTGGATTTTAAAGTATTTAGAAAAATACATTCATATTACTTTCATCGTGTTACCGGTTAGTCTTACTACCTTTTTATTCGAGATGCGTAACAACCTGCGCGGGTTTTTAAGTTTTTTCAGATAGCTAAAATCGGTCTTCAAACTTGAAATACATGGATCTATTGTACCCCCCACGCTATGGCTCTAGTCGATGAGACACTCGAGTTAGAGTGCCTCCTCTAGTCCAACTGCTTTGGTGAACCGAAAAATCTGAAGTCTCTCTTAAAACATACGCTACCAGGTGACATCTTATTTTCTGAATTAGTGTTCCAAATTGCCTGAGAAGGTGTGCAAGTGTTTCTTCGAAAGTCTCTTCATAATGTGCAGTGTCCGTTCTCTTCTATACCCAAATTCTTGAGATGCTCCTTGAATGCCTGTCAGAATGCAAAGTCGGCTTTTGCTAAAGCTAAGGCATGTCTTGCTTATTTTCTGGTTTTAGTTTCCAAATGCTTTTGCCATTTGGTCTCTACTTTTCTTTTCAGTTCTCTCCTTATTGGGTGCGATCTTAACTCGCATATTGGTTTTTGTTCAAAGAACGAAGTTCCTAATTTATTTTTTGCAAGTACATCATCTGCTTTATTTCTTTTAAATCCTACACGCCTTGGTACCCAGTAGAGGATTATTTAATTTTCTGTTGATTTTAGTAAGGCAATCGCATATCAGTTTGGATTTGATCTCATGCGAATTAAGTGCCATAATTGCACTTTGACTATCTGACGGTATTGCAATATTTCATGTGGAAGTTGAATTGGGCGCATCTTCCTATTGCGTGAACCTCCGCTTGAAAAATACTGGGGAAAGGTCCCAGACATTCTGAACATCTGGTCATGGGTCCGTACTTATGCTTGACTTCTCGATTTAACTTTGGTACAGGCAGTAGTTATAAGTATTATTATTATTATTATTACAAATTTGTCTGCATTTGCACTATCTCTACGACATCACATAGCATAACATTCACCTGCCTTTGGAAAGCTAGGCTCTGGTGTACATGCGGGTATAAACCAAACACGTCACTCCTGCCTTGTTTTTAAGAACTAAGAAATTCCCCTTCGATTCGTCAACTATCCAAAATGACAGCTTTTGCCATTTCGTAAATAAACTTTTCTGGTATATTCAGCTTCACCATAACAGAAACTGTTGACTTCGGGACCAGGCCTGTAGTTGATAGCACTATAGGTAATGTTATGGCACTGCTTGCTCAACATAGTTCCTTAAGCTCATGACACTTACTTACTTTTTTACTTAAATGGCGCTACAGTCCGAGGTGGACCTGGGCCTCAGCCAACAAACCTCTCCAGCCAGCGCGGTTACGAGCCAGCTGCCTCCAGTTGCGCACGTCAAGTTGGTTGAGGTCCCCCTTCACTTGTTTGCGCCACCTACCGCGAGGTCGTCCATCCGGGGTGGATTCGAAGACTTTCTTAGCGGGAACGTTGGGCTCCATCCGCTCTAAATGACCCAGCCATCTTAGTCGCTGTATGTGAACTCTTCAGGCTAAGTCGATGTCCTTGTACAGGCCGTATAGTTCGGCATTGTACCTTCACCTCCACTCACCGTTTATGCAGACGGGACCAAAGGTCGCTCGAAGAACTTTTCTCTCGAAATAACCAAGGGCATCCTCATCCGGTTTTGTCAAAGTTCATGCCTCTGCGCCATACAGCAGGACTGGGATGATTAATGTCTTATAAAGTGTTACCTTAGTAGTTCG
Organism: Brachypalpus laphriformis; assembly: GCA_945910035.1. Lineage (NCBI taxonomy): Eukaryota > Metazoa > Arthropoda > Insecta > Diptera > Syrphidae > Brachypalpus > Brachypalpus laphriformis. Next base: position 138,523,473 of record OX246756.1, read on the forward strand.
AGATAGGGCTTTGCTACTTAATTGCCGTCTCGATCTCAATACTCGTAAATGCCCCATTGACTGCCCGCTGAGTTCTTCCGATTATGTCAATGTCATCGGCATAAGCGAGTAGTTGTACAGACTTGTAAAAGATTGTACCTCCGGTATTGGCTTGTGAGTTTCGTGCAATTCTCTCAAGTACTATGTTAAAGAGATCGCATGACACTGCGGCGCCTTGCCTAAGACCTTTCCTGAAATCGAATGGTTCGGTGATGTTCTTACCGACTTTGATGGAGCAGCGGGAGTTCTCCATCGTCATTCTCCACAAACGGATGAGCTTGGCAGGGATGCCAAGACTAAATATGGCTCTGTATACCTCGTCTCTATACACGCTGTCATCGGCAACTTTGAAATCGATGAAGAGGTGGTGCGTATCGATTTTATATACATGGGTTTTTTCCAAGATCTGCCGTAGTTTGAATATTTGGTCAATGGTGGACTTTCCAGGCCTGAAACCGCACGGATAAGGACCTATCAGGTTGTTGACGATCGGTTTCAGGGGTTCACATAATATGGCTGATAGGATCTTATATGCGATATTGAGCAGACTTATACCTCTGTAATTGGCGCAGTTTAGAGAGTCTCGTTTCTTCAGGATCGGGCAAACGATGCTGAGGTTCCATTCATCGGGCATACTTTCGTCCGACCAGATTTTAGGGATGAGCTGGTGCATGTTCCTTACCAACTCATCTCCTCCTGCTTTGAAAAGTTCAGCGGCAAGACCGTCGGCTCCAGCAGCTTTGTTGGATTTGAGTTTAGATATCGCTATCCTCACTTCATTCTGATTGGGTTGAAGGGAATCTTGACTGCCATCGTCACTGTTGAATGGCTCATTCTGCCTGCCAGCGGAATATTGGTCATCATCGCCGTTTAACAGTCTGCAGAAGTGTTCCTTCCATATCCTCAGCACATGTCACAATGGGACATATTTTTGGATCTTGGTGAGATGCGTTGAATTATTATTATTATTATTATTAAGATAGGCTCAGCGTACACCCTTATCTTACTCCTGATTTCGTATGGAACTTTTCAGATAATTCCTTGCCATTCTACACCGCTGCCTTCGTAAAGATTTTGAAGCATCGCGATCAACTGTATCGAATGCGTATAATTCTTTGCCGCATTTTCGCTAAAATTATGCTGCGATACTCCTTAGGAGTAAAATATGGTCGATCGTGGAATAACCGGGCCTGAAACCTGCTTGGTATTCCCCTAGTAAGTTGTTAGCTGCAAGTTTTTTAAGTTTTTTTTTTTTTTACTTATTTTTTTTTTTTTTTTTATCTAATTTTTTTTTAATATTTTTTATTACGACTGAGATACATATCACATCTAGTAATTTACATTTTATGATTTGTCAAATTATATGAGTAAAAATTAGGCTTTTAGCCAAAACATTTACAATTCTCGGTTATTTTAATACATACAATATTATTTAATTTAGATAACATTTATGCCATTAAGTCCATTGGAGTTGTTCTTTGTAGTCCTCTCGGCTCAGCGGGTGTACTTAACATTTGTTGAATTCCGCTATTTTGGTACTGAAGAAGGCGTTGAAAATGTTTCGCTGCAATTTCTACTCTCTCTTGTTGTACTGTTTTTAGATTCAGGTCTTTGTGAATGTCTAGGTTTCGTACGTACCACGGCGCATTTAGTATGCAACGTAGTCCTTTGCTTTGGAATCTTTGTATGGGAACAATATTACTTTTCTTTGTACAGTCCCAAAGTTGAATGCCGTACGTCCAAATTGGTTTGAGAACTTGAAGGTATAGCAGTAGTTTGTTGTGAACTGATAACTCTGACCTCTTCCCAATTAACCAATACATTTTTCTAAATTTTAGATTCAGCTCATCTCTTTTTTTCTTGACGTGTTCTTTCCATCTGAGTTTCGCATCTCGAGTCATACCAAGATTAAGATCAATTCTTAAGTTTGTGAAATTTATATGACTCGATTTAGATTCATTGAGTATGATCCTCCATTTTGTTGTCCACTCGACTATTTGATTTGTAGCTACTCTATGGAGCTTCTACCGATCGATAGGATTGCCGTATGGTCCGCAAAAGTAGCTATATTTGCTCCGGGAGGTGTTGGGAGGTCGCTCGTATATAGCAAGTATAAAATCGGGCCCAAAATACTGCCTTGGCGAATCCCTGCTTTTATTTCATGTAATTCAAAATACTCGTTTTCATATTTTATACGAAATTGTATATCATAAGTTGATTCGAAATATATTATATGATGAGTTAAGGAAAGAAAAGCCTCGATAACACTGGTCTGCAATGAAATCCTTCTTCAAATAAAAATTTAATTCAAGTTCTCCAATGTGTGTGCGGTTCTTAAACGACTTATATATGTGAAAAGAATATTCGGCCAGTAATTGAAAATTTTATTTCTGGTAAGTTTTTTTTTTTTTTACAAATCTTATCACAAATTTTATTTTATTATAGGTAAAAAATGCCAAGGGTTTGCAAAAATTCTGCAGACTTGTTTTGCTTTAAAATGTAATTTTGCAAATTTACTATAAAATATCAAAGGAGCGCAATAACTACACTAGCGAAAAGAGATTATCAACTTTATTTATTGTATTTCAAAGAGACAAAAATTGAAATGCTCATTCTGAACAGACTACAACGAGTTATTTCTCTATTTCATCCTTATGTACAAGTTCATCCGAAGATACGCAGTTTGATTTAAATGATCTTTCTCGGGATTTAGGACTCTCGAAATCGAAAGCTCAGACAAAGATAAGAGAGCCTCATATTTTCGTAACAGACAAGAAGATGTTATAAGTTTCTTTACCAAAGACGGCGATTTGGTGTTTTGTAATAACGCTGAAGGGCTTCTACAAAAACTTGGTTTCCCTGTAAGATCTGAGGAATGGCGATTGGCGACTTTTTATAGACTCGTCCAAAATCAGTTTAAAAGCTGTTTTCTCCGAAATGGCAATAAGTATCCACCAGTTCATGTCGCACATGCAACAAACATGAAAGAAGCCTATGAAAATACGAGGGCAAGGTGAAAAGTTCTCGGCCTGACAATGAAAAACTGCGATTTTCAGTTAAAAAATGATTTTATTTTCCTACATAATCTCCCTTGACTTCAACACATTAAGTCCAGCGTTTCTCCAACATCAGTATTCCTTCTCGGAAGTGAGAGTCTGGAAGGCTGTGCAAATATTCAACTACGGCCCTCTCAACTTCTGCATTGGATGCAAAGGGCTTGCCAGAAACAAATTTCTTCAAGTTAGGGAACACACCGGCTTCCACCCACTGCTTCGACTGCTGGACCCATGTCTCATCCATTTTTGACAAATCGCCGCACAAAATCGGTTGAATCCTTATTGAATCGGTCCAAAGATTTCCGCGAAAATCGTTTGCGCATTTGCTTTTGATCGGCAATTAGCAAATGCGGCACCCATCTTGCGTAGAGCTTTCGCATCCCTAAGTTTTTGTGCAAGATGTTTCGCACCCTCTCTTCCGATATACACACAGCCTCAGCTATCTCACTCACCTTCACTCGCCTATCGTCCAACAAGATATCATGCACTTTTTCGATGGTTTCCGGTGTGGTTGCGGTTTTTGGCCGTCCTTCACGTGGGTCATCTTCGAGGGACGTGCGACCACGTTTAAATTCAGCTGCCCACTTTTTAACCGTTGACATGGACGGAGCAGATTCCCCGTAAACTTTTGTCATCTTTGGATGAATTTCCTTAGGGGTTAACGAAGAATTTTATGACCGCACGATATTTAAGTTTATCCATTTTAACGAAAAACACGCAAGACGTCTACTGCAAAAATTCGTGTAAACAAACTACTTGAGAGATCAAGTTGAAACTTGTCATACAAACTAATGCGAAGGGCACCCAGGCAGGAAACATAAATTTTTGCTGATTGAAACGCTATCTTTGCGTCAGGCCGAGAACTTTTCACCTTACCCTCGTATGTAGTTGTAACTGGATAATATTAGATATTCACAGCACTCCAGGAACATTTGTGCTGATCTTACAGTTGTAGCAATATTAACCGGACTGCAAGGAGGATATACCAAATTTTATTGTTTTTTATGCGAATGGGACATTCGCGCAAGAGATAAATCTTGCATAGTAAAAAACTGGCCACGAAGAGCGAGTATGACCTGGAGTCAAAAATGTGAATCACCAACCTTTAGTACAAAGTGAACAAATTTTTCTACCACCACTCCATATAAAGCCAGGTCTTATGAAAAACTTTGTAAAAGCAAAGAACAAGAATGATAAAGCCTCTCAATACGCATTTAGATTTCTTCCCCGAAAATCTTGGCGCAGTGTCAGATGAACATGATAAAAGATTTCATTAAGTTATGTTGCACATAGAGAGACAAAATTTACAACGGCAAATGGTCAGAAGCAATGGTTGCAGATTTTTGTTGGTCGATTTGCCTCGAAACTCCGGTGGAAAGTACAATATGAAAAGAGGAAAACTACTAAGTAAAATGTTATTATTATGATATATAAGAGTGGGCGCCGTGGCGTAAGTGGTTAGTGTGTCGGATCACTACGCATGAGGTTCCAAGTTCGAATCCCAGAAAACACCAAAAAGTTTTTACACGGTCGCACCTCTCGCGAGCGTCTGACAAACATCCGAGAGTATTGTTGTCACGAAAAAGCTTCTCAAATCGCCGTTCGGATACGGCACTAAACTGTAGGTCCCTTCCATTTGTGTGAAAAATATAACGCACACAACATAAGTGGTTGCGAGAAGCTAGGCCCTGGCACTAAAAGAGCTGTTGCGCCAAATATTTATTTTATTTTTTTTTTTATTTATAAGTAATTAGATTGTTTTCTAATAATTATTATGATTTTAATGTTGAAGAATTAATTAAAAGGTTTTTTTTTTTATAAATATTGTCATAATAAATATGTCTGAGATTATAATTTAAAGCAAAAATGGCGTGTTTTGTTTTTTATTTATATTATCCTAATTTATAATATCCTTCATAATAAATTCGAAGTAGAAAAACATTTCTTTTTTTTGCAGACCAGTGTTATTTGCGTCAGACAAGCTTTCTTTTGAATCGGGAAGATAAGCCCGTCATTCATTTTTTTTTGATTACCCTATACTGAAAGATATTATTTTAGATGCGCTAGAGATGGTTTCCAAGTTCAAGGGAAGAATAGTTATAAAATTCAGCAAGTATTCGATTCGATCCCGGGGCTTTACTATCCTTGAATCTGCTTAAAGCTTCTATTTGCTCTTTTAGAGTGATTGGATAATGCAGTATTTCGCAGTTGAAATCAGATGTAAACTACTGAGAGGTGCATATATTAAGTACTGAATTCTAAAGACTATTAGAATGCACAAAAAATGATTAGGACTCAGCTTACGATGGATGGTGAACTTTTTTCTTTCAGCTTTGCAGCTTATTTTTAAAATTCGGATACATTACGGCAAAGCGCCAGCCATTGTGCCTCCAATTCAAAGCGGGTTTTCCTCTTGCGCCTAAATAACGCCTTATGCCAGAAACACATGTGCAGAAGTTCTGGATGCGGCGTTGTGTGCATATATGCAACTAAAACACATGTACAGCCGTTTTTTGGCATGCATCCATTGGATACTGTCCTTTGCTGACTACAGACGAAATGATTTGGTTTTTGTTTGGTTCTTATGTCTTTTCTGCATGGTGTAAATTTTCATTCCATTTTTTTGCAATTTGATAGCATTGACAGCGAAGAGAAATAGAGACATCATGCAGATCTGCACTGCAAGCAACATATGCATGTGGCATTGTTCATTCAACTATGCGTATTCTAAGTTTGCTGCATGCATAACTCTGCACATGCGTTTCCGACATAACGTATATCCATACAAAGATTTTTAAAGAGTCCTTCGCTGGAATCTCGGTACCCCCTAATATACCAGTCTCGCCCTTTGGCATTTAGAATCAAACCACAGTTTTAAATATTGTTGGCTACTTCTGATGGTGGAGATATGGTAAGACCCTTTGATAGTGTCTCCACTAAGGCCGAAATCGAATTCCTGTTGACTTTGTTACTTTGTTGTTCGTATATCCAGCTATCTTCGATAAGAGCGTCCTTTTTCCTCCTTCCATTGCAGTTGGTTTGTAGCCTCATGCGCAATGTTATAATTGTTGAGAGATGGTCAGAAAAAAGTATATGTTCCACTTCAAAGTATTTTATGCAAGTCACCCAATCACCTCCAATCAGACTAAAATCGATCACTGAAATTCCTTGGCTCTTTACGAAATTTAATTCTATTCTATTGCTATAATATTCCTCATCTATAAAAAAGGCAGTATATCAGATCCAGCCAACTATCGAGGAATATCCTTTCTTAACGCGTTCTCCAGGGTATTTACAAAAATTCTAGATGACCGATTGTCGTGTTGGCTTGGCAGGAAAAAAACTTTTTAAGGAATATCAAGCCAGATTTCGCAGTGGTTATTCGGCTGTAGACAATATCTTTGTACTGCAAAGCATCGCGGGGACATGTCTTGTTCTTTTTTTTCAATTTGGGTGAGGTTATGATCCGAAAAAAAGGGATTATAACCCAATTCACTGCACTTAACATATATTGGGACATGTATTGAACCAAAAAAGAAAATGTACGTTTTTTTCGTCGACTTCCAAGCGGCCTTTGATACCGTTGATCGTTAAGTCTTATTCCACAAGCTATGCAACATTGAAATGTCAAATTAATTTGTAAGAGTTCTTGAGAATATTTACTAAGGTAACCAGTCGGTTCTCTGGAATGGAGCTAACATTTATGGAGCAATAATTGAAACGAAAATGAGAGTACGCCAAGGGTGCACACTCAGTCCGCATTTCTTTGCTTTACGCGTCGACGACTTAATAGAACTCGTGGCTGTTGGAATACTGCCAGAGTCTTAATTAAGCCACTTCTTTTTGCCGACGATGTGATTCTTTTCGCGTATCCGCCTGCGACATTGCAATTAATGATAAACCGACTTGTAGTGTAATGTCGGTTATGGAATTTAACGGTAAATCTAAGTAAATCAAAGTAATGATTTTTAAAAAGGGTCCTGGTAGAACATCCAGGAAAAAGAAATGGCAAACCCCATCGAAATAGTAAGGTTTTACAAGTATCTTGGAGTAACGATAACAAGTAACCTTAGTGTGGAGACCGGCTGCAGGAAAGAGAGGGGGCGCGGGCGCGACGAGCGCGACGTATCGCGCCGTGCCAGGACCCGGATGTGATACCAAATGAAGAAGTAGCCCGTACATAAGGTACAATTATTTTATACATATTTGGGGCATACATAAGTCCACAATGCATAAACGGAGCTGCCTCCCTGCTTGGGGTCACTGTTGGATTTGAGGCGGGTGTGAAACATGGATATAAATAAACTTTCCATGCACCCATCCTCGCATCCACCTCAAATCCAACAGTGACCCCAAGCAGGGGGTTGCAGGGGGGCAGCATGCCCTTCCATACAAATTGCACTCCTTATGCATTGTGGACTTATGTATGCGCCATCTTCGACAAAAAAAAATGTTGACATATGTCCTTGCAAACGGGACTGAATATCTTTTTCGTAAGATATTCGATCCCCGAGAAGAATCAATCACGAACTATATGAGCTATACAGCGACCTCAAGCTAGTCAAAAAACTACGTCTTGGACGTCTGATATGGCTAGGACATGTAGAGCGAATGGACACCAACGCTCCGGCCCGCAGAGTCTTCGAATCTAACCCCGCGGGACGACGCAGTAGAGGACCTCCTCGTCATAGGTGGCGCGCACAAGGGGACATCGACCAACTTGGAGTGCACAACTGGAGGCAATTAGCTAAAGACCGAGCTAAATGGAGAGGCTTGTTGGTTAAGGCCCAGGTTCACCTCGAACAGTAGCGCCACCTAAGTAAGTAAGCATATGTCCCTGCGCTCATATTCTATTCATTAAAATACGACAACTAATGGAAATCAACATATTTTTTGAATTTATATTAACTGTCCCAAAATTTGGGACCCAAAGAGCTGTTGCGCCAAGTATTTATTTTTTTTTTATTTAATGTAATGAAAACATAAAAATACTCAAAAAATTGGGGATTTATTTCATACCTATTTGGGGACTTATTTCATACCTTTTTGGGGACTTATTTCATCTTCGATTTGGGGAATAATTTTACAGCGAAGTGATTTCCCCCAATTTTAGGGGTTTATTTCCTACAGCCGCACACAGGCAAATTTTCCCAAAAACATGGCCAAAATTATTTTTTGTGTTTTTTTCGTTTTATTAATGCATGAGAATATCAAAAGTAGATAGTTTTAATACAAAGGACCATTTTCAAGTAAATTTACAAGAAAATTCGTTAAAAACTGAAAAAATTATAAAAAAATGTGGTTTTGAATTTTTTTCTCAAAAAACTAAAAGACATTACGCTATAGGATTTCTCGCATTTGACTTTTAATAATACGATATTCATATATTTAATACATGAAAAAAAAAAAAATCATTAAAGTTATTATAATTATAAATAAATAAATAAGTTAATTAGTTGAAGGCCTTCCACGCTTTGGCTACACAGTTAACTTATAATTTAAATTATAAAGAATAATAATAATAATAAATAAGTTAATATAAGTAAAAAAAACATAAATAAACATGTGTACGAACATCATTCAATGACTTGTGAAACTGGAACGAAGTCTGCTTGCTCGACCTCTGGTTCCACTAGAAACTGAAGTACTTCAGATGGAAACGCATTTTTTGTTTTAGGGTTTTGTTTTCTCAAACCACTTATAAATGGGTCAGAAGAAACTAAAATGTTGTGAAACACATCTTCCATATTCTGCTGCCTCGAAAATTTTCTTGAAAAACTTTCTCGAAAACGCTTTATATCTTTGTTCCGTGATTCTTGGGCTTCTTCGCCGAGCTGCCCAATCGGAAGAATAGCTTCAGATATAATTTCGGGGCTATGTACTAAGATTTTATGTACGGTTGTGGGCATATTATACCATGGGTATAGTTGCACAAACAAATTTGCGGTATCAGTACAATACTCCTTAAATCGACCGATTTGTATTGGATATCCACTCGATATTGTTAATAAAACAACCCGAAATCGGCATATGATGTTTTCATCTATGTTGGTTATATCCGATGAAGTAACAGAGTCATGGAAAAATCGACGAGCAGTGTTGCCATCGTTCGTACTACCATAACCTGGTTTTGGTTTGTCAACTAACAGTCCCATTCGGCTTCTGAATGCTTCTTGGATCCTTTTCTTGTTTTCTTTGACTTTTCTTTTATTTTCCTCACCACGAGCTTGCCATCGTCCTATAGGCAGTTTATAGGAGACATGGAGTAAACATTCAAAAAATTTTATCCACGCATGCAAGGAGGATAACCCAAACCTCAACTTTGACTTGTCTTGAACTTGCTTGTTCAATACCAAATCTATTTTGTTGAAATCTTTTGATGTTAGACCACAAAGATAACACCTTTGAGTTGAGGAGGTTTCAGTTATGCCATTGCAGACCTTTCCGTCAATCATTGTAAGAAGCATTTTATGCTTTACTGAAATACTTCCGTTAATATGATCTATCAAAGTTTCATTCAAAGAAGCTATTTGGTTTTCAATATAATCGAATACTCTTACAGTTACATCTGTTGTTTCGTGAAGGAATTGAACTCGTATTGGTCTACAGAACCTTGTCCATGATGGACGAGGATTTTGCCGCAATATAATTTTATTATGTGATTCTGGGTTACCTGACACCAACTGGATAGGAACAAAAGATGTTAAGAAAATACTAGCATCTGAAATGCTGGGGTCTGTAAATCGTTGTTTATATTCACTCATGCCTGAGCTTCCATCACAACCCCATTTGGAAATAAGGTTAATGTTACACATTTTATTAATAGGCAATGTTTCTATAACATCTTCAATTCCTTGAAATATACGTCGAATTGTGTGATCTAGTAAACTTTGAAGACGTGTTTCTGCGACTGATTCGGTTATGACCAAGTTTTCAGGATAACATTTTTTTTTTTGCTTCTATAATAGCTGCATAGTTTGGATACATATGGTTATTATGTTTTATTGCAGAATCTCTAATAACATTGTATTGGAACTTAGTTAATTTTCCTTCAACAACTATTGAAAGAGCTTCCTCTGCTGTATATGGAATAATTTCCTGGTCCATTTTTTTAAAAGCTTTTTGGTACTTTTTAGCGCGTGAAGGGGTTGAAAAGATTATGTTTTTCATCACATTTGAAGAGTAAAGTTTTCCTTGTTCTCGAAGTTGCATCTACGCAGCATAGCTTAATTCTTCGGTAGTGTAATTAGAACGCAAATCTTCTGTTTTACGTCTCTTTGATCGTTCGCTTAGGCCCGAAAAATTCATTTGAGGCCGTCCAACAAAACCGTGCGCCCGGCATGCAAACGACATTTCACCTTGTAACCAATTTGCATTTTGTTTTAAGAAGTTGTTGTAATTTCTTGACGCTCTCAGCCATTTTCTTTTGTGTTCATGAGCAAAATCGGTTAAAATTTTCTTTGTTTGCTCTGAAATTTCAATATTGGTCTCATTTTTCACCTTTTCTACGAAAAAAATAAATTTTTCTTTAATGTCACGAGACGTACAGTTTCTAAAAAAATCAGAAAGTTGATTTCTTGAAAGAAAAATGGAACTTGATCGCGATCCTGTGTCAAAAAAAAGCCCTAATAAACACCTTTTAGAGCCAATATTTTAAAAAGTCGCAAAAAGTCGCAATGTTTAATGATTCTTTCTTAAGTAGAAAACATTAGTCTTACTTTTAACACTATTTTCATTACGAAGCAATTTCAATTAACTTAACTTTTACATTATCAAAGAAAAAAAAAATTTTTTTTTACTGCTCAAATACATTATCTTAAATAGCTTGAAAATTTACTTCACACTTAAAATATTGCAAAAAAGGGCCATCACTCTTTTTTGACATACCACTCGAAACAGAATCCATGTTAAATTATTTTACAAAGCGCCCAAAAAATATTAAAAGAAAAACAAAGCAAAACTACTTCTTATCACAAACCAAACTTGCTACTGCACTCGTCAATATAAAGTTTACACTTTAGAGGCATACACTGATTAAACAGTTACAATCTGCATCGCATGATCAATCACGTTCAAAACTCGTGTTATTTGTAAACAACTTTGCATTAAAAAAAAAAACAACAAAACGGACATTTTTTTTTTATAGTTTTGGCCATGAATTTGGGAAAATTTGCCTGTGTGAGCCGTGGAGACCCACTTAAGAGATAAGCTTTTAAAAGCAAAAAGTGCAATGTGCGCGACCAGGAAGAGATGTTTTTCAAATAAACTTGTTACACATAGTGTCAAATGCAGAGGTTTCAAGCAGTGGCCGAATCTATCATGATTCGTGCCGTATGCAGTACAAGCCTGGGGCTTACTAAATATGAAACCGTTGAAAAATTCTAAAAGCGCTATATTGAGAGGTGCTTTCATTTACCCAATTATATGATACACATCGAAACAGGGTTATCATCTTTATTCATAAAAACTTTACAGCTACATTTTGATTATTTAATGAAAGCTTTAGAGATGCCAGGCGAAAGACTTCCTAAAATTACAGTGATGAACACGATCTAAAGGAGAAGCCTTTGGTGCAGTTAACTCGAAAAGCTTGCGTCGTATTATGGAACGGGCTTCCATCTTTTCAAAAAAACGCTTTATGACTTCGTTTTGAAAGTAGGCGAAAAGCTTAGACAAGACTACATTAGTAGTGCTACATCTTCGGTGCACGGGTCAATATATAGTTTTCTTATAATTTGTGTGAACGCAGTTACTTTGAAAATAGTAACCGCCAGGAACATATTTCTTCCATTTTCCACTGAGAGGAAAGCTGGTAAAGCTTAATTACGTTCCCCATCGTATGCACTTGCCAGCGACATCAAAACAGAAACAGAAGTCTTACCACTCCTTAATTGCGAAAGTGATAGTACTCTCCTTTTTAACTTTTATAAAACAGCAACGAATTATTGAAACTAAATTATAATGTAACCTTTTAAGATTAGCAACACCATGTTTTAAATAATATTATATTTATTTTTCTTATCCTTTGTTTTCCTTTTTTTAAGTTAACCAATTTGTCTGAATAAATAAAAATCAGACAGACGACAAAGTCATGCACAAATGATTTCTGTAATTTCAATTTGAAATACTTACATATTATATATGTGTAGATTGAGGACAAAAAATAAATCAAATTATCTGTCTATCTAAATTCACCAACTCTGTCCGATATACTCGTACCATTTTAATCGTAATTCCAACAATTTGGTGCTTCGAACATTACAAACATTATCTTTTATCTCCCGGTCTATTCCTGCTTCAATATTTTTAACGCCTGCTTCCATCTCCACTCTTGCATTTAAATCTGATATAGTAATGATGTTCGGAGTATTCATACATACCATAAAATCTCCCAACCTTCGAAAATCGTCAAAGTGCTAAGAATGCCATCTTTTGGCCTTATCACTCCGAATAAGCCAATAATAGAGGGGAGATAACGCCACCCTGAGGAGTTCCTCTATTAACAGTCTTACTGGCTGAACACAATGCATGCAGCTGCGGCATAGCAGTAGCGTAGTACGACCTGTCACAAAGAAGAAATATATGGGAACTCAACAGTGCGCCCACGATGAAGTAGCTGCGACGTAGCAGTAGCAGTAGTGTAATACAAAGTTGGTTTACTTTTAACTTGTGAAGCGCTACAAGTGACAGATGTTACGTAATGTTTTTGCTGTGTATGGTTCGGTTCTCTATACGATGCTTTTGTGGTGGACTTTTGAACTGATTTCAGCAGTAGCTGAATAAATGACAGCTCGCTAAAGACAAAAGAAATGGAAGAAGGCGACGTTGAAAAATTCGTTCAATGCGGCCTCCCGTTGATCTCCCCCTGGGCCTTCATTAGCGCATTCAGGAGAACATCTTCTCGAGGGTTCACTCCTCTTAGAATAAACTCCAAACTGGAACTTATGGACTTAATAAGACGCTCCCATGCTCTACCCATCCATGGCGAATACGCTGGAATAAAACGCCAAATGATGCCCTCGCATTTCGGGGCAGTACTCACTCAGACCACCCTCCATCTCCTTTATCTCCCCCTCTAAACGATTCTTTGTTCCAACGAAGTTAAGATCATTATCATTATAAATGAATTTGGTGACGACACGGATGATGAGAAATCGGTGCACTGGTCCAAACTGAGATCGTTTAGCACCTCAATATGCACGGCCCGGAAACTCAAACAGGTAAATATCATCCCATATCGCTTAGATGTGGCTCTTTCATATTTAACGCTCGATGGCCCAAAGCAGTCCACTCGCATGTGACTAAAGGGTCTCAACTCGAAAGCTAACCAAGCTGCTGGTAGCTGAACCATGAGTGGCATAACTGGCTTCGCCTTAAGCCTCTTGCACATAAAACACCTTGATTTGAATCGCGTTACTGCTCCGCGGAGACTAATCGTCCAAGTCATTTCCCTAATGTCGGAAATCGTTGTTGCTGTTGCTGAATGAAGATTCGCTTCATGATGATGCTGCACCAGTAAATCGACCAACGGATGGGATTTGGGTAAGATCGCTGGATTACGTGCTGCGTAGGAAATATTTGCCTTTTGCCCTCGAACTTAACCGTACTGTATCCTCTTCATCCATAATCGGCAAAAAACTCAATAAAGAACTCGTGGGTTTTAAGCTTCGCTTGGTTCGAAGACAAGCAACTTCATCTGGAAATGCTTCTTGTTGGATCTTCCTAAATAATCAGTTCACAGCGCGAAGAATTTCTGGCAGTGATGCGAAAATATCCTGTTCAGTTGTTTTACTTCTTAAGATGTCCTTAAAACGAAGTAGCAGTGCGAGAACTCTCACCGTTGAAAACCATCTTGAACGGAACCTCGGCCTCAACTCATCGAAAATTCCGTAGGAAATGTTTCGCTGGTGTACATTTACGGAGAATTTAGGATTCAAATCAAACTCGCTTACCTCACTTCCAACAGCTTAGCCTGGTGATATGGGCCAATAAGCTTCGGGACGCTTTAAAAATGCGGGTCCTGCAAACCATCTTCTGCTATCAATGGTCCCCGATAGTTCACTCCATCTGGTCCTGTCGTCAGCAACATTATCCGCAGATCCAATAAACCACCATTGATGCGGATCAGCAGTTTCCAAAATCTCACCAACGCGAACTGCCACAAGGGATGGAAACTTGAACTTGGAGGAACTGATCTATGAGAGCACCGTTTTGGAGTCGGACAAGAGCATGACTTTTGCAGAACGAATAGTGTGGGACTTCTTTACAGTTTCTACAACCCGCACACCAAGCACAGCCGCCTACAACTCCAAACGGGGAACCGACAATACCTTAACTGGAGCCACCTTCGCCTTTGCCATGGCGAGCACTATCTCCACCATCCCGTTTTGCTCGAAACGCCAATATAATACGGCAGCAAAGGCCTTCTCCGAGGCGTCGACGAAAATGATCAAATTTATCTTCGATGACTCGGGCGTCCATGACATATACGGGCGGGGAATTCTTAACTTCTCAATTTCCCTTAAGCACTTCATGAAGTCCACCCACTGATATCTTAACACACCGGATATTGGCTCGTCCCAACCGCACCCCTCACGCCAAATTTCTTGCAGGCCCCAAATGATAAAACAAGAAATTAGCGCAATGGGCTTGAAAATTCTCAAAATGCTCCTTAGAATCTCACGCATCAAAATTTCAGCTCCTGGCTCTGACATCTTCCTCAAACACTCATCATCGTTCAGATTCTTTGCAAATCCATGTCCTCGTCGGCCCACTTTCACGGGAGTGAACCCATGGATGGCAAACCCCATTTTTGTGAAAACACATAAAGGCTTCAATTTGTGGGTTTGAACTAAATAAACGTTACGTCTTTAGTTCCTGATTCAAAGTACGAATTTGTTAAAACTTGTAATTGCAACCGCAAAACAAGTGCCGCGCACTGTGTGCCCATACTACTTTATCGACCGATCGATGTATTGGCATGCGCGCTTTCAGTGAAATTCGACATTTTTTGTTTTTTGTTTTACAATTTATTTCTGCAAACCGCGCGCGAATGACTTCTGAAATCATCGATGGAGCATACACCAACCTAAAGGGCACATTCGTCCTCCGGTGAGTGGTTTTCCTTTTAAATACAATTCTTATATTTTTCAACATAAGCCTGAAAACTGTTGGATTGCGAGTTTTTTAAATAAATTCTTTAGGGAGAGGCAAGTCTATTGTGAGATCTCTTTTGGTTCTGCCCTTGTGAAATGTAGATTGGGGGTGAATTTTTCACGGATTCTTAGGGGGAATTAAATATTCTTTTGCTTGTAATTTTAACTGAAAAGTGTAGAGAATGGATATGCTATGTGCAATACTTTAGATAAACACCACCTTTGTTCTTTCGTATTTATATAGAGATTTTTGGGGCCAATGTATTTAACTTTTATATAATAATCATATTCATAAGTTATCTTGGTGTTAAATAATATATTATAGTTAATAAGTATTAGTAATAGTATAACACTTTATTATTGAAATTACTTTATGTTTTGTATACATTGTTTTGTGTGTTCCATAAGAGACGTCAAATAATGGTGACGTCACTACGTGTGCTTATTGTAGTTGCCAACAGAGGTTTTCTAGAATGTAATTCCCCGCATGGATAGTTTGTTTGTTTTGTAACAAAAGAAGTTTTGATAGAGAGAAGTTCGCGTGGCTGCCAGGTTAATTTGGAAAAAGTGGTAGACATTAGTGGCACTACAGTCGGCTACCTTCATGTAGAGAGCGATGACACTGTGGGAACACTTCCTATGCGAGTGTACCGCCTTTGGTAGTACATACTAATTGTTTTAGTCACCGAATCTCTACCAATTTATGTTGGTGGTAAATGCCCAACTGGTCTTTCAAGCAAATATATTGTTACAAAATTCGCCGATCAAGCCGAACACTTCCAAAGCTGCGACGGACGGTGGTGACAAAAAGAACAGAATTTTTCTGGTTCCCGAGAGGGTTTTTTAATTTCTTATTTATTTCAATAAAATGTTTTTTAACTAAATTTACTTTAACAAAAAAAATAAAATCTAGTACATTTTTTTTTCTTTAGGCTTATAATCTGCGCGTCTCTAATGTCGGCTGTCAACGCTGACCAAAACAAAACTCGTCGCTGGGCTTTTGATAACCTCCTTTTATATTTGGCTCTGGCTTTCCCGACAAATTACCAACTTTTCAATTCGCCGCTGGAATTCCATCCGCCAAGAATCTGGAAAGTTCTGGTACCTTCAGGTTGACAGCTACGAGATGTTTCTCAGGGCTTCTCGGTGGTTTATGTTTCTTCGTCGGCTTGTGCGCTCGCGTAACAATATACACAAACGTACTCCTTCTTAAATCGTTTTTAATCCTTGGAATGGACGAAGCCAAATAAGTACACCCCAAATCCAATTTCACTGCAGTTAGGTTACAATCATTTTTTAGGTTGAGAGCGGAAATCATCAAAAGACTAAACTCAGGCCGTACTGAGTAAGAGTATGAGATTATTACCCACTAAAACCCCTCCCACGTTCGTCCACACTCCTCGCTGCACGGTCGTCAAGCATTTCAAGCATTTATTCGGCTAGCGCATGCTTGTATTTTCCTGCTCTGCATTCCTTGCATTATCCCGGATAGATACTTTTTTTTTGTTTTTCTAAAATTCTAAGAAAATAAGAATTCTGTATTTTGGGTTTCAATCATTTCACCAACAATGTTCCCAGGGGCTGGTGGCTCGCCAAGGTTCCTTCTTCCCTTTCGCCGACGAAAAGTGGACATTGGAAAACACATAAACACGTTTTCTATGCCGTCAATGCATCGCGGGCAGTAGGGGCTATCTTCGTGTTTATACTTACATTTGTTCGAACGAAAACATTCATGTTCCGTTGAATTCAAGTTCCTCGTGGCATCATGCTATGGCTCAATTTCCTGTAGAAATTGATGTGTCCACCTGCCTATTACAAAAGCATTCCGGCGTTCTTGCCATTCTCCGAAGCTTTCTGCTCTGTGTTGACGTTTTTTTTTTTTTGCACTACTGACGTTGTTATTTTGCTGCCAGAATATCTACTGGGAGCATTCTGACTACCACGCAGGCTGCATCACTAGAAGTAGTACAAAAAGCGCAGTTAGCTCTTAATGCATACACTCGTTACACAGATTTAATGTGAAGCTTTCATTTTCATACCCCCGGCCGAAATTGGCGCGGTATAAACGATGATCGACGTAACCACTCTCGCCAACAACGTGCACCTTGCACATATGTTTATGAAATGAGGTTACAATCTGGTCATGTTCGATTGCCGGTAGACCATACAACTTAACCTCAGAAGATCATAGCACTTGATGCAATATGATTCGAATTGTAAAATAGACCACGACATTCATTGCAATTGCATCGAATACTATTGGTATGTTTAATGCTTTCAAACGCAAAAAACAGTGGTTTAAGGTTATGCCATCGACTCCCTGGTCGAATTTCCCATGAAATCACTATTACAATCACGATACCTCCCTAAATCAATCCTGAAAGTACTTTGCCTACAATATTAGGTCATCCCATAAAATAGCAGCCTCTACCATAATATGTGCCTCGCCTGATGGATTGTTTTATGTTCATCTTAGTATTTTCTATTTCAGTCATAAACATAAAGGTGTTGAACCCGCTAATACGATCAATAGTTCAATAAATTTCAATTTCGACTACGATTTATAGGTGGACATGTGTTTAAACTACAAAAACGTGCACATGTACGGTTCTTGTTCGAAATGTCAATTCGCGCTTACAGTGATCTTCACAAGTCCCGCCTTTTAACGACACAATCATGTGCAAAACCCTCCCCGATTCTGTGTTCCAAAATCTACTTCTTTATGCCAAAACCATACTTCCTACATCGTAAAACGTTCCAATTTATACACCGCACAAATATTATTCCGCTCACCGATCGATCCATAAAACGATTGAATTGTTTCATGCCCCCCTCAACAAAACAGTGATTAAAAGTCCATAAAAATTCCTCTCCCCACCTATCAGTCGGCCTGAATGTATCGGCCAATAAATGAATTTAACTCACCACCACTGCACCTTCGAGAAATGGGGTCCCCATCGTAGCCCCTAACAAATATGGTAAGTTATTAAATATTAGCACATTGCCAGTGGTGTGACATTAAGATACCTCATTGTCGTCCGTTAATTATTTAATTTTGTATTAAATACTTTCGGCCGAGAAATTCTTTATTAATTTTTCATCTTGATATCGCGGATCGGTTCGGTCTGGGCCATTGTGGTGTTTTTGTTTGACGGCTATTTAATGTGCCACAGAACTCAATTCATAACAATATTGATCGTGGCCCGCATTCGAAATGAATTCAGTTCGATCACTCCGTGCAGGTCCGTAATGACGACCGCGAAATATGACCACTAAACATCGTCTGTCTGTCTGTCTGTTCAGTTGACGTCCATTTTCACTTGGAGTATATAATTGCGTGCTCTAAGCGATGAGTTGAAGTTAAATAGTTTGCAGAGCGCAGGGTATTCTCGAGCTGCTGGCGAATGTTCGACGTGTTTTTGGACAACATTCGGCTCACAAAGTAATCGGAAAAAAATAAAAAAAATGAATTTGACAAATAAAGTCGATCGGACAGAGATCGAATTCGCTGAGGAGTAATGGATGCCGGGGGTAGTATGGTGGGGTGGAGACGGTATGACATGCCGGCAGCCATAAATGAGCGTGCTGGCTGTCTCGTTGCTGAGCATTTTTGGAATGTTGTGTTTTCATAAAATCAAATTCCAATTGTTTTCTGGTCGCGAGTGTGTGTGTGTGGACCGATTATTTATTGAATGTTCATTTTTGATATTTGAAAAACTATTTTGAATTGTGTGTGCACTTAAAATTCAGAAGAGGCGTTTATGCGATTCTCTTTTGCCCATTGCAGGAGTTGAGATGCAGGGTGTTTATTGATGGATGGATAGATGGTTGTCGTTGGACATTATATTGCTTTAATTTCATTGCAATGGAGAAAGGTTACCGAACAAGGATGTGAACAGCGTGTGTGACTAGTGGGAACAGATAATTGCTGTTCATTCATCAATATGAAGTAAGGAGTATATTAAATGCATGTACAGTAGTGTAGCAAAAACGCAAGCAAACACAGATGTGTCTCATTCACATTAGTGGACGTATATGATATGACATCCGCAGTCAGTTTTTGGTAGTAAAATAAAGTATTTACGACAACTACACTAGTAATTACTGTTCGCACTAAGTGTTTTAAAGCCAAGTATTTTTATTTTGCTGTGGCTTACTAAATTCTGCAACCTTTATTCAATTAGTTACATATATGGTACAGTAACATAAACAAATATGGACCTTAGTGGACAAAAGATAATCCAATGAAAAATTATATTAAATAGACCGACCAGGTCGGCGCCAAAGTAAAAAAGGAAAAGGAAAGATTGACATAAGTTATGTGAGTACCTACCCAGTGTGTTGTCTAAAATCACAGTAGCTATCTTCACGCTCTTCATTAGCCTAATATGCACTCACGCCCCTCATGAGAAGATAGATTTGCCGGTAGGATTTCTTTTAATCTTGATCTAAGTCCTATGCCGCCAGCGGCAAATGCGGAAGAGCAGTGGCAGCGTTGCCAACAAGCCATGCCGCCTCTGATGTACTGGGTTTCTCTCGCCCACCACAACGAAACCCCTGGTTTGATGAGGAATGCCGGCAAGCACATGCAGCAAAACAAGAGGCGTACAAAGCGGCGCTGCATAGAAGGACTAGAGCTGCTCGCGAGCGGAGGAGAAAAGAGGAACATCGACTTTTCAGGAAAAAGAAGAAGAAGCTTGAGAAGCGCTTGATTGAGGAGATTTAGAGACTTTATTGCAGGAAAGATGTTCGAAAATTTTACCAAAGGTAAAAAGAACATGCCAGGGTTTCAAAGCCAGAACGGAAGCCTGCAGGGACGAAAATGGCAATATAGTAGTAGAATCTCTGTCGGTGCTGAGGATATGGAAGGAACACTTCTGCAGACTGTTGAATAGCGATGATGACCAATATTCCGCTGGCAGGCAAAATGAGCGATTCAGCAGTGACAATGATAGTCAAGATTTCAGTCAACCCGATCAGAATGAAGTGAGGATAGCGATATCTAAACTCAAACTGCTGGAGCCGACGGCCTCGCCGCTGAACTTTTCAAGGCAGGAGGAGATGAGTTGGTAAGGAGCATGCAGCAGTTCATCTGTAAAATCTGGTCGTATGCTGGTATGCCCGATGAATGGAACCTCAGCATCGTTTGCCCGATCCTGATGAAACGAGAGCCTCTGAACTGCGCTAATTACAGACGTATAATTCTCCCCAACATCGCATATAAGATCCTGTCTGCCGTATTATGTGAACGCCTAAAACCGATCGTCAGCAACCTGATATGTCCTTATCAGTGCCGTTTCAGGCCAGGAAAGTTCACCATTGACCAAATATTCGCACTACGGCAGATCTTGGAAAAAACCCATGAATATAAAATCGATACGCACCACCTCTTCATCGATTTCAAAGTTGCCTATGATAGCGTGTATGGAGACGGGTTATACAGAGCCATGTCTAGTCTTGACATTCCTGCCCAACTTGTCCGTTAGTGGAGAATGACGATGGAGAACTCCCGCTCCTCCATCAAAGTCGGTAAGAACATCACTGAACCGGTTGATGTCAGGAAAGGTCTTAGGCAAGGCGCCGCAGTGTCATGCGATCTCTTTAACATAGTACTTGAGAGAATTGTACGAAACTCACAAGCCAACAGCGGAGGTACAATCTATTACAAGTCTGTACTTACTTACTTACTTAGATGGCGCTACAGTCCGGGGTGGACCTGGGCCTCAACCAACAAACCTCTCCAGCCAGCACGGTTACGAGCCAGCTGCCTCCAGTTGCGCACGCTAAGTTGGTTGAGGTCCCCATCCACTTGTTTGCGCCACCTACCGCGAGGTCGTCCTTTACTGCGCCGTCCGTCCGGGGTGGATTCGAAGACTTTCTTAGCTGGAACGTTGGGCTCCATCCGCTCTAAATGACCCAGCCATCTTAGTCGCTGTATGTGAACTCTTCTGGCTAAGTCGATGTCCTTGTACAGGCCGTATAGTTCGGCATTGTACCTTCTCCTCCACTCACCGTCTATGCAGACGGGACCAAAGATCGCTCGAAGAACTTTTCTCTCGAAATAACCAAGGGCATCCTCATCCGGTTTTTTCAAAGCCCATGCCTCTGCGCCATACAGCAGGACTGGGATGATTAATGTCTTATAAAGAGTTACCTTAGTAGTTCGAGATATTGCTTTGCTACTCAATTGCCGTTTTAGCCCATAGAAACAACGATTGGCAAGAGTAA
Source organism: Brachypalpus laphriformis (assembly GCA_945910035.1). Taxonomy (NCBI): domain Eukaryota; kingdom Metazoa; phylum Arthropoda; class Insecta; order Diptera; family Syrphidae; genus Brachypalpus; species Brachypalpus laphriformis. The sequence continues at coordinate 138,544,951 of OX246756.1, forward strand.
TTCTTCGTGTGATCTCTCCACTCATGTCATTTGCGGAGCTGACCATAGAGCCTAGGTAGACAAAATCCTTTACTACCTCAAAATTGTATCTGTCTATTGTGGCGTTCTGCCCAAGACGCCGATGTTGGGTGTCCTTTTTTGTAGACAGCATATATTTTGTTTTGCTTTCATTGACCGCTAGACCCATCTTTGCTGCCTCGATCTCAATACTCGTAAATGCCCCATTGACGGCCCGCTGAGTTCTTCCGATTATGTCAATGTCATCGGCATAAGCGAGTAGTTGTACAGACTTGAAGAAGATTGTATCTCCGGGGTTGGCTTGTGAGTTTCGTACAATTCTCTCAAGTACTATGTTAAAGAGATCGCATGATAGCGCGTCGCCTTGTCTAAGACCTTTCCTGACATCGAACGGTTCGGTGATGTTCTTACCGACTTTGATGGAGCAGCGAGAGTTCTCCATCGTCATTCTGCACAAACTGATGAGCTTGGCAGGGATGCCAAGACTAGACATGGCTCTGTATAACTCGTCTCTATACACGCTATCATAGGCAACTTTGAAATCGATGAAAAGGTGGTGCGTATCGATTTTATATTCATGGGTTTTTTCCAAGATCTGCCGTAGTGTGAATATTTAGTCAATGGTGGACTTTCCAGGCCTAAAACCGCACTGATAAGGACCTATCAGGTTGTTGACGAACGGTTTTAGGCGTTCACATAGTACGGCAGACAGGATCTTATATGCGATATTTAGGAGACTTATACCTCTGTAGTTGGCGCAGTTCAGAGGGTCTCCTTTCTTCAGGATCGGGCAAACGATGCTGAGGTTCCATTCATCGGGCATACTTTCGTCCGACCAGATTTTACAGATGAGCCGGTGCATGCTCCTTACCAACTCATCTCCTCCTGCCTTGAAAAGTTCAGCGGCAAGGCCGTCGGCTCCAGCAGCTTTGTTGGATTTGAGTTTAGATATCGCTATCCTCACTTCATTATGATCGGGTCGACGGGAATTTTGACTGCCATCGTCACTGTTGAATGGCTCATTCTGCCTGACAGCGGAATATTGATCATCATCGCCGTTTAACAGTCTGCAGAAGTGTTTCTTCCATATCCTCAGCACCGACTGCGATTCTACTACTATGTTGCCATTTTCGTCCCTGCAGGCTTCTGTTCTGGCTTTGAAACCCTGGCATGTTCTTTTTACCCTTTGGTACAATTTCGAACATTATTCCTGCAATAAATTCTCTCAATCTCCTCGATCGAGCGCTTCTCATGCTCTTTTCTCTTCTTTCTGAGAAGTCGATGTTCCTCTTTTCTCCTGCGCACGTAGAGCTCGTAAGCAGCTCTAGTCCTTCTATGCAGCGCCGCTTGGTACGCCTCTTGTTTTGCTGCATGTGCTTGCCGGCATTCCTCATCAAACCAGGGGTTTCGTTCTGGTGGGCGAGAGAAACCCAGTACATCAGAGGCGGCATCTCTGATGGCTTTTTAGCAACGCTGCCACTGGTCTTCCGCATTTGCTGCTGGCGGCATAGGACTAAGATTGAGATTAGAAGAAACACGATCGGCAAAGGTTCTGGTGGTCTCTTGCGATTGTAGCTTTTCGACGTCAAATTTCCTCACATCATTTCGTTGATTTCGCTCCGTTGTGGATATCCGCATCCGTACCTTGGCTACAACTAGGTAGTGATCCGAGTCCACGTTGGCTCCTCGGAAAGTCCGGACACCCAGAATACTGGAAGAGTGCCTTGCGTCGATCGCAATGTGATCGATTTGGTTGACGATTTTTCGATCAAAGGAGAGCCATGTTCCTTTGTGAATATCGAGACGTGGGAACCGCGTACTAGCTACAACAAAGTTTCGCCTCGCCGCAAAGTCGATTAGCCTGAGTGCGTTGCCGGAAGTGTTGTCGTGCAGGCTGTGCTTTTCGACCACGCTACTAAAGACTTCCTCTCTTCCTAGCTTTGCGTTAAAGTCGCCTAGGATAATTTTAACGTCGTGGCTAGGGCATTGCTCATACGTCTTGTCCAAGAGCTGGTAGAAGTCATCCTTTGTCGCGTCGTCCTTCTCCTCGTGAGGGGCGTGAACGCATATTAGGCTAATGTTGGCAAATTAAGCCTTGATACGGATAGTCATGAGGCGCTCGTTCACATGCCGGAAACTTAAGACTTCCTGTCTAAGTCTGTCTCCAATGACAAATCCGCACCCGAATAGACGCTGTCCTTTTTGTCTGTAGCAATCGCCGTAGTAGATGTCGCAGTTTTTCATACTCCTTTTGCCCGGCCCATCCCATCGCACTTCTTGGATGGCGGTAATGTCTGCTTTGAGACACTCTACTGCCTCCGCAAGTTGTTCGGCTGCACGTGGTTTGTAGAGGGTCCTAACGTTCCATGTGCAGACACGAAGATCGTTGTCCTTTTTACGTTTGCATGGGTCGTCAACAGTAAGATCATCCGTATCCGAGGCTGTTGGTTGCTTCGTAACCAAAGGTTTTTTACGTGGTAGGGAAGTTAACCCGACGGCACAACCCCCAACCTGGAGGGCCAGATCCTTTTTTTTTGTACCCCTAGCACAAGAGGCCGGATACACCGATGTCAGTAACCCACTTCGGGGATATGAGCGCCGCCGTTGGCCCATTAAGGGCTCATCCGCCACCATCTCTTTTTCAATACCCTGACGTAGTATTGAAAATCCTTACAGACCTCAGCTCCAAATATGTTGAAGTAGCTCCAGTAAGGTATCCGCTGGTCTGTAGACGTCACCGTTGATTCCATCGAGAGAATTCGTCCGCCGCACGTCCTCCCTCTGAGGACCTCCTGCTAGACTTCTGAGACGCATATTTCAGCCGATCAGGTCAACAAGAGATGCCTCGTCCGGTTAGACATATGCGCGCTGAAGTTCACCCAGACGTGCTTATGCAGGTCTGAGTGTTCAGCTGCACATATATCGTCAGACTCAGCATACGCTCATCGTTAGTTCACTATCAGATAGCTATCCAGCGGGCACCGCGTGGAGGTGATGATGCGATTTTGCCCACCTTTTACAAGTCTGTACAACTATTGAATATTGAGATCGAGGCAGCAAAGATGGGTTTAGTGGTCAATGAAAGCAAAACAAAATATATGCTGTCTACAAAAAAGGACACCAAACATCGGCGTCTTGGACAGAACGCCACAATAGACAGATTTAATTTCGAGGTAGTAAAGGATTTTGTCTACCTGGGCTCTATGGTGACCTCCGCAAATGACATCAGTAGGGAGATCGCACGAAGAATTACTCTTGCCAATCGTTGTTTCTATGGGCTAAGACGGCAATTGAGTGGCAGAGCCCTATCTCGAACTACTAAGGTAACTCTTTATAAGACACTAATCATCCCAGTCCTGGTGTATGGCGCAGAGGCATTTGATTTAACAAAACCGGATGAGAATGCTCTTGGTTATTTCGAGAGAAAAGTTCTTCGAGCGATCTTTTGTCCGGTCTGCATAGTCGGTGAGGGGAGGAGAAGGTACAATGCCGAACTATAAGGCCTATATAGGTCATTGACTTAGCCAGAAGAGTTCACAGAGACTATGATGGCTAGCCAAGAAGGTCGTCGAATCCACCCTGGATGGACGGCGCAGTAGAGGACGACGTCGCTGTAGGTGGCGCAAACAAGTGGAGGGGGACCTCAACCAACTTGGAGTGCGCAACTGGAGGCAGCTGGTTGGAGAGGTTTGTTGGTTGAGGCCCAAGTCCACCCCGGACTGTAGCCCCACCTAAGTAAGTAAGTAAGTATCTTTACACCCTTAAGGTGGCAATACAAAAATTATTTAGCTATGTGTACATTGATGGCGCTAATAAATACTTTTGCTTAGATCCTGATTCAAGCGGCGCGCTGCAAATGTTTTTGAATACTGGGTTTCATATTCTGGGCCAACAATTGGCAAATTCCCCACGAAAATAAGCCTTGTTAGATGGAGTATTCGAAACTGCTTTTCACATTCAAATTCAAATTTAAGAGTGTAAGCGCAACTGACCTAAGTACTCTCTACTTCTTCTTCTTCCTTTTATCAGCGAGGCTATGATCCGAAAACAAGGGATCACAGCCCTCCCACTTCACTGCATTTCTACTGATCCGCCTGTGGGGTTCGCCTATTTGACCTGAGAAAATATCGGCAGGCCTGCCGATTTTGGATCACTCGGTTACTGAGGCCAATGAAATGCCGATGTCGTCGCATTTGTCTGATCCAGGCGTTTATAGGCCTGCCTTTCCTAAGTACTCTCTACGAAGCACGCAATTCAATTTACAAGGAAATTTTGCCACAGCTAACGCAAGTAAAAACTGAAATATTTCAAAACATTTATTTAATTGCAAAAACTGTACATATTTGCTCGAAATTGAGATTACTCAGATGTTTTGTATGTAGTCAAATGTACAATACAAGTAGATCGTAAATTGCATGAATGCATTGTTTTAATGCATAGTGAAAGGTGTATTTTTTTGCTTAGATAGATATACACTAACATCCAAGAAAAGCCCCACTCGAGTAAAACAAAAAATTTCGACATTGACCTGTTCTAGCTCCGTTTCATCATCGAGTAATTAGGATTCTTTTAATAGTTCTTTTTATCGGGTGTTTCTTTGTTTTTTAAGTCGCCTAGGTTTTTAATAATGTTTGACCGTGAAGTGTTGAGTGCGCAATATGCAAGAGGCAGTCAATAAAATTTGAAAATAGTCAAATCCTAGCTTTTAGGAGGAAGGTGTATCGATTAGACATTTTTCTTCGATTAGGTTTTAGCGAGTCAACCAAAAAAGATTTTTAAAGAAATACTAAGAAAGTAGTGTTTTCGAGCGAAAAAGTGGAAGCGGTTGTTAAAGATATACAACTCTTAGAATTGACCACCATGGTTCGTTACTGCACCAGAAATAAGAAGAAATATTGTGGAAACCACCGGAGTGACAACTGTTCAAAGGCGACTTAAATAAGCAGGTATTTTTTACCTTCCCAATGGTAAACAAAACCACTTCTTACGCTAAAAACAAAAAAAGTCGCCTACAATGGGCACGTGGAAGGCAGAATTGGACCCATGTTGACTGGCAAAAAGTAATTTTCTCAGATGAGTCAAAATTTAATCTGGAATTTTCAGAGGTAAAGACCACAGTTCGACACCGACTTGGAGAACGGTTAAAGGAAGAATGATATAAGAATGTGTAATAGGTCGTCCGAAAAGATTAAGCGGTGTCATGGTTTAGGGAATCATAACTACCAGTGAAGTTGGAACTCTTTTGACAGTGAATTTCTGTAAAACACTAGTACCAAAAAGTCATAGAAAATGAAATGGTTCCTATACTACTATAGAGGAAGTGAGAACACGGATTTTGCGTTTCAGGATGATTACGCACTTAGCCATCGTGCTAATACCGTAAGTAGACGATGAACTTTTCATTGTTATTTTGAAAATGTTATCAATCTTTATGGTATGTTATCCAATTTTTTTTTCTATGTTAAAAGTTACAAAGAAGAACTTGGTATAAATTCACTGTATTGACCCGGAAATAGTCCGGAAATGAATCCTATTGAGCACGCTTGGCATCGAATGGGTGTAAAATTAAGAAACAAAAAACAAAGAAATTTACGAGAATCAAGTAGCCACATGGAAAAATTTGGTATGGAGAAATTGACACTTGCTACTATATCAGTCACTTGCTACTTTGCCATAAAGGGCTGAAAAGCCTTATAAAGGTGGAAGACGGCCACACAACATATTCAAAATAATTTATTATTTTATTTTATTTTGACAAAATCAAAGAATTGATGGCAAATTTACATATTTTGTTAGTTATAAAACAAAAACAAACATACAACCATACATTCATTTTTAAATACGACCCTAGTGTTGAATTTTCTGGTTAAACCTCTTAATATTGGCCCACCTGTTCCAAATAAGAACGAGATTTATCCACCCTTTCAGCAATACAATGAACAGAGCAGGTCACAGTCGAAATTTTCTGTTTTATTCGAGTGCCGACTTTTTTTTTTTGCATGCTTGTGTAACTGTTAAACCGAGTTGTTATTCCGCCTACTCTTTTTGACATGTACTTGTATATTTAAGCTTGAACAACGCTACCAAATTATCAAAACTTACTTTGAAAATTAATCGTCAATTCGTGAATCTTATACACATACATTTTCGTAATTTTCTGTCGTACATAATCGTCCATCCGAGGATCTGTGGACAGATTTCGTACTATATACTTTCCAAATGATGCAATCACACAAAAAAAAAGTTTCGCAAAGACCCTGGTCTACACCCGTATAAGATCTGACTGCCGTAGAAACCAAAGCCACAAGATCATCACTTGCGTAATTTTTTCGCTTGTTGGGATCTAGAACTGTCGCCTAGGCGATTGCCAACAAGCAATTGTAGATGCCGCCTCTGATATAATGGCTTTCTCTCCCCCATCGCAACGAAACCCTAGGTACATTCGCGCAACTATGTAAATGCGAACGCCATTCGATCGACTTCAAATGCGATAGATATTTTGAAAGCGCAATGGTAAATAAATGAAAAACAGCGAAAAATAGTGATTTCTAATACTTTTATTGCAATTGCGGTAAAACAAATATTTATTTAAGTAAGCACTTATGAAAACATTGTTCTGGTGTTTTAGCAAAATTTTCAAACGAAGTATATTCTTTCCATGACACTTTGACAGATGAATGGAAATGTTTGTGGAAAAATGACGGGAAATATGGAAATCTTTTGGAAAGTCGATATTCCAAGCGGTCGTTGTGTATAGTTGCCAACATCGCCGCGAGGCGAACGAAATGAATATAGTTCATAGCGAAGAAAGGAGACTCGGAACTGCGCCTACAGGGGTATAGGTCTTCTCATCATCGCATAAAAGATGTTTTCTGCCGTATTATGTAAACGCCTAAAACCAATCATCAACAACCTAGTAAGTCCTTATCAGTGCTTTTACAAGCCGGGAAGGTCCACAATTGACCAAATATTCACACTACGACAGATCTTGGAAAAAACCGATGAAAATGAAAATGAAACCAATATCTACGCATCACTTCTTCATTGATTTCAAAGATGCCTATGATAGCGTGTATAGAGATGATTAATACAGAGCTATATCTAGTCTCGGCATCGCTCCCGTCAAACGGCTAAACCATGTGGACAAAAGGATGAAATCCGTTTAACCTGCAAATATTTTTTTGTGAATTCGGGTATTTCATAATGGTGGGAAATAACTTCACAAAATGTGTGGTTAAATTAATAATAAGAAAAAATATATTTCACGTCATCTATTTACTACTTGCGGTGAAGTTAATTCCCAAGTGACGTAAATTCGTGTGAAGTAATTTCCGCGCACATGTAAAAGCATACAAATTTCACTGTGTTTATTATAGCGCAAATATTGGGCGAATTTTCATTTTCTTCTATGCGCGAATGTTCACCCAACTTTGCGCATTTTTCCTCCTTTTTTGTGTCTTTTTCATTGCGAAGAATCATCCAAATTTTATTGGGCCTTCTTCCTTTGTGCGATTAATCGCGAAGCCGAAATATAGAACTGATGCGAAGTTTGCGAACGGAGGGAAAGATTAATCCGCGAATTCTATGAACCGTATGAAGATGCAGATATGTATACGTCCACTATTGTCGATCTAAGAAAATTATTAAATCCCAGCACTTAGATTTAAAAAGCAAGGAATAGCGAACTTCCGACGCAAAGATCAAGTGATCGCCGATGCCAGAAGGCTTGGAAGCAGTGTACCAGGGATCCGTGACAATCGAATGGCTTAGTGCAAAAGCAAGCGATCTCATCAGCCCTTATTCGCCCGCTACTATCACTGCTACTATCACTTTGGTGATGGAAACACACTCTATGCCTTGTTCGGAGACCTCTTTCGCTTCTTGTAAGTCTGTCTATAGTTGCTCTCTCTATCCTTTCCAATGCCCGCACTGTGTGTAAACATATTAAGGCTATGCATAACCCCTTGAGTGCGCAAAAATTATAGAAAAAAAAAAGGTTATAAAAAAAGCTCCGCGTGGAGCCCACTTGTTTTGCTTATTACGTTATTGAATTCATTTGTATCTATATGAATAACAAAGGTCAATATATTCCTTGACAATGTACCTTAATACAATTTTTTTATTCGACTTTAAAGAAAACAAATTTTCCAAATGTGCAATGATTTCTTCACCCGACTGTATTGAAACCCTGTTAGTACTTTCTTGCTACACCCTACGAATGCATCCGTCATCTGCCAGTTAATAAATACACATTAAGCCAAAGCAAGACATACACAATATCATCAAAATGAAATATTTGAAAATTATTTCGGCTGTATGTCGATCTTCAAAGTGATCTTCATCCATTTATGGCCACTTAAGCTTGACAAGGCCCGTGATTGTATCTTAACAATCCACCGCCGAACAATAGCTCTCCAAAGATCGCCCATCAAAGGAAAATCTACACACACATGCTTTCGTGCGATATTTTATATATCGGCAGTTAATTAAAAATACAATTCAACATTATTAATATTCCATTGGAATATATCAATATCAATGACCGCGATCACCAGTTGATCATCAGCAGCAACAGTGCTGTGCTCCACCGTCTCTTAGCATCAGTAGGTACACTTTGGAATCCTTATACAGAACATTTATCGGATTTTCAATCGAAATAATTACGTACGATTGAGGACACTCACACATCCAGGTACAAAAGTGGACAAATAAACCAACAACAAGAGACCATTGGAACGTTCTACGATTTGAGCCAAAAACTGATCGAGTTTGTATAGGTCCATCACCATATCGGTCGGATCGTATCGCATCTAAGGAATTGCCAAACAAACAGACTCGCGAAATATTCCCCTCGAGGACCAGGATACACCACATCAGCGAATCACTAGCGCACAACACTGTGTGTCGGACGTGATCTGTCCGCCAGTTCGATCTTCATTGGAATTCAGAGCATTGTGTCATATTTAATACAGAAATTTTAATTAACCATAATTTGTAAAAGATGCACGAAATATTCGATTCCGCGTGTCCCACCTCTGTCGCGGGCATCTCAACTGCTTTGGTTTAAATTAAGGCCCCGGGAGTACAAAATGGAATTCAACATTTGGTGTTGGCTTTGTTTGCCCGAGGGGTATCTGTTGACGGAACGGATGTCGGGACACACTGACTTTGTGTTGGCACTTTATTTTGAGGTGCCCAAGTGGGTTTTGCGGTCCAGAAAAGCAGCTCTCGCTCTTCTTCTCCAATACACGGGCTTACGATAGCTACCTGTAGTGCAGTAATTTACGCTTCTGTACAGTGTCCCTTGAAGATCTGATTTTTATAATGTTTGCTTGTTTTTTTGTTGGTTGTGCCATAATTCAATGGCGTATTCCATGGTTGGCTGAGAAGGTAATCAAAAAGGACCTCTGCTCCCTTCCTTAGGCTTGGTTTGGTGTGTGTGCGTGTTGTCCGTCGACCAAGACCAAGATTGGCAGTACATAATGAATTATTAATATTTCAATAAGCAAACAGAAGCCAGGTGGTGTGTCTCAAGGCAAGTGGAGATATTTTCATCGATATGACGTGATTAATGAGTTCATGTTCATTCTCCCTCCGTGGTTGTTTAAGAAAAGTGGCAATGCAATTTTTGTGTGAATCTTAATAGTATTTATAATTTGAACTCAGGGTGAAATGGGTCTTTTCTAAAATAGATATAATACTGATCTTATTGCAAACAAGTATAGACTAAAAGAAAATATGAATATTCACTTAGAAAGTCTGTATCTCGCCAGCTCTATTAGACTATTCACTCTGAGTATGCCCAAAAATTTCCGTCTAGAAAATAGTCACCTGGTGGTAGTCGAATTTCTGCAGTGTAGAGCCATACTACTGCAGAAGACTTCAGATCCCAAATTAGTTGCAGATATTTTACATCAATCGTTTACACCAATATGTAATATCAAGAATTGCATCCCTAAATAAGGGAAGCATAACGTCATCACTTTTTTTTCGAGTAAGTATATAAATAGCACTAAGATTGATTCATCCAAATTACAACGTAAAGTGGGTCAACTTGCTGATGGTTTCATCTATTTCCTTCTTTCTAGGGGAGTTATACATGGAGTGGAAGGTAGCATTATCAAAGGCTCTTTCTATGTCGGCGCACACTTTGAAAGTACATTTTCTTCTGAAACTGCACTTTGATCTTACAAGTTCCATGTATTTTTCTATTTCACTTTCCAAAATTCCACCATAACTTACGAGAGGATAGTTCGAAATCTATCAATCTTTTCTGGCTTTCCTCATCCACTACATTGCTTAAAAGTCTTACCTCTCTAATAGGAAACAACGGTAAGTATTTCAAATTTAGACTTCCGCAGGCGGTCCACAATATTCGATTTTGGGCGCATCGTTATTCACTCATAAACGAACTTCCACTTCCAACGTAAGATACATTGTTTCATATGCATCCACATGTCCGTCTTTATCTCAGTTAAAAACCAAGATAAGCAGAAGATGCAGTCTCCAAACCGGATAATAATTTTAACATAATAGGCAACACAACCCAAATTCCTTTGGGCTTAATCTCGATAAATCAAAATGTTTTTCTTATAATAGCCGTATTTTATTATCACTTATGATCCATATGGATCATTGGTTTCTATGCAATACAACAACAATACGAGATCCTGCTTTCTATCAGGATCAATTTCGTGATCTAAAAAACTGTATAGGCGTTGTTAGAAGTAAACAAGCGAAATTGTTTTTATTCATGCTATTTGTGTTACATACGGGATGAAAAACGTCGCAGGAAGACCAGAAAGTCATGCAGCATTTGTAAGAAGGCAGTACGAGTATGTTTGCAACATTCTATACAATCTTGTATATGCATATTGTGTAATAATAATGAATAAAATATAAAAAAAAAAAATACTAATATTTGGCGCAACAGCTCTTTAAAGTGCCAGGGCCTAGCTTCTCGCAACCACTAATGTTGTGTGCGTTATATTTTTAACACGAATGGAAGGGACCTACAGTTTAATGCCGAATCCGAACGGCGATTTGAGAAGCTTTTTTCGTGACAACAATACTCTCGAATGTTTGTCAGACGCTCGCGAGAGGTGGGACCGTGAAAAAACTTTTTGGTATTTTCTGGGATTCGAACTTGGAACCACATGCGTAGTGATCCGACACACTAACCACTTACACCACGGCGCCCACAAATAAATATATAAATGTTTAATTATGTTTTTTTTTACTTTCTTTAATTTCAATAAAAAAAAATTACAAAAACATAAAAAACTCATCAGGCATCACTTGCCTTTCTTTATTAAATTTTGGATCTAATGCATACAGAGTTCAATGTAAGGGGGACTCCTCCTTCACTCATTTCTCCGCAAAAAAGCTACAGGCTTCTGGAATAATATCCTGCAATACAAAATCCGTACAGAATATACACATATCTAACTATATAGGTATCATAGATAATCCCGCAACAATATTACGAACGACATACGTCTAAAAATGGGGTTAAAATAAGTGTACAGATATTAATGATCTTATACCCGTAATTTCATCAGTACTTCCGCGACATTCCCCAACTTCTAGCCAGTCTTTTATTCACTGGTAATTCCGCTAATTCAAGCATTGTCTTAAGTGTCTATTATAGGGCTCTTTATCAACTTTTTTTTCTCGTCATAATGCGTTATATGCTCACATGATCGAGATCGGCTTCCCAAGGTCTGTTACACAATGAAATCTTCATGAATTTTCCACAAATCATTAGAGAATTAATGTATTTGCAGCTATTCAGCTTTGATTTAGTAAAACAAATTACACTATTCTTGACGTGCAAAAGCCCATTGCTTCTCTTATAATGAGCTCCAATGAATATGACTCAATCCAATCAACGCTAATTTACAAAAACCAGGAAATTGTGAGAACCCTGCAATTAGACAGAAACAGCTAATCAACCTGGTGTAGGAAGTAGTCTGATTAAAGCACTTAAACCTCAAAATATCTTAAAATTAATTAACACTAAATCCATTTCCAAATTTTGTACGCTTTACATCATCGAGCACCGCGCGGGCCTAATATAGGTACAATTTCTTGGGTAGATACAGACAATTTCTCAAAAAGCTCAATGAGCAGTCAGTAATGTGGTATGGGCGAACCTCTCATTACCTTTTATTGCGCTGCACATTGCTTTGATTGAAGTTTTAAACCACCCACAAATTAATCAACCTTCAACATCCCGAAAACCTAAGATCATTATCACCCCGCGCCACGACTTGGATTAAATCTTCTCCAATAGATAGATATGCCGATAGGCGGCATACAATACATTCCATGTCGTGGCTACACAAAACAAGATCAGATACGAATTGCCCATCTTTGCACAAGGCCAGTACACAGAGTATACAATGTAATTTGTGCTCTGCACAGTCGCACATAGATGGCGTGTATTTGGATCTGACCCTGAATTTCAAGATCAAAATCCATAAATAACCATTATTACTTAGAAACCATAATCTCCGTCATGGTGCAACTCAGAATCGGCCCACTGTGAATGGTGCTGTGCTGTGTGCGTCGGTAGAATCGAAAATGCTATGGCAAATAAAATGTGATGGACGACTATTTAATATTTTCAAATCTAAATCACTTAGTTAAACAGAAAACCCTATTGGGGTCTGCGGACTGAGGCGATGCAATAATAAATCGACTCGATGTTCAAACCGCCTCTTAATTACTTGTAAATATGATTTGAATCAATTTGTGGTATTGATGGCAGATTTGAACTAGCAACTTAATGGGAAAATCGGTAAATCAGAGTAGTTTATTGAATATATGTATCCGCAGCCTGAGTTCCGAAACTATAAGACTGAAACAAAGATATCAGTATCCGTATTTAATTATGGAACATTTTAAAACGTACCATCACCGTCTCCTTAACGCAAGTCCTCTGGAAAAATTAGAACTAATAAAAGATCAAACGATTCTCAAGGCCCTATATAGCCGTTGGCTATGATACGTTAGCTCATTAGAGTTAAAGCTTCAAACGTTAAAAAAAAAAAAAAAAAACCGTGTTTAAAGACAGCTATGAGGATGCAAACAAATAAAGTGAAGATTGTAAAACGAAAAAATGTAATCCACAATTTAAAATTGGCCTGGGCAAAAACAAATTGGGTGTATATAAGCCGGAAGTTGGAAATATGTTATAAGGTACAGGTTGGTTGTTAGGTGCATTTGGAGAAATGCTGACAGATGTGTGGGTACGGATATATGGACATTATACGACACAAGAACTTTTGAAGTGGATATATGGATAATTGTATTTAAGCTTTGGTAGAGGATTTCAGAAGATTAGAAATATTTACAGTCATCTTTTGATTAAACCACTTGAAAACAAAATAACTAAACTTACAATCATTTTGAGCGGTAAGAATATAAGATGAAAATAAGGGAGGCCTAGCTGGACTACTAATGCAAATTCTCGTTGCGGGATTCCCACGCATTTTGAGGGTGGCAATGTTACATTGGGTGGTGTGTTTGATCGTTTACCGATAAGTGCAGGTACAATCCCCAGCGGGGAACAGCAATCATTAGTCATCTCAATCGGTCTTTTGCGCACCAAATTCCCAAATCGTGTTATCAGCCGTCTTGGCGATGTCAATTGGCCGCCTCGGAGCTGCGATTTGACCCCTTTGGACTTTTTTTTTGTGGGGAACCGTGAAGGACCGATGTTATGCCAATAATCCGGAAACGATTCAAACACTTAAGGCCAATATCATCCAAGCAATCCGTGAGCTACAGCCCGAAACCATCAACAAGGTCTTGGAAAATTGGAGTGATAGAATGCAGGCAGCCACTTGAACGGCGTTGTATTCCATAATTAAGGGGAATGTTTGCTCTTACTAATAAAGCCATAATACATAGAAAAAAATTAATTTTGTTCTTTTTATTGCATTTTTAAAAAGAAACTTGTAGTTGGCCCACCCTGTATTTCTTGATGAATTTTTTTTTTTTTTTTAATTCGGATCGTGGAGTTATGAAATGAAAACCGACTACTTTGATATATATTTATTTGACTTTACAGAGATTTCATTAAGATCTGGTTAGTTGAAGAAAACGTATAGGGTGTGGCACTACACAATATATGAATGCATCATAAAGGACTTCAATCCCTATATATTTAGCTAACACTGCTTTTTATGCTTTCTAGCAAAATATATTTAAAAATAGTTGAAGTGAAGTTGAATAGGAAGATTGCAAATATTTTTAGTCTTGAACTGATTTGGGATACAGAATGTTTTTTTTTTCGATCAAAATTCAAAGTCTTAAAGATGTGACTTACAGACGGCGAGAGGACGTGGCTTAACGACTCGGGTGTTGCAACGCATTATTTGTGCTTATAATTACATAGTATCAAACAATCTTCGTTAATACAAGGGATGGAAGCTCGATGTCAGAAATCAAAATAAAATATTATGGTAAGAGGGGTCTAGTTGCCACTTACCTTATGGTGTTTTAGTAAATTGTATCAGCTTAAGCTGATAAAATATGTATTTTAATGGATTGTCAAACAATTTCATCGACCTAACCGGTTTTGATTGATTGATTTTTGATTCGCGACAAGCTTTTGCAAGCTACAAGCCACAGATTGACGTATGCTAATACGGAATTTTTCGACTTTTTCCACTGTTTTGGCAGGAATAATTCTTCCAATAATCGCTCCCATATATCTTTAACTGTGTAATCAATGAAAACCATCCGAGCCGAATTTGTTGTCCGACTTACTCCACTTTCATCACTACTGTTCGGCCGCCGTTTAATAAAACTTGATGATGCCTATAATGGTAAAAACGAAAGATATACCAGTAAAGTTTCTTCACAATCCGATACGTAGATTTTGAGTGAAAGAGTTATAAGCAAAAAAATCTTTCCGGGGTGGACTTGTGCCCCAACCACCCCTCCAGTCAGCCTCAACAAACCCCTCCAGCCAGTCATGTTACGGGCCAAACCGAGCAAACAGCTGCGCATGCCAAGTTGGTTGAGGTCCCCCTCCACTTGTTGGCGCCACCTCCCGCAATGTCGTCCCCTACTGCGCCGATCATCAGGGGTGGATTCAAAGATTTTCCGGGCTGGATCGTTGGAGTCTGTCCGCTCTACATGGCACAGCCATCTTAGTCGCTGTATATGAACTCTTCTGGCTAAGTCGATGTCCTTGTGTAGGCCGTATAGTTCGGCATTGTACCTTCTCTTCCACTCGCCGTCTACGCAGACGGGACCAAAGATCAATCGAAGAACTTTTCTCTCAAAGTAACCAAGGACATCTTCATCCGATTTGGACAAAGCCCATGCCTCTGCGCTATACAGCAGGACTGGAATGATAAGTGTCTTATAAAGATTTACCTTAGTAGTTCGAGATAAGGTTTTGCTACTCAATTGCCTTCTTAGCCCATAAAAACAGTAATTGGCAAGAGTAATTCTTCGTGTGATCTCCCCACTGGTGTCATTTGTGGAGCTGATCATAGTGCCTAGGTAGACAAAGTCCTTTACTACCTCAAAATTGAATCTGTCTATTGTGGCGTTCTGTCCAAAATGCTTTTTTTGTTTTGTTTTGCTCTCATTGGCCGTTAAACCCATTTTTGCTGCTTCGATTTCAATACTCACAAATGCCCACTGGCAGCCCGCTGAATTCTTCCGACTATGCTAATGTCATGAACGTAAGCGAGTAGTTACACAGGCTTGTTAAAGATTGTACCTAAGGTTTTGGCTTGTGAGTTTCATACAATTCTTTCAAGTATTATGTTAAAGAGATCACATGGTTGCATGTCACCTTGTCTAAGACCTTTTCTGACATCGAATGGTTCGGTGATGTTCTTTCCAACTTTGATGGAGCAGCGAGAGGTCTCCATCGTCACCCTGCACAAACAGACAAGCTTGGCAGGGATGCCGAGACTAGACATGGCTCTGTATAACTTGTCTCTATATGCAACTTTCATGGGTTTTTTCTAAGAGCTGCCGTAGCCTGAATATTTGGTCAATGGTGGACTTCCCGGGCCTGCAACAGCACTGATAAAGACCTATCAGCTTGTTGACGATCAGTTTTAGGCATTCACATAATGTGGCAGACAGCATCTTATATGCGATATTGAGAAGACTTATACCTCTGTAGTTGGCGCAGTTAAGAAGGTCTCCTTTCTTCTTATTTTTCCTAAATAAAATATGATACACATGTCACCACCTATTTTCTTTATACATGTATATTTACTGCTACGCGAAATTTTAATTACCTATATAATTGTAATCATATTTTTATATCTGAGAAGAAAGATAGATTGAATTGAATTGAATTGAATTGAATCTAATGGTGGTAGTCTTGCAATTATTAGAGTAAAACATTGCGATATAAAAATTCTAATCTTTCCGCGCGTTAGTGCGCCGGGCGCCATGGCGTAAGTGGTTAGTGTGTCAGACCACTGCGCGTGAGGTTCCAAGTTCGAATCACAGAAAACGCCAACAAGTTTTTTCACGGTCTGATCTCTCGCGAACGTCTGACAAACATCCGAGAGTATAGTTGTCTCGAGAAAACTTCTCAAAACAAGTTGCTCTTCGGATACGGCACTAAACTGTAGGTCCCTTCCATTCGTGTGAAAAATATAACGCACACAACATGAGTGGTTGCGCATCGGTGAATCAAATTTTTATGCTTTTCAAATTTTTAGCGTATTCTTATATTAGCCGTATTTTATTATCATCCAAGATCCATATATGTATGTAGATCACACGACGAAAATAAAACGATCCGGATCTGGATCAATGAAATTATTTTCCTTGTGTCTTGTAGTGTGGTTGTGTAACCTACCAAGGAAAAAAAAAAAATTCTAGATCACGAAATTGATCCTGATAGAAAGCAGGATCTCGTATTGTTGTTGTATTGCATAGAAACCAATGATCCATATGGATCATAAGTGATAATAAAATACGGCTATTAGCGCTTTGAGAACCAGTATAAGAGTATTAATAATAATAATCCCTTCAGCGCAGCAAATTATAAAAAAAAAAAACAAAAAGGTTTTTGCATGGTTGGCTAGATAAAGTTCTGGATGGCAACACTGGTACGACTTGTTAGGTAAGGTGGCGGCAAGGTCTCCAGGTAAAGGGGTCAGAGGGTTAGGAATAAGCTGTTTCTCCCTAAGGCTGTCCATACGTGGTGAAGAGCCACATACTACATGAGGTGCCGCAGTTGTTAACGACATATGGCGGACCTATAGAGGAAAACTTGAAAAAAATTAAATTCAACTTCAAAAACTCAAAAAGCGAAGAGTGTAAACTGGTCGGGTACTCCTAGCTCTATAAAAAGCGACCGGATGTTAGAAGATACGGAGGAAGCTCTGCTTCAACTTCAGATGAAGAAAGCGTTGGAGTGATCGATTTGAACCTGGAAAATCTCTTTTTAGATGACGCTTGCTCCATCGCTAGCTCATCATTCTCTAACGCGTCAATTAGCTCCCGACGAGCAAAGAACTGCAAGTTGACTGTCAAGAGACTAGGGACAAGGAGGTGGGGAGAGCTCTCGGAGCCTGATAGAAAGAGACCCCACAACGCACGGGCGTACTTGCAGGATTTGGCCTTATCGGAGCGTTCGTCAGTAACGAGCTCTCCGATGGGGAAGACCCCTGCGGCTATCCCGAGCGTGGGAGAACCGATGGGACCGTCAAAGTCGAAGCCAATCTATACCTGAGGCGATCACATTGGCAATCTTGGAGCAGTCCTCCATTGCAGCAGAGCCACAGAAATCATCCGAGGATATCAATGAAGATGTTGGTGAAGTGAAGGCGGATAATCCGAATGGGGCAAGCCGTAGCCAGTCTTGTGAGGAAAATCCGTCAGCACCCATACCGGATGGTGTATGTAGCCCTGCTGACAATAGAAATTCAACTACCTGTAGTTTCCAGGAGTTTAGTTGTTAACCTGGCAGACGGCAATGCCATGCTATATGATTTAGTTTTTTTTTTTTTTTTTAGTTTCGGGACAGTAGTCAGCGCGGGTGGGTGGACTTGGCCTGGGACTAGCCTGACCATCATCCACGACCGAGAACACTAGGGAGGTTAAGACATACAACAAGACAACGACGCTAAGGATCAGAAAGCGCAATGCCATAAGGCTAATTTGGCGGCTTAAAAAGCGTGATCCGAAGTCCTTCACGGACAAGGAAAGGGAGGATCTGGACAGGACCCACAACATGCTTAACCTCACAGGGTCGACTAGGTGCACCGATCAGCATTGCCGGAAGGTAAGAAGATACCCTGCGGTGAGAGCGGGAAGCCTTCAGCTCCCCATCTCTACTGTGGCTGGTCTTGGGTCAGCAACCGACTCTTACCCATCTGCGGTAGGGCCGGCTGCACGCTGCTCCAAGAAGGCATCCTATAGAAAGGACGACACAGCTCTACAAACGGGCAAGGGTCAGATTGCTTTGAGGGGGGAATGCCGTTTGCCACGTTCCTCAGCTGCGAACAGACCTACGCCGCTCTCGACTGCCCGGGGTAAAGGGATACAACCCGTCCCCATCGGGAGAAGTTCTAGGGCATACGCGGACAACAGAGAACGTAGCGTAGGGCAGACTAGGGGGACGGCCGGAGGCCTGCTCGCGAGAAGGAAGGTAAGCCTCTTGCCAACCTTCCCGATCGAGGACAGACTGAGGCCCTTGTCAACCGAGCCGGAATCAGTAGTTAAGACCGTATCTGAGCCGATTGCGAGCTGTTCCAAGAGCGGGAGACACTACGATACGATCTCGCCGCCTGCGAACAGCTCCAGCAAGAAGGCCAGGCTGGCCGCTGATCCTGACCTGATCTACAGGTGGCGATAATAGATTATAACAGCGCAGAAAAAAGACTCGGAAGAGATGAGTGGAGGCTCATCGAGTTGCGCATACTCGAAGGTATCAATTCTCCCATTGTCGAGAAGGAGGGAAAACCCCCCTTCTTTTAGCAACTGACCACATTCAGAGGTTTTAAGCTCCTTTCATGCGATAACGAGTTCACGCTTAAGCGGCTCCAAACTTTCGTGGCTAACACGCAGGCTAATGCAGACATTCGACTCGTCGAAAAAAAGGACCTGCTAGAATTGACTAGGCCGAAAGGGCGTATGCTGAAACCTAGCCCTAATATTTCCAAGGAGCGAATTGAATGGAAGCAGAGGCACCTTAACCCGGAGCTCCTTAGTGACGACTGAAAGTTGCTGGAGGTGGGCGAGGACACAGAAAAGGGCACGGAGATCGTGGCCCTGCTCAATCACAGATCAATGACTATGTTTAGGAGGTATAATAATATGGTTCGCACTGGTATCACCCGGTGTAAAGTCCAACCCTTTACGGATAGAACAGAGAGGAAGGAAAGGGGGGCGGGTGATAAGGTAGGCAAAACATGAAATTTGTTCAAATAAACCTGCACCACAGCATATCTGGTAGCGCCAATCTTATCTATCTTTTAGGCGAAAGGAATATAGATATAGCCCCCGTACAAGAGCCATGGATTTTCCGTGGCAAAATTGGTGGGCTAAATCACAAAGATAAAGTACTATACAGCAGCGAACCGCAAAAGGCGGATTGTAAGAACAGAACTTGTATCGTAGCTAGGAAACACTTTAACTTATTTCTTCTATCTACATTCTACGTACAGCAACTCAAACCAGACGATAGTAAGGCTTGTTTGGAGGGGGCTCCCCCCGCTGATTATCTCAGCCATTTACATGCCTTACGACGGAAATGATGAACCGCCAACCCGCGCCTTAACCAGGAAAGCGGAACTCGAGAGATGGGACCTACTACTAGGATGCGATGCGAATGCACACCACGCGCAATGGGGCAGCGGCGACACAAACCCACGCGGTGAGTTGGTTTTCGAATGTATTATCGAACGCAATTTTCTAGTAGCTAATAGGGGTTCTGAACCCACTTTTGTAGTGAGAAACAGGCAGGAGGTAATTGACATTACACTAACAAGTAATTAGAGTACCCTCTCTATAGACAATTGGAATACTTTGGAAATAGAATCCTATTCCGATCACAGACTAATTGAATTTAATCGTAATGATAAATGTGGCTCTCCTAAACCCAATAGAAACCCTAGGAAGAGCGACTGGACTACCTTCAGTTACGAGGTGCGGAAGAACAAGAATCTACTACAAGACTGCTATTTACATGGGCTTGCGGACATTGACCGAAAAGCCGAGGAAATCACTGCTGTTTTCAAAGAGGCTTTCCAGAAGGAACCCCGAATGAAATTGGACCGAGTCTTGCTCGGAATCCCTAGAATTGCTTATTAAAACGCACTTCCCGGGGTGTACGACCGTACCATGCAGCATTACTAATAGCAGCAATCACAGCGAATCGGAACCGCCTGCAGATTTGGTAGCAGAAGACAGAATTGAGTGGGCAATAAGATCGTTCTCCCCCTTTAAATCCCCAGGACCTGATGGGATTATACCGATCATGCTGCAAAAAACTGCACCAATTATTATCCCAGTACTCAAAGAGCTATTTGCCAGCAGTCTTATACAATGTCACATACCACAAACATGGAGAGAGGTAAAGGTGGTTTTTATACCCAAGGCGGGCAAGGCTAGTCACACCACCGCGAAGGCCTTCAGGCCAATAAGCATTACCTCTTTCATCCTGAAAACACTTGAAAGTTTGCTTGACATTTACATACGTGATCGAATACGCCCAGCAACACACATACACAAAGGGTAAATTTGTGGAAACTGACATACATCGTGCTGTCGGCTCTATAGAAAAATCACTCAAAGATAAAGAGTTCACACTAGCTGAATTTTTGGACATTGAAGATGCCTTCAATAATGTAAGCACCGAAGCGGTTAAAAGAACCCTAAGAAACCTAGACATCGACATCAGTCTAATTAACTGGATTGTCAGCATGCTCGAGGAAAGACGGTCATATACCTAATGCTGAATCTATAGCCATCTACAGATGGTTTAAAAATGAGCACTGGTGACGGATCAGGCATCTTCTCCGACCCCCTAGGTATATTGAAATCAATACGACTTACAGACCACAGCAGCGTCTTCCAAGCAGAGGTGTTAGCAGGGGCAACAGCCGCCCGTGAGTCTGTGGTAAGGGCAATTCCACCAAAGGTATCACGATCTTTATCGACAACCAGGCAGCTATAAAAGCGATTACTGCCATAGAAATTAAATCGAAGCTTGTGAAGTGTTGTCGAGAAGAGCTCAGGGTTCTTGGAACACAGCACAAGGTATCGCTCTGTTGGGTCCCTGGACATAAGGGTATCCCAGGCAATGAGAAAGCCGACGAGCTGGCGAGAATCGGCTCAGGAAGCTATGGCCATCCTTCGACAAAGCCAGGACCGAGAGAATTGCTCGGAACGATAGGAAATCCCTTTCCACCCTCGTGGGCATCATCACGGGGCACAACACTCTGCGGTGCCACATGAAGAAACTACGCCTGACGGAGGAGGAACTCTGTAGAGGCTGTGGTGAAGTTTTCGAGGACACTACCCACTTCCTGTGCGACTGTCCGAGTCTTCAACACTCCAGGAAAAAGCTCCTTTCTAAACATTTCTCCGGCTGGTCAAACGGTAGTGCATGCGATCATATGAAAACACAAGCGTTTTCACTCAGCCGAGGCCTACCAACTCCTACTCTCAACCTCCACACGGTGACAGCCGGGTGCCTAGTACCTTAATCCAAGAAATGGGTAACCAACCCCGTTTGGCGGATTCTTGGCGGCAGCAGATGAGAGAGGGGGAGAAGAGTGTTTTCTCACTAGAGCACTTCTTCCTGTTCCAGGCGGCAGCGGACGAATTCCATAGACGGAGTCAACGGTGGCGTCTATAGTTCCAGTTAGTCACCCCTATGCCGCCAGCATCAAGTGCCGAAGACCAGTGGCAACGCTGCCAACATGCCATCAGAAACGCCGCGACTGATGTGTTGGGTCTCGCTCGCCCGCCACCCCGAAACCCCTGGTTTGACGAAGAATGCCGGCGAGTGCATGCAGCAAAATAAGAAGCATACAAAGCGGCGCTGCAAAGGAAGACGAGAGCTGGTCGTGAGCTCTACGAGCAAAGGAAACGGGAAGAACATCGGCTTCTCCAAAAGAAGAAGAAAGAGCATGAGAAGCGCGCGTTTGAGAATATCGAGAGTTTATACTCCAGGAAAAATGTACGGAAGTTTTACCAAAAGGTAAAAAGAACGTGTTAGAGGAGCAATACCCGTACAGAAACCTGTAGAGATGAAAATGGAAACCTCGTAGTAGAATAACAGTCGGTGCTGAGAATATGGAAAAACTACTTCTGCAGACTGTTTAACGGCGACGAAGACCAACATCCCGCTGTCAGGCAGAATGAACCATTCAACATAGACGATGATAATCAAAATTTCCGTCCATCTGACGAAAACGAAGTGAGGATAGCAATATCCAAGCTAAAATCGAACAAGGCTGCTGGACCTGACGACTTACCGGCCGAACTTTTCAAGGCAGCTGGGGATGAATTGGTAGAGTGCATACACCAACTTATCTCTAAGATTTGGTCAGACGAGTGTATGCCTGATGAATGGAAATTCAGCATCGTTTGCCCGATCCACAAGAAAGGACACCCCCTCAACTGCGCCAACTATAGAGGCATCAATCTCCTCAACATCGCATACAAGATCTTTTCTGCGATATTGTGTGAACGCCTGAAACCTTTTATCAACAGCCTGATTGGACCCTACCAGTGCGGTTTCAGGCCAGGAAAGTCCACCATCGATCAAATCTTCACACTTCAGCAGATCCTGGAGAAAACCCAAGAATCGATACTCACCACCTCTTTATCGATTTCAAGGCCGCCTATGACAGCATCTATAGAGAAGAGCTTTATTGAGCCATGTCTAGTTTTGACATTCCTGCCAAACTTGTCCGTCTGTGCAGGCTGACGATGGAGAACGCTCTCTGGTCCATCAAGGTCGGTAATGACCTCACCGAGACCTTTGATGTCAAAAAAGGTTTTAGACAAGGTAACGCGCTGTCATGTGACTTCTTTAATATTGTACTTGAACGGATTGTGCGGAAGTCACAAGCCAACACCGGAGGCACAATCTATTACAAGTCTGTACAACTGCTTGCATACGCCGACGATATAGACATTATCGGAAGAACTCAGCAGGCTGTCACCGGTGCGTTTGCAAGCATTGAGGCGGAAGCGTCCAAAATGGGTTTAGCGATAAACGAGGGCAAAACCAAGTATATGCTGCCAACAAGAAGGGAAAACCAACACCGACGAATTGGACAAAACGCCACAGTGGGCAGCTATAACTTCGAGGTAGTAAGGGACTTTGTCGACCTTGGCTCTGCTATAAATTCTTCTAACAAAATCAGCGTAGAAATCAATCGAAGAATAACTCTTGCCAATCACTGTTTTTTGGGCTTATAAGTCAATTCAACAGTAAAGCCCTATCTCGAACAACTAAGGAGACTCTGTATAAGACCCTGATCATCCCAGTCCTGCTTTACGACGCTGAAACATGGACTTTATTAAAAGAGGATGAAGATATCTTTGGTCGCTTCGAGAGAAAAATTCTTCGTAAGATTTTCGGTCCCGTTTGCGTTGACGGGTTTTGGAGGAGAAGATTCAATCACGAACTATACGAGCTGTACAGCGACATCGACCTAGTCAAAAAACTGCGTATTGGACGTCTGAGATGGGTAGGACATGTAGAGCGAATGGACACCAACGCTCCGGCCCGCAGAGTCTTCGAATTTAATCCCGAGGGACGACGCAGTAGAGGGAATCATCGCCGTAGGTGGCGCGCACAAGTTCAAGGGGACCTCGATCAACTTGAAGTGCGCAACTGGAGGCAATTAGCTAAAGACCGAGCTAAATGGAGAGGCTTGTTGGCTAAGGCCCAGGTTCACCCCGAGCTGTAGCGCCACCTAAGTAAGTAAGACGTCGATATGTGTCTTGACTATCAAACCAGTTTATATTTAGGTCACCGAATAATACAAAATCACAATGATACTCATTTATAGAATCTGCCCACTGCTCAAAAATATCACAGAACTCGCTTTTCATTGAGAGATGGGATCGATTGCACTATTGTTGCACCTGAATATATCATAGAATTATTATTATATTGCACTTTTATGATTAAACACCAACATTTCATACGGACAACGCATTTTTTGACAAGAGAACATTTAAACTTGTTTCTTTACGAAATATACCAGTATGACAAGATTCACTTAAACATGTAACAAGATGATACCCACCTAACTGAAGGCTGCTGATATCGTGGTTAGATATTGTATGAGACTCTGTGAGAATTAAGATATCAACATTTTACACATTCACCACACTTTGCAGCTCCGCGAAGTTGTTTGTAAAGAATATCACGTATCCCAAGTCGGTTTTGACATATAAGATATAGAACTAGATCTTGCTTACTAGTTTTGTCCCTCATCCCCACAATGAGTAATCTTGATTTTTAATGTACAGGCATTCTCACATCATAGTCACTGATAAATTTGGTTTTTACTTTGCTCCCAATTTTCTTTACTGATTGTCATCAGCTCTTATTAAAATGGCACCGTTTTGGACATTTTTTAATTTATTGATTTTAAGTGCCATAGTAGTTGAGTGACACTAAAAATATCTTTCAATGTTTTTGTATTGCTTTGATTCGCCTTAGGTGTAATGACAATCCTTTTTTTTTTGTTTTCTTTCCGCATCAGCATATGAAGATTTATTTTGTTTACCTTGGGGTTGGGCTGTATTATTGACCGTTTTGCGCTCGTGTTTCATCTAAGTACTTGCATTCCAAAGTTTTGTAAAGTTGCATAATTTCATACATAAACTACTTGATATCATGACCTTGTTAGAAAAAAACAAAAAAAAATACATACAAACGCTAAGATAGATTTCAGACACCGGACTGTATGGTATGTCGTTGCCTTCCTGTATCCCAATTATCGATCATTTAACTTAAATAATGAAACTTGTTCTAGAACAGGACTCGAACCGACCATAATTGAATATATTTTTAATGCTCATACTTTCCCAACTATTTTCAATGATTTCTTTTTTATGATTCCATCGCAAACACCAATCTACTCTTCCGCACTTTACAATGTTTCAAACCCATCAAATCTCCGTTCATATCTTCGATTTCTATCTCGACGTCAAGTTAAACGTATTGCATCCTATAAATTTGAAATGCCACTTGTGCGCTTCCCGAAATTCCGAACGCAACAGGTAGCCTCCGTTTGGTCGTATAACCACAATTTTCCATTTTACTCCCATTCTAATTAAAACTTTAAGATCTATAACTATCAACGAAAATATCAGCTAATAAGGCCCCCATTACCAATCACATACCATAACGTTCCATATTATGGCACCACCACCACACCGTGCGGTTACCGGGATAGCAGTATACTCCATAGACGAGACGTAAATGTGCGCCACTGCCTTCAAACCTGACTGTACCCGCGCTCTAAAACGGCTATAATTCTCTATGGAGATAAATTAACAAATTTAATGCTGACATAAAATCCTGGCACTAAAAAACTTCTCGCTGGCACTTGGACACATGCACACATATACGCACACAGATTAACGTCCCGAAGCGGGACAGAAAGGAAAAAGAAATGATTGCAGTAAAAAATTCAATTCGATGGAAAGTCTATAACAGAGATACGTATAACGCCTATCCACCTATGTTATGCTACAGACTTTTTGGATGTTGTTCATTTTATCGTCAAGGTGCGTTTGCTTTCGCTAACGTATCGCGAAATATGCTCGCCACAAAAAATGCAGTTGAACTGAAAAATGAATTAAGGCGACGATAGACGCCAAGCCCCATAGTGTCAGTGTGGCATACCAGTAGTGGAATTCCGAAGAATCCATCCCAGGCCGCATCACTAATTGACGCCCAACATGATTCCGATTTGATAACTGTCGATTTTATTACGCACACACGTTGAACGTTGGATGACAATCTGTGCGTGGCCTGGTGCATTTGAATTTGAGATACATGGTGTATCCCGATAACGAATTCCCCTTCCCAGTTTCCTTCGTTAGGTCCTTAGAGAAATACACATTTGAATTTATATTGGACAGTTTAATAGGCTGGCGATGAATGCATTGACTTGGTTCGGTTGCTAATGTTAGTCGAATGAGGCGCACTGATGCTGGGACGTAGATAAAAGATGATATAGTTCCAGGTTCTTGGTTGTTTATTTTAAGTGTGTTCTGTAGTATCAACGGGGGTTTCGGTTGGGTTGGGTTTGGGTTCCTCTTTCTGATTGGGGTTGGGCGTGTGAGAGCAGATTCTGGACGGACAACGCGTGAGTTGCTGCAAATTGCATGGTAATAGAATGAAAACCGGTAGTGAACTAATTATTAGCATGACAATGGTCGAAGCTGGAAGCTGGCGACCTAACTGGTGGATGATGATATCAATTCTAGGAATCTACATCTGGTGAAGAGAAAGAATTTATGTGCTGATACTTCAGAATAGCTCCAGGGGGTACAACTAAGTTTGTTGAAGTATGTGTGTGTCTCTATCGATTTCTATGTAGAACTATTTTTGGGGCAAGTTAAAATTAATTTGTAGTGTGATTCGGAATGGAAATTTGTGGATACCTTACTGAAGCAAAGGCGTAGTGGTTATTTTGATTTGATGGGCAAAGGTTGGTCTATTCTTTACTATATAGGTACTCAATTTAGGTGAGTATACTAGCAAAATAATTTAGAGATAATAGAGGTATGGCTCTCTTATTTAACCTTAGAATACTGTCAAAGACGTATCCGCTGTATTAGAACCACCCAGATAGTGATATGAATCTCAGGAGGTCCATCAACTTAACATTACTTAAGTCCTCCAGTTCCGAGAAAAAATAATTACCAATGGTCCTCACTCTTCTGATGGATAGGACAGGCCAATCACGCAGCAGATGGTGGACAAATTCAATTTCTTCACGTCACTGCAGCTTCTGTAGTAGTCGTAATATGCTGTACACCGAAGCGTTCCGATTTAATACCAGTGGCAAGTGCCCTATTAGTATACAGAAGATGTCCCGTATGTTATGACGACAAAGTTTTAACAGAGAAATATATATCTTCTTGTTAAAGGCCGGCCATAGCGTCCTAGCCGTTGCACATGTATCTCGTTAAACCCAGCGTCGGTTAGCTCGATCAGTGGGTTCATCTCCATCTTCTTGTCCAGCACCGTACAACTGAGCTCAACACAAACCCAGCCAACAGTTAAATGCTTAGACAGTAACCTCATCTGGATAAAGCACATGGAAGAGATCTCCAGAAACGCTATTCGTGTTCTCATAATATGAAGAAACTTAGCGCGTGAATTTTGGAATTACACCCAATACTCAGAGCATCTGAAGGTGGATGGTTATTGTTAAAATTAGACCAATTATCATCTATAGAGCTACAACCTGGATAAAAGCAACAAGTCTTATCACAACTATGAAGCATTTCTGCTTCTGCAGCATTCTCGCGAGATAAGAGGCAGCAGAAATCTTTACAAGAGCTGAATAGGGACAGAATAGGCGATCATACTTCAAAAGACGAATTTACAAAAAACGGACTAGGACCTGGAAAAACCTTCAAAGTCTTAAACAGGCTAAGAAACTCCAAGAGAATATAACCGGAAATACTCGCATTAAAGGTATACATGAGTCTGAGCACCAAAAAGTTTTTTCACGGTCCTACCTCTCGCGAGCGTCTGACAAATATCCGAGAATATTGTTGTCACGAAAAAGCTTCACCAATCGCCCTTCAGATACGGCACTAAACTGTAGGTCTCTTTCATTCGTGTGAAAAATATAACGCACACAACATGAATGGTTGCGAGAAGCTAGACCCTGGCACTTAAAGAGCTATTGCGCTAAATATTTTTTATTTTTTTATGAGTCTGAACTAGAATAACTTACTTTTCTTAACAGGGAACCTTACGGGGAATTGCAAGCTTAAAGAATACCTAATGGATTTGAGCATTGCAGAAGAAGGCTTTTATAGAATCTGCAATGAGTCTAGTGAGACTCCAGAACATATTCTGGAATCTTGTGGGGCATTGACTCACATTATTGGGCAGTTTAAAAATGCTCTCCCTATCCATTCTCAGAAATTGCACTAAATAGTGCCTTAAGGTGGACTATTATAACCAAGACTAAGTCAGGGTACAGACAGTCAACAAAAATAATTCAGAAATGAATTATAATGCGAGGGATACCCTAACGAGAGAGGTTTAGGCGGTTTTCGAGGACTTCCGTTTGGGATTTTTATAATCTGGTCACTGGTTAGCTTTGGGTGGTTGGTTCAGATTTCAAATAGCGCCTGGTTACTCTTTTCAACATAACGCAACATCGCTACCGTTCGTGGCTAGTGGTACGTATTAGACAATATTATGCATCCAATATTAATTTATTTCATCTTGGTATGTACTTTTTCCTCTTGGACTGGTAAAATTAATACTTCAAAGAGCTAGTAAGTACGTGTACTCCTAAGAATAGTTCTCCTAAATCTTATTTCACTTGAAAATCACTTGACTTCAATCTGAACAATCGATACCCACCCATAACTATCGAACTCACCTCTTACCTCACAGTCTCTTTGGCAGTCTCCGATTCTAGACCAGCGATATTGTTTCATTCAAACCACTGCACAAAATCGCCTCCAACTTTAACAAAAACACAACTCATTTGAACTGCACAAGGAAATAGAAGTTCGTGGGCGGATATAAGGCAGCTTTCTCGAATTTGTCCATAGACAAAACAATGAGCTATCTTCTACTAAATGCTTCCACTAAAAACAACTCACAATCATCATTGCATTCGACTTCCTCTAATTCTTCCAAATGAAAATCATAATTCAAAGCAACCAGTAAATGACCTTTGATATCCTTTGGTGCCCGCCCACTCTCTTTTGTTATTCTCCCAAACCATAGCGCTTCATGCATCGTGCAACGCTCAAAATCTCGACCGGCCATCACGTTCCGATGCCGCCACCACCGCCGTCATTCTAATATCGATATGCAAGCCTTCGGCAGCAGATATATCGCTCCTACCAGGGACATGAATTGGCCAACATCCACCCTCACTTTGAGATACATCTTTTTCAGCCACTAAATGAAAACAACAAAAAGGCAGCAAAAAAAGCCTCACCGAAACTCGATCAATATCTTCGGAATGCGACCGGTGAATTCGGATTGTTTACGTTGCGTTTGCCCAAAAACTTCATCAATCTTTATCGGGGCATGTATTACATTCAATAGCCAACAATCGCGGACTTCACTTTTTGGAAAGCATGCCCGCGCATTCACCTCTTCAGTTGCACATCCGTGGGGCGGTGGGAGCATGAGAATCTCTTTCTCTTCACTTGAGATACAATTGTTAATGGTTATTATTATTATTTGGCGTTATTCGGGTAAAGGTCATGCGGGGTATGGACAGCTTTCGTGGCTGATGTTCCCAGCTGGCTGTGGTTTGATCTTTCGCCCAATGTCCCGAGGGTGTTTTCTTCTATTCGGTGGTATCACGTATTTGAATCAGATCAACGTTTAATCGAATTCGATTGAGAGTCGTAGTGTTTTTAGATCGAAGATACATCTCGCTTTGAGTGCTCCTTTTGAAATTTATTTAAGCAAAGAGTTACATCTGAAGCCATTAAGATAATTACTGATCATTTTGGTGGAATTGGAATAGCTATGGTGCAGAGCAATGTGCATCCACTTAACGTGCGCGCAGTAGTCGTCTTTCTTTCTTTTTATTTTTTGTTTGCTTTAAACTGCACCCATCAACGCCCGGTAAGGCACATGGAGAGACTTCCTCATTATAGTCATAGTCGTTGGCGTCACGTCGGTCGTAGTAGTCCGCGCACGGAAGTGTCTCCGTCTGGCTATAGAGGTGCATCCTTTGCTTCGGTTGTCACAATCAGCGTGGTAAACACCTCCATCATGTCCATTGGTGTGCTACAACTAACGAAAAAGCTACGGATTCTTCGTGTGTTCGTGCCCGGGGGGCACAAACGCAACGCACTTTGTGGATGACTTGGTCGGAACGCATTTTGCGCATCGAATATTCGTAACTAATAAACCAATTAAAATTTTTAAATGAATGTAGCTTGGAGTGAGTGTACTGTAAATACGCACGTAGAATACCTATATACCTATACATACTGGTCTTGTGCCCAGTATTGACTGCTGAGATATTTTTCTTTGATTATTGCATTATTTTTATAGCGTTTGATTGCGTTTGTTGTAGAGAGAGATAGAAGGTGATATATGCTTATTTTAGGCTTAAACATAAAAACCAAGACAATATCTATGAATTTTAGGTTCGTCTACTAATTCTTAATCAGTACAAAACGATGGTATTTGGATTTGAGTGATTGCTACCAACTATGGTTTATGTGCCTGGTGAGACTCCACTAATTGAAATAATACAAACAGACCTCGCTGCACGTCTTAGTATTGTTAAGCAAAGTCTAAATCATTTGAAATGCTATCGACTGTAATCATGCGTCTACATACGGCAGATATGTTGCCTTACCAATGCATCGTTGTATGCTCTAATTGTAATTTGTGTATGCACGAGCATACCCAGCGGGTAACAGAAGCATATCATGCCTGCGCAAGAAATCTTTTGGAGAGTTGAAATGCAAAACCCTTCGTTGCCTTCGTCATATCCTTTTTATGATGACCGCAAAGGGAAGCAATCCATAACTAATTGCCTCTCACTCACGTCTTTTAAAAAAAAATAAGATTAATGATTTGAAATGATTTTAGAATGTGACATCTGAATGTCTTCTTTTTCAGCGAGGTTATGATCTGAAAAACAAGGGATCATAACCCTCCCACTTCACCGCATATCTACTGATCCGCCTGTGGGGTTCGACTATTTGACCTCAGAAAATATCGGCTAGCCTCCCGATTTTGGATCACTCAGTTACTGAGGCCAATGAAATGTTGATGTCGTCGCACTTGTGTGATCCAGGCGTTTATAGTCCTGCCTCTCCTGCCTCGCGATGCCTATGGAACATTCATTGATATTGCCTTTTTAACAGGGTTCAAATGATCTCTTCTTTGAACGTGGTAATACCAGCTGAGCCGGTCGATCTTTTGTTTGATGGTTTCCTTGAAGTGAAGGATTCCACGGATTTTCGAACTTTTTATTCGATCGAGCTTTGCCACTCCTGATATCATGCGAAGCATCTTCATCTCAGCTGCCGTTAATTTACTCTCAAACTTTTTGTACATCGTCCAACATTGTGAACCGTATGTGAGTTGTGGACGCACAAGGACTGTAATAACGAGAAAAGTACTCAAAACGCTTCCCTGGCGCATCCCGACTTTGATTGGGTACTCTTCGGTTACTCCAGCGGTGCACCTTACGCTTGTCTTTGCTCTTTCGTACATGTCCATGATCATCCGTACATAGGTTTCTGGAACACCTCGATGTCTTAGTGCCACTCATATCAGATCTCGTGGTTGTCTGTCGAATGCTTTTTCAAAGTAAACCAATACAATATGCAAATCCTTTAAAGAATCACGATGTGTTTCCATTATGATCCTTGTACTTTGGATTGCATCTGTGGTTGATTTACCCGAGACAAACCTGCACTGATCATCAGATAGTCGTATTATTTTTCGCAGTCTGCCACCTAATACCCGCTCAACGATCTTCATTGCGTGTGACATCGGCTTGATCGAACGGTAGTTATCACAGTTTCGCGTTTCACCCTTCCCTTTGTATACAGCGAGAAGGTAACTTTCCCTCCATTGATTCGGCATTGGGTCACCTCTCATAAATTTGGAAATGAGAATTCGGAGCCATCTGAACCCGCCGTCTCCCATCTTTTTCCACAACTCAGATGGCATCGCGTTTGGCCCAACTGCCAATTTGACCACCTCACTAACTTCTTCGACCGTAATGTCGGGTATTTCTTCACAGTTAGGGGTGGCTCTTAGAAAGTGTAGCCGGGGAAACTGTTCATTCAAAAGTTCTTCACAATACTGCCGCCACCTCTGACATCTGAATGTATGTATGTAGAATACAGGAATACCTTGATTTACGTCGTTTTCGGGACCGTCAAAATGCGATGTAAATCGAAACAGCGTAAATCGAAAATAAAATTTTCCAACACTCGTACAGTCCACATGGATTGAAAAACACTTACTCCGAATGATATTGTGCACGAAATCGGTGAGATGTGCATCTCGGTCAAATAAGAATGACGAAAGAGGGAATTTCGTGAGAAAATTGTGTTTCAAGGAAGGACGTAAATCGAAATTGTAACGACGTTAATCGAAACTGGGAAGTAACAAACCGGACAACGTATATGCATTCTATATAGATGCATTCTGAAATTATTCTTCGGATATACAGGATACCTCGATTTACGTCGCCTCCATTTACGTTATTTCGACTTACGTTGTCCGGTTTTTGTATATATGTATACAATGAATCTGGGTTGTACCTAGAGGATGTGTCTACAATGAATGTATATTATTTTTATGTTTGCATTATATTATTCATTGTTGGCAAACTTTCATTCATTTTGGGCAGGTTTGCATTGGTTGATATCAGAGATAATAGGTTGGCATAAACTCCTTTTTTAAATTTTTGGGAAATTGAAGTTGAAGTACTTTATCTGTTTTTATACTTTGTCCCCGTACAAAATCATAATTCATAAAAATTAATGTAAACAAATTCTTATATTGGCACTGCCTCTTCTATAGTCCTTTCATATAGTCTACAGGGCCATGCTATTTTTTTTTTTTTTTTTCAAAACTCTAATTCCAATGAAATATCTGGTCAGGAAGAAAGTTTTTATTTCACAATTCAATTCATTTTCAATTCATTTATACAAAGGGGTTTCCAATACGGGCGGCTAGATTTTGACAGTTCATGGCGACCATGTTGTTTTATCTGTTGTTCATTTTAGTGTTTTTTATTTTTCAAACACTAAAGACAAATCAACATGGCAAGTTACAGCGTTTGCATTTTTATCATTAGCTACACGTACAAATGATAAAGCTTTATTATCAAAATAGGTGTTCTGTTGTGGCAACGATGCGCGTGTTGCGCCATTTTACGGTTTACGTGGTCGTCCTTCCACAAACGTCAACAAAACGCAAGATCTGCCGAAAACATCACCGCTGTCCGCGAGAGTATGCAGGAGAACCCGAGGCAGTCAATTCCGCGCCGCGCACAAGAGCTTGGCCTTTCGCAGACAACAACTTGGGGAATTTTGCATGGGGACTTGAGCCTGCATCCGTACAAAATCCAACTGACCCAGGAGCTGAAAGAAAACGACCTTAAACAACGCCGTGTGTTCGGATGGCATTGCCATCACCATCATCGGAGAGCGCTACCAATCGATGATAACCAATTTTTTTTTTCACCCAAATTGGATGATATGGATGTCAACGACATGTGGTTCCAACAGAACCGCACTCCGTGCCACTCAGCTGATACCACAATGAACATTCTGCACGAGGGATTTGAGGGCATGGTTATCTCACGCAGAGACGAAACGGCCGCAAACGACCGGTGCCCTTAAAGTCAATATAACTCCTACCATCGCTCAAATTCAGTCTGATCTATGCGCCAGAGTCATCGAAAATTATACCTTTCAGATGCGCGCCACCTAGCGTAGCCCGGAGGCCTTTTGAACGATGTCATATTACACACATACTGTCATTGATACGTTTTTCAAACAAAATAAAAAATTCTCTGATACCTCACACACAACTCGTTTTAATTCGAATTTTAACATCCACGTACCCGTCCCTATTGGAAAGCCCCTTATATCCTATTATAGGCTCATTAAGATAAATATAATTTATAGTATTTACAATGAGAAAATAATTTCAATTAAAAAAGGAAAATTTCCAAATCTAAATTTAGAATTACACTAAATATTTAGAGTATACAGGGTGTCCCAGTTAAGCAGTATAATCGTTTAAAAAAAAAATAAAAAATTTTAAGAAAAATGCATTTTAAGTGAAAAAATGAAACAACAAATTTTCATTATTTTGAGTTTAAGTAGCCATAACTTTTTGTAGCTGTACAGCTGTACTCAATGTGTTTAAAACTTGTATGCGCTACTAAATTGTTTTTCCAAAATGTATTAAACTATTTTTGTACCTATAATAGTTTAGAAGTTATAGCGTTTAAAGTGGTTACACCTCCAAATAAGAGGTCACCCACTTTAATGGGCAATAACTTGAAATGTGGTGAGAATAGACCCCTCCCCCTGCCATACAAAAATAAATAGTTTCAGGTTTAAGATAGGAGTGAGAAATATAGAAAATTTTCACTTTTTAAACGAATGGAATTGGAAATAGTTGTGATACTTATTGGTAGTGAGTTCCATAACTTGATAGCGTAAATAAAAAATAAACGGGACGGATTTAAATAGTGGTAACGCGATGGAATTAGATATAATGTTTTACGGGACGGTACAAAATGAAGTTTTTCATATAAATACATAGGAGGATTATTTGTTATAATATTATATAAAAAAATACAATTTCTGGCGTCAATGTAATGTTTGAGAATTGTAGTTAATAAGCTGTTTGCATTGGCTTTGGTGTCATTGGCAAAATTATTTACACAATATAATTCTTATACCATATCAGTGTAATAAAGTTGTATAAGTTTTGAAAAATTTAATGTATCGCTTATACTGTTTTTTATTACTAATCTTTTAAATCTTCTTGCAACAAAATCAAATTTCAAACAGTGACGGTTAAAACCATGGAAAAGAAAATGGAAAATTATTGTGACATCACTTAACGACGGCAAAATTATTTGCACAACTGCAATCAACTGTTCTGAATATGTAACGACAGTTAATTTCTTTGACTACTCAATGCAAATCGACGCAAGTAGTCATTGTCAGTAGCTCAGCGTCATGATTCCTTCAGACAATTTGTACGCTAACAATGGAGAAACGAGCGGCTATTGTTGCAAAATTGGAAAGCGGTGCTTCGGCAAAATATTACTGCAAGTCGAAGAACAATTTACAATCAAATCGAAAAACAAAAAAAGCATGAAAGAGTAAGTAACCGAACCAGAAGAGGCAGAAAAAGCGTTACTTCTAAAACGAAAGACAAATGTATTATTTTTAATATAATACCACTTAACTCAAATCCCAACGATCAGTAAATCCAGGGTTATACTGTCACTTAACATATACGTACCTGACGTATTAGTGGGTTACGGTAAACTATCGGATATTGGCTGGCATATGATGAATACAACGCACAAATAGAAAATGTAATAGAATATCAAGTTCAGCATAAAAGGAAACTGAAACGCGAGGTCAGGTCCTTACCAGCTTAATCAATTATTTTAGACCGAAACAATTAAAGGTATTTCGGTAATGTCTTCACCCCTCAGGATTTACTTAATTTCTCAACGTATATAACGAGTTATATAACTGACGCGAAAATCCACGAAATACGAGTACATATTCAGATGGCATATATTGAAATAATAATTGCCGTAAAATATGTCAAATATTTGACTGATTTATAGTTAACTAGACTTTATTCTGCAGTCTTTTCGCACAATGCATGGTTCAGTTGATCCCTTAGTTAAATTCCGTTAGTACAACTCACTTTAAAGGTACAGATAAATTTGACTAAATCTTTCTTCAGGGGCCTTGTATCGCCTTATGGTCCTAGGGCCTCTACTATGGCTATGCGCCATTTAGTATGGTTGCTGGCGATATTTTTAGTTCTCTCCAACTCTTCCTCAATTACCGAGACTCTTCATCCACTGTCCTGCACCATGTACTTCTCGGTCGCCGCGCTATTATATCACCTTGGGTTAACGGATTCCATTGCATTGCATGCTTTCGCTGTGGAACTGTTACTTTTTCGAAGTGTATGGCTGATCCACTGCCACTTTCGTCATCGAATGGGGGTGCTTATGAATTTCTGTTCCATTCTCTGGTCTTGTGCCTGAGTGTTTGGAATATTCTATTCTTGAATGAATACATACGTTACACTTCTTGCTTGTAAAGACAAGAGAATAAAAACACATACTCATGAAGAATAGTGTGTAGTAGGAGAGCTTACGATATACAATATGCAAAAAGTATTCATAAAACCATATTTCTTCCGCAACCATCATCTTAATAGACTGATAATTGTGTTATTTTTGGTGCGAAAACTGTCTGACAATGGGTCGAATCTCCATATTCCTTCCTACTGTGAAATTAATTGTATCTAATCTCACTAGATGCACAAGATGTACACCTCTTTGCATATTCCACAGTAGTTGCTTCCAACTAACATAACAGATTACTTCTCCGATTAAATTAAGCTGACAACTTTTGCGCTGGAAAGAAAATACTTACACTTAATGAATTCCTACACAACGTCTAGTATGTGCATCTCGAACCATATCAGCACACCGACTGCGCGCGAACAACGTCGAACCACTAAGATTATGTTCCCAAATATGTCTATTCATGGAAAAGTACACAGTGCACCATGCAAGACCGCACAGGTATCGGCTAATCTACTCTGGCATCCTTGCGCCACAGTTCCCACCGTCGGTCGCCGGAAAATCCACGAGAGGAGTTTCAATTTTCAACTCAACGAAAAACGAAAAAAAAAAAAACAAAAAAAAAAAAAGCACGCTGCTTAGCGAAACCACCTTTTCGTAGTTGAAACATTGCAGAACATCAGCGCATATCGCACACACAATTATTATCGAATGTATCTGCGAGCGGATGATGAGCAAGCGGAGGTTGGATGGAGGAGGACGGGGGGCGTTGTTCCCCTATGTCGACCACAAAATAAAAATTATAGCCTTTTAGGTTGATGCGCACTCCTCGCTTCTCTCGTCTCCTAGAAAAGATTGTGCGGTGCTGTACTGTGCACTGCAGACGTTAAGGTTAATTTCTTTGAATCCAATTTCCGCGGTCCGCTGTGCAATTTATGCGCAAGTTGATCTCGAAGCAGGTCAAATCGTATAGACGACGATGACTGGACGGATGGACGAACGGAAAAGCCGTGTCCGACCGCTAACATATCAGTTTGCATGCACGTACGTACATGGGCGCATAACCTCTTCTACTAGAATCCTGCCCGCACACTCAAAGAACCACCCCTCTGAACGGTACCATTGTCTTCACTGGTATCCTCGTGCAATTCATGATTTTCGCGTTGCTTTTCTAATATCGAGTCGATGTACCGGTGGGCCGGAGGCTACCTCTCACAGATTGAGCGCGGGGGTCTGGCGAGTATGTGGGTAAATGGACCCACAATCTAAACAGCCTCACAATCTGGATTATTTGTGTAGAGACATTGATTCAGCATGTGGGAGAGATCGTCAGAGGTCAGCAAATGAGTGCATTTCAAGTCAAACGATTTTAGATTTGATTTCATATTTTGCCGGTTCCTTGGTCATCATCATCGTCCACGATGGATCTGGGCAACTTGTGAGTTTGGTTTTTGGGCGGAGAGACATAAGTATGAGTTAAATTGCTCTATTCGTTGTTAGAGAGTGGCCGGAAGGAAAGTTACCAGATACAGTATGAGATGTAAAGTGAATGTTGCTAATAAATTATGCCAAAAGAATTTACGAATGATGATCTATCAAATGTAGTTTAAGGTCATGATGACAGCCATAGATAATGCTGGTATTATTAGCTCCAATCGACATGTAGTTTGAAGGGGGTGTAGTTTTATTTTTCAGGTTTATTTGTATCATTTTATTTAAATCTTGCATTTCAAATTTCTTTCGGTTCGAGCGACTAGATTTAATTTTCTTTAAAATGGAGCAGGTATTCGTGAAATCTCTAATTTCTCGTTAACCTTGACGATATCAATTATCCAGTGTACTTTTCGGACTTTCCTTAATCTGTTCGAGATCTTTATTGGGGTTGCATGCCGATTTACCAATCAATAAGCAATTTTGTATGGGGTTATGTTTCCAGTTATCTTTTAAATTTTGAAAGATGTGCGCCTAGCGAAAAGCGAAATTCGAAAAAGGCGTTGACAGTTGTTATTTTTTCATTTCAATTTTGTGAATAAAACAACAAGCAGTTCCCTGTGCGTGATATTTCTTTAAATTTGCAACAGCCGTACGAGTATTCCAAAAGGTGTAAGTATACGTAAATACGTTAGGTTAGGTTAGGTAAGGTGGCTGACCTGACAGATTCAGGGCACACTTACACCATTTAGGTCCATTGTGACACCACATGTTGATTGTACCGGAAGAATCACAGGGTACTCGGGAACCTTTACTTTCCTCAGGCGGCTTATGGATAAGTATTAAAATGCCTGTAGTTGCCAAGTAGGGTGACTGACTCAATCAACCCGAAAGTCAATGTGGACCGGGAAGGAAGAATATACAAACGAGTGTTGGGGTGATTGACTCAGTCGAACCCTTTGTACTGTTATGCAGTTTGTATTGGCTGGTAGTGGGGCCTAGGTGACCGTGAAGGTGTAGGGATGAATAAGAGTATTAGAGTGACGAATTCAATCAACTCTTGGTACTGCTATGCACTTGGTGTTGGCTAGGTAGGGTGACTGATTCAATCGAACCCTTTATACCTAGGTGGACCGTGGAGGTAGTGGGGTGCATAAGAGTAAATAAGGTGTCTGATTCAATCAAACCTTTGTACTTATATGCAGGTGAAATATGGGAAATGTGATACTCGGTCTGGCTAGGTACGATGACTGAATCAATCGAACGCTTACTACCTAGGTGCACCGTGTAGGTAGTAGGATGCATGAGAGTAGTAGAGTAGAGTGGCTCAATCATATGCAGTCGTTGTGTTGTGTATTTACTAGTGTTAGTCTAGTATGGTTTGAGAGGATCAACTGTCGCCTTTGGGAAGTGACTGCTACATTACAATGTGGGTAGATGGCGACCAATACGGCGTGGGGTGGGGATGGGGATTGCTATGCTACAGGTGAATATGATTACCCCGCATGAGTTACTTCCCGTTGTAAGGAGGGGGCAAAATGTATGCTTTTGTGTCAGCTTAACCAGTTAGATCTTGATATAAATTTATATGAATTTACAATGTCTATGTTAGACAGATCCCTTAGGTCTTTAAAAAGTATTCACCTAGCAGTCTCTTTCTCAGAGTAGCTAGAGCTGGACATGTGCCAAGGAGATAAATGATGTTTTCCTCTTCTTCCTCGTCTCTACAACTTCTGCAGAAATCATTTGATAGGACTCCCATTCTAATAGCATGTCTACCTATCAGACAGTGTCCTGTGATTATTCCTACTGTGAAGCTTATATTCCTTCTGTTTAGAGATAGGAGTCTTCTTGTTTTCTTTACGTCTAGTAGAGGCCAGATCTTTATGGTCGATATGCACGTAATTAAGTTATTCCATCTATTATTTACGATTGCTTGTGCTTCGTAGAGCATACGAAGTTTCATTGTTTGTATTGGGGGTGCTGGCATTTCTCTATTGTCAACTAGAGGTAACCTCGTGCCTAATTCGGCTAGTTTATCTGCATTGCAGTTGTCTGGAATATCTGTATCCGGGACCCAGCACAGAGTAATGTTGTATCTGTCTATAATCTCGTTAAGAGATTCGCGGCAATGTTAAACCAACTTAGATCTTATTGTTGGCGTCTCCAGACCTTTGATCGCTGACTGACTGTCTATGTAGAGGATGATAGACTTACGATCTATCGAGTACAAACAGAGTTTCCGCGCTGCTTCACGAATAGCCGATACTTCCGCTTGAAATATACTACAGTGGTCCGGAAATCGGAGAGTTGCGTTTAACAGAGGTACTACGGAGAATATACCCAATCCCGTACCCTCGGATGTTTTGAAACCATCTGTGTAGGATTTCGATTACTTCGTCATTTAGAATATTACCGTTATCCCATGCGAATATGTCAGGGATGATGGTGTTATATTTAATTTTGAAATCATTAAATGGGGATAAGTAATCTGTATCTCTAAGAATGGAATTTTGTAGAATTCTCGTGTTGCCAAGTGCTGTGAGTTTGACCACTGTATAGATTCTTTGAGTCTTAGGGATGCTTTAGAAGCTACCATTTTTCCGAAGATATCTACGGGAAAAATTTGCACT
Organism: Brachypalpus laphriformis; assembly: GCA_945910035.1. NCBI lineage: Eukaryota > Metazoa > Arthropoda > Insecta > Diptera > Syrphidae > Brachypalpus > Brachypalpus laphriformis. Next base: position 138,585,071 of record OX246756.1, read on the forward strand.
AGAGTCTCTAAGGTGGGTGCGGCGGTGGACCTGAGAGCCCCTGTGATGCAGTTGGTGTTGCACTTTATTTCAAGTGCAGGCCACCAGACGAGAATGCCATAAAGCAGAATTGGTCTAACCACCGCCAGGTACAACCAGTGGACTATTTTTGATTGAAGACCCCATTTAGAACCTACAGCCTTTTTGCAGGTGTAGATGGCGCTTGCGTTTTTCTTGGTTCGGTCTTGAATGTTTTGTTTCCAGTTAAGTTTACTATTAAGGGTTAGCCCTAAGTATTTTGCTTTGTCTGTAAAGCTAAGTTCCGTGTTTCTAAGCTTAGGAGGAGCTATGAACGAGATTTTGTGTTTTTTTATTAAATAGTACTAGTTCAGTTTTGGACGGATTTACGTTAAGCCCAATGCTGTCCGTCCATTTTGCTATTATATTTAGTGCTGAGTTCATTAGATCTCTTTGGGTTTTTTTCAATTTCAATACAATTCAATTCACTTCAATTTATTTAAGTTTGGGTGTACAAATAAGACTTAGTCTTCTATAGTACTTAAAATAATGGGTTATTTACAAGATTCAATTCAATAATAATTTAATTTAATATAGAACCTATGATAAGATACAGTAATCAGGAGAGTATAGGAAGCGAAGGAAAAGTAGGAAGAAGGCGAATAGCATAGTAAGGAAGCGATAAATAGACTTTTGTTGCATTTTTAAGAAAAATACCCTAAAGCGGCATTTTTAAATTGTGTGGCTCCAATTATTTGTTTTATTGTTGTGGGTAGAGAGTTCCAAAGTCTGATGGTAAGGACGAAGAAAAGACGCGAGGAGTTCAAATACTTCGAAGAGGGAGTTATAAGCCTAAACGTTCTAGCCGAACGAGCAAATTGTAGTTTTTGGAACAGGTATGGTGGCGATCTGTTCTGTACAATTTTGTGCAAGAAGCCACAGCACCTAACATACAAGAACTATTGAAGCGTACAACCAAGGGCATTTTTGTGGTAGTTGGATATGTAGTCATATCGACGAAGCCCATATACATACCTAACCATATCGTTGGATGCTACAGTTAGTTTATGCTGAGATAGGGAGTCGAGTTTGCAGTACACAGCTGATGCATAATCGAAGTAGAGAACGAGTAAGGTTTTGACTAGTCTCAGTCTCGTATTTACAGGAGTAAAACTAGAGATCAACCAAAGTTTGCGTAGACCACCGTAAACTCGTCCCACAGTGTAATTAATTTTGATTACTGGGGAGAGAGAGCGGTTAATCTTGAAACCTAGGTTGGTTACAGTCTCCACGAACTACAATTGTGTGGCGCTGAAGTAAATTGGCGGCAGTAGTTCAGTATTGTGAAGCCGTCTAGATATTCAAATCAGCTGAGACTTTGCTGGGTTGAGGGTCAAGCAATTACGTAGCGACCATTGGTGAATTAAGGATAGATCCTCGTTGAGTATGCAAACAAGATCCTCAACTAGTCATATAGGTCTAGATAAGTATATTTGCGCATCATCCGCATAGAAATGAAGGCTAGCATTTAAGCGAACTTTAGGGAGGTCATTAATAAACATGCAAAATAAAAAAGGTTCTAGTATTGAGCCCTGTGGTACTCCTGCAAGTATATTTCTGACGCGAGGGGATTTATCACCAACCACAACCCTTTGACAGCGATTACTTAAGTAATTACTAAAAAGACGCACCAAACTTTCACTAAATCCAAAGTACCTTCTTAGTTTTTCAGAAAGGAATCAGTGGTTGACTGTATCAAAAGCTTTTGAATAGTCAAGGAGGCAGAGTATTGTGATGAAGTCCAAATCATAGCTGATCCTTATGTCATCAAAAATTTGAACCATAGTTGTAGAACAACGATTTTTTCCAAAACTTTTGACAGGCAAGGTAAGATACTTATGGGGCGAAAGTCTGCAGCCAAAGAGGGTAGAGGTTTTTTCGGAACAGGAATGATTTTAGCCAGCTTCCAATTAAAAGGAAAGGACGATGACGTTGTACGAAAATTAGTTAAGTGCGTAATCACACAAAGAATGTGGGTTAAGATCATTTTGACAAACCGGATAGGAACTCCATCCTCACCAATGGCATATGACTTGAGAGACCGAATGATGTTAATGACATCAACTTCCGATACATCTTCGAATTCAAAAAACTTTTAGCGGTTCAGAAGAATATTGAAGGTTGGGCAAAGAAGGTGTATTTTCTACTGAGTTAGATAAGAAAGCATTGTTAAGACAATCAAGATTAGGTATAGTGTTTATAGCATCTTTCTTACGAACACCAACCGAGCGTAAGTTGCTCCAAAGCTTTTTGGCACTTTCGTCTGTTCCCAGCTTACATCGAAAATATCATTTCTTACATAATCTCGTGATGGAAGTTGAGAAATTACGTGCTCGACAGAAATTTTCCCAATTCAGACTATTTGGATTTCACTTCCAGTTCGAATATATTTAGTTTCCCACGAACTTCAATGGCATTATGAACCTCAGATGTAAACCATGGACAATTTTTATTACTCACCTTCATAGAGATTGTAATAGGTCCACTTTATCACACACACCTAAGACAAAATAACAACTATCCCAAGGGATTAAACTCGCCTCCATTTGCAAGGCCTAGTTGCCCACTGAAGCGAAATCTCTGAATTGGAAAGTTGATGGTATAGAGGAACGAGATAAGTCAATGTTATAAGTGCAGAAAATTAGATCGTGGTCTGTGACACCCTCTAATGACAGCTGGTCTTGTAATAACACATTCGACCGACATCTTACGCTCCATCAGAAGCTTAAAATTGTTTTAGCGAGAGGTATAAATCACATGATCCACGCCCAAGAGCGACAACGAAAAGGCAAAACTGTTTGCTTTGCTCCTAGAAGAAACGTTTAAGCCCTTCGACGGCCCTTCGTTAACCCCAGACTCCCCAGTCACGACATCTGACAATTTTAAAGTATAAAAAGTTGCATTGATTGAACTGAGGGAAGTGATTAAAAATCTAAAGACGGAAAAAGCTCCGGGTTACGACTTGATAACGGCGCAGGTAGTCAAGGAATTGCCGAATTAAGCTCTTACCAAACTGCTCTACTTGATCAACGCTTCGTTCAGATTGCTTTATGTTCCGAGACAATTGAAAGTCGCCGAGATTATAATGGTCCCGAAACCAGGCAAACCGCTATATGAGAAGAAATCATATCGGCCTATTTCCCTATTGCCGGTTATCTCAAAAATACAATATTTGAAAAACTTCTTTCCAAACGTCTACAGCCCGTAATCGACGAAAGACGTCTCATTCCTGACCATGAATTTAGAATGAAACATTCTACAATTGGCCAAGTCCACAAAATAACTGACGTGATTGAGAAAGCTCTGGAAGAAAAAAAGATTTGTTGTGGTGTATTTATTGACGTCTCACAAGCTTCCGATAAGGTTTGGCACGAAGGCTTGGAGTATAAATTGCAACGACTACTGCCACGGCAGCTCTTTCTAATCTTACGATCCTACCTCACCGAGAGACTCTTTCGTTACTCTGATTTCAAGGAGATTGCGGCCGGAGTTCCGCAAGGAAGTGTCCTTGGTCCGCTTCTATATGTACTTTACACGCGTGATATCCCGCAGGCGAGAAACTATGTCGTCGCCACGTTTTCGGATGTTACGGCGATATTGACCACGGGCGAAACTATTGAAGCAGCAACTGGAAAGCTGCAATATGCTATTAATAATGTCCACGCTTGGACGAATTCTTGGCGTATTGTGCTGAACGAAAGCAAATCTACTCACGTCAACTTTACCTATAAAAAAGTGGATAGATTAGCTCTATATCTTAACTCGGCTCAAATACCGTACGCGAACGAAGCAAAATATCTAGGAATGACTTTAGATGTTAAGCTTATATGGAAATCGCACGTAAAAAGAAACGCCACGAGCTAGAAAACAAATACCGACAAATGTACTGGCTGAAAAACATTCGGAGTTGAGCCTACATAACAAACTGCTTATCTATAAACAAGTACTAAAGACAGTGTGGGTGTATGTTAAACAACTATGGAGTTGTACCAAGAAAAGCAATAGAAACATCATACAAACTTTTGAAAATAAAGTTCTTAGAACGATTTTCAACGCACCGTGGTATGTACGTAACGAAGATATTCATCGAGATCTGGGAATTCCCAGCGTCGTCGAAGAGATAACAAAATTTGAGCGTAAACACAAAGATCGTGTTCACGGCCATTGTAACCGTACCGTCATTCAACTACTTGACGCGAATAATTCAATTCGTCGTCTTCAAAGGACAGAACCTTCTGAACTCGCGTCATAGTATATGCCGGTCGCGAAAAAGGCAGGAACTTTCATTGGAATTTAACCTGCCTAAAGTTCTACATTTCTTTTAACTTCGTACGAACATTTGTGAGTAAAAATCTCACACTACCATAAGCGCGTGCCCTTATGGTGGCCTTAGAAGATTTTTCACCTGCTCTCGGCAAAAAAAAAAAAAAACATGATCCACGTGGTATCAGAAAGGACATATCTTTGATCGATGTAAGTGTTTTTGCGTAAGCTGGTAACCACTTCAACCTTACCTAACCTAACTTAACACGAGTAGTTGCAAGAAGCTAGGCCTTGGGCCCTTAGCGCCAAATATGTATGTGTGTAGTAGGATAGTAACATTTTTCTTCCCTTCGCCAAATTTGGCTGCCAATATACGATTTCTGCTCACGCAAATGACGTCGTAATTTTAGAACATTTCTAGACATATTAAGTGAGATGATGGAAAACGTTCTTACAATGGTTGGACGATATACAAGAGACTATAGATCGCACCTTAATCCGAAAAAAAACACCGAAGTAGTTCCTTTCAGCAGAAAGTGCACGATACCACCCTTTAAACTGCTAAGTCTAGTTGGGGTGCAGCTGCCTCTTTCGGACCACGGAAGGTATTTTGGCACTACTCTGGACAGAAAATTTAATTGGAATCTTACATACTGTATACATAACATATATGCCAAGGAGGACTAGAAAAAAGGGAGGCGAAGCCAGCAGTGATGTATTGGCTGTGTTCAAATATAGTCAGACCCATATTCACGTATGAGGCACTTATCTGGTGGAAAGCAAGGAATAAGAAAAATGCACTTGGAAGACTAGCGGTGATAAAGATAACGACCATGGCAGCACTGGGCATGTTTTTCTGCCGCTTGATTTACCGACGAAACTTTAAGCTGATAACATTGTGATATGCACTTTTCAAGAATAGTCGTGTTGGATACTGCTTCCTTCTTAGCAAATTTATTGCTGGTGATCCAGGACACGAAGGTTTTGAGGGCAACGAAAGGGTAGACTACTTAGCAAGAAGAGGCGCCAGTCATCCACTATGCGGTCCTGAACCCTATTTTGGGGTAACTCGAAGTAGTACAAACTTCTAATTAAAACAATGGGAAGCTGATGGCCATGCCGAGTACTGAGCCTAAGACAAGCAAAAAGTTTATTAACTTCAACATATATAAGGCTTAGAAGCTACTTGAGCAAAGAAGATTAAGCGAGGTTAACAGGCTATCTGACTGGACACTGCCCACTTATGTACCATCTGCACAAAATAAGTGTAGTAGATACAGATTGACGCCGGCTTTGTGAAAAGTAAAAATAAGCGGCAGAACATATTCTCTTTAAATGCTCCGTGGACGCAAGAAATAAATTCCTCCAACTTAAGCGGGATTTACTGAGCCCTGTAGAGATTCTAAACATTGAACCTAGAGCTATGTTCAAGTATGTTGAGTTTCATTAAGAGCCTTAACCTAGTTCTCGGCTAAACACCAAGTAGATAGATCGCAGTAGATCTTATACTTGTAGGTCGCAGTGCGTACAATGCCCTAGTATAGTGTAGTAGTAGTAGGTTCAAGCTCCAGCGGGGAACAGCAATTATCAGTCATCCGAAGAAATAAATGAAAACGAATTACATCGAAGTTTTTCCAACCACTGCACCAAAGAAAGGTTCCTGCCTGATAGTACAATGGACCAGAGAGAGTCTGAGTGCTCCGGGATTTGGGTTTCCTTTTTTTTTTTCTTAAAAAAAAAAATAAAAATAGTATAAAATATAGCAGTTCTGATCATACAGCTTAATCGAATGCCCTCCTTCACATCGGAAAAAAATACTGCGAATCAAAAGCTTCAAATATAACAAAAATTTCCCCAGTTATCTGGACTTTTTCTAAAATACCACATCTGAGTTACAAAAAAAAATCACTACACCAATTTTCCTCTCTCTCTCTCTCTCTATCCATCCAATGCCCACACTGTGTGTTTTAATTCATTTAATAATTCATAACCCGGTCAGTGCGCGCAAATTATAAAAAAAGAGAGGGTTGGCTAAGTAAGTGCACAATAGCAAAATGAATGATATTGCAATTTATTAGATAAGAATACTGAAGATTCTGTGGAAATTTCAGCTTGTTAATACACTCATACCTCGCTATACGGCCTTTCGCTATAACTGACTTTTTATGCCTTTGTTTCCATTTAACGGCCAATAAAAAAAAAGAAAAAGAAACGATAGATACCCGAAAATCCTTTTTGGTGTAATCATGCAATATTTCAGTGAATGGGTGCAAAGGGAATGCCTGTGCGGACCTTTGCTTCAAATGACGAAAAATATGCATCAGGATGTAAGGTGTCAAAAGAACATTTGACTCTTCTTGGTGCTAACGCTGTGGGGGATTTCAAGCTTAAGCCGCTATTGATGCACCTGTCTGAAAATATAAGAACTTTCAAGGGATTGAACAAGAAAGATTTGCCAGTCACTTGGAAATCGAACAAAAAGGCTTGGATGAAAAAAGCACTCTTTGAAGATTGGCTTAAGAATTACTTCTGCCATGAAGTCAATACCTACCTGGGAAAGAAAAATGTAAGCAATAAAGTCTTGCTCATTTTGGATAATGCTCGGGGGCATCAGGTTAATTTAGGTGAACCATCTAAAAAATTAAGAGTTAAGTATCTGATCTGATGCTGATCCTGTTATCCCCAAAATTGATCGCAACATTTTAAATCTGGCAATATTTAGTAGAGCACGATATCACCAGTATTCTTAATGCTGACAGAGCTCCACTTTCAAATGAAGAGTTGATGCAGTTGGGATCAGATCAAGAGTCAGAGCCGGATGAAGAACCTGAGCCTTCCGCGAGTCTCCAGTTGACATCAAGGAATTTGTATGAAGCACTGCATGATTCCGGAGGGGATTGCAAATTTCAACCCAAAACGATCCTGACGAAAAACGCAGTGCTAAAGTTTCAAAAGCTGTTAACGAAGCCAGTAATTCTCTTCATAGCAATTAAAAAAGAAAGCAAAACAACCAACGCTGGGACGATTTTTTAAGCCCGTGTAAATGACAGCGATTCTTCTTCCAGTTAAGCACATCATCTTAATTCTTCTCTATTTTTTTCTACTTAATTTTGTTGTTTGTAGTTATGTATGTACAGGGTGGGCCAACTACAAGTTTCTTTTTAAAAATTAAATAAAATGAACAAAATGAAATCTTTTCCATGTATTATGGCTTTATTAGTAAGAGCGAACATTCCCATTAATTACGGAATACAGCGTCGCTCAAGTGGCTGCCTCGGCTGGCCTCGCAGTAGTGCATTCTATCACTTCAATTTTCCAAGACCTTAGTGATGATTTCGGGCTGTAGCTCACGGATTTCTTGGATGATATTGGCCTTAAGTGCTTGAACCGTTTCCGGATTGTTGGCATAACATCTGTCCTTCATAGTTCCCCACAAAAAAAGTTCAAAGGGGTCAAATCGCAGCTCCGAGGCGGCCAATTTACATCGCCAAAACGGCTGATACCACGATTTTGGAATTTGGTGCGCAAAAGACTGATTGTGGCATGGGCTGTGTGGCATCGCGCGCCATCCTGCATAAACCAGAGGTCGTCCAAATCCATGTCTTCAATTTCAGTAAAAAAAAATTCCTTAACATGGCTCTGTAACGCCCACCGTTGACCGAAACGTTGTTCCCAGCCTCATTTTCGAAGAAAAATGGTCCAATGATGCCACCACTCCACAATCCTCACCAAACTGTCACTCTCTGTGGATGCATTGGCTTCTCGACAATAACGTGCGGGTTTTCCGAGCCTCAGATGCGGCATATTTGTTTGTTATCGAAGCCGCCGAGATGAAAATGTAAATCGTCAGAAAAGATGATTTTTCGCCCAAAATCGTTGTCCAATTCAAGGTGCTCTAAGGCCCAAACTGCGAAGCGATAACGAAGCGGATGGTCGTGCGCTTTCAATTGCTGAATCAATTGGACCTTGTAAGCAAATAATCCCAGATCTTATGAAATGTTGAGCTGCTGAGTTCGATGACGAGTTGATGTTCGTGAATTGAGTCTCACACTCTCGGCTACAGCAGACACATTCTCGTCTGTGCGCACCGTACGATGACGAGGACCATGAGTGTTGTCCACTAGCATACCAGTCTCATGAACTTTTTGCACAAACTTGCGTACATCAGGCGCGATGGGTGCTTCATTTCGGCCAAAACTTCCTTTAAAAAAATGCACTGTTTGGGCTACACAGCACTCACTTTGGAAATAAGTTTTCAATATTTCCCAATGTTGTTCAAGCGTAGAGCGACTCATTTCGTTCTGCGGAGGTATGATACTGCCTTTATGTCAAGATTTCTAGCGGGAAACAGCTGTCAGTGTCAAAATAACCTATGATTTAAAAAGAAATTACTGCATGGCCCACCCGTCATGTAGATTTTAATTTGGATCCTGTCAAAATTAAATTGAAATGTAACTGTGCTCTGAATTTAACTCAATAAATTCATTTTTTCTATAACATTTTATCATTCTTTTTTTTTTTGTTATTATTTTTGAGGATTTGAAACTAATCTAATGTATTTTGTATGTGTTTTTATAAAAAACAATTACTCGCTATACGCCATTTTGTAAGGCAGTCCACTTATTTCCGCCTTAAAAAGAAAATAGCAAAGGTCCGGGGAAACCATACACAATACAAACATATCAAATCTTAACCAGTAGAGAACAGCAAAGATCCGGCAAACCGTACACAATACTGAGACAAAGAAATAAAAGAACAATTGCTTCGAAATAAAATTTTGAATTTTATTGGTAAACTCTCCAACTCTTTTTATGTTATAAATTCTTTCGGGTGATAATCAAACTGATTAACCTCCTCTTACCAATTATTTTGTAAGAGATGATTGTGAAGTATATAAATGTATGAGAAAAAAAATTTTTCACGTAAGATTCCCATATGGGGTGGCTGTGTAAGTGGTGATCTCTGATTGGTGCTTTTGTGGAGTGGCACAGTGTGTACCGCAGGTTACAACAATAGTAGGTTGTACAGGCCACTCTGCTACAATTTCGCTTTACGGCCTGATTTTGTGGAAGGTATCTAGGCCCTTAACCGAGGTATGCGTGTATAAGAATTTACACTTCTTGTGCATATTGCGAAATTAATTGTTCCAATTTCGCTTTACGGCCTGATTTTGTGGAAGGTATCTAGGCCGTTAACCGTGGTATGCGTGTATAAGAATTTACACTTCTTGTGCATATTGCGAAATTAATTGTTCCACTCGCTCTTGCATTCGATTTTTCTTAAGGAATCTACTTGGGCTAACAATTTTTCACTTTTAGTTAGCACAATAGAACAAGCTAATTTTTTTTTCTATCTATCAAGTAGTTTAAAATTATTCTGGCTAAATTTGAAATGGTCATCAAATTTAAAGTACAAGTGTTCGGCAAATCACCGTCACTATTTTCAGATAGCCCACGTGGAAAACCAGATGACTATAAACCACTAGAATAAAGTAATTGAAACCTTATCAACGTATATGCATCTGCTACAAAGCTTCCGAGATATGCAGACGGAATAGTTTTTCAACTAAATTATTTATGGTTGCAATCAAATGATAGATAAGTAATAAAAGTATTTTTATAAGCAAATTCAGATTACCTCTATTATTTAAGTGAATTCCATAAACAACAAATTGCAAGGAAAGGCAGAGAGAAATGGATGCTGTTTAAGCAATTTCATCATGTCCTTCTTCAACTATGCAGTAAAGGTTTCACTATTCCGATCTTTTTAAATTGGAAAGATAAATTTATTTATTTCAAACGCAATTTTAGGTTTTCAGCGAAATTACACAGGAATAGTATTATAATTGTTCGCCATATAAGAAAGTCTATTTTAGGACATATCAGCGCCACCCGTTAGCCTGGGTAGCAAATTACAAAACAGATTTAATTGTAGAAAAATATTAAAATTTAATGTTAAAAAAAATCAATATACAAGTAAAGCAATTAAGATTTAAAATATATCACATCCCTATACTATAAAAGTTGTTTGTTTTTTTTTTTAATTTCAAACAATAAGAGCTTCTCTCCCTTGTAAGCTTTAATCAATAATTTGTCATTCATTTCATTTTTAATGCATTTTATTCCTTCAATTCATTATATCTTACATGCTAACAAAAACGCTTAAAACTAGCTTAATTAACTTATTTAACTATCTTATTTTAACTTACTGGCACCTTGCGGGCGCTCTAAGCTAAACTTAACTCTTAACCTATGTCTTTCGACGTAACCTAACTTAATGAATTTGTTATATCTTAACTAATGATTAAATACTAAGAAAAATGGATTTTGTATAAAAAAAAACTTAGTAAATGGACATATTTTTTTGTTATTAGATAAAACTTATAACTACCTTAAAAATAAACTTAAGCTAGCTTAACTACGAAGTGTAATTAAATACACTCTTTTTTTTTAAGCCAAGTTTTTGTTTTTTGTTTTTTTTTTTTTTATAGCCAGATGCTGTGCTGTTTTTTAATTTTTTTTTATATTATACAAACTTAAGACTGCCTTAAAACTATGTAAGCCGGCCATGGCTATTTGCAATAAAATAGACGACCCGCTCTGCCTACGTTACAGGCTAACCCGGATTAGGGAGAAACGACGACGGCGTTCCCTCTTCTTCTCTTAGCCACCAAAATTGGTCATGCTGCCTACTAACATCTTCTATGTCGCGGTTAGAAACCGCCCTACTGTACCGGAGACGCTCTACACTACCCTATGCGACGTCTCGGTCGTAGTTGAGTCGCCTATCTACAGCTGTTCTGGCGACGTGGTAGATTAGCGGCACCACTAACTTATCCTGGATCAGACCTCGTTGATCGAGATATAAGAACGCTTCGGGAGGGATAAAGCCGTTAAGGCGCACACTCTCGTGATAGAGATGGTTGGGGTAATAAGCCCCAAAATCAGGCTATTCATCGAAGTCATTGCTCTTGCATTGTGCCTTCGAATCATCTTGATCAAGAAATTATCCTCTCTGATCAGATTCGCCCTGTTGTACAGGACCTCATTCCGATAGAATTTTATGTACTCAGACTCTGGTGTTCTGTACAAACGAAGGCAAGCCCTCTCAAATACCCGCATCTTTTCCAACAAGCTAGGACCTACGTTGAACCACATGGGACATCCATATGTGAGCATAGGCCGAATGAGAGCCATGTAGCAGATTACCTTCACCCTCGCATCGAGTTGGCTGCTATAAAACAGCCTCTTTGTAAGGGCAAACGCAACTTTGGCTCTGGCCAGAGCAGCATCTATATGTTTGTTAAAATATAGATACTGATCTAGCCAGAGACCCCAAGGGATCTGACTACACTTTGACTGTCCGTGTTGTCCCACGATAGAGAACTTTCGCCAATTCTTTCTGGTGCCCCTAGAGGCTCCAGACAGCGGCGTTCTGAACAGGATGGTCTCCGACTTCTGAAAGTTAATCTTTAACTTCCAATCATCGCAGTATCTCCTGATATTACCAAAATCACGCTGCAAGAGTATTGCAATTACCTCGATCTTAGGCCCTGATCTGTACGCGACCAAATCGTCCGCGTACGCTATGGCATAGTGAAGTGAGCCTATGAGATCGCTCGTGTAAATATAGTATAGGATCGGCGAATTAACCACGCTCTGTTGCAGACCGTTTTTTACTTCAAAAGTTCCAGCAGACGTCACATTGCCATTCTTCACAATGAACTTCTTACTGGTGAGCATGTCATAAAGTATGTACAGCAGTGGTTTACTTATGCCGAGCCTGCTCAACTTGTAAAAGAGTCCCTCTAACCATACGGTATCGAAGGCCTTCTCCAAGTCAACCAGGCAGGCACCCGTGCATTGCTTCTTGCTTTTGTTCCATTGGATATCCGATACCAGTTTAGACGCGGCATGTATCGTATCATGCCCCGTCTTGAAACCGAATTGGTTATCCGGAATTATATGCATGTCCTCAACCCACTTAGCCAGGGCTCTATGGATCACTTTTTCGAATACCTTGCTGATGTTCGGAAGTAGACTTATTGACCGGAGATTCCCCGGATTAGAATTATTTTTATCCCTTTTGGGAATGGGCTGCACCACCGCTGTTATGCAATGCACTGGATAATGGGCATTATTCATTGCATTATAAAACAGGATAGTATTAATGTTCACCGCTTCTGGAGGAAGATGTCTAAGCACAATGTTGGGTATACCATCGATTCCCACGGATTTCTTTTTCCTCAGTGATTCGAAGATCGCTTGGAGCTCTGCCTTCGAAATGAACGGGGGATGTACCCTTTCATCGGCGACGGCATTGTTTGCCATATATCTTTCATTGAACACGGTGAAACCAGTGTTCTCAGATCGCCAGTGCTCCATGTCATTTCGAAGGTAGAAGTTGTGCACAAGGACCAGATTTTCCAGGTCGTGGTTCGGGCAAACACTAGCATTCACCTTATACACGTCCTGGAAAATCGCTCCTGTAGCCTCTACCTTCTCCTGTGGATCTTCGATCACAAAGAAATTGTCATCCTCCGCTGCGTTATATGGATCTATACCTGCTGTCACTAGTATTTGTACATTGTTCGTAGTTCGGGGGATTTTAAGACGCGGAAGATCGTTTTGATTATTCCTCCGAAAGATTTTGTTTATTTTCGGGAACATACTCGGGTTGTTGGATTTTACAGCCCGAATTTTCCTGTCCCAGTGCAAATTTACAGAAAGTCTGTAATGACTTCAGCGTCCTAACCTCCTCCGAGTTCTGTCTGTCAGTAAACTGTCTGTACAAGGTTTTTAATCTCGATAGCAGTCTACTTTTATGTTCGTGCAGTGCATCAATCGTTGCATTGCGGTATATGTCCACGTTGTCAGTGTGTTGATACCGAGGTATCGTACTGCCCATCGTTCGTTTTATTGTCTCGTCCATTTGTTTTAGATATCTATCAATCTCCTCGTTTGACAGATTCCTATTAGACGGTAGGTTGAGCAAGTTCGAGAAGAGTGCTCTCGCCAACTGTCTGGAGAAGCGAGTCCAACGAGTTCTACTGTAATTGTAGGCGAATCAATAATTCGTCTTCTATAAGCAATTCCTTTATTTCAGTACATGAGAAGGTTGTCCAGCTGTAGCACCCATTGAGCGCGATTGCATCTGATTTGCGTTAAAGAAGGCTTTTCTCGTTTCTTTGAGAACAGGACAAACGGCAATAAAATATTGGATATCTTCTCTGACTTATAGGTTGCATAGAGAGCATAAAATGGGAATGTCGGGTTGATGTGATAGATTAGCAGAAGTCACAAGTTTTTACTAAGATAAATTTGGCTGCACTTTTGACCAAACTCATCCGTCCTATAGCTTTTACTAAGTGAGCTTATTGTAGTACTTGTTGAGGCGAGAACTGCTCCTTTATTATTGCTACCACAGACGAAAACCAGGTGATTGTGATTACTATGCGAGTAAGTATCTAAAGAAAGTTTGGTAGAAATTATGTCTTATGCGGAACCAAAACAGTAAAACTGCGCCACTAATTTTATTAAACTATTTCACAGTTCATACGAAGTAAAGCAGGTCTATGACATTTACAAACCGCTGTGGTGGCACATTATAAGGTCATAGACACTGCATCCTTGAAATCAATAAACCAAAGTCAAACTCGAATTTATTTCTTATTCTTTGACAGAGTTTACACATAATTTATGACACTGATTATGAAAATCAGAAACATATTTAAAATTCCGCGCATATAAAGTCTAGGCTTCCAAAGAATCAGTATCATTCACTTAACGTATTCACTCCGGCGGACTCTCAAGTGACTGGCAGATTTATTTGTCTTTAATCAGCTCTTAACCTAAACTCTGCATTATCAGTCACCTAGCACACTCCCGGGCCCAAAATATTATTTACAACCTTCTTAAAAAATAAATCTTTGGGGGAATAAAAGAAAAATAAGAAATACTGAATTTGGCGCGTGTTTGTCAGTTTTTATTCAAACTTATGCTTCTCCAAAAGGAGTCATACACTTTGACAGAAAAAAAAAACCACACAACCGACGTTTTATTGCCGTCACCCTAAGTCACACCGAAATGCGGTACCTTGCATTTGGGACACGTAACCGAAATTAAATCATTTCATTTTATTATTTTTCTGAGTATCTTATAGTTGACATTTTTTCCAGTTGTTGTCAGTTGCGCTGTGGCCTCCTTTCAGAAGTATTTCTTTAAGCAATTATACCCTTACACATACCAGTAGCGTGGCCATGTTTGCGCGCAGGGTGCTATTAAAATGCGAACTGCGGTGTCGCAATAAACCGAAATCAGTACGAGGCCTTAAACAGAAATAATTGTAATCGTCGTAAGTTAATAATTTTTGTCGATGGCTGCCACGCTGTTATTGTTATTATTATTCAACTTCGCTCGCAATTATTCGTCATACGAATATGCATATCACTCGGAATATCGGTTTTGTCGTTGTCGTTTTTAATTTCCTAAAGCATTGACACCTGTCACCGACCGCTGCCTGCTGCCAAAGCTCTGTACAATGGTGATTGCTTTGTTATAATGTAAAGAAACAGAGTCGTGCTCGATGTTTATCTTTTGTAAATTGATGGGGACTTTGCGCGAGTGCCTGCACTGAAATGCCTCATCCTTGAATGCGTAAATCAAATCGATCACATTTGGGTGACATTTTTAGGACATGTTCGACATACGTACATGCAAATTGATGCACGTGTTTTGTATTGCGGCGCCTAGTTGACTTAACTAAGCAGCATATTTTATAAGCGGGTAAAATTTAGTTTGACAGTTGAAAATTAGGCTTCATGTAGCGATTGGTCATGAGTTTTATATGAATTATTTGTGTTTAAAATGTGATTTTAAGAATTGAAGCAACGCTTTCAAAAGTTACCTAAGTTCTGAAATCAGATTAAATTTGTCCGGTATTCTTCAACATTAAATTTGCAAGCAAGTGTTTTTTTTTTCAGTTCGCGCGTCAACTCTTTTGTCTTTATGATGAAACGCATTCTGAAGTGAGAGTTGATTTACGTATAGCTCTCATTCTTCTCAATTCAAAATTAGGTTAGTAGAAGTGTCACGAATGACAGGGATGCTCAAATATATTATACTGTGTAAACATTAATTGCAATAAGAACTGTTGGATATATCTATGTAAAAATGTATTTTTCGTTGCCAAAGCAATGAAGAAATTAATTGACTTCGGAGAATGAGCCTAAGGTATAAATCCCTGTCACAGATCAAAATATTCTTATCAAACCAGGAACTCAATTACCCTTGTTAAGGATATCACATAAAGGATCTAAAAAGAGTTCACAGTGAACTCTTTCCTTTACATCAGTGCATTTTTAACAACACAGAACATACCGATATATGTAAAAGTGTCCAAAACACAACAGAGGTTAGTTTAATCAATATGGAATAAAACACCAAACATTTTTGAACCACTTCTATAAGAGATTGGCGTTACGCTGCAGTGCTAGCTAACAAGTCTTAGATGTAGATGACAAGCACATAGACCTGAAGCTCGATTGTACTACTGCACAGCCGCCCTTTCGCTGCTGTCAAGAGATTAATAAGGAATTTTGCATGGTTGACCTCAATTAGCTCACTAACCCACTCGTTTGCCTAAAGTAGCCATTCTAATTCGAACTATGGTGTGATACTTGCAGATAGAATGTAGGCCCATTGTGTCCACTTCAGGTCACCTTCATGCAAATATCCGCAGTGCTGGAGTGTAGCTCAGTTAGTTCACATTTATGAAATGACGAATAGCAGCCTATAGAGGGTTGTGGGGCAAAATAGATGGCTGCGGACCTTAAGACTTCCATGGCAGCAGTGAGAATTCCTCTAGTTCCAGTCTTTATACGTCCAGAAATGACTACTCTGTCCGTAACCACCTCCGAGGTCCATTCCATTAGCGTGGAATCGATCCCCCTTGGATTTAAGGCAGAATGAATATTGCACAAGTTGGGATCATCAAATTCTTCCTCAAAGCAAGTAAATGACAACTGCAAGAGCATACATTCTACGGTGAAATATATTACACACTCTGACCCCCAACTCTAGTAGTACTGCCAGTCGATTTACTTATGAAATCAACTCGAAACTAATGTCAGACGGGCTCCTACATGACTACACACCTCGCCGTGGTGTAGGGGCCTAGTAATGGTCAAGGATTCTCGGGTATTTCCCCAGATGAGACACGAAGCCAAGTTGTAGTCGTCCTAATCCCTCCCCGTCATACCCTTTCCTTCCCTCTCTCCTCTCCGGTGGGCCGGATCAAGGTGTAATACGACCCGTGACGAGGATCAGCATGGCTGGGGCCCACTTTAAATAATAGTCCAGTCGCTAACGGAGTATCCGGATACCTGGCGACCTCCGGATTAGCCTGCCTTGCCTGCACAATGCAGATCTCTGTGCAGCTCGACCTCCCATTCTCCGCCACTCGTGGGTCCAAATATGAACGACAAAAAACAAAAACATACAAAAAATATAAAAAAAATAAAGAAAGAGGACGGTCCTCTTAAAGAACCGTCTTCCAGCCTCCTGGGAAGCATACCCGCAAGCTCTGCTGTGGCAGAGTGCATTGGCCTTGAGGCCTAGCACTAGCGTTGCAAGCAGTTGCAAGCAGGTGGACACCCCCAGGATTGCTGAACGCGCGTCTGGTACACTGGCGGATAGGACAGTGGTGTCAACACCTGGTCCCATCGTAAAGTCAGACCATGAAATGCGACGGGGCAAACCCCTTAACATCTCTGCCCCTTCAGGGACAGCTTACTGTTCGGCCTCGAGCTTACAGCATGCTGTGCCCTCCACTTCGAAGGATCCACATCCCCTTCTCAAATCTCTTTCGGGGGCGACGGACGGCTTGGCTTCGAACTTGCCGAGTGTCGCTCTCCCCAAGATCTCCTACCAAGATCGCCGGCTAGCTTATAAGCTAATTCGCCCCATCCAGGTAATTCCTGAGCAGGACAGAACCCAGAAGCATAAGACTTCTCTAAGCTGGGCACTCAAATGCGTCCAGCTCCCACCCGACTCATCCAGCAAGGACTTGCCGTCCAAACGCCAGAGGTCTCAGGATGAGTCTCCCACCCTTGCCAAAAAGACCAAGGTAGTACCTTCCATCGCTACTACCAAGCCCTTCAACCAAGTGCTTAAGGCACACTTGGAGATTGCGGTCGTTGACCATAGCGATCCGGATGGCAGCATTACGGCGGATAAGTGGAGGAAGGTGGAGATTAAACTCGCCACCAACTGTCTCCAAATCCTACGTGACCATCCCGGCCCTGATGTTTCCTGCAGGGATGGTGGCAGGCATCAAGGGCATGTCAAACTCATTGACTGCGCTGACCAAAGATCGAAGGATCTCTATAAACTTGCTGTCTCCAGATTAGGACAGGTTTGGCCAGGTGCACAGTTGGAGGTCGTGGAAAAGGACCAGATTCCTAACCGACCAAGAACACGTGCTACCATTCCGGCTGAACCCTCTGATCCTAAAATCATCCTGGATATTTTGAAGGCTAACAACAGCTCCCTTCCTACCCATGGTAATGGTATCTGTAGCGAGAAGTAGCCCCAATGCTGCGGATCCTACAAATTAACCGGCATCACTCCATCACGGCTTCGGCCTCCCTTATTCTCCGGCTCAGCAAATACGGGGAAGACTTAGTCTTGATCCAGGAACCATGGGTTGTTGGAAACCGGGTTTGTGGACTCAAGACTCCAAACTACAAATTAATCTACGCAAGAAAGGAAGGTAAACCGAGATCCTGTATCCTTGCGAAGACCCATCTAAACATTCTTTTACTCTCTAATTTCAGCAATCAAGACATAGTCGCTACCAACCTGGAATTGCGATCAAGAAATTACTGGTTGGTATCGGCTTATTTAGGTCACGATCTTGCGGGCCCACTCCCCCCGGACATCTTGGGGAGCTTGATTGCTGTAGCAGAGAGCCGAAACACTGGTCTCATCATTAGCTGTGATGCGAATGCCCATCACTCAATCTGGGGCAGTTCCGACATAAATGTAAGAGGTGAGCAACTTTTTGACTTTATCCTTAGTACTAAACTCCTAATCTGTAACAGGGGGTCCAAACCGACCTTCATTACTCGTAACCGACAAGAAGTCCTGGACATCACTCTTGTCTCCGATCATTTATATAACTCGGTTAAGGACTGGAGAGTCTCTGATGAGCACTCTTTTTCAGACCACCGTTACCTCCAATTTAGTCTTCATGACTATCTGCCTGACCAGAAGGCTTTTAGAAATTATAGGAAAACCAACTGGTCCCTTTATATGAAACGTTTATTAACGCGTATTCCCTCCCACCTGCCTACTGTACCTTCTTGCACTGAAGACCTCGACAATTTAGTCAACACCCTAACATCGGCACTAAATGGTGCCATGGCCGAGGCCTGCCCACTCCGCAAACCTCGAGGTAAAATGAAACCTCCCTGGTGGAATGCAAATCTCAGTACTCTTAGAAAAGACAGTAGGCTCCTTTTTAATACTGCTAAAAGCTCCCGTGAGACGGCCGACTGGGACTCCTATAAACTGTCTCTCAGAAAATACAAAATCTCACTGAGGAAGGAGCAACGACGCTCCTGGAGACTTTTCTGCGACAGCATTGAAGAGTCCTCGGAAGCTTCCAAGTTGCGGAAAATCCTCTCTAAAAGCCCTGCTACACCCAGCTTCCTTTTGCATCCGGATGGTTACTGGACCTCCTCTTCTGAGGAATCCATTGACATCTTACTGGATACTCACTTTCCTGGTAGCTCCCCTGCTTCTATATCGCAAGAGGGAAATCCCCCCCCTCAACCTTGCAGCAACTCGTTAGTCTTGATAATTACAGAAAAGATCCGTTGGGCCATGCGCGGTTTCAAACCCTTCAAGTCCCCAGGACCTGACGGTGTTATTCCAGCTGAAATTCAGCAATGCGAGGACATTGTGCTTCCATGGCTCAAAGTCATCTTGTCGGGCTGTCTAAATCTGGTCTATATTCCCAAACTATGGACCGAGGTTGAAGTCATATTCATACCTAAAGCAGGAAAGAGCTCGCACGTGGAACCAAAGGATCTCCGACCTATCAGTCTATCGTCCTTTCTGCTCAAAACACCTCAAGGTGGAGTCTTGTCAGCTCTTCTGTGGAACCTGGTAGTTAATGAACTACTGTTGGACCTGGATACGTCAGGTTGTAGAGTAATTGCCTATGCTGATGACATTGCTATTGCTGCCTCCGGTAAACACCCGGACACTCTTAGGGATATCCTCCAATTTGCTCTCCTTCGGCTCACCAAATGGGCCTCCAAATGTGGACTGGGGGTTAACCCCCATAAAACGGAACTCGTTCTCTTCACGAGGAAATATAAAGTTCCCCTCATAGACCCTCCCTTGTTAAATGGCACCAGTCTCACCTTCTCTGAAAACGCAAAATATCTGTGTCTTATTTTGGATAGGAAATTAAACTGGAAGGCCAATCTACTAGAGCGCGTCAAGAAAGCTAATGTAGCTCTCTATTCCTGTAAAAAGGCTATAGGTAGGAGCTGGGGTATTAAACCTCAAATCACCCATTGGCTATACGTGTCCGTTATCAGGCCTATACTACTGTACGGCGTGATCGTATGGTGGCCTGCTCTCGACAGGGCTGTCCACCTCACTCAACTAGCTAAGGTGCAAAGATCTGCATGAATCTGCATCAGTGGTGCACTGAGTACTATTCCCTCCGCGGCACTGGACATTTTGTTCAACCTGCTACCTCTAGATATTTTCGGCAAACAGATGGCTGCCTGTGCGGCCATCCGCCTAAAAGCCTCCTCTCAGCGGTCTAGCTATCGCTTGGGCCACTCCTCGATCCTTGATCTTCTCAACTTCAAACACGAAAACACGGACTACACCCCGCCGAAACTGAGATTTGCCCATAACTTCCGTACGAGCATCCCTAACCGGGATGTATGGGACACTTCCCCCCCTGTCGATGGTAGTTCGGTTCACTTCTTTACAGATGGATCTAAGACGAAGGTTGGGGTGGGTTGTTGTGTTTTCTCCGAACAGCTCAATCTGAGCATCTCTTTCCGCCTCCCTGATCATTGTAGCGTTTTCCAGGCGGAAGTCATGGCGATCAAGGAAGTCCTGTCCTGGCTGAAATGTAATGTATTATCTGTCAGGGATATTAGCATTTTCACTGACAGCCAAGCGGCAATCAAGTCCCTGGAATCGTTCTCCTTCACTTCAAAGGCTGCCTTAAACTGTCGTCTAAATCTTATGGAGATGACAGAGCAGTTCAACATTCACCTTTGCTGGGTGCCAGGCCATAGAGACATTCCAGGTAACTGCAGGGCTGACGACCTCGCCAGACCGGGTACCACTCTAAGGATTTTGCCTGAAGGCAAGCACTGGGTATGCCCCTCGCTACATGTAAGTATCTACTAAAGCTGAACGCTATTAGCAAGACCAACCTCAGATGGGGAAACGGCTCAACGTGTCACACTTCGAGACAGATCTGGCCTAAGCTAGATCAAAACCGTAGTGCCGACCTGATCAAGCTAAAGCGTACACAAATCAGCTGCGTTGTCGGTGTTCTCACTGGACACTGTCTTATAGGCCAACACGCCAGAAGACTTGGTCTCTTCTCCAACGACTTCTGCAGGAGCTGTAGGGACGAGGAGGAGGAGGAAACCATCCTTCACCTCCTATGCACATGTCCGGCTCTATCGCATAAAAGAATGCTCCATCTAGGGTCCCCCTTCCTTGACGACCTCTGCGATCTGGCGTCCCTGGACATCATGAGCATCCATCGCTTTGTCAAAAGCTCCGGTTGGTTTTGTTAGTACCTGAGTGGCCAAATGGATTGATCCATGGTATCACAAAGGACCTTCACTGGTCTAAGTGTGTCTGCACTCTCGTGTGGACAGCCAACCTAACCTAACCTAACCTAATGTCAGACGGAATACGAGTACTTTTTCCGCCAGGCAGTAAAAAAAAAAAAAAAAGTTTATCTCATTTGGGTGTCAAAGGGTAGAGGCAATGAAAATGTGGACGTTCAATCCAAAAGAAAATCTGTATCGAATTATATGATGAGAAGAAAATTCTATGAATTACCTAACAGCAAAATCAATGAAAGCACACTCCGTTCCGTTGGTTAAAACGCATAACTTACTCAACTGTACCGTAAGCCTTACAATAAGCCCAGCTATGCAACATTGACAGTGGAGCAGTTACAACCTCAACAATGAATGGCCTACTACTACTTTTTAGAATTACTTCAACTACCCTGTTCTCAAATTCCTCAGTATGCACATATGTATAAGTGGCAAAATTCACTATCACTCATCAATTTTTCAAAGTGCTTCTCTAACAAACTGTACCGGTCCCCTCGAAAGGAGTCACACACTACCCTTTCTCAAGCTACAGATATAAATTCAGTCGCTTAGATACAACTAGCATAATGCAAGATAGTTTCGACGTTTTCACTTCTTGCTTACATGGGTGATAATTAAACTACATAAACCCATGTAGGCGACTTGAACCATTTCCTATCCTGTCCATTCCCAAAGCTGAGAGAGAAATTTAATCTTAATTGTATCCGCGACGTATCCTCCGAATCTTTTCAGCCACAAATGCACACACTCTTTTCGCCTCCGGTTGCAGTGCGATTTGTTGCGACGATATACACGCAGAGATATTGCCACCAACACCTCCACGCAGGAGAGTTTGGCTGCGACTTGACCAGGAAAGATCTTACACTGCTGCTGGTGCTGCATCATCATCAGCAATTCTCGCGCACAAAAGAAAGCCCGGCCGTCCGGACAGAAAACGAAAAATGAAATTATTATTAAAGGTGGGTGTATCTGAATCGTGGGAAATATCATTCCAGTGTCGGAGTATGGTCAGGACTATCTGGCCACAGGTTAGAGGAAAACACCGGTACTGCCAAGGGGAGACCTTAGCAATTCATTCATCTAGGAGGTTAGGTGTTGTTAGTGTCTTGTTGCTGTGTGGAATCAAAAACGATTACCGGTCTACAGAAGTGTTATTGGACCTGGCTGAGAGATGGAAGGAAGAGCAGGCGAAATGTGTATGTCAGCTCGTTGGCCTTTTGGTCACCTCTTTTCCGTCGTCGTCGTGGTCGTCGTAGTTGTCTTCGTTGTAGCCGCTTGCAATTGGTATCAGGTCCACTATACTGTGGTTTATGGTGCGATACGACTTGTGATGTTCGATTCACCTTGAGTGGCGGCGTGCGGTGGTGGGCACATTCGTTTGGATACAAGATCGCCAGATTATCATCGCCATCATCATCGTTCGTTGTCCAATGTGCGATTGTGTGCTGCTAAAATGATTAACGTTAAAAATGTGTTCCTTCTCGAGTTCTTCCTCTACGTGTCGACTTTGGAGTTATTGTAAAGTAATTTATTATTTCTTCTTTTGCTGTTGTTGTAATGTTAGAGTCGAGGGGTTATGTCCTTCTATTTCGATTTCCCACTCTTAAAGTCGCTTCTGCTTTGGCTATGATGACTACTTTGGTATTGTTGTGAGCTCATTCCTATTTGCCTCCGGGGAATATTTTCGGATCTTGTGGGTTATGATGTACGGGGCATTTAATTCGAAGATATGAAATGAGATTTGTCAGAGCGATGCGTTTGGTAGGTGGTACGGTGGGTTAATTTGGGAGAAATTTTTTTAAATAAAATATGCGTGGGGTAAATTGTGGGAGATTTTCCCTAACGTACGTATAAGTCAAGGCTTAACAACGAAGCTATGTTCAAGATTCTATCTATAACTGTTTAATAGCTTCAATTACATTTGAATTATGTATTAAGGTGTAAAGATTTTACTCATTTGTTCTTTAAATAGTATAGTTGGGAAATTGTCTAGCATGGATCTTTATGTGGCTTAATGTATGTTAAGTCCTTAGATTGACCTACTTTATATGAAGTACAGCAGACTTGAAATGGCTAATGCACATACAATTGCCCAAACGACGACTATAAATCTTTCGAAAAGGCAATTGCATATTTTTCTTCACAATAATATGCGTTGTAACTGAGTGCAAGAAAAAAGATTTGTAAACAATTCTATACTGATTATGATTGGCACTTAGATCAATATCACAAACTACATTGGGATACAATAGTAGAGCAACTGACTTCAGTGTTAACAAGTTCGCCGAAGTCGTAAAATAGAAGTGATCATAAATATATTAAGGGTATTCACTTAAACTGATAAATTTACTCATCTCGTAGTTCTGTAAATTTACGAGGTGTAAAATGATGAATGAATATCCCTCAGAAACAAGTTGCGTAATTGAATCAGCTTTTCTACAACTGTCATTAAACTGTCGCCAAGCATATGAAAATGCCGAAAATTAGTGAAAACAAAAAACTCATTAGATTGAATTCCCACCTCTGTCTGCCATAGTTTCAACCAAATTTGACAGCAGCACAATTTTCAATTTTCGACAGCAGTGTAATTTTTCGAAGCTGATTTCCGAGCCAAAAGACAGGTCATTTGCGCGACGATAAATTTATACGGTTTACGTGGTTTACGAGGATTTTACGAGTTTAAGGGCCGGTCTTTTCACAGTTGGTTAAATCTCTGGTTAGGTTATCACTGATGTGGCTTAACCCATGGTTATAAATCTATGGTAACCAAAGAGCATTTGTTCACAATATTTTTCAATTTGGTCACCAAACCATAGCTTTGTGGAAATTCGTTCTATTTTCCAGTTTATCTGTCATCTCGTTTGTCAAATTAATCTGTGGTTAACTTTGTTTCTGTTTATCGGTTGTGTTCGAATATAGAAGATGTTGAAATTTGAAATTACATACAAAATTTGAATGGATGACAAATAAAAAAAAACTCGCTCCATTTTGTGTTATTTTTTATTTATTATATTATTTGCAATGAAATCTGTGGATGCAATTCGGCCAGAAATGCTCAAGGCTTTAGGTAAAGAGGGAGTGCAATTTGCAATGGCTACCCTTTTAAGTCTCCCTGGAAAAGTCTTCGCTAAGGTGTTTGAATCGCGTTCCAGAGCTGTGGTTGAGGACAGTTTGAGGGACGAGCAGTGCGGTTTTCGTCCCGGTAGAAGCACAACCAACCAGAATGGTTCTTGAAAAGACCTGGGAGTATATTAAAACTGTCTACACTTGTTTTGTGGATTTGGAAAAAGGATATGATATGGTTCCTCGAGGCAAACTCTAGAGTGTTCTGCAGGAGCATGGGATTAATGGTTCCCTGTTAAGGGCGATTCAGTCTTTATATACAAACTGTAGAAGCTGTGTTCGGATAAACGGTGTTAAATCAATACCTTCCACTGTGGTCGTTGGACTCCACCAGGGGTGCGTTTTGTTAGCTCTCCTCTTCATTGTATATATGGATTGGATGTTGCTGCGCAGCCGTGGTGGGGTATGTTTCAAAGTGGGAGACCTAAGGATTAGTCATCTGCTCTTTGCGGATGATTTGGTCACCCTTGTGTCCTCTCAAACCGAACTTCAGCGCGCACTCGAAAGGTTTGTAGCCGTTTGTAATGATGGTGGAATGGAGATCAACATGATCAAGTCAGAAGTAATGGTCGTTTCCAAAAAAAACCCATTCAGTGCACTCTGCATGTTAGTGGAGTCCCACTGAAGTAGGTGGATAAGTTTAAGTGCCTCGGGGTCTTATTCACGAGTAATGGGAAGGACAATGCCGAGTTATCCTGTAGAATTGGTCAGGTTGGATTAATTTTGAGAGAGCTTGGCCAATCTGTTGCAAGGAAGGCTGAACTTAGTGTTCAAGCTAAGCTATCGGTTTTTAACTCGGTGTATGTTTCAACTCTCACCTATGGTCATGAAATTTGGGTAGTGACCGAAAGAATAAGATCGCGGGTACAAACTGCCGAAATGAGGTTCCTTCACGGTGTTGCTGGAATAACTCGTAGGGATCGAGTGCGCAACACCAGAGTACGCGAGGCGCTCAATGTTGAGCAGCTACTTCTCCGAACGGAACGATCTATGTTTCGATGGGTTGGTCATGTAGTGCGTATGCCCCCAGTCCGGCTTCCAAGACGTGCCAAGGTGGCCGTGCCATCAGGTAGGCGACCCCGCGGTAGGCCTGGAAATAGATGGTTGGACCCAGTCCGACATCTCTCCTGGAGCCGTCTAGGGATTCCTCCTGATGAGTTGAAGTCAATGGCGGAGGATCGAGAAGGATGGAGTGTCCACCTGAGCATCCTACCACCTCGACCGTCATGAAGTATTAGCGGGCCGTTGAAAATGTATGTATGTATGTATATTATCTATATCTTCAGCACACAATATCTGCATAGAATTTTGTTGTGTCGCATAATATTGTGTCAAAAGTAACCCGCAGTATGAAAACTAAGCATGAACAAACAAAATTCCAGAAAATCATTGGTTAAAATGACGTTAACCAAGGAAATTCGGTTGGTTATCGATTTCTCTGGTAAACTAACCAAACCATGGATTCTCTGGTTAAAGTTTCGGTGAACGAACACAATCGATGGTTATCAGCTGGAATAACCACTGGTTATAGTTAACCGAGAGTGAACAGACCCGCCCTAAGTGAATACCCTTATCATTATTTTATTAGATGTGCCACAGAAAATACTTTACCAAGACCAACTAAAAAAAATAAAATAAATATTTGGTGCAACAGCTCTTTAAGTGACATGGCCTAGCTTCTCGCAACCACTCGTGTTGTAAGCGTTGTATTCTTCACACGAATGGAAATGACCTACAGTTTAATACCGTATCCGAAAGGTAATTAGTTTTGAGAAGCTTTTTCGAGACAATAATACTCTCGGAGGTTTGTCGGACGCTCGCGAGAGTTGGGACCGTGCCTTAAGAAATGCAAATGATTTTAGAACTCTTAACTTTAGAAACCATACCAAGGGAAATATGTTAATGCATTTGGGATTACTTATTTTCAATTCATTGCCTGATGCAATAAAAAATGAAGAAAACATCTACAAATTCAAAAAACTGAGTATAGATTTTGTCAAAAATAAATTTAGATAATAAGCGTATCATATTGTAAAAGTGTACAAAGAAATAGCATTCTTGCTAAATAAAACGTAATAAAAAATAAAAAAGAAGAAACTATTTAACTAAATTCAATATGTAATAAAATCACTAAATCTAACACAGTTAATGGTAATGCTGTTTGCAAGACGCCTAATGATAGGAACCGTGCTCGGTCGCTGCTACCGATCTAAAGAATGTCATCGTTTTTGCTGCCGGTAGAGATGACAGCGAAAAATGTGATTTGCATCAGGGTCTGCTAGCGTGATGTTTGTGGGATCCATATCGGGATTCGTTATTTACTTTGAAATATTTATTGTTATTGGAGATTAAAGTATGTATTACAATTGCGCGTGTCATTATATACTTAAGTTTACGAGTTGCTGTTGCTGGTTAATGGTAGTGCCGCTCCATTAGTAATGCTGTTGCTGTATAATGATAGTGCTGCTACAAGGTGTATTAAAAGATGTAAATAAGATCACGAGAGTGGTATCTTATTTTATGCCTTATTTCAAGATTTAAATAAGCTTTTCCCTACTTAAGTCGTATAATAAGTCTTATATATGGCTTACAATAAGGGACACAATCGAGTTGAGAGTTAGATTCAACAACAAGTTTGTGCATATCGCAAATGCGCAATTTGCTCTTCTTTGGAATTATAGTTCATTTTTAAACCGTATATTGTATATCAGATATAAAAAAAGCTCAAACGTATTGTATCGTATATATATACTTTAGTTCATAATAATAAGTCTTATCTATGTCCTATCATAAGTGATACAATTGGGTTCAAACACTCAGAAACTTGTCGTCGCCGGTCTAACGGTTTTTTTTGGAAATTATATTTCATTGACGAATGCGTTGCAGATCGCAGTTGACTTTTTTACTGAGTGGTTACTTTTTTTTTCATTTTAATTTCTGTGTTGTGTAAAAAAAATTTGTTTTTAGTGAAGAAATTAAAATAGATATTATTTTAAAGCGAAGTGGCGTTTTTAAAAAAATGTAAATTTTGAAATTGAAATGAATTGTTTTTATTGAGTATATGAGCCGTGTTTTATTGGAAAATGTGTAGCCAGCTCAGTAAATTTTTCCACACAAAGCAACAACAAAACAAAAAGTGAAGATAACTTAGTCAGTAATCAAAAGTGAACATAAAGTTTCGAGAAAGTCGTATCTAAGATGGCACTGAATTGGGTTGTTGACAACTATTCGTAGTTGAGGTTGGTAACCATCAATTGTTTTGCACTGATGGTAGGATATTTCGTTGATATTTCCCACTTTCAATAAAAGTCTTTGAACTTTCTGATTGGTTGAAATATATTTTTGATTGTTTATTATAATTTGACATATAAGAACAACTACGCGCGTACGAGGGCAAGGTGAAAAGTTCTCGGCCTGACAATGAAAGACTGCGATTTTCCTTGACTTCAACACACTTAGTTCAGCGTTTGTCCAACATCAGTATTCCTTCTCGGAAGTGAGAGTCTGGAAGGCTGTGAAAATATTCAACTACGTTCCTCTCAACTTCTGCATTGGATGCGAAGCGCTTCCCAGAAACAATTTTTTTAAGTTTGGGAACAGATGGAAGTCTGAGGGTGCCAAATCAGGTGAATAGGGGGATGGCCGAGCAAATCTTACCCCAAATCCCACAGTTTTCCCATCGCCAACACACACTTGTGTACAGGTGCATTGTTGTGGTAAAAGATGATTTTTTTCTTCTTCAAGCCAGACCTCTTCTCGCGATTTTGGCATCCAGCTGCTCAAGAAGGTTGGAGTAATATTCGTCTGTAATTGTTCCGCCTTTCTCAAGGTAATCAATTAACAGGATCCCTTTCGCATCCCAAAACACACTGGCCATGACCTATCCGGCAGATGCGATCGTCTTCGCTTTCTTTGGTGCTGAGCCACCGGCTTCCACCCACTGTTTCGTTTCTGACGTGTAGTGGTGGACCCATGTCTCAACCATGGTGACAAATCGCCGCATAAAATCGGTCGGTTTGCCGCGAAAATCGTTTGCGCATTTGCTTTTTATCGGCATTCAGCAAATGCGGCACCCATCTTGCGCAGAGCTTTCGCATCCCTAAGTTTTTGTGCAAGATGTTTCGCACCCTCTCTTCCGATATACACACAGCTTCAGCAATCTCACTCATCTTCACTCGCCTGTCGTCCAACACGATATCATGCACTTTTTCGATGGTTTCGGGTATGGTTGCGGTTTTTGGCCGTCCTTCACGTGGGTCATCTTCAAGGGACGTGCGACCACGTTTAAATTCAGCTGCCCACTTTTTAACGGTTGACATGGAAGGAGCAGAGTCCCCGTAAACTTTTGTCAACTTTGGATGAATTTCCTTAACCCATCCAAAACGAAGAAACGAAGAATTTTATGACCGCACGAGATTCAAGTTTATCCATTTTAACGAAAAACACGTCTACTGCAAAAATTCGTGTAAACAAACTACTTGAGAGAACAAGTTGAAACTTGTCATACGAACTAATGGGAAGTGCAACCAGACAGGAAACATAAATTTTTGCTGATTGGAATGCTATCTCTGCGTCAGGCCGAAAACTTTTCACCTTGCCCTCGTATTAGGCTGCATAATGCGGTGGAGGGGAAAATGTTTGTCATTGAAACTTAAAATTCTTGTACCTATCTTAGAAAAAAAAATCTTTTCCAGTATTTAAAAAAAATATCCCTACCTATACACTCTCACAACAGCATCCTGTTAGTCATATGTATTATAATTGTACAAATAAGATTTCAAAAAGTAAAACAAAATTTAAGCATTAAAAAATACGAGAACTTTGCAAACATAGCGATTTTCTTCTTCAAAACGTTAAACGAGCTTTATATTTTTTTCTTCTTCTAATAACAGTAATAAGACTTGTAGTTAACAACCTTATTCCTGCAAGAAGTTTGAAAAAATTTATTATTTGTACCCCTTGTTCCATTATTCACTTGCGTTTGTAATTTTTTATTTTTTTTTGATCTTATGGAATTTTTTTTTTATCTGTGTTGCTGACAGCTAAGAAACTGATTTTGACATTGAATGTCATTGAATATACTCGTTACTACTACCAACTTTGAAATTAAAAATGAAAAGTGAGTATAAAAGTAAATAAGGCCGTTTTATTGAGAGCTGGCTATACACTTTTCAATAAAACACGACTATGGTTTAATTGTTATGAGTCTTATTATATGATTAACAAAAGGGCTGTAATAAGGTGTACATAAGGCAACTAATGCTTATTTTATGTCTATAATAAGGTATACATACATAAGGTAGCTAAAGCTTATTTTATGCCTTATAATACGGTATAAAATAAAGTGTCGAGCTTATCCCTTAGGGCTAATGACATGGCCTATGTTCGAATAAAGTATAAAATAAGGTATATTGTATATGGCGCAACATTCTTTATGAATACTAATCCTTACACGATAAGCGTTATATTGCATAGTGAAAAGGTTTATGTAAGACTTAAAATTTTTACTGGGCTGTTGCGCCAAATATATATGTATGTATCACATATATGGTTGAATTTGATGGTTAAATCTACCTTCAGTAAAGGTTTTATTTAACTGGACGCATGCATTAATTTAAGCTTTCTAGCAGCGTCTTGAGTCATTAGGAATACTAATTATTTGGTTTTCCTTGAAACTAATATACAGTCGGCTAACTGAAACACCAATTTGTCACAATTATTTTTTCACTTAAGCGGTATTTTCTCTTAAGCTGAAAAAAAATTTAATTTAACCGGAGTTCGGATAACTGAAAAACAATTTCACTTATCCAACCTGAAAATCAAAAAAAAATACCAACAACATCATTTTTAGTATGTCAATATTTTATCAAAAAAAAACCTCGAAACAAAACAAAACGATAACGTGTAAATAAAGGAAAATTAAATATTTTTATGCTAATTTACAGGTCACTTTTAGCGATGGGCGCATTCAGTTATTTGACTTCAGTTATGCGGAATGGTTTGAGTATGAACTAATAATTTCAGTTTTAAAAGTTTTTTCAGTTAACCAGGTTTTTCAGTTAAGCGGAGTAATTTGTATGAAGATTGTGAAAAAAATGCTCCGTGACAAATTTTGTGTTTCAATTAATAGATTTTTTCAGCAAAGCCGAGTTCAGATAAGCGGAGTTGACTGTATCTAAAAGTTACAACATGTGTATCGTTTTCTGAGGACCACCGCTACCAGTAATATAGAGGAGAAATGTTCTCTTCTCTCTTTTATAGCATAGGCGAGCTCTAGAATTCATCAGTACCAGACTGCGAGTATTTATTAAAAATACTGCCATCTACTGCCTTCTTCATAGTTAGCCTGGTCCGTCAAGAGTTTTCACGCAGTGCTAGTGTGAAGCATTATTTCGTACCATATCTAGTTTATCAATCTATTCATTCCTATTCAAAGATTTCCCAGATCGAGCAATTTGACAAGAATCTGCTTGGACACTAATTTTCTTTTCATGATGTCTTTCATGTTGCTCCTATTTAAAGCTCTCCTACTGAAACTATGCCTTGCCTATTCGTCTGTATTGCATCGGCTCTAATTATGTACAATAGGCATTCAACGGCTGCATCCATGTCCCGTCACGAACTGAGTTATGCGGAAGTCCATTTCTCACAGCCAGCGCGGCGTCTCTTAATATATTCGTCTATAAGCCAATGTGTCTACCAGTCTCTCTCAGAAGTATACTAGCGGCCACTGTCTTAGGTTTCGCATTTCTTTTGCACTTCTGTTTTGACAGGCAAATTTCCATATTGGTTCTCATTTGCGACATCTATCATGATATTTAGGTACGTATGCACAGAGCGCGCATACTCGGTGCACTGACTTAATGTATGATTTCTGCGATTTAATCTTCATAGCCCTGGCGCAAATTGGTGTAGTGATAGCAATGTTGTTGTGGCTTCTGAGGTCAGTATAAATCTTCGAACATGTCGCGACCCTCCGGTTTTAGCAAATATGCGCGCTTATGTAGCACTCGCATTGGCACCTTTCCAACTCACACATTGAGGATGATGTTTAAACGAGAGCCTAGTGTCTATTATGCCCCATAAATACTTGATGTCCGGTTAGATGTTATTGTATGCCCAGCAACTGTAATGGCGATATTTCTTACTTCCTTCCTGCTGCTTATAAGTATTACTTCGGTTTTATGCTCCGCCAGTATTAGATCAACACAGGCAAACCGTTGCCGAAAAGCTGTTAAGGTCCATTCACAGCTCAGCGAACTGCGAATGCCCAAACTGCGAACAAACAGTTTTTAGCACATTTATAAGCACGCCCTTGGCAATTTTATTATTCCAAAGGAACGGAGCTTAGTTTATCTATTGATTAATATATAAAAAGTTGAATTCTAATTAGTTTTTGCGAAGAAATTAACAATTCGCTGATTTTTCCGCGAATAGGCGAATGATTTCTGCGAACTGTCAACTTTTATTCACATTCCACACATGTAGGACGCAATCCACATTCCCGCGACCAAAACATTCGCGAGAGTTTAACCTCACAATTCGTTTGCTTTGTTCTTGGTGGGTAAGATCGTGGCTGAATTTATCAAAAGAATGTAGGATATTACCTTCTGAATGAAATGAAACGCTATGTATTTATACATTTTTCACGTTTAGGCAACTAGTTATCAAATTAATGAGAACTCAAATTCGCGGATTGCCGCGACCACAAAAAAAGCAGCTGTGAATGAAATGTCAAAATTTGCGAATATTCGCTCATTCGCATTCGCCGGTCGCTGAGCTGTGAATCGACCTTTACTGTTACAATGCTTATCTAAGTAATCTCACACAACGGCATAACTGTATATGGTATATACGAGTAAAGTCCATTACCCTGAGTCATAGTACCTAGGATGAATTTCTAATCAACTTCTTCTTAATGTCTCCAAATACTACCTCCATTTTGTTTAGCATGTCTCTTTATTGCCTTTCAACACACTTTAGTAAATATGCGACTTACGTACATATTAATTCCATGTCCGATACTCATATTCACTATTATTTCCTGCAAACCAAAAGAAAGCAAAAGGCATTTCATTTGTTTCAACAAATCACTCCCCTCACATACTATGCATTTGTTACATCACATCCGAAAGGCCGACAATTACTGATTAGCCTCAGTGTCAAGTCAGGTCGTGCACATCTTCCTGAAGATCTAAGCCAAATTGCAAGAGTACAATAAATTGATATACTAGGTCAGTATTCTGACCTGAACCGCGTTGTAAGGTTATGCTCCGATGTATTTCACACATCCACTCAACAGCAGCAATAACAAAAACAACAACACACGCGTACGTAAATGCGCGCTGCAAAATCCGATTGCAATCTCCTATTCCAGAATGCATCATCACTAATTCAGGTCCAGGCATCATCTACCTCTGTCGTGCCATGCGAATGTGTTCGCATGCGAGCAGGCACGTACACAAATGTGAATCTAATGAATCGCAATCATGGCAGGGTCTAGCGCGGTCCTCACACTGCCACGTACAAGTCCCAACCCGCTGTCTAACCCCAGCCTTGCGACGTAGAACTCATATAGTGTAACTGTCTTTAATGTTTCTAAGTGTTGTGTGATTTGTGGGAAAGGTCATTCCGGGTCACAAATCATAGTGCAACATAACTTTTCCTCTTCTTTTTCTTCATTTGTTATTTTGATATTGTTTTCACTGATATGTTGGCGGTGTTGTTATTGTTGTGTTACCGTTGGTAGTGGCACTTTGATTTTACAGAATTTATTACCAAGGCGATGCACTTGCACGGTGCAACCCAATCCTCTTTGTTTTGTGTCCAGGCCCACAATGGTGTGTCAGTCCAAGAAGTTGCCATAACTCATGCTGTGCGACATAAATCGATTAAAATTTCAAGATTAGATTTTACAGTTAATTTATGATTTCGAGCAGCCAAGTTCCTGCCAAACAATTCTACTAAGAGCCTGATTGCAAACAAAGAGGTCTTTGCGCCAGAAAGGATTATCCGACCTTGTGTATTGGGTTGGCGCTTGGTATGTGCAGGTTCAACTGAAAGCCGTAGTGAGGTCATACATGCTTCGTGGTGGATGGCGACTCTCTGCTACTATGGTTGTCTGTTTGGGAAGAGGAAGTAATCAAGATGGTAGAGAGGCACTAAAATGCAACAAACAAAGATTGAACTTAAAATGAGAAGGTGAAGTTAATTGGGTTTGGCTGGGGTATGACATGTGTACGGCAATGACATTATAGTATACTGTTCGTGATGAGCACAAGCAATCAAAAAAATTGTTTCTATTTTGCTGATTGGCTTAGACTTAAACTTAAAAGGTGGAGGGGAGGGTAGATAGAAGGGTAGTAGAAACCGTAGCTTTCTGATTGTATGTACATTTAAAAGACTAACCTTTTTAAATTCAGAAGAGCTCTTGCCATCTTGTCAATACATTTTAACTACGCAAACCGTAGACAAACATTTTTAACGGTATCCCAACAATTGAAGGAAATGAACTTGCAAATTCATATTTCATATCATCGCCCTTTTCTACTACTACGATACAGATTTATATATTTAAATAGGATTTTCAGATATCTAAATCTCAAATCAGCCAACCCAGAACCGAATTTAAGATCCAAATATACGATGCAAGAGATTTCCATAATTCCTTCACTGAGTTCCTAGCACTTGATAGACCAACTTAATATCTCTACGTGTGCAATTAAAATCCAATTAAAAGATATCTAGACAACCAACCACAAGCATAATCAGTTCTTTCTACTGAATACCAACAGTGACAGTAACACACGTAACTATAGCTGAGTACAAGAACTTCAACTACAACTACCATAGAACAAAATTCCTTTCATCGTTGAGCTACGCAGTGCAAATTCACACTTTCTGCATACATTGACTCGAATCTCGAACGGCACGACGACGCACGACCCCATTGGATAAGTGTCGCACGTTAATTCGAGCAGAAGCCAGTAACAAGCATCCAGCAGCTCGTGTTAATCCACATGAACCCATCGTGAACATGGGCACACAACCACCGAGGAGGCGATTTCGGTGGAATAATAGCGCCAATTCCTTTTCCGTATCAATTTACCTCAATTCCGTCTCCGACCGTGTACCAGTGGCTTTGGAGTATTCAGCTCACATTCGTCGTCTGCAAAACCACTTAACACTGGACCACTACTTTACTGGACAACGAGTGAAGGGAGCGTATAAATTTTATACAAAATAAAAAAAGAAGAAATAATAAAGAAACTCAGACACAGTTTCCAATTGAACACAAAACTTCGACTTGGACATGGAAGAGCGGAACAATTTACACGACTTTTGCGAGATATTCAATACTTTTTCGGTATCCGTGTATCTGCTGTGCACTATGGACAAAGCCAATATTCATTTTGGGTATGTTTTGCTTGACTTCAGCAGACATGGTGCAAACAAAATCATTGGTGTTATATTGGATTCTTTTGGGGATAGATACATTGTATTATTTATTTTATTTTGTATAAAACAAATACTTCCGGACTTATCCAAGGCACTCCAATCCAACCGAACAAAGAGAAGCCAATTTCATAAGCCTACAATGCACGTGTAAGCCAAATGTACAAGTGTAAAATATGGTTCCAGGATCGGTCTTTAATTGTTTAATTAATTAAAGTTTAATTAATTGAAATGTTCCATATTCAGTTGACAAGCTTAATCGGCGATACGGCACTAAACTGTAGGTCGCTTCTATTCGTGTGAAAAATATAACGCACACAACATGAGTGGTTGCGAGAAGCTAGGCCCTGGCACTTAAAGTGCTGTTATTTATTATTATTATTATTTATTTATTTTTATTTTTATATGTAGATAGATATGTATATATCTCAATTAATCATTATACATTCTGTGTAAAAACTACGTGGAATTAGTACGGAGCTACGGTTATTGCTCAAATTCATTGAATTTTTGGCCAAAAACTCTTGCACAATGATGACTTTGGGTGATGGTGCATTATCGTGGTGCAAAATTCATGAAATGTCCTTCCACAAATCTGCCTGTTTTAGGCGGATTTTCTCGCGCCAATGCCTTATGAAGGCTAAATGATATTCCCTTTTGGGAATAGTTTGGGCTTAAACTGCTAGTGGTAGCTCAATACAGCGATATATAAAAAAATGGTGGTGATATCTTTTATGTGCGCCTTTTAAATGATAAATTCCGGGTACTTTTTACACGTAATCTATCAAGAAATGAGCCATAGCAATCATTCTTACTGACGGAATATCAATGCAAAGAATGATTATTTTTAGAGAATTGATCAAAGAAGAAAATATTTGGTCTTGAGGCAGGCGACGAATCTGTGATAATTATGGTTTTAGCCACCAACTCTCTGCCACTGTGCTATCTCTGGATGTTGTCTTCTCCAGTCAATCTATTTGAATTATTTTTCTAAAGTTCGCTTGTTGCCCGGTGAAATACCACCACATCTTGTCAAAAGCTCCGTGAAGTGGTCGGGATTACATTTCGGAGCTTGACAGATGGGCAGGTGCAACCAAGACGGCACAAAATCCCATTCGAATCTTCGGGGGATCTTTCTCAGGGCTTATATTATACAAACTACTTACACAATAAAAAGGCACTATGCCGATTCGGTACACAGACATTTAGCCTGCTTGTAGCGGAATTTTAAAATATAAAAGGCCTAACATTAAACGGAGTGAATGTAAACTGCATCCATCAAAAGAATAAACAGCATGCATATATGATATTAATATGATATCAACGGGAATTAAGTCTTAATGGAATTAGTCAACTGATTCCGCATACCTTCTTTGTCTTGGCAATGAACTGCATACTCCGTTTCAATCCGACGGCGGAAATTATTACCTTCGGCGACATCTGCGTCAATAACTCTAATTGCAATACAAGCAGCGCTGAAAAATTGCAGCACCTACCCCTTCCAAGGAAGCTCATCAGTCCTTTCGTTTCCTTCGATATCCATATACCCTAGTACCCAGCAGAGGGTCACCGCATTGGCTCTAGATATCTCGTTTAAAACTTATTTGCAGATCCTCGCAAGTCTCGATCTTATTACAGCAGAGTCCAGAATCTTAACGACTGCCTAGCTGTCTATAAAGACAGTGATCGCTTTACCAACGATACTACTCTCACGTATAATTTCTTCAATGACCTTGGTTCAAATTTCTTTATTGGTGGAGATTTCAACGCGAAGCACACCTTCTGGGGTTCAAGATGTACATCTTCTAAAGGAAAAATTCTCTACGAAGTGGCATATGAATTCGGTTGTTGTTTTCATTCGACAGGAAAACCGACCAATTGGCCAACTGACTCACAAAAAATTCCCGATCTTATCGTTTTTTTTGTTACAAAAGGCATTTACGAGTAGTGTATTACAGTCAAAGAATGTTTTGATCTCTCTTCTGACCACTCGCCGGTAATTTTATTACTTGGAGAAGCGCTGATCAAGAAAAAAGGAAATCCAAGACTTACTAGCAATAAAACAAACTGGGAGGGCTTTAGAAATGATAGCGAAACAAATATCGCCTTAAATATATCACTTAAAACACCTTGTGAACTAGAGGACGAAGTTGATCGTTTCGTGGAAGCAATTCAAAGAGCGGCTTGGAGAAATACTCCTTCTAGAAGCTATAAGATCAACCGCAACGAAAAGTATCCCAGAGAAATCATTGAACTGGTGAGGGAGAAACGAAAAGCACGAAAGAAGTGGCAAATCACTCGTGCACCGCAGCATAAAACGGTTCTCAACCGACTATGCAATCGGCCTAGAGATAGTATTCGCGAATTTAAAAGCAAAAAGATAGCGATCTACCTTAA
The DNA here is from genome assembly GCA_945910035.1 of Brachypalpus laphriformis. Lineage (NCBI taxonomy): Eukaryota > Metazoa > Arthropoda > Insecta > Diptera > Syrphidae > Brachypalpus > Brachypalpus laphriformis. The sequence continues at coordinate 138,622,260 of OX246756.1, forward strand.
AAATCTCTCCGGTGAAAGAGAAACAAATTATTCGCTTTGGAAAGTGCTAAAAGGCATCCGGAAACCTCAAATGCAAGCACCACCAATTCGGAAAATCGATGGAAACTGGGCCAAGAGCGACAAAAAAAGGCAGAACTTTTTGCTTTACACTTAGAAGAAACGTTTAAGCCATTCGATGGCCAAATAACTGACGTGATTGAGAAAGCTCTGGCAGAAAAAAAGATTTGTTGTGGTGTATTTCTTGACGTCTCACAAGCTTTCGATAAGTTTTGGCACGAAGGCTTGGAGTATAAATTGCAACGACTACTGCCACGGCAACTCTTTAATCGAATCTTACTATCGTATCTCACCGAGAGACTCTTTCGTGTTAAGCACGGAAATGATTACTTTGACTTCAAGGAGATTGCGGCCGGAGTTCCACAAGGAAGTGTCCTTGGCCCACTTCTATATGTACTTTACACGCGTGATATCCCGCAGGAAAGAAACTGCGTCGTCGCCACGTATGCGGACGATACGGCGATATTGACCACGGGCGAAACTATTGAAGCAGCAACTGGAAAGCTGCAACATGCCATTAATAAAGTCCACGCTTGGCCGAATTCTTGGCGAATTGTGCTGAACGAAAGCAAATCTACTCACGTCAACTTAACCTATAAAAAAGTGGATAGATTACATCTATATCTTAACTCGGCTCAAATACCGTACGCGAACGAAGCAAAATATCTAGGAATGACTCTAGATGTTAAGCTTAAATTGAAATCGCACGTAAAAAAGAAACGCGACGAGCTAGAAAACAAATACCGACAAATGTACTGGCTACTCGGAAAACATTCGAAGTTGAGCCTACATAACAAACTGCTTATCTATAAGCAAGTGCTGAAGCCAGTGTGGACGTATGGTATACAACTATGGGGTTGTACCAAGAAAAGCAATAGAAACATCATACAAACTTTCGAAAATAAAGTTCTTTGAACGATCGTTAACGCACCGTGGTATGTACGTAACGAAGATATTCGTCGGGATCTGGGAATTCCCAGCGTCGTCGAAGAGATAACAAAATCTGCGCGTAAACACAAAGATCGTGTTCACGGCCATTGTAACCGTACTATCACTCAACTACTTGATGCGAATAATTCAATTCGTCGTCTGCAAAGGATAAAACCTTTTGACCTCGCGTCATAGTATATGCCGGTCGCGAAAAAGGCAGGAACTATCATTGGAATTTAACCTGCCTAAACTTCTACATTTCTTTTAACTTCATACGAACATTTTTTTTTTCCCAAAAATCACGTGTATCGTAAGCGAAAATAAAACTTCTGGATAAGCGTCGGCTTAGTTGTAGTATTACTTTTGAAGAGAAGTGTTTTTTTAGTGAGTAAAAATCTCACACTACCATAAGCACGCTCGGTCGGGCCTTATGGTGTCTTTAGAAGATTTTTCACCTACTCTCGGCAAAAAAAAAAAAACCTATAATTTCAGCACCCTGTATAATAGCTGTGACTTCAACCCAATAGACGTTGCAGTCATCGCTTATTCTAAAGGAGTGGTTTATACCTAGGTCTTCACAACATACTCCAGCTCCCGTGCCAACGTCCATATTAGAACTGTGGATATAGAAAGCAACTTCCTTTTTCTACATGGTTCTTCGGTTTTTCCAGTACATTCTGTCAGTAATTCTATTAGCGAATCTCCTTTCAAATGCTTGCATCGGGTTCATGTGATCGGTTCCTGTCGATACGCTGGCAGTCCCCATAGTGGCAAAATGGAGGCACAGCTGTAAGGGCTCGGTGACCACAATCGGCCTTCTCTGAGCCTTACAGCGGTTTTGCCTGCCTGAGTACTACAGTATACAAGTATATCAAGCAGAATTAGTCTAAGCATGGTTTCCATTATTCCTGTTGGTGTTGTTTCCATCGATCCCAGGACTGCGATGCACGGTGCCGTCTGGATTTTGGTGAGGTTTGAAAGCTGGTATTGATTCTCAAGTACCATCCACCATACTAGCGAACCATATGTAAGAATGGGTCTTACAATCGCCGGGTATATGCAGTACACCATACCTGGTTTGAAGCCCAACGTATTAAGGAACGCCCTTGTTGAGAAGTCGGGCGGGTGTAAGCAAACACGTATTTCCAGTAGGCAATATATGCAAACTAAAATCTTTATTTAAAGAATATAAAGGTTAAATTTACAAAATAAGTTATAATTTCTTCTTACAGTTGTGCTTGGACTCCGTCCTATCTCTCCAGTAGCCAAATAAGAAAAGAAAAAACCTAAAAGTGTGTGCTGACATCTGTCAGCTGACAAGGGTTGTCATATGTGACGTGTGCCCGAAGAGTGCTGCCAAGTGTCGCCGTAACATTCCCCCCCTCGTAACTGTTGCGCATCTTCCTGCGTAATATTTACCTCACGTACATCCAGTTTTGCCAGCTTTACAATGGGCCGCGTCACCAAACCATTGCCCGTTTTCACTACTGCACTGCGGGCTTCACCATCTTTTGATCGATGCAGATCTACGACGATTCCCTTCTTCCACTTGTTTCTTTTGCTATTCTCGTCGGCGATAATAACCACGTCCTGCAAGGCGATGGGATCAAGGGGTGGCTGAAACCACTTAGTGCGGCGAGTTATAAACGGTAAGTACTCGCGCACCCAATGCTTCCAAAATTGATTCGCCAGCTGATTTGATTGATAAAAATTCTTGCGCAAAGTCGACCCGCTACTGTCCTCACAACCTCGTTCTCTTACTCCACTTGAGCTTCCAATTAGGAAATGATTGGGAGTGAGTGCTTCACTCTCATGTGAGTCCAGCGGAACATATGTCAGCGGACGGGAATTTAAAATATTTTCGATGTCGGCCAATGTCGCCCTCAAAACGTCCTCGCGTAAGCCAGTATCATGCAGAATGTCCATTAATATTGATTTCACCGAGCGAATCATCCTTTCCCACGCACCTCCCATATGAGGCGAAGCTGGTGGTATGAACTGCCACTCGATATGCGGATACTTCTGCTCCAGCTGGCCTGACGACACCTTCTCGATTTCTGCAACTAAAATGCGGCTTGCTCCACGAAAGTTCGTGCCGTTGTCTGACATAATGCGTCTTGGAACCCCACGCCGACTGATGAACTGCTTCAGCACAAGTAAAAAAGATTCTGTTGACAGCGAGGGCGAAATCTCAATGTGCACCGCTCGAGTGGTAAGGCACGTGAAGAGCACGCCCCATCGCTTTTCTCGGCGCCGCCTGACCACTGTATCCAAAGGCCCGAAGTAATCCACGCCCGCATACGTAAAGGGCAATGTGAACGGTGCTAGTCGCTCTTGTGGTAAGGCACCCATGCTGGGAGGAGCTGGACTTGCTCGGCGATTACGGCATAATTGACAATTCTTGGCGACTGTACTGACCAGAGCTCGGAGGCCACTAATGAAGAAGCGCTGTCGCATCTCGTTCACCACGATCTCATTGTGGTGGTGGTGAAACTTACGGTGGTAGAAATCGGTTATCAAGCGAGTTACCTGATGTTTGCGTGGCAATATGATCGGGCGTCTGACGCTCATCGCTACTCCAGGGACCAAGTCAACTCGACCTTGAACTCGTAGCAAACCAAGCTCATCCAAGTAAGGTGAACATTTAAATAAACAGCTTTTACGACTTACCCGGCTGGTTCCAGATCGCATACACGCCAGTTCCTCTGAGAAGGCATCTTCTTGACAATTCCGAATAATGACTGACTCAGCGCCTTCGGTGTCTCGTACATTCAAGAAACCCTTGACAACCTCTGATTTGGCAGTCTGCTTGACCAACAGGCCCAGGAACCGTAGCACATATCGTTGAGCGCCGCACAGCCTCTCCCACTTGCTAAAACGATTCGGATCTAGTGAGACTACAGCCAGGGTTGAGACAGTGGAAGTCTTCACTTCCATATGGCAGATGACCTCAGGCTCGAAATCAGCAGAGTTGTTCAGCTTCGTCTCCGGCCAGTCACACTCGGATAAAGATAGAAACTGCGGACCAGTAAACCAACGTGATTGCCCGTCAAATTCTAAGTGCATGCTCCATTTCGTTCCTTCATCCGCTACATTGTCAGCTGTAGGCACCCATTTCCACTCGTTAACATCTGAGCCCTCGAGGATCTCACCTATACGTAGTGCGACGAACTGATGGAACTTCCTTGCATCTGATCTGATCCAGTACAGAACGTTTTTCGAATCAGTCCAAAACAGCCGCCGCTTTATTCTTACTGAGATCTCGTTTTCGATGAGTTTGGCTAACCGCAATCCCAATATAGCAGCCATCAATTCCAATCTTGGGATCGACACCGGTTTGAGTGGTGCTACTCTCGTTTTCGACGCAACTAGGGAACAAAGAACCTTTCCCTCTTTCTCAGCTCGCAAGTATGATACTGCCGCATACGCATTGATACTTGCATCGACGAAAGTATGTAACTGCACGTCATCACTGCAGCTTACAAGCGGATAGCACCGTGGAAGCTGCATCGTGCTGATTGAAGGGAGTCGTCGAATCCATTGCCACCACTCATCACGTTCATTGTCTCTTACAGGCTCATCCCAGGTCACTCCAGAGCGCCAGATGTTTTGTAGGATGATCTTAGCGTGAATGACGAAAAATCCCAATAGGCCAAGTGGGTCGAATATACTCATGACGACACGTAGAATTTGACGCTTGGTTGGCAATGTACTTTCGTCAAGGACTGTGTTGTTGAATCTCGAGAGGAATGTCAACTTATCCCTGTGAGGCCGCCACCAAATTCCTAATACCTTTTCGTATACAGCATCGAACTCCTCGATACGCTTGTCTGCTTGCGTGGTTGAGCACGTCAAGGCTGCCAAAACGCGTCTTGAGTTTGACGACCAATTTCTCATCTCGAACCCACCTTCACCATGGATCCGCCTTACTGTAGTGGCCATAGCAATCATTTCGTCCTCAGTCTCGACGCTTTGCAACCAGTCATCAACATAAGTGTTTCTTAGGATAGCATGTACTGCCTCGGGATGCTCTTCTACCCATCGGTTCGCATTTCTGTTTTTGATGTAGTTTGCCAAAGATGGAGAACACGAGGCGCCAAAAGTCATGACCAGCATCGCAAACACATCAGGCTCTCTGGATGAATCACCTTCACGCCATAGAAACTTCTGTGCGACCTGATCCTCTTTCCGAACGAGAACCTGGTGGAACATCTCCTTTATATCACCACAAAGCGCCACAGGCCTTTCTCGAAATCGAATAAGCACGCCCACCAAAGATGTTAGGAGATCAGGTCCTTTCAACATGACTGCGTTTAAAGAAACGCCATCGACTTTGGCCGCAGCATCCCACACAAGCCTTCTCTTATTTTTGTTCGGGTTCGTCACCGTGAAAATTGGGATGTACCACGACTTTCCACCTGATGAAATCTCCTCCTTCCTTAACTTCTTCACATAGCCTTTCTCTTCATAGCCGCGGATCGTTTCCAACAAATATTTCTCCAGATCTGGATCGCGTTTCATTTTAGCTTCCAGACACTGTAGTCTCCGCTTGGCCATTGGTAATGAATTCGGCAAATCGATGGTGTCATATCTCCAGAGCAAACCCGTTTCCCACCTCTTTTCAGTGGGGAGATATTTTGATGACGCATCCATGATTCTTTGCGCCCGTTCATTTCCTTTTGATTGAAGAGTGTTAGACGATACGCAAACTCCAACTGAATCCAAAGAAAAGTAAGCCTTCAGCATTTCATCCATGTTCTCCTCCGAACTGCATGGACAGATGTGCAGCACGCTTTGAGGTGCCGAACCAGAAGCACCATTCCGACCATAAACTGCCCATCCTATTCTACACCTTGTGGCAATCAAATCGTCGCCGTCAGCCTCTCGAGTCTCAAGAGGCACCCCAATCTTAGCGTTGTCAAGACCAATGAGAATTCGCGCTTGTGCCTCACTATATGGTAAAATTGGTAACTTTCGCAGGTGGTGGCACCCATCCAGCACTGTAGTTTCAAGAGACTGCACAGGTAAATCCAAGCTCGAAACCGTGCGTACGTTCCGCAAACTAAATCGTTGTGCGTTGGCCCCACGCGATGCAACTTCCAGATTTACCACCTTAGAATTCGCCTCGTTTTGAGTGATATCACCAGTCCACCTTAAGCACAACTCCGCCGATGGACCCTCCAAACCTAGCTCAGCCGCGATACTACTTTCGATAAGAGTGCATGCCGAACCTTCATCGATGAGTGCGTAAGTATCCAAAGATCTGCTTCCACCAAACAGCGTCACCGGAATATACCGAAACATAGCCTTCCTTTGTTCTTTGGAATGAAAGAAGACAACAGGATCTTTTACGATACCAATACTGCTTTCACGCTGGTCGTTATCCTTCTGGCAGTCTCGCCCATAAGTGGTTGTGTGAAGAAGAGCGTGATGAGACATCTTACAGCCATCCACACCGCACTGTTTCTTCAGGTTGCATCGTCTCACTAGATGTTTCTTGAAGCATCGAAGACAAAGACCATGTCCTCGCACGAATTTCCACCGTTCCTGTGTAGACAAAGCACCGAATCTGCCGCAGTCTGAAAGACGATGATCTTCGTTGCATTGGGGACAGGAATCCTGCGGTGATGTTGAGTTCCTCTTATGTTCGATTACCTCGTGTACCATGATTCGCTGCTTAAGTTGTTTGCCATTGATTCTTGCTTCATTGCTTACTGCCATGGATGGTCCTATAGATGTCACCTGGCTAGCGCATGTAGCGAGCGTAAAAAGCCACTTGTCGAATACACCTACGTCGACACGAGCCAATGTCATTTGATAACGACCCCAATCAAGCTTCAGGTCACTCGGCAGCTTACTCACTAAGTCAGCCAACAGCATCGGGTCATGTAAGTAGTCCACGAGACCTATAGCTTGGATAGTTGCACAATAATTTTGGACAGACAGTGCTAAATGAATAAGACTTTCCAACTTATCTGATTTGACGGGTGCCTCCTGTCTCAATTTACGCTGCATCGTTTGGTGAATAACATCTGCACGCCCAAAAAGCATCCTCAGTATTTCTATTGCACAGGAAACGGTATTCGGCATCATAAGTTTGCCTCGGACTGCTTCCAAGGCAGCACCCTTGAGACACTTTTGGAGACGGAGTAGATTCTCCTGGTCCGTGAATCCACATCGTTCAGTTGACTGAATGTAGTTGGTAATGAAGAGGGGCCACTCCTCAGGTCGGCCGGAGAAACTGGGCAATTCCTTCGTAATGACTTGGCGAGAAGCAATCTGCGATGACGATAATGTGATGTCAGCAGCTGCGCAACACATGTGGGGTAGAGTTGCGTTGATATGCGATGAACTCCCTTGGTTGTCATGTGAGCATGACGTCATCACATTTGGCTGCACCAATGGAGCGGCTATAGGCGATGGCATTGCAAAGTTCGAAGCGCTGTTATAAAGAGTTGCGGGTGTATAACCACTCCACCCGCTGCTTACTGTATGTGCAAACATGTTGTGAGGCTGTGTAGCTGCAACGGGACTCCAGAAGGGGTTAATGCCGCTAGTCAAGAATGAATTTGAGTGTGGCGGTGGTTGCTCACCAGGATAGATCATCGATCTCGTCCACACTGGTACGGTGTTGCGAACGGCATGATTATTTATTCCACAGTTATGCCACGGTGCATTTCTGCCAAGTGCAAATACGTCAGCGGGGTTAGTGGGTTGGCCCTGCGACGGCGGCTGAAGCTGCTGATCGTAGTTAGATGCCATTCGATTTCCCTCGATGACATTGTTTGGCATGGTGGAATGTAGTGGGTGATTCGCTGCCAAGAGCGGATGGCTCATCAGGGGCGGCCGGTAGAGCGGCGAAACCATGTGATTCTGTATCGACGTATTGACGCTTGGTGCGGAAAAGGGAACGGTGGGGGCGTTAACTGTAGTTCGTACGATTGGCGTTTGCACTTCGGTTGGCGTACATTCAGTCGCTGCCGCCGTATAAGTGGCGATAGTAACCGTGCCGGTCGATGTGTGTGTGCCATTCGAGTCCAAGGAACCTAGCGAGTATGCCGCGTGTTCGCCTCCACACAAAGTCATGTCGTCGTTGGGTGAATCCATTTGCAGGTTAGGTTGGTTTTCCATGCGAATGCGCAAGTACGGCGGAGTTTCTGGAAATTCTCGTCGTACCAAAGAACAAAAGAATCCAAAAGGAGTTATGATTCCCAAGATTTCGATGAATATCGAAACGTGTTTGGATGTTCCAGCACAACTATTTTAGAATGTTGAGAAGTCGGGCGGGTGTAAGCAAACACGTATTTCCAGTAGGCAATATATGCAAACTAAAATCTTTATTTAAAGAATATAAAGGTTAAATTTACAAAATAAGTTATAATTTCTTCTTACAGTTGTGCTTGGACTCCGTCCTATCTCTCCAGTAGCCAAATAAGAAAAGAAAAAACCTAAAAGTGTGTGCTGACATCTGTCAGCTGACAAGGGTTGTCATATGTGACGTGTGCCCGAAGAGTGCTGCCAAGTGTCGCCGTAACAGCCCTTTTTGCAAGAATACAAAGCTACGCTAGACATTGAATCGTTCAACAACGAAAGTACTGATGCGAGCCTTAATAACTTACACAGATCACGAATAAACAGCGGCCTATGCAACTGGATTAGACAGATGCTTCAATAGTGTATACATATGCCATGTTACTACCGTACATCGCTTTCAGGATGTGAACTATTTTGCCAGATATTCCAATTGGATAGAGTTTATAGAAAAGAGCTTCGCGAGGTATCGAGTCGAATGCTGCACAAAAATCCACAAATAAATCATATAGTTTCTTACGTTTTCTTATAAGTTGTGGCAATAGTTGTCGGCAACGTAAATATTTGATCTACATTTAAGTATGTTTTTCTGATTCCAGCTTCGTATTAATTTTGAACTTTAATATTTTCGATCCACTGTAAAAACCTATTATAAATTAAGGCATTGAACAACTTGGCAGATGTGTTTAAGTAAAATAATTGTGGTCTGGGATTCTGATTGAGCATCGAATATCTAGTGCTAACGAGAGATCTATGCCTATTTATTTATTCGTATTTTATATTTTTTGTATGGAGATTATGGTTTTTTTTATTTTATTCGTCATGTAAACGGGTGTTTCTTAAAATTTAAAAACTCAGTGTCGTAGTTAAAGGAATTGGTAGAAGGAAAAAATAAAAATTGGAAGGAAATAGAGTGAGGTAGCGATGTGACAAAACGGCTCCCGGAAATTACGCCAGAAATTTTTATGGAAAAAACGCCAGAAAACGTTTCATACAAAAATCTGATATTTTTTCCTAGGAAAAAAGGCCAGATTTTTCGGGCAATCTTTCCAAATCGTCAGGCCTTTTTTCCAAAAAATTTCTGGCGTTTTTTTGATGTTTAAAAATGGAAAAAGGGCCTGAAAAAATAATTTGGAAAATGTGTCAGAAAATTTTTTTGGCGTTTTTTTTCATTTCCTGTTTTGGAAAAAGAGCCAGAAAACTACCTTTTATATCAATTGTTGTAGGAAATTAACAGTTATATTAGTCAGTAGCCCAAGACCCTGGTAGCCAGCAGTGTACATTTTGTACTATTAGCACATAATTTATTATCTGTTAATAAAGTTTAATAATACAGTATTACCTCGATAATGTGAACTAATTAAAACAAGGGCCTGTTCACATTTTAGAGGGGTTCACATTTTTTCACTTAAAAATAAGAGAATTTTTGCATAACGAATACTATGAATGCTATACACAGTCGGCGACAAAATTGAGTGGACGGTTGATAAACATATCAAAAATCAACACAGTTTCGATTATAAAATATTTTATTCAAAAAAATGGTTGTTAGTAGATGAAATACTTAAAATTGAATATAACAACATAACAATCTTTTCGTATTCAAAGAAGCAATATAATTACGTTCTAATGTTGGTATTCAACGAAAAGCGTAAAACTTGCAATCGTCCACTCAATTTTGTTGCCGACTGTAGATTTGTGAGTTCACATTATCGGGAAATTCACATTATCGAAGTTCACATTACCAAGGTTAGGTTAGGTTAGGTTGAAGTGGCTGCCAGCTAAGAATCGCCAACACACTTAGACCAATAATAGGTCCGTTGTGATACCACATGGATCATGGGAGAAATTTCTCCTACCTACTCGTTAAACCATTTTGAGCTTCTTATGAAGCGTAGGAGGCTTTTAATATCAATGTTTTTCAGGTCGCCTATGTCCTTGTAATAGGGTGCTCCTAGATGAAGCTTCCTTCTATGGGAGAGAGCTGGGCAGTGACAAAGAAGGTGAGGAATAGTTTCTTCCTCTTCTTCGTCCACGCAGCTTCTACAAAAGTCGTTCGCAAAAACGCCTAGCCTTGTGACATGCTTGCCTATTAGACAGTGTCCAGTGATGACACCTATTAAAGCGCCGATATGCAATCTGTTGAGAGAAATCTTAGAACGTTTTAGATCCAGTTTCGGTCAAATTTGATTTGTCGCTAGACATGTGGGTCCACTTGTCCACCTAAGGTTCGTACTCTCGATAGCATCCAGCTTAAATTTGAGTTTGCAGGTAGCGATTGGTATACCTAAGGAGCCTTTGTCCGACAGGATTGGTAGAGTTGTTCCTATTCTGGCGAGTTCGTCGGCCTTACAATTCCCTGGAATGTCCCTATGCCCCGGCACCCAACACAGGTGAATATTGAACTGCTCAGCCATCTCCACGAGAGACGACCGGCAGTCTAGAGCTACTAAGGGATTTATAGAGGTCGATTCGAAGAATTTGATTGCTGCTTGGCTGTCTGAAAAGATGCGGATTTTGTAGCAGATATCACGTTTTTCTTAAGCCAAGACAAGACTTCTTTAATCGCCAAAATTTCCGCCTGGAACACGCTACAATGATTTGGAACGGACGGAAGGAGACTTTTGTTATGGTTACCACTTAAAGAAAAAGAAAGTTATTGAAAACTTTTTTAGCTTACATTTAAACAGTTTCAGAGACGTACGGAAAGACACCTTTTTTTTTTTTGTTATTTTTATAAAAAAATGACACATGACAGTTTGTGAGTGATGAAGTAATTAAACAAATAAAAAACACCCGCTTCACGCAAGGGCCCGACGTGCTCCCGCGCGGACAGAATATATACATTTTCGGGCCTAATTTCCATTTTACTTTCTGGCTCTTTTTCCACACTTGTCTGGGCTAATTTCCAACGTTTCTGGCATATTTTCCATACAGTTTTCTGCTATTTTTTCCTATTTTTACTAAATAAACGTTTTCTGGCGCTTTTTCCAAAAATAATTTCTAGCGTAATTTCCTCTGGCGTAATTTCCGGGAGCCGACAAAACTGAGGATGATAAGAGGCTTGAACACGCAGCAAATTGGACTGAAGATGTCAATATCATTTGAATTTTTCATCCGTTACTTCATTACTTGTAATGATCAGGGCGCACAATCTTCTCAAAAGGATGAAACCACAAATGCGTACTCATATGCAGGGCAATTGCCAATTTCCTGTTTTTATTTATTTATGTATATATATCATCACCTTCACCAAAAGGAAATATGCCTTCTTTTATCAGTATTTCTCGATCTACAAAGCTATCTTGTTACCAATATATACACTTTTTTTTTCTCCAGGATTTATCTTCTCATATACACTCCGCGTCTTCCTTCCAGTCACATGTTTCACATCACATCGCTTGCCTGAGTAAATTCTTTGGTCGCAAATAGCCACCAATAACTGCGGCAGTTTAGTCCAGAACCAGACCATTAAAAAAAAAAGGAAACTGCTATGTAAACAAGTCATTATATATGTATTTACTTCAGAATGGTGTGCACGAGAGAAGAGCATTTCATTTGCGCGGAAGGGAAGTTTGAATACCCGCTATAGCAATCGATTGTCTTTCCAGATTTTTACTTTTATGGAGGTAATTTGTTCGAAAGGAACACTGTACTTGACCACCGCTTTTGCAACCGTGTATGTGACAATGTGTTTATAAAATATTCCGAGACATAGCAAGCAAAATCACATTATATGGGATAAAAGCATGTCGCTAAGCATTAAGCCAAAATTCGGAAAAATAGATCTAGGGCCCCGTTTGTAGCACTTACATATTTAGCTGTGCATATTTAATCAAGCTCCATCTTACTTATCGAAGCAAGATGAACTGTTTTAAATAACATGGGCGGATTTTGAGAAAAGAGAAATTTCATGAGTAGAATCATGTAGCTCATAGATATTATACAAATGTTATCATGTCTCGCAGCGGCATGTTGTGTTGGCAGTCCTCACTCCAGTGGGCTCAAGATTTTTAAGTAATCGGTAATAGTGTTGAAATCAAATATTATATTAAATGTATATTTTCTTTTCACGTACTTATGTGAAACGCTTAAATTATAGCTATGGCGTAATCAGAGTTAGGATCTAATTCCCTATTCGAAGCACAACATGTCCATAAGTAAAGTAGAGCTTCGATAAACTAATCACCTGTTCCCGTTATTATTCTATTCGATTATCTGTTACTCACGCGGTCCTGGCTCCTGACGGATAATCGAGGTTTTACTGGAAAAATATATATTACTATCTTTCCTCACATCTCATTTCTGTATTGGCAACAAACGATTCACATCTAACGCCCGGAAGTACGAGATTACCATCTTATGACAGCTACTCTCCAACTACGCACTGCCGCAGTTCGAGAATCCCACGACAACACAAGAATGCCCAGGTTTAGCATCGATAGATTTAGTGATTCCTCAGTGCGTCAGCAATTAGGGGAGCACCTTTAGCTAAGTGTGAAAGCAATCAGCAGCAAACTGCCCGCAACCATCCAAGACCATTGGTGTGCTGTGTAAAATGCTTTTACATCTGGTGCTGAAGGATTTATTTGTGGATCGCAGGGAAGATATAGGGCGTTGCTTTCCGAAGTTACCTGGAGACGGATTGACGAACGAAAACAGGTGAAAGCTCGCAGTGCATCTACTCCAGCACAGTGCCGCTTCTTAAATTTCGGAGGCCCTGAGGCAAGATTTTTTTGGGGGCCGCTACTTTTACTGTACAATTTTAACGAACGAATGTTATTCAAGTGTAAAATCACCCCTATCTTTTCTTTCGCTTTTTTGGCAATTTTTTACCTTTCTTCGTTTTTTCACAAATTTTTTTTTCGGGAGCCTCTGAAAGCGGTGGCCCTGGAGGTGGGGGCCCCGGAGGCAATTGCCGCACTTGCCTCCAGGTAAAAGCGGCCCTAGAGAAGCGACCTAGAGTCCCTGGTTGGGTGTCAAATCGCCCAAAACCAAATCGCCCAAATCAGAAAAATGTCACATCGCCCAAAAATGTAAGGCTATGTGTCGTAGTGTCATATCGCCCAAAAATTAAAAAAATGCCAAAACGCCCAAGAAAGTGGGCGTTTTGTCAGAATTCATTAATAGCCCTGCTTCCGATCGCCCAAAACCAAATTGCTCAAAATGCGAAGAAATACAGAAAAATGTCAGAGCGTCCAAAAATCTTTTTGGGTGATTTAACATTTTTAATTTTTGGGCTATTTAGCATAATGTCAAATCACTCAAAATATAACTGATTTTGGGCCGGATTGACATTTTCGTTAAATTGGGTTTAAAACCGCATTCAAAACGAATTGCAACAATATTGCATTAGCAGCCACGGCGCTTTCACGTCGCGTCCACGCGCGAACGACGGCCTAACGCGGCGCGGTTACCGTTTCGCGTCGCGTTGCTCCACGCAATCGCCCCCCCCCCCCCTCCCTCTCCCCGAGCGATTTTGTTTTCCCGTAACTGTAAGTGTGAGCCTGGCAAAGCAATCAGCGCGATTGACGTCTTAAGTAAGGCTCAATGCAACTTACGTTTTTTTTTTTGTTTTTTTTTTTTTTTGTAATATCCATTTCTTCAATTCTTCATTTCCGATTATTAATGAATATAATATGAGCGCAGGGACATATGTATGTCAAGATTTTTATTTTGTCGAAGGTGGCGCATACATAAGTCCACAATGCATAAACAGTGCAATGCAATCCGCTTCAAATCCAACAGCGACCCCAAGGACGGAGTTGCAAGGGGCATCATGCCCCCACATACATATTGCACTGTTTATGCATTGTGGACTTATGCATGCCCCATCTTATTTGGCCGTTGTTTTCCTTGAAAGTTTTCGATTATTTTGTAGGTGGGACATAAGACCCAACATTTTATGTTGGGACTTATATCCCAATGCAGTGGGGCTAATGACCGGGGACTAATGTCCTTGCGCCCAAAATTGCGAAAAAAAAATGTTTTCAACCCTTTTTCAATTTAATCTATGGTCGTCTTTTTTTGACCTTCCTATGGGTTGGTATTTTTAAATTGCGATAAAACGCCCATTCGCTAACGATATGCTCCCAAATCAGATTGAGCTGCCCGAGGTGAGAAATGCCCGAATACGCACCACGATTCCCAATAAGGAAGAGATCACAACCGCGATCAAAGCATTTAAAACTAACAAGGCAATAGAGCTTGACGGTATTCCCGCAGAGCAGTATTCGTAAGACAAGCAGCGCCAATAACATCAGTTGATCTACAGCTTCCACTTATAGAGAGAGCTTGAGCCGAAAGCTGAGTGCTTTCCTTACGAGTGGAAAAAGGGAATGATCGTCAAGCTTCCTAAGAAAGGAAATTTAATGGAGTGCGAAAACTGGAGATGATCTGTGTGCTGCACAGGTATGGAAAATTGCATTTTTGAGTTATACCTATAACTGTTTTAAGATGGTACTGAAATGAAGCCGATTGCATTGAAAACTATTTTTCGCATGAAAAAATAATATAGAGTGAACTCAAAATATTTTATTTTCAAAAACACAAATAAACAATTAACAATATGTTAACATAAATAAACATAAATAACTTCATAACCTTACAAACAAAAATACTTTAGATTATACACATGTTTAGTTCATACTTTAGTCTATGAGCTCTTCAGGCTTAATGCTCTCATTTTGCACATTTGTGTTCCATATATTACCTAATTACCTAATTAAGATTTCTGTTTCGATTATATATCGATAATACGGCAAAAACTAAAAGAATCAGCCTTGGAACAAACTCATCGGCTCGAATATGCATTGCTGGAAAACCGGTAGACAGAGTAGAGAATTTCCAGTACCTTGGAGTATTGTCTCGACCGAACTGGATGTAGCCAACAAGATCGCCAAAGCAAAGTCCGCGTTCGGGATGTTGTCCAAAATATGGTGAAGCAATGCAATCAATTTGAACTCAAAGCTAAGACTGTTCGGCTCTAACGTTGAATCCGTACTGTTATATAAATGCAGCACGTGGAGAGTGACCATTACTATCACCAGAAAGCTATAAACGTTCGTTAATAGGTGCCTGCGCAATATCTTAAGGTTTTTCTGGCCCAATTGCTTCTCTAATGAACATATCTACCAGAGAATGAGTCAGGAACCAATAGGCACAACCATCCAACGACGGAAGTGGTAGTAGATTGGGCACACGTTCCGAAAAGGTAACAGTTCCATAGCAAACTGTGCTATGAAATGGAACCGTTTAACCCAGAATGGCAATACACCTGGCGGGCCGATTAGAACATAGGAAATCGGGAAAAAAATGGGGCGAATCAGAATAAAAAAATTGTCCCCAGCTATCTGGACACCACCCCCGGAGTTTTTTTAGAAACAAAACACCAGAGTTTCAAAACCACTTCACCAATCTTCCTCTCCTCCTCTATCTTTTCCAACGCCCGAACAGTGCGTAAACATTTTAAGAGTATTCATAACTCCTTGAGTTATAAGAAAAAAAAAAAAAACGGATCAAGAAACGCCACAACTGATCTGCTGCGTACCGCATCATTTCAGCATCGTTTGCCCGATCGAAAAGAAAGGAGACCCCACGACGGCGCCAATTATAGGGCCATCAGTCTTTTCAACATTACATACATTATCTTTGGTGCGATATTGTGTGAACGCCTGAAACATTTCATCAAC
Organism: Brachypalpus laphriformis; assembly: GCA_945910035.1. Taxonomy (NCBI): domain Eukaryota; kingdom Metazoa; phylum Arthropoda; class Insecta; order Diptera; family Syrphidae; genus Brachypalpus; species Brachypalpus laphriformis. The sequence continues at coordinate 138,638,249 of OX246756.1, forward strand.
AGGAATGTCCCCTATCAGTAAGGTTTAAAGCGAAAAAGTCCACTATAGATTCAATTTTCACACTTTGGCAGGTTCTGGAGAAAAGCCAAGAAGTCCAAATCGATACTCATCACCTCTTTATCGATTTCAAGCCCGAGTACGACAGTTCCTATAGCTAGAGGAGCTATATAGAGCCATGTCTAGTTTTGACTTCCCTGTCAAAGTTTTTCGTCTGTGCAGGATGACGATGGAGAACGTTCACTGATCCATCTAGGTTGATTATGACTTCACCGGGATTTTTAATGTAAAAAAAGATGTGTGAAAAGAATGTGACGTTCTGTCATATGACTTCTTTAAAATTGTACTTGAACGGATTGTGCTGATATCACAGGCCAACACCAAAGACACAATCTCACAATCTATCAAAACTCCGTACAACTACTTACATACGCCGACGATATTGACATTATTGGAAGAACTTAGCGGGCTGTCACCGGTGGGCTTGCAAGCATTGAAGCAGAATCCGCCAAAATGGGTTTAGTGGTAAACGAAGACAATCCCAAGTACATGCTGTTAACAAGAAGAGACAATAAACACCGATGAGTTGGACAGAACGTCATGTGGTAGGCAGCTACAACTTCGAAGTAGTAAGGGACTTTGACTACAAAGATAACTCTTGCCAATCGCTGTTTTTTTTTTTTTTTTTTTTTTGAAAAGGCAATTCAACAGTAAATCCGTGCCTCGAACAACTAAAGATACTCTATATCAGACCCTTATCATCCCAGTCTTGCTTTACGGCGCTGAAACATGGACTTTATTGAAAGCGAATGCAGATATGCTTGATCGCTTGAAGAGAAAAATTCTTCATAAGATATTCGGTCTAGTTTGTGTGGACGGGTATGCGCAACAGGAGGAAATTAGCTAAAGACGGAGCTAAATGAAGAGGCTTGTTGGTTGAGGTCCAACTTTACCCCGAACAGCCGCGCTATTTAAGTAAGCAAGCAAATAAATTGCAGTGGATATGATATCATACGATCGGTGCCAGACGGATTGTAACAATTATGTATGTTTATAAGTATAGTACAGTGAATTACTCATATTTGGCTTACTATCTACACACACATTAGCATATTAGGAAAATTTGGCGTAGTTAGAAATCTCTGATACTATTAATCCATTCCTGTTGCTGGTGGTTTAATTGTCTGGTTTCAGACAAAGCGGTTGAGTCAAAGCTAAAGAAAAGAAAAGTAGCGCTTCTTCGCTGGTTTATTATGGCAACTATTAGATAATATAGTTTCCCTATCGGTGGCAGTACGGATGTGCCCATTTGGTTAATGTTGATAGCTAATCCCAACATTGCCATCTCATCAGCTTTTCTGTTTCCTTCTATATTGCTATGTCCAGGCATCTAGCGAAGTTTGATTGTGTGGTGTTTGATGGTGATCAGCTGGATGGTCAAGGAAGAAAGTTATATCCGATTCAAAGGCACTTCATACTTCTGGTAATCTAAAGAATTCCTGTTCTTGTACTGCTTTTGAGTAGAATCCGGCTTCTGTACCTACATATATATATCTATTTTTGAACCAACAGTGTAAATCGTGATCTTATGATCTTTTTTTACACTATTTGACTCCCAGTCCTCTTGACCTAGGAATAGAATGAACTATCATATAGCACGATGTGGCTATGGAGCTTTCATAATTTTATTTTTCGCCCATTATCGTCTATAAGGAATTTGCTTCCATATCCATAGAAGATAATGAGTGTGATGATCTTTTCTCGAATGTCCTTTTGCAGGCATAAAAAGCGTTTATTCATTTTCTCATCTTATTTTCAGGAAACCGAAATATTTCGCCTTCGGTGAGAGCTCATTTGTGATTCCATCTAGCATCGGCAGAGTTAAATTGGGTATCTTCCATGTTCTAGTGAACAGAGCTACGTAAGTTTTTTAGAGTTAACTCCTAAACCTTCTTTAAGAGCAGATTCTATCAATTCACTGAATGTTGGCGAAAAACGCTTTTATTCAGAATAACTAAATAGTCTGCATAGGCTCCAATTTGTATTCTTTTTTTCCCCGAAATACTTTGTGAAAAAAGCCCAAGAATCAGGACGTACGCATTCAAATTTAACAGTTTTAGAAACGTCGATTCTACGTTCGCGTAATATGCTCATTGCATAAGCAATACCACTGGGGAGCAGTATTGCCCCCTAAGAGGTCAAAAATGTAGCGCGGTAAAAGAATAAAAACACGAATAATTGCTATGTATGGACCTACATGCCACGGAATTTTACATTAGAATATTATTTTGTGTATGTATAAAATGTGTAAAAGTGCGAATTATAATACGAGAAAATACACAAAAATAAGTTTGGCTACTCTATATTCCCTGCGTCTATTTATTCAAATCGGTGTAGTTCTCCATAACTAAGCGTGAAAAATACGAGTAAAATTCTTAAATCAACTTTATTTTCAAAAGCAATGATACAATTGAAACTTATTTACATACACGTATCAATCGTTCTCAATTTGAAGCCACGGTAAACACTTTACAGATGGAATTCGGAATATAGGGCCGTGAAGGATCAAATCGTTGAAAGTGCCGAACTTTTTTTTTATGTTCCCACATCTATAGAATGTATGACAAACATCGCAAATTGTAAGTGTCATAAGCAGGCTTTTTTTTAAATATTCCTCTTTGGATACAGTTGAAAAATGTAGATGTTTTATATTTGTGCAAAAATAAAACGAATGGCTGTTAGAAGTTAGGTTATAAGTCTTACCGTAATAGTTCCTTTGACTGCATTATTGCGTCGATAGTAGAAATTTAATTAAATTATTTCGTAAATAATATTATATTCAATTTAATTTTAATTAAATTTTCTGGAATCTGAAATAGTAGTACAAACTAAACATTTACTGATTGTACGTACTCACTCATTGGACGAACAAAATGTAGTACATATGCTACAAATGTAGTAAGAGGACAACACTGCTGGGAAGTCCCACAGTGAATTCTTCCCAACCTTTAGAGCCCATATACAATCTACTGAAGTATTATATGGTATATAGTTTATACGATTACATACATTTCGTTGGAAAATTCTATTTTTTATGGTTTGTAAAAGAATACTCAAAAAGGTGTCATCTTATCGATTTAAGGGCGCCGTGGCGTAAGTGGTTAGTGTGTCGGATCACTACGCATGAGGTTCCAAGTTCGAATCCCAGAAAATACCAAAACGTTTTTTCACGGTCCCACCTCTAGCGAGCGTCTGACAAACATCCGAGAGTATTCTTGTCACGAAAAGCTTCTCAAATCGCCGTTCGGATTCGGCATTAAAACTGTAGGTCCCTTCCATTCGGGTGAAAAATTTAACGCACACAACATGAGTGGTTGCGAGAAGCTAGGCCCTGGCACTTTAAAGAGCTGTTGCGCCAAAATATTTGTATATTTGTATATTTATCGATTTAACTTAAATAGATTTAAATTCAGCTTGGAAAGAAATGCTATATAGGTGCAAATACGTACGGCTTAACCGTGTCCTTCATTTTTGATTGATGTCCTATTATCACATTTTATAAAAAGCTGTGCAGCAACTCTTTCGTTCTTAAACTGGACTTGAGTCATATACCGGTCTGATATGTCGTCATCTACTAAGGCATCGTAGCAGACGCTGCACCGTCAACGCACGTAGGTGGATTATGAACCAATTAACTACGCCCTAACCTACCAAAGTATTTAATTATACATGAATGACTCGTGTACACCTCTATTTTTTAATCTGAATAAATTATCTCATTACGATTGGATCGCTCTGACAAAAGTATCTCGACACTAATGTCTTCGACTTTCAATAAACATCCAAATGATGAACAAAACAAATCTCCGAACAGCTTCTGCCTCAATTTTCTCCCGCACAATTGGAAGCACATAAAAAGAAGTACCCATCCAACAATGAAAAACTCCAAATCGGTAAATATCCGAACTATGGATTCCATGGTATTTCAAGATTGTGACAACAATGGATTGCGGCAGCGCGTAGCGTCTACTGTTGGTAGATATGTAATGACACCCACAACAAAGAGGCGTGAATAGCAAGACTCGGCGGAGTAATTGTTTAGGAAATTCCATCATTTCTGGTCGGACAACAATACCCTTTGAAAGATTTATAGATACAACTGGATGGATGTGTGGATGAAAAAAAAAACATTTAGGATGATGGAATCGGAATATCCACATCGCCCGCACTCCAGATTTAATCGAAATAAATCAAAAGAGTAAATTATTGTAACTGAAGTGTGTTATTCATTATTGTGTGGTGCTATTATGTCCTTTGGCGTAATTGTTATTTACAAGTTCTTATAGTTCTGAGCTATGAGTATGCTGGAATGCTTGGCAGGTGAAATAATCTTTTGAATTGGATGGCTTTATGTATCGCCTATCTGGGCTGTCTGTATGGTTACTTATTTGAAGAGTTTTAACGATCAATGTCTAAAGTTGGTTCTTTGGTTCTTCGTTCATTTTTAGAACAAAGAGTGATTTTGGTAGGGTCAAGAATGCTAGTGCGTGGGTTGAAAATTGGCTTCAATTGTTAAAAAACCGAATTGAATTGGTGCCAGCAATGCTTGATGAACTGAATGCGGCTTATAGTTCTAAGACGAAACAATAATAATTCCGACTAACAGAGAAGTTCGAAGCTATAGCTGTCTAGGCAGTTTATCTCCAGAATGATCTGCACACATAAAATTTAAGCTCTTTCGGGTGGCAACGAAACATTTCGGCTGGTCCGAACATAAGCATAGCCTCAGAATAGGCAGTGTACTTAGAACGCGCAGCTTAGATCCCAGATCCAATATTTTGATAAGCAATAGTCGACTTTATGAAACAATTATTTCATCCATGCCAGATTAAGAGCAAATGTGAAAATTTAATGAATTTAATGAACGCATATTACTAAAGGGATCTTAAGCAATTTCGTGTATCGTTGAATAGCGAATTCAATAAGTTTTTAAGACTAGGTACATCTTTCATTTGATCGATTATGATTAACTGTGAGTTGAAGCACTAAGTTATTCGAGGCAAAACAGCTTTCTATACCCTATAACTTCAAATCAATAGGAAGGTAAACCGATCACCTCATATTTAAAATATTATTTACACTCGAAGCTTCATTAAATAAAAAATAACGCTGCATATTTTGATGAAAGTAACTTGAAGAAGTCAATATTCTGCTACAGCCGATAAAATATTGTAGATGGTAGTAGTTTTGAGGTGATAGATACATACAGAGCACATCGTCAAAAAAAAGCCTATAAACATTCATACACTAACTATTGATATTCACCTACCATACAGATATCTACATAATTTGTTCATTAATTTTAAATACATATTAACGAACATCAATCCCCTGAATGGAATAAGATGACTGCACGCAGTGTTCCCAGATTTTCTGAACGAATTTCCCCTTTTTTTGTCGCATTTTGGCTTTTCTTCCCCTTTTGTCCAGTCTATTTTCCCCTCAATATTCTCCTTTTTTAAACAACGCAAAAAACACGTATTATTGAAAAGAAACACAAATTTGTAATTTTAAAATAACCTTGCTCTAATAAAAATGCTTAATTCAAGGAAAAAAAAAAAAACAAAGAACTTCAAAACTTCATACAACACTTAAAATATTATACGAAACTAACTAAAAACTAATAACTTAAGGTGTAACATAAAAAAAGTAATACATGCTAATTAGACCACAGGTAGTCATGAAACGTTTTAAAAAAATGTAAATAACATCACATAATTAAGCCTGTATAGTGCATACATATTCAGGCTTATCGAGATATCCGTTCGAAAAAAAAATCAGAAACATTAAAAAAATCCAATCCGAACGCGTATCACATTCCTAGTATCCGTCTTCGAACAGAAATTATCAACGTGTATTAACGGACTTGACATAAAACATGAATTTAGATACATAAAATGATGTGATAGATGAGCTATTGGATAGGTTTAGTGCGTCTTTGTACTTTCTTACGCTGTTCGTTAAAACGAATCATTCGTTGAAAATGTTGGTGATTTATTATTATAAGATTTTGTGATTTCGAAAATAATATTTCAAATACGCCTTTTCCCATTTTTTGAGACAGTTTCGCCTTTTCCCCTTTTCCGTACAAAAAGCGCCAGTATTAATTCTAATTCACATCAATCATCAGACAGTATGAACAATTTTTCAATCCATATGACCAACTTACCGCCAGTGTTAAGCGTTTGCAGTTACTGACAGATGCTTCCGTTATTGTTCGGACTGACTATATATTGTACATACATACGAGTATATTTCATGGGAAATTAATAAAATATTTCCTGACATGGAACTTTGGACCATGAACTATTATTTGATTTGCTGCACAAGAAGACAACTTTTACGGGATACAAAAGAACAGCTTCATATTTTTTTAACTTGTAGTTACAAGTACAGACTCGTATTCCAGGAAATACGTCCAAGAATTTTCAGACTAGATCATGCATCCTGGGTGCTGAAAAAGGTGGGGGCATCAGCTTCCCCAACATCATGATTAAGATCTTGGTGGTCAAATATGTATATAAGGTGCATGCCTTACACTTTCTGTTAATAATCTCATCGTTCTATATCAGTGCGGCAATCACATTACAGTTGGTTAAATAGAAGAGATAGGAGCTTCAAAGTAATAGCGTATGTGAAGAAGAGCTATGCAGAGGCATGTCCAACATCCCCGCTAAAATCGTCCATTTGTGCGAGATGACTGCTCCATCAAGGTCAGTAATAACATAACCGAAACATTTGATGACAGGAAAAATCAAAGGCAAGACGTCGCGCTTTTATCTGGTTTCCTTAAAACAATTGTACACAATTCCCCAGTAAATGGTACGATCTACCACAATCAAAAGTCTGTACAGCTACTAATGTACGGCGACGATATTGACATGTGTAATTAAAATAGTTCAGCAGACTATCATGGGAATAGCTACTGAAGTGACGAGTATGAGTTTATCGGTGAACGGAGATTGGAAATACATATCTATATACACAAGGTGATTTAATTTCGAAATATCTAATATTAGGAGGCGATAGGCTTGATCGAATAAGAAGTTGGAAGATCCGTGGAAAGCCTTCACATACTTACTTACTTATATCCTTTAACCCCTCGGTGCGCATAGGGCGTCAACCACGCCTGCGCGCCATTTTGTTCGGAGTTCTGCAACACGTTTGAGCTGCCTTCAACTCATTCCTAAAGAGCTCGATTCCTCCTAAACTGTTCTGCGCCACGTTTGCCTAGGGCGTCCCGATTCCACTGCATGGCGTATTTCGTAATGGAGTTGTCTTCGCGCCGTGGGGTATTTTCAATCCACTGCCACCCTCTTGTTCATATATTTATTAATGCTTATAGGTTCTTGGCCCGTGCTCGTATAAAGTTGTTCGTTGCGGTTCGGCCAAAAAATCATCAAGAGGATCCTTAAACATTTGTTTACCAAGACTTGCAACTTGCGTGTGTTAATGGTGTCCAACTTCCAAGTACTGCACCCATAAAGCAGTACCGATTCTACGTTGGAGAGGAACAGTCGCAGCTTGGTTCTTAAGCTGATAACATTGCTTCTCCAGATTTTGGATAGCATTCCGAACACAGCTTTAGCCTTCCCGATTCTGCTGAACACATCCAGTTCGGTGCCACCGCGATTACCCGCGACCACACTTCCTAAGTAAAGAAAGTTATCAACTTTCTCGACTTTCTGTCCTGCAATGTTAGGTTGAGCGCGGGTGTTAGAAGTGCTCAGGGCTTCTGTTTTGACTGTGTTTATTTTTAGCCACACTTTGTTTGCCTCAACTTCTAGATTTTGGGCCATCAAATCAAGATCCATTATCCGATGTGAAAGTAGGCAAACATCATCAGCGTAATCTAAGTGTTTAAGATAAGATGTCATTGTCCAACGAATTAAATAATTACCTTCCAATAGTGGCGACAGTATGCACCCTTGACGTACTCGACTTTGGACCTCAAAATCCTCCCACATCTTACCATTGTGTGGGAAGTGACACTTACCGCCCTCGTGTGTAGCCTTGATAATAGCTATAAGTTTTTCTGGGATGCCTCTCCGGCGCAAGGCCAACAAGATAACATCTCGATTTAAGCTGTCGAAAACCTTCTCAAAGTCGATAAACAGCAAATGTAGCGGAGACCTGTATATCTCCGCTACATTTGCGGAGTTTTTATGTGGTCGATGCAAGAGGATCCAGCACGAAAGCCCGCCTGTTCGACGTCGAGAGTTGAATCTAAATGCTGTTTGATTCATTCCAGAATTATTCTACGAGTAGCTGTTATTTTCGCTACTGCTGGAAGAACGCAAATACTTCTCTAGATTCTGCACTCCGTCAAGTTTCCCTTTTTCGGAAGTTTAATGATCATCCCCCTTTTCCACTCCTGCGGAAATTGTTCACTATCCCAAGCTCTCCGTATTAGAGGGTGCAGAGAATCTGCCGATGAACGAAGCCTTCACATGAAGCTCCGGAATCCTTCATAATGCAATTTGTTCGATAGTTTGCTGTGGTTAAACATATCAAAAGCTTTTGTCACGTCAACGGAAAGGCCAGCACATCATTATTGTCTCATCCAGCGCTTTGTTGTATTATTTGCAAAGATGTAAAAAGCTAGAAGAACATCCTCGGTAGAAAGACTATCCCTAAGTCCTAACTGCAAAAGACCCAAAAATCGAGGAACACCAACACGCTTTTCCTAACGAGTTTTTTAAAAGTTTTCATAGGAGACAACAGTTTATTAGGAAAAATCCCAGTGACAATAATTAAATTAAAAAGACGTGCCAAAATGTCAACAATATTTAGAGCGATACACTTAAGGGTATGGCTTAATACCATCGCTACCACAAGATCTCGTGTTGTTAAGGGAATTGAAAAAAGCATGAATCCTGTAATTTCCTTAAAAAAGAAGATACTACTACATGAGAAACTTTTCATTAACCCAGACCCCGTGCAGCGGTTATATAATGTAGAGAGATCACTTGGAAATATATTTGATCAACTGAGGCAAAGAAATCGTTGAATTCATTAGTAATTAAATTTTTTATTTTTTTATATATTTTGCCCGCTTACATATTATGAATACCTTTAACATGTTTACACACAGTGCGGGCGTTGGAAGGGATAGATAGGGAGAAAGCGACAGGGAAAGATTTGGTGTAGTTGTTTGATGCTCAGTTGTTTATGCTTCAAAGAAACTCAAGTGGCGGCGTCCAGATCACTGGGGAGATTTTTGTTATTTATTATCTTTGCTTCTGATTCATAGTATTTTACCGATACATATACCGATGTCATAGGCAATTCATTATCAACAGAGCGAACAAATTTTCCAGCCATATCACCAAGCTACTGCCAGTGTAATGCCTTGGCAGTAGTGTCCGAACAAGCTTTCGCAATTGATCGGACTTACTTTATATATTTCATGAGAAATAAATAAGCCCTTGCTGATACCAGGATTTGAACCATGAACCATTACCGTGGCAATTGGGGACGTTACCACTACACCAATGTCATCCCCAATTTACCTTTACAATTACATTCGGACTTACAACTTCAGCATTTCAGCTACTCAGTACTATAGAGTTGAAATTTTTAAGAATTACTATCAATAATACTATTTATCACTTTCCATTCTGTTCTAGGGTTATCTAGTAAATTCCTTACTTTAGGGTAATAGTATCTATCTCGACCGCTTGAGATTTGTGCTAGCATAAATCTGCACTCAGGCATTAAATATGCCACCATCCGTATACTCGCCGACAGCAAAGCGGTCACTCCTCTTTCAGTTCATCAGTTCAAAAACAGCTTTAAGCTACTTCGACAGTTTAAGAAACTTGGCCCCATACAATAAAGTAAAACTCTTGTGGGTACCGAGCCACGTAGGCGTTGACGGAAATAAAACTGTGGATCTGCTCATCAGAGATAACTCCTCTGAGTCGTTCATTCGACCAGAACCCTTTTGCGTTATATCTGATTCTGCTTTTAAATACACCCTAAACGAATGGAATGTCCATATCCCACTGGAAAAACATCGGTGATTTTAGACAAGCTGATAGAGCTATCTGACATTTAAAGATATTTAGGTATAAGAAGGCTTGCGAGCTTCCTTATCGGATACTGCCATCTGAAATACCACCCCAATAAAATGAGCATCTCGGAGGATATCACCTGCCACCTCTATCTAGAAGAGAACGAAACCGCAGAAAACGTACTATGTGAGAGTGCAGCTCTGTGTAGAATTGGGACGAGCTTTCTGCTTAAAGAAATCATATCTGCAACAGATGCCTATGAGAGTATCTATAGAGAAGAGCTTTATAGAGCCATGTCTAGTTTTAACACCGCTGTCAAACTTGTTCATCTGTGCAGGATGAAGATGGAGAACGCTCGCTTCTCCATCAAGGTCGGTAATGACCTCACCGAGACCTTTGATGTCAAAAAAGGTTTTAGACAAGGTGACGCACTGTCATGTGACTTCCTTAATATTGTACTTGAACGGATTGTGCGGAACTCACAAGCCAACACCGGAGGCACAATCTATCACAAGTCTGTACAACTGCTTGCATACGCCGACGATATTGGCATTATTGGAAGAACTCAGCTGACTGTCACCGTTTGCAAGCATTGAGGCGGAAGCGGCCAAAATGGGTTTAGCGATAAACTAGGGCAAAACCAAGTATATGCTGTCAACAAGAAGGGACAACCAACACCGACGAATTGGACAAAACGTCACAGTGGGCAGCTGTAACTTCGAGGTAGCAAGGGACTTTATCTACCTTGGCTCTGCTATAAACTCGAAAAACAAGATCAGCAAAGAAATCAAGGGAAGAATAACTCTTGCCAATCGCTGTTTTTTTGGGCTTATAAGGCAATTCATCAGTAAAGCCCTTTCTTGAACAACTAGGGAGACTTAAAATACATACATATATACACATCTACAAATATGTTCAATAATAGATTTATCTTACTTACATCAATTACTTCCATTTTGTAATAAAACTAATAACTTTCGTAATAAAGTACAAATTTTTAATGAAACTACTCTCAATGGACGCTAGAAACCAATTAACTATTGCACCCGCTTTATTCGGTGCACTCAGTGTATTATTAACAGTTATCGCTGAACCTGTTTTGTTAAATTTAAGCACCCACGGAAAGCAGCGAAAGCAAACAGAGAACTCATTTGGTATCAGGTGATCAAGATTGTATAGGTAGTATTTGTTTTTTGCATTGTGGTACTCATTTTAGGGTACTCTCGTTCGTAGAATTGCAGTGAATAGAATAGACTGAACTACAGTCCTCGTTTAATTGCAGCAAATGAATGCATTCCTGCAGACCTCTAATGTACAGTACATTATCGAGATAGTACTGTACTACCAATTCTAACCGTCCGTCTATATGTTTAGATGATTGCGGGCTTAATTCGATCATACATACATTTTCAATGGCCCGTCATGGGGGTCGCGGGGCAGGATGCTACGGTGAAATCTATATCCTCCTCGATCGTCCACCATCGGCTACAACTCATCAGAGGAATCCTCCTTCGGGTCGAGAAGAGATGTCGGACTTAATCCAATTATTTACTCCTAGGCTTCTATTCTATCACCCCAAAGTTAATGGTACTTAACTTAAGGTCAATTTAAATAAAATAAAAAACACTTTCTGGAAGTTGTTTGCTTTGATTAAATTAGGGTTCATGTGATATTAGATGTCGCAAAAGTTATTGCCCAAATGTTCGAATAATGGTACATACCATATCTTACTTATTTAACTCTTTCAGCATAGCTAGTACAAAATTTGTACTACCTTCTTTTGTCATTTGCGCAGTGGTGGTACACATTTTGAACCACAAACCTTCAGTCATTTTATAAGTATCGCAAAGTTTGAATAATGGTACCATGTATTCTATCAGCATTAATATCTGTTCTTTTACTTTTCGCACAAAAAACAAATTGCTTGCCACACTAGGGTGTGTATTTCGTCGTCGCTGAAAGAATTAATGGCCAATGCTTGAAAATCGGTTGTTTCTCTAGTTTTCTGAATCCATCCGGTTCAAAATTTATATACAAATAAGACTTACTCAGTTTTGGAAAATTATAAAATAACACATTTGCTTTTCACATCTGGGTAAATTGCAATTGAAAATTATAATAAACCTCTGAATTTGATAATTATAAAACAAATATTACCAATTTAATACAAGCAGCTCCATCTCTCGACAGTTTACGATAACATACATAACAAATAAAAAAGTTCAAACCAGAATCATCGATACACACCTTCTTTAGTCGAATATCGGTGATGAGTGCTTCCAGCAACAGATCATCCTGCCATTGGTCATTATAGCAAATACATAAGCCGATGGTTACATTGGTGTGTTACCAACAAACGCATTTCTATCGTTTTCAATAGAAGTGTATACGCGTATAAATGAGCGTGAAAAGAGAAGAATATCTTTTGAGAAGAGTAAATCCCTCTTCTAAAGAGAAGTGCTGAATATGTTTTCGGTAGAAAAATTATGGTAAGCCAAAGAGAATGGAAATGAAAAAAGCTTTTATAGGAACTTTTCATCCAATCTTTAATTCACTAGACTGTCCACCACGATCGTGCTCTTAGGATTCGAGTACCACTTAGTGCCTGCATTGCACCTGACGAATACACGGGTTGCGACGGCGGATGACAATTTCTTATTATGAGTCAGCGGAAGGTATTTGATGTTTAAGTGCTGACCACCTGTACGTACCGGTCATTAGCGAATAAGCGCTAAATGTTGTAGAGTCAATGAAAATAGAAAGACAGTCATTTGTTTTGCTGTTAGAGTGCTCAAGTGAATAGAATGAGGTGTAGGTACATAGAATAAACTTACAGATAGCATCTAGAATTTAAATTTATTTCAACATTTCAGGAGCGGAAAGCGCACACGTTTATTGCTTGCATAATTTATTCTTGGATATTGATTTTAATTGGAAACGTCTTCTATTGTCACATTTAATTTGCTTTCACATCAGATTTAATTAAATTGCGCTTAGCATAGTGCATTTTTATTGAGATATTTAATATTTTTAGGGACTTACTGCCCGAATACAATGAAGTAGCTGTGGCGTAGCACGTGGCGATAGTAAGGGCTGTCAAAGTAGAAATATATACAAATTCAACAGTGGGCCCACAATGAGTAGCTGCAGCTTAGTGCGTAGCTGTAGCGGTAGTACGAGTTGACTTACTTTTAACTTTTGTAGCGTTACAAGTTTGACAGCATGCTACAAGTGTAGAAATGGACGACTGCAACATAGGGAGATTTATCAAGCTCATTAACAACAGAAATGCTATGTAATTTATGTCAGAATATGTGTTATATTAAGTTTAACAAACACAACTTTCTCAATAAAACTATGAAAATATTTTCAATTAACGCTAGACCATTGTGGGCGAATTTTATGAGTGTAGCGCCACATTTCACAGCTCGTACTAATGCTACTATTACGTCACAACTACCAAGCATTGTATTCGGGCAGTTACTCATTTTGCAAATGAACGCCGTCTGGTGTTAAGCTGCCAGGGCTTAACGTTCAGCTGATAAGTCATTAGAGCAAGAGGCGTTTAAGAAAAGCAACAAAGCCAATGAAATTCTTTCATTTTTATAAAACCTTGGAAACTAGTAAAAATAACTGATAATCGAAATATGAATAATCAGAGATGTCGCTTCATAGCACAAAGCCAATATTGCTGACGAATGATGATCTCAACTCCATGGAAACGCCATAGATTATTCTTCATCTCAAAAATATGCTTACTGATTTTTTAACACATATTGTACTACATAGGATCGGTGCCAGTGTTTAGGAATCTGGTAGAAATCAGTATTGGGGCCCTTCAAAGTACAATTATAAATTACGGCTTACGACTACTTTCTTAACTCTTTCATGGCAACTATGCGTCCTAATTCCAGAGAAAAATGTTATCTCAAATACTGTGTTATGAAGGCTCGAATAAGACACAACACTTGTTCTTCCATTGATCAGCGAGGTTATGAACCGAAAATAAGGGATCACAACCATCCCACTTCACCGCATTTTTACTGATCCGCCTGTGGGGTTCGCCTATTTGACTTCAGAAAATATCGGCAGGCCTGCCGATTTTGGATCACTCTGTTACTGAGACCAATGAAATGCCAATGTCGTCGCATTTGTGTGATCCAGGCGTTTATAGGCCTGCCTTTCCTACATCTCGATGTCTTTGGATCGTGCATTGATATTGCCTTTTTAACAGGGTTCAAATGATCTCTTCTTTGAACGTGGAAATACCAGCTGAGCCGGTCGCGCTTTTTTTTTTGTACGATAGTTTCCTTGATGTGAATAAGACAACACAATTAATTTAAAATAAAATAGGACTGGCCATGCATGCAATTTAAAGTTTTGATTGTCATTATCAATGAATTCAAAGAATAAATGGTTTAAGGGCATAAATTTACCCAACTAGATCGGTTATTAGCCAGCCGCCTCCGCTTGCTTGAAGTCAATTTCCAGTTGTGCATGTCACCAACAGTCAAGCATTCCTCTACTGTGTCATCTCTTTACCTTCTGTATATAGATAGTAACAGTAACGTGGCAATAAACCTCCTCGGATAGGGATAGTGACATTGTAATCCATTATGGCAGCAGACAACATCAACTACGTACTTTCAGAATAAGAAGCACTTTTCACGAGATGTAAACGAAATAAGAGGGGCTAGGTTTAATGATTAATTAAGCCAAAGCCCCGACGTGGATACTTAAACAGAAGCGGAAGTTTACTTAGAAGTTATTCTGAAGACCAAATTTGCTAAATAAACGGAAAGAAGGCGAGATGAATCATCTAAGCAAAACGCAACAAGAAAAAAACATAGAAAAAATAATCCATCCATCTACGCCACAGCATTCCAAGACGACCGATTCGCCTAATAGATGATTCGGCACTGACAACGCCCTACTAGGCAGTTAGGTACCAGAACTAGTAAGTTTTGGAATTCAATCCTAAAATTTTAGAAGATTAATACTTCTATTGTTGGTGCACCTCGCAGGGTATCCTTCCTCAGTCGTCAGCTCCAGTAGTTTTGTAGATACATATGTATGTACTCGTATACGTACCTACCACATCAGAGCCAGCAATTCAGATGGCTTCTGGATAATCTGATGCTAGCGATAATAGATTTCTTAAGAGGATGAGAGACACACGATCTGCAAAGTTCCCGGCAGTCACTTGAGATTGCAGCCCTTCTGTGTTGTTCAAAATATCCGCAAAATATCTTGGCTCCAACTAGGTACTGGTCAGAGTCAATGTTCGCAACGGTTTCTGGTATTTTGATCAAAAGAGATATGTATGGGAATCGCGTGCTTCCTACAACGATGTTACGCCCTGCCGCAAAGTCAATTAGTCTATATCCGTTTTCACACATGGTGTCGTGAAGGCTATGTTTCCCAATCGTACTACTAGGTGTACTCTACTTTCCAATCTTTTCTTTAAAACGATTTTATGGTCGTACTTAGGAAATACCTTGTATGTTCTAAGAGTTTATAGGAACATTTCTTTTGGTAGCGTCGTCACTTTCATGTGTGGATGCATATCAGGCTGATGTTGAGAAGTTTAGCCTTATTCCGAATTGTCTTTAGACATCCGCTCAAGTGCCTGTAGCTCAATAATTGTTGCCTCAGTCCGCCTCTGACGACAATTCCACAAACAAATATATCCTGCTTGACTGACTTCTCTATAGCAATATACCATTTCGCTAGACTTTTCGGATGGCTGTGACATCTGCCTTAAGAGTCTCTAGAGTCTGCAGTTGAGAGTTTCCTATAATTCTTCATCTGCATGCGGTGTGTAACGGGTCTAGACATTCCACGTACAGATTCGAAGGTCGTTGTCCGTGCTTCGTACAACAATAGTGAAACAACAGTAAAATTATCCATATCCAAGGCTATTAGTCGCTTCGTAACCAGGATTTCTTGTTTTTTTTTTTTTTTTTTGTGTCAGCTACCCGTTGGTACAACTTTGAACCTGGAGGGACAGATCCTACCGCTGGGTAAAGGAGCCGATGATCTGGTCCCAATAACCTACTTACCTCCATAACAGCCGCTGCCGTATTTACGTTTGGCTCCCATATCTTTTTGTGCAGCCGTTTCAAAAACAAAGCTCCGAATTGATTGTATTGCTACGAACTTAATTTGGATAACACCACTAATATATATGTACATATATGTATGTATCCGTGAGGCACATCTGCCTCAGCTCCATACACTAATATATTATGCACTAATATAAACTTTATTTTTCCACAAAAGGTTAATTTAGTCAGCACACTGATACCTACTACGTGCCTATGACCCTGATCTAAATCGTGATTGAACAACACGACGACACTTTTTCCTTCGAATTTTTGCTTTGTTGTTGCTATTTGTGTATTGGAATGAAGATCCACTTGGATTTAAAGTGAGATACTAGCGTGGTATTAGAGAAGCTTCTAACATGGTACTGTCACTGAAATTGGTTGATCTGAAATTTTAAGCTACTTAGATCTATTATCGACCAAAGAAAATGCAATACGTCGTTTTGCTTCAAGGGTCGTATATTAGTGTGCATTACAGCAAATATTGAATGAAAAACTTCTAGATATCATATGGCCTCTTCAGTAGAAAAAAGTCTTAAACGAAATATGTACGTAAGTAGGGAAACATCTGCCAATGCGTTAAAATGCAAAACAGTTCGAAGATTTCTGACAATTTTAAATCGCTTTTCCACAATTGAATACACTTCATTCAACAAACTTTGCTCTTATATGAAACAAGCTCATTCACGATTTTTTTTTTACCAAGGTTTCACATCTTAATATGTACGAACCTACCTACGATGGTTATCCTTGCCCAGTATAGCAAAACAGTTTTCTCACAATCGGCGTGAAATTCACCTCTTGCTACTGGTGTGCTGTCTGTGTACCCTGTGTACCCTGATTTCAATCCCAATCCAAGTGCACTAGTCCTTATCTATTTACTACCCGCCACTTATTCAATATTCCAATGCGCGCGCTACCTTCATGCATAATAATGCCGGCAGCGACTGAATAGCGTTGTCGGTTGTCTTAATTCTTGGATACCGGAATATACTATACATATTTTCCAGACGAGGATGGAGCAGGGAGTTGGTAGTAATGTCCACAGCGAATTCCATGCCCGTTATCGCACTTTTTTTTGTGGTAGCAAGCAAAGGAAGTGGAGATGCGCTCCTTGAAACAGTACAGCCAAGAACAATGTTAAGAGATGAACTTTTTCCTTCTGTCTATATGCAGGCAAACTTCTCCACACTGTTGTTGTTTTTGTATGTAGGCCACGAGTGGCAAGGGAACTCTTACAACAAAACCAAAAAAAAAAAAAGATTCGGTCACGATCAGGTGAGGAAATACGATCGAGCAAATAAGTGGAGCTTGACTCTCTCATGGATTTCAGATTCTGCTGAGCTCAGCCGCTACTGCTGCGGCTATGTGCATTTGTATCAACATCAACATGGTGTTTGTTGGCATCCGATGGTGGTGATGATGTTCGATAGGATATTGAGGGTACAACCTCTGAGCAGAGCGCGCTCACATAGATTGTATCGAAAAGTTATTAAGTGTGACAAAATGTTTACTGCGCTTCAAGGAATTTCCCATCGATCGCTCGATATGCAGCTTCAAGCTGGAGATTTAGTTTTTCCTTTCTGTGTTCTCCCAGAGAAGTGTATGAATTTTAAACGCGAAAGAAAGTCACGAGGGGATGTGATGGTACTTCTCTAGAAAGAAGTGAGGCTAAGCTTTACCACACGACCTACTGGAACTGAATTAAATAGTTCACTCGAAATCGTATCAAATTCGTGGTTATAAGATAGAATTGTTGGGGATAAGCAAGGAACCTAAAAGGTGTATTCTTCTACATAGCCGAACGTAAACTGTGTTATGGTCGATAAGAACGCGGCTGCTACATCGGTCTACAAATCAAAATGAGAGGACTGGACAAGTGTATCTCATAAGACCAACTACATGTGTCTATCTAGGCTTGGAACTTAATTCGAGAATGGACAGCAATACTGCCTTTGAGAAGGAACTAGCCTTTAAAAGACAGTTATTGCCCCAGTCTTTTAATCTTTGTCCAATGTCATTACGTACATCAAGACCTTGTTTATCCTTGACATGCCTAAACGCTGCTTTGCCATTGTATGAAGATAAGAATTTCATCAAGGCTCTCATTGTTCATTCTGAAGTATATATTGAAATGGTTCTAATCCTGTAAATATTGTGGGATCAAGCAAATCTCTTTGTTCTTCTCTTGCAGTTTTTATTCCGTGAATCCACAACGTCCTGATCTCAAAATTATTACAGAATTAAGAATAACAACTCGCTAAGAAGAAAGAGATTCCTTCGATTATCATCCTCAGATGTACCAACCAAAAGTGAAATGTCCTTCTCTACAGACGAATCCATGTTTAAAAACAAAGTTGCACAGCTTTGTGTAGTGGTAACGTCACCGATTGCCATGCTAATGGTTCATGGTTCAAATCCTGACGTCAGCAAACATTTATTTATTTATTTCTCAATGTTTTTTTTAAAAAACAGTCTAATCAATTGCGAGAACTTATGTGGCTGGAAAAATTGTTCGCTTAAGTTGGAGGCATCTAGGCTGAGCAAGATTCAAAATCCAATCCTTCGAGTCCAATAACACCCAGTTACCTTAAGAAAACTGATGGGTCTGGGATGACTTCAAGCGAAGATTCGCTAAACTTACAGCTTGATACTCATTTCCCAGGCAGTTTCCAAGTTGTTAGCAGTATGGTTTTCAGCAAACAATCTGCACAAAAAACTAACTCTTCAAAATTGATTACGCAGAGCAAGCTTCAATGGGCACTGCACAGTTCCAAACCATATTAATCCGCGGGACCAGACGGCATAATACCTGCCGAGTTGCAGAAGTCATCGGATATAATCCTGCCGATGCTTGAGACAAGTTTTAAAAGTTGTCTAGACCTGGTATATATCCCAAAGATATGGAGAGAAGTTACAGTTGTCTTCATACCCAAAGCGAGTAAATGCTCTCACATAAATCCAAAAGATTTCAGACCTATAAGTCTATCATCATTCCCCTTAAAAACATTAGAACGACTGATTGATATCCATTAACGCAACAGTATTGATAAGAAACTACTGTCGGCGGCCCAACATGCATATTGCAAAAGCAAATCAGTGGAGACGGCATTACACCCGCTGGTGCGTAAAATTGAATATTCCCTGTTTAGTAAGGAGTATACAATGGTTGCTTTTCTGGATATAGAAGGCGCTTTTAACAATATCAATGTATCAGCGATAGCAGATGCACTATCAGACCTGAAGTTCGACAGCTCTCTTTGCGAACTCATTAATATACTGCTAAGTGGTCGGATTATCAACTCTAAGCTGCGTGGGACGTCTACCAGAAGGTCTGTCAGTAGAGGCACTCCGCAAGGTGGTGTTCTATTCCCCCTTTTGTGGAACTTGGTGATCAATGAGCTATTGATAATCATGGAAGGCGAGGGATGCACGGCGATCGCTTATGCAGATGATGTTGCTTTGGCTGTCTAAGAAAAGCACTGAAATACTCTAAGGGAACTTCTACAAAATGCTTTAAACAAGCTCACTAAACATGCAGTTTGGTTTGGTTTGGGCGTAAACCCCCACAAAACTGAACTTGTTCTCTTCTCCAGGAAATATAAAATTCCGTTAGTCGACCTTCCTTCTCTCAATGGTATCAGCTTAACTTTCTCTGACGCTGCAAAATATTTGGATCTCATCATGGATAAGAAACTAATCTGGAAACCTAATATTCTAGAAAGAGTAAAGAAAGCTACAGTAGCACTTTTCTCTTGCAAAAAAGCTATTGGAAATAGGTGGGGTTTACAACCCCGAATCACTCACTGGCTCTACATCTCGGTCATTAGACCGATGCTCACATACAGGGTCATTGTCTGGTGGACGGCCTTAGAAAAAGCTATGAATCGCGATTATCTAAGTAAGGTCCAGCGCACAGCTTGTCTGTGCATAGGCGGAGCACTACGTACAACTCCCTCTGCGGCACTGGACATTATGTATCATCTGATACCCCTCGATATATTAAGCAAGCAAATGGCAGCGAATTCAGCCGTTCATCTCGAAGCTACGCAACAGTGGTCAAGAAAAGAATTTGGCCATGCTTCCATTTTGAATAAATTCAAATTCTCTCCCGGAAACACGGGCTACACCATCCCAAGTCTAAACTTTGACAAGAACTTCTTCGTCACCATCCCCTCCAGATCACTCTGGAATGATGATGATGAATATTTGGCGCAACAGCTCTTTAAAGTGCCAGGGCCTAGCTTCTCGCAACCACTCATGTTGTGTGCGTTATATTTTTCACACGAATGGAAGGTGTTATATCTTTTCGAGTATTAAAACTGCCCACTTAATCTTCATTAATTAATTTATTCAAATAAATTCTTAACGCTAGAGATAATTATAACAACGTCTGTCTTCTAAGCCGACTTAAACTGGAGTGCCGTGGAAGTACTTGTCAAAATCACAGTAGGTATTATGTACTTAACAATATGTGTCACCAGATATCGCCTGATTCTGTTGTACGTTACTTTGGTATATAATACATAGCAGAAGGGACCTACAGTTTAATGCCGAATCCGAACGGCGATTTGAGAAGCTTTTTCCTCACAACAATACTCTTGGATGTTTGTCAGACGCTCGCGAGAGGTGGGACCGTGAAAAAACTTTTTGGATTTTTCTTGGATTCGAACTTGGAACCTCATGCGTAGTGATTCGACACCACTAACCACTTACGCCACGGCGCCCATAGGACGGAGTTGGTGGAGGTGTTTTCTCTGCCATGGCTTAATCTTAAGCTCTCCTTCCGTCCAAATCATTGTGGCGTGTTCCGGGCGGAAATTTTGGCGATTAAGGAAGTTTTATCTTGGCTTAAAACAAACGTGATATCTGCTAGAAATATCCGCATCTTTTCGGACAGCCAAGCAGCAATCAAATCCTTTTAATCGACCTCTATAAATTCCTTAGCTCTAGACTGCCGATCGTCTCTTGTGAATATGTCTGAGCAGTTCAATATTCACCTGTTTCGGGTGCCGGGGCATAGGGACATTCCAGGGAATTGAAAGGCCGATGAACTCGCCAGAATAGGAATAACTATACCCATTCTGCCGGAAAAAGGCTCCTTAGGTAGTACGAATCTTAGGTGGACAAGTGGACCCACGTGTCTAGCGACAGAACAAATTTGGCCGAAGCTGGATCTAAAACGTTCTAAGAATTTAGTTTCTCTCAACAGATTGCATATTGGCGCTATAATAGGTGTCATCACTGGACACTGTCTAATAGGCAAGCATGCTACAAGGCTAGGCCTTTTTGCGAACGACTTTTGTAGAAGCTGCATGGACATTGAAGAGGAAAAAACTATTCCTTACCTTCTTTGTTCCTGCCCAGCTCTCTCCCGTAGACGAAAGCTTCACCTAGGAGCCCCCTACTACAACGACATAGGCGACCTGAAAAACATCAACATAAAGAGCCCCCTACGCTTTATAAGAAGCTCAAAATGGTTTAACGAGTAGCTAGGAGAAACTTTCTCCCATGATCCATGTGTTATCACAATGGACCTATTTATTGGTCTAAGTGTGTTGGTGATTCTCAGCTGGCAGGCCCTTCAACCTAACCTAACCTTCTTGAGATGGGTGATTGGCATACCTATGACATCAGGTGGTCGGGAAAAAAATACTGTGGATCAGAAGCAATGACAATAACGAAACAAATCTCCCTAGTTATCTGGACACCGAGCTCGGAGTTTTCCTGAACCTTAATGTCACCTGAGTTTCAAACCACTACACCTCTTTCTCTCTCTTACAATATACAAAAATGCATTGAGTTTGCGCTTATTATAAAAAAGGCTTGGCACACCATCAATCATACATCACCCTAGGAGTAGATCGCGTCGTCGAGGCGAGGTGGTAAACGCCTTTGTGTGAATGCGCATATATGTATGTATGTTCTCATAGAGAAATGTATCGCGTGCTACAGAATCGCCTAACGAGGCGCGCATAACGCGCTTGTTTGTGAGATCCTCAATGCAAGATACCGAACTCTTCAGAAAGAACACTACATGCCAAGGATCACCTTTTCTTGCAAGTAGTAGTATCCCTTCCTAAGCCACTGAATGTCCTTGACACAGTTTGGTCATCGAAAAGTTATAAACTCAGAGATGGAGTGAAAAGGAATGGTATAGGGTGAAGTTATTGATTACATCAGAAAATGATACATACAAACATGCATTTTTGCGCATGGAGCCGAACGTTCTAGCCACCGACGCAAGTAAGTGGAGGGGACCTCAACGAACTTGACGTGCGCAATTGAAGACAGATGGCTTGTAACCGGGCTGGCTGGAGAGGTTTGTTGGTTAAAGCCCAGGTCCACTCCGGACTGTAGCGCAATCTAAGTAAGTAAGTACATACATAGTTGATGCAAGAGCCAATGAAGAGTCTAGGCCTAGCTTCTTGAAACCACTCGTGTTGTGTGCGTTATGTAGTATTTTTCGCACTAATGGAAGAGACGTACTGTTTTGTGCTGTATTCGAAGGACATTTTTATTTTGTTTTTGAGAAGGTTTCAAATGACAACTATACTCTCGGGTGTTTGTCAAACGTTCGCGAGGGTAAACCCGTGAAAAAAAACCAATCACCATTGCACCACGGCACCAAAATTAAATTAAGAGGAGGGTAATTAATTCCACTTTCGTGCTGTACTGAGTGATTGAAAGCCGAACCTCTGTATTTCAGTGTGGGACTATGTATCCAAAAACGTGAAGCAGGTGTTGCACGCGTACTGCGAATACCATATACTGATGGACAGTTGAGATTGACAAATAAGGCTGAGAAACTATTGCCTTTCAATGGAGTATAATATACGATACATATCATATCCTGCTGCTTTAGATACTTCAGCATGGGCTATAGCAGCTCTTGTGGATCTAGGCTTATATACGAGTATAACATGAGAAGCAAATCGCGATAATCTGAGAAGTATTAAATAACAGTCATTCTATATATTCACGCAGAAATACAAGCCAATATGGACAATGAAGAACAACACTTCCGTCCACATGACCTTAACGAGGTGAGGATAGCGATATCCAAACTAAACTCAAATAAAGCTGCTCGCGGATGGCCGAGCCACCGAACTCTTTAAAGCAGCGGGAAATGATTTAGTAGGGGCATACACCAACTCATCTCTTAAATATTGTCGGACGAAACTATGTCTATGGACGACATCAGATTTTTTTTTTATAATTTGCGCAGACTCAAGGGGTTATGAATCCCCTTTAAATGTTTTACACAATGCGGGCAGAAAAACTCCGAGGGTGGTATCCACCTGATGTCATAGTCATATTGATCACCCAACGCAGCGAACAATTTTTCCAGCCACATGTCCAACCTACTGTCAGTGTTATGCCTTCGCAATAGTGTTCACACAAGCTTTGGAAATTGTTCGGACTGACTCTTTATTTCATGAGAAATAAGTGGATAAATGCTTGCGAACATCAGGATTTGAACAATGAACCATTAGCGTGGCAATTAATGACGTTACCACTACACCATCGTCACATCAGAATGTACAAAACAAAATGGGTTATTTCACATAACCAGCAGCGGATACACGACGTCAAATATTACATTTTAACACGTATCGGATGCCCAATAAGATTATAAAATAAATAATATAGCAGTATAACGGTATATACATATAAGTATACATCGAGGATATCTTGATTCTAATTGGTTTCGCAACTGGTCCAACAATGGATCGTCGAAGTCCAAGAAATGTTGCCTTACTAAAATACCCTTCTGTTACAAGCGACCTTCCAAAAGCGATGGACCTATGCACAATTATAGAATGCACCAGGAGAGCTTTATTTTGAATACCGATCATTTTCTATTTATTTCTTACGGGGCTTTCACAGTTTCATTACATAGAGTCTAACATGGTGTATGTTTCATTGTGATCCAAAACTGAGAACTAATCAAAAATACTTTTTGCAAAATTTCGAATTTTCTCAATTTTTTATTTTTTATTCTCCTTTCACTGTCTCTTCGCTATCATTAAGAGCAGATCCGCCTGATTGACGAAAGATGGATGGTAATCTTCGCATTTTCTATTTTTTGGTTTCCCTTTTTTTATGCTTGTTTCACGGGTTGTGTGTGCTCTGGTAGGGATTCGTACTGGGGAAGTTATAATTGAGTTCACGCGTTTTTGTATAGAATGAAAGCGTTTATTACAATGCTTTATGTAACAAACTAATCAAAATAACGTCAAAACCACTTTATCGATTTTCATGTAACGAATTTAAAGTAAATATCATCAAAGATTTAAAACCATTGATAATTTTAGTATATTTTCCTGAAGCTGAGAAATACGTTAATGCGTACGGAAAGCATGATAAAATTTAAACGCGAACATAGCTGCGGGTAAAGCTGGTTTTGAATAGATTTTGAATTTTAGAACAAAAATTCAACTTAATTTCACTGCCAATTGTACAATAGGTACGCGAAATATATTCTGTTAATTCTAACAAAATGCTTGTACACACCAATATGTATCGCTAAGACTGTATATTTGTAAGTCTCAAGTTCTTAATCTGGCCACATTTAATCAGCAAGAGTAACCGCAATTCAACAGCGATTTGGAGATGCATGTAATTAAATCTTTTAATTAAAAAAAAAAAACTTTTAAGAATGTTAATTATTTTGGCGCCTTTTAGTGTATTCTACACAATGCTCGTGATACATACTACACATTGGGACTTTTAATTAACTTTGTTGTATTACAGAGTAATATGTAAAGAAACGTACAGCATGCAGCCTTGGGTACTGCGTGCACAATAAGCACCGGTTTCGCTGGGCAGTGAATTGTCGATCTTTAATTTTGCCTAGTTTGAAATTAGCTTCACACACAATATCAGATCACTGAAAAAAGAAAATTTTTGTTTTGCAAGTGTGTACGTATATGTGTTCCTGATGTAATGAATAAACCATTCACCTACATATTTAATTAGTACCCACGCGGATTTAAGCTGGGAATAATACTTATGCAGGCGCCTGCTGGTAATGATGAAGGTGCATAACTCGTGAGTAATAAAGTACGAGTAGACTGTGTTATGACTAATTAAGACGTTTAAATTTAATACAAGTAGAAAGATAGTACGTGCACTAATAAGCAAACAAAGGTTATGAAAGATTTAGAATGCTAGATTAAGTTGAGCGAACCAAAGCACTTAAATTGGTTTGCGGGATATGAAAACACCTCCATAACTTGTACCTATTGCATA
The DNA here is from genome assembly GCA_945910035.1 of Brachypalpus laphriformis. Taxonomy (NCBI): domain Eukaryota; kingdom Metazoa; phylum Arthropoda; class Insecta; order Diptera; family Syrphidae; genus Brachypalpus; species Brachypalpus laphriformis. Next base: position 138,663,684 of record OX246756.1, read on the forward strand.
GATAGTAAGGCAGAATCGACCTAAGCTCTCTTGGTCTTTGGATTCTATACTCTCTGCCAGCAAAAACAAATGGTTTAAGTTGGTACCGTAAATGTGCATGGCATATAAATGCTAACTTGAAGTATCTATGACTGCACCTAGAGAGATAGCTCTCACGATATGCAGGAGCCTTGCGGGCAAGTCTTGGGGACTTAGCACGAGCATTCAAAGATGAATGAACATCGCCATTGTGAGACCAATGATCACATATGGAGCGATAGCGCCGGCAGAACGAATTAGTCTAATCACAACGATGGAGACACTCACTAAAGTGCAAAGACTTTCTTGCCTCTGCTACTTAGCATCAGTTCGAGAAAATACTTGTATGATGTACTTCTCAAGGAGCTTTCCCTTCTGTAAATAGCGCACTGAATAATCTGTTTTCGTTTCTAAGTTTGTCCATTTGGTAATCATGCGGTGTCCAATTTCAACTTTCTTTCAAAAATTGTAGTGTCGTAAAATAGTAAAGCAAGTTTTTTTTAAGCAAAGTCTGTAATGCAATTCGGTTTGCCCATTCCATGGATCTTTATCGACAGATGAACATTGTTCCTGTAAGGCACTTGTTTGGTTTTTATGAGTTGGCTACATGCAAAGTCCTATCTTTGATTCATACACCTTACGCAGCAATACTTCCGCTGATGTTGGTTTGGTGGCTTTTCCGAATACATTTTTTAGAAACACTTACAGTATCGTATCTCGTTAATTGCTCGACAAGCTCCCAGTAGATATACGAAATATTAAACCATTGTTGGCATTCTTAAACGTGTAAAATTATGACTTCTAGGCTTAAGTATTTATGAAATATAGGTTGTATTATCGCTTCTCATTGACTTGGTTTTTATTGAATTAATTTCTTTAATAATAGTTCTTAATGTAAATTTTTTTATTTATCACCCCGCAATGAAATATAAAATTTAACATGTCTAACAAATGTCACAAACTTTTCTCTAACCATTATTTATAAAAAGTTGTAGTTATTAAAAAGATTGTATTAAGGAGAATATTAATAAATTACATTCAAGTATTGTTTAAAGCGCCGTATTCGAATTAGTTCTGAAGGCACCATCTGTGCCCTGCCCATGCATACGAGGAGCTGGGTCTTCGTTGATTCTTTTAGCTCCGTCATCTTTTCTAAAACTGGTCCCCAATTTAAGCACCGATAAGCTTTTTTTAAGTTAGATGTGAATAGTTTCTGGTGGGCGCCATGGCGTAAGTGGTTAGTGTGTCGGAGCACTGCGCCTGAGGTTCCAATTTGGAATCCCAGAAAACACCAAACAGTTTTTTCACGGCCCCACCTCTCCGAGAGTATTGTCGTCTCGAGAAAGTTTCTCAAAACAAATTGCGCTTCGGATGCGGCACTAAAAAGTAGGTCACTTCTAGGCCCTGGCACTTAAAAGAGCTGCTGCGCCAAATATTTATTTATTTGTAAATAGTTTAATTCTTCTGGCTATTTTACAAAATGTTAGGTTAAAAAAACATTATATCTACACATTTTTTTTTCCGAGGGTAGGTGAAAATCTTCAACGAGACACTATGAGGATCGACAGCGGGTGCTCATAGTAGTGTGGGATTCTTACCCACTAAAAAACCTCCATTCAAAACAGACTTGTTGTATTTTTACTACAACTAAGTATTCGACTTATCAAGTAGTTTTCGTTTCACGAAATAAGGGCGTTTTGTAGGTATGTTCCTATTAGAAGTTCCTGCTAGCTCCGCAGTTTAGACGCGGTTACTTAACGCGCTAGGTCTAAAGGGTTGGTTCAGTTCTTTGTAGACGGCGTAGTAAATTTCTTTCATCCAAAACTTGGAGGACTGTAATATTTACGTGACTTTCTAGTCGACTTTTATGCTTTCTTGCGTAGTTTCTGATTTCGTCTTCGATTGTTTTAATGCCAAGATCGGTATGGATATCGCTATTTCTGATATACCATGGCGCATTTACAATACCTCTTAGCACTTTGTTTTCAAAAGTTTGTAAAATTTTAATATTACTTATTTTGGTACAACCCCAGAGTTGTATACCATATGTCCATACGGGCTTTAGCACTCGCTTATATAAAAGCAGTTTGTTCTCCACATTAAGCTTGTAATATTTTCCAAGTAACCAATACATTTTCCTATATTTATTATCTAGTTCTTTGCGTTTTTGTAGCTTTGTATCAAGTGTCATTCCAAGATACTTAGCCTCGTTTGCAAACGGAATTTGAACCGAGTTTGACAAGATCGGCAAATTATTTTTTTTCTTATAGGTAAAATTTACATGAACAGATTAGCCAGTTTCATGAAGCCTCGGGTAAAAGATTGCAAAGTGATCCTGGGAGAGGCAATCGCTCCGCAACACCGTCTCCTGCTAACAGAAATTTTTATGAAAACACCGAAGAAAAGCAAACAAACAAGGGTTTCTGAGAAAATAAAGTGGTACAATTTGGACAAAGAAAAAGGCGAGGCTTTTGTTTTCGTAATGAAGAATTACCTCTCCCACACCATCAACGGAGCTGAGGATGAAGAGTGCAGAGCACAAAATATGTGGGATTCCCTACAGCGAACTTGCTTAAAGAAGGCCAAATCACTACTAGGAGCTTCAAAAGGCCACCATCAACACGCCAAAGGAACATGGTGGTGGAGTGATGAAGCTAAGAAAGTGATAAATGAGAAGAACGCGGCTTTCAAAGCTTGGTCAAAGTGCACCTCTAATAACAGTGACGAAAGAGCTCGCCTCGAAATGGAATACAGATGCTGCAAGAAAAAAGCGAAGAAGAAGTGCGCCCAGCTTCAAGCAGAGAGTACGGAGGGCCTGTATCGGGAGCTGGAGAAAATATCTTCCCCGGTTGCTGATGCAAACCAGGCTATCCAGGAGCTGCAAAGACACAATATGAACAAGAGCGCCACTATCTTCAAAATAGCCGCCCAAAGAAGGAAGAATGCTCAGGAGATTCGCTCGCCAAAGTTCATTAACAATGCTCATGGCCAGCTTCTTGTGGATGACGACAAAATTCTGCAGAGGTGGCGGCAGTATTGTGAAGAACTTTTAAATGAACAGTTTCCCTGGCTATACTTTCCAAGAGCCACTCCTAACTGTGAAGAAATACCTGACATTACAGTCGAAGAAGTTAGTGAGGCGGTCAAATACTCCAAAAAACGAAAAGCGGTTGGGCCAGACGAGATACCCTCTGACTTCTGGAAAAAGATGGGAGACATCGGGTTCAGATGGCTCAGAATTCTCATCTTCAAATTCGTGAGAGGTGATCCAATGCCGAATCAATGGAGGGAAAGTTACCTCCTCCCTGTGTACAAAGGGAAGGGTGATACGCGAAACTGTGATAACTACCGTTCGATCAAGCTGATGTCACACACCATGAAGATCGTTGAGCGGGTATTAGGTGGCCGACTGCGAAAAAAAATACGGCTATCTGATGATCAGTGCGGGTTTGTCTCGGGTAAATCAACCACAGATGCAATCCAAAGTATAAGGATCATAATGGAAAAACATCGTGATTCCTTAAGGGATTTGCATATTGTATTTGTTGACTTTGAAAAGGCATTCGACAGACAACCACGAGATCTGGTATGGGTGGCGCTATGACATCGAGGGGCTCCAGAAACCTAAGTACAGATGATCATGGACATGTACGAAGGAGCAAAGACAAGAGTAAGATGCCCCGCTGGAGTAACCGAAGAGTTCTCAATCAAAGTCGGGGTGCACGAGGGAAGCATTTTAAGTCCTTTGCTCTTTATTACAGTCCTTGATTATCTGCTTGAAGGTAAAGTGATAGACCACAAGGTACATCAGTTATTCTTTGCTGACGATGGAGCCATCATAAGTGAGGATCCTACATCCCTGCAACGAGCACTTGATGTGTGGGTGGACGTTCTGGAGGGAAATGGGTATCGCATTAGTTAAAAAAAGACAGAGTACTTGTGCTGCCCGTTCTCTGATCCACTCAGTCTTATTCCAGACATTTATTTGATTGGAACAGTGCTTCCCAAGTGCGAAAAGTTCAAATATCTGGGATCTATGATCAATACCAAAGCAACTTGTGATGACGACGTCAATTATCGCGTAAGCGTAGGGTGGATGAAGTGGCGAGAAAATTCCGCTATCTTCTGTGACAGAAAAATGTCCCCTAAGTTGAAAGGAAGGCTCGACACGCCAGTTGTACGTCCAGCGCTCACATACAGTTCACAATGTTGGACGATGTACAAAACGTATGAGAGTAAATTAACGGCAGCTGAGATGAAGATGCTTCGCATGACAGCAGGAGTGACAAAACTTGATTGAATAAGAAGTTCGAAGATCCGTGGAAGCTTTCACATCAAGGAAACCATCGTACAAAAAATAGAGGGCGACCGGCTCAGTTGGTATTACCACGTTCAAAGAAGAGATCATTTGAACCCTGTCAAAAAGGCAATATCAATGCACGTTCCAAAGACATCGAGATGTAGGAAAGGCAGGCCTATAAACGCCTGGATCAGACAAATGCGACGACATCGGCATTTCATTGGCCTCAGTAACCGAGTGATCCAAAATCGGCAGGGCTGCCGATATTTTCTGAAGTCAAATAGGCGAACCCCACAGGCGGATCAGTAGAAATGCGGTGAAGTGGGAAGGTTGTGATCCCTTGTTTTCGGATCATAACTTCGCTGATAAAAGGAAGAAGAAGATTTGGTCTCGTTGAGTGCGATTCGCCTAATCTTTGTCCATTCATTTACTCTATCCAAAGCTTCTTGCAGTTTTCTGTAGTATCTTCGGCCGTTTTACCTACTGCCAAGATAGCAGTGTCGTCGGCAAATGTAGCTAGCTCAGTGCCTTCTACTTGCGGTATATCACGAGTGTATAATAGATATAAAACTGGACCAAGAGCGCTTCCTTGCGGCACCCCAGCCATTATTTCCTTAATATCTGAATATTCGCTTCCACATTTGATGCGGAATACTCTATTCGTAAGGTAATTCTTCAAAATATTATATAAGTGCTCTGGCAGAACTTGTCGTAATTTAAACTTCAAGCCCTCGTACCAGACTTTGTCAAAGGTCAAGGAATACGCTTGAACAAATCTTTTTTTCTTCAAGTGACTTTTCGATTTCATGTGTTATTCGATGTACGGGTTCGACTGTAGAATGCTTACTTCTGAATCTGAATTGATGATCCGGAATGAGATGGCCTTCTTCTATTACCGGCTGTATTCGCTTAATCAATATTCTCTCGAACACTTTGGATTTAATTGGAAGTAGCCAAATCGGTCTTTAAGACGTTTTTTTATTCGGCGGTTTTCCGGGCTTAAGGACCATTATGACTTCGGCGACTTTCCATTGACTGGGAACATATTCTAGTCTAAGCGCGGCGTTTGTAATGAACAGAAGTTTAATTAGAGCTTTTCTTGGTAGTGCTTTAAGAACTTCTCCCGTGATTAGGTCGTATCCAGGAGCCTTCTTAGGTTTAAGTTTCTTTATTTCTTCCTTAAGTTCGGTAAGTGTTGCATTTCTTATTACACAATTGTCTATATACGACGTGTTTATATTTTGAATAAGACGTTGTCCTTTTAACGGTTTAAAAGTTTCTTCCAGGTGGGTGGCAAAAGCTTGCGATTACTCTTTATCATGCCTGGCCCATTCATCTTGATTTTTCCTAATTGGTGCGGCTTGAATTTGAGGTTTTTTAATACCTTTTATAGCCTTCTAAAGCGAGTAATTAGAATCTTTTTCTACCGTTAAATCTAAGTAAGTTTGTATTTCATTATTCTTAAGGTCTTTAATAGATCTTTTTAGTGAGTTGCATAAACGGTTAAGATGTGCTTTATGTTGCGGAGCCCGAGCTTGTTGCCATTTTTTGCGCGCTTTTCTCTTCTCCTTAATCATCTTTTTTATTTCCTGTGGATAAGTCTGAATTTAACTGGCCGGCGTTTTCTTTGGTTTGGGAGTATTCTTCCACGCGGCATCCTGTAAGATTTCGACGAAGCGATCTACTTCAACTTCAAGTTCATATGGCGTTTTAAGTGATACCCTCAACTTAATATTTGCTTCAATATCTTTTTTGAAGCCATCCCAATTAGTTTTCGCGCCGGTTAATCTGGGCGGTCCTACTTTCTTAATCAGAGCTTCACTTATCGTCATAATGATTGGAGAATGATCAGAGGAGAGATCAAAGCTTTTTTCAACTTTTATGCAGTTGCCAGATATTCCTTTAACAACAAAGAAATCAATCAGATCTGGTATCTTATTTGTATCAGTCGGCCAATATGTTGGCTTACCCATCGAGTGAAAATCGCAATTGTATTGCATACCCGCATTATAAAGCGGTCTACCTTTCTGAGAGTACCTTGAGCCCCAGAAGGGGTGTTTGCGTTGAAGTCGCCACCAATAATAAAATTTGGTTTAAGGAAGTTGAAGATGTTTGCGAAATGACTTTCTACAAGTTTACAACGCAGTGGACAATATATAGACGAAATGTTGAAAGCAAAATGTCTATTTCTAACGCGTACCGTGCTTACTTGCATTGCTTCTAATTCAATCTTTATTTCTACTGAGTGTTCGATGGATTTTTTTATAAACAAAGATGATCCGCCTCTGGCTCTTTCCGATGGGTGGAAGGCGTGATACACGCTAAATCCCCTTATATTAATATTCGATTGTTTTGTCAGATGAGTTTCACAGACTAAGCATATATCAATATCTTTTTCTCGTATAAATATTTCTAACTCGTCGAGTCTACGTATCAGCCCGTTGGCGTTCCAAGTAAGAATTTTAAGTGTTTCTTTCATACTCTGGTTGAAGTGCGCGTGTTATGAATGTTGTTTTCTAGTGCAACTAGTCTCTCGAAAATAAGTTTGTTTGTTTTGCATTGCTCTTCAAGTTTCGCAAGAATTAGGGAGAAAACATGTGTTACAGGGTCTTGTGAGCTACCTCTATCACCGTTTTCCAATATCTACACATGTCTCAATAAAAATTAAAGTTCAGATTCAAGTTTAGTTATTAAAGTAATGAATAAATCACCATAAATAAATCCAGTTTAGCAGCATTTGCGACTGCATATTCCCCGCACATATAAATCCATAAAATACCAGCCGCAATCATGAAAGGATACAAATGACTTACTTCTGAACAATTTGTATGCAGCCATCTTGCTCCCATGGAATTTTGCAGCAATTATCACCTTAGCGCCATGTCCGTCACATCATCTTTTATTCAATTTGAGCGTTTCTTGTGCGGCGGAACGTCCGCAGAATAAAATGCCGCTTTACCCAGCGATTGCTTCATAAAAACTCCATCTGATCAATTTGTTCTAACTTGTCACAAACTTGTCATAATGCTATGCGCAACAAGGTATCCCGGCTAGCCGAACACAGACATTGATTGCATCGAAGAGCACCTTTACACCAATGCCACTGCCACTAGACGAAGTTGAGACCTAATAACTAGATCCATGCATTGACTGTGGCCATTTGATTAACAGTCAGCAAAAGATGTCACCATCAGTTGCAGTTGTTGTTACTGAGGTAGTCAGTGTCCTCGATGTTGCTGTGTGTTCATCGTCGTCTAGAACATGTCTAAATCACGGCGCGCCACCATCGCACTTATCAATAAAACAGTTTGTTATGCAACTTTGACAGAACGCCGAACATCAATTTCGAATTCCAATCAATGAAAGTTGAAATATTAATAATAATTGATAGATCAGCAGCATTGTTCATCTCGGGACGGCACAGTGCGCCACACAGTTCGCGGTCGGGTTACCGTCCAGTGGAGGGTGGAAAGTCAGGCAGGTAGACACATCTTCTTTTCAAAACTGATGACGATGCGTCAATAATTTTCCATTTGTTGTGTGACGGACTGAAACTATTGGCAACTATTAGGTGGGGTTGGTCTCGACGCTACATTGTTAGTCTGAACAAATTTGTATTCGAGCATTTCTCCTCAATTTCCTTTTACCATTTTTGGTATGCGAGGGGAATTGCAACAAATGCACAACATCACGTCAAATGGTTTTACTTTGATGCTAGGTCGTGTGAATGGAGTGGAGTATCTTCAGGTCCCGAGTAGATCATGTATCGGTGTGTGGTGTGTGTTTGGAAAATGTTGAGAATATTGTCATAAATCATGGAGCATAAAATATGACATGTCTCTGGATACGCACGAGACTCCGACTCTCAGTTTTTGTCCAAGTCATATACAGAAACTTTGGCATTCCTCCTAGGAAACGGACGGATGCTTACTCTCGGACGCTGACTACTACGACTGCCAGGATAGGCAGAATGCTAAACGACTTTTGCAATTATCCAGTTGAAGCGATGGGTTGCGGCGGCGGTTGAAGTATACATCATCATAATTATTTTACAAGACCGGACATCTTGAGCTATCAATAATGTAGTTTGCGGTATGGTCCGATCGTATTGTGATGTTTGGTGAGTTTCTCTTTCTCTGTATGTAGCAGATTCGTGTTTTGTGTAATGTTTACTTGGTAATTGAGACTGTATCGTGCCGATCGTAGATGTCTTCATTCCTCCCGGGCGCGCCGCCACTGCCATATGATGAAGATGGTCATCATATGTGTCGGGCGTGTGCGCTCTAGAGGGAGAATGATGAAGTACATCTTACCAGCCCATTTAATTAGAATTTATATTTCTAAGGACATTAAGGGAGAGAGATCTGAAGCTCAATACGAAGCGAGTACAAAGAAATAGTATTTCTTTTGAGTCTGATATGGACTTCCCTACTCAAGCTGGAGCTGCTGAGTAGACGAGGGTGAACGTGTAAGGACTCATGAGAGTACATTTTGTGGTCATGACAACGTATTGTTTATTTATACCAGAAATGTTTAGAGAGATATCGTTTTTTTAATAAATGTAAATAGATATGGTACTTATTTACCTTTCTTATAAAATTCATATAAGATGAGTGCAAGCTTAATATCTAGATAGATATGTAGATAATTGAACGAAAACGCTACTTGAAAACCTTCATTCAAAAAATATCACAGTGGTTGAGTGTTGCATGCTGAACATACAAAAGATATTAACTAAGTTTAAATAAATACAAAGAGGTATAGAAATAATAAGGAATAATGAATATATAGATTAACAAATAAATAAATAAATGAATGTGGTCGCAATAATTTTACGCAATGGAGGGAAGTTATTCATACCCGTACATACGAGTACACTCTGTGAGTGGCAGTTATCATTAAGAAAATTTGGACTATTAAAAAATTAGGTTATACAAAGAGCAACCTGTTTGAGTATAACAGGCGCTCTAAGGTCAAAAACCAATATGTCAGAAAGCCTACAGTAGTTAGTCAACGACATCATACGGACACAGCTCTAACCTCGATGCAATTGTAGAAACTGTTGAAACGAACTGATCCCAAATATGAATATTAAACGTGATTACTCAACTAGTATGCCCAAGAAAGAGGAATGAGTGTCAACCATCTTCTAAAGATCAGAGTAAATGAATCTCATTGTACCTGTACATGGACGGTTTAGAAATGGAACAGTGCTAAAAGTCTGCAAAAAGAACATTCTCTCAACATTTTTTATACAAACATTTCATTTATCGAAGAAGCTACCCGTGGGCTTAGGGCATCCTACATATATGTTACATATCTCCTATTATGCAGACAATCAAGCGGTTATTAAGGAACTCACTCACCAACAACAAAACGCAGAGAAAAAACATATTTGAATACATTCGTATTTGGAGGTAGGTAACATAAATATATTTGCATGAAATAAAATTTATTTCAATATAATGACCTTAATCAGAGACTAAGTGGGCGCCGTGGCATAAGTGGTTAGTGTGTCGGATCACTGCGCGTGAGGTTCCAAATTCGAATCCCAGAAATCACGGTCCCACCTCCCGCGAGCGTCTGACAAACATCCGAGAGTATTGCTGTCACGAGAAAGCTTCTTAAAACAAATTGTTCTTCGGATACAACACTAAACTGTGGGTCCATTCCTGTGAATAATATAACGCACACAATGGGAGTGGTTGCGAGAAGCTAGCCCAGGTACTTAAATAGCTGTTGCGCCAAATAAGAAGATAATGAAGATTCATCAATTTGGCGGGAGAGAGCACATTCAACGAGAATATGCCAAACGGAGTGAACCGTTCGACAATTCGAACACTCCTCCTGAGGTTCACCATTTTAATAACGCTGAGAATTAAAGACGGCTTTTCCAACTCAGATTCGCAGGAGCTTTATGTAGTCTTCTCTGTTAAGTGCCTGATTGTAAAGAGAGTACGCAGGATGATGCGCAGAAACGTTTGAAAGACTTCCCAAGATTCAGTGAGCTCTTTTCTTTGCTGTTGAATAAATATTTTTTTTGCAATCTAAGTAAAAATTGTGGGACTCAATAATTAGTAGATAGTTCGTAGCAGTTTTTGCGGCTAAGTCAACGGCATCATTTCCCCTGACTCCACAGTGTTCTGGTATCCATGGTAGTATGATGTTTTTATTAGAGTACAAACAACTTCTGATGAGCTCCAAAGAAGGGCATTTATTCGTCTCATTTTTAAGACCCATGAGAATACCCAGATTATCCATAAGAATTAAAGATCGGCCAGTGTGCTTCTGAGCAACAGAGATACCTTTATAGATTGCTGCTAGTTCAGCAATGAAGTTGTCAGCAGATTGTGGTAAAAGTCCTTGGTGAATAATGGATGTCTGTGAATTTTGTTGTAGTTAAATGACTGCGTTGAGCACCAGTTGTTTTCCTTATGTGAACCATCTGTGCAGAATGATAATTTCTTCATGAAGCATTCGAAATGTTTTATCCGGGTTGTTTTCCTTCTTAAAGTTTGCTAGCTTAGTATTTATCGATAATAAGTTTCTTTTCCAAGATATTTGTTATCACAGTGATATCCGATGAAAAAGTGCTTTGAAGAGATAATAGTGATACCATCTTACTAAGGAAGGTACCTGCAAAACGTCATTATTTCGCGAAACGAAAACTACTTGATAAGCCGAATACTTAGTTGTAGTAAAAATAAAAACAAGTCTGTTTTGAAGGGAGGTTTTTTAGTGGGTAAGAATCCCACACTACTATGAGCACGCGCTGTGGATCCTCATAGTGTCTTGTTGAAGATTTTCACCTACCCTCGGAAAAAAAAAAAAAATCTTACTAAGCGCTGAAACGGAATTCGTTCTTCTTCTTTAAAATTTCGTCTTTCAGTTTTTTTCCAAAGTGTCCTTTACCTAGATAGGATAACCAGACGTAACAACATAAATGTTGTCAGCGTATACTCCAACAAAATCGAGTTTATGTATTGGTTGGGTGAGTTCGACTATAAGGAGTGAATGTACGCATTGCACAAAGCAACTGAAAGAGGAGCCCCTTGAGGTGTCTCATTATCCAAACTTACTGTTGATGAGTTACATATATCCGTCAACATTAACACGGAAAGTTCTATTACTCATAAAAGACTTAATCAGTTTAAGTATTGCTTTAGGAACATCTCATTTATGTAGCTGCTTTATAACCGGTACCATCATAACTCTATCAAATGCCTTTTCCAAGTCGGATGACATGACTGCGCTGCGTTTGGTTTTAGATGGGTTGTCGGCGAGGTTATGCTCTAAAAGGTGTATGAGCGTTGAAACTCGTCTATTAGGTCTAAAACCACGTTGTTCTGGACTTACTTTTTTTCATTAGCCAACTAATTCATCTTGCTATAATTATTTCAAAAATGTTGGTGACAGCAGGGAGAAGGGAAATTTGGGCGGTATTCATTAAAATCATAATGGTTTCTTGAGGTTTTCCGAATCGGCTTGAGTTGTCCTCTTTTACAATCGTGTGGAAAAGTTCCAGTCGGTAGAATACTATAAAAAAGAGAACAAATCTATCTATCTTTGAGGCTGTCATCGCAGAATTTGACCATCTTATACGAGATTTTCTCCTCGCCTGGGCTGGTTCCTTTTGCGATCTTGAGAGTCATTTCCAGTTCAACTCGTGTAATTCTTTCTGCTAGCATGGCTTGTAGTTTGTGACTGTTGCAAGGTCTTGTAAGCTAAAGTTTGTTTTATCTTGAATCACACTCTCTTGATAGGTATTGTCCGCACTGTATTTTCCCACTTATCTTCGAACGTATTTGCGATAGTTTCTGTTCTATAGATCTATTTGTAATTTTTCGTCGAAGAGCATGTAAGATAAACTTCGGTCTGATTTAGGAAAGCGAAGAGATCTAGTCCTTCCCACCAAGGTTTTCATATCCTGTGAAGGATTCATTCTACTTTTCTCGTGAAGCTCTTTTGGCACAAATTGATTCTCTTCTAAGTTCTGCACAAATTTTTTATATGCTACGTAGTTTTCGGTGGTAGGATACTTGCAAACCTTTTTCCAAGTCTTTATTTTTTCTGCTTTTCCAAATTTCCTATTGCTCGCGTAGACCAGATATGGTTGGTCTTAAGACATACATGTACATGCTTCGTAGTTGGGATGGCTTTTGCTGCGGCATGGCAGTTCTAATGACTTTTTTTATATTTTTGATACTTGGTGTTATCAGTTTTAGGTATATTCGATGTAAAATTTTGAGTTGCACTCTTAAATAAATTCCAGTTAGGGAGTTCTTCTTTGATTTGCGAATCGACCTTTGCTTTGGAGTGTGTACAATTATTGGTGTATGATCTCTACTTTCTGTATGAGCCAATACCTCCCAATGCAGAAGGTCTGCTTTATTTTGAGTTGCAAAGTGACAGCAATTTCAGATAAGGTGTTTCTAGTACTGAAAAAAGTTGGGGATCCATCATTCAACATTACAATTCCACGAGCATTGGCGAAAATTTCAAACAAGGTTCCTACTGCGTTTGTAGTGTTTGTACCACATTAAGTGTTATGGGCGTTCATATCACCCATTATTATGTGGCGACAATCGTTTTACGTAATTTACGTAATTTTTGCATCATGCAAATATATGTATTTGTTATTTTGATAGGCTTTCTGGCAGGAATTTCAATAGTTTGGTGTAGTAAATTTGTAGAAGAAGTGATATGGGAGTTTATTCGAATATGATTTTTAACAAGAATGCCTATATCTGCTTTTGAATAAATATACCATAAGTTTTATTAAAATGAAAATTTTTAATTTTTTATATTAAAGAATTTTTGGCTTTTCGTAATGATATGAGTTTCATGCAAAGCACTGATGTCTAGTTTGCGTATAGCTATTAAAAATTCGAGGGCATGTTTATTGTTGACAAAGCCTTGGATGTTCCATTGGAGGATTAGGAAATCCGTAGCCAAAAGAGTCATTACTGTAGTTGGTGATCTTTCTCCAAAACACAGATACAACGAAGCGTGATAGATATATATACATACTACATATGAGAAAGTATTTTTAGACATTTTGTTTATTTTCATAATATTTCCAATTTTGCTTTAAAGGAAGCAACATATTTAGATTACATGTCTTTAGTTTGTTCCTTTTGCTACTGTGGAAGAGGCCTGCTTTTAAAAATATCACTTCGCTTACAGAGGTCGCAGGTATGCTCAAATAGAGTTAGCAAACTTTTTCATTTGCCCTAAATTAGAATTCATCCAATATTCTATAGCGCATTTGTCACTGTCAATCGGTCTTTTTTCTATATATTGGCGAATATTAACAATTGCAGCCGATAAAGCAGTTCGGTGTGTTTGTGGTACCATTGGAGTGAGAAACAAAAAAACTGAAAAATTCAACGACGAAATCCAGCACGGGGATATGACAGCTAAACGATGGGATTCCCCTAATACTACCGTTGCATTCATGATGTATCCCCTTCCTTTGACAACTATAGCATGGGATTTCCGTAGTATACTTCTCACAAAACATTTGCATATTTAGGTGACCGCCATAGCAAAAAAAAGGGGTTTCGCTAGGCTAGTAGCAGGTTTAATTTATAAAAAAATAAAATAAACTATAGGGTAAAGTCGGGTGATATGGCGCAGCGGGGGAAATGACGCACTTCAAATTTCTTTCTTACCGACTTGTCTTTTGATACATAGGGGAGGGCGAGGCACATTTGAACACGGGGCACATTTTATTACTCTTTTTTAAAAGTAATCTTATATTTTAACCTGGCAATACCATATCCGTAAACGTCATTGACTTTCCTTGAATCTCTCGGTTGTCTCTCAGGTTTACAGGTGAAAGATGCTTTTGATAGTGGTAGTGCATTATTTTCGTTTTTTAGTTGTAAGTGTGTACAAACATTTTAGTGCGCGATTTTAAAACGGAAGAAAATTTTTGTAAAGAGGAAATAAATTTGGAATTAAATCACGGTAAGTTTTTGAATGAATATATGAAAGTTTAATATTTATGCAAAATTTTATGTCGCTGGAACAGTGGGGGCAGATTTGAACAAGTGTGTTGGGGCACGTTTGAACATGTTCAAAACTGTCCCGATGATGTTTCATTCAATAAATCGGTTGCTCTTTATTTTCTTTTGTTTTTAAGTGAATAATGGTGCGCACTTACAAGAGAAAAAAATCTGCTGTAGCCAATGAGGATGACGTTAAAAGTGCCATAACAGCAGTTTTGAAAAAAAAAAACAATGACGTTAAGAGGGGCTGCCGCTGCCTTCGGAATATTGCCAACGAGATTGTATTACCGAATTAAAAACTACAAATTAAAATTGTTGAGCAAATATTTAACAAAGCAAGTTTTTACCACTAATGAGGAAAAAATGCTTGAAGAATATTTGATCCGAAGCTCCAAGATGAATTACGGATTGACCAAAATTAAGCTCTAGTATTAGCATTTGAGTATGCCGCATTGCTATAGAAACACAAAGCTAAAAACCTAATGGAATCCAGCTCGGGTTCAGATGAAAGTTTCTCGGTTAATGACGACACCGATCTCGATTTTGATTTTGCTGACGATTCTTCCTTTGAAGATGGGCAAGTAACGGAACCAGTAGAAAACGAGGATTCATATGACTTGAGTTATGACAACTTAAATCAAGGCGACTTCATTTTGGCAGAATGTTCTAATAAAAATTACAATAAAAAGCTGGCTTTTGTGGGCAAAATTAAAGAAAAAAAGTTCAAAACTGCGCCATACAAGGGGCACTTTTGAACATAAGAACCTATGTTGGTTGAAAATAAAAATTTAATATAAATATTTCGTTAAATTAACTAAATATTATTTTGAAATCGAAGTTCAATACCCCTGTTCAATGTGCGTAAAATTGACAGGCCAATAAGTCGACTATATAAGGTTTTATCGGTTTTGAAAGCAAAAAGTGTTCAAATGTGCCTCACTCTGCCCTATAAGGCAATCATTATCTTCAGTTATCTCCAGGAATGCAAAGGTGAATAGCTCGTAGTCATGAGATGATTTGTTTGTGTGCTATAAAAAAAATGGAAAAAAAGTGCGTTTTTCCGTCGAACAATTTTTTTCATCCTCCTTTGAGCTCGATTTTAACTGTAACTTTTGTGCGACTGGCAGTCGTTCTTACACATAAATGCATGGTTAAAAACGTGTTAAGACTTGTATGTGAACACGTTAAGTTTTGTTTATTCGAGTTCATTGTCATTTTGCTCGAAAGTGGGAAATGGCGCATTTTTGTGAGGGTGATATGGCTGGTGTGTCATTTCCCCCTCTGCGTAGTTTTGCATGTGTTTTAGGTTTTTTCATTAGTTCTCACATCTCTCATTGCATAAATCTGTGGCCACAAGGTAAAACCGCCTACATAAGTCGATTTTGACAGATTCTCAGAAAACGATTTTAAAGTTTTCGTTTCGTTCTTTTGCCAAATATATACATTATACATATGTACATACATGTATACAAGAGTAAGGCCAACTCCAATCGTTGTTTATGGAGGAAATTTGACCGAATTAATCCACTCGAAAGCATAAGATCGAACTCGACATCCATTAATGCCGCTGCAAGTCTGTATAAGATACCAGCAACAACATTAAGAAGGCACTTGAAGCCTGAATGCAACAAAAAAAGGGGTTTCGGATTTCCGTCTTGTTTGGGCCCTGAAGTCGAGTTGAAAATGATAGCTATAACAACAAATTACAGTCACATGGGTTCGGTCTAAATAGAGACGAAGTATGTCGAATGGCGTATGGCATTGCTGAAAGGAACAAAATTGAGCGGCGATTCTGTAGAGACAAAAAAGAACTGGTAAAGGGTGACTGGTTACAGTGTATTCTTTGCCAAAAGTGGTCCCATGACACGTCGTACGTGAAACATCGAAGTTTTCGATAGTTCGATACTATCGATAGTACTATCGATGTTTAACGAACACTACTAGACATGCAACGCATATGTACGTGGTAAAAATTTTATGACGATCGGATGAGCGGCTGAAGTTCCCCCTCGAGGTATACATACAGACAGGAATTCACTTTTATACATATATAAACTAATTTTTGTAAAAAAAAAAATTATATCTATAACTATAGTAATATGGCAAGTAGGTATTGGTTTGGTAAGCAATTTTGAACTTGAGATATGGGTCTCTCAGTTCGGTCCATCTATCTGTCGCCCCGTTCATGTTTTCTTAGGTATGTACTGTCGACTGTAGCTTATTTATTTCAAACTTCATGTCTGAGGTATTTAGGGTCAAAATTCGAGTCAACA
The DNA here is from genome assembly GCA_945910035.1 of Brachypalpus laphriformis. NCBI lineage: Eukaryota > Metazoa > Arthropoda > Insecta > Diptera > Syrphidae > Brachypalpus > Brachypalpus laphriformis. Next base: position 138,680,288 of record OX246756.1, read on the forward strand.
TCGGAATTTTAGTTCTAATCTAAAGTTACTGTACTTTACTTGAAAAAATCTATTTTCTCAAAAACGCTTTAATGATTTTATTTCAATATCATATCTGAAATACGTTAAGCATATGCTGCAGATAGTGTGCGAAGTTTTTGCAAAAAATGAGATGCTTTAATTAATATGTAACCTGTTTTCTAAAATTGGGTATTTCTCAGTAGATTAAGTACCACATATGACAAATTTTTATTTCATTTTTTCTTTATTACTGAATTTTTAAGAACTGCCAAATTTTTACGATCTCGCTTAAATTTTGAGTCTGAATATACGTATATTACACACGAATAGCAAATACTTGCAAGTACGTGCGACCTAGTCGTGCACTTTGTTTTATCAAAGATCTCTGGTCAGAGATTATTTTACTTATTTTTTATCCATTGTCAATATAACCTTAATGATTTGAGTAGTTGACAAAAATATTTTGCATCATCGAGTTACAGGTATGGAACTTCTGCGAAATATATCTTCTAAGAGATGCAGTTGCAATTTGCGCGTTTTCTACACCGCACCATATCAACTTACTCTACGCAATTTAAAACAAGTTTAGTTACCCTTTGATTATTTCACCGATGAGTTCCGTATTAGCAGCTTGTGCTTCTTAGACTTTGTTTAACCAATGCTCTAACCAAAAATAATCCCTATCTTAATTTAAATTAACTTAAATTGCTGTTGCCCTTGTTTGATTTTCTATGGGTAAAACATACTAGTTCTTCGTGATCAGGTTGTCGCAATATGTCACAGGGTTACATGTTTCTTCCATGTCCATGCAATCACAGATAATCATAGATAAGGCAACTACTCTCAGGGTATCTGTGATTAGTAAAAGTCGATTACAACTACTAAATCCAGACTTTAAGAGCACACCAAAACCGACCAGAAGACTTAAAAGGAAATTACGCCTTTTATTACCACATTGGACTTGATTTCCAAAACAATGCGCCCCCATCGTGATCTTAAAGCAGAGCAACAATTTCGGCAAAGAAAAGCAGATCAAATGAGACTAGCCTCGTTTGCCCATGGCAATTGTACGAGTATGTATTTGCATCTAGTGTCAGACTTGGAAGAATCCTAAATGAAAACGTCGATATGGGTACATTTGGTCTTCTTTTTTTTTGTGTGGAAATTAAAAGATTCCACTTTATGCTGCAACTTTAACCGAGTAATTGGTCGGTGGGATATATTTTCTTTTTTTCAATGAATTAAGTGCACGATGTGTTTGTTTAAGATCGGAGTCGCAATTGAATGTTAATTTCGTAGCTGTGGTAAATAGTTACAATTACTATGCAGATGTGATCAAATCGTATTCATTCAGCGAAGACGTCTTTACCCAGTAGTCAGTAGGATCTTTCTCAGAAGAAGCTGCTTTTTATGTCAAAATAAATAGATTGATTTTTCAATTCAATTCAAAGGTAGTTTTTGTCAATGATCGACAATTTGAGCTTTTAATAGTAGGTATCGGTAGTTTTGGAAGAAAACATTTTTTTTTTTTCTAAGGGGTGGTGGAAAACGCTACTGCTCACGAAAAACAGTCCCGTTCTGTTTTAAGCCGGCGAGAGTGTGGCTGGGTATGACATACCCACCCTGTTATTTACATAACTGTATTTTTTTTAAATGATCACACAAACGTATATACCCTTTATAATAAAATACCATTTCCCCTGTGGGGACCGGCTTTTTCATGTTGAACTTCTTCTTTGTGTTTATTCTTTCTTGCCGGTGATGTTTTCATCAGGCTTATATATCTTGCAAGAGTATGATTTGATCTTCCTCTCCCTTTTTTGCCTTTAATACTGCCTCGACAAAGGAGCATATTTTAGCCCATTCGTCTTTACTGGATAGCATTTTTCCCATTACGTTTTCGTGGCTTCGCCTATCTCGAGCTGCAGGCTGCTTCTCTCTGCCGTCCATCGTGTGCAGCTAAAGATCGTGTGCTCTACGGTGTCATGTGGAGAGTCATCGTACTGGCAAGCTGGGCTTCCCACTTTCCCCATCCTATGCAGGTACGCGTTGAAATATCCGTGCCCTGTAAGAAACTGAGTTAGGTAGAAGTTTACTTCACCATAGCTCCGCTTTGACCATTCAGCAACGTTGTTGATTAATCTTGCTGTCCATCTACCTCTGGTTTCGGAGTTCCAACGTTCTTGCCAGCGTTCTTTGACGAGCTCTTTAGCTTCAGCTTTCGCTGCATCTTTTCCAAGCTCAGCTTTCTTTTGGTGGATATGCATTCTTTCCGCTGCTAAGAGATCGATGGGAGTCACTCCTTACGATTACGAGGACTGCAGGCTCTGACACCGTGCGATATGAGCTTGCTACCCGTAGTGCTGCTCTTCTCTGTATTGCTGCGATTCGCTTTCGATACTTTTTTTGTCTGATCGCATTGGCCCAGATTTCACTGCCATATAAGAGTATGGCATGTGTGATCGACTTTAGAAGTTTTCGCTTACTTGCCGTGGGCCCTCCAACGTTCGCCATTAATCTGCTCAACGGTGTGGTAACCTTTTCGGCTTTCTCTGCCGCGGCTTTAATGTGCTGCCAGAAGGTGAGTTTTGTGTCCAGTCTCAGTCCCAGGTACCTTACTGCGTCCTTTGTTGTTATTATTTCTGAGTTCACATGGAACTCAGAAATAGCAGGTATTCGTCTTCGTGTTAGCATGACTATCTCTGTTTTCTCTGCTGCAAGGCTTAGACCGTGATCTTCCATCCTGGAATTGACCCGTGTCATGACTTGGCTTATCCTCCTCTGTGCATCCTCTGTACTTCGCGCAGTAATCACTACGGCAATGTCGTCCGTGTAGTCGACCAGGAAGCTATCGTCGGGTACCTCCATGCGTAGGATCCCATCGTAAGAGATGTTCCACAAGTCAGGGCCCAGGATGGAACCCTGTGCTGCTCCAGCGGTGATTTGCCTTCTACGTTGCCCTTCCGTGGTGTCATAGGTGAGCCATCTGTCCTTGAGGTAGTCTTTTACCATCCCTAGTAAATACTCCGGTACTCTGAAAATGGCTTCTAGAGCGTTTAGTACGTCTGTCCATTTGGCAGAATTGAAGGCGTTTTTCAAGTCTAGCGTTGCTAACACAACTATCTTTCTGGAGTGATGGTTTCCCTGATGAGCTCTCTGCGCAGTCATAACCACTTCTTCCACAGCTCCTATTGTAGAGTGGTTTTTCCTAGAGCCATGTTGCCTTTCAGATAGATCTCCTGCTCTCTGAACTGCAGCAGTGAGTCGCGGCTTCAGCATGTTCTCCAACAGCTTTCCGGCGGTGTCCAACAGGCACAGGGGCCCTGTACGTTGATTGGGTGTCCGGATCTCCATCTCCTTTGCTGATTAATACCAGACGCTGCATTTTCCAGTTTTTGGGAAACACGCCTTCCATTAAGCAGCTGTTGTACATATTGAGCAACAGCTGGGGACACCTTCGGACGATTACCTTCAAAGCTTCTGCTGGTATCGGGGCCGGGGGCTTTTTTGTGCTGCACAGTTTTAGCGGAAGAAAAAGTGACGCCATCGAAAGTAATAATAATACAAGTATCACTTTTGAGTCATTGGAATTATATATGTATGTCCAGACATTTTTTAAACTTAAGGCTTCCTTAAAGGGAGAACGTTCCATTTAGTGCTTCGTTCGCCTTGTTCTCTCTATTGTACCGAAGTTCATAGTACAAGAAGCGTGCTTCATCTATAAGTGAAAAGGTAAGAGCAATTTAATTGTATAATATTTATGTGTACTTAGCACATAACAATCATAATTTAGAAAAAGCGATCTGGTAATAAATCTCCGTGTTAAAATAAAAAACGAATTTAATTTCGATTTCTTCCTCTTTTTTTGTTAACGGCCATAAAGCATATATATAGATTCATTCATATAGATTCTAAAGTAAGTTAGTTATGTCCTTTAACCCCTCGGGGGGCATAGGGCGTCAACCACGCCTGCGCGCCATCGTGTTCGGAGTTCTGCAACGCGTTTGAGCTGCCTCCAACTCATTCCTAAAGAGCTCGATTCCTCCTCAACTGTTCTGCGCCACGTTTGCCTAGGGCGTCCCGCTATTCTGCCTGCCTGGGTGAGCGGATTCCACTGCATAGCGTATTTCGCAATGGAGTTGTCTTCGCGCCGTAGGGTGTGTCCAATCCATTGCCACTTTCTTCTTCGTATAGTAATGCTTATAGGTTCTTGGCCCGTTCTCAGATAAAGTTGTTCGTTGGAGATGCGGTTCGGCCAAAAAATCCTCAAGATGATTCTTAAGCATTTGTTTACGAAGACTTGCAGCTTGCGTGTGTTAATGGTGTCCACCTTCCAGGTACTGCACCCATAAAGCAGCACTGATTCTACGTTGGAGCGGAACAGTCGTAGCTTGGTTCTTAAGCTAATAACATTGCTTCTCCAGATTTTGGACAGCATTCCGAACGCAGCTTTAGCCTTCCCGATTCTGCTGCACACATCCAGTTCGGTGCCACCGCGATTAGCCGAGACGACACTTCCTAAATATAGAAAGTTATCAACTTTCTCGACTTGCTTTCCGGCAATGTTAAGTTGAGCGCGGGTATTGGAAGTACTCAGGGCTTTTGTTTTGGTTGTGTTTATTTTTAGCCCCCCTTTGTTTGCCTCAGCTTCTAGATTTTGGGCCATCAAATGAAGATCCATTATCCGATGTGAAAGTAGACAAACATCGTCAGCGTAATCTAGGTGTTTAAGGTAAGATGTCATAGTCCAACGAATTCCAGAATTAGCTTCCGTCAATGCTGCACGGAGTACATCGCTGATAACCACCAAGAACAATAGTGGGGACAGTATGCACCCTTGACGTACTCCACTTTGGACTTCAAAGTCCTCCGACACCTTACCATTGTGCACGACGTGACACTTACCGCCCTCATATGTAGCCTTGATAATAGCTATAAGCTTTTCTGGAATGCCTCTCCTGCGCAAGGCCAGCCAGATAGCATCTCGATTCAAGCTGTCGAAAGCCTTCTCGAAGTCGATAAACAGTAAATGTAGCGGAGACCTATACTCAACGCATTGTTCGATTATGATCCGTAAGGTGTTTATGTGGTCGATGCAGGAGGATCCAGCGCGAAAGCCTGCCTGTTCGACATCGAGAGTTGAATCTAAATGATCTTTAATTCGTTCTAGAATTATTCTAGCTATTATTTTGGCTACAGCTGGAAGAACACATATACCTCTCCAGTTACCGCACTCCATCAAGTTACCCTTCTTTGGAAGCTTAATGATCATCCCTCTTTTCCACTCCTGTGGAAATTGTTCACTATCCCAAGCTCTCCGTATTAGCGGATGCAGCAAATCTGCCGATGTATTTGGCGCCACTTGAAATAGCTCGGCAGGGATGCCATCAATACCCACCGCTTTGTTTTTCTTGAGGGACTTGATTGCTGTTATTATTTCAGCTTTACTGGGAGGTACGGTGCGAATTCGGGAATTTGTTGCTTCGAACTGCTCATTCGAATTCAAGATCATACCGCCGTCGTCTAAGTGATTTAGCACTGCAGCAAAATGTTCTCTCCATCTAGTGAGCTGATCCTCATCCGAAATCAGAAGGTCACCGTCTAGACTCTTCACTGGATGTTGTTTGGAGTTTCGACCACCAATGAGCTCCTTAGTGATGTTGTAAACAGTCCTACTGTCGCACCTACTCGCTGCTTCTTCAGCCCTTGAGGTCTGTGAGTTGACATGTTGACGCTTGTCACGTCTCACACTACGCTGCACTTCTTTCTTCTTCGCACGGTATTGGGCTTCAAGCTCGGTTCTCTCTACTGCTGAGGCCGCTGCAATCCGAGCCTTGATTGCTGTACGCTCATCGATCCATCTCCAGGTGTCTGTAGAAAGCCATGTGCGGTGGTGTTTCTGCTTTTTACCGACATACGTGCGTGCCCCAGTCGCAAAAGCATTTTTCACAGCACTCCAGTGGTCATCCATGTTCTCTTCCAGTATGCTGCTGATTGCTTCTGCTTCTAAAGCAACATGTGTCCCTGAACTGTTGGCGCACTTGGGGAACCTTGAGTCTGTCGATATTAAACCTGGCGATGTTAAGTAGGTTTGAGCGGTTGCTGTTGACGGATGCAGTACGAAGGCGTAAATGAGCTACCATAAGATGGTGATCTCGTTCTTGTCCGACGTCAGCTCCACGTCTGTTTCGGACGTCCAGGAGACAATTTCTAAAGCGGCGACTGATCGCAATGTGGTCGATCTGGTTGGATGTTCGTTGCCTATCAGTAGAGACCCAACTGATCTTATGGCAGGTGTTATGCTTAAACAGCGTACCTCCGATGACTAGGCGGTTGGTATTGCAGAAGTCCACAAACCGCTCACCATTGTCATTACGGTCTCCCACGCCGTGAACTCCCATCACGTGCTTAAGCATGGTGTTGTCGCTACCCACCTTGGCATTGAGATCTCCCATTACCATTACGATGTCCCCATTAGGCGTTTGGTTGTAGGCGGCACCTAAGTGGCTATAAAAATTATCCTTTTCATCCTCAGTCGCGTCTAGAGTCGGAGCATAACACTGTATGATGGTAATTTTTCTAACTCTACTCTGGAACCTAGCCGTCAATATCCGGTCACAATGGGGTTTCCAGGATATGAGGCTACTACGTGCTGCTGGAGTTAGCATGAGTCCTACGCCAGAACTCCGTGCACTTCCAGCTGGTTTACCAGAGTAGAGCATGACAGTGCTTTTTGTTGGGGAGATGTATTCCCCAGCATCGTACCATCTTATCTCGCTCAGCCCTAAGATGTCGATTTTATACCGTGCGAATTCGCGCTCCAATTGGAGGAATCTGGCGTTATAAGGCCCTTCCTTGAGTGAGTCCAGGAGGGTCTTAACGTTCCAGAATCCGATCGTTGTCCGTGTCCGATAGCCAAAGGTCGTCAACAAATGATCAGTCCGTATCCGAGGCGTATGTTTCCGTTTCGGAGCAATAGTTTGTTTTACGGTTGCGGCTCGCTGGGCCACAGACCAACCGACACTTATCCTGTTTTTTGGCGCAGGAAGCTCGCCATTCGTCCTCTCCCGTTAGCAATTTCCGAAGAAATTCCCAGATGGCACCACGAGGAGGTGGGAGTAGGGCTTACTAACAGAGCTGCTAGGTTTTCGGCTGCAGTGGCTCCTACTCGTTACTTAGCGCCACCTATCGCGAGGTCGTCCTCTACTGCGCCATCCATCCGGAGTGGATTCGAAGACTTTCTTAGCGAGAACGTTGGACTCTATCCCCTCTAAATGACCCAGCCATCTTAGTCACTGTATGTGAACCCTTTTGGCTAAGTCTATGTCCTTATATAGGCCGTATAGTTCGGCATTGTACCTTCTCCTCCACTCACCGTCTATGCAGACGGGACCTAAGGTCGCTCGAAGAACTTTTCTCTCAAAATAACCAGAGGCATCCTCATCTGGGTGCCAAGAATAGACATGGCTCTGTATAACTCGTCTCTATACACGCTACCATAGGTAACTTTGAAATCGATGAAGAGGTGGTGCGTATCGATTTTATATTCATGAGGCTTTTCCAAGATCTGCCGTAGTGTGAATATTTGGTCAATGGTGGACTTTCCAGGCATGAAACCGCACTGATAAGGAGCTATCAGGTTGTTGACGACCGGTTTTAGGCCTTCACATAATACGGCATACAGGATCTTATATACGATGTTCAGAAGACTTATACCTCTGTAATTAGCGCAGTTCAGAGGTCTCCTTTCTTCAGGATCGGGCAAAGGATGCATGATTAAATATAGTGGTAAATATTATTCTTTTCTTTAATCCATTTATACTTTTTATGGGACCTCTCCCACTTTTTGGGGACATCTCCAAAAAGAAAAGAAACCGATTTTAACGGAGTCTATAAAAAGTAAAGGAAATTACTTTAATCCGTTTATACTTTATATGGGACGTCTTCAGTTCTTTACAGATGGCTCTAAGACCGAAGGTGGGGTGAGTTGTGGTGTTTTCTCCAAAAAGCTCAACCTGAGCATCTCGTTTCGCCTCCCTGATCATTGTAGTGATTTTCAGACGGAAATGATGGCGATTAACGGAGCCCTGCCGTGGCAAAAATGTAACATACTATCTGTCAGGGATATTAGCATTTTTACTGCCAGTGAAGTGACAAAGTCCTTGGAATCGTGCTCCTTCACTTCAAAGGCCGTATTAAATTGTTGTTTGTCTCTTACGAAGATGACAGAGCAGTTCAACACTAACCTATGCTGGGTGCTAGGCCACAGAGAACTGCAGGGCGGACGAGCTCGCTAGAGAGCTCAGAAAATTGACTATAAAGCAATAAGAATTTGTTAAATCTGGTGATCTCTGTGACCACTCATTATGCCTTTTTGTCAAAAAAAACCTACTCCGGGGAGAATTCTTTGACTCGTTAAGTCGTGAATTATAAACGCTGATAATGATATATTCAGCTTGTTCTTGAGCCGAAAGCTTACAGATCTGTCCTCTATTTATTGTCAATTGATTATTTTTTAATCATAATAGCATTGTACAATACGTTGCATCTGCCTATAACAATCTCGATTTGAATTGATAGTAAAGTTCGAAACAATTCCATATCACAATTTCGTAAAAACCCAACTGCGATCCTTCTATCCAGAACCTGTAACATATTCTGCAAAATCCCATGAGCCTAACATATTAATTAAGTCATATCTACGTTTAGACTGCATAAATAACCAACAGTGTCAGATTAGTGCATGCAATCCGCATCTCCTCCTAGTGGACACTACAAATTAGCACGTGTATGCGGAGTATCGGCAAGCCATGCTTTTAAACGGGTGAACTGACCAATTCGCATCGCATATGTCGAAGACTTAAATTACAACAAATTAGTTTCACAACTTCTTAAATCAAATTCAACGTGAGAAGCAATGCACGTTGGCGGTAAGTGCCATCCATGGGCTTCGCCTGAGACTTCTTCTTCAGCTGCTGTCGTTGCTGCTACTTTTCCTGTTGCTCCAAAGTGATCGCAATTAATTTCACGCAAACCTCTGGGGACAAAATCGTCGCAGTTGTAAATGTGCGGTCGATGTCGTGCGTTGTTTCCTTTTTTGCTCTCATAGTCTATGTCGGCTAGGAGGCTGTTAAAGAGGAGCATGCAATTTAAAAGGGGGCAATAAATTGCTCTCTATCCAGTAGTCATGTTTATTTAGTTTATTTGAGAGAATTTATTGAGGAGAAAGTTTACTACTGACTTAATCTTTTGTGTTAGGAACGAAAGTAAGAGTCAAATGAATTTATTCTACAGCTAAGAACATTGTTAAGGAAATCAAATGATCAGGATTTGTCATTTCATCAATTTTTCTCCTGCTATTGTCTGCGAACACGTGCTGGTGGTACTGAGAGGAAACTCAGTAGTTGGCGCAAAATTTGAGCACATGGAACCTCCAGCTTTATATCAGAATGCTTTCCAGTCTCTTTTTAGTCTGTTAGGGCGAGGTTAGGTCCGCCGGCATTTAGATGATCCAACCAATGAACTCAGGTAGAATGTGAAAGTTTCCCCCGGAAGAATATGAGAAGATTTTGCATTGAACTGCTATCTGTAGTTGTAACTTCTTATGTTGGAACTTTGCTGGAAGCTATTATCCGTTAAGCCCGAGCATGGAACAGCAACCAAACCAGGCAAAAGATAAAAGAATACCATGAAAGTTTTCCTAACCACTAGAAATTAAATCGTTCTTGGAAGTGTGCTGCATTATATGCGTACATATAAGCACATCTACCTACATAAATACGGTCAGAGGAGCATTGGCTGGAAATTTGAACACTCATAAGGAATGTGCAAAAAGAGCTCCGAATAATTGAGAGAGCAAGGAGAGCAGAAGCAGCAATACAAGGAGCATAGGATTAATTGCTAAGCAGCCAGAAATTATGTTAAACAGCCAAATATATTTTTTTTTTATTGAATTATGGGATTTGGATGCCTGATGAACTCTAGATTACTTGGATTCTCAGCGGCTCACGAAACTTCATTGCTCCTCAAAGGGTAAGTGCTTGTTGTCTGGCAGACACCTATATCTTTACAGTACTATGGTGACCCGCTTCGCGGAATAAAAGGCTTTCGCACTATGTGACTTTCTTTAAGTCATATAGACGGCATTCAGGCTGACATGCAGGTGATCAGGGCGCTACGCGGCGTGTAACCAAAGAAGTACTGATTGCAAGAGTGAATCACTCAAGAAAATACTTCTGAATCTGTCAATAAAGTTAAATTATTAACTACCTTAAGTGAGAAATAAGCATTGAGCATGAAAAGGGAAACTAAATTCCACAAAAAAGTTGGATTATTTCCCACTTTTAGTAAGAAATAACTTTACATCACAAAAGTGCATTTATTTTCCATTTGAGGTGAACTTAATTGGCATGTAAATCAAATTCCTTTGAAGTCTTTTTCTACACCGTGAATAGCAAGCTGTGACCTGTGGACATTAAATGGAAATTGTGTGTTTGGGAATTTTCTGTTTTTAGATTTTTCAAAAGCTGGGGGTTTGTTAGTTTGGACATTTTTAATTTTGGACATTTCGTAGGGGTTCCTATGTTTCTTGGGCAGCGATCAACAAATGCTTGCAGCTTTTTTGTGACATTGACGGCCTCCTTCTAGGTATTGCGGTACAACAGCACCGACTTCACGTTAGGCCGAAAAAGTCTCAGTTAGGTTTTTAAGCTGATTGCACTGCTGCTCTATATTTTAGACAGCATATCGAATGTAGCCTTAGCTTTATATATGCCAAAAAACCTCACACAAGCTATTTCAACTGAATCCAGTTGTGTGTGTATCTTTTGTTTCCTCTGAACTGTGTGCTCAATTAATTACTTGATAGACCGGATTTTTTTTTTTTCCGAGGGTAGGTGAAAATCTTCAACAAGACACTATGAGGATCGACAGCGCGTGCTCATAGTAGTGTGGTATTCTTCCCCACTAAAAAACCTCCATTCAAAACAGACTTGTTTTCATTTTTACTACAACTAAGTATTCGACTTATCAAGTAGTTTTCATTTCACGTAATGAGGACGTTTTGCAGGGACCTTCCCATTAGAAGTTCCTGCCAGCTCCGCAGTTTAGACGCGGTTACTTATCGCGCTATGTCTAAAGGTTTGGTTCTTTGTAGACGGCGCAGTAAATTTCTTTCTTCCAAAACTTGGAGGACTGTAATATTTACGTGACTTTCTAGTCGACTTCTATGCTTTCTCGCGTAGGTTTGAATTTCGTCTTCTATAGTTTTAATGCCAAGATCTCTATGGATATCGCTATTTCTGCTCGATAGACCGGATTTGGCTTGCCAGAGAAGGGGTAGATGGAGGCCGGTGGTGTGGATAAAACCAGTTAAACATGGCTTTACAAAAGTTTTGTGCTGTTTTTACTCCAAACGATGTGAGCGGGCAACCAAACAATATTATTGTCTCGCCAACTTCAACAGAAATAGATAATGGCACAGAAAGATAGGTTAAAACCACTCTAGCTACCTTCAGTTATATGTGCTTATCAGAGTTGTAAAAGAATTAAATCTTTGGAGAATGTAATTCAATAGAATTCATAAATTCTGATTTTGAATTCATGACTTCACTTTTAGACTTGAACTTCAAAAATTAAATCACCATTCATTTTGAGAAGTCTTTGATTGCGGCAATCATTTGAACCCATCAAAGATTTGAAGTCTCTGGAATGAAATCTTTGTGACCGCATTCTCTGAAGTCACATTGAAGTCACTTGCATTCACTTGAAGTCATCGGTATTCAATTGAAGTCTTTAAGACTTCACTATTTCTTTAAGACTTCACACTAATTTCATTGAAGCCTTTAAGACTTCGCAGTCATTTTATTGAAGTCTTTGAGACTTCACACTAATTTATTGAAGTCTTTGAGACGTCACTACATTTGTTGAAGTCAAAACTGGCAGTGGAAAATTCAATATGATTTGGTTTAATAATTTTTGGGGAAAAAGGTGAGATCCAGTGAACTCATATACTTATTTCTATTGTGTGATATGATTTAACATTTTCAGGTATTTGGAATACATACATTGAAAACCATGAAAACGAAAGCGAAAAGTCTTCTAACGAAATATTTTATTTAATTTTTGTTATTTGTGATTCAAAAATAATAAAAGAAAATTTACATTTTGTTATACATATGTACATATTAAATTTTTCATAGTCAGTTTTTACTTTACAAAATGTAGTGAAGCCTCAAAGACTTCAATAAATTAGTGTGAAGTCTCAAAGACTTCAATAAAACTACTGTGAAGTCTTAAAGACTTCAATGAAATTAGTGTGAAGTCTTAAAGACTTCAATTGAATGCCGATGACTTCAAGTGAATGCAAGTGACTTCAATGTGACTTCAGAGAATGCGGTCACAAAGATTTCATTCCAGAGACTTCAAATCTTTGATGGGTTCAAATGATTGCCGCAATCAAAGACTTCTCAAAATGAATGGTGATTTAATTTTTGAAGTTCCAGTCTAAAAGTGAAGTCAATTTAATGCATTCTAAAACGTGAAGTACTTGGTGTGAATTCACGGAATGCATTACTAAAAGATTGCATTCTTTTACAACTCTGGTGCTTATGCACCCATTGATGAAAAGGACCATGCCACCAAAGATTGTTTCTACGAGCACCTCGAAAAAAAATACGAGCAATCTTCTAAATACGACGTTAAAATCGAATTGAGCGATTTTAACGCCAAAATAGGAAACGAGGTCGTCTTTGGTAGGGCAGTCGGTAAGCATAGCCTACACGATACAACGTCTGATAACGGACTAAGGCTAATTGATTTCGCTGTGGAGCGAAACCTCACCATAGTAAGCACATGGTTTCCTGATCTCAATATTCATATGCAGACATGGCGGTCCAAGGATCATGTAACGATCAACCAAGTTGATCATATTGCAATCGATGCAAGACATGCCTGAAGTATTCTGGATGTCCGGACATTCCGAGCGGCCAACATAGACTTGGATCATTACCTTGTTGTAGCCAAGGTACGAATGCGGATATCCCAAACTGAACAACAAAGAAGAATCACTGTGAGAAAATCTAACGTCGAAAAGCTACAATCGCAAGAGACCGCCAGACTCTTGGCTGAACGCGTATCCCGAAATCTCTCAATCACCCGTATGCCGCCAGCATCAAATGCCGAAGACCAGTGGCAACGCTGCCAACATGCCATCAGAAACGCCGCGACTGATGTGCTGGGTCTCGCTCGCCCACCACCGCGAAACCCCTGGTTTGACGAAGAATGCCGACGAGTGCATGCAGCAAAACAAGAGGCATACAAAGCGGCGCTGCAAAAGAAGACGAGAGCTGCTCGTAAGATCTACGAGCAAAAGAGATGGAAAGAACATCGGCTTCTCCAAAAGAAGAGGAAAAGGCATCAGAAGTGCGCGTTTGAGAATATTAAGAGCTTATGCTCCAGGAACATTGTACAGAAGTTTTACCAAAGGCAAAAAGAATGTATTAGAGAAGCAGTACACGTACAGAAACCTATATAGGTAGAGATAAAAATGGAAATCTCGTAGTAGAATCACAGTCGATACTGACAATGTAGAAAAACTACTTCTGCAGACTGTATAACGGCGACGAAGACCAACATCCTGCTGTCAGGCAGAATGAACCGATCAACTTAGACGACGATAGTCAAAATGTCTGTCCACCTGAACAAAACGAAGTGAGGATAGCAATATTAAAACTGAAATCCAACAAAGCTGTTGGACCTGACGGCCTACCGGCCGAACTTTTCAAGGTAGCTGGTGATGAATTGGTAGAGTGCATACACCAATCATATCTAAGATTTGGTCAGAGGAGTGTATGCCTGATGAATGGAATCTCAGCATCGTTTGTCCGATCCACAAAAAAGGAGACCTCTTCAACTGCACCAACTATAGAGGCATTAGTCTCCTCAACATCACATACAAGATCTTTTCTGCGATTTTATGTGAACGCCTGAAACCTTTTATTAACAGTCTGATTGGACCCTATCAGTGCGGTTTCGAGCCAGGAAAGTGCACCATCGATCAAACCTTCACACTTCAGCGGATCCTGGAGAAAACCCAAGAAGTCCAAATTGATACTCATCATCTCTTCATCGATTTCAAGGCCGCCTATGACACGAACTATAGAGAAGAGCGTCTGTGCAGGATGATGATGGAGAATGCTCGCTGCACCATCAAGGTCGGTAATGACCTCACCGAGACCTTTAATACCAAAAAAGGTTTTAGACAAGGTGACGCGCTGTCATGTGACTTCTTTTACATTGTACTTGAACGGATTGTGCGGAACTCACCAGCCAACACCAGAGGTACAATCTGTGAAAAGTCCATACACCTGCTTGCATACGTCGACGATATTGGCATTATTGGAAGAACTCAGCGGACCATCACCAGTACGGTTGCAAAAATTGAAGCAGAAGTGGTCAAAATGGGTTAAACGAGGAAAACCAAGTGTATGCTGTCAACAAGAAGGGACAATCAACACCGACAAATTGGACAAAACGTCACAGTGGACAGCTATAATTTCAAGGTAGTAAGGGAGTTTGTCTACCTTGGCCCTGGTATAAAGTCGAGAAACAACATTAGCGCAGAAATCCAGTGGAGAAAAACTCTTGCCAATCTCTGTTTTTTTTTTTTTTTTTTGCTTATAAGGCAATTAAACAGTAAACCTCTATCTCGAACAACTAAGGAGACTCTGTATAAGACTCTGATCATCGCAGTCACGGCGCTAAAACATGCACTATATTAAAAGAAGATGAAGATATGCTTTGTCACTTCGAGAGAAAAGTTCTTCGTAAGATATCGGTCTCGTTTGCGTTGACAGATTTTGTAGGAGAAGATTCAATAACGAACTATACGAGCTGTACAGCGATATCCACCTAGTAAAAAAACTGCGTATTGGACGTCTGAAATGGCTAGGACATGTAGAGCGAATGGACACCGATGCTCCGGGGCGCAGAGCCTTCGAATCTATCCCGGAGGAACGACGCAGTAGAGAAAATCCTCGCGTAGGTGGAGCGCACAAGTTCAAGGGGACCTAGACCAAATTTGAGTGCGCAACTGGAGGCAGTTAGCTAAAGACCGAGCTAAATGGAGAGACTTGTTGGCTGAGGACCAGGTTCACCCTGAACTGGTAGCGCCACCTAAGTCAGTAAGTAAGTAGGTACCTTCAGTTACGAATGCTAAGTGAGTTAATGTATTGTATTGTACATCTACGGTGTGAACTCTCCGAGCCGGCCTCAAAAACTTTTCGCGTTGGGGCAGTGAACATGATCCACATGTCCTTTCTTACTTACTTATGTCCTGTATCCCCTTGTGGGTCCTAGAGCCTCTACTACGCCTACCCGCCGTGGTGTACGGTTTCTGGCAATGTGTCTCAGCTCTCCCCAACTTTTCCCCAACTGCCGTGCTCCCTTCTCGACTATTCTGCGCCATGTTCTCTTCGGACCACCAGGTTTTCCTCCATTTTGAGTTAAAGGGTTCCATTGTATTGCATGGTTCGCTTTAGAGCTATCACCCTTTCGGAACGTGTGACCAATCCACTGCCACTTCCGTCGTTGGATGGTTGTGCATATTGGTTCCTGGCCCGTTCTCTCGTAAAGGTGTTCGTTAGAGATACGATTGGGCCAAAAAATCCTTAAGATATTGCAGAGGCACCTACGAGTATTAATGAAAGTTTGCAGCTTTCTGGTGATAGTAGTGGTCACTCTCCACGTGCTGCATCCATATAATAGCACGGATTCAACATTGGGGCGGAACAGTCTTAGTTTGGTGTTCAAACTAAGTGCATTGCTTCGCCATATTTTGCACAACATCTCGAACGCCATCCTGAACTATATCCAGTTCGGTTCCACCATCGGTCGAGACAATACTTCCAGGATACTGGAAATCCTCTACCTTCTCTACCAATTGTACAGCAATGCATATTTGAGACGCTGTGTTAGTTCCAAGGCTGATCATTTTAGTTTTTGCCGAATCAATTTTCAGCCCGACGACGCCTGCCTCCCTCTCCACGTCTGTTGTCATTTGGTGGAGGTCCATAATTCTGTAGAAGAGTAGGTGATTCAGTTGAGGTATAGGAGTCCATCGAATTCCTCCGTTTCCCGTCGACAAAGCTGGACGAAGCACATCGCTAATCACCAATAGGAATAATATTGGTAAAAGGATATAGTCTTGTCTTACTCTACTTTGGATCTCAAATTCCTCAAACAACCTTCCTCTGTGCAAAACGTGACAATTGGAGTCATCATATGTAGCTTTAATAATAGTGTTACGAACAAAGACGTCGCGTATCCCGGAGCCACCAAAATAAATTTTTATCAAAACCGCATGGATCACCAATTTCCCCAACAGCTGTGTTTGACAGCTGCTCCCATGGCGATGTCGGCCGGCTCGAAGCGAACAAATCCTGCAGTCCGATTACACCTTATAAGGGTGGGCACATATCACATACCAAAAGAAAGGGAATTTGACGAGGAATTTGGAAAAGGCGATGATTTTGGCGGAAAATTTGCGGGGGAGATACTACAGTCGTGGCGAGCTTAGACAAGATGACGGACGTGTGAAGTTTTCCAGCATGATGGCGGTGGAGACTGGAAGGCCGTTGGAAAATAGCGATGGGCCTATAAAAAGCCGCTGCTAGGAGGTCAAAGAGCGAGTTGGTCGTGAAGTTTGGAGCAACGAGTCTTGAGGACAAGTTTTAACATTAGTTTTTTTTTTCAAAATAAAAATAAAAATTTAAAACCCTCTCGGGAACCAGTAAAAACTAGTGTTTGAGTTCTTATTTTCCTCTCCTCAGGTCAGAGTCAACGTCGGCCCCGACATTTTTGTAACATTGGTGTCAGATGTGGGGTTTCGTCGAACGGAGTTAAGTTTAATTCCCACCACGGCAACGACGATGGACACCGAAAAAATGAGGAGTGCGCTCGAGGAATTCACCCAGCACCAACAGCAGTTTTGGCAAATGAAGATTGCCGAATTACAGAGTCACTTTCTTGCCCGAATTGAGAAATGTGAGAAGCCCGAGAAGACGGCGACCAACAGTGCGTGCGACTTAGCAGGGACGTTACGATCGACGTCCCGGGATCTGGCACTGAACCAGCAAACCTCGGAAAAACAGGACCAGCAACCAGGCAACTCGACATCTAGTCTGCTGGACTCAACATGTCTGCCCAATTCTGTCCCACCGGAACATCCGATTGCTTTGCCAGGTAACCATGCCTATCCCAGTACTATCCAACCGTACGATGGGAGCTCTTCATGGACGGCATTCGAAATTCAGTTCAACATCTTCGCCAAGTATTATGGGTGGAGAGAAGAGGAGAAGGCCCATGCTCTAGCCATACGACTACAAGGAGAAGCCCGATCAATACTCCGTATCATACCACAGGGGACGCCTCCCACATACGACCTCGGGCGACCGATTGCATTGGAGGAAATATGGGCAACCCTGATCTGATGAAGGCAACCCTAGAAGACTTAGCAGACGAACGGGCACTACGCTGCTGGAATCTTTTGATCCGGTTCCAAGGCCCCGGTTTCGGGGTGGATGATGTAAAATGGCAGGAGAGACGGAGAGGATGAAAACCGCACCCATACTGAACACGACAGTGCGCGACAAGGAAAGGGACCCCACGACGCACATGCGGAAAATTAAGGCCCAGTATCCCCGGCGCACCTTTTGAGCGCATTGGCATTGATGAGCTAGGACCACTACCACGCACCTCAGCTGGGAATCGATACATCGTGGTCGTGATCGATTATTTCACGAGGTGGCCAGAATGCTTCGCCGTGCCTAACCAGACAGCTGAGGTTATTATCCACAAACTAATTGATGACGTCTTTTGCAGGTTTGGGATCCCTCACATTATTCATTCGGACCAGGGAAGGAACTTCGAAACTGAGATATTCAAGAAGGCCATGGACGTTTTAGAAGCCAAAAAAAAAAAAAAAAAACTCGTACGACGCCGCTACGACCTCAGTCTGATGGAATGGTGGAGAGGTTCAACCGCACCTTGTTGGACTACCTTGCAAAATTTACAGGTCAACCGGTAGACTGCAACCAGCTCTCCTGGCATACCGCAGCGCAGAACATGATTCAACGAGATTTACACCAGCGATGATGACATTGGGAAGGGAGCTCAAACTACCGGCGGACTGGGTGTGCAGCGTACCACCGGGAAAACTACCGACTGCCCCAGAGCACGTAATCGAGTTGCGAAGCCGGCTCCCGAGGATCCACAACGTTGCACGAGCACACTAACAAACCACTGCAGAAGCTATGAAGACGAGGTATCACTTGAGTTCTGATTCAATTCTATTTGAAGCAGGTGAACGGGCGTGGTTCCAAAAAGGCGCAAAGGCTTCTGTCCCAAGTTGCATTGTGATTGGGAGAGACCCGTCAAGATCATAAAGCGACTTTCGGACCGAATACCGATAGCAGGGAGCAAGAACTTCAAGGTGGTGCACGTGAACAGATCCACAAGAAAGGAGACCCCCTCAACTGCGCCAATTATAGAGGCATCAGTCTCCTCAACATCGCATACAAGATCTTTTCTGCGATATTGTGTGAACGCCTGAAACCCTTTATCAACAGCCTGATTGGACCCTATCAGTGCGGTTTCAGGCCAGGAAAGTCCACCATCGATCAAATCTTCACACTTCGGCAGATCCTGGAGAAAACCCAAGAATTCCAAATCGATACTCACCACCTCTTTATCGATTTCAAGGCCGCCTATGACAGCATCTATAGAGAAGAGCTTTATAGAGCCATGTATAGTTTTGACATCCCTGCCAAACTTGTCCGTCTGTGCAGGCTGACGATGGAGAACGCTCGCTGCTCCATCAAGGTCGGTAATGACCTCACCGAGACCTTTGATGTCAAAAAGGCTTTAGACAAGGTGACGCGCTGTCATGTGACTTCTTCAATATTGTACTTGAACGGATTGTGCGGAACTCACAAGCCAACACCGGAGGCACAATCTAATACAAGTCTGTACAACTGCTTGCATACGCCGACGATATAGACATTATCGGAAGATCTCAGCGGGCTGTCACCGGTGCTTTTGCAAGCATTGAGGCGGAAGCGGCCAAAATGGGTTTGGCGATAAACGAGGGCAAAACCAAGTATATGCTGTCAACTAGAAGGGAAAACCAACACCGACGAATTGGACGAAACGTCACCGTGGGCAGCTATAACTTCGAGGTAGTAAGGGACTTTGTCTACCTTGGCTCTGCTATAAATTCTTCTAACAAAATCAGCGTAGAAATCAATCGAAGAATAACTCTTGCCAATCGCTGTTTTTTTTTGGGCTTATAAGGCAATTCAACAGTAAAGCCCTATCTCGAACAACTAAGGAGACTCTATATAAGACCTCGATCATCCCAGTCCTGCTTTACGGCGCAGAAACATGGACTTTATTAAAAGAGGATGAAGATATCCATGGTCGCTTCGAGAGAAAAATTCTTCGTAAGATTTTCGGTCCCGTTTGCGTTGACGGGTTTTGGAGGAGAAGATTCAATCACGAACTATACGAGCTGTACAGCGACATCGACCTAGTCAAAAAACTGCGTGTTGGACGTCTGAGATGGCTAGAACATGTAGAGCGAATGGAAACCAACGCTCCGGCCCGCAGAGTCTTCGAATCAAACCCGGAGGGACGACGCATTAGAGGAAATCATCGCCGTAGGTGGCGCGCACAAGTTCAAGGGGACCTCGACCAACTTGGAGTGCGCAACTGGAGGCAATTAGCTAAAGACCGAGCCAAATGGAGAGGCTTGTTGGTTGAGGCCCAGGTTCACCCCGAACTGTAGCGCCACCTAAGTAAGTAAGTAAGCACGTGAACAGACTCGTGCGTTACGCGTCGCCAGCTGAGACTCAGTCGGAACTTTGAGTCTTGAGGAGAGAGCAGTGTTACGAACAAAGACGTCGCGTATCCCGGAGCCACCAAAATAATTTTTTATCAAAACCGCATGGATCACCAATTTCCCCAACAGGTCGTGAAGTTTGGAGCAACGAGTCTTGAGGACAAGTTTTAACATTAGTTTTTTTTTTTTCAAAATAAAAATAAAAATTTAAAACCCTCTCGGGAACCAGTAAAAACTAGTGTTTGAGTTCTTATTTTCCTCTCCTCAGGTCAGAGTCAACGTCGGCCCCGACATTTTTGTAACAATAGCAATTAGTTTATCGGGAATACCTCTCCTGCGTAAGGCACGCCAAATTATCTCCCTGTTGACATTATCGAACGCCTTCTCAAAATCGATGAACAGCAGGTGGAGTGGCGATCGATATTCACTGTTCGATGATAATCCGCAGGGTGTTGGTGTGGTCGACACAGGAGGATCCTGAGCGGAAACCTGCTTGTTCGTCAACGAGTGTGTCTTCGAGATGTTGTTTGATTCGCTCAAGGATGATTTAAGCTACGGTTCAAAACTGTAGCAAAATGATCTTTCCATCTCTTGAGCTTGTCCTCATCCGAATTGAGCAAGGAGCCGTCTAGGCTTTTCACTATGTGTTGGCTAGAGCTGCGACCACCTGTCAGCTCTTTGGTGATTATGTAAACGGTTCTGCTGTCGCACCACCGTGCAGCTTCCTCTGCTTCTGTAGCTAGCGCGTTGATGAAGTTGCGCCTGTCCCGTCGCATGCTACGCTGAACTTCTATAATCTTCATGTGATATAGGCACTCTAGCTCTCTTCTCCCTATTGCTGGAGTAGCTGCAACGCGAGCTTTTTGCTGTTTTCGTTCGTCAATCCATCTCCAGGTATCCTCGGAAAGCCACGCCCTATGTCTTCTATGCGATCGACCGACAATGCTTTCAGCTCCAGATGTAAAAGGTGTGAAATATGTTTTCACAGCACACCAATGGTCTTAAGTGGTTGCGGGCATTGAGCTGCTGATTGCTTCCACACCTTGCGAAAAGTGCTCCCTTAATTGTTGGCGCACTGAGGGATCACTAAGTCTATCGATGTTGAACCTTGGCATTTTTGTGTTGTCCTGGGATCTTCGAACTGCGGCAGTGTGTAGTTGGAGCGCAGCTATCATAAGATGGTGATCTCGTACTATCCCCACATTTGCCCCTCGCCTGTTTCGGACGTCCAGGAAACTACTTCTAAAGCGACGGCTAATGGCAAAACTATCAATTTGGTTGAAGGTTGCTTGCTTGTCGTTGGAAACCCAGCTGACGTGTCTTGTGCTCAAAGATGGTGTCACTATTCACAAGGTGGTTGGCATTGCAGAAATCCACAAACCTTTCGCCGTTGTCATTGCAGTTGCATAGTCCATGCTTCCCGATTACATGTTTGAGCCCTTCGTTGTCGTTGCGTACCTTGGCATTCGAAACCCCATCACTATGACCATGTCTCCATTTGGTGTTGTGTGGAAGACGGCACTTAAGAGATTGTAGAAGCTCTCATTTTCGTCCTCAGATGAGCCATTCGTTGGGGTATAACACTGTATGATGCTGACGCATCGTACTCTAGTCCGGAATCTGGCCGCCATAATCCTATCACCGTGAGCCTGCTAGGAAACTACGCCCTTGCGTGCTGTTGTTGTTAAAAGTAGTCCGACTCCATATTCCCGTGGACTTCCAGATGGTCTTCCAGAATAGAATAGTACAGTGTTACGCGTTGGGGACTGGTCTAGCCCACTTTTAACCATCTGAATTCACTTACCCTCAAAATTTCTTGTCTATATCGCATGAATTCTTTTTCCAATTGAAGGAATCTGGCATTGTAAGGACCTTCGCTTCCCGAATCGAAGAGTGTCCTTAGATTCCAAAAACCTATCTTTGTCCGGGTACAATAGCCAAAAGTCATCAACATGTGATCATTTCTTATCAGATGCATAATGTCAGTTTCTGTAGCGAGCAGAGTTCAGCAACGCAGGTTGCTGGCCCACGTTATCTAGTCTAGAATCAAGGCCCTAGACAACCCGCACTTGCAATTTTAGCCTACACGTATATGGGTTTATACGTATAGTTGCCCGGAGACCACCACTAGGAGATAAAGCAAGCACTTCATCACTTGAACGCTACTGGCTCAAGCCAAGTTTTGAGCAGTCAGTAATTTCCCGATCAACCGCAATGCAGGTCACCGTATCCTTTCTTAGATAGACGACAAATATTTTTACCCATCCTTTTGTATGACACATTTCGCATTGAATCTTCTTCTTCGTTGACCACAGTTCTTGCAGTTGTGAAATGAATGTGATATATCCGAAAGCACTTTGATTGCAAAAAGGACACGGGAGTGTACATTGTACATCATATACCGCTCTGCAAACTGCATTTCTATACCTTACGTACGAAAAGTTTTTTTATTGACGTGGAAAACCAGCTAGATCAATGATTTCAGCGAAATTCAGCATGAATGCTAATCGATATGCAAAAACCCGAACAAATCCAAGATCTTCAGGTGGAAAGGCAACTCAATGTACTTAATGTGAAGAAAATGTAATTCATCGTCAATCAGGCTTAAAAACCTTAGATATCTTACTATTATGTGAAACGTGACACTTGTTACCCTCGCATCTGGCCTTTATAATAAATGAGTTTCCCTGGGATGCCTCTCCTACACAATAAATATCAGATAGCATCTCGATTCGCCGTGTCGAAGTCGATAAACAGTAGATGTAGGGGAGACCTATACTGGACGCATTGCTATTTGATGATCCGTAAAGTATTTATGTGGCCGATGCAGGAGAACCTAGCACGTAAACCTGCCTGCTCGACATAAGAGTGTTGTATCTAAATGTTTTTTAATCTTTTCTAATATACGAGGGCAAGGTGAAAAGTTCTCGACCTGACAATGAAAGACTGCGATTTTCAATTAAAAAATTATTTTATTTTTCTACATAATCTCCCTTGACTTTAACACACTTAGTCCAGCGTTTCTCGAACATCAGTATTCCTTCTCGGAAGTTAGAATCTGGAAGGCTGTGAAAATATTCATCTACGGCCCTCTCAAGTTCTGCGTTGGATGCGAAGCGCTTCCCAGAAACAAATTTCTTCAAGTTTAGGAACCGATGGAAGTCTGAGGGTGCCAAATCAGGTGAATAGGGGTGATGGCCGAACAAATCGTACCCCAAATCCCGCAGTTTTCCCATCGCCAACGTACACTTGTGTACAGGTACATTATATATATATATATTTGGCGCAACAGCTCTTGAAAGTGCCAGGGCCTAGCTTCTCGCAACCACACATGTTGTGTGCGTTATATTTTTCACACGAATGGAAGGGACCTACAGTTTAGTGCCGTATCCGAACGGCGATTTGAGAAGCTTTTTCATGACAACAATACTCTCGGATGTTTGTCAGACGCTCGCGAGAGGTGGGACCGTGAAAAAACTTTTTGGTGTTTTCTGGGATTCGAACTTGGAACCTCATGCGTAGTGATCCGACACACTAACCACTTACGCCACGGCGCCCACAGGTACATTGTCCTAGTGTAAGATGATTTTTTTCTTCTTCAAGCCAGGCCTCTTCTCGCGAATTTTGGCATCCAGCTGGTCAAGAAGGTCAATTAACAGGATCCCTTTCGCATTCCAAAACACACTGGCCATGAACTTTCCGGCAGATGCGATCGACTTTGCTTTCTTTGGCGCTGAACCACCGGCTTCCAGCCACTGCTTCGACTGCTGTTTCGTTTCTGGCGTGTAGCGGTGGACCCATGGTGACAAATCGCCGCACAAAATCGGTCGGATCCCTATTGAATCGGTCCAAAGATTACGAATTTACTTTTGATCGACATTCAGCAAATACGGCACCCATCTTGCGCAGAGCTTTCGCATCCCCAAGTTTTTGTGCAAGATGTTTCGCACCCTCTCTTTCGATATACACACAACCTCAGCTATCTCACTCACCTTCACTCGCCTATCGTCCAATATGACATCATGCACTTTTTCGATGGTTTCGGGTGTGGTTGTGGTTTTTGGTCGTCCTTCACGTGGGTCATCTTCGAGGGACGTGCGACCACATTTAAATTCAGCTGCCCACTTTTTAACGGTGGACATGGAAGGCACAAAGTCCCGTAAACTTTTCTCAACTTTGGATGAATTTCCTTAGGGGTTAACCCATCCAAAACGAAGAATTTTATGACCACACGATGGGTGCGTTTTGGTGAATCCTCGCTTCTCAGTGAAGTAAGATTTAATACGGAGTACAACAACACAAAGTGACTTGGAACCACTTTAACTTTTCTTCTCAGTCGAACATGAGTTGGGATGGATGGGAAGAGCTTTTTCCCTGAGAAAAGCTATTTCGTTCAACTGGAATGATTCAGTAGTATTTCATACATTTAAGCACAACTTTTTCATACTTTTTACTTCAATTTCAATTCAATCACCAATCTTCAAACAATTAAAAAAGTTTTTTTCCAGATTGACTAAGAATCGTTTTATGGAGAAGCTTTCACTCTACTTTGCATAATTCTCACGAAAACACACCTGATATCCAAGTTTATCCATTTTAACGAAAAACGCCCAAGACGTCTACTGCAATAATTCGTGTAAACAAACTACTTGAGAGAACAAGTTGAAACTTGTCATACGAACTAATGACAAGTGCACCCAGGCAGGAAACATAAATTTTTGCTGATTGAAACGCTATCTCTGCATCAGGCCGAGAACTTTTCACATTGCCCTCGTAGTCCTAGTTATTATCTTGACTACGGGCGGAAAAACGCATCTGGTTTCCAGTTTTCACATTCCATTAAATCACCCTTTTTCGGAAATGGTAATTTTCTCATGCTTTCCGTATGAGCGGCTGCATCAGTTCAGCTAATATATTTAGCCCCGCTTGAAGAAGTAGCGATTTGATAACTGTTGCTATGGTGGAAGCAAGCAGTTCCACGTATATAGAAAACTCAGTCTCAGCCGCTGCAGAGTCCAGATTCGCGACATCATCTCTGTTTTGCTGGTTGGTACGAATTCAGAAATTTGTTGTTTTGGAAAATTTATTTTGAGTTTGAGAACATGGCGCTATCATATGAGCTGATCCTCATTCGAGATTAGGATGTTAACGTCTAAACTCTTCACTGGATGTTGTTTGGAGTTCCAACCATAAATAATGATATAGACAGTCCTACTACCGCACCTGCTTGCTGCTTCTTCAGCCATTGAGGCAGGAAAGTACATGTATATGTATATCGCATATGTATGTGTTGACGTTTGCCTCGTTTGCCACACTACGTTGCACTTTATTCTTCTTCACGTGATATTGGGCTTCTTGCTGAGGCCGCTGCAATCTGAGTCTGAATTGTTCTACGCTCATCGATCCGTCTCCATTAGTCTACCGATAACTTTTCTGACTAACTTTTCTGACTTTTAACAAAGTAGATACTTGCTCCAGTTACAAAAGCATTTTTCACAGCATTCCAGTGGTCGTCTACGTTCTCCTGCACTGCAATGTTGATTGTTTCTGCTTCTAAAGTAAGGTCGTCCCTTAACTGTTAGCACACTTGGGTATCCCTAAGCCTATCGATATTAAATCTGGTTATTATGATAAAGTTTGAGCGGTTGCTGTTGCAACTCCGCTCCACGTCTTTTTCGGAAGTCTAAAACACGATTTCTAAAGCGATGGCTAATCGCAATGTGATCAATCTGGTTAGATGTTCTTTTCCTGTCAGTTGAGAACCAACTGATCTCATCGCAGGCACAACAGCATAAGAAGCTTAGGCCTAGCTTCTCTCAACCATTCGTGTTGTGCGCGTTACATTTTTCGCACTAACGGAAGTGACCTGCAGTCTTGTGGTGCAGGCAATTTTATTTATTTTATTTTGTTTTTGGGAAGCTTTCTCGTGACAACAATACACTCGGAAGTTTGTCAAACTTTAGCGAGAGTTAAGACCGTGAAAAAGCTTTTTGGTGTTTTCTGGGATTCGAACATTGAACCTCACTCGCAGTGGTCTGACACACTGCGACTACTTAAACAGAGTTCGGTTAATATTACAGAAATCCACAAACCGTTGACCATTGTCATTCCAGCTGCCATGGCCGTGAACCTCCATTACGTGCTTAAGCATTACGCGTTTCGTAGTAGACGCTGGCTAAATGGCTATAGACATATTGCTTTTCATCCTCAGTGGTTTTTTCCATCGGAGCTTAGCACTGAATGAGGGTTATTTTTCTTAGTCTACTCTGAAGTCTACCCGTAAGCATCCGGTCACTGTAAGGTTTCCAGGATATGAGGCTGCTTCGTGCTGCTGGAGTTAACATCAGTCCTACTCCTGATCTCCGCGCGCTCCCAGTTGGTTTTCCACAGTAGAGCATGACAATGTTTCTGGCAGGGGAGTGGTACTCTTCAGCATCGTACCGTCAGATCTCGCTCAGTCCCAAGATGTCCGTCTTGAATCGCGTGAACTCGCTCTCGAGCTGTAGGAATTTGGCGTTTTGAGACTCTTCTTGAAGTGAGTCAGAGAGAGTCTATCCGTCGATAGCCAAGGGTCGTCAGCGAATAATCCGTCCATATCCGAGGCGTTTGTTTTCGTTTCGGAGCAATTATTTATTTTACGGTTGTGACTCGCTGGGCCGCAGACCAACTGACACTTGTCCTCTTTTGTCTCACAGCAGACTCGCCATTCGCCCTCTCCCATTTGCAATTTCCGAAGAATTTCCCAGATGACACCACGAGGAGGTGGGAGTAGGTCTTACAAACAGAGCTGTAAGGTTTTCGGCTGCAGTCGCTCTTTCTCGTTAATTAGCGGACCAACACATATCGAGAGATGCTTCTCGTATGAGGCCTTATTAGTCAATTACCAGTCATTAATTTAAGGTACTGTTGACTGACTAAACTAAAATTCTCGACAATATTTGGGGGTGGCAATGGTGCAGTGGTAACGCCGTCAATTGCCGCGCTAATGGTTCATGGTTCAAATCCTGATGTCAGCAAGCATTTATTTATTTCTCATGAAATATATAAAGTCAGTCCGATCATTTTGCAAAAGCTTCTGTGAACACTACTGCGAAGGCATAACACTGGCAGTAGCTTGGTCATGTGGCTGGAAAAATTGTTCGCTCTGTTGATGATGATTTGCCCTTGACATCAATTATCGGGAAAAAAGTACTGTGAATCAGAAGCAAAGACAATTATAACAAAAAACTCCCCGGTTATCTGGACGCCACCCCCAGAGAATAGCTGAAGCATAAACAACAGAGCTTCAAGAACCACTACACAAAAAAAAATCTTTCTTTCTCTCTCTCTATCCATCCTTTCCAACGCCCGCACTGTGTGTAAACATGTTAAAGGTATTCATAACCCTTTGAGTCGCGCAAATTATAAAAAAAAAATAAATAAGAAATACAGTCCTTTTCTAGAATCAGTTCCCGTCAATAGGAACTTCGAAAACCTTGAAATTGTTCTATCACAGCATTTGTTTCAAAATAAACCCAATTGGTTTTATTAAGTTGTACCTTTGTGTCTTTCTAGCCTTCAAAAGCGGAGAGATACCTTTTCATTTGTCTACAAACACGAAAAAAAAAATATTTCAAAACCATTACTTTCATGTTCATAAAGCAAGTGCTAACGACTTTTTTGCCTCCCATAAGGCAAAGCAAGTTATTAAAATGAAGACGTTATGATCCTGTCCTGTCATAGATACAATTATTATTATCTCTCACTCGCATGGTATATGTTGTCAGCCGGGCAATCCTCTACAGAACATTTGTACCGTGTACCTCGACCATCGGTGTGCAACTTGCTCGCGCAAATAACTATCGCGCCACCATATTCCATTCCGGTTCGGTTTACACCTTGTGTAAATGTTAGTTCATCGAGGAGGATTCTCAGTTCCATTTGATCATCTTAATATATGCAAAGTCGAAAAATTCTCTCCAAGAACATTTTCCCACAGATCATAAACTGTTTGACCATGTGTATCTATGGGATTTACCTGCACCGGCATCTTAGAAAGGAGTATCTTTTGCTACAACACCAACAAAAAAAAAAGAAGAAAGGAAAATAAGAAAACAAATTCAGAACAAGAATGCATAGCTTTCCCTCTTGTGTGCGTTATCCACCAACTCACCGAACCACCAACGTTCAGCATGCTACAAAGAACAGTGCAACGGTGTCATGTCCATATGGTGATCTGGTCAGATAATTCAGATTTCCACTTGCACTCTGGATAGTTCCACCATCATCATCGTCACAAAAGTGGTGGTGTGCTCAGCGAATCCAACAACATATGAATGTATCTACGAGTAGATGCATAGATACATCAGCAGGAGCTTCATTGGCGGCGGTAGTGCTGGTTCTTTAGTGCGATATTAGTGAAATGCAGCAATTGCATGTGGAAACACATACCATAGGTCATCTATGGGTTGCGACTATGATGAAGTTGATGATCATAGCTGAGGATTTTGCCCAGGATCGTCTAAAACGCGCATGAGGAAGACTGTGGTTTGAGCAAACGAAGTTCATTTTCACATGTATCTGCAGTTTGTTCGTTATTGCAGTATGGATTTGGCTGGTTGTCGGTGGGTTTGGGGGCAATTGGACAACCAGTGGTGAACCGGTGTATGGTGGTAAATAATACCATGTTGACGGTTGGCGCGTAGTAAATTTTTCGTTTCTTTTTAACACACGCACACACTAGCACTAGGCAGTGAAAATTTATTATTTCGCCGATTGCCCATGTGCGCGCACAAAAGTTCTCAACCCATCTTTATGGGCCATGGAACTATGCGCTATGGTATTGAAATTTTAGCTCAGCGTTTGCAGTTCACTTGTTGCTGACCCAACTGGTTTACGGATGGCTCCTCGCAGAAATTTGCCATGGCTACAAAATAGGTTGAAGGTTTATTAGCCGCAACAAATTGCTATTTTATCGTCTTATAATTTGTTATGACAAAGTTATGTGCTGCAATTTGTTGAAGACGTTTTACATTTGCTTCAATGCAGAACTGATAAGCGGAAAATGTCAGTGGCGAGGAGGTGTAAAAAGTTTATAACGAGGTAAGCTATCTTTAACTCATATGCCTTTGTTAAGGGTTATTTGCATACGTTGTTAGTCCATAGCGAAATCGTTTGAACGGTTTTATTTTCAACAAATGAAGTACCCATTTTGTAGGGCACTTTAACAGGCCTTTATTCGCCTTGGACATCCAACGCATGTAAAAATCGACATACTTAAAACGAACACTTTTTGCTGGACACAGCTATGACTAAATATATGTATACTGTGTAGTTAGTGTGTCGGACCACTGCGCTTGAGGTTCTAAGTTCGAATCACAGAAAACACCAAAAAATATTCTCACGGTCTCACCTCTCGCGAACGTCTGACAAACATCTGAGAGTATTGTTGTCACGAGAAAGCTTCTCAAAACGCTCGGATACGGCACTAAACCTTAAGTCCCTTCCATTCGTGTGAAAAATAAAACGCACACAACACGAATGGTTGCAGGAAGCTATACCCAGCCTATATATTTTTTATTTTTAGATATATGTAAGGCACGTCTACATATTTAGTTGGAAAAAAAAATTAAATTAAGCCAACACCTGAATAAAACACCGTGGACTGGGGGGCCATGTCCAAAGAATAATGTGAAAGGGCTACCAGAGATCACTGCAAAAATATGTTTAAATGTGTGCATACGAGGGGCTATTCAGGCCCACTGAGACTGAACTAGTTTGGAACAAAGATTAATTAAGACTATGATGCCGTGTTAAGTATGGAGGATTCTTTCACGTAGACGGCATGGTGCAGTGGGAGATAATGTATTGAGCCACACAACACCTAGACTAATCACTCAGGCTTATTAGAAAGAAGTCCTGTGAATCAAAATCGAATGCAAAAAAATGGAACCCATGGAGTATGCAATGCAACTTAATGCCATATGAATTTTTAAACCACTATACACCTTAAAATATATCCCTTTCATATTTGTTCTCTTCATTTGCGGTCTTCGTCCTGCAATGACCAAATTGTATGGAAAGAGTAACACTTTTAGGCGAACGATAATATGTAAACAAAAGATTTTAAGATACACGCCACAAATTGCATCTTTTTCTACAGCATGAATTAAATTATTTTTCGCTAATTGACGAATTCCCCAGTCGTTAATTTGCTTTTGAGACAAAACGAGCACTAATCTGCAGTCCTTTTATCTCAAACTTTTTATATATCATCAAATTATAATATAATAGTTTTATAGAGGAACGCTCTCTGTGCGTACGTACTTGGGATTGCAGCCTTAACGGCTGAACGATCTGATTTCAAACTTCACATATACGGTCTGTGAGCTAATCAAAGTACGTAGATTTTAAAGTAGATATTCATTTTTCTTTTACTTATTGAAAGAAAAAATCTAATTCCGGTACACCAATTTGGTTTTCGAAAAAAACATTCAACGATTGACCAGGTCCATAGGATAGTCAACGGCATAGAAAACGCACTAGAAGAGAAGAAAGTTTGTTCCACTGTTTTTCTTGATGTGGCTCAAGCATTTGATAAAGTTTGGCATGATGGTCTGATTTTCAAACTTAAAAAAAGCCTGCCAAAGCAATATTCTACAATATTGGAATCTTATATTTCTAATAGATACTACAGAATCGAACATGAAAACGCGTATTCTGAACTGAAAGAAATACAATCTGGTGTTCCTCAAGGCAGCGTATTAGGTCCAGTTTTTACTCTATACTTCAGACATCCCACACTTAGAGAGCAATATCATGGCAACATTTGCCGACGACACAGCCGTAATGGCAGTTGCAAACACGAATGCAGATTCAGTCGCTAAACTGCAAACTGCAACCTCAAAAATAAGTGAATGGACGACAACCTGGAGAATCAAATTAAATGAATTAAAGTCAGTGCACGTCGACTTTACAAACAAAAAGATAAATCATATGCCAGTCTATATTAATGGTAAATAAGTTCCTTATGGAAATATGGCGAAGTACCTCGGCATGACTTTAGACGCCAAGCTCAGATGGAAAGCCCACGTTAAAAAGAAAAGAGAAGAACTAGACATTCGATATAAAAAAATGTATTGGCTTATGGGGCGACAATCCCAACTATCAATATTCAACAAGCTCCTGCTTGAGCAGATGTAAACCTCATTTGTCCGTACTCGATTGCTCAGTGATGATTCGCAAGATCTGTATAAGGTCCACCTGAGCGGAAAAAGATTTCTTTAATACTGTTAGCAAAATTCAAGTATTCCTTGATATACACTATTGCAGAGATAGCCACTGGTGCATGACTGCTGGCAGTGATCTCCCTTGGAGGAAAATTGTGTGTTTTAAGCATTGCTCAGCTTCAGGACAACACAGAAGGATGATTTATACCTTAAATGAATCAGCAAATTTACTAAATTTTTTTTTATATATTTTTTTCAATCCGATGAGGCATTACTGAGCTAGAACTGTATAATCACCTTTTAGTGACAGAAAATTCGATCTCAACCCTCTTTATGCCACTTAGACCTCGAATTTCGGAAAATACTTATTTCGCATCTAGGCAAAATAGGGAATAACATTGCAAAATTTCAAGTACCTGTGTCCAGTTTTGGAGAAACCGTGTTCACAAGGTCACAAGTCTTTGCTTTTATAGTATTTAAGTTAATACATATTTTAACAACATCCCCGTGAAAACCTCTCTAGTATCCAATTTCTGTTTAAGCTTACCCTTCTTTGGAAGCATGGTGATCATTCCCTATCTCCTCCTCTTTTGTATGACTTTGACTTATATGTACTGTACATACATTGGTCTGCTGATGTATTTTGTACCGATTTAACAATCTTGACAGGGATATATTCATTGATTTTGAGTGTCTCATTCGTATTCCGGACCATAGCGTTGTTGTATATTGTTATAGGTGTAGATGAGAACGACAACCCCATTTACACAGTGTGACATGCGACACAAAACTAGACGCCAACTCAGCGGAAAAAATAGCAGAATATGGGAAAAAATGCATAGCAAAAAATGTTGAGTCAACAGTTTAGATCTATTTATGCAGTTGAAAATAAATATTATACGGGATTTGTTGGATAGGACCCTTTTGTGCCCGGCCAAATATTGAGCTTACTCAATGGGAAAAGAAAGAAAAACACACACATTGGGACTCACAATCTGGCCTAAAACATTCTAAGAAATTAATAAAGTTGCCAAACAAAATAACTTAAGAGATTGTAGTAATGCGTAAAAGTAATGCCAAGCTCTTAACTGACTTCCCTGCTGGCCATTGTTCTTTCAAATACCACTTAAAAACAAAATAAAGTCGTCATCATTCAATCTAAGACATATATGGTATGCTTTGTTTTGTTTTGAGGACACCGAATCTGCGGAGCATGTCTTATGCAAATGTTCCTCTATGCTCGGACCAGAATTAAATACTTGCAGAATGGGTTCACTTACCCAGCTGACGCTGTCTCTTTCTCAGCTCAAAAGATTCTAGGCTTTCTACGTGAACTTGATTTCAGCAAGGGAACAAATTCACGCAACGCGTATCTAATAGAGCAGAACATAAAATTTAAATGAAGTCGAGTTGCTCTATGGTATATGGCTATACACTTGCCTATCAGCCCAATCAACCTATTAAAAAAAAAAAAAACACTACTACCTACCTTGGCATTGACATTTTTCTCCAGATCAGAATACTATTGTGGAAGATTCCATTGAAGATTTTTTTTTTTTTTTTTTTTCTCTTTATTTCCCAATGCAGTAAATACATCTGTCTTAGAAAAAGACATCTAATACTTGTTTGTACAATTTGAATTTTGGGATATAATTTGGACTAAGTGACCAATGTTCTTAGCCCTTTTCTAGGAATTTAAACTTATTAACAGTTTAACAATTAAACAAAAAAAAAAAACAAAAAAAAACAAATTGAAGATAAGTATAAGAAACTGTAGGAAGTCGCCTTATTTTGAGACTGATAATTGATTTAAAAACGCTTTTTCGAGCTCGGCAAATCATTTTACTCTTTATGTTGGTATATAATTTCAATCTCTGACAACATCCTTCAGGGCATATGCACACAGCTTCTTAGCTAATTTTGCAGAATTTAACATTGATTTTGATCGTTACTTCGTCAATAGCTAACGATTCTTGACCATGACCAAACTAGTTGCAATTAATCCGCGCTCTAATACATGCGCTCTTTATGGTATTTGTTATTGCCAGTGGCAAAAGCGCACACGTATGTAATCATATCACACGATGAGATCACGAAATTTAATTTGAAACCTGTGTTTTTAATTAAAATGATATAATTATTTTGATATACTTATACGCTATACATA
The DNA here is from genome assembly GCA_945910035.1 of Brachypalpus laphriformis. NCBI lineage: Eukaryota > Metazoa > Arthropoda > Insecta > Diptera > Syrphidae > Brachypalpus > Brachypalpus laphriformis. The sequence goes on from OX246756.1 coordinate 138,713,559, forward strand.
CGCTCTTTAATATCTCTCACTACTAATCTTTCTTCATTTTCTACGATTTCCCCTTATCATAAATTATGAATAGTTAAATATACATGGATGGACTTACCCTCAAGATCGTATCCTAAAGAACTGCCTATCTATCTGACATGTGTCACAATTAGCATTGGACTACCTTCTACAACAACTAAATAAGTCATTAATACTTCTCTCGACCTGTCCCACAGTAGGTTTATTGGCAAGAGCCCATGGATTAAGAAAAGACTGCTACATCCCTGAGGTCTTCCTAAAAACGGTCATTAGGTAAGAATACTTCCTCCCACGATATTACTTGATACTCACTCACTTACTCGTACGCCTCTATTGCTGATGAACATAATTAAGGCATTGCTAACAACTATTCCGTGAGGTACTCCACTCCCAAGTACGAAAACCAAATAAAAGAAACATTCGTTCAACAAATTTTAAACATTTTTACTGAATAGATTTACTACAACAAAACACTGCTATCATTGCAATATGTTCTGCTCTTTGGTATAGAGAATTTCGTCTCCGAAGACAACTCAAATCAAAGAAAAACAAACTCGTCTCCTTTTTTGTGAAATTCAGTCTTAACCCGAGGCTAGCCCAGTTATTTTTCTTATGCGCTTTTTTCCCAGAGTCTGGAGTGTCTCCTATAATCCCAACAAGTTGGACCTCCAGCAAGTTATTGGCCCACACTCTCTAACGTAATTGCATCTATTCGTTGGATCGGATTTCGACATGAGATACACCAAAGTAGGCAAAATTACACCGGCTTAACTATGTGGCAGCACAACACTGTGCAGTGCTCTGAAAACCTAATCACACTACAATTGAGATGCAATTTACACCCACGACAAAATTGAATTGAACTGGAAAACTTATTTTTCTGGTGAACCTAGGCAGACAAATGAGAGGTAAACAAAACTAAAAAAAAAAAAAAAAAAATAGTTAAGCTGATCCCAATGTGATCTGCTCTGACATCACTCAGCAGCAGTTCTCCAGTCAGAGATGAGACGAGTTTCTTTCCCATCGAAACGTTGAAACAGTGTCCTGCACAATAAAAGATCTGGAATTAGTGTATCGTTGAGTGATACGGTTTGATGAATTTGAACAAATCTTAGTAGTGAGCAAATTCAGATACTCTACGCTCTATACGTCCTAGCTGTCTTGAGTGAAGTAAAAAAATGTTAACACCTTTGACTCACTCGAGATTCAAGGTTATATCTGGTTAAATTTGGTCCTCAAAAGTACTATTGCGCTATTAAGTTTTATTCTACCTTTCTGTTTATTGTCAGTTCAGACTACACTATGACAAATGGAACGACCTGCCACTATTTAACAAAAAGCCAAAGGGGCGGATACGTGAGCACGAAATATGACGTGCTTCACACCGCTTAATCGTAGGATAGTATTCACACTGCAATGCCAGATAGATCAATAGATCGATATTCTTTTTTAATATTTTATTTATTCGATTAAAATATTACAAAAAAATTGGGCTTATCTGCAGTATGTTGATATTCAAGTTAATTTTGATTAAGTGAACTTAATAAGGTGTATACTTTCGGAAAGTTTTTCCTGACGTTCGCGAGAGGTGAGACCGTGAAAAAAGTTGTTGATCTTTTCTGGGATTCGAACATTGAATCTCACGCGCAGTGGTCTGACACACTAACCACTGCGTCACGGCGCCCACTGTACCGATTTTTGAAATTTTGTACAATCCTTATATGTATTATAATATGTTAAGGAAATCGCACGATATCATCTCACCTTTTCTGTATAGCTCGACTTTATAGAAGATAATAAGGGACGTTAAAATCGAAGAAAAAGTTATGATTGTCGATCTGAAGCTTCTGGGTCTTCTGCAAGTTCGGCCAGTGTGAACATTCGGTTTATAGTAGAGTCTCTTGGCTTAAGGCCTCACTGATACCAATTGGAGGCTTTTAAGAAAACGTGTAAGTTGTTACCATAACATGACAATCGTGTCAATCAGGCAAACTGCAACGACTTAATAATGAGATAATCAGCTTGCAGTCTCCTTTCCACTAATGCTTGCATATGAGCTTGATTTATACCTGTAAATACTTGACTTTCGTCGGGTGGGCCCAAATGTCAGCCATCATCGCCCGAGTTAAACGGGGCAAAACAGTCTACTAAAGTAGTCTATTCCAAAATCGACTACAACCCTACCGACGAATTTCTACAACCCTGCAAGTTTCGGGCCTCGTAGCCTTGGTATGGTCTTTTTACTATCATTTTTCAATGAAATTCCTCTGTATTGTTTTCAAATTGAGTATAGGGGTAATTTAAAGCTCCAAACTTAATTGGACGGCAATCTCCGACGAGACTTTAAAAACGAACACAGTAACGTTTTGGAGGATGGAACTAACCTTTATTTCACCGTATCTAGGCATGTCAAACATAAGCAAAACTGTATAAGAATACTTTCGTCTTCATGAATTGCCACGTTATGCCTACATTTAGTGATACGTGGGAGATAATCCATCCTAATCAAATTATACACCTTTTATTTAATTTTTAATTTATACAATAGCCGAAAGATATTGAAGCTCTGCACAAATAAGAAGTTGCACAAACTGGTGTCGACGGCACCCTGCGAAAGCAAAAATCTTTCCGTTTAAAATGTGTACTTCACGAAACATCTCTCGCTGGCAAATACCTACAAATACTATCCTCAGTACTTCTATCATTGTCATATCATAAAAGAAAGATCAAACAATACTAAAACGGGAGCATGCACGTGTCAAACAACAAACACCATCGCAATATGGTGCAACAAATTGTATTGCAAAACTGTATCATTATGGTAATACTTGCAAAAAGGAAAGGCACTACCCCACCAGGCACTACCACTGTTGTGCATGGTACTGATCCTGGACCGCGCAGAAATGTTCGGGCCAGAGCTATACGGATTCCGGGGGCTAGCAAAATAATGAAACAGTTTGGATGCAATTTGAGGGTCGCGAGTTGGAACGTTGGTAGCATGACCGGTCGAAGTTACGAGCTGGAAGAGATGATGAATAGAAGGCGGGTGTACATCTTGTGTGTCAAAGAGACGAAATGGAAAAACACCGGGAATCGGGCGCGTTTCTTGGACGTTAGGACAAAAGATTACAAGATGTTCTACTACGGAACAGAAAAGGCTAAGAACGGAATCGGTATCATCCTTGCGGCAGAGCTACTTGAAAACGTCTTGAGCATTTCGAAGTCCAGCGACCGTTTGATGTCTCTCAAACTAGTAATACAAGGAGAGGTGTGGAATATTGTCAGTGCATATGCTCCCCAAAATGGGTGCAATCAAAGAGATAAAGATGCATTTTGGGTAGATTTCCACAATCTCCTTAAGAACATCCCAAAGGAAGAATTTCTGTTTGTTGGAGGAGATTTGAATGGACATGTCGGGAAATCAAACGAAGACTATGAAAACTGCCATGGAGGACTAGGATATGGCACCAGGAACCTTCCTGGTGAAGGCATCCTAAGCATGTGCAAATCACATGGTCTTATCGTGTTAAATACCATGTTCATCAAACAAAGCCGACACCTGATCACTTACAGCAGTGGTGGAGATGAAACTCAGATTGACTACCATTTGGTGGCCAGTTTCATGAAGCCTCGGGTAAAAGATTGTAAAGTGATCCTGGGAGAGGCAATCGCTCGGCAACACCGTCTCCTGCTAACAGAAACTTTTATGAAAACACCGAAGCAAAGCAAACAAACAACGGTCTCTGGGAAAATCAAGTGGTACAATCTAAACAAAGAAAAAGGCGAGGCTTTTGTTTTCGTAATGAAAAATTACCTCTCTCACACCATCAACGGAGCTGAGGATGAAGAGTGCAGAGCACAAAATATGTGGGATTCCCTACAGCGATCTTGCTTAAAGAAGGCCAAATCACTGCTAGGAGCTTCAAAAGGCCACCATCAACACGCCAAAGAAACATGGTGGTGGAGTGATGAAGCTAAGAAAGTGATAAATGAGAAGAAAGCGGCTTTCAAAGCTTAGTCAAAGTACCCCTCTAATAATAATGACGAAAAAGTTCGCCTCGAAATGGAATACAGATGCTGCAAGAAAAAAGCGAAGAAGAAGTGCGCCCAGCTTCAAGCAGAGAGTACGGAGGTCCTGTATCGGGAGCTGGAGAAAATATTTTCCCCGGTTGCTGATGCAAACCAGGCTATCCAGGAGCTGCGAAGACACAATATGAACAAGAGCGCCACTATCTTCAAAATAGCCGCCCAAAGAAGGAAGAATGCTCAGGAGATTCGTTCGCCAAAGTTCATTAGCAATGCTCATGGCCAGCTTCTTGCGGATGACGACAAAATTCTGCATAGGTGGCGGCAGTATTGTGAAGAGCTTTTAAATGAACAGTTTCCCCGGCGATACTTTCCAAGAGCCACCCCTAACTGTGAAGAAATACCCGACATTACAGTCGAGGAAGTTAGTGAGGCGGTCAAATACTCCAAAAAAAGAAAAGCGGTTGGGCCAGACGAGATACCCTCTGAGTTCTGGAAAAAGATGGGAGATATCGGGTTCAGATGGCTCAGAATTCTCATCTCCAAATTCGTGAGAGGTGATCCAATGCCGAATCAATGGAGGGAAAGTTACCTTCTCCCTGTATACAAAGGAAAGGGTGATACACGAAACTGTGATAACTACCGTTCGATCAAGCTGATATCACACACCATGAAGATCGTTGAGCGGGTATTAGGTGGCCGACTGCGAAAAATAATACGGCTATCTGATGATCAGTGCGGGTTTGTTTCAGGTAAATCAACCACAGATGCAATCCAAAGTATAAGGATCATAATGGAAAAACATCGTGATTCCTTAAGGGATTTGCATATTGTATTGGTTGACTTTGACAACCACGAGATCTTATATGGGTGGAGCTATGACATCGAGGGGTTCCAGAAACCTATGAACAGCTGATCATGGACATGTACGAAAAAGCAAAGACAAGAGTAAGATGCCCCGCTGGAGTAACCGAAGAGTTCCCAATCAAAGTCGGGGTGTACCAGGGAAGCGTTTTAAGTCCTTTGCACTTTATTACGGTCCTTGATTATCTGCTTGAAGGTAAAGTGATGGACACCAAGGTACATCAGTTATTCTTTGCTGACGATGGAGCCATCATAAGTGAGGATCCTACATCCCTGCAACGAGCACTTGATGTGTGGGTGGACGTTTTGGAGGGATGTGGGTATCGCATTAGTTGACAGAGTACTTGTGCTGCCCGTTCTCTGATCCACTCAGGCCTATTCCAGACATTTATTTGAATGGAACAGTGCTTCCCAAGTGCGAAAAGTTCAAATATCTGGGATCTATGATCAATAGCAAAGCAACTTATGATAACGACATCAATCATCGTGTAAGCGTAGGGTAGATGAAGTGGCGAGAAAATTCCGCTTTCTTCTGTGACAGAAAAATGCCACCTAAGTTGAAAGGAAGGCTCTACACCGCAGTTGTACGTCCAGCGCTCACATACGGTTCAAAATGTTGGACGATGTACAAAGAGTATGAGAGTAAATTAACGGCAGCTGAGATGAAGATGCTTCGCATAACAGCAGGAGTGACAAAGCTTGATTGAATAAGAAGTTTGAAGATCCGTGGAAGCTTTCACATCAAGAAAACCATCGTACAAAAAATAGAGGGCGACCGGCTCAGTTGGTATTGCAACATTCAAAGAAGAGATCATTTGAACCCTGTTAAAAAGGCAATATCAATTCACGTTCCAAAGACATCGCGATGTAGGAAAGGCAGGCCTATAAACGCCTGGATCAGACAAATGCGACGACATCGGCATTTCATTGGCCTGCCGATATTTTCTGAGGTCAAATAGGCGAACCCCACAGGCGGATCAGTAGAAATGCGGTGAAGTGTGAGGGTTGTGATCCCTTGTTTTCGGATCATAACCTCGCTGATAAAAGGAAGAAGAAGAAACAATAAAATATATTCGCTGATCATTTTAATTGAAATTTGCAAACTTAAGGAAAACAACATATTGAAAAATATTCACGAGAAAAGTGCGTTTAATTTGACACGTATGTATGTAAATCATTAAAATCCTTCGACAGAGTATGGCATAAAGGTCAACTAAATAAATTAGAAGTGTACCTACCAGAACAGTACTTCCGCCTAACATCGCGTTACTTTCACATAAAACAAGAAAACGGCTACTCTGAGATAGTGCAGATCAAAGCCGGAGTTCCTCAAGGTAGTTTCCTTGGACTTCTGTTATACCTCCTCTATACCAAAGATCTACCAACAACACCCTACATCAAGACTGCAACCTTTGCCTATGACACGGCAATCTAACAGTGGGAGACACAACGTTAGATTCTACCCAAAAACAAGCTACAAGCTGCTACAGATCAAATAATCAGGTGGACTCAAAGATGGAAAATAAAACTCAGTTCGCGCAAATATGTACATATTGACTTCACAAATAAGTCTGTCTCGTACTCCTCCATCGAAATATCAGGCACATTAATACCATATGCTAATTCAACGAAGTATTAAGGTATGACCCCAGATGCCAGGCTTCGTAGGAAAGAGCATATCAAAATCAAAAGAATAGAATTAGACATTAAATGGCGAAAAATGGAATGGCTTTTAAGCAGGAAGTCAGGTCTATCAATTAATAATGAAATTCTTCTTTATAACCAGGTACTAAAACCAGTGTGGAACTATGGCGCTCAAAGACAAGACCGTCAGACTTTGCCGGAGACTCCAGGACTTACGACATAAGTAACAGAGCGACAACAACGAGCGAAATGAGGCGTTTGGAGTGGACCTAACCTCCAACGCTTTGGATGAATTAAATCCCATCTATGCTCCTGTTACTGTTATTAAAAGTTAAAAGCATTTTAGAATTATATAATTACGAGTAGTGCCTTTTACTTATCTTTCCCTACTGATTTTGAAAAACAAACTGCTCGTTAGTTATACAACTAATCGCAGTGCTAACAAACAGTTATAAATCTTTGTAGTTTTTTATGTTTGAACTAAAAAAAAAAATAAAAAATCAGAATCCGTTAATGAATAAAGAAGTTACAAAAAACAAACATATGTTTAAATTAGCATAACCGCCATCTTGAATCCGTCGTATTGTAAAATCATGACTCCTGTTTTAAATTACTTATAAGTAAAATCCTCTTAATTTGACATCAAAATCATTAAAATTCGTTAACAAAAAAAAATTACAACAATTCGGCAGCCAGGAATTTTTACCTAATCGATCGAAGAAACCTTTATACTGATCTTCTGTTACATATGTTGAAGCGAGGAGGGCAGTATACCGATGATATACAGATTTTTTTCAATAAATGTTTCTAAGCAAATGAAAGTTGTCTGAATATATAGTATTCGCTGCCGAAGCCTTCCAGTACATTGTGTTCGAGCTTTTCTCTTGCAAGAATTCCAGTACCTACACGTGCCTTACTTAATGGGTGTTTTGTGTCATATAATTTGTAGTCTTTTAATTAAAAGCAGTTTTTTTTTGTGTTAGATGGGTACCGGAAACCAGAATAATGTCTATGTGGTTTCTCGCGCTGGCTTAGGCCGTCAGCATTCCAGTAACATATTTTTACAAAGTTCATGGTCTCTAGTTAATTTGACATAAAACTTTCCAAAGTTTGTTCTTATTTGCTGAATGGATTTTGGAAGAAGGTTGGGAAACTGATTACTGAAACTGATTGGGTTCTTTTCCCTGAATAACTAAAGTTAACCCTTTCAGCTTCTTAGTCGGTATGTATTTGCTGTTTTCAAAGTCTGTTACTAGTTCCTGATAGTTATTTTCATTGTTTATTTGTATTTTTGTTTCACAAATTTTCCCCTTCGTAAGTGCAACCACATAAAAGTTTTTTTCAGAAACAATTTGCGAGGGGTGATTTTCCGAACGGGAGGGGAGGCTTAAAGTTCTTGACCATCGCTCAGTCTTCGATTGTTTCCTCTGAAAGAAAAGCAAAACGATTCACCTAATGATTTATTTTTTTTGCTGTTTGGCCTTGCGCGATGTTTTAATAGATGGCGGTCTACGTTTATGCTTTGAAAATATGATGCATCAGTCTATTCCTGTTTGCACATTCGCTTTTTGATCGGTCTTTTCAGAATACCCATGATTGGATGAAGAGAACTTAACATCAGTGGACGTTAGGTCCGGTGAAGACAAGCTTTTTTGCTTGTGTGCGGTAGGTTTTTTTGTTGCTACTTTAGTACCTGTAGTTTTTAAAGGCGGTGAATGCATTATCGTAAGTTTACAACTGAATGGGTTTTCTTTGTCCACAATGTAGGGTATAGGCTTTGATTTATTTAACCAGGTGAGCCCTTTCTGGGCAATGGTTTCTGCTTGGACTCCAATTGCTTACGGTCAAAGCACCGCAGTGTCGTCGGCTAGAACTTACAGAAAATTACAGCACAATGAATTATATGATCTTTTATACTTTCTAAGAGCACCGAGATAAACTCAGACTTGTATACTTCACCGGTGTTGCCAGTCTAATTTTCGTGAGATGGTTTCATTAATATGAAGGCTTGCACTGATCTTCGAACTTCTGATTCGATCATGCATTGTTACCCTTGCTGTCATGCAAAGAATCTACATCTCAGCTGCCATTTATTTACACTCATACTTTTTGTGCATAAAACATTGTGAAGCGTATGTGAAAGCTGAACGTACAACTGCGGTGTAGAGCCTTCCTTTCAGGTTAGGCGAAATTTTTCGGTCACAGAAGATGGCGGAGTTTTCCTGCCACTTCATCCACTCTACACTTACACGATGATTAATGTTGTCATCACAGGTTGCTTCGCTATTGATCATATATTCCAGATATTTGAACTTTTCGCACTTGGGTAGTACTTTCCACTCAAATAAATGTCTGAAATAGACTTAAGTGAATCAGAGAATGGGCACCACAAGTACTCAGTCTTTTTTGGACTAAGACGGCACCCATTTCCCTCCAAGACGTCCACCTACACATTAAGTGCTCATTGCAGGAACGTAAGATCCTCACTTATGATGGCTCCATCACCCGCAAAGTATAACTGATGTACTTTGGCGTCCGTCATCTTATCTTCAAGCAGATAGTCAAGGAGTGCATTTAACAGGAAAGAACTTAAGACGCTTCCATGGTGCACCCCAAGTTTGATTGGGAACTCTTTGTTTACTTCAGCGCGGCATCACACCCTTGTCTTTGCTCCTTCGTACATGTCCACGATCATCTGTGCATAGGTTTCTAGAACCTCTCGATGTCTTAGCGTCACCCATATCAGATCTCGTGGTGGTCTGTCGAATGTTCGATCAAAGTCAACCAATACAATATGAAAATTCTTTAAGTAATTACGATGTTTCCCATTATGATCCTTATACTTTGGATTGCATCTGTGGTTGATTTACCCGGGAGATGAGAATTCTGAGCCATCTGAACCCGATGTCTCCCATCTTTTTCCAGAACTCAGATGGCATTTCGTTTGACCCAACCGAAGGGTGGTTCTACTGCAGTGGAAGTCAAAGGTGTTTTCCATATGGTTAGCCAAACGCAACATTTTTCACAGTAGTGCGTTATAACCATAATTGGTGGGATGGTAAGTGAGGCGGAAGAGGGAGACGGACCTTAGGTTACGGGGATTGGTGTTAAATTAGACTAATAGACTCATTCAAGAAGTGCGGGCCAATCGATTTGACCAGTAATAAGCTGAAGAAGGAAAAGTAAGTCGGTCATTTCGCGACGATTTTCGAGAGACTGAAGATGGATGAGTTTTAAGCGATCAGCGTAGGGAGGCAAGTTGTATCTATCAATCCAAGGGAGACCGTGTAGGCCGAAATGGATAAACCTGCGCTGGATGGCTTCAATACGTCGGATGTGGACAGCGTAGTGTGGCGACCAGGCTTGGCTAACTTGTTCGACTGTGATATTGGGCGTTTCTTAACAATTACTGTCGCCACCATGCAGAATTTTGTCGTCATTCTTAAGAAGCTGGCCATGAAAATTTTTAACAAGCTTTGGAAACGAATTTCGTGAGCATTCCTCCTTCTCTGAGCGGCTGTTTCGTAGATGGCCGCAACTGAAAAAAAACAACTGCCTGGCAGGCGTCTGGAGCTAAGTCTATTAGAGAACAGTTTTGTACCGGGCAAAAGTGAGTAAGTGGTCCAACCTTAAATATACATATATCTCAATTTTTTTTAGTATTAAAGTACTATAATACGAAAGTAAGGGGTATGCTGCTGGACCCGGCGGCGTGCGTTGCTGCACCTAACAGAAAAAACTGTAGTACAAAAGTACTTTACTACTAAACTACTACTAAAGTAGTGAGCCGATTTGGACCAAACTTCACACAATACCTCGGGACAATACCGAAGATGCAGTGGTAAACATACAAACAAACAAACATACATACATTGTATTTTATATATAAAATACGAGTACGCACCTCTCTTTTCTAGTACGTTTTGCTTTTCCAATATCTAAAGCATCCGGAATCTCTCCCCTGCATATGTATAGGTCCATGTAAATATATATATGTCTTTTTCTGTCAAACACACTGTTCAATGAAAACCTGCACCTAAATATGTAAGTCATGTGCGGGAGGGTATCAATGGTGATCATGTGAATTTGCAGATCAATTTCCGATGATCGCGGGTTGAGATTTTGTCATCATTATTTTTTTGCTTGATATACTTTTAGCGATATTTTTGGATCAAGCCATTTAAAGATATTCATCATCGCGGCTGGCGGAGAGGTGATGGTTTGATTTGCATAATAAATGATAGATTTGCGACTGGGTTCGTCTGAGAAGTGAACAGATGCAGAGCATCCTCAAATAGGACGTGTGGGTTGCAGCCAATTGATGATGAGTCATAATAAGTAATCAGAGTGTTTTTGTTAGAAAGATGACTAGTTCGGTTGGTGCAGATCTCCAATCAACCCTTTGACCTTTTTGGCAAAGATGATTGATGGTAGTATTAAAGCGATTGCGCTATGTGGCAATTTGTTATTTCGTATGGTGTTATATCAACCTTAAAGTGGAATCCATAGTTGAGTGTGAAGGTAGATATTTTTTTTTTTTTTTTTTTGTATGTGGGAATCTAAATTTCTATGACAAGTGAAGCGTTCTGCTAACATCGAAACTGTGTCTGTTGTTTGTTAGTTATGATTAATGCGTTTATTTAGATATATTTCTTAAAAGAAATTTTTTGCGTGACATCTTCTTTCAAATGTGGACATTTGTAATTTGTTCAGATTAATAAGATGCAAAACTAACAGGTTTTCTTAGTTTGAGTTAACATTTGCATAATCTGAATAGTTTTGTGATTCGGTTACTGCATAGAAATACATATTAGTGGGCGCGTTTACTCTCGTTATCTTGTCGAAGTTGTCTTGATCGATCACTTTTCGTATAAGCACATCCGTAACGATATGATTCATTCTAATAATACCAGTCGCTTGATGAGTCAATCAGTCGAAGAAGAAATTCAACACTTTTTTGGATCTCTGTGCTAGAGTAATTTTTTAACGTTCCCTTAAAATGAGGCATATACATTAGAAATGGGCAAAAAATTACTACCTGTGAATTATTCACTGCGAATGAAAATTTTCATACGCAGCCTGTGAATGAATTAAAAATAAACTGTGAATGTTTAAAACGTGAATAAGGAATTATTTTTCACATCACATTTTTGTATTCGCGACTGTTTAGTACTATGTGACACAAGTGCCAAATAACCGCATAGCACATTTTTTGCAAAACCTTAATTTTGATAACTGTCCATTTCTCTATTTTAAATTACATTCCTGCTACACTCTTTTTGAATTACTCCGAATATAACGTGAGATTTTCCGTAGTTTATTTTTACATTCATATTCATTATTGCTCAATGTACCTTTGTAAATTAGTTTATAAAGCCAAAATAGGAAAGGAGGACGTCTTTGGTAGGGCAGTCGGTAAGCATTGCCTACACGACACCAAGTCTGATAACGGACTAAGGCTAATTGCTTTCGCTGTGGAGCGAAATGTCACCATAGCAAGCACATGGTTTCCTCATATCGATATTCACAAGCAGAATGGCGGTTCAATGATCATGCAACGATCAACCAAATTGATCATATTGCGATCGACGCAAGGCATGCCTCCAGTATTCTGGATGCCCGGACCTTCCGAGCGGCCGACATAGACTCGGATCATTACCTTGTTGTAGCCAAGGTACGAATAGGGATATCCCAATCCGAGCAATAAAGAAGAATCACTGTGAGAAAATTTAACGTCGAAAAGCTATAATCGCAAGAGACCGCCAGACTCTTCGCTGAACGCGTATCCCGAAATCTCTCAATCACCCCTATGCTGCCAGCATCAAGTGCCAGTGGCAACGCTGCCAACATGCCATCAGAAACGCCGCGACTGATGTGCTGGGTCTCGCTCGCCCACCACCGCAAAACCCTGGTTTGACGAAGAATGCCAACGAGTGCATGCAGCAAAACAAGAGGCATACAAAGCGGCGCTGCAAAGGAAGACGAGAGCTGCTCGTGAGATCTACGAGCAAAAGAAATGGGAACAACATCGGCTTCTCCAAAAGAAGAAGAAAGAGCATGAGAAGCGCGCGTTTGAGAAAATCGAGAGTTTATAATCCAGGAACAATGTACGGAAGTTTTACCAAAAGGTTGAAAGAACGTGTCAGAGGAGCAATACCCGTACAGAAACCTGTAGAGATGTAAATGGAAACCTCGTAGTAGAATCACAGTCGGTGCTGAGAATATGGAAAAACTACTTCTGCAGACTGTATAACGGCGACGAAGATCAACATCCCGCTGTCAGGCAGAATGAACTATTCAACATAGACGATGGTAGTCAAAATTTCCGTCCACCTGACCAAAACGAAGTGGGGATAGCAATATGGAAGCTAAAATCGAACAAGGCTGATGGACCTGACGGCCTACCGGCCGAACTTTTCAAGGCAGCTGTGGATGAATTAGTAGAGTGCATACACCAACTCATTTCTAATATTTGGTCAGACGAGTGTATGCCTGATGAATGGAATCTCAGCATCGTTTGCCCGATCCACAAGAAAGGAGACCCCCTCAACTGCGCCAATAATAGAGGCATCAGTCTCCTCAACATCGCATACATGATGTTTTCTGCGACATTGTATGAACGCCTGAAACCTTTTATGAACAGCCTGATTGGACCCTATCAGTGCGGTTTCAGGCCAGGAAAGTTCACCATCGATTAAATCTTCACACTTCGGCAGATTCTGGAGAAAACCCAAGAATTCCAAATCGATACTCATCACCTCTTTAACGATTTCAAGGCCGCCTATGACAGCATCTATAGAGAAGAGCTTTATAGAGCCATGTCTAGCTTTGACATCCCTGCCAAATTTGTCCGTCTGTGCAGGCTGACGATGGAGAACGCTCGCTGCTCCATCAAGGTCGGTAATGACCTCACCGAGACCTTTGATGTCAAAAAAGGTTTGAGACAAGGTGACGCGCTGTCATGTAACTTCTTTAACATTGTTCTTGAACGGATTGTGCGGAACTCACCGGAGGAACAATCTATTACAAGTCTGTTCAACTGCTTGCATACGCCGACGATAAAGACATTATCGGTAGAACTCATCGGGCTGTCACCGGTGCGTTTGCAAGCATTGAGGCGGAACCGGCCAAAATGAGTTTGGCGATAAACGAGGGCAAAACCAAGTATATGCTGTCAACAAGAAGGGAAAGCCAGCATCGACGAACTGGACAGAACGTCACAGTGGGCAGCTATAACTTCGAGGTAGTAAGGGACTTTGTCTACCTTAGCTCTGCTATAAACTCAGACAACGACATCAGCGCAGAAATCAATCGAAGAATAACTCTTGCCAATCACTGTTTTTTTGGGCTTATAAGTCAATTCAACAGTAAAGCCCTATCTCGAACCACTAAGGAGACTCTATAGAAGACCTTCATCATCCCAGTCCTGCTTTACGGCGCTGAAACATGGACTTTATTAAAAGAGGATGAAGATATCCTTGGTAGCTTCGAGAGAAAAATTCTTCGTAAGATTTTCGGTCCCGTTTGCGTTGACGGGTTTTGGAGGAGAAGATTCAATTACGAACTATACGAGCTGTACAGCGACATCGACCTAGTCAAAAAACTGCGTATTGGACGTCTGAGATGGCTAGGACATGTAGAGCGAATGGAAACCAACGCTCCGGCCCGCAGAGTCTTCGAATCTAACCCCGAGGGACGACGCAGTAGAGGGAATCATCGCCGTAGGTGGCGCGCACAAGTTCAAGGGGACCTCGACCAACTTGGAGTGCGCAACTGGAGGAAACTAGCTAAAGACCGAGCTAAATGGAGAGGCTTGTTGGTTGAGGCCCAGGTTCACCCCGAACTGTAGCGCCACCTAAGTAAGTAACTAAGTAAGTAGACATATGAAAATGGCGAAAATAAGTGAACAGAAAAAACTTATTGGATTGTATTTCCACCTCTGTCTGCCACAGTTTCAATCAAATTTGACACCAGCACAATTTTCGACAGTAGTGTAAGTTTTTCATATGAAATTTGACAGATTATTTACGCGATGATAAATTTATACGATTTACGTGGTTTACGAGGGCTTTACGAGTTTAGTGAATACACTTATTATTTATTTTACGTTAATCGATTCTGTATATGCTGAGATTAACGCGGCTAAATATTTTTAATGTTTCGTTTTTATGTAATAGTAATGATTGTGTTAATTTCCTTGTAACTGATGCGATGGGCGAGCTGGTGAATGCTGCTATGAGGATTTGTTCTTCTTAGATACCCATACAAAATGGCAATATATACCGAAGCCAGTAAAGTCGTATATCAGGGCCAAATTAATTTGACTGGGAGTCGCAGGGGCAATATATAGCTAATCGAGCATGTGATCTCACTTTATATAGGTGATAGACTCTTCTTCTTCTTACTATTTCCGCGAGGCTATAATCCAATAACAAGGGATCATAACCCTCTCCCACTTCACCGCATTTCTACTGATCCGGCTGTGGGGTTCGCCCATTTGATTTCTGAAAATATCGGCAGGCCTCCCGATCTTGGATCACTTAGTTACTAAAGCCAATCAAATGCTGGTGTTCTCACATTTTGTGATCCAGGCGTTTATAGGCCTGCCTGTCCTACATCGCGATGTCTTTGGAACGTGAATTGATATTGCCTTTTTAACAGGGTTCAAATGATTCCTTCTTTGAACGGGGCAATACCAACTGAGCCGATCGCGGTCTATTTTTCGTATGATGGTTTCCTTAACGTGAAGGCTTCCACGGATGTTCGAACTTCTTTTTCGATCAAGCTTTGTCACCCCTGCTGTCATGCGAAACATCTTCATCTCAGTTGCCGTTAATTTACTCTCATACTTTTTGTATAGGAATGCAACTCCGTAAGATGATTAAGAAGAGCAAAAGTGAATCATTCCAGGTACTCAGGGAAGAACTACAAACAAACCATGGGGAAGCGCTTATAAAATAGTCGTGAGAAACTAAAAAGCACCACGGCAGCTGCACCGATATGCCCACACATCATAAACTCAATTGTGAACAGCTTATTCCCGAGAAAAGATGGATTCGCACTGCCACGAGGCATAGCAGATCAAGCGGAGACGATACCCCCATTTACAAATAAAGAAGTTATAGAAGCCGCAGCAGCTATCAAAAGCAACAAGATGCCAGGGATGGACGGGATCCCGAACTTTGTTCTGAATGAGGCGATCAAAAGCAGACCAGATGTCTTTACACACCTCTAGACAGCATGCTTAACAGAAGGAAAATTCCCGTCTCTGTGGAAACGGCAACGACTAGTCCAAAGGGTGACAAAACAGCTGAGCAATCATCGTCGTACAGGCCTTTGTGCATGCTAGGTATACTGGGGAAAGTGCTTGAGAAAATTATACGGACAAGACTAGAGCAGTACACGGAAGGGGACTCGGGGCTTTGTAGCCGACAGTTTGGATTCCGAAAGAAACGAAGCATCAACCATGCAATACAAGCTGTGTGCAATATAGCACGTCAGGCAATTGCGGGAGAAAGATGGCTCGGAGGAAAAAACAGTACTGTGCTGTGGTGACACTTGATGTCAAGAACGCTTTCAATTCAGCCGACTGAAGCTGTATACTAAAATCACTGAGTGACCTGCAGGTACCAAACTACCTACTGCGGATAATTGTGAGCTATTTCGAAGACAGAACCCTTTACTATGACACAGAAGAGGGACCAAAGAGGTACAAAATCACGGGAGGAGTTCCACAAGGATCGGTCTTTGGACCAATTCTATGGAACATAATGTACGATGGCATCCTAGGAACACAAGGAACGGAGTAGACATCATCTGTTACGCCGACGATATCGCAATTGTAGTAGCGGCCAAAAAATTAGAGGAAGTTGTACAAAACTGCAATAAAACAATCGCAAACGTGAAGCTATGGCTACAGACATCAGGTTTAGAGCTAGTGGACTACAAAACCGAAGCCGTTCTCATAAGCAGCCGTAAAAAAGTGGAGCACATCACCATACAAGTCGATGAGCAAACTATCGAATCGAAGCCATTCATCAAGTACCTGGGAGTGTTGCTGAACCACAGTCTCAGCTTCAGGGACCACCTAATGTACGCTGGCGAGAAGTCCTTCTGGGCAGTAGCGGCACTATGCAGACTAATGCCAAATATTGGGGAACCAAGGCAGCTAATCAGAAATCTCTTAACAACCGTGAGTAGGTCAATACTCTTGTATGTGGTCCCAACATGAGCATCAGCGACGTATCGTAAGTCATACATTAAACGATGAACTCGGCGCATAGAATCGCTTTTCTAAGGGTATGCTGTGCCTTTAGAACTATATCAGCGGATGCGATAAGCGTAATATCTGGCCGGATGCCTATCGATCTAGACTCGGAGAAGACTGCGGCCCTACGTGAAAACGAGCACGATGACGGCACAACAGCTATAGAAGCTATAAAAGCAGAATGGCAACATAGGTGGAACATCACAACCAAAGGGCGATGGACATATAAACTGATCCCCGAAGTTGATGAATGGATTAGCAGAAAGCACGAGGAGGTAAACTACTACCTAACACGGTATCTATCGGGCACGGATCCTTCCGGGAGTATCTCTACAAGAACAAGCACGCGGAGGACCCATTCTGCCAGCACTGTTAAGGAAAAGTGCAGAACGCGGAGCATGTACTTATGGAATGCCAAAATTACATCAGGGCCAGGGAAATCCTAGAAAGAGAAATTGGCGGGCAAGTGACCCCAAGAAGCCTAACCTCATTTATGTTGGCGAGCAGCGAAGGCTGGGAGGCTGCGAATGAAGTAATCACGAGTGTGATGCAGCAACTGCGTATAGAGGAACGAGCAACGAGAAACGCGAGAAACGAAGATCCTGCCAGCTCGGGCAGCTAAAAAGAAATGACGAAATGTCAGACCTGTCCCTGCGAAGGAATGCCTTGACTGGCGGTGGCGCAGGGAAACAATAGGACAGAGAAACCCGAGCAGTTGTACAGTTGTACAGTTTTTAGCACGTAACCATGCAGAAGCATGGAGTCGGGCATAACTCGTAGCACGGGCTACAAATATTCATAAAGAATTTTTACCCCTACCCGCGCATCAAAAAAAAATCACTCTTCGCTTTGAACACAGGAAGGAACACAGAAGGTAGCTTTCCCTCCATTGGTTGAGCATTGGATCACCTCTCATAAATTTGGAGATGAGAATTCTCAGCCATCTGATTTCGATGTCTCCCATCTTTTTCCAGAACTCAGAGGGCATCTCGTCTGGCCCAATCACTTTTAGTTTTTTGGAGTATTTGACCGCCTCACTAACTTCTTTGACTGAAATGTCGAGTATTTCTTCACAGTTTGGGGAGGCTCTTGGAAAGTATAGCCGGGGAAACTGGTCATTCAAGAGTCGTTCAGAATACTGCCGCCACCTCTGCATATACGTAATTTTGTCGTCATCCACAAAAAGCTGGCCATGGCGTTGTTTATCAACTTTGGTGAACGAATCTACTGCGCATTCCTTCTTCTTTGGGCGGCTATTTTGAAGATGATTGCGCTCTTGTTCATATTGTATCATCGCAGCTCCTGAATAACCTGATTTGCATCAGCAACCGGGGAAGATATTTTCTCCAGCTCCCGATACAGGCCCTCCGTACTCTCTGCTTGAAGCTGAGCGCACTTCTTCTTCGTTTTTTTCTTAAAACATCTGTATTCGACTTCGAGGCGAGCTTTATCGTCCCTATTATTAGAAGGGCACTTTGATCAAGCTTTAAAAGCCGCTTTCTTCTCATTTATCGCTTCTTTAACTTCATCACTCCACCACCATGCTTCTTTGGCATGTTGTTGATGGCCTTTTGAAGCCTAGCAGTAACTTGGCCTTCCTTAAGCAAGTTCGCTGTAGGGAATCCCACATATTTTGTGCTTTGTACTCTTAATCCTCAGCTCCATTGATGGTTTGAGAGAGGTAGTATTTCATCACGAAAACAAAAGCCTCGCCTTTTTCTTTGTCCAGATTGTAGCAGTTGATTTTCTCAGGATCACTTTGTAATCTTTCACCAGAGGCTTCAAGAAACTGGCTACCAAATGGTAGTCAATCTGGGTCTCATTTCCACCACTGCTGAAAGTGGTCAGGTGTCGGCTTTGTTTGATGAACATATTGTAGTAATTAACACGATAAGGCTGTGTTATTTGCACATGCTTGGATGTCTTTACCAGGAAGACTCTTGGTGCCGTATCCCAGTTCTCCATGGCAGTCTTCATAGTCTTCGTTCGACTTCCCGCAATGTCCATTCAAATCTCCTCCAACAAACAGAAACTCTTCCTTTGGGATGTTCTTAAGGAGATTTTGAAAATCTAGCCAAAATGCATCTTTATCCCTCTGATCGTACCTACTATGGGAAGCATATGCACTGACGGTATTCCACACCTCTCCTTGTATAATATTTCTAGTTTGAGAGACATCAAACGATCGCTGGACTTCGAAATGGTAAAGACGTTATCAAGTAGCTCTGCCGGAAGGCTTTTATGACAGCGGTGATCTCCAGTCGTGTCAACCCACAGACTCGCATGCACACTTGTGGAAGAGTTTTTAAGGTGTTGTATGTGTCGCTGGGCTCAGTTGGGTGTTATATTGCCTATATATGATTTGTCCCCTTTGTCGACCTTTACGACAAGCGCTATTTGTTGTGGGACGCTGCAGTGATATTCTTAACCCGTTCCTTCGCAGGGAATAGAGTGAGTGAGGTGATAGAATGAGTCAATTAAAACTCAAATGCGTGTGCGTATTCCAATTCATTTGCAACGGATCATACTATGCCTTAAATTAGCGTTGGATTGTGAATTTTTTGATTACGAGGGCGCAAGATGGGACAATTTCTGTTGTTATGATTATTATTATTTTTTGTTTACTAATTAACGCTACAAGTTTTCAAGACATATACTATTTATTATGTCCGTTCGCGTACATTCCGAGCCACGAATGATGAGAGAATGATGAGAGTAAAAACTCTCAGAGAGCGGAAAATCTAAGCAAAATGACGCGAATGAAAGGCGAACCATTTCAAGCCAAGTCGAGCCAACTGTCATTAAAAAAAATTTTATGAACTCGTGTGAAAACTAGCAAATTTAAATTAAGTTAAAAAGAAATGTTTTCGGAGAACATCCACACATCACAGCATTTTCTTTAAGGTACTTTGCCTATTTTTTATATCTATTGACTTTTTGAAATGGAATCAAAAACTTTTTGACTCATTTGACAATCATTTGGCAGTTTTTACGTTTCTGCCGACAGAAAATCATAGAGCACATCAAGGACAGATAGGAAATACTCGTTACTCGTTATTTATCAATTTTTCTCTTTATTTGTCATGTTCGCTCAGTACGCGAATACACTTCGAGCAATTTAGAGCACCTTAAAGCACCTTAAAGCGCTTTAGATTGTGTACGCGAATAGACCTATTGTGTACGCGAATGGACCTATTACTTTTATCATTATAATTTTTTTTTTTCACTTCCTAGCAAAGTTTTTATTTATGTGTTTATTTATTTATTACTATTTTTTTATTTTTTTGACAAAACCCAGAAATCCGACGGATCTGACAAATCCCACAAACGCAATAAATCAGATCAGACAAATTCCAGAAAAAGGTGGAGTGTACCTACATATGTATATAGGTGGATACATGTGTACATTGCAACTGAATAAAACCAATTTTCTTTTTAAATGTAACAATCGCCTTGATTTAGTGAAATAATGTCCCACAAAAAGTCAATTACCTACTTCAAATTTGAAAGTTTGTGCGATGCGAGATAATACCATACGACTACTTGTATGTGAATAATTTAATGCGGGCACCTTTTAGCATCAAGCTTACACCAATGCATTGTTCATTGCCTCATCTTCTTTCTTCACACTTATTAGCAAATCATCCATAATACGGACTTGGAAGCTTTCCTTTCCATCTCGATAGCAGCAAAAACAAGTTTCGCCCCATGAATAGTCTTCCAGATAGAAAAAACAGGAAACATCATTACAATCTTCATCCCAACAAGTCTCCATTATGAAACTTATAAACGGCTATGCACGTACACCGAAATGGAAATATTAATATTAATAGCCGGCACTTTACACCGCTCGAGGACACCTATTTTGTGACAATTTATTCCTGTACGGGGTGTTGCCGGACACACTTCGGGCAACTCTCACAAATCGTCCGATAGATGGAAAGATACAAACTTGTCCACAGCATCAATGCGACTCATATTCGATCATCTCTCAAAAAGGCAGAGGAGGGACATTAAGCTGCAAATAAAGACAACAAAAACCGCGAACAACGTCCAAGTCCAGCAGGACTGTAAGTGGCTTTCGGTGTCTCATAAACTGAGTAAAAAAAATATAAAAACTCGAGCCACCACTATGCCCATATGCCACTTCCTCATAAGGCAGGAGCAGCATCTTGAAATCAAGGTGGAAACCTAGAGAATCATCAAATAAATATAAACTGCATTAACATAATGTCCCGATGCCAAGCCTCTTAGGTCTCCTATCGATAATGAGATCATTGTAGCCCATAAAGCAACCATTCATTAGCGCAGGCGCGCACTGTTACTAGTGTGAGTACTGTGCGCGGTGGTTAGTTGCCGTCAAGTACAGGTAGCTTTAGCCAATAAAGGGATCCGTACTACACACACTCCCGAGTGGAATGGCCACCGATACTTTTGTCGGATAGTAGTGCGGTCAAGTAGTAGGATATCTAGTGCATTACCCGAGTATGAAACCGATCAAGATATCAAGATATCATAAGTGTTTTACTTTCCGTATTGGAATCGGAGCTATAAATATGTTCTGCACATGGTAATAAAATCTAATTGCTACTAAATGTTGCCGTGTGTGTGTACCAGCCCAGTGCTGTTTGCTGACGTTCTCTGTCAGGGGATGCATATTTCGCACAAAATGGCATTGATGGTTTTATCATACCGCCGATGGCGACGGCGATGGTACGAACTCTCGACTTGAGATGATATATGTACCTAGTGGATTTTTGAATAGTTTATTCCGTAATGAACAAATTGTTATATTGGTCGAAGGAAAATTTGCTTATAGTGGCTTGTGCATACCATCTCTGTATTCCTATCTCTGAACATACGTGATGAACTGATTGCATAAGTTTAAGGCAGATATCCGTGCACCTCGATAGATGAAGAATCGAATTATGACTATCATTATTTACGAGCAATTTGTAAGAGGAGTTTTTCAAGCGCTCTTATTGGGTTGTAGAATGGTTTGTTGGTACTATAAGCGCCTGAGCATTGCTGGTTAATTGAAATATCGTTTTCTAACTATTGGAAAAACCTATTTGCAAATTGAGGCAATTAAAAATATATGGGTGCAATTCCGTTTCAAAGACATAAAATATGCACTAAATAAGAAATAACAAAATTGAGGTAGAGTGGTACAGAAGCTGGCCACTGTTTGGATAACAGCAATATCAGCGGAGTGCAAGCAAGCAATTACGGCTACGTATGTGTACGAAGATCAAAGAATTTAGATTTCGTGATTTTATGAGCTCTTCCCACGGTTTCGACAGGGAAAGTTTTCGTACCAGAATTGTTAGCAAACGAAAAATAAAAAACAAATATTATTAGCTAAGAAAAGTGTGACACAAAATAAGAACAGTAAATTAAGAATGTTATCATAGCCAGAAATTGGTGGTAAGTGAGGTTACAGTCTTCTCGAATACAGCGCTGCCACAGGCATGAGATTTGGAAACAAAATTAATTTGTACCTCATTTACCATACTTAGGTATATGCAAATTTTGAGAGATATCGAATCAATCTACCTTGCTGGGTCCCTTTTCGTCTCTCTCGCACGACAGTCTTAACCGAAAATGCTCTCTGGGTTTTTATAGAGTTGATATTTGGTCTCGATTTATTGCTAGGGGTTGTGGGATTGACCCGATGTTTTCTCAACCAGTGATATCCCAATATCCTTCTTCTGCTGGCAACCGTCGTACACTTTTACACAGTATATGTGCCCCTACTTTCTCGTCTTCTAGGTACCGCCTGCATGTATTAGGTCGTTACATATGAAGTTGCCGATTTTTATGTGGAAAGTTAATATGCTATTTCAAAAATTAAAAAAGTTTATTTCAAAAAATAATCTCCATTTACATCTGTGACATTTTTCCAACGTTCCACAAAAGCAAAAATGCCTCTTTTGAAAAACTCCTTATCCTTTCGGGCTAATAAGTTCTTAAAGTCCTGTTTTATGGCATCTGGGCTTATGAATTATTTATTTTGGAGGTGATTGCCCAAACTTCGGAAAAGGTGGTAATCGGTCGGGGAAAAGCCTGGTGAGTAAGGCGGATGAGGCAAAACTTAATAACCGAACTCCGCAAGCTTCAGGAACGTCGATTGAGCGGGATGTGATCTTGCGTTGTCATGCAGCAGTATGGGACCATGCCTATTTACCGATGACGGGTGTTTTTGGAGCAATTTGTTGTGCATTATGTCGATTTCTCTACAGTACGAGTCGGCCGTGATTGTTTCTCCGCGTTTGAGAAAGGAATAATGGACAACTCCCTCACTCGTCCACCATACTGTCACCATTACCTTTCGGGGTGTAAGTCTGCCTTGCCAAGTCTACTGGGAAGCTCACCCACGTCTACCCATTCTCCCGACCTCTTCCTATTGTGACAATGCGATGCAAAAATGGATCCATAGGGTGTCTGTTGGTCAAAGATATTGCAACCTCCAAACGTCGTAGCATATTCGCTGATGTTATGACGTGGGGCACCCATCTCTCTAGTTCTTTCACCTTTCCGATGACGGAAAGGTGGCGACTTATGGTTGCAGTTGACACTTTGAACCTTGCAGCAGGGGTAAGAACAGTCGTAGCTGGATTTTCTTCAACAGCTGCTGCAAGTTCTTCAATATTAATGGCATTCTCTGGTCTACCCCTTGGCAAATTTTCGAGCGAAAATCTCCCTCGCTGAACTTGGTAAACCAGTTTCGAACAGTTCTCTCACTACACGTACCCAAACCAAAAGCCCCGTTATTTTCTCTAATCGCTGCGGCTGCGTCCATGTTTTTTTTTTAATTGAAAAAGGAAAACTGCCCCTAAATTTGTTGTTGAAAGTATTTTCTATGTAAGGAAAAAAGTCAACTCAATGAGCTAATAGCGTAAATAAATTTGTACCGTTAGATAGATTAAGCTGCACTCTTTTCTTTAAAAAAAACGTTATTTTCAATTTCTCTGCACAACTTCACGCCACAAGGATCACTTTAGGAATGAGCGGTAGGTCGGCAATTTTATATGTAACGACCTAATATTAATTTTCGGAAGACAAATTTCTTCAGTTGATAACTTAAGCTACCATGTCCTGTGGTCAACGCTGCTGACTATTTGCGTCCATAGCTTGAACTAGGCAGTTTTCGAAGACATACCCGCTCAGTAGGCAACCCGTAGAATCGCAATGTTTGCTTTCCTCCGCATTGCAATGATTTCTGCGCTCTGGAAAGTGCGCCTCCATCAGAATCTCTTTTGTTCTCTTCACGGTTACCGATAAGTCAGATTTAGAGTCCCCGAAGACAAGCTTTCAAAGTCTGCTGTCTTCTGATATACTCCTTCTTTTCTTGGGCTAAGGTTGTCTGTGATTATTATGTATTCCTTTCAATCTACCGGTTAAAAACTAGAATTGAGTCCCGATCCTCCGAACACTTACAGAAGGGTAGTTTCTTACCATTCGCATTATTCCAGACCATAGTTCTCTTATTCTCCTGTCCGCTGACCGCCTACCCGTCCAGTGATATTCTGCTCTTCGGAGCTCAGTGGATGGGGTAAAAAACACAGGGGTGTTTGAATGACGTCGATTGTGATATCGGCATTGATTTTCTCGCTTAGCTAAGGAAGCGCGTCTTTTTTTAAACTGATAATATGTCTTAAATAAGATTTTATTTAATGCTTATGCTAAGTGAAAAAAAAAAACGTATAATAAGTCTTTAATAAGATTTTATATATAGCTTATGCTAAGCAAAAACTAAGGTTTATTAAAGGTATACCAGCGTATACCGTATGACATGGATATACTCGAACATACAAAACAGGAATAGCAATGAGAGGGAGAAGCATGCGAGAACCGCAGAATGATGATGAAATGGAACAAAGCAGCATCTTCGTCATTACGATTGAATCGAAGTCATGATTAGAAAACAAATCTCTGCTGAAATCGTAAATTATCTTAAGTCTGTTTTCGTAGTTTTTTAGGAAAGCGAACAAATGAAAGCGGGTCGGCTCGATTTTATATGCATTTTGGCACTTTACTCTTACTTTACTTTTAAGAGTAATCGGTTCTCGCATGCTTCCTTCCTCCCATTGCTATTCCTGTTTTGTATGTTTAAGTGCATGTACGAGTATATATCTATTTTCACTGGATCACCGAGATATCTGCACGAAAAAACTCAAGATGCAATGACATATGTACATATGTCAAAATCAAAGTTGAGGTTTTCCGCGACCGGGTTTTTCACCTAAAATATACATAAGCCTCTAATGCATTTTATTAATAAAAAATATATTTTGGTGAGACAAAATGTTACATATCACTGAATGGAAAAAAATAAGTTTACTAGACGTGCATATATTGATCTGACTTACAAAGAAAATTCAACCTAGTGAGATCGATTCTATTATTAAGGTTTCGGATGGTTAATATGAATAAAGTCCGATTAATTTACAACATAGTTTGCAAGCACGTGATCCTCAGAGCCTGTGGTGGGCTTAGTCCCCAGTCCCCGTACATGGTTGACGGAAAATGGTGCTGACGGATATCCACAATATCTTTGACTTTTTTTTGAACATGGTGGTAATGTAGCTATCGTAGGTACAAACAAATATGTATGTTATAGTTGGGTTGTGCCATATTCTCTCATTTTCAGTAGATGCTTTTCTGCACACACCAATGTTGAGTATCCCGAAGCATTAAAATAAATAAAACAATTAATATAATATACGAGTATATCAAATGTGAACTGATCGTAATTGTATTATGAAACTAGCTACTGATGCTAGCGACTTTGTCTGCTTGTTCCACAATAACATTAACCATATATTCGTACGTTATAGTTAAAGGAATGGCGATGGATTTTTCTTTTAATCTTTTTGGTTCCCATCAAGTCTGGGATGTACTGTATATTAGTAGTTCAAATGCATTGTGTTAGATTAAACGAATTATTAAAGGGGGCTTTTAGGAACAGTAAGGTTATTTTGTAAGAATTCTGTTGTATCAATAACTAGATCTTATTAAATAACAAATTATATTATAATTGCCAATCTAGTAGACTGCTATGTCCAAATTATTATAAACTTACTATCGGATGCCCTGCGTGCGCTGCAACTCCATTTAAAGAAATGAAATATAGGTACTAGATTTTTTTTTTTTGTATTTTCAATAAAAAGAACGCTTAGTAAACTTAAATTTTTTATTCATGCTATCGTGTTGTCAATATTTCATTTGTGGCGTGAAAAATACCATTGTAGTGTTCGCTTTAATTTTTTGTTTCATTTGTCAATTTTTACAAGTTGTTGCTTGGCGCCATCTATTGTAAAGCAATCGTACTATATGCTTAGCCTTCCTCTCTTTAAAACATATTTTATATCTAAGTTTGAGCTCCATTAGCCGAGCAGTTTCAAAGTTTATCGAAAACAAACAAACAAAGAAACGGAGTCTTATTTTTATATATTGTAGCGTGTAGCCTTAAGCCCGGGTTGTCAGAAGCCGCAGTATATGCAGATTGAGCAGCTTCTCTCACACACTAACTTAATATATTGCCTTACATGTACAGTGAACATAAGCGGATCACTGTGGTGTTATAAGGCAGCGATCGTGGTTAAACGTTCCTTTTTTTTTTCTTAATTACGCTTCTCTGAATATCTTATTTGATGTGGTGACCAACGTTTTTTTTTTACACCGCCTTGTGATCAAGTTCAGTTACAGTAAGTTACTTTAATAACTTACTAATAAAGCCAAACGTGAGGTTTGAAGACCCTAGACCGGGTGTGATTAAGAGCTGTTCATCAATAACTTTTCACCTATCATAAAGGTAAAATGAAGAGATGCGCTCCTTTAGCTCCTAAATACAAAATTAAAGCTGTAAACTAAGCCAAAGCGTAAGATCGCGCAAGAGAAAGTAGGCAATGTTAAACTACCGGGTTCAGTGCCCATAAAGGAGAGGGAAAAAGTGACAACAGAGAAGTCCTCGACCTCTGTTCTTAAAAGAAACGGTACTGAAAAGTTAACATTGGAAAAGCCACCGGGTAATGACCCTCAGAGAGCAGGAGTGCAGACTTACGCTCAGGCTGCGGCATCCGAAAAACCAAAAAACGTTGAAATTTCGACGGACCCTATTTTTCATGTTTTCTCAGTTATTCTCGAGAAATTTGAAGAACAAAGCAAAATAAATAAAATTATTCTCGATAGGCTGGTTAAGCTTGAAAATAATTCACGGAAAACGCGTACTTTAATTAGAATATGAATGACAAACGAATGTTAAAAATATGTATTTGGAACGCAAACTTTTGCAAAAACTTGACGAACTGGAAATATTTATGCGTAAGAAAGATATTGATATTTGCTTACTTTCTGAAATACACGTAAAATACGAAGCGCATTTTAATATAAAAGGCTATAATGATTACCACGCTTGCCTTGCCACCCTTCGGGAAAAGCGAGAGGCGGATCATCCTTTTTTATTAAAGACTGCATCGCACAATTCGAAGACTTAAAGATAGAACTTAAAACTTTGCAACTGTGCACGATTCGATTTAAAAATAGTCAGCGCATTCTTTAAATCTCATCTATCTACTGTCCACCGCGTTTCGCGCTTGAGAAAAGTGATTTTACTAACTTCTTTGAATCGCTGAAACCTAATTTCATTATTGGCGACGATTTGAATGCAAAACACACGCTCTGGGGCTCAACATTCAGCTCGAAAAAAGGTAGAATGCTCTATGGGGCAGATATGGAGTACAGTTGTGATTTCCATTCGACGGGTAAACCGACTTACTTGCCAACTGATACTTCGAAAATACCTGAACTGATCGATTTTTTGTTGTGAAAGGAATATCTACCAACCACATACAAGTTAAAGAGAGGTTTGATCTTGTAACGAAGTGTTACATATTTCCCTACCACCACTGTACCTCCAATAGCACATCTGGCGATGATCACGCCGCCAGAGCATGATGCCAATGCATACCCCCAACCGACGAATGGTTTACTTCGTCGACGCCTACATTTGAGCGAAGTGTTTACTTCGTATTCCTCCGACCGACAAAGTGTTTACTTCGTCGATGTATACCCCCGGCCGACGAGTGGCTTACCTCGTCGATGTATACCGCCGACCGACGAGTGGCTTACTTCGTCGATGCATACTTCCGACCGACGAAAAGTCTAATTCGTCGATGAAAACTTCCAACCCTACTGTACCTGCAATAGAACAACAACATCTGGCGATGATCACGCCGTCAGAGCACGACCATCTCTCTCAATCTCTCCAACAGAGTTGTGTGTGACAATAAATTGAATTCATTGTTAGAATTCACACCTGCTTGTTGCAGGAATTTATAGAAGAGGGAGATTGAGAGACGTGGTCAGCAGAGTCTGTTCAGCCGTGGTTGAGTACCAAACTTGTGTACTGCGAGCATTCTCTCATATGAGCCTCGGTTCCAACTTTTGAAAGCCTTCACCTTGGTGATTGGGCAACCAATTTCAGGCCCGCTACTGACCATAGCTGACCTGACGTCCCGATTAAGTTTCTCCCCGTCTGGGAAAACACTTGTGGTCAATTGTAGATTTATTTGGAGAAGTTAGCACGACCTTCTGGGAAAAGGGGTGCACAGCGACCGGCCGTACCCTCTGCAGTAGGTACAACCCTTCTCAAGCGAGTCTTGACATTCTCGCCCGCCCTGAAAGTGGGCCGAGACATTCACGCCCGCCCTTAAAGTGGGACGCGACATTCACGCCCGCCCTTAAAGTGGGACGCGACATTCACGCCCGCCCTTAAAGTGGGACGCGACGCTCTCACCCGCCCTTAAAGTGGGAGACACTCTCGCCCGCCCTTAAAGTGGGCTGAGACATTCACGCCCGCCCTTAAAGTGGGACGCGACATTCACGCCCGCCCTTAAAGTGGGACGCGACATTCACGCCCGCCCTTAAAGTGGGACGCGACACTCTCGCCCGCCCTTAAAGTGGGACGAGACATTCTCGCCCGCCCTTAAAGTGGGCCGAGACATTCACGCCCGCCCTTAAAGTGGGACGCGACATTCACGCCCGCCCTTAAAGTGGGACGCGACACTCTCGCCCGCCCTTAAAGTGGGACGAGACATTCTCGTCCGCCCTTAAAGTGGGACGCGACATTCACGCCCGCCCTTAAAGTGGGACGCGACATTCACGCCCGCCCTTAAACTGGGACGCGACACTCTCGCCCGCCCTTAAAGTGGGCCGAGACACTCTCGCCCGCCCTTAAAGTGGGCCGAGACATTCACGCCCGCCCTTAGAGTGGGACGCGACATTCACGCCCGCCCTTAAAGTGGGATGCGACACTCTCACCCGCCCTTAAAGTGGGACGAGACACTCTCGCCCGCCCTTAAAGTGGGACGAGACCTTCACGCCCGCCCTTAAAGTGGGCCAGGACAACCGACGAATCAACTCCAGAACGAGTCCACCGAACGGAAGCCGACCTTCAGCGGACCTAGCGACCCAGGATCCATAAGGAGCAAGATTCAGCGAGCCGATCAACCCGCAAATATATTATATTTTATTTATACCATATACAGTAGAAATCGGTTATAACAATATCGAAGGGACCTTAGAATTTCATCGTTATAGCCGATTCATCGTTATATCCGGTACAATGAAAATAAAATTAAAAAAAAGAAAATTTTATTTAAAAAAATCGCTTCTAATGCTTAAGAAAATATTTGAGGAAAGAAATCACTAATTTGTGTTTGTTTTGTACATTTAGCCGAGTAAAATATTTTTCGAAGAGAGTTGTCCAATGTTTGGATTCCAACGTTTGGATTTGAATTCGAAGTGGCCCATACAGGATTCAGGAGCATGAAGCGGTTTAGTGTTGCCACTGCAGAAAGTGCTTCGTTTACAGATGGAACGTGTATTTCTTCGGTCTCCTCATCTTCAGTGTCATTATCGTCATCCTCGTCATCAGCATTATTCAATTGAATATCTGACACAATATTCTCATCTGTAAGAAACTGTACAAATTTACTTTAGATTTGAAAATTATTCTCAATAGTGTAAACATACCTCAGATGTTACCAGCTCATTCTCATTATCTATCAATAAGTCCCAATCTACTTCTAACTTTGAGAACATTTGTATTTGCCGAGCCCATTCTGCTAGTGGAATTTCATCTTCATCTTCGTATTCATCCTGACTTATACAATTATTGAAACCAGCGTGTCGAAAGCAGTTATTTATAGTGCACATTGACACTTCATCCCATGCCTTGGCTATCATTAAGATGGCATCAAGAACTGTAATTTTATAATCCTGTTTGGATTCAACGTGTTTCACGATTTCTAAAATCTGCAATTTCCTGAACTGAGTCTTCAGTGATTTAATGACACCTTGATCCATAGGTTGCAGTACAGATGTGGTATTCGGGGGCAGAAATGCGAGTTTGATAGCTTTTAAGGCTTGGATGTGTGGATGTGCCGCACAATTATCAACCAAAAGTAAAATTTTCCTTTTTTGTGTTAAAAGCTCTCTGTCCCATTCTCGTAATACTTTTTCGAAAATAATAGACGTCATCCAAGCTCTTTTATTATTTTCATATAAAACTGGAAGGCTTGTAACATTTTTGAAACAGCGTGGGGTTTTAGATTTGCCAATAACCAAAAGCTTTTTTTTTTCTGTTCCCGTCATATTAGCAGATACTAAGACTGTCAAACGTTCCTTAGACATTTTTCCACCGACGCATTTTTCTCCCCTGAATTTAAAAGTCTTGTCGGGGGTCATTTTATAAAAGAATCCAGTTTCATCGGCGTTAAAAATATCGTCGTCATTAAATCCCTCCCGAAGCTTGGGGAATACTGTGGTCAACCAATCTTCGCAAACAAGTTGTGACACGTCAGCAGCTTCCCCGCTTATTTTTCCGAAAACGATATTATGACGTACCCGAAACCTTTGTATCCAACTCATAGAACAAACGAAATCTTTTATACCCAATAACTTCCCGAAATCGTTAGCCTTTTGCTGAAGTATTGGCCCGCTTATGGGAACGTTCATACTTCTCTTGTCCTTAAACCAATTTAATAAGGCATTTTCAATGTCTACAAACTTTCCACTTCGCACTTTTTTTAATTTAGTAGAGTTCACCTCAAATTGTTCTTTTATTTTTTGTTTATTTTTTAAAATTGTTGACACAGTTGGTTGAGATATTTCAAATTCTTTACACAAATCAGAAATTCTTACGCCACTTTCAAATCTTGAAATAATGTCATATTTTTGGGCAATGGAAAATGATTTTCGCTTATTTATTGTCACCATCTTAACAATTATACACTCAACTTGTTTTAAAGAAAAATTAAAACTATGAACTCTTCAGAAATGTGAAAATCGAACAAGGCATGCCATGAAATTATATTCACAGACCAGTCACTGCAGTGGCTACAGGAAATTTATCAATAATTGTCTATATGTACATACATATATAGTATGTGCATACGTGCATACATAATATCGATACACATTTAAGCAGAATGAAAATAGCAGGCGGTAGGCATGTAAGAACACGTTTTTTTCCATCGCTATAAACAGTGTTTAGACTAAAATATTGTAAATTTTCATCGCTATAACCGATTTCATTGTTATATCCGGTATCGTTATAACCGATTGCAAATTACCTTGAGTTAAACGGAGTTTTGCCGGGACTTTGAAAATATATTGTTATATCTGGTTCATCGTTATATCAGGTATTGTTATAACCGATTTCTACTGTATTGTAATTATTGTATAATATCAGTCTCGGTCAATAAAGACAACTCTTTCCCGAAGTTTTAGGGTGTTTCTTTGGGTAAACCCCGGACCCGGCGAGCTTACCTCAGCCTTCGACCAAAAACACCGTCACAATCTATCGTCTGATCATTCCACAGTTATTTTGACATTGAGCGAAAAACTAGTCTAGCCAGCAAGATTAACTGATAGAACAACGAACTGGGAAGGCTTTAGGAACGAAATTGAAGATAATGTTGAACTGAGCGTTCCACTTACGACACCCTTTGAACTTGAGGTTGAAATTGATCGCTTCGTTGAGATCGTACAGCTCGCCTCTTGGATTAATACTCCCAATCCAAGGAAAACGTCGGTCAGATACAGTTTACGATATCCTCCGGAAATAAAAGAATTGGTCAAGGAAAAAAGAAAAGTGCGTAAAAAACCGCAACAGAGTCGTGCTCCGCAGCATGAAGCTGACTTGAATCGTCTGTGCAATTTGTTGAAGAAGACTATTAAGGATTTTAAGAATCGTGCAATAGGCTCTTACCTTGAAATTTTAACAGCGAAAAAAGATTCCAATCATTCACTTTGGAAAGCTGTAAAAGGCACCAAAAGGGCCAAAGTCCCCGCGCCGCCAATCAAATTAAATCAAAATGAATGGGCGAGGGAAGATAAAGAAAAAGCGGACGTCTTTGCGGCCAACCTGGAAGAAACCTTTAAAACGTACGATGGTCAAGTGGTTTACGACAACCTCAATAGGCTGGATTTACCATCTGACGATTTAACGCTCACATGTGCAACGCTAAGGGAACTCAAACATGAGATCGAGAATCTAAAACCTAAGAAATCTCCTGGTTATGATTTGATTTCCGGAATAATTCTCAAAGTTTTGATTAAGCTTCTCCATATGATAAATACTGCGCTCAGATTAAAACACATGCCGAGACAATGGAAAATTGCGGAAGTTATAATGGTTTTAAAACCAGGAAAACCGCCAAATGAGGTAAAATCGTATAGACTAATCTCTTCTTCCAGTCATATCCAAAATTTTCGAGAGGATATTACTAAGGCGTCTCCAACAGGTTATAGAAGAAAATAATCTTATCCCTGACCACCAGTTTGGGTTTAGAAGTAAGCATTCGACGATTGACCAAGTACATAGAATTACTGACGTAATCGAGAAAGCACTTGAAGAAAAAAAGATTTGCTCAAGCGTATTTCTTGACGTCTCGCAGGCCTTTGATAAGGTGTGGCATGATGGCTTGAAATCCAAACTACGACAAGTAGTTCTTGGGCCGCTTCTCTATTTGTTATATACATGAAGAAGACCAAACGAAGATAGCACTATACTTGCTATATTTGCCGATGATACCGCTATCCTAGCAGTAGGCAAAACAATCGAAGAAACGACTGCAAAACGCACTGAATAATGTAAATAATTGGACGAGGGACTGGCGGATCGCCCTCAACGAATCTAAATCTGTTCACGGGAATTTCACTTACAACAAAACTAATGACTTGCCAATTTTCCTAAACTCGGCCCGAATACCTTTTGCAAACGAGGCCAAATACCTACGAATGAAATGGAATTCGCACGTGAAAATGAAACGTAAAGAACTCGAAATCAAATATAGAGAAATGAACTGGTTACTTGGAAATTCCCAGCTCAGTACTGAGAACAAACTGCTTTTATACAAGCAAGTGCTGTAGCCGGTGTGGACTTACGGTATACAACTTTGGGGTTGTTCCAAGGAAACTGTTGTGGCCACGTCTAAACGTGTAAATGTCATTAACATAGCTTATGCAACTTGGAAATCCTTTTACGATCTGTTTTCGTCGCTCATCCACAACAACAAATCGCTCTCGAGTATTGAAAAGCTGCATTATCTGAAATCCAGTTTAACGGATGAAGCAGATAGAATGTTGCAGCATTTATCTATAAATAGTGGTAACTATGAGAAAGCTTGGGACATACTCACCTCTCGCTATGACCATAGGCGCATATTAGTAAATGCCCAATTCAAGCTATTCTTTGGTCAGGCAGATTTGCAGCACGAGAGTTCGAACGGCTTAACAAATTTTTTGGACACGTCCACCGAGTGTCGTCACGCATTCCACAACTTTGAGCTGCCAGTCGATCAATGGGACTCTATCCTCATTTACTGCATCTTTCAGAAGCTTCCTCCAATCACCCAGCAGCTGTGGGAAGAGAAGTTAGGGACGAAAACAGATTCCAAGAAGTTACCTACGTTTAAGGGATTTTCTGACTTTTTAGAAGCTAGGTTCCGAACATTGGAGGTGGTGGACGAGCAGAGACAGCAAACGCAGTTGGCAGGGAATAAGAACTCTATCCAAAGAACTTCAAATTCTGCAAGGGCCAACTCATTTCACTTAAGGTCGAAGAGTAGGGATGAATTTAGCTGCAAGGTGTGTCGCAAGGGACAACATGCACTCCGCACTTGCAGGCAATTCCTGAAAATTGATACCAGTTCACGACAGGGTATAGTTAGAAGGATAGGAGTTTGCGAGAACTGCCTGGCATATAGCCACTCCACTCAACTGTGTCTTAGCAGGGATCGTTGTTATTTTTGTCAACAACCTCACCATTCTCTTCTTCACTCGTCCAACTCACCCCACACACACAATCAGCCTGGTAGCTCTCATACATATACACATCCGCATTCACACACACGACCCATAGCCCAGTCATCAACTCACTCAGCACACAATTCCATACAGTCCATTCGCAACCCACACAAGGTCTCAGCACTTAAACCTCACGTACCAGCTTTCACACTCACCGATCGTTCGCAGGACGTCAACAATCCAACAGTGAACACCTTTCACAGCTGGCATCAGCCGAGTTCCGAGGTTCTTTTAGCAACTGCTAAGTCTGTTACAGGAACGTTTCTGCACCTAAGAGCGTTGGTTGATCCAGGGTCTGAGGCAACGTTCATAACAGAAGCAGCAGTTCAATTACTCAATTTAAAAACAAGGCGAACATGGATTAAGGTGTCAGGGCTAGGGAAGGTCAGTAGTGGAGCTTGTCATAGTTATGTAGATATAACATTCGGGTAACTTACCTCGAGTTTTAAATCCTGCACCCGAGCACTTGTGTACAAATCACTCACTGGGCTTCTCCCGGCCAATCAGCTGACTTCCAATAAATGGAACCATCTAAAAGGTTTGGCTTTGGCAGATCCTTTCTTCCACAAACCGGCGAAGATAGATCTTCTTTTGGGCAGCGACGTATATAATGAAATAGTGCTTCCGGAAATCTCTCGAGCCGAGGAACAAACGACACCAATCGCCCAAAGGACAGAGCTTGGATGGATAGTCCTAGGTCGAATACCAACCGAACACCCCAGGAGTGTACAAAGTTTCGTCCAGGTTGTCGACTTGGAGGCTCCACTTCGGAGGTTTTGGGAGGTTGAGGAAGCGCCTTTGCAAAATACGAAGCACGTGAGGATAAGGCCTGTGAAGAGCACTTCATTTCACGAACGAAAAGAACGTCGAGCGGGCGTTTTCAGGTATCCCTACCATTTAGGGAAGGAAGTCATCCTGCGCTTGGATCCTCGAAGGAAGGCGCTTTTGTGTAGGTTTCTTCAACTGGAGAGGCGTTTCCAAATAAACCCAACACTACACCAGCAATACAAGACGTGCATCAAGGAATACTCACAGCTTGGGCAGATGAAAGAAGTTGATGTCAGCACGGACGGGGTACTTGCAACACCCTACCACTATTTTCTGCCTCACCATGCTATCTTCAAGGAGTCCAGTTCCACCACCAAGCTCCGTGTTGTATTTGATGCAGCTTCCAAAACATCAGACGGAACGTCTTTAAACGAGCACTTGTTGGTAGGTCCTAAAGTTCAAAACAATATTATAGATATTATTATGAGATGGAGGAAACACAAATTCACCTTTACGTCTGACATCGAAAAAATGTATAGGCAAGTGCGTGTAGATCCTCCCGACACTTATTACCAGTTGATTCTGTGGCGCGATAGAATCCAAGATCCAATACGAACATTCCGCCTAGAAACAGTGACATTCGGCACTTCCTGCGCCCCTTATCTAGCTATCCGTACACTTAAGCAGCTGGCGTCAGATGAAGAGGCCAGATATCCCATCGGCGCAAAGGCAGTCGTTGAAGATATGTACGTCGATGATCTGATTTCCGGTGCAGATTCGGTCGAAGAAGGTCTGGTAAAGAGAGATCAGGTTAGGCAATTACTTTCCTCTGCAGGGTTCAATTTGCGAAAGTGGACTAGCAATTCTGATGAACTTTTGTGTCAGATACCAGAAGGCGATAGGGAACTTGATTTTTCATTACCACTCGGTGCTGCAGAGCACGTCAAAGCCCTTGGTATAAAATGGTTTCCACTCCTTCCAGAACGCTTATTCCGATGATTCTCAGGTCACGAAAAGGGCATTTTTATCCGCTACTGCAAAGTTGTTCGACCCACTTGGATGGATCTCTCCGTGCGTTGTGAAGGCGAAGATGTTGATGCAGCAGTTGTGGTGCCGTGGTCTAGATTGGGATACTCCTATTCCTTCGGAGCTGGTGAAGACTTGGCAACACTTTCAAAAACAACTGTCACTACTTGAGCGCATCCGAATGCCAAGGTGGGTTCGAACACACAATACGCAGAAAAACCTGGAGTTACATGGGTTTAGCGACGCCTCGGAAAAGGCATATGGAGCTGCGGTATACTTACGAGTATTGGATTCCGACGATAACATCCATCTACACCTGCTACTCTCAAAGACCAAGGTGGCTCCTCTGAAGACTGTTTCGCTACCTCGATTGGAGCTGTGTGGAGCTGTAATCCTAGCTGGTCTGATCGACTACACCTCAACAGTTCTTGGCTTAGAAAATATGCCGAAATTTGCGTGGACCGACTTGACCATTGCTTTGTCCTAGATTTCAGCATCACCATCAAGGTGGACTACCTTCGTAGGCAATCGAGTCGCAGAGATTCAGAGATTGACTCGGACAAGTAGCTGGAAGTACATCCCATCTCACCTCAATCCAGCAGACTTGGCGTCACGAGGGGTTCTGCCTGGTGAACTGGAAGGTAACGATCTTTGGTGGAACGGACCCGGGTTCCTGCACACTGAGTGGAATTTTCTTTGCCCAACTCAGCCAACAACACTACACACCGTGGAAGAACAGCGTTCGGTCAAATCTCATTGCACCTTCAAAGAAGAAAATAGCATAACTCAACTTATTATTAGACACTCTAGGCTGCAGAGAGTAATACGAATCATCGCATTCTGCAAAAGGTTCATAGATAATGCAAGGCAAGGATGCGAAGGCAGGAATTTCTCTCCACTTTCCCCCAAGGAACTTCTTTTGGCCACTCTCTTAGCAGTACGGACAGTACAAACTAACATGTTTTCAGAAGAGATTGCAGGACTTAAAACAGGGTCTCAGAAACGGTTTCTTAGCTCTCTCAATCCATTCCTGGATTCGGATGGCATCTTGAGAGTCGGAGGTAGGCTCCAACAATCAAATCTTTCCTACGAGCAACAACATCCCATTATACTAAGCGCCAAACATCACTTCACGAAGTTGTTGATCGTCGACGCGCACCAGCGAACTCTACACGGAGGAAGTCAGCAGGTAATATCCTTTCTACGCAACCATTACTGGATACTCAATATCAAAAACAGCGTGAAGAAATGTATCCATTCCTGTAACATCTGTTTTAGATACAGGGCAAAGGCAGGTCAACAAATTATGGGCAATTTGCCAGCACCGAGGGTTCGTATCTCCAAACCTTTTACAAACACAGGAGTCGACTACGCAGGCCCCATAGACGTCTTTTGGATGGCAATTGACCACGTTTAGACGTGGCCACAACAGAAACAAATACCAATATTTTACAAACTTTTCAAAATAAAGTGCTAAGAGAATTTGTTCAAGCACCGTGGTATATTAGAAACGACGATATCCACAGGGATATCGGAACTCCGACTATCGAAGCTGAAACTAGAAGCTTCGCGATAAAGCATAGAATCCGACTAATCGGACATGTCAACAACACAGTCCTACAAATTTTGGATGAGAGCAATTTATGGCGCTGACTACAAAGGACGAAACCTTTCGACTTAACGAGATGATGATTAACCGCGTCTAATTTGCGGAACATGCAGGATCTTTCAGTGGAAAGTCACCTGCCAAACGTTTTTATTTCGTGATAGAAAAATGCTTGATAAGTTATTACTTAGTTGCGATATGTAACAAATTTATATCGAAGGGTGGTGATTTTTTTAGTTTATTCTCATAGTGTCTATGGAAGATTTTTCACCTACCCTCGGAAAAAAAAAATAAATAAATAAAATAAAAATAAAGGTAAAAATTCGTAAAACTTAATTGTAATTTTTTTTAATAGACTCTGTCCATATGGACCTTCATAGGCACCCCACGCTACTTTTCCTACAGCAATTTGCACATTATTATCGTATAAAGAAGGAAACAATAAAATACATGATTAAACTTAATGATTATTAATATCATCGGAGTCAAGAGTCACTGTACAAGCACCCACGGCTACAGCGGGGAAACCATAGAAGACTCATCATCGAACTCCTATATATCATTACAACATCAAATTAGCGTAACAGCATACTAGCGCATGCAGACACTTATCAGCATCTTTATAATAATCTTACGTGGCGGATAGCGGATCCTAAATCTCAGCCAAAACCACATGGGAACGCTTTGGAAACGAAACCAGGATCCAGCAATAACCACCAGTTTTAACTTTGCTCGCGGTCGATCTAGAGGTTCCGAAGAGCCTATGGTTTCAATTCGCAAATTTCATAGTTGTGCATACCCTAATCAACGTATAGTGTTCATTTTTATTAGCCTATAACAAATTTTCGGTTTTATAGGTATATGTGTAGATCAGTGCAGAGTTGATAATTTAACAGTTCATTTCTTTTTATATATATAATCGATTGTTAAATACTTAAGTATAATTGCGCTCCCTTTTTAATAAGTAGGGTTCGGATTTTCATGCACTAAAAATCTCAAAATATACGCTTAAAAATACAAAATAGGCATTTAAAATATGCAAGAAATGCCTGAGTCGACCCTCTGAACTGCCAGTAGTTGAGGCGAATTCAGAGAGAGAGTCATTGGAAGGCTGGTAAGAGCTGCTGGATAGCGTCGTTCAAGGAAACGGTTACATGCTTCAGCGAATAAGCGGAGTACTGCACATAAAGCCGGACTTGAACTTTTATGGCTGAATAAGCGGTAGCCAATTTTGAGAGAGAGGCACCTGGCACCTGGTCGGTTGGGCAAAGTACTGAGGTGGAGTTCAGCACTTCTTTATTTTATTTTTTTTTTTGTGGTTGCGCCTGGAGGTGCAGGAGTCTTCAAAAGATACCAATGGTCCGTACCATTGGTTATACCCGATTCATATATCTGACAATGCCATCAGTGCTAGTCAGTATATGCCTACGGGCTAAACCTCACCCCTCAGAGAGGCACTATGAGAACCGGCTGCGCGTACTCATAGTAGTAGGAAATTCATCCTTCTCATTTTTTTCATTTTTGTTATGACTACGACTAAGTTGCCGTAACAAGTAGTTTACGCTTCGCGTAAGGTATGTGGCTTTTCAGTGAAGGCACCTACTAATACCGTCTTTACATGCGGGTTTTCCTTACGGCGCTAGGTCGAAAGGTCTTGTTCTTTGTAGTCGGCGCTCAAGGTTTACCACGTCCATAGTACGGATTATTTCATTTTTGCAGTGAACATGAAGACGAGTACGAAGTTTGCGAGCAAAGTTTGTTACTTCGTCCCTCACGGTAGCAATTCCTAGATCTCTGTGAATATCACTATTTCTTATATACCAAGGAGCATTCACGATTGCTCTTAGTATATTGTTTTGAAATGCTTGCAGTAGAGCCATATTACTTGGTTTGGTACAACCCCAAAGTTGTATACCATATGTCCAAGACGGTTTTAGGACTTGCTTATACAGAAGCAGTTTGTTGTATACGCTTATTTCGAGTATCTTCCAAGTAGCCAATACATTTCTCTAAATCTGATTTTGAGCTCTTCGCGCTTCTTTTTAACGTGTGGTTTCCACTTAAGTTTAGCGTCTAGGGTCATTCCTAGATATTTTGCCTCGTTTGCGTACGGTATTTTCACCGAGTTAATAGATACATGTAAGTTGTTTGTCTTTCTTAACGTAAAATTGACATGCGTTGATTTTGTCTCATTCAAGACTATTCGCCAGGTTGTTGTCCATTCACATACTTTGTTCAAAGCTCGTTGGAGTTTTCCCGTTGATGATTCGACTGACTTATCCGTTACGAGGATAGCCGTGTCGTCTGCGAACGTTGCTAC
This sequence comes from Brachypalpus laphriformis, assembly GCA_945910035.1. NCBI lineage: Eukaryota > Metazoa > Arthropoda > Insecta > Diptera > Syrphidae > Brachypalpus > Brachypalpus laphriformis. Next base: position 138,753,474 of record OX246756.1, read on the forward strand.
AACGGTCCCTTCATCTTGTGGTGTATCTCTTGTGTAGAGCAGGAACAGGATTGGACCGAGAACACTTCTTTGCGGAACACCGGCGTACATTTCTTTGAAATCCGAATATTCACTTCCGTGTCTAAAGGTGCGTCCAGACCAAAGAAACATTTCAGAAACATTGTTTCTGAAATGTTTCCCGATTGTTTCCCATTTGCTTCAGAAACATTTCAGAAACATTTCAGAAATGTTTCTAAAATGTTTCTTTTGGTGTGGACGCCAAATGAAACATTTCTGAAATATATCTGAAATGTTTTTTTTTTATCCATTTTTGCTCTTGAAGATGATGGGCTCAAAAGTGGTAGTATTAATAGCGTCGTGCTTCATCATCATGAAAAAAATAGAAAACGATAAGAAGAAAAAAAAAAAACAGTGGCAAAGATATTTTTTTAAAAATAGAGAAAATTCTATTTTTGTAATTTTCGTTTTGGGGATCCCATAAAACTCTTTTAGTTTCATACAATTTAATTAAAGAAATTATATCCTCATTACTCCACGCATTTCTTGACATTTTTTTTATTTTTATTTTCACAAAAAAACACTCACTTTCTGCACGTGGAGCTTGAGAAACAAAAATAGTTTTCCGTCGCGAATGGGAAACTGAGAAACATTTCAGAAACATTTCAGAAATGTTTCATCGGCGTCCACACCAAAGAAACATTTCAGAAACATTTCGGAAACATTTCAGAAACATTTCAGAAATGTTTCTCTGTTTCTGAAATGTTTCTGAAATGTTTCTGAAATGTTTCTTTGGTCTGGACGCACCTTAACACGCAAAAATGTCTGTTTTCAAGATAAGATTCCAATATTCTGTACAATTTTTCCGGTAAGATTACCCTTAGCTTATACCTTACGGCTACGTGCCATACCTTGTCGAAGGCTTGCGATACGTCGAGAAAAGCGCTAGAGCATATTTTTTTCCCTTCTAGAGCTTTTTCAATTTCGTTCGTTATTCGATACACCTGATCGATTGTGGAATGTTTGACCCGAAAGCCGAATTGATGATCCGGGATCAAGCGTCTTTCTTCAATTACTGGTTGCAATCGTTTCAGCAGAAGTTTCTCGAAGACCTTAGATATTATTGGCAGAAGTGAAATGGGTCTATATGATTTCTTGTCATTTGCACACTTCCCCGGTTTCGGAACCATAATAACTTCGGCGACTTTCCATTGCCTTGGAACATATAATAGTCTTAAAGAAGCATTTATAATGTAGAGCAACTTAACCAGCACTTTTTCGGTAGCTCTTTCAAAATTTCGCCAGTGATTAAATCATATCCCGGAGCCTTGTTATTTTTAAATTTTTTTATTGTCATTCGAAGTTCGGACAAGGATACGGTTTTTACTTTAAAGTTGTCAAAAAAAAAACAAATATTTGGCGCAACAGCTCTTTAAAGTGCCAGGGACTTATTTTTCACACGAATGGAAGGGACCTACAGTTTAATACCGAATCCGAACGGCGATTTGAGAAGCTTTTCGTGACAACAATACTCCCGCATGTTTGTCAGACGCTCGCGAGAGGTGGCACCGTGAAAAAACTTTTTGGTATTTTCTGGGATTCGAACTTGGAACCTCATGCGTAGTGATCCGACACACTAATCACTTACTCCACGGTGCCCTTTAAAGTTGTCGGGTGCCGTATTATCATTCGGATGTTCGATCAACGGTTGTCCATCGAACGGCTTGAACGTTTCCTCTAAGTGATCGGCAAATAATTCTGCTTTCTCTTTGTCTTCTTTTGCCCATTCCCCGTTAGCTTTCCTAATTGGCGGCGAGTGCATTACAGGTTTCCTTCTGGACTTCAAGGCTTTCCATGGAGTAGTTTGAATACCTATCAGCGGTCAGACGCTCGAGGTAAGTAGAAGTCTAGTGATTTTTTAGGTCCCGCAGCACATTTTAAAGCTTGTTACAAAGGTGGTTCAGATAAGTTTTATCCGGTGGCGCGCGGGATTGTTGCGATCTCTTGCGCGCTCTCCTCTTTTCTCGTATGAGGTCTTCGATTTCAGGCTTGTATTTGACTTTATTGTTCCGTGCTTCTGTCTTCCGCAAAGGAGTGTTTTTCCACGCTGAGCTCTGAATGGCTTCGACGAGTCTCTTCTGAAAGCGTCCCAGTTAGTTTTGTTACTAGTCAGCCTAGGCGGTCCTTCTTTTTTAACTAGACTTCCACCTATTTTTAGAGTGACTGCCGAGTGATCTGAGCATAGATCATAGCATTCTTCTTGATTGAATACGAAAGTGTGCAGAAGAGCGCTATTGTGATTTTTTAACGAGCGGAAAAGTCCAGAAGGGACTAAAGAATAAAATAAAAGAGAAAAAGGAGCGACCTGGAGAGAAGGAATCAAGGAAAGGAGCAGTAGTAAGAGTCGAGGAAAATCATTACCGAGGCGAGGAGTAGGAAGCAGAGTACCAACTCGGGAAAACAGATAAGTTCACATATTGTATTTTACATTTTTCTTTTTCGATTAGTGCACGAGTAGGTTTTGTTTTGAGTGAATTAAATCCCGGAAGGGTTCTATTTCGTTTACTTCCCGGTGAAAGCGGGACACGCGACCCGTTAGCGAAACATTTATTTTTACTTTGTTCGGGACCGGTGATAGCGGGCCACCCCAACGGCTATTTACCTTTCGGTATTTTCGGTGTCATCCGAAAATTAAATTCTTTGATCAATCTGTTTTCGTTTGTAATTTCTTTTCCTTTTTTCGATACAAAATCTACGTCATATTTCAAAATAAATTGGCAGTGCTTCCGAGAGCCTTTATAACGCAAATTCGTGTTTTTTTTTTCTTTCTTTAGATTTTGAATTTCAGCAGGTTTCTAGATTTCCTTAAAAAAATCTGGTGGCGCCCACTTGCGACAGCACGACAGGGGAGCAGCATCCTAAAGGCTGCCGTTGCGCTTTTCCAATCTTTCCTTTGTATAATCTGTGGCTAAGCCAACTGTCACTTTCGCTTTTACTCCTTCGCGTGCGTGGCCGACTTTTTTTTTTGAGTATTGACTTTGTCTTAATTATTTCACAGGAAATAATTAATTGCACCCGCAATTGTGCAACAAATTGGCACACAACGTGGGGCTATAAAAAAATATATATATATATTTTATATACGGGTAGAATCTATGCTGTGGTGTTTTCTATCCTGTTGTTCAGGGAAGGGTTGTAATTCCTTTTAGTACATTTTACTTTTGTTGTGCTTTCTTTTTCAGGGAATTTTTTGCATTTTTGGAGTTGATTTTGGAGTGCATTTTTGGAGTTTTGGATTTCGTTTTCTCTCGGCCGGTGGATTAAACAAATAGGAGACGAAGACAATTGGGTACAATTGAACGATATGAAGATCGCCGATTATTAAGTAGGTACATTGCTTTTGTTTCTTTTTGACTTCATTTGAACTATTGGGTTCTTTATTTTTGCATAAATTCTGGTATAAATTTATATACATATACCGGGTGTCCGCCGGGAAGGTATACTACTTTGTTTGTTTATAATTTTTGATTAAATGAAAGAGAATGGATCTTATATTGATAAATGTTTTATTTAATGTCGGCAATTATGTATGGAATACAATATCAGGTAAATGTCCGCCTCTGCTAGTCTCACAAATGCGAGACTTACATTACATCATTACATTCTCACACATTTCACGCGGTATTTCATTAATTTCATCACGAATATTTTGTTTGAGTTGCTCAAGCGTTTCTGGTTTGTTTGCATAAACCTTGCTTTTCAGATATCTCCACAAAAAGAAGTCAGAAGCAGTCAAATCAGGCGACCGTGGAGGCCAATCAACATCACCATTTTTTGAAATAACTTGTTGTGGAAAGAGGTCTCGCAGTAATTCCATTGTAATCCTGGCTGTATGCGATGTGGCACCGTCTTGTTGATACCACATGTTAATCAAGCCCAAAGCATGCAGTTGTGGCGTTAAAAAGCTTTCAATCATATCACGATATCGCTCCCCATTAACAGTTACCGTTACGCCGTTTTCATTTTCAAAGAAGTAAGGTCCAATAATTCCTCCTGACCAAATTGCACACCAGACTGTTACTTTTAATGTATGCAAAGGTGACTGATGAATAATTTGAGGGTTTTCCATTGCCCAGAACCGACTATTCTGTTTATTCACATATCCATTCAAATGAAAATGTGCCTCGTCACTCATTATGATTTTTTCATGAAAATCGGGGTTGTCATGGGCTAGCTGTAACATCGTATTGGCATATGATCGGCGGCGTAAATGGTCTTCTTGAAGAAGCTCTTGTGTCAACTGAATCTTAAATGGAAACAAATGCAAATCCTTGTGCAAAATTGTGGCCAAAGTTGTTCTTTGAAGACCAAGCTCCTGAGCACGGCGTCGAATTGAGGTTGATGGATTGTTTTGAACACTTCCTTGAACAGCAGTAATGTTTTCAGCCGATCTTGCAGTACGTTGTGGCCCATGCTTGGGCCTATCACCTACAGACCCTCTTTCTTCGAAATCATTCACTACACGATAAATAGTGCGTTTTGTTGGCACGTTGTTTCTCCCAAAAATTTCACGTAACTTTCTCATCGTCACAGTAATCGATGATTGATTTTGATAAAATGTTTTAACGATTAAAACACGTTGGTTTATCGAATATTTGCCACGTGTCTACTTCACGACTGCCAAATATGAACTGTCAAAACTAATGTTTACCAAAATGGCGGCAAAACAAAGTAGTATACGTTCCCGGCGGACACCCTGTATATTCATTTACATATACATTCTGTATTTTCGTACGGGGTTTGTTTATATATACACAGCGGCTTTTTTTCCCTTTCTTTGGTGAAGCGTTTTTTTCTTTTTTTTTGCTTGGTTGTACAGTGTGTTCAAGAATTGTGGGCACATTTTACATATTATTTTTAAGTTTGCGATATTCTTTTTGGAGCTTTATAATCATACTTCATCATGGTTGTTTTATTTTTATTATTATTTTTGTTCTGCTTTAATTCTTGGGTGTGTTTTTTTCTCAATTCCGCATTGGCTTTTGATAGTAAAGATTTTTGGTTATCGAAAATAATTCGTTTCTTCGTACTTCCGATTCTTTTTTCTAGTGTTTTCAAGAATTTTTTTTACAGTGTGTTCAAGAATTGTGGGCACATTTTACATATTATTTTTAAGTTTGCGATATTCTTTTTGGAGCTTTATAATCATACTTCATCATGGTTGTTTTATTTTTATTATTATTTTTGTTCTGCTTTAATTCTTGGGTGTGTTTTTTTCTCAATTCCGCATTGGCTTTTGATAGTAAAGATTTTTGGTTATCGAAAATAATTCGATTCTTCGTACTTCCGATTCTTTTTTCTAGTGTTTTAGTATGGTGTCATTTTTACTTTGGGTTTTCGCTGCCGGTTCTATTAGGTTGTACTTTTTAGTAATTATTGGTTCTGCTCTGACGTTTTGGTTCTTGTGTTCGGTTTATTAGTTGGATCATTGTTCATTATGGAGATTAATCGATTGTCATAGGATGAATTGGCATACGAGATGCAGGTCCGAGGTCTTCCGGTGAAGAGCGTCGACGACATGAGGAAGTCGTTGAGGTCAGCTCGAAACCTTTCACACAGGGGCTCTCTGAATATTGAGGTGGAGTACCCTTTTTCATTCCAAGAAGATGCTGTTAAGGCAAAGATTTTAGAAATTAAAACCCTTCTAAAGAATCCTCCAAGTAATCCGAAGTCGTCGGAGTACTTGGAGATTCTGACGAAGGTGGATTTGGCGTTAGGGCGCTTAGGTAGGGCACAGGTAGAAACAGAAGAGGAAGCTGCGGAAATCAGGGAACTCAGGAATGAGTTGTTGATTTTATTGGATAACTTACAGGAGGAGGAAAGCGAGGTTCCTGAAAAGAAAAAATCGAGTACTTCGAAAGCGGTGCCTCGACTGCCGTCCCCTATACCTACTTCAGGCGGAAGGGTGGCGACAGGCGAGCCTAGCTCAGAAGTGCGCCCAGACACATCGAACCTTCAAGTGGTTGAACGATCTACCGAGCAGATCGAGAAGTGGGATGTAAAGTTTACTGGTGAGCGCTGTGGCTCATCAGTAAACGCGTTTCTAGAGAGGGTTGAGGAGCTCCATCAAGCAAGAGGGGTGTAGGAGGCCCAGCTGTTTAGGTCCGCGGTCGATTTATTTGTGGGGAAGGCACTTCTTTAGCTTAGGGCGATGAGGGCTGCAGTGGGTACGTGGCAAAAACTCGTCAAAGAGTTAAAGTTGGAGTTCTTGCCACAAATTACGATGATTTGTTAATTGATGAGATAAGGCGACGGATTTAAGGCAAAGATGAGTCCATCGGGGTGTATGTGGCTACGATGCAGAATATGTTCGGCAGACTTTCAGAGTCGCTGTCGGAGGGCAGAAATCTGTCGATCCTGCAAAAGAACTTGGCACCCTTCTACCTTCACCTTCAATGACTTGTTGGACTTAGGACGAAAGTTGGAAACAGTACTCGCCAACGTTGAAACTTTCGCTTCATCACGAAGCAATCGTGATCGAAATTTACTAGAACATCGCGTATGTAGGTGTTGAAGAAGCCAGGGTTTCGGTTGTTACTCAAAACAACCAACCCCGGCGACAAGTTAGGTGTTATAATTGCAACAGGAAAGGCCATTTCACAAATACGTGCTCTGCTCCTAAGCGTTGTTTTGGTTGTGGGAAGTTAGGGGTTTCACGTAGGGATTAATCTGCACGTTCGGGAAACGCACGACGGACTCTCGGGGCCGCAGGACGGGAGCGTCGTTGATTCCTTGTGGGTCAGCTGCGGGTAACTAGTCGCCTTGTAGAAATGATATTAAATTGGGTTTCGCATTGGAGGCAAATGGTAATAATAGGCGACCGTTTCTTGGTGTTAGGGTTTATGGGGTAGATTTAGTAGGGCTTTTAGATTCGGCCGTTTCACGCTCGATAGCATGCAAGGAGGGTTGGAGAATCCTGCGAGAGTTAGGGATAGGATTAAGCAAAGGCCAAATAGATAGGGTAGTCTCTTTGCCTATTACAGTTGAAGAAAATACAGTTTTGCTAGAGTGTCTCGTCATTCCTAGTCTTCCTCACCTTCTGATATTAGGAGCCGATTTTTGGGCGCTGTCGGGAATTGTCCCGGATCAGGCGAGTAAAATTTTTGAAGTCGAAGCATGTTGGCTTCGATATCAGATTCTAGTAATTTATCAGAGATATACGAGACACAGAAGCAGCAGTTAGGCGCACTTGTAGAAAAAGTTTTTATGAGCATGCCTGAAGGCTTAAGGTCCACACACTTAGTGGAGCACAAGATTAAGACGAGTGCAGAGCCAATAAAGCAATGATACTACCCAGTATCTCCGGCCGTCCAAAAACATATTGATAGGGAATTAGATGAAATGCTGAAGTCTAGTAGTCCGTGGGCCTCTCCAATTGCTATGATTAGGAAGAAGGATAACACGTATAGGTTTTGCTTAGACTATAGAAAAGTAAACAAAGTAACAGGGTGGAATGCGTATCCACACCCTTATATTTTAGCGACGTTGGACAAGCTTAGGGACGCGAAGTTTCTATCCTCCTTGGACATTAAATCCGCATACTGGCAGATTTCAATAGAGGAGAAATCACGAATCTTTACAGCCTTAAGAGAATGCCATATGGACTGCATAATGCACCAGCGACATGGCAACGATTTATTGATATGGTGATTGGGGTCGACTTGGAACCAAATGTCTTCGTCTACCTAGACGATATAATCATCGTAATCAACTTCTTCGAAAAACACCTGAAGATATTGGAAGAGGTCTTTAAGCGTTTATGCGAGGCTAGGCTGAAGGTTAGTTAGCAAAAATGTAACTTGTGTAGGACGCCGTTCAAATTTTTAGGTTATATAGTGGACAGGCATCGCTTGCATGTGGATCCTGAGAAGGTACAGAGTATGGTAGACATTCCAACACCCAAGAACGTTAAGGAAGTTAGAAGCTTCATCGGGACGGTTTCCTGGTATAAGAGATTTCTGCCAAACTTTGGTAGTTTGGTAAAACCGTTATCCGGTTTGCTTAAAAAGAGTAGGAAATTCTTCTAGCGTAATGAGTGCGAAGAAAGTTTTAGGAAGGCTAAGGAATGTCTAGTAGCGGCTCCCATCCTAACGTGTCCGGATTTTACGAGGCCATTCGTGGTTCAGACAGATGACTCGGATTTTGGGATTGGGGCTATTCTTAGTCACAAGTTCGAGGATGGCGAGAAGGTTATTAGTTACCTGAGTAGATCCCTGAATAGATGCGAAAAGAATTATTCCCCTATCGAGAAGGAATGTCTCGCAGTTCTCTGGGATATCGAAAAACTTAAGCCATATCTAGGGGGGTGAGATTCACGGTTATAACAGACCATTACTCTTTGATTTGGCTAAGTAAGTTGAAGGATCCGACAGGTAGGCTGGCACGTTGGGCTGTACGGTTGCAGCAATTCGATTTTGATATCATCCAACGGAAAGGCAAGGAGCATGTTGATATGCTGATATGCTCTCACGGAGTGTACCAGTAGTTTCTCGGACAGTTCCGATCCGTGGTTAACAAGGATAGTAGAAAAGATCGAGGCGAGCCCACTGTCATTTTCAGCGCGGCGAGTAGAGCAGGGAGCTTTGTTTAAATTCGTTAAGGCAAACCACGTGATAGTTCATGACTGCAACAGTGAATGGAAGAGAGTAGTGTCGAAGAAGGATAGGGCGAAGATTTGAGAAGAATGCCATGACCATCCATTAGTAGGTCATATGGGGGTAAAGAAGACTTGCTAGGATAGGAGATAATTATTACTGGCCAAAAATGAGGTCGGACATCACCAAGTACGTTCGACATTGTAAGATTTGCCAAAAAGTGCAACCAGTTAACGACAAGCCGACGGGTTTGATGACGGAGAGGAAAGGGGTACCCAATCCGTGGGAGATGTTGTGGGTAGATTTAGTTGGTCCGCTTCCTAAGTCGAGTAGGGGTTTTATCTATTGTACATCCTCACCGTTGTCGATTATTTCACTAAATTTCCACTTTTGTTTCCGCTGATATCGGCATCGCCCAAATCTGTTTGTAAGGAGTTATAGGATAACGTCTCTCTGTTGTTCGGGGTCCCAAAGTTCATCGTTTCCGATAACGGGCTACCATTTAGGAGTAAGGAGTTAAAAACATATGAATTGGTAGATGAAGATGGTAAAGTACGTGGAGCATGGAATGTTAAGGACCTAAAGCCATATTACGAGGATCCTGAAGAAATACCGGAAGACGAGTTTAGTCGCACAAGTAGACCGAATTGTGCTAAGAGGAACTGAGAGCTCCTCTGTTCACTGGCGATTTTAATTACTTCGATATTTCTTACATGTAAATATGTAATAGATAAACAAAAGGTTTTGGTTGCATTACTTGCATTAATCGCATTAATTTTCTTACATCCGAAAATCAAAGTGTGTTCACTTGCCCCTTATAAATCTGTCTTAACACTTACTTTTCAGTGTGTTGCCTATCGATACTGTGTAGCAGGACGAAAAAGGCAGTTCGTTTATAGGCCATCAGTTTTGTCTTTGATTTAAGAGTTGAGAACCAATGTATTTTGTAAACCCACAAAGAGGTTTAAGAGTCGATCTTCTTCGGTGACAAAAGATATTCTTTGAAACTGAAAACAATACTAGCGTGCGTGTTTCCTGTGTTCCTTTGAGGATGCCCTTTAAGCAAATGTTCACAAATTAGTTACATCCCTTATTGTAAGGAGATCAAGTACAAAACCATGAACTATGTATGCAAAACAAATTCCTACTTCTTTGTGCATTTGCCTTAGTTCATATATCTCCTACATCTCCGCCAAATTATATACAAAGCTCCATACATTTTGGAATTACCTAGCGACAAATTCTTTCTTTATTGCTTGCCGAACAATACCGCAACCAGTCATTTATATTTTCAAATTATGCAGTCGCTGTTGGAATATGCCTCGCCGCGCGCAGCAATTCACTATGCATTCCGCGCAGCAATAGATACTGGCTGCATCCCTGACCACGGTTGCTTAGGAAAGGGATGTAAGCCAATAGAAAATACTCTAGCCAGTTCGGTGTGTTGTCGTCGCCGCCACCGCCGCCGCAGACGGTGTGTTTGTGTAGTCATCGGCTTGCTGGCTGTCGATAGGTCGGCAATATAATTGGAAGTGCAGAAGATGCATCTAATCTGCCTCTCAGGTTTCTCGAATAACGTAAAATAGTGTAGGACCTCTTGTTGGCGAATAGAGGTGGAGGTGGTGATGGTGGCGGTGACGCTGTAAAGCGGTGGTGTTTGCTGCAATTCTTCCTCGCTGGATCGATTTGCGAGTGCATTGGGCGCATATGCATACTGGTTGTATTGAGATGATGATGCTGCTGCTGCTGTTCCCTGTTGTTCCTATGGCTTTCGATCTTTGCGATGTCAAAACATAAATTAAAATGTGAAAATGCGAAAGGAAGACACACACAAAAAGAGGTTGCAAAACAACGACCATGTTGGTAGCAACCCTCGTAGAGAGAGCTAAAGTGATGCCACCACAACAACACCACACATATCCGTCGATCAAGTGGTTTTGGTAGTTTTCTCCTGGATTTTGTTCGACGACTAGCTACCATCTTTAACATGGTCCCGCACATTTAAATGTGCTGCCTTCTCTTAGACATTCTTGGTGTGATAATCAAAAGATTAGGAGGACCATACCTACTCAAGGAAGGCAGAATTCCGTTCCGCCACAGTAAAGCCGTTAGAGCGAGTGATGTCCAGCCGATAGAGCAACCAGTCGTCGCACTATTTGGAAAGTCACCGGCGATCGATTGCACCGGACCATGGTACACGCACTCAGTTGACCTCTGTGTTGTGTTGTCTTCGCTGGTTCGTTGCACGATGGTACTGTTCCATAGTGCACCGCACACACTGCACGTTGTACACCTGTGAGTGGATAAAATAATAATGTCATTTTAATATTGCCAATTACAGACAGAATCGGACAGACAATTTTCATTTTGCGGAGTGTTTTAGTTTTGCAACAACCGCTCGCGCATGCGCGACTTATGTGAGGATAGATTAATGGATTTTCATGCTGAAATGCAGAGAGTTGTATCTACGACGGTGGTATGTGATGTATATGAATCTCTTGTTGACCAGCTGTGTATGCTGGTCTGCAGTAGGTGCGGCCTTATTGCCGCCTCTTCTTAGGGGCATACATGCTTTCCCAGGCGACAAGTGGCAGGCGTGACACACTTTGTGGGGATGCTGGCTGAGGAAATTACTGGAGGCGTTATTAATTTTGCCAATGGTGCTATGATGGGAAACTGAAGAAATTTCAATTATAAGAAGTCAATGTGGACATGGATTGTAAATTTGGTTCTTGGAATGGAGTGCTATGAATTATGTGTTATTATTTCGGTTTAAGATTCTTTCTCAATGTCAACACAGTTATAGGCGATAGAACCCAAGAAGCACCGCCTGCTCGGGTTAATGGTGCATTTGGGGGCAAATATTAAGAAGTATGTGATTATATTTTGCAATCTTCTTCTTCTTCTTCCTTTTATCAGCGAGGCTATGATCCGAAAACAAGGGATCACAGCCCTCCCACTTCACTGCATTTCTACTGATCCGCCTGTGGGGTTCGCCTTATATTTTGCAATCTATACAGGATTTTTCTCAAGGTTGCATTACATTCAGCAAAATTACTTTCTTTTTTTTACATAAATATAAAAAATACATTCCACCTAGTGTTTCATAGTCAAATAATTAAAGTCGGCAGAATAATTATCTTTAAAAATCTCTCGAATATGTCGCAGATCTTCATACGCATATTTGTGTGTATTGGTCCCTATAACTCCTATGGATGGATGATATTCGGCAATGCGCAGACTATAAGGCTACACTTAATATACACATCGAGGAAGATAATTACCTTACTCCGTCGGTAGAAGATATTTTCTCCAAAATAAGTGGGGGAAAGTATGTTTGTACACTGGACATACTCGTACACAAGGCATATCTCCATATGCCTATGGATGATGATAGTAGGTCGCTGCGAGCCATCGCTGCGCACAAGTGTGATTATAAAGCTAAACAAAAAGCAGAGATTCATGTAGCAAACACTTCAAGACATCAAAGGCGTTGGTTGCTTCTTCGGTGACATTTACGTACAGGGGTTAACCTATACACAACTTTTAGAATATCTGCAAAAAATACTTGTACTGTAGGACTACGTCATCACAGTTTAGATATTAATTTAAATTAAAGTACATTTTTCTTGAAGCCAATCACTTTCTTGGGACATGTTATCGATAGAAATGGACTAAGACCTATGCTAGATAAAGTAGAAGAAGAAGAAGAAGAACGAACAGTCGTTATTGGTTATGGTTATTGCTACAGACGCCACTGCAACATGGTTGGGAGCTTTTATTACGTATATTATTACCTAACAGTACCGAAAGACCAATTGCTTTTGCTTCCCGATCTCTCACAAAAAAGCTGAAAAGAACTGTCCACAAATTGACAAGGAGGCAACTGCAATTGTATGGGGTATAAGGTACAAAAATGTTTCCAATATTGTTTTGGAAAAAAGATAATTTCAATTACGGACCATAAGCCCCTTATAAGGATATTACAACCGACTAAAGATTTTACAGAAACCTCAGCAATCCGATTATTACATTACACAAACTTTTTATCAGGGTTTAACTACGATATTGGCTATCGCAGCATTAATAAACATGCAAATCCAGGTCTCTTGTCTCAATGTCCCCTAGGAAACAACGAGAATAAACTCAATAAAGAAGACATTTTTCAAATAAAAAAATTCAGATGTTACCTATTATAAGACGAGATATTCAACGTGAAAGTCCGAAAGACCTCATGCACATCAAGGAAGTTTAAAAATGCCGACCGGATTTAATATTATTGCCTTTTTAATTATGGATAATTACGTTTTTAATGGGATTAGAGTTGTAATTCCAAAATCTTTCCAGGACCAAATCCTGGAAGAATTATATATAGCTTATACTGGAATCACAAGAATGAATACTCTTGCAAGGAGTTTCGTCTGGTGGAGCGGTATTGATCGCGACGTTGAAAATATATTTAGTAATTGTGGGATGTGTGGACTTATTATGAAGATTTATTTGCACGATTTGAACTCCCATTCACTATTGTTTCCGACAATGGCCCACAACTTCATTTGAATGAATGAAGTTCTTGAAACGAACGAAATAGTTTATAAGTTTACGGCCCCATACCAACGAGCCAGCAATGGTTAAGCTGAGCGATTTGTTCAGACAGTAAAACAAGGTCTTCGGGCGGAGATATCAATTTTACGAAGCTTATTTTCGAAATTACGCAAATTTCTTATGCAATACAGAAAGCTACCAAACTCAAGAACAGGCGTCGGTCCATCTAATGTTGTACTAATGTTCAGACGACCGATACGTACCAAACTTGATTTGGTCAAAAAAGACTTAACCTCGGCGTCAAATTCCAGAAATATCCACTATAACACCTGAAAAAATGATACAGCCTCTGAGATCGACGAAAAAGTCCAAGCCCTAAATTATAATAAACCAACTAACAAATAGCTCTTTGGGAAGATAATAAGTGAGCAACGGCATTTACATTATACTTTGGATGTCAAGAGAGATATTATCACGCGTCATATGGATCAATTATAACATACAAAATATGGTGGAAAAGACGAAAGATCGAGAAAATTTAACAACACAAGCTTGCAAAGATCTACACACTCCAACTTAATCCGACAACCTTATTCTACAATTACTATCATCGATCCTGAACTCCACAGTCAGAGGCCCAACCACATTGTATTCCGATAGCTACATCTCAATACCTTGTGCCAACCAGCTCCACGCCAGCACCCACGATGGCACCTCTAACCAATCATAGCAACCAATTTCGAAGATCAACAGGACAACGAGGAGCACCTGAGCGAATCCATTATTAAATTATTTGTTACTATATACTATTACATCAAATATGAACATTATTTTTCATTTAAGCATAGCTTGAGATGGTTCAAAAATATCAAGAAAATGTTTACGTATACATATCTTGTTTACGTATCGCTCTCTAACTTTTTTTGTATTATTATATCAATTCAAGGCCATTTGTTTTCTGGATAATGAAAACATTTTTCTTGAACTTGGACTACTCCCACTCAGGAGCAAACATAGGAACCTCACGGCGAAACCACGCATAGACCATAATAGACAACAGTCACTTATTGCAAACTTATCTTCTCTCAACGTCATGGCCAACAACATATTTGACAGGTTGCTTCAAGTAATGAACCTTTATGTCAAAAAGCGGATACCGATACCAATAACGCCACTGATGGATGCGAGCACCCTCATGCACCATTACTATACCACATGCATACATACATACATTTTCAATGGCCCGCTAATCCTTCATGAGGGTCGCGGGGGTAGGATGCTCAGGTGGACCCTCCATCCTTCTCGATCCTCCGCCATCGACTCCAACTCATCAGGAGGAATCCCTAGACGGCTCCAGGAGAGATGCAGGACTTGGTCCAACCATCTATTTCATCTGACCAATTCTACAGGATAACTCGGCATTGCTCTTCCCATCACTCGTGAATAGGACCCCGAGGTACTTAAACTTATCTACCTGCTACAGTGGAACTCCACTAACATGCAGAAGGCACTGAATGGGTTTTTTGGAAACGACCATTACTTCTGACTTGTTCACGTTGATCTTCATTCCAGCATCATCACAAACGGCTACAAACCTTTCGAGTGCGCGCTGAAGTTCGGTTTGAGAGGAATAACTGGTCGGTTGTGCTTCTACCGGGACGAAAACCACACTGCTCATCCCCCAAACCGTCCTCAACCACAGCTCTGGAACGCGTTTCTAGCACTTTAGCGAAGGCTTTTCCAGGGAGACTTAAAAGAGATATACCCCTATAGTTCGCGCAATCTCTTTTGTCCCCTTTTTTAAAAAGAGGAACTATCACCCCCATTTGCCAATAACCAGGTGTTTCACCGCATTCCCAGGCCACTTTAATGCCACGCGAGAGCCATTGCACTCCCTCTTTACCTAAAGCCTTGAGCATTTCTGGCCGAATTTCATCCACACTAGCAGATTTGCCAAACTTTAGCGCTTTGATCGCCTCTAGTAGGACTACTTTCCGCCCCACTCTCGACAATAGGTATGTCATCTTCGGTGCCCTGTTCGGGGTTCAGCAATTCTGAAAAGTGCTCGCTCCATCTGCGTAAGATGTCCTTCTCATTGGAAAGAAGTGTACCGTCTTTGGATTTAACTCCTTCAACGATATTCAACTTTTTTCCTCTGAGTCGGCGGACGGTCTGCCAGAACATCTTATTTGCAGATCTGTGGTCACGTTCCAATTTTTCGCCAAACTCCTTCCAAGACTGTTCTTTCGCTGTTTTCACTGCTAATTTGCAAGTTCTTCGCGCCTCAGTGTACCGATTTCGAGAATCGGAGTTCCCCAAGTGAATCCACACCTTAAAGGCTCTCTTCTTCTATCTGATGGCTTCTTGAACTCCGGGCGTTTTAAACCAAGCAGTTCTTTTCTCACCACCAGCCGCCACACCAAGCCGCTTCACTCCACAAACATCTCCCGCAGAGGCAATAACCGCTGTTGCAAACAGTTGCCATTCTTCCTCTACATTTGATGGAACAGTTGGAATTCGTTCAAACCTTTCAGATATTTGCCGCGCAAATGTCTGCCGTATCTCATCGTCCTGCAACCTCTCCCATCGTATGCGTGTAACCATCCTTGGTTTACGCTTTGGTAGGGGAGGCACTCTCTCGCTAAGATACAATTTGCACAGCACTAAGTGGTGATCAGTTGATAGTTCGACCCCTCTCAATACGGGAACATCACAAACCATTCTCTTCAGACACGATGGTACCACAAAGAAATCAATCAGCGACTTCTGCTGAAGATCCTGACGGTACCATGTGTATTTGTGAATGTGTGTGTGTGGAAAGATAGTGTTCGTGATGGATAAGCCATTTTCACAACAAAAATCTAACAACCTCTCTCCGTTCGCGTTTTGATCAGGATCACCGTTCCTCCCAATCACACTCCCCCATGTCATAACATGTAATGGTTCGCGAGACCATTGACAGGAAGCTCGTAGCCATTTCGGGTTTGACCCGGCCAGCTGCCGAGCGGGACAACCCGACCAGCTCGCATATTGACACCCTTCAGGCCTGGCTCCAAAGGATGCCCGGGCTTGCCAGGCTTGGCAATATCCGAGGCCGGTCGTTTCCTTCTTGTCATCATGGGGTGTGCGCTTTGTTAGCCGTGACTGGATTGTATGGATGGGAATAACTATTTAAGTTACCCCATCTGCACATCCCAGTCACGTTGCCCGCCCCCCACCACGAGGAGATCAACTGCCAGGGGGCACTATACCACATATCTTCTAAATAATTCTTTAAAAAAATTCGACGAAACTGCTGATTCCATTTGGTGAAATTTTTACTAAGTTCTGAATCCAAGTAGAAACCAAAGAATTAAAAAAAAAGCCGTCAGTTGAAGCTTATACAGATGGATTAAGTAAAAACTATAAGCGCTTGTGTAGGCTTTGAACACCCGTCATATAATCATTACATTTGGAAATGTAATGTTTATAAAATTTACCAGGGTTGAAGACTATTCGAGGAAAATATATTTTCAATCTTAGAGTAAATACGAACCAGAAAGAAGAGGAAGGAAATAGACAGCTAAACTCCCATATACTTTTTTTTGTTTACTGCCTAATTCGCCATACAGAATTACCACCCATATATAGGCAGGTTATACTATTGTGAAGATTCCTCCGTTCCTCGGTTGAGATAACAAACTAGATATCAAAAATTCTCACAAAAGAAAACAACATTTGCCGGTTAATTTTCCTCGCTCTGAATTCCATAAAGAATCTTTTAACAATCGCCGCGCCACATGTGGTAAGTTACCCAGCACCAACGAATGCCATCATGGAGGCACCATTTCAATAAATTGTCCTTTTATAATTGCAACAGCAGCAGCATTGTACCGCGCTCATTCTAATTGCAAATCGAATATGCCATTATTCTTGAAATAATAATAATAACAGTTGACTGGAGTAGGTTGCACCGACCGCCATCACACAGTCTGGTCCACACAATAATCAACCTAAGGATACGAGTCGATATTGTATGGCTGTGTATAGCGGCGAGGAAGTCCACAATTGGAGGAATCCGCCGGTTAATCAAACTGAGCAATCTATTCAGTCAGGTAATTTTCAATGGCACATTGCCTGCGCACAGCGGCGGCGCATAACTTCAGACTCAACTTCTGGAACAATAAAATTCCCAATAGGATTTACACATACACACACACACGGACAGAATCAAAGGCGAAATGATTTAAACAATCCACGGTAATTGTCCAAGACACTGCCGCCTTTGCTACATTGCCGATTCGCCTGCTGTTCTCCCAGGTTGACACAAATTATTCGCTAATAATCGTTTGATTCCATTCCGTTCCGGTTAAGTAGTTGTCTCCGCCAGAGTTTGAGTGCCTCCTTTTGCTCCTGGTTAGCTGGGTTATTTGTGCCTTTGTACCTAATAAAATATAAATTGGCCGCTCATTGGAGTCATTAGAAATTGTACAACATTATAGAATACGACCGTACCGATCGACCTCCAGTCACAGGGAGCACTACAAAATGTGATCCTATGTGGGGAGATATCCTACGTTGTGTCCATCCGCTATCCGTCTGTCTTTGGGTCCGGCATATACATATGGGTACGACATTAATGCTGGTCTTGTTCCATGAAGACGTTTCCACGGAGGTAGTAGTGCAACAGCATCTCTCTCTCAATCTTCCATCGCATTGGAATGGAATTGTTATTAACTAGTGCTGCTGGTACACCGAGAGGATGGCTCAAATAGATGCACCACATACCCAATTTCCATTCGAGGCATTGGGAGCAGCCACAGCAGCAGTAGTGGCATAGGCATGGGCATATGCATCGGCAATTGTTTGAGAAACATGAACTTTGTTTCGGCATCTTCCATCTAATATGGGATCGTTTTATGCGGGGAAACTGCAACGCAGACGCTCAGATATGCCGGTAGCCCTATTTTGTTTGGCAGTGCAGCACCACCAGCAGCAGGACTCTAGACCGACAGACTTTTAGAGATAGATTGGAAAAGAGAGATTCCTTTGGGTACGGACGTATAAAGTTTATTTGGAACGCGATGTGGACGATGAACATTTTACTTTGAAGTTATTTGTTGCGGCCGCCGCGCCGGCCGACCATTGCTGGCCTCAAATAAAATGTCTGATTTGCTTTGGTATGATGCAACTATGAAAGTATGTAACCGCATTGTTTGTTGTAATGAGAACACATGCGTATTACATCCATAATCGTAGAGGTTATAGTGAAAAAACAATTTTGTTGCACAGTATTTTAAGTTTTTAGTACTTTTGGATCTTACTAAAAAACGCCTCGAGTCCAACTAACAGTGAGCGAGGTGTTTATGTTATCCACCAGCTGAACTACTTGGGCTGTTGCCTCAAGAATATAACACAACTGGCAGGATCAATATTATTAGTTCATTAACATAATTTAGTCGAGATAAGAGTCAGCTTTGAATCAGTTGCACTAAACCGAAGTAGGAGTGTTAATGTTCTCATAAACTTAATCGAGAAGTTTCATATATTATATTAGGAAGGTAAAATCTTTATCTATGTAGGTGCTTTGAATATACTACCCTACTCGATACCAACTCGATTTAGCTGGTCTCTAATTACAGTAAAAACCTATATGACAAAAGTCTATTGAAGATGAACCCAAGGATGTTAATTTCTAGCAGGAGATAAAAACATACAAAAAGGTTACAATCCGTCTGAAACGAATCGTATAATACCATATGCTTTATGATTTAACAACGCCCATTAAATGGGCGTAAAGCTTTGAATGACATTTTTCTAGTCAGAGGGGATCAAAACCAATTTATATTGTTAGTACTGCTCTGCGATCAAAGAGATGTAAATCCTTAGAGTAGCGCTTACAAAATAGTAATGACAAAACATATAACTTTAGATGTCAAAATAGGTCCAACTCTTCTAACTGGGGACTTATACTACATTCCCCTACGTTAATGATGGTGACATGGTTCTAAAACAGTGTTAAACTATTTTGAGGAAAAAACTTCTTCTCTTCGACATCGATGATGGAGTTTCACGAGGATCAGTATTAGGGTCCATCCTATGGAATATTGTCTATGTTGGGGTTCTGAGGCTTGAAACCCCAAATAGAGCAAAAGTCATAGGCTTTGGCAATGATTTTTTCATTTCATTTTTAATGCATTTTATTTGTTGAATTCATTATATCTTACGTGCTAACAAAAACGCTTAAAACTAGCTTAATTAACTTAACTATCTTATTCTAACTTACTACTGGCCCCATGCGGGCGCTCTAAGCTAGACTTAACTCTTAAACTATGTCTTTCGACGTAACCTAACTAAATTTGTTTATTATAACTTAACTAATCAACAAATTATGAACTAAGAAAAATGTTTACTGTAGAAAAAACTTAGTAAATGGACTTGTTATTTTTTTTAAAACTATTAGATATAAAACTTATAAACTACCTTAATATAATCTTAAGCTAACTTAACTATGGAGTGTAATTAAACACACTATTTTTTTTTTTTTAGGCCAAGTGCTGTGCTTAATTTTTTATTTTTTTTTTTTTTTGTTTTTTGATTAGCAAAATGCTGAGCTATTTTTTAATTTTTTTTTTTTTTTTTTTTTTTTAAACTACCTTAAAACTATGTAAGCCGGCCATGGCTATTATGTAACAATACAAAAAAACGATGGCCCGCTCTGTCCCTTTACAGGCTACCCCGGATTAGGGGGGAACGACGACGGCTTCCCTCTTCTTCAATCAGCCACCAAAATTGGCCATGCTGCCTACTAACGTCTTCAATATCGCGGTTGGAAACCGCCCTACTATACCGGAGACGCTCTTCACTACTCTGTGCGACGTCTCGGTCGTAGTTGAGTCGCCTATCCACAGCTGTTCTGGCGACGTGGAAGATTAGCGGCACCGCTAACTTATCCTGGATCAGACCTCTCTGATCAAGGTATAGGAACGCTTCTGGAGGGATAAAGCCGTTAAGGCGCACACTCTCGTGATAGAGATTGTTGGGGTAATAAGGCCCAAAGATCAGACTATTTATCGAAGTCATTGCTCTTGCAATGTGCCTTCGAATCATCTTGATCAAAAAATTATCCACTCTGATCAGTTTCGCCCTGTTGTACAGGACCTCATTACGATAGAATTTTATGTAATCAGATTCAGGTGTTCGGTACAAACGAAGGCAAGCCCTAAGACAAGCCCTCTCAAACACTCGCATCTTTTCCAACAAGCTTGGCCCCACGTTAAACCACACGGGACATCCATATACGAGCATAGGCCGAATGACCATATAACAGATCACCTTCACCCTTGCATCGAGTTGGCTGCTATAAAACGGTCTCTTTGTAAGGGCGAAAGCAACTTTGGCTCTGGCCAGAGCAGCATCTATATGTTTGTTAAAATATAGATATTGATCTAGCCAGACCCCAAGGTACCTGACTACACTTCGACTCGCAAGTGGCTGCCCGTGCTGTCCCACGATAGAGAACTTCCGCCAATTCTTTCTAGTGTCCCTAGAGGCCCCAGACAACGGCGTTCTGAAGAGGATGGTCTCCGACTTCTGAAAGTTAATCTTCAACTTCCAGTCGTCGCAGTATCTCTTGATCTTATCGAAGTCACGCTGTAAGAGTATTGCAATTACCTCAATCTTAGGCCCTGATCTGTACGCGACCAAATCGTTTGCATACGCTATGGCATGGTGAAGTGAACCTATGAGATCGCTCGTGTAAATATTGAAAAGGATCGGCGAATTAACCGCGCCCTGTTGCAGACCATTTTTTACTTCAAAAGTTCCAGCAGACGTCACATTGCCATTCTTCACAATGAACTTCTTACTGGTGAGCATGTCATAAAGTATGTACAGCAGTGGTTTACTTATGCCGAGCCTGCTCAACTTGTAGAAGAGTCCCTCTAACCATACGGTATCGTAGGCTTTCTCCAAGTCAACCAGGCAGGTACCCGTGCATTGCTTCTTGCTTTTGTTCCATTGGATATCCGATACCAGTTTAGACGCGGCATGTATGGTATCATGCCCCGCCTTGAAACCGAATTGGTTATCCGGAATTATGTGCATGTCCTCAACCCACTTAGTCAGGGCTCTATGGATAACTTTTTCGAATACCTTGCTGACGTTCGGAAGTAGACTTATTGACCGGAGATTCCCCGGATTGGAACTATCTTTATCCCTTTTGGGAATGGGCTGCACCAACGCTGCTTTCCAATGCACTGGATAATGGGCATTATTCATTGCATTATTAAACAGGGTAGTATAAATGTCCACCGCTTCTGGAGGAAGATGTCTAAGTACAATGTTGGGTATACCATCGATTCCCACGGATTTCTTTTTCCTCAGTGATTCGAAGATCGCTTGGAGCTCTGCCTTCGAAATGAACGGGGGATGTACCCTTTCATCGGCGACGGCATTGTTTGCGATGTTTCTTTCATTGAACACGGTGAAACCAGTGTTCTCAGATCGCCATTGCTCCATATCATTTCGAAGGCAGAAGTTGTGCACAAGAACCCGATTATCCAGGTCGTGGTTCGGGCAAACACTATGATTCACCTTATACACGTCCTGGAAAGTCGCTCCTATAGCCTCTACCTTCTCCTGCGGATCTTCGATCACAAAGAAATTGTCATCCTCAGCTGCGTTATCTGGATCTATACCTGCTGTCACTAGTATTTGTACATTGTTCGTAGTTCGGGGGATTTTAAGACGCGGAAGATCGTTATTGTTCCTCCGAAAGATCTTGTTTATTTTCGGGAACATACTCGGGTTGTTGGATTTTACAGCCCGAATTTTCCTGTCCCAGTGCAAATTTACAGAAAGTCTGTAATTTTCTTTAATTAATTGCGAGAGATTTTTAATCAACGACTTCAACGTCCTAACCTCCTCCGAGTTTTGTCTGTCAGTAAACTGTCTGTACAAGGTTTTTAATCTCGACAGAAGTCTACTTTTATGTTCGTGCAGTGCGTCAATCGTTGCATTGCGGAATATGTCCACGTTGTCCGTGTGTTGATACCGAGGTATCGTACTGTCCATCGTTCGTTTTATTGTCTCATCCATTTGTTTTAGATATCTATCAACTGTCTGGAGAAGCGAGTCCAACGCGTTCTACTGTAATTGTAGGCGTGCAATTGGACAAACTCCTCCAATTCCGCAATTTCGTTGAGAATAGCTATTTCGGCACTGAGTCCGCAATGGTCACTGTCATACACAAAAGTGTGTAAGCAGTTTATCGTTTGCCCGTCCATGTCAGTCAGTTGTAACCGTACGTCGAACAGCACTAGATCCAGATAAGTTCCGCTTCTGGGATACGACGGACTATCCGTCGCTTTTAAATCTAGTCGATACTCAACACTGTGCTGACCCCACCAATTAAATAGTAGGTTCCCTCTAGAATTTGGTGTGTTATTTCCCCAATCTCTATGTTTGGCGTTTAAATCACCGGCTAATATTTAAAAGTTCTCTTCCGACTCCAGTCTTAATATTCGAAAAAGTGTCTCGAGCTCTGAAATAAAACAAGTGGATTGAGTAGCTTCCGGAGCATAGACCGCGATCATATACATCCTCTTTCCACTACGGAGGGGGATATACACGATACATGCTTCCAACTCCTGGAATCTACGCACTTCACCGCAGTACACTACCTTATGACGCAACTGTTTTCTAATGAAGATAGCGACACCTCCTCCTTGTACAGAGTTGGGTCGGTCTCTTCTTATAATATTATAACTACTGTGACTCAACTTGTGTTTCTGGGATAGCTTAGTTTCGCTAACCAAAAGCACATCGGGAGAATGGTCCTCAAGCAACTTGAAAAGTACGGCTCTACGTTCGACCCTAATCAGTGAATTCACGTTCACCGCAAGGATCTTTAAGGGTTGCTCCGCCATGTTCGTACCCATTACGATTGGTGGTGCGTTAGGCCCGGCAGAAGCGCGTAGATCTGGTCCACCCGCGTCGCCTGCTCCTGAATTTGTCGCTGAAGTTGGCCCATCTGCCCCTGTATTGAGAGCAAGATAGCCAGCAAATCAGGTTCAGCGTCAGGTGCTCTCGGCTTTGGGGCCTGCGAAACAACCTTCGGCTGTGACTGTACCGTATTCCCCCGGCCTGACGCCATTTGGGCGTAGGTCACTTGGGGAGTGACGGATTGTGCAGGAACACTTGGAACGGGCGGACGCTTCACTTCCACCTTCTGTTGACGAGCCAGGTTTACTTTTTTAATGTATTGGAACTTAGGGCAACCCCGATAGTTTGCGGTGTGCCCCGCGTTCCTACATAACGCGCACGAGAGCTGACTTTTTTCAGTCGCGCCGTCCCTACCTAGCGCGCATTCCTCTGCTTTGTGGTCTTTTCCACATTCCACACATCGAGGCTGCATATCGCAGTTCGACGCGGCGTGCCCAAACCTCTGGCAGCGAACGCATTGTATCATGCCTTCGCTCCTCTTTACTTTTTCCCATGTGACAACCTGGTAATCTAGGACTTTAATACTCCTTAGCCCATCCAGTTTGCTATTGGGTGAGAGCTGAACCAGGAAGAACGGTAATTTCCGTTTCTCCCTTTTGGCCTTAGCTGTGGTGAATGGCTTAACTCCTACGAAAATGAGCCCATCGCACTCTTTCTCTTTAAGGAGCTTTAAGAGCTCCTCCGGTTCGGTAGACGGTTCCATCCCCTTCAGTAGCATAGATTGCAACTTTTCCCCCTTCGGGGTGAAGGAGAAGAACTCCGTCGTCGATTCCCTCAATAAGTTTTTAATTTTATGATACCGTTCCACTGTATTGCAGTGGATAGCATGTCTATCTACGCTAAGTCTTTTAACATAAAAATTATTCCCTATGGCCGACTTACATAGTTCGATAGTGTCTTTCAATTCGATCTTGAAGGTGTTGATCGGCGGCACCCTCTGCTTCGTCTTCTGCTGTGACTGTTGTTGCTGCTGCTGTTGTTGTTGCTGCTGCGGTTGTTGCTGCTGCTGTTGTTGCTGCTGCTGCTGATGTTGTTGCTGCTGCTGTTGTTGCTGCGGCTGTTGTTTCTGGTGCTGCGATTTTTGCATCTGTTGTGACTGCTGGGCTTTTTGCAGCTGTTGCGGTAGCTGCGTTTTCCGCTGCTGTTGTTGTTGGTTCTGCTTTTGCAGCTGTTGCTGCTGCTGCTGCTTCGAGTTTACCTGCCGTTGTGGCCTTGGCTGTGGCTCTGGCTGTTGTTTTTGCTGCTCCTGTTGTTGTGGCTGCCTCTTGCTTTGCAGCTGACTTTGTGCTGGTTGTTTTTCTTGCTGCTGTTGCATAAGTTGGAGCTCCAGCTGCCGCTCCTTCTCTCGTCTGGCAGTTTGTTTGGCCTTGATAACGTTTAGCTTCTCCTGGAGCTGCCTGATACTGTTGGTCAGGCTTTCCACTTCTTCCTCCTCATCATCCGATTCGGATGCCATCAATGAAGCAAAGCTGTTGCCGTCCCTCAGGTAGTGGCCTTCCCTACCATCGGAGAAGTACTTCAGCTCGTCTGTCTTAGCACTTTTTTTCGCTGCTGCTGCTGCTTTTGGCTTCGGTGGCGCCCCTCCCTTTACTCCTACCCGCAGCTTTTCAGTTGAAGCTGATAGAAAGGGGCGCTTTACCAAGTTGGAAGTCGGCCTTAGCCTCCTCCTTCGCTTAGCAGTATCATCAGCCGACCCTGCCGCTTGATGGTCTGACGTCACAACTTCGTCATCGGCCGATGTGGTGTCGTCTGCTGGTCCCGTAATTGGGAGAGCAAACCGCTCATCAGACTCCATCGCCTGATGTTGTTTGCCACTTTATATGCACTTTTATTTATTATTTAAAAAAAAAAAAAAAAATTCTTGGCTGGCCGGGACCCGAACCAGTGTCCCTAGCTTAACTGACCGATACCAGTTCCTTTAGGCTATATCGCCAATAATTGCGCGTTGTCTAATTCTCTTCTTAAAATCACTACTATTTTAAAAGAAGCCGAAACACTTGTCTAGAGCGCGGAGGTCTGTGAACGACTGACACACAACAAACGATACACAGCTAGCATTGCCCAATGCTCAGTGCGCAACCCCTTTGGCAATGATATTACAATTGTGATGGCGACGATCTGGAAGAAATAGAGAACATTTGTAATGATATAATTAAACAGTGAGGCGGTGGCTGGCATCACCTAGTCTAGAGCTGGCTAACTAAAAAACGGAAGTACTATTAGTGAGCAGCTGCAAAAAGAAAGGGACAATCACAATCAAGGTAGGCGAGTACAATATAAGATCAAAACCTGTCAGGCTACTTCTAGCAAGGGTAGTATAGTACAGTCTATTATAATGTTTGGGGCTCCAATTTGGGCCAAATCAGGCCGGATAATAACTTCCTCAACTGATTATACGCGCTCAGGGTGTGCTGTGCATTTCGGATGGTGTCAGATAAAACAATGAGCGTACCGCAAACAGAAAAACCTGTACCAGCGTTACCCTAAAGGGAGCAACACGAACAAAGGACTTCACCGTTAACGGGCACGTGACCACTCACGTCAAAGAATCCGTAACTCAGCGCTAGGACGCGGTGTTCCTCTGGACACGAGCCCCCGGAAACAATTTTAAAAGATAATTGAACACAAGAGTATTAAATTGATAGTAATTTGAATTTGTTTTTCTTAAATTTTCGAATAACTTCTAGTAAATTCTATTTAGTCTAATAAATGGCAAAACTAAAAATAAGAATTAGTGCAGGGGGTATTTTGCTTTTAACTGTGATAGAGTTAAAGCGATAGTGCATATAAGGGGCGTTGAGACGTCCTTTCGGGATTTTTTTCAACTGGGAAAATGTCAAATTTTGAAATGATTGCCACTTAGACACCGAGTACTGCGAGAGGATGAAGTCATCAACCTACTAAGCGAACAAAGTAAACGCTGCTGGGGTAGCTGCCAGAGAAAAAGTATGTTAAACGTATCTACTGCAAAAAAAAGTCTAGGTGCTGACTATAACGCGTAAATTTATGTAGTATACTTGAATCAATTTGCTATTATATGTATGTATATCTCCAACAGACGACAATTTTCAAGTTTGATAAAATATATATATTTTTTTAATAATCAATGCGATATATTAGTACTACTACTTCTATTGAATTTTCGAAATATCTTTGTAGGTACGAGTATCTTGAAATCAGTTCAGTATTTCCTGCAATGGAAATTGTATAAGTGTTAAGCACCCATGTACCTAATTTAATTTTAACTCAAGTTTTCCAATCATTCAGGACCTTTTTACTGATGTGAGAACGACATATCTTAAGCCTCTTATAATTAAGGTTATTTGCATACAAATTTAATGCTTGCAAGCTTCTGAACCTATTTTCGCCAACTTACCCTACTGGATCAACTTTCTTTAAGAAAAGTTTCAATTCAGGAAGTTCTTTAAAGAACTTTTTTTAATTTTTGTTATCAAATCAGCTAAATGTAGGTTCGTTTTTGGTTTGTCTTATGTATTTTTCTCAACATGCACATGTCTAAAGAACAAGACTAAGCTCTTCATATTGTTAATTGGTGCACAGATGCACAGGTGTTATTTTCGTCCTTCACAGTTCTCTACAAAATTAGCACACTTTTCATTAATATATTTTTCCAAAAAATACGCTGTCAGTCGTGTGGGCATATTTACTGCTTACGTGATAATCCCCCTTGATTAGCATCAATCTCGTGTCTTTTGTTTTTCTTGCCACATAGACTGAAGAGTGCCCCTCTAGTGAAACCTACAAAATGTCATTCAATAGCAGCAATATCTCTAACACAGCATCTACTCAGTTATGCCAATAAACCTGAACGCATGTCAGCTCAAATATCTAACACAGCCAGACTGACAATACGTGCATCTACAATCTACCACTTGCGCTCGAGTCGAGACCAAACCCAAAGAGATAAACTAGAAGCGACATTGAAGCATTGTACACGACGTGCTAATGATGGTTATCGCTAATGAACACGTATACGCATAGCACCTCGTAATCAGCCGACCAGAAGCGAAGCTGCACAAAAAAAAGAAAGAAAAAAAAACAACCCGTCTCCGTCTGAATCCTTGAATCCATCTGCCAAGCAGGGCGCTGCAGTTGGTCAGTACGCTGCCAACAACTGTCCCGCGTCTATAGCTTTTGCCCCCAAGAAGAAAAGATCTCAGCGCTAAGCTATGGATTTAAGGAAATCATTCCATCGCCGCGGCCAGCGGGCCTTTATATCTGCTCGTGAATATTGGTATTTAATTCAATATCGAGCCGACAAGGCAGTGGTTGGGTTTGCAGAGAATATTCGCGCTGGAATGCAAATGTGCACGGCAAATATCAAACACCGAAAACAGCGTCCAGAATGCGTTCTCCAGCAGTAGCGATTCGATTACGTTGAAGTGCAAAAATCGACTTCAAGTTACTTGCCCCTTGGTTGGTTAGAGGAACTCACGTTCTTCACGCTCTTCTCACTCTACCGCTGCCATCGTCCGGCAAAGCAACTCTCGACGACGATCGACCGATCGTATGTCGACGATAAAATTCTCAACGGTCGCTCGACCGCCGCCGCCACTGCCGCCGGGGGTTCATTTGAAAATTGAAATCTTAACACGGTAGCAACATGCTTACCTTTAATTAATGATAAGAAATCGTATCTATCGTCTCGGATCGAGTAATGAGAAACAATTTAGTTGTTCCTCACATCACCGAGGGTTCGGCGATGCCAGCATATTGGGAAGCCGGATTCTTGGATGGCTGACGGTGTTAGGTTTTTCCGCTGGCTGGCGTAACACGGGACCGCTGGGTTGTGTGTTATCCATGCATTATCACACAGCAGTTAATTCCTCGGCCTGGCCCATCCCCAGGAACGGGGCGCATAGAGAACACGCTCGAATAGCGAATTGATGGGTTGAACTTTCTCGCATTATGCCATTAATTAGTTAAATTTATTAGATGAGATCGACATGGGAAATTTAGTTGTAAAGATACGGCGCAATGGATTGATAGGAGTTAAGAAGCGCGAAAACCTAATACGTCCAACAGCGCCGCCAGGGGAGAGATGTGAAATGTGTTTCATGTTCCCATGTGTGTTTTACAGGCCGTTCTAAGAGATGCTAATCCAGGCATTTAACGTAGGCAAAATGGAAGTGCAGATAGTTTCATTTGGGGACATGTTTGCCAGCTATTACTGCCGTGTCGGTGTGTAAGTGAAAAATTAAGTTCTGTGTGCATTGTTGGGTAAGTATCTTAATACGGGTTGTTCTTCTGTTTGTAAGTTAACTTCCATGTAGATGGAATTCTTTATAGTGAATGTAGAGAATGTGGGTAGTCGGATTCTAAATTCTTCTGTCTAAAGAATTCAATTAAGAAGTAATTTTAACTCTACGCTCGGATTTGAGTGTTAGTAGTTTAGAACAATAGCTCTAAAAAAAATACTGATGGAATTTGATAAAATATTTCTACTAAATAGTTCCACTTCATAAATTGCACATGGTTGTGTGGTAATCTTAAATATTATAAAAGCAAAGACGACTTTCCTACACGGTTTCTCCAAAACTGCTAGACGTAGGTACTCGGAATGTTCGCATAGTTATTCCTTATTTTACCTAGATGCGAGATAAGAAGGGATTTTCGAAAGTCGAGATGTAAGTGGCATAAAGAAGGTTGAGATCGAATTTTCCGTCACTAAAAGTTGATTACATAGCCCTACATGAGTAATGGCTCATAGGATTTTAAAAAATAATCGAATAGGTGAATTGATTAAATTCTCCGCTGATTCATTTAAGGTATAAACCATCCTTCTGCGTAGTCCTGAAGCTGAGCAATGCTAAAAACAATTAATCAAATCATCGCCCGCAATTTTCTGAGAATCTGTCAAAATCGACTTATGTAGGCGGTTTTACCTTGTGGCCACAGATTTATGCAATGAGAGATGTGAGAACTAATGAAAACACCTAGGTTAGGTTAGGTTAGGTTAGGTAGCGTTATGAGGTTATCATAAAACACTAGGCACCAAAGTGGGCCCATCGCGATCCCTAGGGAACCTTCACGGCAGAAGACCTAAACCCATTCTCCCAAGTAATTAATCTCCCTACAGAATCTGAAGAGATCCTTGTTATGGTTCAGGCACCTCACCTCTTCAATGTTATCGAAGAAACATCTACCAAGGTACTTTAGTCTTGTCCTGGCAATTCCTTGACATTCACAGAGTATATGAGTTATATCCTCTGAGACATGTAGGTCATCCCAGTACCTACAAACATCCGTATCGGATAACCCTAGTCTCATGGCATGCCTCCTTAGGAGACAGTGGCCAGAGAGTATTCCTATCGCTGTTCTTAGCCTTGATCTATCTAATTTAATTATCTCCCCAGATTTTCTGCGATTTAACACAGTCCACAAGGCCTTAGACACCCTGTGTACATCTAAGTTTGACCATCTCAGATTAGCCGTGTCAATGATTTTATCGCGAATAATTCCCTTAGCCACGCACCCTGGTGGTTTAATACTACCAATTATATCGCTACGTGGGAGCCCCGCTCCTCTTTTAGCCAGCGCATCGGCTTGCTCGTTGCCTTCGATATCGCAGTGTCCAGGTACCCAACATAATCTGACTCGGTTCTGCGTACATAATGCCTTAAGCATTGTGCGGCAATTCCTGATTATCTCAGATTTGGTGACGTAAGACTCTAGCGCCTTTAGCGCAGCCTGACTGTCAATGTAGATGGCGATATTCTTATCGGATATTAATTCCATCTCAAGTAATTCTGCGGCTTTAAGTACAGCTAGAACCTCTGCTTGGAACTCACTGCATGTGTCCGGAAGTCTCAGGGCCACATGTAGGTTCGTATCTCTCGAGTAAATACCTGACCCCGTGCCCTCACTGGTCTTATAGACTAAGAGCTGGTGAAATTTTTTCATGATTATTTTGTCAACAAAATTTCGCTTATTTTTTTGTTGTCGTGCTCGGATACATCACGGATGTGAAATTCTGGCGGACCTGGGCCGGGCGCTTTAGGGGCTACAGGGCCTCAAAGTTGTAAAAAATCTTGGAAAAAAAAATTATAGCGTCAATTTTGAATCCTTGCTTGATGAATCGCAGTTAAAAATCATATCGTGTAGTGAAATTGCCAGAGCGATTGGGCGGTTGCAAACCCCTGCAAGAGTGCCCGAAACATGTAACAGAAACTCCAATTTTTGAGTTATTTCGTCAGCAATCAAATTTTGGTATATCATCTAGTATATGCTGGTGAATCTAGAAGTGAAATGCCAGAGCGAAATTCCGGTCGCAACACCTTGCCAGAGCGCGTCAAAACGCATTGTGCGTGAGGGGCCTTTTCAGTGGTTTGTATAAAAAATTGTTGCATATCTTCAAAAATATGTAAATAATTAAACATATTTCAATTGATTCTGAAAGATTATCCAAAGTTCTTTAAGACCGTGTATTAAGTTTAGTCCAAACATTTATATTTTCGAAAATATTCGATTTTAAGACCCAACATTTCGAAATGAGCCAAATACGTTTTTTGCTCATGATGTTTCTACACTTAAAGTAACATAAGAAATTATTTTTTTTTGTTTTTATTTTCAGTAAGTCCAGTCATTTGTTGTTAAATCTGCAATTTAAAAAAAAAAAGTCTTCACCATAAGTCAAAATACATTGCATTACTCACTTTAAGGTATGCGTAAATATGAGATGTGTTTATTGAGAAGTACAAATAAATTTTAAGGATTTCTCTGTTCAATTTGCAGCAGTTTTAATCTGTCTGTTAATACAATCATAATAAAACTATAAAATTAAAATTTATTTCAAGTAATAATCAACAAAATTGATTTTACGTCATTCTCACGTCATTTTACGTTGACGAGATTTCCTTCATCATTGGATTCTTCATCACCGCATTAGTTACGTCCGTTGTTTGTAAAATATTGTTAAATATCATTTGTAAGGTGCATACATATCAGCGGATGTGAAATGAAGATATACCTACTTAGTTCAAATTCTTTTTCAGTTGACGCTGATCTCTTTCGAATCGAAATTGTTGATGAAATAATCATGAAAAAATTTCACGAGCTCTCCGTCTAGATTGTTCTATTAGAACCATCTGTGTATATTGCAATCTCGTTATGGACAGAGACTGTCTTTCTTTGCCAGTCCTCTCTAATAGGATACAGTACTTCGTATGTTGTGTCGAAGTCTAAGGTTCCAAGTATATCGTCCGATTCGTCAGGGATTCCGGGAAAAGATTCCTTGAGAATGGAGCTGTGTCATATGTTATTAGTCTTGAAGAGACCAACGTTAGTGAGCCGAAGCGCACTGTTGCCCGCTTGAAATTTAATTTGTAGGTCTAATGGTAAAATATACAGAAAGATCTCGAGTGCAGCCGTAGGTGTTGTGCACCTGTGATGGCAATGCAAGCTGTTCTTTGTACCATGGCCAACATATCCGGTGTGTTTTTCGTATTCGTTGCCTTCCACCACACAAGAGCCCCATACGTAAGGATGGGTCTGACTATCATGATGTATAGCCAGTGCATCATTGCGGGCTTCAGGACCCATTTTTTTCCCGCGGTCCACTTACAGATGAAGAGAGCATTATAAGCTTTGCGGACTCGTTCCTGTATGTTAAGTTTCCAATTTAGTTTCCTATCCAGCATTATACCAAGATATCTAGCGCGATCCGAAAGGGAAATCTCCACCTGTGCTAGCTTAGGCAGTTTGAAGGGTGGTATCTTGTATTTTCTACTTAAGAGTACCATTTCAGTTTTATCCGGGTTGACGTGTAGTCCACACCCTCTAGCCCATTTTTCGAGACTATTAAGAGCTGATTCCATCATTTCACTTAATGTGTCCAGGAACTTGCCCTGAACTAAAATCACCACGTCGTCCGCGTAAGCAGTGACGTTTATGCCCGTATTGCTTAGTTCTTTAAGTATCCCATCGATGACTAGAACCCAGAGGAGGGGTGAGATAACGCCTCCCTGGGGAGTCCCCCTGGTAACAGATTGTCTTATTGAACTGTTTCCGATAGTGGAGTTAATGTTTCTAGTGCCGAGCATATTGCAGAGCAAAGTGGTAATGCTATGCTCGACATTCATAGTTTCTAGGGCTTGTTTGATGGCCCTTCCTTCTACATTATTAAACACACCTTCTATATCTAAGAAGGCTGCTAGGGCAAGTTCCTTATGGTGAAGGCTAGTTCCTATCTTCCGTACTACGTTGTGCAAAGCTGTTTCCACCGATTTCCACTTCAAATATGCATGTTGAGCTTTGCATAGAATGCCGTTGCAACACTTACTTCTGATGTGAATGTCAAGAAGTCTTTCAAGTGTCTTGAGGAGGAATGACGAGAGACTTATGGGTCTGTAGTCTTTCGCTGAAGTGTGGCTTGGCTTACCTGCCTTAGGTATGAATATAACCCGCACTTCGCTCCATGCCACTGGTACGTAGCATGACCTTAAACAATGTTTAAAAATTTCCCAATTACCCTTCATCTTTCTACAGTTAGGTGATCAGAATAAGAAGCTAGAATCTTGGGTGCATACTTGACCGCAAACTTAGCTGGAGAGATAACACAAAAGAAAGAATAAAGAATGACGTTCTATGCTTGCAGCAGAATTTTTGGTAAAAAATACTGAGCCAAACCCGACATCATCCGTTGGACGTACACAGCCATAGTTAGACCCAGTCTTACATTGGGTGCATTGTCTGGTGGCCAAGAGAGAAAAACACGCATCTCAAAGAGTTTTACTAAAATCCAGAGACTTGCTTGCATAGCAACCACAGGCGCCATTAGAACTACCCCAACTTCAGCACTTGAAATAATACTCGCACTGATTCCACTAGAGTTATTTGTTAAGAAATCAGCCGCGATGAGTGCCCTACGCCTAAAAGAATCCAACCTATGGAGAAAGGGCCACACGGGCCACCGTAGCATCTCAAGATGGGCTCACCTAGACACCACCACAGACTATCTGCCGCCATCCCCCGACTTCAGACTAAACGTCAAAACGGTCATCCCTTCAAGGGAATACTGGGAAGACGGTGGGGCCATTAACCCGCATAATATTTCAGTCTTCACTGACGGGTTCAAAACAAACGAAGGAGTGGGTTCAGGTATCTACTCAGTGGAACCTAATATTGCAATATCACAAATGCTTCCAAATCACAGTAGTGTGTTCCAGGCAGAAGTCCTAGCGATAGCAGAGGCGGCACGAGAATTATCCACGAAACTTGTTACTAGGTATGATCGAAGAAACGACTGAAAAACTGCAAAACGCGCTAAATAAAGTAAATGAATGGACGAGGGACTGGCGGATTGCCCTCAACGAATCTAAATCTTTTCACGTGAATTTCACTTACAAGAAAACTAATAACTTGCCAATTTTCCTAAACTCGGCCCGAATACCTTTTGCAAACGAGGCCAAATACCTGGGAATGCCACTTGACGCAAGACTGAAATGGAATTCGCACGTGAAAATGAAACATAAAGAACTCGAAATCAAATATAGCGAAATGTACTGGTTACTCGGAAAGCATTCCCAGCTCAGTACTGAGAACAAACTGCTTTTATACAAACAAGTGCTAAAGCCGGTGTGGACCTACGGTATACAACTTTGGGGTTGTACCAAGAAAACAAATGCCAATATTTTACAAACTTTTCAAAATAAAGTGCTAAGAGAGATTGTCCAAGCACCGTGGTATATTAGAAACGACGATATCCACAGGGATCTCGGAATTCCGACAATCGAAGCTGAAACTAGAAGCTTCGCGATAAAGCATAGAATCCGACTAATTGAACATGTCAACAATACAGTCCTACAAATATTGGATGAGAGGAATTTATTGCGCCGACTACAAAGGACGAAACTCTTCGACTTGGTGAGATAATGACAAACCGCGTTTAGATTGCGGAACATGCAGGATCTTTCAGTGGAAAGTAACCTGCCAAACGTTTTTATTTCGTGAAAGAAAAATTGCTTGATAAATTAATACTTAGTTGCGATAACTAACAAATTTATATCGAAGCGTGGTGTTTTTTTAGTCAGTAAGAATCTGACACTACTATGAGCACGCGCTTGCTATTCTCATAGTGTCTATGGAAGATTTTTCACCAACCCTCAAAAAAAAAAAAAAAACTAGGAATGAGATTGATATCTACGTAGATAGTCAAGCTGCTATAAAGGCCATCTCATCCGTGGTTATAAAATCAATGTTAATAAAACGATGCCGCGAGGAGCTTAACATGCTTACCCAAGGCCACCATGTAACACTCTGGTGGGTCCCAGGACACAAAGGAATTCCAGGGAACGAGGTGGCGGATGAATTGGCAAGAAAGGGATCAGAACAAGACCTGTCAATGGTCCAAAGCTCCCCTAATACTTGTTAAATCTAATATAGCACTTGACTTCAAACGACAAGCAGAAGAAAGATGGAGAGCGCTCCCTTCATGCTGCGTCTCCAGAAGCATCTGGACAAAACATGACAAGATGAAAACCAAGCTCATCCTTACTCATAATACCTAGAAGCTTCTCGTAAGTATCATTACAGGCCACAACTTATTGGCGGCCCACCGGAAGAGAATGCGGCTAAGTACAGATGAACTCTGCAGAGGATGCGGCAATACAGACGTAGAGGAAGACACGGAACAATTCCTCTGCAAAGGCCCTAGTCTCTGCAGTACTAGGAAGACGGCCCTTGGAAAGTATTTCTTGAACCGTCTGTACGACCTGTCTGAAAAGTCACCAACCACCATAATGAAATTTATAACTTCTTCAGGGTGGTTCAGAGGAGGCCGTTCCACTAGCATAGGACTATGGCTATTTTATTTTTTCTTCTTTTCAGTTCTTCAACCAGGAAACTCCACGTCAGGGGAGCACAATGGATCCGTGTAAGATCCGAGTGCAGGCTGCGCTCATTCGTTGCAGGTAACCCCATTTAACCTAACCTAACCTAACATCCAAACTGAAATTGCGGCCATTGACCCACTTATTCTTCAAAAAGTCATCGATAATTTTGACCTTCGGATGGTCGCTTGCAACAGAAGCCGTGGTGGTGGCATGAACGATGTTGTATTTTACTCATAATTGCCATGAACCGGTCTTCCTTAATTAACAAAATTCTACATTTATTTCACAATAAATGTGTATTTAATTTAACTTCCACACAAATTGTTGGCTCACCCGTTACTTGACATTGGTTATCGACAGTTTATCGCGTAGGAGTATTATAACTACATTCACTAAAGAACTAACGATAACAAAAAAATATTGCTCAAAGCCCCTCAGTAAAGCCAAACAACATCATTTTGCCGCCCTTACACATAAAATTGGGACTTATGAAAACTTTGTTAAGGCCATGGATAAAACTGGAGAAGGTTTCCTCTATTTAAAAACTTTGTTCTCCAGATGCAGCGAAGCTAAATTAAAAGTATCTAGGCATTTTTATAGGGCCAGATATAAGAAAGGTCATGAA
Source organism: Brachypalpus laphriformis (assembly GCA_945910035.1). NCBI lineage: Eukaryota > Metazoa > Arthropoda > Insecta > Diptera > Syrphidae > Brachypalpus > Brachypalpus laphriformis. The sequence continues at coordinate 138,789,131 of OX246756.1, forward strand.
GGACTTCAATTTTATTGACAAATTAAATATATAGGAAAAAAATGCATGGCTTTTTTTTGTTGAAGTGACACAACATTTTCTAGGTAATAAAAAGTCACCAAACTATAAGGAAATCATTTCTAAGCTATTACAAAATTACAAAAGCTTGGGATGCAAAATGTCCTTTAAGATTAATTTTCTTGATTCCCATTTGGAGTTTTTCCCTGAAAACTTGGTGCCGTAAGCGACGAGAATGGGGAGAGATTTCACCAAGACATAATGGCGATGTAAAAGCGATATCAAGGAAAATGGTCGTCGAGAATACTCACAGACTTTTGTTGAATCTTGAAACGAGATCATACATCATACTTGTATAAAAGACAAGCAAAACGTATCAAAAATTCTTCAGAATAATAAAAAAAAAATTGCTATCTAAAAATTTTCATGTATTTTCACTTTTTTAAATAAACAGATTTTTCTAAAAATATGGATGTTTCATAATTTTTTTACAGACGTATTTTAAACACTTCCATGCCAAGGTATAAAAAAAAAAACATTTTGGAAGAACGGCAAAAAAAATATTTTATTTGTTGTCCAGTGTTATCAGCGATATGGAATCCGTTGGACTATGACATCTTAACTTAAACACCTAGATTATGCTGACGATGTTTTTCTGCTTTCACATCGGATAATGGAGCTTCATTTAATGGCGCACAATCTAGAAGTTGAGGCAAACAAAGTGGGGCTAAACAAAATCCCTTAGCATTTCTAATATCCGCGTCCAACTTAACATTGCCGGGCAGGAAGCCGAGAAAGTTGACAACTTTATTTATCTAGGAAGTATGGTATCGGCTAATCGCGGTGGCAACGAACCAGATGTTTGCAGCAGAATCGGGAAGCCTAGAGCAACTGTAGAAATGAATTCCTTTTATTTTACCGTATACGAAGTTCTGCCGTGTCTGGAGTCCTTGCTTTCGAATGGGTAGCTTCCGTATGTCCTTTTCGCTGCCTTATTATTTCCCCCTTCCAACCATTTTCCACTATCGCGTTGGGTTTTATATTGTTCGCAGATGGGCGGCTTTGCAGTGGTTCAAATTTCGTACCTCTAGTGAGGCTTTGGTGGTGTCTCCTTCCCTCAATCCTGTAGTCCCCGCTGTCCTTGCAACTTCCGTTTAAGCTACTGGCGAAACCGATGTCTGGGAAGCCAGTTCAACCGTTCTCTTTCCTTGAGGGCGACTCGCGTCCCTCCGTGCTCCTCTGTGGTACTGCCGCTTGGCCACCTGGTGACCTCGGCATCTTGAGACTCCTCAAAAAGGGGTTCACTACCTTCTCCTTGTTACTACCGTCAGGGAGTCAGCATGCTGATCCCATGGTTATCTATATAAGCAATGGAGCACAAGCCCCTATGGGGTCTTTTGTTCAGAGCCTGATCAGTATTAAACAATGTTATATCTGTATTTACAACCACCAACTTAACGGTGAAGAAACATTGAGCATACATTGAGGCTTGCCAAGGTAGCATTAGCCTTGAAGCCATTTCAACCGGATTTCACTCCAGATTACTCAGGTGACTACTTACTACATGCGTCAGCCTTTATAACAATCATTTCAATTCGTTTTCCAGTATGTCACTTATGACCTTATTGGGCTCGGTCTTATTGTTCTAGAGTACTGATGACAAAGTCATCGTATAGAACTGTTTGTGGTTCCGCTTTGTTTGCAATTATTATTATAGCGGTATGCTTTAATAGAGTGTAATATATATGCAGCTCGGAGGCGTCTCCCGGAGCCTGTGAGTGATAGCATATGTCTACCTTGCAGTATTTGCTCTTTTGTTTATTGTTATGAGAAGATGGGTACAACACCATTGATTTCAAGTTTGCCTTTATCAAGCATTGCCACCTTAGGATTCCCGAATACGTTTCGAATTTATTTTCAGTCTTTCCAATTCGCTTAACATAATGTCAATTGGTCTATTCCCCAAGACAAAACAGCGCTGCCGCAAATGTTTACCATCACCTGACACTTGTCCGATTAGTGATCCATCCTGTCGCATTGTTTACCTGCATGAAACATCTGTCGGCGTTGCTGGCTAACACCTGGACACAAGTGCATTGATAAGCATTTTAGTACTTCTAAAGACAACAATTTGGTGTACAGAAGCACATAATTAAGTATTACGAGCTCATTCATCGAATTGCCGACACCTTATCGTGACTTTTCAAGGATTTATGCTGCCTTCAGCATGAATTAAAACCCCATACCGCCAGACGACACATTAAATAAGGCCAACTGAAGATGCATATCGCCATCTGAAAACTACCATCAGTGTGTCGGCATTCCGTTGATGTGATAGATAGTCCTGCTATTTGTCGCGATATCTTTACTCTGGGTGGTGTCTCTAAACGAGTGTTCCTTGGAGGCAATGAAAAGGTGGCGCGGCGACTGTAAACGATCAACTATTGCGGTCTTTCTGTTTGATCGCATTCAAAGTGGTGACGATGACGATTGTTGAGTATGCTAGTGGGAATTAGAAAGAAAAACATAAAGATTAAGGGCAGCTCCTTTCTTGTTCTTTCTCTGTATCTCTCACTCTATCTATCAAGACATACATAGCTTTTCTTCATACATATATACTTAAAGTGTCAATGTCAAGAATGCTTGAATGTTTGAAGTCTTTGTTTTTCTTCTGCTGCTGCAATGCAATGCCATAGATGAGCATACTCTATAGTCTATTTGAAGCCAACATTTTTCGACTACAGCGTTAACGTGGGAAATTCGAATTTTCCTCTCTACCTTGAAATTTTCGGATTAACTGCGACTTACCAAATGCAAGGAAATTATATTTATCAACGTGTCTTTGAAACTTTTTTCATAAAAAAGTAGTTCGTCAGTAGACTAAATATGGCGCAAACCATTTTGGTAATTTGTTTAAATAAAAGTCGTCATATTTCTAAACGTAAGACCGTTCTTAATAATATCACTAATAAAACTTAAAATTCGTATCAAAACAACAACACTAACCCATTTGTGACGTTTTTCGTGGCACTTTAGATGACCATTTTGTAAGAAGGATGAAGCATTACTAAGTTGTGACGATCTTCTCAACCACACGATGAAGACTTTCGGGGTTTGCATTGCGATTGGTCGGGAAACTACTGACTGCTCAAAATATGGCTTGGGGCAGTAGCGCAACAATCAAGTTCGTGATGAATTGCTTGCTTTAAGTCCTACTGGTGGTGGCTGGCCAACTACACGTGTAAACTCTTATACGTGTAGGCTAAAATTGGAAGTGCGGGTTGTCTAGGGCATTGATTCTAGACTAGGTAACGTGGGGCAGTAACCTGCGTTACCGAAAATTCTACGGAGACCGGCACTGCACCTCGGATAAGGAATGATCACACGTTGACGACCTTAGGCTATTGTACCCGCACAAAGATAGGATTCTGGAATATGAAGATGCTCCTCGACTCGAGAAGCGAAAGACCTTATAATGCCAGATTCCTACAATTGGAAAAAGAATTCATGCGATATAGACTGGACATTTTGGGGGTAAGTGAAATAACATAGTTAGAAGCGGACGAGTAGCAGTCCCCAACACGTATTATTGTACTACTCTATTCCAGAAGACCATCCGGAAGCCTACCGGAATATGGAGTCGAACTGCTGCTAACACCAACAGCACACAAAGGCCTAATTTCCTCGCAGCCTTGTGGTGATCGGATTATGACGGCCAGCCTCCGGACTAGAGTACGACCCGTCACCATTATACAGTGTTATGCCCCAATGGATGACCCGTTTGAGGACGAGAAAGAGAGCGTCTGCAATCTTTTAAGCGCCGTCTTCAACACAACATCAAATGGATGTGATAGGGGATTTGAATGCCAAGGTAGGCAATGACAACAAAGGCCTCAAATACGAAGTTCGGGAGCATGAAAGCTCGCATTGCACCTACTCCAGCAGTAGGGAGAAGCGAGCTATATCGCATGAAAATGAGAGAAGTTCAGCATAGCATTCGACGTGACAGGCGCAACTACATCAACGCGCTGGCTGCAGAAGCAGAAGAAGCTGCACGGAGGTGCGACAGCAGAACCGTCACAAAAGAGCTATCAGGTGGTCGCAGCTCCAGCCAATATCCTGCGAAAAGCCCAGGCGGTTCTTTTCTCATTTCAGATAAGGACCAACTCAGGAGATGGAAGGACCGTTTTGTTTCGGTTTTGAACCATGTATTCGCAAGCGAATACACCTCCTTCACCTCCTCGTCCATACAGCTTCAGAGAAGAAGCCAAGTCTTTTGGCGTGTTTGCCTATAGCACAGTGTCCAGTGTGAACACCGACAACGCAGCTGATCTGTGATCGCTTTAGCTTGACCAACTCGGCACTACGTTTTTGGTCCAGCGTAGGCCAGATCTGTCTCGAAATGTGACACCTCTAGCCATTTTCCCATCTGGGATTGATCTTGCTAATAGCGTTCAGCTTTAGTAGATACTTACATGTAGCGAGGGGCATACCCAGGGCTTGTCTATCAGGCGGAGGAAATCAGGGTTAATGAACGTTTCATATAAAGAGATCAATTGGTTTTTTTTTTATAATTTCTAAAACCCTTCTGATCAGGTAGATGGTCGTCAAGACTAAATTGGAGGTAACGATGGCCTGACAAAGAGTGCTCTTCAGAGACTCTCCAGTTCCTAACCAAGTTAAATAAGTGATCGGAGACAAGGCTGATGTCCAGGACTTCTTGTCGACTGCAAGTAATGAAGGTCGGCTTGGACCCCCGATTACGGATTAGGAGATTAGTACTAAGGATAAAATCAAAAAGTTGGTTACCTCTTTCATTTATGTCGGAACTGATATAAATTGAGTGATGGGCATTCGCATCATAGCCAATGATGAGTCCAGTTTTAAGGCTCTCCACTCCACTCCATTAAGGCCCGCATGATCGTGAATCAAATAGTCCGATACCAACCAGTAATTTCTTGACCACAATGCCAGGTTGGTAGCGACTATGTCTAGATTGCGGAAATTGGAGAATAAAAGATGTTTAGATGGGTCTTCGCAAGGATGCAGAATCTCGGATTACCTTCCTTCCTTGCGTAGATAAATTTGTAGCTTGGAGTCTTGAGGCCACAAACTCGGTTTCCAACAACTCATGGTTCCTGGATCAAGACTAAATCTTCCCCGTGTTTGCTAAGTCGGAGAATAAGGGAGGCCGAGGCCGCGATGGAGTGATGCAGCTTAATCTGAAGGATCCGCACCATTGGAGCGACTTCTCTGTTCACATACCATTATCACGGTATTGTTGGCTTCCCCTGAATCTGACTACAAGAGATCATGCTCGAGAGAGGGAGATGGAGCGACGCAAGGGAATGGGCTCGGAAGGAGAGATGGTCTTGGCTGGGCTTCTTCCCGTCACATTTATTTATATATTTTTAGAGTGGTGGAGCTGAATCCATATTTTACTACCCCTTTGGAAGATGCCAAGGGGGGCAGAGACTCTTTATTGATAACAATGAAGACACTTCTGACATCTCCTCTCGGCTCGTTCACTTTGGCAATCTTCCATTTATGGGAAAGAAGGGAGCTGTTATTTACGTTGAGAATTTCAAAATTTCAAGGATTACTTTAGGATCGGAGAATTCGGCCGGAATGGTGGGACGTGTTCTAGTTTGGTTTGGAATCTGGTCTTTTTTTCACGACCTCTAACTGTGCACCTGGCCAAACCTGCCCCAATCTGGAGACCGCAATTTTAAAGAGATACTTGGATCCCTGGTTTTCGCAGGCAATTAATTTGACATGCCCTTGATGCCGGCCACCATGCCTGCAGGAAACATCAGGGCCGGGATGGTCACGTAGGATTTGGAGACAATTGGTGGCGAGTTTAATCTCCACCTTCCTCCATTTGTCCGCCGTAATGCTTGCACCCAGGTCGCCGTGGTCAACCACCGCGATCTTAAAGTGTGCCTTTAGTACTTGATTGGATGGCTTGGTAGTAACGATGGAAGGTATTACCTTGGTCTTTTGGCTAGGGTGGGAGACTCACTCTGAGATGTCTCGATTTTGGACGATAAGTCCTTGTTGGATGAGTCGGAGGGGAGCTGGACACGGTTATTTGCCCAGCTTAGAGAAGTCTTATGCTTTTGAGTCCTATCCTGCTCAGGAATAGCCTGAATGAGCCGGCGATTCTGGTAGACGATCTTGAAGGGAGCGACATTCCGTGAGCCCGAAGCCGAGCAGTCCATTGCGGCTGAGAGGGATTTCAGAAGGGGATGTGGATCTTTTGAGATCGAGGGATCAGTGTGCTGTAGAGTCGAGGCCGAATAGCTAGCTGCCCCTTAAGGTGCACAGATGATTTAGCCTCGCGTCTGATGGCCTGGATTTCCGCTAGGACCAGGTACCGATACCAACAATTGCTGCTGGCGTTCCAGACGCGTGCTTAGCAACCCTGGAAGCAAGCACTTGCGCGCAACTACTAGCATAGCTAGTGCCAGGCCTTAAGGCCAATGCGCTAGCAGGAATTGCACTAGCAGACCTCGCGGGTACGCTTTCCAGGAGGCTGGAAGACGGTTTTTCAAGAGGACCGTCCTCTTTTTTTACTTTTTTTTTTTATTATTTTCTGGCTTTACTTTTTTTCTGTTTTATTTTTGTTAATTTTTTGGACCCACGAGTGGCGAAGAATGGAAGGTCGACCTGCACAGGATCCGCATTGTGCAGGAAAGGCAGGCTAATCCGGAGGTCGGCAGGCATCCGGATATTCCATTTGCGACTGGGCTATTCTTTAAAGTGGGCCCCCCCGCCAGGCTGATCCTCGGCACGGTTCGTATAGCACCTTGATCCGGCCCATGGGAGAGGAGAGAGGAAAGAATGGGATATGACGGTGAGGGATTAGGACGACTACATCTGGGGAGAAATACCCGAGAGTCGTTGACCATTACTAGACCCCTACAGGGCGACGAGCTGTGTAGTCAAGTAGGAGACCATTTGTCTAAACAAACTAAACGAATAATTATTTTCAGTTCTATTATCCGTGAAGCTAGCTAAACCCTTTTTTCTTTTTTCATTTTGGGCTCGTAAGTGATCCTAGACTCAGTTGACTTTCTAATTGCTACCTAACATTCCCTTCCACAAAATGCGCAATCATGTTAACACAACACATCACAGAGCATCATGTTAACACAAGTTCATATCTTAAGCAAACAAAATCCATCCTCCGTGCCTGTGAACCTCTCAGATCCCTTTTTAAATAAGATGCAACATATTCACAAGTGCGAACCAATTTTCAGATTCTTATCAGCCGCCCAAGACACAACGAACAGTATCCCAAATGCTGCCTACCTCCAGCAATTCCTATCACTAAACATGCTTGTACCGATTTAGCTCCGGCACATTCCCAGCGTATGTCATCCGGAGTGCTCTGGCAAGATGTTTTTTGTTCAACGTTATACTACTATGGTTGCCACACGGTAAATTACCATAGAAAACAATTAAGGCTATCGGGCGTTTCTAACTAAATTCATGCGCAGGCGCAGATACTTTTTGGTTTTATTACAGATTTCTTTACTACGATATGCTAGCGAAGTCTGGATTGTTGTTTCTTCGATCCAGACTGCGACTGAGGAAAATTGGTGAGATTTTTCAGCGCCCACAGTCCATAGCGTATTGTTGTTGCATAGTACGCGCACTTTATCGATACCTTCACATCTTTTTTATGCTGCTTTTGTACACTTGGAATGCCAACAATATTCCACCGTGCCATGCCGTGCGCTGATAATGACGGAAGGGTAGTTCTTGCATAGGCAGCACGACGGCAAGTCTGTCTTGATGTCAGCATCGGCTATCATCATCTTCCAGGAGATGCCAATTAATTCCGCCAGCGTGTTGGATATGTAATTAACACCATTAGAGTAATGTTCGATCATTTTTGTCCGAACGCCAGCTAGTTAAGATCTAAGTGGGTGCGTTGCCAACAACACCACAAACGGGCTGAGAGATGGGGCGCGTTTTGCTGAAGAGCAAGCGCACGTTAGTTGGGAGAATCTAATTAGCCAATTACTGGATGACCTGTGTGGCGGTAATTGAAGAAATGTGTTCAGTGTCGGTTTAATGGATCTGCATGCGCCAATTGGATGGTTTGATTGGTCCCGCAATGCGAAGACATGCAATTTAAGAATTCCGTCGAAAATATTTCGCATTTCTGAATGTCTCGTTTGCGGGAATTAAGTTATTTTGGTGTTGGCATACGTGCTAATTAAGCAATTTTATGTTTCTGCAAAATAGTAAAATGCGACTTCAAAAACTATTATAAGTGTGCAACATGGAATGTGGTAAAAAGATGGAATATAGTTGGAATAGGTAAAATTAGATAGCAACCTAGAAATTAAAATAGGTTCAATATGCTTACATACACATATTTGGTGTGGAGCGCAGCATTGGTGTCAGGTATGGGGTTTTGCGGATAGAAGTAGACATGATTCCTACTACGTAAATCGAAATAATTCCCAACGAAGTAAGAAGCGGGCCGGAGCGTTAGTCTAACACGCATTTTTTTTTTATAGGTCGATGTCACTGTACAGTTCGTATAGTTTGTCTCCCTAGTTGTTCGAGATAGGGTTTTACTATTGAATTGCCTTATAAGCCAAAAAAAAAAACAGCGATTGACAAGAGTTATTCTTCGATTGATTTCTGCGCTGATGTCGTTTTTAGAGTTAATAGCAGAGCCAAGGTAGACAAAGTCCTTTACTACTTCGAAATTATAACTGCCCGCTGTGAGGCTCTGTGCAATTCGTCGGTGTTGATTGTCCCTTCTTGTTGACAACATATACTTGGTTTTGCCCTCATTTCGGCCGCCTCTGGTTCAATGCTTGCAAACGCACTGGTGACAGCCCACTGAGTTCTTCCAATAATGTCAATATCATCGGCGTATGCAAGCAGTTGTACGGACTTGTGATAGATTGTGTCTCTGGTGTTGGCTTCTGAGTTCCACGCAATTCGTTCAAGTATACAGCATTAAAAAGTCGCATGACAGCGCGTCACCTTGTCTGAAACCTTTTTTGACATCAACGGTCTCGGAAGGTCATTGCCGAGCTCGATGGAGCAGCGAGCGTTCTCCATCGCCATCCTGCACAGACGAACAAGTTTGACAGGGATGTCAAAACTAAACATGGCTCTATGTAGCTCTTCTGTATAGATGTTGTCATAGGCGGCCTTGAAATCGATAAAGAAATGATCAGTATCGATTTGGACTTCTTGGGTTTTCTCCAGGATCTGCGAAGTATGACGATTTGATTGATAGTGGACCTTCCTGCCCTGAAACCGCACTAATAGGGTTGACCCGGTTAACAGTTTTCTTTTTTTTTTAGACATATACATGTTTTTACATAGTGCATGCGTTGGAAAGGATAGATATAGAGTGAGAAAGATTTGGTGTAGTTGCTTGAAACTCAGTTGCTTATGTTTCAGAAAAACTCCAGGGGTGGCGTCTAGATGACTGGGCAGATTTGTGCTATACTTTGTCTTTGCTTCAGATTCAAAGTATTTTTTTCACGACCACAAATGTCATAGGCATATCAATCAACCAACAAAACGAACACTTTCTTTTTCCAGCTATATAACCAAGCTACTGCTAGTGTTAACCTTCGCAGTAGTGTTCACACAAGCACAATATCAGAAATGAGTGTTGTAAAGCGTACATTTAGGGATTCTTACGAGGCGAAGTGGCACTCGCCAATGGTTCCGGAAAGCTTAATTAAAAAAAATAGTATGCTAAAAACGCCCTTAGCATCAACGTACATCGACAAAGCGAAGGTGGACCCATCGACTGAAACCCGATATAGCAAAATGGGTAAGCCGGCATATCACGGAGTAGTTGACTTTTACCTTAGTCAGATGCTAACAGAGTGCGGATGTTATTGATCGTACCTGTTCAAATTTCGGAGAGGCTCAAGCAAATGCGAATCGTGTATTCTTTAAGTGTCAAACATTTGAAAAAGATTGGAGTGGTTTTATCTAGCTAATTGTAGGATTATATGCACTGAGGATGTGCTGTGCATTTTGGACGGTGTCAGATGATGCTATATGTGTAATTGCGGAAATGCCACCAGGAGATATATCTGTGGCCACAAGGTAAAATAAAGTTAACGCAGTTATAATAAAATTTGACACACTGGGACAAAGTGAAGGATTAAGAGATTTATAGATAGACGTGTTAAGGACGTTTGGGTTCTGGTTACACATTCTTGATACCACAGATCGTCGACTCTTTTAATGTATTTGTGTAGCTTGTCCTCTCACTTCTGCAAGACCAAGAACGATATTATGAGAAGATGCAAGCTCATTCTAATCTTTGGAGGGCGACATATTGGACTGAAGTGCAAATTTCATCAATGGTTTTTGTAAATTATCATTTGACCTGTGCATCACTTTGAGTATGTAGTCGGCATTGGGTTTCAAAATACGTATATAAATCTGAGGAAGACCAGAGTCGACATGAATAGCATAGTTTGCAGTTGTAGACGGCAGTTTAAAAAAATATGCTTAAAGAAAAAGCGTTGGACAGTTTCAAACTCTTCTAAGTATTAGTTGCAATTAACTTGATTAACATTGCAGAAACATGCTTTTATCGTAGCGTCAAGTACCTTAAGTTTCGAAGAAGTATCAATTAACTTGTTAGCAAAGAAACTTCTCCACATTATGTTTATAGCCGTTTTAGTCGCTACTGATTTCTCGTGAATATGTGGGTGCAGATAAAGGTTTGAAGGAAAGTGAAGTCCCAAATATTTGAACTGTTTAATGACCCCAATTGGTTCTGCCCCCAGAGACCAGTTCTCTTTCAGTGTTCTCCTATGGCGTGTAGGTTCGAATATCATAATCTTGGTCTTAGAGGTACATATTTATTTGAAAAAGGCGGAAAAGGATTGGAGTCAGCAGGAGCGGGAATCCCACGTCTGGGAAACCGGTATTGCCAACCAGTTCAACGAGCTGATGAAGATAAAGCTTTAACGGCACTTCGCAACCCGTGGACAACGCCACGAAACCACCCGTGGCACACACCACTCTTCCACCCGTGTATCACGCCAGTCCCCTACCCGAAGCAATCGCCACTCCACTAATCAAAGAGCGAATCCCTCTCCTGGAAAGAATCGCTCCCATGCTAGCGATGCATCAAATCGATCTGGTTTACCAAACATAGCGGGGGGGCAGTTCGTAGTTGCGACAGAATCTGGGCCCAAGAGGCGTAGAATCACAGACGAGAAGTTCAACGCCTCAAAGGAGACAAAGAGCTTAGCAAGTTCAAAACCCTCCTTCGAGACACTCAAGAATAGCCTCGTCGTTGCGATAGTGGACTTGTCCGGCGATGAAGGGAGGATCTCCTACGACAAGTGAAGGCTCATTGAAGGCAGAGTGATGAACTACCGTTAGGAATGTATTACAACCCACCCCAACTCTCCACCCACCGTTAAGGACGCTGACTGGCATCAAGGCTACGTCAAACCCATCGACAGTGCCATAACCAGTATGGGTGAAATCTGGCCAGGAACCAAGCTCAAGGCAGTGGAATGAAGCCAAATCCCCCACAGACCGAAAACAAGGATCTGGGTTCTACTCGAACCTGACGAACCAGCCGCCCTTTTCATCGTTTAAATCCCCGATGTTGACCCATTATCCCCTGATGACTTAAACGCTATCGTCGCGGAGAAATTTATATCAGTTGATAATGATGCTCAAACTGATACAGATTAATCTTCACCATTCCACCTTAGCATCCGCTAATTTGACACTCCTCCTCAATAAAAGGGGCTTCGACATTCCCCTCATCCAATAACCTTGGATAAGAGATGACATCGTCACACGACTGAGGGCTCCAGATTATATGCTACGCACAGCATTAACAACGCGTCTCAATCCTCTAGACTGCGAAAAGTTCTCTCTAAATCATCAACTGTACCAAGTGTCCTCATAAATCCCAATGGATCCTGGACAGAATCAGACGAAGCATCGCTCGACCTGCTCTTGAAGTCAGTACTTCCCCATTTCCAGCGATGACTATGCCCTGGTAAATGTTTCACGCCCGGCACCGGTACCTCCTTATCTAATCAGTGAGGATAAGTTGAAATGGGCGGTGAACAGTTTCGGACCATTCAAATTCCCGTGACTAGACGGTATCTTTCCGGCACAGCTCCAGGCGGCCTTTAACATTGTACGGCAGAATCTTTCCTGCATTCTGAGATGGTGTCTCAAGCTCGGAAGAACACTAACTGCCTGGACCGAGGGGAGACTGCTTTTTATACCCAAAATAAGCAAGACATCAAACACGCTTACAAAGGACCTCAGACCAATCAGTCTAACGTCCTTCCTGCTCAAGATTCTAGAAAGAATCCTAGACCTACACATGAAGGCCAATATTGATAGCACCTTACTGTCCACGTCACAACACGCCTACCATATAGGCAAATCTGTTGAATCGGCCTCACACTCCATCATCTACCATATCCAAACGTTACTTTGAATCAAAGAGTTTACCCTGGTGTCATTTCTGGACATAAAGGGAACGTTTAATAGCTTTGAATGCCCTACGCAGGCTTAACATCTGCGAATCCATCTGTTGTTTCATAGAGCACATGCTAAAGAACAGGGTAATGACAGCATCTTTCGGAAGCAGCACTGTCAAACGACGTGCACATATAAGGTACCCATCAAGCAACTGTACTGTCTCCACTACTATGGGATCTAGTGCTCAATGAAGCCTTTTTGAAAATCGAAAAAAACTAGATGAAAAGTCATTGTCTACGCAGACGCCATCCTAACAACAGGCAAATACTCGCCGACGCTAGCCGATATCATGCACTCTACTCTTAACGAACTGCTCAGATGGATCGAAAAATGCGGCCTTTTCGTTAAACCGACGATGAGTGAGCTAGTTCTATTTACAAGAATACATAAACTCCCTGACTTCCCTCTACCAAAAATAAGATGAACCACTCCCACACCTTCAAATAGCGCTAGGTATTTATGCCCAAAGCCAATTTGGAAAGAGAATATCGTTGAAGGTGCTAGGAAATCGCTGGTTGCTGTATACATTTGCAAGAAAGCAGTGGGCTCCACTTGGGGCCTACAACCGAGCATTATGCACTGGCTATACACGTTGGTAATAAAACCGATTATTATGTACTGGTATGAAGGCCCGCCCTGGAGAAGAAGTCTAACCTATCCATAATAGAAAAAAACTCAGCGAGTAGCATGTCTCAGCATTATCAGTGCACTGAAAACGTCAGTAAACAATTGGCTATAAGACTGAGAGGCTCCAAGCAGTGGAAGAAGCAACACACTGGACATGGCAAAATACTTTCGATGCACCGTCATCTCCCCACTTCCACTGCCCATGGAATATGATATAATTTTAACAGGGGCTACATGCACTCAATACTAAGCCAATGCAACACCGTGAGACAACTTTGGCCAACACTTAACAAATCTAGGTCTATCGGGCTTTTGAAACACAAGAGAAATGCTCTCTCCAATATAGCAAACATTCTCACCGGACACTGCGTCATAGAAAGACATGCCCAAAGAATACGCATCCCCTTCAACGATTTCTGCAATAGCTGTAGGGATGAACAGGAGGAAGGGACCATTAGTCACATGTTATGCGCTTGTCCTGCGCTCGCCAACATGAGGAAGGCCACATAGACCACACTCTTGAACTTCCGAAAATAAACAAGATCTTTCGGAGGAATAATCAAAACGATCTTCCGCGTCTTAAAATCCCCCGAACTACGAACAATGTACAAATACTAGTGACAGCAGGTATAGATCCAGATAACGCAGCTGAGGATGACAATTTCTTTGTGATCGAAGATCCGCAGGAGAAGGTAGAGGCTATAGGAGCGACCTTCCAGGACGTGTATAAGGTGAATGCTAGTGTTTGCCCGAACCACGACCTGGAGAATCGGGTCCTTGTGCACAACTGCTACCTTCGAAATGACATGGAGCACTGGCGATCTGAGAACACTGGTTTCACCGTGTTCAATGAAAGATATATGGCAAACAATGCCGTCGCCGATGAAAGGGTACATACCCCGTTCATTTCGAAGGCAGAGCTCCAAGCGATCTTCGAATCACTGAGGAAAAAGAAATCCATGGGAATCGATGGTATACCCAACATTGTGCTTAGACATCTTCCTCCAGAAGCGGTGAACATTTACACCATCCTGTTTAATAATGCCCATTATCCAGTGCATTGGAAAACAGCGGTGGTGCAGCCCATTCCTAAAAGGGATAAAGATAGTTCCAATCCGGAGAATCTCCGGTCGATAAGTCTACTTCCGAACATCAGCAAGGTATTCGAAAAAGTGATCCATAGAGCCCTGACTAAGTGGGTTGAGGACATGCACATAATTCCGGATAATCAATTCGGTTTCAAGGCGGGGCATGATACCATACATGCGGCGTCTAAACTGGTATCGGATATCCAATGGAACAAAGCAAGAAGCAATGCACGGGTGCCTGCCTGGTTGACTTGGAGAAGGCCTTCGATACCGTATGGTTAGAGGGACTCTTTTACAAGTTGAGCAGGCTAAGCATAAGTAAACCACTGCTGTACATACTTTATGACATGCTCACTGGTAAGAAGTTCATTGTGAAGAATGGCAATGTGACGTCTGCTGGAATTTTTGAAGTAAAAAATGGTCTGCAACAGGGCGCGGTTAATTCGCCGATCCTTTTCAATATTTACACGAGCGATCTCATAGGTTCACTTCACCATGCCATAGCGTACGCAAACGATTTGGTCGCGTACAGATCAGGGCCTAAGATTGAGGTAATTGCAATACTCTTACAGCGTGACTTCGATAAGATCAAGAGATACTGCGACGACTGGAAGTTGAAGATTAACTTTCAGAAGTCGGAGACCGTCCTGTTCAGAACGCCGTTGTCTGGGGCCTCTAGGGACACCAGAAAGAATTGGCGAAAGTTCTCTATCGTGGGACAACACGGACAGTCAAAGTGTAGTCAGATACCTTGGGGTCTGGCTAGATCAATATCTATATTTTAACAAACATATAGATGCTGCTCTGGCCAGAGCCAAAGTTGCTTTCGCCCTTACAAAGAGACTGTTTTACAGCAGCCAACTCGATGCAAGGGTGAAGGTAATCTGCTACATGGCCCTCATTCGGCCTATGCTCGCATATGGATGTCCCGTGTGGTTCAACGTAGGGCCAGGCTTGTTGGAAAAGATGCGGGTGTTTGAGAGGGCTTGCCTTAGGGCATGCCTTCGTTTGTACAGAACACCAGAGTCTGAGTACATAAAATTCTATCCTAATGAGGTCCTATACAACAGGGCGAATCTGATCAGAGTGGATAATTTCTTGATCAAGATGATTCGGAGGCACATTGCCAGAGCAATGACTTCGATGAATAGCCTGCTCTTTGGGGCTTATTACCCCAACAATCTCTATCACGAGACTGTGCGCCTTAACGGCTTTATCCCACCAGAAGCATTCCTATACCTTGATCAGAGAGGTCTGATCCAGGATAAGTTAGCGGTGCCGCTAATCTTCCACGTCGCCAGAACAGCTGTGGATAGGCGACTCAACTACGACCGAGACGTCGCACAGAGTAGTGTAGAGCGTCTCCGGTACAGTAGGGCGGTTTCCAACCGCGACATTGAAGACGTCAGTAGGCAGCATGACCAATTTTGGTGGCTTAGAGAAGAAGAGGGAACGCTGTCATCGTTTCCCCCTAATCCGGGTTAGCCTGTAACGTAGGCAGAGCGGGTCGTTTTTTTTATTGCCATGGCCGGCTTACATAGTTTTAAGGTAGTCTAGGTAGCTTGCATAAAAAAATAAAAAAAAAAAAAAAAAAAAAAAAAAAAAAAAAAAAAAACAGCACTTGGCTAAAAAAAAAAACAAAAAACAAAAAATAAGGCACAGCACTTGGCTTAAAAGAAAAAGAGTGTATTTAATTACAATTCGTAGTTAAGTTAGCATAAATTTATTTTTAAGGTAGTATAAGTTTTATCTAATAACAAAAAAAGTCCATTTACTAAGTTTTTTTTTTATACAAAAACCATTTTTCTTAGTATTTAATCATTAGTTAAGATATAATAAATTCATTAAGTTAGGTTACGTCGAAAGACATGGTTAAGAGTTAAGTTTAGCTTAGAGCGCCCGCAAGGGGCCAGTAAGTTAGAATAAGATAGATACATAAGTTAATTAAGCTAATTTTAAGCATTTTTGTTAGCATGTAAGATATAATGAATTGAAGGAATAAAATGCATTAAAAATGAAAAATGAATTACTCCATTCCAGTCTAAATTCTCCATTCCCTTTTACTTCAGCACAGGATTTTTAAACTTTTAAAAGCTTATGCAATCGTCACTTACTTAAATTTGCCACTAAAATGCGTTAACCTCGAGACCTGATTGATCGGAAATGATGGAGAATATCATTCGCTATAATAAAATAGAATGCTGTCTCTATTGTCACTTAAATAAATTTTTACTGCTCCAAATGAGTATCGAATGAACTACTTGTTTGGACTTGGTATATATTCGTAAAGCTAGCTTCTAGAACTCTCAAGGACAGATGTGTATTCGTCCCGTCTAAACTAGAAGGGAATACAACAGGGGAATAAAATTCGGTGTTTTCCTTCATTCTCCCAATCCGTCGACCTATCCAAACAGCAAAACCAATAAAACAAATCTTCAGGCATTGTATCCATACCATGTGCACTCATGTTCAGATGGAAATATGCACGTTACAACTTCCTTGTAACAGGAGTCATTCTCGCGCACTCATCCTCATCTGCATGAAACACGGTTACACGATGGAAGAGCAAACAAGTCACTAAATAAATCCATTCCGACATTATTTATTCTGACTTAATTTCATTTCAATTACACGATAAGCTATTTATGGAACTCTAATATGCGATCTTGAATATTTTCCCTTGGCTGCCAATGTTGCTGCTATTGCTGACGGCTCCACGAGAGATGAGATGAGAGACTCCTCAGCGAAAGCATCCTCAATGGCCATCCAAACAAATGCACTTTAACACACATAGCGTTTAACCGGCAACAACCTGTGCTGCACAGCTACCGCAATCCGACAATTTCAAGTGCATTCGCTACACAAACCATCTTCGAAACGACGTGAAAAAGGCACAAGACGACAGCTTGTGTAACCCACTAAGCCGAGCAAATCCCTTGCACACCGCACAATGTTATTTCTGCGGCTAACATCGGCTTCTGTTTCCTCTCTAACAAGCATAAGATCCATGTTTCCTAGTGCAGTACGGTGGAGAAAAGATACATCCACCAGCTACCGAAAGACGACGAAAACGACGACGATGATTATGATGATGATGATGATGGTGATGATGATCCAAGTGATTTACCTGAGAGATTGCCGCTGGTGGAGGGATGTCTTTCATCTGGGCTTCTGCCTCTAAATATTCACTTTGGTGCATACTGCCATAGATATGAACATGAGGTAGCGTCTTGCAATGCAAGAGCACAATAATAATCCTCCGAATGGATGCTACACATATTTGTATGCATCCAGGAGGAGGAAAGATATGCCAATTTCGACGACCTTTCCAGCGCGCAAAGTCAGGCTATGCAAATTTTCAAACGCGCTCTCTCACATTTCGCGACGAAAGGGAACACTGTTGATCTCCAGCATTGAACCAAGAACAACCTACCGACGACCGACATCCAAAGCCAATGCCATGATGTGACTTTTCGGTGCGATCATCGAAATGAGGATGTGCACCTTCTTGCGAATGCAAGCGTGCCCGTTCTCGCGCACATCTTACCGACTCGTACATTTATAATTTTTATTGCGATATTGGTAAGTGAACATATAACCAGGCTGGAGTTGGAGAGTCCAGGGTACTAGTACAACAGCGGGAAAATTAAGAGTCAGCAAATTGTGCATGCGACGATGTTGTCGGCAAAACGATGGCGGAGAGGAGAGAACGACACGTATCTCGCTATCTGCAGAAGTTCACAAAACACAAACTACTACTTTGACTTTGACCATAAGGATTGCGAATGTCTGAAATTCTGCTATGTGACAATATCGTGATTGAGATTTTGAATTCCGCATAGTTTGGGATTGTGAGGATGGATAAATTATGGGCATTGGTGTGTTTATGTTATTTGGGGCGGACGTCGTAAGGTGTCCACGCTGACCATATGTACTCGTAAGCTTAGTCTTGCGCATCTGCAACAAAGATGGAAACAAAATGCTTAGGGTTCATTGCCATTTAAGTATTGTAGTGGTGATACGTCAATGTGAGTGATATGTCTTGGCTTCAACTAAAGTTGATGTGAAAACCAGAAAAGCAGTTCAAAGAAAATTTTAATTTATATAAGAGTTGAAAATGTGATGATCAACAAACCGTGATGTGATGTGAGGCACTCGTGAACATAGGCTTGCATCCGTTCATATGTAGCGGCCACAGTAGTGCTGCATACCGATTTCTGACACTGCTGATGACATCCACTCTTGCTCTGATCTTGGACAGCCCAAGAAGAGAGCAACTCATATCTATCGTAAACGCTGCATACATTGGGGTAAGTGCAACTATAGCAAAGTGTCAGAGTACGTCATGAGTAACAGCCGATTTACTTCGGGAAGCACTAAATGAGTAAAACAATTGTATTAAATGGATTATGGCAACTTATCTAAGGCATGTGACCTATTCGGACGATATTTGCCTTTTTTGAAAGTTGATAGTTTTTTATATCTAGAAAGCATGGTAGAGCCCGCTGATGTTGGAACTTAGTTGGATCTTTGGAGCAGAATCAGGTAAAACATTTTAACTTGCGTGCAGAATGCTTTTACCGATCTGGAAAATCAATATTGTCAGGATAAGAACCAAGCTGTGGCTGTTTCACCCCAATGTCGAGTAAGTTCTTCTTTATCTTTATTCCTCGAATATGCGTCGGTTGTTTGGTGGAAGGGACTCTCGCGTAAATATGTGGTTGCCTCTTGTGCGAAACTCCAAAGAACGGCTTGTCTCGGCTGCTCAGGAGCTTTCCCGAGTACGCCTGGCTCTGCTCTAGACGCTTTGCTGAACTTACCTCCCCTTGATACTTATATCATGGGTTGCACTATCAAAGCCATCCATCGTCTTAGGCGAGGCGGTTTTTGGTATACTCCACACTGGAACTTTGATGAACTTGCGCGACACTTATCTTACGACTCCTGTCTTATAGATATGCCGTCTGATGCAATGACACTAGAACTCCAGCTGATGCGCAAATTCAGAGTCTACTTTCCTTGTGTCCAGGACTGGCTTCGGACAGAGTCTGAGCCGGGAATGGAATGTAGTCGTATTTTCACGGATGGTTCCAAAACCAGTCAAGGGTCTGCCGCTGGTGTCTTCGTGGAAGTCGACAACATTAGACTTCACTTCTCGTTAGGCAAATATGCGTCTGTTTTCCAAGCGGAAACTTATGCAATCCTAATGGCCATGAATTATGTTGTGAAGAACAGGTGGAAGGGACGTAGCATTTGTGTCTGTTGTGACAGTCAGGCTGCGCTTAAGGCCTTGCTTAACCCTTTAACCACTTCCAAAATAGTTCGTGAAACCAAAAACTCTTTGAACGCGGTCGCAAGACTGAATTCTCTGTCTCTTATCTGGGTCCCAGGTCACACTGGAATCTTGGGGAACGAGATCTCCGATGAGATTGCTAGACAAGGCTCAGAGGAGGCTTTCTCAGGTCCCGAACCCGCGTTGGGTCTTCCAGCATCTTCGGTTAGGGCTTCCATTGACGATTGGGTCTCTCACGAGCACAATTGTGTGTGGCATGACTCTCCAGGTTGCAGGTTGACTTAACGCATGCTCCCGGACGTCTGTAAGAAATCAGCGGCATTCTTGCTGTCTCTCTGCAGAAAAGACTGTAGACAACTTATCGGCGTCTTGACAGGCCACTTCGCTTTTGCCAAGCACCTTAACGTGTTAGGCTTAAGTGACACTACAATCTGCGACGCTTGTGGAGAGAGCGACGACTCCGCGGAACATTATCTCTGCGAGTGTCTGGCCTTTGCTCGCATCAGGTGACAGATCTTCGGTGCGGATGTGGTGAGTGCTGGTACTGTAAGCTCCTCATCACTGAAGTGCTTGCTTGGCTTTCTTAGAAAGTCAAGGAAATTCCAATAAAATGGGTATATCAGGGTTTGCTCTCTGGCAGTACAATGGACCAGTTGTGTCTGAGTGCTCCAGTCGAGTGTTTCCTATCCCGACAAAAAAGGTGCGTGATTGGTTGAGATAAAAGCTTCCAGAATAAAGTTCGAAAACTTTACCAATAGCGTGTTTATGACATAGATCCTCAGCAAAAGCTTGCAATAATGAAGAACGAAACCTTTAAGGATTTGTGGTCTGTATCATTACAAGCAAGGTTTTGATATCATTATTATTTCATAAAGTTAGTCTTTTGCGACACGCAAAATTAAGTCGTGAACTCCTTCTCTCGAATCCGGTATACTGAGATTAGAAGAATTTGCAAGCCATCTGTCAAAACAACGAGAAAACCATCTTAGAATGGATCCCAGAAGAAATTGGAACGCAATCACACATCTCCAAGAAAGATGTTTTGGCAGACCATTCGTCTACTCAGAAGGATGTGGAATATTGTTAAAAAAGCCAAGATCTAAAATTGAAGAGGTCAACCGAGTACTTTTCAAAGATTCTCAAAATTGTCCCAGAAAGTGCAGGCACGAGTGATGTGTAGCAACTAGAGATGGGCTAAGTCGCAAATTTGCATTCGTAGTTATAACTGTGAATGCGATTTCTTATTCACTGTGAATGTAAACTGCTAATGCGAATTGAGATTGAATTGTAATGGAGTCGTATAGGTACACCTGTCTGGCTATTTTATCTGAGTCTTAAATTTTCTTCCATAAGTGAGTTTTAATTCGGAAATGGTAGTTCCACGCTGAGGTGAAGAAAAAGACCCAAAAAATCTTCTTCATCGCCATTGCCTTCTTAGCTAACGAATTCCAAAGTAGGAGGGGAATCTTAGATGTAGAATGACTCCCCGCGTGGTCCCACCCCAACATTGCATCAACACGGGTCAATGCTCCTCCTTGGCCATCACGTTACCGACACTTGTGATGACCCCTAGACTTTACTCATCGATGCTGACTATAAGGTAAGATCACTTAAGCACTATCTCATCCACCACAACAAGAAACTAACGCGACATCATCATCATGCTGCGACTAAACAGAAACCATTCGTTATCTCTTTATGACCATCATACAGAAATAAGAATTTATTTGCAATTTTTTTTGGATATAATGCATAAAAATGTATTATACAAATATAATTTAAAAATTAAAGATGAATGATAAAAGGCAAAAATTAATCAGGATCTTAAAAATACAAAGAAATGGGATGCAATTATGTACATACAATATATATGAAACTATTGTATAAATACCGCTTTGATGTATTCAGGGAACTTACTCGTATATCTAGGGATTACTTCTCAGGGTTTTTTCTTCTCTGGTTCTTGTATCTAAATTTATATTTTATTTTGTTTGTTTCTTTTTTTTTATCTATCCCAAACTAACTTTTAATTTATCTTTTAGATAAGGATGCAAACCAATAAAAAACGCTAATTATTCTAATCGATATAAAAAAATCTTAGCTTTCCATTAATAATACAAAATTGAGAGTGGTTCGTACAAATGAAAAAAAAAAAATACAAATATATAAGTATATGAAAAGGGTACAAAAGTGGACTTACCAAGCTTTACCAAATTTTTTTTTTTTTTTTTGTCTGGTGTATTGCTAAACAATCCGATAAACTTGATGCCGTGGGTGATGGTGAGGTTGTGCACAGCCATTCCGCCCATGTAGGTATTTTGATTAAGATTATGATGCTAGATAAAGGGTGTTAAATTATTTTTTTTTTTAGCATTTGTCCGAACTTTACACTGATTTAGTTCAATTTCTACTTAGCTTAAATTAATTTAGATGTATTGGGTTGGCCAATAAGTTCCCTCTGTTTTTTTAGGCGGAATGAAAGATTAAATATTTATTGTTAGGAACAACTTTAATCAGTTATATATGCTTCATTATTTTCTTCCACTTTATGCCATCTTCGGGCAATTTCATAATGCCCCTTTCGTAGAACGTTTGATTTTTTATTGGCGAAGTATTTCTCCTAGTGGATTTTACAAGCTTCCAGCGAGACGAAATTTTTTCCATAAAGTGAGTTCTGCAGAGGGAGGTAAAACATCCCATCCAAACTGCACCAACTTCTGCCGAGTCTGCAAGGAGACATGGGGCCTAGCGTTGTCTTGATGGAACACGACTCTCTTCCGGTTAGCCAGTTCCGGTCGTTTTTCGGTGATTGCATCCTTCAGTTTATCCAATTGAGAGCAGTATTTATCGGAATCAATGGTTTGTTTATGTGGAAGAAACTCATAATACACAATTCCCTTCCAATCCCATCAAATACAGAGCATAACCTTCTTAGGGTGAAGACTAGCTTCTAGAATGGCTAAAGGTGGCTCCCCCTTTTGCTCCATGATCTTTTCCGTTCTGCGTTATTGTATAGTATCCACTTTTCATCACCCATTAAAAATGGTTCACTTTCGTTGCGTTTCTGCAGGGAATCGCTGATGGAGACACGATCCAAAAAAATGTGTTCACTCAAATTGTGCGGAAGCCAAATATCGTATCGATTTACGTGTTGCAGTTTACGCAAGTGATTTTCTACGATTTCGATATATTCAATACACATATCAGCTATGTGCCTGGTTGTGTTGCGTACATTATATTCAACTAGAGCTTTAAGCCCAAATCTTCTTATGTGTTTGTACAGCGTTTTTTCCTCTGGCGAAATATACCGAAAATACTCTCTATTTGCCTCCATTTTCAAAACTTTACCAAGTGCGTAAAATGCATCCGATCGCTATGAACTTTCTTTCACATATGCACTGCGATGTGTATTTAAAGAAGAAAAAACTGCAAGCTCGAACAAACGACATCACTCAAAGTTAACGGTAACACTAACGATAAACAGAGGGAATTTATTGGCCAACTCAATATTATATCCGGAAATGTGAATATTAATGGGTGGGGAATCTGTTCGGCTTCGGCAGATGCCACTGTCGAAGATGTTGGATGAGGGAAGTATTCTTCGCCGATTAACCCTTTCATACCCAATGTTGTCCCGTACTTTTCGTAATTTTCTCTAAGGACTCTTTTCTCAGAATAGCTCGGTATGTTGTGCAAGCTTGTTGTACAAGTTTGTTTTCGAATATTTTATTATAAGTATTGCTATTGATCACTTTGTAACTGATCTTCGTTGAGTGCACATGCAACATTTTTTTTATGTAAACTGTAAGTTTACAAATAATTAAAAAAAAATACGTAAAGAAATTTGAGTGTATAAAACCAAGTGTATAAAGTAATTAAACACAGGTAAGAAAATTAGGAAAAACAATAAAAATCGAAAAAGAACTTTTAGTTTATGATCAGTAATTGTTTCAAACATTTTAGGCAACATTTCGTAACTCCTAAACCACGATACATAGGACTTTGAAATTGATATCAGTTCATATTTACGTCTAGACTAACAACTCCATATCCTTAAAAAAGTATTAGCCACGCCCCAATTAATTCAGGCATGAAAGGGTTAAACCCCGGTGTCTAGTGTAGTATATCGGTATCCTTACGTAGGTAGCAGGTGGTTGCACTGCTGAACGAAGTTGCCTTGATGATCTTCCGAAGTATTCCACCCGCGCAGATAGTTATTCCGAGACTAGGACCTCCGGTCTGAGCAATTTTTATTTTTTTTTTGTTCTTTCTTTTTGCCTAGCGGCCAGACTGCGGGAATGATATACGCTATACCCCACCCAGGAGTTTCGTATTTCGATTTATTTCTCTTTTTCGTAGAGTGAATCACTATTCTTTACTTCTCTTTTTTCGGTACACTTAGCAAGTTTTATGCCAATTTACTTCTTTTTTAATGTATACACATACAATATATTGTACTGTTGCTGGAGCTCCCGCTAGGAAATCACAATAGCAACGTAATAACACCAATAGCAGCTTAGCAAGTTAATCCCCCCAGCTGCGACTGCAATAGCAACATAGCAAGTATAACCCCTGCGCTTCTATATACCAACTAACCAAACTTACAAACCACCTGCACCTGTGATAACAGCAATAGCAACATAGCAAGTATAACCCCTGCGCTGCTATGTATATAGCAACTAACCAAACTTACAAACAAGCTGCGACTGCGATATCAGCAATAGCAACGCAAGTATAAACTGTGCTTTTACGTTGTATACCAACCAACCAAACTTTCAAACCAGCTGCGACTGCGATATGCAACCTTATGAGTTGGTTTGGTGCTGAATGAAAAGATGCGCACACACAATGGTACATGTTCGAAAAAAATTGGATGGAGACGTTCAGCAGATAACATGCAAAAAGTGTAGTTTAGTCTTATGATTTTATTATCCATCCTTCGTTTCCACGTTCTTCGTATGAGACAAACACACATTTGTGTACAGTGCATGAAAAATTAAATTATGACTCGTGAATAGAAGCCAGACAAATTATCATTAGCAATTCATTAGCAATAGCAGTTTTTTTATAAGTTGCTAACAGGTTGCGAATGCGAATTTTCATTACTTATGTCCTGTATCCCCTTGTGGGTCCTAGGGCCTCTACACGCACCATCGTGTACGATTTTTGGCAATGTGTCTGAGTTCTCCCCAACTTTTCGCCAACTGCCGTGCCTCCTTCTCGACTGTTCTCCGCCATGTTCTCCTCGGACCGCCAGGTCTTCTGGCATTCTGAGTTAAAGGGTTCCATTGCATAGCATGGTTTGCTATGGAACTGTCACCCTTACGAAACGTGTGGCCAATCCACTGCCACTTCCGCCGTTGGATGGTTGTGCCTATTGGTTCCTCACCCGTTCTCTCGTTAAGGTGTTCGTTAGAGATACGATTGGGCCAGAAAATCCTTAAGATATTGCGCAGGCACCTATTAACAAACGTTCGCAGCTTTCTGGTGACAGTAGTGGTCACTCTCCACGTGCTGCAACCATATAACAGCACGGATTCAACGTTGGAGCGGAACAGTCTTATCTTGGTGCTCAAACTGATTGCATTGCTTCGCCATATTTTGGACAACATCCCGAACGCGGAGTTTGCTTTGGCGATCCTGTTGGCTACATTCAGTTCGGTTCCACCATCGGTGACAACAAGATACTGGAAATCCTCTACTCTCTCTACCGGTTGTCCAGCAATGCATATTTGAGCCGATGAGTTAGTTCCAAGGCTGATAATTTTAGTTTTTGGCGTATTAATTTTCAGCCCGACAACACCTGCCTCCCTCTCCACATCTGCTGTCATTTGGTGGAGGTCCATAATTCTGTGGGAGAGTAAGCATACATCGTCAGCGTAGTCAAGATGTTTTAGCTTAGATGCAAGAGTCCATCGAATTCCTCCGTTTTCCGTCGACAAAGCTGCATGAAGCACATCGCTAATCACCAATAGGTAAAAGGATACAGCCTTGTCTCACCCTACTTTGGATCTCAAATTCCTCAGACAACCTTCCCCAGTGCAGAACGTGACATTTGGAGCCTTCATATGTAGCTTTGATAATAGCAATTAGTTTATCAGGAATAGCTCTCTTGCGTAAGGCACGCCAAATAAACTCCCTGTTGACACTATCGAACGCCTTCTCAAAATCGATGAACAACAGGTGCAGTGGCGATCGATATTCAATACACTGTTCGCTGATAATCCGCAGGGTGTTGATGTGGTCGACACAGGAGGATCCAGAGCGGTAACCTACTTGTTCGGCATCGAGTGTGTCTTCGAGATGTTGTTTGATTGGCTCCAGGATGATTTTAGCTATTATCTTAGCTACAGCAGGCAGCATGCAGATACCTCTCCAGTTTCCGCACTCCATTAAATTTCCTTTCTTAGGAGGCTTGACGATCATTCCCTTTTTCCACTCGTTAGGAAAGCTCTCAGCTTTCCAAGCTCTCTCTATAAGTGGAAGCAGAAGCTCAGCCGATGTTGTTGGCGCTGCTCGTAATAGCTCTGCTGGAATACCGTCAAGTCCTACCGCCTTGTTGGCTTTGAGTGCCTTGATCGCGGTAATGATCTCATCTTTCCTGGGAGTCGTCGTGCGTATTCGGGAACTTCTCACCTCGGGCATCTCAGTCTGATTTGGGAGCATATCGCTAGCAAATACGCGGTTCAAAACCGTAGAAAAATGATCTTTCCATCTCTTGAGCTGGTCCTCATACGAATTGAGCAAGGAGCCGTCTAAGCTTTTCACTGGGTGTTGGCTGGAGCTGCGACCACCTTTTTTGTTTTTTTTATAATTTGCGCGCACTCAAAGGGTTATGAATACCTTTAACATGTTTTACACACAGTGCGGGCGTTGGAAAGGATGGATAGAGAGAGAGAACATTTTTTGGTGTGGTGGTTCTCTAAGCTCAGTTGTTTATGCTTCAGCTATTCTCCGGGGGTGGCGTCCAGATAACTGGGGAGATTTTTGTTATTATTGTCTTTGCTTCTGATTCACAGTACTTTTTTCCCGATAACCGATGTCAAGGGCAAATCATCATCAACAGAGCGATCAATTTTTCCAGCCACATGGCCAAGCTACTGCCAGTGTTATGCCTTCGCAGTAGTGTTCACAAAAGCTCTTTCGTGATTCTGTAGGCGGTCCTGCTGTCGCAACTCTGTGCTGCTTCTTCTGCTTCTCTAGCCAGCGCGTTGATGTAGTTGCGCTTGTCACGTCGCATGCTACGCTGAACTTCTCTCATCTTCATGCGATAGCTCGTTTCTCCCTGCTGCTGGGGTAGTTGCAACGCGAGCTTTCAGCTGTTTTCGTTCGTCAATCCGTCTCCAGGTATCCTCGGAAAGCCACGCCCTATGTTTTCCCTGCGATCGACCGACAATTCTTTCAGCACCAGATGTAAAAACATTTTTCACAGCACACCAATGGTCTTGGATGGTTGCGGGCATTGAGCTGCTGATTGCTTCCACACCTTGTGAAAAGTGTTCCCTTAATTGTTGGCGCACTGAGGGATCATTAAGTCTATCGATGTTGAATCTGGGCATTCTTGTGTTGTCGTGGGATCTTCGAACTGCAGCAGCGCGTAGTTGGAGAGTAGCTATCATAAGATGGTGATCACGTGCTATCCCCACATCTGCCCCTCGCCTGTTTCGGACGTCCAGGAAACTACTTCTAAAGCGGCGGCTGATGGCAACGTGGTCAATTTGGTTGGAGGTTGTTGCCTGTCATTGGAAACACAGCTGACTTTGTGGCAGGTCTTGTGCCCAAACATGGTGCTACCTATCACAAGGCGGTTGGCATTGCAGAAATCCACAAACCTTTCTCCGTTGTCATTGCGGTTGTCTAGTCCATGCTTCCCGATTACATGTTTGAGCCCTTAGTTGTCGTTGCCTACCTTGGCATTCAAATCCCCCATCACTATGACAATGTTTCCATTTGATGTTGTGTTGAAGACGGCACTTAAGAGATTGTAGAAGCTCTCCTTTTCGTCCTCAGACGA
This sequence comes from Brachypalpus laphriformis, assembly GCA_945910035.1. NCBI lineage: Eukaryota > Metazoa > Arthropoda > Insecta > Diptera > Syrphidae > Brachypalpus > Brachypalpus laphriformis. The sequence continues at coordinate 138,816,678 of OX246756.1, forward strand.
ACTATTCGTTGGGGCATAACACTGTATGATGGTGACGCGTCGTACTCTAGTCTGGGATCTGGCCGTCAAAATCCTATCACCATGAGACTGCCAGGAAATTAGGCCCTTGCGTGCTGTTCTTGTTAGAAGTAGTCCGACTCCATATTCCCGCGGACTTCCGGATGGTCTTCCAGAATAGAGTAGTACAGTGTTACGCGTTGGGGACTGGTACTCGCCCACTTTTAACCATCTTATTTCACTTACCCCCGAAATGTCCAATCTATATCGCATGAATTCTTTTCCAATTTAAGGAATCTGGCATTGTAAGGACCTTCGCTTCTCGAGTCGAGGAGCGTCTTTATATTCCAGAAACCTATCTTTGTCCGGGTGCAATAGCCAAAAGCCGTCAACATGTGATCATTCCTTATCCGAGGCATAGTGTCGGTTTCTGTAGCGGGAAAACATTCAGTAACGCAGGTTGCTGGCCCACGTTACCTAGCCTAAGATCAAGGTCCTAGACAACCCGCACTTACAATTTTAGCCTACACGTATAAGGGTTTATACGTATAGTTGGCCGGGGACCACCACTAGGAGGTAAAGTAAGCACTTCACCACGAACTTGATTGTTACGCTAATGGCCCAAGCCAAGTTTTGGGCAGTCAGTAGTTTCCCGATCAATCGCAATGCAGGTCCCCAAATCTCTAGTAGCAACAATCCAAATCCCCTATTACTTATAACCTGAATATGAATGAGAGTAGATAACCAGGAAAGAATGGAAAATAAAAATAAATAAATATTTGGCGCAACAGCTCTTTAAGTACCAGGGCCTGGCTTCTCGCAACCACTCAGGTTGTGTGCTTTATATTTTTCACACAAGTGGAAGGGACCTACAGTTTAGTGCCGTATCCGAATCCGAAGGGCGGAGAAGCTTTTCGAGACAGCAATACTCTTGGATATTTGTCAGACGTTCGCGAGAGGTGGGACCGTGAAAACAATTGTTGGTGTTTTCTGGGATTCAAAGTTAGAACCGTACGCGCAGTGATCCAACACACTAACAACTTACGTCACAGCGCGCCACAGGAAATGGAAAATGTCAAAGCTATAATGTAATCGGGTATGGGTATGAATGATTTCGGTTGCAATCGGATCATCGGTCCTAGAATGTTTATTAACTTTATATACGATTTTATGAATTGCCTAGAAAATATACCTATCTTACTAGAGTGCGAAAAGGGCGTTCAATTGAAAGTAGTACAATTGATTGCAACAAAGTCATGTAAAAGCTATTTGCAATTCAACCATAGATAACTCGATGACTGCGGCAAATAGCTGTAATGGAAACTGAATGCAAACAATGTAAGAACCGTCAACGATGTCAATTATACTGAACATCCATATAATCAATTTAAACCGTCGTCGTCGTACTTTCATGTCGGGAGTGTGAAATTATTACCGCTGCACCTAGATTTGTGGGATTTATCTTAAAGGCGACTACTGCCACATTTGAAGCAGCTGCAGAACACCAACGAATGAAGGAAATTACGCCAAGCAGATGATTTATCGTAATTGAATTAATGACACTTTGATGTGACTCCGTGAGAATTCAACGTCAAGGTGAAAATAAGGAGAAAGAAACCCCACACGAAAGGAAAGTAGCACCAAAATGGAAAGCACTCTTTTTGTTTTCTTTCACCTCACATTACATCCCATCAGAGGATGACCGACAACTATTCTGCAGCGATGATGGAGAGTATCGGTGCACTGAAGCCGATCCAGCACGGATGATCAGTAGCTCAGGAATGATTTACTGCATCATGGGGGATTAGTAAGTCGTGTCGCATCAAATCACCTGCTCCCAAGTGTAGGTATACACTGCAAAAATTCAAATTGTCCCAGCCTAGTGCGGTACGAGTATCATCGATCGATTGTAATATGTCAAGTTCACTATAATGCACCTTTTCTCACTGTCAATCAATTCGTCGAGGAAACCAAATGCGGAGGCTGCCAATTTTATAAGCGGTTTCTTGGTAATTCATCGACAGAAGCCGATAAATGTCAACAGGATGATGAGTAATTTATCATGAAAAGTTGTAGCTTTAATTTGAATTACTTGGGACATCCAGCAGTGATGCTGTGTGTGGTGACACATCATCAGGTGTGAGGTGTTACTCGATCCGAAAAGGAATGTCATAAGGCGAATTTGGTAGTGCGGTAAAAGCGCTTTGAGATGGATTAGGGAAATTGTCACCATTAATGAGATGTTAGTCCCTAAAACAGCGGAGAAAGTTTTGTTATTAATTATTACCTCGGTGATGAGTGATTGTTTTCGAATATTTTATTTAATGTGTTATGAGGCGCTATTAACTGTTCGTCTTACTATATTATACTATACTATACTAGGGCCCTTATACGCATTGCGACCTATAAGATCTATTATGCCAGCCCGATGTTTAGTCGAGAACTTGGTTAAGGATCTTTATAAACCTCAACAAAGCTCCAGGCTCAATATTCTAGAAGTCAGCGGGGCTCAATCCCGAGATGGAGAAGTCTTTTTCTTGCAGCCACGGGGCATTCACAAAGAATATGTTCTGCCGTCTCTTTTTGCTCTCCACATAAGCCGACATGCGTTCGCTACTCCTATCTTGTGCAGATGGTACCTGAGTGGGCAATGACCAGTCAAGTAGCCAGTTAAAGTTCTTAAGTCAGCTTTCGTAAGCTCGAGTAGCTCTTTAGCCTTGCAAAGGTTGAGATTAATAAACTTGTTTGCCTGGCTTAGGCCCTTGAGTTTGGCCCAGTACTTTGCATGATGATCAACCTCCCCTTTTTTTCTTTTTTTTTATGTTTGCGCCACTCCGTGTAACTCCAAAATAGAGTTCAGGACCGACTAGTGTGCCACTAGCGCCTCTTCTCGCTAAGCAGTCCGCCCGTTCGGTGCCCTCGAAGCCTTCGTGTGCTGGTATCCAGGCCACAGTGATGGTGTTTTTCGATGCGAGAACTTCGAGTAGGCTTAGGCAGTCTCATACAAGTTAAGATCCTACCGCGTAAGATTTTAGAGGTGTTAGTGCTGCCTGACTATCCGAGAGGATGTAGATACGAGTAGCCTCGACCCTTTTTCGCAGACATTCTCGTATACAGAGCCCGATTGCATGGACTTCCGCCTGAAATATTGTTAGTGATTTCCCAAGCGCTGCTACATGTTTGAACCTGGCTCTATAAACCCCTGCGCCAGTGCTACCATTTTCCAATTTGGAACCATCTGTGTACCAAGTTTGAGAGTTTGGTAAGGCACCAAGCCCTTCATTAGTCCATATGTGACGGTCACCTATGACCACATAGAACTTTCTGGAGAACCGGTATTTCTTGTGCATGGTATCTAGGATTTTGAGCATAAGGTCATTTTAAATATACTCTAGAATCTTTAGATGGCATGTAAAGTTGCGATTTTAAGGTCCGAGATCTTGGCCAGCCTAAGAGCATTCAGCATAGCTTCTTTTTGTACTGCAAGGTGCAACGGTGTGAGGCTAGGCATTGCTCCAATTGGTGCTGTGGGGACATTCTCATTACCCCTGTGATATTCAGACAGGCTAGACGATGGATTTCATTCTACTGTTCCTGAGTCTTGGCCTGTAAGGTTTTTGGCCACCAAGCCAACGATGCATAGGTGACCATGGTGTTGATAATGGCGCTGTACGTCCAATATATTATCTTGGGTTTTAGCCCCCAAGTTTTACCATGTAGGCTCTGGCGCATAAACATTGCTCTTGTCGCTTTCTCGGTAACCTTGTTCAGGTGTGGATTCCAGGTGAGCGTCTTGTCAAGGATAGCACCTATAGGTTTTTCGCTTCCTTGGATATGTTGTGGGAAGTTTTCCAGTATAATTTGTTTAAGAGTATGATTTACTTTCCTGGAAAAGGGTACAAGTATAATTTTCCCAGGGTTGATGGTAAGTCCCTTTGTCCTGCACCAATCGAAAGTTAGTTGGGAAATCATGTCCTCAAATTTACGCCTGACGCTGATGAAAATGTCGTCTGCATATCCTTGGACTTTGTAGCCCGATTTTTGAAGTAGCTCTAGAAGTTCGTCAATAACTATGGTCTAGAGCAGGGGGAAAGGACTCCTCCCTGCGGGCAACCTCTGGTAGCTGTTATAGTTTTATGCGAGCCTCCGCACTCGATTCTTATTTTCCTGCTACATAACATGATTAGGATTCAGTTTATGATCAGAGGAGCGATATTTTTCCTGATCATAGCTTTTTTGATAGCCTCATAGGAAGTATTGTCGAATGCTCCCTGTGTATCTATGAAGGCACATAGGGCTGTTTCTTTAGCAGCTAATGATTTGTCAATCAATAGCGTTAAGCTGTCAATGACTGTTTCCGTAGACTTCCCAGGTTGATTGGTAAATTGGTTTGCATGCAGAGGATTATGTATAAGGAACTTTTCCCTTATATGATGATCGACAATTCTCTCCATCGTTTTTAGGAGAAAGGAACTGCGGCTAATGGGTTGAAAGGATTTAGGCGATTGCTCCGTCTGCTTTGCCGCCTTTGGGATGAAGACCACCTTAACATCCTTCCAACTTTTTGGTATGTAGCATAGTGTAAGGCTGGATCTGAAAATTCTTATAAGGGTCGAAATTAACAGGTTTGCTCCTTGTTGTAGAAGGCAGGGAAATATGCCATCTTCACCTGGAGATTTGAATGGGCTAAAGGCAGATAGAGCCCATCTAATATGGTTGGCAGTAAAGATTTTGCAAGATAGGCTATAGTCTCGTGTAGAAGCAATGAGGACGTCGTTCCTCAGGTGTTCTAGAGAGACAGCTCAATCGGATATACAGCCTGCAAAGTGGGTGTCAAGTAAAGCTTGACAGATTTCCCCAGGACTGCTGGTGGGTTCCCCATTTTATTTCTTTAGGAAGCTAAGGTGCTTGGAGTGACGGAAGTCTGGGAAGCTGTCAATTCGTTCGCAGTGAGTTCTCCAAGATTCGCGTTTAGATTTTCTAACTCTAACAAGTGTTATAACTTGTTAGAGCTTCTCTGTAAAGGCACCAATCGCCATTGATTTTAGCTCTATTGAATAACTTACTAGTTTCACGCCTATGTGACTCAATACGCTTATTTTACCAGGGGGCATCGCGGTTGGTCTTTTCTGTGTTTCGCTATAACTGCCTTCTATTCTACCTCGAATTCCAACTCTGGAATTGTATGTATAGGATTCGAAGTACGATTTAGTTCTGCCTCGAGAATAAACCGATAGGAATCCCAATTAGTGTGCCTAGGGTTCCTGTAATTTAACAGGGTTCGTGTAATTTTCATGAAGATCCCTGTATCGAATCTAATGCCGTTATGGTCCGACATGGAGACTTCGTCAGACACGTGCCAGTTTGTGATGAAATTGTATATAAACGGGCTTGCCAAAGTGAGAAGAGGTACTACTCTTGGCGGATGATGTTAGTAAAAGTAGGAACCATCACCATGTTGTTTGTACATACAAATTGAAAATGTGATTCACCTCTTTTGTTCATTTCCGAACTGCCCCAGGCGGTGTGACGGGCATTAGCGTCACAGTTGATGATCCATGGTAACTTATTGGCACGGTAGTAAGCCATCAAGCACCCTACCTCAATCGGTGGTGCCTCAGCTGTGTCCCCGGGAAAGTAAGCGGAGACAAAGACAACCTTCGTGGTTCCACTTGTTAGTGGGACTTCTGCCACTATCGCCACCACGTCCCTAGTAATGAACTCTGTAAAGGGAAATATATTATGCGTATTTTTAATTAAAATTGCTGCCCTAGGATTGCTCCACGAGTCAGAATGAATTAACTTACAGTTTTTCGTTGGGAGCCCGTTAATGACTCCCTTGAGCACTAATGGCTCTTCCATCTGTGCCAAGTCAACATCTTCCTTGATAAAACGTCTATTCCGCACGGAAGATGCTGCCCTAGCATGGTGCAAGTTGATTTGAAGGCACTTGAACTGCCTTCTGATAAGTGGTGGAGGACTCATTATCGTTTACGCCCTCTGTCCCTGTGGGTTGTTTTTCTGGCCCTGCCGCTATTCAGTAGCGCAGCTTCTTCGGGTTTTCTCCTCCCTCACTTTTTAACGATCGTTCTAAGAACTTTATTTTCAAAAGTTTTTATAATGTTTCTATTGCTTTTCTTGGTACAACCCCATAGTTGTATACCATACGTCCACACTGGCTTTAGCACTTGCTTGTAAATAAGCAGTTTGTTATGTAGGCTCAACTTCGAATGTTTTCCGAGTATTGTATTGTCGGTATTTGTTTTCGAGCTCGTCGCGTTTCTTTTTTACGTGCGATTTCCATTTAAGCTTAACATCTAGAGTCATTCCTAGATATTTTGCCTCATTCGCGAATGGTATTTGAGCCGAGTTTAGATATACATGCAATCTATCTACTTTTTTGTAGGTAAAGTTGAGGTGAGTAGATTTGGTTTCGTTCAGCACAATACGCCAGGAATTCGTCCAAGCGTGGACTTTATTAATAGCATGTTGAAGCTTTCCAGTTGCTGCTTCAATAGTATCGCCCGTGGTCAGTATCGCCGTATCGTCTGCAAACGTGGCGACGACGCAGTTTCTTTCCTGCGGTATATCACACGTGTAGAGTGCATATAGAAGTGGGCCAAGAATACTTCCTTGTAGAACTCCGGCCGCAATCTTATTGAAAATGTGTAGAACTACGACGGAACAAATGTATGTCACTAAATAAAATCAGCATGTATATTCTAGTTCTGAATGGATATCAACTTCATAAATTCGTAAATCGCTAACATCATTTTAGCTTAACATAGAGTCAAGTATCAGCTATATGTGAAATCCGTCGATTTCTGTGAAGACATAAGCAAATATAATGCCGTGTTCCATAACATCGTGTAATTATCAATAACTGCAATCATTTCTAGTTCAGTCACAAAAGCATTCGGCTTCAGAAACAGGGGGCATGGTAGGGTTCCTTCGCACTAGATTGAATTGGACTGGACTATAAGTACTCGTATATTTGGACTGTGAATGTAAGTAAGAAAATACGTAGGTCTACCTTGAACTATAGATAATAGAATAGACTAGCACCAGTTAAAAAGGGGTCAGATACATGTACGTACAATTACACATGTATGTCTCATTCAATAGGATTTCATTACTTAAAAATCTTAAAGCTAATACATTTGGGGAAGATAACGGGACTATAAGCATATTTACCAAAGTGCTACATTACACTTATCGAAAGCTTCGGGCAATCCAAAAATAAGTCATCAGCAGCCCTTATCCCTCAAGATAATGAAAACAAAACGCGCAATCTTTTCAAAACCCCTTCATTGACTGTTTGACCTTGAGGTAAAAATTTAGAATGCACAAATCCATTGAAATCGAAGAAAATTGTGAGTATTGCAAAAATCTCCACGAACACAAAAGTATTTACACTCAAATAGCAATAACACATAAACTAAACGTGATGTAAGCAATTTAAAAAAACGTCAAGCGCAAGTCGCTACGACGTTCTTTTGTTGCGTCGCTGTTTAAAACGTTCCATTATTTTTTGAACAGACCTCGTATTAATTTGTTTAAAGAAATTGTTGTTACACAAGATTTCGCTATTTCGAAAACTTCTCAATTTTTTCCAACCAGCAGACATACTTTCTTCTTCTTCTTCTTCTTCTTCCTTTTATCAGCGAGCCCATGATCCGAAAACAAGGGATTACAGCCCTCCCACTTCACCGCATTTCTACTGATCCGCCTGTGGGGTTCGCCTATTTGACCTCAGAAAATATCGGCAGGCCTGCCGATTTTGGATCACTCGGTTACTGAGGCCAATGAAATGCCGATGTCGTCGCATTTGTCTGATCCAGGCATTTATAGGCCTGCCTTTCATACATCGCGATGTCTTTGGAACGTGCATAGATATTGCCTTTTTAACAGGGTTCAAATGATCTCTTCTTTGAACGTAGCAATACCAGCTGAGCCGATCACGCTCTAATTTTTGTACGATGGTTTCCTTGATGTGAAAGCTTCCACGGATCTTCGAACTTCTTATTCGATCAAGCTTGGTCACTCCTGCTGTCATGCGAAGCTTCTTCATCTCAGCTGCCGTTAATTTACTCTCATACTTTTTGTACATCGTCCAACATTGTGAACCGTATGTGAGCGCTGGACGTACAACTGCGGTGTAGAGCCTTCCTTTCAACTTAGGTGGCATTTTTCTGTCACAGAAGATAGCGGAGTTTTCTCGCCACTTCATCCACCCTACGCTTACACGATGATTGATGTCGTCATCACAAGTTGCTTTGCTATTGATCATAGATCCCAGATATTTGAACTTTTCGCACTTGGGAAGCACTGTTCCATTCAAATAAATGTCTGGAATAGGCCTGAGTGGATCAGAGAACGGGCAGCACAAGTACTCTGTCTTTTTTGAACTAATGCGATACCCATTTCCCTCCAAAACGTCCACCCACACATCAAGTGCTCGTTGCAGGGATGTAGGATCCTCACTTATGATGGCTCCATCGTCAGCAAAGAATAACTGATGTACCTTGTGGTCCATCACTTTACCTTCAAGCAGATAATCAAGGACTGTAATAAAGAGCAAAGGACTTAAAACGCTTCCATGGTGCACCCCGACTTTGATTGGGAACTCTTCGGTTACTCCAGCGGGGCATCTTACTTTTGTCTTTGCTCCTTCGTACATGTCCATGATCATCTGTACATAGGTTTCTGGAACCCCTCGATGTCTTAGCGCCACCCATATCAGATCTCGTGGTTGTCTGTCGAATGCCTTTTCAAAGTCAACCAATACAATATGCAAGTCCTTTAAGGAATCACGATGGTTTTCCATTATGATCCCTATACTTTGGATTGCATCTGTGGTTGATTTACCCGAGACAAACCCGCACTGATCATCAGATAGCCGTATTATTTTTCGCAGTCGGCCACCTAATACCCGCTCAACGATCTTCATGGTGTGTGACATCAGCTTGATCGAACGGTAGTTATCACAGTTCACCCTTCCCTTTGTATACAGGGAGGAGGTAACTTTCCCTCCATTGATTCGGCATTGGATCACCTCTCACGAATTTGGGGATGAGAATTCTGAGCCATCTGAACCCGATGTCTCCCATCTTTTTCCAGAACTCAGAGGGTATTTCGTCTGGCCCAACCGCTTTTCGTTTTTTGGAGTATTTGACCGCCTCACTAACTTCTTCGACTGTAATGTCGGCTATTTCTTCACAGTTAGGAGTGGCTCTTGGAAAGTATAGCCGGGGAAACTGTTCATTTAGAAGCTCTTCACAATACTGCCGCCACCTCTGCAGAATTTTGTCGTCATCCACAAGAAGCTGGCCATGAGCATTGTTAATGAACTTTGGTGAACGAATCTCCTGAGCATTCCTCCTTCTTTGGGCGGCTATTTTGAAGATGGTTGCGCTCTTGTTCATATTGTGTCTTCGCAGCTCCTGGATAGCCTGGTTTGCATCAGGAACCGGGAAGATATTTTCTCCAGCTCCCGATACAGGCGCTCCGTACTCTCTGCTTGAAGCTGGGCGCACTTCTTCTTCGCTTTTTTCTTGCAGCATCTGTATTCCATTTCGAAGCGAACTTTTTCGTCATTATTATTAGAGGGGCACTTTGACAGAGCTTTGAAAGCCGCTTTCTTCTCATTTATCACTTTCTTAGCTTCATCACTCCACCACCATGTTCCTTTGGCGTGTTGATGGTGGCCTTTTGAAGCTGCTAGCAGTGATTTGGCCTTCTTTAAGCAAGTTCGCTGTAGGGAATCCCACATATTTTGATGGTGTGAGAGAGATTATTTTTCATTAGGAAAATAGAATCCTTACCTTTTTCTTTGTCCAGATTGTACTACTTGATTTTCTCAGAGACCCTTGCTTGTTTGCTTTTCTTTGGTGTTTTCATAAAAATTTCTGTTAGCAGGAGACGGTGTTGCCGAGCGATTGCCTCTCCCAGGATCGCTTTGCAATGTTTTACCCGAGGCTTCATGAAACTCGCTACCAAATGGTAGTCAATCTGAGTTTCATCTCCACCACTGCTGTAAGTGATCAGGTGTCGGCTTTGTTTGATGAACATGGTATTTAACACGATAAGACCGTGTGATTTGCACATGCTTAGGATGTCTTGACCAGGAAGGTTCCTGGTGCCATATCCTAGTCCTCCATGGCAGTCTTCATAGTCTTCGTTTGATTTCCCGACATGTCCATTCAAATCTCCTCCAACAAACAGAAACTCTTCCTTTGGGATGTTCTTAAGGAGATTACTTTATTAGAGAAAGAACGTATACTCCGCTACACATCTGTTCGCTTTTATGTCCCAAGCTATTTAGTTCCATGCTTCAGAGTTACGCGTATTATGCACCGGTCTTACGTTCTTATTTTTACAGATTTTTTTTCCTACTTCTGTGACTAGATTCAAAGTTATATCGCTAAGCGTTCAACAAATATTTACGGTGCCACTGTATTGATGATGATTTGGAGTTTCCCTGAATTGTAGATGAATTGAGGAGTTGGTATCAGTATAAAATGTGAGAGAAATTTTGTTTAAAAGTATCTGCCAACACAATGTAAGAAAAGCGCTAGCAGTAGAATTAAATTCAGACGATCTTGGGCAAAAATTCAAGAGCCAATAGCATCGTACTCGTACGTGCAATGAAATTACAATGGCATTACAGTTAAAGCGATTTTAATTCAACAGTGCTGACAAAATTAAGAAGTATTGTATTTTATTGGACGAAATGGAGAAACGTTGAACCATTAGTATTAAAGGCTTGAACTAAAAAAAATTCCAAAACTCGTACCGAAAAAAGATATGAAACTTTTCAAGGAATTGAAAGGTAAAACAAAAATGGACAAAATAATCAGTATCCCAACACTAGCCCCGAGGCTTATTGATAGCTTAAGGGATTAAAACTAAATTGCGCAGTATAAAGATAACTGGAGAAGCAAAATCTCGGATATTGAAGCTGCTAGAACGTATCCTAAGATGGCGGATTGAGTGCTTAGCAGGAAGTATCGGATCAAAAATTGAATGTGGCAACTTTATCGTAGGTTCACTTTCTTATTTTATTACGTTTTCATTGTTAACAAGACAGTTGGATGAAAATTAAATCAAGGATATTTATCTCAAGAGAACCGTCAAATAAGCCATGGTATGAAGCAAAAAAAAAACCTTTTAAAGTCTTCTTAAAGAAAATGCCGCCGGCGATTTTAAATTAAAGCCGACAAGTGTCGTAACTTCCAAAATGACAATTTTGAAACTTTGATTGGTTCTCATGTACATATTTTAACAGTCTCTCTCTCTATTGGAACCCAGTTGTAGCTTTATTTCTTTTACTGTTCAGGCGCTATTCAGCCAACAACAGTTTTACAGTTTACAAAAAATGCACAGCCTCTGAGAGAAAGACTGTTGTATGTTATATACCACGAAGAGCTGCTTTTGGAAGTTACGTCACTTGTCATCTCAGGGTGCGATATATGAATCGGGAAGTCCAAGAAGTCCCAAACATATTTCGAAGCACACACTTTCTATTGTTGAGTACTTAAACAAGAAGGCTTCAATGACTTCCATTTTATAATTGGATTGATCATATCCAATATTTCATATTTCTGTCCTGCTTTTCTTGCCTACTGCTAGAGAATAATTTGTCTCATAAAACATCTGCACATCCAAACAAAAAATATTAATAAATTAGGCTACCTTGGTTCCGCCAAATTCGACAAGATTGTTCTAACTCTCCGATCAATGAGTTATATTAACGCGTATGCACCGAGTATATCGGGATTTTGTTTACGTTGTAGTCACAGGGAGCATAGCCAAATCGCAATCAAAAATGTCTGAAATGAATATCTCAGGCATATTATATGAACAGGTCACATCTACAACTATGAAATATGCATAGAACGTGGAAAAGGGTTCAACAGTAATATTCGACAAGCTTTGATATTTACCATACAAAGAACTTTATCGAAAAATGGTCCATTCTGCACTCCATAGAGATGAAGATTCATTCTTCAACAGTTGAACAACCAATTTCATCAAGGTCCTCTACATTGACGATACTTGGGGTTTCCGGCGATAGCTCTTAGTAAAACCATTCGAGACAGAACTTTTTAGCCGGTTGACTTAGAGGAAATATTTGCTTCACAAATTAAGTAAAATACAAAATATATTCTTATGGTTGGTGGGGTATTAGTTTTGGATTGCAGAGCTCCTTTCCCCTAAAATCCTGCGTACGCCCATGTACGTAATTGTAATTACCTATATGACCACCTAATGCAGCAGCCATATTGAATTGTATCGCTCCACTTATTTTCTATTGATTAACGATTCCGGTGGAACTTCATAAATCTTCCAATTACATTTAAACTACTGAATGAATGATGTCAAAATCGTCATAACACGCTGTAGATTGATAAATGTCTTTTGCTTCACTAAACTCACCTTAAAAGATTCCACCCAAGTCTAATTGGCTGCGTAATAATGTAATTTTCTATAACCGCGGTGTATGCTATCCAAGAAAAAAAAAATCATATTTTTCCGTATCACAATTTTATAATTAAACCATTCCACTCATCTCTTGGAAGCGAAATCATCTATAAATATCACACATGACAGCGAACAATCATTCAATTAAGTCTCGTACTACATTTTTGAAGTGATATCACCCATCATCATTATCGCATCTAAGCAATCATCCTCGGCATTACACTCCAATATTGACCTTCACCATTATTTCTTGAGCGTGCACCAGACGAATTACTTTTTCTGCCGCAGAATGTTGCAAGTATACCATACTACGCGTACGTTCGAATAAAAGGTGCCTTTGATTGCACGTCTTCTAATTAGATGAATTCCTTTCTAGCTCTCCTTTGTACTGAAAATGCTAAGATCAATTAAATTTTATGTAGCAGTTTTCGGCTGCATCCAAGACGAAGAGGTGCCACAACATGGTGATACTCTGTTGCAAAGTGTAGTCTAACTTAAGCGTTAATTTGAGCAAAGTCATCTCAAGAAAGTGACTATACTAGTTGGAAAATTAATAATTCCATTTGGATCGATTTTTTTGGCCACATTTACATTCACTGGCGCGAGTGGTGCTTGCACTTTAAGATTAAAGCAAACCCCATTGAGACCAATTGCGAGCGGCGCTAGGTAACTGCTGTGCGCCGTGCTAGCGAATGTAATTGACTTTTATTAATGAAACCTTTACACGTGAGATGCTGCATTGAAGTGCCATCCTATGGTACGAGTAGTTCCCTCGTTTGTTGCACTAGATTTTTGTTCGCAATTTTAGAGTTGCAAGCTGGAGCAACAAGTGCGATCAATAAAACCGATTTTCTGAGACAATCTCTGGGGATACTTATTTGACTGTCTTGCTGTCGGTGCTCTAATTCGAAGTGACAAGGTTACGTCTGAAATCGAGAATGGATAATATCGCAGTAATGTATTGGGGACAGTCATTATTGACAACTTTGTTGACGTTCAAGTGACAGCTTAGGCAATGGGGTTAGAAACTTTTAGAGCAATGATGTCTCTTCGGAGAAAGGAAAAGAAAATAAATGTCGGGGACGTTTCAGAAGCCAAGAAATATTTTGTGCGGTGACATTGAGAATCCTTTGATTCAAGCCTTCTTTAATGAGATGGGTTCTCGAATAACGCAGGCTTCATCGAAAGCTCTACTAGAGGAAAAATGTTGCTGGACATGCTAGAAAATCTCTAGTTGCCCACATGTTGCGCTCAGCCAAACATAATGCACTGGGTGCACACTTCGGTTGTTAGACTGATATATGTATACTAGTTTGGTGGACCACCCTGGAGAGAAATACCGATATGAAACTACCGAAAAAAAATAAACGAATAGTACATATGTCTCAGCAACACTGGCGCACTGATAAATTGTTCTACAGGCTTCAAACCATGCTGTACCTTCTCTCAATTGACATCATCGGAAAATAATTGACCACGGAAAGACTCGAAGCTATCGATCAATCATCTTCCCAGCCTCACTCATCATCTACCCGCCGAACTAGACTTTAATTTCGACTGTAGATACTCCTGCAGAAGGTTGGACATATCACAAATTCCCACGCACTTAAATGCTGTACATTTGCACGAATGGGTGAAAGCTAACGATAGAGTTGATACCGGAGTCCTTTCAGAAGACTTGAAGATTAACCTCTCATTTAACGACAGTAATGTAGTAGGCCGTGTGTTCGCTTTATACCCAATGCGTGCAGGTTCGAACCCCAGCGTAGAACAGCAAGTAATAGCTACTCGAGAATAAAAGTAAAACGAATAACATCTATGTTTTTCCAACCGCTGTACCAAAGAAAGGTTTCTACTTGTGTCTGAGTGCTCTTAAAAATGGGTTGAATTTAAAAAAAAGCTTCTTGGTCCAATACCCCTCTCTTTGGGAATTTGGTGGTCAACTATTAATAATCCTGGAAAGTGAGGAACGCATGGTGATCGCTTATGCAGATGATGTTCCTATAACCGTCTCGGTAAAGCACTTTGATGGCCTAAAGGAACTTCGACAAAACACTTTAAACAAGCTAAGTAGTTGGCGGCTCGGTATGGTTTGAATGTAAGCCCCACAAGATTGGACTGTTACCCTTCTCCAGAAAATATAAAAACCAACCCTCATTCTCTTAATACTCGTAGTATAAGCTTAACTTTTTCTGATATTTGGATCTTATTTTGGATAGGAAATTAAGCTGGAAACTTAATATTCAAGAAGCACACAAAAAGCCACAGTAGGACTTTTCTCTTGCAAAAAAGCTATCGGGAATAAATGGGGCTTGGAACTTCGCATAATTCACTGGCTCTACATCTCGGTCAATAAACCGATACTCACTTACGGGTTGATTGTCTGGTGGACAGCATTAGAAAAAGCAATAAACCGCGATAATCTTATTAAAGCCCAACGATCAGCTTGTTTGTGCATAAGTGGAGCATTGCGTACAACTCCCTTTGCAGCACTGGACATTCTGTGCCATCTGTTACCCCTCGACATCTTTACCAGGCAAATGGCAGCTAGTGCAGCCGTTCGCCTTGAAGCAATATCACAGTGATAATAAAAAAATAATCTGGCCATGCCTCCATTCTGAATAATCTTAAAATCGCTTTCGAAAACATAGACTAGTATCTTCCAGGTTATTCTGGGAGAAAGAGGTTTTTCTCGAAGACAAGTCGATCCACTTCTACACCGGCGTAATAGGTGGATGTGTTTTCTCCGATAGGCTTAATCTCAGTCTCTCCTTCCGTCTCCTACTTCTGCTGACTGTATAACGGCGACGAAGACCAACATTCCGCTGTCAGGCAGAATTAACCAATCAACATAGACGATGGTAGTCAAAATGTTCATCCCCCTGATCAAAGCGAAGTGAGGAAAGTAATGCCCAAGCCTAAATCCAACAAGGCTGCTGGACCTGTAGTTCATCGGTCGAACTCTTCAATGCAGCTAGTGATGAATTGGTAGGAGGCATACATCAACACACCACTAAGATTTATTCAAACGAGTATATGCCCAGCGTCATTTACCTGATCCACAAGAAAGGAGATCCCTTCAACTGCGCTGATTATAGATGCATTAGTCTCGTCAATATGACATTCAAGATCTTTCATGCGATATTGTGTGACCGCCTGAAACCTTTTATCAACAGCCTGATTGGCCCCTATCAGTGTGATTTTAGACCTGGAAGTCCACCATCGATCAAGTCTTTACACTTTGGCAGATCCTGGAGAAAACCCAAGAAGTCCAAGTCGATACTCATCCTCTCTTTATCTATATCAAGGCCACCTGTCACAGCATCTATAAAAATGAGCTATATAAAGCCATGTTTAGTTTTGACATCCCTGCTAAACTTGACCGTCTGTGCAGGATGACGATGGAGAACGCCGTTCCGTCAAGTTCGGTAGTGACTCCACCTAAACCTTTAATGTCAAAAAGGTTTTTTCATGTAATATAAAGACTATTTTATGAATCCAAACATAGGAAGCATGGACTCAAGGATTCTGGTCGCTATTAATAGCCGGGACGCATATATTTTGCGGATATTACATATCCGTGGACAATTGAAAACAAAACATCCAAGCTAGCTATCGAAAGGGAGTAGAATCCAGTTTCTTACATAACTTTCAGTTGACCGTCTTTGACGGGCACTAAGATATCTGGGCAAATAACCCCTTTCCTGGATTGCGACAGATTCATTCAATGATATCTGATCTCTCGCCTACACATCAATATCCAGGTCCATCAGTCTTCTTAGTACGACTGGTATGACCCACTGCCCGACAGATCTCACCTTGTACCTGTAGGTAGTATCACGATGTAACTTACTAATAAACCTGAACAAATATTTATGTCCTTGTTTATCGCCAAGCATTACTTTAAATGGCAAACTATTTAAAATTATCCAATCGTAAGACTCGCTTACTTTTCCAAATAAAAGTATTATATATATGAGTACTCCAGACTAAACGGTAAATTTTTCTATGATCTAATGCATCCAATAGACTAGGAATGCCAAGGAAAAATTTTACCTCACGATGATCGTACGAATTCCCAATGTTCAGTGCACATACAACAGCACCAAAAAGCAAAATGCATAGATCACGACAACTATTTGATACATTCCATATTTATGCATCTAAATATGAACTTGTATCTAGCGCACTTCGATTTGGCTTATTGTCGATGCTTCAATGGATGCCAGAGCACAAGAGCAAATGAAACCAGAAATATGGATCAATGATCAGTGATCTTTCACGTTTTTCAATGTTGCATGCCATTTTTTTCTCAATGACGTTTCCCCTCATTAGAATTCAATATCCTTTGCTTGGATTATTGTTGTTGCTGCTTAGTTTTGAATGTCGAGTTCGAGTAGAGGCATTTCGTGGTTTTAATTCTAGGTTTGGTGCTAAAGTGGTAGCATAAGATGTTTTTCATCATCAGTAACCAATGCGAACACTATGGATGAAGTCGAATTATGGACAGAGTTGCCATTAGAAATAGAAAGGAAAAGAAAGCGAAACTATTCCATCCTTACTGGAACAAAAAATTCCTGAAAAAACCAGGCCGAGAGCAGGACGCTTTTTTGGAAAACATCGTACAAATATGTACTAAAATTATGTTGAAGGTATGCATACTAGTTCCCAGAGGCATGTAAACTAACAACTCGATCTCCTCCAGAAAATATAAAGTCTTCATTATATTGTACGATTCTAGTCCAGAACTTAACTCGTAAGTAATTTTTACTGTACTGTACTGTATTGCCAACATTTTCGATGCGAAGACGAAATAGTATGTCCTTTTAATGGAATTCGAACTGGATAAAGCATTGATCCATTATTCTTTCACCATCGCGGTCTCATCGTCTATATACGTAGTGATGTAGCTTGCCAAATTCTTCCACAATACGGCCAATGTTCCAATTCGGAATTTAATATTATGTGGCTGAAACTCCATGTCCGTAGGTAATCAATCCACTGCTGTTTTATCTATAGAAGTCCAAATATTGATAGCAATTCTACTTACAATGAGTTTGATGCGCTGTAAGATTCCATCCTAAGAATTGTATCCCTGTAGGCACATTCCGTAATCGTCATGCAGGCGATTTCAATATTCACAATTCTAATTGGCTTCACCACTCTAGACAGAGAAATCCCGGAGGAAGGTATGTTGAGATCTTCGCTGAAGTAAATAACCTAACCCAGAGTGTAAATGAGCCAACACGCGTCCCGGACATTATTGGACTTGTTTTTTAGTTCCCATCCTAATAAATACACGGTAAATGTATTATCGCTTCTAGGTTCGTCAGACCATTGTGTCATAAATATTGGCCAATTTCACGCACTCCAACCACAAATTTAAGAACAAACTGCGAAAAGAATAGTTTGGCTATACGAGAAAGCGAATTGTAAAGAATTAGATAAGTTCTTCAGGAATTTTAGCTGGCTGCTATGCTTCCTCGACGGTGAGTGAACGCCGGCCGATATGACCACTAATACAATTCTCTTAGGTATGAGAACTTATATCCCTCACACAATAAAGCTACCAAACCTAAGGAAAACGCGTGGTATGACTCGAAATTTAAAGAATCTATTTGGTAATAGGAATTAAGCTAAGTCTTACAAGGCCGATCCAACTGAGGGAAACAGAAAAAAGTTTAAACAAACCAGAAATGGCTGCAAAGCCCACACCGTGTTAAATTCGCCCATGACCAAAAGTTGAGGCAAAAAATACTACAATACATTGTCTCAAGGATAGTAAAAACTGTTGGTCTACTTACTTACTTAGGTGGCGCTTCAGTTCGGGGTGAACCTGCGCCTCAACCAACAAGCCTCCCTATTTAGCTCGGTCTTTAGCTAATTGCCTCCAGTTGCAGTGCACAACAAGTTGGTCGAGGTCCCCTTGAATTTGTGCGCGCCACCTACGGCGATAATTCCCTCCACTACGTCGTCCCTCGGGATTAGATTCGAAGACCCTGCGGGACGGACCGTTGGTGTCCATTCGCTCTACATGTCCTAGCCATCTCAAGCGTCCAATATGCAGTTTTTTGACTAGGTCGATGTCGCTGTACAGTCTACGAGTTCGTGATTGAATCTTCTCCTCCAAAACCCGTCAACGCAAACGACACCGAAAATCTTACGAAGAAATTTTCTCTCGAAGCGACCAAGGATATCTTCATCCTCTTTTAATAAAGTCCATGTTTCAGCGCCGTAAAGCAGGACTGGGAACATCAAGGTCTTATACAGAGTCTCCTTAATTGTTCGAGATAGGGCTTTACTGTTGAATTGCCTTATAAGCCCAAAAAAATAGCGATTGGCAAGAGTTATTCTTCGCTTGATTTCTACGCTGATGTTGTCTCAGAATTTATAGCAGAGCCAAGGCAGACAAAGTCCCTTACTACCTCGAAGTTATAGCTGCCGACTGTGACGTTTTGTCCAATTCGTCGGTGTTGGCTTTCCCTTCTCGTTGACAGCATATACTTGGTTTTGCCCTCGTTTATCGCAAAGCCCATTTTGGCCGCTTCTGCCTCAATGCTTGCAAACGCACCGGTGACAGCCAGCTGAGTTCTCCCGATAATGTCTATATCGTCGGCGTATGTAGGCAGTTGTACAGACTTGTAATAGATTGTGCCTCCGGTGTTGGCTTGTGAGTTCCTCACAATCCGTTCAAGTACAATGTTAAAGAAGTCACATGACAGCGCGTCACCTTGTCTAAAACCTTTATTGACATCAACGGTCTCGGTGAGGTCATTACCGACCTTGATGGGGCAGCGAGCGTTTTCCATCGTCAGCCTGCAGAGACGGACAAGTTTGGCAGGGATGTCAAAACTAGACATGGCTCTATAAAGCTCTTCTCTACAGATGCTGTCATAGGCGGCCTTGAAATCGATAAAGAGGTGGTGGGTATCGATTTGGAATTCATGGGTTTTCTCCAGGATCTGCCGAAGTGTGAAGATTTGATCGGTGATAGACTTTCCTGGCCTGAAACCGCACTGATAGGGTCCAATCAGGCTGTTGATAAAAGGTTTCAGGCGTTCACACAATATCGCAGAAAAGATCTTGTATGCGATGTTGAGGAGACTGATGCCTCTATAATTGGCGCAGTTGAGTGGGTCTCCTTTCTTGTGGATCGGGCAAACGATGCTGAGATTCCATTCATCAGGCATACACTCGTCTGACCAAATCTTAGAGATGAGTTGGTGTATGCACTCTACCAATTCATCCCCAGCTGCCTTGAAAAGTTCGGCCAGTAAGCCGTCATGTCCAGCAGCCTTGTTGGATTTTAGCTTGGATATTGCTATTCTCACTTCGTTTTGATCAGGTGGACGGAAATTTTGACTATCATCGTCTATGTTAAATCGTTCACTGTTGGTCGTTTGCAAAAAAAAAATACGAATTCGGCCTCGTCATCTATACTCACGCTCATTTACAATAACGTATCAACTGCCAGCTCCATAGACAAAGCTAATCTAATCACTGCTCACTTTCCCGCATACTCCACACTACCATATAATGCTTTGTCTCCACGTGTACTTGAGACCGTCGAAATTCCCATGGGACAAATCCACTTTCGCACTCGTACGGTTGCGGGAGTACTTAAGGGTATTAACATACACAAATCCGCTGGTCTAGATGGTATACGTATACCCCCCATTGGTCTGAAGAGGTGTTCTTCTTTGTTGGCAAAACGGCTGCGTTAGCTTCTTTACCGATCCTAATCTTCAAGTCTCTTTCCGAGAAGGTGAAAAACATCGTTTGTCCAGCCCATACCTAAAAAATTAGATTCTTCTTCTCTCTCCAGCTATCAACCCATTGCACTTACTTCCCTCCTTTCCAAGGTAAACCGTAAGCTAATGAAATATCTAGAATCGCGAAAGCTCCTCAGTAACCGACAGTACGCCTTTTATGGCAACAGGGCCACTGGTGATCTGAGGTCATATCTCAGCGATAAGTGGAACCAACCAAGCGCCACTCACTCTGGTGAAAGCAAGATTATTGCGCATTTGACAGAGTTTGGCAGCAACCTCTTTTGTCGAAAATGCATGCATTTGGGATCGATGATACTGCTCTTCTATGGATTAGAAATTATCTTTCGGGTTGTTTTGGACGGATTCAAGTCATCTCACCGAATAAATGCTGGTGTCCCCCAAGGCTCTGTTTTATCTCCGACTTTCTTTCTCATTTTTATAAATGATTTTTTGTCTGCAACTTCTAATCCAATCCATTCCTTCGCTGATGATAGCACCCTCAGTTTTTCATATTCGTTCTCAAACTGACGATCCTGCCCTTTGGTTGTGGATGAAGAACAGCAACGGGCTTAACAAATAGAGTGAAATTTAATGCTTCCAAAACTCAATGTTGTCTTCTGCCATTAAAACGAAACTCTATTCATCAGCCATTATCCATGAATGGCACTTGCATAATTGAAACCGAATAACTTCCCATACTCGGTGTGTGTGTCAACAACAAACAGCGTAATGTTCAGGTTTCCTTAAGCGGTGTAAAAAATACTTCACCCCCTCTGATATGACTTCAATTCATAAGGCATACACTCGCCCTAAGTTAGAGTATAACGCTCACATTTGATTAGGTGCACCAAAAAACAAAATCGCGATAAAGCTTATAGGAGACACGAGCATTGCGAGCAATTTTGTTTCGCTCGAACACCATCATAACGTCTTCTACCTATTTGTGTTTTATCGATATTTTCACCGAAAATGCTGAAATGAAACAGCCAATAGCCGCGCAACACGTTTGTGGAATGCTCTCCCTGAGCCTGCTTTTCCTCTGCATTATAACCTGCAGACATTTAACATCCAATGTGCATCCTTTCACCCTATAAATAAAAAGTCATAACCTCTTTAGCGCGAGTTACTCGTAATTATAATAAAAAAATAAAATGTAAAAATAAAAAAATGTGCGAATTCTGAATATATAGGTATAAAGGGTAATTTTATAAAGTGATTGAACTTTCGATACAGATAGCTGTTATTTGACAGATTATGCATGATATCAGTTTTAACATTAGTGTTTAGTAAGGCTTTACAAATTAACATGGAACGATTTACACCACGATAACGTGTGCAAATTGTGGAAATTATTTCCAAAATCAATGAATAGAGCACTTCATAAATCTTATAGTTTTGCCAGAGAAATTTAAAAAAAAAATCCACAAATTTTGCCGACAGAAATTCATAACAATTTTTTCAAACAAAATGTAAATTTCACTTATTGTATTAAGTTTCTTCACAATATAAGTTTTTCTAAAATTAGATTATGTATTTCACACTGTTTTTGTTTAACGTCATTGCCATTTGGTCAGATAAATGAGTTCACCAAATTTGAATGCAAAGATGGCTGAATGAAAAAATGTCATCAAAGAGTGAAGAAAACAAGTTTTATTGCTTACGGTAATTATTTGACCTATTAAAAAATAAATTAAAGTGTGGTGGATCACGTGGCGGTAAAATTTTTTGATTTTGAAAATCTACGGGAGAAGTAAAAAATCCGCAAAATGCAGACAAATCTGGACTTCTGGTCATCACTCGTATACATAATCGCCAATCTGAGCAACTTATTCGTCGAGTTATTGATAAATTTCGAACGACATTTACTCTACGAACAGCATTTACTCTATGATTGTGGGTTCCGTGGCTCAAGCGGTTAGTGTGTCGGACCACTGCGCGTGAGGTTCCAAGTTCGAAACCCAGAAAACACCAACAAATTTTCACGGTCCTACCTCTAGCGAACGTTGCCTTATATACATATCGTTGCTTTAAGCGAAAGTTCTGATGAAGATCCGAATTTTTGTTGGCCTTTGTTATTCCACCACTTGGAAAATTTTGCACAAAGATCTTGGTCTACGCCAAGGTCTATTCTACTATACTTCAACAGAATGTGCAGAACTCACAAGCCAAAACCAGAGGCAGAATCTATCAAAAGTCTGTACAACTAGAAGAAATCAGTTTGCAAGCATTGAAGCAAAAGCGGCCAAAATGCGTTAAACGATAAACGGCGGCAAAATGATGTACATGCTGTCAGTAAGAAGGATCAATAAACTCCCACGAATTGGACAGAGTGTCACAGTGGGCAGCTACAATTTCGAGGTACTAAGGCATTTTGTCCACTTTGGCTCTGCTATAAATTCTGAAAACGATATCAGCGCAGAAATCCAGCGAAGAATAATTCTTGCCTTTTGAGCTAATAAGACAATTCAGCAGAAAAGTCCTATCTCGAACAACTAAGGAGACTCTATATAAGACCCTGATCACCCCAGTCCTACTTTATGGCGCTGAAACATGGACTTTATTGAAAGTGGATGGATATTCTCGGTCGCTTCGAGAGAAAAATTCTTCGTAAGACATTCTGTCTCGCTGGCGTTGACTGAACCATACGAGCTGTACAGCGACATCGACCTTGTCAAAAAATTGCGTATTGGACGTTTGGGATGGCTAGGACATGTAGAGCTAATGGACACCAACGCTCCAGCCCGTGACGACGCAGTAGAGGGCCTCTTCGCGGAAGGTGGGGCATACAAGTTCAAAGGGATTTAAACTAACTCGGAGTGCGCAACTGGAGGCAATTAGCTAAAGACCAATCTAAATAAAATTCCTTGTGGGTTGAAGACAAGGACAACCCCGAACTGTAGCGCCCCGTAAGAAAATAAGTAAAGAATTCTTGTTCCTTATTGAGAACTAGGAGCAATCAAGGCCTTCCTGCATAGGCCTCTCATTGTGTAAAATAAACGTAATCATTCACCACTCAATATCGTTGGTGTAAAAATGTCTGGAACTCCCAGTTACTTACTTCTTCGAACGGCACTACGGTTAGGGGTAGACGAAGGCCTCAACCCAGTTAGCCTACCTAATTTTTTATTTATTTATCTATTTATTTATTTATTTCTGAAGAACAAAGAAAAGACTTGAACGATGTTGTATCTCTTCAAACTTTGGTGCTGTACAACATAGACGTTATGATGGCTTGCTGTTAGGATTACTCTATTGCTACACTTTATAGTCGCTACGCTCATCATATCTATGCCTTAGTCCTTAATAAGAGGTTGCATCTAACTCCATTATATGTCTATAATAGTCTATAAAGATCTAAAAACTTGTATTAGCCTGGTAACTCTATAAAGTGATTCCCCAACTAAAACGTCAAATAGTCTGTCGATACAGAAAAAAAATTCTCCGTAATACCGCTATATCTTAAAGATCTTCATTGAAGGGGAAAACATTTTTAGCACGATTTTTCGTCTTCCATGATCTGGATGAGCAAACAGAGCTAGTGCAGCAGCACTATACCAGCACAGAATCAAAACTGATTCCTCCACATCATATTCCACGAGAGAGATCACGCCAAAAAGCGTGCACTTTCGCGTTCGAGACGTCCTCTCTGATCCAGCCGAATTTCAGCCTCATCCATAAACTGTTGGATCTCGAACTCATTTCAATGCTATTACCGGATGGAACTCATGAATTAAAGTCGATCGCATCGTGATAGATAGCAACATTATGCAGACAGGCGGTAGAGTCAGGGATGACACGGTTTGCTTCGTAGGTTCGATATTTTTGGAAACTCTTCTCTTGGTCGGCTAAGTGAAAAATAGTCATCGGGGTAATTATGGTATGGATTCATTGCTTTATTAAAATTATTTAAGGTACCTATCAAGATGCACTGCAGTCGGCTTGGCTCGGTTCCCGCGCAGATACTCGGTGTCGATAGTTAACCCGATTCGTGGCTAGGTGATGATAATGATGATGACGGTCGCGACAATCATATTATAATAGTGGCTATGGTCGTGCCATCCATAAAGATTGCAGAGATATTTTTTTTCTTTCTCCACTGAGCTTCTTCTGGAGGTTCGATTTTCATTTTCGCCTCAATGCTTTTCGGACCAATATTCATCATCGTCAGAAGCAGTGTTTCAGCATCGTCGGGATTTTTCTCATCCGCGGTATGGTGTCTGGTAGGTATCTCTTGGTAACACGCGCAAAATGCTACTGAACGAGTGATTGTTTTTGATTTTTTGCACTCTGCCGGTTTAGCCTCTAATTTGAAAGTTGAAATGTGTACCTATGGCACTTTAGCCGTTTTGTCGTCATCGCTGATCTGCGCAGCGGAGCGCCATTATGGTAGTTGACTTCGTGAAATTCTAAAGAAATGAAAAGAATTATTGCAGAAAAATAATTTCTTGAAGGAGTTGGTGGTGTGGTTTGATGGTGGAACCAATGATGGTACTCGAGCCATCTCTGCTGCTGATGGTGATGATGATGAAGAAGTGGCCGAAGTGTAGTATATGCCGAACATCAATGTGGATGAACGGTACCCAGTAAGTGTATCTGTGGCAAGAGAGCAGCAAGATATATCGTGGGAATAAGACCAAATCGTGTCGAAATTATTTTGAGAGCGATGGTGTTGAATTACGAGTATTTCATCGCGATATAAATAATGGTGTTGATCTGGTATGTTGTGAAAGGTGGTGGCAGTCAGCGCGATGGTATTCGGAATGTCGGTGTTTGCCATTATTCGGAGCTACTTTTTCGTACAGTTGTACTTGAACATAGACTGTATATAGAAGATAGGATTTTCTTTTGAAGCCTGGGGTACACATTTCGGTGTGAAGTTTAAGATGATTCTTTTTATAGTCCGGACAGGTCAAGACGAAAGTATTTCCGAACAATTTACAAGTGAGAGGAACAGTATGCCGTCATTTAATGATAAATATTTTCCAAGTGTACAATTTTCAAGATGAGCTCGCTCATACATAGTTTTGTGAATAAGTATAGGTAATCCACGCGATATGAGTTCTGTCTTATGAAATATTTTCCGCATATTTAGGACTTAGAAACAAAAAGTTGAGCTTTACTTATACAGGTCCTATTAATGCTGCATCAATCAGAAAGTATACAGCAACAGCCAACGACAAGCTCATATTCGAAATGCAGAGTGTGAAATGCAGTCGAAGCTGCAAAATTTTCCACCACGCACTAAAGTTTAAAGATAACGAGTATGTATAGGTAATTGATGTCTATGGATAGGGAATTTCACTAAGAGGAAGTCTCATATATAAGGGTGTAAAATGTTTGGATAAAGACAAGCTTCGTAAGCAGTCGTTAGATTTTCCAGTTACCAATGGTATAATACAAAATTATAGTCCCAACTAGGCATGATAAGATGGTGTGGTAAAAGCATAAGCATCTGTAGTGACAACTAGGCAGCATTCAATGCATTAGAGACTCCCACAAATTACTTAGAGATTGTATTAGAATGCAAATGGACCAGGGTTTGTCTTATTTGGTTACCGGGTCTTGGCGGAATCTAAGGTAACCCCCTTAGACACTCTTCCTCTAAGTTTGGAACCGATAATAGGCATTCGTTTTGCAAAAATTCTTACATAATAAGAGATGGTCTAGTGATGTAAAATCAATAAGTTTTCTTTAGAACGGCCTGATAGAGGGAGGCACTGCAAAATTTCCTCTCAATCCGACTAGAAGGGACTGCAGAGAAACGCAGGGAGAAGGTAGCTTACCCTTCATTGATTGGACACTGGATTACCTCTCATAAATTTGGAAATGAGAATTCTGAGCCAAATCAACCCAATGTCTTCCATCTTTTTCCAGAACTCAGAGGGTATCTCGTCTGGCCCAACCGCTTTTCGTTTTTCAAAGTATTTGACCACCGCACTAAGTTCTTCGACTGTAATGTCATGTATTTCTAAACAGTTGGGGTATAGCACGGGAAATGTTCATTCAAAAGTTGCTCACAATACTGCTGCGGAATTTTGTCGTCATCTGCAAGGAGCTGGCCATGAGCATTGTTAATGAATTTTGGTGAACGAATCTCCTGAGCATTCCTCCTTCTTTGGGCGGTTATTTTGAAGATGGTTGCGCTCTTGTTCATATTGTGTCTTTGCAACTCCTGGATCGCCTGATTTGCATTAGCAACCGGGGAAGATATTTTCTCCAGCTTCCGATAGAAACCCTCCTTACTCTCTGCTTGAAGCTGGGCGCACTTCTTCTTCGCTTTTCTTTTTTTAAAACATCTGTATTCCACTTCGAGGCGAGCTTTCTCGTCCCTATTATTAGAGGAGTACTTTGACTAAGCTTTTTTCCGTTTTCTTCTTATTATTATCTCTCATAACTCCACCACCATATTTCTTTGGCGTTTTGTTGATGGCATTTTGAAGCTCATAGCAGTGGTTCTTTTATCAAGTTCGCTGCAGGGAATTCCACATATTTTGTGCTCTGCACTCTTCATCCTCAGCTCCGTTGATGGTGTGAGAGAAGTAATTTTTCATCACGAAAACAAAAGCCTCGCCTTTTTCTTTGTCCAGATTGTACCACTTGATTTGCTCAGATACCCTTGCTTGTTTGCTTTTCTTCGGTGTTTTCATAAAAATTTCTGTTAGCAGGAGACAGTGTTGCCGAGCGATCGCCTCTCCCAGGATCACCTTGCAATCTTTTACCCGAGGCTTCATGGCTTCATGAAACTGGCTACCAAATGGGAGTCAATCTGAGTTTCATCTCCAATACTGATGTAAGTGATCAGGTGTCGGCTTTGTTTGATGAACATGGTATTTAACACGATAAGACCGTGCGATTTGCATATGCTTAGGGTGTCTTCACCAGGATGGTTCTAGATTATTATCCTTACATTAGCAACAGATCTATCCGAGAGTCCCCGGAAATCGAAAGTGGGGAAGAAGGTCTCTCCAGGTCAGATGAAACCGCGGTCGTTCCGTAGAGCGACGCATGTCAAATCGATCCTGGATGCGAAGGACACGTCTTTCCTTTCCGAAAGGGAATAGGATTTTCTGGCCTGGGCTCCTGCGGTGGGTGCCGTGGCGTAAGTGGTTAGTGTGTCGGATCACTACGCATGAGGTTCCAAGTTCGAATCCCAGAAAACACCAAAAAGTTTTTTCACGGTCCCACCTCTCACGAGCGTCTGACAAATATCCGAGAGTATTGTTGTTACGAAAAAGCTTCTCAAATCGCCGTTCGGATTCGGCATTAAACTGTAGGTCCTTTCCATTCGTGTGAAAAATATAACGCACACAACATGAGTGGTTGCGAGAAGCTAGGCCCTGGCACTTTAAAACGCTGTTGCGCCAAATATTTGTTTTGTATAGTGCAGTCGCCTCCGACAATTTGAAGCTGCTCCTCATGGAGGGGCAGCTGTATCTGGCCGTAATCCAGGAACCGTGGATTCGTAACAATCGCGTGATGGGATTAGGGTCACAAAACTATAATGTATGTTATAGAAGCGACGCTCGTAAGATTAAAATTTGTATCGTGGCTAAAAAAGAGTGTTCAAATACTAATGCAGTCTCATTTCAGCTTAGGCGACTTGACAGTGGTAAATGTGAGACGGGAGAATGACGTCGGCGCTGCACTTATCGCAGACCCTCCCTTTTTTAGTAACCGCAATCTGTTCCTTACGGAAAAAAATAGAAGATGAAGCCATCGGTCGAGCAAACAGACGCTGGGTTCATCTGGAGACATGTGCAACGGCCAGGGCGCTATGGCCGGCCTTCAGCAAGAAGAGATCAACCTCTTTGGTGAAACTTAGTCGTTATACCGCATGGGTGGTTTCTGGCATAATTACTGGTCATTGTACCATTGGCGTCCACGCGGAGCGACTCGGTGTGCAGCATAACGACGATTGTAGAAGTTGCAGGGACGAAGAAGAAATTGTATCTACTCGTCACCTATTGTGTGATTGTCCTGCCCTTTCCATCAGAAGAATGAGGACTCTTGGTAGTTCCTTCTTCTCAGGGTTGGAGGACTTAGGCAATGCAGAGCTGATGGACCTCCTGAGATTCATATCACTATCTGGGTGGTTCTAACAGCGGACTATCCTTTCTGCGTTTCCAGGATTAAATATTAATTTGGGCACAATGGACCCGAACTGTTGGTCTAAGTGATCAGTGACTCTTTTGTCACAAGGCAACAATCTTAGGTAGATTACATAACCTAACCTACATTAGCAACAAAAGAAGAAAAATAGTTAAACCAGGAATCTTAAAAAAAATTTTAAGGAAAATCATAACTCTTAAGATATTACAAAAAAAAATATTTGACGAATGAACAAAATGAAAGGAATTAACAACAAATATTTGATTTGGTTTGCATTTCGCAGGAGTGGTATTCCAGATAATTTATTATCAATGCAACCTTCGGTGGGTCTAATTGTTACATCATGCACAGAGAGAAGTTGTCAGAAGAGATCAAGATTCGAAGTGGAGTCAGTGAAGGTTAATTCAACACCAAGCTAAGATTGTTCCGATCCAATGTTGAATCGGTGCTGTTACAACACTACTTGGAAAGTGACCACCATTAGCACGAAGAAGCTGCAAATGTTTGTGAATCGGTGTCCACGAATTATGCTGCGGATTTTCTGATCAAACCGTATCGAATGAACACCATTACCAGAGAATAAGTCAGAAACCTGTAGACCTCACCATTCGACGGTGAAAGTGGCAGTGGATTGGTTGTACACCTCAAAAAGGTAACAGTTCCATAGCAAAGTACGCGGTGCAATGGAATCCGTTAGCCCAAGACCAGCATGTCGACGTAGTAGATGAGGTGTTGATGATGATGGGTCTTGGCAACTGGAGAAAAATAAAGGGCGCTACATTCTACAAAACACTTACATATGTATTCAAATTCCGGGACTTGGGAGAAAATGCTGGAGCGAGATTTCGGGGATTCTTTTCGCTATCATTGAATATTCATTACAAAGCTGTTTCTCACTGACTTAGCCAAGAGTATCTGTATCTAAAATTATAAAGCTTATAACAAAAAATGCATAACTTGAGTTGAACTCACTATAGAGCCTGTACAAAATTACAATAAATGTATCTCAAAGAACTGAATGGCACAAAAATTTGTCTTTTCATTGTTGTAAAATATCGGCCCTTAACTTGTGAAGCTTGTGTAATAAAAAATATCCCAAGATAATCCGCAATAATTTTTCAGGATTACAATTTTCTTTTGTAGTTACCATTACCTGGGACCCAATTCCGACAAATTCTCCTCAAGTTGCTTATGCCCACAGTAACTTACAAATTAGTCACATATAAGCTAACAATGGACCAGATTTCTTTCATCCATATATTCCTAATCTTCGCACTCAAATACGTTCGTAAATCACCAACTCCACTGAGATCAGGGAGCATGAATTTCATTAACTGACAAGTAAATTAATGCGATGAGCTACACGTTCTGCAAATTAGCATACACGTACGAGTATCAGGCCACTGCTTATACTCGCAATGCTGTTGGTCCCAATAAACTTTGTTAGGATAAGGTTTTTCAAAATGCAAATAAGCGGTAGATGTGCCCATTAGCTGTGCGACGCATGTATTTGCACTCCTTAATGTCCTTAAGTCAAACAGACAGAAGTTATGCGTTGAAGACAAGATCGGCAAAGTAGATAGGTAATCACCTAGTTTCTCTGAAATGGACAAACGACTATCGTCGTTGAAACTGGAATTTGCACGCTAGATTACCCCTTTTCTTATATTTTATTATATGATCTTGTTTGTCTTGTCTATGCGCATCGATTGTTATATCTGTCACAAAAGGTTAACGTGTCGTTTGTTACTCGGGTGTTACTCGCTTAAGTGGAGTAAATGAAATTTGATTCATGAGTTCGCATATTATGAGCTGCGAAAGATCATTTCATAAAGCAGGGCGCTAACATTAATCACTCAAAACGATTTGTTATGCTTTGTGATGTCAGAGCAATAATAAAAGGGTAGAAAAAGGTCTCATTCAGGTATCTTCCGGTGGAAACCCCTTCATGGAGGATATTTAAATTTGGATGAAGTTAACTGAAGGCACTTATTGCTTTTTAAATCTCCTTATATGTGTATGTTCATATATAATAGATGCATGTAATAATAAGCCCTGCAGTGAGATACATTTTACCTCTGCTTTTTTTTTTAGCATGTCCTCTGCCATTGATGTTACTAGGTCACTAATCTGATGAGTTTTTGCGATAATAAATACTGACTGACTGAGTGAGAGATTCGAAGATCCGTGGAAGCTTTCACGTCAAGGAAACCATCGTACAAAAGATAGAGCGCGACCGGCTCAGCTGGTATTGCCACGTTCAAAGAAGAGATCATTTGAACCCTGTTAAAAAGGCAATATCAATGCACGTTCCAAAGACATCGAGATGTAGGAAAGGCAGGCCTATAAACGCCTGGATCAGATAAATGCGACGACATCGGCATTTCATTGGCCTCAGTAACCGAGTGATCCAAAATCACTCGGCTTATACGGACCATGGACCTTCGTATTTGATCAATCTTTGTCACTTCTGCTGCTATGCGAAGCATCTTCATCTCAACTGCCGTTAATTTGCTCTCATAATTATTGTACATCGTCCAATATTGTGAACCGTATGTGAGCGCTAGACGCACAACTGCCGTGTAGAGACTTCCTTTCAACTTAGGGGGAATATTGTCACAAAAGATAGTGGTGCTTTCCCGCCACTTCATCCACCCTACACTTACGCGATAATTGATGTCGTCATCACAGATTGCTTCGCTATTGATCATACTCGTAGATCCCAGATATTTGAACTTTTCGCACTTGGGAAGCACTGTTCCATTCAAATAAATGTCTGGAATAGGCTTGAGTGGATCAGAGAATGGGCAGCACAAGTACTCTGTCTTTTTTGAACTAATGTGATACCCATTTCATTCCAGATTGTCCACCCACACATCAAGTGCTCATTGCAGGGATGTAGGATCCTCACTTATGATGGCTCCATCGCCAGCAAAGAATAATTAATGTACCTTGATGTCCGTCACTTTACTTTCAAGCAGATAATCAAGGACTGCAACAGAGCGCAATGAACAGACTTAAGACGCTTCCCTGGTGCACCCCGACTTTGATTGGGAACTCTTCGGTTACTCCAGCGGGATATCTTACTCTGGTCTTTCCTCATTCGTACATACGAGTTCTCGTATGCATGATCATCTGTACATAGGTTTGTAATCAATAAATGGATAGGTTTTGGACGTTGGGATTTGAATTTGGGAAGGAAATTGGGATGTGGACGGGACCTAAGGAAGTGATGGGACCGGAAAGGGAAACAGTGTCGTATGCGAGAAACGTGGCACGCTAGCGAAGCACGGCTCAGCTCGCCGGAAATGGGGGGGAACTTGTTCTCGCACATTACAAAAAACATATATCGTGCCAAAAAAAAATATTTAACTTACTTTAATACCAGACGGACCTCACCACACTGAAGGCGCTGCGGATGGTAGTGCAGCGTTGACCTTTTCCCTCCCTTCCTGGAAATCCTTTGGCCATAAATTTTGGGATTTCCCCAACATCGCTGCTGCTGCCGTGTCAAGCCATCAAACCGAAAGGGCTTTAGCCAGCCCTACCGCACCCCCTGAAATCTTGTTCTAACAAGCCATGACTACTTTGTTAGAAAAAAATGCATGGATCTTTCTAACATTTTCTCTATGAGCACAAAAAAATAAATAAAAAAATAATAATTTAAACAAAAATAACAATTTAAACTAATGAATCTAAAAAAAAAAAACAAATTATCTCAATAAAAAAAAAACAAAATCAAAGGAAACTAAAAACAATTTTAATTTAAACTTAAAATAATAATTAAAACTACTAAAAACAAAAAAGTAATAAATAAGAAAACTCAAAAAAAAAAAGGAGACAACAACAATGAAAAAAAATTAAATTAAAATAATCCGACAAATTAACACTATAAAAAAAAAACTATACTTACCCTAAACTCGTTTCCACCCATACGTACCGCTTTAAATTCGCGACTGTACTATGCGCGAAACAAAAAAGATAAAAAAATATCCTACCTATCTAGAGCTCTGGTTAGGCGTATTAATTCTTCCCATAAACGGGAACGCACCCTAAAATACCCGAAAAAAGGGGGGAAACTGAATTTCACAAAAAAAAAAAAAAAACTCATACAAAAATTTATATTCAAAAATAAATAATAATCGCAAGAAAAAAAAAAATTTAAAAAGAATTAAGGAAAATTAAATTTAATCCATCTAATACAAAAAGCAAAGGAATTTGTCACGCTTATAAATAAAAATAATCGACGTTACGCCACTGTAGTTCCTTTGTATGTTTTGTCTGGTTCGGGTACTGCTGTTCGTGGACCGTATTATATTCCGAACGCAACGGTTTTATTTACGGGTCCCCGAGCGGCTATGCTTTCGTAATGCACTTTTTGCTAACTGCACTTTGAGACATCTATGCGTTTTTATTTGGGGACCGAAATTCCTTACGCAGAAATGATAAAATAAATTTAAATTTTATTGGCGGCCATAAAATCGTAACGTAAAATCCCCTGTAGGGTATGTAGGATTTGTGACCGCCAATACACAATCTGGCCCGCCCCCAAACGAAAAAATATAAAAACTCACAGTATCCTCCTGCGTTTTCTTTTTGTTTCCCTTTTTTTTTTCTTTGTCTCCGTATCTGCACTCACTATTCTTATTTATTGCTAAGCATTTTTTTTTTAATGTATGTGTAAATTTCACTGCCACTATGTGGTCTTTAAAAAAAATACTATCACTTGTGCGTGGTGTCTCTGTGGACTCTCGATTTCGTCATGGCTAAATCTTTTGTCCAATTCCCTATACCCTTCCAAGAATCCCTCTAGCCTACGGGTTATTCCACTAGCAGTTCGAGAGTTCTCTCAGCTAGAGGAATTTCAAACCGTAACGTCTCTTTAGTTTAGCAATTCTACTCAAAGTTCTCGTTGAACTTGAGCTCACTCTATGTGTTAATCTCTGGTACAATTTTCGGAACGATGCTGAATGACCAAGGGGAAAAGGAGGAAATTGAACACACAAATGACAAAAAGAAATTACCAGTGGCAGGTATTCTGGGTAAGTTAGGATTTTGTTTATATTTTACCTACTTAATTCTCATTTGTTTTAGATATATTCATCAGATTATGAAGGATATATCCTTCTCATCCCATCGCAACAGCAGCAGAAACAGCATGGCCCATGTAAGTAATATTTGTATTCATTTTCCCTTTGTTTACTTTTTTTTTGTATTGCATGTTCGGAGCCACTCGCGCCGGCTGGATGATTGGACGGACAGACGAAAGGACTTACAACCACCCATGCTTGCTTCCTGTGGTAAGTGCCATTAAGCAAACCCTGCGAATATTAATTTTTTTTATTTCTCCACAGGGTAGCTGCAACAGGTTTCTGGAACCCCTCGATGTCCTAGCGCCACCCATATCAGATCTCATGATTGTCTGTCGAATGCCTTTTCAAAGTCAACAAATCCTTTATGGAATCACGATGTTTTTCCATTATGATTTTTATAATTTGGATTGCATCTGTGGTTGATTAACCAGCGACAAACCCGCACTGATCATCAGATATCCGTATTATTTTACGCATCGGGCTTCCAAATACCCACTCAACAATTTTCATGGTGTATGACATCAGCTCGTTCTAACGGTAGTTATCAGAGTTTCGTGTATCATCCTTCCCTTTGTACACAGGGAGAAGGTAGCTTTCCCTCCATTGATTGGACATTGGATCACCTCTCATAAATTTGGAAATGAGAATTCTGAGCCATATGAACCCGATGTCTCCCATCTTTTTCCAGAACTCAGAGGGCATCTCGTTTGGCCCAACCGCTTTTCGTTTTTTGAAGTATTTGACCACCGCACTAACTTCTTCGACTGTAATGTCGGGTATTTCTTCACAGTTAGGGATGGCTCACAATAGTGCCGCCACCTCTGCGGAATTTCGTAGTCATCCACAAGGAGCTGTCCATAAGCATTGTTAATGAACTTTGGTGAACGAATCTCCTGAGCATTCCTCCTTCCTTGGGCGGCTATTTTGAAGATGGTCTTTTTCATATTTGGTGCGTTCTGATGAGAATTATGCAAAGCCAAGTGAAAGCTTCTCTACAAAACGATCCCAAGTCAATCTGGTTTAAAACTTTGTTTATTGTTGAAAGATTGTTGTTTGAATTGAAAAGTACGAAAAAGCTGTGCTTAAATTTGTGAAGTACTACTGAATCATTCACCTTGGATCAAATTGAATGAAAAAGCTCTTTTCAGCATCATCATCACTTCATCACACATCACTTAAATGGACATAAACACACTGCTGGCTGCCTTGATGAGTAAGTATCTTCTTCATTTTATCAGCGAGGTTATGATCCGAAAATAAGGGATCATAACCCTCCCACTTCACCGCATTTGTATATATAGATACATATATTGGTTAAATATTTATATTGGTTATTTGGACTGGGTATCTGGCTTAAAAGAAGGATAATAGAGGTCCACTTTCGAATTGAGTGGAGTACTCTTCCTTCGTCGCATTGTGAACATTAAACCTCGACTTGAATGGCATTACTGTGTTTCTCCCAAAATAGAGGTACTTACCAAGAATAAGTCTATTTCAGGGATCGTAAGATCGATTAACTAAAGGACAGCTGGAATGGCAGCCATAACGATTGAAGCTTCAACCCCTTGTTAGAGTTGCAATGGTGCAATAGGTAGAGTATTTGTTTGTCCACCGATCGGTGCAGGTTCAAGACCCAGTGGGGAACAGCAACTAATAGCCACCCGAGCATAAAAGAATTTCAACCACTGCATCAAAGAAAAGTTCCTGCCGGTAGTACAATCGACTGGAGAGTCTGAATGATCTGAATTTTAGCTTACTTTAAAAAAGAAAAAAAAGGATGGCCAATTCATATGCATTTTACATTTCTTATGAAGTCACCCCCTGTTCCACTTTCGATTCATCCGTGTAAATTGCGACATCTGAGTTAGAGACAACGGTAATCAAACTAACGGTAGTCAAACAACCATCCTTCCCTTCCGGAGATTCGGATCCAGAATTTCCTTTGTATTCTAAGTATAAGATCAGGTATCCAATTGTCAGGCTCTTTTCTTCGATATTCTTTATAATTGCGCTATGATCTGTCAACCATCCACCCGTGATGGTTGTGTTGTTACGTGTGACTATTATGCTAAGCTGGCTGCTCTTTGTACATTCATCACCATTATGCAGTTGCTGAATTTTTTATTGCTTTCCACCAAACTATCTTCGGGATATAGCGACTACCACACTTCAATTCGTGCAATACCTTATCTGCCAGAATGAACATCAATCTCTGTACCGTCAAATGCGATATTCCACTATCTCACGGTAATTTCACTTTGATATTCACGGTACGTTTGGAGAGCAGTAAATATTTCTTTCCACACTAACAGTGTACTAGGCTAACATTTGCCGAGGAGTAGCACATACCGGGTGTTGTAAGAATCGAGTTTCTACAGTAATGTACAAGTATGTGTACTAATTATTCCTCTAAAAATTCTATATCGATTCCCATTCTGATGTAAGTATAGCTTAACAATATGAGAGGTGCTCTAAAACGATTATAAAGTCGTATGATATCATCCGAAGCCCATTCATGACTAAAATAAACATGTCCTCGACTAGCGTATATGGTAAACCTATATTTTTCAACTTAATAAGAAGCCAATAATTCTCTTCCACAAACACAATAACTCCAATAACCAAACCTGGTGTTACGGAAACAAATTGGTAAATTTATAGCAAGACTAGAACAACCGGAACGTTTAAGCCATAAATTATTTTTCACTCCGAGCACCTACCAACCTACTCCAACTCACCACCATCGCCACTAGGCGATGCGTTTCCGAAACCCTCGCCCATCGGTACACTTTGATTGGCCCACACACATGTCCTCAATGAACCTCAGAGTGCAGCACACCAAAAACGGCCAAGGATCGAGTCATTCTTATGCCAAACCGACGCGCCACAGCACACACAGCTGGTGTTGGTTATGGTCTCCCCCGTCACCTCCTCGTCGAGCTGGTGGTAACTCCCGCCAAACAGACCACGCAAAACGAACGGCACTTGTGCGAATTTCCGCCATCCGAATGCAAAAGAGGTTTATTACCCAGTTCCCTATAACTAAATTATAAGCTATGACCGTTTGTCGCTCTTATGCGCTTCGGCGACATCGTCGTTTTACCAATTGTGCCAAAAGCGTTGACTCCGCCGCGTTATCCTTAAAAGGAGAACAATTTGTAACAGCAGTCGAACAAATGAATGTGTCCGCACCCCAGCCAAATTGCTATTGGAATGGAACTTTGAAAGAAGGTGGATATGAATGTTGAATGGCAAGGCAGGCAGGATAAGGTCAATTGGATGCGTATCCAGCGACCACAACTGATCTTACCCCGAAATGAATATTAGTAATTTTGAGTTTTATAATTGCAATGACAATCGGTGGTGGACAGCAAACCGGGAAATGTATTCATGTGCAGAGCACTTGCAGGTACTTACCGTTAATAAGTTTGTGACAATCCCCTCCCAAAAATGGACGCTTTGACATAATATCATCAAATGATCTCACGATTATTCCACGTGACAAAACTAGTACCTATTCTCTTATGAGAACAGAGATGGTTCTATGGTTGTTGCTGATCTTGGTGGTTACAGCAGATTCCACTGTTCGTTGGGAGGATAGCATCACCAAAATGAAAGCCACTCAGGTTTGTATGCATGTGACTGCGGATAGCTAAGGCGGTTAAACATAAAAGATCGGTGGTGGAGTCTAACGGCGGCAGCACATCGCGCATGTACCAGCGAATGAAATGAGGTGTCTATCCAGTGGTCTTTTCCAATTGTGACATTTGAATGGACCAAAATGACGTTTTTATTCAATATGGCAAATCTTCGGCGATTTATGTTTCAATAGTGGGATAGAGTGCTTTGTGCCGGTTGATAGTGTGCTGTAGGAGGACTTAAACTGCAGTTGTATATCATCGTACATATAGAACTGTATTTATGTGTAGTTGCCTTAGCGCTAAGTGTAGAATAGTATTAATAAGTTTAAATTAAACAGCTTGGATACAGCGAAGTACTTAAATTTCGTCATCCATCCTGTCTATTCCTTAAAAGCTACATACTTTTGCTACGTTTCTGAATAGGTAAAAGAAATGTCGGCATTGAAGTCGTCAAGAATAAAATTAAATATTTACTTACATACATACAGGCAACGTATGCGGATTTACCATTAGCGGCAGACTAGCAGAATTCCAGAGTTTCCACCTAACTTCGCCAGCATGCACCTAATATCGCACCCTGAGATGACAAGTGTCGTAACTTCCAAAAGCAGGTCTTCGTGGTATTTAACATACAACAGTCTTTCCCTCAGAGGCTGTGCATTTTTTGTAAAATGTAAAACTATTGTTGGCTGAATAGCGCCTAACCGGTAAAAGAAATGAAACTACAACTGGGTTCCAATGACAAGACTGTTAATAATATATGAGAACCAATCAAAATTGTCATTTTAGAAGTTACGACACTTGTCATCTCAGGGTACGATATACGACCAGGAGATCACAACGGAGATTGATCACTGCGCCAAAGATTACTTTTACGAGTTCATGGACAAAACATATGAGCAATGTCCTAGCCATGACGACAGAGATGTTCTACGCGATTTTAGCGTAAAGCCAGGAAAGGACAACAGTGTGAAAACACAGAAAGAACACCCAGAGCGAAAGAGAAAGGAGTAGATTCGACTTTCAAAAATAAGAAAAAGAAGCATAAGACACAATAAATCGAGAGATACAGAGATGCTATTTTGAGAGCAATGTTCATAAATGTTGCCAAAAAGTAAGAGGAACACGGAAAGGCTTTAAAGTTAGAACATAACCTCAATGACGAACATGGAAACCAAGTAGTAGAATTGCAGTGGGTGCTGAAGATATGGAAATAGAACTTCTGCAGACTGTTATACGTCAACGATGACAAATATTCCTCTGCGCCTGGACGATGATCACCAGCATTGCCGATTATGATCAATACATTCGTAAAATATGGTCGGATTAAGGAATATCCGATGAGTAGAACTTCGCCATCGCTTAAATAAATTTGTCACCAACCTAATTGGTCCGTATTGGTGCGAATTCAGGCCAAAAAATACTCACATTACGGCGAATCTCGGAGGAGACTGAATAATTTAGTATTAACACCCATCATCTTCTAGTTCATTTGAAGATCCTATACGACAGCATCTGCACAGTATAGCTTTGACAACCCTGTTAAACTCGTCCACCTATGCAGGGTTATGGATAATCTAACGCTGCTCAAATGAGTTTATGAATAACGTCACCGAATAGCAGAGAAGGCGATATGCGCTCTCATGTGATTTTGTCAACATTATTCTTAAAACAATTGTGCGAAACTCGCAAGCATAAAATGCACGATCTATCAAAAGAATGTACAACTAATCACATTATGTCAGTGACATTTACAGAACCAGCGAAGCCTGTGTGATGTCAATGGTGTATTGGGACATAAGTGACAGGAATAGACTCAACGAGGATAAAACAAAGCAAATACTGCCAACAAAAAAGGGCGTTCCCCATTGGCAGACTGTTGATAGGTAGCTACAATTTTAATGAAGTTAGAGACTTTATAAACCTAGGCTCTTCTATGAACTCGAGCAATGACACTAGCGGGGCAATCAAGAGAAGTATCAATCTTGCGGTTTAGATCCACCGTGAGCTGTAACGCTGACTAAGTAAATAGATATTTTACTACCGTTGGCAGATCAAAAGCACCCCCTAGTCGACTAGATGAAACTATCTTAATGGGTTCTGACTGAACGCCTGAAGATTTTGCGAACTGCATGAAGAGATGGCGTGGTAGAAGTATTAGCATTTGCAATGACAATAACACTGCAGCTAAGGGATTCAAAATACCCACCTGATCACACCCCGAAATTCTTTCTCCACTTGAGTTTAAAGGGCTGCAGAAGTAAATTTGCGCTAATCACAGGACAGAAGAGTAGCATAAGTTACCGTCACATGATCCACCTGCGAATTATAAAGTGCCCTATGCGTAAGTCATGTCTCAAAATTGAGGATACGGCGGACCATTTTCTTTGTCACTGTCCAACCTTAGTACGTCTAGGGCTTTGATATCATGGTTCAATTCACTCCCTTTCCCTTAAAATTCTGCGTTTCACTAAAAGTATTTGTACAAACAAATTTGGCGGTATTTTGTGTTTTTCGTCTTAAGCAATACAATGGAATGCTTACTGAAAAAGTGCTTGGGATAAGCAAATTGATCCAGTGTTTAAAATATGAACATTGTTAATCATTTGGTGAACACTTTTCATGTAAATTTTAAGCGAACATGCCTTCAAAATCTTAACGTTTTCATTTCCAACTCCTATTAGGTTTTACTAAAAAAAATTCTTCGCAATCTAACCAATCTTACTATTTTCCCGTCTTGTAAAAGCTCATTAAAATGCTTACAAGTTACTTCGAAAACTTGGTTTTACACATTACATTACATCTCGCAATGTTTAACCCAAATTTAGAAGCTACTCGTATATATACCATAGGTTCTGGAAAATTTAATCGTTTTCATGGCGAACTGGAATATTTTTGTGCATATCATGTGCTTTAAAATTTATGTGCACTATCAAATCGAAGTCAAGTCATAAAGGATGTGTCGCATAGGTTGGATTGCCTATAAATCTACGCTGCGTAATTAATTTGGACAAGTTCTTAAGAAGAAAATGAGGTTACTGGTACCAACATAAAAGAATGACTCCAGTATCCCAGAGAAATTTAAACAATGCACTTACGAGTCTGAAAGAATCAAACACTCCAATAAACATGGTTAATCTCACAGAAATAATCAAGCAAGCTATGCCGAATGAGTCAACAAGGAGGAAGGTACTAAGTAAACAAAAGTGGTTCGATTTTGAATGGCTGAAAGCAAGAGAGAGGTCATTTGCAGCTCTTGGACTTCTGCGAAAAGACAACACAAATATGTTCAAATCATACTATGGCGAACCGATTAAAGACTTCAAACGCATCTGTAATAGCAAAAAACTGGCGTTCGAAGAACAGACCATTGAGGTTATTAACAGATGGAGAACTTTAGCAGAGTTTTGGAAGGCTGTAAAATATAATATGTCGACGGGAAAGCTGATACCATTGGATCCAAATTGCAGGTACAACAGTTGAAGAATGATTTCAACAAACTCCTAAATCCCGACCAAATTTCTCCAGCTTATCATTATGCGGCCTCGCCTTGTTAGAAAGGCCGAAATTTACAAAAGCCAATACAAGAAGTTGTATGCCTTCCTTGTCGATTTCCGTGCAGCCGTCGACTCATTACTACGCGAGACTCTCATTTATAAACTCCATGTAGTAGGAATCTCCAATAAAGTCATCAACATTCTAAGGGCAATGTATGACAACAATTTAGCATACGATTTATTTCCGATGAGTTTGGAACATCAAGGGTGTGAAGGAAGGTTGCATACTGACCGCGATTCTATTTATCTTATTCGTCAATGACATAACCGATTTTGTGAAGGGAGGAGTTAAACTAAACCATGTAAAGATCCCCGCGCTTATGGATGCAGATAACACCGTCTTTCTCTTTGGTGCAATCAAGGGGATGCAGTTGATGATAAACAGACTAGCTGAGTACTGCAAGCTATGGAACCTGAGTGTCAATCTTGAAAAGTCGAACATGATGATGTTCAGAGGTAGAAGCGGTAGGTATTCGCGCAACGGAAAGTGGAGTCTACAAAGTGAAAGTATTGAAATAGTGAGAGAATACAAGTACCTTGGAGTTCTGATAGCTGCAAACCTCAATATGAAAAAACACCTTATCTTCAGTTTGGAGTCGTTGAATTGATAACAAAAGCATAACTCACAGTTCAAAACAGAATATATTTTATGCAACAACAAAATCTATATGGAGCCCAAGTGTGGAGTTCATACCCTTTTGGGGAAGTAGAAAGATTTCGTCGATACTTCTTAAAACGAATTTTTCCCCTAATTATATGTTGTATTTGGAGTTCGAATATATATTATAGTTAAAGTAACCGAAATGGAGAAAGGCAAGCTGCCTAAGCTGGTGGTCAATCAAATCTTTGTCAAAACTGGGAACGTCTAGCGTTCGAAAGCGGATTCAATCTTAGATTATCAACGCCGGATCAAAGTATAGTCTTAAAATCTAAATTTAACGCGCTACTGTCATCAATCGGACGAGATATATACGAGAAATACGTAAACGATGCCCGGAGTTCCCAACAAAGAATATACTACTAGCAGTTGAGATATTTTCTGCGAGCTGGAACATGCTTTTTAAACAGCAACTCAACTGACAAAATAACCCTAATATTGAAAGTAAGAGGTGAGCTGATAGCACTTAATTGTATTCCGCATCGTCCAGAACTGCCAATCCATTGCATTCTATGTAACAATAATGTGAGAGAGGACGTTTTCCACTTCATAGTAATATACCCTATTTTGAAGGAGTACCGCTTGAGATACTTACTGTGTTGGATGAGGAGAGAACGCTGAGCATTTTACATGGAAACCATGGGTGGAACGCGTTGTATAACTACACTACGAAGGCACTTATGTATAGAAAGGTTTTAAGATAGAAATGCCGAAAATATTAGATTCCGTTACTTACTTACTTACTTAGGCGCTACAGTCCGGGGTGGACCTGGGCCTCAACTAAAAAATCTCTCCAGCCAGCACAGTTACGAGCCATTTCCCACCAGTTGCGCAAGCCAAGTTGGTTGAGGTCCCCCTCCACTTATTTGCACCACCTACTACAACAAGTTAATCTGTTGCGATGCTATTTCGACCACAATTGGCAGAATCTACTCTGGACTGCGTAGCTTGAGATGCTCTGCTACTCCCCTTCTGCCAAGTATGAAACTGCGTTTAGTTAAAAGCCTTCTTATGCCATTCTTCATCTTTAATTGCTCAGTTTACCCGTCTCTAGACTATGAATGTAAACATAAGTTAAATGTAGCTTTCAATGACTGTTTACGGTTTATTTATAACCTGCCAAGATATACTAGTGTTTCACACCTTAAAATGTCTCTTATAGGAATCTGTCTTGATGATTACCTTAATTATCGCAATTTGTTGAAGCTGTCCTGTGTATGTAAATGAAATGCTCCGATTTGCTCAATCCGCTAGGGGTCTACGCCTAATCTTGCCCCGATTTGCACACAACATTGCAGAGCGATCATTCTTTGTCTCTGCAATTCGACTATGGAACAGACTTCCAGTTGAGTTGCAAAGAACAAGCTCATCGGCCGAATTTCAGAGAAAGCTATATTCACATCTATCAAATACTAATTGAAGCCATATAATATCTATCTCTTATTTTTCTTTTATCTATTTATTTATATTTTTTTTTATTTATTTTATTATTCTTACATTTTCTCTTTTTTTTATTTCTTCTTCATAAAATTTTAACTTTCTTTAAGTAATTTACAAATGCATTTTCCTCAAGTAATCAACTTCTCACTACAGTCAAATTAAGTTTAATTGTTATTTACCCTTCTTTTTATCTAGTGTTATTATTTGAACTTTGTAAATCTTTTCTCGATGCTAAATTATAAGATTTTATTATCTTGTAGTATCATGTCAAATATTTCTTACTTAAATAAACTAAACTAAACTAAACTACTACGAGGTCGTCCTCTACTGCGCC
Organism: Brachypalpus laphriformis; assembly: GCA_945910035.1. NCBI lineage: Eukaryota > Metazoa > Arthropoda > Insecta > Diptera > Syrphidae > Brachypalpus > Brachypalpus laphriformis. The sequence continues at coordinate 138,859,762 of OX246756.1, forward strand.
GTTCATCCGGGGTGGATTCGAAGACTTTTCTGGCGGGAATGTTGGGCTCCATCCGCTCTAAATGCTTATATTTGCTTATATTTATTCAAGCTTAATGCAATCGAACTTAAAGTTTAGCTTTAAAAAACTAACAAAAAGGGCACTTAACCTAGCTTTTTTTTTAATTATACTAGACTTAAACTAAAGCTTAAAAACTATCAGGAGGAATTATGGGAATAAAGCGCGTTTCTTAAGGAGGCTCTGCTAGTGTGAAAGTCAAAAGCAGTTTGAATGCGATTAGCTTCACGGAGCATTCTGGACATTGGTTCATGATATCCATAATTGGTCCGGTGAGGAGAGAGACGAAACAGAGGTGAGGATCTGAGGTTACGTGGGTTGGTGTTAAAAGAGATCAGATGTAGCAGCGCAGCGGAATCAATGTTACCAGCTAATAACGGATAAATAAAATAAATGTCAGAAAATTGCAGACGTTAAAGACTGTAAATTGATAAGTTTCAAGCGGTCCGCGTAAGGGGGTAAATTGTAACTATCAGCCCAAGGAAGACCACGTAAGCCAAAGCGAATGAACCTACGCTGGATGGCTTCGATTCGCAAGATATGGATTTCATAGTAAGGTGACCATACCTGACAAGCATACTCAAGGAGGGGTCTGACGGATGTGATGTATAATGATTTTGTAACATACGGGTTTGAGAATTCCGTGTACCATCGTTTAACGAAACCGAGCGCAGAGTTAGCTCTGATGATAATGTTATCAATATGGAAACGAAAGTTGAGTTCCCTATCACAGATAACACCAAAATTTTTTTTTTTCGCGCAGTGAAGAGACAGAGGGAATAGGCTCACCACAAATAGAGTAGACTCTAGCGGATGGTCGGCTGCGCTTACAGGAATATGTAATAGCTTGAGACTTGCTGACGTTGAGCTCTAAAAAATTACTATAGCACCAGACTGAAAATCGGTTCAAATCATCTTGCAGAGAGAGAGAGTCGGCAGGGGATGATATATGTAGGTCTAAAGATTTTCATATCATCAGCGTATACAGAAAGGTGGGAATCGTTGATGATACAGTCGACATCATTTATTATCAAAATGAAGATCATTGCACCAGACTGAAAATCGGTTCAAATCATCTTGCAGAGATGGAGAGTAGGCAGGGGATGATATAGGTCTAAAGATTTTCATATTATCAGCGTATATAGAAAGGTGGGGAATCGTTGATGATACAGTCGACATCATTTATTCTCAAAATGAAGATCATTTGGCCAAGATGGCTGCCTTGAGGGACCCCCGATGTGGCTTTATAAGGATCAGAGATTGAAGACCTGAAGAGGTCTTTATACTGGCGTTTTTCTAAGTAAGATTTGATCTATGAAATAAACCCCGATTGAAAACCAAGAGCTTTAAGTTTAAAGAGAATGATTCCACGCGAAATTTTGTCGAAGGCTTTGCTGAAGTCGGTGGCAACAACATCAACTTTATTACCATCTGCCAAAACGCACAGAGTGCTAGATACAAACTCGGTAAGATTAGTGGTTGTTGATCTGCCCTTAAGAAATCCATGCTGGTTCGGTGAAAGGATAGCCTTACAGTGAAAAAACATTATGTCGTAAACAATGCTTTGAAATAGCTTAGGTATGCAGGACAGGTTAGCGATGGGCCGGTAGTTGGATATTTCAATTTTACAAGCTTTTTTTGTAAGTGGGGATTATATACGAATTTTTCCAGATTTCGGGGAAAACTCCCTGTGAAATAGATAGTTGGAAAAGTGTAGTAAGGGGTTGGACTAAATAATTCGCGCATTTTTCCAGAACTATAGCGGACACGCCATCAGGGCCAGGGGAGTATTCGTCCTTAAGTTTGCTAATCTTATCTAATAGCGACGCCGGGGTTATAACAATTGTGACTAAGGAAGTTTGGGGACGGTTGTCTAAATAGCGGAAGAAGCTATGATCAAGTTGAGTAACGTTATCCAAAAATGATTGGCTGAAAAAATGAGCAAATAGGTTTGCGATTGTGATGGGGTCTGCCGAAGATTTATCAGCAAGTTTTAAAGTAGATGGATAGCTATCGGATCTCCGTTTGGCATTAATGAAGTGGAAGAAACGTTTGGGGTCACTCATTAGCGTGGTTTGCATTCTGTCTCCATATAAAGATATTCACAGAGTTCAGAGAATTGGGAGTGGACGTGCTGGTAATGGGAAAAATCAGAGTCAGATCGATATTTGAGGAATGCTTGCCAAATTTTGTTTCTTTTGTTACGAAGCGAGCGTAGCTCTTTATTATACCATGCCGGGGCTGGGGTAAAGTTCTTCTGAGGCACAAAAGGGACAGATTAATTGAGACAGGTGAAAATTTGGTCGTAAAAATACACTACAGCGTTGTCGATGCTGTCAACTTGGATAGTACTAAAGTTAATGTTGCAGAGAAGATTATTAAGCTTAGCGAAATCAGCTTTACGAAAATTAAAGCTATATGAGTTCTCACAGTGAGGAATTTTACTTAGGTTGTCGTACGAAAACGTTAGGAATAGAGGTGGGTGGAAGCGGTCTAATGTAGAGAGAAGGTGGTTGCTTGCAGTAACGACGCAATTGGAGGCATCGGTTGAGAAGATCAGGTCTAGTTGTCTGTTTAAGTTGTTCGTAATACCACTTATTTGGAAAAGGCCAGAATCAGGCAGACAATCAATCAAGAGGGCTTCCTTTTCAGTGGTAGGGTTTGTAGCAACAAAATGGGACTCATCTTCAGACTGGGCCCATTGGTGATGGGGAAAGTTAAAGTCTCCCAGGATAATGACGTCATCAGTGGGGTCAAGAACGTCAAATAAAGAATCAATCGCATCTACGGTAAGCTGGTAGGCCTGGATTGGTTGATAAGGGCGAACGTAGCAGCACAGAATGTAGAGGCTACGCCTCGGAAAATTAATTTTGATGCAAATATATTCGAAATCAGCTGTAGGCGAGGATTTAACGAAAGTTGAGTCGAAGCTGTTATGTACCGCCAAAAGAACTCCATGACCAGACGAATCGTCATTTTTCCGTTGACCATCATCTCGAAAGATAATGATATCAGAGGAAAGTAGCTCACTACTCATGAAACTAGAACATAAATTCATTTCAGTGAGAGCGAAAATATCGTAGGGAAGCTTTTGAGAGTTAAGAAATATGGCGGAGGTTTTAGTTCGCAGACCTCCCACGTTCTGGTAATAAATAGACAAGCATTCGAGAAGCATAACGGAAATGTTAGGGATGCTTTGAGTTGAAACTTTATCAAGAGGAGGAGAGTGAGACGATAACTGATTAGGGGCGAAAATAATTATTATGATCGGCGCGAGTTCTCTGGAGGTGGGACCTACGTTTGGAGCTGATGTAAAACGCGAAAGACGAGAGATAGTTAGTTACATGCAGAGGTGGTATATTGAGACTCTCATAGAACTGAACAAACATATTCATCAGGGCGTTCTTTTCAGTAGGGAGACCCTCTTGAGAGATGGAAACCTTAATATTGGTATTGGTTGACACAGTCATCTTAGTCGCTGTATGTGAACTCTTCCGGCTAAGTTGATGTCGTTTTGTAGGTCGTATAGTTTGGCATTTTACCTTCTCCTCCACTCACCGTCTTTGCAGACGGGACCAAAGATCGCTCGAAGAGCTTTTCTCTCAAAATAACCAAGGGCATCCTCATCCGGTTTGGACAAAGCCCTTGCCTCTGCGCCCTGCAGCAGGACTGGGATGATAAGTGTCTTATAAAGAGTTACCTTAGTAGTTCTAGTAGTTCGAGATATGGCTTTGTTACTCAATTGCCTTCTTAGCCCATAGAAATAACGATTGGCAAGAGTAGTTCTTCGTTTGATCTTCCCACTGATGTCATTTGCGGAGCTCACCATAGAGCCTAGGTAAACAAAGTCCTTTACTACTTCAAAATTATATCTGTCTATTGTGACGTTCTGTCCAAGACGCCGATGTTGGGTGTCCTTTTTTGTAGACAGCATATTTTTTATTTTTTTGCTTTCATTGACCGCTGAACCCATCTTTGCTGCCTTGATCTCAATGCTCGCAAATACCCATTGATGGCCCGCTGAGTTCTTCCGACTATGTCAATGCCATCGGCGTTAGCGTGTAGTTGTACGGACTTGTTAAAGATTGTATCTCCTGTGTTGGCTTGTGAGTTTTTTACAATTATCTCAAGTATTGTGTTAAAGAGATTGCATGATAGCGCGGCACCTTGCCTAAGACATTTCCCAACATCGAACGGTTCGGTAATGTTCCTACCGACCTGGATGGAGCAGCGAAAATTCTCCATCGTCATTCTGCACAAATGGACGGGCTTGGCAGGGATGTCAATTCCGCTAGATTCCGATATGCAATTGTTATGCGAATTGCCAGTTTATAATGTACTATGTAAGTAACCATAAGCCTAAATGTCAATCTGATAGGTGGTCCATAATGACCAAAGCTGAATAGATTTGAAACTATCTATGGTAATTTATCAACCTGTTTATGAAATAAAAGTCTAGCTAACTAATAGGCTATCGCCCCATGGACGGTCACTAGATCGACAAAAATGGCACTTAAAGGGCGGCCCTTGGGGAATACTTTTCTACGTAGATCTGTGTAAACTCTTAACAAATACCTCTAAAACAAAGTCGTTAATAAATTCATCTTGAGCTAGGGATGAATAAATAATTCATTATGGCTGGGTTTGATTCACTGCTCTACGGATATTCCCATCTAGTTTCTTCTAGAGATTCAAGAATCAGTGCAGAATATAAAATTTGAAGGACTCTTCTTTTTGGTGCACTTTCAGCAAATTCTTTAAAAAGTGATGCGGATCCGATTCGGTTTCATTGATAGATCTGCAGATCTTATTGCTTCTAGATTTATATTTAAACGTATGGCTATAAATAAATCGAAGATTGTTTCGACTTAAGCGGGTGCAGTCCTTAGACCTCTTTCGAGTCCAATTCGTTGAAATTGGAAACACCATTGGTTCCGAGTTTGGTTCTAATACTTCTACCTGAGTCCTTTCAGTTGTTTGTGATATGCCAGATATCAAGGTACGGCGTAATCGTTGATGACTTTCATTACAGATTTGTTACACATATCTTTTTCATGCTTAGTTGAATGTTGAATTTGTTCAAGAAACTGCACTTCTGAACTGCTTGACTACTACTTGGCTTGAGCAGAGGTGCTGTATTGTGGAGTGAATCTCGGTCCCTGCTCTAGATGCACTTTCGTTTTTTTATTCGCTGCTATTCTCATACCGCCTCAATTTGTAATTTCTCGAAGTGAGTTCTTGTCCAAGGACACAAATAGAAAAAAATTGGAAGCACCACTTGTATCCGTTTTTTAAAGATTAGCATCTCATAGTAATGTACAAATGAATGTAACCATAGATAACCGAGTAATTCTCTACGATATACTCTGTAGCCTAACAACCTAACAACCTACTTACCCACAAGGTATGATCAGATGGAAATACTAGAACTATCAATGACTTGGAAGCAATTAAAGTGGCAGGGTTTATTCCATTGACTGAAGAATACTAATAAGTAATTAAGTTGAACTGTTATACATTAAGCCTATCGAAAGACACAGGCGGGTTTATGGTGAATTGTCATAATATGAAAAATTCTTATGCGTCTAGGCAGTTACGGGTAAAGTTTTTCAATGTTTTATCCTTTGTAAGTTCAGATATTCCTCGAAATAAATGCTATGGGTTGCTTTCTCTTAATTCCAGTCTCACAATATTATTGCATTTCTTTGAACAATGAGTACTCATCAACTACTTTCCATCAAAGTTATTGCTCTCGATCAAACAATCCCTTCATCCACACGTATTTTCCCGCAAAAATGTTCACATTTTCGTTGCCATGCGTTCCAATTCAATTTCTCGATATCGATACCCCATTCCGGTTCAATTGAATTGCATCGTCTGTCGGTCATCTCCATTTGCGTTGAGTGCTCCACCATTTCCGCATATGAAATTATCCACAATTGCCCCAATCCGACCGAATTTCAATGTTGAACAAATATGGATCTGACGTCCGTGATCTGTGGGATCTGCTTGCACTATGAAGTAGAAGCCCACCTCGATCTCTAAGCGATTTACGACTGTCGTCCTCGAGTCAATTCGGTACCGCATTTATGTCCAAAATTATGCTATCGTCGGTCGGATTTTGTTGTCTCAAAGAAACGACCCGCACCGGTCGGCGCAAGCCGAGGAGCACCCAGCCACCTGATATGTGGACACGCCAACTGTATGCGACAGCAATAGATACACAACGCGCAGTTAGTAGGAATACAAGGATTTATTTCCCGCTTTTTTTGTTTTGTTATTATTTTATTTATACCAACTGTCAGCTGGTATAAAAGATCGGTGCACATTATTCCTTCCTCAATTTCCATGCAATTGTTCATGGACCGTGCGACGATGCACTAAATCTGCTTCTTGCACTGACGGCCGGCCGCCCATTGTGGTGGCCTGGCCAATTCGAATTGTTTTGGGTTTGTTGACTGTTATGGTTCTGCGCAGATACGAATATGGCTAATGGTAGTGCATGACGGAGTTCGGCGCAGATCCACATTTTTATGATGATATTTCAATGGATTACTTAATGTCATCATAAAGAAGATTGCGTAGAGGTAACGAGCGTTATTAGATCGACAAAAAGGGAAGTTTGTCTCATGGTGATGGTGATCATCATTGGATGGGGTCCATACAAAACGATGCGTATGTGCACACATTACTGCTATTGAGCTCACCAGGTGGAATAAAGTAATTTAGTTTATTAAGGGCTTAGATCACATTTAACTGCGAGCATCATTACCAAAAGCAGAGAGAGTTCTGGCTATGGGGCATTGAATCTTTCTTCCGCATTTTACAAGTTTTCCTATATGAGTGTCTTTTTATCACAATCATGGATGTAGGCATTTTGACTTATCGCAATAATGCATCGAGTTTGCCTTGACTTTCGACACATGTTGGTCCGATAGTAGATGTAAGTACATATGGTATTTTGTGTTATATTTGTATCTAGACTTTCTATGCAGTGCTGCCTTACGTCGAAAGGATACAAAGGAGTAGGTATAGGTACAGACAAATACCAGATAACGAATGTATAACAAAAATGTGTCCAATCTACTATCATCATCGTGATAGACCAGTGCTATAATGTCAGGCGCAGGGACATAAGTCCCAGGCACATAAGTCCCAGGGACATAAGTCCCAAACTTTTTTTTTGGGAGTTATGTCCCGCTTAGGTGGGACATAACTCCCAAATCGAATTTGGGGCTTATGTCCCACCGTATCGGGACATAAGCTCCAACATAAAATGTTGGGTTTTATGTCCCACCTAATAATTTTGTTTAAATAATCTTAGAGAATTCAAATACCCAGAATAGCACGGAACAAGTCAAACTGATTTTTTGCTCTGTTATCTTGGTTTAGTTTTTCGCTTTACTTACAATTACAACTAAAGTACAGATGCTAGTGATTAGCGATAAACAAAGGAAACATTTTATTTCGTCAAACCGCCGATGTAATTATTATTGAATTAAGTACATATTTGAATTGTAACTGAAACTAATGTTATTTTGAATTTCGCGCTTCTCGGCCATCTTATTTTGTACTAAAATGAAGATTTGAATTTGGCGCTTCTCGGCCATTTTTTTTTTGCTCTAAAATGAAAAAAATTAATTGTCAAAAGAAAGATGAATAAATCGCTCTCTTGTACCAACCTTCGAAGCGATCGCGTGTCTCTAAAGTCGTCCCGGAATAAGTTCTGTTTTTAGATTTTTTAAATTTTTTTCTATTGTAAGCTCCAGTAAGAGCTGTTCACAAAAATTCTTGTGAATTTTCATGGCGCCCGAGCAGGGACATGCTTAATTGATTTAAATAACGCGAAGTGTAAAATTATTGCAATTTGGTGAAAGTGTCCCAAAATCGTCCAAAACCAACCCAATCATCTTGTGACCAAGAAGTACAAGGAAGCCAACCCTCCCAAGACCTTTCAGTAATTGATTTTTTAGTTAGGCCAGTTTTAATTCTTACAAAGCTTGTATGTTAAAAATGGAGAGTGAAAGTATAAATACTGAAAGTGGTGAAGCTTTTGAGTTTATTCCAGGGCTCCGAAAAAATAGTTATGTGTTGTACGTAAAAGCTGGAAAACAATTATATTTGCAAAGAAGTGTATACAAAAGTACCATAAAACATTATACATGCTATATCATATCATGTAAGGCAAGAATTCAATTTTATAGCGCGTTAAATAAAATAATAAAAAAAAGCGACGCCATACATCCACACGCTGACCAAGAAGAAACGATGAAGAAGATGAAACTTGTAGATTCAATTAAAAGGTTGTTCGGTTCCGCAAAAAAGAAGAACAACAGCCAAACAATTTTTTGACTCAAAGCGCTTAAAAATGACAGATGCAGCTCGCTTAGTTCAATATTCTTCTGTTAAGCGGCACATGAATAGATTAAAAAGTGGTATATTACCAAAACCGCCGCGAAGTCTTATGGAAATAAAGGAAGCATTTTCAAACGAAAATGTTTTGTCAAACTACGGCATGTCAAGGTATGACAAAGAAAAAACCTTTTACAAACATACGATTTTAGAAAGTAAATACGGATACACAATATTCCTAGCACCTAAAATCATGGAATTAATTAAAACATTGCCGCAATCACAACGCAATTTTTTAATTGATGGCACGTTTAATGTTCTTCCATCGTGTGGGTGTAGGCAATTATTGATTGTTTACATAGCCCATGCGGAACATGTAAGTACCTTTACTCTCTTAATTTTTTATAAGATAATGTAAGTTTTTGCGTAAATTCTAGCTAGTTATTTGTTATATCGTATTTCAAATGCTTGCGCAAACTCCCAATTCGTACTTAGTTTTAGAAAATTGCCGCGAACTTATAACTTTCGATTTATCAAATTCTCTACAACTAAATAGGGTTTGAGAGTATTGAGAATGTGCATTAGACTGGTCCAAAAATGTATGGGAATTTTAGAACATATTTAGAACACACTTTGGTGCGCCACGACTTTCTGAAAGTTTGACTTCTTAAACTTGTAATAAGCCCTTAAAACGAAAGAAAATATGTTGTTTAGATGTAGCTCAAAGAGCTTGAAGCCTATTTTAAGATTTTGAACGACTTATATCACTGAATTTGCTATAACTTCTGAACTGAACAAGATTTCTGAAAAATGTTGCTGAACGATTTTTAAAAATACTTCAAAAATATACAGTTTAAAAATTATCAATTTTCTTAGCGCCGTTCCTTTTTGGCAGCGTTTTAAACACGACATTTTATTCCTTACCTTATATTTTACTATTTTTACAGGGCGATATTTCCCTTATATTATTACAGCGAATTTAAGATTATATTTTTAATTTGTATATAAGGTCTGAGCTTTAGAAGCAAGTCAAAATCGTTACTAACTAACTACTTTAAGTCGCTAAGACTTGAATATTTCTTAGTTACCCTACGATTCAATAATGTTCACTGAGTTCAATTTATTATAGTCGAAGTACGTTATTCTTATCTAATTTAATTAATTTAATGTTCACATTATTCAGTTTGATTCAAAACACTTCTTAAATAAAAATCCAAACAAGGAAATCCAGGTAAGGATTGTAAGGATGTTAATGAAAACACAATTCAGGTACCTACTCAAAACTATTTATTTATTTATTTATTTGCTTAAAAATTGATTTTTGCTTGTACTCGGTGATCGGATACTACTTGAAGAAAGTACTGTTTTTGCTCTTCATTGCTAGTCAATGATGAATTGTACTCACAGATTAGAGCCACGCTTCATTCAGCCGAGTCGTTAATTACATAAAGTTGTTTTACTATTTGGAAACCATTAACTTAAGAAGTCTGGTTTATTCATTCTTGTGGATAAACATTTAAAAATTCAAGTGATATTTTAAGATTTTCAAAAAAATGTTATGGTGTATGTTGTGATGAAATGGTCAAGGGTCATTCCCATATATGGTTTTGGTCAGGCTTTTTTTTTGTGCAGCTCCCGAGCCTGGTTTCGTTTGCTGTGCTTCCTGCGGTTTTTTTTGTGAGTTTCATTAGTCACTGATCTATCGAAGAATGAAAAACCCACCAATTCCTCACCCATATACCACAATTGGTTCTCCAGTTTTCGTGTAGCAACCTCTGCTATTTGCGCATTAATGGTTTATACTTGTTTATGATAAACATTTTAAGCCATTCATTTTTAAACTTATAGACAAAGGCAAAGCCTCCCTTTGTCTTTTGATGGTAAAACACCCGATTTTGGTTTAACTGTTTCCTTACCAACTAAATAGATGACATTACTTAAACTTCTCGTTTTACCCATTTTAAATAAAAATTAACATTGTACTCTAAGAATTTAATGACCAGCACGGACTTAATTGTTGACTTTATAGCAAACGATTGCGAGGGAGAGAGATCCGGCTGAAAGACAATAGATGTTTACCTAACTATCGTAGTTAGAATAAGCTTGACTTTATTTTAGTAAGGTGTTTTTTTTAATTCATTCGCTTTTGGCGGCGCAATCACGTAACTGATTGGACCTAGTAAACATTATTTTATCGTAGGATAACTAAAAAATATTCAAGTCTTAGCGACTTAAAGTAGTTAGTTAGTAACGATTTTGACTTGGTTCTAAAGCTCAGAACTCATATAAAAATTAAAAAATATAAACTTAAATTCGCTGTAGTAATATAAGGGAAATATCGCCCTGTAAAAATAGTAAAATATAAGGTAAGGAATAAAATGTCGTGTTTAAAACGCTGCCAAAAAGTAACGGCGCTAAGAAAATTGATAATTTTTAAACTGTATATTTTTGAAGTATTTCTAAAAAACGTTCAGCAACATTTTTCAGAAATCTTGTTCAGTTCAGAAGTTATAGCAAATTCAGTGATATAGGTCGTTCAAAACCATAAAATGAGCTTTAAGCTCTTTGAGCTACCTCTAAATAACTTTTTTTTTGTTTTAAGGGCTGATTACAATTTTAAGAAGTCAAACTACCAGATAGTCGTGGCGCACTAGAGTAATTCTACACTTTAGAAATGTGGACTAGTCTAGTATGCATCAAGCTCTCAAACTGTATTTAGTTATAGAGAATTTGATAAAGTAAAAGTAAAAAATTCGCGCGAATTTTCCACTTTTACTTTATGGAATTCTCTGAAACTAAATATGAAACACTTCAATTACCTTATAACAAAACAAAAGTTTTATATTTTTATTTTATAAATATAAACATTTTCTTAAATTCACTACTTTAGGTATATCCTTTTCTCTACTCACTAATGAGCAGTAAGTCAGAAGAATTGTATGTACACATGTTTCAATTTATTGAAGCGAATGTGTTAAATTTTCATCCCGCTTCCTTCACCACTGATTTCGAACAGAGCCTTGGAAATGGACTTCAGAAAATATATCATGATGCTGAAATTAGAGGATGCTGGTTCCATTATATAAGAGCACTTAGGAGAAAAGCGTCAAGAACCAAAAATTGTATGGCAAGCATACGAAAGGACAAGGAAAGCTTTAAACTTTTTAATAAGTTTTTTGTTCTGCCGTTACTTAAACCGTCATTGATCGGCGAAGCATTTGATTTGTTGGAACTTGCAACTTTTAAATACCCTTATTTTGAGGAATTTGTTAAATATTTTAAAAGACAATGGATATCTAAGGTGTCTAACTTTGCACAAAGTCTTAATATTTAGTTTTAAATTCATTTTACTTTTTTAGGACCCATCAAAACAGTTGTCGGTCTATAAAAAAACGATGCGAACTACAAGTATGCTAGAGGCATATAATCAAAAATTGGCGCAAATATTACCTAAATATGGTATTTTTTTTAAATTTTGCGACACTTTATTAGACGAAGAATACAAATCCACTATCGATTTTACTACGTCACTGGATGGAGAAGCGTGGAGGATGTTTGAGCGCCCAAAAGGAAAATTCGAAAAAAGAAACGAGTTCATTGATATGTTGACGAGGGATCACAATTTCGGAGTTTATCAATCAAATGACGTCAAAATTGTATGGTGTTTCTAACCAAACTGTTGAAGGACATTCCGAAGTTTCTGAATTATCATCAAGTGACAACGAAGAAGATGTTTTGGACGACCTTGGGCAACGCCAAAATAACGAAACCATAACCTGCGGCATTTGTTTCGAGAATCCTCGAAACATTCTACTTCAGCCTTGTAACCATAGCTCGTAAAAATGAATTATTGTGTCCATTTTGTCGGCAAATCATTAAAAACACATCTTTTGTTTACTTCTAAGGTTTATCCTTCTAGGACGATTTCCATTGAAATTCTTTTGTTTAATTTTTGTTGAAAATACTTTCTCGACTTTTTGGCGTTATTTTTTTATAAAATGATTATTTTGTTTATATTGAAATATTTTGTTAATTTAGTTAGTGTTTAGATATGAAATAATAAATGAATATTGTTGCAATCTATCAAATTGTTTGCTCCTTTCTCTTACATTATAAAGGACGATTGTATAATATGTATAGTGGCAAAAGGGGGTTTCGATGTCTAATGGAAATCCATAAATTTCGTTTTGAATAGTTATTAACTCTCCAAACATTTGGGACTTATGTCCCATTTTTGTGAAAAAAATATTGGGACTTATGTCTCGATACAGCGGGACATAAGTCCCAACTTCGATTTGGGATCTATGTCCCACCCAAGTGGGACATGACTCCCAAAAAAAAAAAATGGAACTTATGTCCCTGCGCCATAATGTCATTCGATCGCTCTTTAGGCGATTGCCTGAATTCTCTCTTTCTGTTGAGGATTGTAGGTTTTCTATTTCAGTTTTTTTTTTTTTACTCAGATGCAAGTAATAAAACGCTTGCAGAAGATAGGGCGACCAACGCCCCCTTTTGGAGGACATGTCTACTTCTGGATTCAGCAAAGTATGTCTTCTCTCCCTTTTAATTCATCCAAAGAAACAAAAATTAAGAACTTTGCAGAATTGTTTCTCCGCCAGGCGATTTTATGTGGAAACTAATTGTATACGTAGTAAGCAAACCAAACTGAGTGTGCATGACGAAGAAATCCACTATTTGCAACATTTACAGCTATGAAGACTGTACGGATTCGAAATCTAGTTTCATGGAGATCTATCCAAATTATCTCTATCTGAGTTAAATTTTAGCTTATTATGTTATCCGGTAACTTCTCGAAGGCATCGTTTGCAGAATTCTATGCTGCGCAAATCTAAGCTTTGGGCCTTATTAAACATTCTTATGATTTGTGTTATAAGTTTGCAGGACTTTAGCAGCTTAGTTCTTTAACCCCTCGGGTGGCATAGGGCGTCAACCACGCCTGCGCGCCATCGTGTTCGAAGTTCTGCAACGCGTTTGAGCTGCCTCCAACTCATTCCTAAAGAGCACGATTCCTCCTCAACTGTTCTGCGCCACGTTTGCTAGGGCGCCCCGCTATTCTGCCTGCCTGGGTGAGCGGATTCCACTGCATGGCGTATTTCGCAATGGAGTTGTCTTCGCGCCGTAGGGTGTGCCCAATCCACTGCCACTTTCTCTTTCGTAAAGTTATGCTTATAGGTTCTTGGACCGTTCTCGTATAAAGTTGTGCGTTCGAGATGCGGTTCGGTCAAAAAATTCTCAAGATGATTCTTAAGCATTCTTGATTCTTCCCGATTCAGCTGCACACATCCAGCGATGGCACCGCGATTACCCGAGACGATACTTCCTAAATATAGAAAGTTATGAACTTTCTTGACTTCTTGTCCGGCAATGTTAAGTTGAGCACGGGTATTAGAAGTGCTCAGGGCTTTTGTTTTGGCTGTGTTTATTTTTAGCCCCACTTTGTTTGCCTCAGCTTCTAGATTTTGGGCCATCAAATGAAGATCCATTATCCGATGTCAGCGTAATCTAGGTGTTTAAGGTAAGATGTCATCGTCCATAATTAGCTTCCGTCAATGCTGCACGGAGTAGATCACTGATAACCACCAAGAACAATAGTGGTGACAGTATGCACCCTTGACGTACTCCACTTCGGACTTCAAAATCTTCCGACACCTTACACGACGTGAAACTTACCGCCCTCGTATGTAGCCTTGATAATAGCTACCTATAAGTTTTCCTATAATACCTCTCCTGCGCAAGGCCAACCAGATAGCATTTCGATTCAAGCTGTCGAAAGCCTTCTCGAAGTCAATAAACAGTAAATGTAGCGGAGACCTATACTCAACGCATTATGATCCGTAAGGTGTTAATGTTAATGGTCGATGCAGGAGGATCCAGCGCGAAAGCCTGCATGCTCGACATCGAGAGTTGAATCTAAATGTTCCTTAATTAGTTCCAGAATTATTCTAGCTATTATATTGGCTACAGCTGGAAGAACCCATATACCTCTCCAGTTACCGCAATCCATCAAGTTACCCTTCTTTGGAAGCTATAAAAGCTCTCCGTATTAGGGGATGCAGAAAATCTGCCGATGTATTTGGCGCCGCTTGAAATAGCTCGGCAGGGATGCCATCAATACACACCGCCTTGTTCTTCTTGAGGGTCTTGATTGCTGTTATTATCTCGGTTTTACTGGGAGGTACGGTGCGAATTCGGGAATTTGTTGCTTCGAACTGCTCATTCGAATTCGAGATCATACCGCCGTCGTCTAAGTGATTTAGCACTGTAGCAAAATGTTCTCTCCATCTAGTGAGCTGGTCCTCATCCGAAATCAGAAGGTTACCGTCTAGACTCTTCACTGGATGTTGTTTGAAGTTTCGACCACCAATGAGCTCCTTATAGATGTTGTAAACAGTCCTACTGTCGCATCTACTCGCTGCTTCTTCAGCCCTTGAGGCCAGTGAGGTGACATATTGACGTTTGTCACGTCTCACACTACGCTGCACTTTTTTCTTCTCCGCACGGTATTGGGCTTCAAGCTCGGTTCTCTCTACTGCTGAGGCCGCTGCAATCCGAACCTTGATTGCTGTACGCTCATCGATCCGTCTCCAGGTGTCTGTATAAAGCCATGTGCGGTGGTGTTTGTGCTTTTTACCCACATATGTACGTGCGTGCCACAGTCGCAAAAGCATTTTTCACAGCACTCCAGTTCATCCATGTTCTCTATGCTGCTGATTGCCTCTGCTTCTAAGGCAAGATGGTCCCTGAACTGTTGGCGCACTTGGGGAACCTTGAGCCTGTCGATATTAAACCTGGTGATGTTAAGTAGGTTTGAGCGGTTGCTGTTGACGGATGCAGTACGAAGGCGTAAATGAGCTACCATAAGATGGTGATCTCGTTCTTGTCCGACATCAGCTCCACGTTTGATGGACGACGTCCAGACGTCCAGGAGACAATTTCTAAAGCGGCGACTGATCCCAACGTAGTCGATCTGGTTGGATGTTCGTTGCCTATCAGTGTATTGTATACTCTAAAATATTTAGAGTATACAATACAAAAATAAATAGTTTCGGGTTTGATGTAGGAGTGAGAAATATAGAAAAATTGCACTTTTAAAGCGAGTGGTATTGGAAATAATTCTGATACTTAATGGTTTTCTATTGTTTGATAGCATAAATAAAAAACAAACGGGACGAATTCAAATAGTGGTAATGTGATCGTACCGTTAAATCAGGTAAAATAAAGAATATACACACATGATTTCCCCATACAAAATGCTTACCCAATTAAATAAAAGCATTTTGATCACGTTGTCGTTGTCCGTCGAATTTCGACCAAACGCGATACTAGTTAGACATACTGTTCTACGGGACAGAACTAAATTAGATGTTTCATATGAATACATAGGAGTCTTATTTGTTATAATATTATATAAGAAAATACAATTTCTGGCGTCAATGTAATGTCGTGGTTAATAAGCTTTTTGCACGGTTTGGTGTACCATATGATCATATCTGTGTAATCCGTGAATGTATCTTACCACATCATTAAGTGCTACTTGCAACTTGCGTTGGGATAAGGAAACAGTGTTACAGTATACAACCTCAGCATACGTAATTAGGGGAAAATGAGACAACGAAATAAATCACTCCCTTAAAACGCAAAAACTAAATCATGGTGCTATCATAGGAAATAGGGCATTTTTAGCATCATGTTCGGGGCATTTAATCAAGCATTCCATTAACAAATTACAAAATGTATTAATGTTAATGCAAAAATGTTTTTGAATACTCAAAAGGGACATGAGGGTCGCGGGGGTAGGATGCTCAGGTGGACCCTCCATCCTTCTCGATCCTCCGCCATCGACTCCAACTCATCAGCAGAAATCCCTAGACGGCTCCAGGAGAGATGCCGGACTTGGTCCAACCATCTATTTCTAGGCCTACCGCGGGGTCGCCTACCTGATGCCACGGCCACCATGGCACGTCTAAGAAGCCGGTCTGGTGGCATACGCACTACGTGACCAAACCATCGAAGCATAGATCGTTCCGTTCGGAGAAGTAGCTGCTCAATATTGAGCGCCTCGCGTAATCTGGTATCGCGCACTCGATCCCTACGAGTTATTCCAGCAACACCGCGAAGGAACCTCATTTCGGCAGCTTGTACCCGCAATCTTATTCTTTCGGCCACTACCCAAATTTCGTGACCATAGGTGAGAGTTGGAACATACACCGAGTTAAAAACCGATCGCATAGCTTGAACACTAAGTTCGGCCTTCCTTATAACAGATTGGCCAAGCTCTCTCAAAATTGATCCAGCCTGACCAATTCTACAGGATACCTCGGCAGTGCTCTTCCCATCACTCGTGAATAGGACCCCGAGGTACTTAAACTTATCCGCCTGCTTCAGTGGACTAACATGCAGAGTGCACTGAATGGGTTTTTTTGGAAACCACCATTACTTCTGACTTGTTCACGTTGATCTTCATTCCAGCATCATCACAATCGGCTACAAACCTTTCGAGTGCGCACTGAAGTTCGGTTTGAGAGGACACAAGGATGGCCAAATCATCCGCAAAGAGCAGATGATTAATCCTTAGGTCTCCCACTTTGAAACATTCCCCGCCACGACTGCGCTGCAACATCCACTCCATATATACAATGAAGAGGAGAGGTGACAAAACGCACCCCTGGCGGAGTCCAACGCCCACAGTGAAAGGTATTGATTTAACACCGTTTATCCGAACACAGCTTCTACAGTTTGTATATAACGACTGAATCGCCCTTAACAGGGAACCATTAATCCCATACTCCTGCAGAACACTCCAGAGTTTGCCTCGAGGAACCCTATCATATGCTTTTTCCAAATCTACAAAACAAGTGTAGACAGGTTTGGCATACTCCCAGGCCTTTTCAAGAACCATTCTGAGAGTGGATAACTGGTCGGTTGTGCTTCTACCGGGACGAAAACCACACTGCTCATCCCCCAAACCGTCCTCAACCACAGCTCTGGAACGCGGCGGTAAGTGTCACGTCGTGCACAATGGTAAGGTGTCGGAGGATTTTGAAGTCCAAAGTGGAGTACGTCAAGGGTGCATACTGTCACCGCTATTGTTCTTGGTGGTTATCAACGATGTACTCCGTGCAGCATTGACGGAAGCTAATTATGGAATTCGTTGGACGATGACATCTTACCTTAAACACCTAGATTACGCTGATGATGTTTGTGTACTTTCACATCGGATAATGGATCTTCATTTGATGGCCCAAAATCTAGAAGCTGAGGCAAACAAAGTGGGGCTAAAAATAAACACAGCCAAAACAAAAGCCCTGAGCACTTCTTCTAACAACCGCGCTCAACTTAACATTGCCGGACAGGAAGTCGAGAAAGTTGATAACTTTCTATATTTAGGAAATGTGGTCTCGGGTAATCGCGGTGGCACCGAACTGGATGTGTGCAGCAGAATCGGGAAGGCTAAAGCTGCGTTGGGAATGCTGTCCAAAAATCTGGAGAAGTAATGTTATCAGCTTAAGAACCAAGCTACGACTGTTCCGCTCCAACGCAGAATCAGTGCTGCTTTATGGGTGCAGTACCTGGAAGGTGGACACCATTAACACACGCAAGCTGTAAGTCTTTGTAAACAAATGCTTAAGAATCATCGTGAGGATTTTTTGGCCGAACCGCATCTCTAACGAACAACTTTATCTGAGAACGGGCCAAGAACCTATAAGCATTACTATACGAAGAAGAAAGTGGCAATGGATTGGACACAACCCACGGCGCGAAGACAACACCATTGCGAAATACGCCATGCAGTGAAATCCGCTCAACCAGGCAGGCAGAATAGCGGAATGCCCTAGGCAAACGTGGTGCAGAACAGTTGAGGAGGAATCGAGCTCTTTAGGAATGAGTTGGAGGCAGCTCAAACGCGTTGCAGAGCTTCGAACAAGATGGCGCGCAGTCGTGGTTGACGCCCTATGCCCCCCGAGGGGTTAAAGGATCTAAGTAAGTAAGTAAAGTAATCCTTGCGGTTTGTAGGATCGAGTTTGGAAGTAAGATAGAAAATAATCCAATCGTCCCACTGATCAACTGTCCTCCTTAGATTCTTTAAAGCGTCGAGCATGTCTTGTGTTGTATCTAATAAACGTCTGACTTCGCCGATGGTTTCGCCTTTCGATACTGGGAGCGTGGTGAACTCTTAAGTAAGTCATGACGATGATTCGCTCGTTCTCGTAGCGACTTTTCAACAATATCCACGCGACGTCGTAGTTGGCTTCTTCAAGGGCAATGTTCTTTAATAGAAGTGCCGCCTCATCCGTGAGATGCCCCTTTTTTTTTTTTTTAAACAGGTGTGTGGCCACGCCCAAATGGCGTGTAGACACTGCGACCAAGGAGATCTATTGTGCCATAGGCCACTTTTAGGGCAGCAGTACTTCTACACTCCTTATGAAAGCTATAATTACGGCTGCGGAGGTGTTCCTAAGATCTTTAGGAGATATGATCTCTTTGAGGAAAAAGCTTCTCCTAGTTCTACACAGAGCTACACACTCACATAGTATGTGTTCTGCGGTTAAAATGGAGATGCCCCTTTAGATGGGACAACTTGTCCACCTTTGAAATTGGTGCCGTATGAACAATGCTCGTGAACAAGTCACGAAATGACATCCACGACAAATAATCCCCCGAAAACACAGGAAGGTTGATTTTTGATAGCTGAAAGGACATGACTTATTGAGGTTTTGTGGAGTCGTTGCTCGGTGAAGTCTATGCTACCACCTTCTCACAAGCTGATCTGCTAAGTATCCCAAAGTTTCACAAAAGACATTTTCTATTTCTGTATACTTATCTTTTACGAAATAATCTTCCTTCTGGTCACCTTTTATTAGTAAGTCATCGTGTATTTGTTGGAATTTAAGCCAGTATCCTCTAAGGGGATCAGTTCGCGTTTTGATATACCCTGTTGTACGAGTTGCTTTGCCGACTTTATTGAAGTTAACCCGAAAATTATTAATTAAACTCATTGCGCTGTTTCGTTTTTTCCATAACTCTTCCATGGCAAAATTAGCTGATTTTTGTAACCCGTAATTAGACTGCAGACGACGCGAGGGTATGATAGCACCGCAAAGTAAACCGCTAATATAAGATGACTCAAGTGAAAGCACTGTCCACTAACACAGGCTTAAGTTCAGTATATAGGTATTGCGTGATTTCGCTCATAGAAATCCAATAATATATGTACCGGTGTACATGCATTAATGTATATTGCACGAAATGGACTTTACACCAAAGTTTGTGAAAAATCCACGTTATTTAATAAATCCAAATAAATTGTTTTAGAATTTCCCGAATGAAAGGTCAGTACATTGTTCTATCCGGCTCGAAGGACCAGAAAATGTGCATTATAACATATACTCGCGAAGGGAAAGAAAAGACCCAACTGTGACAATGATCACTCAAGACGACCTTACTCGTCGCTTGTTATAATTCAACTCACTTTATTTCATTATATTGGCGAGCTTGAAGCTCTCTAAGAACAAAAGGTTAGATGCTTATGTACATGTAAAGAAGTAAATAGCCAAGGCGAATAGATAATATGGTAAATTAGAATACATGTGGTGAGTATAGAATAGGGTATGATATGATACATGGACTGTGAGGCCATAGTTGCGACCAGCAATTGATTCCCTGGATGGGACGATGGTGACTCAAACTCCAAGAGTTCGACTACGAAACAGTTCATCAGCCATGTTGACGCCTTAAGCCGACAACCTATGGAAGGCGAGCAGTGCAGGAGGCATCTGTGCTGATCCTGAATGTAAATATCACCGCAGAGGACTGGGTGGGTACCATGCAGTGGCGGAACCGGATGCTATACGACGTAATTTCCACGTTGAAGGCAAGTGAGATGACTTTGGAAAAGAACGCAGCTACAGAAGAACTATCTTGTTAGAGGGCATCGGCTGTTCGGAAATGTGGGCAATGCCGAGAGTAATCCTCAAGGCGAATTTTGAAAATATGCCACGACAACGTGGGACACCTTGGTGACGAGAAGACACTGGAGAGGATAAGGCAGACGTTTTGGTTCCCAAAGATGAAGGAGCCGCATCAAGTCGTGCGTTGAGTACGCTTACGGAAAGAGGAGAGGGGGCAAATCTAAGTGCAAACTCCACAGCATATAACGCGTTCTTCTCCCCTTCGACACGGTACACTTGGATCACCTTGGCGAACCCCACAGGCGGATCAGTAGAAATGCGGTGAAGTGGGATGGTTGTGATCCCATTTTTGCGGATCATAGCCTCGCTGATAAAAGGAGGAAGAAGAAGATCACCTGGATCACCTTGGACCATTTACAAATGGGAAAGGCGGAACCAGATACGTTCTGGCCCTGGTCGACAACTTCACCAAGTACACCACACTATGAGCCGTAAAAACCACCAACAGTAAAGGGGTTCTTAGTGTGCCGAACGAAGTGGCCAGCTATTTTGGATTGACCCGAAGGATCATCACTGACCGAGGAACCGCCTTCACATCGCAGATGCTTGAGCAGTTCTGTGAGAAGAATGGGATCGAATCCCAAGACCATCCCATGGCTATAGCAAGGCCTATACTGACTGATGGTAGCATTGCATGGTGGTAAGCCACCAACCATCTCAAAATTACAAAGACTAGCGTGCATTGGTATCATCAGAGCAATGAGAACCGCACCAAAAACAGGACTCAAGGCCATTCTCAACCTGCTTCCGCTAGACATCTTTGTTTAAGCATCGGTAGCTGTTAGTGGCCGAAGATCAAGCCAGGCAGATAGCTGCAGAGATATCCAGGCAACTTCACGCGACCATTTCTAAGCACCTACCCGAGCAGGGAAGAATGGCAAAGCGATAGAGCATCCACCGTTGGCGCAGGCATTTCTCTAAACCACTAGGAATTTCCATGTAAGTTTGGCTTCCAAACTGCAGCAGAGGTCCTAGCAGCGACAATAGCAGACTGCGATGGAGGCAATACCAGAGGAGGATATCACCCTTTTCATCCACAGCCAGGAAGCAATAAAAGCAAGCATCTGCTAAGGAATCACCTTGGTGCCTACCTCCTATCAGAAACGGATTTACCTTCGCTGGATCCACTGAAGATACTCCGGTTTGCTATAGCAGCTGGACTGGAGGAAGTGCTCTAGACCGAGTATATCATCGGCTAGAACCCTAGTAAGGGGGGTACAATAGATCTTTTATAGGTCGGAGTACACTTGCACCTCTCAACAATTTACATCATCATCATACATCAAGCATCTGCTACAGAAAGAGAAGAGCTCAAGGTGCTTGGAACACAGCACAAAGTTAGACTCTACTGGGTTCCTGGACATGAGGTCATACCAGGAAACAACAAAGCCGACAAACTGACAAGGGGAGGCTCGACACTAAACTCAGATCATTCCGACCCTTAGTGTACATCCCGTCTTGCACAACTTTAACTCGAAGCCGGGAGGCGAACAACAGATGGACCTCTCTAGATACTTGTATCACCACAAGGAAGCTATGGCCTGTACTCGACAAAGTAAGGCTCATGCGGAGGGGTACAAAAAATGCCTCTCCACTCTTATAGGAGACATTACGGGGACAGACGAAGACCTTTGCAGGGGCTGTGGTGACAAGGAGGTTCAGGAAGACACAACCAACTTTCTTTGCCACTGTACAGGCCTCCTCAGCCATCTAAGAAACAAGTTCCTAGGGCAATACCTCATTCAGATGACTGAATGGCTTGTTGTCTATTGAAATGCAACCCTGCACCCTAGAGTACCATCGCCTTCCTCATTGACAACCAGGCTTTTGCCAAAACTAATGCAACATTGCAGACAGGTCTTTGAATCCACGCCAGATGGACGGCGCAGTAGAGAAAGACCTCGAGCTAGGTGATGCAAACAAGTGGATGGGTACCCCAAACAACTTGGCATGCGCAACTGTAGGCCCGGACTGACTGGAGAGGTTTGTTGGTTGAGGCTCAGGTCCACCCCAGACTGTAGCGCACCCTAAGTAAGAAATAGTCAGAACACCCTCTGCGATGAAATGCCAACAAGGCCGTACCGCTGGGAGAAGGGAGAAATGGTTAGTGGATGTACAAATCCCCGTCTTTTGAAGATTACCACCTCCCAGCGGTATAACAAGTAAAACAAGCAAAAACTAAACCAAAGCATAGCACCCTGGACACGGACTTTGAAGTAAAGCAACCTAAGCGGGTAGCTATTGTACCGAACCAGATAGATGGACTACATATCTACGAAACGCATTTGCATGCAGTGGTACTTACCCTATTGATAGCTGTATCCAGATTGTTCATGTGGCGACTGGAACGTACAACGTACTGTGCTTCCTTGACCTTCGTCATCGTTTTCAATCTTTGTACAGACGCTGAGGTCTACACTAACTCCATACGATCGTCTGTCTAAAATGAAAAAAAGATACAGATGGTGGTCAACAGGGGATGATAGTTCTCATCTAGCTTAGGCCTAGCCACTCCTACTCTTCAGCTTTACGTTCGTGACCGCTGGGTCAGAAATTGGGTAACCAATCGCTTTGGAAGCTCTTGGGCGCAACAGACGACGACTTGTTCCAGACGACAGCGGACGAGTTGATGGTGGCCGTCTACAGCAGCTCATGAAACTGCTTCGACATATTCGGATCACAGGTCGGTAAGGAATCTCCAAGTTTAGTCAGATGGCGAAGAAGGCCTTAATGGGACAACGGCAGCGCTTATACTCCCGTAGTGGACTACTGACACCGGTATACCCGGCCGGTTGTCCTGTCGGGGTAACTTCCCTAAAAGGACTCTAGTTACGAAGCAACCAACAGAATCGGACACGGATGATTTTACTGCTGACGACCCTGGCAAACGGAATAAGGACAACACCATTCGAGTCTGCACGTGGAACGTTAGGTCCGTCTACAAACTAGGTGCAACCGCACCATCTTGGCGTCACTCAAATGCATGCATGGGCCAGGAAGAGGAGAAGACTGGGCAAGCCATTTACGCGATATTCAGTGGGGACTGAATAGTGCCCGCCATTGTACAACACGAGCGAGCCCACATGATCTTCTCTTCGCCTATACTCCGAGAAGCATCCTGGGGGACAAGCTGCTGTTGGAATGGGAGGAGCGAGTGTTAACAGATTCCAAAGAGATGGGGCAACGACGCCGCGAGGCACTGCAAAACATCAGGTAAGCCCTACATCGACAGAAGACTGGGTTCGATGCCAGGCATTGGCAACCTACTCAGTATGCCGTGGGTGATCTCGTACCACTCGAGAACAACTCTGGTTCCACCGGTGATTCTCGCAAATTGGAGCTAGAGTACAAAGGGCCATATATCATTTCCAAGGTCCTCACGAGCGATCGCTATGTTGTGGAAGACATACCTGACATGCAGCGACCCAGCTTAAACTAAACACCGTGATGGCAGCTGATCGCATAAAGCGCTGGTGCGAACTTCCGAATTAGGGAGCTTCTGGGGGCGAGTGCGACTACGGACACGACGGCGACGGTGACCTCGAGGACGAGGTTAAGGAATAGGATGGCCGAGTTGTAACAAAAAGTCGTAATGTATTTAACAAAAAGAGGCCCTGCACCGCAGGGGCACCGCAGCCGCACCGCATTGACACCGCAGTTGCACTGCAGGGACCCCGCAGCTGCACCGCAGGCACACCGCAGCTGCACCGCAGCCGCACCGCATGGACACCGCAGCGGCACCGCAGCCACACCGCAGCCGCACCGCAGGGACACCGCAGACACACCGCAGCTGAACGCAGCCGCACCGCAGGAACACCTCAGCCGCAACGCAGGGACACCGCAGCTGCACCGCAGCCGCACCGCAGCCGCACAGCAGGGACACTGCAGCTGTACCGCAGCCGCACCGCAGGGACACAGCAACGGCACCGCAGCCACACCGCAGGCGCACCGCAGCCACACCGCAGCCGCACCGCAGGCACACCGCAGCAGAACTGCAGCTGCACCGCAGGGACACCGCACCCGCACCGCAGGGGCACCGCAGGGACACCGCAGCCGCACCTCAGGGACACCGCAACGGCACCGCTGCCACACCGCAGCCGCACCGCAGGGACACCGCAACGGCACCGCAGCCGCACCGCAGGGGCACCGCAGCCACACCGCAGCCGCATCGCAGGCACACCGCAGCTGCACTGCAGCCGCACCGCAGCCGCACCGCAGGGTCACCGCAGGAACACCGCAGCCGTACTACAGGCGCACCGCAGCTGCACCACAGCCGCACCGCAACGGCACCGCAGCCACACCGCAGCCACACCGCAGACGCACCGCACGGACACCGCAGGGACACCGCAATGGCACCGCAGCCACACCGCAGCCGCACCGCAGAGACACCGCAACGGCACCGCAGCCGCACCGCAGGGACACCGCAACGGCACCGCAGGGACACCGCAGACGCACCGCAGGGACACCGCAGACACACCGCAACCGCACCGCTGCCGCACTGCAGGAACACCGCAGCTACACCGCAGTCGCACCGCAGGGACACCGCAGCCGCACCGCAGCTGCACCGCCGCCGCACCGGAGGCGCACCGTAGGGACACCGCAACGGCACCGCAGCCACACCGCAGCCGCACCGCAGAGACACCGCAACGGCACCGCAGCCGCACCGCAGGGACACCGCAACGGCACCGCAGGGACACCGCAGACGCACCGCAGGGACACAGCAGCCACACCGCAGCCGTACCGCACGCACACCGCAGCAGCACTGCAGCCGCACCGCAGGGACACCGCACCCGCACCGCAGGTACACCGCAGCCGCACCGCAGGGACACAGCAACGGCACCGCAGCCCCACCGCAGGCGCACCGCAGCCACACCGCAGCCGCACCGCAGGAACATCGCAGCTGCACCGCAACGGCACCGCAGGGTCACCGCAGGAACACCGCAGCCGTACTACAGGCGCACCGCAGCTGCACCACAGCCGCACCGCAACGGCACCGCAGCCACACCGCAGCCACACCGCAGACGCACCGCACGGACACCGTAGGGACACCGCAATGGCACCGCAGCCACACCGCAGCCGCACCGCAGAGACACCGCAACGGCACCGCAGCCGCACCGCAACGGCACCGCAGGGACACCGCAGGGACACCGCAGACACACCGCAACCGCACCGCTGCCGCACTGCAGGAACACCGCAGCTACATCGCAGTCGCACCGCAGGGACACCGCAGCCGCACCGCAGCTGCACCGCCGCCGCACCGCAGCCGCACCGTAGGGACACCGCAACGGCACCGCAGCCACAAAGCAGCCGCACCGCAGAGACACCGCAACGGCACCGCAGCCGCACCGCAGGGACACCGCAACGGCACCGCACGGACACCGCAGACGCACCACAGGGACACCGCAGACACACCGCAACCGCACCGCTGCCGCACTGCAGGAACACCGCAGCTACACTACAGTCGCACCGCAGCCGCACCGCAGGGACACCGCAGGAACATCTCAGCCGCACCCGCACCGCAGCCGGTGCCCCTGCGGTGCCCCTGCGGTGCGGCTGCGGTGTGGCTGCGGTGCCGTTGCGGTGTCCCTGCGGTGCCCCTGCGCTGCGTTTGCGGTGCAGCTGCGGTGTGGCTGCGGTGCCGTTGCGGTGTCCCTGCGGTGCAGCTGCGGTGTCCCTGCGGTGCGGATGCGGTGTGGCTGAGGTGCCGTTGCGGTGTCCCTGCGGTGTCCCTGCGGTGTCCCTGCAGTGCCCCTGCGTTGCGGCTGCTGTGCAGCTGCGGTGTGCCTGCGGTGTGGCTGCGGTGCCGTTGCTGTGCCCCTGCGATGCGGCTGCGGTGCGGCTGCGGTGTCCCTGCGGTGCCCCTGCGGTGCCCCTGCGGTGCGGCTGCTGTGCAGCTGCGGTGTGCCTGCGGTGCGGCTGCGGTGTGGCTGCGATGCCGTTGCGGTGTCTCTGCGGTGCGGCTGCGGTGTGGCTGCGGTGCCGTTGCGGTGTCCCTGCGGTGCGGCTGCGGTGTCCCTGCGGTGCGTCTGCGGTGTGGCTGTGGTGTGGCAACGGTGCCGTTGCGGTGTCCCTGCGGTGCGGCTGCGGTGCAGCTGCGGTGTCCCTGCGGTGCGGCTACTGTGCAGCTGCGGTGTGGCTGCGGTACGGCTGCGGTGTGGCTGCGGTGCCGTTGCGGTGTCCCTGCGGTGCGGCTGCGGTGTGGCTGCGGTGCCGTTGCGGTGTCCCTGCGGTGCGGCTGCGGTGCAGCTGCGGTGTCAATGCGGTGCAGCCGCGGTGTGCCTGCGGTGCGGCTGCGGTGTGGCTGCGGTGCCGTTGCGGTATCCCTGCGGTGTCCCTGCGGTGCCCCTGCGGTGCGGCTGCGGTGTGGCTGTGGTGTGGCTGCGGTGCCGTTGCGATGTCCCTGCGGTGCGGCTGCGGTGCAGCTGCGGTGCCCCTGCGGTGTGGCTGCAGTGCGGCTACGGTGTGGCTGCGGTGCAGTTACAGTGCCCCTGCGGTGCGGCTGCGGTGTCCCTGCGGTGCGGGTGCGGCTGAGATGTTCCTGCGGTATAACTGCAGTGCGGCTGCGGTGTGGCTGCGGTGCCGTTGCGGTGTCCCTGCGGTGCGGCTGCGGTGCAGCTGCGGTGCGGCTGCGGTGCAGCTGCGGTGTCCCTGCGGTGCGGCTGCTGTGCAGCTGCGGTGTGCCTGCGGTGCGGCTGCGGTGTGGCTGCGATGCCGTTGCGGTGTCTCTGCGGTGCGGCTGCGGTGTGGCTGCGGTGCCGTTCCGGTGTCCCTGCGGTGCCTCTGCGGTGTCCCTGTGGTGCGTCTGCGGTGTGGCTGTGGTGTGGCAGCGGTGCCGTTGCGGTGTCCCTGCGGTGCCCCTGCGGTGCGGCTACTGTGCAGCTGCGGTGTCCCTGCGGTGCGCCTGCGGTGTGGCTGCAGTGCCGTTGCGGTGTCCCTGCGGTGCCCCTGCGGTGCGGCTGCGGTGTCCCTGCGGTGCGTCTGCGGTGTGGCTGTGGTGTGGCAGCGGTGTCCCTGCGGTGCAGCTGCGGTGTCCCTGCGGTGCAGCTGCGGTGTGCCTGCGGTGCGGCTGCGGTGTCCCTGCGGTGTGGCTGCTGTGCAGCTGTGGTGTGCCTGCAGTGCGGCTGCGGTGTGGCTGGGGTGCCGTTGCGGTGTCCCTGCGGTGCCCCTGCGGTGCCCCTGCGGTGCCCCTGCGGTGCAGCTGCGGTGCCCCTGCGGTGTGGCTGCAGTGCGGCTACGGTGTGGCTGCGGTGCAGTTGCGGTGCCCCTGCGGTGCGGCTGCGGTGTCTCTGCGGTGCGGATGCGGCTGAGATGTTCCTGCGGTATAACTGCAGTGCGGCTGCGGTGTCCCTGCGGTGCGGCTGCAGTGCGGCTGCGGTGTGGCTGAGGTGCCGTTGCGGTGTCCCTGCGGTGCGGCTGCGGTGCAGCTGCGGTGTCCCTGCGGTGCCCCTGCGGTGCGGCTGCTGTGCAGCTGCGGTGTGCCTGCGGTGCGGCTGCGGTGTGGCTGCGATGCCGTTGCGGTGTCTCTGCGGTGCGACTGCGGTGCGGCTGCGGTGTGGCTGCGGTGCCGTTCCGGTGTCCCTGCGGTGTCCCTGCGGTGCGTCTGCGGTGTGGCTGTGGTGTGGCAGCGGTGCCGTTGCGGTGTCCCTGCGGTGCAGCTGCGGTGTCCCTGCGGTGCGGCTACTGTGCAGCTGCGGTGTCCCTGCGGTGCGCCTGCGGTGTGGCTGCGGTGCCGTTGCGGTGCCCCTGCGGTGCGGCTGCGGTGTCCCTGCGGTGCGTCTGCGGTGTGGCTGTGGTGTGGCTGCGGTGTCCCTGCGGTGCAGCTGCGGTGTCCCTGCGGTGCAGCTGCGGTGTGCCTGCGGTGCAGCTGCGGTGTCCCTGCGGTGTGGCTGCTGTGCAGCTGTGGTGTGCCTGCAGTGCGGCTGCGGTGCCGTTGCGGTGTCCCTGCGGTGTCCCTGCGGTGCCCCTGCGGTGCGGCTGCGGTGTCCCTGCGGTGCGTCTGCGGTGTGGCTGTGGTGTGGCAGCGGTGCCGTTGCGGTGTCCCTGCCGTGCGGCTGCGGTGCAGCTGCGGTGTCCCTGCGGTGCGCCTGCGGTGCGCCTGCGGTGTGGCTGCGGTGCCGTTGCGGTGCCCCTGCGGTGCGTCTGCGGTGTGGCTGTGGTGTGGCTGCGGTGTCCCTGCGGTGCAGCTGCGGTGTCCCTGCGGTGCGGCTGCGGTGTCCCTGCGGTGCGGCTGCGGTGTCCCTGCGGTGCGGCTGCTGTGCAGCTGTGGTGTGCCTGCAGTGTGGCTGCGGTGTGGCTGCGGTGCCGTTGCGGTGTCCCCGCGGTGCGGCTGCGGTACAGCTGCGGTGTCCCTGCGGTGCCACTGCGGTGCGGCTGCGGTGCAGCTGCGGTGTCCCTGCGGTGCGGCTGCGGTGTGGCTGCAGTGCGGTTGCAGTGTGTCTGCGGTGTCCCTGTGGTGCGGCTGCGGTGTGGCTGCGGTGTGGATGCGGTGCGGCTACGGTGTCCCTGCGGTGCGGCTACTGTGCAGCTGCGGTGTCCCTGCGGTGCGCCTGCGGTGTGGCTGCGGTGCCGTTGCGGTGCCCCTGCGGTGCGGCTGCGGTGTCCCTGCGGTGCGTCTGCGGTGTGGCTGTGGTGTGGCTGCGGTGTCCCTGCGGTGCAGCTGCGGTGTCCCTGCGGTGCGCCTGCGGTGTGGCTGCGGTGCCGTTGCGGTGCCCCTGCGGTGCGGCTGCGGTGTCCCTGCGGTGCGTCTGCGGTGTGGCTGTGGTGTCCCTGCGGTGCAGCTGCGGTGTCCCTGCGGTGCAGCTGCGGTGTGCCTGCGGTGCAGCTGCGATGTCCCTGCGGTGTGGCTGCTGTGCAGCTGTGGTGTGCCTGCAGTGCGGCTGCGGTGTGGCTGCGGTGCCGTTGCGGTGTCCCCGCGGTGTCCCTGCGGTGCCCCTGCGGTGCGGCTGCGGTGTCCCTGCGGTGCGTCTGCGGTGTGGCTGTGGTGTGGCAGCGGTGCCGTTGCGGTGTCCCTGCCGTGCGGCTGCGGTGCAGCTGCGGTGTCCCTGCGGTGCCCCTGCGGTGCGGCTACTGTGCAGCTGCGGTGTCCCTGCAGTGCGCCTGCGGTGTGGCTGCGGTGCCGTTGCGGTGTTCCTGCGGTGCGGCTGCGGTGCAGCTGCGGTGTCCCTGCGGTGCAGCTGCGGTGTGCCTGCGGTGCCGTTGCGGTGTCCCTGCGGTGCGGCTGCGGTGTGGCTGCGGTGCCGTTGCGGTGTCCCTGCGGTGCGGCTGCGGTGCGGCTGCGGTGCGGCTGCGGTGCGGCTGCGGTGCGGCTGCGGTTTGGCTGTGGTGTGGCTGCGGTGTCCCTGCGGTGCGGCTGCGGTGCAGCTGCGGTGCCCCTGCGGTGTGGCTGCAGTGCGGCTGCGGTGTGGCTGCGTTGCAGTTGCGGTGCCCCTGCAGTGCGGCTGCGGTGTCTCTGCGGTGCGGGTGCGGCTAAGATGTTCCTGCGGTGTCCTTGCAGTGCGGCTGCGGTGTCCCTGCGGTGCGGCTGCAGTGCGGCTGCGGTGTGCCAGCGGTGCAGCTGCGGTGTGGCTGCGGTGTCCCTGCGGTGCGGCTGCGGTGTCCCTGCGGTGCGGCTGCTGTGCAGCTGTGGTGTGCCTGCAGTGCGGCTGCGGTGTGGCTGCGGTGCCGTTGCGGTGTCCCTGCGGTGCCCCTGCGGTGCGGCTGCGGTGTCCCTGCGGTGCGTCTGCGGTGTGGCTGTGGTGTGGCAGCGGTGCCGTTGCGGTTTCCCTGCGGTGCGGCTGCGGTGCAGCTGCGGTGTCCCTGCGGTGCCCCTGCGGTGCGGCTACTGTGCAGCTGCGGTGTCCCTGCGGTGCAGCTGCGGTGTGCCTGCGGTGCGGCTGCGGTGTGGCTGCGGTGCCGTTGCGGTGTCCCTGCGGTGCGGCTGCGGTGTGGCTGCGGTGCCGTTGCAGTGTCCCTGCGGTGCCCCTGCGGTGCGGCTGCGGTGCGGCTGCGGTGCGGCTGCTGTGTGGCTGTGGTGTGGCTGCGGTGCCGTTGCCCTGTCCCTGCGTTCGGCTGCGGTGCAGCTGCGGTGCCCCTGCGGTGTGGCTGCAGTGCGGCTGCGGTGTGGCTGCGGTGCAGTTGCGGTGCCCCTGCGGTGCGGCTGCGGTGTCTCTGCGGTGCGGGTGCGGCTGAGATGTTCCTGCGGTGTCCCTGCAGTGCGGCTGCGGTGTCCCTGTGGTGCGGCTGCAGTGCGGCTGCGGTGTGCCAGCGGTGCGGCTGCGGTGTGGCTGCGGTGTCCCTGCGGTGCGGCTGCGGTGTCCCTGCGGTGCGGCTGCGGTGTCCCTGCGGTGCGGCTGCTGTGCAGCTGTGGTGTGCCTGCAGTGCGGCTGCGGTGTGGCTGCGGTGCCGTTGCGGTGTCCCCGCGGTGCGGCTGCGGTACAGCTGCGGCGTCCCTGCGGTGCCACTGCGGTGCGGCTGCGGTGCAGCTGCGGTGTCCCTGCGGTGCGGCTGCGGTGTGGCTGCAGTGCGGTTGCAGTGTGTCTGCGGTGTCCCTGTGGTGCGGCTGCGGTGTGGCTGCGGTGTGGATGCGGTGCGGCTATGGTGTCCCTGCGGTGCGGCTGCGGTGCAGCTGCGGTGCGGCTGCGGTGTGCCTGCGGTGTGGCTGCGGTGCCATTGCGGTGTCCCTGCGTTGCGGCTGCAGTTTCCCTCCGGTGCAGCTGCGGTGTTCCTGCGGTGTTTCTGCGGTGTGGCTGCGGTACCGTTGCGGTGTCCCTGCGGTGCGGCTGCGGTGCAGCTGCGGTGTTCGTGCAGTGCGACTGCTGTGCGGTTGCGGTGTGTCTGCGGTGTCCCTGTGGTGCGGCTGCGGTGCGGCTGCGGTGCCGTTGCGGTGTCCCTGCGGTGCGGCTGAGGTGTCCCTGCGGTGCCGCTGCGGTGCCGCTGCGGTGTACTTGCGGTGGAGTTGCGGTACAGTTTCGGTGCGGCTGCAAGTCGTCTGGAGGGATACCTTCTACGACAGGCCTAGCACGAGTCGTAGAAGAACATCTCCAGCGCGCGGAGTCGGCCCTAGGTACAGGGTGAGCACGGAGCACCACAGGCGCAGAGACGCTGAAGCTCCAAGAGGACATTGCCCTACTGGCACGAAACGGCCAAGATCGCCGGTAAGGAAGGTATACACTTCCCGGGAGGTAAGAAAAACAGAGAACAGCAGACCCAGAGAGCGGTTGCATAAACCTCCCACGCTACCAGACAGGAGTAAGCCCGGTAATCTGGACAACCCGCTGAGAAAAGCCCTCTGTGGAGCGGGTGCAAAGTGGTACCTGCGCTTCCTAGCCCAAGGTTTCGAACCTGAAGAGACCAGGAAGCTAACCGTGGAAAGGAAAAAGGAGGTAACTGACACTCCAGAAGCACAGGGACACCTAAAAGGGGGAAGTGATAACATCACCCCCCCGGAGAAACCTGATAGTAAGCGACACAAGGCTACCAGTAACGTCAGCTTGGCAGGCCCAGTCACCGTTTCAGCGGAAAGAAGACGCAGAGTAGAGCCCGGCACCAGCCACTCGCATGCAGGCATAGTCAGAAACCTGCGAGTGGCTGTACTCCCAAAGGAGTACGCGGTGGCAACGCTAAGCACCGAGGAGCAAACGGCGCTAGAGGACGCCATTATCGAAGAATTAGCCCTAGGCTGGAAGAGCAAGTTTCAATTTGAAGGTATACACTTCAGACTGGGCTTACTACTTGTTGACTGCTACAACGATGACACAGCTCAATAGCTACTGCAAGCAGCAGCACGACTAAGTACGTCGATGGGAGTCAAATTGACGGCGTGTTTGGGAGAAGATATCCCCGAAACGATTCCTTAAGAGCATATTGTATTAATTGACTTTGAAAAGGCATTCGACAGACAGCCACGAGATCTGATATGGGTGGCGCTAAGACATCGAGGGGTTCCAGAAACCTATGTACAGATGATCATGGACATGTACGAGGGAGCAAAGACAGAGTAAGATGCCCCGCTGGAGTAACCGAAGAGTTCCCAATCAAAGTCGGGGTGCACCAGGGAAGCGTCTTAAGTCCTTTGCTCATTATTGCAGTTCTTGAATATCTGCTTGAAGGTAAAGTGACGGACCCCAAGGCAACGTCAGTTATTCTTTGCTGACGATGGAGCCATCATAAGTAAGAAACCTACATCCCTGCAACGAGCACTTGATATGTGGGTGGACGTTTTGGAGGGAAGTGGGTATCGCATTAGTTCAACAAAGACAGAGTACTTGTGCTGCCCGTTCTCTGATCCACTCAGCCCTATTCCAGAAATTTATTTGAATGGAACAGTGCTTCCCAAGTACGAAAATTTCAAATATCTGGGATCTATGATCAATAGCAAAGCAACTTGTGTGCAACGACATCAATCATCGTGTAAGCGTAGGGTGGATGAAGTGGCGAAAAAATTCCGCTATCTTCTGTGAGAGAGAAATGCCACCTAGGTTGAAGGGAAGGCTCTACACCGCAGTTGTGCGTCCAGCGCTCACAAACGGCTCACAATGTTGGACGATGTACAAAACGTATGGGAGTAAATTAACGGCAGCTGGATGAAGATGATTCGCATGACAGCAGGAGTGACAAAGCTTGATCGAATAAGAAGTTCGAAGACCCGCGGAAGCTTCCACATCAAGGAAATCATCGTTCCAAAGATAGAGCGCGACCGGCTCAGCTGGTACTGCCACGTTCAAAGAAGAGATCATTTGAACCCTGTTAAAAAGGCAATATCAATGCACGTTCCTGCCTGGATCAGACAAATGCGACGACATTGGCATTTCATTGGCCTCAGTAACCGAGTGATCCAAAATCGGCAGGCCTGTCGATATTTTCTGAGGTCAAATAGGCGAACACCACAGGCGGATCAGTAGAAATGCGGTGAAGTGGGAGGGTTGTGATCCCTTATTTTCGGATCATAAGCTCGCTGATAAAAGGAAGAAGAAGAAGTGCGCCCATATACTCACGCGCACATACTATTGCAACGATAGCCACTGCTGCATGACTGCTGGTCGTGGTCTCCACTGAAGGAAAATTGTGGGCGATGATTTGATTAAATGTTTTTAGCACTGCTCAGCTTCAGAACAACGCAGAAGGATGCTTTATATCTTAAATGAATCAACGGTGAATTTACTAAATTCATTTATTTTTGATTTTTTTTAATCCGGATAGCCAGTACTGAGCTACGGCTGTGGAATCAATATTTACAGATGGAAAACTCGATCTCCACCGTCTTTATGCCACTTACACCTTGAATTTCGGAAAATCCCTTCTTATCTCGCATCTAGGCAAAATAATGAATAACTGTGCAAATGTCAAGCACCTACATCTAGTAGTTTTCGAGAAACGGTGTTCACAAGGAAAATCGATTTTGCTTTTATAGTATTTAAGAAGATAAGATAGATGAAGCAGGCATAACCACTGTTCAAAAGCCGGACACAATTGCTGCTAAAAGGGGTATAAGGCAAGTTGGGGCTCTTACATCTGCCAAATGTGGAAGATTAGTAACTGAGGCCATCGCTGTTAATGCTAAAGGGGGGCATACGCCTCAATTTAGCGTGATTCCTCTCAAACGGTACCAAGACCACCATATCCGAGCTGGACTTGTTGGATCCGCAGGTGCTGGTAACGGTAGTGACTGGATGCAAGAAAGTGAGTTCTTACTCTTTTTGGAGCAGAAAAAAATTTCGGGGGGGTTTTGAAAAACAAGTATTATTTTTTCATAAATAATGTCTTATTTTATTATTAGATAATATAATATAATTAATATAATATATATAATATATATAGTAATATAATATAATTTAGTGTTGGAATATTTTACAAAATTATATCCATACGTCTTGGTACTTTAGCCATCATATCTATAACTCACGTCAATATCTCTATATATGTTAAGCAACATCAAGCCATTCAACCGCTTCTCACTAGTCTTGCTACGCAGATAAGTTTTCAATCTGCGAAGACAAGAAACCGTTCACTTGATGCCACAGATATGGGAAGTGTTGCACCGATCTGCATAAAGCGATGTATTGTTTGGTGCAACGTTGAATCGCAACAATTGAGAGCGTCTTTAAAATTTGTTGGCCGTTTATCAATCGGAATATTTAAGCAATGCCTGCAACCATAGTTAATTTAACATTCAAACAGATATCAAGAAAATGAAAGAGAAATTTTTACTTGCGCCACATCGTCATTTCGCCTCGAATATCATCAGTACATCTTTTGATGTCATTTGGCCATTCTTTTGAAAATACGTTGATAGTGCTACGTATTTCTTCTGTTTCCAGCTTAGAACACTTTTCCAGTAGAATGTTTTGAATTTTAGAAAGGAGTTCTCGATGGCCAAGAAATCCGAAACAGACGTGGAGCTGACGTCGGACTAGAACGAGATCACCATCTTATGGTAGCTCATTTACGCCTTCGTACTGCATCCGTCAACAGAAACCGCTCAAACCTACTTAACATCGCCAGGTTTAATATCGACAGGCTCAAGGTTCCCCAAGTGCGCCAACAGTTCAGGGACACATGTTGCTTTAGAAGCAGAAGCAATCAGCAGCATACTGGAAGAGAACATGGATGACCACTGGAGTGCTGTGAAAAATGCTTTTGCGACTGGGGCACGCACGTATGTCGGTAAAAAGCAGAAACACCACCGCACATGGCTTTCTACAGACACCTGGGGACGGATCGATGAGCATACAGCAATCAAGACTCGGATTGCAGCGGCCTCAGCAGTAGAGAGAACCGAGCTTGAAACCCAATACCGTGCGAAGAAGAAAGAAGTGCAGCGTAGTGTGAGACGTGACAAACGTCAATATGTCAACTCACTGGCCTCAAGGGCTGAAGAAGCAGCGAATAGATGCGACAGTAGGACTGTTTACAACATCACTAAGGAGCTCATTGGTGGTCGAAACTTCAAACAACATCCAGTGAAGAGTCTAGACGGTAACCTTCTGATTTCGGATGAGGATCAGCTCACTAGATGGAGAGAACATTTTGCTACACTGCTAAATCCCTTAGACCATGGCGGTGTGATCTTGAATTCGAATGAGCAGTACGAAGCAACAAATTCCCGAATTCGCACCATACCTCCTAGTAAAACCGAGATAATAACAGCAATCAAGTCCCTCAAGAAGAACAAAGCGGTGGGTATTGATGGCATCCCTGCCGAGCTATTTCAAGCGGCACCAAATACATCGGCAGATTTTCTGCATCCCCTAATACGGAGAGCTTGGGATAGTGAACAATTTCCACAGGAGTGGAAAAGGGGGATGATCATTAAACTTCCAAAGAAGGGTAACTTGATGGACTGCGGTAACTGGAGAGATATATGTGTTCTTTCAGCTGTAGCCAAAATAATAGCTAGAATAATTCTAGAACGAAATAAAGAACATTTAGATTCAACTCTCCACGTCGAATAGGCAGGCTTTCGCGCTGGATCCTCCTGCATCGACCACATAAACACCTTACGGATCATAATCGAACAATGCGTTGAGTATAGTTCTCCGCTACATTTACTGTTTATCGACTTCGAGAAGGCTTTCGACAGCTTGAATCGAGATGCTATCTGGTTGGCCTTGCGCAGGAGAGGCATTCCAGAAAAACTTATAGCTATTATCAAGGCTACATACGAGGGCGGTAAGCGTCACGTCATGCACAATGGTAAGGTGTCGGAGGATTTTGAAGTCCAAAGTGGAGTACGTCAAGGGTGCATACTGTCACCGTTATTGTTCTTGGTGGTTATCAACGATGTACTTCGTGCAGCATTGACGGAAGCTAATTATGGAATTCGTTGGACGATGACATCTTACCTTAAACACTTAGATTACGCTGATGATGTGTGTACTTTCACATCGGTTAATGGATCTTCATTTGATGGCCCAAAATCTAGAAGCTGAGGCAAACAAAGTGGGGCTAAAAATAAACACAACCAAAACAAAAGCCCTGGGTACTTCTACTAATAACCGCGCTCAACTTAATATTGCCAGACAGGAAGTCGAGAAAGTTGATAACTTTCTTTATTTAGGAAGTATGGTCTCGGCTGATCGCGGTGGCACCGAACTGGATGTGTGCAGCAGAATCGGGAAGGCTAAAGCTGCGTTCGGAATGCCGTCCAAAATCGAGAGAAGCAATGTTATTAGCTTAAGAACCAAGCTACGACTGTTCCGCTCCAACGTAGAATCAGTGCTGCTTTATGGGTGCAGTACCTGGAAGGTGGACACGATTAACACACGCAAGCTGCAAGTCTTCGTAAACAAATGTTTAAGAATCATCTTGAGGATTTTTTAGCCGAACCGCATCTCCGACGAACAACTTTATCTGAGAACGGGCCAAGAACCTATAAGCATTACTATACGAAGAAGAAAGTGGCACTGGATTGGACACACCCTACGGCGCGAAGACAACTCCATTGCGAATTACGCCATGCAGTGGAATCCGCTCACCCAGGCAGGCAGAATAGCGGGACGCCCTATGCAAACGAGCCGCAGAACAGTTGAGGAGGAATTGAGCTCGTTGCAGAGCTTCGAACAAGATGGCGCGCAGGCGTGATTAACGCCCTATGCCCCCCGAGGGGTTAAAGGATATAAGTAAAGTAAGTAAGTAAGAAATCTAGTCATTAGTTACATCGTCGGTCTAAAAACGGAACAAAGATGGACCGACGGAAATATTCTTCAGGACCTCCTTCATAGTTGTCACGCTTCTTTTGTTTTACAACTTGCCGCGGGACTACTGTTGAACCCCCAAAACACCCCGTGCGTTCGCGCCTGGCACAGCACTAAGTGATGATCAGTTGACAGTTCGGCCCCTCTCAATATGCGAATATCACAAACCATTCTCTTCAGACACGATGGCACCACAAAGAAATCGATCAGCGACTTCTGCTGAAGACTCTGATGGTACCATGTGTATTTGTGAATGTCTTTGTGTGGAAAGATAGTGTTCGTGATGGATAAGCCATTTTCACAACAAAAATCCAACAACTTCTCTCCGTTCGCGTTTTGATCAGGATCACCGTTCCTCCCAATCACACTCCCCCATGTCATAACATCTACACCCACATGAGCATTGAAGTCACCCATCAGGACAAAAGAATCCATATCTGCAACCTTTTCGAGGGCAACATCAACTTTATCTAAGAAAGCTGCATACTCTGGCAGAAGATTCGGTGCATACACCTGCACCAATGCCAGAGTTTCAAGCTTGAGCTTTAAGATCGCAACTCTCCCTCCTAATAGCATCCACTCCAATACTCTGTCTGTCAGCCTGGGACTTTTGAGTATCCCCACTCCCGCCTGAGCAGACATTGAGGGTGCGACTCCCGACAGGAAGAGCTTCCACCCATCCAAAGGGTCCACAGTTTTAGAACCACTCTGCTTTGTTGAAGAGACGCCAACTATATCTAGTCGACTTTAAACAGCCTCCCCAACAAGCTCAAGGTCCTTC
Organism: Brachypalpus laphriformis; assembly: GCA_945910035.1. Lineage (NCBI taxonomy): Eukaryota > Metazoa > Arthropoda > Insecta > Diptera > Syrphidae > Brachypalpus > Brachypalpus laphriformis. The sequence goes on from OX246756.1 coordinate 138,897,612, forward strand.
CCCGTGAGCGATGAGACGTTCCATGTGCCTATCTTAAGTCGATGCCGTTGTCGAAATTCAGAGAATCCATCTGTGCCCCTATGGGTGCACAACGCGCTCGCCCCTTGACCCCCGTAATGGTTCGCGACACCACTGACAGAAAGCTCGTAGCCATTTCGGGTTTGACACGGCCGGCTGCCGAGAGGGACAGGCCGACCACCAGACGCTCGCATACTGTCGCCCTTCAGGCCTGGCTCCAAAGGATGCCCTGGCTTACCAGGCTTGGCAATATCCGAGGCCGGTCGTTTCCTTCTTGTCATCATGGGGTGTGCGCTTTGTTAGCCGTGACTGGATTGTATGGGTGGGAATAACTATTTAAGTTACCCCATCTGCACATCCCACTCACGTTGCCCGCCGCCCACCACGAGGGGGTCAGCTGCCAGGGGGGCTAGTTTTTTTTATTTAAAGAAAATATTTAGACGCAAATGATAAGAACATCTCAAGTCAAAGAAACGATCTCACGAAAAAATGATTTTTTTTTGCCGAGAGCAGGTGAAAAATCTTCTAAAGACACTATAAGGCACGACCACGCGTGCGGTAGTGTGAGATTTACACACAACTAAGCCGACACTTATTCAGCAGTTTTATTTTCGCTTAAAAGACTCGTGATTTTGGAAAAAGATGTTCGTGTGTACAATAGTTTAAAAGGTATGTAGCACTTTAGACAGGTTAAATTCCACTGAAAATTCCTGCGATTTTTACAACCGGCATATATAGGTACTATGACGCGAGGTCAATAGGTTTTATCCAGCGCTGCTGCTATGCGACTTTAGTCACAATTTGACTTTTTTTTGACTCAAAGAGACTACGAGTATGATCCGACTTTTTAAAGAACACCTTTTTTTGATACTTTTTATTTTATTTTGAGACTTTTTCGAATAAAAAATATTTTTCCAACAAAATTTCTATTTAGTTGGTCACAAGAAATTTGTACTGATTTAATTTAATTTAATTTTTTTTTTGTATAATCGAATGCGTACTTTTTTTTTGTTGAATTTTTATGTTTTTGTTTTGTTTTGTGAAATACAAGCTTTTTATGTTAGTTTCTAAGTTTTTCATTTTAATGGATATGGAGTTCTAACTAACTGCAGCAAGTAGTACATTCACATTCATTCCCAGAAATGATTAGCTACCATCACACTTTATTGCCTCCATTATATGTTACCTGATAATTTTACACTTATTTAATACGAGCTACTTGAAACCATTCGAAGGCTCGTGAATCACATTTATAAATGCTGTGTTTGATTGAATACTTTAAGCGCGAGCCTACTACGCTATCAAATATTCCTGAGTGTCGATTTATACCTGCTTGTTTTCTTTGTGTGTGAGACTGGATGGCTCGTGTTTTAACGAATGATTCCCCACTGTAAATGAGTGGATTCGTGCAGTTCTCTAGTTCCTATGTCGTTACAATTTTTACATTATTTGTTTTTGTTAAGACCTTTTTTTGCTCAGTTACCCTTTTTTGAGCCTTTTCAAATTTTTGAGCGGCAACCCTGGTTTTACCCTTTACGACGAATTGAATTGTTCGCGTCAAGTAGTTGAAAGACGGTACGGTTACAATGGCAGTGAACACGATCCTTGTGCTTACGCGCAAATTTTGTTATCTCTTCGACGACGCTGGGAATTCCCAGATCCCGATGAATATCTTCGTTACGTACACACCACGGTGCGCTAACGATCATTCTAAGAACTTTATTTTCAAAAGTTTGTATGATGTTTCTATTGCTTTTCTTGGTACAACCCCATAGCTGTAGACCATACGTCCACACTGGCGCTTTAACACTTGCTTTTAGATAAGCAATTTGTTATGTAGGCTCAACTTCGAATGTTTCCCGAGTAGCCAGTACATTTGTTCGTATTTGTTTTCGAGCTCGTCGCGTTTCTTTTTTACGTGCGATGGCGACCCGCTCAGCCATTGTAATGTTGATAGAAGAGATCATTTGAGCCCAATCAAAGAGGCAATATCAATGAGCGTTGCACTAATACCACGAAAGAAAGGCAGGCGTAAAAACGCCTGGATCACACAAAGCCTTTGGTTTGCATCAGAAACGAAGTGATCAAAAATCGGAAGACCTGCTGGTATATCCTTGGGTCGAATAGGCGAATCCCAAAGGTGCAGAGAAGTGGAAGAGTTATGATCCCTTCCTCCGAAATATGTAGGAAGGAGAAGATTTAGACGCAAATGAAAAAGGTAGTAGATACACTTTGATAGCAATCATAAGCACAAGTGCTTAAGGGATTAAGTCTATTATAGTTGCCATTATGAGATAACAAATTTGTGAAGAAAATAAATCTTCCTACTGGGAAGGAAGGCTTCTTTTCGAAAACTATTGCAGGCTATTCAATAAAATCCATTAAAAAATCCAAGTTGAGTGAGAAATCTAAAACAAAGTAAGAACAAAATTGTTTGTGCGCTGTTTTTTTTTTCTCATGTACAAATTATTAAACGAAGTATTCCCAAATTGTACTCTTGAATTCAACATTCACTTCTCTGCATCACAATCACTTAATAAACTTTTATGAACTGATAGGAAGAGGAAAGGTTTCAAACGGCTTCTTTCACATATACTATGGTTTTCAAATGCAACATTATAAGATATCCTTACAAGCCGGTTGCATATAAAACAATCCATGGTTTCATTCACTTGCGCAGCTAATATGTAAATTATAGCAAAAAAAAAAAATCTATCTCTCAGCAATACAAATATAGCCGCGGCGATTAGGACAGTAATTTAGCGATGAATTAACTACCGCTGTCGCATCATTAAAATTCAATAAATCGGAACACCACATTTGCAACCAGTAACACCATGCCGTGTTAAGCCGCATTTACTATTGAACGCATTCGCATGCGGACACCTCAGATTTGCATTCCTGGAAATAGTGGCGCAGACTTTGTGATTATTTCTGAATTATAACACGCTTGAGTACATCAATTATTCGCTGCGATTGAAGTATCTCGCCGTACTGCTATTTCATGGTTGTCAACTTGTCAAATTTACTTACCACTTTGATAGCGGCTATCAATTGGAAGTAAATTTATATAACGAATAAAATACGAACTGAAAGTGTGAAAGTGATAATATTAAATTAAACTAATACTACGAGATACTATGGTTTGCTTGAGCGGCATGTAAGATGAGAGCTTAAAAACGATAAAAATGCGACTGTATAGCGTAACTAACGTAGGTACTCATAAACAATCTTAAATGGCTGTCACGGTATGGAAAGTGCATATACTCAAAATGAACGCGCAGTTGATAGTAAACATGTAAAACAAAAGAAATACATAGTTGAACAAACTCAACGAAGAAGAAGGAAGTCTTGGAGTGACTTTTGTTCGACGAAGACGAGTGTTTTAGAAGTTAGCTGAAGTAGAAAGATAGCGTCTGGCGAATCAGTTTCCAAAATCAAAAATTAAAATCGATACCAGTGGGAGATATTGGTGGAGGTGCACTTTCCCGGAAGACACAAGTCAAACCAGCCTGCAAAATTAGGAGGGAACTGGATGAATAGGACAGAGGAGCCCAGGGTAGTAAAGCCAGAACCGTTGAAAAATGCGATCAAATGGTATGTTTTCAGCATTGATGAACTGGGAAGTAGAAATCATTGCATCAGGACTCAGGAGAATGGAGGGCAACTGAGGTTGTTCTTTTTACGAGAAGGGGGATTTTGACCGGTTTGACTCAGCCAGTGCTGAAAGGCGTCACCATTCGCATTTCCAATGAAGCCAAATATCTGGGAGTGATTTTAGATACGAAACTTCATTGGTCTAAACACGTCGAGTCGAAAACATCCAAGGCACTCTCAGTCTTCTTGCAGTGTAAGGGTGCTTTTGGCAAGACATGGGGCTTGTCACCGATCTACACGGCTATGTTTGGTGGAAGGGGCTCTCGCGTAAATATGTGGTTGCCTTTTGCGCGAAACTCCAAAGAACGGCTTGTCTCGGCTGCACGGGAGCTTTTCCGAGTACGCCTGGCTCTGCTCTAGACGCTTCGCTGATCTTACCTAACCTCGATAGTTATATCATGGGTTGCACTATCAAAGCCATCCATCGTCTTAGGCGGGCGGTTTTTGGTATACTCCACACTGGAATTTTGATGAACTTGCGCGACACTTGTCTTACGACTCCTGTCTTATGGATATGCCGTCTGATGCAATGACACCAGAACTCCAGCTGATGCGCAAATTCAGAGTCGACTTTCCTTGTGTCCAGGACTGGCTTCGGCCAGAGTCTGAGCCGGGAATGGAATGTAGTCGTATTTTCACGGACTAGTTCCAAAACCAGTCAAGGGTCTGGCGCTGGTGTCTTCGTGGAAGTCGACAACATTAGACTTCTTTTCTCGTTAGGCAAATATGCGTCTGTTTTCCAAGCGGAAACTTATGCAATCCTAATGGCTCCAAACAACGTTGTGCTTCTACCAAAACTGGGGACAAATTATTACATGGAGCCAAATCCAACAGACCGATCAGCCTAACAAAATCTCTGTCAATTGCAATTGAAAGGATTGTAGTGGACTATATTGAGTATGGATATGCATACTTACTTACTTAAGCGGCGCTACAGTTCGGGGTGAACCTGGGCCTCAACCAACAAGCCTCTCCATTTAGCTCGGTCCTTAGCTAATTGCCGCCAGTTGCGCACTCCAAGTTGGTCGAGGTCCTCTTGAATTTATGCATGCCACCTACAGCGATGATTCCCTCTACTGCGTCGTCCATCGGGGTTAGATTCGAAGACTCTGCGAGACGGAGCGTTGGCGTCCATTCGCTCTACATGTCCTAGCCATCTCAGACGTACAATACGAAGTTGTTTTTGACTAGGTCGATGTCGCTGTTCAGCTCGTATAGCTCGTGATTGAATCTTCTCCTCCAAAACCCATCAACGCAAACGGGACCGAAAATCTTATGAAGAATTTTTTTCTCGAAGCGACCAAGGATATCTTCATCCTCTTTTAATAAAGTCCATGCTTCAGTGCCGTAAAGCAGGACGGGGATGATCAGGGTCTTATACAGAGTCTCCTTAGTTACGACGAAGAAGAACTTACGAAGAATTTTTCTCTCGAAGCGACCAAGGATATCTTCATCCTCTTTTAATAAAGTCCATGTTTCAGCACCGTAAAGCAGGACAGGGATGATCAGGGTCTCATACAGAGTCTCCTTAGTTGTTCGAGATAGGGCTTTACTGTTGAATTGCGTTATTAACCCAAAAAAACAGCGATTGGCAAGAGTTATCCTTTGATTGATTTCTGCGCTGATGTTGTTTGCAGAGTTTAAAGCAGAGCGAAGGTAGACAAAGTCCCTTACTACTTCGAAGTTATAGCTGCCCACTGTGACGTTCTGTCCAATTCATCGGTGTTGGCTGTCCCTTCTTGTTGACAGCATATACTTGGTTTTGCCCTCGTTTATCACTAAACCCACTTGTCCGCTTCCGCCTTAATGCTTGCAAACGCACCGGTGACAGCCCGTTGAGTTCTTCCGATAATGTCTATATCGTTGGCGTATGCAAGCAGTTGTACAGACTTGTAATAGATTGTGCCTCCGGTGTTGGCTTGTGAGTTCCGCACAATCTTGATAGCATACGCTTTAGAAGTTTAAAACTAGTTTTGGAGGGCCGTGGGGCTAAGCTGCTTATTGTAAGGCGGGTGGACAATATGTTGTTAGCAGGGCAATCAGTGTTCAGACGGGAACCCCGGTACTGAGGGGCAGGGTCAGTAAGGTATGCCCACAAGGTCGACTTTAGCTATGGACTCTAACTTAGATCAACTTGAGGAAATCGATATTCACATATTTGCATATGTTGGGGCCGTAACGGAAGTGGTTAGTGTGTCGGACCACTCCGCGTGAGGTTCCGAGTTCGATTACCAGAAAATACCAAAAAGTTTTTTCACGGCTTCACTCTCGCGAACGTCTGATAAACATCCGAGAGAATTGTTGTCTCGAGAAAGCTTCTCAAAACAAATTGCCCTTCGGATACGCCACTAAACTGTAAGCCCCTTCCATTCGTGTGAAAAATATAACGCACAGAACAGACAGTTAAAGAGCTGTTGTGAAAATATTTATTTAATTTTTTAATTTGGCTATGCAAATGACAAAATAATAGGGATAAGGGCAGGTTCATGTACGTCACTACAGTGATGTTTAGAACATCGGCTTTCTATTAATGCAGACAAAATAGATTTCATTATCTCTACCAGAAAGGATTTTCACCTCTTAAAACGGAAGTTAAGTCTAAGGGTGTTGTGTATTTAGGGGGCTTACCTAGGTGGCGGAATAACTTGGAATTATCACGTTGTTAGACATATGATCACATATGCCTCGGTGGTATGGTAGTAAGAACTGTCACAAGACACCATAATAAAGTTTATGGGAGCAGTGAACTTAGAATGTGTGCGGAATGAAACGTAACGTGGACATCAAATTAAATGAAAAGGCGAACAGACTAGCGAAGCAAGGGTCAGCCTCGGAATATCTTCGTACCACTGCACTAGACAGAGGAATTTTAAACAACTTGATTCCGAATCGGCCGACTTCTGAACACAAATAGTGGCTAACTGTAGATCGATGTAGACAAGCAAACTAGTGCTTAAAATCAAGAGAAGATGACTTTAGTCACAATTTGACCCTTTTTGAGGCAAAGAGGCTATGACCCGACTTTTTAAAAAATACCTCTTTTCGACCTTTTTTTTGAGACCTTTTGGTATAAAAAATATTTTTCCAACAAAAATTCGATTTAGTTGCTCATCACAATCGTTCACAACAAAAAGGAAATGGATTCACCACTTATTTCGGTATATTACATAATAAGTCACCAATTCTTTATTTGTGTTAGTACTACCATAATATTATGCACACATGTGTACGTGGCTGGTAAACGACTTACAAAGGCCTCCTAGGAGCAGCATCTCCTGATAGGTGTTGCTTCGCTAAATAACGAGAAAGAGCCACTGGAGCCGAACAACTTGCAGCTCTGTTAGTAAGTTCTACTTCCAACTCCTCGTGGTGCCATCTGGGAATTCCTCTGGAAATTGCGAACGGAGGAGGGCGAATGACGAGCATCCTGTGCCACAAAATAGGATAAGTGTCGATTGGTCTTAAGCCCACCGAGCCGCAACAGCAAAAAAAATAATTGCTCCGAAACGGAGCCTCGGATACGGACGGATAATTTGATGGCGACCTTTGGCTATCGAACATGGACAACGATTGGATTCTGGAACGTTAAGACCCTCCTGGACTCACTCCAGGAAGGGACATATAATTCCAGATTCCTCCAAATGGAACGCAAATTCGCACGCTATGAAATAGACATCTTAGGGCTGAGCGCGATAAAATGGTTTGATGCTGAGGAACACATCTCCCTAAAAAAAAAGCACTGTTATGCTCTACTGTGGTAAGCCAGCTGTAAGTGCAAGGACGTCCGAAGTAAGACTGGTGCTAGCTCCAGCAGCACGAGAAACCCTCATATCTTGGATACCTCACTGTGACCGGATATTGACGGCTAGGTTCCACAGTCGAGTAAGAAAAATTACCATTATACAGTGCTATGCCCCGATTCAAGACGCGACTGAGGATGGAAAGGACAATTTCTATAGCCAGTTAGGCGTGCGCCGTCTACCACCAAACGCCTAATGGGGACATCGTAGACGTGAGGGGGGATCTCAATTCCAAGGTAGGTAGCGAGAACACTATGATTAAACATGTGATAGAAGTTTACGGTCTTGGAGACCGTAATGATAACGGTGAGCGGTTTGTGGACTTCTGCAATACCAACCGCTTAGTCATTGGAGGTACGCTGTTTAAGCATAACACCTGCCACAAGATCAGTTGGTTCTGTACTGACAGGCAGTGAACATCCAACCAGATCGACTACATTGCGATCAGCCGTCGCCTTAGAAATTTAGTCCTGAACGTCCTAAACAGACGTGGAGCTGACATCGGACTAGAACGAGATTACCATCTTATGTTAGCTCATAAACGCCTTCGTACTGCATCCGTCAATAGCAACCGCTCAAACTTTCCTAACATCACCAGGTTTAATATCGACTGGCTCAAGGCTCCCCAAGTGCGCCAACAGTTCAGGGACCACCTTGCCTTAGAAACGGAAGCAATCAGCAGAACAATGCAGGAGAACATGGATGACCACTGGAATGCTGTGAAAAATGCTTTTACGGCTGGGGCACGCACGTATGTCGGTAAAAGGCAGAAAAACCATCGCACATGGCTATATGCAGACACTTGGAGACGGATCGATGAGCGTACAGCAATAAATGTTCGGATTGCAGCAGCTTCAGCTGTAGAGTGAACCGAGCTAGAAGCCCAATACCGTGCGAAGAAGAAGTGCAGCGTAGTGTGAGACGTGATAAACGTCAGCATATCACCTAACTGACTTCAGGGGCTGAAGAAGCGGCCAGTAGCTGCAACAGTAGGACTGTTCCTAGCATCACTAAGGAGGTGGTCGGAACTCCAAACAACACCCAGTAAAGAGAATAGAGGGTAACTTACTGATCTTGGATGACGACCAGCTCACTAGATGGATAGAATATTTTGCTTCAGTGCTAAACCACTTAAACGATGACGGTATGATCTTGAATTCACAAAATGAGCAGTTCGAAGCAACAAATTCCCGAATTCGCACCGTACCTCCCAGTAAAACCGAAATAATATCAGCAATCAAGTACCTCAAGAGAACAAGGCGGTGGGTATTGATGGCATCCCTGTCGAACTATTTCAAGCGGCACCAAATACATCGGTAGATTTGCTGCACCCTTTAGTACGAAAAGCTTGGGATAGTGAACAATTTCCGCAGGAGTGAAAAAGCAGGATGATCATTAAGCTTTCGAAAAAACGAAACTTGACGGAATGCAGAAACTGGAGAGGTATTTGCGTTCTTCCATCCGCAGCCAAAATAAGAGCTAGAATGATTGTGGAACGAATCAAAGAGCATTTACTCGTAGATTGAACTCTCGACGTTGAACAGGCAGGATTTCGCACTGGATCCTCCTGCATCGACCACATAAACACCTTACGGATCATAATCGAACAATCCGTTGAGTACAGGTCTCCGCTTCATTTGCTGTTTATCGACTTCAAGAAGGCTTTCGACAGCTTGAATCGAGATGCTATCTGGTTGGCCTTGCGCAGGAGAGGCATTTCAGAAAAAACTTATAGCTATTATCAAGGCTACATACGAGGGCGGTAAGTGCCACGTCTTACATAATGATAAGGTGTCGGAGGATTTTGAAGTCCAAAGTGGAGTACGTCAATGGTGCATACTGTCGGCATTCTTGTTCTTGGTGGTTATCAGCCATGTATAATGCTTAAATTTGTCATCTATCCTTTTTTTCGCGAGATACTCCTTTTGTTCAGCTCCGAAAAACGTATCCCGCGAACATTTTCTAAATCCTTTTTTTCATACAAAATTCCTAGCGTACATAATATTTTGAATTTAATATGCGGCGAACATTAGACTGTTAGACTGAACGATGACAGCAGGCGAATATTGTACACGTTCACAGCGGACGAGTAATGGCTGAATTATAATATACGAGTAATAGTCGGAAGCAATCGGAAGCTAATTTCATAGTTCTGCATTAAGTTTCCTTCAGTACTATCAATAGCAAAAGTAGCCCGTAATCGGCGTATGTGTTCGGAAGCAATTGTGTGGTTCATAGCCAAATGTGTAACTGTCAAATTTCGTATGAAAGAGCGAATTCGGTCTTTTGTAAGTGATCAAATGTGAACGAAACTTAACGAATCGAAGCAAAAAGCTTTTATTGTCGCACAATACAAATCCTTTGTATTCGCACTGTTTCGGAAGTGGTCGTACGAAACCATTCTTCTTTTAGTTCAGCCTTAAACCATTCACATTACTACTATCATTCATGTGTGCGTCACTTTTTTTGAATTTGCTGCACATCAGTTTTAGTGGACTTTTTCGCATCAGTGGTTCGTTAATCTAAAGAAAAAGGAATGTCGAAACCGAAAGGAAAATGCATCTTCAACGCAAAAGTTCGCGAGAGTCGACACATTGAAAGCCATTCTCACGGTGAAATGCAGTTTGACATATTCATGCGTAGAGTTCTACCACTTTTTGAAAACAAAGTCAGATTTACTTCTCCAAATTGCTAAAAAGGAGAAATACTCCACCAAAAGTGATGCCAATGCATGTGCGATTGACGTTGAAGACGATGACGACCAAGTTGTAACAATGTTGGTTGATTGGTTGGTATAAGCGTTTAAGTATTTTTGATGAATTAAATATGAATTTGCAGCAGAATTTTTTTTTACATGTGATATCCTTTTATTATTGTTTTTTATCATTTCGATATTCCGCGAAATTGCCGAATTTAATGGATTCTTCCTTTTTTTCGACCAAAAAAAGTTGGTAAGTTTAATAATGCTCCGTGCAGAATTGACGGAAGGCAACTATGGAATTCGCTGGACTATGACATCTTACCTTAAACACTTAGATTACGCTGATGATGTTTGTCTACTTTCACATCCGATAATGGATCTTCATTTGATGGCCCAGAATCTAGAAGCTGAGGAAAACAAAGTGGGGCTAAAAATAAACACAGCCAAAACAAAAGCCCTGAGCACTTCTAATACCCGTGCTCAACTTAACATTGCCGGACAGGAGGTCAAGAAAGTTAATAACTTTCTTTATTTAGGAAGTGTGATCTCGTCTAATAGCGGTGGCAACGAACTGAATGTGTGCAGCAGAATCGGGAAGACTAAAGCTGCGTTCGGAATGCTGTCCAAAATCTGGAGAAACAATGTTATTAGCTTAAGAACCAAGCTGCGACTGTTCCGCTCTAACGTAGAACCGGTGCTGCTTTATTGGTACATCACTTGGAAGGTGGACACCATTAACACACGCAAGCTGCAAGTCTTCGTAAACAAATGTTTAAGGATCATTTGAGAATTTTTTGACCGAACCGCATCTCCAACGAACAACTTTATACGAGAACGGACCAAGAACCTATAAGCATAACTTTATGAAGGAGAAAGTGGCAGTGGATTGGGCACATCCTACGGCGCGAAGACAACTCTATTGCGAAATACGCCATGCAGTGGAATCCGCTCACCCAGGCAGGCAGAATAGCGGAATGCCCTATGCAAACGTGGCGCAGAACAGCTGAGGAGGATTCGAGCTCTTTAGGAATGAGTTGGAGGGAGCTCAAATGCGTTGCAGAACTCCGAACAAGATGGTGCACAGTCGTGGTTGAATTCCTTTGCCCCGCTAGGGCTTAAAGCATTTAAGTACGTAAGTAAGTATGTGTACGTTCATTCAACGAAATTCGACTATGCGATGTATGCTCTCTTCCTTGATTAATCTTCTTTTTTCTTCTTCCTTTTTTTTTTGCTGAATTATTTTTTTATGGTTTTGTTTTCTAAAATACAAGCTTTTATGTTAGTTTCTAAGTTTTTCATATGGAGTTCTAATGTGGTTACAATTTTTACATTATTTGTTTTTGTTGCGACTTTTTTTTGGTCCGTAACCCTTTTTTGCGACTATTTCAAATTTTTTAGCGGCAACCCTGGCGTTGGGTTATCACTGGCAAGCGATGTACTAGTTAACTGTATTTGCATTGAGTGGTTTCACTTCCAACCGAATTTTTGATTGTGTAGTTCAAATATGGAGGCAACGAGTATTTTCGTGAGCAGTATATGGCATCAGCAAAGAACCTGTACGATGAAAATGTGCGAAGCACTGATATTGGTGCAGCGATGACTATGACGATCATGCAACGATTGTGTTTCACTACAAACTACTTATACGTATACTCGTATCACAAGACAACAATTTTCATAAGAAACAACGTGGCGATTAAATAAGCTATGTTAAAAACAATTACTTAGAGAGCTTATTATATGTTATATCACAGCACTTGCTAAAAAATGTAAATGGCGCACATTTCTCTTACTAAACAATAAAATAAGAATAGTGGCATTTCGGATGGTATGGATATTAACTTATTGTTTCGAAGATAAGTCTAAAAATGAACTAAGACAACTGGGGCATAACTACTAATGACTTACAAAAGCAGTATCAACAATACGTAGGTCGAAATCGTTGAAGAAAGTATAGGCCTTAAAAACAACTGTTTTTCTGCGACGCAAGAACGTACTGCATTGGGGGATCTATATTTCTATTGATCGGGAAACTACTGATTGCTCAAAACTTGGCTTGAGCCAGTAGTGCAACAATCAAGTTCGTGATGAAGTGCTTCCTTTACATCTAAGTGGTCGTCCCCGGGCAACTGTACGTATAAACTTTTATACGTGTATTCTAAAATTGCAACTGCGGGTTGTCTAGGGCCTTGATGAAGTAGCATTTTGCTATAGTTTTGAACCAAGTATGCGCTGGCAATATACTCCCAGATCGGACTGATGTGCCCGAGGTGAGAAATGCCCGAATACGCACCACTATTTCTATTATAGTAAGGATGAGATCACTACCACGATCAAAGCACTTAAAACCATCAAGGTGGTAGAACTTGACGGTATTCCCGCAGAGCTCTTACGATCAGCACTGCCAGGTTATGCAAGGCTGTATTCTTTCACCAATACTATTCCTATTGGTGATTAGCTATATGCTTCCTGCAGCTCTGTCGACGGGAAACATAGGAATTCCATGTACTCTTACATAATAAGAGAAACAATAAAAAGAGAAACTTTTCTTACCCAAAGATATCCCATAAACTTCAGCCAAATGCTAACTATCTAGATTTCTAAATAAGAACCCAACCCCACCAAATTATTGGCTTATTAAAATATCAAATGCCAGCCAAAACCCTTCTCCAGCAGAGGTCTGGTATAGAACACGAAACACGAAATACAAGCCAGATGAAGCTACTGCGCTCCATTACATGTTCAGAAATTTATGCAAATGAATGTTTTGTAAAACATGTTACACTTTTTCCTAACAGAAATCTCTTAATCTAGCCAACAACAGTATGTACCATATTTACACGATCGACCAACAGCTACTGCATATCCTCCCAACATCCAGTCCGTTTGTAAGAAAAACTTGCCCTGGTACTTACCGACGGAGGACGTTTAACTTAATAGAGAAGTTTAACATGTTTGTTTATTGAATTAATATTTAATATCGAGAGTAGCACTGGTGCGCCTGGTAATTACTGAGTAGTGGCGGTATCACCTAATAGCTCCCTTTTTACAGTCTATAAAGCGCACGCTGCGGTGCAGTACCACTAGCAGTGTTACACCGATTTGCGGCTTCATCGGTATACATGGCGAATGGAAAAAGTTCTTATGGTTAGCGGTAACCTCGGACGGTTGAGACAACTTGTTAGCTTGGTGTTTGGGATTCGTTTTTGTAGGATAGCGTTGCCGTGTTACATTAAGGCGAACACTTTTCTTTGACTAAGGAAATTGTGTAGATACGTGGAACAAATTTACACTTCGTTTCGAATTAATGGGGGGAATAAGAGATTTAATAACGTGGTTAAGTAAAGTGCTAGTTCAGAGTATTAAGCGCTAAGCGGTTTTTAGTGTGGACGAAAATGAAACTAGGACGTGCTTTAATCTTATATTCGGGGAGGACCAAGTGTTTAAATTATATCAAATTTTGAAAACCTTTATATTGTTAATATATAACATTTAAAAATGTCGACATTTTATACTTAGCACTTTGATGGGTGAGCGTTTGAACTTGTTTTAAGTTCGCTTCTCGATAAATGCACTAGACAATGCGACGTTTTCTCTCACTCCGAGTTTTACTTATTTACTTAGCTCATGGCAAAACTCATAATTAATTAGAGAAAGAAATTCTAGCGAAACCACACAAATTGAGGTGAAAAAGACCAAACCAACAAAGCTCTATAGCTACCTCGATCTTTAATTGTTATGACTGGAGTTAACAATTCTTGGGGCTGGGATGCTGGTGTTCTTATACTCCACGTGTCCTAGGTGTATTTTACGCAGTGGGTGCATTTTTATGACTTAAATGTTGCATAACTTATTCAACGTGGAAGACCATTCAACGCCTTCGGATAGTCTTAAAGTTGTTACAGCGCCTCCTTCTACATTCTACAGACCGGTGTCGCACGGTCAATCCCATAAGAGACGAAGACTACTTCCAATTGATATGTTGACCAAGGAGTTGCAAAAAACGTATGAAACGAGGAACCAGAAAGCTGTGCTAATTCACAGGGAAACAAACTCACCATAAAGAGCAAATAATATTTCAAAATGGCTGCAGCGATCTTATGCGTCTTATCTCACTTATTGAGACATAGACCTGTCCTTTCCTATCCAGGCTGTAAGCATGGTGAACTTCCGCACACCTGCAAAGTAGATATGAATGTCTTCACGCGTATCTCTATAGATTTAAGCACCACAGCTCTCCCTACATCCTGCGAACATATGTTCATAATCAGTGTGGTTTTGTCGCGGATAAATCAACCACAGATGCAATCCAAAGTATAAGGATCATAATGGAAAAGCATCGCGATTCCCTAAAGGATTTGCATATTGTATTGGTTGACTTTGAAAAGTCATTCGACAGACAACCACGAGATCTAATATGGGTGGCGCTAAGACATCGAGGGTTTCCAGAAACCTATGTACAGATGGTCGTGGACATGTATGAAAGAGCAAAGACAAGAGTAAGATGCCCAGCTGGTGTAACCGAAGAGTTCCCAATCAAAGTCGTGGAAGCGTCTTAAGTCTTTTGCTCTTTATTACAGTGCTTGACTACGAGGATACCTGGAGATGGATTGAGGAACGAAAACAGCTGAAAGCTCGCGTTGCAGCTACCCCAGCAGCAGGGAGGAGCGAGCTGGAGTCCCTATTTCGCATGAAGATGAGAGAAGTTCAGCGTAGCGTGCGACGTGACACGCGCAACTACATCAACGCGCTGGCTACAGAAGCAGAAGAAGCTGCACGGAGGTGCGACAGCAGGACCGTCTACAGAATCACGAAAGAGCTGACAGGTGGTCGTAGCTCCAGCCAACACCCAGTGAAAAGCCTAGACGGCTCCTTGCTCATTTCGGATGAAGACCAGCTCAAGAGATGGAAAGATCATTTTGCTACGGTTTTGAACCGCGTATTCGCTAGCGATATGCTCCCAAATCAGACTGAGATGCCCGAGGTGAGAAGTTCCCGAATACGCACCACGACTCCCAGTAAAGATGAGATCATTACCGGGATCAAGGCACTCAAAACCAATAAGGCGGTAGGACTTGACGGTATTTCAGCAGAGCTATTACGAGCAGCGCCCACAACATCGGCTGAGCTTCTGCTTCCACTTATAGAGAGAGCTTGGGAAGCTGAGAGCTTCCTAACGAGTGGAAAAAGGGAATGATCGTCAAGCTTCCTAAGAAAGGATATCTAATGGAGTGCGGAAACTGGAGGGGTATCTGCGTGCTGCCTGCTGTAGCTAAGATAATAGCTAAAATCATCCTTGAGCGAATCAAACAACATCTCGAAGACACACTCGATGCCGAACAAGCAGGTTTCCGCTCTGGATCCTCCTGTGCCGACCACATCAACACCCTGCGGATTATGATCGAACAGTGTGTTGAATATCGATCGCCACTGCACCTGCTGTTCATCGATTTTGAGAAGGCGTTCGATAGTGTCAACAGGGAGATAAATTGGCGTGCCTTACGCAGGAGAGGTATTCCCGATAAACTAATTGCTATTATCAAAGCTACATATGAAGGCTCCAAATGTCACGTTCTGCACAGAGGAAGGTTGTCTGAGGAATTTGAGATCCAAAACGGGGTAAGACAAGGCTGTATCCTTTCACCAATATTATTCCTATTGGTGATTAGCGATGTGCTTCATGCAGCTTTGTCGACGGGAAACGGAGGAATTCGATGGACTCTTGCATCTCAACTGAAACATCTTGACTACGCTGACGATATATGCTTACTCTCCCACAGAATTATGGACCTCCATCAAATGACAGCAGATGTGGAGAGGGAGGCAGGTTTCGTCGGGCTGAAAATTAAAACAGCAAAAACTAAAATTATCAGCCTTGGAACAAACTCATCAGCTCAAATATGCATTGCTGGACAACCCCTAAAGAGAGTAGAGGATTTCCAGTATCTTGGGAGTATTGTCTCGACCGATGGTGGAACCGAACTGGATGTAGCCAACAGGATCGCCAAACCAAACTCCGCGTTCGGGATGTTGTCCAAAATATGGTGAAGCAATGCAATCAGTTTGAGCACCAAAATAAAACTGTTCCACTCCAACATTGAATCCGTGCTGTTATATGGTTGCAGCACGTGGAGAGTGACCACTGCTATCACCAGAAAGCTGCAAACGTTTGTTAATAGGTGCCTGCGCAATATCTTAAGGATTTTCTGGCCCAATCGTATCTCTAACGAACACCTTTACGAGAGAACGGGTCAGGAACCAATAGGCACAACCATCCAACGACGGAAGTGGCAGTGGATTGGTCACACGTTCCGAAAGGGTGACAGTTCCATAGCGAACCATGCTATGCAATGGAACCCTCTAACTCAGGATGGCAGAAGACCTGGCGGTCCAAGGAGAACATGGCGCAGAACAGTCGAGAAGGAGGCACGGCAGTTAGGGAAAAGTTGGGGAGAACTCAGACATATTGCCAGAAACCGTACACGATGGCGCGTAGGGGCAGTAGAGGCCCTAGGACCTACAAGGGGATACAGGACATAAGTAAAAGTAAAGTACAGTGCTTGACTATCTGCTTGAACGTAAAGAGACGGACCGCAAGGTACATCAATTAGTCTTTGAGGACAATGGAGCCATCATAAGTCCCTGCAACGAGGATCCTACATCACTGCAACGAGCACTTGATGTGTGGGTGGACATTTTTGAGGGAAATGGGTATCACATTAGTTCAGACAGAGTACTGTATTCCCCGTTCTCTTACCCACTCAGGCCTATTCCAGACATTTATTTGAATGGAACAGTGCTTTCCCAGTGCGAAAAGTTCAAATATCTGGGATCTATGATCAATAGCAAAGCAAGCTGTGATGACGACGTCAATCATCGCGTAAGCGTAGGGTGGATGAAATTTCGAGAAAACTACGCTATCTTCTGTGGCCGATAAATGTGCCCTAAGTTGAAAGAAAGGATCTACACCGCAGTTGTTGGCCAGTCTCACATACGGTTCACAATGTTGAACGATGTACAAAAAATATAAGAGAACGGCAGCTGAGATGAAGATGCTTCGCCTGACAGCAGGAGTGACAAAGCTAGATCGAATAAGAAGTTCGAAGATCCGTGGAAGCTTTCACATCAAGGAAACCATCATATGAAAGATAGACCGCGATCGGCTTAGCTAGTATTGCCACGTTCAAAGAAGAGACCATTTGAACCATGTTAAAAAGGCAATATCAATGAACGTTCCAAAAACATCGTGGGGCAGGAAAGACAGGCCTATAAACGCCTGGATCACAAAAATGCAACGACATCGGCATTTCATTGGCCTCCGTAACCGAGTAATACAAAACCGGGAGGCCTGCCGATATTTTCTGATGTCAAATAGGCAAACCCCACAGGCGGATCAGTAGAAATGTGGTGAAGTGGGAGGATTATGATCCCTTGTTTTCGGATCATAACCTCGCGGAAATAGGAAGAAGACGAAGATATGTTCACCAACTGGCTGCCATTTGAAGCCAAGAGAGAGACAATGGAAAATGAATTCAGAAAAATACCAACCCCGGATAATATGTACAATATATGGTATGTACATATATAATCCAATCGGAAATGAAGTGAAATGCTCTGAATACATTTAGAGTAAAATAGTCGGCGAAGTGAGGGAATCGCAGGAAGGTTTTACGCATGTCCGAGCAAGTTCTATTCACAAGAAAACACAAGCTACCTGACTTCACTCCGCCCAAGATAGGGGGATCTACACTCAAGCTTTCAAATAGTGCTGCCTATTTAGGCCTAAAGCTTGACCGCAAGCTAATTTGGAAAGATAATTTTGTCGAACGAGCCAGGAAATCGCTCGCCGCCCTATACATCTGCAAGAAAGCAGTAGGCTCCACCTGGGGCCTTAAACCAAGCATCATGCTATACACGTCGGTTATTAAACCGATTCTCATGTATGGAGTATTGGTATGGTGGCCCGCCTTGGCGCTCCAAACCATGCTCCACCTGCTTCCGATTGACTGAGGGGCTCCAAGCAGTTGAAGGAGCAACACACGGGACATGCCAATATGCTTTCAATGCGCCGTCATCTTCCCAATTCCACTGACCATCTGCCCACTGAATATGATTTTAACAAGGGCTACACGCACTCGATACCGGACAAAAGTGAGTGGACGCAACGCAATGTCCTTTACAACGAATCGCTGTCAATTTTCACGGACGGGTCCAAAACCAAGGACGGAGTCGGTGCCGGAATTTTCTTGGAAGGTCTGGGCATACACCTCTCCTTTAATCTTCCACACTACTGCAGCGTTTTTCAAGCCGAAATCACCGCAGTTCGCAAATCCGCTGACTGGCTGGCGGCTAGCACACTATCAACACCTGATATTGTTATTTATGTCGACAGTCAGGCAGCCATCAAATCCCTCGCATTCAGCACTACGAAATCGAAGGCAGTGAAAGACTGTCACATATCTCTTAACGAGATAGCTGGTCAGTACAACCTCACCCTTTGCTGGGTACCAGGTCACTGTGACATACCGGGGAATTGTGCCGCCGACGAACTAGCACGACAAGGCTCCTCTGGTACAGATAGCATAAGCATCACCGACATCGAAGCGCCAACGTCTTATGTTAAGTACCTTATTCAAATTGATGCCGAGAAAGTAGCCAATCATCGATGGCAGCATCTAGGCCAATGTCATACCGCCAGATAGCTCTGGCCGACACTCAATAAATCCAGGTCCATCGGACTCTTGAAGCACAAGAGAGGAACCCTCTCAAAAATAACAACTGTCCTCACTGGACACTGTGTCATAGGAAGGCATGCCCAAAGATTAGGTATTCCTCATAATGACTTCTGCAGAAGCTGCAGAGATGAAGAGAAAGAAGAGACCATCAGTCATCTCCTGTGCGCCTGTCCTGCGCTCGCCAACATCAGGAAGGCCACTCTGGGTGAATACTTCTACAATGATCTTAATGAGCTCGGCAACGCCTGCACGGCTAAAATTCACGGCTTCATTCAACGAAGCAAATGGTTCCAAGAGTAAGAGGGTGACCCACCCGCCTTACACATCGGCAGTACAATGGACCTACTTTCTGGTCTAAGCACATCCTCATCGAGGGCCGATCGTTACCTAACCTAACCTAACCTAAGCATGTCTTGCTATTCCCACGAAGAAGCGTCAAGACCATAGAGAAAAAGAAAATGGAATGGCGTTGAATTTAGAAGTTAAAAACCTTACCCTATTACTATGTTAAGAACGGGCTAAGCTTCGCCTTCGAAAGATTCCTACCTCCCAGCGCAAAAAAAAACATATTCCTAAGCATTTGGGCACACGTCTAAGCGTGCATATAAGCCCCTTTATTGCAAAACAAGGTACGCCAACTAGACCACATAATTGTACATTACGTGTATCTTTCCTTTTTTGAATAGGCTCCTTAAACCGTCAGTCAAACTGCGATCAAGCCACGATTATGAAATACTTGTTGTGCGGTCTATATATTTAAGTTTATACCTTGCTTAAGCTACTCGTGTCTAGAGTGCATATTCTACGAAACCAAAAAAATCAAACAAATATGTACCCACTTTCACATAAATAGCTTTATTCTTTTACGCTGCTCCGTCATTCCTCAATTTTGTTATAATTTAGTTTACTTCCAACCTCAGTGATCAACCTCTAAGGCACAAAACCCAAACTTGGTATCTCCAGTGCCACGCCAGAGAAGAAATCTCACAACATTTCCTATTTATGGCTTGAAGTCATTATAGGCCTATTTTCCCGCACTGTGCGTTGTGGAAAACTCTTTTCTTTAATAATTTCAATCTCAGGCCAGTCTGCGATTCCGCCGTCTCAACAGTCATAATGTTTCAGACTCATTGAGCTGAAAATCGCAAGAGTGTGCTCCTTAGAATAAATTAAATTCCATGTGAGTACGATTTGTGTCGATGGCACGTGAAGAATTCCTTTCAGGTATGACTCTCTAGCATTCCAATTGGTAATTTTCTTACCAAAACAAAAGCAAAGGAAAAGAAAATCACTGCTCCGACCATGGCCCAAGACTGAATAATTCATCCGATATATGTATATGTGAACGATATAATTACTGATCCAATTCCATGTTGAAAATGTCATTATCATGTCAAGTTGTGGAGACAGTGTCCTCTGTCCATCATCATCATCATCGTGCGACAATGGTGCATTATCCGCTCTGAAAGGACAGGCTACCACTCAGGTGACGACTCTAATGATAATGACTGTCTGGACTGAAAATTGTGTGCAATTGGTCGCACCAGAACGTACCTGAAGTCTACCGGAGTCAGTCAGTCAGTCAGTTGGTTACGACAAGTCATCACTTAAGTTTGTTTGGACATCAGTCAGGGAATCATAAAATTGCTTCATCTCCTCAATGCGGGGAACACATAATCTTATATTGCTTACCACATCTTATTTCTATTTTTATAGGTTAGACTTTTTGTGCTTCCTATCCAACGATGGCTGGTTTGTGAGATAATTGCTTCAATCGCTGGAGCTACTGGGCCATTGTCTTGGACAGTGAGATTGGTCCTACAAATATTTCCCATTTTATGAAGAATGCGAATCTTGTGTCAGATTCGCATTGTATATGGAGTGTGGAGCGGTTCACTTATGGCAGCAATGAAATGCAATTGATGCGTAGGAAGGGGGGCACCACTTAGGACGGGTGGGGGAAAAAAGGGAAAACATCGGAATTGTTTTTCTAGATCACTAAAGTGCACTTCATAAATAATGCACGTGAGGTAAAGTGCGCGCTTGCTTGCGCACGCACATGCATTTCACTTTAAGGGCATGCGTACGGGGCGACAATTGGTTTAATAAATTATCCGAGCAATTTCATGCGAAATTAAATTAAGGCCAATTGAACATGTGGACGGAAAAAACTGGAACAATAACAAACGGAAGAGTTTTAGAGAAGACGAAGTTTTTTTGTTAGGCGATACAAGGCTGACGTGTAGACACTTTATTATTGAGTTTGAAGTTAATAAACTGTATTCAGGGAATGTGTTTTTGCTTGAGTGAACACCTCCTTTGGTGTTGGAAGCAATATCTAAACTGTCTAGGTCACTCAACACGAGGGGTGATAAAGCCTTTTGTGGGAATAGGAAAGTGCGTATTTTGGTGAGTAAATTGGACTGGGCATACTCAAGTCAGTTCATAATAAAAAATTTGGGTTGCGAAACGGTTAGCCTGTTTTTATGAACATTTCATTAAAAACGAAAGTAACACATCAGAAAATTGGATTTTCACTGTACTTTTCTCTCTCTGCTCTTATTTTTCGTTATGCTTGTAATCTCAGTTTTCAGGGGTTCATTAAATATAGTACAGCTGCCCTATTGCACTCGCTCAGTCGTCCGTCCGTTTATCCGTTTGTCTATCTACTTACCTGTCATCGCATAAGCATATACAATACTGGCCTCTGGATAAACCTTTTAAACAACCATTATTTTAGATGTTATACTCATACAGTGGTGCTGGGCAAAATCGCATCATCACATCCCCGTGGTGCCCGCTGGATAGCTATCTGATAGTGAACTAACGATGAGCGTATGCTGAGTCTGACGATATACATATGTGTAGCTGAACACTCGGACCTGCGTAATCACATCTGGGTAAACTTCAGCGCGCATATGTTTAACCGGATGGGGCATCTCTTATGGACCTGATTGGCTAAAATATGCGTCTCAGAAGTCTAACAAGAGGTTCTCAGAAGGAGGACGTGCGGCGGATGAATTCTCTCGATGGAATCAACGGTGACGTCTACAGACCAGCGGATACCTTACCGGAGCTACTTCTTACAGACCTCGTAAGGATTTTCAATACTACGTCAGGGTATTGAAAAGAGATGGTGGCGGATGAACCCTTAATGGGCCAACGGCAGCGCTCATATCCCCGAAGTGGGTTACCGACATCGGTGTATCCGGCCCCTCGTCCTAGGGGTTGCAAAAAAAGGATCTGGTCCTCCAGGTTGGAGGTTGTGCCGTCGGGTTAACTTCCCTACCACGTAAAAAAACCTTCGGTTACGAAGCAACCAACAGCCTCGGATACGGATGAATTTACTGTTGACGACCCAAGCAAACGTAAAAAGGACAACGATCTTCGTGTCTGCACGTGGAATGATAGGTCCCTCTACAAACCACGTGCAGCCGAACAACTTGCGGAGGCCCTAAAGTGTCTCAAAGCATACATTACCGCCATCCAAGAAGTGCGATGGGATGGGTCGGGCAAAAGGAGTATGAAAAACTGCGACATCTACTACGGCGATTGCAACAGACAAAAACGACAGCGTCTATTCGGGTGCAGATTTGTCATTGGCGGCAGACTTAGGCAAGAAGTCTTGAGTTTCCGGCATGTGAACGAGCGCCTTATGACTATCCGTATAGAGGTTAAATTTGCCAACATTAGCCTAATATGCGTTCACGCCCCTCATGAGGAGAAGGACGACGCGAGCAAGGATGACTTCTACCAGCTCTTGGACAAGACGTATGAGCAATGCCCTAGCCACGACGTTAAAATTATCCTAGGTGATTTCAACGCAAAGCTAGGAAGAGAGGACGTCTTTAGTAGTGTGGTCGGAAAGCACAGCCGGCACGACATCACTTCCGACAACGGACTCAGGCTAATCGACTTTGCAGCGGGGCGAAACTTTGCGTAGCTAGTACGCGGTACGCAGAACAGAAGCCTGCAGGGACGAAAATGGTAACATAGTAGTAGAATCGCAGCCGGTGCTGAGGATATGGAAGGAACATTTCTGCAGACTCTTGAACGGCGATGGTGACCAATATTTCGCTGTCAGGCAGAATGAGCCATTCAACAGTGACGATGACAGTCAAGATTCCCGTCAACCCGATCAGAATGAAGTGAGGATAGCGATATCTAAACTCAAATCCAACAAAGCTGCTGGAGCCGACGGCCTTGCCGCTGAACTTTTCAAGGCAGGAGGAGATGAGTTGGTAAGGAGCATGCACCAGCTCATCTGTAAAATCTGGTCGGACGAAAGTATGCCCGATGAATGGAACCTCAGCATCATTTTCCCGATCCTGAAGAAAGGAGACCCTCTGAACTGCGTCAATTACAGAGGTATAAGTCTTCTCAACATCGCATATAAGATCCTGTCTGCCGTATTATGTGAACGCCTAAAACCGATCGTCAACAATCTGATAGGTCCTTATCAGCGCGGTTTCAGGCCGGGAAAGTCCACCATTGACCAAATATTCACACTACGGCAGATCTTGGAAAAAACCCATGAATATAAAATCGATACGCACCACCTCTTCATCGATTTCAAAGTTGCCTATGATAGCGTGTTTAGAGACGAGTTATACAGAGCCATGTCTAGTCTTGGCATCCTTGCCAAGCTCGTCCGTCTGTGCAGAATGACGATGGAGAACTCTCGCTGCTCCATCAAAGTCGGTAAGAACATCAGCGAACCATTCGATGTCAGGAAAGGTCTTAGTCAAGCTGACGCGCTATCATGCGTTCTCTTTAACATAGAACTTGAGAGAATTGTACGAAACTCACAAGCCAACACCGGAGGTACAATCTTTTACAAGTCTGTACAACTACTCGCTTATGCCGATGACATTGACATAATCGGAAGAACTCAGCGGGCAGTCAATAGGGCATTTACGATTATTGAGATCGACGCAGCAAAGATGGGTCTAGCGGTCAATGAAAGCAAAACAAAATATATGCTGTCTACAAAAAAGGACACTCAACATCGGCGTCTTGGACAGAACGCCACAATAGACAGATATAATTTTGAGGTAGTAAAGGATTTTGTCTAGAGCCTAGCTCTATGGTGAACTCCGCAAATGACATCAGTGGGGAGATCCCACGGAAAATTACTCTTGCCAATCGTTGTTTCTATGGGGTAAAACGGCAATTAAGTAGCAAAGCCCTATACGGAAACAACTAAAGTAACTCTTTATAAGATACTAATCATCCCAGTCCTGCTGTATGGAGCAGAGGCATGGGCTTTGACAAAACCGGATGAGGATGCCCTTGGTTATTTCGAGAGAAAAGTTCTTCGAGCGATCTTTGGCCCCGTCTGCATAGACGGCGAGTGGAGGAGAAGGAACAATGCCGAGCTATACGGCCTGTACAAGGATATCGACTTAGCCAGAAGAGTTCACATACAGCGGCTAAGATGGCTGAGTCATTTAGAGCGGATGGAGCCTAACGTCCCCGCTAAGAAAGTTTTCGAATCCACCCCGGATGGACGATGCAGTAGAGGACGACCTCGCGGTAGGTGGCGCAAACAAGTGGAGGGGGACCTCAAACAACTTGGCGTGCGCAACTGGAGGCAGCTGGCTCGTAACCGTGCTAGCTGGAGAGGTTTGTTGGTTGCGGCCCAGGTCCACCCCGGACCGTAGCGTCATCTAAGTAGAATCCAAAAATATTTTCGAGGTCATGCTCAAATATGCTCAAATATGACGAATGTTTGAGAAATATCTGTGTCGAAGTAATGGACCAACCTTGTGAAACCCCATTATAGGTACTAGTCCTAAGTCCATCTCAATTTTTTTTTAATTCATGTAAATCAATTATAGTTGGTTCGCAAAAAGGTTTATCCATTTCACTGCAAATTTATGAATAACATATCAGGGTATGAGCTTGGTTTGGGTTACGAAGGTATCTTTGTCGCAAAGACGGAGGATAATGGCACACTTTTGGTTACCAGGTCAGCCCTTCAGGCAGGGTAGTTCTCGTTTCCTCTCCCGCATGCATCTGATCAGTACCATCATTTTGTGCCATATATGTACTTGTATATCTAAAAAAAAAAAAAACAAAACGGAAAGAAAAGCACCTATGTAAACTACGGACGGGATTCTCAATCAAATAGGACACAGAAATAAGAGAAAGGTAGGAAAGAGAAGTAAAAAGGATGGATTCAAGATCTTATGCCAATAGCCGAATGAGAAAATGGAGACCGATATTAACTTAGTCTTACTTATGGTGCTTACTTATGTGGCGCTATAGCTATATTTAGCTCGGACTGTAGCTAATTGGCTCCAGTTTCGCACTCCAAGTTGGCCGAGGCCACCTTGAACTTGTGCGCACCACCGATAGCGAAAAGGTTGTAGACTGGCGATCGTTGGTGTTCATTCGGTCTACTTGTCCTAGGTATCTCAAACGTCCAATATGCAGTTTTTGGTCTAGGTCGATGTCGCTGTACAGCTCGTATAGTTCGTCATTGAATCTTCTCCTTCTTATGAAGAATTTTTCTCTTCAAGCAACCAAGGATATCTTCTTCAGAGTCCATGTTTCAGCGCCGTAAAGCAGGACTGGGATGATCAGGGTCTTATATTTTTCGCATGAATGGAAGGGACCTACAGTTTTGTGCCGTATCCGAGGGGCAATTTTGATTTTGATTTTGAGAAGCTTGCTCGTGACAACGATCTTCTTCTTCTTCCTATTTCGGCGAGGTTATGATTCGAAAACCAGGGATCATAACCCTCCCACTTCACCGCACTTCTACTGATCATTTTTAACATTTTTCTATAACCTAGAGCCAGCGAGATTAACTGGTCGAACAACTAACTGCAAAGGGTTTAGGAACGAAATTGAAGATAATGTTGAACTGAGCGTTCCACTTACGATACCCTATGAACTTGAGGTTGAAGTTGATCGCTTCGTTGAGACCGTACAGCTCGCCTCTTGGAATAATACGCCCAATCCAAGGAAAACGCCGGACAGATACGGTTTACGATATCCTCCGGAAATAAAAGAATTGGTCAAAGAAAAAAGGACAGCGCGTAAAAAATCGCAACAGAGTCGTGCTCCGCAGCATAAAGCACACTTGAATCGTCTGTGCAATTTGTTAAAGAAGACTATTACGGATTTTAAGAATCGTGCAATAGGCTCTTACCTTGAAAGTTAACCAGCGAAAAAAGATTCCAATTATTCACTTTGGAAAACTGTAAAAGGCATAAAAAAGCCCAAAGTCCCCCCAAATTAAATTAAAATGGATGGGTGGGGAAAGATAAAGAAAAAGCGGACGTCTTTGCGGCGCACCTGGAGGAAACCTTCAAACCGTACGATGGTCAAGTAGCTTACGACAACCGCAATAGGCTGGATTTACCATCTGACGATGTGACGCTCACAAGTGCAACGCTAAGGGAACTCAAAAATGAGATCGAGAATCTAAAACCTAAGAAATCTCCTGGTTATGATTTGATTACCGGAGAAACTGTCAAAGTTTTACCTAGAAAAGTATTGATTAAGCGTCTCCATATTGTAAATGCTGTGCTCAGATTAAAACACGTGCCGAGCCAATGGAAAGTTGCGGAAGTCATATTGGTTTTAAAACCAGGAAAACCGCCAAATGAGATAAAATCGTACAGACCAATTTCGCTTCTTCCAATCATACCGAACATTTTCGAGAGGATATTATTGAGGCGTCTCCAACCGGTTATAGAAGAAAATAATCTTATCCCTGACCACCAGTTTGGGTTCAGAAGTAAGCATTCGACGGTTGACCAGGTGCATAGAATTACTGACGTAATCGAGAAAGCACTTGAAGAAAAAAAATATTTGCTCAAGCGTATTTCTTGACGTCTCGCAAGCCTTTGACAAAGTGTGGCATGATGGCTTGAAATGCAAACTACGACAAGATCTCCCTGTGTGCTTATACGATATTTTAGAATCATATCTCGGCAATCTTTCGTGTTAGACATGGAGTCGAATACTCCGAGCTTAAGGAAATTTCGGCCCGTGTACCGCAAGGAAGCGTTCTTGGGCCGCTTCTCTATTTGCTATATACTCGTGATATACCGAACGAAGATGGCACTATCCTTGCTACGCTTGCCGATGACACCCTATCTTAGCAGTAGGTAAAACAATCGAAGAAACGACTGCAAAACTGCAAAACGCACTGAATAATGTAAATGAATGGACGAGGGACTGGCGGATCGCCCTCAACAAATCTAAATCTCTTCACGTGAATTTCACCTACGAGAAAACTAGTGACTTGCCAATTTTCTTAAACTCGGCCCGAATACCTTTTGCAAACGAGGCCAAATACCTGGGAATGACACTCGACGCAAGACTGAAATGGAATTCGCACGTGAAAATGAAACGAAAAGAACTCGAAATCAAATATAGAGAAATGTACTGGTTACTCGGAAAACATTCCCAGCTCAGTACTGAAAACAAACTGCTTTTATACAAGCAAGTGCTAAAGCCGGTGTGGACCTATGGTATACAACTTTGGGGTTGTACCAAGAAAACAAATGCCAATATTTTACAAGCTTTTCAAAATAAAGTGCTAAGAAAAATTGTCCAAGCACCGTGGTATTGTAGAAACGACGATATCCACAGGGATCTCGGAATTCCGACAATCGAAGCTGAAACTAGAAGCTTCACGAGAAAGCATAGAAACCGACTAATCGGACATGTCAACAATACAGTCCTAAAAATTTTGGATGAGAGCAATTTATTCCGCCGACTACAAAGGGCGAAATCTTTCGACTTGGCGAGATATTGATTAACCGCGTCTAGATTGGGGAATATGCAGGATGCTTCAGTGGAAAGTAACCTGCCAAAGGTTTTAATTTCATGATAGAAAAATTGGTTGATAAGTTAATACTTAGTTGCGATATCTAACAAATTTATATCGAAGGGTGGTGTTTTTTTAGTCAGTAAGAATCTGACACTACTATGAGCACGCGCTTGCTATTCTCATAGTGTCTATGGAAGATTTTTCACCTACCCTCGAAAAAAAAAAAATGAACATGGTTCAAATGATCTCTTCTTTGAATGTGGTAATACCAGCTGAGCCGGTCGCGCTCTATTTTTCTTAAGATGACTTCTTTGACGTGAATGCTTCCACGGATCATCGAACTTCTTATTCGATCAAGCTTTGTCACTCCTGCTGTCATGTGAAGCATCTTCATCTCAGCTGCCGTTAATTTACTCTCATACTTTGTGTACATCGTTCAACATTGTGAACCGTATGTGAGCGCTAGACGCACAACTGTAGTGTAGAGACTTCCTTTCAATTTACGGAACATTTTTCTGTCACAGAAGATAGCAGAGTTTTCTCGCCACTTCATCCAGTCTAAACTTACGCCATGATTGATGTCGCCATCACAGGTTGCTTTGGTATTATCATAGATCCCAGATATTTGAACTTTTTACCCTTGGGAAGCACTGTTCCATTCAAATAAATGTCAGGAATAGGCCTGAGTGGGAAGAGAACGGGCAGCACACGTGCTCTGCCTTTTTTGAACTAATATGGTACCAATTTCACTCCAAAAGCTCCACCCACACATCAAGTGCTCGTCGCAGGGATGTAGGGTTCTCACTTATGATAACACCATCGTCCGCAAAGAATAATTGATGTAATTTGGGGTTCGCCACTTTACCTTCAAGCAGATAGTCAAATAATAAAGAGATATAATTGTATTATATGCTAGCGGGTACCCGGCGAGCGTTTCTGCGCCCAGCAAAAAAAAAAAAACTATCAGGCAGGCGCCTGGGGTAACAACTGTCAGGCAGGCGCCTGGGGCTAATTCCACCAGAGAACAGTTTTGTTCCGGCCAACAGTGGGTAACTGGTCCAACCTTCAATACATATGTATCAACAATTTGATAGTACTAAAGTACTATAATACCAAAGTAGTGGACAAACTGCTTGACTTATGGTACCCGGAGTGTTTTGCTGCGACTAACAAAAGGGATTTTTTTTTGTACTAAAGTACTATACTACTAAAGTAGTCGACCGATTTTGACCAAACTTCACAGAAACATTCTCGGCGCAATGCCGAATATTGCCTGAAGTCCATAGCATAGAAACATTTTCCGGGCAACTTTTCCAATTTTTCTTTCAAAAAAACCTTGTTCGGACTATAGCGAATATTAAAAAAGCAAAAACGAGCCAAATCGGTCCAGCCGTTCTCAAGTGACCAACGAACAGCATTTCATTTTTATCTATATAGATACCATTTACCCCAGACCTGATAACTTAAGCATTAGCACTGATTTTGCACTACCATTGAAAAAGTCACTGCTAGTGCAAGTTGACTTTCATAAGCAGTGAAAATTTCACTAACATTGAAATTTTCAGTCCTAGTGAAAGTCAACTTGCACTAGCAGGGAAATTTTCAGTGCTAATGAAAGTCAACTTGCACTACCAGTGAATTTGGTTTTTTCAATGCATTGAACAATGCACTATTCTCAGGTTAGCCATTTGCAAATTTATTAACACAAGTACTCGTATATTGTTTATATGTTTAACCTTTTAGCAAATATCGTTAACCTTTTAACAAATATATTTAACCAAAGAACAAATATATTTAAACTAAAAGCAAATCATGTTAACCGTAACCAAGGAATAATACATTACAAGATTTTATCAAGTTAAAAGTTACAAGTTAACTTTATTGAGGCAAAATAAATCAGCATATTATAACAATACATTCTTATTCTAAATTTTGGCCGACTTAATGATATGTCTGATTTGAGTAAAAGTAAAAGAATATTTAAGAAAGATATTAATCAACAATTCATTACAATATTATTTATACTCATCATTAATTTGAGTACGCTTGCTCCCGGCGTACAATCACTACTATGCTCATTGTTGGCAATCTTAACTTAATGACTAAAACTAAAATATAAAATGAAAACTTAAACCTAACCTAAGCTATCTACAACTTAAGGTAATTATTTATCTTGTAAGATATCAAGAATATATAGTGTGTAGGGCCTACATACATACATTGATTGCAGAAACTTTAAAAATCCTTAATGCTTTATATAAATTACTATACCACCATAAAGAAATCCAAAGCTTTCTGCGTTAAAACAAAGAGTTATGTTGGGAATCATTTTAATTATTTTCTAAATGTTATTTTTAATCAACATCATCCCCTATAGTAGTTTTTCATAGAACGGCGCTAACTGACGTCTATATGTGTCTTGTCTTCTTAGGGATATTGAATTCTCGTTTAGGAGGTTAAAGGGTGACAAATAGTATTTGTCATTCAAACTGTCGTTGATATTAGCGTCCATTAAAGATCTTACCAGTGGGTTGGAGTGTGAACGTATAAGTTCCATCTTTTTTAGAAGAAGTTCTATTTGATAGTTCATAAGAGGTGTAACCTGAGTTGCTTCATATAAAGTCTTGTTAGAGAACCATTTTTTATTTGGTTTTCTATACAGTCTGCAGCAAAATCTCAATATCTTTCTTTCGAATACCTCCATTTCTTTGGCTACGGTGGGTGATATAGTAAACCAAGTAGGAAAACCGTAGGTCAGTATTGGTCTTACAAGGGTCTTGTACATCAGAATCTTAGTTTTTCCTAGCATGTGTTTAGAGTTAAGTAATGGTTTAAGTATTCCTGTAACCATTTTCGCTTTCTTAAGAACACCCCTTCCATGCTTGTCAATGAGAAATCGGTTCTGAAAATGTATTCCTAGATACTTTGTTTCAGAACGTAATGGAATTAGAAAATTATTTATTTTTAGTGTTAAATCCTTGCTTTCTTTACCCGCGCGGTAATGACCCTTCCCACTGGCATTTCTGAAACATGTGAGACCACATTTGCTCGTATTTATTTTTAGTCTCCATTTTTTAAAATAGTTTTCTACCAGTGGAAGCTTTGCTTTAATTTTGTTAAGAACTAAACTCGGTCGTACATCACTAGCCAATATGGTGGTATCATCAGCGTAGTGAAGTGAGGTCTGTGAGTCTGAAAGAGGAAAATCGTGAAGATAGATATTCAGCAACGATGGTCCGAGTATCGATCCATGAGGTACACCTAAATTCACACGGAAAAACTCCGTGTACTCGGATCCTATATATATTGATGTAGTTCTGTTCGCTGAAGCTGTGTATCATTCTTATGAGCTAATTCGGAAACCTTAGTCTTATGAACTTGAATAAGAGGCCATGATGCCAAAGTGAATCGAAAGCCTTTTCAAGGTCAATGTCCAGGCTGTACTGTACATCTTTTATTTCTAAGGTTTTGAACAACTTTGTTCTGTAGTATAAGTAAGGCGTGCTCCGTGGAGCTTCCTTTCTTAAATCCAAACTGGTTTATTGGGATGATATCTTTATCCTCACAGAAATTATTTAAGTTCGTTGCTAGTACCCGCTCAAATAATTTTCTAATATTGGAGAGAAGCCAGATAGGGCGGAAGTTATTTACTTCTCTCGCAGCCTTCTTTTTAGCTATAGGAAAAAGCTTTTGGATGAGCACATCTTTCGAAATATTTGTTCCAAAATATTTGCGACCGGTTATTTTATCTATCTCTTGAAAAGCGTGCGGAGATGGTTTTATTTTTTTCAGTCTTGACTTAAAAGAATTATTGAGATCTACAATAAGTTAACGTTTTCTTTTATAATTTTACTTATACACTGAATTCTAGAATGAAGTTCAAAATATTCGGAATTAACTCTTTTAAGGTGACGATGGTACAATCTTTTAAGTTGTTTGAGCCAAATTCTTCTTAATTCAATCAATTTCTTGGTCAAATCAGATATACAATGGTACTTCTGATCGGTGACATTTTGAATATTAGAATTAGGTTCTATCTTAGAAAAAATTAGTTCATTAAGATTGGCTATCACGATGTCAATTTCAGCATTTCATTTCTTTCAAATGGGACATTAATTGAAGGCAGAGAGTTATGAAAACTTATTCGAAAAGCTTTCCAATTCTTATTTTTAAAACTTCTATATGTAGCAGGTGGGATCACAATAGGGAAAAAATCTTCAACATTTACCTCTAAAAGTATTCCAAAATGATCAGAGAATACTGAAAAGGTTTTACAGGTTAAACCATTTGAGGGGTGTTCGAGTTGCGCGCTAGGTTGAGGGATGGAGATATAAGAACAAAGTCCAAAAAAGAGGAGGATCTGGGATATGTTGGGGTATTAGATGGAATTAAATCTAGACTTAGGTATGGGCCATTGTAGAACCAACGGTAGAAATGGTTTCCGATACTATTATGCACGTTGTCTCCCCATGCTGAGTGACGGGCATTAAAATCTCCGCCAATTATGGCGGCGTCAAAAGTATTGATAACAGCGTAAACCTTATCAAGCTCTCTTAATGAACGCTGTCCAGTGTTGGACGGAATGTAAATGCTTCTAATCAACAAGCGGAAGTTTGAACCAGAAGGACTTTGTGAGAAAATAGAAGCAAGACCCATCGAGAAGACATCACTTTGGAAAGAGATAAGATTAAACTTTTACTTTTTGTCAAGTAAAATCGCTGTCCCTCTGCCAGAATCATTTCTTATTATATTATATCCCTCAAATGAAGGCTTGTTTCTTGCGGATAGTCTAGTTTCATAAAGGAAACATATCTGAGGTCTTTTAATTTTTAAGGTATCTAATAGCGCAAGTCTTTTTTCATCTGAAATTATTGAGTTGATATTTATCGAAATGATTTTTAATTTTGTAAATGGCATCATTATATAACAATAGAGGCAACAAACTCAAGGTAGGAAAACATTTTTTCTTCTTTGGTTTTCAAAACTAGGTACTTAGGCCAGAATTGACTTATTTTTGTCAAAAGATCTACAAATGAGATATTAAACAGGCGTTTTGCTTTGTCAAGGAAGTCGTTGAGATCACTTTTTTGTGTATCTGAGTTATGGAGAGTTATTGGAGTGGGTTCATTATTATATTGGATTCTAGTCCTAGAAAAATGCATATTCGGTTGTTTGGCTGATGTTTTTGCTTTTTCAGCGAAAGAAACGTTTGCATTTGTGAAGTTCAAAATCGATTCTTGAACGAGAGATTTTTTTCTGCTTACTACTTGCCTAGCCCTTTCAGAATATGTTGCCTTTTTTTCTTTATATTTAAGATATGCTCTACAGCCCTGATAACTGGCTGCATGACCAATCTCATTGCAGTTTACGCATTTGGGTGTGGGGGTGCATTCATTCTTTTCTTTTAGGGTTCTAAACGAGTGTATAAACTCATTCGAATCATGATTTTCACCACAAAGAACACATCTGCAAATATAGGCACAACATTCACCTGAATGTCCAAATCGATAGCAACGCATAACTGCCCGATTGTGCTTCTTCTCCCAGTAAACCCGCTGGTTCAGTAAATATCTGACGCTAGTAAGATCTTTAATGGGCTCTCCTATCTCTAACTGTACACTAAACATATTTAATTTGGTATCTAACTTCTTAGTTCTAGAAGTAGAAAAAGGTGCTATTTTACTTATCCTCTAATTGGGAAGGATTTGTCGTAGCGCTTTTTTAATCTTTTCGACTCGAGTATCCCCATCAAGACCTTTCAACAGAATTGACGCTTTTTTTGTGTCCTTGGGAGAGAAGAGAATGAAAAGGCCCCTATGCCCGTACCGCGAAGTCTTTCGATAACTAGCTTGTGAACAGCTGAGTTATTAACATAAACCTTTGTTTTCCGGTAGCCCATGTTAACAAACTTATGATCTATATCGCATACATTACATGCTGTAGCTGCAAGTTTTATTAAGTTACTTATAAGAGTGTAAGTAAGAATGAATATCGGAAGACAGAAAGGTAATTTATTTACTCCTCGTGGTGACGATTTGGCGTTCTCGTTGTTTGATGTATGGTGAAACTGCACTTCTGCTTCCTTGGGGAATGTGGGGTTCTGGATGCGATCGGATGTTGCATTGGTTGCCGCTAACGTAGAGTTGATCAGGGGAAAGAATTGGTTGTTCGAAAGTTTCGAACTACTTGAGCATGAGTCATCTGAATTATTATTTTTTGACTTTGGCTGATAACTACCCGCGGCTTGTTTTAATTTATTTATTACAGTTGTCCACTCAGAGGTGTCAACGTTTTCGTTGTCATTTACTTCCATGATTTGGCTAGCACCTTTATTTCTAGCAAAAATCTTCGTGGGCTGAGAGTCTGAGTTCGGAGAGTCAGTCGGTGAGACGACTGCACTTCTCTTTAATACGTTCGTGGTACTTTGGTTTAAGAGAGAGCTGCTCGCTGTGGCCTTATTTACTGAGTGTGCATTGTCGATAGGTAATACATAATTGTGAATGTTAAGGGAAACGCGTGCACTATTTTGTACTTCGCTTGTACTGATCACTTTTTTCAGATTCCAGCATAAATGCTGAAATATTATTTTTATTTTTTTCACCAATTTTAACTTTTTAGAGTTACTGTCTCAAGGAAAGTTTATATAAGCGGCAAAAGCCGCTAGGGAAAGGTAAAATTCAGAGATTTGATTAAGCACAATTAACACGAGTCTGTTCGTCACGACGGTTCGATTTCCGATCTCGAACAAGATTTTATCTTAATGGTGGCTTCTTAATTATGGATAACGCCTAAATCCATAAGACACAAGAAGTTGGGGACGTGTTATATATCTACTACGAATTTCAGATTGAAATTTTTGTCTCCTTGCATAACTAACCCCATTGAAAACTCTTTTTCAAAAACGAAGGTACCCTTCAACTTTTAAGTGATTTTAGCAGGGACCATAACTTGGTGTCAATTATTGAAGATAGTTTGCAACAAATTACACAAACCGATTATGCTAATTATTATTGCATGTATTGAATATGGTTTTACTCATTCCAAAGGCAGCGAATGTAACAAACATTTAAAAAAGTATATTAATTTTGTTGTAGGAGGCTCTAAGGTTTTATACAATGCAAAGATGAAATAAATTTGTGTTTTGGTTAAAATGATTTGCTTTTAAATATATTTGTTATTTGTTTAAATAAATTTGCTAAAAGGTTAAACATATTTGCTTTTAGGTTAAAGTTATTTGCTAATGGGCACAATATATTTGTGTTTGGGTTAAATTTATTTACTGTTAGGCTAAGTAAATGTACAAATGCTATAACTTGAAGCTTTACATACACAAACGCATTAACACAATATTGATCTGTACACTTAAATTTAATGAAACGTTTTGTTCGAACTTAACAGTGGACACGTTAGTACTTATTGGGATAACTTGACACTAAGTCTTCTATATGATTCTGTTTCACAATCAGTAGCCCTTTTGGACCGTCATTCTAAACGTTCTGCTTGAACATTCTGTATTTCCTAAAGAGCTACACATTAGGTTCTATTGATTTTACTTCGAAATTTATGCCCAAGAGTAGTCAACAGAGGAGAATATTCCTTATAAAGGCTCTTAAATTTATCTGGAGAAAGTATTCTTAATAAAAGCATGTTTTGCTCTTACTTAGGTCTCTAGAATACATCTTGCTATATGCAGGCACCTAAGGACATATTTGCATGGCTTTTAGTTCACTTGTCAAATAGTTATGAGAACTCAAAATCGCCCCACCTGGCAACAGTGCATACATTGAAGAGTATCCTTTCTATCGTTTCCCTAAGAGTCACTCTCCAGGTTTTGCCATTAAGTACGTAAGTCATGTTTACGACTTCATTTGAAAATAATAACACCCATATTACCGGCATGATTATAGAAACAAAACGATAAAACATTTCGAAAAATAAAGCATCAAATGTGGAAATGCCTCTTTAGCCGGCAATAAAGTTGCGGGAGGCATGTTCTACCAAATCGCGAATCATTAAAACTCGCGCGGTAATAGAAAATTTAGTTGCTCCAACTGCCAACATAAATCCATTTTATGGCAAAGCATCCGTCGCAGCCATCCCGCCGACTATGCCCCCAGAGAGAGGTAATCTCCATGGAATATCAGCAAACATTTAATAGCAAACGGCTGCATCACCATCATGGTCTCCAGATTTCAATTTCATGTGAAGTTGGCTACTTTCCTGATTGACCGATTGGCAAGTGCGTTGTCTTGTCCGTTAGCAGTTTGGTACGTGTCCATCTCTAAGATGAGTACAACGGTGTGTACTTAGCCAGTCGACGAAACTGGACACTCAATCGAACATAAATCACTGGCAGCGGAATAGAAAACCCTCACAACATTGCAGCGGCACAAAAACAAACTAAGTCGTCCTCTTAATTAATGTTTTGTAGGTTGCGCTATGAGTTATATTGCTTTAGCTAGGCCCACTCCTCTTAGGCGGCAGGTTACAAGACTTCCAATTATAAATTACTACACCAGAGGACGGTACAGTACACTGAGTATGCCGACTCATTACTGTGGTACTTTAGTTTACATTTAGCCACCATCTGTGACATAAATCAGGGCGAAATCTACCAAATGCAATCTCCACTAGCACTAGCTGGCACGTTGGTAAGAACAGCAGGCCATTTT
This sequence comes from Brachypalpus laphriformis, assembly GCA_945910035.1. Lineage (NCBI taxonomy): Eukaryota > Metazoa > Arthropoda > Insecta > Diptera > Syrphidae > Brachypalpus > Brachypalpus laphriformis. The sequence goes on from OX246756.1 coordinate 138,933,986, forward strand.
AGCCTGGTCGTGAGATTAGGTGGATGCACCTATAAAGTGACTGCCTGCAGCAGCAACAGCAGCATCAGACAATGCCACACTTGATCGGGAATCGGATTTAGACGCTTGACGGACACTTGCACTCAAATAGTGGCATGTGAATAAAAGGTGGATACGGGGAAACAATCGCCGCATCTATCGCCAGATTGGCGGGAATGTCAGTTTAGTTTAATGCTCTCGTAAAAATTTATATCGCGGGTCATCTAAGTCCGTGGAGACGTATGGCAAAATGAACCTTTAACTTTGATGTGAGCAATAAATGCAAAGTCAAAAGGTCTTAACTCACGCGGTGAGCGCAATCATTTCTTGCCGGCAGCGAGGGGAACAAGTGGAAATCATGTGAACACAGCCCAAGCAGATTACCATAGCGCAGTAAGGTAACAACGATAACGACAGTGAACACCATGACGATATAAAACTAAGGTCGGTGCAATGTCGTTGCAGAATTGTGTTGCAGTGTGGAGCATTCATTGTGGAAGGGAATAATATGCTCATTAGTGGCAATATTGGTTCTAGTGAGTGCTATAATCGTAAATTCTACAGGTTAACAGCATACTGATTATTTTAAGTGATAATTACGATTAGATGGAATCGACAGATGAGAAGTTCATTTTTTGCGCTAAAGTCTTACGGCGCATGATGGGTTTGAGAGTCGATAGAAATCAGTAGCTAGTGGGGAAAATATAAGTGCATATCTGACGAATGGTGGACTTCCTTAGGGAGTTGCCTTGATGTCACTACTATGTATAATACTTACAAATTTAGCTTAGCTGTTCCACAAAGGCTTTAACTACAATCGGTTACAGACTTTAAAAAAGTTAATAACCAATGCAAATCAAAAAACGATTATTCTTGTCGTAGCTGTTAGAATAATAAGCAAATTATTATTACGCTCTTTGGTTACAGTTTACCCGAGATGTAGAATGAAACTCATTACATTAAACCAGCATTGGAATACTACAGATGAAATCAGCGCAGGAGTCTACTGTTGCAGTAAACTTAAATTAATGATCCTTATAAATACAGTGAATTACAAGAGCCAATGTAACGCACTTCAATATCGGATCTATAGAACCTTTATATGACTGAATCAGACTTTTTTGAAGAGGATATTGTGGATTATCAGTACTTGCATCATCATTCCAGTATCCAAAATGAGCTACATAAAGCTGTGATTCTACTGTTTTATCGAACGGTTAACGTTTGACGATTTAGTTGCTAAAGTACGTCAAGCAGTATCAAGGTCATATCGTTTACCTCCGATATAATATTAGGTACCTAATTAGAATGACAAAGCCTACTACTACACGCATTCACTGATTCCAATGAAATACATTTTATTAGTCCGGGAATTCCCCAAATATTTAAGCCTTAGACCATATCTTGCTATTGGTCATGAACCTTTTGAGAAGCGATTGATTATTGTTGTGATACCTGGCACTCTCATATCTCGGAAAATGTCGCATTCTTCCGAAAATATAACTATCAACAGAAGGCTTTTTATATATTTTATTCGTGGTATCTAGATTATCATGCGGTGCATGAATTGTTTGCACCAAGATATTTGTATAATTATACCCTAGTGAGATATTGTGGTAGAAAAACGTTAGTTGCATGCAATTATGTGAAAATACAAGCGTTTTCATTTAGCCTAGGCCTACCAACTCATACACTAAACCTTCACATAGCGACCGCTGAGTGCCTAGCACATTGGTCGGAAATAAAATAACGGACCCCTTTGTACGATTTTTGGTGGCAGCAAAGTTTAGAGGAAGAAGATTGCTCTATCAATAGAGTACTTCCTCTTGTTACAAACGGCAGGACGAATTCCGTAGATGGAGTCAATGTTGGTGTCTACAGCCCCAGTTAAGTTGAATTTAGTGAACACCTGGCCCTCCGGGTTGGGGGTTGTGCCGTGGGGTTAACTTTCTTACCACGTGAAAAAGCCTTCGGTTACGAAGCAACCAACAGCCGGATACAGATGACTTAACTCTTGCCGATCCTTGCAAACATAAAAGAAACAACGACCTTCGCGTCTGCGCTTGGAATGTTAGGTCTCTCTACAAAACACGTGCAGCCGAACAACTTGCGAAGGCCTTAGACTCGTGCAAAGCGAACATTACTGCGATCTAAGTAGTGTGATGGGATGTGCCGGGGAAAAAGGAATATGAAAAACTGCGACATCTACTGCGGCCATTGCTACAGACAACAACGAACGTATCTATTAGGCTGCGAATTTGTCATCAGAGGAAAACTTAGACAAGAAATCTTGAATATCCGCCATGTGAAGGAGCGTCTCATGACTATCCATATCAAGGCTAAATTCGCCAACGTTAGCCTAATATGCGCTCACGCCTCCCACGAGAATATTCTACCAGCTCTTGGACAACACGTATGAGCAATGCCCAAGCATAAAAAATAAAATTGTCCTGGGTGATTTTAACGCAAAGCTAGGAAAAGAGGACGCCTATAGTAGCGTGGTCGGAAAGCACAGCCCGCACGATACCACATCCGACACGCATTCACGCTAGCTGAATTGCGGCGGGACGAAACGTTATCATTACTAGTACGCGGTTTCCACGTCTTAACATTCACAAGGCTCTCTTTTGGTTGAAAAACCGTCAACCAAATCGACCACATTGCGATCGACACAAGGCACTCTTCCAGTATTCTGGGTGTCCGGACTTTTCGAGGAGCCAACGTGAACTCGTATCACTACAGTTGTAGCCAAGGTACGGATGCGGATATTCAGAACGGAGCGAAATAAAAAAAAAAAGACTGTAAGGAAGTTCGATGTCAGACGGGTATAATGACAAAAGACCACCAGAACATTTGCCGGTCGAGTCACTTTTACTATGCCGCCAGCAGCAGCAAATGCGGAAGAACAGTGGCAGCGTTGCCAACAAGCCATCAGAGATGCCGCAATAGGCGCACAAAACGACGCTGCATAGAAGGACGAAGCTGGTCGCGAGCTCTACGAGTGAGACAACGACTTCTTAGAAAGAAGAAAAAGGAGCATGACAAGCACTCGACTGACGAGAATTTATTGCAGGAATGATATTCGAAAGTTAAACCATAAGGTAAAAAGAACATGTCAATGTTTCAGAGGTAGAACAGAAGCCTGTTGAGATGAAAATGCTAACATAGTAGTTGAATCGCAGTCTATGTTGAGGATGGTGACCAATATTCCGCTGCCAGGCAGAATGAGCCATTCAACAGTGACGATGGCAGTCAAGATTCCAGTCAACCCGATCAGAATGAAGTGAGGATAGCGATATCTAAACTTAAATCCAACAAAGCTGCTGGAGCCGACGGCCTTGCCGCCGAACTTTTCAAGGCAGGAGGAGATAAGTTGGTAAGGAACGTGCACTAGCTCTTCTGTAAAATCTGACCGGGCGAAAGTATGCCCGATGAATGGAACCTCAGCATCGTTTGCCCGATCCTGAAGAACGAGACCCTATGAACTGCGCCAACTACAGAGGTATAAGTCTTCTCAACATCGCATATAAGATCATGTCGGCCGTATTATGTGAACGCCTAAAACCGATCGTCAGCAAACTGAAATGTCCTTATCAGTGCGTTTTCAGGCCCGGAAAGTCCACCATTGACCAAATATTCACGCTTCGTCAGATTTGGAAAAAAACTCATGAATATAAAAACGATACGCATCACATTTTCATCGATTTCAAAGTAGTCTATGAAATCGTGTATAGAGACGAGTTATACAGAGCAAGTCAAGTTTCGGCACCCGTGCGAAGCTCGTCCATTTGTGCAGGATGAAAATGGAAAAGGTGATGCGTTATCATGCGTTCCCTTTAACATAATATTTGAGAGAATTGTACGAAACTCACAGCCACCACAACTACTCGAATGAAATGAAAGCAAAACAAAATATATGCTTTATACAAAAAAGGACACCCAACATCGGCCGCAATAAAAAAAAATATATATATTCAATATATTTGGCGCATTAGCTTTTTAAGTGCCAGGGCCTACGCCACAATAGACAGATATTATTAGCCTCTATGGTGAGCTCCGCAAAGGCCACCACTGGGGAGATCAAACAAAGAATTACTCTTGCCAATCGCTGCTTTTCATGAGCTAAATCAGTAATAAAGCCCTTTCTCGAACTACCAAGGTAACTCTGCATAAGGCACTAATCATCTCAGTCCTGCTGTATGGAGCAGAGGCATAGAATTTGTCAAAATCGTATGAGGATACCCTTGATTACTTTGAGAGTAAAATTCTTCGATTGATCTTTGGTCCCGTCTGCATAGACGGCGAGTGGAAGAGAAGGTATAATGCCGAACTATATGGCCTATACAAACACATCGACTTAGTCAGAAGGATTCATATACGAATAAGATGGCAGCCCGGAAATGTTTCGAAACCACCGCGGATGGACAGCGCAGTATAGGACGGCTCTGCGAACGAGTGGAGGGGGACCTCAACCGACTTGGCAGCTGGCTCGTAACCGGGTGGCTGGAGAGGTTTGTTGGTTGAGGCCCATGTACACTCCGGACTGTAACGCCACCTAAGTAAGTAAGTAAGTAAATAAGTAAGTAGTAGTGGGATATTGTATACAATTCTTGGACATAAACATGTACATTAAAATATTGCCTTTTTAGGCAGTAAATCTAAAAAAAAATATATTATATATGAAAAATCTAGTAAGTTAAGCTTATATTGCAATCTGGTAACCTTGAATGGTTGTCAAGTATAATTTACATTTACAAATCCTTGCTCCGAAAGACTGCCAATAGGTTCTCTTTGTAGTCCAAGCCCTTTTTCGGCAAGAGCGCATCTGTTGTTGGCGCATCATTATGAAAAAAACAATAGTTTTTAAAAAATCCAATTAAATTAAGAATACCGACTTATTCCTTTCTAATGGATCATTGCAAAAGTTGTGCCCGATCTTCATACGTGGCGGAAAGTTTGCGGTATGACGCAACCATTGTTTGTTTCATGCACTTGTTGTATACCAATGGATAGGTCGTGGCATCAGAAGTAATTTTATCGCTAGACCCCGTTGAGTTAAGTCAAATTGTGTGTGAAAAAAAATTTCTAAAATGGAGAACGAAAAGTTACACCTTCGCCATGTAATGCTGTACGAGTTTCGAAAAGGAGTGAGTGTTGGAACTGCAACAAAAAATATTCAGAGCGTTTATTCGGATCGTGCTCCTGCTCTTTAGACCGTCAAAAAGTGGTTTGGTAGATTTCGTAACGGTGATATAACCTTGGAAGATCAACCCCGTTCTGGACGGCCTTCCGAAATTGATGACGACATTTTGCGAACCTTAGTAAAAAATAACTCGAAGATTTCAACTGAGGAGATTGCTGGTAGGCTTATTGATCATTCGTCAGCATTTCGTCATTTAAAAAAGCTTTACTTCCAAGCTCGATACGTGGGTGCCGCATTGTTTGACGGAAAAAAATAAGCTGGACCGCTTCTCCGTGGCCATATCTCTGCTTAGACGCCATGAAAGCGAACCTTTCTTGGATCGAGTCGTAACAGGTGACGAAAAGTGGATTGTCTACAACAACGTGCAGCGAAAAAGAAGCTGGAAACAAGCAGGTGAAGGTGCAGAACCCGTGGGAAAAGCTGGCTTACATCCAATGAAGGTATCTGTTTGGTGGGAATCCAGGGGTATAATTTTTTTCGAGCGTTTTTCACCTGGCGAAACAATCACAATAAGTACTGTAAGCAACTCTCTAAGCTTAATGAGAAAGTCGAAGAAAATCGTCCAGCTTTGGCAAATCGAAAAGGCGTCAACTTCCATCATGATAACTCCAGGCCACATGTCGTCCGACAAACGCTGCAAAAATTGAAGGAGTTAAAATGGGAAATCCTGCAGCACCCACCGTATTCCCCAGACCTTGCTCCTTCAGATTTTCATCTGTTTCGGTCCCTTCAGAACGGTTTGAATGGAAAGAAATTTGGTTCCCCTGAAGCTGTCGAAAACTACCTTACGACATTTTTTAAGGCAAAACCACACAGTTTTTATGAAAACGGAATCTGCAAGCTTGTAAAACGTTAGGCGACAATTGTAGAAATTAACGGGCACAATATAATCGATTAATAAAATTGTTGTCTTTGAAGTGTAATCGCTTGTGTTTCATTATCAAATCGGGCACGAACTTTTGCAATGATTCAATACTATGTCATTTTAGATATTCCAGAAAAAAAAAATTACATACAAGCATGGGGAGTTTTAATAAACGAGTAAACTAATTCCATCACGCTTATTAAAATTGCATTTATTGCCCAAAGGAATAAATTTGGTGGTCAAATCGTGTTTCAGGGTCATTTTCTCGAGAAACACTCGCTACGCTATACATAAGAAATGTTCACGCAAACGTTATTAAGGAAGTAATTATCTACAAATGTAGTTATACAGTACTACCTCGATAATGTGAACTAATCAAGGGCCTGTTTACAGTTATAGTAAGTAAGTAATAGTGTGACTTTATTTATACATTAAAATTAATTTCACAGAAAAGTTCACAATAAAAATCATTGGCTTCTGCCGTCACCCGAGAAAGAGATTTTTGGATTTGAAGATTAATACTTCTAGTTCCGGATGGGGGAGCATTTGACATGGGATGTTCGTCATCGCTTAAATTTTATTGCGTGCATCTTTGGTGGCATAAGGGGGATTGTTAGAGGTGAAATTGGGTTTATTTCTGGAACTAGAAGTATTTTGTTTGTTACTAATTTAAATTGCTGAATTATTGTTACTATTATTTTTGCTATGTATTACAATGTACTGTTTACTAGCTAACTACCGTTCGATCAAGCTGATGTCACACACCATGAAGATCGTTGAGCGGGTATTAAGTGGCCGACAGCGAAAAATAATACGGCTATCTGATGATCAGTGCGGGTTTGTCTCGGGTAAATCAACCACAGATGCAATCCAAAGTATAAGGATCATAAAGGAAATGCATCGTGATTCCTTAAAGGATTTGCATATTGTATTGGTTGATTTGAAAAAGCAATCGACAGACAACCACGAGATTTGATATGGGTGGCGCTAAGACATCGAGGGGTTCCAGAAACCTATGTACTGGTGATCATGGAAATGTACGAAGGAGCAAAGATAAGAGTAAGATGCCCCGCTGGAGTAACCGAAGAGTTCCCAATCAAAGTCGGGGTGCACCAGGGAAGCGTTTTAAGTCCTTTGGTCTTTATTATCGTCCTTGATTATCTGCTTGAAGGTAAAGTGATGGACCCCAAGGTACATCAGTTATTCTTTGATGAAGATGCTTCGCAAGACAGTAGGAGTGACAAAGCTTGATCGAATAAGAAGTTCGAAGATAGAGTGCGCCCTGCTCAGCTGGTATTGACACGTTCAAGGAAGAGTCAAATGATCTCTGTTAAAAAGGCAATATCAACACACGTTCCAAAGACATCGTGGAGCAGGAAAGGCTGGCCTATAAACGCCTGGATCGGACAAATGCGACGACATCGGCATTTCATTGGCCTCAATAACCGAGTGATCCAAAATCGGCAGACCTGCCGATATTTTCTGAGGTCAAATAGGGGAACCCCACAGGCGGATCAGTAGAAATGCGGTGAAGTGGGAGGGTTGTGATCGCATATATTCGGATCATAGCCCCGCTGAAATAGGAAGAAGAAGAAGAAGATTACAATGTATTGTTTAATATTTTATATATGTTCTTTTATGTTTTTCTTCTCATTTTGTTTATTTGTATTAATTAAAAGAATTCGTTTATTATTTGTTAATCGTAATTTAGTGCGGATTTTAGGTAATTATAAAAGACAGTCGAATTTTCATCATTTAAAATGCAAATGATTTCTTCCGACGTAAGAGTATTTTTCCCCCACTTGGATCTTCTGATTTCGCTGAGTATAGGGCAGATTCCAATGAAATGATAGACGTCTTCTTTAGCTCTTTGGTTACACAAAGAACATTCAGCATTTCCTTCGGATATGTGTGGCAGATAATTCTAGCGCAACAGTTCACCCCAGGGTTTAAAAGTTGTTGAAATTACATCCAAGCTGTTACGATCATGGAAATAGTTCTTATCATAAAGGTCATGCTTAAGAACTTTATACGTATTTCTTGTTTGGCTTTGTGTCCTGAACGGTTCACATGTGCCTTCCTCTTTACTAATAACTCCTGAAGAGCACTTCCCAAGGTATTGCTTGATGTGTATAAGGCAACGTTATATTCGCGTCCCAGCCTTACCCATTCATCAAGAAATTGAAGACTTCTATTTTAAAGGTTGGTAACAATCTTATTTGGGAGCGGATGACTTGGTTGTCCAATGATTTTTAGAATATATAAGAAATGGAATCTCAGAGTGTAAATGTACAGCGGTGGTAGACCAGTTTCCAGATGCAACATGTTCTTCGGGGTGTTTTCTGGTAGTCTGCAAATTTTCTTAATGAAGTATCTAAGCATTTTTTCTACCTCATCAATCTGGAAAATGCCCCAGACTGTGCGGCGTAGCACATGATTGACCTGACGACGGCTTCAAAAATCTTGTACTTCGTACTTGGCGCAATATTTCTCCTGCTCAGGATACCTTTCCAGCTACATTTTATAGCGCGTTTGGATTCACTTAGTTTCTCTTTTAGGTGCTTTTGGAAGTATAACTGGGGTGCTATTAGAACTCCGAGGTATTTGTACTCTTTAACTTTATCAAGTTGTTCGTTATGCCAGGTCCATTTTTCTTCCCTTGTATAGCGTCCCATTCCATTGCGAAAGATCATAGCGTTGGATTTGTTTGTGTTTAGATTTAGATTCCAAAGATTGCGTGTCTCTTGCTGTAATCACTGCGGTGATATCATCTGCATACCCTACCAGAAAGGTGTCTCTCGGCATTTCTATACGAAGGATGCCATCGTAGGAGATGTTCCAGAGATCGGGTCCACGGATTGAGCCCTGCGCTGCTCCAACAGTAATTTCCTTTATTCGAGGTCCTTCTGCGGTGTTACAGCTTCCGGTCCTTGAGATAGTCCTTCACCATCCGCAAGAGATGGTGGCCAGGTACGGGCTCTTAGGGTAAAGTTGTTATAGGATCCCTATTGAGCAAACGTTACAAGAAGACTCACCGCCTCCTCGAGGCGGCCGCCGGGCAACGAATGTTACAGCATGATAATCTACCTACTGGTCCCGAGTCGCTCAACCGGACTTTGTGTTCTCTTGCGCCTTCCTGGACCATGCGGCTGGAATTCATTACTGTGGCATTCGGCCAAAATGTGCAACGTGAGGAGACAACCACTGGAAAAAATATTTAGTTCAAGGTGGAACAGCATACGCCGAGGGATGCATGGCTAAGAAGGTGCTTAGGCGTTAGTATGCGAACTCAGGAGGTCGCTGCTACTACGGCCGACCCTCTCATCATTGTCGCTGACGGAGACGGAATGAGTCATCCTGACTCAGATTCAGACACTCTCTGCGGAGAGTCCTCCAGCATGCTCTCCGACGAACACTCACTTCAATCCAGTTGCACTGCCGTTGAAGCTGGTGTCGGGAAATTGTCCCTAAACACCAGCGGATTTATTAGGTTAACTTCTGCTGAAAGGAGGCGATTCAATCGCGCCTTAAAAGACGGCGCCCCAGAAAACGTGTTCTTGAGATAGTCAAATCTTCTCAGCCTGAAAAGCGTACCGAGGTGAAGCGAACGCGATCGGAGGAGTCTTCCCCTTCTGGTCCACAGAAGAAAAAAGCCAGAACCGAGACTTCCAAACTCGACAAGACCTCATACAGGGACAAAGTAGGTACTGTTAAACTGGGTGTGGTTCCCGCTGCTCTGGCGCGTAGTCCCTTTAGTGTCGAGCAAATGGCCCTCGTCCAAAATAGTATCATGGACAGTGGACATCATTATTGAGCTGGTAGACGAGGTCGCTAAGCCACAATTTCACGGTTTGTTTCACAAATCAGGCTGGCTCCTAGTTGTTTGCTCAGACCCCTCCATTGCAGAGTGGATGAGGGTCAATTTCGATAAAATAATAGGGAAATGTGGTTTGAACATGATGCTGGTGGATGAGGATTCATTTCCAAAACCACATATCATCCGTGGTTTCTTTCCACACAGTACCGGCTTTGCTACAAGTAAAACTCTGACGTTTTTGGACGTTCACAATACCCATCGGTTCGCTAGGAACTGGAGGGTGGTACCAAGAACCATAGAGCGTGATCTTGTTCATCTGGTACTTGGTGTCACGGACTGCTCGATAAATCGTCTAAAGCTGCTAAAGGGCAATGTGGTCTATTGTTTTGGCAGAGTTAGGCTGATCCTGGAGGCCCCAGTTAAGCAATCAGTCGAAAATCGGTTCATTTAAATGCTTTAAGGCATCTGGCAGTGATGGTATTTTTCAAACCCTCATTAAGAAAGGCGTAGATTACATCTTGCCCGCCTTGGTAGCTCTATTTGGAACAAGCTTCAACCTGGGATACATTCCACTAACTTGGCGGGAAGTAAATGTGATGTTTATCCCTAAGTTAGGTAACAAAACCAGCGAGCAACCCAAATCGTAGCATCCAATTAGCTTGACATGGTTTTTTCTTTGAAAACCATGGAAAGACTGCTGGACATTCACATTAGAGGCACTCTTGAAGGAACATGCTCGATAGCCGCATAATAACATCCTCATCTGGAGAGGTCTCTGTGACGGTCTCAGCGGCCAAAGGCTGCCCCCAAGGCGGCGTCCTCTCGCCTCTCTTATGGTCACTCGTGGTGGATGACTTATTGAATAGACTTAATAGTTCAGGTTTCATAACTATTGTTATGCAGATGATCTTGTGATCATCATCAAAAGCAAAAATGCATACAATGTGTCAACTGATACTAAGTGACTATAAATGGCACAACTATTAATTTTTCCGATGGGGTTAAATATCTAGGAATTGTTGTGGACAAGAAACTTAACAGGGACTTCCATATCAAGCATAAAATTGCCAAGGCGACTACTGCCTTGTGGACATGTCGCCGTATGTACGACAATACCTGGGGCCTGTCCCTAAAGGTCATATTCTGGTTATATACCACGGTTGTAAGAACCGTTCTTACATACGCGTCCGTTGTCTGGTGGACGAAAACCAAAGAGGTCACAACCATCAACAAACTCACTAAACTTCAAAGACTAGCTTACCTCGGTATCACAGGTACTAAGCATACTTGTCCCACAACAGCCATAGAAGCCATAATCGGACTCACTCCGTTATTATTTATAAAAAAAAGTGACAATTCGCAGTGCAGTTAGTCTTCGAAAGTCAGGTGCTAATAGTACACCGGATCATGCGGTTCTCATGGATCTATTAACCGACTTTCCCGAGCTAGATATGCTCAGCAATGTTTCCAACTTTACGCCCAAATCACTCTACATTGGTAGAAGGTTTGAGATTGTGATCGAAAGCCGTGATAAATGGAATATTGGCGGACCTTCGCTTGATCCAAGAGGAATAGTGTGGTATACCGATGGATCAAAAATAGATTCAGGAGTTGGCGCCGGTGTGTATGGACCCATTCATAAAATTTCGAAATCACTTGGAAAGAGTCCTAGTGTTTTTCAGGCCGAACTTTACGCTATTGAGACTTGTGCTAACATTAACCTGCACTCAGGCATCAAAGGTGCCTCTATCCGCATACTCACCGATAGCCAAGCGGCGCTTAAAGCACGGATCTGTCACTTGATCAGTTCAAAATCAGTTTTAAGCTACTTTGACAGTTTACAAAATTTGGCCCGACACAATAAAGTAAAATTGTGGTAGGTACCGGGTCATGTAGGTTTTGATAGCAACGAAACTGCAGACCTGCTAGCTAGGAAAGGCTCCTTTGAGTTGTTCACTGGAACTGAACCCTTCTGCGGAATATTTGATTCCGCCTTTAAACTAACCCTAAACATTTGGAACGCAACATGTGCATCTCCCACTGGAATAACTCCCAAGGTCTCAGACAAGCTAAAAGAGCTGTCCAACCCATTGAATGACAGGCAGTTGATATCCTAAAATACGGCAGAAACGACATAAGAAGGCTTGTGAGCTTCCTTACCGGTCACTGTCAACTACTTTACCATGCCATCACATGCCACCTCTGCCTAGAAGAGGACGAAACCGCAGAACACATACTATGTGAGTGTGTAGCTCTGTGCAGAACTAGGAGAAGCTTTTTCCATAAAGAGATCATATCTCCAATAGATTTAAGGAACTCCTCCGCAGCCGTAATTATAGCTTTCATAAGGAGAGTGGAAGTACTGCTGCCCTGAAAAGTGGCCTCTGGCACAATCGATCACTTTGGTTTCAGTGCCTACACGTCATTTGGGCGTGGCCACACATATGTAAAAAAAAAATAAAAAATTATCCGGGAATATCAAAAATGCTTTCGAGGGCGTTCAGCATATCGCTCCATCTGGCTGAATTAAAGGCATTTCGCACGTCCAGAGTTGCTAGCAATACGATTTTCATTGAATAGCAATAGCATGATAGAGAAGACCAAAGCTTGCCATGTTAAATAATTTGCTTTTTTAACTATAAGACGATTTTTCGCTGACTTCAGAACTCAAAGAGAACACGTTAAATCCTTCAAAATCGGCAAATGTCAAAAGTGAATACATACATACAGTTATCAACTTTCTACATATCTGCATTTTCAGTTGACATCAATCTAATGTGGAATCATAATTACAAAACTTCCCTCCTCTATTCCTCATGACAAAAACCACAACAAATACATAAACATTTATGTATAATGGTGGTTTTTAATTAGTCGTTTCTCATCAAACCAATATCAGATTTTAATAAGTGGATGAATGACAGCTGTAATTACTACTCCTGTCTAGATTGCACCGCCAAGGCTACATAAAGACAAAAAAAGCTCCAGATAAAATCACGAATACATGGTGTGTCTCAATTACAAGAACAATATCTATCAAATACTACTTCAGTTTAATTATACGACAAAAAAAAAACATAACTATTCCCATGTGACAACTCACTAAACAAATACGGAAAGCCGTAACTCCCGCCAAATACGGATACTTTCATGAAATAAGTTCCACCGCATCAAAGCGGCAAAGTAAACGAACAAAAAAATCGATCGCATTTAAGCGCTCATTTCCATCTACGTAAAGCTATGTCCAACACTTATTGATTAACATATAGGGTGGACGGAGCCAACAACAACTGCGCCGACCATAGCCACTGAGGTTGCATAACCCGTCCACACAGCCATTCCCAGAGAGTAGTATCCTCGCTCTGGGTGAAGTGATAGTATCACTCAATTATTCCGTTCACACTTCGTCGCCAACTAATTAACTGCAGATGATCATAATCTGAGATACTACTCCTCTGTCTATAAGGCGCACCAACCACCAATAACCATTATTCCATTCGTGGCTCACTATGACACTATATGGGCAACAATGTTACTTTCATGGTGCTAATTTTTCTGCCTTATACGACCTCTGGTATTTACGTTTTGACGCGGCTCTCTAAAGCAGTCTTATTCGAGAAGATTCGAAATGCTTCATTAATGCTGGTAATTGGTCGAGCTCAGCTCCAGCAGGCCTAGTCCGAGGCCATCATCGAGAATGCGTGGAGAGAAATAGAGGGCGCGCACACTGATGGTAAAGATGATCTAATATACTTTCGAAGGCAATAAATTATATTGATTTATACGCACACGCATGTTGCTCTGGAATGGGAAAATAAAAACTGGATGGGCTATCTGTTGTTATCATAAACAGAGCACCAGGGCCAAGTAGCAGCACATTTTTAAAGGATTCTGAAGACTTACAAATATTGTAGGCACAAGTCTTGGAATATCACGTAGGCTGATTTGCCATTAGAAAATTTCTCCAAAAGGCTTGTGGCTTACTTAGTCGGTGGGTGGCGGCAGTACATTTTGTAATATTCTTCCATATCTCTTCAACTTATTTCTAAGGACGTGCATTCCTCCAATACTGGGCACCTTAATACGACTTGAGTAGCCAGAGTGTTTAGAAGGCGCTTTAGCGAGAATTCATCAACCACAAACACCGACAAGTAGTGAATAATTAACACAGTATCATGTCGTATGATGGCTGTACAAGCTAACTGTATCTTTTGTCAACTTTGCTACATGTGAAAAAGTGAAAAACAAAAACATACTGATTTTTTTTAAATAAAGCCAAGTGACTAGCAGTTGGCTTACATTATGGGACGCAAGATCTTCGATTTCTTCAAAGGAAGTCTAGTCACTGAAATATACCTAGGTAGTACTTTCAGCAGCACTTGAAGTTGAATAGGCGTCAGGTAGAGGGAGTGATCGAACAAGACCGGCACGAAAATATTTCCTTCAGATGCTTTGAAATGTTGGATGGTGGGAATCTTCTAAAGGCGGAAATGAAGCAATGCATTATCGGATTCTAATCTGCGTGGAGTACACATGTATGTATTTCTTCGTCTTTCGAAGTTACTTACTTACTTAGGTGGCGCTATAGTTCGGGGTGAACCTGGGCCTCAACCAACAAGCCTCTCCATTTAGCTCGGTCTTTAGCTAGTTGCCTCCAGTTGCGCACCCCAAGTTGGTCGAGGTCCCCTTGAACTTGTGCGCGCCACCTACGGCGATGAATCCCTCTACTGCGTCGTCCCTCGGGATTAGATTCGAAGACTCTGCGGGCCGGAGCGTTGGTGTCCATTCGCTCTACATGTCCTAGCCATCTCAGACGTCCAATACGCAGTTTTTTGACTAAGTCGATGTCGCTGTACAGCTCGTATAGTTCGTGATTGAATCTTCTCCTCCAAAACTCGTCAACGCAAACGGGACCGAAAATCTTACGAAGAATTTTTCTCTCGAAGCGACCAAGGATATCTTTATCCTCTTTTAATAAAGTCCATGTTTCAGCACCGTAAAGCAGGACTGGGATGATCAAGGTCTTATATAGAGCCTCCTTAGTTGTTCGAGATAGGGCTTTACTGTTGAATTGCCTTATAAGCCCAAAAAAATAGCGATTGGCAAGAGTTATTCTTCGATTGATTTCTGCGCTGATTTTATTTGTAAAATTTATAGCAGAGCCAAGGTACCCTTACTACCTCGAAGTTATAGCTGCCCACGGTGACGTTTTGTCCAATTCATCGGTGTTGGTTTTCCCTTCTTTTTGACAGCGTACTTGTATACTTGGTTTTGCCCTCGTTTATCGCTAAACCCATTTTGGCCGTTTCCGCCTCAATGCTTGCAAACGGACCGGTGACAGCCCGCTGAGTTCTTCCGATAATGTCTATATCGTCGGCGTATGCAAGCAGTTGTACAGATCTGTAATAGATTGTGCCTCCGGTGTTGGCTTGTGAGTTCCGCACAATCCGTTCAAGTATAATATTGAAGAAGTCACATGACAGCGCGTCACCTTGTCTAAAGCCTTTTTTGACATCAAAGGTCTCGGTAGGTCATTACCGACCTTAATGGAGCAGCGAGCGTTCTCCATCGTCAGCCTGCACAGACGGACAAGTTTGGCAAGGATGTCAAAACTAGACATGGCTCTATAAAGCTCTTCTCTGTAGATGCTGTCATAGGCGGCCTTGAAATCGATAAAGAGGTGGTGAGTATCGATTTGGAATTCTTGGGTTTTCTCCAGGATCTGCCGAAGTGTGAAGATTTAATCGATGGTGGACTTTCTTGGCCTGAAACTGCACTGATAAGGTCCAATCAGGCTGTTGACAAAAGGTTTTAGGCGTACACACAATATCGCAGAAAAGATCTTGTATGCGATGTTGAGGAGACTGATTCCTCTATAATTGGCGCAGTTGAGGGGGTCTCCTTTCTTGCGGATCGGGCAAACGATGCTGAGATTCCATTCATCAGGCATACACTCGTCTGACCAAATATTAGAAATGAGTTGGTGTATGCACTCTACCAATTCATCCCCAGCTGCCTTGAAAAGTTCGGCCGGTAAGCCGTCAGGTCCAGCAGCCTTGTTCGATTTTAGCTTGGATATTGCTATCCTCACTTCGTTTTGGTCAGGTGGACGGAAATTTAGACTACGAGTATCATCGTCTATGTTGAATGGTTCATTCTGCCTGACAGCGGGATGTTGGTCTTCGTCGCCGTAATACAGTCTGCAGAAGTAGTTTTTCCATATTATCAGCACCGACTGTGATTCTACTACGAGGTTTCCATTTTCATCTCTACAGGCTTCTGTACGGGTATTGCTTCTCTGACACGTTCTTTTTACCTTTTGGTAAAACTTCCGTACAATGTACCTGGAGTATAAACTCTCGATATTCTCAAACGCGCGCTTCTCATGCTCTTTCTTCTTCTTTTTGAAAAGCCGATGTTCTTCCCGCCTCTTTTGCTCGTAGAGCTCACGAGCAGCTCTCGTCTTCCTTTGCAGCGCCGCTTTGTATGCCTCTTGTCTTGCTGCATGCACTCGCCGGCATTCTTCGTCAAACCACGGGTTTCGCGGTGGTGGGCGAGCGAGACCCAGCACATCAGTCGCGGCGTTTCTGATGGCATGTTGGCAGCGTTGCCCTGGTCTTCGGTACTTGATGCTGGCGGCAAAGGGGTGATTGAGAGATTTCGGGATACGCGTTCAGCGAAGAGTCTGGCGGTCTCTTGCGATTGTAGCTTTTCGACGTTAAATTTTCTCACAGTAATTCTTCGTTGTTGCTCAGATTGGGATATCCGCATTCGTACCTTGGCTACAACAAGGTAATGATCCAAGTCTATGTTGGCCGCTCGGAAGGTCCGGACATCCAGAATACTGGAGGCATGCCTTGCGTCGATCGCAATATGATCAATTTGGTTGATCGTTACGTGATCATTGGACCACCATGTCTCCTTACGAATATCGAGATGAGGAAACCGTGTTCGCTCCACAGCGAAATCAATTAGCCTTAGTCCGTTATCAGACGTGGTGTCGTGTAGGCTATGCTTACCGACTGCCCTACCAAAGACGTCCTCCTTTCCTATTTTGGCGTTCAAATCGATTTTAACGTCGTATTTAGGACATTGCTCGTATGTTTTGTCGAGGAGCTCGTAGAAACACTCTTTGGTGCAAGGTCCTTTTTTCCATGGGGGCATGAACACATATTAGGCTTATGCTAGCGAATTTAGCCTTGATCCGGATAGTCACAATACGCTCGCTAACGTGTCGGAAGCTTAAGACTTCTTGCCTAAGTCTACCGAACAGAACATTCCACGTACAGATCCGAAGGTCATTGTCCTTATTTCGTTTGCTGGGGTTGTCATTAGTTGAGTCATCCTTATCCGAGGCTTTTGGTTGTTTCGGAACCATAGGTTTTTTGCGTGGTAGGGAAGTTACCCCGACGGCACAATCCCCAACCTGGAGGGCCAGTTGCTTAATTATTCCCCTAGGACAAGGGGCAGGGTACACCGGTGCCTGTAGTCCACTACGGGAGTATGAGCGCTGTCGTTGGCCCATTAAGGGCTCCTCCGCCACTATCTCTATTCCAATGTCCTGACCAACATTGCAATTCCTTACCGACTTACCGTCTTTCGAAGTTGCCGATAGTCTGCCAGAAACTATACGAAGTCCGGTCTTGCAAGAAAAACTGGGACATATCCCTTAATTTCGTATTCAACGTACTGTTTGAAAGCGTCAAGGCTTTTGGAACCCTCTTATGGCTTCAGAATTAAAAGCAAGATTCATAATTTCTTCATCGACTTACAGCTCTATGTGGCAATGACTTTATAAGAGATACTGTCGTATAGTGGAGTTTGGAGACAAGTTGTAAACAATTCACGTTCGCTAAGATCTGACAAGCTTTGTCAAACCTTAGGAAACTGCTACGCTACTTTGGTAAGATAAAGTAAGTGGGTTCAACTCGCTCCACCCAAGGGTCAAAAATGTATGTCGATTTTATCTCAGACTACTGGACGATAAATTTGAAAGATTTCTCGTCGTACATTGGGTATTGTGTGCGAAGAAGGCTAATGGAAGAAGCAGTTCAACCTCGGTCTTTATGAGCTAATCAATATAGTCCAGAGTACCATGATATGTCCATTCATTCACACACAACGAAAAAATAAAAATGCTTCAGTTAAGTGGATTTTGTGGCTGCTTGTTAAAGTTCGGCTTGAACGTCGTTCGTCTTCTGCTTTGATTGCAAGCATGTTCTTTCTATAATATTACTTGTCTATTTTCTTCAGATTCCTCATTCGAGATGGTGCACAATTTTATGCTACGACCTTAAGAGCTTGCTCCTGGGTTCAAGGAAAACTACACAAGACTTTCACACAGCATAGCACATATTTCTATGGCCGTACAATAGTCTTAAAATGGCAAGGATACGATTCTTCATTTCAAATCATTCAGAAAAAAGACTTACACCCAGCAAAGAGTTCACGCAAAGGAGATTGCAAAATATCACAAGTCACAAATGGCAGAACGATAACATAAATAACACTTAATAGCCTCAACAACACCCTAGACAAGCACATCCAACTACCGCACATGACATGGACTGATAGTTGATCCTCGCTTCACCTTTTGATCGATCCCAATGCGACTTGCGATTATTATTGAATTACAAAGTCGCACAATCACAACTCGATCGGCTATTTTTTCTGGCGTATTTTTGTGCGTGGTCTCGAGCAACGAGACACCATCTGACAGCACAGATCAACTTACCAACTGACTGGGGGCTACGATGAGTGAAATAGTGGCCTATTGCGTCCATTTTCGCAAAATGATCGATGGATGATCGTCTTTTGATGTCAACTTTGCATGAAACTTTGGCAATTTTGTTTGATAGAGAGAGGCACTCTCCGTGTCCAGTGGTAAAAAAGATATTTATTTGCCATGAGATATCTTACAGAAGTGCATCTAGATATTGTGTATCTATGGTGATCGCTTCGCCTCAATGGGCAGAAAGATCGCTTGTCCGTCGATCATTTCGAAATATCACGAGCGGAAGAGGGAAAAAATCCTTGAAAATTATTTTATTATGTATTTTTCTGAAAATTAAGATGACAAACGACAGCAACAGCGGCAAAGATTTGTTTGTAGATACGGAGGCTATAGAGATCGATCTGGATCAATCTATAAGCATACCTATTGATGTGGGGTAATAAATCATTCGTGTATATGGTGAATGCGAGCGTCTGCAACAAATCAAACACATACCTAATGATAGTGGTTGAACTTATGAAACATGTTGGAAACATTGCGATGACGGGTTATTTTGATTCCACATCTGACAACAAATGTACGAGTAAGTCAATACTGTAATGATATTCGAGAAATGTGGGCCTGTGATTTATGTTCGCGCAGGAATGAACAACTTTATTTGCGCAAAGGTTGCGCGAATGTAAATGGACGAGTCCGTACGGTTCGACGCGTTCACTTACCCATTTAGAAGGCGAGCCATTGCGTAAGATACATGACGATTTAACGGGTAAGATACCACTTTCGAATTAGGAAGATGCCAGCGCGAAGATGTGTTCGGCAGATATCGTTTTAATTGCATTTCCATTTGTGGTGCCATCAATAAAGTGATATCTTCAATTGAATTTGGCGGTATAGCATTTGGAGTTATGCGCTTGTGGTCCCGCTCTTGAAGTTGAATAACAGTAAATGCTTTTTTCATAGATGGTAATGTTGAACCGTATCTTAAGTGAGAAACATTATCACGGGAGACAAATTGGCATCACGATATGGTAATGGAACGGATAGTTCAGGATTTGGTGATAGTTTCATTCTTATTTTACAAAGAAAGCACAACACAGTCATTATACTTTTGTAGACAGTACGACTAGAAATGGAAAGTTGAATTGTTAGTCATATTCATATACGAGTATAGTATTGGCATATACTCGTACATATAATACATGCTCTCGTCGAACTTTGAGTGTGTTGGAAGTAAACATAATTTGCATAACTAAGGTATGGCGTCCATTTTTGTGCATGCCTGACATACAATGAGGATTGAGGTCCATACAGCAAGGATTTGTAGAAGTTTGCAGAGCTAACGGCCTAGTTTTAGGTGGCTAACTGACAGACGCCTAAAACCGATGGTCAATAACCTGATAGGTCCTTATCAGTGCGGTTTCATGCCTGGAAAGTCCACCATTGACCAATAAATATTCACACTACGGCAGATCTTGGAAAAAACTCATGAATATAAAATCCATACGCACCACCTCTTCATCGACTTCAGAGTTGCCTATGATAGCGTGTATAGAGACGAGGTATACAGAGCCATGTCTAGTCTCGGCATCCCTGCCAAGCTCGTCCGTTTGTGCAGAATGACGATGGAGAACTCCCGCTGCTCCATCAAAGTCGGTAAGAACATCACCAAACCGTTCGATGTCAGGAAAGGTCTTAGACAAGGCGACGCGCTATCATGCGATCTCTTTAATATAGTACTTGAGAGAATTGTACGAAACTCACAAGCCAACCCCGGAGGCACAATCTTCTTCAAGTCTGTACAACTACTCGCTTATGCCGATGACATTGACATAATCGGAAGAACTCAGCGGGCCGTCAATGGGGCATTTACGAGTGTTGAGAACGAGGCAGCACAGATGGGTCTAGCGGTCAATGAAAGCAAAACAAAATATATGCTGTCTACAAAAAAGGACACACAACATCGGCGTCTTGGACAGAACGCCACAATAGACAGATATAATTTTGAGGTAGTAAAGGATTTTGTCTACCTAGGCTCTATGGTCAGCTCCGCAAATGACATCAGTAGGGAGATCACACGGAGAATTACTCTTGCCAATCGTTGTTTCTATGGGCTAAAACGGCAATTGAGTAGCAAAGCCCTATACGGAAACAACTAAGGTAACTCTTTATAAGACATTATTCATCCCAGTCCTGCTGTACGGCGCAGAGGCATGGGCATTGACAAAAGCGGATGAGGATGCCCTTGGTTATTTTGAGAGAAAAGTTCTTCGAGCGATCTTTGGTCCCATCTGCATAGACGGTGAGTGGAGGAGAAGGTACAATGCCAAACTATACGGCCTGTACAAGGACATCGACTTAGCCAGAAGAGTTCACATACAGCGACTAAGATGGCTGAGTCATTTAGAGCGGATGGAGCCTAAGGTTCCCGCTAAGAAAGTCTTCGAATCCACCCCGGACGGACGGCGCAGTAGAAGACGACCTCGCGGTAGGTGGGGCAAACAAGTGGAGGGAGACCTCAACCAACTTGGCGTGCGCAACTGGAGGCAGCTGGCACGTAACCCTGCTAGCTGGAGAGGTTTGTTGGTTGAGGCCCAGGTCCACCCCGGACTGTAGCGCCATCTAAGAAGAAGAGGAACTGATAGGTTAAAAAGGGATCGTGAAATCCACATCATCTTCTCCAAGACTTACTTTGCCTTAAATACCAATTGCACGTCCGGACACAGAAAAATAATCATGTTATTTTGGAGATTATTTAAGGATGGTAAGACAATATTAGTTGAGATTTGATTAGATTAGCGTAAAAGAATGTGTGAATGATGGGTAAGTCACTGATCAAGCAGCTAAGACTTCCCAGATAATAATATCATATTAACCTTAGAAGATATGCGAGCTTCTTCTTCTTCTTCTTCCTTTTATCAGCGAGGTTATGATCCGAAAACAAGGGCTCACAACCCTCCCACTTCACCGCATTTCTACTGATCCGCCTGTGGGGTTCGCCTATTTGACCTCAGAAAATATCGGCAGGCCTGCCGATTTTGGATCACTCGGTTAATGAGGCCAATGAAATGCCGATGTCGTCGCATTTGTCCGATCCAGGCGTTTATAGACCTGCCTTTCCTACATCGCGATGTCTTTGGAACGCGCATAGATATTGCCTTTTTAACAGGGTTCAAATGATCTCTTCTTTGAACGTAGCAATACCAGCTGAGCCGGTCGCGCTCTATGTTTTGTACGATAGTTTCCTTGATGTGAAAGCTTCCACGGATCTTCGAACTTCTTATTCGATCAAGCTTTTTCACTCCTGCTGTCATGCGAAGCATCTTCATCTCAGCTACCGTTAATTTACTCTCATACTTTTTGTACATCGTCCAACATTGTGAACCGTATGTGAGCGCTGGACGTACAACTGCGGTGTAGAGACTTCCTTTCAACTTAGGGGGCATTTTTCTGTCACAGAAGATAGCGGAATTTTCTCGCCACTTCATCCACCCTACGCTTACGTGATGATTGATGTCGTCATCACATGATGCTTTGCTATTGATCATGGATCCCAGATATTTGAACTTTTCGCACTTGGGAAGCACTGTTCCATTCAAATAAATGTCTGGAGTAGGCCTGAGTGGATCAAAGAACGGGCAGCATAAGTACTCTGTCTTTTTTGAACTAATGCGATACCCATTTCCCTCCAGAACGTCCACCCACACGTCAAGTGCTCGTTGCAGGGATGTAGGATCTTCACTTATGATGGCTCCATCGTCAGCAAAGAATAACTGATGTACCTTGTGGTCCATCACTTTACCTTCAAGCAGATAATCAAGGACTGTAATAAAGAGCAAAGGACTTAAAACGCTTTCCTGGTGTACCCGGACTTTGATTGGGAACTCTTCGGTTACTCCAGTGGGGCATCTTACTCTTATCTTTGCTCCTTCGTACATGTCCATGATCATCTGTACGTAGGTTTCTGGAATCCCTCGATGTCTTAGCGCCACCCATATCAAATCTGGTGGTTGTCTGTCGAATGCCTTTTCAAAGTCAACCAATACAATATGCAAATACCTTAAGGAATCACGATGTTTTTCCATTATGATCCTTATACTTTGGATTGCATCTGTGGTTGATTTACCCGAGACAAACCCGCACTGATCATCAGATAGCCGTATTACTTTTCGCAGTCGGCCACCTAATACCCGCTCAACGATCTTCATGGTGTGTGACATCAGCTTAATCGAACGGTAGCTATCACAGCTTCGCGTATCACCTTTCCCTTTGTATACAGGGAGAATGTAACTCTCCCTCCATTGATTGGGCATTGAATCACCTCTCACGAATTTTGAGATGAGAATTCTGAGCCATCTGAACCCGACGTCTCCCATCTTTTTCCCGATATCAGAGGGCATCTCATCTGGCCCAACCGCTTTTCGTTTTTTGGAGTATTTGACCGCCTCACTAACTTCTTCGATTGTAATGTCGGGTATTTCTTCACAGTTAGGGGTGACTCTTGGAAAGTATAGCCAGGGAAACTGTTCATTTAAAAGCTCTTCGCAATACTGCCGCCACCTCTGCAGAATTTTGTTGTCATCCACAAGAAGCTGGCCATGAGCATTGTTAATGAACTTTGGCGAACGAATCTCCTGAGCATTCCTCCTTCTAAGGGCGGCTATTTTGAAGATAGTGGCGCTCTTGTTCATATTGTGTCTTCGCAGCTCCTGGATAACCTGGTTTGCATCAGCAGCCGGGGAAGATATTTTCTCCAGCTCCCGATACAGGCCCCTCCGTACTCTCTGCTTGAAGCTGGGCGCACTTCTTCTTCGCTTTTTTCTTGCTGCATCTGTATTCCATTTCGAGGCGAACTTTTTCGTCACTATTATTAGAGGGATTTTCTCAGAGACCCTTGTCTGTTTGCTTTTCTTCGGTGTTTTCATAAAAATTTCTGTTAGCAGGAGACGGTGTTGCCGAACGATTGCCTCTCCCAGGATCACTTTGCAATCTTTTACACGAGGCTTCGTGAAACTGCCTACCAAATGGTAGTCAATCTGAGTTTCATCTCCACCACTGCTGTAAGTGATCAGGTGTAGGCTTCGTTTGATGAACATGGTATTTAACACGATAAGACCATGTGATTTGCACATGCTTAGGATGTCTTCACCAGGAAGGTTTCTGGTGCCATATCCTAGTCCTCCATGGCAGTCTTCATAGTCTTCGTTTGATTTCCCGACATGTCCATTCAAATCTCCTCCAACAAACAGAAACTCTTCCTTTGAGATGTTCTTAAGGAGATTGTGGAAATCTAGCCAAAATGCATCTTTATCTTTCTGATTGTACCCATCGTGGGGAGCATATGCACTGACAATATTCCACACCTCTCCTTGTATTACTAGTTTGAGAGACATCAAACGGTCGCTGGACTTCGAAATGCTCAAGACGTTTCCAAGTAGCTCTGCCGCAAGGATGATACCGATTCCGTTCTTAGCCTTTTCCGTTCCGTAGTAGAACTTCTTGTAATCTTTTGTTCTAACGTCCAAGAAACGCGCCCGATTTCCGGTGTTTTTCCATTTCGTCTCTTGGACACACAAGATGTCCACCCGCCTTCTATTCATCATCTCTTCCAGCTCGTAACTTCGACCGGTCATGCTTCCAACGTTCCAACTCGCGACCCTCAAATTGCGTCCAAACTGTTTCATTATTTTGCTAGCCCCCGGAATCCGTATAGCTCTGACCCTAACTTTTCTGCTCGGTCCAGGATCAGTACCATGCACAGCAGTGGTAGTGCCTGGCGGGGTAGTTCCTTTCCTTGCAAGTATTACCATTATGATACAGTTTTGCAATATTACCATATTGCGATGGTGTTTGTTGTTTGACACGTGCATGCTCCTGTTTCAGTATTGTTTGATCTTTCTTCTATGAAACCGGTAATCTCCAGTCGTGTCAACCCACGGACTAGAAGATATGCGAGCTGTATTTATCTTAGGTCCTCCAGCTTCGTAAGTACAAATATCGATGTGTCGGTTTTTCTTTGGTGCTTGCAGTTTCTGAGCAGTTACTATGAACTACTCCCAGGTGTTCCCAATGAGCACTAATGGTACGGTGCCCAGTAATGATGATAAATACGAGTCTTGCATTTCTGCGACTAATATCAACAAAGAAGCGATCACTTTCCACAGAAGACTGGCCACAAATCTACACACGTGTCCGCGCGTTATTTTATTTTCTCAATTTAGCTCCACCCCCGTGGCTAACACTGCGACCAATAATTAAGACTTACCGCCTTACTAATAAAGTTGAGCATGTCTTTAGAACTCCTCTAGAGCTCTACAAGCGTAAGCAACTGTCTATGAAATATGCAGTATCTTAACCAATACAATGGCGGAAATTCACAAAGCATGCGCTCGGACGTTTCCTTTTATTGCATATAGAGGCGATAATCTGTATCTGCAGACAGCTTAAGCTTGATGAAATGTCATCTAAAGCTGCAATGATATGTGAAGAAGCCCCACCGCTTCATAATGCTTTCCATATCGGGCGGATTTCTTTGCAGGTAAGAGTATGTCTTGATTGATCTTTGGATGTATAACGCCCCAAGACTTTTTGGTTGGTGTTCCCAGTTGTTAATCAAAGCTACTTCTTAATGAGACCTAGCTTATTCATCCGCAGTGTACCCACAGCACCTATCCTGAAAGACACTGGGCGCAAGGACACCGGTACTAACTCCAAATTTCATTTTCAAACCGTCAGTACCGCATACTAGACTTCTTTCTAGTGGTGGTCTTTTTTTTTGTAGGGGAGGAAAAGCTCGACTGGAGTACTCAGGCGCAACTGGTCCACATTTTATTGGTTATACTAACTTAATTGGAATTTCCTTCTCATTCTAAGAAAGCCAAGCAAGCACTTCAATCATGAGGTGCTTACAGTACCAGTACTCACCACATCAGCACAACAAATTTGCCACGTGATAGGAGCAAAGGCAGGACACTGGCAAAGGAAATATTCCGCAGTGTCTTCGCTCTCTCCACAAGCATCAGAGACTGTATTGTCACTTAAGCCCAGCACGTGAAGATGCTTAGCGAAAGCGAAGTGGCTTGCCAAGACTCTAATATATTGCCTGCAGTCTTTTCTGCTGAGAGAGAGAGCAAGATGCACTGATTTCTTGCAGGTGTCCGGGAGAATTCGTTTAGCCAACCTACATCCTGGAGAGTCATACCACACACAATTGTGTTCGTGAGAGACCCAATCGTAAATGGAAGTTTTAACTCAGGATGGATGAAGACCCGACGCGGGTTCGGGTCATGAGAAAACCTCCTCCCAGCCTTGTATAGCAATCTCATAGGAGATCTCGATCCCCAAGATCCCAGTGTGACCTGGAACCCAGATAAGAGACAGAGGATTCAGCCTTGCGACAGAATTTAAAGAGTTTTTATATTTACGGATTATTTTGGTAATGGGTAAAGGGTTAAGCAAGGCCTTAAGCGTAGTCTGACTGTCACTACAGATACAAATAATTCGACCCTTCCACCTGTTCTTCACAACGTAGTTCATAGCTATCAGGATTGCATAAGTTTCTGCTTGGAAAACAGACAGGTATATATACCTAAGGAGAAAAGAAGTCTAATGCTGTCATCCTCCACGAAGATACCAGCACCAGACTCTTGACTGGTCTTAGAGCCATCCGTTAAAGGACGACTATACTTCATTCCTGGCTCGGAATCTGGCCGAAGCAAGTCCTGAATACAATGAAAGTTGAATTTAAATTTGCGCAACAACCGGAGCTCTGGTATCGTTGTCGTAGAATAAATGTCGCGCAAGGTCATCAAAACTACAGTTTGGAATATATCAGAATCCAATTCGCCAATTCGTGCATAGGTTTGGTAGTGAACCCCATGATATAAGTATCACGAGGTAAGTTCAACAAACCATCTAGAGCAGAGCCAGGCATACTCGGGAACCTCCCGAGTAGCCGACACAAGTCGTTGTTTGAAGTTCGCCGAAAAAGGCAGTCACATACTTACGCGAAAGCCCCATGCACCAAACAATCGACGCATATGTGAGAAATTAGATATCACAGCCGTACTCGTATAAATCCAGAGGCCTTTATTCGGTGATAAGCTCCATGTCTTGCCAAAAGCACACTTACACTGCTAGAAAACTCAGACCGCCTTAGATATTTTCCACTCGACGTGTTTAGACTAAGGGAGTTTCTTATCCAGAATCGGTCCTAGATATTTGGCTTCATTTGAAATGTGGATAGTGATGCCCTTGAGCACTGGCTAAGTTAGACCGGTTAGAATCGTCTTTCTCGTAAAGAGAACAACTTCGGTTTTAAGAGGATTTACCGAAAGCCCACTCCTATTGTACCATTCTTCGATCATGAACAACGCCATCTACGCGTTAGCACAGGCAGTCGCCAGGCATGGCCCATAGTCGTGCAAACAGAACACCGGCTTGCGGGTGTTTACCCCTGCCAATGTTTCATCTACCCCATGTTGTCTGGCAGAGTTACACATGCAGTCAAAAGTGGCATTGTCGAAAGCACTCTCAAGTCGATGAAAATGCCCATATTATATTTTTTGCTGTCAAGTGCGCATTTAATTCTGGCCACTAGATTTTGAATCGCAGTCTCG
Organism: Brachypalpus laphriformis; assembly: GCA_945910035.1. Lineage (NCBI taxonomy): Eukaryota > Metazoa > Arthropoda > Insecta > Diptera > Syrphidae > Brachypalpus > Brachypalpus laphriformis. The sequence continues at coordinate 138,961,238 of OX246756.1, forward strand.
CAGGATTTCCTATGCTGATGAGCATGCTGCATCTCCATTAGTGAATGCAATCTCAAAGCAACTTTTCGCACGTAAAATTCAATCAGTCCCTCCATATTTTTCAGTAGGAAGGAGGTTAGACTTATAAATCTGAAACTCTTGGGAAGTGAATAGTCTTCTTTACCAATTTTTGATATAAAAGTCACTCTGATTGTCCGCCAAGGTGTAGGAATGTATGCCAGCGCTAAACCTGCTATGAAAATTCTTTTCGAAGTTGTCAGCAGCTGGTCTATATACCCGGTTGCGGCGAAGCTGGGTATATGCCATTGGTACAGGTGACGTGAAACCATCAAAAGATTCCACAGCATATTTAATGGCCTCATTTGTTACCAAGACCAATGCAGTATACCAGCTGCGCCGTGTTTTCTGACTTCGATCAAGCTCAGCCTGATTCAGGCTAGTCGAGTTTGCGCCGGTCAAAACGTTGTCATAGCTAGTATGCGGTTTCCACGTCCTGATAATCAAGAATGATATGCAAAATCTTACCAAAAGGTAAAAAGAATATGAGAGGGTTTCAAGGTCAGGACAGAAGCCCGCAGGCACGAAAATGGTAAAGGAATAGTATATAGAATCGCATTCGGTGCTCAGAACATGCAAAGAACTCTTCCGCTGTCTGTTAAACGGCTATGATGATAAATGTTCTGTTGTCAGACAGATTGACCCATACAATAGTGACGACGATAGTCAAAATTTCCATCAACCCGGTCATCCAACAAAGCCGTGGGCGCCGTGGCGTAAGTGATTAGTGTGTCGGATCACTACGCACGAGGTTCCAAGTTCGAATCCCAGAAAATACCAAAAACTTTCTTCACGGTCCCACCTCTCGCGAGCGTTTGAAAAACATCCGAGAGTATTGTTGTCACGAAAAGCTTCTCAAATCGCCGTTCGGATTCGGCATTAAACTGTAGGTCCCTTCCATTCGTGTGAAAAATATAACGCACACAACATGAGTGGTTGCGAGAAGCTAGGCCCTGGCACTTTAAAGAGCTGTTGCGCCAAATATTTGTTTTTGTAACAAAGCTTCTGGAGAAGGTAGGAGGAGATGAGTTGATAGGAAACATGCATGATCTGTAAGATGTAGTCGGAAGAAAGTATGCCTGGTGAATGGAACCTAAGCAACGTTTGCCCGATCCTGAAGAAAGTAGAGCCTTTAAAGTGCACCAAATACAGAGTTAAAAGTCTTCTCAACATCGCATATAAAATCCTTTCTTCCGTATTATGTGAACGCCTTAGACCGATCGTCAACAACCTGATAGGTCCTTATCAGTGTGGTTTCAGACCCGGAAAATCCACCATTGACCAAATATTCACACTGCGGCCGATCTGAGAAAAACTCATGAATGTAAAATCGGTAGGCATTACCTTTTCATCGATTTCAAAGTTATCTATGCAAGCGTGTATAGAGACGAGTTATACATGTTTAATTTCGGCACTACTGCCAAGCTCGTCTGTTTGTGCAGGATGACGATGAAGAGCTCCCGCTTCCCCATCAAAATAGGAAAGAACACTACCACACCGTTTGATGTCAGGAAACGTCTAAGTCAATGTGACGCGCTATCTGCGATCTCTTTAACAAAATATTGTACTTGAAAGAATTGTACAAAACTCACAAGCCAACACCGGAGGTACAACTAGTCGCTTACTTACTTGCTTACTTAGGTGGCGCTACAGTGCGGAGTGAACGGCGGCACTGTGACGTTCAGTCCAATTCGTCGGTGTTGATTGTCCCTTCTTGTTGACAGCATATACTTGGTTCTGCCCTTGTTTACCGCCAAACGCATTTTGACTGCTTCGGCTTTAATGCTTGTAGACGGACCGGTGACAGTCCGCTGAGTTCTTCCAATGACTTCAATACCGTCGTCGTATGCAAGCAGTTGTACGGACTTTTGATAGATTGTGCTTCTGGTGTTAGCTTGTGAGTTCTCCACAATCCGATCAAGTATATAGGTACGCCATTAAAAATAAGTCGCGTCACCTTGTCTAAAACCTTTTTTGACATCAAAGGTCTGGGTGAGGTTATTACCAGCGAACATTCTCCATCGTCATCCTGCACAGACGAACAAGTTGGCAGGGATGTCAAAACTAGATATGGCTCTATATAACTCTTCTCTATAGATGCTGTCATAGGCGGCCTCGAAATCGATAAAGAGATGATGAGTATCGATTTGGACTTCTTGGGTTTTCTCCAGGATCTGCTGAAGTGTAAAGATCTGATTGACGGTGGACTTTCCTGGCCTGAAACTACACTGATAGGGCCCAATCAGGCTGTTGATAAACGGTATCAGGCGTTCATACAATATCACAGAAAAGATCTTGTATGCGATGTTGAAAAGACTGATTCCTCTATAATTGGTGCAGTTGAGGAGTCTCCTTTCTTGTAGATCGGGCAAACGATGTTGATATTCCATTCATCAGGTATACATACACTCGTCTGACCAAATCTTAGAGATGAGTTGGTGTATGCTCTCTACCAGTTCATTACCAGCTGCCTTGAAAAGTTCGGCCGGTAAGCCGTCAAGTCCAGCAGGCTAATTGGATTTAAGCTTGGATATTGCTATCCTCACTTCGTTTTGGTCAGGTGGACGAAAATTTGGACTATCATCGTCTATGCTGAATGATTCATTCTGCCTGACAGCGGGATGTTGGTCTTCGTCGCCGTAATACAGTCTGCAGAAGTAGTTTTTCCATATTCTCAGCACCGACTGTGATGCTACTATGCTACTATGAGGTTTCCGTTTTCATCTCTACAGGTTTCTGTACGGGTATTGCTTCTCTGACACGTTCTTTTTACCTTTTGGTAAAACTTCTGTACATTGTTCCTGGAGTATAAACTCTCAATATTCTCGATCGCGCGCTTCTCATGTTCTTTCTTCTTCTTTTGGAGAAGCCGATGTTCTTCCCGTCTCTTTTGCTCGTAGGGCTCACGAGCAGCTCTCGTCTTCGTTTGCAGCGCCGCCTTATATGCCTCTTCTTTTGCTGCATACACTCGCTGGCATTCTTCGTCAAACCAGGGGTTTCGCGATGGTGCGCGAGCGAAACCCAACACATTAGTCGCTGCATTTCTGATGGCATGTTGGCAGCGTTGCCACTGGTCTTCGGCACTTGATGCTGGCGGCATATGGATGATTGAGCGATAGGCATTCAGCGAAGACCCTGGCGGTCTCTTGCGATTGTAGCTTTTCGACGTTAATTTTTCTCACAGTAAATCTTCTTTTTTGCTCAGTTTGAGATATCCGCATTCGTACCTTGGCTACAACAAGGTAATGATTTGAGTCTATGTTGGCCGTTCGCAAGGTCCGGACATCCAGAATACTGGAGGCATGCCTTTCGTCTATCGCAATATAATCAATTTGGTTGATCGTTACACGATCATTGGACCGCCGTGTTTGCTTATGAATATTGAGATAAGGAAACCATGTGCTTGCTATGGTGACGTTTCGATCCACAGCAAAATCAATTAGCCTTTGTCCGTTATCAGATTTCAACGCCCAATACGGTTTTAACGTCGTAATTAGAATATTAGTCGTATGTGTTGTCGAGGAGCTCATAGAAACAATCTTTGGTGGCAGGGTCCTTTTCTTTCGTGGGGGCATGAGCACATATTAGGCTTATGATAGTGAATTTAGCGTTGATCCGCATAGTCACAATACGCTCGCTCACGTGTCGGAAGCTTAAGACGTCTTTCCTAATTCTGCCGCGTATAACAATTCTTGGATGACGGATCTGCTTAATAGCAGTTTAAGGCCTCTGCTTATTGTTCGGCTGCACGTGGTCTATTAAGGGTAAGAAAATTCCACGTGCAGATCCGAAGGTCGTTGTCCTTATGTCGTTTGCTGAGGTCGTTATCAGCTGAGTCCTTCTTATCCGAGGTGTTTGCTTGTTTCGGAACCATTCGTTTTTTACTTGGTAGCGAAGTTACCCCCAACCATGGGAGCCAGTTCCTTTAGTTATATCTCTAGGACGAGGGTTCGGGTACACCGACGCCAGCAGTCCACTACGGGAGTGTGAGCGCAGCCGTTGCTCGATTAAAGACTCGTCCGCCACCATCTCTATTCCAAGGTCCTGACCAACATTGGAAATTGCTTACCGAACTGTTATCCGAATACGTCGAAACTGCTCGCGCAAGGTATTCACTAAGTTCAACCTAACTGGAACTGTAGATGCCACCGTCGACTCCATCTAGGGAATTGATCCGCTGCCGCCTAAAGCAAGAAGAAATACTGTCCCCCCGTCTCTCATCTGTTGCCTCTAAAAATCCGCCAAGCGGGGTTGCCTAACCATTTCTTCGGTTAAGGTACTAAGCACCCAGCTGTCACTACGTGGAGGTTGAGAGTAGGAGTTTGTAGGCCTCAGCTAAGTGAAAACGCTTATGTTTTCATATAATCGCATGCACTACCGTTTGACTAGTCGATTACGCGCATGGCATTAATATAGTCGGAAGAACTCAGCGGGCGGTCAATGGGGCATTTGTGGGTATTGACATCGAGGCAGCAAAGATTGGTTTAGCGGTCAATGAAAGCAAAACAAAATATATGTTGTCTGTAAAAAATTAAACACAACATCGGTGTCTTGGACAAAACGTCACTCAAAAACCATTCATACGGTAAGTGGTGCAGAATTTATATTGAATTCTTAATTTGGCATCTTTAACGAGCACGTTTCAATGTAATACTTACCTTTGTGTGATCCCCAGATCTCCATATTTTGACCCTACTGTAAATAACTCATACTTAACCGATCTCAAGAGTGACATGACTTTCGTGAAATTAAATCGATGCAGCAAATCAATTCAAAAAAAATAAAACGTAAAGAATGCCTTGTACTAATTTGTACTTAAATGTGGGCAACGTCTGCGTTTCAAAAGCATTAAACTGTGGCCCACTTAAGTTGCTTTCATTAAAGATCTGTACAAATCGATCAAGCGATCGGTGTACTGATCTTCTTAAACGAAATTCATTCAACCACCAGACCCGAACTAATTAAATTTCTTGTTATGTTTCCGAAAACACTGACAGCTTGACAACATTGGCATCCTTTTTCTCATATATTTGTACACAAAAAGTATGATAACATTTATTGGGCGCGCCGACTGAATGAAGTGAGGCTTGCTGTCCTTCAGTGAAAATGTAGAATAAATCGATTTTATAATCGGAAGATGAAGAGAAGCAACATATTCATATGAAAAATGAACACACGTGGACGATATCATTTATTCCGACTTGAGATGTTTTTCTTAGTAACAGAGACATCATTAGATCATTTTGCTCATATCTATGTAGAGTCCATAAAGGGCTTAGAGTCTAACTAGATTGGAAGAGACGTACCGTTTTATGATACATCCGAAGGGCTATTTAGTGCTTGAGGGGCTTTCTTAGGAATACCGGATGTTTGTCAGACATTTGCGAGAGGTGTGATGCGAAACAACTTTTTTGTGTTTTCTAGAATTCGAAGATTGAATATTACGACACAAAGATCAGTTTTGCTGTTTCTTTTTGGGCGGAAGAATTCCCTAGTCTATTTCCCAATTGATCTCCGGCCAGCGAAAGTACATCATCGCTTCTTCTCACATCGGCAATCACATTGACATTTCTGAACTTTTAGCCAAATTTGTAAACACATTGCACAACATATCGAGTCAGTTGAATAATTCATATGCCACTGTGGACCATCAATTGATAGCACTCGCAGAAAAACGTTCAACAAAAACCACTTCACTCACTGTCAGCCAGGTAGGACTACTGCTACAGCAGCAACAGTCCACAAAAAGAGGAATATCTCTTTCTCGACCAGATAATCGCTCGGATCAACCTATCTCACTTTGCGAAGAGATAATTTCACCGGATAGATGGATAGATTACGATGGATCTTCACAGGTATGCACAGTCTCGAAGCAGAGCAACAACACAGCCACCAATGATGGTTGCATCGATTGTGATTCTGCATTCGTAGAGCAATTGCTACGATTGATTGTCATCGAATATTGATGGTCCACCTATTGGCGCAAAGTCTGTCTGTCGGCAGCACCGATGATGGTAAATTAAAATGCCATATTGGATGGTAAAATTGTTGTTTGCTCCAATGATGTTTGTTTGGATTTTTTTGTTTGCCTTTTTTCGTCTGATGTCAGGCTGGCTGAGTAAGTTGACAAATCAAAGAAAGATCAACTGGAAACGCATGTATCGGGCTCGTGTTTGAAATTCTGTTGAGCATCAGTTTTTGTCGGTTTTTTGAGTATATTTTGACAGAATTGTTACGGCTCACCAAATGTGTGTGAATTTTGGAAAGTAGGTCTTCAGGCAATGCTATAACTTTTTTGTAAGTTGAATAAGATTTAGGGCAACCGAATGTGACATTCTTTGATAAAGCGGTTTGAATGCATTGAGTTATGCATTGAGTTATGAATGGCATTGAGTTATGAAGACGCATTTTAGAAATGCATGTCCGATGATGTGTACACCGCCTTTTTTTCGGGATATTAAACGCTTCCCTGGAGATCAACTAGTTTATTGTACTATCAGGTAGCAAAACTTTACTGAAATGTTCTTGTCTGCTGTTATTGACGAGACCGAAGTCATAGTATAATTCTCGCTTACGTTCATCCAAACTCGAGTGTAGATTAAACCGAAATCGACCCACTTAAGACGGTGGATTACTTTGTTAGTGTTGCCCATAATATAAGTATAAAGAGGACGTATGTTTTTCCTTTATCACTCTTAAATATTTGTTTTAATTAAAAATCTAGAAAGTGACGATATTCACTCCAAAATGATCGTTCACGTAAAAAGAACTTATCAGTTTTGAGAAGATTGACGGAAAACCCATTCCTAGTGCACCGATTTATCGATTATATGTAGGGCCACCTGCGAGTTAACATAGAGAGTCGCTAAGCATGTCCCGACAGAAAGTACGACAACACCATATGCGTATGCCTGAACGTCTAAACCTATTGAGATTGTTTGACAGAAACTCGATACCAAGCACCAATCCGCATCCAGAACCAAGTTATTAAGTATGTAGGTACGTAGTAAATATGGTGGTATAAAAAGGATCGGCAGTTCGATAATGAACTGAATAGGAAAATAGATTTCATACCCCAGCCAACAACCAAATGACCAAGCAAATCATCCAATACGCTGTTTACCAAGTAAGCAGCATATACGTAGGTATGATATATTTTGTCGCGAGATCTGATGAATGTATCTCCAAGAATTCGGTGCTGGGGAATGGGGTAGTTAGGTGACTACGTGCTGGCGCTTTTAATGCTTAGTCTATAGAATTTACCATCATACATATTTGCAAAAAGTCAATAGTTGCAGAGTATCCATCCTACCTACGGAATCTGTCTTCCTCACTATGAACAGATATAAAAATACTCTTTTCCTTAATCCAAAAGTACTACATGAAGCAAATTTAAAATTTTCTAAAGCAACTGCAAAACATGTTATGTTTTATGGGGCTCAAGTTTGGGGCCAGTCGCCGCTTTAGAAATTGTCCCCTGGACGTCCGAAACAGACGTGGATCTGACGTCGGACTAGAACGAGATCACCATCTTATGGTAGCTCATTTACGCCTTCGTACTGCATCCGTCAACAGCAATCGCTCAAACCTACTTAACATCACCAGGTTTAATATCGACAGGCTCAAGGTTCCCCAAGTGCGCCAACAGTTCAGGGACCATCTTGCCTTAGAAGCAGAAGCAATCAGCAGCATAGAACATGGAAGGGAACATGGATGACCATTGGAGTGCTGTGAAAAATGGATCAGCTCACTAGATGGAGAGAACATTTTGCTACAGTGCTAAATCAGTTAGATGGTGACGGTATGATCTCGAATTCGAATGAGCAGTTCGAAGCAACAAATTTTTGAATTCGCACCGCACCTCCCAGTAAAACCGAGATAATAACAGCAATCAAGTCCCTTAAGAAGAACAAGGCGGTGGGTATTGATGGCATCCCTGCCGAGCTATTTCAAGCGGCGCCAAATACATCGGCAGATTTGCTCCATCCCCTAATACGGAGAGCTTGGGATAGCGAACAATTTCGACAGGAGTGGAAAAGGGGGATGATTATTAAACTTCCGAAAAAGGGAAACTTGACGGAATGCGGAAGCTGGAGAGGTATTTGCGTTTTTCCAGCCATAGTTAAAATAATAGCTAAAATAATTTGGAATGAATCAAAGAGCATTTAAATTTAACTCTCGACGTCGAACAGGCAGGCATTCGCGCTGGATCCTCCTGCATCGACCACATAAACACCTTACGGATCATTATCGAGCAATGCGTTGAGTATAGGTCTCCGCTACATTTAATGTTTATCGACTTCGAGAAAGCTTTCGACAGATTGAATCGAGATGCTATCTGGTTGGCCTTGCGCAGGAGAGGCATTCCAGAAAAGCTTATAGCTATTATCAAGGCTACATACGAGGGCGGCAAGTGTCACGTCGTGCACAATGGTAAGGTGTTGGAGGATTTTGAAGTCCAAAGTGGAGTACGTCAAGGGTGCATACTTTCACCACTATTGTTCTTGGTGGTTATCAGCAATGTACTCCGTGCAGCATTGACGGAAGGCAACTATGGAATTCGTTGGACTATGACATCTTACCTTAAACACCTAGATTACGCTGACGATGTTTGTCTACTTTCACATCGGATAATGGATCTTCATGTGATGGCCCAAAATCTAGAAGCTGAGGCAAACAAAGTGGGGCTAAAAATAAACCCAACCAAAACAAAAGCCCTGAGCACTTATTTTAACAACCGCGCTCAATTTAACATTGCCGGACAGGAAGTCGAGAAAGTTGATAACTTTCTCGGCTAATCGCGGTGGCACCGCACTGGATGTGTGCAGCAGAGTCGGAAAGGCTAAAGCTGTGTGTTCGGAATGCTATCTAAAATCTGGAGAAGTAATGTTATCAGCTTAAGAACCAAGCTGCGACTGTTCCGCTCCAACGTAGAATCGGTGCTGCTTTATGGGTGCAGTACCTGGAAGGTGGACACCATTAACACACGCTAGCTGCAAGTCTTTGTAAACAAGCTTAAGAATCATCGTAAGCATTACTATACGAAGAAAACAGTGGCAATGGATTGGACACACCCTACGACGCGAAGACAACTCCATTGCGAAATACGCCATGCAGTGGAATCCGCTCACCCAGGCAGGCAGAATAGCGGGGCGCCCTAGGCAAACGTGGCGCAGAACAGTTGAGGAGGAATCGAGCTCTTTAGGAATGAGTTGGAGGCAGCTCAAACGCGTTGCAAAACTTCGAGCAAGATGGCGCGCAGGCGTGGTTGACGCCCTATGCCCCCCGAGGGGTTAAAGGATCTAAGTAAGTAAGTAAGTTTGGGGCCACACCAAGCATGATGAGGTACAAAAACTCTTAATTAGCTACCTAAAACGAACTTTTAGGCTGACATCGAAAACACCAAATTATATGATATACTTAGAAACTGGATTGACTCCTCTTCACATAGATACTTATAAACTACATATAGATTATATTATTAAAACCCTACAAATGCACCCGGATAGAACACCACATAAAATTACTAAATTCATACTAACGGAACGTAACCTCTGTGAAATCAACTATTTCCACAAGGACAATAGAACCAAAATGATATCTTCAATTTGTAAGGCTCGTGGAGAACTACTGGAATTAAAATACGTGCCGCACAGAAATGATCTTCCCATCCGACACTCGAAAACTGCTACAGCAGCTTAAATGGCTTTAACAATGGACGCATCTTTACAGTTTCATCAAAGACAGAATGAGATATCGTCAAATGATGATAAGCGAATCCTTTTAGTTAGTTGTTAGATTTTATCAAATTTATTTTGTAACCTTCTGGCAGACGGCCTTAGGCAATTGGCAAGTTGACAAATATGATTTCCATAAACTCGAAGCAAAAAAGGTTTCCTTTCATATATAGCGCCTTATAGCATCTCTTAATTAAAGATCTTAGAATATCTTCGACCTTGGAATTTAAAGAACAAAATATAATTTGTTTTGATTTTAGTCGTTTGTGCGTAAAAAAATTATTATAAAAAGAAAATAGAAAATAAAGAAATTAAAAAAAGAAAAAGAACAGAACTCAAAGTTGTCACATTTTGATAGCAAGGTTGTGTAAGTAAACAGTAGCAACACTTATCACAAACATAGAAACTGTTACTTTATATATATTCGTATAAAATATATATATATATATATAATATATATATATAAAGAGTCGATGTTACCAGGTTGCAAGAGATATCGTTTCCTTTAATAAAAGTGTTAAAAAGTTATCATTGTGTTTTGTTCTTTTTTTTAATTGCGGCTGTCCTACAGTTGACAGATGGGTATTAGTCAAAAAAAGTCCGCCCTGAAGCATTTCTTTTGCTTATTTAAGAACGATATTTGGTTGCTTTTTTGCCCATTAGCGCAGATGGTTGAAGTACGTAACACTGTGCGAGGGGTTTCTTACTGGTTGCACCGAGGCCCATTTCGCTGCAACCGCTGTATAGGATTGACTTTTGATTGGTCCAGCTTTGAGCCCTTTCTAGTTTATTTGTTGGCCATCTCGTTACCGCGGATGCTCCTCTGTTCCCGAACCCATTAGAGCGAAACGTTATGGCTAGTGCTCTTAACTCTTGGCGACAATTACCGTGGATGAGATATTTTTGATGTCTGCTTGGCTGTCTATATAAATGCTCACATCTTTTTCTTCTTTTCGGAGATAGGTAGATATACCATATAGCAGCTTCGGCAATGGGACACACTGTCGTGGTTCTTAACTTTATTTTCCCCACAATAGATGTCGGAACACACGCCCTTTTCTGTCTATTTCTAACCATCGATGGAAATCGAAATGCTGTTAGTATTTGTGGCCCTTACTTCACTCCAGTCTCTTGAGGGGAATAGAGTAGGGGCGTTTAGATAGAAGTCGATGAGTGCTGCCATATTGGTCTTAACTAATTTTCCTGGTGCCGTGGCTCAGTTTTTGTTAGTGCATCAGATTTCTGAGCTTGGGTTCAATGATCGAATAGCAGAACAATTTTTTCGGGGTCCGATTTCTCACAAACATTTAACAAGTTTCCAAGATTATTATATAATAAATCTTCTCTAAAATGAATTGCCTCCCATAATCTGGATAGAACTATATTCCATTTTACGTATACTCGCGCGAAACACATTGCACACAACACAAATGTATGCAAAGTTTTTATAGTAGATAAAGCCGATTTTCTTTTTGGTAACTTCGTATAACGGCTATGTTACAGCATTGTCCCACTATTTCTTAGAAGTTTTGACCATTTAGGAATTTTAATTCAACCACTCAATGGAGAACTTCTAACTGATTGTCAATTGGTCGACATACAAGTACGAGTAGTACTAGCGACATCTTCAATAACGACGGTATTTTCGTTTGACAGCATTAAGCCTTAGAAGTTGCCGTCTTTCCCTAAGTCTTCTGCCTGAAACACAATAACGCCTCGACCTCGGCTTCGCCTGACGTCTACGAGTCGAACTATAGGAAATCAATGTATCTTATCACAATGTCGCTTCCACCTCGACCTCACGTTTTCCAGTCGTAAAGAAAAACGTAATGCTACGTAACGTCACTCTAACCCAAGGCAGAAGTTAAGATGAGCTGAACTTTTGCTTTGCTTTGACATCTAGCAGCTGTGGAACAAAGGGAAAAATGTAAATAAATATTCAACGCGCCCTCGAGGTGGATGACACGTAACGAGAGCAAAACCGAGGTCGAGGTGCTATTGTGTTTCAGGCATTAAGCTCCGCGCAATCATAATTCATTCTAACTTCCTCATTCTGACCTGGAGTTTCTGAAAAATATGAACATATATAGTGAGAAAGCATTACTTAGTTTATTCCTTCAGAATTCGTTTGGATTTTTGTATTAAATCTGGAATCGATTTGTCTGCTCCGTATTATCTACATTCAGTACCACTTGCTCTTTTCGAAAAGATGACGACTTCTAATAGAAGGAATGCAGTTGCCATTACAAAAATATCCCTAATCCCTTTTCAATGTAATTTTTAATACCATGCCTTGTAGGGATTAACTCGTCGTGGCACTCATAGTTTTATCTTTGAAGACAGCCTCTGTAGCACCTTACCTAATCCCAGTACCTTGTGGACGTCTTAATTACAAATCCTACCTCAGAAGACGTGAATAGGTAATCATTTCATGCTTCCATTCCACCCATCAAAAATTGATCTCAAAAGTTTCCGTCAGGTAATTTTCGTCTTCAAAACCTATAAGCCCTCCCCCCAAAGCCCCATAAAATGGATATTTTCTATCTGATACGAGTACACTCATACTTTTCTGACGGTCCCCTCTTGATCTACATAAAGATTTTCGATAGAAAATAAAAAAGATATGCAAATCATGATCGCTAACCTGATGCCAATCTAACATGATTTCCCATCCGCCTCATCAACAAAATTACACTGATCAGTCCGCCGGGACAAGGAGCGCGCACAAGCCCGACTAGCAATCAGATACATTAGCAAGTGCACAGTAGTTGGTAATTATGACAAGAGCCTCCTCGGGTTGCTCTATTTACCGTGGAACTTCATAAAAATTTAATTGCTAGTCATAGTTGCTAATGAAAAGCTATGATTATTATCACAATCACTGAAGTCGTCAGAGGGCGCGGGGGAAACGACTGCGGCGGCACAGGCCTCAGGGCCCTCCAAATGTCTGTGGCATTCAGATTTGAACTTTTTGAATAACGACAGCTGCTGTGCTGATACTCCCTGCTGGTGGTGGCTCTACTGCTCTTACTGCCGCCGCTAATGCTGGTGTGATGATTGTCTAAGAGTGATGATAATCTCGAGCACAAGTTAAGGTAGTTACGAGGTCCGCCAGTAATGGCAATTGTATAATTGTAATAATTTTTGCGCATCTTTGTAATTTTTATTGATGTTTTGGACAGGTAGACCGAAGAAGAATCGTCAGCAGTAGCAACGCAAGTTGTGGGCCTTCAGGTGCTTCACAGGTTGGTGTAATCATTATCTTACCAGATGATTGCTACTCCATCTTAATATATATTAGATACGTGGGATTTGCACGAGAGATATATATAGGTGAGAAAGCGTGTGGAATGCGGCATGCGGATGGGTTGTGGCTTAGGTTGGTTTACCTTTCTTCTGATATTGAGCGAAAGATGACTTGGATGATTTCATTTTAATTACAGTGTGTGCGCGTGCACTTGACGTAAAAAAGAGCGAGTAAAATAGTGTTTCGCATAAAATTTGCTTTCTAGATTACAAATGGTGCAGAATGGTGGTGCACTCATCATGGTGGTTGCGGTGTCATTAGCGAAGGAAGAAGTTTCATTCCTGATTTGATTTTCGTAAGAACTTTTGTCAGAGTTTTACGCGAATTCCTTTGGGCTTAACGATCTCTTGGAGGATTTTATTCTAATGACTTTTCTCTAAAACAAGGAGTGGAGTTCTAACGTGAAATAAAAATAGATCAGATAACAGATTTTGTCGCTAGATTATGCAGTGCTAAGGAATGTACCATCGATTGGTAGATGCAAGGACGGATGTCTGGTACTGATTGCATTCGCAAGTGGAATTTGAATGTGAATTTATTTTACTTCTAAGAATGCATATGGAATAGTTTCACAAATCGATCCTAGGAACTTATGCATTCACCGGTTTAATGTAAAATAAGCTGGTATTGAATTTGAAAGAGTTCTTCACTGATTATAGCTCATGGTAAAGGTAAGTTGTTGACATACATGCCTAGTAATAGAAATAGTCCCTGCCTGTTGGAAATTTCTTAGCCGTCTTCTCAATGCTTTTTCCGATAAGGGAAGCGTAGTGTGTCTACTTAATGAATATTTGCAACCTCTTAAAGAAAAGCGGCTTAGAATAAATTAGAAATTATTTATCACTTTATTAAGATTGCAAGTGAAATCTATTTTCACAAAAAGGAGTATCTTATGTTAATTTGTATGTACTTGTAGTTTTTGACAATTAAGACCGAGCGCAGAGGAGTAAAATCAAACCGTTTATGTGCAACCTACTGCGATTGAAAAAGGTATGTATGTTCTATACTTGTCCGCAGGGTCCGCAGGGTCCGCAGGGTCCGCTTCGTTCGCTTGATAACTGTGCTAACATCACTCCTTCAAGAATTCTACTAGGTATTACGGAACAGGTTATCTTTGGGAAGCTTCCAATCAAGAGCATTCGAGAGCATAAATAATATACATCTGTAGCCGTTGGAGGGATCGGTGTTTAAAAATTATATAAAAGCATCCAGCACAATTCCTTCGGTGGATTAAATGAGTGTAAACAACTGCGTTTAGTCGAATAATGGGAGCTGTCCACCTCTCACACCCACCATTTGACACTTTAGTTGAGTTTAGTTCATTTATTTCATCTACCGGGCTTAACTCTAAGAGATTTCAGATAAGTAATTCAGTAATATAACAATAATAATAATAAGTAATATTCAGTAGTATTAAAATTCTAAATTACATATATGTATTCACCTAAATCACTTTGTCTTAATGAAAGTAATCTGTATTTATTTTACCAAAATGTCGGTGGTTGTAAGTCCAAACTTAAATTTATTTACTTATTTTTTTCTTCTTGCTTGTATGACATTATTATTTTAACCGAGACTTGGTTAACTGATAGTCAATTAACTACTGAATTATTTAATGCTAATAATTACACTGTATTTAGGAAAGATCGTAACTTACCTTTGTCAGGTAAAGATACTGGCGGTGGAGTGTTGATTACAATTCGTTCTTCCTTATCATGCAGATTGATCGAATTGAAATCAAACTCTTCATCTTCAGTTTCTGATGTAGATGTTGATCAATTATTAGTCAGTATAAAGTTAGATGGTGAATTAGAATTAATTTTAATGGTAAGCTACATTCCACCTAAGAGCTCACTTCAACTTTATGATTTGCATCTAAACAACTGTGGTTTCATTTTAGATAACCTTAATTGCTCTCAGCATGTTTTATGTATCGGTGACTTTAATTTAGGTGACATCAATTGGATCTTTGACTCAGACGATAAATGCCTATTTCCTTTTAATGTTACCACTCAAGTCGAAGCATCTGTAATTGATTTTTTCAGTCACTATGATCTTATTCAAGTCAATAATCATCGCAATAACCTCAATCGTTTACTTGAACTAGTGTTTGTTGATAGGGAATTTAATATTAGTGTCGATCCATCTAATTTCCCTATCATCAAAAACTCTCTCCACCATCTTGCTTTAGATGCTAAAATAAATTTCTTTAGTTACTTAAAACATAAAATGTCAAAAAATTAATTATAATATATTAATTATAATTACAAAAATGCTAACTTTGATGCAATGTGCGAATACTTGTCTTCTGTGCCATGGGATGCCATTTTGGGTTCGTCTTGTTTAAATAACGTTTATGAATCCTTTCTTTCCTTTTTAAATTGCGCGATTAGTCAATTTGTACCTAAAAGGAGTATTGGATGTAACTCCAATCCTATATGGTTCAACAAAAGGCTATCTAATCTAAAGAATAAAAAAAATAAGGCTTATAAACTTTATAGGAATAACAGGAAGAATTTAGAGTTTCGTGATTGTTACTTAGCTCGTCAGAGAGAATTTGATTCGCTCAATAAACTCTTATATCGTGATTACGTTTTGTCAGCCGAATCAAGATTAAAAAGCTACAGCAAATATTTTTGGAGCTATATAAACAGCAAGCGTAAGACTAATGGGTATCCAAATTGTATGAGCTACTCAGGAGCAACTACTAGTGATGTATCCACAATTTGTAATATGTTTGCCACCCACTTTAAATCTGTTTATTCAACCGTTTCTCCTTCTTCCGAAGACTTGCCGAATGTGTCTAAAATCATTGATTTAGGTTCACTTAATGTTGATGTCATGGAGGTGGAGAAGGCGTTATCATTATTAGACTGCAATAAAAAAGAGGGACCAGATGGTATTCCACCCTTACTGCTTAAGAGTTGTGCTAGCGCAATAGCTAAGCCGTTAACTCATATTTTCAATAGTCTCTTTCTAATGGCGACTTCTTAAACAAGTGGATGGTATCCTTTATATCACCAGTTTTCAAATCTGGCTCCAAACAAGATGTTACAAATTATAGACCTCTCTGTAAAATTTCAACTATTCCTAAGTTATTCGAAAAAAATATTTATAATAAACTTTATTTCCTCGTTAAAGAGTACATTTCCGTTTATCAAAATGGGTTTGTCTCCGGTAAATCCACTACTACAAACTTGTCTATTCTGACAAACTTCATAGTCACAGGTTTTGAAAAAAGGTTGCAGACCGATGTTATCTTTACGGACTTTGCCAAGGCCTTTGATAGGGTGAACCATATGGTCTTGCTGCATAAGTTATCTTGTATGCTTGTATGGGTTTTCATTCTAATATTTTGAAATGGATTAGGTCTTACTTGACCAACAGAATACAATATGTGAAAATCGATCAGTGCCTGTCGACTCTTATTACTGTTACATCTGGCGTTCCCCAAGGCAGTCATTTAGGACCTTTACTTTTTCTACTTTTTATCAATGATATCCCTCTAATTTTTAAACATTCACTCTGCCTTCTGTTTGCTGATGACTTAAAGCTATATCGGTTGGTAGCTTCCGTATGTGATTGTGTACTTCTTAACGAGGACTTAACGAGACTAGTTGATTGGTGCAATATTAACTTTCTGCATCTGAACATAGCAAAATGCGAATCATTCTCTTGTTATAGACATTTAAATCCTATTATATTTAAATATAGCATTCACAATATATGCCTCGACAGAGTAGATCGTAAAAAAGATCTTGGTGTAATTTTAGATACAAAGCTCACGTTCTCACTCCACATCGATTATGTAATAAGCAAAGCTAATTCTATGCTTGCCTTTATCAAAAGAAATGCAAGTGAGTTTTCTGATGCCTACTCATTGAAATCGCTGTTTATATCTCTGGTTAGATCTGTTTTGGAGTACTGTAGCTCTGTGTGGTTCCCATATTATATTGTTGCATCAGAAAGGATAGAAAGGATTCAAAGAAAGTTCACCAGATATGCTATTTATAAATTAAAATGGCCTATTGAGATGCCTGCCTATAATGCTAGGTGTTTATTACTTGGACTAGTGTCTCTTGAGAAAAGACGTAAATACTTTTTCATTATGTTTATCCGTGATCTTTTAACCTATCATATTAAATGCCCTCCGTTACTCCAACTTATTGATTTGCATTTTCCATCTAGAATGTGAACAGTTATTATTCTACGAGCAACTTCATCGCTCTAACTATAGTCGTAATGAACCATTGTCGCGTTGCATCGGAGAAGCTAATTCAATTTGTTCTGAAGTAGACTTTTTCGATAATTGTATGCGTGATACTTTGAGATCTAGAATTCTTTGTTTGCTTGCCAATCAAACAGTATAAGCTAGTTCTCATTAACTTTTTATAAGTATTTATTTTTTGTTCTATTCTTTACTGATAATATCCTTTTGTTTATATTAATTAAAGGATTTAATGTACATATTTAGTTGTATTATAATTTTTTTTATACTTATAGTCTATAAGAGATATATGTACTCTGATTGATGAATAAATAAATGAAATGAAATTCCAGGACATATTCAGATTCAATATTGATAATTTAAATTTCGAACTATCGTCACATAAATCTATTTCAGTACAGCCAGATTAAAGCGCATCTTTTTGGATAAAGGGGCAATATATCAAGACTTCATTTCATTTGCTTTATAACAAATCTTGTAAAGGACTTTTGTACCCGTTCTAGTCGAATTATAGAATTCACATAGATTGGACACCAGACTATAGAGCAATACTCAAGGAGAGGACGCTAGAGACATATAAACAGACTTAAGAGTATATGGGTTTGAAAATTCAGCACATGTTCGCTTAAGAAATCCAAGCATCGAGTTTGCTTTACCAACGACATAATCTATGTGGAACAAAAATGAAAGTTTCGTGTCAAAAATCAAGCTAAGATCTTTAATTTCAGGTTTACCAGAAAGACAGGCGCCGGAAATTGTATAGTCATTAATAACAGGGACTATTATATGGTACACAGAAAAAGAATGACATTTATTCATGTTCAAGGTAAGTCGATTAAATTCACACCAATCAACTATTGTGTTCAAATCATTTTGAAGATTTTCGCAATCATAAATATTTCTAACACGCAAAAAGATCTTTAAGTCATGGGCGTACATCAAGTGGTTTGCATGATTAAGCAATGAAGGGATCTCATTAACAAAAATATTAAAGAGCAAAGGCCCTAAGTGGCAATCTTGTGGGATACCACATAAAACCTCAATGAGCTTAGATTGAGAATAACCAATTTTAACATACAGCTTTCTATTTAAAAGGTAACCAGAAATCCACTTAAGCAGCATCGAATGAATGCCAAAAGATCTTAGTTCGTTTATAAAAACATTATGACATACTGAGTCAAACGCCTTCTTGAAATCAGTAAAATTTACATCAACTTGATATCCCGACTCCACAGAATCAAAAAGATAGTTTGCAAACAGCCTCAAGTTGGTTAATGTGGATCTACCAGATACAAATCCGTGTTGTTGCAATGATATTTCTCCTTAATTGTGAAATAAAGTTTTCTTGTAACAATTGACTCTAACTGTTTCGAAATAGCTGAAAGTTTAGAAATTCCACCATAATTTTCAACCTTTCGTCGGGGTCCGGCTTTGAATATAGGAGTTATAAAAGAAAATTTCCATTCATCCAAAACACGTACCAGACTTACTTACTTACTTAGATGGCGCTACGGTCCGGGGTGGACCTGGGCCTCAACCAACAAACCTCTCCAGATAGCACGATTACGAGCCAGCTGCCTCCAGTTGCGCACGCCAAGTTGGTTGAGGTCCCCCTCCACTTTTTTGCGCCACCTACCGCGAGGTCGTCCTCTACTGCGTCGTCCATCCGGGGTGGATTTGAAAACTTTATTAGCGGGAACGTTGGGCTCCATCCGCTCTAAATGACCCAGCCATCTTAGTCGCTGTATGTGAACTCTTCTGGCTAAGTCGATGTCCTTGTACAGCCCGTATAGCTCGGCATTGTACCTTCTCCTCCACTCACCGTCTATGCAGACGGGACCAAAGATCACTCGAAGAACTTTTCTCTCGAAATAACCAAGGGCAACCTCATCCGGTTTTGTCAAAGTCCCATGCCTCTGCGCCATACAGCAGGACTGGGATGATTAGAGTCCTATAAAGAGTTACCTTAGTAGTTCGAGATAGGGCTTTGTTACTCAATTGCCTTCTTAGCCATAGAAACAACGATTGGCAAGAGTAATTCTTCGTGTGATCTCCCTACTGATGTCATTTGTGGAGTTCACCGCAGAGCCTAGGTAGTCCTTTACTACCTCAAAATTATACCTGTCTATTGTGGCGTTCTGTCCTAGGCGCCGATGTTGGGTGTCCTTTTTTGTAGACAGCATATATTTTGTTTTGCTTTCATTGACTGCTAGACCCATCTTTGCTGCCTCGATCTCAATACTCGAAAATGCCCCATTGACTGCCCGCTGAGTTCTTCCGATTATGTCAATGTCATCGGCATAAGCGAGTAGTTGTACAGACTTGTACCTCCGGTGTTGGCTTTTGAGTTTCGTACAATTCTCTCAAGTACTATGTTAAAGAGATCGCATGATAGCGCGTCACCTTGTCTAAGACTTTTCCTGACATCAAACGGTTCGGTAATGTTCTTACCAACTTTGATGGAGCAGCGAGAGTTCTCTATCGTCATTCTGCACAGACGGACGAGCTTGGCAGGGATGCCAAGACTAGACATGGCTCTGTATAACTCGTCTCTATACACGCTATCATAGGCAACTTTGAAATCGATGAAAAGGTGGTGCGTATCGATTTTATATTCATGGGTTTTTTCCTAGATCTGTCGTAGTGTGAATATTTGGTCAATGGTGGATTTTCCGGCCTGAAACCGCACTGATAAGGACCTATCAGGTTGTTGACGATCGGTTTTAGGCGTTCACATAATACTAATCTGAGGGTCTAGTTTCTTCAAGATCGGGCAAAAGATGCTGAGGTTCCATTCATCGGGCATACTTTCGTCCGACCAGATTTTACAGATGAGCTGGTGCATGCTCCTTACCATCTCATCTCCTCCTGCCTTGAAAAGTTCAGCGGCAAGGCCGTCAGCTCAAGTAGCTTTGTTGGATTTGAGGTTAGATATCGCTATCCTCACTTCATTCTGATCGGGTTGACGGGAATCTTGACTGCCATCGTCAATGTTGAATGGCTCATTCTGCCTGACAGCGGAATATTGGTCATCAACGCCGTTTAACAGTCTGCAGAAGTGTTCCTTCCATATCCTCAGCACCGACTGCGATTCTACTACTATGTTGCCATTTTCGTCCTTGCAAGCTTCTGTTCTGGCCTTGAAACCCTGGCATGCTCTTTTTACCCTTTGGTAAAATTTTCGAACATTATTCCTGCAATAAAGTGTCTCAATCTCCTCGATCGAGCGCTTCTCATGCTCCTTTTTCTTCTTTCTGAGAAGTCGATGTTCCTCTTTTCTCCTGCGCACGTAGAGCTCGTAAGCAGATCTAGTCCTTCTATGCAGCGCTGCTTTGTACGCCTCTTGTTTTGCTGCATGTGCTTGCCGGCATTCCTCATCAAACCAGGGGTTTCGTTGTGGTGGCCGAGAGAAACCCAATACATCAGAGGCGGCATCTCTGATGGCTTGTTGGCAACGTTGCCACTGGTCTTCCGCATTTGCTGCTGGCGGCATAGGACTTAGATTGAGATTAGAAGAAACACGATCGGCAAAGGTTCTGGTGGTCTCTTGCGATTGTAGCTTTTCGACGTCAAATTTCCTCGCAGTATTTCGTTGATTTCGCTCCGTTCTGGATATCCGCATCCGTACGTTGGCTACAACTAGGTAGTGATCCGAGTCCACGTTGGCTCCTCGGAAAGTCCGGACACCCAGAATACTGGAAGAGTGCCTTGCGTCGATCGCAATGTGATCGATTTGGTTGACAGTTTTTCGATCAAAGGAGAGCCATGTTCTTTTGTGAATATCGAGACGTGGGAACCGCGTACTAGCTACGACAAAGTTTCGCAGCGCCGCAAAGTCGATTAGGCTGAGTCCGTTGCCGGATGTGTTGTCGTGCAGGCTGTGCTTTCCGACCACGCTGCTAAAGATTTCCTCTATTCCTAGCTTTGCGTTAAAATCGCCTAGGATAATTTTAACGTCGTGGCTAGGGCATTGCTCATACGTCTTGTCCAAGAGCTGGTAGAAGTCATCCTTTGTCGCGTCGTCCTTCTCCTCGTGAGGGGCGTGAATGCATATTAGGCTAATGTTGGCAAATTTAGCCTTGTTACGGATAGTCATGAGGCTCTCGTTCACACGCCGGAAACTCAAGACTTCTTGCCGAAGTCAGCAATAGATCCAACTTACGTTGTTCTTCTTGTACCAGTCCACTGTGGAACAGGAACATTTGGATGGTGGCAAACTTGGTTGCGAATAAGGTTTCCTCATTCTCAGCTGCATACTTGTTCAACACTTCCACTGCTTCCTTGTACTTCTTATCCTTGGCCAGTTGACTCTTGACTGGAGCGTAGATCACTTAACATCTAAATCATATCTTGCTCGTTCGAATGGACTCACAAAAAGATCCATCCAAACAATCAAGAAATTACTTCTGAAATGCGATGAAACTGGCTCAGACCCTTATATTGCTCTTTTGCACTACAGGACAACACAACAAGGAAAACTAAATTCGCCATCGGAACTTCTGATGTCTCGAAAACTACCTACTAAACTCTCAGCTACTCTAAAATCTAAAACAGTTAATGAAAAAACTGGGAGAAATTAATAGCAGAAAATAGAAAAAGGTTCCAACATATTACAATCAAGGCACAAAAGCATCAAGCTCATTAAAGGAAGATAAACGCATATATTACAAGAAAACTCCTAGTTCGGAATGGTATCCAGGAACAGTTGTGTCCAAAAGTCGGGAGCCTCGGTCATATGTAATAAGTGATGACAATGGTACTCATTATAGAAGAAGTCGTCAACACATTATCGAATCTCCTAAAGATAGTAACACCGATAAGATTAATGAAAGCATCAATCAATTGGTTGAAGATACATTAGGTACTCAATCAGATACACAAATAACTTCAAATAAATCTGATAATGATAACGTTGTTAGACGTCGTTATGGAAGACAGATTGTACCCCCCGACAAGCTTGCATATTTTTAAATAAAAATGTGTCTTACATAAATTTAAGTTAACCGAATAGTCTAAGAGCCCGCAGTTAATTTTGGACGTGAGAGGTAACCGAATGAATCCTATGTCAATATGTTGCCTTAATAGACCTTTTCGCCTGCTTGTCAAAATTATGACGTTTAAGTGACAAACCACTTTTGGTGGCCAATGAGTTTTTTTTTTGTGTTGTTTTGCGCGAAAGTGAAATTTGTGCAACAAATTGGTCCAGGCCTATGCCGAAGCTGAGTTGCAAGCAATACTCATAAAATACAGTCAACTGGCCAAGGATAAGAAGTACAAGGAAGCAGTTGAAGTGTTGAACAAGTATGCAGCTGAGAATAAGGAAACCTTATTCGCAACCAAGTTTGCCACCATCCAAATGTTCCTGTTCCGCAGTGGACTGGTACAAGAAGAACAATGTAAGTTGGATCTATTGCTGACTTCCCCGACCGCTTACACTCGTTAATTCCAGGTCAGCAGCGCCGATTTATCAGACATGTGGCGCCAAGCGGCTGAATTCCATTTGCGAGGCGGTGCCACAGACATTGCTGCAAGTCCTCTTGAGGAGCTCCTTAAGTTGAAACTGCATGATATGAAAGTTCCCGCTCAACTGGTCATCGCTTATGCTCATATCAATCCGAAGAAGGCCCTCGAAACACTGTGTTTCAAGGCACTTGAAACACTGAGTACAACTTCCGAAATCGACGCCTTGGAAGCAGCAAACTGGGTCATGAGTACCAAGGCGGGCCGATGCCAAGATCGAACAATCACCAAGCACGCCAGGAGATGTGCAGAAGAAAAAGAAAACCAATCGCAAAAGGAAGGGTAAGTTGCCGAAGAATTACAACGCTGAAGTGCCAACAGATCCAGAGCGCTGGCTGCCCAAGTATGAGAGAACTGGTTTCAGAAAGAAGAGAGATCGCAGGGCGAAGGATATCATCAAAGATTCACAGGAAATGCTCACTGGAGCTGCAGATCAATAGTTAGTATTTTTTCATAAACCCATCGTTCAGATTCGTTAACTTATTTCTCCTTTCAGTGACATGTCGAAGGCTCGAAATCTGAGTAAGAACTCTCCGGTTACTCCGGTGTACCAAGAGGTTATACCTGGACCCCGTCAGCAACACCGTAAAGTCGGCCACAACAAAAAGGAGAAGGGAAGATCCTAAATCACCTTTTATACAAAAAAAAACATTAAAAAGTTGACTTGTATTCTTAGAAAGTCTGAGTTTTATTGTTATCCGTTTGGATAGTCTCCTTCTCTTTGGTTGAGCTTATGTGAAAAAAAAATGCAAGTGGATCTGTATTCTTAGATAAATCTACTTTTATTGGGCTATCTGCTCAATAATAACCAGTGACGGTTGAGTTGTCACATCCTTGTTTTCCCTTGCATCGTATGAATGCTTCTAGAGAGTGTCTAACCACTCCAACATTGACTTGTCCTTTTGTTCCGTCTCATAGATGTTGGAATAGATGTACTTCTCGACGAATTCCTCAATCTCCGGTTCCAATTCTTCCAAAGTGAGTGGTTTATGGATACCATCCTCACCATAACGTATGGATACCATCCTCATCTGATCGAGTACCAAACCCAATCCGGGCGCCATAGGCAGATCCAACTGTTCCTCTGTAAACGCTCGAACAATTGTCGCCTCCTCTGTGATACCCATGACCACTGCAATGGCTATGCCGACCATTTTTCTAATCTGATGGATCGTGAAACTCTTGCCTTTCACCTTGAGCGTAAGAAATTCAATGCCCTGGGGGCAGACGTATCCAAAAATGCCTTAGATTTATGTGGTTATGTTCATAGTGCTTCGTTTAGTATTTTAGAAAGATTTCATCAGGTTAGATCAGTTAGTTAAGGTCGAGTTGTATGTTTTTTGTCGATAAATAGGGCATTTCTGAAAAAATGTAAATAGATCCTTTGGATGCGTCTGGCGAGGACTTGGCGACAAGTAAAACGTCGTGGACTTATGTAGTTATGTTTGTAGTGCTTTATTCTATGTTTCAGAGAGATTTCGTGTGGTTACATACATTAGTTAAGGTCTAGCTGTATATTTTCTGTGGATGAATGGGACATTTCGTATCGGGTTTCGATCCTTTGAATGCGTCTGGCAAGGACTTGGCGACAAGTAAAACGTCTTGGGTTTAAATCTTTGTAATCAGGGCATCTTCCTCAATGTTTTACAAAAAAAAATTAAGTGGTTACACCAATTATTTCAAATTGGCATTCTGGCAATATTTTAACTTCGTCTGGCAAGCCCTTAGCGACATCCAAAACGTCTTCGACCTTCATAATTGTATTCACGTTGTAATATCCTATGGTTCAGGAAAAATTGATGCGGTTACATAAATTATTCAAAATTGGAATTTTGTACGCGTTTCTTCCGCGTCTGGCAGGGCTTTAGCTACACTTAAGACGTTTTGGACACATGTATTTTTACTGAAGGGGTCGTACTCTATAATGTACTAGTAAATTCAAGCGGTTACACCTATTATTCCTGTTGTGGAATTTGCGGCATTGTCAATATACAGTTATTTCCTTTAGCTACCATTACGTGCTGCCAGACGAGCATATTTCAAATACAGGGCATTAAGGCAACAAATTAACATAGGATTCATTCAGTTACCTCTCACGTCCAAAATTAACTGCGGGCTCTTGGTCTAGAATGTTTATTTGAATTAAGTTCATTAGTTTGAATTGTTTTATGAATCTAATATAATATTTTCTTACTATACAAAGCTATATACTTATGCACAATATATCTCCAAAGAGAGATGCTGTATGCTTTGCTAATACACATATAATGTATGTACACGGTTAAGTAATAAACATGCTATGTAACAAGTAACTTAATGTATGTATGATAAGTCAGTCGATAGTCTACCGTCATCTAATAAAGTTATCTTCTAGAGTCAGCAGTCTATATTAGTCTTTTATGACAAATAACACAGTGACAAGATCTTTATCCGAGAATATCATATAGAAAATCTACGCAACGGAAAGAAAACGGGTATATTGGTGGAATAAAAAAATCGCTAGATGCCCTAGCAGAGAGCAAGAAGCAGAAGTAGAGAAGGCTATAACATGTTGCGGAGAGAATGTCAGGGAAAGCGAACACAGCTCCAGAAGCTGATAAGAAATAGGAAAAGCAAACATTTCAAGGCACTCGGGGAAGATCAGTTGCAAAACTCAAAGAGGAACGCATGCAAAATAGTCATGAACAAATTTATAAATGGCACTGCAGCTGCACCGAAACGCCGAAATATCATAATCTCTATTGCTATCGGCCTATTACCGCAAAGAACAATAGAAGAGATGGAGGTGGTGGAGGTGATACCACGGGCCATAATGGAGGAAGTCTTAGAAGATGCTGCAGTAACCAAGAACAATATGATACCTGGATTGGATATCATCCCGAACTTCCTGTTGAAGGGTTAAAACTAAACCAGAAATTTTCACATACATACATGTGCCCATCATATTGGAAATAAGCCATCGTCGTACAGGCCGCTTTCATGCTGGATACATTAGAGAAACTGCTCGAGATAAGAGACTCAGGGATTTCTAACAGTCATTTCGGCTGCAGAAAGAAGCGAAGCACCACTGATGCAATCCAACCAGTGTGCGACATGGAGCTTGAAGCTATAGTCGGGTCAGTTCTGAGTCAATCCTATGGAACATAATCTACGACTTCACACTAAGTATATGGATGCCAAATGCAGTTTATATACTCAGCCCGGATACGCACACTAATCTCCAATGTTGATGATTGGATAAGCAGAAAGCACATGGGGATGAACCATTAATGCGTTTCCTGTCGGGTCTTGGGTGCCTTTAGAAGTACCTCTACAAATTCAAGTACCCGGATGACCCATACTACCAGCATGGTGAAGCAGCGCTCTCGGAAGGGCTCCTTTGCTGAGTACTGGGCTCCCCATGAATCAAAAAGGCTCCCTTCCCCAACTTTTAAAGTTAAATTTGCAAACAACAAAAATAATAAGGTACATTTTATTACCTATGCTAAACAATGTTTCCATTCTATTGCAATTTCATAGCGAATACTCGTTGCATACATAATTTGCATATCTCTATTTTATTATAAAGTGTTTTTTTTTTAATAAAGATACATTAGGTCCATTCGCATACTTTCCGAGCCAGAAACTAATCAGTTGTCAAATATGGCATGATGAGAGTAAAAACTCTCAGCGACCAAAAAATTGTAAGTCCTCGAATGAAAAGCGAGCCATGTCGAGCTAACTATCTTCTTCTTCCTATTTCGGCGAGGTTATGATTCAAAAACAGGCGATCATAACCCTCCCACTTCACCGCATTTCTACTGATCCCTCTGTAGGGTTCGCCTCGTCGAGCCAACTGTCATTAAAAAAATTATGATGAACAAATAAACACATGTTTTTTTCCTTAAGTTAAAACGAATTGTTTTGGGAGAACATTCATACATCACAGCATTTTCTTCAAGATACTGTGCATCAATGTTGTATGTCTATTGACTATTTGAAATGGAATCAAAAACTCTTCGACTCATTTACCAATCAGTTGATTCCACTTGATAGTTTGTACGTTCGTGTCAACAGAAATTATTCGAGCACATTCAAGCACGTAGAGGAAATACTCGCTTCGCGTTACTTATCAATTTTCCTCTTTATCTGTCATGTTCGATCAATACCAGAATACAATTTGAGCACTTTAGAGCACCTTAAAGGGCTTTAGATTGTGTACGCGAATAGACAAATTTTGTTAGCAAAAAAGTGTGCGGTTTTCCTTTCGCAATCGATGTCTCTTTCATTTTTAAGTGAGGTTACGACTGAATTTGTTCGGAAACCTTACTTATACAATCCAATGGGTTAATCGTTATACGAAATATTTGATGCTTTTTCGGTAGCTCGGCGGTGACGGAAATGGCTCCACAAAATCTACAAATGGGCTCCTCTTTGAAATTGAAAAACGACAAGGTGAGACGCAGTGTGTCGAATACCAAAAACCTTTTAACAACTAGAAACTTCGAAGAAAAGGAAATTGGTGGACCAGTGACCCCAAGAACTTTAACTTCATTTATACTCATGAGGAAAAAAAGCTTCAGAGACTGCAAACGAAGAGATACAATACATGACTTGCGACGATAGAAAAAACGCCGAGAAATTACGAATCTGCTAACTTTGGCAGCTGAAAAATAAATGACACCAAGTCAACTTTGCCCTTGTAAAGGAATGCCTTCACCGCTAATGTACATATGCTCGCTCATAGGACGTAGCACGGGCTACAGAGTATTCGTAAAGTATTTTACCCCATCCTTATCCTCGACCTTGCAATATTTTGATAAATTTAAGAACATGGTATTACTTATCATTAATTTGTGGACTTGACTAACAACTATCGTAATAATCTTGTTACATCGAACGAAACGTACATGTATACAGTATATCTGAAAACAAATATGAAAAAAAACGTTGTTAATTTTTTTAACTGAAGCAAAAGAGTTTCGGAATAAGTAGTCGCCCGTCAAACTATTTCCATAGTTAAACAAAGAAAATTCATAGAAGATAAGATCCAGTGATCCTCCATCAATAGAGCCATATCAAAAACCAAAATACTAATGTTTTAAGTACCAATTATCCTACATGCCTCTGTATGTCGGATGCACCGAAGCCTTTCCGAGTACGCCTGGCTCTGCTCTATTCATAAGTATGTGTTGTTGTTGTTCAACTTACCTCCTCTTGATACTTACATATATTATACTATGGGCCGTACTATTAAAGCCTAATTCAAAGTCTCCTTTCCTCGTGTTTAGGGCTGGCTTCGGTCAGAGTCTGAGCAAGGAATGGAATATAACCGTATTTACACGGATGACTCTAAAACCAGTAAGGGTCTGGTGCTAGTGTTTCCGTGGAAGACGACAACATCAGGCTTCACTGCTCGTTGGGCAAATATGCGTCTGTTTTCCAAGCGCCCTTGAATCATGTTGAAAGGAACAGGTGGAACGGTCATATTGTGTTTTATTAGGTCGAATGTATGCCCCTCAAAGCATCAATTTCACCCACGGTCTTGGATCCATCGTAGCCATGAGACCCACATTAGAAAATAGGAAATTTAAGAGTTTGAAAGATTTTATACATCTCTAAGGTCAAGGATAATAGCATGACTGTTAAAAACCAGAAAGGAAGTAATTAGCAACACAAGAATCTATGCTATTATTTCGAGAATGGATCTACAGGGTCTGTTGAAGACCAGGATATCTTCACCCTCTTTGTAACTCGGGCAATGGTGCTGCGAGGCAGTTGTGCAATCCACATATTGCTAAGCTACCAGACAATAAAATTATGCGGCCAGCGAAGCACCAGAACAGCGAATAGTAGATAAATCGCATTATGCTAGAAATTCCAACAGAAAAGATGTTTGCCTTAACTTCCGCACCACACCTTGATATAGCATTTCATTGGATTATTTTACCCTACTGCCACTTAAACACTAATTTTCAGCACAAGTGAAACGCCTACCATCTGAATTCATCCATCTCTCAGTGTGTTTCTGATCATTCCATCAATCATCGACCACAGAGAACAACCATGTCTTTCCACATTTGGAATTTCTCTTAGTCGAAATAAAAAAGCATACATTCCCGCCCCATAAACAATTTCATCATCTCAAATAACTGTCAGCTTATTGAAGACCAATTACCTACCCTCAGTGAAATTAATTAGACCAGTTCTTAGCCGGAGGGCAATTATTTCAACCGAACCGCCTGGTCCGGTTGCGTAAGCTTGAGTAATTGCTTTAACCTTTAAACTCCATCTCCAGCTATTCCACTTTGAATTTCTCAAGATATTCCGACAGGTGGATGATGAACACTAACGACGATATATTAGCGCCAAAAAGCAAATCATCTTGACTAATGCAAAATTTGATTACGACCACCACCAGTTTTGCCGCCGCTACCGCCACCACAGCCCGCCGACGCCATAGTTAACCCAGAAATACCAAACTGATCTATGGTTTTCCGTTAGTGGAATCCATGCCGTGTGCACTATGAGATACATAGATAAATGTGCGCCGGGGTCTCGCCAGCAATACCTGTGCCCGATGACCTGCCTGGCCACCTTTTTGATGCATATAAGTATATATACGTGAAGATGATACTCCTATGGTACATGAGATTGCGTACGGGTTCAAAACACGGTATTTGCATGCCACTGCGAGGTGAGGCCGTGCAATGCGATGCCAATAAATGAAGAAACCTCTTCTCAAGGGGGGCGTCGTTCAGTGGGGCGATGTAATGAGAGACATGAATGGTGGACAACGGTCAAGTAAGTATCTTGTTTTCCGCTTTTTTCTTTTACTTTCCATAGTTGATGCATCTATCACATGGCGAACAGGTAGAAAACCGTCTGTCGAATTGTTTGATTGCAGCAATCTATCTAAATCGAACTTGACTGAATGCTGCAAATATGGTAGGTGCGCCGCATACCAGTGTAGGGGATAACCGTGCAGATGGATGTACATACTTCGTTTTAGTTCTTCTTCAACTTTTAACTGAAAGTTTTAGATTACTAAGGTAAGAGAATGGTATTCTTAATTGCTTTTATAGGTACACGACATATTTTTTTAAACTAGTAAAGTTGCATTGAGTGGCACTCTGTGGTCCTAAAAAGTTCGCTTTTACTACTAAAAACTGATTTAGTACTATCAAACAGCATTCCTTAAATTCCAGTAAATCTTAAAGAATGTTCTTGATTGAAATTAGACTTTGTTAAAGTCTATATTTATGCACATTAAAGAGCTGTGTCAAGAGCGATACCACTAACTTAACTTATTCATAACTTTGTTCCTCGTTTGAATATTATATACAGAACGATATTGGTCTTTTTAGAACAATAGACTATATCACCTTATATAAATTTCAATAAGAATTCCTCCGAATTTATTCCCTAAAGTTAAGACTGACAGCTCCGGTGACAGTGGTAAACGTGAGAGGGGTAAATGGAAACTGCACGGTGGCGTCTGCGTACCTACCTTACGATGACGGCATCAACGTCCCCTCGGAAAATCTGAGGTCGCTCATATCAGCGTCTCAAAAAAGTGAGAAAAACTTAGTCTTGGGATGTGATGCCAACGCCCACCATACTCTGTGGGGTAGCACCGACATCAATGCTAGAGGCGAAGTTTTGTTTAATTATATTCTTGAAACCAATCTTATTATCTGTAATAGAGGCAATGACACCACCTTTGTGACGTCTAATAGAAGGGAAGTCTTGGATATAACTTTTATTTCTGACTAGAGCTCTGTTGAAGCTGTTAATTGGAGAGTCTCCAACAAGGCGTCACTATCTGACCACTGTTGGATACTCTCCCAGCTATAACTTTTTAATCATGGGAGGGCCAACTGGTCAAAATTCAAGAGAGAACTGAAGAAATCAGTGTATCACCTCACTGAGGACCTCAACTCGACTGAAGCAGTTGACAATGCAGTCGATGCACTGATTGGTTCCCTTACGCGATCCTTCGAGAAGTCCTGCCCGGTTAGTAGGCTTAGCGGTAAAAGGCGTCCACCATGGTGGAACGATAAAATAGCGGAACTCATTCGTATTTCAAGAGTAGGGTGAAACCTCGCTTAGGATGGACGCTGGATATGCTACTGAGTACTCACTTTCCCGGATGTACATCAATCTCCGGAGATGACCTAACCATTCCAGAGACGACATCGGGAATAAGCGCGGAAGAGGTGGGTAATATAATAGATGATGACAAGATAGCTTATGCAATTAAATCATTTGCTCCATATAAGGCACCAGGAATGGATAACATTCGACCGGTGATGCTGCAAGAGTCAGTGGATATTGCTATTCCATGGCTCAAACGTATCTTCACAGGATGTCTTAAGCTAGGTTATGTTCCTAAAGCATGGCGGGAGGTGCGCGTTGTTTTCATTCCCAAAGCAGGGAAGCGAGCCATACAAACGCAAAAGACCTGAGACCTATCATTCTATCGTTCTTTTTGCTGAAAACTTTGGAACGTTTGATAGATGTATATATGTATAAGAGGTGTGATCGGCGATGATTACCTATCTAAATCACAACATGCATACATATGCGGCAGATCGGTAGACACGTCCCTCCACCGGGTCGTATCGAGCATAGAAAGATCCCTCCACTTCAAGGAGTTCACTTTTGGGGCGTTCCTGGACATTGAAGGAACGTTCAACAACGTAAGCTCTAACGCGATCCTGAACAGTCTGCACAGAGCACATCTCAACACCGGCCTCTGCAACTGGATTGCGCAGATGCTTCAATCAAGGATTATATCTTCAACGCAAGGAGATGTAACCATCCGAAGAGGGGTCTGCAGAGGAACACCCTAAGGTAGAGTCTTGTCCTCGCTAATATGGCTCCTTGTGGTGGATGAGATCTTGGTAATACTGAAGGAAAACGGCTTTAACGCGGTGGCCTATGTGGACGATGTCGTTATCCTGGTTTCGAGAAAATGTTCTACAGTCCTAAGTGAAAGGCTAAATTCGCTACAACTAGTGGATAACTGGGTCAACAGCAAAGGGCTGGGAGTGAATCCTTCAAAGACGGAGGTAGTTCTCTTCACTAAGAGGAGATCAATCCCTACCTTCAGACCACCAAATATTGGTGGCACTGAACTAAGTATCTCAAGTATCTGGGCTCGGTATCTGGGCGTAGTTCTAGATTCCAAACTTAACTGGAAGGAAAATATTGCCGAACGCGTTAAAAAAGCAAGCGTAGCTTTCTACTCCTGCAAAAAGGCTTTCAGCAATACGTGGGGCTTCAAACTGGCTGTGGTGTACTGGATATACACGGCGGTTGTAAGACCCATTCTCACATATGGTTCACTAGTATGGTGGACGGCACTTGAGAAGCAATACCTGCTTTCAAACCTAACCAAAATCCAGAGGGCGGCGTGCATCGGCGTGGGTGATCACCAGCGGATTGACGGGAACTGATCAAATGAACCCGATGCTAGCATTCGAAAGGAGATTCACTACAAAAATTCCCGATAGAGTATACTGGAAGAATCGAAGAACCATGAAGAAAAAGGAGTTAGCTTTCTATACCGTCGGTTCTAAGATGGACGTCGGCACGGGAGCCAGAGTTTATTGTGAGGCCCTAGGAACAAACCGCTCCTTTAGAATAAATGACGACTACAGCGTCTTCCAGGCCGAGGTCGCAGCCATTATACAGGCTGCTGAAATTATACGCGAGAGTAATATCGTTGGTAAAACGATCACTGTCTATATAGACAGCCAGGCAGCCGTTAAGGCTTTGGACTCTGCCGTAATTAGGTCGAGGCTCGTGAGAAGCTGTAAATCACTCTTAAACGAGATATCTAGAGCCAATGTGGTGACCCTCTGCTGGGTACCATGGCATATGGATATCGTAGGTAACGAAAGGGCTGACGAGCTTGCTAGGAAAGGGTCGGCGCTGCACTTATCTCGGGCCCTCCCCTCTATAGCAACCCCAATCAGTTCCTTGTGGATAAAAATAGAGGTTGAAGCCACCGGTTGAGCAAACAGACGCTGGGCTCATCTGGAAACATGCGCAATGGCCAGGGCGCTATGGCCGGCCTACAGCAAGAAGAGATCAACCTGGTAAAACTTAGTCGTTATAACGCACGGGTCATTTCTGGCATAATTACCGGACATTGTGCCATTGGCGTTCACGCGGAGCGACTCAGTGTGCTACATAATGACTATTGCAGAAGTTGCAGGGACGAAAAAGAAATTGAATCTGTTCGTCACGTGTTGTGTGACTGTCCTGCCCTATCCGTCAGAACAATGAGGACTCTTGGTAGTTACTTCTTCTCGGAGCTGGACCACTTGAATAGTGTTGAGCTAGCGGACCTCCTGAGATTTATATCACTTTTTGGGTGGTTCTAACTAGAATTTTCTTTACAGCGTTTCCAGGGTTAAATGATTGGGCACAATGGACCCATACTGTTGGTCTGAGTGTGCAGTGACTCTCTGTCACAAGGCACCCATCTACCTAACCTAACCTAAGACTGGGAATCCAAGCAATAACCAGGATCCGGAGTCTTCTGTAAGTCTGGGTGCAAAATAAAATTAACCCGAAGTCCTAGCCTAGCTCCTGGACCATTAAATCTCAGTCTTTCCAAAATTCTTACCTTTCTAGATAATCAAACGGGTATGAGTTATATTTCACTTCCGAAAAAGCTTGATTATTCGCACAATATACAATATGCATAACGCCAGATTCCTCCAAATGGATAGCGAATTCCCACGCTATAAAATAGATATCTTTGGGCTGAGCGGGATAAGATGGTTCGATGCTGGGGAATACATCCCAACAAAAAGCACTGTCATGCTCTACTCTTGTAAACCAGTTGGAAGTGCACGGAGGTCTGGAGTAGGACTGGTGTTAACTCCAGCAGCACGAAGAAGCCTCATATCCTGGAAACCTCACTGTTGGAGTTGATATGGCAACGTCACAACATTACTATAATTGAAATGTCAATACTTGAAGACAAAATTTTCCTTTATTTGCTCTCAAATATAATACATGAAGTAAATTTGCAAATATAAAATGTTAGGTTATAGAAAACACAATTCGCTTCTTATGGTATAATATAACGTAGCAATACTGACGTTAGTTTTATTCCGTAGAATAATTTCGTAATCCAGATATTTTAATCAGGAAGTGCGTCAGGAAGAAAATTGCCAAGGAAGTCAGAGGAGCACACAGTTCATCCATTATCATCTTGAGGAACGCCAACGAACCGGACACAAGTAGGTCTAGTAGATTTAGCATCTGTTTCTCAGAGAATCATAGGCAGGACACAGGAGGCTCCCCAAAATCAACTTGCCCATTTTTTCCGGCGGTTACGACACATAGAGGTCATTCCACGACATGTTTCTCAGTCTTGTTCACACCAACACCGCTCTCTCCGAAGTGCAAAAGTTGCACTACCTCCAGTCCAGCGTTGAGGGTGAAGCGGAAAGGCCACTGCAGCACTTAGCCATTGACAAGGCTAATTACCAGAAGATATGGGAAATATTTGTGGAGCGCTACGACCACAAGAGCGTGCTAGTCAACACGCAGCTGAATTTATTTTTTGGTCAGCCCCATTCAACACCGAGTCAGCAGCAAACATCAAACGCATCCTGGACACATCGCAGGAAATTTTCTACTCGCTAGGCAATTTAGGGATTCCAGACAACCAGATCGATCACATTGCGATCAGCCGCCGCTTTAGAAATTGTCTCTTGGACGTCCGAAATAGACGCGGAGCTGACATCGGGCAAGAACGAGGTCATCATCTCATGTTAGCTCATATACGCCTTCGTACTGCATCCATCAAAAGCAACCGCTCAAACTTACTCAACATCACCAGGTTTAATATCGACAGGCTCGAGGTTCCCCAAGTGCACCAACATTTCAGGGACATGGAGACGGATCAATGAGCATACAACAATCAAGCCTCAGCAGTAGAGAGAACCTAGCTAGAAGCGCAATACCGTGCAAAGAAGAAGGAATTGCAGCGTAGTGTGAGACGTGACAAACGTCAGCATAGCAACTCACTGGCTTCAAGGGCTGAAGACGATGCGAGCAGGTACGACAGTAGGACTGTTTATAGCATCATTAGGCTCATTGATCTCGAATTCGAATGAGCAGTTCGAAGCAATAAATTCCCGAATTCGCACCGTACCTCCCAGTAAAACCGAAATAATAACAACAATCAATTCCCTCAAGAAAACCAAGTCGGTGGGTATTGATGGCATCCCTGTCGAACTATTTCAAGCTCCGCCAAATATATCAGCAGATTTGCTGCACCCTTTAATACGGAGAGCTTGGGATAGTGAACAATCTCCGCAGGACTGGAAAGGGGAGATGATCATTAAGCTTCCGAAAAAAGGAAACTTGATGGAATGCAGAAACTGAAGCGGTATATGCGGTCTCCCAGCCGTAGCCAAAATAAGAGCGAGAATAATTTTGGAACCAATCAAAGAGCATATAGATTCAACTCTCGACGTCGAACAGGCAGGCTTTCGTGCTGGATATTCCTGCATCGAGCACATTAACACCTAACTAATCATAATCGAGCAACGCGTTGAGTACAAGTCTCCGCTATATTTGCTGTTTATCGATTTTAAGAAGGCTTTCGACAGCTTGAATCGAGGTGCTATCTGGGTACCCTTGCGCAGGAGAGGCATAACGGAAAAACTTATAGCTATTATCAGGGCAAAATACTAGGGCGGTAAGTGCCACGTCTTACAGAACGGTAACGTGTCGGTGGTGTGCATACTATCACCACTATTGTTCTTGGTGGTTATCAGCGATGTACTCCATGCAGCATTGACGGAAGACAACAATGGAATTCGTTTGACTATGACATCTTACCTTAAACACCTAGATTACACTGACGATGTTCGTCTACTTTCACATCGGATAAGGGACCTTTATTTGATGGCTCACAACCTAGTAGCTGAGGTAAATAAAGTGAGGCCAAAAATAAAAAGAGCCAAAACAAAAGCCCTGAGCACTTCTAATACCCGCGCTGAACTTAACATTGCCGGATAGGAAGTGGAGAAAGTTGACAATTTTCTTTATCTAGGAAGTGTGGTCTCGCCTAATCGCAGTGGCAGCGAAGTATGCGTGCAGCAGAATCGGGAAGACTAAAGCTGCGCTCGGAATGCTATCCAAAATCTGGAGAAGCAATGTTATCAGCTAACAAACCAATCTGGGATTTCTTCAACGAACAACTTTATATGAAAACGGTTCAAGAACCTAGAAACATTACTATACGAAGAAGAAAGTGGCAGTGAATTGAACACACCCTATGGCGCGAAGACAACTCCATTGCGAAAAACGTCATGCATTGAAGTCCGCTTACCCAGGTACGCAGAATAACAGGACGCCCTAGGCAAACGTGGCGCAGAAAAGTTAAGAAGGAATCGAGCTCTTTAGGAATGAGTTGGAGGGAGCTCAAATGCATTGCAGAACCCTGAACAAGACCGCGCGGAGGCGCGGTTGACGCCCTATGCTCCCCGTGGTGT
Organism: Brachypalpus laphriformis; assembly: GCA_945910035.1. Classification (NCBI taxonomy): domain Eukaryota; kingdom Metazoa; phylum Arthropoda; class Insecta; order Diptera; family Syrphidae; genus Brachypalpus; species Brachypalpus laphriformis. The sequence continues at coordinate 138,997,595 of OX246756.1, forward strand.
TAAGGGATCTAAGTAAGTAAGTATTACGTGTGTATCTACTTGGTTAAGGGACACAGTAGTAAAGGAGAGAAAGAGATTGCACCCAAACTCGCCAGAAAAGGATACTTTAGTAAGCCAGTAGTATTCCCTATCGGTGTACTAAAAAAAAAATAAAAATAAATAAATGAAAAAATAGGCCTTGAAGTAAGAGAACTAACCAACACTATCTGGTATGCCAGAGGTAACTTTGTTATATAGGTTGGGCCATAAATCCATAGTTTTGAATTTTTAGAAGCAGAATAATCAATGTCTTCCGGAAGCGAAGAAAATAAATGAATTACTATATCCTGTACGACGTGACGCCAGCCTATCTACTTGCAAGAGCTAGCGATTCTGGGAACAAGAAAAGAAAAGAATATAAAATTTCACTCTTGCAAAGTTGTCTTTATCATAATAGGTCACCAACAATAAGGTGCATACATACATACATACATTTTCAATGGCCCGCTAATCCTTCTTGAGGATCGCGGGGGTAGGATGATCAGGTGGACCCCATCCTTCCCCATACCCCCCCCCCCCCCCATTGACACAAACTAATCAGGAGGAATCCCTAGACGGCTCCAGGAGAGATGTCTGATTTGGTCCAACCATCTATTTCTGGACCTACCAGGGAGTCGCCTACCTGATGGCACGGCAATCATTGCACATCTTGGAAACCGGTCTGGGGGCATACGCACTACGAGACCAAGCCATCATAGAAGCATAGATCGTTCCGTTCGGAGAAGTAGCTGCTCAACATTTAGCGCCTCGCGTACGCTGGTGTTGCGCACTCGATCCCTACGAGTTATTCCAGCAACAGCACAAAGCAAGCTCATTTCGGCAGCTTATATCCGAGATCTTATTCTTTCGGTCACTACCCAAATTTCATGACCATAGGTGAGAGTTGGAACATACACCGAGTTAAGAACCGATAGCTTAGCTTCAACACTTAGTTCGTCTTTCCTTATAACCGATTGGCCAAGCTCTCTCAAAATTGATCCAGCCTGACCAGTTCTACAGGATAACTCGGCATTGCTCCTCCCATCACTCGTGAATAAGATCCCGAGGTACTTAAACTTATCCACCTGCTTCAGTGAACTCCACTAACATGCAGAGTGCACTGAATAGGCGTTTTTTTGGAAACGACTATTACTTCCGATTTGTTCACGTTTACCTTCATTCTAGCATCATCACAAACGGCTACAAACCTTTCGAGTGCGCGCTGAAGTTCGGTTTGAGAAGTCCCAAGGATGACCAAATCATCCGCAAAGAGCAGAGGACCAATCCTTAGGTCTCCCACTTTGAAACATTCCCCGCCAAGGCTGCGCTGCAACATCCAGTCCATATACACAGTGAAGAGGAGAGGTGACAAAACGCACACTTGGCGAACTCCAACACCCACAGTGAAAAGTATTGATCTAACACCGTTTATCCGAACACAGCTTCTACACTTTTTATAAAAAGACTGAATCGCCCTTAATAGGTAACCATAAATTCCATACTCCTGCAGAACGCTCCAGAGTTTGCCTCGAAGAACCCTATCATATGCTTTTTCCAAATCCACAAAACAAGTGTAGACAGGTTTAGCCTACTCCCAAGCCTTCTCAAGAACCATTTTGAGAGTGAATAACTAGTCGGTTGTGCTTCTACCGGGACGAAAACCGCACTGCTCATCCCATAAACTGTTCTCAACCACAGTTCTGAAACGCGTTTCTAGCACCTTAGCGAAGACTTTTCCAGGGACACTTCAAAGAGATATACCCACATTTGTGAATGTCTTTGTGTGGAAAGATAGTGTTCATGATGGATAAACCATTTTCACAACAAAAATCCAACAACTTTTCCTCGTTCGCGCTTTGATTAGGATCGCCGTTACTCCCAATCACAATCGCCCATGTCATAACATCTACACTCACGTGAGCATTGAAGTCACCCATCTGAACAAAAGAATCCATATCTGCAAAATTTTCAAGGGCAGCATCAACTTCATCTAAGAAGCTGCATACTCTGACTGAAAGTTCGGTGCATACACCTGCACCATTGCCAGAGTTGAAACGTTCCATGTGCCGATCCTAAGTCGATGCCATTGTCGAAACACAGAAAATCCATCTGTGCCCCTATCGGTGCATAGCGCGCTCACCCATTGACTCCCGTAATGGTTAGCGAGACCATTGACAAGAAGCTCGTACCCATTTCGGGTTATACCCGGCCGGCTGCCTAGCGGGACAGGACGACCACCAGACACTCGCATGCTGACACCATTCAGGCCTGTCACTACAGGATGCCCTGGCTTACCAGTATTATGATTTCAAACGAAAATAACGCCGATTTCGTAAAATTGCCTTATTCTCGAAAACGCTTCTAACACTTTTGTTCAAGTTTCATATTTGCTTAGCATGGATATACGAGTATCCTGCCAGATGGCGTACGTGATATTCGCCAAAAAGTATAATCCTACATTACTTCTTGAACGCCTTTTAAATTTGGCTATTTGTAGGCTATATGGAAACCTGCTTTCTCTAAAACTAATATTTGAATAACATTTTAAAATGACAATACTTCTCTTTTTAAAAACACGATTTTATCAAAAAATTGGTCCAACGATTTTGTTTGAATTTAACATTTAGGTTAGTTGAGATATATGCTAAAATATATGTATGTGTAATATGACTTAGGTGGATAAATAAACGACAAAAAAGTCCTGCATGCTAAAGGTGAATACTTTGATTAACAAATATGTTCGGATAAGTACAGGAGCTTGGAATAAGTACGGTTGTATGCAAAAACATATGTGCATATAAGGGGTGAGCGATCTGTCGATTTCATTTAAATTGCATATTCTGTTCACACTTTCAACTCTTTCGCGTTTAAAATTTTACAGAAATACAGTATCCTGTTGCTGCAGTGTGAAATAAGTCGATTTGTCGCTTGAGCAACATTGAAAAATACTAAAACCCTTATTCCAAAGTGTGCTACGTTCCGAAACAGTACGAATTTTGAAAAGCAATTTCTGTCGAAATAATGCACTAATCGTGTCTGCTGTACGCAAGTTTGTGAGGAAAGTTCATAGGATTGGCATGCTAATTGCTAACACACGTTATTCTCGTATTCGACCCGTACGCTTGGGCGAGAATATTAAAAACAACAGATGGCCTACCCTTAACTACATTAACTCAAATGCTAATAAGCCATGGTTAAAAAAAAAAACAATCTTTCAAGGTAGAATACCCACTATTTTTTTTTAATTCTTCATTATTATTATATATTCATCACATACTTAGTACTAAGCAAAAGCTATATAGCAATTCTGCTGATATTCTAAGGCACTAAAGTAGTGAATTATACGAATCGTTCGAGTTCTTTCATCCAATTTTTAACACAAGTTGCTTAAAGATTTCAAATTTCGAGTCAAAAAGTCATATTTGACATATTTGACTCAATTTGATATTTCTTAGTGGCAACATGAATTCTTACTGTGTTAGCAAGTTTAAAATAAAGTAAATAAATAAGAATTAAAAAAAAAACCTTTCATGTTATATTTCCGCCCTTAAATACAAACATATTAGTGTTGCTTTAAGTAGTCAGTCCATCGCTCGTAGCTAACGCCTTCAGAAAAATATTATTTTGTTGCACGATATCGATTATGTTTTTTTTTTTGTTTCGCTAAGTGTACTTCGTTCCGTATCTGAATATTTGAAATAATATCTACCTATTATTAAAAAATTTAAAACACTCAAAAGACTTTCTGAATTCCTGTTGCGATATGTATATCGAGTTTCGGGGTGCAATATTTAGTATGACAAAAAAAAGAAAAATTAGTATGATGCCCCACTAACTTTTCCTCCTTGCTTGCGATAACGCGATTTCATCGAGGTATTATAATTTATTAAAAATATGAAAAGGAAATATCGGTGGTGGTATCATCTTCACCTTTTAACACATATGCTTACTTCGTTTGGAAAGCTTTTCATCTTTAAAACTGGCTTGATTTTCTAAATTGGTATGAAGATTTCCGTGTGCTGAGCAAAAAGCAGGAATGTTGAGCAGGCATTACGCTCTCTCGTCGGAGTAAGTTCATCTGGTTGCAGGTGCATACACTAAACCTACAATGTTTCAACAGACGTACCAATTTCTCCAAATAGCGAAACTTTCAGAACTTTAATCATCCCGCTGTTTGCATAAATTAACAATGTCTACACCTGGCTGGTGCGCACTCTAGTTAAGTCTGCCGGTAAAATCCCAAAGGGGTCATAAAGACAACCTGCAACCATTCCATGGCCAAACATACAATGCGGATTAGCCTTTTCTTCGCCTTAGACGACATTTACATATTTGCTCGTAGCTTACGCAAATGTCCAGAATGCATCTTGAAAATTTGTCTTACTATACACAAAAAGCCATTAAAATTACCACATCACTCTGCTGCAGTATACACCAGCAGCACAACAGAGCCCGCGTGTAAAGGGAGAACCCTGACAGCGACGGTGGCGGTGGCCAACGACTGCAAAATCAAAGAAAACGTAGCACCATTACCATCACGGAAACAAAAATGCCGCTGCCGCTAAGGAACTGCCTTAATTTGGTTGAAAATAGATGGACGGATGACTGAATGCCTAAGATGCTGCACAAACGCAGCCGTTTGCGAGCATCGTCGTCAGAGCTAAAGCAAACACGAGTAAGAGCGGTGGTCTTACGTAGCCGCTGATTCATGGAATTTCTAACCTTATTCGTCATCGCCTCAGCGATTTCCATCTTCATTCGAATGAGGAAGACTCCACCAAATACAACTCAGAGTACCATAGGGACTGCGAGGTGCGCGGTCCTCCGCAATCTGCTTTAAAATGAAATTGAAATCATGCTAAGCGTTGAATGTCACGTATTTGCATTTATGATGGCAGAATTCGATTCAGCACAAATCTGCTCTGCTCTGATCTCTTCCGCGGCTTAAAACAGAGAAGAAATGCCGACATGATCATCACCGTCATCGGCATCATCACATGAGACACAGAGCGACCGCGCCGCAACAAGAAGCCCGACTTAGGAAATACCTACATGCGTATGGCTGCGCAGACCCAAAGGTACCGAGACGGGGACGCACAACGCCCCGCGAAATACCGTGCGGCACTATCTCACATCGTATCGCAATCAAATTGGGTGCAACCAGAACAAGGCGGCACGATGAGTTGATGACTGAGTGGTGGAAGCGGGTTGGGGTTGTGGAACTGTATCCCTGGTTGATGATAATGATGACGGCTATGGAAGAGATCTGAAATGGGATGAGATGCGATGGATGTGAATGAGGATGGGGACTTGACGAGTGCAATCCTTCTTAGCCAGCGATGCTATCTCTGCGTCTCACTGGATGGGGTATGCAGGTAATTTGTAAATTATCACCCATCATCATCGGTCCGACGTGTTAGTGGTAACAGTTGGATGACATCTTTTTTTTCAGAGGTTTCTAAGGGTATCAACTGAACGAATGGATCATACTCGTACCATAACAGGTGATGATGATGGTTTGACACGTACAACTAGGTGTGTATGAAGTGGAATTGCGGCTCTAAGGTGAGGAGGTGAGAACGTAAAACTTTATTAGGTTAGATGCCGTGTTTGCGGAAATGAGTTTGCTCTCAATGCTGATCTGTCCACTTCTACCTTTTTTCCCAATATTTATGCGTTTTTTTTAAATCTTTGTCAGAATATACATATGTGTTGGGCGCCGTGTCGCAAGTTGTTAGTGTGTTGGACCACTGCGTGTGAGTTTCTAAATTCGAATCCCAGAAAACACCAAACAATTTTTTTTCACAGTCCCATCCCTCGCCAACGTCTGACAAACATCCGAGAGTATTGTTGTCGCAAGAAATCTTCACAAAACAAATTGCCTTTCGGATCCGTCACTAAACTGTAACATAGGTCTCTTCCGTTCGTATGCAAAATATAACGCACACAACACGAGTTGTTGCGAAAAGCTAGGCCTAGCTAGTTTATATTCTTTTCACACTTAACAAGCTTATCGATGATCGCAAAAAGTCCTTATTTTACAATATTTACAAATATTTTTTATATATTAAAAAGTTTTTGTCATAGTATTAATGTAATACATAGAACGTGGGAAGATCGAAGGATATTATACGAAATAGTTGAGGGTACCAGATCTGCTTGACTAGAGCTCACTATTACACTAGTTTTTGGGTGTAGAATTGCGTGGGATTGGGATTACTCATGGTAGGTAGGGATTACTCATGGTAGGTAGGTATTTCCCACTGGTCATGATTACTATGTCGTCTGCATACGCTACTGTTTTTATTCCTTTGGTTTTGAGAATCTTAACAATTTTGTTAACGACGAGAAGCCAGAGCAAAGGAGAAACTACTCCTCCTTGCGGGCTTCCTCTTGTAACTGATTTCTTTACCATACTCTCACCTTATTCGGAGTTGATTATTCTGCTCTTAAGCATTTCGACTTGCCAGCTGATTATTTCTTTTTTTAGTCCTAGTTCAGCTAGTGCTGCATTTATCGATGTGGTATTTGAGTTGTTAAACGCCCCTTCGATGTCTAAACATGTAGCCAGAGTATATTCTTTAAAGTGAAGGTATTTCTCTATCATTGAGACAACATCATGCAGCGCAGTTTCGACCAACTTGCTTTTAAGGTATGCGTGTTGAGTGCTACATTTTTTTTCACCACCCTTCGATATAAATTTGTTAGATATCGCAACTAAGTATAAACTTATCAAGCAATTTTTCTATCATGAAATAAAAACGTTTGCCAGGTTACTTTCCACTGCAGGATCCTGCATATTCTGCAATCTAGACGCGGTTAATCATTATCTCGACAAGTCGAAAGGTTTCGTCCTTTGTAGTCGGCGCAATAAATTGCTTTCGTCCAAAATTTGTAGGACTGTATTGTTGACATATTCGATGTTTCTATGCTTTCTCGCGAAGCTTCTAGTTTCAGCTTCGATTGTCGGAATTCCGAGATCCCTGTGGATATCGTCGTTTCTACTATACCAAGGTGCTTGAACAATTTCTCTTAGCACTTTATTTTGAAAAGCTTGTAAAATATTGGCATTTGCTTTCTTGGTACAACCCCAAAGTTGTATACCGTAGGTCCACACCGGCTTTAGCACTTGTTTGTATAAAAGCAGTTTGTTCTCAGTACTGAGCTGGGAATGTTTTCCGAGTAACCAGTACATTTCTCTATATTTGATTTCGAGTTCTTTACGTTTCATTTTCACGTGCGAATTCCATTTCAGCTTTGCGTCGAGTGTCATTCATATTCGAGCCGAGTTTAGGAAAATTGGCAAGTCATTAGTTTTCTTGTAAGTGAAATTCTCGTGAACAGATTTAGATTCGTTGAGGGCGATCCGCCTGTCCCTCGTCCATTCATTTACATTATTCAGTGCGTTTTGCAGTCGTTTCTTCGATTGTTTTACCTACTGCTAGGATAGCGGTGTCATCGGCAAACGTAGCAAGGATAGTGCCATCTTCGTTCAGTATATCACGAGTATATAGCAAATAGAGGAGTGGCCCAAGAACGCTTCCTTGCGGTACGCCGGCCGAAATTTCCTTGAGCTCGGAGTATTCGACTCCATGTCTAACACGAAAGAGTCTATTCCCGAGATATGATTCTAGAATATCGAATAAGCATACAGGGAGAACTTGTCGTAGTTTACATTTCAAGCCATCATGCCACACCTTATCAAAGGCTTGCGAGACGTCAAGAAATACGCTTCAGCAAATCTTTTTCTCTTCAAGTGTTTTGTCGATTACGTCAGTAATTTTATGCACCTGGTCAATCGTCAAATGCTTGCTTCTGAGCCCAAACTGGTGGTCAGGGATAAGATTATTTTCTTCTATAACTGGTTGGAGATGCCTTAATAATATCCTCTCGAAAATGTTCGATATGATTGGAAGAAGCGAAATTGGTCTATACGATTTTACCTCATTTGGCGGTTTTCCTGGTTTTAAAACCATTATGACTTCCGCAACTTTCCATTGGCTCGGCACATGTTTTAATCTAAGTGCAGCATTTACAATATGGAGAAGCTTAATCAATGCTTTTCTAGGTAAAACTTTGAGAATTTCTCCGGTAATCAAATCATAACCGGGAGATTTCTTAGGTTTTAGATTCTCGATCTCATGTTTGAGTTCCCTTAGCGTTGCACTTGTGAGCGTCAAATCGTCAGATGGTAAATCCAGCCTATTGCGGTTGTCGTAAACCACTTGACCATCGTACGGTTTAAAGGTTTCTTCCAGGTGGGCCGCAAAGACGTCCGCTTTTTCTTTATCTTCCCTCGCCCATTCATTTTGATTTAATTTGATTGGTGGCGTGGGGACTTTTGGCCTTTTAGTGCCTTTTACAGCTTTCCAAAGTGAATAAAAAAAAACTGCTTTCAGTTACGGAGATCAAATTTTCTGGCATCCGCGACTACTTGGTCTTTATAACGGAAGTTTGTTGGTTTTCGTCGTCTCCAACCTGGGGGCTGTGATTCGAAGATTCTCTTGGTTGGAGCATTGTTGTCCATTCACTCGATGTGGCTGAGCCATCGCAGTCGACGTATCTTAGCTTTTTCCATATCGTGGGGAGTTGAACGTTAGGCTAATTATAGTTTGTTCTCTGTCGACATACAGTGCTTTTAAAAAGTGTAATGTCAGGAATACAGATTCAGCATATTTTGATCTAATTGTAAGTCCACCCAAGTACATATCACTTCACGGGATAGTGGTTTTGTTAAGAGCTTTTGAGTATAAAAAAGAGCTTTTCTTTCCACAGTGTCGAAAGCAGATTTAAAATCGACAAAGAACGCGTAAAGTTTTTTACCTCTTCCAATAAAGGATTCCGCAATGCTCCTCAAGACAAAGATATGATCAATAGTAGAATATCCCGACCTGAACCCCGCTTGGTTTTCTTTAATTAGCTTATTCTCTCTTATCCATTCCGTTAGTCGACCCTGTAGAATTTTTGTAAATATTTTATAAGATGCATTTAAAAAGGAAATTCCTCTGTAATTTGCCGGATCCGCTGCACATCCCTTTTTATAAATTGGAAATATGACTGCTTCCTTAAACGGTTATCTTATTAAATATTGTCACGAGGTTCTTATGCAATTCCTCATTGCCATATTTATAAAACTCGGAAGGTATGCCGTCAGATCCTGCAGCTTTACCATCCTTTAAAATATTTAGCGCTCCAATGACCTCTTCGTACGACATCTCCCTGTCTAGGATATTATTTTGAAAACCGGGCGTAGCGTAGTGAAAGCTTAACGTTCTAGGGGACGGGTTTAAAAGTGCATTAAAATGATCAAAAAGGGCACTGGAACTTGGGATTGATTCTAAAATTACAGCCATTTAGTTTTTTTGCCGATTTCCAAAATTCTGTAGAATTTCTGCAATTTACCAAACTTCGAGCAAGCGATTCGTAATAATTATTTTGCTTTTCTTTCATTGTAGCCTTGAATTCTCTATTTGCTTCCAAATACAAACTTTTCATCTCATCCTCGTTGTAATGCCGAAATAGCCTGAGCCATGCGAATGATATTTGCCTAGCCTTAAAGCAATCTTCATCAAACCACGGTTCTTTGAAATGCTTCTTCGAATATTTGGTATTCCGGTTGATGCGTATGTATAAGTCATTTATAACTCGTTCAATATTAGTGAGATTTTCATCTGGTTGCATTGGTAATTGCTCATACATAAGGGTCTTATACAAGGATTCCTTGGCGGCATTCCACACCAGTTTGGGCAAAAGGTTCATATCTTTTGCATCCTCATTTTCCACTACTCTGAGACTAAATGTGCTAACAACCGGGAGATGATCGGAATATGGCATTTGTTCCACTTCCATATCTATTATGTACGAGTTCCATTCACCTCTTATTAAACAGTAGTCGATAACGGACACGCCCTGTTTCCCAACAAATGTAAATTCGCCATTCCGATCACTGTCGCTAGTCCCATTTAGAATTCTTAGCCCAAAAGAGTCACAGAAATCCAAAAGCTTTCTCCCTCTGGCATTACATTGCTTATCCTTTGACTGCCTACTTTTTCCAGTTCCTTTTTTAACTGCTCCCTCTTCATTACCTATTCTTGCGTTCATGTCGCCGATTATCATTAAATTTTGGTTATCACAGCACGTAACCGCTTCCTGCAGCTTTCCAAAATCTCTATCCCAATGGTTGCAGTTAATATACTTATTCTATTAAATACTTTTATACAAAATATTATACTAGCCCTGGCTAGTCGAGTTTGTGGTGGGACGAAACGTTGTCGAAGCTAGTGCGCAGTTTTTACATCTTAATATTCACAAGGGGATATGGTTCTCTTTTGATCGAAAAATCGTCAACCAAATGGATCACATCGCGATCGACCCAGTATTCTGGGTGTCTGGACTTTCCGAGGAGCAAACGTGGACTCAGATTACTACTTAGTTGTAGCCAAGGTAAGGATGCGGATATCCAGTACGGAACAAAATCAACGAAATGCTGTAAGGAAGTTTGACGTCAGACGGCTATAATCGCAAGAGACCACCAGAGGCTTTGCCTTAGCTCTCTGATATACTGGGTTTCTCTCGGCCACCGCAACGAAACTCCTGGTTAGATGGGGAATGCTAGCAATCACATGCAGCAAAACAAGGGGCGTAGAAGGCGGCTTGCGAGCTCGCAAAAAAAGAGGAACTTTGACTTTTCAGAATGAACAAAAATGAGCATGAAAAACGCTCGATCGAGGACATTGAGAGATTTTATTGCAGGAGTGGTATTCGAAAATTACACCAAAAGGTAAAAAGATCACGCCAGGGTATTTGGATGGCAAACGACTAACAAAGGCCTCGTAGGAGCAGCATTTCCCGATAGGTGTTGGTCCGCGAAATAACGAGAAAGGCACTGCAGCCGAACAACTTGCAGCTCTGTTAGTAAGTTCTAATTTCACCTCCTCGTGGTACCATCTGGGAATTTCTCTGAAAATTACGAACAGGAGAGGACGAATGGCGAGCCGCTTGCGCCGCAAGATAGGATAAGTGTCGGTTGGTCTGTGGCCCAGCGAGCTGCAACCGTAAAAAAATTTATTGCTCCGAAACGAAAACCAACGCCTCGGATACGAACGGATAATTTAATGATGACCTTTAGCTATCGAACATGGACAATGATCGGATTCTGGAACGTTAAGACCCTCCTGGACTAACTCCAGGAAGGGCCATATAACGCCAGATTCCTCCAATGGAACGAGAATTCGCACGGTATAAAATCGACGTCTTAGGGCTGAGCGAAATAAGATGGTTCGATGCTGGGGAATACATCTCCCCAACAAAAAGCACTGTCATGTTCTACTCTGGTAAACCAGCTGGAAATGCACGGGCGTCCGGAGCAGGACTGGTGCTAACTCCAGCAGCACGAGGAAGCCTCATATCTTGGATACATCACAGTGACCGGATATTGACGGCTATGTTCCACAGTAGAGTAAGAAAAATTACCATCATTCAGTGCTATGCAAACGCCTAATGGGGATATCTTAATGGTAATGAGGGATCTCAATGCCAAGGTGGGTAGCGACAACACTATGCTTAAACACGTGATGGGAGTTCACGGCGTTGGAGACCGTGATGATAACGGTGAGCGGTTTGTGGACTTCTGCAATACCAATCACTTAGGCATTGGAGGTACGTTGTTTAAGCATAATACCTGCCACAAGATCAGTTGGGTCTCTACTGATAGGCAGTGAACATCAAACCAGACCGACCGAATTGCGATCAGCCGTCGCTTTAGAAATTGTCTTCTGGACGTCCGAAACAGACGTGGAGCTGACATCTGGCTAGAACGAGATCACCATCTTATGTTAGCTCATATACGCCTTCGTGCTGCATCCGTCAATAGTAACCGCTCAAACTTACTTAACATCACCAGGTTTAATATCGACAGGCTCAAGGTTCCCCAAGTGCACCAACAGTTCAGGGACCACCTTGCCTTAGAAGCAGAAGTAACCAACAGTTCAGGGACCATGTTGCCTTAGAAGCAGAAGTAATCAGCAGCACAGTGCAGGAGAGTATGGATGACCACTGGAATGCTGTGAAAAATGCTTTTACAGCTGGGGCACGCACCTATGTGGGTAAAAGACAGAAAAACCATCGCACATGGATATCTGCAGACATTTGGAGACAGATCGATGAGCGTACAGCAATCAAGGCTCGGATTGCAGCAGCTTCAGCTGTAGAGTGAACCGGGCTAGAAGCCCAATATCGTGCGAAGAAGAAAGAAGTGCAGCGTAGTGTGAGACGTGACAAACCTCAGCTTATCAACTCACTGGCTTCAGGGGCTAAAGAAGCAGCGAGCAGGTGCGACAGTAGGACTGTTTATATAAGAGCATCACTAAGGAGCTGACTGGTGGTCGGAGCTCCAAATAACACCAAGTGAAGAGCCTAGACGGTAACCTTCTGATCTCGGATGAGGACCAGCTCACTCGATGGAGAGAACATTTTAAACCACTTAGATGACGGCCGTATGATCTCGAATTCGAATGAGCAGTTCGAAGCAACAAATTGCCGAATTCGCACCGTACCTCCCAGTAAAACCGAAATAATAACAGCAATTAAGTCCCTCAAGAAGAACAAAGCGGTGGGTATTGATGGCATCCCTGCCGAACTATTTCAAGCGGCGCCAAATACATCGGCAGATCTGCTGCACCCCCTAATACGGAGAGCTTGGGATAGTGAACAATTTCCACAGGAGTGGAAAAAGGGGATGATCATTAAACTTACGAAAAAAGGAAACTTGACGGAATGCGGAAACTGGAGAGGTATTTGCGTTTTTCCAGCCGTAGCCAAAATAATAGCTAAAATAATTTTAGAATGAATCAGAGAGCATTTAGATTCAACTCTCCACGTCGAACAGGCAGGCTTCCGTGCTGGATCCTCCTGCATCGACCACATAAACACCTTACTGATCATAATCGAACAATGCATTGAGTACAAGTCTCCGCTACATTTACTATTTATCGACTTCGAGAAGGCTTTCGACAGCTTGAATCGAGGTGCTCTCTGGCTGACCGTGCACAGGAGAGGCATCCCCGAAAAACTTATAGCTATTATCAAAGCTAGATACAAGGGCGGTAAGTATCACGTCTTACACAAGGGTAAGGTGTCGGAGGATTTTGAAGTCCAAAGTGGAGTACGTCAAGGGTTCATACTGTCGCCACTATTGTTCTTGGTAGTTATCAGCGATGCAACATTGACGGAAACTAATTATGGAATTCGTTGGACGATGACATCTTACCTTAAACTACTACTTTCAGATCGGATAATGGATCTTCATTTGATGGCCCAAAATCTAGAAGCTGAGGCTAAAAAGTGGGGCTAAAAATAAACGCAACCAAAACAAAAGCCCTGAGCACTTCTAATACCCGCGTTCAACGTAACATTGCCGGACAGGAAGTCGGAAAAGTTGATAACCTTCTTTATTTAGGAAGTGTGGTCTCGGCTTATCGTGGAGGCACCGAACTGGATGTGTGCAGCAGAATTGGGAATGCTAAATCTGCGTTCGGAATGCTATCCAAAATCTGGATAAGTAATGTTATAAGTTTAAGAACTAAGCTGCGACTGTTCCGTTCCAACCTTGAATCTGTGGTGCTTTATGAATGCAGTACTTGGAAGGTGGATACCATTAACACACGAAAGCTGCAAGTCTTCGTAAACAAATGTTTAACGATCATTTTGAGGATTTTTTGGCCGAACAGCATCTCCAACGAACAACTTTATACGAGAACGGGCCAAGAACCTATAAGCATTACTAGACGAAGGTGTAAGTAGCAGTGGATTGGACACACCCTACGGCGCGAAGATAACTCTATTGTGAAATACGCTATGCAGTGGAATCCGTTCACCCAGGCAGGCAGAATGGCGGGACGCCCTAGGCAAACATGGCGCAGAACAGTTGAGGAGGAATCAAGCTCTTTAGAAATGAGTTCGGGGCAGCTCAAACGCGTTGCAGAACTCCTAACAAGATGGCGCGCAGTAATAAAGAGCAAACGTGAAGAAATAAGAAATTAGAAATTAATCATTAATTGCAAATTTCATGACAAAAAAAAGAATAAATAAATAGCTAAACAATATAGCGTAGCAAAATTTCAATACCATTATGTTCCAAACCAAGAAGCCAACCTTTTACGTTTTTTTAAAAAGAAAACAGAGTTGTTATGATTCGTATTTTAACAGGGAGTGGGTTAAACAACTTGCATGATACAATCGAGTACGAATTTCTAAAGCTTGTTGTGCAAAAAGCAGGGATTGGGAAATAAGACTGGGAATTGCTTCGTAAAATATATGTGTCAGAGATTGGACTTTGCAAGTATCCACCTCTCATAAAGAAAATTCTAAGTACCTTATAATAAAAAAAATGTCTTACCGGAAGAATTCTCGTAAGCCTAAATAACTACATGGTATGAGATAGACGCGTAGCGTTACAAACTTCTCTAATTGCACATTTTCGTAAAACAATTAACTGTTGGAGTTTATTAAGGTATGCGCTCCCCCCAACAACTTATTCCGTATTGTAATTTCGAATGAAAAATCCCATAGTATATTGTTTTCAAAATATTGTTGGAACAAAACATTCTAAGACGATAAAAACAACGAATCGTCGAAAGAAAATATTGCTTCAAACTTAATATATGCTCAAACCAATTGAAATTTCGGTCAATTATAACGCCTAGGAACTTATAATTATCAGCCACATGACCAAGCTACTTCCAGTGTTATGCCTTCGCAGTAGTGTTCACAGAAGCTTTTGCAAATGATCGGACTGACTTTATATATTTCAGGAGAAAGAAATAAATGCTTGCTGACATCAGGATTTGAACCATGAACCATTAGCGTGGCAATTGACGACGTTACCACTACACCATTGCCATCCCCAATTACATACAACCCCGGAAGCCCACATTATACAATTTGTGCAAAAGAATGCTGTGATCAACCATGTCGAAAGCCTTTGTTATATATTCAAAAAGCTCACTGCAAAATCTTTTATCATCATTTGTGTATTAAGGAGCAAAATTCCAAGAGAGCGTCCTCAGTAGAGAGGCCTGATCTGAATCCAAATTGGCATGAACTAACAAATTTTGTATGTTTGAGATATTTCAAAACCCTACACTTTACTATTTTTTCAAATATGGTATTTTTGAAATAGATTGTAACAACGAGATCGGTCTGTAATTATTTTTTTCTTTTTTACTCCCCTTTTTGAAAAGTGGTATGACATTGGCACATTTCAGTTCTTCAGGAAATTTGCCAGTGATAATACTCAAATTAAAAAGGTATGTTAAAATATCAACTATGTTTAGGGCAATTTTTTTAAGCATGAGGTTAGAAATACCATCATTACCACAAGAATTGGAATTTTTAAAAGAATTTATAGTTTTTAGTAACTCAAGGCCAGAAATTGGTTCAAAATAAAAACGGTTGCTGTGTAGAACACTACCCACAGAGCACCCTCCAGGATCACCGAGACGATTGTTAGAAAAAAACTCTTGGAAATGCCATTTGCCCGACTGAAGCAAAGAACTCATTGAATTCGTTTTCTACATCTGAAGGATCCGATATAACTTCACTACCGTTGCTTACTGATATGGTAGTATCTTGTTTCCTAATATTTCGATTAATAAGATTGCTAACGACTTTCCATTCTTTTTTAAAGTTTCCTTGGGAATTTCTTATTTGGTTATGGTAGTAACTTTCCCTACACAAACGGATTTCCTTATTAATCTTACGGCACAAGTGATCATAGCGATTTTTTAAAAGGATATTTAATGGATGTTTGCTACATCTCTTTCGCAGTGTATTTTTCTGTTTAATTTTTTTAAGGAGAAGTTGGGTTATCCAGGGCTTAAGCCTTATTTCATATTTTTTCAAAAGTGTGACGTTACTGGAAGCGGCTATGGGGTTTTTTAAATTTGTTATAAATAAATCATAAGCATTAGAAGCATTTTCTTCAGCATACCCCTCCTCCCAGTTATTAAAGCGTAATAAACTATTCAGGTGATCAAAGTTAATTTTTGTTACTCTAGGCAAAGTTTGTTTTTTTACTATTCTTTCTTTGCAAGATAAGAAACGAAATACCAGTCATACAGTGACCAGAAACGTTAAGGTCAAAATTAGCAGGAACGCATTGATTTGACTGAATTTTTGATAAACGACTAAATACGTAATCAAGACAGGTACCAGCAATTGGTCTTGTAATCTCATTAATAAAAGAAGTTAACCCACGTTTGGCGATAATTGCAAGGTAACAATCTAACGAATGGGCTGAGTTTAACAAGTCCAAGTTGAAGTCACCTAAAACTACAAGATTAGCTGCTTTCACATTGGACAAGAAATTAGAGAATTCATCAAGAAACACATTTAAAGTTTGTGAATTAAATCTATAAGCACAAACAAAGGTAAAGGATTCATTGCATATGAAACAAGATATTTTTATAATGTCAGCACTAGACAAAATATAATGCTAATATGTCATTCAGTGACGAGGATAGTCAAGATTCACGTGAATCCGATCAGAATGAAGTGAGGATAGCGATATCTAAACCTAAATCCAACGAAGCTGCTGGACCCGACGGCCTTGCTGCCGAACTTTTCATGGCAGGAGGATATAAGTTGGTAAGGAGAAGGATATACTAGCTCATCTGTAAAATCTGATCGGGCGAAAGTATGCCCGATAATTGGAACATCAGCATCGTTTGCCCAATCCTGAAGAAAGGAGAACCTCTGAACTGCACTAATTACAGAGGTATAAGTCTTCTCAACATCGCATATGAAATCCTGTCTGCCGTATTATGTGAGCGCCTAAAACCGATCGTCGACGACCTGGTAGGTCCTTTTTAGTGCAGTTTCAACCGGGAAGTCCACCATTGACCAAATATTCACACTACGGCAAATCTTGGAAAAACCCTATACCTAGATAGAATCATCCATACGCCTCACCTCTTCATCGAATTCAAAGTTGTCTATGATAGTGTGTATAGAGGCGAGTTATACATGGTCATGTCTAGTCTTGGCATTACTGCCAAGCTTGTCCATTTGTGCAGAATGACGATGGAGAATTCTCGCTGCTCCATCAAAGTCGGAAAGAATACCACCGAAACTTTCGATGTTAGGAATGGTCTTATACAAAGTGACGCGCTATCATGCGATCTCTTTGACATAATACTTGTACGAAACCCACAACCTAACACCGGAGGTAAAATCTTTAACAAGTCTGTATAACTAGTCGCATACGTCGATAAAATTGGAAGATCTTAGCTGGCCGTCAGTAGGGCATATGCGAGTATTGAGATCGAGGCAGCAAAGATCGATTTAGCGGTCAATGAAAGCAAAACAAAATATAAGCAGTCTACAATAAAACACACCAAACATCCCCATCTTTTACAGAACGCCGTAGTATACAGATATAATTTTGAGGTAGTAAAGGACTTTGTCTACATAGGATCTATGGTAAGCTCCACAAATGATACCAATGGGAGATCAAACGAACAATTAGTCTTACCCTTGATTACTTTGAGAGTAAAGTTGTGCGAGTGATCTTTGGTCCGGTCTGCATAGACGGCGAGTGGAGGAGAATGTATTGCACAATGCCGCACTATACGGCTTATACTCGTAGAAGGACATCGTCTTGGCCAGAACAGCTCACATAGAGCGACTAAGATGGCTGGGTCATGTAGAGCGGGTGGAACACAACCCAACGTTCCAGCCAAGAACGTCTACGAATCCACCCCAGATGGACGGCACAGTAGAGGAAGACCTCGTGGTAGATGGCGCAAACAAGTGGAGGGGGATCTCAACCAACTTGGTGTGCGCAACTGGACGCAGCTGGAGAGGGTTTTTGGTTGCGGTCTAGGTCCAACCCGGACTGTAGCGCTAACTAAGTAAGTATGTAAGATACAGTGATGTTATGACAAGGAAGGCTAACTAGAAGTATTAAGCATAAACAGGTAAAGGTGGGCGCCGTGGCGTAAGTGGTTAGTGTGTCGGATCACTACGCATAAGGTTCCAAGTTTGAATGCCAGAATATACCAAAAATTTCTTTCACGGTCCCACCTCTCGCGAGCGTCTGACAAACATCCGAGAGTATTGTTGTCACGAAAAAGCTTCTCAAATCGCCGTTCGGATTCGGCATTAAACTGTAGGTCCCTTCCATTCGTGTGAAAAATATAGCGCACACAACATGAGTGGTTGCGAGAAGCTAGGCCCTGGCACTTTAAAGAGCTGTTGCGCCAAATATTTGTATTTTTTTTTGTAAAGGTAAAAGAGTGAGTTGACGCTGCTTGTTAGTTTTTAATTCTTGTAGGTTATATGATTTCAGAAATACTGAGGAAGACTATTCCACACTCGTGTTGTGAACTTAACGGTTCAACCGAAACCGATTTCCAAAGTGTAGTCATGTGCAGACTTTTATGCACGCAGGTCACATCTATTATATTTCATCCGAACACTTGTGGTGGAAGTACCGATTTAGGAGTGCTAGGCAACGAAAATTTCGGCGATGTTCAAGCGAAGAAATTTTGCTACTAATAGATTGATCACATCATCCGAAAGAAAGTCGTCTATTTAAATGAAAAGAAGATTGTAGATAGCATAGGGCTCTGGAGAATACCAGCGTTGGTTGAGAATGGGATAGCAGTACATCTAAAACGTCTTGAATTGATCCACTGCTTAAAAACTCGCAATCTATTTCCAGAAAGTTCGGTTATAGATAGGTTATAGAAAGGTTTCAATAATCGTCACTGATCACGTGAGTATATATCAAAATTGTTAAAGAGAGTTGCCTTTTCCATCCATAAGGCGTAATACTAGAATGGCGTTAAGAAGCACGATGATCTATTTGTGTCCTATGATTGTCTAAGATTCTTGCTCATTTTATGCATTTTGTAAATGAAAAAATTACCTCCTCTTCAAGATGCATTCTTTTAAGCGGTGTTAGTTATCCACTGTAGAAGAACTCTGATAAAGTAAAAAATAGCCGTAATTCCTTAACAATTAGATGCTCGTAGCTAACGCAAACTGTGGGGAAGCATGACTCAGATAATTGAATTATTCCCATCGAAGCCTCTGCTACGACGCGCCCCATTGGACAACACTATGCACACCAGTTACGCCTTTTCCATTGCTGGACTGGGGCGGTTTAAAACATAATTAAAAGTTGAATTATGCCACCTCGTTGGATCAGGGTATTCATTTTCGCGCATATTACCACACAGTCGGGCGGTGCGGCTGTAGCTAAGCTGGAAAGTAAGTGCCCGAGTGAGCCAATTCAGTGCCGATCAGAGCGCTTGAACATAGAATTAAATTGAATACGATGGGAGCAAGATGGTAATAACCTATGGGGGAATCGGTTTAGTTCTGCATGGGTGTTTATTGCTTTTTCATTACATGATAATGGATTTGTGATGAGGGTTTTTTTTCGCACATCGTGTGGTATGGTGTAATAGGTGGGATAACTTTCACTGATATTTATACCAAGTATTTATTGACTCATTGTATTGATTTAGCGAGTGAATTTGTTGAGAAAAGAGTGGCTTAGTTAGCAGTTCACACGCTTTCTCACTGAAATTTTCTACAATTAATTGGTAGAAATCAAAGATAGTAGCTAAAAATATTGTGGCTTGACAATAAACCCATATTTTGAAGCTAACTAAAAGTTCGAAGGAGAAAAGAGAGGCATAGGGTCCAATAGGCGCGAATGCTGAAATGCAAGTGCTGAACAACCATTTCATACTTGTTGTTGTTTTTTTATTATGTATTTTGAGAAATGAGAGAGTTCATATTTAGTGCGTTGTGCATGCAGGAGTGGCTAATTACAAAGGCGACCTACTAAATTGTAAAATGTATTGCATAGGAGTCCGACTTTATATTCTGGTCCAATAATGCTGTCATCGCTTCTGTTTTTGGTTGACGCCAATCAGTAGAATCTATATATTATAGTTTTACGTCCTATCTCAAGCACCTTCACTACTCTGCCTATTATCGCGATGAATTATGGGCTTGAAGAGCAAAGAAGCTATGTTTTTGGGAGCAGACCTAAAATAAAATCATTAGTCTTACTGAAGACTCAACAGCCTCAAAAATGAACATTGGCAGGTCTCATGTCGATAGAATATACGTTTGACGATGGCGCTCGTACCGACTACCAAATTAGATTACTTACATCTACTTACGGATAAGAAGATCTACGGCCTCGTTCGGTATCGAAGTTGGGACTGTTTCGTTGAAATATTAAGCCGGTTCTGTTACATAGCTTCAATATCTGCGCATAAAAATAAACATAAATGGCCTAAGGCCCGGCTTCTCGCAACCATTTACGCTGCGTGCGTTATATTTCTCATAGTTGCATGTGGTACATGAAGGGCAATTTATTTTTTTGAGTAGCTTTTTCATGACAAGAATGTTATCAGATGTTCGCAGGGAGCCTCGAAAAAAATTAATCGAGTTTTACTGCGTTTAAACACTGACCTTTACGCTCAGTAGTCCGCGCAGTGGTCTTTCTTTGCTCTTCAGCACTAGCGACTGCGTATTTCAGTCAACTACGTTATGCAAGAACGAGATAGAAATGCAAACTATCGCAGCCGAAAAGTGCTACAAATTAGTTCCCTACTCAGGATCGGCACTGAGTACTTCATATACTGCCATCTCGGTCCTGTTTTAATCAACTTCCACGTATCGGTATGGAGCCGCGTGAAGGAGTAAAGTACGAGCTAAAAGTATTTCACAAATTTCTATAACTTCCATAACTCTTCGACTGCCGCCATGAATTATGCCTTATTAGGCATAAACTGTGCGACCGCCATCCCAACTAGCACCATCATATTCAAGATCGCTGCTCCCTGTGGCAGCTATTAGCTTCCCCCTTCTTATCGTCCATTTGCCAATGAAGTGCCTGCTTTTCCGATCGTATTTTGAACTCTCCCAAGCGCTGAGTTCGATCGACTTTCATCGCTCAAATTTCTCAATCTTTCGCTTTCACTAGTGAGAGTTTCAGAGGAAGTGCGCCCAGCTTCAAGCAGAGAGTACGGAGGCCTTGTATCGGGAGCTGGAGAAAATATCTTCCCCGGTTGCTGATACAAACCAGGCTATCCAGGACCTGCGAAGACACAATATGAACAAGAGCGTAGCCATCTTGAAAATAGCCGCCCAAAGACAGATGCAATCCAAAGTAGATTTTTTTTAGATTTAGATCTAGAATTGATTTTATTTATGTCGCTTATAAAAAATTACAATCGTGTATTTAATAAATAAATAATATTATAAATGCATGGCATTGCCGTCTGCCTGATTGACAATTAAAATTTACAAATTATTAAATAAAAGAGTTTTCTTTTTTATATCTCTAGACGTTGATCTTTAAAAATGTTCATTCAATATTCTTTCTCGATAAGCAAGTGCTAATTTACAATATTGCAATAGTTTCTCAACTTTTAATCCATTAAGTAAGTCTATTACTTCCTCTTCTGCCAAAAAATCGTTTCCAAGGTTGTTTCTTCGAATCTCTCGGAGAATTGGACATTTGCCAATAAAATGGAGCACGTCTTCTCTTTCGGCAAGATTGTAAATACTGCAGAGTAATGGTAAATCCTCCCTATGTGGGATGTAGTTCAATTTCAAGAGTTCTGCTCTTAGTTTTAGCATCGTCGATATCTTCTCTACTTCATAAGCATCTTTAAAATAATTTCTCTCATTTAGGTGATGGTTCAGTCGGCTGTCGATGGATCGATGGACCGAACTCGTAGCTTCTCCTGTGTACATAACCACAAATTTTCTATCAACTTTCGCGATGAAATCATAGAGTATAAGCTTCCAGTTCACAGAGTTATCGACATCTAGATTTATTTCCATACCACAGCTATCTGCTAGATCCAACCATTCTGCATACCAGCTCCGCTTAGTATGTATTGCTCTTAGAGCCACTATTTTCGGCAGACGGGAGTTGGGCATGTTCTAACTTTAATTATATAATCTATTTGCAGTTTCAGTGTCTTTATAAAGAGTGGGGACAGTCCAGTTTCCAAAGTATAAGGATCGTAATGGAAGAACATCGTGATTCCTTAAAGGATTTGCATATTGTATTGGTTGACTTTGAAAAGGCATTCGACAGACAACCACGAGATCTGATATGGGAGGCGCTGGGACATCAAGGGGTTCCAGAAACCTATGTACAGATGATCATGGACATGTACGAAAGAGCAAAGACAAAAGTAAGGTGCCCCACTGGAGTAAAACTCTCAAAAACAACATGGGTTTCATTGCTATAGTTAATATAGGATTACTAGTTCTGATGAGCTCAACTTGGAAGTATGTATTTTTAAAAGTCTAAATGAATTATCCTATCTACACTTTCATTATATTTCTTCCCCAAATTTGCATCTCCGATCCATTAAGCTGCTACAATCTGTCCATATAATTATCACATAGAACCAAAGTAATTGCCAAACAACTTGCACTATTATACTTTGCATGAAAATATAGGATAATGTGCAACACATGTCGTCTGCGCAGCACTTTGCAGTTTGTACACTTAGACTATCTTAAGTTTAACCTCCGGCCGTTCCTCTTTCTCACTTTACTCCATTAGAAGCACAAGCGACAATTAACAACGTCAGACCGACTTAGGAAAGTGTACATGTACGTACTCGTAGAAAGGTAGATGCCACTTACTTCTCATCAAATGATAGAAATTAAACCCACTAACAACTTGTGGCACCACGGGCACAGCCACCAGCTCCACCACCAACCAGCATTAGTAGTTCCACAATCACAACAGAAGCAGGAGCAGCTCATTTCATCCACGGAAGCGTGTGATTTAACACGAGATTTGCATTTGAGCTGGCAATTAGACGATTCCATTAAATGTGGCATGTAATGCGCATTCAATTTTTCTTTCTGCGATACCATTTTGCCAGTAATGCGGGTAATCACGAACACTTACTCCTCGAGTAGTAGGTTAGTTCTGCTCCTATTCACCACTAAGCTTACATAGTCTGACGAGTGTGGCTAATATGCAGGTAGTTGCGGTAGCAACGCATCTTTGAAGTCAATTCAGACTGCTGCACAGCGAAAACTGAAAAATGTATCTGCAAAGGTGCCCGTACCATTCACATGTATATCCGAGCAGCGATTGTTGCAAACGAAGCGGCCGGCCGGCGTTAGGCTACTATTTTTACTACCTTGGACTGAGGTCGTTACGCAAAAGTAATTAGGTTAACATAAGTGTATAGCGATTGCACTATTTGTTAAATGTAAATTGTGCAATTGAGTCCGGTGCTGGACGATCAGTTGTGCATCTGAATGTGTGACTGATATACGGACACCGTGGTAGTTTCACGGATGAATAAGGTATTGCAAATGTCGCAAGGTATTTCCAGTGAAATTGCCATTTAGAAGAGTAGGTATTCATGCTTATATTGCGAAGCAATATTTCAAACTTTTTAAGTTTAATGTCAGATTATATGGCACGATATGAGCACATCTAACGCAAGAGAATCGTTAATCCGACTATGGGACGCATAATTGTGTCATCTGCTTCGACTTTGCAGGAAAATGTATTTAGTATTTGGCGTTTCGTTATCTTGTCTTTATGATGTAATTATGAAAGGATGAAGTAGTAGTAGGCTTGCAATCTATTTCTGTGGATTGTATCGTAAGCAACAGAGTTAAAATTTGTAATTAATGCTTGAAGATATGTTCTATTAATCAAAGGGGGCACTTAGTTAGTGTGATAAGTAAATGTACATATGCATTTTTCACTAATTTGTTATGTTATTTTCTAATACCAAAGATCGTCAATGCGACCATCAAGTAAATCCCTTGTAGTGGAAACATATGGTTTGAAGATTTAGGCTTCAACGAAGCAATTATTTGTTAGCTACTATTGTATTCATTTTCGTTTTGCAATCAGTACTAATTGCAGACTACGGTATATGAGTAGAAATGAACATAAACCTTAGCCCGCCCTAACTTTCCCAGCTCAACAACTTCGTTCTTAACTCTACCCTTTTGTATGGTTCTAGGAACTAGGCCGATGCGCTCCTGGATAAAAATTAAAGAAGACAAATGGCAGAAATACAACGATGGTGTCCAGTTCCTATCATAGAGTCTCAAAACCAGCTGTTCTTGTAGTGGCGGAAGCAATCCTAATTGGTCTTTTAGCAGCGGAGATAAAAAATATATACAAGAGAATAGCAGAAGTTGGAGAGAAACGATAGCAGCAAAAGCCAAAGAGATCGATAGAATTATTTGGCAAGAACGTTGGACCAAAACAGCTAGGGGTAGATGAACTGCAAGACTTATTGGAAACATCGCGGATTGGACAGCGTGGATTTATTCCTCACGCATGTATGTATATGTCCCGGACAATGGCTCTTTAACAAATACCTAGAAAGGATAGAAAATATAGGAATCCCAGCATGTTAAGATTCGACTCAAGACGACAAAAACCACACGATCTTGAAATGGCTACGACAGCGACAGAGATTGGAAACGGACGGACAACATCGGCACGGTAATGAAGAAAACTGGAAAGAGCTTCTACATCGAAGAATTGTTGAAAATTAAGAAGAAAACGTGTTACGGGCATAAAAGATAATAAGTTCAGCACAAAAGGCGTGCCGGAGATATCTTGCAAGCACCAAAGTGTTACAGTCTCTTGTATTAAACCTAGCAAAAGAAAAAATAATTTTTTTAAGTGCACCTCTACATTTTTTATTTTTTATTTTCAAATACATACACACATACATACACACATTTTCAATTGTCCGCTAATCCCCTATGAGGGTCGTGGGGGTAGGCTGATCAGTTGGACTCTCCATCCTTCTTGATCCTCCGCCATTGAATCGAACTCATCAGGAGGAATCCCTAGACGGCCCAAGAGTGATGTAATACTTGATCCAACCATCTATTTCTAGGCCTACCGAGGGGTGGCCTACCTGATGGCACGGTAGTCATGGCACGTCTTAGAAGCTGGTCTGGTGGCATATGCACTTCGTGACAAAACGGGTGGGCCATCTAGTGATTTCTTTTTAAATCATGGGTTATTTTGACACTGACAGCTGTTTCCCGCTCGAAATCTTGACAAAAAGTCAGTATCATACCTCCGCGGAACGAAATGACTCACTTTACGCTTGAACAATATTGGGAAATGTTGAAAACTTATTTCCAAAGTGAGTGCTGTGTGGCCCAAACAGTGCGTTTTTTGAAAAGAAGTTTTGGCCGAAATGAAGCACCCACCGCGCCTGCTGTACGCAAGTTTGTGCAAAAAGTTCGTGAGAATGGTATGCTAGCGGACAACACTCATGGTCCCCGTCGTCGTACGGTGCGCACATCACCGAACATCAATAGCTCAACATTTCACGCACTAGCCTGAGGAAAATTCTGCACAAAAATCTGGGATTATTCGCTTACAAGGTCCAATTGATTTAGCAATTGAAAGCACACCACCATCCGCTTCGTTATCGCTTCGCAGTTTGGGCCTTAGAGCAGCTTGAATTGGACAACAATTTTGGCGAAAAATCATCTTTTCCGGCGAGGGACATTTTCATCTCGGCGGCTACGTTACCAAACAAAACAAAAAACCGCATGTTATTATCGAGAAGCCAATGCATCCACAGAGAGTGACAGTTTGGTGCGGATTGTGAAGTGGTGGCATCATTGGACCATTTTTCTTCGAAAATGAGGCTGGGAACAACGTTTCGGTCAACGGTGGGCATTACAGAGCCATGTTAACGATTCTTTTTTTTACTGAAATTGAAGACATGGATTTGGACGACCTCTGGTTCATGTAGGATGGCACGCCATGCCACACAGCCCATGCCACAATCCGTCTTTTACGCACCAAATTCCCAAATCGTGTTTTCAGCCGTCTTGGCGATGTCAATTGGCCGCCTCGGAGCTGCGATTTGAACCCTTTGGACATTTTTTGAGGGGAACTGTGAAGGACCGATATTATGCCAACAGTCCACAAACGATTCAAGCACTTAAGGCCAATATCATCTAAGCAATCCGTGAGCTACAGCCCGAAACCATCAACAAGGTCTTGGAAAATTGGAATGCTAGAATTCGCTACTGCGAGGCCAGCCGAGGCAGCCGCTTGAACGACGTTGTATTCTATAATTAATGGGAATGTTTGTTCTTACCAATAAAGCCATAATACATGGAAAAAATTTCATTTTGTTCACTTTATTGCGTTTTTAAAAAGAAACTTGTAGACGGCCCACCCTGTAGATCGTTCCATTCGGAAAGTAGCTGCTCGAGCGCCTCGAGTATACTCTGGTGTTGCAGACTCGATACCTACGAGTTATTCCAGCAACACCGCAAAGGCACCACATTTCGGCAGCTTTTATCCGCGATCTTAATCTTTCGGTCCTAAATTTCATGACCATAGGTGAGAGTTGAAACATACCACTCGGTGTACACCGATAGTTAAGCTTGAACGCTAAGTTCACGGAGAGAAAAAAAATTGTAAATTTAACAGCTCAAAGTTGTTAAAAGCAAATCGGAGAAAAATTTCTTTCAAAAATATATATCAACAGCTAAAACTGTTGAAATCGCCAATTTCAAGTGAATTTAGGCGATGAATGGGTTGATTTGGGATAGTTTTCAATAACAATAAGATGTGTATAAACGACGGAGATTTTGTTGATTTCATCGAAATATATTTTTCGATAAAACAAAATTTCAACTAATTTTTTAGTTGCTTTTACTGTCTTTTCAATTTCAACTATGTAGGACTATTCCTGTAATGTACAAGAAATTTGTCGACTCTACCGATTTTTCCTTGTGCCAGTAGTTGAATCAGCAAAATCTACGGATATTTCAGTTATTATTTCCGAAATTTCAGTAAGATTCTTATCAGATTATCGTAAGTTTCTTGTGTGCCTTTAAGCATTACTTTTTCGAAACGCTTGAAAAGTTCGGTCGTGTTTTGTACGCACATAAAAATAAAAAATAAAAATTAAGTGTTCAGTGAAATATTTTAAATCGAAAATGGATTCTAACGTAGCTGGTAATCAAGAGCCATTGCAATGCAATGAATTAGCACGTAAGTAATCTTTATAAATCCTTTTCTAAATATCGTCGGTATGCTGCAAAATATTTCCCAGTCACAAAGTGTTTGTTTCGAGTTATTGGGCATTTAAAGTTTGTGACTCCATAAGCATATAAAATGTTATCAAACTTAAGTATTAAGTGATTTTGTTATTTAGCTTTACCAGTAATTCTATTTTGTAAAACTTTAAAATTTGATATGATAGCAATATTTTTAATAGAAAAGAAAGAAAGAATCAATGACATACAAAACGATTCGGATAAACTTTGGCTATTACATAATCAAGAACCTTGGCCAATTGTGGAAAGCAAGAGGAAGTTAGAGTGGCCTTTACTAAAGCACGCTTATGTACAAAAATGGGTAATTTTAGACAATTTTCCAATAATCGGAATTAAATAGATTTAAATAGATTTCACTTGTGCGCATAATGATGCAGTCTGCAGCTTTTATTCTGGGTGGAGGAATAAAAATAAGAAAACAAGAATTGCCGCTGCTGTAAAAAGCAAGAAACAAAATATTTAATGACCATAATGAAGGCAAGAATGCAAGCCCACAAAGTGATATGTACATGCATATTACAATTTTTTTTTTTGTAGATCTAAACAACGTTAAGAAATTTGAAGCGTTCTATTACCTGCAACCACCAGGAACTAGATATAGAATAAAAACATCCTAATGCTATGTTCCTTGTGGCTACGACAGAAGGTGAGGTGAAAGAAAAATTGAAAAGAATAAGTAAGGAAAATAAAAGCAAGGGCTCCACCCTTCAACCTTTAATAATAATTCTTGTTTAAAGCAATATTGTAAGTGCATTCTTTACGAATATTGACAACATTTTATATAAGCATCACTTTGTTCTCAATGTGGTATATTCTTGTTTTATTATATTTCCTCTACTTAATTTTTCTTATTCAATGGAGTACCATAATATTCTTATGTAAATCATAAAACAAAAACATAATACTAAACAAATATTTGGAGTGTATTTTTATAGCTTTTTTACACGATAAAAAATGTAACAGATTTCTGGTTAAATTTTTCCATAAATTTAAGGGCTGCAAAGGGATGAAAAACAACAAAATAGCTTGTTGAATCTACGGTTTCAAGACTTGTTAATCTGTAAATAGTTCAATTTACAATAGAAGCTGATTTACCAACACAAGTATGTTGAAATAACTGCTTGCTACGCAGTTTGCACTGTAAATTCAAGAAACTGGTTGTTGATTATGAGTATGTATTATGAATAATTGATTTTACTGAAAGAGCTTTAATATCAACATATAATTATGTTGAAATTACGATTATTACTGTTATTTTCGAACGCATTTTGCCCGGTAAATTCAACAGATTGGTAGTTGATTAAACAATTCAACAAAATCGTAAATTCAACATTTTATGCTATTAGCTGAAAATCAAGACCGGGAAACGTTGAATTGACTGCCTTTTTCGATAATTTCAACAACTTCTTTTTCTCCGTGTTCGGCCTTCCTTATAAAAGATTGACCAAGCTTTCTTAAACAAACTACTCCTGCAGACTGTATAACGGCGACGAAGACCAACATCCCGCTGTCAGGCAGAATGAGCCAGTCAACATAGATGATGATAGTCAAAATTTCCGTCCACCTGACCAAAACGAACTCGTTCACGCTTGCGGCTCCATCAAGGTCGAAAATGACCTAGCCGAGACCTTTGATGTCAAAAAAGGTTTTGGACGAGGTGACGCGCTGTCATGTAACTCTTTAATATTATACTTGAACGAAATGTGCGGAAATCACAAGCCAACACCGGAGGCACAATCTATCAAAAGTCCGTACAACTGCTTGCATACGCCGACGATATTGACATAATTTCAAGAACTCAGCGGGCTGTCACCGGTGCGTTTGCAAGCATTGAAGCAGAAGCGGCCAAAATGAGTTTAGCGATAAACGAGGGCAAAACCAACAAGAAGAAAAAGCCAACACCGACGAATTGAACAGAACGTCACCGTGGGAAGCTATAACTTCGAGGTAGTAAGGGACTTTGTCTACCTTGGCTCTGCTATAAATTCAGCAAACAAAATCAGCGCAGAAATCAATCGAAGAATAACTCTTGCCAATCGCTGTTTTTTTGGGCTTATAAGGCAATTCAACAGTAAAGCCCTCTCTCGAACAACTAAGGAGACTCTATATAAGACCTTGATCATCCCAGTCCTGCTTTACGGCGCTGAAACATGGACTTTATTAAAAGAGTATGAAAATATCCTTGGTCGCTTCGACAGAAAAATTCTTCGTAAAATATTCGGTCCCGTTTGTGTTGACATGTTTTGGAGGAAAATATTCAATCACGAACTATACGAGCTGTACAGTGACATCTACCTAGTAAAAAGCAGCGTATTGGATGTCTAAGATGACTAGGACATGTAAAGTGAATGAACACCAACTCTCCGGCCCGCAGTGTCTTCGAATCTAGCCCCGAGGGGCGACGCAGTAGCGGGAATCATCGCCGTAGGTGGCCCGCACAAGTTCTAGGTGACCTCGACCAACTTGGAGTGCGCAACTGGAGCCAATTAACTAAATATCGCGCTAAATAGAGAGGCTTGTTGGTTGAGGCCCAGTTCACCGCGAACTGTAGCGCCACCTAAGTAAGTAAGTAAGCTCTCTCAAAATTGCTCCAGCCTGACTAATTCTACAAGATAACTTGGCATTGCTCTTTCCATCACTCGTGAATAAGACCCCGTGACTGAACCCTCCAGAGTTTGCCGCGGGGGAACCCTATCAGAATTATTATAACCCAATTATTTTAATTCATGTTATATTTATCTGTCAATTTATTTTATCCCACCAGAAATATACGTGTAAAAAACAGGCCAATTTCTCATCAGGGCTATGGTTTGCTATCTGAAAAAAATAACTGAAATTGAGAAATTATACCAAAATCCTTGCCTACATACGCGTACGTACATTGTAAGTTTAATATTAATAAAATAATGAAAACCATGGTGTTACTATTAATTGCTTTTATTTAAGTATTATAATAGTAAGAATGTTTGTAATAAAATATTATATTATTATTAGTGCCGATTTTTCAATCGTCAGC
This sequence comes from Brachypalpus laphriformis, assembly GCA_945910035.1. NCBI lineage: Eukaryota > Metazoa > Arthropoda > Insecta > Diptera > Syrphidae > Brachypalpus > Brachypalpus laphriformis. The sequence continues at coordinate 139,027,764 of OX246756.1, forward strand.
TGAAAAGTTAGTTTGATTCTCTCTCTCTGTTTCTTATAGAGGCCCTAAGCTCTAGAGCTTACCTTTTATGGCCCGATCACAAACTGTGTAAACATGCATTATCGACGTGAGTGAGTTTTACGAAAAATATCAATGAAGGAAAATAAGTTCATGCGAATTTTCGCACTATAGCGAGGTTTTCTCAATTTCTGGTCAAGTTTTATATACATAATACGTATACATATTATGACATCTTTTTAATTCAATTTTTTAAATATATTAGTAAATAACCCTAGCCCACTAGTTCCACTGTACAATGCGTGCATACAATTTCTATTATATGTAGGATTTTTATTTATTTTTTATTTTTTCATAATTATTATTTTAAACACCCACTATATGTGTTGCAACTTTCAAAGCTCTAGGTCGATTTTACGGCACTCGAATCTTGGAAACTATTCTACCTAGACGTACAAAGTTTGCAAAACTGCTTTTTGTTGGTAACCTTAACCTCTGCCGCAATTAGTGCGCTTAGATGTTTTCGAAAATCAACCTTCTGCAGATAGGGTTAGTTGGTGTCAATATAAACCTGGGGTTAATTGAAACGTCGGTTATTTCTGTTTATTCAAATTAAGTTTTATACCCCAAATTTAAAAAGAAGAAATGTCTAAACTATCGTTACACTGGTCCATTTCAAACTTACAGTTGTAAATGAAAAATTCTGTCATAAACAGAAGGTGTGAGAAAAGGTTGCTGGCACGTCCGTTTAAATTGATCCCATTCTTAAATCCCTATTGTTCAGTGGAAATAATAACTTTGTTTGCATTTACCTCAGAATTAAAAAAGGGGTTAATGCAAACATTGAAGGGGGAATGTAAGGGCTACACTACTATCCTGTATATTTATTATAATAAGATTAACTCACCAACAATAACATTTGTGATTTTTTTAAAACGATTTCCTTGGTTAAAAATAGAAAACGAAGTACACTTTGTTTTAAATTTTTCCCCAAATGTGGGCTTCATTTGAATTGCAAAAAGTGTTCATATTTACCCCAACTTACATTACGAGCTTTAGGTTTCGGACAAAAACATTTGTAAAATTGAATTGGATAAATAAATAAATGAATATATTGAAAATACGTATAAATATACCCTCACCCATGATATTACGCAAACATTAGTTTCTTGAACTTCTGTGTTTCTTGAACCAATTCTGTGAGCCTGTTCGTCTTTATAAACGTATATCTGACTACAGAAAGAAGTGGTTTAACGGATCTTCTTCAACTTTTATATCTTAGATTTGTGAGTTCAAAGGAGAAAAAAAAATTTTTATTTAACCCCAATGGTTATTTAAGAAAAAAAGGATAAAAATCAGTTATCTTGATGAAAATCTATTTTCTGAGAAATGGATTAGACTGTGCTTGTGCTATTTTTACACAGTAACCGATTGTACGAAAATGATTCTTCCTAAGGTGGATTACACTTAAAATTATCACTTAAGCAAGATATGGCACAAAGTTCTGCAAAATTGAAAATAAAAAAAAATTCGAGTGTCTCCGAACTCGGCCTTATGATAACGCCTACCACTTTTTGTATTTATTTAAATAAGTTTTTCTCCAATTCATGTTTTTGGTGTTTTCATCAAATGAAATGAAAATGTTTTTTTAAAATCTAACAACCACTACCACTTTTACTGAAAATATACTTTTCACATTTTTAATGAAAATTAATTAAAAAAGTGTGTAAACAAACCATATCGGCTTTAGATTTCTCAGAACTTGCAAGTCCCTGAAGAAATAATTAAACTGAGAACAGAACTCAAGCATTATAGTTTCATACGTTGTAGTCTCTGCCTATTTGTATGGCATTTTCTCTGACCCCACGCTCGGACCAAAAAACAATAAGTAGAAAATGAATTTCTTAATCCACTACCCACATTCCACTGTCTATATCAATTTAATTCCAATTCCATTCGCCCATCCATCTCCCAATAACAAACTTAGTAAAAACATAATAATATGATACCAACGCCCCGTTTGCCCAGTCGGATTCAATCATGTAAAAGCAATTTTCAAAGTATTTCTGACTACTGTTTGAATTGGTACCAATCCGTCCATCATCACTAGTCCTAACAATCATGGATAACTTAGGCGAGCACACACAAGCCTATCACAAGCCAAGCAGGAGTCACGGAAGAATGCACCTCCATGCGCCACAGATGATATCGATAGTACATTCCCGATCAATTACATTGCTATTTGAGTTATTGATTGCTGCCGTAAAACAATCAGAGCAAAACTCTATGCCACTTCTCTTATTTGTAGATACAAAGATACATTTTAAGAGATATAGAGGTAGCCGCATGCGGCATGTGCACACGTTCAAATAGATATTCACTCAAGGATGGCGACTGTTGTCCGCGTGGTGGACTCTACCTATAGGTAAAGTTCGTCTCACGTAACAGACTCCAAGTAGTACTGTCAGTTAAGTAGCAAGTAAAGTAATTCTTTAATTTTGTGTACTACTTTGCTCCATATATAGGTAAAAGCACAGAACGCACTGAAGTAAAAAAAAAAAATGCTTAGCACTTTAAGTGCTCGTGCAATTAATTCCTAACGATTGGGAAATGACGCAAGTCAATCGTCGCGTGTAATTGAAGCTCGTTTCATTAAGAAAATTAGATTTAGCTATGGATTGTTATAATACTATTAAAACAATAAATGGTTAAATCAAATCTGACATTTATGGTGGAAGATCAAGAAAGATGCAGACTTCCTATTCCGCAACTCTTATGAAGGATAAAAGGGCCATTGAGTATGTATATATTAACTCGAATGTAGTAATCACATAGTAATGATCAAAATCATGTTTGTTACTTAAAAATCGATTTTGCTTTGTGATATCAATTGCCATCTCAGTAAAAGTATCTTAGTCATCAAATTGCTACACGGCATCCACTTTATTAAGGAGCCCGATTAATGTACCTTTCCCCATATGATGCAACTGACATCATAATTTTATATTCTCGCTTCTTCTTCCTTTTATCAGCGAGGTTATGATTCGAAAACAAGGGATCACAACCCTCCCACTTCACCGCATTTCTACTGATCCGCCTGTGGGGTTCGCCTATTTGACCTCAGAAAATATCGGCAGGCCTGCCGATTTTGGATCACTCGGTTACTGAGGCCAATGAAATGCCGATGTCGTCGCATTTGTCTGATCCAGGCGTTTATAAGCCTGCCTTTCCTACATCGCGATGTCTTTGGAACGTGCATTGATATTGCCTTTTTTACAGGGTTCAAATGATCTCTTCTTTGAACGTGGCAATACCAGCTGAGCCGGTCGCGCTCTAATTTTTGTACGATGGTTTCCTTGATGTGAAAGCTTCCACGGATCTTCGAACTTCTTATTTGATCAAGCTTTATCACTCCTGCTGTCATGCGAAGCATCTTCATCTCAGCTGCCGTTAATTTACTCTCCTACTTTTTGTACATCGTCCAACATTGTGAACCGTATGTGAGCGCTGGACGCACAACTGCTGTGTAGAGCCTTCCTTTCAACTTAAGGGGCATTTTTCTGTCACAGAAGATAGCGGAGTTTTCTCGCCACTTCACCCACCCTACGCTTACGCGATGATTCATCACAAGTTGCTTTGCTATTGATCATGGATCCCAGATATTTGAAATTTTCGCACTTGGGAAGCACTGTTCCATTCAAATAAATGTCAGGAATAGGCCTGAGTGGATCAGAGAACGGGCAGCACAAGTACTCTGTCTTTTTGAACTAATGCGATACCCATTTCCCTCCAAAACGTTCACCCACGCATCAAGTGCTCGTTGCAGGGATGTAGGATCCTCACTTATGATGGCTCCATCGTCAGCAAAGAATAACTGATGTACCTTGGGATCCATCACTTTACCTTCAAGCAGATAATCAAGGGCTAGAATAAAGAGCAAGCAGCTGGTGCACCCCGACTTTGATTGGGAACTCTTCGGTTTCTTCAGCGGGGCATCTTACTTTTGTCTTTGCTCCTTCGTACATGTCCATGATCACCAGTACATAGGTTTCTGGAACCCCTCGATGTCTTAACGCCACCCATATCAAATCTCGTCGTTGTCTGTCGAATGTCTTTTCAAAGTCATCCAATGCAATATGCAAATCCCTTAAGGAATCACGATGTTTTTCCATTATGATCCTTATACTTTGGATTGCATCTGTGGTTGATTTACCCGAGACAAACCCGCACTGATCATCAGATAGCCGTATTATTTTTCGCAGTCGGCCACTTAATACCCGCTCAAAGATCTTCATGGTGTGTGACATCAGCTTGATCGAACGGTAGTTATCACAGTTTCGCGTATCACCCTTCCCTTTGTATACAGGGAGAAGGTAACTTTCCCTCCATTGATTTTGCATTGGATCACCTCTCACGAATTTTGGGATGAGAATTCTGAGCCATCTGAATCCGATGTCTCCCATCTTTTTCCAGAACTCAGAGGGCATCTCGTCTGGCCCAACCGCTTTTCGTTTTTTGGAGTATTTGACCGCCTCACTAACTTCTTCGACTGTAATGTCGGGTATTTCTTCACAGTTAGTGGTGGCTCTTAGAAAGTATAGCCGGGGAAACTGTTTATTTAAAAGTTCCTCTGCAGAATTTTGTCGTCATCCACAAGAAGCTGGGCATGAGCATTGCTAATGAACTTTGGCGCACGAATCTCCTGAGCATTCTTCTTTGGGCCGTTATTTTGAAGATAGTGGCGCTCTTGTTCATAATGTGTCTTCGCAGCTCCTGGATAGCCTGGTTAGCATCAGCAACCGGGGAAGAAATTTTCTCCAGCTCCCGATACAGGCCCTCCGTACTCTCTGCTTGAAGCTGGGGGCACTTCTTCTTCGCTTTTTTCTTGCAGCATCTGTATTCCATTTCGAGGCGAATTTTTTCGTCATTATTAATAGAGGGGCACTTTGACCAAGCTTTGAAAGCCGCTTTCTTTTCATTTATCACTTTCTAAGCTTCATCACTCCACCACCATGTTTCTTTGACGTGTTGGTGGTGCCCTTTTGAAGCTCCTAGCAGTGATTTGGCCATCTTTAAGCAAGTTCGCTGTAGGGAATCCCACATATTTTGTGCTCTGAACTCTTCACCCTTCGCTCTGTTGATGGTGTGAGAGAGGTATTTTTTTATTACGAAAACAAAAGCCTCGCCTTTTTCTTTGTCCAGATTGCACCACTTGATTTTCTCAGAGACCCTTGTTTGTTTGCTTTTCTTCGGTGTTGCAATTGTTTGCAATCTTTTACCCGAGGCTTCATGGAACTGCCTACCAAATAGTAGTCAATCTGAGTTTCATCTCATTTCATCGTTTGCCCGATCCACGAGAAAGGAGACCCCCTCAACTGCGCCATTTATAGAGGCATCAGTCTCCTCAACATCGCGTACAAGATCTTTTCTGCGATAATGTGTGAACGCCTGAAACCTTTTATCAACAGCCTGATTGGACCCTATCAGTGCGGTTTCAGGCCAGGAAAGTCCACCATCGATCAAATCTTCACACTTCGGCAGATCCTGGAGAAAACCCAAGAATTCCAAATCGATACTCACCACCTCTTTATCGATTTCAAGGCCGCCTATGACAGCATCTATAGAGAAGAGCTTTATAGAGCCATGTCTAGTTTTGACATCCCTGCCAAACTTGTTCGCCTGTGGAGGCTGACGATGGAGAACGCTCGCTGCTCCATCAAGGTCGGTAATGACCTCACCGAGACCTTTGATGTCAAAAATGGCTTTAGACAAGGTGACGCGCTGTCATGTGACTTCTTCAATATTGTACTTGAACGGATTGTGCGGAACTCACAAGCCAACACCGGAGGCACAATCTATTACAAGTCTGTACAACTGCTTGCATAAGCCGACGATATAGACATTATCGGAAGATCTCAGCGGGCTGTCACCGGTGCTTTTGCAAGCATTGAGGCGGAAGCGGCCAAAATGGGTTTGGCGATAAACGAGAGCAAAACCAAGTATATGCTGTCAACTAGAAGGGAAAACCAACATCGACGAATTGGACAAAACGTCACCGTGATCAGCTATAACTTCGAGGTAGTAAGGGACTTTGTCTACCTTGGCTCTGCTATAAATTCAGCAAACAAAATCAGCGCAGAAATCAATCGAAGAATAACTCTTGCCAATCGCTGTTTTTTTGTGCTTATAAGGCAATTCAACAGTAAAGCCCTCTCTCGAACAACTAAGGAGACTCTATATAAGACCTTGATCATCCCAGTCCTGCTTTACGGCGCTGAAACATGTACTTTATTAAAAGAGGATGAAGATATCCTTGGTCGCTTCGAGAGAAAAATTCTTCGTAAGATTTTCGCTCCCGTTTGCGTTGACGGGTTTTGGAGGAGAAGATTCAATCACGAACTATACGAGCTGTACAGCGACATCGACCTAGTCAAAAAACTGCGTATTGGACGTCTGAGATGGCTAGGACATGTAGAGTGAATGGACACCAACGCTCCGGCCCGCAGAGTCTTCGAATCTAACCCCGAGAGACGACGCAGTAGAGGGAATTACCGCCGTAGGTGGCGCGCACAAGTTCAAGGGGACCTCGACCAACTTGGAGTGCGCAACTGGAGGCAATTAGCTAAAGACCGAGCTAAATGGAGAGGCTTGTTGGTTGAGGCCCAGGTTCACCCCGAACTGTAGCGCCACCTAAGTGAGTAAGTGAGTTTCATCTCCAGCACTGCTTTAAGTGATCAGGTGTCGGCTTCGTTTGATGAACATGGTATTTTAACACGTTAAGACCATGTGATTTACACATGCTTAGGATGTCTTCACCAGGAAGGTTCCTGGTGCCGTATCCTAGTCCTCCACGGCAGTCTTCATAGTCTTCGTTTGATTTCCCGACATGTCCATTCAAATCTCCTCCAACAAACAATCTCCTCTTAAGGAGATTGTGGAAATTTACCCAAAATGCATCTTTATCTCTCTGATTGCACCCATTTGGGGGAGCATCTGCACTGACAATATTCCACACCTATCCTTGAATTACTAGTTTGAGAGACATCAAACGCTCGCTTGACTTCGAAATGCTCAAGACGTTACCAAGTAGCTCTGCCGCAAGGATGATACCGATTCCGTTCCGTAGTAGAACATCTTGTAATCTTTTGTCCTAACGTCCAAGAAACGCACCCGATTCCCGGTGTTTTTCCATTTCGTCTCTTGGACACACAAGATGTCCACCCGCCTTCTATTCATCATCTCTTCCAGCTCGTAACTTCGACCGGTCATGCTTCCAAAGTTCCAACTCGCGACCCACAAATTGCGTCCAAACTGTTTCATTATTTTGCTAGCCCCCGGAATCCGTATAGCTCTGACCCGAGGTAGTATATGTGTCGCTAGGCTCACTTGGGTGTTATATTACCTAGATTTGATTTGTCCCCTTAGTCGCCTTTTACGACAAGCGGGGGAAGGGGGGGGGGGGGGGGGGGCTCTGCAGTGATATTCTCGCATATCTGACAAACGCAACTAGTCTCTAACTTGTAAATCTTAGAAATGTTCGAGCGAAGGATGAAGACTGCTGAAGTATCACGAAAAGGTAAACTTTACCAACCATTCTTCTCATCAATATCTTCAAAGGAAGCTTTCCGTGTATGACGTCATCGTCTAAATCGACGATATCATTTTGACGTTAGTTTGGCTTCAGGTAGCATTAAAAGTCACTATCGTCTAGACGATATCGTTTTGACGGTTCAACTTTTGCTTCACATAACCCCAAAAACTGTCAAACACTATTGTCAAGACGAAAAAAAACAGGCAGACGGCAATGCCATTGCTAACAGATTTCTGTTTGATTTTGTAAATATTTTATAATATTTTATATAAATAAAAATCTGATCTAATCTATCGTCAAGACGACATCGTTTGCCCGATAGCTAAAGAGGTATCGTCTTGCATTGGTTTGTATATTTAGCAAACAAATTAAACTTCTTTTGCGAATTTTAAAAGGAACAATTGATTTTAGATGTTTTTTTTTTCAAATGCAAAAGAATATTCCGCATTAGAAACTGATTTTCTATTTAATGAGTAGCCTAGATTTTGTAAGCAACTGTAATTTGAACATTCCGTCAATGTAGCTCACTGTAGTCCACTGTAATTTTATCATATGTTTTGTATCAGTTTACAGTCGGTTCAAGCTACTGAATGCTCTAAAACTCTGGACGATAGACGAGACGATAGTGATGGAGTTACATGAAGTAAACTGCAGATGATAGCGTTCGTTGCTATCGTTTAGGTGGCGATCGTCTTAAAAGTTACGTTATGGGAGCCCAGGATATAGATGAACCAAATTACCAAAACGGTATCGCCGAACAACCCATTTCGTCCGCTTTCAAAACCATGCAGGATATTTTATATGCGTTTTGTAGAATGATTTTAGTAAGGGAACGTCGTACTTTATAAGAGGGACTAAATTCAAAGAGTTAACGGGAGTATGTATAAGTGTTTTCAAAATTAACTGCAATAGCCAAAACGTTTCCCGTGAATGATTGCACACCATTATGACAGTGAACGCAAACACTTAACGTTCCAACATGACTATATCTTAGTTTAAGTCAATTTAAGCAGACCAAAGTGGGCCTTTAGTCGCTTCCATCATTCGTCAATCACAACACGTACTCCATAAAATGGAAAATGTTCGTAAAAGTATCCCGTCATAAAAAACACATCACAAAACCGTGATCAACGCTGAATGCTGTCAGAAGCTTTCTTAGATAACCGTGCGTAAGCCCGATCTTTTTCTCATATGGGAAAGATTTTCTCGCCATTGAGCTGATTTTTTCTCTGTACAAATCAACAACCAACAGTCGTTTCGATGTTTGAACCTCATTTTTAAAAGATCTAGATTCACCAAATGGTTCAGTTAAGCCACAAGCTTTAACTCTTTTTTGATAATGTGTTTCATCGATGGAAACAGTTTCTTTGAATTTGTGTTTCAATGACTCAAGGCATCTGTACCGTCCATGGATAATCCGAGCTGGTGGTCCGTAATGGCAAAAGTGTCTTCAAATAAGCGATAGACAAAACTTAACTAACACCGAGTGGACGTAGCATCTCCAAAATCTGTTTTTTATTCATATCGCATTTATGCAGCTTTACGACAGCGATGCGATTCTTATCTTCTTATCTCAACTAAATTCTAGTCAATCTTTATTCATATGTATTCTTATTTATTTCCTTGCATTAGCTTATCTCCAAATAAACACTTTTATTGCCAAGTGAGCATCTCAAATAACAGTTAAAAATGCGTTCAGATGTCGTCTTATCGAACTGACACTCATCGTGGCAACACCTACGTCAATTAATCCAGAACACATCTGGAATCTTTACGCAAATCGAAATATATGTATGTAGCTAGTCTCTGCTTCGTTTAACTTTATCTTAATCACCACGACATGATGATGAACATCAATGGGGCAATTATGGCCCACCAGTTTGATTTATTTACTTAAACGGTGGTGGTAACATGAGAACCCTCACCGCCAGCAGCAGCCTAGCTACCTAACTACGGCCATTATTAACTCAATCAAATGACAATTTGAATAAGTTTTACTACTCCGTTTTATTAGTTTGAATTTAAATGAATTTCCGTCGTTAAACTAAAATCCCATGAGCTGTGGTGTTATTGTTGGTCTACTCGTATACCATCTATTCGTCATCTCGAGCACCTCCTAAGATGCCCTCTTAAAGGCACTCTCTTTAATGTCTGAGTTTTTATTGTCTTAATTTTCGATATCAAGTCATGCGTTCCGATAACTCTTGACTATGTATACTTAATACTGTTTACACACAGAGTCCGTTCGATTTTTTTTCATGTGTGTATGTAACCAGAGGGCATAAAATCCCACGCATGGTTCGATAAATTGGTGTTAAGGGCACATGTCTGAGACAACAATTTAATTTGGTGCCACAGTTGTCGGTGAGGTGTAATTAATGGTGAATCGGAGGGGAAAACCGAGTATAAATGATACCGATTTGATGCGGAATTTGAATTTTGGATATAAACCAGCAGAATCTTGTAAAATGATCCCAAGAGACTTTTACTAATATCGGCGCTCTTCAGTGGATAGAAAGAAGCCTTTCAAGAGTTTTGTTTTGTGCGTCAATATTGGCGAAAATTTATGCAGCGTGTGGCTTAATACGGTCAAAAATTGATCCGGTTTGAATTAACTTTGAATATCTTAAGGTTATTTTCGGACTCAGATGAAGTCTTTGCAGCAAGCTTTTAATAGAATTCATCATAATTATTCTTATTGTGACATCTTTGACGAACATAGCTGCAGTACTGGACGGAAATTTGCATTTTTTTGCGTAATGACTATAGATCTACGCAACATACAACGTGTCCTGTAAATGTGTGAGTTTGAATATAATTCAAATTGAATGGATGATCTGATTCGGGGTTTGAATTAAAAAAATTGTATATGACGTTCTGGTCAATAATTTACATGAATAAACGCTAAGGTGTGCCGGTATATTCTGCTGAAGCTGTCCTTATTTTTGTTTTGCGTTGCGATTTGGAAATATGTTAAGGACAAACAAAAATTGATGAATATTTAGCGCAAACAGCCCATGAAGGACATAGGGCGTTATGCTTTTGGCATGACTAGAATGGATTTACAGTTTTATGCCATAACCGATGGGCAATGTCTTTTTTAGAAGTTTTCTAATGAAAACAATACTCTCGGATATTTGTGAGAAAAACGCTTGCTGTTTTCTGGTATTCGAACATTGAACCTCAAGCGCAGTGGTCTAGCACACTTACCTATTACGCCACAGCGCCCAGTTAGTTTCAGACGAAACTGAGCACGTGTCCGGTAATGGTGTGGGTTTTAAAACCTGCTAAAACCAACTACCATATCTTCTATCCTTTGTCCTCGTGATACTGCCGTCTAACATTTCATTGTCTAGTGCGTTGCAGCATTTTGATGTCTGCATTTCTCTGATACATTTTATCCATCACGGGTTTTTCAAAACGGAGGAGGCAAAAGTTCTGACTGCTTCTCATTTATTCTTTGCGGCCATTATTTGTTGCTATATTTCCATGGTAAATGTTTTGTCCTAAATTCACTTGAAACTATGTTCTTGTCACTGCATATAGCGGGCATTTGAAGCTCGGCGTCTTCGACACTATCTACACAGTTTAGACAGTAAGGTGTCTTTTATGTATTTGAAAATAAAAAGTCCGCAATAACCTTACTTAGCTTTAAGATTTAATTAGTAACAAAAGTAACAAAAGAAAATAATTAGGTTATCTGAATGCGTGCACGCTGTTCGTGGTCGGAGCAAAGACAGACAACACAAAAAGGAAATGCCGCTGTCATTTCTGTTGCAGGTGGCAGCAGTGTCTCTTTTCGGTTACAGGGTGTATATGCAATACTCCTTCGCCCATGGATGAAACTACTGCGGATTTTGAACCTTGTTACTAGTCCTTTCAGATCGTCGAACCTCGGGCTGCTATGATGTTGCATCAGGAATAGTTGGAATTGACATCTCGATTGTTTCATCAGGAACTGTTTCTTCAGGATTGGTAACGGTCTGCTCTATTGATCTACGACGAACCCGATCAGCATGACGATGAAATTCTTGGCCGCCTTCAGACTCGATGACGACCGAAACCGGACCTCTGACTTCCGATATACGGTCCTGCTGCATAATTCCGATACCATACTGGCTCACCACTATCGCAGTTGTTTTCCTTCGAAACCTGTTGCTGTATAACCTTTGCTTGAGCAGGCATTGATTCAGAGTGGAGTTTGTTGAAATATGTACATGGTCGGCGATTAAAAAGTAACTCTGCACCGCACCATTCGCTCCACTTGGCCATTTGTAGATGGATGAAATGGAGCTGAAAAGATATGTTTAATTAAATTATTTTCACAAAATATCTTAAAATCATGGAATGTGTACGCCGTCCCATTGTCAGAAACGATGACATCGGGTAGCCCATGTGTAGCAAAAAGTTGTCTCAAAACTGACATCGCGCAAGAGGACGATGTAGCAGAAACTGGATGAACCTCCAACCATTTGGAGTATGAGTCCACCACCAAAAAGAAAAGATTTCCTTTAAATGGACCCGCAAAGTCTACGTGAATCCTGCACCAAGAATTTTTTCCTTCCTCCCAGGTGTATCCCTTGATAGGAGAATTATCGGGACGCATCTGTTGGTAGACATTACACAGCTTTACTATCTGTTCGATGTCGTCATCAATTTTTGGCCACCAGACGTAGCTCCTTGCCAAAGCTTTCATGCGAACTATTCCAGGGTGGTTTGCATGAAGTGCTGCAAGAAGTTTCATTCGATGAATTTTAGGAGTCACCACCCGCTGACCCCATACTAGGCACCATCTAATGGATGAAATCTCGTTCCTCCGACTAAAAAAAACTTTGAAATCTGATTCAACGACAGCTGGCCATCCCCTCAACGTCCAGTGTAAGACACGTGATAAAAGTTTTTCCTTTTTGGTGTCCTTAGCAATATCGCTAGCCTGTAGTAGCGGCGAATCCAGTAAATCTATCATCAAGACTATTTCCTCCTCATCTTCTTCGGAATCGATTGAATTACTAACTGGTAGGCGACTGAACGCGTCGGCATGTGCGATATCTTTCCCGGCTTTATGCTGAAGCTTGTAGTTGTAGGCGTTTAAGAATATGATTGATCGAAGCATCCTCTCAGAAAGGGTATTTGGTGTAGGTTTGGAAGGTGAGAACAGACCCAGCAACGGTTTGTGATCTGTGTATATCACGAATTGTCTACCGTATAAGTAGTCATGGAACTTTTGATGCCTGCAATAATTGCCAGGGTTTCCTTATCCAGTTGCGCATAATTTCGCTCAGATTTCTTGAGGGTCCTTGAATAATATGAAATAGGTCGCTCGGATCCATCTGGCAGCAAGTGCGCTAAAACCGAGCCAACTCCATATGGCGAAGCGTCACAGGTCAAAACGACGGGTAATTTATCATTGAAGGGCATAAGAACACTGTCTGATGATAACAGCTTCTTAAGATTATCGAAAGACGTTTGATGAATCTTGGTCCACCTCCAAGCAGAATTCTTATCCAAAAGTCTGTGAAGGGGTTCGCCCAGCGTTACTTTTGAACGAAGAAATGAATGGCAGAAATTAAGAAGTCCTAAAAACGCTTGAAGCTCCCTCTTGTTCTTCAGAGGAGGCGGATTTTGAATCGACAACAATTTTTCTTTTAGAGGATGAATTCCTTCTGCATCGATGCGAAAACCCAAGAAATCAATGGACGGAACATCAAACACGCATTTTTCTTTTCGTAATTTTAGGCCAGATGATCGTATTCGATCGAAAACAACTCGAAGTTTACTAGCTAAGCCGTTAGAATTACCCCCAATAACAACAACATCATCTAAGTAACACACAACCCCACCAACTCCACGCAACAAACCTGACATGCATTTCTGAAATTCACCTGGGGCAGAAGTAATTCCATATTGAAGTCTTTTGACCTTGAATGCGCCTTTGTGTGTTATAAAAGTATGAGCCTCGTTCGTTTTGTCGTCCACAGTAAGTTGCTGATATGCCTGTGCCAGATCTAACTTTGCAAATACAGCCCCGCGTGGCAGGTTTGCAATCAACTCATGCATCGAAGGGATTGGATAGCAATGTGGCTGCAGTGCCTTGTTTACCGTTGCCTTATAATCACCGCAAATCTGTATGGTTCCATTTGGTTTTGGCACTGGAACAATTGGTGTAGCCCACCGCGAGTTATCAACGGTTTCAAGAACGCCCTATGCAACCATGCGGTCTAGCTCCGTTTCTACCTTAGATCGAATCGCAAAAGGAATTCTCCTAGCAGGTAAATGAATTGGAGCAACCTTCGGGTCTAAAGAAAGGCTTATGGGTGGTCCTTTGTACGCACCCAGCTCATTTCAAAATAAATCGCGATAATCGTTCACAACCTCGTGTACAATGGAGGATGTCACTGAATTAACCCCTTGAATCGAAATTCCTAAGGGCGCAAACCAGTTGCAACCCAAAATATTCGTGCGCGTACCAGCAGCAATAAGCAATGATAAGTTCCGGATTTCTCGACCTTTATACCAGGCACTGACTGAACATTCGCCTTTAAAAGTTATTGCATTACCTTGAAAATCCATTATATTTAATGCTACCCTTGATAGTTGTGGTTTGAAATGTGGCCATAATCTATCAAAACTAATATCAGAAATAATTGTGAAATTAGATTCAGAGTCTACTTCGAACTCACACTTGCGTCCATTTAGTACTATATTCGTTCGTTGTTTTAAATTTGGAACGCAGGATACGAGATTAACGATTGAATTGGATGCTCTCTTGAAGTTTGTGTGACCCTGATCATCTTTCTTTCCACCTCTACATACTTTTTTTATATGTCCTGTTTCCCCACAGTTGTTACAAACATCTGTGCGAAATCTGAGAGATGTACGTTGGTGTGCGCCTCCACAACTATAGCACGCACCTGAACGAAACCCGGAGCTAAGTAAATCCTTTTTAGTAGTTTTGAAATTTTTGGTTTTTTCCTTGCTGAATCCTTTTTGCACCGCATTTATTTGATCATCTGACATGCTCGCCGTAGGCGTATTGGATTTAATCATTTGTAGACTGTGAATGGCTGTTTCAGCTGCAACTGCCTTCTCCTGAGCACTTTGGAATGTAAGTGTTGTTGTTGTTGCTATTAGCTCCTGTAGCAACCGACCATCCCAGAGTCCACAAACGAACCGGTCCCATAGCATACGGTCTAATGAATCGCCAAAATTGCAATGGGTTGCAATTTTCCGAAGCTCTGCAACGTAGTCTGTAATTTTTTCGTCAGGTAGTTGATCTCTCTTAAAAAATTTGTAGAATCACGCATTTTCCGACGGAGGTGAAGAGAAGTGATCAGAGAGAGACTTACAAATTGAATCATAATCAAGTTCAGTTACCTTTTTTGGTGAAATTAAAGATTCCACTAGATCGAATAATGGTGCTCCGCAAACGATAAGAAAAGTAGCTCGTTTCAGACTGGCCGTCGTGATTGCATTTGCCTCCAGAAAGATATCGAACCGCCTCTTGTAGGATCCCCAAGTACCCTGCCTGGTGACATCGAATGCTTCCATGTGTCCTATGGAGTCTTCCCTTGACATTTTCCTTGAATTTGTAGAATTGGAAGAAAGCTTAAAAGATAATGAATTTTCCGAAACAGTCTCGTTCTTTATTGCATGAATATTTTTCGGATCGCTGGACTGAATTTCTTCGTCTTCAGATGAATCGCCCATACTCTGATTAAAGCGAAGTTTCCACCGATCCCATCCTCGTCGCCACTTTTATGTATTTGAAATAAAAGTCCGCAATAACCTTACTTAGCTTTAAGATTTAATTAGTAACAAAAGTAACAAAAGAAAATAATTAGGTTATCTGAATGCGTGCACGCTGTTCGTGGTCGGAGCAAAAACAGACAACACAAAAAAAAAATGCCGCTGTCATTTCTGTTGCAGGTGGCAGCAGTGTCTCTTTTCGGTTACAGGGTGTATATGCAATAGTGCCCAAACCTATTTAGCTACGCTCTGGAATAACCTTGTGCCGTTAGCATTTGCGTTGGGTACAAATGAACTCCCCATACCTCCTGTTTATCCACTCGTCTACGTTGGGAATTAATCTGCACGTCTATCTGCCTTCTGTGTAATGATTCCAGTGCTGTTGCCATTCGTTAATAAAGCGCTTTCTTGTAAAAGTTTGGAGGTCATTCTCCATGCCTCTGATGTATTTATACTGATTTGTTACTTTCCTTGTCCTCAGTAGCTAGAATATTCATTAGCATACATACATACCGTTTCATATGAGGTCGTTCTGAAATCGCAGTAAACTGCTTGAACTTGTTGTAGACAAAAACAATATCGTCTGCAAAACCAATGATCATTCTTTTCTTTGGGATCTCAAGTCTCAGTACGTCATTATATTTACGCTTCAGAACAGGAGGCCCAAGACTGAACCTTGTGGAACCCCGCTCGTAATCTGTATCGTTTTTCGCCATCGACAGTATCGAATAGCAGAACTCAATTTTCGAAATAGCTCCACACTACAGTACACTAAACTCGGATAACTGCCTCTTCAATGTTGTTGCCTTTTTGGGGCTCTTAAATGGGCGAGGCAGCTTAGCTACCACAAGGAGATTTTTAAGTAGGTTTCTAACATACAAAGGAGCATTTCCTTTAAAACAAGACCATTTACTGTTTTTTTACTACGGTTTTTATTCAAATATACCTATAGATCAATTCAATGGTAAAAAGAAAAACTTAACAAAAATAAAATAGAAGCATATACGTATATTATCTTCTATATATATAAATCAAAATGAAATGCTGTTCGTTGGTCATCGCATCACTTGATAACGGCTGGACCAATTTGGCTCATTTTTCTTTTAAAATGTTCGTAATAGTCCGAATAAGAAAGAATAGTCCGAAAGAAAAATTGGAAAAGTTGCAAGAAAATTATAAAGTTTGGGTGAAACTTAAAGTGTTTTTTTCCATGGGAAAAAAATGTGTGTACCTATTTTTGTATGCTGACTCCGAAACCACTGAACCGATTGAGCTGTAATTTTCGGGCAATCTTTGGTATTGGCCCTGTGAAGTTTGGTCAAAATCGGTCCACTAATTTAGTATTATAGTAGCCCAGTACTAAAAAAAATCTCTTTTACTAGTCGCAGCAAAGCGCGACGAATACCATCAGTCTAGCAGTTTGCTAGTGTTATAGTACTTTAGTACTCAATAAAATTGATATATACAGGGTGTCCACCGAGAACGTATACTACTTTGTTTTGCCGCCATTTTGGTAAACATTAGTCTTGACAGTTCATATTTGGCAGTCGTGAAGTAGACACGTGGCAAATTTATTATGAAAAAATATTCGATAAACCAACGTGTTTTAATCGTTAAAACATTTTATCAAAATCAGTCATCGATTACTGTGACGATGAGAAAGTTACGTGAAATTTTTGGGAGAAACAACGTGCCAACAAAACGCACTATTTATCGTGTAGTGAATGATTTCGAAGAAAGAGGGTCTGTAGGTGATAGGCCCAAGCCCAAGTAACAGTCTGGTGTGCAATTTGGTCAGGAGGAATCATTGGAACTTACTTCTTTGAAAATGAAAACGGCGTAACGGTAACTGTGAATGGGGAGCAATATCGTGATATGATTGAAAACTTTTTAACGCCACAACTGCATGCTTTGGGCTTGATTAACATGTGGTATCAACAAGACGGTGCCACATCGCATACAGCCAGGATTACAATGGAATTACTGCGAGACCTCTTTCCACAACAAGTTATTTCGAAAAATGGTGATGTTGATTGGCCTCCGCGGTCGCCTGATTTGACTGCTCCTGACTTCTTTTTGTGGGGATATCTGAAAAACAAGGTTTATGCAAACAAACCAGAAACGCTTGAGCAACTCAAACAAAATATTCGTGATAAAATTAATGAAATACCGCGTGAAATGTGTGAGAATGTAATGAAAAATGTGCTCAAAAGGGCTCGCATTTGTGAGACTAGCAGAGGCGGACATTTACCTGATATTGTATTCCATACATAATTGCCGACATTAAATAAAACATTTATCAATATAAGATCCATTCTCTTTCATTTAATCAAAAATTATAAACAAACAAAGTAGTATACTTTCCCGGCGGACACCCTGTATATATATTTAAGGTTGGACCACTTACCCACTGTTGGTCGGCACAAAACTGTTCTGAAATAGACTTAGCCCCAGGTGCCTGCCTGATAGTTGTTGCCCCAGGTGCCTACCCGACAGTTTTTTATTTTGCTAGGCGCAGCAACGCTCGCCGGTTACCCGCTAGTATATAATAAAGTGCAAAATTCATTTACTACATATGTATGTATTAGCAACACACACATATGTATGTTTTTATTTATTGCATCATGGATTATGTATTGCATCATGGCAATTTTGAATAAATAATCTAGTGAAAATAATCAGTTATTTTCATCTGATTCAAGTGCACTTCAACGTTAACAATTTTCTCCTCCAAATTTTCGATGTCGTGGGTGCTAATATCTCTATGTGAAATAAATTTTCTAAGAATATTTAAAGCACATAATGCTTCCTTTAAGTCGTCTTCATTATCACCCATATCATCTGAATTTTCGTCTTTTTTTTTTCTTCGTCAAAATCTTTCTGGATTTCGTCCACAATGCCATTTTCTGTCAGAAAGCCATGGCATTGCAGGTCATTATCGGAACTCACAAAACAATTGAATTGATTAGACTTTATGGCAACGTGGTATATAATAAGTATAATTGCTTCATCTTTGAAAAATTCTTCAAAGAATCCTGCTTGAAAACAAAAATTAATTGCAGCAGTAACTAATTGAGAACTAAGCATCTACGAGCATGCGACCTTCTTAAAACTATTTTTAATCGTACCTTCTCTAACCAGCCACTAAGTATATTGATTTGACGAATTGTTTTAGTCGAAGACCCTTCTTTAAAGCACTATATGCCCATAGTGAAATTTGAAACTGTGAATATACGCAAAATATGCCCACGCACAAGGGGTGTTTAAAAAATATGTGTCCACCGACCACGACAAATTATTTTGGTATTTTCAATAATTTATGAGATATGACATTTTTACTTGCATTTATGGTGTACGTATTGTAATCGTCGAAGAATTCGATCTCGCACACCCGGCTGCAGTCAGATATTTGTCAAACTTCATATCTGCGATCAATAGGACAATAATTCATTTAAAAAGAGCCAATTTTCTCGAAAGTGTTTGTTGCAATTTTGTTTCATATTTAAGAAGACAAACGAGAATGATTGTTACATTTTTAAGAAAAGGTGACAATCCAACTACAGGGGTATATCTCTCATAAGTCTCCCTGGAAAAGTCTTTGCCAAGGTGTTAGAAACGCGTTTCAGAGCTGTGGTTGAGGATAGTTTGGGGGATGAGCAGTGCTGTTTCCGTCCCGGTAGAAGCACAACCGACCAGTTATTCACTCTCAGAATAGTTTTTGAGAAACCCTAGGAGTATGCTAAACCTGTCTACTGCTATTTTGTGGATTTGGAGAAAGCATATGATAGGGTTCCTCGAGCTCTGGGGTGCTCTGCAGAAGTATGGGATTGATGGTTCACTGTTAAGGGCGATTCAGTCTTTATGTACAATTTGTAGAAGCTCTGCTCGAATAAACGGTGTTAAATCAATACCTTTCACTGTGGGCGTTGGAGTTCGCCAAGGGTGCGTTTTGTCATCTCTCCTCTTCATTGTATTGTGTTAGATGTTACAGCGCAGCCGCGGTGGAGTACTTTCCAAAGTGGGACACTTAAGATTAGTCATCTGCTCTTTGCGGATGATTTAGTCATCATTGGATCCTCTCAAACCGAACTTCAGCGCGCACTCGAAAGGTTTGTAGCCATTTGTGATGATGCGGGAGTGAACGTGAACAAATCGGAAGTAATGGTCGTTTCCAAAACGCTCATTCAGTGCACTCTGCATATTAGTGGAGTCCCACTGTAGCAGGTGGATAAGTTTAAGTACCTCGGGGTCTTATTCACGAGTGATGGAAAGAGCAATGCCGAGTTATCTTGTAGAATTGGTCAGGCTGGATCAATTTTGAGAGAGCTTGGTGAATCTTTTATAAAGAAAGCCGAACTTAGTGTTCGAGCTAAGCTATCGGTTTTTAACTCGGTGTATATTCCAACTCTCACCTACAGTCATGAAATTTAAATAGTGACCAAAGGAATAAGATCGCGGATAGAAGCTGCCGATATGGGGTTACTTCGCGGTGTTGCTGGAATAACTCGTATGGATCGAGTCCGCAACACCAGAGTACGCGAGGCGCTCAATGTTGAGCAGATACTTCTCCGAACAGAACGATCTTTGCTTCGCTGGTTTTGTCACGTAGTGCGTATGCCCCCAGACCGGCTTCCAAGACGTGCCATGATTGCCGTGCCGTCAGGTAGGCGACCCCTCGGTAGGCCTAGGAATTCCTCCTGATGAGTTCGATTCAATGGCGGAGGATCGAGAAGGATGGAAAGTATACCTGAGCATCCTACCCCCGCAACCCTCATGAAGGATTAGCCGACCATTGAAAATGAATGAATGTAGGAAGACCTCTCTACTGCAGTATCTATAAATTTTTTGAAAATTATAAAACTGTACTTTCCTTTTACGATTATTCATTTCAAATCTGAATACAGGATTTTACTTTGAGTCCTTTGTTCATTTACCAAGTTTTTCAAAATACATTTTTTTTGTTAGTTTTACATTTCTTATATCGTATAGTCAATAAATAAATTTTAGTTATGTTACGTCGAAAGAGATAAAATAAGCGTTAAGTTTCCTTTAGAGCGCTCGTACGGGGCCAGTAAGTTAGAATAAGGTATGTACTGATAGATTAGTTAATTAATCTGGTTTTAAGCATTTTGTTAGCATGTAAGGCATACTGAATTGGATAAATAAAAATGAGTTAAAAACGAAAAAATAAATAAAAATAGTTTGAGTAACAAGCCTTCACGTAAAGTGTTATCGAGATTTGAAGGCTAACATAGACTTTAAGGCATCAAGCAATTCAAGGTTACGAGGTTCAACATATCTGGGTATTACTGTACATAATTTGCAAACGATGCAAAAGCCTGAAAGTACTTGTGCCATGTGCACGATCAAATTTTTGCGATTACTTACGCACACATTTACGCTCCCATTTTTTTTTTTTTAGGTTGCGCCAGGGATGTGTAATCTTCATACTAATAGCCCGAGTGCTATTAGCATGCACAATTCGCAAACCTGAGTAATCGATTTCAGGAATACGCCTACGTACTAAACACACACCCTACACCCTACACACTTCGACCACTCTCCCCGCGGGACTGCCGTTAGGTATTACTTCGCGGGGCTGGTTAGCAATTTATGCTGTATTTTCTGCTTCTCGACGTATTCTTTCTTGAATTCGAAGCTGCATTTGTACATGCGTAATAAACGCTCAAATTTCCATCTATTTTTCCTCAGATTGTACCATATGATCTATGAGGAATGGAGGACTGGGAAGGTCATTTCTCCAGGTTTCAAATCGCCTACAGTAGAGACTGCATGCTCCGTATCTTCCTCCTGGTCTGGACATTCTGGACGCAACGGGGAGCTATCGTGTCCAAACCGGTAAAGATATTTGCGATAACCTCCATGGCCAGACAGGAACTGCGTGAGGTGGTAGGTGCAGTTCTCATGTGCTCGGTTTATCCAAATGTCGATGGTGGGGATTAATTTATAGGTCCATCTGCCTTTAACCGCATTATCCCATCGATCTTGCCACACAGCTCTTGAAGCGGCTTTTTCTTCTTCTATAACCCTTCTTCTTTCGCTAGCCTCTTGATGGCTCGAGCCTCTCCGATTGTAGATTCCTTGCATCTCGTTCACGAGGATGTCGATAGGAACCATTCCTGCTATGACAAAGGCTGCTTAGTCAGAGATAGTTCTAAAACCACTGATGGTCCTTATAGCGCAGAGTCTGTAGGCTGATGTAAGTTTCCTCCTTGTTTCTTTGGTCGCGAGAGCCCCCGCCCAAACCGGAGCCACATAAAGAAGGACTGAGCTGACAGCTCTGGATAGTAGGATCCTCCTAGCGTATCCAGGTCCTCCAATGTTGGGCATTATCCTTGAGAGTGCTGCCTGAAGTCGTGATGCTTTTTTGCTCGAATAATCAACATGCTGTTTAAACCGCAGTCTATTGTCGAGCATTACTCCTAGGTATTTGATTGCTTCTTTGGATCTGATGATTTGGGTTCCAACCTGTACATTCATATATTCCACAGATTTCCGACTGGTTATTAGAACAGCTTCAGTTTTGTGGTCAGCTAATTCTAAACCGGCGGATCCTAGCCAGCTTTTGATTTGACTGATTGCCACATTTGTAGCTGATTCTACTTCACTGGTTTGTTTTGCTACTGTAACAACAGCGATGTCGTCAGCAAATCCAATTATATTCATTTTAGGTGGCAGTGGTAGTCGTAAAACTCCGCCGTACATTATGTTCCATAGTAATGGGCCCAGCACCGATCCTTGCGGGACCCCAGCTGTAACATCGTAGTACTTCACTCCTTCGTCGGTATCATACCTCAGTTTCCTGTTGGTAAAGTAGCTCGCCATTATCTGCAGCAAGTAAGATGGTGTATCCATCCTAACAAGAGATCTTCTTATAGTGGGCCAATCTGCCGAATTAAACGCGTTTTTGACATCTAGCGTCACTACTGCGCAGTATTCCTTGGTGCCGTATCGCCATCTTTCACCTTCAATTGCTTCCGCTGCTATATTAACTACAGCTTTAATGGCGTCAATTGTTGAGCGAGACTTTCGGAATCCGAATTGGTGGTTGGACAAAGCGCCTTTCTCCTCCGCTATTGTGAGCAATCTGTTGTAAATGATTCGCTCCAGGATCTTTCCCATTGTGTCCAGTAGGCATATCGGGCGATACGACGATGGGTCTCCTGGGGGTTTGTTTCCTTTTGACAATAAAACGAGGTGTTGCAGTTTCCATTGCTTAGGGAAAATTCCTTCTTCTAGGCACTTTTGCATTGTTGCAATAAAGATGTCTGGCCTTTTTTGAACAGCGGCTTTCACTGCTCTGTTAGGGATGCCGTCAGGTCCGGGCGTCTTGTTGTCACCTATCTTTCTGGATGCGATTGTCAATTCCTCTGTTGTAATCAATTTACGCCCCCATTAATCCGTACATTTGCGCTCATTTACACGTGCTTTATGCTCATATTTACACTCATACTAAGCGGCTTTCATTTCGGGGTTTGAATGCCATAGAAGTTCTGAGCATGAAGCGTGGGACAATCAAATTGTTAGTATTAGTTAGGGTGTGATTTTTTCAAATAGCACATGAAGAAGATGGGTCTTTCACAGAATGATCCTATACCTGAACAAAATTCTGTCTCTCTTAAAACCAGACATCTGAAAGAAAAATATTATTTTCGCAGAAAACTCCGAAGCAGATTTATATTCAAAAGTCTTACAGTATAATGCATATACATAAATTGTGTATAGTTTGTACCTAGGAAGTAGTCTAAGCATAAACGTTTCGAATTTTTCTAATTCTTCAAACCAATATTAATAATAATTACTAACTTGTAAAATTACAAAACAACTATTTTGATAGTGCAAGCAAGTAACACCTTTTGGTTCTTACGTGAATGGAAATCAGTTAATAATTACTTATCTAATACATCACACAGAAATCCGCTCACATGACCTTAACGATCATCTTTTGTTCCATTTATAATTAGAGTTCTCTCTAAAAGTTATAATAAATCTGTTACGGTCTAACAATAAATTAGGTTTTTTTTTTGTTTTAGAAATAAAATCCGAGAATGTCTGCTACCTGCGAATGTCGATCAAAAAAATGCTGCCTCCCGTTTTATAAAAGATCATTTTTCAAATCATAGCCCAGATGGTAGTTAGCTTTCAGCTTCAACTGCTTCCATAAAAGTTAATTGTTTTATCATGCAAAACAGATGCGCCACTTCGTCGTCATCGTCAACCGATAGACGACGATAGATTACGGTCCGCAGCGTCCTGAGGTGGGCACATCACCATTTTGAAACGTTATTATTAGTTGCTGCCCCATTTGTTCAAAAGAAACAACGTCAGAGGAAATTATAACAAAAAGAAAAACAAGAGTATGCCACAAAAACTGGGAATAGCCCAAATGTTGTATCGCCCAGGGCGCTTTATTTTGGTTCATCTAACTTGTTGCTTCCTAGATACTTCTATAGATTTTTTTTTGTGTTTTGCTTAAAGCTGTTTTGATCGATGAGTTTGGTGTTAATTTATATCTTTTTTTTGTGGGGGAATATGTAAATATGTATACGTGTCGAAGCACCGTGTTTTGATTTAATATTAATAATAATTACATTCGTTGTGAAAAGTTGGCGGTATGTGGTGGTGGAAGGGTAGAAATACGCGAACAATATATTTGATGTAGAAAATGAATTTGGACCATTAATCAAAATTGTTAATAGATGATATTTTCGAGCAGATAAAATTGCTTGTGGAAGGAAATTTATGCGGCACGTTTTTTTTTTTGTTAGTTTTTAAAGTGGGAAGTCCGATAGTGAATATATAGATTTAAATATGAATAGGACTCTCGGACGCACGTTTTTAGTCAGAGGGGATAGGGTTTTGTTAATTTGATTTATGATTTATTTTTGTCACCATGAGTCGGCATGAGTCACTCTCATTAGTCAATTAAGAAGAAGAAAACTTCTGGTAAGAATGTAGTGGGCAGCGCTTTTATTTTCAATCTCATATAAGGAAAATTTTGCATATACATATGTACATACGTATGTACATTAGGGAGGTTTTTAAAATCGAAGCTTTAAAATTATACCCGGGCACTCTATTATTTAGTTCTCCTATCTGCAAGATACACATATGCAATTTTTTTTTATCAAATTCCATTAGCATTTATGGGTCGGTACCGGGCGCTTCAGGATTTATGCAAAATATTGGTCCTCAGCACCTGTACGATGATCTGCACCTATACCTGATTTGCAGGTCTGATACTATCTGAAAAATACATTTTCGAAAAATATGAAAAAACGTAAATATAACATAGCCACAAACAAATATCGAAAAAAAAAATTTTCTGGGTCATACAAGAATCAACCTAATCTACATTGAAACAAAGGACTACCGTACAAAGTATTTGTACCATTATAGCTTCTCAAAGATGAACCGACAACACTTTATAGTTCGAAAAGATGTACGCATTTTGCTTAGCTACGTATTTTATCTGGTTTATTGCAAAAAAAAAAAAAAAACAAATGAAAATATTTATTTGTGTCGTATTATTGATCTGTTGTTGTGGTTTTGTTAGGTAATAACTTCTGCTTTGAGCAAAAAATCGTTCCCAGAATTTGGTATTTCGAAAAGATTAGCAGTTTCAAAAAGATGGCTCGCTTATGATTTTAATGCGTTCGTAATTTTAATTGCTAATTTCTCGGCAAATTCCTAACAAATTTATGAAATTTTGTATAAAAGGCATACAGTAAAAAAAAAAAATATTGGGTATTTAATTATTATTTATGAATTCCTATAAGTTTACTCAGTATGCATAAAGTACCAATTTACTTTTTTTTCCATATTAGTTTACAACATTCGCAAATGAGATATACACACAAGTTTCTATTTGTTTTGTTTGTGCGCGATGAACTTCCATACTACTGAACGGATTCCGATGCACTTTCACCAATGCATAGTCACATATACGTATATGTCTATATATGTTTCCCAACAAATAGCGCTTGTCGTAAAAGTCGAATAAGGGAACATATCAGATATAGGCAATATAGCACACAAGTGAGACCAGCGACACATACAAGAGCTTAAAAACTCTTTCACAAGTGTGCATGGGAGTCTGTGGGTTGACACGACTGGAGATCGCCGGTGTCATAAAAGAAAGGTCAAACAATAATAAAAACAGTAGCATGCACGTGCCAAAGACCATCGCAATAAAATTGCAAAAACTGTAACATTATGGAAATACTTGCTACAAGAAAAGGCACTACCCTGCCAAGCACTACCACTGCTACGCATGGTACTGATCCCGGACCGAGCAGAAATGTTTGACAAAGCAAAGTACGAGGGCATGGATAAACTCGAATATCGTGCGGTCATAAAATTCTTCGTTTTGGATGGGTTAACCCCTAAGGAAATTCATCCAAAGTTGACAAAAGCTTACGGGGACTCTGCTCCTTCCATGTCAACCGTTAAAAAGTGGGCAGCTGAATTTAAACGCGGTCGCACGTCCCTCGAAGATGACCCACGTGAAAGACGGCCAAAAACCGCAACTACACCCGAAACCATCAAAAAAGTGCATGATCTCGAGTTAGGCGAGTGAAGGTGAGTGAGATAGCTGAGGTTGTGTGTATATCGGAAGAGAGGGTGCGAAACATCTTGCACAAAAACTTAAGTATGCGAAAGCTTTGCGCAAGATGGGTGCCGCATTTGCTGAATACCGATCAAAAGCAAATGCGTAAACGATTTTCGCTGCAATCTTTGTACCGATTCAATAGGGATCCGACCGATTTTGTGCAGCGATTTGTCACCATGGATGAGACATGGGTCCACCATTACAAGCCAGAAACGAAACAGCAGTCGAAGCAGTGGGTAGAAGCCGGTGGTTCAGCGCCAAAGAAAGCGACGTCGATCGCATCTGCCGGAAAGGCCATGGCCAGTGTGTTTTGGGATGCGAAAGGGATCCTGTTAATTGATTACCTTGAGAAAGGCAGAACAATTACAGGCGAATATTACTCCAACCTTCTCGACCAGCTGGATGCCAAAATTCGCGAGAAGAGGCCTGGCTTGAAGAAGAAAAAAATCATCTTTCACCAGGACAATGCGCCTGTACACAAGTGAGCGTTGGCGATGGGAAAACTGCGGGATTTGGGGTACAATTTGCTCGGCCACCCCCCCTATTCACCTGATTTGGCACCTTCAGACTTCCATCTGTTCTCAAACTTGAAGAAATTTGTTTCTGGGAAGCGCTTCGCATCCAATGCAGAAGTTTATAGGGCCGTAGATAAATATTTTCACTGCCTTCCAGACTCTCACTTACGAGAAGGAATACTGATGTTGGAGAAACGCTGGACTAAGTGTGTTGAAGTCAAGGCAGATTATGTAGAAAAATAAAATCATATTTTAACTGAAAATCGTAGTCGTCCATTGTCAGGCCGAGAACTTTTCGCCTTGCCCGCGTAATGAAACAGTTTGGAAGCATGACTAGCCGAAGTTACTGGAAGAGATGATGCATTGAACCGGGTGGATTTCTTGCGTGTCTAAGAAACGAAATGGCAAAATACCGGAAATCGGGCACGATGTTAGGATATACGTAAAAGCTTACAAGATGTCCTGTTACGGAAAGGAACAGAGTAGGAACGGAATCGATATCATCGTTGCGACAGAGCTACTGCTACTACTAACGTCTTGACCACTCCGAAGTCCTGCGATCGTTTTATATCTCTTAAACTAGTAATGCAAGGAGAAGTGTGGAATATTGTCAGTGCATATGCTCCCGATAGTGGGTGTGATCAGAAGAAAAAAAAAGCATTTTGGCTAGATTTTCAAAATCTCCTTAAGAACATCCCAAAGGAAGAGTTTCTGTTTGTTGGAGGAGATTTGAATGGACATATCGGGAAGTCAAACGAGAACTATGAGGACTGCCACGGAGGACTGGGGTACGACAACAGGAACATTCCTGGTGAAGAAATCTTAAGCATGTGCAAATCACACGGTCTTTTCGTGTTAAATACCATATTCATCAAAAAAAAGTCGGCACCTGATCACTTACAGCAGTGGTGGATTGACTACCATTTGGTTGCCAGTTTCATGAAGCCCCGGGTAAAAGATTGCAAAGTGATCCCGGGAGAAGCGATCGTTCAGCAACACCGTCTCCTGCTAGCACCGATTTTTATGAAAACACCGAGGAAAAGCAAACAAACAAGGGTCTCGGAGAAAATCAGGTGGTACAATCTGGACAAAGAAAACGGCAAGGTTTTTATTTTCGTGATGAAAAATTACTTCTTTGATGAGTGCAGAGCACAAAATATGTGGGATTCCCTACAGCGAACTTGTTTAAAGAAGGCCAGATTACTGCCAGGAGCTTCAAAGTGCATTCACCAACACCCAAAGAAATATGGCGGCGATGAAGCTAAAGAAGTAGTAAATTAGTGAAAAGCGGCTTTCACAGCTTGGTCAAAGTATAAAAAAAAAAAAATTACAAATATTTGGCGCAACAGCTC
Source organism: Brachypalpus laphriformis (assembly GCA_945910035.1). Lineage (NCBI taxonomy): Eukaryota > Metazoa > Arthropoda > Insecta > Diptera > Syrphidae > Brachypalpus > Brachypalpus laphriformis. The sequence continues at coordinate 139,055,598 of OX246756.1, forward strand.
TTTAAAGTGTCAGGGCCTAGCTTGGTCAAAGTGCCTCTCTAATAAAAGAGACGAAGTTGCCCGGCCCGACGTGGAATACAGATGTTGCAAAAAAAAGCGAAGAAGAAGTGCGCCTAGCTTCAAGCAGAGATTACGGAGGGGCCTATATCGAGAGCTGGAGAAAATGTCTTCCCCGGTTGCCGATGCAAATCAGGCTATCCAGGAGAAAAAGCACAACCATCTTCAAAATAGCCGCCCAAGGAAGGAGGAATGCTCAGTAGATTCGTTCGCCAAAGTTCATTAACAGTGCTCATGGCTAGCTTCTTGTGGATAACGACAATATTCTGAAGAGCTGGCGGCAGTATTGTGAAGAACAGTTCCCCGGCTATACTTTCTAAGAGCCACCCCTTACTCTGAAAAAATACCCGACATTACAGTCGAAGAAGTTAGTGAGGCGGTCAAATACTCCAAAAAACGAAAAGCGGTTAGGCCAGATGAGACGCTTCTGGAAAAAGATGGGAGACATCGGGTTCAGATGGCTCAGAATTCTGATCTCCAAATTTATGAAAGGTGATCCAATGCTGTATCAATGGAGGGAGGGAGCTACCTTCTCCCTGTATACAAAGGGAAGGGTGATAGGCGAAACTGTGATAACTACCGTTCGATCAAGCTGATGTTGCACACCATGAATATCGTTGAGCGGGCAAAAGGTGATCGACTGTGAAAAATAATACGGGTATCTGATTATCAGTGAGGGTTTTCCGCGGATAAATCAACCTCAGATGCAATCCAAAGTATAAGGATCATAATGGAAAAACATCGTGATTCCTTAAAGGTTTTGCTTATTGTATTGGTTGACTTTGAAAAGACATTCGACAAACAACCACGAGGTATATCAATTATTCTTTCCTGACGATGGAGCCATCATTAGTGAATAGGTGAGGATAGTACGTCCCTGCGACGAGCACTTTACATGGGTGGACGTTGTGGAGGGAAATGGGTATCGCATTAGTTCAAAAAAGACAGAGTTTTGTGCTGCCTGTTCTGTGATCTACTCAGGCCTATTCCAGACATTTATTTGAATCGAACAGCTTTTCTGAAGTTCAATAAGTTCAAATATCTGGAATCTATGATCAATAGAAAAGCAACCTGTGATGACGACATCAATCATCGCGTAAGCGTAGGGTGGATGAAATGACGAGAAAATTCCGCTATCTTCTGTGACAGAAAAATGCCCACTAAGTTGAAGGGAAGGCTCTACATCGCAGTTGTGCGTCCAGCGCTCACACACGGTGCGCAATGTTGGACAATGTATACGCAAAAAAGTAAAAAAAAAAAAAATATTTGGCGCAACAGCTCTTTAAATGCCAAGGCCTAGCTTCTCGCAACCGCTCATGTTATGTGCGTTATATTTTTCACACGAATCGAAGAAACCTGCAGTTTAGTGCCGTATAGAACGCAATTTGTTTTGAAAACCTTTTTCGGGACAACAGTGCTCTCGGATGTTTGTCAGACGCTCGCGAGAGGTGAGCGCGTAAAAACTTTTTGGTGTTTACTGAGATTCAGACTTGGAACCTCAATCACAGTGATTCGACACACTAACCACTTACGCCACGGCGCCCACCCACGTATAGAAAGTATGATAGCAAATTAACGACAGTTGAGATGAAGATGCTTCGCATGACAGTTGGAGTGACAAAGCTTGATCGAATAAGAAGATCCAAGTCAAAAGCTTTTAAGTCAAAGAAACCACCTCATGAAAAAGAGCGCAACCGGAAGAAATCATTGGAACACTATTAAAAAGCAATCCAAAGATGCGAGAGAAAGGCAGGCTCATAAACACCTGGATCACACAAATGCAACGACACAAATGCAAATGATTTGCTTGAGTAGCGAAGTGATCCAAAATCGAGAGACCTGTCGGTATTTTCTGAGGCCACACAGGCGATTCAGTAGAAATGCAGTGAAGTGGGAGGGTCGCGATGCCTTGTTTTTAGATCATAGCATTGGTGAAATAGGAAGAAAAAAGGAAGAATTGTTTGCCATAAATGGGTCTAATTTTGCTTGTTTATTTGTAGCAGAAATGTTTAGAATTTGTTTTAGAAATTTAACGTCGAAAAGCTACAATCGCAAGAGACCGCCAGACTCCTCGCTGAACGCGTATCCCGAAATCTCTCAATCACCCCTATGCCGCCAGCATCAAGTGCTGAAGACCAGTGGCAACGCTGCCAACATGCCATCAGAAACGCCGCGACTGATGTGCTGCGTCTCGCTCGACCACCACCGCGAAACCCCTGGTTTGAATGCTGGCGAGTGCATGCAGCAAAACAAGAGGCATACAAAGCGGCGCTGCAAAGGAAGACGAGAGCTGCTCGTGAGCTGTACGAGGAAAAGAGACGGGAAGGACATCGGCTTCTGTAAAAGAAGAAGAAAGAGCATGAGAAGCGCGCGAGTTACGTCCGTCCATTGACTCTCTTCATGCCATACACCCACTTCACCCACAGTTACGTCCATCCATTGACTCCCTTCACGCCACACACCCACTTCACCCCCATATCGGAACACCCATCCCACACATCACACCCAACATGCATTGACCCAAGAATTGCAACACACAACATTGCTCAAGACTTCCAAGAACACATTTCCATGCATCCCACTCAATGCATTGGCCACCGCGACCCAGGAATTGCGACATCAAATAAATCAGCAACCTAATTATCGATTTGAATTCTTAGAAATGTAATGCACAGGCGATAACACACTTTGCAAGTAGATCAAGCAGTAGACTTGTGTATCAATTCCAAGAAATGATAAAACTGCAACCTAAGTGTATTATCGCCTCTGCAGTTAATCGATTATTAATTATTGATTCACTCTGTTTTTGTATCTCTGACCGAACGGTCAAGCATTTTTTATAATAAAATATTTTCTTACTCAAACGGCTTTTCCCTCAACTTAACTGGCGCAGTCGGGTAGTCCAGTGAACGGTCGTAAGATCCTAAGAAGTGTTTAACTAATTGTCCCTACAAAAAATAGAAAAAAAAAAAAGAAAAAAAAATATTAGTACGATGTGTTGTGTCAACTTTTGCTAATCTTACTACTTGAATCGTATCGCTTTTATGTTCTATCATTTGATACCAGAAAAACACGAAAAAATCAAGAAATACAAAGGAAAAAAAAAAAAGCAAAGTCAAATACATCTGTTTTAACCCATAAAAGAAGTGTTACAAAAACCAAAACATTAAAAAAAACAATCCGAACTCCAACAACAGTCAAAACCAGAAGACACCAACCAAGGATCGAGCACCGGTGGATTTTTGGAATCCTTCATCACTGGGAACCATCAAAAAGAAAAAAAGAAAAAGGGAATATGCTGACCATACTCGCGCTAAGCTGTCTACTGTAAGTGTGTTGCTGTTGTTGTGCATTTAATAAAAAAAAAGCAATAAATAAATAAATAAGTTTACATTTTCTACCGTTTAAAAATATACATACAATCAAATTTCTATCATAAAAAAAAAAATTAGATTAATAATTATATATACTCAAATTTCTAAATATATATTATACATTAAGTATCAAGAAGAGAGAATAGACAGCCAATAAAAGAAAAACCCTTGTGAACAATTACAATCTTTTCCTCTATCTGTAATTCGTGAATCCTTTAATGTCAGGAAAATCAAAACCTAAAGCAAGATTTTTTCCATATAATCTTAGGGGATTATCAAAAAGTCTAAGCTCAATTCCGGAAAACAACGACCTCGATAATCTTAGTATCCCTTTGTCTTCTTTCTCCAAATCCATAAATATGCCGACTGAAGAAAACAATTCGGCCCCGTCCCCACCTCCAAATCTAAATATGAGCACAAGTGTTCAAACAATTAATCATAACGATATATTTAATTCCTTGAGGATCCCCGACGCCATCAAGGACCTCCCAACATTCGAGGGAAACCCTCGAGTGCTTTACGAGTTCCTGAATAACGTAGAAGAAATTTTACTCTACATAAGGGGAACAGATAATACCCCGTACGGTCTGATCCTTTTAAGGGCCATTAGGAATAAAATCATAGGACAGGCAAATGAAGTCCTTAACATGTATGGGACGCCTCTAATATGGGACGATATGAAGAAAAACCTTATTCTTCATTACTCCGATAAGCGTACGGAAACGTCGCTTATTAGGGACCTACACGGCATAAAGCAATATGCAAGGAGCGTAGAGTCATTCTACAGCGCAATAATTGAACTTCAATCAGCTCTCTGTAATACCGTTCTGATACATGAACATGATCAGAATGTGGTCACGGCAAAGAAGGATCTATACGCTGATATGTGCCTAAACTCATTCCTGAGCGGCCTTAACGAGCCTCTTGGTTCCAGAGCCAGTGCGATGCAACCTGACTCGCTGGCCGCTGCCTTAACGTGTTGCATAAAGGAGCAGAATATCTCCTACCAAAAAACTATTCAATACCCTAGATTCAAACCATACAACACACAGAACTACTATGACTCTGGTCGAAGTCAAACACGACCAAATTATAATTATAATTATAATCAAAATAATTGGCGACAGAACAACACGAACCCCAGGGCACTACCTAATAGAGAGAGTCAGCCAAGATCGCAAGAACCCAAATTTTCGCGACCGTTTAACAAAAATAACAACGGCACGCAGTACAATAGACCACAAAGGTCCGAACCCATGACTCGTACCTCACCCAATCTCAATATAAATTCGCACCCCAAATCCAAGACTAGTCAACAAACACGCAACACTAACTTCAACTTCAACGAAGTTAATAACCCTAGCAGAGAGAACTTCCAACAGTTGGATCGTTACTTCGATAACGATAAAACCAATATTCAAGAACCAAATTTTTCAATACAAGCCTCGAGCAACCAACCGGATTTATAGATCCATCCAGACACCCCACTAATCTTCCATATATCACCATTTCCTCACCCTTCGGCAGACCACTTCGATTTCTGTTAGACACAGGCGCATCAGCCTCTTTTATTAACCCTGAATACGTACCGCCAAACATGCAGACGCACTGCAAACCGGTCATCATCACTACAGTTTTCAAAAGCTACCAATTAGAAAAACAAGCAATATTACCCATTTTCTGCGAATTTAACCAAGAAGGTTCATTTAAATTCCTCATTTTCAAATTCCATAAATTCTTCGATGGCCTCTTAGGCATAGATACTCTCCTTCCCTTAGATGCAAAGATTGACTTAAAAAGGAACGTGTTAATAACTAAAAACGCAACAAATCTTATTAACATAGAACCTAACCAATCTTCTGGGGTAATAGTAACTCCCCGAAATTCAAAGTTACTAATTAAACTTCCGGTAAACAGAGAGAATGGCAGTATCTATTTGAATACAATAGAACTCAAACCACTCCTCTTTGTAAGTCAAGGTCTCTATGAACTCAAAAACGGGCATAGCGTTGTAGAAGTAGTCAACTATGCAGAAGAAGACCAATCCTTTATATTGGAATCCGCACTGAACGTAGAACAATATAAACCGAACGAATTTATAGAAATTAACAATTTTAATGAAACAAAAACTAACACCACCACTGAAAAGAACATAACAGATCTCGTTAGAACCAACCACCTAAATTCAGAAGAACGTAGAGAAGTACTCAAAATCTGCAAAGAATATAGAGACATCATATACACGGAAGGCGAACCGTTAACATTCACTAATCAGATAAAACATAAAATCAATACAACTGACGATAGCCCAATCTACACAAAAACCTACAGATATCCCTTCGTTCAGAAGCAAGAGGTACAAAACCAAATCTCAAAAATGCTAGAACAGGGAATAATAAGACATAGCTACTCTCCATGGAGCTCTCCCGTATGGATTGTCCCAAAAAAACTGGACGCCAGCGGAAAACAGAAGTGGAGAGTTATCGACTACAGAAAGGTAAATGAGAAAACAATCTCTGACCGTTACCCCTTACCCAACATTAGCGAAATTTTAGATAAGCTAGGAAAATGCTTATATTTCACCACCTTAGATCTGGCAAGTGGTTTCCACCAGATAGAAATGGACAACAGACATATCCCAAAAACGGCATTTACGATCGAAGGAGGGCATTATGAATACCTCAGAATGCCCTTCGGACTGAAAAACGCTCCATCAACTTTCCAACGAGTAATGGATAACGTTTTAAAGGAACTAGTGGGAAAAATCTGCCTAGTCTACTTGGATGACATTATCATCTACTCCACATCCCTCCAGGAGCACATTGACAGCATAAGACGAGTCTTTAGCAGACTTAGGGACGCTAATTTTAAAATTCAAATGGATAAGTGTGAATTCTTGCAAAAAGAGATTGCTTTCTTAGGGCACGTCATAACCCCAGAGGGTATTAAACCTAACCCTGCAAAGATTCACGCCATAAGAAATTTTCCCATTCCAAAATCTCGTACGGAGATAAAAGCGTTCTTAGGGTTAATAGGATATTATAGAAAATTTATAAAGGACCTAGCAAAGCTAACCAAACCCCTAACAAGTTGCTTAAAAAAGGGATCAGAAATCAAAATAGACCAGAATTACCAAGATGCCTTTGAAACTTGTAAGAACTTACTTATTAACGATCCAATTCTCCAATACCCTGATTTCACTAAGCCTTTTATCCTTACAACAGACGCGAGTCGCAAGTCGCACACTTTCAACCACGGAATGTAACTATTCCACAATCGAAAAAGAACTTTTGGCCATTATCTGGGCCACTCGCTACTTCCGGCCATATCTATTCGGAAGAAAATTCCAAATAGTGAGTCTGAAAGAGCCAAATTCCAAACTCGTAAGATGGCGTCTTAAGTTAGAAGAATTCGACTACGAGATCGTCTATAAAAAAGGGACAGCAAATACCAACGCAGACGCCCTAAGTCGTGTCAAAATCACAAACCCAAATGAGGAACAAGAACTCTACCATAATGATGATGATCTAGACACCATTCATAGTGCTCAAGAAGACTTAAGCGACGGAATACGTTTATCTGAGAAACCGCTGAATGAATTTACCTTTCAAATCATATTAGAAGCCAAAGACTCAGGAAGCCCAATGACAACTGAAAATGTTTTCAGAAACAAACAAAGAAGGGTAATACGCAGAACAACCTTCAATGAAGAGGTTATGACCGACATTTTCAAAAAATTCTTTCCACCAAATAAACTAATCGCTGTATACACCACTGACGAGATTTTCCGCTTAGTTCAGTCCACCTTTTCGGCATACTTCTCACAAAGCAAATTATTTCGGATTGTACGATGTACAAAAATCTTAACTGACATAAGACATGAAGACGAACAAGCAAAAACAATACGCGATTATCACGAACGATCGAATCACCGAGGTATAAACGAAACGTATCTTCATTTAAAACGCGAATGTCTTTTCCCAAACATGAAGTATAAGATTACTAAAACTATTAACAATTGCGAGAAATGTAAACTGTTTAAATATGATAGGAACCCACCAAAACCACAATATGTCAAGCCTGAAAATCCTTTAAAGCCATTAGAAATTCTTCACATAGATATCTACAGCATAAATCATAATCAAATTCTTACATTGATAGATAAATTTTCCCGTTTCGCCTGCGGATGCACCCTAACGTGTAGAAGCAGTGTAACCATCTTAAAAACCTTAAAAAACTACATTAGTCTCTACGGTATACCAAAGAAAATTGTGTGTGACCAAGGCTCCGAATTCATAGCAAACATATTCAAGGATTTTTGTAAACAACTAAACATAACCTTACATTTCACGTCATTCCAACAAACCAGCAGTAACTCCCCTGTGGAAAGATTACACTCCACGCTCACCGAAATTTATAGACTTATTCTATCCAAAAGGAAAGTGCAAAAACTTACCACAGAACATGAGGAAATACTGTCTGAAACCCTTATAACATATAACAACGCCATTCATTCTATCACGAAACACACTCCATATGAGCTTTTCTTTGGTAGACCATACGAATTCTCTAAAACCTTAGATTGTTCCAACGAACACGAATACCTAGCCAAATTGAATGAATTCATCAACAAGATATATCCTAAAATTCAAGAAAAAATGGATAGTGTAACCACTGCCAGAATCGAAAAATTAAACACGTCTAGAGAAGAACCGGAGGAGGTCAAAGATGACGAAGTCGTTTTTAGAAAAGAAGCTAGGAGGAATAAACTTACACCTCGATTTTCTAAACATATTTCCCGTAAAGACAATAAGTTTACCATTTTAACAAAAGGCAATAAAAAGATTCACAAAAGCAAATTAAGGAAAAGAAATAAAATATAAAAAAAAAAAAAAAAAAAAAAATTGTTTGTATACCTTAAATATGCTACTCAAATCTCTCATATTTATACACTCACAGCATATGAGTGTAACAAGATAGTGTAATCAGAGCACATGATTAATGAGACTATCCAATTTAAATTCCTTTTTTTACAAAAAAAAAAAATATATATATATATAATTAATAAATAAATAAAGAAAACAAATATATATAAAAAAATGAAAATTTTAAGTCTATTCTATATTTGTATATGTAAGCACAACATTCAACATTATTATCATGACTATTACAAATGTACTTAACTAAGAAGAAAAAAAAAAAAAAAAAAAAATATATATATATATATATGTGCCCCACGCACCTATCGCAACAGCATTATTTTGTTTTTCTTAATACATATCTACATAGTATATATCTATATACAAAAAAAAAAAGAATAATAATAAAAGAATATATATAAAAAAAAAAGAGAAGCTAAGTACATTCACGGCATATGAGTGTAAACACGGTAGTAAATCAGAGCATATGATTTAGAGGCTACCCACCCTTGGTTAGATGAGATAGTATATCACGGCATATGATCACTATTCCACATTTAACCAAACATAAACTATTACTATACATTAATTTTATTGCATAATATAACGTTAACCACCTTAGAACACCTTAGAACATTTCTTCTAGACAATCTTTTGTTTCACCTCAACTGATAGAAATCTACAACGTACCTAAAAACCGAAGTATTCTACCACTTCAACTAGGTCCTGCACGAACTATTACTTATTTTCACAATCTTATCCACATCATTAACCTAGAAGATCATACTAACAATATACGGGATATAAATAAATTTCTAAACCTCTTTAAAAATAGAGCAATATTTACTAACCCATTACACGTTACATCACTGAAACTCAAAGAACTAGAACAAAAACTACTAACAATATACCCTACAATTCGAAACAAAAGAGGCCTGTTCAACGGATTAGGATCCGCAATTAAAATCATCACTGGTAACTTGGACGTACAAGACGCCCAAGATATCAATCAACATATAGAAAATATCAACTCAAACATACATAACATAACTCACACAATTACTAACCAAAACACAATAAACTTTCGTATGATGGAAATATTTAAAAACATTACTAACCACATCAATAAAGAACAAAATATAATAGAACAATACCTTGAAAGAACTACAAACAAAATTAAACGTACAGAAGATACACTAATCGAGACTCAATATCTCAACCAAATTAACTTTAACATCGATCTACTAACAAACCACATTTCCGATCTCGCTGAAGCAGTAGTTCTAAGCAAACTTAACATAATTCCTAAATTTATACTTAACTCAAATGAACTAAAATTTATACAAGACAAACTAGAAAAACAAAATATTAAAACTGTTTCGATAGAACAAATTTATGAATTCCTTCCTTAAAGCATATTACAATGGCACGAATTTAATATTTAACATACTAATACCGAACTTTTCATCAGTAGAATATCATATATATCACATTGTTCCTCTTCCTATTAACGAAACGCAACTAATAATAACTAAACCTTACATAATTTATAATGCAACACACATACAACAACACACAACACTTTACCCTAAGATAGCAGGTACATACTATTGCATCCAACAAGAAATAGGAGAAGAAGTCACCAACTCCAGATGTATTGGGAAACTAATGGAAAACAAAGCCGCCCATTGTCCACTCAACGATGTGGGGAGGATCGAGAGCATTTCAGAACCGGAACCAAATTTTATATTATTCATAAACGTACCAAACATTTTAATTAACTCCACTTGCAGCACCCAAATCACAACCGTAGAAGGCACTGCACTTCTTCACTTTCAGAACTGCAAGGTTGAGGTCAACGGAATTTCATACGAAGACAACCCAGAAATATTTTGGGATGAAATCCATGTTCCACCACCACCAAATAGTCATATCCACGCAGAATCAACAAATGATATGTGGAACCTACAGAAACTTAAAGACTTCAACTTTAAAACCGAAACAGAGCTCATCACATTAGGAACCAAAACCCTACATTTGCACCTTATCACCGGCACATCCGCTGGGCTCTCACTAATCATCACATTCGCAGTAATCATCATAGTTATCAGCCTCAAGAAGAGAAACAACAAGAAAAGCATCCCCGTTTTGCAGTCCTTCGCTCCAGCCCCACCAGCATCACTGTGGCCGTCGCTCTACTTTAAGGGGGGAGGAGTAACGTCCGTCCATTGACTCCCTTCACACCACACACCCACTTCACCCACAGTTACGTCCGTCCATTGACTCCCTTCACGCCACACACCCCACTTCACCCCCATATCGGAACACCCATCCCACACATCACACCCAACATGCATTGACCCAAGAATTGCAACACCCAACATTGTCAAGACTTCCAAGAACACATTTCCATGCATCCCACTCAATGCATTGGCCACCGTGACCCAGGAATTGCGACATCAAATAAATCAGCAACCTAATTATCGATTTGAATTCTTAGAAATGTAATGCACAGGCGATAACACACTTTGCAAGTAGATCAAGCAGTAGACTTGTGTATCAATTCCAAAAAATGATAAAACTGCAACCTAAGTGTATTATCGCCTCTGCAGTTAATCGATTATTAATTATTGATCCACTCTGTTTTTGTATCTCTGACCGAACGGTCAAGCATTTTTTATAATAAAATATTTTTTTACTCAAACGGCTTTTCCCTCAACTTACCTCGCGTTTGAGAATATCGAGAGTTTATACTCCAGGAACAATGTACGGAAGTTTTACCAAGGGTTAAAAGAACGTGTCAGAGAAGCAATACCCGTACAGAAACCTGTAGAGATGAAAATGGAAACCTCGTGGTAGAATCACAGTCGGTGTTGAGAATATGGAAAAACTACTTCTGCAGACTGTATAACGGCGACGAAGACCAACATCCCGCTGTCAGGCAGAATGAACCATCCAATCAAATCTTCACGCTACGGCAGATCCTGGAGAAAACCCAAGAATTCCAAATCGATACTCACCACCTATTTATCGATTTCAAGATCGCCTATGACAGCACCTATAGAGAAGAGCTTTATAGAGTCATGTCTAGTTTTGACATCCCTACCAAACTTGTCGGTCTATGCAGGATGACGATGGAGAACGCTCGCTGCTCCATCAAGGTCGGTAATGGCCTCACCGAGACCTTTGATGCCAAAAAAGGTTTTAGACAAAATAACGCGCTGTCATGTGACTTCTTTAATATTGTACTTGAACGGATTGTACGGAACTCACAAGCCAACACCGGAGGCACAATCTATTACAGGTTTGTACAACTGCTTGCATACGCCGACGATATAGGCATTATCGGAAGAACTCAGCGGGCTGTCACCCGTGCGTTTGCAAGCATTGAGGCGGAAGCGGCCAAAATGGGTTTAGCGATAAACGAGGGCAAAACCAAGTATATGCTGTCAATAAGAAGGGACAGCCAACACCGACGAATTGGACAGAACGTCACAGTGGGCAGCTATAACTTCGAGGTAGTAAGGGACTTTGTCTACCTTGGCTCTGCTATAAACTCTGGGAACAACATCGGCGCAGAAATCAATCGAATAATAACTCTTGCCAATCGCTTTTTTTTTTTTTGGGTTATAAGGCAATTCAACAGTAAAGCCCTATCTCGAACGAGTAAGGAGACTCTGTATAAGACCCTGATCGTTCCAGTCCTGCTTTATGGCGCTGAAACATGGACTTTATTAAAAGAGGATGAAGATATCCATGGTCGCTTCGAGAGAAAAATTCTTCGTAAGATTTTCGGTCACGTTTGCGTTGACGGTTTTTGGAGGAAAAGTTCAATCGCGAGTTATACGAGCTGTACAGCGACATCGACTTAGTCGAAAAACTGCGTATTTGACGTATGAGATGGCTAGTACATGTAGAGCTAAAGGACACCAACGCTCCGGCCCGCAGAGTCTTCGAACCTAATCCCGAGGGACGACGCAGTAGAGGGAATCATCGCCGTAGGTGGCGGGCACAAGTTCAAGGGGACCTCGACCAACTTGGAGTGCACAACTGGAGGCAATTAGCTAAAGACCGAGCTAAATGGTTGAGGCCCAGGTTCACCCCGAACTGTAGCGCTACCTAAGTAAGTAAGATGTCAAACCATATCAACCATCTAATAGGGTGGCAATTGACTACGTTACCATTATACCATTGCCGCGACCTAAACAAACTGGTTCAGCAAGACTCCTCTGATACAAGTAGCTTAAGCATCATCGATATCGAAGCACCAATTTCTTATGTTAAGTACCTTATCTTCGTCGAGGCGGTAAGTGTCGCTTATCATCGCTGGCGTCATCTAGGCTAGTGTAACACCATCAGGCTACTTTGGCCAACCGTGGGCAAAACCAAACTTATCGGACACCTGAAATTCAAGAGATGAACCATCGCCAAAATAGCAAACGTCCTCATCGGACACTGTGCTATAGGAAGACACGCACAGAGATAATGCATACTCTACAATGATTTCCGCAGAAGCTACTCGTATATAAACGAAGAGAATATCGGTCACTTTCTATGCCCCTGTCCTGCATTCGTCAACATCAGGATGGCTACATTATGTGACTACTTTTTCAATGATCTAAATGATCTCGATAGCACCTGCACGGTAAGAAGATAACCCACCCACCTTTCATATCGGCAGTACAATGGACATATCTCTGGTCTAAATGCATCCACGTCCAAGGGCGTTTCTGATCAACCAACCAAGCATCCTCAAAACTAGGAAATTCGATGAGTTTCATTCTATTGTTATAGGGAAACAGATTATACATATTCTCTCAGCCAAGACCTCTGAAAGCAAAGTTTAGACATCTTTTCTGGACTTGCTTCAATCTATTCGTATGATATCGACAAGAAGACTACTAGTAAGTGCTTCACGAATGTTATGAAAAGCTGTCTTTACAAGTATATAAGGATCCTTAAACTGTTTCGACCCCATTTTTAATTTCATCAACACTTAAAACTAAATAACGCAGCAGTGAAACGCACTTAGATTGCGCTGCAAATCTTGACAGTCTTCAATATAGAAAGCAGCCTTGGAGACATTAATGTAAGACATTTCGATTATCTTATGATGGATGGTAGGTCATTGGTATACAAAATAAATAAATAGTGAAACTTGTTCATTAAATCTCAGTTTGTTATTTTTGGCAACAACACGCAGTGCGAAAGCTTGTCAACTGTTGCTAAAATGGGTTAAAATGTGTTTTTCTTTGTAAACGTTTTAACAAATGAGTCAGATAGTTCTGTAAGAAAAGTATTGGTTGAACTACCGTTACAAAAACCACGTTGACTAGAAACAATTAGAAACCTGATATAAATGCACAAAAATTCACAAACAACTGCTTCAAAAAATTTAGGAACCGCCGAGAGTATTCCGATGGGTCTGTAATCTTTCCGACCCTTTTAAAGCAAATGGGTTTTAAAGAAATTTTTTTTTAAGCTTCGAAGAACTAACATAAGAAGAAGAATAGTTAAATAGTATAGACAGTTGTGATAATGAATGACTAGCGCATTTTCTTAATACAATATGTAGCATTCCATCTGGGCTAAATACTACACTGTCATCTAGATTAGATGTGAATTTCACTATGACGTCAGTATTTATATTGAAATCTGCATTATATCAATCATGTACGAAAAAGTTTGGTCATTTTTGTCAAATGGAACACAGTTTTAAAATATCAGTATCACAGTAAGCAGGTTGGAAAAGTCTGAAAATAATTTGAATATTCAATTCAGAACTGAACAGACGTGTTCTCTTGTTGTCCAATAGTAGCCATCGATTAAAGTGTGTATTAGATCCAATTTAATAATTTTAGAGCGGTGAACGGTCTTTAAATCTGCCTTACTAAGTTACTTAGTGACCCGACCTGCGTAATTAATTTTATTGCTATCTAAAACATAATCGCAAGGGTGATTATCTTTCGTTCCCACTATGCCACAAGCTAATACGGTGAATACGCGATCAAACTCTAAAGCTTCGATCAAACAAAAACTGAACTCTACACCTTCGCAACCCAATTCTCCTGCAAACAACATCGCCAGCAACCTTTCAGTTCTCACCGTACAAAGGTTTGAAGAGAGACTCAATAAACAAAGTGAAACTTTCATTGAACATATTAAATTCCAAATAAATAAATTCCGTATCGAATTCTATACTAAAATGGAGGAGAAGAACTGAGCGGCGCAGGTAGACGACTTCAACTCTAAGCTATCTAACGTCGTCCAGCGCGTTGAAAAACTGGAAGCCGAACTGCCTAAAACTGGTGAACTTAATGAAGAGTTGCACATCCTGCACAAACAAATTAATGTATTGGAGAGGAAAGAAATTGCCACTGACGCCTTCCTGAGTGCGAAGGATCATGTTTGCCAAGCATCTTCAATCAGCTGTGTTTCTCCATCGACTGTAGACCTCCGCTAGTTAGAAGTATTTTTCGCACCAAACATGAAGTACTTCAAAACAATGCATCTCCATCTCCATTGTACTTCGATTCGAAAGGATAACAGAAGAAGCTTTGTTAACATGACGTTGGAATCAACTCAGAGATCTTCAGAATGAAGAATTTATTTCCTTCTCGGGCACTCCATCGATAGGTACTGATGTCCATAAGCAAAACTTAGAAATTGAAAGTGGTGGCTACTTCTGGTTTAGCAGGGTTTTCGAAGAGTATGTTATCGAAGCAAATCTAGCAATTAAGTCCAATGCCATGGGTCTTGAGGGCTTAAGTCCGACATTTTTAAAACTTCTGTTGCCTTTCATCCTACCTTTTGTAACTTACATCTTTAACTGCATTTTGACTAAGTCTTCTTTTCCTACTGAGTGGAGAAAAGTGAAGGTAGTCCTGGTTCCAAAAAATAGAACGAAAAATCCGGTTGAATATAGGCCCATAGCTATTCCACCCTATTCGTCAAAGGTTTTTGAGAAATTGATGATATTACAAATGCGAAAATATTTGAATAGGAAACACTTACTCTGTGAAAACCAGTCCAGTTTTAGCCCGAAAAGAAGCTGTAAAACCTGAGTAACAGTGTGGGACTCTTACCGACTAAACCACCCTCCCACGACCGCCCCGTTCCCCGCGGTACTGCCGTTAAGCATTTCATCGCGGGGGGGGAGGGGGGGGGGGGGGGGGTTAGTCTGATGTATTCGACTAGTGCATGTTTGCATTTTCCTGCTCAGCATTTATTATATTTCGCCGGTCTGATACTTTCCTTTCTCTTTCTAGGGTTCTTAGAATCTTCATTATGCACATTGTGCTCCCAGCGACTGCGTCCCATGCCTCCTTGCTTTTGAGCATTTCGCCAACGATGTTTTCACTCCTTAGTGCATTCCTTTCGTCGAGGAATCTTGGACATTCAAAAAATATATGTTCTGCGTTTTCTACGCAGTCAGCGCAATGCGGACAGTACGGGCTATTGTCGTGCTTATACTTATGTAAGTACGAACGAAAGCATCCATGGCCCGTTAGGAACTGCTTTAAGTAGAACTCAAGTTCTCCATGTTGCCTGTCGAACCATGGCTGGATTTGGTGTATGAGCCTATGGGTCCACCTGCCTTTCTCAGAAGCATTCCAGCGTTCTTGCCATTCTCTTAGGCTTTCTGCTCTATAGAGCCGGTTTTCGCTGGCCTCGTTTCTTTCTCTTCTTGCGCAGTACTCACGTTCCTGTTCTACTGCCAGGATATCTATTGGGAGCATTTTCGCTACCACGCAGGCCGCATCGCTAAAAGTAATGCGAAATGCGCAGCTAGCTCTCAATGCACATATTCGATACACAGATGTGATATGTGATCTGTATGTTTTAATTGCCATGGCCCCGGCCCAAATTGGTGCGGCGTATAGGATTATAGACGTAACCACTCTAGCCAGCAGTAGCCTACGGCTATGTCTTGGTCCTCCTATGTTGGGCAAGATACGCGCGAGTGCAGCACTTGCTATTGCACCTTTTCGGCCTATATACTTAAGATGATCTCTAAATGAAAGTCTCGTATCTATCATGATACCTACGTATTTTATATGCGGTTAGATGTGATTTCATAGCCGCCATGAACCATCATGATGATGGTTCATTTGGTGGTTTCTTACCTTTGGGAAGAAGTACTAGGTTTTGCCGTTTCCACTGATCCGGGAAGACTCCTTCCTTCAGGCACGAGTTGTTAATGTTAATAAACGTTTCTGGGCTTATTTTCTGGGCCTTACTTTTATAGCTATATTTGGGATACCATCTGGTCCAGGTGCTTTTTTATCTTCAATTTTATTGCAAATCTCGATTATTTCTTCTATGGTTACCTGTCGGATTGTTGGTGCCTCTACTATTGGATCATCCGAGAATGCGTTCTCTTGTTAATGAGGAAATAGTCCGGCCACGATGTTGTGTAAGAACTCTGGGCAGGTGGAAATCTGCGGCTGGCACCTTTTCATTTTTTTCATGACGATTTCGTAGGCTTTGCCCCAAGGATTTTCGTCAGCTTCATCACACAGCTCGGCGAAACACTTCCGTTTGCTCTTTAGTATAGCTGTTTTTAGTTCCTTTTGAGCCACCCTGTAGTCGTCTTGCAGTTCACTGGAGACGGCCCTCGCTCTAGATCGCGTATACGCCCTTCTCGCTCGATGACACCTTGTACGTAGATGCGCGATTTCTTCATTCCACCAGTAAACTGGGGGACGATGTTCCATGGCCTTTCTTCTCCTCATTGTGGCGTCACATGCCCGTGTAACCTCATTTATGGCCTGCATTGATTTACTGCCCGCACGACCCGTCAGTACTGCGTTTCTGTTGAAAATACATGTGAATGCTTCCACGTCGAAAGAGTCTGATTTCCAGCCTTTTTTTTGGGGTAGCCTGGCTAGCGGTGTTTGTCTTCTTGCTTCCGGCAATACTTCACATATTATCGCCTGGTGGTCGCTATGAGTATAGAGGTCACTGACATCCCACTTTGTTCTTCCTATCAAGGAGCTACTTACGTACGTGATGTCTATAATCGAAGCGCCGCTTCCTCTGCAAAACGTGGGTTTATTTCCGCTGTTTACTAGTACCACGTCTAGGGCTGTAAAAGCCTCCAGGAGGGATCTTCCTCATCTGTTCGTTTCCTTGCATCCCCATTCAGCGGCCCATGCATTAAAATCGCCAGCAATGATCGCCAGTTTTCGATCTAAAGCATCATTTACGAGTTTGTCCAGCAGCTCTTCGAACTCTGCTATCGAGATGCTTGGTGGTGCATAGCAGCTATAAATATATATGCCGTCGATTTTTGTCCATATAAAAACATCTCCTGATGTTGGCATTCTCTCTTGGAAGGCGGTTTTCCCACAGGTCCATATGGCCGCTTTTGCCGTAGTGTCCGTTATCCACGCGTTTGCATCGAATTCTTTGTAGGGCTCACTAAGGATTACTACTTCTACTTTTTGTTCGCGCACAGATTGTATGAGGAGATTGTTCGCAGCTTCGCAGTGATTGAGGTTGAGCTGTTTTATCTTTATATAAGGTTTTTCACCTCATCAACTAAACTTATGATGTCCTATTTGTGTGACTGACTCCAAAAAGTAGTTGCTGGTAAAAAGTTCTCCGGCTTTATGAACGTGCTAAGTGGAGTACCGCAAGGATCTATTTTTTGCCCCACTCTGTTCTCGCTGTATGTGAACGAGCTACCTAGGGTAATAAAGCATTGCAAAACTCACGCGTACGCTGATGACGTCCAACTTCTTTTCAATTGTCCCTTAGATAAACTAAAAAAATCAATAGATCTTTCAAGTATATTTAAATGTTCAGTTGAACATGATCTAAAACTGAATGCCAACAAATCCAAAGTGCTTGTCATACACCGTAGAGCTATTCATCTTTCAGATGTTCAACTGTTCTTCTCAATCAAATGCCCATAGAGTGGATTGCCTCTGCCAGAAATTTTGGTGGGGTCTTTAATCGTACCCTTTCTTGGGATACTGTTTGCCATATACATATATTAAGAAATTCGCTTGGGAGAAGGTAAGGTTAGGTTTAGTATTGTGTTCAATGGGAATAAGCTTTAATAGTAACGTAGATGACGTCGTTGTTTTAGTACAGGAAAAAATTCTAGACACAATAACTGATATAATGGAAGCTGCCCTTATTCGACTAGGCAAGTAGACAAGAGACTGTGAATTCCACGTCAATCTGAAAAAAAAAACGAACTGACTCCTTTTAGCAGAAACTAAAAGATACTCCTCTTAAAATTGCCAAGTCAAGCTGGGACGGAGCTGCCCTTTTTAGACCACCCGATGTATCTTGGCATGATTTCGGACAAAATCTGAAATGAAATTTGAATATGCAAGAGAGCAGTAGAGAAAAAATGGTGCATTGTTTATATTATAATGATAGTCAAACCCACGTACTTGTCTGGTGGAAAGGAACGAATAAGAAAACTACACTGAAAAGATAAGCGTCGATATAAATGACGACTGGCATTGCCATTATAGGCGCTCTTCGCACGACGCCTACGGCAGCGCAGCATTTTTTGCCGCTTGACTAATAGATAAAACTTCGAACTGAAAACAGTGTGATACGGGTCACTAAATTAAAGTTCTTCAAGAACAGCAGTGTTGGGCACTGCCCTATTCTCTGGAAATTTATTACTGGACTTATATATAAATCAGATACAATATTTGGTGCAGAAGACTTCGATACGTCATATGCACCCCTAGAGAATGGATTGCGTTGAGGCTCTAATACCACAACAGAATGAATTTATGTACGAGGGGCGGCTGATAAGTTCGCGGCCTGAGAGTCAACGAGTCATCTTCTTATTAGTGATAGCACTAACTGCGGCACTCTTCCGCAGTATAAATATCACCTCGTTTTAATAATAATCTCATTTTCTTATTATCTGTGGTAGGATAAACATCCCATGTCAGGTGAAATTGGAAATTCTGACAATTTTGAGCACTGCACAGTGATAAAATACCTCGTAGAAAAAGAAAAATCGCCTGTCAGCGACTCTTCAGAATTCTGTGATTTCATATAATATGGTCAAAAAATGAGCTCGCTTATTTTAACAAGACCAGGGAGCTGTGAAGACGTCCGCGACCTGTGTCAGTGGTCACTGAAGAAAACGTCGAGAAAGTCGAAATATTAGTTCTGGCCGACCGAAGAATAAAAATGTGGCACATATCGGACGAGTGGCACATCAGCAAATAAAGGAATTGGATTAATTTCGCACGAGCTTTTAAACATGAAAAAAAATGTTAGCGCGTTATTTTGAGAAGGTTTTTCGTAACAACAATACTCTCGGATGTTTGTCAAACGTTCGCGAGAGGTGGGATCGTGAAAAAACGTTTGGTGTTTTCTGAGATTCTGGCCCGACAGACTAACCAGTGTGCCATAATAGGTTAATGGAAAAGTTGTATTGCTCAGTTTGCCTTTTGCTACATTAGTCTGGTGTATGCGAGGCTTTATTGACTAGAAATTATAAAGATGGGAGGGATTAACCAATTAATGCACCGAAAATAATAAATATATCTTGTAAACTACAAGCGAATACCATTTCGCGGCTTAAAATCGTAATACAGAAATTTGTTTCAAGATATCGGAGATAAGCAAACAAATAAAAACCTATTTATTTTTCTTATAATAATTACTTGCAATTGTCCTCCAATTTGCTGGGAACTCCTTCCGAAAAAGAAACCTCCAATTTCTGCACACAAGCCTCCTCTCAATGGAAAGTCTTCTCTGCAATACATGGTACCAAAAGCATTGCCAACTAGTACGAGTGTACATTATAACCTCTTGCCTCGAGAATGTTAACGAAGGTTAATCCAAAAGAGTATTGCGCCGCAGGTGACAAATATCTGCATGATTGAAATTTTGCTTTTTATTAACGCAAACAAGCAAGGGAAACACTCGAAAATCAAT
Source organism: Brachypalpus laphriformis (assembly GCA_945910035.1). Taxonomy (NCBI): domain Eukaryota; kingdom Metazoa; phylum Arthropoda; class Insecta; order Diptera; family Syrphidae; genus Brachypalpus; species Brachypalpus laphriformis. Next base: position 139,075,873 of record OX246756.1, read on the forward strand.
TTTTTGTGACAATTTATGTGCGCTCTGTGCTGTTCGCGTTGTGTAGTATTTATCTTTCGGGCCGCGCGAATTTAATCAACCGAATAAAATCTAGTGGACGGATAATACTTGCGCACAAGCGGATCGCGCGGTGCTCTCGGTGATCATGACGACAACGACAACAGCACAGTAACGACGAGAGGCTTCTTTGACGCTCATGAGGATGCTGATAATGATGATGATGATGAAGTTTTTCAAGATACCACAGTTGGATCTGTTGTTGTCCGAAGGGGATGGTGGACGCTGCGGGACGGCCTTGGTACACATCACATCAACATGAAAAATTGTGGAAGCGAATCGTAAGCAATTTGTTTGAATTAAATGAATTGATTATAAATTGTGTGCACCGCTTTTTGTTTCATTATTGTCTGTGCTGGACTATGGATATGGATTGGTCGGAGTGTTGGGCCGATGGGATATGATTTATCTATGAAATGAGTTCGAAAATGTCTGACTTGATCGGCGCTTTAATTTTGAATTTGAATCTTGGGAATGCTTTGGTCGGTCAGTTCACTTGACCTCATTTGGAGCGAGATTCTGATGAAGAGTTGGGAGTTGTTGATTGATAAATTCTGAGATATGTTGGCTTTGATTTTGGATGATCTGCGGCTATTAGAGTGATCATTCGCCCGCTGGACATGGAGATGCTAATTTAGAGCATTTAATAATCCACATTTTTAGCTTCGAGGGACACAGAAATTTGCATGTGTGTTTATTAATTCGCGTTGAGGATGATTAAATGATGGAAATATTTTTAGTCTGAAGCGAAATGTTTTCTGGTTTTCGCCATAAGCGGGATTTACTGTCATAATTTGGTTGATTGATTAAATATTCCATATTCAGTTCATATTCAAACCTGATGGTGAGTTGGTATAATTTTTTCAGAAATTGGGAGTGTTGACCGCTGTACTTGTACTTGGTCGCACTAGAAGGTACGGTTTTCCGCATTGTACTCGTACTGGGTGTACTTTAGTGAATTACGTCATTGGATAATAAATGATTCGATTGTTTCACGAACTGCGCATGCTGCAGCTGCCCTGCCACCAGGAAGTGACAATCATGACGTTTTCTGCGACGTTCTTGAAGAACGCGGCACAATTAATCTGTCACACCAATCATCCTAACACCACCATTTAAGAAATGATGGAGATTCTCTCTCTGCTAATAATTTATGTATATTTAGGCCAAAGAAAATCCAACTTGACTGAACTACTGTTAGTCATTTTTACGGAAGACCAACAGGCAACCCCAACGGGCAACCCAAACTGTACTCTCATGAAATTCGATGCAACATGGATGATTATATCTCAGCACATTCTATAGTCCTGCAGGGCATTGACTTGCAAAGGAATAAAATACTTAGATAGTTTCCGACCATCAGCTGAGGATGTGCCGGCCCGCTTCTCTTATTTGGATATCTCAGAGAAACTGAACTGAAGAAGGTGCTCTAGGGTTGACAATTCGTGGCTGAGTAAGAGTACAAGATCTCCATCTAATAAATAATAATAACATATCCTAACATTGTTTTGCAATTTAAGGCTGCTCCAATGTTGAATATTGAGTTCATGCTGTAATATAGGTGCAGCATGTGGAAAGTGAGCAGTGTTATCAAGAAAGAAAGTGTAAACAAGAAAGCTGGCAACTTACGTGGACTGGTACGTGACGAAACTTCCTAAGGATTTTCGGGCATAACCGTGTATCCATCGAACACCTTTGCACAGAGAACAGGTAAGGAAAAGGCGATAGCTCTGTACCTAATCACGCGAACGAATGGAACCCGTTAATCCAAAACAAAAACAAATATTTGCCGCAACAGCTCTTTAAAGTGCCAGGGCCTAGCTTCTCGCAACTTGTGTGTGTTATACTTTTCACACGAATGGAAGAGACCTACAGTTTAATGTCGAATCCGTACGGCGATTTGAGAAGCTTTTTCGTGACAACAATACTCTCGAATGTTTGTCAGACGCTCGCGGGAGGTGGGACCGTGAAAAAACTTTTTGGTGTTTTCTGGGATTCGAACTTGGAACCTCATGCGTAGTGATCCGACACACTAACCATTTACGCCACGGCGCCCACCATAAATCCAGGATGGCAAAAAAACCTGGCTATCCGAGAAGTACATAACGCAAAACAGTCGAGGAGGAGTTACGACTAATACGGAAAAGTTGGAGAACTAAGATTCATTGCCAGAAACTATACACGATGGCGCGTAGGTGAAATAAAGGCCCTAAGACCCTCAAAGGGATACCGGATATATCGGTAAGTAAGTAAGTAAGTAAGTAAACAGTTTTTGATAGCATCCAGCTAAGAACATTTTCATAGCCCAACATTCAAGCGGTATCTAAGTTACTGCATGCTACTTTTTCCCTAAAAGATCTATAAATATTCTCACCCCTCTCATATTTTAATCAAATTATTTAGTGATCGTTATGCTCATTTTTAACATTTTGAGCATAACAATCACAATCACAGCCAAATACGATTGCGTCCCAAAGAATACTAACGCGATCTTTTAAAAAGAGCGGAAAATGTGATTAAGCACGGCCGGCTGTTTTACTATTTTGTCCCCGAGACAATCGTTCTACAAACGACTTTAATGATTAATGATCATCGACTTTGTTCACACCATACACCATGTAGCACAAACTAGGACACTTAACCTCATTACAATCAGATACACATTATCTATTGTTATCCATTCAAACTCAAATACAAATGAATACCTACACACATTTCAGCAGACAAACAGTGACAAACAAACCATACTCTTCAGATGCTACCCTATCACCTAATCCCTTCTGTTGAAGCACCACTTGAATGCGATGATTGCTTAAAAATTAACTTCAATCTTTGAGATAATTCGTTCAGGGCAAACAACACTAGCTACCTACCTGAACGATCTGGATACCCAGGGAAATCTAACAAAACTGCGGCGAATTAACACTGCTTTAGTATTCGCGTCAGCGGCGGCTACTTGAGTATTTCTTTGTGGCACCATGTCTACGCGGTAGAAGTCGATCGAGCGGCATTTACCATTCTAAAGGTGTTCGGACATTGCAAATCTACTGGGAGCAACACAATGACCATGTCAATTGGAGTCTCTTTGACCATCATCACAATCCATGCAGTCGGAGAATTCGGTGGACAATGTGTGGTGTCAATTGTTGGCCGTTGTTAGTTGAGTGTTGATTTGACGTTGACGTCGTCGTTCCGAATGGTCCCTTCTCACACCTAGGCGATGTGGGGAGGCAGTTCGCTCCATGTCCGGTGCGCAAAATCTTAGGGCAGGTGATTAGCTGCAACGTGCAATTTTCCGGCTGCACTGCGGCTGGACACTTTGATTTTGAGTGCTGACTTTTCCTTTGTTTTGTTTTGGATGTGTTGCGATGGTGCCGCCGCTGCTGGTAGAATGCCATCGGGTGGAAATAGAAAATGTTTGCTATGGTTGTTGGCAGTTGCTTTGGTAAAACGTGTCCCCGCTTTATACAGAACTACGGTGTTGGTAAGTTTGCTGTTTACGGTGTTAGAGGAATTTCACAGACGCCGGAAAAGTTGTACGAACGCAAGCCATGTGTGTTGCAATGCATTCGGAATGCGTGTCTGCGGTAACTAGAAAGGGTGAGATGTAGTAGTCTTTCGCACAAAAGGTTAAAGTGCACTCGCAGTGTTTGTTGAACGGATTCTTAGATCTGTTTCTATTCCACGGGGTTGTATAGTGAAGCGAAAAATGCAGTCAACAGGAGCCTTTTTGGAGATCGACTGGTGTAAGTTTTCTTTACAATTAAAAGGGTTGGTTGGATACAACTTAATTGGATTGAAATATAGGACATGGGATTTTCTGACTATTCCCGTGGATTTAAACAAAGTACATAGTTGAACATGCGGCAATTAGCGAAGTAACGAAGATCCTTGGATATGTGACTAGCAAGGTACAAATGACTTTTTACCCTGCTGCTTTGTCATTTATTTCGCTCATACATAACCTAGAACTAACAGGACGAAAGTACTATAGAGCAGCAATTTTAGCACTAAAAGCCGTAATTCAAGCGGTTTTGGGAAATTTGGGATAAAATGTTGTCATCACAACAATGCTTAACCAGATGTTTCCAGATGAGAACTTTAGCAGCGATGACATTTCTGAATGCATCTCAAAGAATCTGCAAAATGTAGAAACCCGAGAAGAAGAAATTCTGTTGCTAGTGCAGAAATGGATATTATTGATATACAGCCCAAAGTAAAACTAGAAAACGCAATAAAATGCTTCACCACATGCTTGCAGTGGGCAGAGCAAAATGACCTCACCATTAATGAAATTTTTAACTTAACTTGTACATAAATATTTATTTATTTATCTGCATCTGAGTTTTTTGAAGTGTTTTAATTTTCTGTTCGATTAATGCAACTTTTTCGATTTTTGCAATAAGGTCGTGTTTTCATTAGTTGCTAAAATCGAGAGTGGACTGTATTTGCAGTTCACTGGTGGAATGAACCCACATTCCTATAATAAGACACAGGTAAAATATGCTTAGAAACTACATCATATTTGGGGGGCTATGGCCCATCTCTTAACTAAGCGTTTAAGCAGAGTTCGTGTAGATATCGTCAAAATAGTACCTACGAGCACGCCTACTGGCCAACAGGAGACGATAAATAACTTTTGTTTTGCTTTCTCTACAAATCTCTAATCTTAGTGCGGCCCAGAGAACATGCACTAATCAAGCACTTATTATCTACGAAAAAAATAGGAGAACTAATGGTTTTCTTGAACTCGGAGGATGGATCTAAGTACAGTAATACCCCGTCCTACGCTACCCCGTTTTACGCGAATTCGGAGATACGCGGTTTTTCTTTTTGATCATCGCGCGCATCGGCGTGTTCGGTTTACGACAAGTTCGAACGTGTTCCGTGTGGAATAACAATTCCAGTTCCGTAAAACATTACGTACGCAGTGCAAATTCGGTTTATGACAAGTTCGGACGGCTATCTCTTGGTCCCACCTATCGCGTAAGTCCGGGGTATTACTGTATTTCAGTTTCACAACTATAAACAGTTCCTAAAAATGGTCACGTGGGTCGTGGTATGGAAACGGTGCACGTGTAGTGCACCAAAATCTTTCTCTCTCTCCCTCTATCCATCCTGTCTAACGCCCGCACTGTGTGTAAACATGTTAATGGTATTCATAACCCTTTGAGTGCGCGCGAATTATATAAAAAAAAATAAAAAATTAAACGACTGCTTCTACCTACGTACATATATACCCTGTGACACCACTTTTAAGGATTTCAGATCTAATACTTCTCATAATATCCTTAAGTGATGTATGTTCCGGCTAACAGCTTGTAACTGAGACTGGCCGCTAATAGTCAGGGGTAGGCCTAAATACCTGTCTTTTGCAATATTGAGTGCACGTAACCATTCGTATAGGATAGCATACAGAGCATACATCCATAAACCGTACTTCTTTCGTTGTTAAATGTTCACAGACCTAAAATAATTTGTTGACTAAACTTAAGGTAAAAAAAAAACTGTATCGAATAATTTAATCATTCTTTTTCAAAAGATAGTCTGCACTGGTCGGACTGAGCTTAGTATGTATGTAAATATGTAAACTAACATGCATTTATGTGTCTGCGACAGTCAGGAACTTCAGAATTGAGTAACTCCAATGTAAATTACTCGAATTATTACTAGTTAATAATTATTACCGGTTAATAATTCATAATCGTTTTCATTTGTAAATTCACTAAAGCATCACATTAATAAGACATTAAGACCAAACACATTACAGTCGCAAAATTAACTCGTTTCATTTAACAAATTAACACTATTCGGGTTAGCGTAGTTCTCCTATCTACGTTCTAATTTGAATGGAAATTTAATTTGAACTCATTTATGAAACAGAAACAGACACAGATTCTCGGTTGACATCATCGATTTTTGAAAATATTGAAATAATATTTTTATATAGCGAATAACATCATAAACAATTATGTATTCAAATTTGTCAGAGATCTGAATTTGTTGGCACACCTGCATAATGTGTGAGATTTTATTGAGTCTTTTGTCATCTGATGATTTCTTGTTTTATTACGCGGAATACATATGTTCAACAATTTAGTAGGTATTGTCGAGGCTGTTTTAAATAATTTTGTAATATCTAAACAGAGTCTTTGTATTACATACGTAGTTATTCTAGAGGGCATGTCATGAATGACAATTAAACGGAAGTTTATAGGTTAACTTGACATCAGTTGATTTCTCAATCAAGGCCAAGCTAACTTCCAGAATTAAGGAAATGAGAAGACAACCACTGAGAGGTATTGAATATAATGTAGGTATGTGTAATATTTTTTAAACCTTTTTGAGCTTTTGCTTAAGCTTCCTTTTGTTGGAAGACAGCAAGAATGCTGCTGATTTTTTACGGACGTCTGTGAGTATACGTATTCGTTTAGTCTGTCTGAATCTCGTTAACAGAAAATTCAGTTGTCAACGGACTCAAACAAGAATCGAAGAGCTCAACCTTCAGACCGAATTCAAAGAGCTTTTGCATTATTAATCTACATAACTTGGAAGTGGCTATGTAAGCCTTAAGTGCCATCTGGTTATTACTACAGACACATCTAACTTTACCCATCCAGCTATTTCTTACAATATTGTCTATGGCGACTATGGTTCTATAAGGCGCTTGGAAGACAGTAAATTTTGTTTAGAGATTTAGGACTGATAGGATAAGCGTCGGGCCAGACTCTCAAGTGTGAGTACAGGATAGTCAGGGTGTCAGGGAGTCAGGGAAAATTCGCTGTGAATTTTGCATTCGTTTTTAATTTCTAGTTTTTCGTTCAAGTACGTATTGCATTACTCTAGGTATTTTAATGTCGAACTGACAACCTGCCGTTCAATAACAGAACATATTGCCACTACAATATGGCACCCACCCAAAAAAAATTTGTGTAAAGCAATTATTATTCCTAATAGTAAAATTTGGAGGACCCATTCTTATAATTAAAAAGGCCGCTAATGGTGAAGCGCGAATAAGTTATACAATGATGCGGCTTTTTGGCACCCTGCCAAACATTTGTGCATTTTTACTGCTAAATCACTTAATTTTGCTTTGTTCAGATTCAGAAACACAAACAATGCCAAGCATTTCAGTGAAAGCCAAACAGAAAAATCTAGTCGTAAGTCTAGAATTAAAAAAAAAAAGACAATACAACGCCAATCCCAGACCATGCATATCTACTTTGGAACTAAATTTCACTGTGCCGGTGTGATCACGGATGCGTTCAAAGGTACAGTCTTAAGCATGCAATTCCATTTTGTTGTTCTAAGAAGCATGGCTTTATGGATAGATGATCCACTGTTACACTGTTTGCATATTGTATTGGTTGACTTTGAAAAGGCATTAGACAGACAGCCACGAGATCTGATATGGGTGGCGCTAAGACATCGAGGGGTTCCAGAAACCTATGTACAGATGATCATGGACATGTACGAAGGAGCAAAGGCAAAAGTAAGATGCCCCGCTGGAGTGACCGAAGAGTTCCCAATCGAATTCGGGGTGCATCAGGGAAGCGGCTTAAGTCCTTTGCTCTTTATTACAGCCCTTGATTATCTGCTTGAAGGTAAAGTGATGGACCCCAAGGTATATCAGTTATTCTTTGCTGACGATGGAGCCATTATAAGTGAGGATCCTACATCCCTGCAACGAGCACTTGATGTGTGGATGGACGCTCTGGAGGGAAATGGGTATCGCATTAGTTCAAAAAAGGACAGAGTACTTGTGCTGCCCGTTCTCTGATCCACTCAGCCCTATTCCAGACATTTATTTGAATGGAACAGTGCTTCCCAAGTGCGAAAAGTTCAAATATCTGGGATCTATGATTAATAGCAAAGCAACTTGTGATGACGACATCAATCATCGCGTAAGCGTAGGGTTGATGAAGTGGCGGGAAAATTCCGCTATCTTCTGTGACAGAAAAACGCCACCTTAGTTTAAGGGAAGGCTCTACACCGCAGTTGTGCGTCAGCGCTCACATATGGTTCACAATGTTGGACGATGTACAAAACGTATGTTAGCAAATTAACGGCAGCAGAGATGAAGATGCTTCGCATGACAGCAGGAGTGACAAAGCTTGATCGAATAAGAAGTTCGAAAATCCGTGGAAGCTTTCACATCAAGGAAACCATTGTACGAAAAATAGAGCGCGACCGACTCAGCTGGTATTGCCACGTTCAAAGAAGAGATCATTTGAACCCTGTTAAAAAGGCAATATCAATGCACGTTAGGAAAGGCAGACCTATAAACGCCTGGATCAGACAAATGCGACGACATCGGCATTTCATTGGCCTCAGTAACCGAGTGATCCAAAATCGGCAGGCCTGCCAATATTTTCTGAGGTCAAATAGGCGAACCCCACAGGCGGATCAGTAGAAATGCGGTGAAGTGGGAGGGTTGTGATCCCATATTTTCGGATCATAACCTCGCTAATAAAGGAAGAAAAAGAAGATCCACTGTTACGAACCTATTGGGATTTACATATTTTATAAACAAAGCTGTCGAAGGGAGTAGTCAGGTCGACCGTATTTGTTCAGATTTCAGCAAGACCATGGAAAAACTTTCTCATCGCTTAATTCTGTTTAAGATGACGAATTTTGGTTTTCCTAGCCGTTTCGTTTGATGGATATGTCCTTATCGTGAACAACGAACTAATCAAGTTTCATTTCGAGGAATAACTTTCTATACTGCCGTGTTAAGTTGAAACGACGTATCTACATTTTTGGCGCTTAGGAGTTAGGGCTACTTTTGGCATCTTTGGTATGGTTATTATTTTATTCTTATTCAAAAAATAATAACTACTTTTACTAATTATGAAAGACACTGGACACTGGTAATAACTTCGTGTACTAATTATGAAAGATACATAAAAAGTTGCAGATAAAAACAGAAAACCGCATTTATCTCAAAATGGCAAATATGCAGATACGTCAATTCAACTTAACAAGGCAGTATACAATTTGCTCATTGCTACACCCGGTGTACCCCAAGAAAGTCACTTAGGTCCTCTTTTATTTATTATTGCACTCAACGATCTTTAGACTTGTCCGCAGTCAGTCCGATTGCACCTCTATGCCGAATGATTTATATACGTTCGCCGAGTGGTGCTATAATAACATTTTATTCTGCCAGTCCATGATCTTTTCAAGAAAACACAATTTAATAAGTTATGGTTATAACCTCAAATAATCTGTACAAAGTAATTAATTTCGATTTTCATATTAAACATATTATAAAGCGTTGGAGTATATAAATATTATCTCCTCCTATAATATACTTGATTTATAATACCTTTGATTGTCTCCAGTTAGAGTGTGCATCTACTATTTAGTCTCCAATATATGCAGAACATATTAACCATTTTGAATCGGTACAGCGCAAGTTTGTCTGATTTGTACTTCGCCACTTAAACTGGAATGACTCAGGACGTCTTCCACCATATTACGACCGGCTTCTTCTCTTAACTCTCGATTTTTTTGGAAAACAGTAGGGAAATGATGTAACGTTTTTATACCAACTGGTAAATGGTTGCATTGACTCGCCGGATCTTCTAAATGAAGTCGATGTAAACGTAAGATACAACTCTAGAAAAACTGAAATTTTCTGCGTAAATTTCCACCGAACGAATTACGGTTCTAATCAACCTCTTACGCGTATGGCAAAGGAAGTAAATACTAACCGCGACAAATTCAATTTCAACTATACTAAATTAAGTGGGCACCATGGCGTAAGTGGTTAGTGTGTCAGATCACTACGCATGAGGTTCCAAGTTCGAATCCCAGAAAACAGCAAAAAGTTTTTTCACGGTCCCATCTCTCGCGAGCGTCTGACAAACATCCGAGAGAGTACTGTTGTCACGAAAAAGCTTCTCAAATCGCCGTTCGGAGTCGGCATTAGTCTGTAGGTCCCTTTCATTCGTGTGGAAAATATAACGCACACAACATGAGTGGTTGCGAGAAGCTAGACCCTGGCACTTTAAAGAGTTGTTGCGCCAAATATTTGTATTTGTAAATTAAGAATAAAACATTAAATATACGTACGTTACTACCTTCTTGATGTTGTAAGTAGTTTGCGTAATGTTTGACTTATGCGTAGCACATTCATTTTGGTTTTTATTTTTGTTAAGTATGCAATCTGCTTTTTATTTTTTTATGCAGTCTTCTTGTGTACGGTGTTAGGCTTTATATGTATACACAATATATATATACATAGCACTTCGATCAGCAGGATATTACTCAATAGCTGAATTGAATATTTCTCTCTCAGTGTATAAGTAATATTCGCTACAAAATTTTTACATTTAGGCAGTAATTTATTCTATAGCTAGGGCTAGATAAATACTTTTGACAGGGCGCTGGGTAAACAAAATAGGCAGGTGACAAAAAGGTAGTAAAATTAACGTCTTTATTTATTTTTTTATTTTTGTGCATTTTCAACGCAATTTCTCAAGTTTTAAGACTGAGTGTTCAGAATTAAAGCATTGAAACGATCAGATACTTAAAAAAAAAACTGTGCGATAGGAATAACTTGCATGGAAAATTGAGCGATTACATGCAGCACTGACTTAGAGATATCTAAGAATAAAAGTTGCTACTAACTTATCTAAACTATCTGAACAACGAAGATGATGTTTATTTGCTTTCACATAAGGCAATGGATCTTCATCGAATGATTCAAAGTTCCGAAGCCGAGACAAATAACGTGCGGCTGAAGATAAATATGGCGGAAACAGAAGCTCTCAATACCTCAAACTAAGACGCTCAGCTCAGATTTGCTAATCAGTAGGTTCAGAAGGTTGCCAACTATTAATACCTATGAAGCATGGTATTGGCATGCGCTTTGAACTAGATGTGGGTAGCAGAATCCGAGAAACTACAGCTGTATTAAGAATCCTTACAAAAACCTGGAGGAGCATTGTTTTCAGCACAAGAAACTAGCTGCGATTGTTCTGCTACAACGCCCCATTAATATTTCTCTATGAAAGTAGTTCTTGATCTGATAAAAAGTTAAGAACCTATAGACACCACCATTCGGAGAACAAATTGGCAATGGATCGCCATACCCTACAACCCGAAAACAACTACTGTGCTAAATACGCCATACAGTGCTTGACAAAAGAATGGATCACCCTAAGCAAACGTGGCGCAAAACAATTGAAGAGGAGAATCGAGGTCCTTCTGGAGGAGCTGGAAAAGCTCCGCACAAAATGGTGCGTAGGCTTTTCTGATACCCCATGTCACTCGACGGGCAACATGATTTATCTTGTAACCTCAATTGCTTGTGCAAGTCTAGTTGTCATTGCTAATCGCAAATTCATAAATTGATTAATTCCAAACTGTCTTATTAAAAATTAATTACTACATAATCCTTAAATATCTTGTAAGAAACAGACTCAAGTCAAAACATTTCATGTACCAATTAAAATTATAAATTGATCCACAATTTCCCAACAAAGGTAAATCTACCAAATAATCCAACACAAATGCAGTCGAAATGGCAAAGTCCTGTGTTCTTCCTAAATCATCTTTTTGTTTCCTTCTTTAAATATTAACACGTTTTCTTTAGAATCTCTCTCGTAATTCACTTGATCTTTCTCCAAGCGTCCTGTGGTCTTGTTATTTATTTAGTACACCCTAAAATACCAGCCTAAGCCACAACTCACCGCCCTCAACGGGCACACACCTGATAAACGCCCGCTATTATTTTATACAAAACATTTCTTTTTTCACATTCATTCCCATAAGTACTCGCGTTATACTGCGGACGCACCGCATGCGACCATCGCACAACATCCGCAATAAATTGTAATTATATCCTTTCCGCGGATTTCACCACGTGAAAATGAAACAGAATCACGAAGCTGGAGCTCCATAGACCTCAATCGCCCAAAATCGTTTTTAATTAATAATCTCGCCTAAACGAGAATAACCAATGCGGCCGGCGAGGTACCTCGGAAGGGACCAATCATCTGAAAATCACGGATGCAATGCTGTATCGAATAAAAGATATTTTTAATCATTGAGTCATAAAAACATATGCTAATGTGTGTCTCATTCATATTTTGTTTTTATGGCGGGACATACCCAAGATGGTGTTATGGTTTGGCGCATTTGGGTCATCAAAATTAATATAATGTTTGAAGTTATGAATATATGAAGTAGTATATCGGTTATGCTCTTGTGGAATACTTTACATTCCGAGGTATATCTCATAAAAGTTTTGAGTTATGTGAATTAGGTATGCTAATGCATTTTTAATAACTGGTAACCCCACCCACGTTTACATAAAGGAACACTTTAAATTGTAGTATATCATCGAGAATGGTAAGCTGCCACTCCTACCTTATCAAATGGTTATAAACTATCTGATTGCTTGCTTGTTGACCTTATTTATTCGCATGGAAATCATCACACAATTTATGTGCATCTTATTATGAATGTTAGAGCTGCAGATGCACTACCTATTATGATAAATCTCTAGTCGATGGAGTACTAGAGATCCCTGATAAATCTGCAGTAGATATTCACTCATACCCACTTTCCTGCTAAATTTAAGTCTAGAAAAAATCTGTTCAAGCGAGGATTTCCTAAAATTTCATTGATGTTTCGTTTGTAATTTCGCTAATATTAAGGTCGTTTTTCTTTCATTCATCATTCATGAGTCATTTTCTTTGGAATTTACCAAACCTCCATCAAAATCCTTTAGGAATCATAGGAATACTAACTGGCAGGTTTATAACACATTTTTAAATAAAGAGCTCAGAACCGAGATAACTCAACCTTGCTCACCATCCGAAATCGACCAGATGGTAGACAAAGTCTCCGGAACTATGAACAAAGCCTTCTTGAAAGCTGCCCGATTAGCAGGCACAGAAACGGCAATAAACCACCTTGGTGGAATTCTAACATAGCAAAACTCCGAAATAAGAGTAGTAAATACCCACACTATTCATTGGGCTGTTAATAGCTTCCTACCATATAAATCTCCAGGCTTAGATGGTATTTCACCAGTAGAACTGCAGGAGGGCATAAAACCCTTAGCCCCCTGGCTCTACGTGATTTTCAACAGCTGCCTTAAATTCGGCTATACCCCATCCTTGTGGAAACGAGTTAAGGTGGTCTTCATCCCGAAATGCGGTAAGACCTCGAACTATAGTCCGAAAGATTTCAGATAAATCAGCCTCTCCTCCTTCGTTCTGAAAACGTTAGAAAGGCTAGTCGATAACTATATCCGTTCAAAACTCAAGGTACAAACCTTATCTAGCTCTCAGCATGCTTACCGGAAAGGTTTTTCAGTGGAAACAGCTCTACATTCGTTAGTAGGCACCATTAAAAAAAACTCTTGTCGTTAAAGAATATACTATGGTGTCTTTCCTTGACATAGAGGCGCCTTTAATAACCTCAATACAGAGTCCATCACAAGAGCGCTCGCTGACCTGAAGGTGGACTGCTGCCTTTGCATCTGGATAGAGCGAATGCTGAACAGCAGGCAGATTCTATCCGAGCTCGGGTGCTGCTCAACCAAAAGGCTAGCGCACAGAGGCACACCCCAGGGGGTGTTCTCTCTCCGCTACTTTGGATATTAGTAGTGAATGAGCTACTCACTTCACTAGAAAATAAAGGCTACAAGGTCGTAGCATATGCTGACGATAATGAAATCGGCGCTAAATTTAGTAGCCAAATGGACGGACAGCGTTGGGCTCAACGTAAACTCGTCCAAAACTGAACTATTACTTTTTACTAGGAAATACAAAATCCCGTTCGTAGCCCCACCTAGGCTTAGAAACACGGAACTCAGCTTTTCAAACAAAGCAAAATGCTTAGGGTTGACCCTCGATAGTAAACTTAACTGGAAACAGAACATTCTAGACCGAACCAAGAAAGCGGAAATTGCCATCTACAACTGTAAAAAGGCTATAGGTCCGAAATGGGGTCTTCAACCTAATATAGTCCACTGTTTGTACCTGGCGGTGGTCAGACCAATCCTGCTTTATGGCGTTCTCGTCTGGTGGCCTGCTCTCGAAACAAGGTGCAACACAAACTCTATCGAAAGAGTACAACGATTAGCATGCAAATGCATCACATGGGCTCTCAGGTCCACTCCCACAGCCGCCTTAGAAACCCTACTTAATATATATCCCATTGACATCTTTGGGAAAATGGTAGTATCTAAAGCAGCCCTAAGCCTAAGAGAATCTCTACAGTGGTCAAGCTCACAAATTGGCCACATGAAAATCTTACAAAACTCCAATCCCAGAGTAACAGATTACATATCCCCATCTATTGATTTCAATATCAAATATAACACCACCATCCCTGACAGATGGCCCAAAATCTAGAAGCTGAGGCAAACAAAGTGGGGCTAAAAATAAACACAGCCAAAACAAAAGCCCTGAGTACTTCCAATACCCGCGCTCAACTTAACATTGCCGGAAAGCAAGTCGAGAAAGTTGATAACTTTCTATATTTAGGAAGTGTCGTCTCGGCTAATCGCGGTGGCACCGAACTGGATGTGTGCAGCAGAATCGGGAAGGCTAAAGCTGCGTTCGGAATGCTGTCCAAAATCTGGAGAAGCAATGTTATTAGCTTAAGAACCAAGCTACGACTGTTCCGCTCCAACGTAGAATCAGTGCTGCTTTATGGGTGCAGTACGTGGAAGGTGGACACCATTAACACACGCAAACTGCAAGTCTTCGTAAACAAATGCTTAAGAATCATCTTGAGGATTTTTTGGCCGAACCGCATCTCCAACGAACAACTTTATCTGAGAACGGGCCAAGAACCTATAAGCATTACTATACGAAGAAGAAAGTGGCAATGGATTGGACACACCCTACGGCGCGAAGACAACTCCATTGCGAAATACGCTATGCAGTGGAATCCGCTCACCCAGGCAGGCAGAATAGCGGGACGCCCTAGGCAAACGTGGCGCAGAACAGTTGAGGAGGAATCGAGCTCTTTAGGAATGAGTTGGAGGCAGCTCAAACGCGTTGCAGAACTCCGAACACGATGGCGCGCAGGCGTGGTTGACGCCCTATGCCCCCCGAGGGGTTCAAGGACATAAGTAAGTAAGTATCCCTGACAGATCCGCATGGGAGGAAGGTATCATTCTAAATGACGCCGCAATCGAAATCTATACAGATGGTTCCAAAACTTCGGAGGGCACAGGACTAGGTATATTTTCCGAATCACCTAGAATAAACGTAGCTCTCCGACTTCCGGACCACTGTAGCACCTTTCAGGCGGAAATATCGGCTGTTCGTGAAGCAGCGCGCAGACTCTCTATGTACCCGATAGATGGTAAGTCTATCGTCCTTTGTATAGACAGTCAGTCTGCGATTAAAGCTCTGGAAACGCAAACAATAAGATCTAAGTTGGTCAAACATTGTCGCGAATCTCTTAACGAGATTGCGGACAGATGCAATATTACTCTGTGCTGGGTCCCAGGACACAGAGATATTCCAGGCAACTGTAAAGCGGATGAACTAGCTAAAGAAGGCACCGTACTGCCTCTCGATGTCAATAGAGAGGCAGCGGCACCACCAATACAATTAATGAAAATCCGTATGTTTAACGAAGCGCAATCTATTGCAAACAACAGATGGAGTAATCTAGCTACGTGCGCATCGACCAGGAAGATCTGGCCCTTACTTGACGCAAAGAAAACCAAAAATATCCTTTCATTAAATAGAAGGAACATAAGCCTCACAGTAGGAATAGTCAAAGGACACTGCTTGTTAGGTAGACACGCCACTAGAATGGGTGTCCCAGCAAACGATTTCTGCAGAAGCTGCAGAGATGAAGAGGAGGAGGAGAATAGTCTCCACCTCCTTGGCACATGCCTAGCGCTAGCCACACTAAGAAAGAAGCTACTGGGCGAATACTTCTTTGAGGACCTAAGTGACCTGTCTAACATAGATATTAGAAACTTAAATAGATACATCGGTAAATCCAACTGGTTTAGCTGAAATGCCCCCCCTCCACATCACCACCACCCATCCTCCCTCGTTATTGGTTACTATCAATCCCCAAGAATTACTGCAACAGACACCTCCCAAGATCGATAGCTAACCCCCCCATATCACTAGACCAGTGCCTGTAAATAACATTACTGCATAGAGGTAACAGAGATTGATTGAGTCAATCAATCCCCCTATTACTCACATGCACACCACCTACACGGTGAACTAGGTACTAAGGGTTTGACTGAAGCAGTCACCCTACCTAGCCAAACCATCCCCTAAAGTTCGACTGCATACTAGTGCAAGATTGACTGCATCAGTCATCTCGTTCTGCTTTGCATTCCCCACTATTTCCACGGTCCACCTAGGTATGGGTTCGATTGAAACAATCACCCTACTTAGTTCACACTTTATGTATAGCAGTACTTAGAGTTCGATTGAATCAGTCACTCTATGTACGCTTATGCTCCTCTACACCTACACGGTCCACCTAGGTATGAAGGGTTTGACTGAATCAGTCACCCCACATAGTCAATACCATGCATAACAGTAATTAGAGTTAGACTGAATCAGTCACTCTACTATACTTATACACCTCTACGCCTACACGGTTTATGGGACCTGCCAATATAACTTCCACACACAGTATAGGGGGTTCGATTGAATCAATCACCTCTCATCACTTGCTGCACACTATACCTTCTCGGTACACCTTGACTTCAGGGTTGACTGAGTCAGTCAACCTCCCTACCCTTTTCAGTGAGCATTCTCAGCCAACACCCTCAAGAGAAAGGTTAAGGTTCCCCTGGTTACCGGTGACTCGACCGGTCATTACTCATGTGGTATCACAATGGACCCAAGTGGTCTAAGTGTGTTCTGACCCTGACCCCTAAGGTCGTTTTTCTAGTGTCCTTGTTTATACAGCTAAAATTCTTCTCAAAGCAGTGCCGTATTATATCAGGATCAATCTAATCAATAACAACTGGTGCTTGCCGGTATTGATTATGACATGCAATTTCTGTTCTGTTCTCCCTCTGATTATTCATAATATATTCTTATAGCCATCCTTTCTGGAACTATCAAAGCCCGAGCAGAGGAAACGATTTGACATTCTATCGCACCTACGTATTTTTGTAATTTCAAACTTTTATCCCTTCCACAATTTCGGTCTTTTTGGTATACCACGTCCTTCCATATGTTTATACAACTAATATATTGACTTTTATCTTAATCGACTGAAAAATAGCTAAGAAATAGTTATACTACGCTAATTGGTTAGTTAATAAAGTACAGATATACCCATGTTTAGACAAAACATCTTGTATTATCTTATAACCCATATATAAATTAACCCAGGTTTTATAGAAACCGGCTATTTCAAAACTTGTTCTGAGTAGCATCTTTGTCGAAGTTAAACTTCTATTAACACTTGAAGTTAATAATTTACTTAAACCCCCGATACTCGGAATGAAATTGAAATAATATGGATATTCCGATAGGCCCATAGACCCCAGATATGAAATTGAAAGTAAATCTGCCCGGCTGTTCAGCCTGCAGACCAAGGCTAAACGGTCTCTTTAAACTTGTGATTAAAATCTCGAGATCAATTTTTTTCATGAAAATACTTTTCGCCCCATAGATGCAAGTGAAGATGGTTGTAGGGTTAGCTTAAATTCTTAATTTTTATATTCCTTCTATAATTCAAGGAAGTTACAAACAGTTACGTCCCTATCACAACCTTCAAATGTGAATCCAATAATTTGCAAACAATCGCTGCGAATTCCATGGACCGAAAATCCATGGAATCCCAAACACAACCAAATTTGTTTCGCAGCTGGTTCTACGATTTACTCGCCACTTAAACGAATCCTAAATTCAATGAACTCAGGATCCTATTGCAGTATTTATCACATTTTTATTGAAAATTAACTACATACTCAACATACCACAAAAACAAGATACATTTTCTCAAGCAGCTTTCCCAATTGCAACTGTTGTCATTGTCCTTTTCAATAACGCATGAATACATTTTATCTGTTCAATGACAACCGAAAAAAATATAGCTAGTGATCTATGAGGTTCATTGTATCCTTGTTTTGTTTGCTGTGTTGACATCAGACTGTTGCCTCGCCCAACATTTAGCACCTCTTGTTTTGCCAACAAAGCAAAACGGCAACTGGTCGTCATTATAGAAATTCACACACAAACATACACACACTAGATTGCATCACAAAGCAAATCGAATCAAAAAGTCATCGATTATAATCGATAATTTATCACCTCTTTGAAGTGAAGAGTGTGTGCTTGGTGCTTAGCTGTGTTGGAAAGGACAATCAAATTTCGGAGCGTGCATCTTGGAGGGAAAATTACAACCAACTGGGAGCAGATCGAATGAGATCTACAAATGAAGTGGAGTGGCAATGGAAATATTTATATCATTCAGGAAGATATTATCCTTCCATTGTTGTTCTGAAAAGGTTAACACCCTATGAATTATTGTCGCTGGATTTGAGTGGGTATCTGTGATTACGAGGGGATGATAACTTTAAATTATGGGATTATAATAATATTCATGTGAGGGATGAAGAAATTGGCATGTGCAGTGCCTTGTGTACACAAAACAGATGTACTTATTCGTATTATAAATATTTTTTTTTCGACGAAAGGTTTCACTCTAATAAGATTACTTTGAACCTGATTTTTGGGGAAAGCATTTCATAGCAATTCTGTTTCAAGACATGTCGGTGCTATTACTAGCATATATACGTAAAAAGACTTGAAATTAGTCAGTTATTTTTAACTTATATATCGATGTAGTATCGATGGACGCCGTGGCGTAAGTGGTTAGTGTGTCGGATCACTACGCACGAGGTTCCAAGTTCGAATCCCAGAAAACACAAAACAGTTTTTTCACGGTCCCAGCTCTCGCGAGCGTCTGACAAACATCCGAGAGTATTGTTGTCACGAAAAAGCTTTTTAAATCGCTGTTCGGATTTGGCATTAAACTGTAGGTCCCTCCCATTCGTGTGGAAAAATATAACGCACACAACATGAGTGGTTGCGAGAAGCTAGGCCCTGGCACTTTAAAGAGCTGTTGCGCCAAATATTTGTATTTTGATGTAGTAAAAAGAAATCCATTATTTTTGCATGCAATTTAAGGCTTTATTTAGCATAGTTAGAATGACCCGATTTAGGTCAAATATACGCCGTTTGTTGGCATTTTGAAGGTAATTCCATTATGCCTCTCTCATAGAAGCCTTCGTCCCTATTGGCAAAAAACTGGGACAGTCGATTTTCACAAGCCTCTCTTGAGGCGAATTTTTCATTAATAAAATCGTTTGCTATGGACAGAAACAGGTGATAATCACTTGGTGCCAACTCTGGGATATAAGGTGGATAATAAGAACCTCTTAACCAAGCTCCTGGAGCTTTTGGCGAGTAGCTATCAATGTGTGTGGCCTGGCGTTGTCTTGATGTAACACAATTCCTCTATTATTCGCCAAAGCTGCCCGCTTCTGGGCGATTGCTTCCTTCAGACGGTCCAATTGTTGACAGTACAGGTCCGAATTAAGAGTTTTGCCGTAGGGGAGCAGCTCGTAGTAGATGATTCCCTGCCAATCTCACCAAACACACAGCAAAACCTTCCTGGCCGTCAATTCTGGCTTGGCCACCATTTGCGCCGACTCAGCGTGATTCGACCACGACCATTTTTGTCGGTGTATCCGGCCTCTTGTCCTAGGGGTACAAAAAAAAAGGATCTGGCCCTCCAGGTTGGGGGTTGTGCTGTCGGGTTAACGTAAAAAACCTTTGGTTACGAAGCAACCAACAGCCACGGATACGGATGATTTTACTGTTGACGACCCATGCAAACGTAAAAAGGACAACGCCTCATGATAATACGTATCAAGGCTAAATTTGCCAACACTAGCCTAATATGCATTCACGGCCCTCACGAGGAGAAGGACGACGCGTCAAAGGTTGACTTCTACCAGCTCTTGGATAAGACGTATGAGCAATGCCCTAGCCACGACGTTAAAATTATCCCAGGCGACTTTAACGCAAAGCTAGGAAGAGAGGACGTCTTTAGTAGCGTGGTCGGAAAGCACCGCCTACACGGCAGCACATCCGGCAACGGACACAGGCTAATCGACTTTGCGGCGGGGCGAAACTTTGTCGTAGCTAGTACGTGGTTCCCACGTCTCGATGGGATGGCTCTCCTTTGATCGAAAAATCGTCAACCAAATCGATCACATTGCGATCGACGCAAGGCACTCCTCCAGTATTCTGGGTGTCCGGACATTCCGAGGAGCCAACGTGGACTCGGATCACTACCTAGTTGTAGCCAAGGTACGGATGCGGATATCCAGAACGGAGCGAAATCAACGAAATACTGTGAGGAAATTTGACGTCGAAAAGCTACAATCGCAAGAGACCGCCAGAACCTTTGCCGGTCGAGTTTCTTCTAATCCTAATCTAAGTCCTAGTCAGCAGCAAATGCGGAATACCAGTGGCAGCGTTGCCAACAAGCCATCAGACATGCCGCCTCTGATGTACTGGGTTTCTCTCGGCCACCACAACGGAAAACCTGATTTGATGAGGAATGCTGGCAAGCACATGCAGCTAAACAAGAGGCGTACAAAGCGGCGCTGCATAGAAGGACTAGAGCTGCTTACGAGCTTTACGTGAGCAGAAGAAAAGAGGAACATCGACTTCTCAGAAAGAAGAAAAAGGAGCATGAGAAGCGCTCGAGGAGATTAAGAGACTTTATTGCAGGAATGATGTTCGAAAATTTTACCAAAGGGTAAAAAGAACATGCCAGGGTTTCAAGGCAAGGACAGAAGCCTGCAGTGACGAAAATGGCAATATAGTAGTAGAATCGCAGTCAGTGCTGAGGATATGGAAGGAACACTTCTGCAGACTGGTAAACGGCGATGATGACCAATATTCCGCTGTCAGGCAGAATGAGCCATTCAAGTGACGATGACAGTTAAGATTTTCGTCAACCCGATCAGAATGAAGTGAGGATAGCGATATCCAAACTCAAATCCAACAAAGCTGCTGGAGCCGACGTCCTTGCCGCTGAATTTTTCAAGGCAGGAGGAGATGAGTTGGTAAGGAGCATGCACCAGCTCATCTGTAAAATCTGGTCGGACGAAAGTATGCCCGATGAATGGAACCTCAGCATCGTCTGCCCGATCCTGAAGAAAGGAGACCCTCTGAACTGCGGCAACTACAGAGGTACAAGTCTCCTAAATATCGCATATATTGTAAGATCATGTCTGCCGTACTATGTGAACGCCTAAAGCCGATCGTCAAGAACCTGATAGGTCCTTATCAGTGCGGTTCCAGGCCTGGAAATTCCACCATTGATCAAATATTCACACTACGGCAGATCTTGGAAAAAACCCATGAATATCAAATCGATACGCACGATCTCTTCATTGATTTCAAAGTTGCCTATGATAGCGTGTATAGAGACGAGTTATACAGTGCCATGTCTAGTCTTGGCATCCCTGCCAATCTCGTCCGTTTGTACAAAATGACGATGGAGAACTCTCGCTGCTCCATCGAAGTCGGTAAGAACATCACCGAACCGTTCGATGTCAGGAAAGGTCATAGACAAGGTGACGCGCTATCATGCGATCTTTTTAACATAGTACTTGAGAGAATTGTACGAAACTCAAAAGCCAACACCGGAGGTACAATCTTTTACAAGTCTGTACAACTACTCGCTTACGCCGATGACATTGACATAATCGGAAGAACTCAGCGGGCCGTCAATGGGGCATTTACGAGTATTAAGACCGAGGCAGCAAAGATGGGTCCCAGCAAAACAAAATATATGCTGTCTACAAAAAAGGACACCCAACATCGGCGTCTTGGACAGAACGCTACAATAGACAGATATAATTTTGAGGTAGTAAAGGATTTTGTCTACCTAGGCTCTATGGTGAACTCCGCAAATGACATCAGCAGGGAGATCACACGGAGAATTACTCTTGCCAATCGTTGTTTCTATGGGCTAAAACGCTAATTGAGTAGCAAAGCCATATCTCGAACTACTAAGGTAACTCTTTATAAGACACTAATCATCCCAGTCCTGTTGTATGGCGCAGAGGCATGGCCTTTGACAAAACCGGATGAGGATGCCCTTGGTTATTTCGAGAGAAAAGTTCTTCGAGCGATCTTTGGTCCCGTCTGCATAGACGGTGAGTGGAGGAGAAGGTACAATGCCGAACTATACGGCCTGTACAAGGACATCGACTTAGCCAGAAGAGTTCACATACAGCGACCAAGATGGCTGGGTCATTTAGAGCGGATGGAGCCCAACCTTCCCGCTAAGAAAGTTTTCGAATCCACCCCGGACGGACGGCGCAGTAGAGGACGACCTCGCAGTAGTTGGCGCAAACAAGTGGAGGGGGACGTCAACCAACTTGGCGTGCGCAACTGGAGGCAGCTGGCTCGTAACCGTGCTGGCTGGAGAGGTTTGTTGGTTGATGCCCAGGTCCACCCCGGATTGTAGCGCCATCTAATTAAGTAAATTAGTTCTCCACCTTTCATTACTAGTCACCATCCGCTTCGGAATTGGGTCAATTTTGTTGCGATTCAGCAGCGTTAACTCGTGTGGCACTCATACATCGAGCTATTTTTTGTATCCAGCCTTATTCAAATGGTTCGAAATGGTTTTTGTGTAATGTTTAGCTCCTGTGCAATCAAAACAGAGCTTACATGACGGTCAGATTCGACGATTTCCACGATTTTATCGACATATTTGACAATTGGCCTTTCAGAGCGTATACATCTTTGACATCGAAATTACGGGAACGGAATCGATGAAACCAAAACTGCGCGTGATTGGCTGTTACAGTATCAGGCCCATCGACACTATTCACATTTTCAGCCGCCTCGTTTGCGTTTTCGCCTTTATCGAAGAAAAACTGTAAAATATGGCGTATCTTCTCTTTGCTGGTGTCGTCTATCTTTCATGCGATCTTTGCTCAAACAAAAGTGAGTCAACTAATCACAAAACTGTCACTAATCACCGTCGACGCGCCACATTTGGTGATCCCGACGTAATTGCATTACTCGGGGGGAGTACTTTGGCGTTTAACAAAACTCAGCATTCCAAGAATTTCGATGTGGCAAGCAAAATTCAATTTTTAAATTCAGTCGTCTTAAAATGACATCGAAGGAAGTCATGGCGTAAAAATTTAAAATTTTCTTTTTTTTTCGTATTTTTCTAAATAAATTAATTTTTCCAAATCGTGTGTGCACTGGCATTTATTTAATGGATAGCGAGACGACGAACAGAGCACCGTCGACCGGCTACAAGATACAGATTACTTAAGCCATCTGTTGGAAAAATAATGGAATTATTTTTACTACACCTATGTATATGCGTACAGTATATGCTGTTTAGTCTGATTACTTCGAAAATGGGTTTGCGGATTTGGCGCCCACAATTTTGCACTATAGAATTTACAGCCGCACAATTAGGCATCACACATATTGATACTACACAATTTGGCGCCCGATTTGGAAATTGTTGTCCACCACTGGCGTCTCAAAATTTTATTTGAGAACTGAGTAGGATCTTAAAGATTAGAACTACTAGTTACAAAAATATTTCCACTCATTTTGATCAGATTTTCGAACCTATTACACAGTTATATCTCGCTTATTCGAATTAATTACTGCAATGTGCACTTTTGATTATTCATTAATTCGAATAAGAAATAACTAGTTTACATAGGTTAAGCATCGGAATGGTGAGCAATACATTATTTCAACGTTACGAAATTGTATATAAAAATATTATCTTGTGTACCACTTCGTGCAATAAAATTTAATAAAAAATGTAAATTTGAATATGAAATTCTAAAAAATTGGTTTCAATACTTCTACACTCTGTACTTTGCAAGAAATAATACACAAAGAGATACATAAGCTGTATCAGGATGTTGATGTCAAGATGTGGATATAGTCCGAAATGGTCAGATACGTAGACTCCATTACCTCGGACACATTAAGCAAATGGACAACAATGTTCCAGCAAAATGTGTCTTCGACTTATTTAAAAGCGAAAAATAAACGACAAAAAAGACTCAATTGGTGATGCTACAATGCAGAGACTTCATGGGTCGAGAGACCATTACAAACGTAACAATGAAATACTTATATGTTACTGAAATTCTCTATATTCTATTACAGGCAAAAAATAAAAAAAAATATTTTCTAGTGTACAGTTGAGATCCTAGATGTCATAAATGCTTTTGCTCGGCCATATTTGAAAGCTTAATTTCCAGCAGAAGGAGAGCAATGAGTAGTTTGCGATCCCATTGAGATGCGAAATAAATAAAACTCACGTAAGCCTATACTCATATTTCGAGTTACTTGTCCCTCCTTTCGTTTTTTGGGTCTTAGATTTTTTTAATGTTCACGTGCTTAAAGTAGATTGCTAGGTCAAGCATACTGATTCGCCGGAATGAATACAATGTGTGCAGTCACTTTAGATTGTAGATACTTGATAGACTCAAACCATCTGAAAAGTTGTATGTGGTCACTAATACTTACTACTATTTCGCACTTCGGAACTCCGAAACTTGCCTCCGAAAGAATATTCTTCACACTTTTCTCTTCAAGATTATCAGGTTCTTATTATTGATATAGCACAGGCCCACTTCACACAAGCGTGCTGATATATTTTTTTTACATGGATACTAAGTAGAATAGATTATAAGATGTCTTACCACCATAGTTACTTAGGTAGCGCTACAGTTCGGGGTGAACCTGGGCTTCAACCAACATGCCTTTACATATAGCTCGGTTTTTAGCTAATTGTTTTCAGTTGCGCACTCCCTTGCGTTGCTGGAGGCCCTTACCACCATAGTTGGAATCATAGAAATTTACAAGTAAAACAAAAGACTTGACGTGCGAACTTTTTGCATTATTTTTAAAAACAGCGTTAAATCTACATAACTGATGTGATCGCATTAATGCTCTGATTTCTCTCTATATCATTTCGTGCAACAAAAAAAAAAATAAAATAAAAATAAAAACTCATCCTCATCACCGATTCAAGGAAGGCTTATTGCTGGGTGCAAAAACCCATATTTTATACAAAACTCCAAAACCGATTACCGCAAACGTTCCAATTTACTTTTTGGGTGATTAATTTTGACTTACTGCTTGCAACGGCCTGCACCTAATTTGCCGGAAGAAAATAAGTGAAACACGTATAAATTTAAATGTTTATCTGCTCGCGAACGATATGAGCATCCGCAGCACACAGCTCGATGTCATAATGAGGCCAATAATAAATTATTTTAAAGCCAAATTTATGTTTTAATTCCACCCCAAAGGGGCAGCACTGCGAGTAATTACATTTTTCACACTGACTATGTGAATAACATATA
Source organism: Brachypalpus laphriformis (assembly GCA_945910035.1). Classification (NCBI taxonomy): domain Eukaryota; kingdom Metazoa; phylum Arthropoda; class Insecta; order Diptera; family Syrphidae; genus Brachypalpus; species Brachypalpus laphriformis. Next base: position 139,101,344 of record OX246756.1, read on the forward strand.
TTTTGTACAATCCGACTGGCGGCCTATCTGTATCAGAGGAAGTGAAAATCAAAACATTTCTTTGCAGTGTGAAACTTAAACCCTAAATGACCCGCCTTTGTGTTCGTTAGTTGTTGAACCAGTTTTCAGCAATCCTTTATTTCTTTGATGGAAATTATTCTTCGAATGAAAGGTTAGAAGTCAATAGTGGTTGTTAAGATCCAATTTCATTGGCATAAGAGCAATGAAGTATCAATGGGTTTGGAGATTTATTTGCATGTCTTACAACTTTATATTGTATATATGCTTCCTCTCGGTATAATTCGATAAGACATTTGCATAAATTAGCATAAATCGTTCAGTTACGCCTGTGTATGCATATTTTCAACAACCGCAGTGATGATAGTGGCCAAAACAAAACTAGTTCATAATTTTACTCTATTAATAATCAATGCAGCAATAAAGAAAATATTTATTCGCTCGAATTCAAGGTATACGAATGTTTATTATGCTATTAGATTAAAAATATGAATTTGAAGTGATTTTGTTGTTTCCAAATAGATGACCTCGATACTTAACCTTTTGACTAAACGTGTGAAAATGAATTATGAATTTTGAAACTTGTTTAAATATTGATAGATACGTTCGGTTGTATATGTCAACTAACTTTTCAAATTAAAGTGCACCTCGGGGTTGAACAGGGGTACATTGCCCTGAATAAGTGCATTATATGCGAGGTCTTATCATCCTGACTTAGAGGCTGAACGAGAAGCGACTCCGACGAGGGAGACAATCATCATTATTTTTATTTCACTTTTTGTACTTGAAATCATACAAATAAATCCCAGAACACGACAACGTCATCAGCGTTAAATTCGAGGACATTAGCCTCACAACTAATCCCGAAAAACTGTTCTTTTACATTCTTATACTAAAAATATACACATTAACCTACCCATAGAAGAGAAATATCTTTGCGTAATCCACGGAAAAACTCTTACCGTTACCAACAAGGCTACTATAGCGATATTTTTGTGCCAACGCCCTTACGGCAAAAGGGTCTAAAGGTCTGGTTCCAAGATAATTTACTAGTCATACAACAGAATTATCAAACCAATGATCATCTATGTGTCAGAAATCTGTGGCCACAAGGTAAAACCGCCTAAGTCTAGTTAGGATAAAATTAAGTTAAGGACACCAGAAAATGCTCTATTATTCGAAGTTGATGCTGTCAAAATTTTACTTTATTACCTGTTATCGTTACCGAGTTATAGGCAAAAGAACAAGACTAAGATAACAAAGAAATATTGCGTAAGTATATACCCAAGGGCATCCGTAGAAGAAATGGTTAGCCTCATACCGCTATATTTTGTAGTGCAAAAGGAGACAATGCGGTCCCAATTTGCAGCAAGCGGCACCGCTTAGAAAGAAGGGAACAATTTTTCAAGCAGAGGTTAATGGAATGGAACTATGTATATGTACGAGAACGCCTGCAAAGAAAAATCAAAGGAAAAAGCATACATATATACATTTTCAACCAGTCAGACAACGTTAAGTCCCTTAAATCCTACACAGTAAGTTTGAAGCTCGTATACGACTATCTAGATCCCTTTAAAAATCTTGCATCCACAAACAAGGTAACTGTTGCCTGTATCCCAGGACATGAATGTTTCAAAGGAAATGAACGGACTGACTGTCTGGCGAGAAGAGGCGCATTTTACCTACTTGTTGGATGTGAACCCAATTTTGGAATACCACCTAGCAGAGCACACTCCAAGATGCCACAATGGGAAGTGAGCGGCCCCCCTGAATACTAGACCAATGAGGATAACGAAAAATATGATCAACCTCAACCAAAGCAATACCAAAAAAGTGTTTGAACTCAGCAGGGAAGACTTAAGAACTTTAACCGGCTACCTAACTGATCGCTGTTCTTTCACGTACTATCAGCTTTGCGGAGAGAGAAAAGAGACGGCACAACATATTCTTTATGAGTGTTAAGGGGCCGGAGGGAAAAATAGTTTCGTCTAAGGCTAAGGTCACGCACTGAGCGGCAGAGCGGTAAAAAAAACTTAAAACATATGGAATTGTATATCCGTCAATATTGACTTAAAATCGGGTAATGAAGAAAAAACCCACACGTAGTAGAGAAAAGGTGACAGGAAGCTAAATCCTCGAATATTGGCGTGCAGTCTTATGTTCAAGCGGCGATGACAGTTAATGGCAAGTACAAGACCGACAGCTCACGGGAGATCAAAGCAAGAAATCAAACTTTAACGTAAAGACTCCTGCTCAAGCTGCGACATGGGAAAACGGTGATAGAGGTAGCTCACAAGATCATGTATCCCATGTTTTTTCCCTAATTCTTACGGAACTTGAAGAGCAATGCAAAACAGGCAAACTTATTTTCGAGAAAACAATTTTCATAACACGCGCACTTCAATCAGAATATGAAAGAAACGCTTAAAATTCTTACTTGGAACACCAACGGGCTCATACGAAGACTCAACGAGTTTCTATCTAACTTTATACGAGAAAAAGACATTAATCGTATATGCTTGGTCTGTGAAACTCATCTGACAAAGCAATCGAATATTAAGATAAGGGGATATAGCGTGTATCACGCCTTCCACCCATCGGAAAGAGCAAGAGGCGGATCATCCTTGTTTATAAAAGAATGTATCGAACACTCAGCGGAAGTAAAGATTAAATTAGAAGCAATGCAAGTAAGCACGGTACGCGTTAAAAATAGACATTTTGCCTTCAACATTTCGTCTACATATTGTCCACTGCGATGTAAACTTGAAGAAAGTGATTTCACAAACATCTTCAACTTCCTTAAACTAAATTTTATTATTGGTGGTGACTTTAACGCTAAACACCCCTTCTGGGGTTCAAGGTACGCCTCTCAGAAAGGTAGAATGCTTTATAATGCGGGTATGCAATACAGTTGTGATTTTCACTTGACGGGTAAACCAACATATTGGACGACTGATAGAAATAAGATACCAGATCTGATCGATTTCTTTATTGGTGAAGGAATATCTGGCAACCATATAAAAGTTGAAGAAAGCTTTGGTCTCTCCTGTGATTACTCTCCAATCATTATGACGATAAGCGATGCTCTGAAGAACCGCCCAAATTAACCAGCGCGAAAGCTAATTGGGATGGCTTCAAAAAAGATATTGAAGCAAATATTGAACTGAGCGTATCACTTAAAACGCCATATGAACTTGAAGTTGAAGTTGATCGCTTCGTCGAAATCCTTCAGAATGCCGCGTGGAAGAATACTCCCGAACCTAAGAAAACCCTGGCCAGCTGCATTCAAACTTATCCGCAGGAAATAAAAGAGATGATTAAGGAGAAGAGAAAAGCGCGCAAAAAATGGCAACAAACTCGGGCTCCACAACATAAAGCACATCTTAACCGTTTGTGCAACTCACTAAAAAGATCTATTAAATACCTTAAGAATAATGGAATACAAACTTACCTAGGAGGCTTAACGGCAGAAAAAGATTCTAATTATTCGCTTTGGAAGGCTATAAAAGGTATTAAAAAAACCTCAAATTCAAGCCGCCCCAATTAGGAAAATTCAAGACGAATGGGCCAGGCATGATAAAGAGAAAGCGCAAGTTTTTGCCACCCACCTGGAAGAAACTTTCAAACCGTTTGATGGACAAGCTCTTATTGAAAATATAAATAGGTCTTATATAGCCATTAGCGTAATAAGAAATGCAACACTTACCGAACTTAAGGAAGAAATAAAGAAACGTAAACCTAAGAAGGCTCCTGGATACGATCTAATTACGGGAGAGGTTCTTAAAGCATTACCAAGAAAAGCTCTAATTATGCTTCTGTTCATTATAAACGCCGCCCAGTCAATGGAAACTCGCCGAAGTAATAACGGTCCTTAAGCCCGGACGCCGAATGAAAAAACGTCTTATAGACCGATTTCGCTCCTTCCAATTATATCCAAAGTGTTCGAGAGAATATTGAATAGGCGAATACAGCCGGTAACAGAAGAAGGGCATCTTATTCCGGATCATCAATTCGGGTTCAGAAGTAAGCATTCTACAGTTGAACAGGTACATCGAAAAAAGATTTGTTCAAGCGTATTCCTTGACGTCTCTCGAGCCTTTGACAAGGTCTGGCGCGAAGGATTAAAGTTTAAATTACGACAAGTTCTGCCAGAGCACCTATATAATATTTTGAAGAACTACCTTACGAATAGACTATTCCGCGTCAAATGTGGAAATGAATATTCAGATTTTAAGGAAATAATGGCTGGGGTGCCGCGTGGAAGCGGTTTTGGTCCAGTTTTATATCTATTATACACTCGTGATATACCGCAAGTACTCGTAAAAGGCACTGAGCTAGCTACATTTGCCGACGACACTGCTATCTTGGCAGTAGGTAAAACGGTCGAAGATACTACAGAAAAACTGCAAGAAGCTTTGGATAGAGTAAATGATTGGACAAAGGTTTGGCGAATCGCACTCAATGAGACCAAATCTGTTCATGTAAATTTTACTTATAAGAGAGTAAATAATCTGCCGATCTTTTCGATCGCAAGCGAGGCTAAGTATCTTGGAATGACACTTGATGCAAAGCTGAAATCGAAAACGCACGTAAAGAAAAAACGCGAAGAACTAGATAATAAATATAGAGAAATATATTGGTTACTTATAAAATATTCCAAGCTTAATATAGAGAACAGGCTGCTTTTATATAAGCAAGTGCTAAAGCCTGTATGGATATATGGTATACAACTCTGGGGTTGTACCAAAATAAGTAATATTAAAATTTTACAAACTTTTGAGAACAAAGTGCTAAGAGGTATTGTTAATGCGCCATGGTATATTAGAAATAGCGATATCCATAGAGATCTTGGCATTAAAACTGTAGAAGACGAAATCAAAAAACTACGCAAGAAAGCATAAAAGTCACGTAAGTCACGGAAAAGAAAGTCACGTAAATATTACCGTCCTCGAAGTTTTGAATGAAAGAAATTTACTACGCCGTCTACAAAGAACCAAACCTTTAAACTTAGCGCGATAAGTAACCGGTTCTAAACTGCGGAGCTAGCAGGAACTTCTAATGGGAAGGTACCTGCAAAACGTCCTTATTTCGTAAAACGAAAACTACTTGATAAGTCGAATACTTAGTTGTAGTAAAAAAATATAAACAAGTTTGTTTTGAAGGGAGGTTTTTTAGTGGGTAAGAATCCCACACAACTATGAGCACGCGCTGCCAATCCTCATAGTGTCTTGTTGAAGATTTTCACCTACCCTCGGAAAAAAAACAAAAAAAAATAAAAATATGGAATTGTATGGTTGTGGCCACGCAGTCGCTGAGCGGCAAGCGACGTTTCTAAGCGGGAGAGCGGTGTCGCTCAGCTTTAAATTCTGTTCTATTATTTTAGTGTAGTGCTTAGTGGCAAGAAATCATCATGGCAAAAATTAACATGAACACTTTAATTTCAGAAGTACACAGCATTCCAGCATTATGGCAGGATAGGCTTAAAGATTTCATAAATAAAAGCATTACTGACATGTGGAGTGAAGTGAGAGAAAAATTTAGTTCTTCAGCTGAGTTTCATTTTATTTATTTTAACATTATTCTTCTTCAATTTACAAATTAAAATTTTGGTTTAATGTCCAAAGTCCCATAAATATTTTGTGAGCTCTGCTCTGATATTCAATGCTGTTTGACTACTCCTATTGAAACGTGCACTTGATTCTTGGCAAATTTTTTCCAGCAGCAAATCAAATGATTGTATTTAATTGATTATATTGTCTGAATCGGTCTTCATGTTGTCGAAGGTTATTATACAAATGATGAAACTCACCATAACCTGATCTTTTCGGTTTATTGGATGAACACCAATTCTTCTTTTGTTTTTAAACTTAAGACAATTCTGTAAATGTTAAAACTACTTTCTTGTAAAACACTGTGGCGAGCAGCACTCGACAACGACATTTTCACAACTATTCGCTCAAGAATTGCCGCTCAATAAATCAATAACAAAATATATTTTACATGTCGCGATGCACGTTTATGGCCTCAGTCGTATCGTAGTGGCTTTCTTTCATTTCTTGGACAACCTTTGTGTTTTGTAAGTCTTACTTAAAGGATTTAGTAAATTGTTATTAGGGTAAAAGTATTAATCAAAATTTATATAATTATTTTTATACTTTGATGTGTTTACGCGTTGTCAATTCGACTACAGTATTTTTAAAATGCTGATAAGGCTTGCAAAGCGTTAGCCATCGGGCCTTCCTGCTTATGTTACTGCAAATGCGTCAACTAAAACAGCTCCTCATGAGGTGAAAATGCCTATAAGTATACGTGGACACAGTCAAACATCAGAAAGTAAAGTAAACTCCTTCTTGCTTTTGTTTTAGTGGGAAAAACGAATGGTTTTTGAAAAAGTTTTACTTTTTTCAAATGCTTGGAACTGTTTACGGTAAATCAGGGACTGTCCGCACAATCACCTCCTATCCGAGATTGATATGTACATTTTCTTACATCCTCCCATTTTCTTACCTCAAGTCGTTATGCTCCTCAAATAATGGTGCTAATATAATGTTTTTTTTTTCTAATTTTTAAGCCTAGATACAAAGACATTCCAGGTAACTGCAGGGCTGACGACCTCGCCAGACAGGGTACTACTCTAAAGATTTTGCCTGAAAGGCAAGCCCTGGGTATGCCCCTCGCTACTTGTAAGTATCTACTAAAGCTGAACGCTATTAGCACGACCAACCTCAGATGGGGAAATGGCTCAACGTGTCACATTTCGAGACAGATCTGGCCTAAGCTGGATCAAAAACGTAGTACCGATCTGATCAAGTTAAAGCGTACACAAATCAGCTGCGTTGTCGGTGTTCTCACTGGACACTGTCTTATAGGTCAACACGCCAAAAGACTTGGTCTCTTCTCCAACCATTTCTGCAGAAGCTGTAGGGACGAGGAGGACGAGGAAACCATCCTTCACCTCCTATGCACATGTCCAGCCCTGTCGCATAAAAGAATACTCCATCTAGGGTCCCCCTTCCTTGACGACCTCTGCGATCTGACGTCCTTGGACGTCATGAGCATCCATCGCTTTGTCAAAAGCTCCGGTTGGTTTTGTTAGTCCCTGAGTGGCCTAATGGTTTGATCTATGGTATCACAAAGGACCTTCACTGGTCTAAGTGTGTCTGCACTCTCATGTGGACAGCCAATCTAACCCTACCTAACCTAAGCCTAGATAAACCTTATTTAAGAAAATATTTAATACTTACAGAAAGGATATTTAAATCAAATTTTTGACGATGTATCTATTCAACTGACTAAAACTGTATCACTGGCTCAACTTAAAAGACTAAGTTTCACAAGAAATTGTCTAGTTTAGGTCTTGCACATTATACGCATCGATATCGCTAAAACCAAAATACCTGACTTCGCACTGCCTCGGCTAAATGGCCAACCGGTCTCCTTATCGTCCAGTGCAAGGTATTAAGGAGATATCTTAAATCCTAAACTTAACTGGAAGCTAAACATAGACCAAAGGGTAAAGAAGGTATGTATAGCTTTCTATGCTTGTAGCAAAATCTTGGAAAAATATGGGGACTGCAGCCAAAATTGACCTTATGGATGTGTACAATCATGGTACGACCAATTCTCACATATGACTCAATAGCATGGTGGCCGGCTGTAAAAAAGTCTGGCATATAACCAAACTAAATATGCACCACAGGCGCTCTACGGTCATCCCCGACCGATTCTCTAACGGTCGTTTTGCATCTTCTACCTTTAGATCTACAGATAAAAAAAATCACATCACATGGTGCCGTCTGAATCAGGGATTCTGGATGCTGGATTATGAAACCCTATGGCCACAGTAATATTTTAAACTCTCTGCCGAGAGAGTTCGTTTGCCCATAACAGGTTACATTATATCTACCCAAATTAAATTTCACAAAGCGCTTCGATGTTCAATTCCCCACAAGATTAAAAGGGCAAGATGGACAGGTGATTTAAGATTTCGACGCAACAATCTACACAGACGGTTCAAAGATGGACTGTGGTGTCGGTGTGGAAGTGTTTTCCGAATACTTGAAAATTTCTAAATCATAGAGGCTTCCGGATTTTACCAGCGTATTGCAGGCAGAATAACTTGCTGTCCGGAAAGCCTGTCGCCAGACCAAAATATAAGCTACTATAATGCGAAGGCAAAAGATCGCTATTTTTATTGATAGCCAGGCAGCCATAGAAGCCAATGCTTCGGTTACTACATTATCCAAGCTGGTTCTTGAATGGCAAAATGAGCTAGTCTCGCTAGACGGCCAATTCAAGGTAACCCTGATTTGGGTTCCAGGGCACATTAACGTTTATGGAAACGAACTTGCTGATGAACTGGCTAATAGGGCTCAGCCCTCCAAGGCTTACTTGTGGAATCAGTTCAGACTCGCTTGGAGCACTCAAAGCAGAAATATCCTCCAAATTCCTTGCTAAAGCCAACTTCAGATGGACTAGGCTAACAAACTGTATCATATCTAGAAAGATGTGGCCAAACTATGGTATAACGGACAAAAAACAACCGACTTCCATAACAGAACTTGTAGGGTCGTCACCAGGATAACAGTGGGCATCACGGTTAACTGGTTAAACTATTGCAGTTGCAATGTCGCAACTGAGAAAGAAACCCTTAATTACTTTTTATACGCCTGTCCGGCACTAGCTAGGACCAGACAACGAGCTTTAGGAAAGCACTTTTTCGATTCTCTTGAGGAAGTCTCAGAGAGAGACCTTTAAAGATCTAATAATCTTTTTAAACTGCACAGATTGGATCTAGAGACTCCTCACCAACACGCTTTCATATTCAGGTACACGAGTTTTGCAGTATCAAAACGGTACCTAGCGCTAATTAGACTCATCTTTAAGAAGAACCACCATCCCTACCTACCCATATGCATCGATTATATCGATTAATTACTAGATTTCTACACATAATCCCATATTATTTAAACGAATTCCTGCAGACCAGTTATGCGTGCGGTCAAACAAAAAAAAATGCACAGCGCTTGTCTATCAGCCAATGTTTTAGTAACATATCCATGCTCAACAATTGGCACGACCATAGTACCAATTTCATGTTGATTCTTCCGTATAGCTTTTTCCGAGTTTTCAAATTGGCTGCACCTTTAGGCGTTGATTATATACATATGCTTCTCTTATCTTTTTCTGTTTTTTCAGAAATATCTGCAAATTTTTAAGAGTTCTTGTGATCATATAAGAGGTGAAGATCAAGATGTGGTAAAATTTGCCTAGTATGGATTTAAATAATAACTTAGATCATATCTTCACATCTGGCCATCAATTTGACTGAAAAGTCAAAGATTTTTTCAAGCAACAATGTATCTACACAAGTCGCTGGAAACTGTGTCTTGTACGTCCAAATTGAGTTTATCGGTAATACACCCTTTTCTATTTCTACCCTCTCCTATTTATTTAAAACAAATTTCTTCACAATAGCTATATATTAACCATAAAAGTAGAAGTTTGTCAAATTTGAGCGTCTGTTTTAAAACATTAATATACTTTTGCTATGTTCCAGTTCAAATTCTCCCTCTAAATCCGACGAAGAGCATCAACACTTTCACAGACATGACCATAAATGCAAAATAATTTATTAAACGTATATCATGCAAACCCAATTTCTGTACTATCCACTCATAGCTATGGACAACAGTGTTGTAACTTGATGTTCGCACGTCAACTCTTTTGTTTAATGTTACCAATAAACAACTTCGCATTAAAAACGTTGCAAGTACCTATCATATTATTACAACAACATCTCATTCAAACTGTGATTGAATATATATGTATTTAAAATTTATGTTGCAATAAATGACAAAAGTATAGTGTCCAGTAGACGAATTCAATTAAATGTAATAGCTAAATTAATCGAAAGTAGTTTACGTCCTTCCATACACCCACATACTCCACAAACAAATAAACGCACAACTTTATATTTATTACTTAATACCACGGTTGTTTGTGTAATGTTAGTAGGCATCGTAAAATTGCAAACAATTTTAATGCCATATTCATTTCCCATATTTACATGAAAACACTCAAAAATTAAGTGCATGTCCCAATTTCATTTGGCTATAAAATTCTACCCTCCAGTATACATATGCAATTCATACTACAAATGCTAATGAAATGAGTAACAAAAACCACTAAAAATTATCTGCACCATATAAATACAACAAGAAAAGATGAGAACACAAAATCTCGGAATATTTACCAGAGGCGTAACTTACGAGTACTTGCCACTAAAGCAGAAGCGCCGGCAATGATGTCTAACCGAAAGTCCAATTTATCCGCATTGCTTCTGCAGCCATCAACAGAAGCAACAACATTCGAAAAACATCTCCAACAACAGATCATACCAACCAACCTTCAAATACACTAACATCGAACAACAGACCAGGTGCGCATCATGATCATACAAAAGATACGGAGCTGCTGTTGCTATGTTGCCTCAGATACACCAATTGAATCTGAAAGCATTTGGTGGAGTATCTGAAACATTTTTTTTCCTACGAATGTTTTTTACACGGTCTGCGGCAGTAAGATGATCAATTTTTACCTTACCATGGGTTCTTCAGTCGTCGATTGACTCTTCACTGTAAAACATCGCTGGTTACACATATATGCGTTTTTTTTGTTCTTCTGTTATTGTATTTGCACGGCGGAAGTTACGAACGACTATAGGGCCCGTCGTCTTTTTTTTTTTTTAATTTAACTGTACATACGTAACTTATATAGCCGGGTGGAAGGCTAGAAGTGGGTGGTTGGCAATGAAAGGATTTAGTGTGTATCCACGTTTGAATTTTCGGTAGTGCTAATGTGGTTCATGGTGTTTCGAGGGGGTTAACGGTGTTCCTTAACCAGTTGTTAGTTGACAAAGGTCAGCAACATATTGATTGCTGTCTTGAAGTGCAGTCAGTGAAGCAACTGATATACATACGGATTTTTAGATGCTGTCAGGATGAATGAGGTTCCATAATGAGAGAGGTTCCAAAAGAGATGCAGATAACCTCAAAGTGAATAAAAAAGAAAAGTGAATGTGTTTTTAATTGATAGCGATTTGTTTGGCATTGATTTGTCATTGGGTTATAGTCGGAACGTCATTTTGTGGTTTGTGGGGAACACAGTGTATTTCTAGCTGCAATTAGTACGAGAAATACTAAAATCAAAAATAATATATTCAAATATTCATCTGCTCAAATGACCGAGTGTTCGAAAGGATATGCTCTTACTCCCCCACCTCATGGCTTCTAATAAATTATGTGACAGTTGACTACTGATCTTATCGGTGTGTATCGAATGAATATGAGTTTTATTGTGTATTGATATTTAAAACTAAAAGGAAAAAAGTGATTCAAACAAATTCAGCTGTTGACATTTTGCCGGAACATAAGGTGAGTGCTTCCGACGGGTTGTGATGTCAATTTTATTGTAATTTATTGATATTTTTGGGTGGGGATTTAAATGAAAACGAATAAGAAATTATCATAATCCAGTAAAAGTGTTTCATCTGAACAAATCACCGGTCATTCTAGGTCACGTTGCTGGTGCAGTTGTAACTCTTTATCGATGTTTGTATACTTTCGGCAAGATAATCGTGTAATTAGTCATGTAATCACAGTTCATATTTCAGAATATTGAAATGACTAAGGAATAGATTATTTTATGGAAAACTGTTTACTTACAGATGTGACAAATATTTTAGACATTCAGATTTTTAATTGTTTTGGTTCAGTTTAATGGTCACTTAAATAGTTTGAAATATAATAATTTTTAGCTCTATTCAAACAATTGTTGGCGTTGAGTAACCATCGGACCACAAGCTGTTTTAGAATTTCGAATTTAGATTATACAAATGACAGCTAGTAGTTTCTGCATCTCAGTCTCCGAAACGTCGTAAATTTTTTTCATTTCTTAAAGCAAAGTCGTTAGGCCTTTACATTTGTTACGTAGACTAGATGAAGTGAAGTCAAAAGGTTAAATGTCTGATTCTATATTGCTTATAATCTCATGATCATTTGAATACATATTTCTTTTATCTAAATATAGTCATTGTATCGTATCTGTCTTTGCTTAGAAACTTAACTACAGTTAATATCAGATGTGTTGCATCCCACCCAGACCGTTTCATTTCACAGAAAATGGCTGGATATCAACGGTTTGTTATTATGACGTAATTTTATTTTTTTGTTTTCTCTATTACCATCAAATTCGAGTGAAGTGGGGATAACGTATAAGTGGTTGAAAGTCAAAAGTCCAAACAAGTCTTAGATGTCATTCAATGTCCAAAAAACGAGCAATATGTGCTGCAAACCTTATTATTATGAAGTTTCACATCCATTTTGCTAAAAATGAAATATTGTAAGCGCTAGGCTGACCATTTTTGGGCAAAGATTTATATTTTAGTCCAACAATGACCTCAAGAACCCTGCGAAGCTCAGCAGGCGATATTGGGGTTAATTATGAGCTGACGGAATGCTCAAAGTTAAGGTTTGGCTACAACCTGCAGACATCAGCCCAATTGATCTTTTGTAGGATAAGCTTCACAAAATATTTTGCAGACAGAATGGCGTCAAATTTTCGCAAAAGCCCTTCGGCAATTATCGAAAAAAGTGCTAAAACTCAGTCAAGCAGCAAGGCGACAAAAGAGTGGATACATTAAAGAGCCAATTAATTAATGACAAAAACATCATTTTGAATTAGCTGGTTTCGTTCTGGTTTTTCTTAGACGAGAATTATTATTTGCATAAGTTAGTAAAATATTTACAGTGTATGTGTAGGTACTTTCAAATTTTGAAGTTTTTGATTTAGTTCTCAACTATATATCTCTTTAAACTTGCGTATAGAACTAAACTAAAAAATTAAGTTTTCATCTATGGGCAATGGACATTCCAAATTCAAAACTGAACGCGCTAATTCCACTTTTGAACTGCTGCAGATTAAAAGCATTTCGAAATGCATCTACAGGGAGTACATTAAAAAGCTTTTTCTATAGCAAAAAATTTCTGACAGAGAACGTAAGTAGTTGTCAGGTAAACATAGTTGCGGTAAGCCCTACTGGCTTGGTCAATAGGATATCTAAATGCCGCATTTCTTAAAATCATTGCATTAAACTGAGCCATTGCACTGCGTTGAGCTGTCGGTGACAGATTTATTTTTGGAGCCGGATCTTCTGTTAAGCAAACTGCTTGTCCTGAATGCTGTGAACATGTCAGTGGACTAACTTCAAACGCTTCACTGGGTAAAGTATTTATCTTCACGCGCATAGAGTCCTGGCAAGATGATTTTAGTTTGTTTTCAACAGTAAAACCAAAAATATTGTTGTTTTTTTTATAAATAGTAGAAATAGAGTGGGCACATGAATAGACAGCAAAGAGAATTCAGAGTATATGAGCATTGTATACGAGCAAAGATATCGGAGCACACACCATCGACTACAACTGGAATTGATCAGTCCATTGCTCGTTTATCTGCGCATGCGAAGGTAGCTTGCTTAGCAAGGCTTAATGACAAATTCAGTCGAATGTGTGTAGTTCGCAATTTTATATCCAAATAAGGGTTGCATAGTTCTGCAGATAGTCAAGTCGCCTATGGTTACATGCCACAGTTTTAATCGAGGCAATCGCTTTAATTTTGACTACGAAGCCATAAATGTTAGAAACTATTTATCTTTTCTCCGTAGTCTTTGTTTAAAAAGTAGCGCAAGCGCATTATTTTATTCATTACGCGGAGTATCATTTTCTACCTACATATATCGATCGGAAATTATCCAGAATACAGTTGAGCAGCACATCAGTTAGTTGCAAACCGCTGACCGAATTTTCATCGAGTTTTCATTGCTGTATAATTGAAGGTTCCTTGAAGTAATAGTAAGATAGTAAGATAGGTATTATCTCATACGGTATATGTAAAGTATTTAGGTAGCTAACTAACTAAAATGTATGAACAATCACACGACCCTAACTTCAAAATAGCTTCACTGATTTCAACGAAATAAATGATATGGGAACGAGTGCTTAACCCATGCAAGGATAATTTTATTTTTTTTTGTTTTTGAAACGTTGGCTGAGCCGATGAGGTAATATTTTAATAATAGCAAAAGAGGGTACAATGCTCACGTGACAAAGACTTATGTCTATATAGGCTTTATGCAGTACTCTACTAAATTGGAACATTGATCGAATGACCGAAATTCAGAGAAACCAGAGGAACTTCAATTTTACTAAATCCATCAGTCCCATAATTTAAAAAAAAATAATTTTAAGACCGTTGTTAGATATTTAGTCGAAAAAATGGAACAACATCTGTACAAAAAAAATGTATGATGCCACTCCGGTACCTTTTGTTGGAGAACTGACAACTTAATCGCGAGCTTTATTTGAGAATCAAGAATATTTTGTAATATGGGCTGTGCTTACATCACATGCAATCTGCTCTAGGATCAAGTTGGCGTTATATGGAAGGTTAGGTTAGGTAAGGTTGGAGGCAAGTGCACCTAAGTGCCGGGGGCCGTTCTGTCCATTGTGTTTCCTTTTGTAGTGTGGAACCTATGCTTGAACGATTATCTTGCGGTCGGTTCTGTTGTCAACCAGCCTGTGCTCTTTATGAAGCCTATCACGTTCCTTAGTGAGATTTGTATGAGATCCCCAAGTTCATCAAGGAACCTATTTCCCATATGACGAGGTGGCGATTTTGAAGATTTGGACAATCGCATAGCAGGTGTTTTATGGTTTCTGTCTGCTCTATATCTTGACAGCTCCTGCAGTGGTAGGGTGTGTTGACGCCTAATCTAGCACCCATTACCCCTATCGCGCAGTGTCCTGTTAGCGCGCCTGTCAAAATGCGAATTTCTTTTTTATACATCGCCAAAAGGCTTTTTGTTCTGTTTTTATCCACTGTCGGCCATAAGCTGCGAGATATAACACAGTCGCTTCTGGCGTACCATGCGGAGCTAATCAGTTCTCTTACTTTTAGGCCTATTATCCTTTTTAGTTCCCTAATTGGAGTTTTTACTGACATCCAAGTATGTTATATGAAAACTGTTTAAGCTGCTGAGCTAAAAGTTCTTGTCAACTCTGACTTACTTTAAATTATAAGTATTTCAAAGCAAGGCGAAAAATGCAAGGGTCGAGTCAAAAATGGTTGCAATGTTGGAAACTTTGTTTCTTATGAACTATGAATGCCTAAATATTTGCATTTAAATATTCTTTTTTTAAGATACTAACACTTTTCCCTAACACTGCTGTCGATAAATATTTTCTAATTCAAATATGAAGGCACGTATAACTAAAAAAAGACAAATCATAAAGGTTATATGAAGCAATTCTTTTCAGAAGTATCATTAGCGTATGTAGCTAAAACGACCAATAAGCCACTCTGCAATCCAGTGAGATACAGTACAATATCTGGCTTTACGTAGAGTTTTTTTCTATTAAGTCGTATTACGGCTGTACTACTCGTTCAGTAGCATGAACTCATCATCCACAAATACCCGCATTAAGAAAGTAACCTTTGAGATAGCCTTCAATAAAATACACGTACTCTTCAAACAAAATATGCATACTATTACAAAATAGCAGAAATATAAACAAACAAGGATAAACTAATGATTGGTCCAATTTAATCAAGATCCGGTTATGTGTCACTTTGGTTGACCTTTTCTTTATAATTAAGAAAAAACAAAAGCCATCATAAATAAGACTTAGAGCGAACGTGCTTTTTTCCCCAATGAACCATCACATCAGTCGGTATTTTCTCTTTAGATTAACATAACATAATGATATTCACTTCTTCTTCTTCTTCTTCTTTTTTATTTCTTCTACTGTCAGGTAGTTTATCTAAAGTGATTTTAAAAATTAACCTCCCAATTAATCACAACGAATGACATCATCTAATATAGCACTAGACTAGTTAAGACAAGAGAGCAAAAAAGAAACTAAATCTACCTAAATGTACACATTTGAAAATTGGATCAGAACGGAGGAGATACCAAAGCGAAGCGCCAACTGTAGGTGTATAAATGACATTTTAATTTTTTTCCCATAAAATACTTGAATACTATGAAGAGAAACTTTACATACGTATCTACGGAATGATAATTTATTCGATTTGTTTGGATGAATAAATTGGTTCAAATGGAAAGCATTTAACACATTCTTTGATGACGATCTCGCATTTAGTAGCTTCGTGTAGATATAAACAAAAATGGATACGTTTTGACTACCCTCCTATCACCAGGCAAAAATTTAATAATTATTCATAATTGCTTTTGCTTGGTTTTAACTGTATGGAATGAAGGTAAACAAGAATAGATCGGAGATTATGGTTGTTTCCAGTACGCCTGTTCGATGCACTCTGCGTTTTAGTGGAGTCCTATTGAAGCATGTGAAGAAGTTTAAGTACCTCTGGGTTTTTTTTTTTACGAGTAATGGGAAGAGCAATGCTAAGTTATCCCGTGGGATTGATCAAGCTAGCTTGATCGATCTGATATAAAGAAATCGGAACTCCTTGTCAAAGCTTATTTATCGGACTTTAGCTCGGTATATGTTACAACTATGGTCAGGCTGTAAGGGAAATGACTGGAAGATCGCGTATAAAAAGCTGCCAAAATGAGATTTCTGCGCCGTGTTGATCTAATAACTTGCTCGAATCGAGTGTGCAACACACAACAGCAATTTCTCTGAATGAAGTGTTCAATATTTCGATAGTGTGGTCATAGAGTGTGTATGTCCTCAAACCAACTAACTTCCGCCCTGTGTATTACACCAGAAGGGTACACAAAATCAAATCGTTTGAAGGAAAACTCAACAACCTTACAATAGGGCATATCATCTTTTTAGGTGTTTAGACTTAAGTAAGTATATTCAAGCTCGGAGACTCAAAGCTCCATTATGAATCCTCTCTTTCTGGTGTGGGAATGAAATAACTATTTTTACTGCAAAAAAAACTTATCCTACTCTCGATTTGTTCTTAAAACAATTGGTGTCGTTGTCATATAGCGTTTTTGTACCTAGAAACTAGTGCAGACAATAACTTAAGAACGGATGTAATTATGAATTAAAATTTGACAATGTTTTAGCAAATATAAGACAACCACAATTTTTTCGTTATCTTAGTTTGTCTTAAATTCGAAAAATCTTACAGCGAATATAAAGAACTAAAACGAATTATTTTAGTTGCCTAGCATGACATTGCACAAAGGTTCACATAGTGTAGGTTTGTAAGTTCTCCTCCTTATGTGGTAGTTTACACTTCTCTTACAGCGAATATAAAGAACTAAAACGAATTATTTTAGTTGCCTAACATGACATTGTACAAAGGTTCACATAGTGTAGACTTGTAAGTTCTCCTCCTTATGTAGTAGTTTACACTTCTGTAAAATATAATATTCATTGTAATATAATTAACAACTTCTATATCCCATGAATCAGATTTGAGACGCGGCGCTTAGTTTGTCTTATATTTTTAACGCCCATGAAGACAGTCCGAATTTGGACATTAACGCCATGCCTTAAGAGTTTGATTTGTATGCAATAGTGTAGGTGGGGGTAGTTTTGTAATACGGAATTGTCCTACTATAATTTCAAGTAAATTATGACTGCCACTTGTCTGTCTGTGCTTTTGTCAATTCCCCATGCTAGTCTCTGGTAGTGGCAACTGTGAATAAAGTTTTAAATATTGTTTCCAATATAAGTACTGATGAATCGACATATTGTCATTTGTATACACTAATATATGATATGTCAGCTAGAGCCATTCCATCGGTTCAGCGAGCGCCATTAAATAAACTATCTTATGCGACTTTGTAGAACACCCCTATCGATCATAATCTAGCTTATGTCCAGGTGTTTTCTGACATATTTGCTTTTAACGAGGACAATGATAACGTGGTTATTCACAAATAATTGAGACATTCGCATTCGAAATTCTTGGTAGGCGTATACCCTGAAAATTACTAGAATTGGTGAAGTAAGGAACGATGTTAAAATTGAAAACCAACTAACTGAAGATATTCCGTTTCATTTTGCTCCAACACGCCTATCTATTTTCAGCAAAATGAAAATTTTTCCATGTTTTATGGCTTTATTAGTAAGAGCAAACATTCCCATTAATTATGGAATACAACGTCGTTCAAGTGGCTGCCTCGGCTGGCATCGTAGTAGCGCATTATATCACTCCAATTTTCCAAGACCTTGTTGATGGTTTCGGGCTGTAGCTCACGGATTGCTTGGATGATATTGGCCTTAAGTGCTTGAATCGTTTCCAGATTCTTGGCATATCATCGATCCTTCACGGTTCCCCACAAAAAAAAGTCCAAAGGGGTCAAATCGCAGCTCAGAAGCGGCCAATTGACATCGCCAAGACGGCTGATAACACGATTTGGAAATTTGGTGCGCAAAAGACCGATTGTGGCATGGGCTGTGTGGCATGGCGCGCCATCCTGCATGAACCAGAGGTCATCCAAATCCATGCCTTCAATTTCAGTAAAAAAAAAAGAAGTCGTTAACATGGCTCTGTAACGCCCACCATTGACCGAAACGTTGTTGCCAGCCTTATTTTCGAAGAAAAATGGTCCAATGATGCCACCACTCTACAATCTGCACCAAACTGTCATTCTTTGTGGATGCATTGGCTTCTCGACAATAACGTGCGGGTTTTTCGAGCCCCAGATGTGGCAATTTTGTTTGTTAACGTAGCCGCCGAGATGAAAATGTGCGTCATTAGAAAAGATGATTTTTCGCCCAAAATCGTTGTCCAATTCAAGCTGCTCTAAGGCCCAAACTGCGAAGCGATAACGAAGCGGATGGTCATGCGCTTTCAATTGCTGAATCAATTGGACCTTGTAAGCGAATAATCCCATATCTTTGTGCAGAATTCTCCTCAGGCTAGTGCGTGAAATGTTGAGCTGTTGAGATCGATGACGAGTTGATGTTCGTGAATTGAGTCTCACACTCTCGGCTACAGCAGCCACACTCTCGTCTGTGGGCAGCGTACGACGACGGGTACCATGAGTGTTGTCCACTAGCATACCAGTCTCACGGACTTTTTGCACAAACTTGCGTACAGCAGGTGCGGTGGGTGCTTCATTTCGGCTAAAACTTCTTTTCAAAAAACGCACTGTTTGGGCTACACAGCACTCACTTTGGAAATAAGTTTTCAATATTTCCCAATATTGTTCAAGTGTTAAGCGACTCATTTCGTTCCGCGGAGGTATGATACTGACTTTCTGTCAAGATTTCGAGCGGGAAACAGCTGTCAGTGTCAAAATAACCTATGATTTAAAAAGAAAGCACTAGATGGCCCACCCGTTACACAGAATAAAAATATTTTTTGATTTAGTTGAAATCGAAAAAATAAGAGATATTCCCTGTCCGTATCCGACAGTCCCGTCCAGGTCTCCTTTCCTATTTGCATTATTTCGATTTATTATGAATTTTTCCAATTGCTAAGATACTGCTAGATTCAATTCGTATGAATTGTCCATTCCAAATGACAAGTACATGCTTTTAAAGAATTGTATGACGAAATGGCTACGATCTCAGTATCGCCGTGGCGTAAGTGGTTAGTGTGTCGGATCACTACGCATGAGGTTCCAAGTTCGAATCCCAGAAAACACCAAAACTTTTTTTCACGATCCCACCTCTCGCGAGCGTCTGACAAACATCCGAGAGTATTGTTGTCACGAAAAAGCTTCTCAAATCGCCGTTCGGAGTCGGCATTAGACTGTAGGTCCCTTCCATTCGTGTGAAAAATATAACGCACACAACATAAGTGGGTGCGAGAAGCTAGGCTCTGGCACTTAAAAGAGCTGTTGCGCCATATATATATATATATATAGTATCGGGTTTGCAAAATCCAAAGCGCTATACTAAATTGCATTGCAATGCAAGCATAAGCATAAGTTATAACTCTTTAGAGAGGGTATGGCTCTTGAACTGCCCTTAATTTTGCTTAAATTGCCAATTTTTCTATTGAAATTAAATATTTGGATACGTTAAGGAAAATGATTTCTTGCCTACTCAGTTTATAAAATGCTGCTCATGGTGGTGATAAAAGCTGTAAGTCTACCTTTCCGCCCATAACAATAGCTTCAGTTTTAAATAGTTCCTAGCCCTTTTGTTTGCAATCACTAGGTCATTCGCATTGCAGAATTGTTCACTATCATATATTTAAAATTAGGTATTCTCTTTGCCACGTTTAAATTCCTAATTTTCCAGTTATATAATACCTTAAAGTTTTTGTGTGCATCACCAATCGTCCCGAAATTTGTTTTTATTCTGCTTTCGGGGATTCGCTGCTATCCACCTCAGTCACGAAAACGCTTAGATCATCCCTACGTGACTCTGCCAAACATGCACGACCCCATTTGGCTATCGAATTTGCATCACTGGTATACTTCGTTGCATTCCGTATTCTCACAGCGTAATTGACGCTATTTTGGAGAACGAGGACGATTCTTTCAAAGACTTAAGTGCGCTTTAAGAAATCTTTAA
The DNA here is from genome assembly GCA_945910035.1 of Brachypalpus laphriformis. NCBI lineage: Eukaryota > Metazoa > Arthropoda > Insecta > Diptera > Syrphidae > Brachypalpus > Brachypalpus laphriformis. The sequence goes on from OX246756.1 coordinate 139,121,896, forward strand.
CTTTTACTACTCAAACATAAGGATCTTCTGAAATTAACTTGGGTATAGAGAGCATATATGTGTATACTAGCTGACCAGTGCACGCCTTTCTTCGCCAACTGGATACAATACTGAAAATGTGTAAGCTCAATTATAACTTCCCCAGAGCACGTACAAACCCGCTCACAAAAAACAAACATAACCCGTCAGACAGTTATAACAGAAAGAATAAGAAAACACGAAGAGTACCATACCACCCCCTTTCCGTCAGCCAGTCAGCTCGGCCCTTAAAGATTGTGAAGAATAAAGAAAAAAAAATATAACTTGAGTGCAGATTCGAGATCATGATTAAGAAAAAATTAATCAAATTCAAAATTTTGCAGCTCAGCTCCTAAAAAGTGAACACACACTGCGTACGCAAAACCACACACACATACACACGTATGCAACGATAGCCGCTGCTGCATGACCGCTGGCAGTGGTCTCCACTGAAGGAAAATTGTGGGCAATGATTTGAATAATTGTTGTTAGTATTGCTCAGCTTCAGGATAACGCCGAAGGATAATTTATACCTTAAACGAATCAGTGGTGAATTTACTAAATTCACCTGTTTTTTATTTTTTAAATCCGATGATCCATTACTGTATAATCAATTTTTAATGATGGATAATTCGATCTCAACCTCCGTTATGCCACTTATACCTTGAATTTCGGAAAATCCCTTATTATCTCGCATCTAGGTAAAATAATGAATAACTGTGTGAAATTTCAAATACCTACGTAAATCTGTTTTGCAGAAACCGTGTTCACAAGGTCACAAGTCTTTGCTTTTATAGTATTTAAGATATACTGCCTGGCCCATATAGTACCAAAAGAGATGACAATTTGGGGGATAGTAGAATTGGGTGAATATGTGGAAGCAGGTGGTAGGAAAATGCTAATCTTTTTCAATCACAAATAGATGTCAAGTTAGAATTATCGTTGACAATTTACATGACTTTCGGTAGTAAACGACACACCATTCAGTGTCTGTAAAAATATTGTCTTATGATCTGATGTCGCGAGGAGTAAATGGTTCTCGAAATTCAATAGAAGGCGTATAAGTTATAATAAGTATAAGCTATAATATACTGTTGTCAAATATACAAAAGCTAAGACAAAGTGAAGATGATCTGCGAAGGAGCTAGAGTATATTTCACTTTTCTGCAATTGCACACTTCTCTACCCGACACCGATTCCTCGCAAGACGTTGCCTTCGACACATTAAGCAATTACCCGCCATCTGAATGATATCTGCAATTTTGTCCAACCTATATTCATGTTGGTTTTAAAAATGAAAGCAAACGGGACTTATTTCTAGGCAGGAAAGGCTCTGCAAGCAAGGGATACCTTCCTATCAAAGGGCATTACAATGAGTCAATATTGATATACTTTCATTCCAAATCTAGAGTCAGCAGATAAAAGCTTATACTTGCAGTCAATCAGTTGGACCATTAGAAAAGCTGGAAAAGTATCGAAGCAAGGGGATGAAATGAAAATTCTAAAGTCTTTAGAAATATTTGTATTTTTACAAGCTGACAGTGGTCATAAATAATATTTATATTCAAATGAATTCGTATCATCCTAGAACTACGAATATTTATCTTTTTAGGTAAAACAAATTATTTTCTTCGGTAATCACCTGCTTCTATGTACCCATAATCGCTACCAAATTGATTGTTCTACATTTTCTTCTCTCACGACTACACAAGGAATGAGTTTCTCTTTTTCTTAGAAATCGTTCAATCAATTTTTACTACCGAATTGTAATTTGTATTGTCTCAACCGAGCCATGGGGGATCGCTGATTCAAAATACTTTTCACAACGAGCATATTAAAGCACTTTGATGATGATGGATGTCTGGGAGTTCTCAGTGCTGATGATGGTAAATAATGCAACAGCTATAGGTAAAGAACACGGCTAATTGATATAAAGCAATGTACAATTTAAACTTTAAAACATAAAAAGGAATCTTCTTTCCCTTGTTCTGCTATATTTTAATGACTTAATACAGTATGCAAGGAAACTCCAGGTAATCGAGGCCAAAAGAAATTGCCTTACATTTTTGTTTATCCTCTTTTGCATCGTGCGATCTACTGCTCTTCATCTCTTAAAATAAAACAACACACAACCGGAATGCAAAATATTATGAAAACATTAGAGTCAGCATCCTACAACCAAATTCTCTGCCATCTTAGCTTCTTCGTAATTTGTGGGTGCATTATTGTTCGTGACTTTCAAACCTATATACGGAGATGTAAAGCGATGTCTTTTGATCTTGCCACTGTCTTCCTACTGTTTTTTTTTTCTTTTCCTTCCACTTGAACATTAAAGGCGAAGTCAAGAGCATTCAGTGCAACCTGCAATACACGTAGGAAGCGAAGGCGAGGAAGAAGAAGATACACAGTACCACCAACCACCAGTCACCATCAGCAAATAAGTACTCATAAAAATTTCTCAAAACAATTGAAACAGAAGTCATGTTAATGCAAAATACAGGAGCAATAATAACAACCAATCGACATGAGAAGGACATGACAAAGCATTTTATATTGATGCAGAGATCCAGTTCAATTCAATTGCAAAAGTAACGAATTTAGTTCATTCGATGTTCAGGTGGTGGTTGCATATATGGCAGTGGTGGTGGTGGGGTATTACTGGAGGAATTGCAGATCAAAGTTACGCGATGGTGGTGTACTGTAAGAATTGAAATGATGTCACGAGAATTATGTCGACGGATGGATGCTTTCCTCGTGCCTGACTTTAAAGTTTCTTGAAAATTATTCAAGAGTTTTGCTTTTTTTTTATAAAATTCTTTCTTAAAGATTTACATTTAACAGGTTGAATAGCAAACATTTTGTTAGTTCTCGGACAATCGTTAAAAAAAATGTACTATATCTTAAAATAAAATAAACCTCAAAGTATCAAATTTCGAAAATAAAATTAACTAGGTGATTAAAAATTAAAAACGAACACTAGAAAGTAAAAAAAAGTGACAAACGTAGTTAGATGATTTTCATGCATACTTTTGTTTGGTTATCGACAGTGTACCTATATATTACATGCACCCCATCTCACAATTATTTGCTTAGTTTTTCTCTACTTTCAGTGTTTTTTTTTTGTGGGTGGCTGTTTTTATTTTTATCGACTTTACGCCGAACGAATCAAGTTATATAGTAGACAACAAAACCATTTAACAGGTCGTTTATTTATACCCCAATCTTTCTGCTGCTGTCCCTTAATTCAGAGCAAATCGTGTTGTAGACGCTATAGTCAGAATAATAAATTTAAATTGCCGATTAAGTTATACGAATATTTCAAAAGATATTGTTTGGAAATCTTTGGGAAAACGTGGGGTAGTTAATTATTACGACTAGCTTTCAACACCGATTGCTTGGCCTGGGCATTCAAGGTTCGGGGTATCTACGAATAGCATTGGGTTGTTTGTATATATTTATAAAAAAAATGCACAAGATTTCAGAATCTGAACTAATAAGCTCTAATGAAATTTAATTAAATATATCGCAAATCTGTACTGCAAAAAAATGAGAACTTTCTGAGCTGAGCTCTATTACTCGTTTGTTGTTGGGAATATATCATATAAATAAGATACAATCGCCCGAAAAATCTGAAGTGCCTGAAGGCTCTCACAAGCAGACGTGTTACAGGCCAGGACGAGACGCGATGTGAAACAGTATCGCGCCATATATTTCGTAAATGCGACTTCACACAGAGGTGTTATTCACCCAAGCAAATTACACATAGTATCTTGAGTAGAACGGCTCGATGACCAGATGGATGATGCACGGAGGATGTAGATCGCGTGTCACTTTCCTTTAGAGGACAGCTGGCAATGTTGGGCTCCTTAATAGTATCTTCTTTTTCTTCTTCCTTTTATCAGCGATGTTATGATCCGAAAATAAGGGATACATTTTCGTGCTTGGGAAGCACTGTTCCATTCAAATAAATTTCTGGAATAGGCCTGAGTGGGTCAGAGAACGGGCAGCATAAGCACTAATGCGATACCCATTTCCCTCCAGAGCGTCCACCCACACATCAAGTGCTCGTTGCAGGGATGCAGGATCCTCACTTATGATGGCTCCATCGTCAGCAAAGAATAACTGATGTACCTTGGGATCCATCACTTTACCTTCAAGCAGATAATCAAGGACTATAATAAAGATCAAAGGACTTAAAACGCTTCCCTGGTGCACCCCGACTTTGATTGGGAACTCTTCGGTTACTCCAGCGGGGCATCTTACTCTTGTCTTTGCTCCTTCGTACATGTCCATGATCATCTGTACATAGGTTTGTGGAAGCCCTCGATGTCTTAGCGCCACCCATATCAGATCTCGTGGTTGTCTGTTGAATGCTTTTTCAAAGTCAACCAATACCATATGCAAATCCCTTAAGGAATCACGATGTTTTTCCATTATGATCCTTATACTTTGGATTGCATCTGTGGTTGATTTACCCGAGACAAACCCGCACTGATCATCAGATAGCCGTATTATTTTTCGCAGTCGGCCACCTAATACCCGCTCAACGATCTTCATGGTGTGCGACATCAGCTTGATCGAACGGTAGTTTGCATCAGGAACCGAGGAAGATATTTTCTCCAGCTCCCGATACAGGCCCTCCGTACTCTCGTGCTTGAAGCAGGGCTCACTTTTCTTCGTTTTTTTCTTGCAACATCTGTATTGCATTTCGAGGCGGACTTTTTCGTCACTATTATTAGAGTTGCACTTAGACCAAGCTTTGAAAGCCGCTTTCTTCTCATTTGTCACCTTCTAAGCTTCATCACTCCACCACCATGTTTCTTTGGCGTGTTGATGTTGGCCTTTTGAAGCTCCTAGCAGTGATTTGGCCTTCTTTAAGCAAGTTCGCTATAGGGAATCCCACATATTTTGTGCTCTGCACTCTTCATCCTCAGCTCCACTGATGGTGTGAAAGAGGTAATTTTTATTACGAAAACAAAAGCCTCGCCTTTTTCTTTGTCCAGATTGTACCACTTGATTTTATCAATAGTATCTGGGGTAAGGAAAAACAATGACAAGTGGTAAATAAACTAAAAGGGTGCCATAGTGCTACAAACATTCTTATATGACGTGGCATGGCAGGCAGGTATGGCGCGTCTCAAAAGTCGCATATCTGCAAAGCTTGATTGCAAGGAAAAAAAATTCCAATAACGGGCGAAAACTCCTTTCTGCTCCATTGCTCCCTTACTATCCCCTGCATCTGAAGGTTTAAGTGGTAGGGTGATGGTATTTTGTATCGTGTCGGATTGTACAACACTCAAATATAAAACACACTCAAGTGCGATATGTATCGCCTGACCTTTAACTAGTGCATCTGATATACTCAGGAAATGATGAGTGAATGAATTAAAACAAAATTTTGCTAGAGATTAATATAGTCTTGGTTACAAAAAAAATATTTGGAGTGCATACGTTCTTCACTGAATTGACATAACCGAGAAATAATAACAACGTTAAGCTATTGTATCATGAGGGGTAACATCCCGTTTTGGTTCCGGGGGCAGGCTCTATTGAATTATTTGCCTATACTGAATAGAAACTTCAATATACTGTTTCGTTGGTAGACTAAGATTAACCAACCCTTGCGTCGATTGTGGTTGAAGGAATATTGCATCTATATACCGCTGCGAGTATTTTGTAGTGGCAGAACTGATATAAGAATATGTATGATCATAAGAAGTTCGAAGATCCGTGGAAGCTTCCACATCAAGGAAAAGAAAACAAATACAAATATTTGGGCCAACAGCTCTCTAAAGTGTCAGGGCCTAGCTTCTCGTAACCACTCATGTTGTGTGCGTTATACTTTTCACACGAATGGAAGGGACCTACAGTTTAATGCCGAATCCGAACGGCGATCACATCAAGGAAACCATCGTACAAAAAAAAAAAGCGCAACCGGCTCAGCTACTATTGCCACGTTCAAAGAAGAGATCTTTTGAACCCTGTTAAAAATCGCGATGTAGGAAAGGCAGGCCTATAAACGCCTGGATCACACAAATGCGACGACATCGGCATTTCATTGGCCTCAGTAACCGAGTGATCCAAACTCGGCAGGTCTGCCGATATTTTCTGAGGTCAAATAGGTGAACCCCACAGGAGGATCAGTAGAAATGCGGTGAAGTGGGAGGGTTGTGATCCTTTATTTCGGATCATAACCTCGCTGATAAAAAAGGAAGAAGAAGTATGTTCATAAGAATCAATCGCGAGATTGCCAATTTGGTAAGTATTCATGAACTAAACTCATCAGTTTTCTTCAGTACGTAAGAATTTATATCAATAATATGGATGCATGAAAACATTTGTTTTTTATTAATCAGATGCACAGGAAAGTAGGGAGGTCGAAAAGTCTTCGACCTAGCACCGAAAGTATTTTTTTTTATTTTTCAACATAACCTGTTCTAGTTTAAATCTTTGACGTCAAAATACTTAGAAACAGGTACATGGCCATTGCGCAGAAATTGCGCGCTCCCTTTTCATGTTCGGAAGCAGCAAGTTGTACCTAGGGTCGTATTTAAAGAACTGATTGGATTAGCACCTTAAAGCCCTAATTCGTCAGTGCATTCAGTGCAAAATGCGACTTCCAAGCAAGTGTAAGAAGTGTGCAGCGCGCCTGATGAGTCCATGTTTTTTCTGAAAGATTATTTTGCGCAATTCTGCAAGTAGAACGACGTAAGAGATGTCTGTGATTTCGATTTTTCGCAGCAAATAATCGACCAGTAATGTTACCTTCGCATTCCAGACAACTGAGGCCGTGATCTTGGGGGCACTGGGTTGAGCCCTAAGCTAGGTGCGGCACAGTTTCTGTGTCACTCCTATTAATACTTTGTTGTTCTTTCTTAAGGATCATTGCGATGGATCTAAGGCTGTTCACATACCACAATGCGACGGTTGCCCATTTTTGTCCATGTTAAGATCTTTACCAGCCACCTTGACCGGGCATCTACTGCAAGAATGGTCGCCCAGTGAATCTCTGCGAACTTGAAATGGCTTGTTCAGAAAAATGAAAGAGCATTGCTCCCATGAATAACCTGCAAACCTTCTTCGGCTGGAATTTTGTCAAGTAGTTTGGTTTAAATAGTGCAGTGTTGTCACAAAGGGCTAATAGCATTTATTTCTAGCAAACACATTAAGTAGAAATAGCTCAAAACTAGACTTATGAATGGTCAGAGGCTCAATATGCAATTTCAAAAGTGTTTGCTATCGTACCGCCTAATTGACAAAAGTACTGGACATATGGTATGTAGATTGCGACGGTAATATCTCCAATTACGTACATATGCTTTAAGTTACTGGTAAGAGTAGCAATAAAATGAAAAGTAGTTGAACTCTGTAGCACCGATATTATTGAACTGAAAAATGGGAACAACTTTCAAGTTATATGGATATTAAGTGGTAGCAATTTCATCGGAAAAGATAAAGCGATTGAGTGAGCCAAGATTAAGCCGCTTAGCAACGAAAATGTATACATAATACACATTTTTTGGAATTTCTGACTATAACAAAGTAAGACAAGAAAATTAATATTTCAAAACTGATTCTTTATATGAATACCATTCAGGGTAATAAAAACCAAAACCTGTTGGGTAAACATGGAGGGCAGATATATATTACAAATGGACAGCATCCCTGCAGTTTTATATATCATTCATTGATTTCTTATGAGGATACTAAAGCCTAAGTAATGCTGTATCCTGCTTGCGATTAGAAGATCCTGCTCTACATTAAAACAGATACCACTACCGATTCCACTGAAATTATGGTATGCCACATTCCAGTTTGAAGGAGCTACAATCCCTTCAACCATTCCATAATAACAATTTTCACTATAATTTTTTTTAGCCAAACACTTAGGACCCTCGCAGACCCATATTTAGCAAGTCCATAACTTCTATCTCAGCATTGTAACCTAAACCATTTTATTATAAAATCAATTTCAAGTGGGAAATAGTTCTTGAAATACAGTCTTTTTGGGGCTACATATTTCATTATCGCCATAAGGACTGTAAAGATGCTTTGAGATATACTCGTATGCCTCAGTATGTCATAAGTGTATCAATCACCAGTTCTAATCTTCATAAGTGCATTAGCACGTCTCTCATTTAATCATGCACAGTCCAACGATTCTGCTGTTCAGTAACACGAGAAAAAACGATGTCTGCCTTGAATAAGGATATCCAAATCAAGTACTTCTATATCACCCTTTCGAATGTCACTGTCCTTTGTGCGACACCTAATTCGAGCGTGTCCTTGTAAAATTTACGATATTTTTCTCAACAATGCAGTGTTGAGATCATTAATTTAAATGTCATGCCAAAGGATTAAATCCACAAAAGGGTGAAATCCAGTTCATCACATGTCGCACTGCGCAATATTGCTTATGCAAATTGCGTGCGAGACGTTCTTAAGTCGATTATAATAAACTTCTTGTTGACATTTATTATTTGTACACATCGCTACAGGACCCAAAGTCCTTTCAAACGAAGTGTTGCATTAAATTTTCTCCGCCTGGGTGCTTCTTTTGTGACAAACTTGCCGAAATACCATAAGTTTATGCAAATCGATTAGATTGACTTCGGCTGGTTAACTATCATAAATTACACACACTTTTGAGGTCATATGTAAAACAGATGACCGAACCATCTCGGACGGCGGCATATTGTGCGTTTCTTCAAGATGGTCTCAAATAAATTGTAATAGTGGCAATAATAATAACATTATAATAATTGCGTATGCGTGTGAATTAATTTGTAGAAGTAGACCATCGGCTTGATAAGTGCGTGTGCGTTGTCCACACCTATGGCATTCGATGACTACGAATTGACGACTGAACGTTTTATTTAAATATTTGATTAATTCCAACTCATGTATGAACGGTGTGACCAAACAAAGTGTTAAAACAGACTTAAGATCACTCGTAAAATCTGTCGGGAAAAATTAATAATTTTGAATAGAGCAACATATTTGAATTTTTTTATCATTTTCCTACTCCTTTGACCTTAGCAGTACGACTTTGAAGATTGATTGAAGTTACAGCGCGTGCTTAATATGCTAAGTTCATTGTGCCAATACTCAGAAGATTGATGGTAATTTAATGGCTAATTTGTTGTTGTGGGGGATTTTTGAAATTGGCTCATCTTGACGTAGATAGTGTATCACAAAAGAATATTCAAATATGCGGAAAGTTTCAAAGAAATGAATTTCATCTGCCACCCACTGGTCGACTGGGCGTTTCTTTTTGGATCTGAAAACATTCGACATAAGCGACTTAATGATATTCATAATGAGAACTCCATAAAGGCGTTAACAGATGATTTTCAATTTCAAAATATTTCACATAAGTTCTTAGTGTTGATTAAGCAGATCTCTGTCACATTTACATTTCATTGACTCCGTGAAGGCACTCAGTAGTGAAAACAGAGTTCGTACTGCCCTTGTGCAGGGGTGCTGTACAATATTCTTATGAAATTTTGGTCTTTAGGAGTAGACGTCACTGCTTATACAGATAATTTTATGCATAGTAATAGTTCAGGGAATATTCTTAGAAACTTTAAGTGAAATAATAGAAGGTGCTTCAACAACCCTCAATAATTGGGAATAATTGGAACTTGTTCTCTTCCCCCCCCAAAAAAAAAAACAAATTACTTTAATTAGACGCGATGGAATTTTCCATAGGGATCATGCCAAGTACAGTACTTGAAATAATTTTGGATAGAAAATTGAGGTGGAACTTAAGTATATAGCAAAGAATTAGGTTGGGTTAGGTTAGGTTAGGTTAGGATCGCCCCTCGATGAGGATGTACTTAGACCAGAAAGTAGGTCCATTGTACTGCCGATGTGTAAGGCGGGTGGATCACCCTCTTACTCTTGGAACCATTTGTTTCGTTGAATGAAGTCGTGAATTTTAGCCGCCCAGGCGTTGCCGAGATCATTAAGATCATTGTAGAAGTATTCACCCAGAGTGGCCTTCCTGATGTTGGCGAGCGCAGGACAGGCGCACAGGAGATGACTGATGGTCTCTTCTTCCTTTTCATCTCTGCAGCTTCTGCAGAAGTCATTATGAGGGATACCTAATCTTTGGGCATGTCTTCCTACGATGCAGTGTTCAGTGAGGACATTAGTTATTTTTGAGAGGAATCTCTTGTGCTTTAAGAGTCCGATGGACCTGGATTTATTGAGTGTCGGCCAGAGCTGTCTAGCGGTATGACATTGGCCTAGATGTTGCCATCGATGATTGGCTACTTTCTCGGCATCAATTTGAATAAGGTACTTAACATAAGACGCTGGCGCTTCGATGTCGGTGATGCTTATGCTATCTGTACCAGAGTAGCCTTGTCGTGCTAGTTCGTCGGCTGCACAATTCCCCGGTATGTCACAGTGACCTGGTACCCAGCAAATGATGAGGTTGTACTGACCAGCTATCTCGTTAAGAGATATGCGACAGTCTTTCACTGCCTTAGATCTCGTAGTGCTGGATGCGAGGGATTTGATGGCTGCCTGACTGTCGACATAAATAACAATATCAGGTGTTGATAGTGTGCTAGCCGCCAGCCAGTCAGCGGCTTTGCGAACTGCGGTGATTTCGGCTTGAAAAGCGCTGCAGTAGTCTGGAAGGTTAAAGGAGAGGTGTATGTCCAGATCTTCTGACAAAATTCGGGCACCGACTCCGTCCTTGGTTTTGGACCCGTCCGTGAAAATTGACAGCGATTCGTTGTAAAGGACATTGCGTTGCGTCCACTCACTTCTGTCCAGTATCGAGTGCGTGTAGCCCTTGTTAAAATCATATTCAGTGGGCAGATGGTCAGTGGAATTGAAAAGATGACGGTACATCGAAAGTATATTGTTATGTCCCGTGTATTGCTCTTTCCACTGCTTGGAGCCTCTCAGTCGTATTGCCGAGCTGACAGCCAATTGCTTACTGACGATGTCAATCGGAAGCAGGTGAAGCATGGTTTGGAGCGCCGCTGTGGGAGAAGTTCTCAGTTCACCGGTAATACTGTAACATGCAACTCGCTGAGTGTTTTCCATTATGGATAGGTTGGATTTCTTCTCCAAGGCGGAAAGAATTAGGTAGGCCTTTAATGCGGTGCACTGGTTAAAGCCAAATGGTAGTCAAACCAATAATTATGTATGAAGCTCTTATTTTGTGGAAAGCTAGGAACAGAATAACTACACAAGTAAAAGTAATGCTACCGTCATATGCGATTAAGACGATTTCCTTAGGATATATAATCAAAATAGCTAACCAAAGTTGGTCGAACATAGATCGGAAGAGAACCAAGGATATTCTTAAGCTATCATGTATAGGCCACAGTTAAGACTCACAGCCTCAGACTCATTTATAAACTGCAACGACATATGTGTTGCGGATGATATCACACATATCTTATGCGAATATATTTTATGTGTATAGAGCAAACGTGCATAAAGCATGCAGAAAACTTGGAGGAATTAAGTTCCATTAACTGCCACCGAAATTTTAAATTCTGTATGAAAATCGAGTGTTTTCATGGAATAACTGTTGTTATAGTACCGTTTTACAAATTCCCCAGTGATCGCAATGGGAGCCACTTTGGTGCAATAAAGAAAAAACACGAAGTGTAAAATGACATGAGTTAAGATCCAAGAAGACTTAACAAATCTCCTTTAGATGCTGTTAAATTCTGACGTTTTATTCACCACGATACCATCACTAATCCGTCACTTGGCTAAACTGTTACCACTATTTTAAACCAATTGATATAGGAGCTTTTAAAGTGTTTGCTATAAGACATTTACTTAGCTGTAATCATTGGTATAGAAAGTAGAAGTAAGCGTAGTCGTTTTCATCACTGTTGACTGTGATCCAATAAAGTAGCGTCCTGATTGCCTGACTATCTGAAAATATATGTATATGGTTTTGCGAACAGTGTCAGCGGTAATGTACGTTTTCGCATACATGTTAATAAAAAATCCTTTGGCCTCGAATATGAATGAATGCAAGACTAAATTCACACAATGTACTTCTCTAGAAATTCCGGAGACAGCTAATTTTTCCAATTTGGATCCATCCGTACCCAGACGAGGTCGTTTTGCGTTGAACGTAGCTTATAGTATTCTTAGGGCCGATTTTTCAATAGTCAGATAAACACTATGATTACTTACTAATGATTAAATTTATTCCACTATTTATCTACTAGATAAGCAGTGTTATAGCTGCTATACGACTAATGAAAAATGCATTTATGTCTTTACTGACAGTTAAACTCTATCTGATTATTTACATCACTATTGAAAAATCGGCCCTTAGTCTTCAAAAAAAAAAAATACCCTGGATGGTATTATAATGTTTTACTGAAGTAGTATTTTTAGTATTCCTGCTAAATCTATAACCACGCTTCGTTGTACCTCTAAGGTAGGATTTACAGTCGATGTCGTTTAATAAAACAATGAATGCCGAATCTAGAATCCATTACGATTGATATTTGGATTAGAGGTAACCCCGGGATTACATTCAAGGCATTGGTTTGGGTATATTTTATTCATTATACAGGTTTAGACCAAAAGAGTAAACACTGTATCGTATACATCCTTACATTTCATACATACAGTTACACGAAATGAACACCATTTCGAAATTGACTGTCGAAAGAACAACAACACTGGAAAAATTAACTATAATATTATTATAATTAAAACTAAAAAGAAAAACATGGAATTCTTCATCACAAATTACTTCAATCAAAAACCTCATCACCCATCATCAAGTGTTTCAAATTAAAAAAAAAAAAAAAAAATACACACAAATGAAATTCCTAATCTCATTCTCAAAACAGTCAGTACCCAGTAGCTCCCGCTACTGCTTGTTTTTTCCACACACTGTTCGCTACCGACTTCTCCACCAGACAAACTTGCAAAAGAAAATAAACAAACAACATGGAGGAGAGCTGAAAAGAAAACCCCCTCAAATAAAAAACCTCTTCAACCCAAAAAGGAAAATAAAAACAAAAACATAAAAACAATTTAATCTCAGGGCATCACCACAATCACAACAACACTAAGCCAAGGGGCCAAGAGCCAAGAGAGAATGGCTAGAACCACAGCACCAGCATTTCTGATGTGCACAACAATATAGATCGCTACTACTCTTCCGTACCAAAAAAAGCCTTTAAATATCTTAAGTTCTGTGTGGCATTGTTAAGCCAAACTGAAGCAGTCAACCAGCTGCTTGAGACCAAAGAAAGAACATCAACAACAAAATCGATTCGAAATTGGAATTGAAAATTCATAGATTCATTCTGCAATCTATATATTTCAATGTTTATATTATTGTTCGAAATGTCAAGTGTATCTATATGTAGTTATGATGACAATCGCGCTGTTTACTCCAGCAGGCCTGCTCCTGCTTCCTCGTCTCGTTGGGCCCGTACAGCGGGAAAACGAAAAAGATACTATTTCATGTGCTACATGGAGATGAGGTACATTGTGCCCGTATGGCACTGTGTGCAGTTGCATTCAGATATTGTGATAATACTGTCGGTTGAACAGTGTCTAGGTCCGATTTTCTATCGGTGTTTCACCCATGGTGGAGGCGGGTCATGATAAACGGAGATGATGGTGATGATGAGGAGGAGATGAAACTTTTTTTATCTCGTTAAAAACTCAACCAAATTTAACGAATTTCCAAGTTGTTGCTTGATGTACATATTCAAGTGGGTGAGGATTTGATAATACTGGTATTTGCGATGAGATTATACATGTGTATATAACATATATTTGGCGCAACAGCTCATCAAGTGCTTAGAACTAGCTTCTCGCAACCACTTTTGCTGTGTGCGTTATGATTTTTGGACGAATGGAAGGGACCTACTTTTTTGTGCCGTATCTGAAGGATAATTTTTATTTTTGTTTTTTAAGAAGCTTTCTCGTGAAAACAATACGTGTCGAACGTTCCCGAGAGGTGGGACCATGAAAAAACTTGTTAGAGTTTTCTGGGATTCGAACATGGAAACTCACGCGCAGTGGTCCGACACACTAACCACAGCGCCACGGGCGCAAAGAATAATTACTTAATTATTATACGAGGTAAGGATACCGATTACTTAAGTTTAGAATATATGGAAATAATCCAAAGGGATAATCGAAAATCCATAACTTATTTTCAACAATTGAGCTTGGCGGAGTATTCTGCCAACATGGTAAAACCAATATTTGATTACCAAAGTTAGATAAAATGGGCCAGATCATCAATATTAAACTTGGAAATTTTATTTTAATAATCTTCTGTCGGAAGAGGCGAACACTTAGGTAAGCGCTTGAACTGCCGGAGATTGTAAGCTTTTGTAAGGACAATTGTAAAAATGCTTCCTGGTAGTTGCTTGTTCTGCAAAAAAAAACTAATTTTCATGGCGATTACCGTATGAAATCGTAGGTAATTTGCTAGCGGGCTGCCTAGTAGGACGTCCAGATATCACGTTTATACGGATCACTCGTCGAAGTTCTTTGAAACATTTTCTATAGTAGTATCTGTAGTATAGGTACAAGTGGATTGGATCTTGTGTGGAATATTCTATTAGGCGAATCGATAGTCTCTGCGAGCTGAGAAGCAGATGTAGAAAATGTTCGGTAGTCGAACTGTGCAAACAATATTCAAGTTACTAAAAGCTGCGCTGACGTGAAATATATTTTTGCTGATCTTCATGGACGCTGATTTTGCGATTTTGGACACGTTTTATCAGAGTTTAATCCTGCTCTATCACGTAAAAAAATGCTCCATCTAGGGGCTCCCTTCCCTGATGACCTCAACGATTTGGCGTCCTAAGGCATTATGAGCATCCATCGCTTTATCAAAAATTTCGGTTGTTTATCTACCATGTTAATGGTAGATCCTTGGCATCACAATGGACCTTTACTGGTCTAAGTGTATCTGCACCGTCGTACAGACAACCAATCTAACCTAAACTAACTGTGCTGTGGTACAGTAGATGGGTTCTTTTAGAAAAAGGTGGAGATTTTGGTTTCTTTGTATTAGTCTTTCTCTCGGCATTAGTACACTCAATTTTCTTCAAATCTACATTCAATGACTGAATTTGATAGCATGACTTAAAGTGGAAGATTTACGAGATTATTATTCAAGGAAATACGCTATTGACCTAAGGACTAAGACAGGCTCAGGTGCAAAAGATGAATTTTTAATGCCAGCAATCCAACTGGTGGTGGAGAGGTTTGCTGGTTGAGGGCCAGGTCCACCCCGGACTGTAGTGCCAGTAAAAGGCGACCTTTCTACAGTGATCAACAAATTGATTGACTTAAAAATATTTATAATGAAGCCTTTGGTGAACTGGACTTCCGTAAGAAAAACGCATTAGACCTAGAGCTAAATTAGAAAAGATGAAGTATATATTTTTATTACCATTCGAGGGCATCTAGATACCGGACATTTGTGATAGTCACTTAGAATATATGGTCATGTTAGCACGCGTCATACTTATACCACATGTTATGTTGACATAAACACTGAAAATGAGTCTCAGTCAAAATGCACTTGCCTCACTCAAAATGCAGTTGTGAACAAATTGGACAAGCAATTTTGACTAAGCTTCACAGAAATACTCTCGGGCCAATATCGAAGATTGCCTGAAAATTTGAGCTCAGTTGGTTTGTTTTTTCGAAGTCCATAGCATAGTTACAAACATAAGTACATTGAGTTTTTTTTTATATGTAGATGCTGTTGTGTAATTGCGAGTCCATAAAACCGATTTTCGATAGAAGAGCTTAAAGAGTTTTCAGAAAGAAGGAACTTTTATGTAACAAAGACTGATTGGAGGGAGAGAAGGATTCACTTTCGTCTTCGAACGATGGATGTGATATCAACTGGGCCAGCGGATTATTTTGACAAATACCACTACTGTCGATGAGAAGGATTTGTCTTTTTGGCTACTGTTGCTAGAACTTCTGCTTGCAACACCGTCAGGTATGGAAGCCTTTTTTTTTTTTGGAGGTGACGTCAGAAAGTGATGTAACGCCTTTATAATGGATGCCTTACACACTGCGAAACTTCAGGAGATGTTGCTTTTTTTCTTTTTTTTTTAATTTTTAACTCATCCGTGAAGGCAAATATAATGTCTGGCTTTGTGAATCTTCTCTCTACCCAGTCTCCCTTTGAGCAAATTACTGTATAAACGATGAGGTTGAACTACTTACTTACTTATGTCCTGTATCCCCTTGTGAGTCCTAGGGCCTCTACTACGCCTACGCGCCATCGTGTACGGTTTCTGGCAATATGTCTGAGTTCTCCCCAACTTTTCCCTAACTGCCGTGCTTCCTTCTCGACTGTTCTGCTCATGTTCTCCTCGGACCGCCAGGAGATACGATTGGGCCAGAAAATCCTTAAGATATTGCGCAGACACCTATTAACGAACGTTTGCAGCTTTCTGGTGACAGAAGTGGTCACTCTCCACGTGCTGCAACCATATAGCAGCACGGATTCAACGTTGGAGCGGAACAGTCTTATTTTGGTGCTCAAACTGATTGCATTGCTTCGCCATATTTTGGACAACATACCGAACGCGGACTTTGCTTCGGCGATCCTGTTGGCTATATCCAGTTCGGTTCCACCATCGGTCGAGACAATACTCCCAAGATACTGGAAATCCTCTACTCTCTCTACCGGTTGTCCAGCAATGAGTTAGTTCCCTAGCTGATAATTTTAGATTTGCCGTTTTAATTTTCAGCCCGACGACACCTGCCTCCCTCTCCACATCTGCTGTCATTTGGTGGAGGTCCATAATTCTGTGGGAGAGTAAGCATACATCGTCTGCGTAGTCAAGATGTTTCAGTTGAGATGTAAGAGTCCATCGAATTCCTCCGTTTCCCGTCGACAAAGCTGCATGAAGCACATCGCTAATCACCAATAGGAATAATATTGGTGAAAGGATACAACCTTGTCTTACCCCACTTTGGATCTCAAATTCCTCAGACAACCTTCCCCTGTGCAGAACGTGACATTTGGGGCCTTCATATGTAGCTTTGATAATAGCAATTAGTTTATCGGGAATACCTCTCCTGCGTAAGGCACTCCAAATAAACTCCCTGTTGACACTATCGAACGCCTTCTCAAAATCGATGAACAGCAGGTGCAGTGGCGATAGATATTCAACATACTGTTCGATGATAATCCGCAGGGTGTTGATGTGGTCGGCACAGGAGGATCCAGAGCGGAAACCTGCTTGTTCGGCATCGAGTGTGTCTTCGAGATGTTGTTTGATTCGCTCAAGGATGATTTTAGCTATTATCTTAGCTACAGCAGGCAGCACGCAGATACCCCTCCAGTTTCCGCACTCCATTAAATTTACTTTCTTAGGAAGCTTGACGATCATTCCCTTTTGCCACTCGTTAGGAAGCTCTCAGCTTCCCAAGCTCTATCTATAAGTGGAAGCAGAAGCTCAGCCGATGTTGTTGGCGCTGCTCGTAAGAGCTCTGCTGGAATACCGTCAAGTCCTACCGCCTTATTGGTTTTGAGTGCCTTGATCGCGGTAATGATCTCATCTTTACCGGGAGTCGTGGTGCGTATTCGGGAACTTCTCGCCTCGAGCATCTCAGTCTGATTTGGGAGCATATCGCTAGCGAATACACGGTTGCCTGTCATTGGAAACCCAGCTGACTTTGTGGCAGGTCTTGTGCTCAAACATGGTGCCACTTATTACAAGGCAGTTGGCATTGAAACCAACAAACCTTTCGGCGTTGTCATTGCAGTTGCCTAGTCCATGCTTCCCGATTACATGTTTGAGCCCTTCGTTGTCGCTGCCTACCTTGGCATTCAAATCCCCCATCACTATGACAATGTCTTCATTTGGTGTTGTGTTGAAGACGGCGCTTAAGAGATTGTAGAAGCTCTCCTTTTCGTCCTCAGACGAACTATTCGTTGGGGCGTAACACTGTATGATGGTGACACGTCCTACTCTATTCCGGAATCTGGCCGTCAAAATCCTATCACCATGAGGCTGCCAGGAAATCAGGCCCTTGCGTGGTGTTGTTGTTAGCATTAGTCCGACTCCATATTCCCGCGGACTTCCGGATGGTCTTCCAGAATAGAGTAGTAAAGTGTTACGCGTTGGAGACTGGTACTCGCCCGCTTCTAACCATCTTACTTCACTTACCCCCAAAATGTCCAGTTCATATCGCATGAATTCGTTTTCCAATTGGAGGAATCTGGCATTGTAAGGACCTTCTTTTCCCGAGTCGAGGAGCGTCTTTACATTCCAGAAACCTATCTTTGTCCGGGTACAATAACCAAAAGTCGTCAACATGTGATCATTCCGTATCCGAGGCATAGTGTCGGTTTCTGTAGCGGACAATATTCAGTAACGCAGGTTGCTAGCCCACGTTACCTAGCCTAGAATCAAGGCCCTAGACAACCCGCACTTACAATTTTGGCCTATACGTATAAGGATTTATACGTATAGTTGCCCGGGGACCACCACTAGGAGGTAAAGTAAGCACTTCATCACGAACTTGATTGTTGCGCTACTGGCCCAATCCAAGTTTTGGGCAGTCAGTAGTTTCCCGATCAATCGCAATGCAGGTCCCCTACAGTAATCAGTTTGCAGGTTGAACTACAGTAATCAGTCTCCATCTCTATACTTCTAGTTTTGCCTATTGTCTTTAGTACTTCTGTAGGGTCGCCAATATTCATATCAGTTAGCAAAGTCTAGGCAGACTTAGAGTGGTAGGGATCTGAGAAATCCAAACAAGTTCTGATTTTACACCAGGCTTTAAGTAGAAGCGACTGTGTCATTGACTTTAAAGTGAACATTTGTAGCCATCCATATCTCATAAATGTATTTCTTACATTTATATAGAAAAAACCTTGCAATAGACAGTTTTTTGTCTGAAGATCCAGATATTATCAGCTGGCTAACTTCTACG
Source organism: Brachypalpus laphriformis (assembly GCA_945910035.1). Lineage (NCBI taxonomy): Eukaryota > Metazoa > Arthropoda > Insecta > Diptera > Syrphidae > Brachypalpus > Brachypalpus laphriformis. The sequence continues at coordinate 139,140,856 of OX246756.1, forward strand.
AAAATCAGATTAAATGTGATCTATCAATTATTATGGGAGAAGCTGGCCTTCTGTCTCTGTCTACCTGCAAGTCTAAAGTTTACTTTAGTTAGAGGTTACTTTATTCATTCAAAAGCCTTTTTTCTTGAAAACGTTTTTATTAATAACCTTAATCTTTTAAACTTCCCCAATTCCCGTATCGTTGTTAGTACTTGGACAAATTTTTCTCGTACAAAAGCTTCAAAACAGTTAATTTATTGCAATTTCATATTTGTTTAGTTGATTGACACTCATGTAAGCAAATCGTTTCCCCGAGCACATAAACCATTTAAGACTAAACATTAACCCTGCGGTACTCTAATTTATTCACCCAACCCACTTTTTTATCTTAAATCCAACAGACAATCCTGACTTGGTTGACGATACACATGCGAGTGCGCAAAGTCAGATTTATTTGCAATGCATCTACATGTGTAACACAGGTATATCTACGAGTATGTTCAGGAATAATAGTAGCAAAGCCTAATCTGTCCATAAATGAATATCTGTCAAGTTCCAGATCATCCAGCCGTTTTCAGATCACATAGCCACACAGCAGAGCAACAGCAACAGAATCTGTAACATTTTAAACGCACCCAAGAGGCTATCTGTATCCACTACTAAAAATGGAAATTCAATTGCTGCATGATCGACATGCAAGAGTAAAGAAAATCGAATCGATCGGCGCACATTCACATAGTGTCGATCGTATTATTTGAATCTGCACATCGTCATACAACATTTACTCAACATTTCTTTTATATCTATACGTGTATCTATACCGTCGCTGATACGAAATCCTTTCTGCTGTCATAATGTTGAATTGAATGTGAATCAATTGAGAGATGATGGAAGCGCTGACGTTACATTCGAATCGGATGCATGATGTACGGAATCACAGCAGAGGAAGCTCAAGAGCGGCAGCAAGCAAAATACTTAAAAATGCCCTTTTATTGAATTGATGGTGGTTGAGGTTGAGGTTATGTATCTGCACTGCACGCCTGCCGACCGACGACGACGATGAGATAAACACGGCAGCATTACTTGAAGATCACTTGTGGTGGGTATCTTGGGTGATTGTATTGTTTGTCAGATTGTTGAATTGCTTGTGGAGACGTATGTAGTTTAGTTCTTATATTGTTCTTGGTAGGTAGTATTATTGGTGTTGTATCTATTATCATTCTATTATTGTTCGATGGAATTACGTTTTTGGTCATGTGGTTAGGCGGTGGTGGCTCGGTACGTTGAATGTCAAACTGAAATGCATTCAAGGAAACGTAAAATGTCGTAAATGCCATAGGGGTATGAATTGTCGGACTTGGATATCTGTGCTGTGATGCTTGTAAAAACGCAACTGTTGTGGGCAAGAAGTAAACTCAATAAAGCATTGGATGTGCAGGAAGGAAATAAATTGAATACCAATGAATCCAAAAGAATTAAAAATTGAATTCTGCGGTTGAAAGTGTAAAGAGTTTATTTAGCGACTTTCGTTTCCGAAGGACGATTTTCTCCTTCGTGTTTTGTACACTGAAATAAAGTGGCATCGGTAGCAGATTCCATGTATTTGCGGGTCTTTTATTAGAACAGATGGAGCCTTTTGCATAGCTCTTTTGATTTTCCCTAGCAACGCTGTCATTCTGAAATGGATTCATGTTCTAGCCATCTGAAATGTAAAATTCAAACGTTTCTGACTGAGTTTAATTTCACAGCGCAACTTAAGGCTAAGCTTAGACCTAATTGAAAAGAAAGAAAGAACTTAAACTACTAACTTAGTGGGTGGGGTTAACTTTGGGGGGGGTGTAAAGGTAGCTTCTGAGTGTGGATCTGCTGAGGTAAAAATCTAGCTTGTTATGCATGTTACTTTACTATCCATGTTGGTTCAAATTGACTCTAACTGATGCAGTGGAGAGCAAGATGAAAGAGATGACTAAGGGATATAGCCTAGATTGAAAATTGAATTGACTGAAGGAATGGGTTTGTTATATAAGTAGTACGTTTTAGCGGAAGGTGAGACGCTTGCGGGACAATGTAATAGCCTTATATTTACTGATATTCTCTAGAGATGTAAAGCGAGTTAACATTGTTTTACGGTAAGACAGAATCTGATGGGGAAGATATTTTCTAAAAGATTTTCTTATCGCCCGCGTACATGGAAATATAAGAGTCTTTTAAGATGAGACCAACATCATTTATTGTTAAGACAAAGATGAGTTGACCAAGATAACTACCTTGAGGAACCCCCGAGGGCACGTTGATGGCGTTGGATACCCAACATTCGAAGAAGACTCTATACTGGTGTTTTATACTAAGGACAAACAAACAGATACAGTCAACCCCGCTTATCTGAACTACGCTTTACTGAAAACATCGGTTAACTGAAACACAAAATTTGTCACGGAGCATTTGTTCACAATCTACATACAGATTACTCCGCTTAACTAAAATCCGCTTAACTGAAAAACCTGGTTAACTGAAAAAAACTTTTACAACAGAAATTATTAATTTACACTCAAACTACTCCGCATAAAAAAAAAATAAAATAAATATTTGGCGCAACAGCTCTTTAAGTGCCAGGGCCTAGCTTCTCGCAACCACTCATGTTGTGCGCGTTATAATTTTCACACGAATGGAAGGGACCTACAGTTTAGTGCCGTATCCGAACGGCGATTTGAGAAGTTTTTTCGTGACAACAATACTCTCGGATGTTTGTCAGATGCTCACGAGAGGTGGGACCGTGAAAAAAACTTTTTGGTGTTTTCTGGGATTCGAACTTGGAACCTCATGCGTAGTGATCCGACACACTAACCACTTACGCCACGGCGCCCTCCGCATAACTGAAATCAAATAATTGAAGCCAATGTAGAGGATGATACTAATTTTTCAATCAGTCAGGAACTTCAGCTTTAGATGGCATTAAATAATGAATCGGTCGATTGTCCAACTGCACAAAAACTCACACTGAATGAAGCTTTTAATGCACTTAAAACATTAAAGAATTTCTTTCGGGGAAACTGTGAAGTGGGTGATACTATCGATGACCTGGAAGACAAAATGTCTATTTATAATATGAAGAAGCGTAACAAAGATCGACGATTTTTATAAGTCATTTAACTAAGCATTTGATGCTATAGTTACATATTTATTTATTATATGTATGTACTTATACATATATGTATGTATATTGAAAGTGACCTGTAAATTACCATAAAAGTATTTATTTTTCCTTTTTTGTTTTTCTTTATTTACACGTTATCGAAGTTTCCTTTTGTTTGATAAGTGAAATTGTTTTTCAGTTATCCGAAGTTCGCTTAAGAGGAAATGCCGCTTAAGTGAAAAAATAATTGTGTCAAATTGGTGTTTCAGTTAAGCGGAGTCGACTGTACTATGAAGAATGAGGTTTTAATGATATCTGTCCTGGTGCAGTTTTTATAATAATATGACAAATCAAAATAGTTGGCACATCAATTTCTTTTACCAAATAAAAAATATGGGAGATAGTGATAAAGTGACAGTATGCAAACAGTAAGTACAACGCACGTTTTTAACCCTCTAACAGGCAAAGTTAAAATAATGACTGAAGGTAAAGCGACATTTTTGTTTAGGTGAGATATTGGTCTAAAAAAAAAAATTAATTTAGCCACCAGGTAAACAAATTGGAAGGCCGCCTCAGGGCAGCCTTGCCCGTTTAAGTCAAAAAATTTGTTCAATTTATTGGATTATTTTCGGATATGAAACAGTAGATTGTATCCTGGCTGACCTTTTTTGATGCGATCAGTTTCAGCCTGAAATGATAAATATTTTTTATCTTAATAAACTTTTTCAATGACATAGTTGTTTTTATTGGCTGGAATGCATTTTCCCAACTAGCTTTCCAAATTAAGGTAACGGTGAGCCGTTATTGGTATATTGTATCAATAATTTTCCTCAACGGTAGTTGTACCTAAATTGGTTGTTGATATTTTCGGCATTAGCAGCTCGATTTGTTTCTTCAGAAATCATATTACTAATCTAATGCTAACAAAATATTTAAAAATCCCCATTGCAGTTTTGCGATTTTCAATTGAAGGGGACAATTTACTGTTTTCTCGAAATGCCACCTCGTTTACGTGTAATTGAATTTTTTTTGCCATGTAATACTGGAAAATTCCTTAGAACGCTTACTGATATCATGCAATGCTGAAAATATGAAAAAAATTGCTATATTTACTATAAATTCAATAATAATTTGAAGCAAAAATTATGTTTATAGTCATGTAATAAGTATATAATAAACGTAATTAAAAAAAAAAATGAATAACATACCGGACCCAATAAAACCACCAGCAGATGGTACGATACATATTTGGGTCAGTATTTTCGACACCGGATAATGGCGATCGTTTTCTTTTTTGTGGCTAGATAATAAATGTATTTGATGGTTATATTGTTCCCTCTGCCTCTTGTTCTGTTATTGTTCCTGTTGCCACGTTTGCTATCTTTTTTGTTGTTATTTCAGAGGTTTCAATCGGTGCTTTTACAGGTGTGATTATGGAAGTCGTTTCTGCTGAAGTCGACGGCCGATTATATAGAACAGACAAATTGATAGCTCGTAAGAGAATATCAGTTGTTTCTGCAGAGTTCATTTTATCTGTACATTTCATTATAAATTGGTCATCTTCATTGAGTTTGATACGCCATTGTTGCGTCCAATCTCTTACTCTATTGACTGTATTCTGCAGTTTCTCTGCACCCTTCACAGTGCATTTATCAGGTACTAATATTGCAGTGTCACCTGGAAAAGTAGCCATCATTCATTGTTGTTCACCAAAATATCTCTAGTATATGTGGCAACACCCTACAGTAGGCAAATTTTGGTATCACCCCACATTTATAGAGAGTCCACTGTCAGATTCGGGAGAGTCAAAATCGAGTGTTCATGGTGGTCGGAACAATTGTAAACCGCTCTTAAAATAAAATTAGTTTTAATCAAACCGAGTTGTTTTCTTTAAATATGGCTAAAACCAGTACATATACAATAGATACAGGGTTGGTCCTGGGACACTTCTTGGTGAAACACCTGCTTCAGTTTTCATAGAACTTTCAGACCAGTCAAATTACGAAATTAGATATTTCCCAAAAAGCTGTAAATATTGATTGAGCACGAAATGTTTCACGACCCGAATTTTATGAAGTTTATGTAATAGCTGCCTGAAGGCAGCCTTACCCGTTAGAGGGTTAAGGGACATGACACTGTTAAATTTCCCACCTTGACGCCTTAACGAAGCATTTCCACGTCGCCCTGTTTCCTGCCAATACTATTTTATTCACTTGATGTATAGGTAGTTGCTATTGGCTATTCAACTACTAGTGCAGATTGGGGACGGTAGAGACCGCAGCTTGACCTACGATGTGTTAGTTAACGGCTCTAAGGATATCCGTTGTACTTACTGGTATAAGCAAATCGCATTGTTTAGAAAACGAATTAGTGCGTTGTAATATAACATGCCAGAGAAGTATTTATAAAGTTCTTCAAAAAAGAAACTGGACGGACACTCAGTCTTCCTACATGTCAATACATTTATTAAAAACTTTATGTATAACTTTTAAAACTTTGGTTAAAACATGTTTTTTAAACGATTTTATAAACCAAAATACATAAAGTTATACCTCAAAAAGTAATCAGACACTTAATCTTCTAATAATAAAAAGCAAGAATGGTTATTAAAACGGAGAAATTTGATATTAATAATACTTGGTGGGTACTCCTATACTCCTTTTCACTGCATTTATCCTATTTGTTATAGGCTTAACCAATTTCTCTGAAAAGAAAGATCGAATTTTATCCCTGTCTTCTCTCAAAGTATATTTCAACTCTAATTTGCTCGAAATGAAATGATTATCGGCTGATTTTCTAAATAGTTCCACACATGTTCAATGACATTTAAGTCCGGTGATTGGGGAGGTGTTTCTTAAATATGTGGCAGTTATATAAGGGCCACAGCCGGGTATTATGCCCTTTATGCTTTAGGTCGTTGTCCTGGTAGGAGTAGTATCCATCACCTATTCCCAATGTGTGTGCCCTCTGGCTCTAATTGTCTCTTAATATTTGTTAACAAGCCCAGCGGCGGATAAATGATGTTGATGTCTACTAACAAATTCCTTTATCATTATTCTATGATTTTTACTAAATAATGGCTCCCGCAACTCTTTTATGAAAATTGTGTTTTCGCAGCACTATCCGGATAGTTTCGGGATTAATTTACTTCTCTAAGTAATTTCTTACCTCTGTCGTCAATTTTGGTGCACTTAATTGAGGATACTACTGTACTTGTTTAACAATCCAGCTCTCATCTGCCCCAGTGTATTTCTAAGGTCTTGCGGATTTCGCTAGATTTTATATCGATTCATTTTTTTATAACTTTTAATTATGTCACCGATAATCGAACGACTTCTTACTTAATTACTTAGGCGGCGCTAGGACCTGGGCCTCAACCAACAAACCTCTCCAGCCAGCATGGTTACGAGCCAGCTGCCTCTAGTTGTGCACGCCAAGTTGGTTGAGGTCCCCCTCCACTTGTTTGCCCCACCTACCGCGAGGTCGTCCTCTACTGCGCCGTCCATCCGGGGTGGATCCGAAGACTTTCTTAGCGGGAATGTTGGGCTCCATCCGCTCTAGTAGTAGTAGTCGCTGTATGTGAACTCTTCTGGCTAAGTTGATGTCCTAGTACAGGCCGTACAGTTCGGCATTGTACCTTCGCCTCCATTCACCGTCTATGCAGACGGGACCAAAGATCACTCGAAGAACTTTTCTCTCGAAATAACCAAGGGCATCCTCATCCGATTTTGTCAAAGCCCATGCCTCTGCGCCATATAGTAGGACTAGGATGATTAGTGTCTTATAAAGAGTTACCTTAGTAATTCGAGATAGGACTTTGCTACTCAATTGTCGTCTTAGCCCATAGAAACAACGATTGGCAAGAGTAATTCTTCGTGTGATCTCCCTACTGATGTCATTTGCGGAGCTCACCATAGAGCCTAGGTAGACAAAATCCTTTACTACCTCAAAATTATATCTGTCTATTGTGGCGTTCTGTCCAAGACGCCAATGTTGGGTGTCCTTTTTTGTAGAGATTGTATGTTTTGTTTTGCTTTCATTGACCGCTAGACCCATCTTTGCTGCCTCGATTTCAATACTCGTAAATGCCCCATTGACGACCCGCTGAGTTCTTCCGATTATGTCAATGTCATCGGCATAAGCGAGTAGTTGTATAGACTTGTAAAAAGTTGTACCTCCGGTGTTGGCTTGTGAGTTTCGTACAATTCTCTCAAATACTATGTAAAAGAGATCGCATGATAGCGCGTCACCCTGCCTGGGACCTTTCCTGACATCGAATGGTTCGCTAATGTTCTTACCGACTTTGCTGGAGCAGCGAGACTTCTCCGTCGTCATTCTGCACAAACAGACGAGATTGGCAGGGATGTCAAGACTGGACATGGCTCTGTATAACTCGGCTCTCTACACGCTGCCATAAGCAACTTTGAAATCGATGAAGAATGACTTCTATTGACTAATTTTCCGATTTCACGCATGGATTTTCCATCATCAAAATGATTTATAATAATTTTTGACTCCTCTAGCCCTGTGTGATAACGTTGTCAAAGGTGCCAGGCCGAATGGCCGATTATATTATATACAAAATGAAATATACTGAAACATAGCTGGTTTAAGGATGTATGAGAATTTTATAGATTTTATCATTAAATATTATAGAATTTTTCCTGATACACGAGGAGACACAAATTGTAGGTTTCGTTGACTATATCTCCATTTTTGTTACTGCTAGGCTGTTTATCAGGCCCTAAGCGCATAGTACACTAATAACTCAATCCTCGGCAATCAACAATATAAGTGCACTGCAGAATTTAAAATATGCACATCGGCCAATACTCATGAAAAAAATTATAACTAAATACCACAGAAAGTTTTCCAACAGGCAGGTGAACAAGATTTTTATTGTCACGGGTACCTAACAATGCACACAACATCGAATCACCATAACACTGCAACGACTATAAAATTAATTAAACACAACTTGATGCTTTAGATCTTACTCTCCGATTAGTCATCATTTACATCAGAAAATTCCACTCCAAGTAAGGGCTATGAATTATAAGCGCACTTAAGTGCTTGACTAAATTAAATTAAATATCTCGCTAGTCCAGTCGATAAAATTTTTAATGTTAAGCTACTGCTGACAGATACTAGCGAATCATTCAATTAAATGAACAGTAGTTTAGCGTATAGATAAAGAAAATAAAAACATCACACATATACATCAAGAGTTCTTAATCTAATTGCTACCAACTTTACGAGGAACATAAAACTGCTTTCAGCATAAAATCTATAAGATCAACATTTCTTATCTTAAATATCTAAGACCTCAATTTGAAAACAAAACAATATTCTTTCACGGCAGCTCTGAGGTAATTAAAGCTACAATTCATCGTGCATTTCAACACTTTTAGTCGGGCGAGTAATCGACTTATGCTCGGGCACGTTCCACAATCAAAAGTCAATGATGTACCCGCTGTGCAGGAGATTCATGCGTGCCATTTGGTCGACTTGAAGAGTGCATTTTATGATTTGTTGAATAATTTTCTGCGGGCATTAAAGAAAACCAAATGGGATTTTTATAACCAAAGAATCACTTTAATGAAGTTCAGTTGTAGTGGTTGCTTAGAGGGCGTTCAGTATTTCTTTTGAGTTAAATGAACGAGAAGAAAAAATCTGCAAAGAATGTTGCAAGTTTGTTGCTGTACTAATTTGAATATCGCATGTGCTAAGTTGTTGAACTAAGGAACTCGATTTACATGTTACCCATAGGAGAGAGAAGACATTGGGGGCAATTAAGATATTCGCTCAACGATAATTAAGTTTTTTGGCATTGATTTCTGATCTTAATTGCATCAAGAAGTTGCATTTGATGTGGTTGTTCTACCTTCTGTGGTGGGAATCAAAAAGCAGGCCGTAATCTCCAAGATCAGGAATTAAAAAGCGATCAAAGCGATATGTGGTATGTTAACTTATGTGATGTGAAACCGGATATTAGGTCGTAGTTTTGCATGTCTTCGAGCCGTAAGGGTACGACAGATATAGAGATCTTTGCTCATCGGCATGACAAGTTAAGTTAAGGTGGATGCTCCCCGTAGCTTCAGGGCGCGCTTAGAAAGTCGTTATGACTATAATGAATTCTGCTTGTCAATAGCGGGTGCTAGAACCAGTTTGTGGGAGAAACGAATAACAATTATAAATGTTCCAAGCGGTGCAAAGAAGAAACCTATTTGTGAACAGAATGTAGAACTCCGTATCGGCTCGGCACAGTTGAGTGCTAGATATTCTGCGTTTTCATATGGTCCAAATACATCTTACAATAAGTGTTAATAAACTCTAGACTAGATATTGAACATATGAGAAGCGTTCGATGGAGTCTGGAGCTCTACTAAGTAAGCTAGCTTCCTTCCGACTATCAGAACCACTTGACCGTGAGTGCGTACACTTCACGTCGTCAGAGATGTGAACGAATCCACTCATTAAATGAAGATCTACAGAAAATCTTGCACTAGAAAACACACTTAGTTGTCTCAATGAGAAGAAAACTCAATCTACGACTTTTTTCAGAAACAATATGTTCACTATATATGAATAATCAGGCAATCAAACCTAAAGAGAAAATGAATTTTCATAGTGTCAAAGTCAACTCTAGGGTAACATGGCACGAACACATATCCAACATGGCCAAATCAGCGTGCGTGAAGGTGAACAATGAGTTTAGAACGAAAAGGAAGCTCACATCCATCTCTTGTATAAAGTAGAAGTATGATCAGGACTTGAATATTGCTTTCACATTTGGCGCTTGGCCCCAAAGCAAGATTTACATGTATACAATGGTTTTCAGAAACGAGCAGTCCGAATAGAGGACGCAGCACTAACACGCAAGCTTAAATCGTTACCCAACGAAGAAGCTGCCCGACTTATGTCCGTATTACAGACATTACCATGGAAGATGTTCCGACGAACTAAATGGAATAATCTCTAGAAATTCGACACTTGCACATCCCACCAAACAGACCACAAGTATTCAACACCTCCACGTTTGCTTGGAAACCAATCGAATATCTCTTTCAAAATTTTCTTTGATATAAAACAAGCAAACTATGGAACTCACTGCCAGAAATAATATTTGCAGAAGCTTTCGATATATGGCTTTTCAAGGCTAGAATCAACAGGCATCTGCAGACATCTTAGAATGCTGTCACCAGGTAATAGGCTCGCCTCTCCTAAAATGGTTTATTAAAACAAAACTTGCAATCCATTTTGAAAAAGTGCCATCGACAAAAAAACAAAAAAAATACAAATATTTGGCGCAACAGCTCTTTAAAGTGCCAGGGCCTAGCTTCTCGCAACCACTCATGTTGTGTGCGTTATATTTTTCACACGAATGGAAGGGACCTACAGTTTAATACCGAATCCGAACGGCGATTTGAAAAGCTTTTTCGTGACAACAATACTCTTGGATGTTTGTCAGACGCTCGCGAGAGGTGGGACCGTGAAAAAACTTTTTGGTGTTTTCTGGGATTCGAACTTGGAACCTCATGCGCAGTGATCCGACACACTAACCACTTACGCCACGGCGCCCCAATCGACGCCAAGAGCTAGAAGCTTATGTAAGAGGGCATACCCCATAAAGATACGAGTATTAAAAGCAACTAATATTCGACGCAGCATAGATTCAAGTCTGCTGTCAGCCTCCTAATATGTGTGCAGCAAAGGGAAATTGTTTGTAATGGCCCTTCATTCACTACACCACTCAATGATGAGTACACTAAGGTGGTATTCTTTAACACTAACGGAATTTTGAACAATTTCGAACCGGGGGCAATTGACGTGCACTATTGAACTTTGGAATTGCGGTGCCGATTAGCGCATTGATGAACCAGCTACTCACAAACAGGATTATCAACTCAAGGCTGGGCGAGACGCCGCCGTTCGGAGGTTTATGAATAGGGTAATACTATAAGGTGCTGTCTTTTCCCCTCTTCTTTGGAACTTTATATTAAGTGAGCTACTGAGCTACAACTAGAACCTATGCTTGGAACACACTGCATGTGTCCAGAAGTCCCAGAGCCACCTGTAGGTTAATATCTCGCGAGTATATACCTGACCTCGTTCCCTCTCTCTGTTCTTAGAACCATCTGTATCTCGTTGTGGACAGAGACTATCTTCATTCGCTAATCCTGCCTAACTGGGTACATTGCTTCGTATGGTGTGACGAAGTCTAAGGCACCAAGGATATCTTCCGATTTATCAGAGATAACGGGAAATCATTCTCTAAAAATGAAACTATGCTCTACATTACTGGTTTTGAAGATACCTACGTTGGTGTGTCGAAGCGTACTAATGTCCGCTTTTAATTTAATTTGTAGCTCTAATGGTAACGAAAATAGAAAGATTACGAGTGCAGCGGTGAGCGTTGAGCGTAGAGCAACTGTGATGGCAATGTTGGCTATTCTTTGAACCATGGCTAATATATCCCCAGTGTTTTTGGTATTCGTTATCTTCCACCACACAAGAGCCCCATACGTAAGCATGGCTCTGACTATCATGATTAAGCTACCAACTCCCGGTCTGTACCCAAAATCATACTCAAAAATCTGTACCAAATCTGTACCAATTTTCATTTATTCAGAAAGTAATAATGAATAAATAGCAAATATAAACAAATATTTTGTGCAACAGCTCTTCAAGTGCCAGGGCCTGGCTACTCGCAACCACTTATGTTGTGTGTGTTATATTTTTCACAAGAATGGAAGGGACCTACAGTTTAGTGCCGTATCCGAATGGCGATTTAAGAAGCTTTTTCGTGACAACGACACTCTCCGATATTTGTCAGACCTTCGGGAGAGGTGGGACCGTGAAGAAACTTTTTGGGTTTTCTGAAATTCGAACATGGTACCTTGCGCGCAGTGATCGGACACACTAACCACTTGTACCACGACGCCTGCGGCGATGGTTTTACTTACTTACTTACTTACTTACTTACTTACTTAGGTGGCGCGACAGTTCGGGGTGAACCTGGGCCTCAACCAACAAGCCTCTCCATTTAGCTCGGCTTTAGCTAATTGCCTCCAGTTGCGCACTCCAAGTTAGTCGATGTCCCCTTGAACTTGTACGCGCCACCTACGGCGATGATTCCCTCTACTGCGTCGTCCCTCGGGGTTAGATTCGAAGACTCTGCGGGCCGGAGCGTTGGTGTCGATTCGCTCTACATGTCCTAGCCATGTCAGACTTCCAACATGCAGTTTTTTGACTAGGTCGATGTCGCTGTACAGCTCGTATAATTCGTGATTGAATCTTCTCCTCCAAAACCCGTCAACGCAAACGGCACCGAAAATCTTACGAAGAATTTTTCTCTCGAAGCGACCAAGGATATCTTCATCCTCTTTTAATAAAGTCCATGTTTCAGCGCCGTAAAGCAGGACTGGGATGATCAAGGTCTTATATAGAGTCTCCTTAGTTGTTCGAGATAAGGCTTTACTGTTGAATTGCCTTATAAGCACAAAAAAACAGCGATTGGCAAGAGTTATTCTTCGATTGATTTCTGCGCTGATTTCGTTTGCTGAATTTATAGCAGAGCCAAGGTAGACAAACTCCCTTACTACCTCGAAGTTATAGCTGCCCACTGTGACGTTCTGTCCAATTCGTCGGTGTTGGTTTTCCCTTCTTGTTGACAGCATATACTTGGTTTTGCCCTCGTTTATCGGTAAACCCATTTTGGCCGCTTCCGCCTCAATGCTTTCAAACGCACCGGTGACAGCCCGCTGAGTTCTTCCGATAATGTCTATATCGTCGGCGTATGCAAGCAGTTGTACAGACTTGTAATAGATTGTGCCTCCGGTGTTGGCTTGTGAGTTCCGCACAATCCGTTCAAGTACAATATTGAAGAAATTACATGACAGCGCGTCACCTTGTCTAAAGCCTTTTTTGACATCAAAGGTCTCGGTAGGTCATTACCGACCTTAATGGAGCAGCGAGCGTTCTCCATCGTCAGCCTGCACAGACGGACAAGTTTGGCAGGGATGTCAAAACTAGACATGGCTCTATAAAGCTCTTCTCTATAGATGCTGTCATAGGCGGCCTTGAAATCGATAAAAAGGTGGTGAGTATCGATTTGGAATTCTTGGGTTTTCTCCAGGATCTGCCGAAGTTTGAAGATTTGATCGATGATGGACTTTCCTGGCCTGAAACCGCACTGATAGGGTCCAATCAGGCTGTTGATAAAAGGTTTCAGGCGTTCACACAATATCGCAGAAAAGATTTTGTATGTTTGATGGAGAGATGTATGTTGTACGGAGATGGTTTTGGTAATACTTAATTACAAATAGCAAAAAGGTAAATAATAATATGAAATGTTGCTTATGAAAACATATTCAAGAATGTGTGTAAGTGTAACTGTGTACGTACGTGCTGGAAGGAAAATATTGCCGAACGCGTAAAAAAAGTAAGCGTAGCTTTCTACTCCTGCAAAAAGGCTTTCAGCAATACGTGGGGCTTCAAACCGGCTGTGGTGTACTGGATATACACGGCGGTTGTAAGACCCATTCTCACATATGGCTCACTAGTATGGTGGACGGCACTTGAGAGACAATACCTGCTTTCAAACCTCACCAATCCAGAGGGCGGCGTGCATCGGTGTCATGGGATCAATAAGAACAACACCAACGGCGGGAATGAAAACCATGCTTAGTTTCATTCCGCTTGGCATATACTGCAGCAGTTTGGCGGCTAAAACCGCTGTAGGACTGAGAGAAGGCCGGTTGTGGTCATCAAGCCTTTACGGCCATGCCTCCATTCTGTCCCGATGGGGGATAACCAGCGGATTAACGGGAACTGATTACATGAATCCGACGCTAGCACACGAAAGGAGATTCGCTACAAGAATTCCCGATAGAATATACTGGAAGAATCGTAGAACCATGAAGAAAAACGAGTTGGCTCTCTATACGGACGGTTCTAAGATGGACGTCGGCACGGGAGCCGGAGTTTATTGTGAGGCCCTAGGAATAAACCGCTCCTTTAGAATAAACGACGACTGCAGCGTCTTGCAGGCCGAGGTCGCAGCCATTATACAGGCTGCGGAAATGATACGCGAGAGTAATATCGTTGGCAAGACGATCACTGTCTATATAGACAGCCAGGTAGCCGTTAAGGCTCTGGACTCTGTCGTAGTTAGGTCGAGGCTCGTGAGAAGCTGTAAATCACTCTTAAACGAGATATCCAGAGCCAATGAGGTGACCCTCTGCTGGGTACCAGGGCATATGGATATCGAAGGTAACGAAAGGGCTGACGAGCTCGCTAGGAAAGGGTCGGCGCTGCACTTATCGCGGGCCCTCCCATCTGTAGCAATCCCGATCAGCTCCTTGCGGAAAAAAATAGAGGATGAAGCCACCGGTCGAGCAAACAGACGCTGGGTTCACCTGGAGACATGCGCTACGGCCAGGGCGCTATGGCCGGCCTACAGCAAGAAGAGATCAACCTCTCTGGTAAAACTTAGTCGTTATAACGCACGGGTCATTTCTGGCATAATTACCGGACATTGTGCCATTGGCGTTCACGCGGAACGACTCGGTGTGCTGCATAATGACTATTGCAGAAGCTGCAGGGACGAAGAAGAAATTGAATCTGTTCGCCACCTGTTGTGTGACTGTCCTGCCCTATCCGTCAGAAGAATGAGGACTCTTGGTAGTTACTTCTTCTCGGAGCTGGAGGACTTGGGTAGTGTTGAGCTAGCGGACCTCCTGAGATTCACATCACTTTCTGGGTGGTTCTAACGGCGGATTTTCTTTACAGCGTTTCAAGGGTTAAATGATTGGGCACAATGGACCCATACTGTTGGTCTGAGTGAGCAGTGACTCCTTGTCACAAGGCACCCATCTACCTAACCTAACCTAACTGTGTACGTAAAGGCTTTGACGTTTTGAATTGCGTACTGCCACTTTGACTTGAGCAACCGTTTGAAAAATTGAGAGTCTGTACCAAATTTGTACCAATTCTTTTAATCTGTAACACGAGCTGAAAATCTGAACCGTACAGATAAAATCTTTATGGTTGGTATGCCTAATCATGATGTGTACTCAGTGCATCATTGTGGATTTCATGCTCCATTTTGTTCTCGCAGTCCTCTTACAGAAGAGAGCATTGTAGGCCTTACGAACTCTTTCCTGTATAATAATACCTAGATATCTAGCGTGATTCGAAAAGGAAAGCTCCACCCCTGCTAGGTTTGTCAGTTTGAGGGTTGGTATCTTATATTTTCTGCTGAAGAGTACCAACTTTGTTTCATCCTTGCTGACGTGAAGCCTAACATCACGTTCCTATTTTGCGAGACTATTAAGGGCTGATTCCATAATTTCACTTAATATGTCTAGGAATTCGCCCTCGACTAACAATCAAGGGTAGTTCCCTTGAAATATATATTCTGTTTGAACCCACAGCTCGTATGAATCATGTGTTCTACGAGTTTTCATGTGCTTCACTATGAATTAGGAAAGGTTATTTCCCCTGAAAATGGGTCAGCGAAGACACGATCTGTTTCGTATTAAGAACCCTAGAACTTATTCCAGAAATGCATATCTTTTAAATTATACAAGTCTAAAACTAAACACGCATGTCTTAAATAAATATCTACAGAGACGGGTCTTTATTTTTTTTTTCTTTTTTTTGCCAAGAGCAGGTGAAAAATCTTCCAAAGACACCATAAGGCCCGACCGCGCGTGCTTATGGTAGTGTGAGATTTTTACTCACTAAAAAAACACCTCTCCTCAAAACTAATACTACAACTAAGCCAGTGCTTATCCAGCAGTTTTATTTTCGCTTACGAGAATCGTTATTCTAGAAAAAGATGATCGTATGTGATTAAAAATAGATGTAGCGCTTTAGACAGGTTAAATTCCAATGAAAGTTCCTGCCTTTTTCACGACCTTCATATGCTATGACGCGAGGTCAAAAGGTTTTGTCCTTTGAAGACGACGAATTGAATTATTCGCGTCAAGTAGTTGAGTGATAGTACGGTTACAATGGCCGTGAACACGATCTTTGTGTTTACGCGCAGATTTTGTTATCTCTTCGACGACGCTGGGAATTCCCAGATCCCGACGAATATCTTCGTTACGTACATACCACGGTGCGTTAACGATCGTTCTAAGAACTTTATTTTCGAAAGTTTGTATGATGTTTCTATTGCTTTTCTTGGTACAACCCCATAGTTGTATACCATACGTCCACACTGGCTTCAGCACTTGCTTATAGATAAGCAGTTTGTTATGTAGGCTCAACTTCGAATGTTTTCCGAGTAGCCAGTACATTTGTCGGTATTTGTTTTGAAATTCGTCGCGTTTCTTTTTCACGTGCGATTTCCATTTGAGCTTGACATCTAGAGTCATTCCTAGATATTTTCCTTCGTTTGCGTACGGTATTTGAGCCGAGTTAAGATATACAGGCAATCTATCTACTTTTTTGTACGTAAAGTTGACGTGAGTAGATTTGCTTTCATTCAGCACAATACGCCAAGAATTCGTCCAAGCGTGGACTTTATTAATAGCATGTTGAAGCTTTCCGGTTACTGCTTCAATGGTATCTCCCGTTGTCAATATCGCCGTATTGTCCGCAAACGTGGCGACGACACAGTTTCTTTCTTGCGGGATGTCACGCATGTAGAGTACATATAGAAGTGGTCCAAGGACACTTCCTTGCGGGACTCCGGCCGCAATCTCCTTGAAGTCAGAGTAATCGTTTCCGTGCTTAACACGAAAGAGTCTCTCGGTGAGGTACGATCGTAAGATTAAAAAGAGTTGCCGTGGCAGTAGTCGTTGCAATTTATATTCCAAGCCTTCGTGCCAAACCTTATCGAAAGCTTGTGAGACGTCAAGAAATACACCACAACAAATCTTTTTTTCTTCCAGAGCTTTCTCAATCACGTCAGTTATTTTGTGGACTTGGTCAATTGTAGATTGTTTAATTCTAAATCCAAACTGATGGTCAGGAATGAGACGTCTTTCGTCGATTACGGGCTGTAGACGTTTGGAAAGAAGTTTTTCGAATATTTTTGAGATAACCGGCAATAGGGAAATAGGCCGATATGATTTCTTCTCATTTAGCGGGTCTTTATGAGTAAAAAAACGGTAGCTTACAAAGCATATACTCTCTCTACCTTCTTACATTATTTTTTATTCAGGATGATAGGGCCAAGAGATGCCGCTCTGAGCACTTCGACCCCATTGATGTCTTTTGTGTTATCCCCATGAGAGACGTTTGACGCTTGGGTGAGTTTATTTCCAAGCCAAAATCAAATTCCCGAAGGAAAGCCTGGAATATTGTGAACTAAGGGCGAATTTCCTTGTCTTTCTGAGAAAGTCAAGATCCCGGACGTCTGCAAGAAATCAGCGGCAATCTTGCTGTCTCTCAGCATAAAAGACTGTAGACAACTTATTGGCGTCTTGACAGGCCACTTTGCATTCGTCGAGCACCTTTATATGCTGGGCTTGAGTGACACTACAATCTGCTTGTGGAGAGAGCGACGACTTCGCGGAACATTATCTCTGTGATTGTCCGGCCGTTGCTCGTTTCAGGTAACAGATCCTCGTTGCTGATGTGGTGAGTACTGTTACTGTAAGCTCCTCATCACCGAAGATCTTGCTTGCCTTTCTTAGAAAGACAAGGAATTTCCAATAAAATGGGTAAATCAGGGTTTGCTCTCTGGTAGTACAATGGACCAGTCGAGCGTTTCCTATCCTGACAAAAAAAGGGCGAGATGGGGAGGTAATAGCTTGACTTTTGCACAAAATATATTTGGTAGTTTCGGTGTCCTTGCTCATGTCTGACTGACTTATTCCAATGTTCTTAATGTGATATGTAAGAGAGTAATGATCAGTTAGAAAGCCAGTCAAGTTATAGTTGTTCATTGTTAGGATTTCCTTCGCTCTGTTGTAGAAGCACTTGATAAATTTCTTTGCATGTCTTAGGCCTGTATGTAAGTTCCAATGTAAGAGCTTTGCATGATTTCCCAGTGATTCAGCTCTGTTCGGAATCAATGGCATTTGGTCTGGCTTGTTCCTTAGCAATTTCATTGGCAGTGATGCCTTTGTGACGAGGGACTCAGGTGGGTGTGCAGCAAACCTTATCAGAAACTCTCTAGGACAAAGGGTTCAAAATTTGCAAGTACGTGGAAGACAGACAGACACATAGTTGAACCCAAAAGTGTTCCGATTTTACTTTTCAAGGCCGTGATGCTAAAAAGGAACCAATTTTTAGTCGACAACTACATAGCTTCTCCTGAATACATCCCTGAACAAAGTATAGTAAGTAAATTTATTCCAGTTCGCCGCTCAGCTCTTTTAATTGTGCGAAGTGGTTCAGTAAGTGTTGTAAATATGCGAGATAATGCCATAAATTTTACTATCCTCTAAAGAATTTAAAAAAAATAATATCTGGCGCAACAGTTAAAGAGCTGTGCCTGGGCCTAGCTTCTCGCAACCACTCGTGTTGCGTGCGTTATATTTTGTTACACGAATAGAAGGGACCTATAGTTTACTGCCGTATTCGAAGGGCAATTTGTTTTGAGAAGTTTTCTCGTAACAAAAATACTCTCGGATATTTGTCAGACGTTCGCGAGAGGTGAGACTATGAAAAAGTTTTTGGCGTTTTCCGGGATTCGAACTTGGAACCTTACGCGCAGTGATCCGACAAACTAACAACTTGCGCCACGGTGCCTACAGGAATATATGTACAGTATTATATATTTCTTTCAGCAATAGCATAATGCCACTTGGAAAACTAACAAAACACATTGATCCAAGTGAGAACTAAATACATTTCTATGCAAGATTCGTCACATGCACCAAACTGAAAAGGATAGGGTTTGGTATTGGGTCTTCGATGGATATAGGAATATTTTTTTTATTTTAAGTTTTAAATTTGTAAGCCACTTGTGCTATCATTTCCGCGTCAATCGTAATTTTCTTCAAGTTTTCTTTAAGATTGAAGAGAAACAATGCTCTAGTTATCACAGAAATTGTATATATTGCGCTTTTACTATATAATTTAATGCTTACACCGTATTAATTCGTTTGCGGTTCGTACAGAACAATATTAAGCCGTCTTGGATGAACCTTAGTTCAATGGATCTTTTATATAAAAGACCCTTTGAATTTTCAACCTACCAAGTTACCATCTATTTGGGTAAAACTGGTTTTTGTTTCCCATAAAGTGAAAGGCCATAAGGCCTAACTATATACCTTTTCCGTATTAAATGTTTTCCAATCCATGCAATATTTGGGAAAATCTGCTCGTTGAAGGTAACACCATCTTCTTGGAATTTTCGAGATTCACTGTATTGGAAACAATTTACCAAACTTTACGACATTGAAAAACTTATAATGCATCCAACTTATGCTGAGATTTTACCTGTTGTTTACTGTCAGTTCGAAAAGTCAAGTCGTATTATGGCAACACTTAAATAGAGCATATTTCACTCTTTTTGAATAAGCATATAGCTTTATCTTCTCTAATTTGGTGGGCTCAAGGGACTTGCTATGTTACTAGCTATCAGGTGACATATGTTTCATATCAGTGGACGAATATGTTTATGGAGATTTAAGGAGAAATAAATTGGTGTTATTTTGGTCGAATGGACTGTATATTTTATTTTAAGAACTAAACCATTTAAGTGTACTCCACAAGTTCGTGGAGTGCAAGCGAAAAATACCCACTTCAGTGACGTCTATTTGGCGTACGTACAAGGTGCGTTACAAAGTAGAAAGGACTTTTTAAAAATATATATTTTTAGTGAGGCCATCTATCGGCAATTAAATACGGCCACAAAAGAACATAACTTCCCTTACAACATTGCGGCTGATGACGAAACGTGGCCAAAACCCAAAAAATCTCGTTTGGAGAAGTCAAAAGTGAAGACAACGTTGTTTTGCTTTTACCATTCCAAGGGCATTGTCCACAAGGAGTTCGTTCCATCGAGCCAAACCATTAATGCGCAACTCTATCTTGATGTTTTGAAGAGTTTGGTGCATGGTATTCGTCGTATTCGGCTAGAATATTGCGCAGAAGGAAGTTAGGGTTTGTTGCACGATACAAGTAATCTCATTTCATCGATCGACACTTTTGATCGATTTCCTGACTAGAATGGCATTATAACTGGCAACCACTCCACATATTCACTCCAATGATCTAACATACTCATTCGACATGCTTTTACACCGTGCAAATCGCTGTATTGAGTCGGAAGGGGATTATTTTGTAAATCAGTTTTGCCAAAAAACTTCTGTTGTTCTTATTTTTAAAAGTCCTGTTTACTTTGGAACGCACCTGTACATTGTTTTAAAGAGGTACTGGTTTTCTCCATCTATTGTTGAAAAATGAAAAACCATGAAGAAATGAAACGCTCGAAAAAATTACACTTATTTGTCCATGATCACAACGGAAGTGATGTTAAACAATTTCGTCTGCTTTTTTTACACAGAATATATAGCTGCCCTTTAGTTTAGAAATTTATTTTAGATTTAGTGCTGTAGTCCAGGGATTAAATGTAGAACAACACAATTTTTGAAAATCATAGAACATATAGAACACACCTAGTGCAGACTCTTAAACTATTTTCTAGGTTTTCTCTGGTCGAAATGTCTCCTCTTCATTCACACACCTAAAATTCTATAAATCGAGAAAAAAAAAACCTACCACTTGCACGCAGATTAATAAAATCGTATAATCTCACGCTATACCCGCAACAGCTTCAGAAATTAGTCTAAAATTATCCAATCCAATTGAGAGCCAGAGCTCGAGACTCATTAAAAGTGATCAATTGATCCAGATATGTTAGACCCTCTGAACTCATTGAAAATCACACGTACACAAGCACGCCATATTGAATTGATCGTGTTAATTCAATGATCTTTTTACTAGAATCGTTGCTGGAGTCAAAAAACCGTCTAAAAGAAGTGCGGCCAGACACAACCGCCCTATCATCACATTAAATACGAACATACGTGCTCAACAATATAGCGCCATCAAGTGGTTAGCTTGTTTTTCTTTTCGATAGAAATTCTCATGAAATGAAGTAAAGAAAAGGAACAAAAACTCAGAATCAACAATAAAGGCAAAAAACGTAAAACAAAAAGATATCTTAATGAGAGCGCAGTCAGAGTGTTGTCTTCATTTTCAGCGCGGGGACCACTTGTGTGACCCAATCCCCCTCGACGACGACTCTCACTTGGTGAGGAGGTGATATTTGCCAAGCTGTTGCACCCAATTCAAATCAAAAACGATTCCAAATGCATTTACAACGAGCACACATTCAAATTTATTAACCACATCCAAGTCGTCTTCATCGTCGTCGTCGTCGTAGTCGTCGTCGTGGATCGTTGTTGAGAGCAGCATTGAGAGAGCGTCCAGGCACTTAGCCGAGCAAGTTTGTTAGTTTATACTTGGGGCTTGGTAAACCCAATTACTATGACTTTTCCATGTTGTACTCGGTTTTTTCGTTCTGGGCGATACATACAACACGTCCGATACACACACGTGTATCGCTTAGAGTATATGACACTTTGGCTTGCCAGCTCAAGTGGAAGAAGCACACTCATCTTGCCGTTGTTCCACCATGTGATGATGATGATGATAATGACGACGACTACGACTGTCATGATGATGATGATGATCAGCATCATCACATTAAATCGAGGCAATATGATTTCGTCGTGCTGTGAAAAGATGCTTAAGTCACCTTGAAATCGCAATTGGAATGGTTGAGCAGCAGTTGGACGGATGGATGGATGAATGGTTGAAAGGGTTGGGTGGTAGGTGAATATAAATATATCATTGGATTTTTCTTCTCCTGTATACTTCTCATCAACACCTTTTCATGCACTAGCTGGGTAAAAAATTTGATGGACGGGACATGGAATAATGATGTATAATAGGCTCTTCACGGCTGAATGCTTGCGCTGTGCCATCATCTCTTGTATTCCGGATTGACTCTTGAATTCTATTAAAATCACGATTCACTCCAGTTTCTGATCTGATTTCGGGAATGTAGCTCATTTAAATTGATGTTTACTGAACTTGGTTGTACTCCTATCTAGGTTCTCTCTCTTTCATTCATTGCTTGTGGTCTATACGTAGAGTACGAGAGTACCTAATCTAGATCATGTAGAGTATGATGTGGATGACGACGAATGCAACGACGATTGAATTGATGGAGGTAGTCATGAAGTCATAAATCAAGATTGCTCCATCATGATAGAAATTGATTGCTATTTTGCATAAATGGAAAAATGTAGCGGTTTGCAGAAAGATGCGCTTACTACGTAGATCAGCTTCACAGTGTGTTCGGGAAGATATAGTGTAGCTTATTAAAGGAAGAGTGGTGGTAAGTAAAAGCAACTTAACACGAATTTTAGACGTAACAAAATCTGAATGGAAAACTGTTATTATTAAGCATAAACTATAATACATTATTCCATTATTGGTTGAACAAGACTGCAAATGATCGCCTGTAGGAAATAACAGTTTCTTAAATCAAAAGTATTTCTTTTCAGAATCCCAATAGTAATGTAACATTAATGAAAAGTAAATCAAATCAAAAGTTAATTTGGCCTCGAAGTCGAAGAGGATTTTACATAATCAGCATATCAGCATTGTATAATACGAATAAAGTCACGAAATCGGGAATGGGCAATGATTTCATGCATGTACCCATTACTCACCTTGAAAGCTTAGAATAAACTTGACTGCATTTTGAAGAGCGTTCTTATATCCCCAATATCGGTTGATTTCGGAACAAATTCAGAGACCGCTGATTTTAGGAAAGATAGCATACTGGAGCTGTCAAATTATAGAGGCTTTCTCTTTCTTGAACGATTCATGTCAAATTTGTACAGCCACATTTCAAGGCTAACCTAGATTACTGCAAATTGTGCACTAATCGTAATGCATTTTCTTACAACCTATGTGATATAGGAATTTCGAGGAAGTTTTACAAAAATATAAAAAAATACCACCAATTACGTAGAGGGAAATAGGAACGCACACTGAGTTTAAAGTTTAGCGCTTGTGCAACATAAAATATAAAGTAAATAGACAAAATGCCTTAATTTAGTGATCAATCAATTATGTATATAAATCCTGTACGATTATATAGGTATGTATATGCTCAATATCATCCGACAGACAAACCCAATCTCCATTATTTCTCTATGTTAGAAACTATCTGACAAATTTAATATACTTTATTTGATAGAGCATAACAACAAGAAGGTATGAAAAAGAAAAACTTCCGAAATTCCTCCTTATTATCATGTGAATAAGGCTTCGTCTATGTAGAGCTTAGTCAAATAGTTCTTTACCGCATTGCCTTCTTCTGGTTATATATAAGCCTTTTGAATGGATTTTTTTTTTTCAACATGTGTGAGGCCACGCTCAAATGGCGTGTAGGCACTGCGACCAAGGAGATCTATTGTGCCATAGGCCACTTTTAGGGCAGCAGTACTTCTATTCTCCTTATGAAAGCTATAATTACGGCTGCGGAGGAGTTCCTAAGATCTTTTGGAGATATGATCTCTTTAAGGAAAAAGCTTCTCCTAGTGCTACACAGAGCTACACACTCACATAGTATGTGTTCTGCGGTTGCGTCCTCTTCTAGGCAGAGGCGGCAGGTGATATCCTCCGAAATTCTCCTTTTGTTAAGGTGGTAGAGAAGTTGGCAGTGACCGGTAAGGAAGCTCACAAGCCTTCTTATGTCATTTCTGCCATATTTAAGGATATCAACTGCCTGTCTTTGGAAGGGCTGAACAGGTCTTTTAGCCTGCCTGAGACCTTGGGAGTTATTCCAGAGGGAGATGCACATGTTGCGTTCCAAGATGTTTAGGGTAAGTTTGAAGGTGGAATCGGGTATCCCGCAGAAGGGTTCAGGTCCAGTGAACAACTCAGAGGAGCCCTTCCTAGCTAGCAGGTCTGCAGTTTCATTGCCGTCAACGCCTACATGACCCGGTACCCACCACAATTTTACTTTATTGTGTCGGCACAGATTTTGTAAGCTGTCGAAGCAGCTAAGAACTGATTTTGAACTGATCAAATGGGAGATCAGTGCTTTGAGCGCCGCTTGGCTATCTATGAGTACATGGATAGAGGCACCTTTGATGCCTGAGTGCTGGTTAATGTTAGCACAAGTTTCAATGGCGTAAAGCTCGGCCTGGAAAACACTAGGACTCCTTCCGAGTGATTTGGAAATTTTATGGTTGGGTCCATACACACCGGCGCCAACTCCTGAATCCATTTTTGATCCATCGGTGTACCACACTATACCTTTTTGGATCAAACGACGGTCCACCATCATTCCATATATTACGGCTTGGGATCACAATTTCAAACCTTCTACCAAAGTAGAGTGATTTAGGCGTAAAGTCGGAGACCGTGCTGAGCATGTCTAGCTCCATGAGATCCACGTGATTCCGTGTACTATTAGCATCTGATTTTCTAAGACTAACTGCACTGCGGATTGCCACTTTTTTTATAATTAAATGTAACGGAGTAAGTCCGATTATGGCTTCAATGGCTGTTGTGGGATAAGGGTGCATAGTACCTGTGATGCCAAGCCAAGCCTGTCTTTGAAGTTTTGTGAGTTTATTAATGGTTGTGACCTCTTTGGTTTTCCACCAGACTACGGACGCGTATGTCAGAATGGGTCTCACAACCGTGGTGTATAACCAGAAAATGACCTTTGGAGATAGGCCCCAGGTCTTGCCGTACATACGGCGACAGGCCCACAAGGCAGTAGTGGCCTTGGTAATTTTATGCTTAATATGGGAGTTCCAGTTAAGCTTCTTATCCAGGACAATTCCTAGATATTTGACCTCATCGGTGAAATTGATCGTTGTGCCGTTTAGAGTCACTAAGCCAATATTCGGTGTTCTTCTTCTTGTAAACGGTACAACGACTGCCTTGCTGGGGTTAATCGATAGGCCCTCCCAAGCACACCAGTCCGAGATTACAAGGAGTGCATTATGCATGAGTTGACACACATTGTCTTCATGTTTGCCTTTAATGATGATCACTAGATCATCTGCATAGCCTATGGTTGTGAAGCCTGAACTATTAAGTGTGTTCAATAAGTCATCCACCACGAGTGACCATAAGAGAGGCGAGAGGACGCCGCCTTGGGGTAGCCTTTGGCCGCGGAGACCGTCACAGAGACCTCTCCAGACGAAGATGTTATTATGCGGCTATCGAGCATGTTCCCAACCCATCTGGTAGTAGGTTCGTCTATTCCCCTGTGTCTCATAGCACTAATGATGGATTCATAACCAGTGTTATCAAAAGCCCCTTCTATGGCAAGGAATGCACAAAGGGCGATTTCTTTAGAGCGGTAGGCAGCTTTAATCTCTGTGACGAGATAGTGAAGGGCGCCTTCCGTAGGTCGACCTTTCCTGTATGCAAATTGACTAGAGTGCAGAGGTATAGTCTTTTCAAGAATGCCTCTAATGTGTAAGTCTAGCAGTCTTTCCATGGTTTTCAAGAAAAACGATGTCAAGCTGATTGGACGGGAGGATTTGGGTAGCTCGCTGGGTTTGTTACTTACTTACTTACTTAGGTGGCGCTACAGTTCGGGGTGAACCTGGGCCTCAGCCAACAAGCCTCTCCATTTAGCTCGGTCTTTAGCTAATTGCCTCCAGTTGCGCACTCCAAGTTGGTCGAGGTCCCCTTGAACTTGTGCGCGCCACCTACGGCGATAATTCCCTCTACTGCGTCGTCCCTCGGGGTTAGATTCGAAGACTCTGCGGGCCGGAGCGTTGGTGTCCATTCGCTCTACATGTCCTAGCTATCTCAGACGTCCAATACGCAGTTTTTTGACTAGGTCGATGTCGCTGTACAGCTCGTATAGTTCGTGATTGAATCTTCTCCTCCAAAACCCGTCAACGCAAACGGGACCGAAAATCTTACGAAGAATTTTTCTCTCGAAGCGACCAAGGATATCTTCATCCTCTTTTAATAAAGTCCATGTTTCAGCGCCGTAAAGCAGGACTGGGATGATCAAGGTCTTATATAGAGTCTCCTTAGTTGTTCGAGAGAGGGCTTTACTGTTGAATTGCCTTATAAGCCCAAAAAAACAGCGATTGGCAAGAGTTATTCTTCGATTGATTTCTGCGCTGATTTTGTTTGCTGAATTTATAGCAGAGCCAAGGTAGACAAAGTCCCTTACTACCTCGAAGTTATAGCTGCCCACGGTGACGTTTTGTCCAATTCGTCGATGTTGGTTTTCCCTTCTAGTTGACAGCATATACTTGGTTTTGCCCTCGTTTATCGCCAAACCCATTTTGGCCGCTTCCGCCTCAATGCTTGCAAAAGCACCGGTGACAGCCCGCTGAGATCTTCCGATAATGTCTATATCGTCGGCGTATGCAAGCAGTTGTACAGACTTGTAATAGATTGTGCCTCCGGTGTTGGCTTGTGAGTTCCGCACAATCCGTTCAAGTACAATATTGAAGAAGTCACATGACAGCGCGTCACCTTGTCTAAAGCCCTTTTTGACATCAAAGGTCTCGGTGAGATCATTACCGACCTTGATGGAGCAGCGAGCGTTCTCCATCGTCAGCCTGCACAGGCGGACAAGTTTGGCAGGGATGTCAAAACTAGACATGGCTCTATAAAGCTCTTCTCTATAGATGCTGTCATAGGCGGCCTTGAAATCGATAAAGAGGTGGTGAGTATCGATTTGGAATTCTTGGGTTTTCTCCAGGATCTGCCGAAGTGTGACGATTTGATCGATGGTCGACTTTCCTGGCCTGAAACCGCACTGATAGGGTCCAATCAGGCTGTTGATAAAAGGTTTCAGGCGTTCACACAATATCGCAGAAAAGATCTTGTATGCGATGTTGAGGAGACTGATGCCTCTATAATTGGCGCAGTTGAGGGGGTCTCCTTTCTTGTGGATCGGGCAAACGATGCTGAGATTCCATTCATCAGGCATACACTCCTCTGACCAAATATTAGAAATGAGTTGGTGTATGCACTCTACCAATTCATCCCCAGCTGCCTTGAAAAGTTCGGCCGGTAAACCGTCAGGTCCAGCAGCCTTGTTCGATTTTAGCTTGGATATTGCTATCCTCACTTCGTTTTGGTCAGGTGGACGGAAATTTTGACTATCATCGTCCATGTTGAATGGTTCATTCTGCCTGACAGCGGGATGTTGGTCTTCGTCGCCGTTATACAGTCTGCAGAAGTAGTTTTTCCATATTCTCAGCACCGACTGTGATTCTACTACGAGGTTTCCATTCTCATCTCTACAGGTTTCTGTTCGGGTATTACTTCTCTGACACGTTCTTTTTACCTTTTGGTAAAACTTCCGTACATTGTTCCTGGAGTATAGACTCTCGATATTCTCAAACGCGCGCTTCTCATGCTCTTTCTTCTTCTTTTGGAGAAGCCGATGTTCTTCCCGTCTCTTTTGCTCGTAGAGCTCACGAGCAGCTCTCGTCTTTCTTTGCAGCGCCGCTTTGTATGCCTCTTGTTTTGCTGCATGCACTCGCCGGCATTCTTCGTCAAACCAGGGGTTTCGCGGTGGTGGGCGAGCGAGACCCAGCACATCAGTCGCGGCGTTTCTGATGGCATGTTGGCAGCGTTGCCACTGGTCTTCGGCACTTGATGCTGGCGGTATAGGGGTGATTGAGAGATTTCGGGATACGCGTTCAGCGAAGAGTCTGGCGGTCTCTTGCGATTGTAGCTTTTCGACGTTAAATTTTCTCACAGTAATTCTTCTTTGTTGCTCAGATTGGGATATCCGCATTCGTACCTTGGCTACAACAAGGTAATGATCCGAGTCTATGTTGGCCGCTCGGAAGGTCCGGACATCTAGAATACTGGAGGCATGCCTTGCGTCGATAGCAATATGATCAATTTGGTTGATCGTGACATGATCATTGGACCGCCATGTCTGCTTATGAATATCGAGATGAGGAAACCATGTGCTTGCTATGGTGACATTTCGCTCCAATGGTTTGTTACCTAGTTTAGGTATAATGTATCCCAGGTTGAAGCTTCTTCTAAATAGAGCTACCAAGGCAGGCAAGATGTAATCCAGACCTTTCTGTATGAGAGCTGGAAAAATAACATCACTGCCAGGTACCTTAAACGGTTTAAATGAACCGATTGCCCATTTAATTTTTTCTTGACTGAACAGATTTCCAGACAAGCCGTTGACTCTTCTGGAAGTGCCACATGTGGAGCCTTCAGCAGCAACAGGTACGTGGTCGCTTAGAATTGTTGAGCCAGAGAAGTGAACCTCGAGCAGAGTTTCCAGGGTTTCCCTTCGACTGGCGGTGTAGGTGCCATCAGCAATCCCACCCCATTGGAATGATCCTTTGAGAGAGCCTTTTGGAGACGGGCTGCTACTGGAAGGGACTCGATATTTTCGCAGTTCTTTCTCCATGCTGTTCTCTTGGATTTTCTCAACTCTATGTTGAATTTAGTCAAAGCGGACCTATATTCGTCCCAATTTTTATTGCGTTTTGCGGTGTTGAAAAGTTTTCTCACCCTTTTGCGGAGTATCTCTAGCTGGTCATTCCACCACGGTACGCTCCGTTTTCGGGACACACCTACTCCTGAAGGAAGAGATTAGGAAGTCATTTAGTTGGCAGGCTGCCACATCAACATCACATTTAGATCTTAAAGATGTTAGCAGCATGTCATCCTTGACGGCGAGATTTTCGCGAAAAAGTGCCCAATTAGTTCGTTTCGGTACGTAATGCGTTTGATTATTATGTTTAACCCCACCCGAGATGTTAAATCTGATATGCACGTTTCTACTAGTAATATAATCAAGAAGTAACTCACCCCTTTTGTTAATGTCGCTGCTACCCCATGCCACATGATGGGAGTTGGCATCGCATCCAATGATCAGGTGCCAGTTGCGAGTTGCCAAGGGCGGAACAGGCTCCGAATCTCCAGGGAAGTAGGCGGAGGCGCACACGATCTCCCGAACTCCTCCTAAATTCGGAATTTCGACCATGCAGGCCACCAAATCTCTGCTGATGAACTCTGGAATGGGAAGAAAATTAATTTTAGAACTGATTAAGCATCCCGGATGAACCGTTGGCTAAAGATGTCCGAGGCACCTTTAGCATGATGCAGGTTGCCCTGCAGCACTTTGATGTCATCTTTCATCATTAGTGCATTATTGTTTTTCGTGGGATGGTTCCTTATTACTGGCAGACGTATTAGTGCCTGTTTTCTTAAGTTCACCATCCCAACGAGAGTGGCCAGCAAGCCTAACCCTCACAGCAGAAGCTGTCTTGTCTAAAAGAGTGGGCACAGGTGCCGCACCTGCCATCTGAGCAGCAGATGGTGTAACCGTCGAGACACTAGCATCGCAAGTCACTGAACCCTGCTATGTGGCCGCACTAAACTCAAGTGTACTACGTGCAACCTCATTGGAGACTTCTGAGGTGGAAGGTGTAGACACGGGTGACCTACGTTCCACAGTGTCCAGCGATGCTGCACCCCTAGGACCTGGGACCTTGTCTGAGCTCTTCAGGATCAGCCTAACTCTGCCAAAACAATATGCCACATTGCCTTTTAGCAGCTTTAGGCGATCCATCGAGCAGTCCGTGACACCAAGTACCAGATGAACAAGATCACGCTCTACGGTGCTTTGAACCACCCTCCAGTTCTTAGCGAACAAATCAGTATTCTGAGCATCCAAAAGCGTCAGAATCTTACTAGTGGCAAAGCCGGTACTTTGTGGAAAGAACCCACGGATGATGTGTGGTTTAGGAAATGAATCTTCATCCACAAGCATCATGTTCAAACCACATTTCCCTCTGATTTTATCGAAGTTGACCCTCATCCACTCTGCAGTGGAGGGGTCTGAGCAAATAATAAGGAGCCAGCCTGATTTGTGAAACAAACCATGAAATTGTGGCTTAGCGACTCCGTCTACCAGCTCAATAATGGTGTCCATGATGCTATTTTGGACGCCGACCATTTGCTCGGCACTAAGGGGACTGCGCGCCAGATCAGCGGGAACCACACCCAGTTTGACAGTACCTACTTTGTCCCTGTACGAGGTCTTGTCGAGTGTGGCAGTCTCGGTCCTGGCTTTTTTCTTCTGCGGAGCAGAAGGGGTAGACTCCTCGGATCGCATTCGCTTCACCTCGGTACTTTTTTCAGGCTGAGAGGATTTGGCTATCTCCAGAGCACGTTCTCTGGAAGTGCCGTCTTTTAAGGCGCGATTGAAACGCCTCCTTTCAGCCGAAGTTAATCGAACGAATCCGCTGGTGTTTAGGGACAATTTCTCAACACCAGCTTCAACGGCAGTGCATCCGGAATGAACCGAGTGTTCATCCGAGAGCATGCTGGAGGACTCTCCGCAGAGAGTGTCAGAGTCCGAGTCAGGAAGGGAGGACAGGTCCGCCTCATCCCGTCTCTTATCAGCGACAATGATGAGAGCGTCGGCTCTAGTAGCAGCGACCTCCTCAGGATTTAGGAAAAGCACCGTTGCTGACCCAGAAGTTGATGCAGTAGAGGGTGCAACACCCTGTGAATTTTTTAAAAGTTCTGAAATTTTGGACCCACGA
Organism: Brachypalpus laphriformis; assembly: GCA_945910035.1. Classification (NCBI taxonomy): domain Eukaryota; kingdom Metazoa; phylum Arthropoda; class Insecta; order Diptera; family Syrphidae; genus Brachypalpus; species Brachypalpus laphriformis. The sequence goes on from OX246756.1 coordinate 139,171,543, forward strand.
GTAGTCGGGAAAGGAAACATCTGAATGGACTTAGTACTATAACTCTTAATTCGGCTGCATTTTGAAAAATTGAATCTGGTCTTCTAAGACCATATGGCATACGTTAAAAGCTGAGATTATTGTTAATCTATTTGACCAGTTTGACGGTGGGTAATTAAAATATATTTTTAGCTCCAACTACAACAACATATATTTATATATCCTTTCCGTTGGCAGAAGTTAACCTATGGATAACTATATATATGTATGTACCTCTTTAATGATATAGTTATCATCCTTTAAAAAAAATGATTAACGTTCTTGCAATGCGGTCTGAACTTTCATTGTCAATCTCCCAATAGCACACTTGCTAATTTTGTTACCCCAAATCATCGTAGACAATGAACTGTTATCTTTTCGAATCTCAGTTTTTCATTAATCTAATAATGCTAATACTATATGCCACAAAATATTTTTTTATGGGCAGTCAATCAATGTAGTAATTATTCTACTGGGGCAAGCAAGAACAAAAGAATTTATACTTGATAGGACAGTCATCTACTTCTTTTTAATCTAGTAATTGAAACAGCAGAACAGTAGTGCAATTTCTGATATTTTTACAACCGTCTTTCATGTAGCTTGCAGTCCACATAAGCATCGAACCTGATGATTCTTTAATAAATACATTCAGAAGCACAAATGTCTTCGTCTTGAAAACTTCAGTGTCTTCCAACGCCCAGTTGTACGAATCTAGTTTTCTAATACCCAAGCAGACAAAAATTATGGATTTCGCTGACAGTCTCGAAATCGTTTTTAGTACTAAGCTATTGGAAGAGGTAGATCCGGACAGAATTGACAATAAGCTACGGTTGATCCAACTCAAGACTGACAGAGCATGCTACTTACCCACAAGCAGTATGGAAAGCATAGGAAAGCAATTTTAGAAGACTGCTTCTAAGCAGAATAATAACACCAATCTGCGCCAAGATAGTAAACAAATAGCTTTCGCCTACACTACGCCTTAAAAAAAAAAAAAACAAATACCGATGTCCAGTAATCTCACTGAAACCGAAGTCTCAATCGGTTAAAGCATATTTCCAGAAATTGGTGTACACATGATGAATACAATACATAAATGGAGCTATCATAAGTTCAGTATAAAAACTAGACATAGGCAGAGCCTTTTTTTCAGTTTAGAAAGTTTAGAATTTTAATCATTAAAATGCCGTTCATATAGCTTATTTACTTAGATTACCAGGGTGGACCTAGGGATCGAACAACAAGCCTCTCCAGCCGGCTCGGCCGTTAGCCAGCAGTTGCGCGCATCAAATTAGATTAAGTCCATTTCCACGCTACTCGTCTAGGCAGACGGGACTAAAGATCACTCAAACAACATTTCTCGCAAAGTGCCTCTGCGCCATATGGAAGGACGGGGATACTAAGGGTCTTCTACAGCGTTACTTAAGTTGTTCAAGGGAGGGCTTTGTTACTCAATTGCTTTCTTAGAGAAAAAAAAATAAAAATAGCGATTGGAAAGATTGATTTAAACGCTATTGTCATTGCTCAAATTTATGGCGGAGCATAGGTAGACAAAGTCTGTCTCAAAGCTGTAGCTGCCTATCGTTCACATAACCCTTTCATTATTTGATCGAAGTCAGAGCGTGACTATGGCTCATTTGATCCTATAGCAAAACTGCGTTCGTACAATCGACCCTAAAATATACAAACCGTAGACAGCAAGCTAAGACTTTTATATGCAAAACATGTTAATTTTTAAAAAAAAATATTTAGTTTACGTGAAACGGCATTTTCCAACTCACATGGTAAGGTCTACGTATTATGTCTGTCCCTCTCTTACCAGCATCTAGTTCGGTCCTTTTACTCCTCGACGTCAGCAGGAGTTCATGAAATTTTCGCAATTCCGGATTTGTTTTTTCCTCCTGCCTCAGGCGTTATTCTTCCCACCGTCGATACATCGACTACGCATCGACCCATCAAATTGAGAATGCGAAAAAGTGGTAACCCCTTTCGTGAAAAAAAGTTCAATTCAATTCACTCGATAATACAGAAGCGCGAGATGCAGAAGCAATTATCAACCCAAACCTTGGACCAGAGTTAATTATAAGCAAAAGACCTGAAGCGTTGAATGGATGCCACTATCATGACAAATTACACCATTCAATCTGATTCCTCTTTAACATTTCAAAGATATTAACTTATTAACTGAACTTATTAACTTATTGATTTTTCGTAATTTTTCCTGTTACATCCACTGTTAACTCACTATGATCCGAAAGAGTACCCTTACAGTCTCTCTTTCACGCCTACTATTCCGTTTCTTTCATTCTTCTGCTGTTGCCATTTTCTTCTCAAGCACAACAAGATGATGGATCCCTGGGAATGGGGTCTGCAATCGACTCGAGGGCAACGTTTAAGAGTTCGTTTGCGAATGATGGTGTCAAAAGATTAGCAGTTCAATCAATAATTGACAAGTATTCCAAGATGGTTCTTACTGAGGGCGATGCAGCGGTTGCTGGAGGTGCAACATTGTGGAATATCTCCGGAAAGTGATTGATTTAATTTTCGTGATCCTTTAGCGTAAAGTTCTTGCGATCGAAACACAATGGGCATTTCAATTTAAAATGAGATCAACCCAAAGTGACATTGAATGCGGTACCACCGGCATTCACCATTGCCACCGGAAGACACTACGTGTCACGTTCCAGGTGTAAATTCACTATGATGTGGTATGCGAAATGCAACTCTGTGGTTATCCCCCGCCTACATAGAGTCTTCCAACCAGGTGATAATGGCAAGTAATCACATTCGCCAATAAACGCACAAGTAAAACTGAGTATCTACGAGACATTCCCCAGGATTGTCAGAGGGGGTCTTTCCTTCACATGGAACTGTGAGTAGGAGCAAATCGTAGTCTGCGCAATGTGGATTTGTCTGTTACGCCGTGTTAAACTGCAACCAAATGCCACCTTGTCTACCCCACATTGTGAGGCTGGTAGCCCGACCGACAGTCAACAAAATCACAGACAAGTCGCAGGAAATCCTTTATTCCATAGAACTGTAGAATAAAATTCGAATTTTATCGTTTCGTGGTAATCGATTTAGGAGCTGCCTGCCTACTCTTCCCCTCCTCCCGGTGCCTTTGTTTACTAAATGCCTGATGATTGGTATATAAAAAGCAGATATTTATATGAATTTTAAACAGTGCTGTTTAACAGTTTGTTTGGCTGGTCTCCTCTTCCCGCCATCAACTTGGCGTGCGCATGACAGGATATGTGTTTGTGTTATGTTGTGCATGATGTTTGCATACTATGTCCTACTTGTACGACGACATGAGAAAATCTCTCATCGCGCAAGCGGTTTGAGGAAGGTCTTGGAGTGCACCAGGTAATCAACCCGCATTGTGTGATCTTTCACGGCAGCGGGTGGTCAACACTGCGGCTGCACCACCACCACGGATAGTCGGCATTCAACTATGAAAGAGAGAGCGGAGCTTGCTCTGGACTTGAAACTATTTTGAAATTTATTTCGTTACGCTGTCCATAATGGTGGATGCTGTCTTTTTGTTTTTTTGACAAATCTTTTTGGAATCGAATTGCATTGCGCCGCGTGGATTTGTGGGGGCACAAATCGTTCTGCACTATGCATGCAGAGAAAATCTCCATGAAAGATGATGCTGGCTAATGCAGTTGTAATGGACTGAGGAAACATGTGTTTCGGATTTCATAAGTTCTAATAATTGTCTAGTAATCGATTTGTAGTGGATGATGTTTGTTTCGGATGGGATTACGTAAAGAGCGAAATCAATTCGTATTGGTCAGTAGTAGTAGCAGACAAGAGCTTCATTGATCTTTCAATATAACCTAAAAGAAATATTCTATACAAGCTGTTGAATAGACAGACAAATTCAGAATAGAATCGGTGAATGAATGAATTGACTCTTTTCGAGACCCTCTCTAATGGCGAGAGTGATTGAGGGGTACCCACTTGACTTTCACTTTGGTTGGCAGATTATATCACACAGCAATAAAAAATTAAGCCAGGGCTACATGCTCTAGTCGTTAAGCACGAAAGCAAATTGTTCTATTATTGCAATTAAGCCAACCTTATTTGACAATGCAGTCCTTGCCTTTAATTCTTTTACCATCCGAAGAGTAGGGTTCTTTTGATCCTTCAGCTCTAGAAAAACATAGAAGGCTGAAGCTAAATACGTTTATGACTTCGTAGCCTGGAAAGTGCATACTTACTAAGGCTTATTTTGTATATGTCTTTCTATTTTCATGTAGAAGTACAGGGCAACATTGAATTGCTGAAGCACTGTAAGTACTCTATAAGCCACATGAAAGAAAATACGCTCTATGGACTTTTTCGATTTCGAACAAAGGCCTTAAAAAACAATAGAAACAGAATATTCTCCATTACAGGTAATTTTTTTTTTTTTCGTATAAACCCTTCTTGCTGAAACTCTCCAGAAAGCTAAATGTGATATAACAAGCTTAATTGCTGAGCACTAGTACCTAAGCGTCCTCCAGGTTGGGGGTTGTGCCGTTAGGTTAACTTCCCAACCACGTAAAAAACCTTCGGTTACGAAGCAACCAACAGCCTCGGATATGGATGCTTTTACTCTTGACGACCCAAGCAAACGTAGAAAGACAACGATCTTCGTGTCTGCACGTGGAATGTTAGGTCCCTCTACAAGCCATGTGCAGCCGAAGAACTTGCGGAGGCCCTAGGGTGTTTCAAAGTAGACATTACCGTCATTCAAGAAAAGCAATGGTATGGGCCGGGCAAAAGGAGTATGAAAAACTGCAACATCTACTAGGCCGATTGCTACAGACAACAAGGACAGCGTTTATCCGGGTGGATTTGTCATTGGAGGCAGAGTTAGGCAAGAAGTATTGAGTTTCCGGCATGTGCACGAGCGTTTTATGACTATCTGTATCAAGGCAAAATTTGCAAACATTAGCCTAATATGCGCTCACGCCCCTCACGAGAAGATGGAAGACGCGACCAAGGATGACTTCCACCAGCCCTTGGACAAGACGTATGGACAATGCCCTAGTCACGACGTTAAAATTGTCTTAAGTGATTTTAACGCAAAGCAAGGAAGAGAGGACGTCTTTAGTAGCGTGGTCGGAAAGCACAGCCTGCACAACATCACATTTGACAACGGACTCAGGCTAATCGACTTTGCAGCGGGACAAGACTTAGCTAGTACGCGGTTCCCACGTCTCGACATTCACAAAGGAACATGGCTCTCCTTTGATAGAAAAACTGTCAACCAAATCGATCACATTGCGATCGACGCAAGGCACTCTTCCAGTATTCTGGGTGTCCGGACTTTCCGACGAGCAAACGTGGACTCGGATCACTACCTAGTTGTAGCCAAGGTACGGATGCAGATATCGATAACGGAGCGAAATCAACGAAATACTGTGAAGAAATCTGACGTTGGGCGGCTACAATCGTAAGAGACCTCCAGCCGATCGAGTTTCTTCTAATCTTAATCTAAGTTCTATGCCGTCAGCAGCAAATGCGGAACACCAGTGGCAGCGTTGCCAACAAACCATCAGAGATGCCGCCTCTGATGTACTGGGTTTCTCTCGCCCACCACAACGAAACCCCTGGTTTGATGAGGAATGCCGGCAAGCACATGCAGCAAAACAAGAAGAGTGTAAGGCGGCTCTGCATAGAAGGACGCTCGATCGAGGAGATTAAGAGACTTTCTTGCAGGAACGATGTTCGAAAATATTACCAAAAGGTAAAAAGGACATATCAGGGTTTCAAAGTCAGAACAGAAGCCTGCAGGGACGAAAATGGCAACATAGTAGTAGAATCACAGTCGGTGCTGAGGATATGGAAGGAACACTTCTGCAGACTGTTAAACGGCGATGATGGCCAATATTCCGCTGTCAGGCAGAATGAGCCATTTAACAGTGACGATGGCAGTCAAGATTCCCGTCAACCCGAGCAGAATGAAGTGAGGATAGCGATATCTAAACTCAAATCCAACGAAGCTGCTGGAGCCGACGGTCTTTCCGCTGAACTTTTCAAGGAAGGAGGAGATGAGTTGGTAAGGAGCATGCACCAGCTCATCTATAAAATCTGATCGGACGAAAGTATGCCCGATACTGAAGAAAGGAGACCCTTTAAACTGCGCCAACTACCTAAGTCTCCTCAACATCGCATAAAAGATATTGTCTGCCGTATTATGTGCACGCCTAAAACCGATCGTTAACAACCTGATAGGTGCTTATCAGTGCGGTTTCAGGCCTGGAAGGTCCACCATTGACCAAATATTCACACTGCGGCAGATCTTGGAAAAAACCCATGAATATAAAATCGATACGCACCACCTCTTCATCGATATAAAGGCGAGTTATACAGAGCCATGTCTAGTCTTGACATCGCTGCCAAGCTCGTCCCTTTTGTGCAGAATGATGGTGGAGAACTCTCGCTGCTCCACCAAAGTCGGTAAGAACATCAGCGAACCGTTCGATGTCAGGAAAGGTCTTAGATAAGGTGACGCGCTATCATGCGATCTCTTTAACATAGTACTTGAGAGAATTATACGAAACTCAAAAGCCAACACCGGAGGTACAATCTGTTACGAGTCTGTACAATTACTCGCTTATGCCGAAGACATTGACATAATCGGAAAAACACAGCGGGTCGTCAAGGGGGCATTTGCGAGTATTGAGAATGAAGGGTCAAAGATGGGTTTAGCGGTCAGCGGTCTCGAACTACTAAGGTAAGTCTTTATAAGACACTAATCATCCCAGTCCTGCTGTATGGCGAAGAGGCATGGACTTTGACACAACCGAATGAGGATGCCCTTGGTTATTTCGAGAGAAAAGTTCTTTGAGCGATCTTTGGTCCCGTCTGCATAGACGGTGAGTGGAGGAGAAGGTACAATGCCGAACTATACGGCCTATATAAGGACATCGACTTAGCCAAAAGAGTTCACATACAGCGACTAAGATGGATGGGTCATGTAGAGCGGATGGAGCCCTATGTTCCCGCTAAGAAAGTCTTCGAATCCACCCCGGATGGACGGCGCATTAGAGGACGACCTCGTGGTAGGTGGCGCAAACAAGTGAAGGGGACCTCAACCAACTTGACGTGCACAACTGGAGACAGCTGGCTCGTAACCGTGCTGGTGGGAGAGGTTTGTTGTTTGACTCCCAGGTCCACCCCGGACTGTAGCGCCACCTAAGTAAGTAAGTAAGTACCTAAGCGAGAAGTTTATATTGGAACACCATCAGTCCAACATAACAAAATCCCTTTTCTGTGCATTTATTCGTATTTTCATATTTGTCGTCTACGAATTTTCTTATGCATACACCAATAGAGTGAAAGACTGCCGCTTATCTCTTAACTAGATAGCTGGACAATACAACCTCACCCTTTGCTGGGTATCAAGTCATTATACTCGCAATATATCGGGAAATTGCGCAGTTGCTTGTCAAGGCTCCTCTGGTACAAGTAGAGTAAGCATCACCGACATCGAGGCGCCAATATCTTATGTGAGGTACCTTATCTATGTTTAGTGGAATAAGACATAGCACGCTCCCCAAAGCCATCGTACGTGTTTTTCTTGTTGAGCTCATGATTCCGTTGCAGGCTATCTTTTCGATCTTGGTGTGGTTTGAAACCTGGTATTGATTCTCAAGTAGCTTCCATATATGTCTTAATATTTCAGTTACGCCAAACTCAAGAGTAACACTGATACTAACAGCAAGTTGTCGCGAAGTGCTTCAGTTCAGTCTGCTAAAAGTATTTGGTCACAAGGAGGAGATAACTATATGATAGTTGTTGCCTCAGTGTCTACTCGTATCGTAAAGATCAAGCACCGTTTGATGAATTTGGTTAGAACTTAGGTTCGAACATCGATGCTGGTCAATCGAAACTGATTCTATTAAGAAACTTGTTCTCGTACATGGTACATGTCAATTGCTTGACAAATATCCGTTAATATAATCTTCGCGAAGAAGCTTGTCAAGAACCGTCCTTCGCATACAGCATAAAATTGTTGTTCTGTCGAAGGCCTATTGTAGGTGGTTATAGGTTGTGGCCGTACTAGCCTTAAGCAATAGTACCACTGACAAACTGAGGGGATCTGTCTTTTCTTATTTTTGTTCTGGAATGCTGTGGCTAAATTAAACTTTCTATAATAAAATTTAAAGTTCTCACTCCATACATATGAACTTCAATGAATTAGTCAAATAATTCTTCTCCGTTCTGTTTAAGGTCATATATACTGAACCGAACCCAGATTTTATAAATCGATTGTTTGGAGAGATTCCATTACCGTAGGTTGTAGTATGCTATATTACACCTAGTTAGGCTCTTTTTACTTCTTCGAAAACATAAACTATCTCGGATTTTTTTGAATTCTTTAGAGAACAGGTGCGAACTATTATAGATCTTCGGTGGCTCTGACTGAAGGAACATCTCTTTCGGCACACTTATTCCACATTTCTATTAAAACATACATAACACATCATATAAATTGGAAATCAGAAACGCTTTGAAAGTAAAAGCAAAAAAGTGGGCGTTATTATTGAAGCCTTTCTCACATAAAAAAGAGAAGCCGCTCTACAACCAAATGAATCTACTCCAAATCTGCATAAGAATAGCTCCGATTAAAGGCCAGACGATCTGTGAGATCAGCGTCATTTAAATTTATAGAACATCGCAATATCAAGTATAAAACGATATAATCCCATAACAAATTACTAATTCCTGTGAAAAAAAAAGACATAAACACGCGGTGTTCCCCATTACTCGACACAGACAGCATGCGGATGTCTCGCACCGACCAAGCAAAACGACAAATAAAATAGCCAAACACTTCATCTCATTGATATTAATAGCATAGCAGGTGTTCCAGCACCATCTGCATTAATTATATTGTAGGTGTTGAAATTAACAACAACGTTGCTAAGGTAGAGTAACACACTCACAACATCCAAGACCTCCGCCACCCGAAGTGATTTATGCCAACAACGATCGCAATTATCCCCGGCGATCATGCCTAAGTTCACTTCCACTTTAATGTGTGACCACCCACCGGAACCACCACTTGGACCAAATAACCCACACACATCCACACGTCGTTAAATTGACCACTCAGAGTCGGACTCATCCCACCACCAGCACTACCACCACGAGCAGCACAAGTGCCACTCCAGATAGCCACTTGTGGAAAACGTGTGAATTTTCATTTCATGTGGAAAATTGTTGGCACGATATTAACTGAAATGAAACCGCACCGCGCCGCCATCAATTAACGTGTAATTTGCTCGCAAGATGCATTCTCAGGTGAGCGTGTATGAGCGTATTCAACCAAAGATACTGTATCTATACGGGGAAAAAAAAATGAGAAATTGGTGGTGGTCGGTTAGGTTTCGATGGATGGTCGGCCCCTCATTGGCTTCGCTCGATGGCAATATCACAAATGCAAATCGATTTGTTGTTAGAAGAGGCGTGACTTAATGCCCGGAACATGTATCTCTATCAACAAAACTTAACGGTTTGTTGGATCTCATACAAGATACAACTGGCAACAACTACTTCGACGCCGGCCGCCGACTATGCGATGAGAACGATTTATTATGTGACCATAAAGCATATAGGCGACATGTAATTTGATATTGTTGGTATGAATATGTGTATCTAACCATCTATGTATCTACGTGGTCGCTACAGCTGAAGCAGAAATCCGAATGGCTATGAATACGGGCGGAGATATTTTATATTCGATTGGGATGGTTAAAATTTCCCACCATTTAGCTGATCAGTCGTGTGTGAACAACCATAATCAGCCATATTCGTTGAGGTTGTTAGAAGGTATGTGCGTTTAGATAGAGAGATACTATTGTTGCGACTAGAGCTAGTTATTTTTCATAGGTACCTTGATTGGGCAGGACAAGCAAATTAATTTTTTTCGGATTGATTGAACCCCTAACAATGGACTGCAGATATGATTATTGGCTAACGGTTGCGTCTGTTACATTCTTAAAATCGAATACATTGATCTCTCCTGAGCCAAAATATGTACATGTCTGACACGTTGTTGTCCGACTGCATTATTGTGAAAGTGAGCTTTTCTAGCAACAGATGCATAAAATATACTTAGATAATATCGGTATTCTTTAAGAATTAGATATGTACACTGCCAGGAAATGGAATACATCCTCTCGTACTTTTAGGTTCAGAGCTCGCATAAAATTGGAAGTTCCCAACGGTGCGGTATAAAGTTAGGATTTTACAACTCCCCTCAAATAGAGATTCATTCTTTTGCAGTATATTCTGTATTGAGATAGCTTCGCCTCATTCTTATACTCGTATTTGTCATACAATCTTTGTCCAGTCCTCTAGTAAGGTGTTAAGCTTAGATTTTAAAGATCCGGGCTGCTTATCAGGTGAAATCTGAACATTAAAATCACAATTTGATGGCAGTTTATCCCACTCTTCAACACAGTTCATCCCAGCCGATATCATGTGACAGTACTAATTTTGGTATCCTTTTTATTTTTATTTATTTTTTTTTTCCTTGGCCATAACTCTTTCCACATAATCAACATGCAGCTTTAGATATTCAGAAAGAGTAGTGTGATCCCAGTATCTAGGTGAAGCATGTATAATAGGTGAACAACTCAAGCAATAACCGCTTAAGTCGATTTCTACAGTTTCTCAGAAAAAGAGTTTGAAATTTTCCTTTTTCCCAAGGACGTATAGAATTTTGCTATATCGATCTTATTTCTTTACTTATAACTCGGTAACCACTGCAGAGAGAAAATTAAAAATGATATGGCATCAACTTCGAATACTTAAGCGTCTGCTGTCGTCCTTAAGTCAATTCCGTCATATCTTGACTTAAGCGATTATTGCTTGAGGCCACAGAACTAACTTAAGAATCGCTTAATGAAGTAACGAAGCATATTTTCTACGACTTCGAAGGAGCAATAAACCCACAATTGCGCTCCATAAAAGATTATGGTAGTTATAGTCGTACGGAATATTTTCTGCTTAACCGTGTAAGTTATGTACCCGTTATTGAAACAGGAACTCCAAATTGAGCAAATGGCACGCTTAGCTTCCGATATTTTGTTTTGGAGGTGGCTGTTTCTGTTTTAGTTTGCCGCAAACTATTGTATATTCCCAGCTATTTGTGCTCACGAACTAGGTCTATATTTTCACCTTGAAACATTCACTTTTCGCATCTCAAGTATCTACCGCCGCCACTTCGCATAATCATCATCTTCTAATCTTGGTAAGATTAACGGACCGGTTCCAGGTTTTTCTGTAGTTTTCGAGCCTGTTAATCTGAGCTTCATAGTTTCCATCGTGACGGTGAAAAACACGATGTCATCTCCAAACATTAATGCCGCAATCTTTGTTCTGCCTAGTTCGATTCATTTCCTGGCAGCATCCGTTATAGCATTGATATATAAAATAAACAGTATTGTACTCAAAATACATCCCTGCTTCACTCTCATTGTTGTCCTAAATTCCTTGGATACGTTGACTCGATCCCAGATACACGCGATGTTATTTCTGCGCATAGCTCTCTACAATTTACTATATCGGCGTAGTCACCTTTTTATGTAATGTGAAAATTGTAGACTTTTTCAAGTTCGCTGGGACATCTACTGGTTCTAAAATGCGGTCAAATTTTGTGGTGAGTGCTTATGTAAATTTTTTATATTGTAGTATTCGGAAGCAATACGGTAATTTTCTGATGATTTGTTCCTTTTTATTTATCTATGCCGATTTGTACTTCTTTTGCACTAAATGTAATGTCTAGGTATTCATCGAAAAAGAGTGACGCTGCATATTGGAATGGTCGTGATTTCTAAGTGGAGATTTGCGAACTGTTTAACTGTTCTGCTGACAAGACTCGGGTAATAAAGTTATTTTTTTCCATTTATCAGTTTTGCTGATTTCCAGAACTTCGCTAATGAGCTCCAACTATTTATTAATATAATATTCTGTTTATAAGAATCCATCTTTTTTGTTGCTGCTGCTCCGTAGAGACCTTTAGCCATATCAGTGTTATTCATCATCAATAGGATGCTATTTCTAGTCCTCATGTTTTTAAATGTGTTTTGTTTACTTAATGTGTTGAAAGGTCTCATAGGCACGTTAAGTTGCTTGGCCTTTTTAAAACGTCCGCTAGAACATCAATTTGCGGTGCAGGTGTTTACAACTTATTAAGCTCACTACTAAAGTTTTTCTGCTGTATGTCTCGAATCCAGTCCCTCCATATTAATTTCGTCAAGAGTTATACTTGCAATGTGCTTCTATCATGCAGAATGCTACTTCCAGCGAAATATGATTAATATGAGTACTAAATTATTAAAATATTGAACGTTGTGTATCGGAGCACTGCGCGTGAGGTTCAGTATTCGAATCCCAGAAAACACCAAACGTTTTTTCATGGGTCTACCTCTCGCGAACGTCTGACAAACATCCGTGGGTATTGTTGTCAAGAGAAAGATTCTCAAAAAATAAATTGCCCTTCGGAAACGGCATACATTTGTAGGTCTCTTCCATTCGTGCGAAATATATAATGCACACAACACGATTGGTTGCGAGAAGTAGGTCCAGTGTCGGACATTAATCAATTAAATCTTTAATCATTTAATTAATTGATTAAATATTTAATTGTAATATTTCAATTGCAACTAAACGTTAATTGTACGCCTGCAATTTGGATTAACTGTTACCAAATTTAATTGTAGTTAACACTTTAATTGCAATGTGCAACTATCTTAGTTTCAGTAAGTATTTTAATTGCAACTTAAATACACACATGACAAGTAATGCTGCCATTCGTTCAGTTTAAATATCGAAGAAAACGTGTCATGGTAGACCACTTAATTTGCCGTCCTTTCTAACCTCATTTCGATATACTGCACTCCTTGTGCTTTGTAATAACCTCTGTTGCTAGTCTTAGCTTAATAGTGGGTCTATTTTCCCCGCGTTCAATTTTACATCAGTTCTATCAGTTAGTCATGAACTCCTTCACATGATGTTTTTTTTAAACCCGCCACGATACGCTCACTACCGCTCAAGTTTGAACTCTGAACAGTTAATTTTTGAGAATATCGCTTGCTATACACGCTTGAAGTGGGCCACACGCTATCATACTGTCATTTTTCATCATTTTATTCCGGGCTATACTCTGACAATATCATTCCAGGAATGACATTTTTTGTTAAATTTTTTCAATTTTTCTTACTCATTGTTGGGTTTATCTTCTTATGGTGCGGACGTTTGATTTTTTTTTTTTTAGAAATGACAAAAAAATCCAGAGCCAGAGGATTCGGATTGCCTGATTTTTTTAACTCCTTTCGAAAAGTACACCGAAGTATATTCATTTTTCTTTTGTCTTCAGCTAAACAGGCATCTTCTTTATATTTCCGCAAAACTTTTAACAGCTCCTCATACGCAGCACTTTTTAACAACTTATTTTGAAAATAATTTTTGCTTGATGCATTCCAAAGAACGCTGTGACTTCTGTAGCAATAAATTAATTCATCCAAAACTACCTTTGGATCGTCAAAAATGCCGAATAATGAAATTTACACATTATCATTTCCAATACATCATTTATCGTCATTCCAGCAAAATCCACAAATAATTTCAACCCTCATCATTTTCGCCATCATTCCAAACGTCATTTTTCATTCCAAGCTATACACTGTCATTTTTCCATCATTCCAGCAAGAATGTCATTTCAGAAATGATAGGGTGTAGCCTACTTTATAGTCAAAGAAAAGGATAACTTTTATGTCTGTCAGAAAACGACCAATATTCACGTTTGCAGTCAAGTCTATCACGCGAGTGGATTAAAAACAACAGTGTAAAAAAGGGACAACAGATTTCAACTTTCAATTACTGCAATTAATCGTTTAGTACAGTGAATAAAAAAATACATTTAAATAGTGTATTTAATGGTGATTTAAATACTGTTGTAATTCTGCGAGGGCGCTATGCTGCTGCTAGCCTTCGAAGATCGCCAGAAAAGTAGGTCTTGACTGCTCGACTGTTTGAGGAAAGCGCGGTCGCCAATATCCAAGAGCAACGGGAAAGAAATGCAAAAATAAAAGAATTAAGTTGGTTCTCGAGAGGGTTTTGAAATTTTATTTAAAAGAGAAATAGTTTTTTTTTAACAATTAATTCGGTATGTCGAAGAGAAAAACTCGAAAAAACTCGCTATTTCCCCGATGCAGCGGCTTTTTATATCCCATCTCCCGCTTCCAGTTAATTTCCACTTTCCATCTGTCGAACATTGGAAATTTCGACTTTGGCGCCATTTTCAAATTTTCACCAACTTTTTCTTCCACGTATATTTTTCGAACTCTTCCTCGGCGTTCAGCGGCGAATGCTGGATACAACAATACAAATATTTTGAATAAAAAAGAGGTATAAGTTTACTTGTGCGAGTACTTTAATACTGAATTGCTTGGTATTTTATTTCTTAAACCAATAATTCTTTTCTTACTTTTTTAAATTAAATTAAGCAACTTTTACATATTTTAAGAACAAAGGGAACATACATATTTTAGGGTTTTGCGTAATAATTCATACAATAAAGGGTTAATCCACCGATTTTTTGGATGAAAACGCTCCTAGAACAATAAATGCTTCTTTTAACAAGGTACGAGTATTTTGAAACAGGCGATTTTATCATTTAAATACAGAGGATTTCGTGACAAGAGATTTTTACTTTCAATTGTGCTTTACTTAGTTTAAATAGTACAGACAAGTACCAATTGATTAATATTGAAATCGTTCCCACAAACTCACAATACAATTGATTCACTTGTCAGTTGCAATGAAAAATTGCAGTTTTAATTGGGAAAACAATTAATTTTGCTCCGACACTGGTTAGGTCTAGGCACTTCATAGGCTGTTGCGCCAAAATATTTATTTTATTCACTTAAATCGGTCAATAGTTCAGTTTTTAAGATAGTCGAAGTAGCATGAGTATGGGCTGTTCTTACTCTCTTCTATTATTAAAATTAAATAACTTAGGCGATATCCTGGACTTCTGAGCTATCTTGCAGATAGCCAAAATGGCTATCTTATTTACACATATCGTATATAGAAGATAGATGTATTGACATGTGCAAACAATATCAAATTGTAGGTATTGAGCTGCGAGTTTAATTGTTTTTACCAGCACAATATTTAAGAAACTGTATAAATTCTCAACAATCTGATGGTTTCAATAGATAATGCTAACAAGTCTTCCATTGGAATATATCTATTGGTTTGAAACCAAAAAGGAGGTCATCTTCATTACTTATTTTCCGCAGAATATGGAGGGCTTAGACTCAAAACGTAAGGCATTTAAGTCCTATCATACCTTGAGACGTCAACAACGTCATCATAATTGAATCGCTTCTACCACCATAAATGGCACACCTTTTCATTTGTATATTCGTGGCGTCTACGCAGTGCCTGTTTCTGAAGGTCATAAAGTAAAGCAATTCGCTGCCACTTCTTTTGCCATATTGTGCTATCTATTCATATACATTCATTTACTATTCTCTCTTATCAAGCTATTCATTCTAGATACGACTCAGCAAGCAAATATATTGTAAATACGCAAATGCGCATGTAGATATACAAAGCTTGAATGAGAAAGAGTCTGTGGATTTCTAGACTCAAGATTTGCTCTCCCGATTCTTCTACTCATAACAAGTTTAGTGCCACCTTGTATAAGTCATTGTTATGTGGATTTTAAGACTCAATTTCTTTGCCTCAACATTCGAAGTATTGGCTCATGGAACTTTCGATTAGTCGTCCATGTCAACTATATTCTGCAGATCTCATCAGTCTCAGCTGTACGAAAAACACCATTGACAACCACAATATGACGGTAGTCGAATTCTAAATCCCCCTTCTCTTCGAATAAATTTGTTTATTACCCCTTATCACCTGTCAAAGTTCCATCGGGTGAAACCCTATAACCAATCTTGGTATTGCATAAGTAAAGTGGGTCGGCAGCTCGAGGGTACAGTGTATCATAAATATGTTTTTAGAGTAACACATTACAGCATCAGTGCGCTTAGGCTTAAGAAAGCGCCTACTAGCTTAAGTCGAAGTTGTGATGGAATCATTCAAAATCATTATAATGTAATCCCAACAATTTGAAAAGTTGCAAATAAGACAAAAAGTGTCTAAACCCACGGCTCTAGCATGAACTACTATAATGCTGCCTAGAATTTAGAGTATTGTACGCGCTTTAGCCCCCTTAATTTTGCCTTAACCAACCACCTTCCAAGGTTTGCACGTTTAAAACTGGTTCGCCCTGTATAATTTCCCAGAGTTTGACTGCCTGAAATTGAATGCCCTACATAAGGCTACAAATTTATAGAGTTCTTATATATTTATACGCGAAAATCTCAGACTTATTACTCCATGTTAGGAGAAATGTTATGAAAGTCTTTTTTGGGTGGAATTTTACACTGGACTGTAAAGTCGTGGGAGTATTCGCTTAAAACCTCACTTGGCTCTCTTTTTTCTAAAATGCCGTACAACGTACATACATAGAAACTTGATATATCTTTAACGACCTGTATTGAAGCGATTCAAATCATTTTCAGATTTTTTTTATATACTAGGCTGTATGTACCACGTCAAAATTTACTTTGAAACAGTTTTCAATATCAAATCAGTCTATCATGATTATGTTGTGTTTTGACAGGAGGCGCTTACATCTATACGTATAATCAAGACCCAAATTCTGTAGGCATGTATAATATCGATCAAATATTTACCCTGGTGCTACTTGTCATATCCTGAATAAATATCTGTCAGCTCCTAATGTCTTGCCAATAAAATACTTACTTACTTGTCCTTATTTGGTTTTCTGTGGTTGTCAACAGTTGAATCTTCCTTATCTGATGCTTTTGGTTGTTTCTGAACCAATCTTTTTTTATGTGATAGGGAAGTTACCCCGACGTCACAACCCCCAACCTGAAGCCCAAGATCCTTTTGTTACACCCCTAGGACGCAGGGTATAACACTGGTGCCAGTAGTCCATTACCGGAGTGTGAGCACTGCCGTTGGCCCATTAAGGCTCCTCCACCACCACCTCTATTCCAAGGTTCTGACTAACATTGGAAATTCCTTACTGACCTGTGATTCGAATACGTCGAAGCAGCTCGCAAAAGATGTTCACTAAGTTCAATCCAACTGGAACTGTGGACGCCACCGTTAACTCCATCTAGAGAATTCATCCGCTACCGTCTGGCAGAAGTGCTCTAGTGAGAGAGCACATCCATTTCTCGGATAAGGTAGTAGGCATCCAGCGGTCACCACGTGAAGGTTGAGATTAAGAGTTGGTAGTCCTAGCTTAAGTGAAAACGCTTGTGTTTTCATGTAATCGCATGCACTAGCGTTTGACCACCAACATTATCAATCGCTAAAAAATGTATTTTGTTGGTGAACGGGGCGCATATTATCCATCAATCTTATTAAAACAACCTTACTGCAAGCCTTGTGATTACCAGCCTTGTACCTTCCACGTTAAAGGTTGTAAGAGTTGGACTAACCAGCAGGCTGGAGTCAAATAAAGTTCAAATGAAATTAACTCGGGCGGTCGAATATTATTGCTATGTCGTAGAGCTTTTTGTGTGAATTGATCAAATTTCAGACCAAATTTAGCAAATGCGGACTGCCTCGAAGCAGTAGTTTGTGCCGTATTTGGACTAACTAACTGAATGATGGAAGAGACATGGCGTAGTAGATGTACATATATTAGTATTTGAAGTGACTCAAAGGTAAGAACGAAGAATAGGATGCAAGAATGGACTGAACAAGATTTCCAAATGAATTCTGGTTCGTTTTAACGGGTCATGACGAAGTTATAGGTAGTGAAATTGTTCGTTCGTTAGTGTAGGAGAGCGCATAGACAAATCACTTAATTCGGGTAGTACAGTGATAATACCTATTTACACTGCTGGACAAAATTAGAGGAACGATGACAGTTTTTTATTTGAGGGTTAAACATAAACTAACGCGATGTTTTTTTACATGTTTTATGTTTCAAAGCACCCTTATGGTAGATTTAAAAAAAATAATGATATTTTGTCATTAAAGGCGTATGACCAAGATTGAGTCTTTCGGGTTTTTTTTTCGATTATCTTATCTAACTGTTGTGGAAGTATTGTTTATGATAAAAGTGAATAATTTAGGTGAAAATGGCCGAATTAACTGAAATTCAGGTAGCCAGTGCCGTATGTTGCAGAGAAACCAGTTCTTCGAAAGGAAATCGGGGACAAGTTAGGAAAAGGGCCACAACGCAAAGAAACGAACGATTTCTGGTAAGTTATGCCCTCAGAAACAGGACCGCAAAATCAACAGAGATTGGGAGTAGACTTCTGGATGTAAGAAATGTTCGGGTATCTTACCAAACTGAAAGAAGAAGACACAAAGATTTTGAGTTAAAACTATACAGACCAGCAAAGCCCCCCCTTCTCTCCAGATACCATAGAGTAGCGCTTTTGGCTTCGCGCGAAACCACGAAAACTGGTCAGAGGACGGCAGATTTTGCCTGAAGCCAGACGACAGATGTAGAAAAGTTTATAGATGATCAGTTGAGCGATATGCACAATGCAACATCGTTCCAAGAGTGGCTTATGGTGGAGGTTCAATAATGGTCTGGGGTGGCATATGTTTGGGAGCACACACGGAGTTACACGTGGCAGAAAATGAGTCCTTAACAGCGGAGCGGTATGTAAGAGACATTTTAGAAGAAACTGTTGTGCCGGTTGTCCCAAGTATCGGCGCCAATTTACTTTTTATGCTAGATAATGCTCGTCCCCACACTACAAAAAGGGTTTCGGAGTATCCTTGAGAGACCGAAATGAGCACCCTAGTAGTCTAGCCAGGTTATTTGTCTTTTGTTTTTGTCGGGATAGGAAACGCTCGACTGAAGCACTCAGACGCAACTGGTCCATTGTTCTACCAGAGAGCAAACCCTGATTTACCCATATTATTAGAATTTCGTTGTCTTTCTAAGAGAGCCAAACAAGCACAGTGATGAGGAGCTACAGTACCAGCCCTCACCACATCAGCACCGAGGATCTGCCACCTGATACGAGCAGACGCATATTTGCCTTACGAAAAAATAAGTCTAATGTTGTCGACTTCCGTGAAGACAACAGCACCAGACCCTTGACTGGTTTTGGAACCAGTCCGTGAAAGTATGATTGCATTCCATTCCTGGCTTAGACTCTGGCCGAAGCCGGTACTGAACATAAGGAAAGTCGACTCTGAATTTGCGCATCAACTGAAGTTCTGGTGTCATTGAGTTAGAGACGGCATATCCATAAGACAGGAGTTGTAAGATAAGTGTCGCGCAAGTTCATCAAAATTCCAGTGCGGAAAATACCAAAAACCGCCCCGCCTAAGACTATGGATGGCTTTGATAGTGCAATCCATGATATAAGTATCAAGGGGAGGTAAGTTCAGCGAAGCGTCTAGAGCAGAGCCAGGCGTACTCGGAAAAGCTCCCAAGAGACTGGTAAGCTTGCTCCTCTGGCCTAAATCCCATTGAGCATGTCTGAGACATGGTAGGCGCCGTGATTAGTATGTCGGACCACTGCGCGTGTGATTCCATGTTCGAATCTCAAAAAAAAAAAAACACCAACAAATTTTTTCACGCTTCCACCTCTGAAAAACATTCGAGAACATTATTGTCACTTGCTTCTCAAATACAAATTGCCTTTTGGATACGGCACTGAAATGCAAGTCCCTTCCATTCGTGTGATAATATTATCAAAGTATGCCAAGGAGACTTCGTGCGGTAATTAGAGCAAGACGAGGGAGTACCAAGTACTAAATCATCCTCAATTTCCCTGAGCTTTAAAGGTATACTGAACATTTTATAAATTAATGAAAACCATTAGGTACTTTAGGAAAAATATCCTTTTTTTAGGTTTTTGTGCTTTTTTTTCATAGACATACAAGTAACTTTTTTTTTCCCGAAAATGATGTAAAATTGAACAGATTATAAACACTCATCAAAAAATAGAAAAATGTTTGAGTTTTTGCTCGCGTTCCTCTAATTTTGTCCACCAGTGTATATGTATTCTACATGAGCTTAGTAGAAATTCTGTAGTGGAAGACCTTTCACACGGTAATGGATTTGGCACTGATATGACCGAAAGACGAGAATTGGAAGTGCAGGCCTTTTATTTTAGAGTGATACAGTCAAGAACATGCCCTCATCGTACATTCCTACTGGTTCAATAGTTTCCGTAGCTCCCACAAATGTTACTTTGGTAATGATAGAAATGAATATGGAAAGTCTGTAGTACCATTTATAAGATTTGTACCGTTGAATTCTTCAATTTAAACGCGTTTCCCACAAAACAAAAGTGTAAGAGCATTTAGACATCACTTACGTTGTACAATGTATTTTTTTTAGTTTTCAACATTTTATAATTTTCTGGAATAAATCCAACAACTTTTGTCAACTTATGTATTTGGTTCCAATCCACATGATAAAGCCGGTACCTATCCTGATCACGATTTTTGCATTCATGTTATGAATTATTATGAATACCTCGAAAACTGGCATCAGGTAGGCGACCCCGCGGTAGGCTGGACCAAGTCCGGCATCTCTCCTTGAGCCCTCTAGGGATTCCTCCTGATGAGTTGGAGTCAATGGCGGAGGATCGAGAAGGATGGAGAGTCCACCTGAGCATCCTACCCCTGCGACCCTCATGAAGGATTAGCGGGCCATTGAAAATGTATGTATGTATGCCTCGAAAACTCACTCAGTTTTAAAGAGACTATTTTATATTATACCTCTTTTGCAGCTACGTCTTCAGCTGACGTAC
This sequence comes from Brachypalpus laphriformis, assembly GCA_945910035.1. Taxonomy (NCBI): domain Eukaryota; kingdom Metazoa; phylum Arthropoda; class Insecta; order Diptera; family Syrphidae; genus Brachypalpus; species Brachypalpus laphriformis. The sequence goes on from OX246756.1 coordinate 139,192,410, forward strand.
TAAACAACTTTCCGGGAGCAAAGATCTCTTGCCGTCACTCATATTATTAATTCAGGAAAGATCGACGAGGGCATATATTTAGAAAAAAAAAATACATTTACACGCGCAGAACATTATTCAAATATTTAAGTATGACATTGTTCAATAGTTCGACTACTTTCCTGCATACATTTCGTATCGAACAATAAATAAAAACCTCTCCGATCGATGACATTTATCAGCTTAAAGCACTGCTCGTGTCAGTCTTAATCTAGTATGATTAACAGTCCAAACCAAACCTCTAATAAATATGTTCTCTCTTCTCTTAAATAATAAAAAAAAAAAGTTGACCGTTTTCAACACCCACTCGGTGTCATCTCGAGTTTTGCCATAAATTACATCGCACATTACCATGAGCGCTGTCTGCGAAACTAATCGATCGAGAGCCTCCACTCTGATACGTATCGCTGTGAATTAATTAGTTAAAATGAATCCATAACTACCAATCCAAGTGTCAAATTTTCATATCCAACAGATAAAATAAGTGGCCAACGATTAGATATTCTACGTAGGCGCAAGTTCGATATCACATAATTTAATCCCCTATGTTTTCATTTCTTTTTTTATTTTACAGGTGCTTCACACGGTCGATGTTTCCACCGCGCCAAAGTGAGTTATAACAATTTGTATTTCTTTATTCAAAAAAAAAAAAGAAAAAAATTCATGAAATTCCTGTCTATTTATAAGATAATTTATTCCGAAACACGACTGATTAAGAAGAAAAAGTTTCTCTCTGACGTGCAACTGCTATCGCGAGTAGGTACTCGTATCACTGCCACACACTATGACGACACTGACAAATCGCAGCCGCACATACGCAACATTGAAACCTCGGCGAGGATTTTGTGGCTAACTGTGTACCTATTGAAGATCTAAATTGCGGTAGCATAGAGTACAAAAGGATTTCAATTTCATGGCGGAAAAAGTTCTCCTTTACGACTCGAAGAAAAATAGTTTGTTGCATTTGTAGAGTTTTACTACTACCGGGCCTGGCATTTGAAACGGGCCCAGCATTTCACTGGCCACAGCCAATATATCACTTGGCTAACAATGGGTTCGGACCATTGTTTAACCCAGTACAGCTGCTGGAAGGAGCTACGCTGGTCTTGCGGGTTCGAAATCAGTCCACACTCGCGAGGGACCAGAGCGGGTGTTTCTTCTTGCATATATTTTTATGTTTATTGTCCAAGCTGGTTACAAGATGTTGGGAGAGTATGTGGATAATTTTAAGAGTCGTAAAGTATCGCATTACGGATGTGTAACAGCATGAAGATGCGAGGGCATAATTTACTCTTTTTGGTTCCGTAGCCAATGTTGGCGCGGACGGAAGAGCAATTCTCATTAAGTGTAGTGGCGAACTTTTATGGGATTTCTTCGCAGGAATGCGGTGTGCCGAAGATATGTGCACGACTATATACGACTACGGCTCACACTTTAGTCGAAAATTTAGCAATTTTGCATATTGTCTGGGTCAGAGTAACGGTGGTAAGTACGGGGCTAGGTAGAGTTTCCATTTTATGGTCCAACAAAGACCGGTGAGGTGCTGTAAACATGGTTATACAACTAATTATTGGAAAATTAGTAGTGGTTGGTTGTTATAGTTGGAATTAGCTGGTTGTTGCAAGTCTAACCAAATTGCGTTGCCCATGTTTCGGTGAGGGGCTTGTTGTAGATGAAAGGGGAAATGAGAACTGAAGTATACATTTTGACTACTAAGTGTTTTGCCATCAAGCTACATAACTTCTCGGGTTCGTAAATCCTTCGCCATTTATTGGTTAAATGAGCGAAAGCGTTTATTTTTATTGAAAGGTTGGGTAAAGCACAACTGACGAAAACCCATTACCTTTAGTCATTCCTGAGACGCAACGATAATGCGTGTTTCCTGGTAGAGACACTATGACTTTTTAAGCATAGCACAGCGCAGTTGTGTGACCTCGTCGTAATTCAGAAACTGCCATGTGAAATTCTTGTGCACGAATACTGTTATATGGAGCTGTATGGTCGATGAGAAATTCACTGTATTTATCAGGATATGCCTAAAGATTTCTCTATAACCAAACATCTGTTATCATCATTTCAAAGATTCACTTATTCTTAGAAAGACTCACGGAGCTTGTCAACTTTCTTGATTCTCTACCATGGACACCAATCCATTCGAAGGAATCCCCAGAAGTTTCCGAGAGAGATATATGACTTGATTCAACCGTTTCATCTTAGCTCGCCCATCAGGGGATCGCTTGGTTGATGGCTTGGAGTTGATCGTTAGGAGTTCATACAGCAGAACTCCCTATATACTCGTTTAGTTCTTACATACATGATATTGGAAACCAGAACCAAATTTCAATTATACATGAAACGGACTGTTTAATTAAAAGTTATCGTTCTTTGTTAGACGTGCATCTTGGGAGGCCAGGTGTAATTTGGAAGGAAATTCATTTATCAAAACGAAAAGCTTATGCAGCCATGTCCCGTCGATATCCTGTACCTGCACAAACAATTAAGAAATGAGGGTAGATGCTGGGCTGAAATAAACCTATCAGATGTTTGTCAGAAGAGATGAGGCGGTGGATGTTCTTCTTTTTTTCAAGATGAAAGATTGCGATGGACTATACAGAGAAAGAAAAACATTACCTCCTGAATATTAGATGGAATTTGGAACTGACTGACTTGGAGAAAGCAATCATTTATTCTCAAGGGCCTGATCGTCGGTATCATCCATTTAGTACTTAATTTCTTAGCCAAGTTGTTTAGGGTGTTAGGGGCAGCCTGTAGTCGGTAGAGATTTGCCTGTTGTCATTGGGGCAACGCCGTCGGCGAGCACTATGACCCTTATTCTACTGCACCCAAATTTTAATAAGATATCGTTTGCGACTAAGACACCAAGTATGGGTAAGGTGACCATACGTCCCGCTTTCGAACTTCGTGTCCCGCTGTCCCCAAAGAACGCAAAATGTCCCGCTTTGGAAAAAGGCCACCCCATATGGATGCATGTTTCGTTCATTAAAGTCATTCTCAGGAAATTTATATATTAAAAATAATTTTGCTCACAGATCAAAAGAAAAAAAAAGAAAAACTAAAAACAAAAACACCAATAAAACAGACTTGAAATTGAAATACATAACTGGGTAGTTAATAGGTGCTCTGTCGCTCCGTGTACCGTGTCTGTATCTACATATCTATCTATAATGTATCGTTTGTTTGAGAATGACAAAAATGATCAACGTACGAAGCATACTTTGATCGTTTTAAGACTAAAACGGTTGGATTCGGTTTGAGAGAGTTCATAGGGCGTTTGGCTCAATATTTTTTTTAAAGCCATCCCAATTAGTTTTCGCGCTGGTTAATCTGGCCGGTCCTACTTTTTCAATCAGAGCTTCACTTATCGTCATGATGATTGGAGAATGATCAGAGGAGAGATCAAAGCTATCTTCAAATTTTATACAGTTGCCAGATATTCCTTTAACAACAAAGAAATCGTTTAGATCTGGTATCTTATTTCTATCAGTCGGCCAATATGTTGGTTTACCCGTCGAATGAAAATCACAACTGTATTGCATACCCGCATTATAAAGCTTTCTACCTTTCTGAGAGGTGTACCCTGAGCCCCAGAAGGGGTGTTTCGCGTTGAAGTCACCACCAATAATAAAATTTGGTTTAAGGAAATTGAAGATGTTTGTGAAATCACTTTCGTCAAGTTTACATCGCAGTGGACAATATATAGACGAAATGTTGAAGGCAAAATGTCTATTTCTAACACGTACCGTGCTTACTTGCATTGCTTCTAATTCAATCTTTACTTCCGCTGAGTGTTCGATACATTCTTTTATAAGCAAAGCCTCTTGGTCTTTTCGATGGGTGGAAGGCGTGATACACGCTATATCCTTTTATCTTAACATTCGATTGTTTTGTTTCACGGACCAAGCATATATTAATATCTTTTTCTTGTATAAATATTTCTAGCTCGTCGAGTCTTTGTATTAGCCCGTTGGCGTTCCAAGTAAGAATTTTAAGCGTTTTTTTTTTTCATATTCTGGTTGAAGTGCGCGTGTTATGAATGTTGTTTTCTAGTGCAACTGTTCTCTCGAAAATTAGTTTGTTTGTTTTGCATGGCTCTTCAAGTTTCGCAAAAATTAAGGAAAAACCATGGGATACAGGATCTTGTGAGCTACTCTATCACAACTCGCAAGAGTCGCAACTTGAGCAAGAGTCTTGACGGTAAAGTTTGGATGGTTTATTGGTTTGATATCCTGTGAGTTGTCAGTCTTGTACGAGTACTTGCCGTTAACTGTCATCGCCGCTTGAGCATAAGACTGCACGCCAATATTCGAAGATTTTACTTCAGGGTCACCTTTTCTTTACTAGGTTTGGGTTTTTCTTCATTACCCGATCTTAAGTTAATATTGACGGATTTTCTATCTTTTGGTGCTTTTTCGTAGCTATTTTGAGTCTATTTTTAATTGGTTTCGGATTCGCGCCTTTTTTTGACCTCTTTCGCCACTTCGCAACATCGATAGTTCGCAGGATGTGTTCCTTTGCGGTTTATACAAGTGGCTGGGGTTTGCTTATTTAGGTGACACTCTTCCGAGAGATGTTTACCTGCGCATTTCACGCATCGCGGTTCTTTGTGGCAGTAAGTCTGCGTATGATTGAAGCCTTGACAGCGCTTACACTGCGGGATCGATCTGGAGCTCTACGCATAGGTTCGATTTTGACCACGATGTTTAGAATAGTCTTAATACCATATATTACATCTTTATTTTCGTCTTTATCAAAGCTTAGCATGAATAGTGATCCACGTTTTACCAATTTTTCCTGATCTCCCTCCGACTGTTGCTTCTCCTTCTTGATAATATTGACGGCGTCAAGAATTTTGAAGCCTTTGTCTTGGAGGTCGGTTATAACATCTTCTTTAGCGCACGAGAGGTGGAGTCCCCTTGCTACAACACGCAGTGATCTTTCTAACTTATTTTCATAAGTATACCACTGAATCTTCTCGGCATTCAATTTTTGAGACACTGCTCGGTAACCGTCAGCATCATCGTCTTTGATTTTCCACGTATTGTTTCGGAGAGACGTCACCTTAAACTTCAATGCCAGTGTTCTTTTAAGGAGGCAATGCAACTTATTATAGCCCGTAATTCCAACGACGTTTATCGGTGGCGGAGGACGATATTTTATTTGTTGTGGCTTTTCTTGCAACTCCTTGCGCTTTCCATCTTTTTGTGGCTCGACTTCCGGTGAGGAATCAGCTTTGCTTTTTTTTGCGTTTCTTTTCGATCCGATTCCTTTCACTTGTTAGCTCTTCTTCATCCGTTTGGTATTCGCGACTAGGTGAGCGATGTCGGCTAACAGTATTTTCTTTTTATAGATACGTGCCGTAAACAAGATGGTCTCGAGTATCGACATGTGGAATAAAATATCTTTATTTATTAAGACGGTACTCAGATCGAAAAAGAGAGAGAAGGAAGTAAATATTACCAAATTGATGAAAGCCTTACTGGCAAGATATTATAAACCCGCACCAGGAGAAAAATGTGAAAAAGCCGGTCCCATTTAATTTTAACTTTTGAGCGCAAAAAAAAATACTTTCATTTTTTATCTAATTCATGTAAAATATACATTAACATTACTTCCCATATTTTGAATAATTTATTTTAAAAAATAAAATAATTGAAAAAAAAAATATTATGTGTTTTGCCGAAAGAAATGTAGAGGTGTCCCGCTTTGAGAGGAAAAAATTATGGTCACCTTAAGTATGGGTGATAGCTTGGATTGCATGCAGTCCGCCCATTACTATATTCAATTGGTTCAATTAGCTCATAGATCTCATTTTCACATTATTGGATGTTCCTTCAATATCTAGGAAGGCCGCTAGAATAAATTATTGCAACTAAGTCAGATTGATCACAGCGGGTGGATTATCCAGTGGGTACTTATTGGAGGTGAGGAGGAAGCTTTTATTACTTTTTTTTATTATTATTAAAAAATGACTTTACCACTCAAGTGACTCAGTTTGATTTTCTGAGGTCCCCCTGCTCTTAAAAAAGCTGCATTGAAACTAAAATAATCCCCATAGGCTAGTGATCATTCCGGTGACCTTGACACAAATGTCCACTTATCCATTGTCATGGTAAATCATATCTAGAGGACACTTTTACTTATTATTCTTAACAATAAGGCCATCTGGCCAGGCATTCCATTCAAATCGCACTAATCCCCTGTGAATTTGTGCTTGAACTCGCAAACATTTTATATCCCCAGTACCCATTAACATAACATTTGTTCACAGACTAAGACCCATCAATAATAATGAAAAATTATGAATTTATAAATAACTCGAATCAATGCAAACGAATTTCTTTTGTTCTACTAACTCAGACTAACTCTCAAGGCCACCCGAATTATTTGACGGCACAGACTGTAGCGAACCACCGATCGAGAAGGTTAAATTAAATAACTCGATCGTAGTATAATTTACGAGAGTGATGGCAAATTTGACCAGCATTTCTTGAACCGGTAAGAACCAATTCACCATAATTACCATAACACAAACGAAGGAACGAATTCATGTCAATATACATACTCGTAGTATGGGAAACGAATTAGAATAGATTCTCATAATTTTTCAACTGAGCCGGGCCTTTTCTTCTAGTTGGCTATAACAGATTGGCATGTGTCTGGAATTGGTTAGTCTTGCGGAATTTAGGCTTTTTTCGTTTTTTTCTTTGTTTGCGGATCTGTAAAATGAATTGAATTTCTAATTGTTCTTTCCAGAATTAAGAAAAAAATTTGAATATTCAACCTGGTTTGAGGGCTCCACGTTTTCTGTTTACGCGTATATTCAAATGAGATCGGGGAATTCCGTGTGACTAACACAAAGTTAATACCAGTAGTAAAGTGGAAAGGTTTTGATCAGATAGGAAAGCGCTGCAGGATACGCAACTGAGGGCTGATGGCTAATTAAACTATTAATCTCATCGGGCGAATAACTTAGGCAAATAATTATGGAAGAGGATATAAAAATAAATGTATTCTCTCATGCTACAAATAGGTGGTCGTAAAAAGTATCTACCTACCTAATAAAAGTGTGGATCATAGTTTCCAAATTTTTGGCACTTAAACGTGAATTTTGAATACGTTTTAGCTATCCATCAATATTTATCTCATCATCATCAATATTCAATATGATACGGTGATAAAAATATTTATGGAAAACTATTAGTCTACAAATAGTTGTAAAAAAAGTGATAAAAAAGAAATTATACGGAATGTAAATAAACTTTTGATGGGAGTTCCCATGGCGAGGTGGAATTTGTGCGCCAGTTATGAAAATTTTGGATTGTGTCGGACCAGTCCTTCTAAAGTAGCTGGTCCATGGATTAAGGTGGGCCCGTTGACACGTTGGGGTTTACTGACCAACCAGTTATTAAGCAATTACTTTAGGGTGTCTTGTGAAAGTGACATATTCTTATTTTATTATCGAGCCAATCTCAACCAGTGAATAAATTGATATGGTGAATAGGGACAGTGTATTGGAAGATAATTAAAAATATTGAACTAAACCAAGAAATTTTTTTTAAATAATAGGTAGTAGGTGGGTTTAAGCTTTGTGTAAAATCACGAGAGTAAACGACTGCTTCGTGCGCCGATGTGTTTATGATTGTCTGCCACAACCAGTACAAGCAAGAGCAAACAGTTCAGGATTGTCCTCACTACCGTAATCGACGAAAGACGTATCATTCCTGACCATCAGTTTGGATTTGAAATCAAACATTCTACAAACAACCAAATCCACAAAATAACTAACGTAATTGAGAAAGCTCTGGAAGAAAAAAAAGATTTGTTGTGGTGTATTTCTTGACGTCTCACAAGCTTTCGATAAAGTTTGGCACGAAGGCTTGGAGTATAAATTGTGACTACTACTGCCACTGCAACTCTTTCTTATCTTACGATCGTACCTCACTGAATGACTCTTTCGTGTTAAGCATGGAAATGATTACTCTGACTTCAAGGAGATTGCGGCCGGAGTCCCACAAGGAAGTGTCCCTTGCCCACTTCTATATGTACTGCACACACGTGATATCCCGCAGGAAAGAAACTGTGTCGTCGCCACGTTTGCGGACAATACGGCGATATTGACAACGGGCGATACTATTGAAGCAGCAACTGGAAAGCTTCAATATGCTTTTAATAAAGTCCACGCTTGGACGAATTATTGACGTATTGTGCTGAACGAAAGCAAATCTCCTCACGTGAACTTTACCTACAAAAAAGTAGATAGATTGCCTGTGTATCTAAACTCGGCTCAAAAACCGTACGCGAACGAAGCAAAATATCTAGGAGTGACTCTAGATGTTAAGCTTAAATGGAAATCGCACGCAAAAAAAAAATGCGAAGAGCTCGAAAACAAATACCGACAAATGTACTGGCTACTCGGAAAACATTCGAAATTGAACCTACATAACAAACTGCTTATCTATAAGCAAGTGCTAAAGCCAGTGTGGGCGTATGGTTTACAACTATGGGGTTGTACCAAGAAGAGCAATAGAAAAATCATACAAACTTTCCGAAAAAAAGTTCTTAGAACGATCGTCAACGCACCGTGGTATGTACATTACGAAGATATTCATCGAGATCTGGGAATTTAACCTCTCTAAAGTTCTACATTTCTTTTTAATTACATACGATCCTCTTTTTCCAAAAAACACGAATCTCGTAAGCGAAAATAAAACTGCTGGATATGCGTCGGCTTAGTTGTAGTATTCATTTTGAAGAGAGGTGTTTTTTTTAGTGAGTAAAAATCTCACACTACCATAAGCACGCGCGGTCGGGCCTTATGGTGTCTTTAACAGATTTTTCACCTGCTCTCGGCAAAAAAATATTGTCAGGTCCTCAAGCAGACTCAATTGAGGAGTAAAAGTTTTGGTTAGCTGATTAACAATATCTGAGAAAAGTATACCTCATTTCACTGCTTTTATGCAATATTTTTGCTTACTAGCAAAATAGAAATTGAAAAAATTAGTTTATTTGACAAAAATTAGGTATGCAAAATATATAAGTACATAAAAGTGGTGCACATTGTGCAAATGACTCGTACTCGTAGTACTGTGCAAAAATGCGTGTACGAAAAACAGAGATAATAAAATTATGAAATGAATGCATTCAGTGGCACGCACGTTTAATGTCAAGTTTTCGTTAATCTGATAACGATGCACTATGGACACTGACCGTACTCAATAACATATATACATTAAAAAATAAAAATTAAGTTAAACAAGACATAGAGCAAAAGTATGGAGAAATTTAAAGTTCAAAAGTTTAACATTGCATCGAAAAATGTATGAGAATTTCATTTTTAAAGTTTGCTGCATTTGAAATGCCGCTTAAGCGGAAGGGAAGTGAATTTCATAATCAAGTGGCGTGAACGAAAAAAATTAACATATGCAAACATCTTTCTAAATTTTGAAAATATTCTCCCTCATCCGAAATACTACGTACTTCTAAGAACAGGTATCGGTCACGTGGACCTTTCAATGGCTACTATCGATGTTTTTGATATCAATGCTTCAGTGGTGGTTTTATCGGCATATCTATGGTTTTCTTCCAGATATTTTACACCTCTACTTGATTTATCAATTAAACAAATATTTCTTGATCTAGAGCACTAATTCCCCCAAGTAATACCAATCCACATCACCTTCAAAAACATTCTATCAATCGGACCAATTTTCTTACCTACAAAGATTATCTTTATTTAGACGTAAACGGCAAAAATACTTTTCGGAGTTACAATAGGCCCTAGGATGTCACATACTCTAGCTGCTTATATATATATTATCAATTGGCTGTTGCATCCCTACTAGGTATCTCTTCACAAAATTATCTTACTCATACAAATAGTGTTGAGGCACATAAAATTTCACGCCAATTTAGGTTACATGTTTTCCATCTCAAGTCTTCGAAATTGACGTTCCCATTATGCATATGCACACACTGTCGTACAACTCAATAAACAAATCACCAATTAACCCGTGAAACATTCATCAAACTCTTTCAGACACGACCATAGGTGCCAATTATCGGTTGACTGTCCGGCTGGAGAATTTATGCTTTGCAAAATTCCTCCCAAGCAACATTGTGCGCGCGCTCTTATGTGGGTCACACAGCGCGTACCCAAAAAAAAATCAAGAAATTCGACAAATTTCGTAGCGAAATTTTCATCTGGTTGTACCTACTAAGCACAGACAGCTACCAATTTTTTCTTTACCCGCTGCTTGCAAACTCATCTTGAATTGACCCAAACAACCGGTTGTTCCGTTTAGGCCAAATGCCATCGGCACAATACACAGCACAAGGCGCAAGAGAAACAAACAAAACACAGAACAGAAAAACAAAAGAAAAACTTCATCATTATCATTTGCGATGTCGTGTCTTCTACACTTTTTGACTTTTAGACGAACGCGAGGGCCATCATCATTCCACCTTGCTCCACACGACCGACACGGCCGGAGGTGGCGGTGACGCGCAGAGAGACCTCGATTTCCCGCGCGCGAATTTTAATATTCTTCCAATGACCCCCATATAACAATACTGATCCGATCGGTGATCTTGTGCGCTTGTGCATCAGCCTCAGCCAAATAGTTAGAGCGAAACAGCACACAGCTGGCTAACTGGTGGATTGCATCTATCTTCTACACCGAACTCCAGCATCTCAACTTCACCACGGTCACCTAATGCCGCATTAGTAAAAGTTTTTCTTTACTTAACAATGTCTTTGGTTTTGGGTCGCTCTGTGGTTATGATCTTGGAGGTAAGTACCTAGTGGCGGCGGTGGTGGCGGCGGTGGTTACCCATCCCAAACTCATCTACTGCCTCTGATGCCACTAAAATGCTATTTCAGCCAGCAGCCACTAAAGAAAAAAACACACAGTGTTACCGCAGCAAGTTCCCCAAGCTGGTATGCGCCTTCATATGCATAGATACAGATACAAATTCTGTGGTACCCAGATGAAGAAGAAGCAATTCGTGGGACTTTACTTACTCTGTGACCGAAAAAAAACTAAGTGAGGTGCGAGCCGTTCCCGTCTGCAAGAAGCACAAGAAAATCAATGGAAATTCTTTTTTTTTTACCAAAGAAAATCATAACGGTGCTTGGATGGTGGACGTTTTTTTCTCAGTTTCGGATTGGTATGTGCCAATAATTCAATGAAGATGATTTTTCATCTTCTTCGTAGTCCGTGCCTAAGACAAAAGAAAGCGAAGAAGAACGTGAATGTTTTCAAGAGTAAACAGATGATACAGAAACAAAAAGTGCCCGCTGGCATTTGGTTCGCTGCTGGAGGAAGTCACCGACGATTTGGCAGGTTTTTTGTTATGGGCTGTGTGTGGAGCTGAAGCCCTACATTTTGGGATGCCCGGTCGATTATCGTTGCTGCCCGGGATGAGATTTCTTCGTTTTGCATCGTTTAGTTAATAATGTGACGTGCAATAATGCCGGAGGGGTTAATTTCGCTGTCAATTCCCGTTTGGTAATTAATTTGGTTATAGTTTGACTTTTTATTTCTGCGAGCCCTGGTTGATGAATGACGATGCGTTCTTCTTTTCAGTAAATGCAGTTAATTTGATGGACCGATTGATTTATTATTATTTTTTTACAAATAAAAGTTAAATTCTGATGATAGAATGTGGACATAAGCGATGTAATTAAGCGGATATTGAGTGATTGTTAATGGATACCACAGTCAATTCAATATCCAAGAGGAATATGAAAGTATCTGCATTTGGGGTAATGTAGGCTATTTTTCATCCCTGAATATTGTAATTCTAAACTACTCACAAGAACGAGTTCCATTATTTTAGTATTTATGACGTTGGACGACTGCAATCGCAAGGGACCGCCAGAGCCTTGGCCGACTAGCACAAAATGCGAAAGACCAGTGGCAGCGTTGCCAACAAGCCATCAGAGATGCCGCCTCTGATGTAATGGGTTTCTCTCGCCCCCCACAACGAAACCCCTAGTTTGATGAGGAATGTCGGCAAGCACATGCAGCTAAACTAGAGGACTAGAGCTGCTCGCGAGCTCTACTAGAGGAGGAGAAAATAGGAATAACGAATTCTCAAAAAGAAGCAAAAGCAGCAAGAGAAGCGCTCGATGGAGGAGATTGAGAAACTTTATTGTGCGAATTATGTTTGAAAATTTTACAAAAAGGTAAAAAGAACATATCAGGGTTTCAAAACTAGAACAGAAGCCTACAGAGACGAAAATGGCAATATAGTAGAAGAATCGCATTCGGTGTTGAGGATATGGAAATAACACTTCTACAAACCAATAAACGGCGACAATAAGCAATATTCTGCTATCCATCAGAATGAGCCATTTAACAGTGAAGATGATAGTCAAGATTTCTGTCAACCCGATCAGTGTGAAGTGAGAATAGTGATATCAATTCAATTCAATTCATAAGATTTTATTTATTCATATAATTTTTTCTAATACAGTACAAAATCAAAATCAAAATTTAGCATGGCTTTGCCATGACTGGTTGATTTATTAATATTCAGAAGTAAAAATAAAATAGTAATTTTAACTTTTATAGTAAACTTCACAAAATAAAAGGAATAGTTTGTTAAAAGCTTTCGTTTATAATTTGCTGTCGATACGTTAGAGCAATTTTGCAATACCGGTAAAGTGTGCTTACATCCGCTTCATTAAGGAGGGAAACCACTTGCATCTCCGTCAAGACGTCATATCCAAATACATGCCTTCTTGTTTCTCGTAGGATTGGGCATCTTCCCATAAAATGGAATACATCAATACATCAATACAATAATTATCATGGAAATAATTGTTACTCTGCAAGTTATGGTTGAGCTTACTGTAGATTGCCCTATGTACTGATCCAGTTGCCTCTTCAGCATATCTCGCTCTAGCCTGCTCGTCTAACTTTATAATGAGCTCGTACAATTTGGTGTCCCAGTTTCGCATGTTGTCCTCTCTCAGTTCGATCCCACATCCATCAGCCAGATCCAGCCATTCCCTGTACCAACCAGTTTTTGTTTGCACAGCATTCAGAACTACTTTTCTTGGGAGACGGTGCGCTGGCATATTTAGAGCTTTTAGTATATAATCTACATGTAGCTTGAATGTCTTTATAAATAAAGGTGATAACCCTGTTTCGAGCATAAGCATGTAGTTAGGTGTATTCGGTGGAAGACGGAATATTCTTTTCACATAAAATCTTAATAGCTTCTCCACCGTTTCGTGGTGGAGATGGTGCTTTCCGCTCCATACTTGCGCCGAATAGAACAGGATCGACTCGGACACCTCTTCAAAAACCCTGAATTTGCTGCTATGATTAATATATTTGCTGTTGAAACAATTTTTCCAAGCTACATTGATGGCCGTTTAAGATTTTATTAATTTTTCCTTGAGATGCCGTTCCATGCTCATATTTTTAGTTATGTAAACCCCGAGATACTTGTACTCCTTAACAATTTCGATTGCTCCCTCATCAAAGTGCCACTTTTCGTTGGAACAATTTCGGCCACCACCTTCCTTGAAAATCATAATTTTGGACTTGTTAAGGTTGACCACTAACTTCCATAATTTGGTGTACTCATGCAAACGATTGATCATGAGTTGTAAGGAATCCGGGGAGTATGCCAACAGAACAATATCGTCCGCAAACAAAAAGGCTTTGACGAGCACACCCGCGTATTCCACACCTCTTGGTAAACAGTCAGTCAGGTCATGAATGAACAGAGCAAATAAATTTGGGCTCAGCGCACATCCCTGTCGTACTCCTGAATGCGTTTGGAACCATGCCTATAGAACATCTCCATCCCAAACCGCAGCTTTCGTATCAGCATATAGATTTCCTATTAGCCTTCCAAATTTCAGTGACATTCCCAAAGAGTAGAGCTTATATAATAGGGCAGTTCTGTCCACCGAGTCGAAGTCTGCCTTAAAATCAATAAAGAAGGCGTAGAGCTTCTTGCCTTGCGAAAGAAATGACTTTGCAATGCTGCTTAGTACAAATATATGGTCGACTGTAGAGTATCCTGATCTAAAACCCGCCTGGAACTCATTCAGTAAGTTATTGGCTCCTATCCACGCATTTAATCGTTTTTGAAGTATCGCCGTAAAATTTTTGTAGGATGCATTCAGAAAGGAAATACCCCGATAATTCCCTGGATCCCAATGTACAACCCTTTTTGTGGATAGGAAAAATGAATGCCTCCTTAAATCGCTGCGGGACACATCCGAACTCCAAAATATTATTAAACACGGCATTTGACACGGTAGACCGAAATGCTCTATTTTATAAGCTTTACTGCATGGGCATGTCGAGGAAGTTCGGACGCGTCATCCAAAATTTGTATGCAAATACCAAATCAGCAGTGTGGAGTGGTGAGGAGTTGTCGGGATGGTTCCAGTCATTGTCCGGAGTAAGACAAGGTTGTTCGCTGAGTCCAAGCTTATTTGCGCTATACATCGAGGACATCGTAGATATTCTGCCTGGAGGTGTTGAGTACGCAGGACTATTGGTCAAAGCACTTCTGTTCGCTGATGATATAGTACTAATGGCGCAATCACCTGAATCCTTACAACTAATGATCAACAGGCTGTATGACTACTGTAAGCTATGGAACTTAATCGTAAATCTTAGCAAGTCAAAGGTTATGAAATTTAAGAGAGGGGGCGGAAAGGACTGCAGAAACGAGAAATGGTACTACAACGGAGAAAGTATTGAAGTCGTTAAGGAATATAAGTATCTTGGGGTCTACTTTACAAAAAGTTTAGATATGGAGAGACATCTAAATGAAAAACTAGCAAAGTCTAAAATGGCCATCAATGTTGTATGGAAGAAATGTCTCAGTAATAGATTCATTGCCCACAGCAGTAAATATAAGGTTTTTGTAGCGGTGTCAGAGTCCGTCATGTTCTATGCTGCGCAAGTATGGGGAGTAAGGAAGTATGAGGCTGTTGAGAAATTACTGCGGTACTACGTTAAGAGAGCATTTCACCTTCCACCCAACACTCCCAATTATATACTAATGCTGGAAACAGGCTTGCCCCCATTGTACATCAAAACTTTTAAATTGCATGTGGACTACATTCTAAAGGTTTTGAATATGCCGGATACCAGACTGCCGAAAAAAGCTGCTCTGCAAGCAATACAATCCAGGACAGGATGGTACAGGGAGTGGTTGGAACTTGCTGAGGACTGTGGGATACATTTGGATCTGGGTAATAGCGGAGACTGGAAACCCCAACTTTATCAACTCATCGCAAGTATGGACGAAAAGGCTTGGTTCAGGCATTTAGAGCAAGCTTCGGGATCACTGCATAGAATGATCTACAGCCGCTTAAGTCATAACCTGCAGGGAAATAACTACTTCCGCGATGAATACAGTATACCGGAAATAGCGACTGTGTTTAAATTATGGGGAGAGCTTCTAAAGCTTAATTATATTCCACACAGAGCAGACCTACCAGTGCTATGCAACTTGTGCAACTTGGCAGAAAGAGAAGATGTCATACATTTTGTTGGGAAGTGTCCAGTTTTAAGCGAAATTAGGAGACATATCTTTGGAAGTAATGTTCTGTCGGTGGATCAAGTTTCTATGCTTCTGAACGAACCAAACGTATTTAAGCTAACCCAGTACTGCAAAATTGCTTTAAATTATCGTGAAAGGATCATTAATGAAGATTTCTAAAATCGCTTAAAATAAAAGAAATACGCAAATATACATACATATTTTAGTCAATTTTTAATTTTGAATTTATTTAATGTCGTCAATCAGGCAGACGGCAACGCCATGTTTATTGATTTTTTGTTAAAACTTTGTATTAATAGTGAAGTACATAAATAAAATCTATCTATCTATCTATCTATCTATTAAACAAGCCGGTCAGTCTACCGTGAAGCTCATTGGTGCCATACTTGTAAAACTCCGAAGGGATCCCATCCGAGCCTGCTGCTTTGCCATCCTTCAGATTACACAGTGCTTCTGTAACCTCAGCATGTGTTATCGCATTGTCCAAAGTTTCATTCGCGAAGCCAGGTGTAGCATATAGGAAGCTTTCACTGTACGCAACCGGGTTCAGTACACTTTCGAAGTGCTGTCGGAGAATGTTAGGGCTCAGCTCCCTAGCAATAGTGCACCTTCTGCCATTGACATTTGTTATTCGCTTCCAAAAGTCAGCTGCATTCCTACAATGCGCCAATTTATGTGCCTCTAGCTGGCAGTGGTTTTTCCTCTTCTGCATACACAGGGTCTTGTACTTAATGTTGGCTTTGATATAAGAGTCACGGATCACACTTTTATTACAGATTCTGAATAGTTTAAGCCAGGCGAATGAAATCTGTCTGGCTCTTTCGCACTCATCATCAAACCACGGTTTTATGCCTTGCGTCTTCTGCTTGTTGCTTCTAATGGAACATGGGTAAGAGTTCTTAATACTATCTTCTATTCCTTCAAGATTTAATTCCTGTTGGGCTATAAGGTTTTCATCTAATGATGTGATATCTAAACTTAAATCCAACAAAGCTGCTGGAGCCGATGGCCTTGCCGCCGAACTTTTCAAAGTACGAGGAGATGAATTGGTAAGAAGCATGCTCCAGTTCATCTGTAAAATGTGCTCGGACGAAAGTATGCCCGATGAATGGAACCTCAGCATCGTTTGGCGGATCCTGAAGAAAGGAGACCTTCTTAACTGCGCCAACTACAGAGGTATAAGTCTACTCAACATCGCATACAAGATCTTGTCAGTCGTATTATGTAAACGCCCAAAACCGATCGACAATAGCCTGATAGATTCTTATCAGTGTGGTTTCAGGCCGAGAAATTCCACCATTTACCAAATATTCACACTATGACAGACCTTGGAATATTTTGAAATTGATTTCAAAATGTTGCCTATGACAGCGTGTATAGAGACGAGTTATACAAAGCCATGTCTAGTCTTGACATCCCTGCCAAGCTCGTCCGTTTGTGCAGAATGACGATGGAGAATTATCTCTGCTCCACCAAAGTCGGTAGGAATATCGTTAACCTAGTACTTGACAGAATTGTACGAAACTCATAAGCCAACATCGGAGGTACAACTACTCGTTTACGCTCAATCGCTATTCCCATGGGCTAAGAAGGCAATTGAGTAACAAATCCTTATCTCGAACTACTAAGGTAACTCTTTATAAGACACTCATCAACCCAGTCCTCCTGTATGACGCAGATGCATGAGCTTTGTCGAATTAGGATAAAGATGCCCTTGGTTACTTTGTGAAAAAAGTTCTTCGAGTGATCTTTGGTCCCATCTTCATAAACAGCGAGTGAAGGAGAAGTTACAATCGCGAACTATACGGCCATAGAAGGACATCAACTTAGCCAGAAGAGCTTGCATACAGCGACTAGATGGTTGGGTCATGTAGAGCGGATGGAACCCAACTCAACGTTCCAGCCCAAACAATTTTCGAATTCACTCCGGACGGATGGTTCAGTAAAGGACGACCACGCGGTTGGTGGCGCAAACAAGTAGAGGGGGAACTCTATCTCCTTGGCGTGTGCAACTGGAGCCAGCTGGGACGTAACCGGGCTGGATGGAGAGGGTTTTTGATTGAGGGCCAAGTCCACCCCGGACTGTAAAGCTACCTAAGTACGTAAGTTATTTCAGTATCTCTATTTCTCGGGAAACAGTCGACAATCGTTCCTTTCTATACTGCACCAATTTTTCAATTCTTCAAATTGAACATATTTATATTACGTTTTCACCACCAACGTGTTCAAACACCAAAAAAGTTTTTTCACGGTCCCACCTCTCGCGAACGTCTGACAAACATCCGAGAGTATTATTGTCACGAAAAAGCTTCTCAAAACAAATTGCCTTTCGGATACGGGACTAAACTGTAGGTCCATTCCATTCGTGTGAAAAATATAACGCACACAACATTAGTGGTTGCGAGAAACTAGGCCCTGGCACCTAAAGAGCTGTTGGGCCAAATATTGATTATTGAGAAAAATGATGTATGACAATGTATTGGGTGCTTTTTACGTCGACTGCCACATATGCATCAGGCAACCACAACCTGTGTTGTTCTCTAAGAAAATTAATCTGAGTCAGGAGTGGTATATTAGCAGAAGTTCCATTATCAGTAAATGATTTTTCGTTCAAGTTACTTAAAATTTTTCAGCATTGATCCGTCATGGGCTCTAGTTATCTGCTCTTATTTTTCCATAAAATGGTTGTTCTTCGATTTACTATGTTTTCCTTTTGTGGTCGAGGCTCCACAAGCTTTAATTCCCTGTTTCGAGGGTTGCCATTTCAGTTGATGTTTTTGATGAATCGATATACTATCATTGAAAGCTTTATTGGCATTCGGCTGAAACAGAGGTAATCCTGACACAGACTTACTCCAAGAAAATGATGACTACCGCGGATAAAAATATACATATATATATAGTCTCACTATTTGGTCAGATACATATCTCGCATCCATCAGTTTTCCAAAAATGTTCTAGTATCTATGCCATCGTTATCTTGAGCCTGTGGACCAGCTAATAATATCACTTTGAGACCTTTATCCATTTTTTAAGGAATTTTTTGCTACAAAATTCAGACGAACTTCAAAATGTGAGAAGGGCCATGTTTAACAGATTTAAACCAGAAAAATTAGAAAAAGTTGTAAACAATTCTTGCGATTTTATTACAAGTAAGTGTAAAAAAGAAAAACAATAAATTCAAGTTAACAAATATTGTAATCTTATATAAACTTTTGGATATTATAGGTTTTATTTATATACAATACATACATATTTTTGGCGCAGCAACCCATTAAATGCCTAGGCCTAGCTTCTTGCAACCACTCGTGTTGTGTGTTTTATATTTTTCGCACGAATGGAAAGGGTCTACCGTTTTGTGACGTATCCGAAGGGCAATTTTTATTTTGTTTTTAAGAAGCTTTTTCGTGACAACAACACTCTCAGATGTTTGTCAAACGTTCACCAGTTTTTCGTGATTCGTGAAGTTCATTAGTTTTCTTTCAGTTTCCCACCTGATGTCAAATTCTGCGCCTAGCTGGTTTATTTTCTAAGCCCAAAATATATTTTTGCTCAGCACTTTTTTCGAAAGTTTTTTTTGAAAGCCTCCCATCTTCGTATTCAAAAAGAGTTTTCTGCACATATTTTATAGGAAGATCTAATGAATATACAGGGTGGGCCAACTACAAGTTTCTTTTTAAAAATGCAATAAAATGCAATACTTGAATCGTTTCCGGATTGTTGGCATAATATCGGCCCTTCACGGTTCCCCACAAAAAAAAGTCCAAAGGGGTCGAATCGCAGCTCCGAGGCGGCCAATTGACATCGCCAAGACGGCTGATAACACGATTTGGGAAGTAGGTGCGCAAAAGACCGATTGTGGCATAGCGCGTCATCCTGCATGAATCAGAGGTCATCCAAATCCATGTCTTCAATTTCAGTTAAAAAAAAAGTCGTTAACATGGCTCTGTAACGCCCACCGTTGACCGAAACGTTGTTCCCAGCCTCATTTTCGAAGAAAAATGGTCCAATGATGCCACCACTCCATAATCCGCACCAAACTGTCACTCTCTGTGGATGCATTGGCTTCTCGACAATAACATGCGGGTTTTCCGAGCCCCAAATGAGGCAATTTTGTTTGTTAACGTTGCCGCCGAGATGAAAATGTGCCTCGTCAGAAAAGATGATTTTTCGCCTAAAATCGTTGTCCAATTCAAGCTGCTCTAAGGCCCAAACTGCGAAGCGATAACGAAGCGGATGGTCATGCGCTTTCAATTGCTGAATCAATTGGACCTTGTAAGCGAATAATCCCATATCTTTGTGCAGAATTCTCCTCAGGCTAGTGCTTGAAATGTTGAGCTGTTGAGATCGATGACGAGTTGATGTTCGTGAATTGAGTCTCACACTCTCGACTACAGCAGCCACACTCTCGTCTGTGGGCAGCGTACGACGACGGGTACCATGAGTGTTGTCCACTAGCATACCAGTCTCATGAACTTTTTGCACAAACTTGCGTACAGCAGGCGCTGTGGGTGCTTCATTTCGGCCAAAACTTCTTTTCAAAAAACGCACAGTTTGGGCTACACAGCACTCACTTTGGAAATAAGTTTTCAATATTTCCCAATGTTGTTCAAGCGTAAAGCGACTCATTTCATTCGCGGAGGTATGATACTGACTTTCTGTCAAGACTTCGAGCGGGAAACAGCTGTCAGTGTCAAAATAACCTAAGATTTCAAAAGAAATCACTAGATGGCCCACCCGTTATGTGTCCACTTTCCAGTCCACTTTCTAGTATGAGAGCATACGTTGGTGTGCAATCCGGCAGTGCTAAAATCCTTTTTAAAAAATATATTTTCAACTTATCTACCTCCGCAAAAAGAGAATATCCCCATATTTCATCAGCATAGCATTGCATTGCTCTGCATATTGCCTGAAATGTTTTCCACTTAGCGTTGGTTGTTATGCCAACTGTTTTGAAAAAGTTTTTCCATGTATTATATCGATACTATTTTTTGCTGAGGCATGTCTTACATCGAGATGTTTCCAGAAGACCCTTTTTCGGACAATAGAACTCCCAGATAGCGATACTCTGATATTATATTTATTAATTGCTCTTTATATTTTCACTTCTCCTTACTGGCAAGCACGCCACCTCTTCTATGTACCATAATTTCTGATTTAGCTAGATTCATTTGCATATGGTATTCTAATTTGTTGATCATGTTTTGTAGTGTAATAACTAACGTCAACACTACGGACGTGTGTATGCGCCTCTTTAGAGTTAACCTTAAAAAAATTAGCCCTCTTCATCAGTAAATATAAAGTTAGCCATTTTACCTCACCAAAACTGATACCGTTCTTTTATTGATAGATCTTCTTCTTCCTATTTCGGCGAAGTTATGATCCGAAAACAAGCGTTCATAACCCTTCCACTTCACCGCATTTCTACGGATGCGCCTGTGGGGTTCGCCAATTTGACCCGTACCTGCGCGGATCCCTTCTACTCGTAGATAAAGCTAAATATGAGTATGTGGGTCTTATTATAGACAAGACACTCAGCTGGAAACAAATCATCCTACAGCAAGAAAAGGAAGCTACTATAACTCTATGCTGCTGCAAAAGAACTGTAAGAAGTAAATGAACATTACACCAACCAAGTAGCCAGATTTCTTAGGTTAGGTTAGGTATGTGGGCTGGCAGTGAGAGACGCTCTCTGCCACACTCAGTCAGCGTTGAACCATTGTGATACCCATAGGGGAAAAAGTAATCCCTTACCCATTGAGGCCTAGTAAAAACCGGTAAAAATTATACAAAACTCAATCACTTACTTTGTTTCTGCATACAAACCACCCTGATGATTTTATGAAGTTCAGCATCTTTCCTGTCGAAACGCCGGAGAGCTCCTCAAGATCATGGAAGAAATATTTACCAAGGAACTTTTTCCTGGAGTGTCGAAGACTCGGACAGTGGCACAGGAAGTGGGTAGTGTCCTCAAAAACTTCCTCGTAACCACAGCCTCTACAGAGTTCCTCCTCCATCAGGCGTAGTTTCTTCAAGTGCTACCGCAGAGAGTTGTACTCCGTGATGATGCCCACGAGGATGCAAAGGGATTTCCTATATTTCCGAGTAATTCTCTCGGTCCTTGCTTTATCGAAGGATGGCCATAGCTTCCTTGTGGTGGCACAAGTTTCCATGGAAGTCCATCGCCTCTTTAATGGCTTTGTTCCCTGCAACGAGCTTGAGTGTGCAAGGCGGGATACACACCGGGGGATCAACTTGTCTTAGTAGGGCTGCTCGCCGATTCTTACTAGCTCGTCAGATTCTCATTGCCTGGGATACCCTCGTGCCCAAGAACCCAGCAGAGCGGTACCTTGTGCTCTGTTCAAAAAACCCTGAGCTCTTCTCGACAACACTTCACCAGCTTCGATTTAATTTCTATGTCAGTAATCGCTTTTATAGCTGCCTGGCTGTCGATAAAAATGGTGATACCTCCTAGCGGTATTGCCTTTACTGCAGACTCACGGGCGACTGTTACCACTGCTAATACCTCTGCTTGGATGACGCTGCTGTGGTCTGGAAGTCGTATGCATTTCGATATACCTAGGGGGTCGGAGAAGATGCTTGATCCTACACCAGTGCTCATTTTTGAACCATCTGTGTAGATGGCTATAGATTCGGCGATAAGTATATGACCGCTTTTCCATTCCTCCCTGTTATGATAGGCGGTAGAAAAAGGCCCTACAAAGTCTAAATATGGCGTTATGTAGTGCGGTATGGGCACGAGGCCAAAGTTATCAAGTAGGATCATCGCGTGACCTATTCTATTTGGTTTCCAGTTTGCTGACTGGCTAATTCTTATAGCATTAATGGCTGCTTATGTGCGTATAAAGATGTCTAGCGGTAGCAGGTTGAGAATAGCCTCGAGTCATGGGTTGTCCTCATTGCACTGGTGGTGCCAATGCACGCTAGTCTTTGGATTGGTGATTGCCATTAAGTTGGTGGTTTTGTTGACATTTGGCCACCCGTGCAGGGACGGGTTAAGAATATCACTACAGCGCCCAACAACAAATAGCGCTAGTCGTAAAAGTCGCTATGGGGACAAATCAGAACTAGGCAATATAACACCAAAGTGAGCCCAGCGGTACATACACTACCTTAAAAACTCTCCCATAAATGTGCTTGCGAGTCCGTGGGTTGACATGACTGGAGATCACCGGTGTCATAGAAGAAAAATGAAACAAACAATAATAAAACAGGAGCATGCACGTGTCAAAAACAAAAGAAGGTGAATCCCACAGGCGGATCAATAGAAATGCGGTGAAGTGGGAGGGTTATGATGCCTTTTTCCCGGATCATAACCTCTCTGAAAAAAGGAAGAAGAAGCGGACAGCTGACCACCATACTAGATTGCCGTAAGTCAGTATAGGTCGAACTATAGCCATATTCATTTATAGTATGATTTTGGGGGAGGGTCTCCAGGTTCTACCAAAAATTCTACTATATGAGTAAAAGGCTATTGTTGTTTTCTTAATTCTTTTCTCTATATTTAATCTCCAATTGAGCTTTTTGCCCAGTATGAGGCCCAGGTATTTTGCCCTATCGGACAATCTGACTGGGAGACCATCAACAGAAGAAGTTCCTAACTTTGGTATTTTTCTTTTGTTCGTGGCAAGTATAGTTCGGTTTTTTGGGAATTAATCTTTAGACCGCAGTTCCTGGCCCATATGTTAAGAGTATTTAGGGCTCCGTCCAGATTTTCCCTAAGGGTAGGCAGGAATTTGTCTGTTGCAAGCAGCACAACGTCATCCGCGTAAGCTGTAGCTATATCACCACTGTACCTTAGTTGCTGTAGTACCTCATTAAGAACAATGACCCAAAACAGTGGGGAGACTACCCGGCCTTGAGGGGTGCTCCTAGAGGCGTATGCTTCGAGCTTTGAACCCTTAAGTTCGGTGGTTATGCGTCTTTCCTCGAGCATGCTAATAATCCAGTTAATTAGACTGATGTCGATGTCTAGGTTTCTTAGAGTTCTTTTAACCTGTTCCGTATTTACTTTATTGAAGACTCCTTCAATGTTCAAAAACGCAGCTAGGGTGAACACTTTATCTTTAAGTGATTTTTCTATAGTGCCGACGACATGATGTAAGGCAGTTTTCACATATTTACCCTTTGTGTATGCGTGTTGGGCTGGGGATAAGTACCCCGGACATATTCTACTGCGTAGATAAATGTTGAGCAATCTTTCAAGTGTTTTGAGGATGAAAGAGGTAAGGCTTATTGGACTGAAGTCCTTCGCGGTGATGTGACTAGCCTTGCCCACCACCTTTACCTCCATCCATGTTCTTGGTATGTGACATAGTTTAAAACTACTAGCAAACAGCTCTTTGAGTACTGGGATAATTATCTGTGCAGTTTTTTGCAGCATGATCGGTATAATCCCATCAAGTCCTGGGGGTTTAAAGGGGGAGAACGATCTAAGTGCCCACTCTATTCTATCCTTTGTTACCAAATCCGCTGGGGGGACTGATTCGCTGTGATTGTTGTTATTAGTACTGCTGCGTGGTACGGTCGTACACCCCGGGAAGTGCGTTTTATTGAGCAATTCTAGCCAGAGATCTTAGATTTTCGCCAAAAGTAATAATATTTAAATAGTAATGCATCACTTATATAAATCAATTGGGGATTCAAGTGTTTCAGAAGAACAGGAATTCTGGATAAACAAACAGGCGCAAGGGATGGATACAAATTAAAATATCGCTTACATTGGATTTGTTATAGAAACTGAACCAATATACCTATAACTCAAAAACAATAACATGATACACAATAAACATTAGATCAAATCAATCTTTAGATAGTTCAGGTAGTTTGTAAAATGTACCATTTTTGAATATTGAATGCAAATTGTACTTCTTAGTTCTTAATTTCTTTTTAAATTGTTATTTATGTTAGCACTTGAATGTTTTCTTAAGCCTTTCACAAATAATGAGATGTTGTAGTCTTACCGTGAAACTATTTAAATAAATAAATATGAAATAAATATGAAAAAAAAAAACACTAAGGATTACTTTTACTTCGTAGAACATTACGTTAGGAAATATTTGGTTTGAGTTTGAGGATTCATGCCGACTCTTACTGACAACATAGGTATATCTTCTTGTCATCTAAAGGATTCGTCAAAAAAGAGAGCGGTCTAAACACCACTTTCTGAAATAATAACACAGAAAGCAGTTGGAATGAAATATAAGACACATATTGTGTTGAATATGTGGCTTAACGAATATGTATTATGGCATTTTCGAATTGTGTACCTCCTTCATGAAGTCGATATGTTCCTTAAACATTCAATTAGATAACCGCGTCCGGAACTAAGATCTGCATTTTCATACAACGCCGCATTCTGGCGACTTGTTCCAATGCCGAATTTCAAATAACATTTTCTCAGTGACAGTTATGAATTTAAGATCAATAGATGGAAAGGTCAATGCCTTCAGAACTATCTTCTTTTGACGAAGCTTTAAGCGTACTTTTTCACGAGCGAACATTCTCTTAAACCATCATTACCTATGTACAGCACCTCAAAGTAAGCACACTTAAGTTCTGTGAAACATTAAGTCTTCATATCTAGCTACAGATCAGCAGTATTCCTGTTTTACTGCACCGGTGAACTGAATTACCCAACAAGCTACATTACCCTAATAACCTACTATCACCACCTTCTTTAACGATAATCACTTCACTCTATCTGAACATCCCTCCACTCCATTAAACTTGCAACAAATTATCGTTTCAGCACAATCATCATTATTTTTAGCCTGGTAGTTCTTTGACTATCGCTCTCCTCCTCCTCGTTCAACCTCTCAACCTTTCTTAACCGGTCTTCAAAACTGTCCGACCACCCAGGCTTAATGTTAGTGTTAAATTCTATAGAGCACCAATAAAACTATACCAACCGCACTAATGACCACTCTAAGATTGAAGTTTCCCGGCAACCACTGCTGACTATACAATCCCCGAGCACGCATGCACGCTCAAGTCATGCAAGAGATTATAATTGTCCAATTATCAGATCTTCTACTGTCTTGAGAATTGTCATTGGCCAGGGTCTCAAGAGAAACAATAAATTATTATTGCCCACTGAGCATCGACATGCTCTATTCCAAATCGGGACAGGATATCATTGATTAACCGCATTCTGGAAACAAAAGCAACAACTTTGAATACCAAATTCAGCAACCCTAAGGACAACCACCACCATTGCTACTATGTAACTCGACAGATTCCTCATAAACAGAAATAATTAATCACTAGCATGTCACGATCTGTGATTGTGTACAAATGGGGTGGACGCCAAGCTCCGATACCGCCTCCCTTTTGACACCCAATGCCATTTATGTATGCTGAAAGAAAAGACGCTAATTAGTGTCGACAGAGGAAGGAAATTCCATCATCATCATCATGACGAGTATTATTATCATCATCTCTGCAGCATTATCATGGTCATTCATTATATGCAAGTTGCTTCTGTGTCTGCGAGATACATTAATAGTGAGGGTATCCGGACTTGCTCGCCGAGCCAATGAGCAGAGAAAATACGCACAGCACATTTCCTAATAAAAAAGTTATTAATTAACCATGAAATTAACATCTTAACAATGTCAGAGATTTATACACAGTAGCTGGTACGCAGGCACGCTTAACGACCACGACGGACGCACTCGATCAAACATCATCAGTCTTGCGCATGCAGGATAGATACTGCATCGCGATAAAAGTTTTTAATTCGATTCCGTGCCAATCTGGGACATCATTTCGTTGAAGGAGCCTCAATTTCGATGCGATGATGGACCGATGACGAGGATTAAACTCACAAGAGTGAGAGCCCCAACCGTCTAATTGGCCAGCGGCGGGATGAGGAGAGAGGAACTAGAAACTATCATCAACTTGAATGCGATATTGCATTTTGAAAAATAATAATTAATTGGGGCATCCATAGTTATAATTGTTTGCAATGATGGACGAGTGCCTGTGTGCTTGCTCTGCCGTCGTGGTAGTTAAATGTGCAGCTTTTGGGATCTAGCCGAGGCAAGATTGACGTTTGATTTGAGGTCAAACTTTCAAAAGTGATTGAGATGCGCGCGCGCGCGAGCAATTGTAGAGAGTAAAACAGTCACGTAATAATAATTAAAAGAAATTATGTCGGCGATGATTGGAGCGTTAAGCACCGAACAGGAGAGAGGAGATAAAGCAGGATGGATGCGCTCCTTTTCTGGTGTCATAAAGCAGGCATGCAGAGGTAGGTAATCAAAACGATGGATTAAAATTTATTTTCGTTTGATTGGTTGATGGACACTTTAATGGGGAGCAGGTATTATTGGACATACTCCTTTGCCGGTGTTAAGTAGTTTCCTTCGCAAGGCTGAGTGAAGAGACTTTGTAAAGAACGCAATAACGACGACTATTGAAGCGTTTACTTTCAATATCTCCTGCGTTTGTGGCAGAATTTTTAATCACTGCTGCTCTTGTTGGCTTTTATTGAACGAAATATAGTAACAGTGGATGAAGTGTGCTTTCAGTTTGGCATAAATACAGGGTGGGCCAAGCTGGGCTGACTGAAGTAAAATGCATGTACGTTTTGTAATTTTAATCTTTTATTCGAATTTTTATTTTTAACTGAAAGTGTAATTTGGTAAATTTATTTTGATCCATCTGCCACCTCCAGTTTCTTGTCGTGGGTTGCCTGCCCAGTACCCAATGACCCATGTTTGTTTTTCGTTTATTTAATTCTGGCTATGTTTGTCTCGCATGGCTTCATGTGTCAGGATTGCGCCATCTCTCATTGGCCTGATTCAGTGCCTTTTCTATAGGTATATGCAGTCCCCTTCCGCAGTAGAGAGCTTCTCTTTCGTGCCATTTTTAGCTAATTCGTCTGCTCTGTAGTTACCTGAAATGTCCGAATGGCCAGGAACCTAGCAAGAGCAAGATTGCAATAATACAATATCCTATCCTCTACCAATTTGGATCTTATTATTGGTGATTCGAGTGTCTTTAAAGCTGG
This sequence comes from Brachypalpus laphriformis, assembly GCA_945910035.1. Taxonomy (NCBI): domain Eukaryota; kingdom Metazoa; phylum Arthropoda; class Insecta; order Diptera; family Syrphidae; genus Brachypalpus; species Brachypalpus laphriformis. Next base: position 139,220,047 of record OX246756.1, read on the forward strand.
CTGGCTATCGGTGTAAATGACGATGTCCGTGTTTGATACCGATCTCACCGACAGCCATTCAGCCGCTTCACGAATAGCCTTAACCTCCGCTTGGAATACACTGCAGTTATCTGCTAGTCTAAAAGACTTTTGTATATCCAGGGATACCGAGAACATGCCTGCCCCTACACCATCCTCTGTCTAAGACCCATCGGTGTATATTTCCAAAGCGGAATCCTTTAAGATAACATTCTCCGTCCAATTCTGTCGACTGGGAATGTTTGTGTTGCATCTAATATTGAAGTGCACACATTTATATACATTCACTAATCTCTCCAGAGTTTTCAGTAGAAACGAAGACAGACTAATGGGTCTAAAATCTTTTGAGGTGGTCTGCGAAGCTTTTCCGGTCTTCGGTATAAAAACTAAGTAGTAGTCTCTCCAAAGTTTACGTATATAACCATTATCTAGACAGGATCGGAATAGTATAATCAACCGGGTTCGAAGAATGCCATATGCATGTTGCATCTCCGCTGGGATAACCCCACCTGCCGATTTGTATGGAAAGAAAAATTTGTGGCGCAACTTATCTGAATGCTTCGAGATTGAAGTCGTCCGCTGCTGAGAAGCCACCTTACTGCGATGGAGATTTATCCGGATTATTCGCATCATCAGAAATAGCGATTACGCCAGACGACTCGATCACAGTCGTATCCGTGACCTCTGAATCAGAAGAAGGGTCGTCGGTGTCCCGCCTCTTTGTAAAGGATGAGGAAGCAGCGGGGTCTGAACCGTGGGATTGCCTCCCGTCTTGTTCACAGATTTTAAGGCGGATGGTCTTAAGACAGTATCTAACCTCATTATTCTTATTAATCAGGGGACCAAAGGATTCCAAATTAAGGAGAATTGTGATTGATCTCTCTGTGTTCTTTACTAACTACTTCCGCCTGCAGTATTTTCTAATTGTGAATTGGAATATCTGGGTTATGCCTCTGAATCAGAAACAGAATATCTTGTAGGTCGCTTGGCTCCATGGGGACCAGGCGCAAGCCCTCGGCCTGAGCGGAATATCATCCCTACTCACGGCCTCAAGCGTAGCGCGCGCCCACTAATCCCCCGCGGTGGCGACGGCGGACTGAATGAAGTCGACTGCACTGTCATCGTCGCAAGCGATAAGCTTGTGGCCCCTAAAGTACCAGCCCCTTTCTCTGAAAGATGGTATTGGTTTGGCCGAACCCGATTTGCATAGAGAGAGGAGGCTAAGATTTGACTTGTACTCCAAAATCTTCCAGTGCTCTCGGCTGATGTTGCACTCCTCGTGGCCACGATCTATGATCGCCATGATCAGATGGACCTTCACCACTTCATTGAGAGGCTTGGGTGCTGAAACGGAGGCCCTAGTCTTCTTTGAAGCAGTCGAAGGATCGTCTTGAGATCGAGGTCTCTTAGAGGCAAAGTCCTTCCTTGCCACCCTACTTTTAGAAGGTCTCTGCTTCGGTCGACTCTTCCACTCCTCGACTATCGAATTTATCCCTACCCTTTCCCTAAAGTAGGTTAAGAAAGTGGAATGATGAGCAACAGTTCCTGTATTCTGCTTTGCTGGCCTTTATTCGTTTCCCAGCACCTCGTTGAGACTCAGTGTCAGTAGCGGTCAGGGAGCCATCGAAGTGTGCCTCGATATCGATGTGCATACACTTCAGTCGTTTCCCCACTCGCTCTGTTTTTGAGCTCACCTGCCTCCTGTCGTCGTCTTGCTTTGTTTTGTTCGTTTGTTTGTCTTGTTCGGTCTGAGGGATATCCCTCGAAGAAGTTTGTTTTATTTGTTTAAGCCGTGCCTTTAAGTAGCCCACAAAAAAAGAAATCAAGCTCCGTCAAATCTAGGGAGTGCGAAAACCAAGCGAAATCTGTATTTTTCGAAATAGTTTGGTCATCGAAAAGTTCTGTGGCTAGCTGTACGAATATATTGGCATATTGTAGGCGTTATTCTGGATCTCGTGGTTGAGCCAATTGAATCTTGTATGCAAATATCTTCATCTTAAAGATGCCCAAGTAAGTAGCGCGTCGACGAGTAGATACAGATGGAACATCGTTGACACTCTGTCGTACGTAAAATTAGGTTAAATAATTCTTAAGGAGAGAAAACTGAGAAGATTTGAGCACTTAGTGCGCATGGATGAGACCGGCAATTAGAGAAAATTTAGGAAATAAAAGCAGAAAGCAAAAATTAACGAGGAAGACCCAAAACCACATGGAACATTACCGTCGAGTAATCTTTAAAAAAGAACTGTCATACAGTCAGGCAACCAGCAAGAGACCACGTGGAGGAATTTCCAGAGAAAAGGAAATCCGGGAAACACGGATGCAACCTCGACATCGAATTACATAAATTTGTATGTATGTATGAAATTGTTATGTTATTCAGAACATACAAATAGTGGAGTATCCAAAACGAATTCGAAGCGATAAATTGCTTCTCTGAATTCGCAACTTTCCCATATATGGTACGCTATCCAAATTTAAGAAACGGCCTTATCTTGCCTCTGCCCTTTAAAACAAAGGCCATACAGAAAGCGGTTCGCACCGACGGCAGGAGTTTTTTACGCCATACACGCTTAAACGAATTTTACGGAAATTTGGTGCATATATTGTATTATTTTTAATGAATATCACCAGATGTATTAAATAAAACAAGTTCCAGTCCATTAAAACCAATTATTAAGGTAGCTTTTTACAAATGGAAACCTTCAACCGAAGTCACTGAGCGCTTACTGGATATTTACGGTTCCAATGTTCCCTCATTTTCAACTGTGAAAGAGTGAAAAGTGAAAGAGTGATGACAATCCCCAGAGTCGAGGAGAAAACAACTGGTGATGACAAGGAGAACATTACGTTAACCAAGAAATGATTGACAGAGGTGCTAAAAATATATAAAAAATAGATACGCCAGCTTGGATTGGGATTGGGAATGAACAAGGTCACTTGTGGTGAGGTCCCACCGACTAGCGACTGCCAATGAATATCTTTACATTTACAAGACCGATCCAAACGAAAGTTTCCATCACACAATAACGTGTGATGATCCCTGAACCCCAAGACAAAACAACACAGCACGTGGTGTCAGTTATAAGAAAACCGTGCCCGCATCAACTTTAAGGTTTAACCCAGTTCAACCAAGATCTTAGCCTCCGTTTTCTGATTGCTCGCAGACATTTGATGCTGGTCTATTTAAAAAATTGGGTGACACCACACACAGAAAAGACATAGACTCATCCGGCGTGATGTGCTTTATACTCATGACAACCCACCGATTCATACGTTCAATTTTTTCGCTGGACGCACGAAGAATTGTGAAATTTAAGTGCTACCCAACTAATTTCCTAGATCTGGCTAAGATTCAAACTCGTTCTTCCAAGGAATCGAAGGATTACGGTAACGACACGAACGTGTTTTGAAGTTCGAAAACATAATGTCTTTAAATAGAACTTAAAGTTTCAAAAAATCCTTGTCTTTCGCGTTAAGCCGAAACATTTTCTACTTCCCGAAACATATCTACTTTAGTGATATCAATTTTTCTAATCAACTTATTTTATTTTACTCGTGCTCGTTGCGAATTTTCCTCAGCGGAGCTGTGACAATGAAGAGGATTTATAGATTTTTAGATTTAGATTAGATAGATGTTTGTTATTCATGAAATTGTTTCTTATATACTTTACAAAATCAATATTTCGCATGGAATTGCCGTCTGCCGATTGACAACTGCTGTCTTTGATTACTAATAAATAAATATTTCAACTATAACATTTTTTTTCCTCAAGTAATAATTGCAATTATGTGTGTAGGTAGAAGTTCTTAGAAGTTCCCGTTCATAATTCTTTCCCGGTGGGCTAATGCAACTTTACAGAATTGATACAAATGGGATACATCTAATTCATTTAGAAAGCCGATAACTTGAACATCCGATAAGAAATCGTTCCCGAAGAAATGCCGTCGGGTTTCTCGAAGGGTTAAATATCATCCAATAAAATGTAGAATATCCTCTCTCTCTGCTAGGTTGCATATACTCCGAATGATGGGTAGTCCTTCCCTATGCGGTATAAGATTCATCTGCAGTAGTTCTCCACGCAGTTTGAACATCATCGATATTTCCTCAATACTACATGCATCCGTAAAGTAGTTGCTATTTTGCAGATTATGGTATAATCGTCTGTAAGTTAACCTCAACAGCCTCATGTGGGGGTATATACCTAGATCATGGAAAGAAATGGTCTTCATACCCAAGGCCGGTAAAGCAAGCCACACTACTGCGAAGGACTTTAGGCCAATTAGCCTTACCTCCTTTGTCCTAAAGACCTTTGACAGACTAGCTGACATATACATCCGTAGCAAACTACGCGCAGGTGACATATCCCTAGCGCAGCACGCTTATACGAAAGGAAAAAGCGTAGAGACAGCGCTGCACTGTGTTGTCGGCTCAATAGAAAAATCACTGAAAAACAAAGAATATACACTAGCCGCTGACAGGAGCCCTTAACAATGTCAAAACGGACACGGTCAATAGAACTCTAACGAACCTTAATATTCACAATTCCGTGATAAAATGGATCGTCAATATGCTAAAGGAAAGACATATCAAAGTTGAACTCGGAGGTACTAAGCTTGAAGTTTATGCCTCAAGAGGCACCCCTCAAGGAGGGGTTATATCCCCACTACTGTGGGTAATTGTCCTGAACGAAGTCCTTCTTAAACTGAGAAATAGCGGCGTCAAGGCCATAGCATATGCGGACGATGTTGTGCTACTAGCAACAGGTAAATTTCTCCCGACCCTGAGCGAACAAATCGAAGGGGCGCTGGAAATCATTGATCAAGATATCAAGATCTTTTCTGCGATATTGTGTAAACGCCTGAAACCTTTTATCAACAGCCTGATTGGACCCTATCAGTGCGGTTTCAGGCCAGGAAAGTCCACCATCGATCAAATCTTCACACTTCGGCAGATCCTGGAGGAAACCCAAGAATTCCAAATCGATACTCACCACCTCTTTATCAATTTCAAGGCCGCCTATGACAGCATCCATAGAGAAGAGCTTTATAGAGCCATGTCTAGTTTTGATATCCCTGCCAAACTTGTCCGTCTGTGCAGGCTGACGATGGAGAACGCTCGCTGCTCCATCAAGGTCGGTAATCACCTCACCGAGACCTTGATGTCAAAAAAGGTTTTAGACAAAGTGACGCGCTGTCATGTGACTTCTTTAACATTGTACTTGTGCGAAACTCACAAGCCAACACCGGAGGCACAATCAATTACAAGTCTGTACAACTGCTTGCATACGCCGATGATATAGACATTATCGAAAGAACTCAGCGGGCTGTCACCGGTGCGTTTGCAAGCATTGAAGCGGAAGCGGCCAAAATGGGTTTACCGATAAACGAGGGCAAAACCAAGTATATGCTGTTAACAAGAAGGGAAAGCCAACACCGACGAATTGGACAAAACGTCACAGTGGGCAGCTATAACTTCGAGGTAGTAAGGGACTTTGTCTACCTTGGCTCTGCTATAAATTCAGCAAACAAGATCAGCGCAGAAATCAATCGAAGAATAACTCTTGCCAATTGCTGTTTTTTTGGACTTATAAGGCAATTCAACAGTAAGCCCTATCTCGAACTACTAAGGAGACTCTATATAAGACCCTGATCATCCCTACGGCGCTGAAACATGGACTTTATTAAAAGAGGATGAAGATATCCTTGGTTCTTCGTAAGATTTTCGGTCCCGTTTGCGTTGACGGGTTTTGGAGGAGAAGATTCAATCACGAACTATACGAGCTGTACAGCGACATCGACCTAGTCAAAAAACAGCGTATTGTACGTCTAAGATAGCTAGGACATGTAGAGCGAATGGACATCAACGCTCCGGCCGGCAGAGTCTTCGAATCTAACCCCGAGGGACGACGCAGTAGAGGGAATCATCGCCGTAGGTGGCGCGCACAAGTTCAAGGGGACTTCGACCAACTTGGAGTGCGCAACTGGAGGCAATTAGCTAAAGACCGAGCTAAATGGAGAGGCTTGTTGGTTGAGGCCCAGGTTCACCCCGAACTGTAGCGCCACCTAAGTAAGTAAGTAAGGAAATCATTGACTCCTGGACGGAGAGATATGGGCTGGCGGTTAATCCCCAGAAAACAGAGTTAGTACTATTCCCTAACAAAATAATAATTCCACAATTCGTAACTCCTTCCGTAAGGGGTACTCCCCTGAGTATCTCCAGTACTGCGAGATACCTTGGCCTGGTGCTCGATAGGAAATTGAACTGGAGACTAAACATCAACGAAAGAGTCAAAAAAGCCACGATAGCTTTTTACTCGTGCAATAGAATATTCGGGAAGACTTGGGGACCGAACCCCAAAATCATCCTATGGATGTATACAGCTATAGTAAGGCCAATACTAACGTATGGCAGCCTTGTATGGTGGCAGGCAGCCAGCAAAATAAATAACCTAGCTGCTATCGCAAAAGTACAAAGACTAGCGTGCATCGCCACAACCAGTGCGATGAGAACGACACCTACAGCAGGACTCGAGGCCATTCTCAATCTGCTTCCGCTAGACATCTTTATACCAGTATCGGCGGCTCATAGTGCCGTAAGATTAAGCCGAACAGGCAGATGGAGACCAAATGCAATGGGTCACACCACGATCCTGCAGAGATATCTAGGCAGTGTATCTAATACAGACTACTTAACGCCATACCTAGACTTCACAAGACCATTTTCTAGCACCTATTCGAGCAGGGAAGACTGGAAAAATGACAGAACGCCTAATTGTTTACACCGATGGATCCAAAATGGAAATAGGTGTAGGCGCAGGCATCTTCTCTGAAACGCTTGGCCTCTCCATGTCAGCTCGGCTTCCGAACTACAGCAGCGTTTTCCAGGCGGAGGTCCTAGCAGTTACAATAGCAGCACGTGAGACTGCGATGAGGGCAATACCACGAGAAGATATCACCTTTTACATCGACAGCCAGGCGGCGATAAAAGCAATATCTGCTAAAGAAATAAAATCGAAGCTTGTGTTGTAGAGAAGAGCTCAAGGTTCTTGGAACACAGCACGAGGTAAAGCTCTGCTGGGTCCCTGGTCATAAAGGTATACCAGGGAATGAGAAAGCCGATGAATTGGCTAGATGAGGCTCAGCACTAAGCTCGGATCAATCCGACCCATCGGATTACATCCCGCCTTGCGCCCGTAAGCTCGAAACAGGAAACAAAGCCATAACGGAGGCTAACAATAGGCGGACCTCTTTAGATACTTGTGTCACCACGACGAAGCTGTGGCCTGCATTTAGCAGAGTAAGAACCAATAGGCTCATACAGACGCATAGAAAATCCCTCTCTACTCTAATAGGAGTCATTACGGGGCATAATACCATGCGGTACCACATGAAAAAACTACGTGTGACTAACGAAGACCTTTGTAGAGGCTGCGGCGACGAGGAGGCTCAGGAGGACACCGCCCACTTTCTCTGTCATTGCCCAGGCCTCTATCATTTGAGAAATAAGATCCTTGGACAACACTTCTTTGAGGATCTAGAAGAGTTGTCCAACAGACCAATAAATGACATCGCAAACTTCATCAAATCCTCTGGATGGTTTGTATCTAGGGCACAGTAAGTACTAAGTTCTTTCTTTAGGATATTTACGAAGACGGTATTTTTCCACGAGGAAGGGATTCTGTTTTCTATATACTTTCCCCCAATGGGTTTCACAATGGGTCTATACTGACCTGAGTGTGGTGTGGAGGTTTTCTATCCCCCTACACCAGCCCACTTACCTAACCTAACCTAAGTTAACCTGTACAGTCACCCTTCGGCTTCCCTTACAAAGCCCTCTCTCAGCTGTTCATCCAAGTTAGCAATTAGCTGATAGAAACTAGGTTTCCAGGTTTGATGCTCCTCCGCTCTTAGATTGAGTTCCATCCCACATCTTTCGGCCAAATCCCTTGATTCCCTATACCAACTGGTCCTACTACTTATTATCTTTAGGGCAGCTTTCTTGCGTAGCCGTTCATTAAGCTCCTCTTAATAGTTTTCCAAAATGCAAATGTGAGTGAAGATTTATAGCAAGTTTTTGCGAATGAAATCCACACTGAAAAGATTACTTTTCCCGAGTAAAATAAGGCGGAAATAAACAATTAATTATATTTGCAAACACTAGTAATACAATGTAGACCCAGTAGTCCATTGTATCTCAACAAGCCCCATTCGCTAGTGATCAACGATTGCGTATCATGTCGTGAGCTTTAAGCCTGCCCGCTGATTTTCCAAAGCGAAGGAGATAGGCAATGTGGAGCTCGATCAGCTTGCTCTCCCAAAAGCAGTGTTTGCTTAAGATAGCCGTCCTACTTCGACCATAGGCAGTACCTATATTCACACATAAAAGGCAGGTACGTCACTCTTATTGCTTGTAGAGATAGAAAGAGAGACCTTCTCGACTCCACGTTAACTATCTCGTTGACGGAAAGTAACCGTAACGCACATATTTCCACTTTTAAATAACCCAAATCTCAGGTTAGCAGGGAAAAAATCTTTTTCAAAACTGAAGGATGCAGGTTTCGATCTGGTGAGTAAACACGCGTGAGTACATACTTCGTTACTATGTATAACATCTAGAGGTAAGGTCATTCAATTATTCTCAACTGTCCACTCTGTGATCTATCACAATTTAGCATTGCCAAGCTAGTGCCTATCTGAAGCAAAATGCCTGGAGTACACTTTTAAGCTTGGCGCTCCACTCCATATACTCGTATAATCCCAGTCAACCTGTCATCACTGAATATCTAGTCCAATAAAAAAAAAACCATGAAACCTGGCACAATTCCCACACTCCATCAAAAAGACAACCAGACAGGCAATCTAAAACACTTGCTTACAGCATGAAACTTTTTTCACTCCCAACACCATCACCTGTATCACGTCACATTTATTCTCTTCTGCTCTCTTACATGCTCACACACAGATAGCCGTGTGACTTAATTTCTCAATAAGTACACTTAATTAATTTGAACAACAAGACGACCATCATTTCACCTCAAACTTGAAAGACAAATGACCAACATGCAAACCATCAATTTGTTGCGCGCCGTAGCTCAGCCGCTAGTGACAGCGACCACAACGGTAGGTAACCACACAACCGCATGGATACACCATCCGCGGGCAAAGTGGAATCACATCGATTTGAAGGGGAAGATGGCAACATATCTACCTCACAACACAACCGCAGATCGGCAGAAAGGTATAAAAAAAATTGTAACATAATTGAAAGGCCGACCGCAGACTATATGAGAAGGAAGAGGCATTAGCTGCTGGTGATCTATCGCAACGATCACAGCCAAAAGGTGATCAAATGAAAAATCACCTTCAATCCTTCATCTATGGCTGAATGCGCGAATGCTCGCGCCAGGCTCTAAGTTCGCTAAACATTTCTGTCACAACAATTGCGATCTCGCGCCGCCGACAAGAATTAGAGCTCGAAATGCCACCGTCTGTTAGTCGATGTGCCGCCAAGTGGCCGCCAACATCGATCGGTGGTGTATGTAAGTGGCCCCAGTGCTAAGCGCCTCCTTTGCAGCAGCGTCCCCTTTCGCTGCCGGCCACTGATAAACAGAGCTCGGGCATTAGAAGACGCTAGAAGTATCGTACTCTCCTTGGCTGACAAAGTTGGCGTCTGCGATCGCGCTACCTACTTTCGTATGCACGATGCAGAACAGAGCGGACGGACAAATCTGTGCACTAACACTGCATGTGTTACTTGATGTTTTTTGATATATGCTGGCAACCCAGTGGATATGATCGAACTGAGCGAGCGCGCAGCTTTCTGTGGCCATAAGAGAAGCGGCTGATTTAATTATTACCAGCAAATTGCCATCAGCGAACAATAAATTGCTCCAGAGCGACCATTTGAGCCAACACGATCATCAGCATTAGCAGCAGAAGCCCCAGCAGATGAGAATAGTTCAGCAGTAGCGACAGGTTGTTGTTCGGTTGTCTAAGCACAAAGCCACTCTGCTGTGCTAGTGGAGGAGATCTCATCTCGGGCTCGGGTTCTATACAGAGGGCAGGATCTTAATGTTCGGGCGGTATTTTCTCTTTGAGTGCCACGCTATATCTAAGTCCTCCTTAGCAAATATAAATAGGTAAAGTGACTGTGTAAGCACTTCTTGATCCCAAATCCCTTGCGCGCGTCGGTAACAATTTTTCTCTTTCGCGATACAAGACCACGTCACACTTGTACGAGTATCTATCTATCTTTTCGCAATGGTCGTCGAATTGTTACAACCACCGCCACCACCGCAGCCGGTGCTGTCGTTCATCGTTTTGCCAGCCAAGTGATGTGACATTAAATTCTCGCCGGTGTAAGTCGGCTTGGCGACTATCTATCTATCTGAATGACTGGCTGATCGGCGGCCGGCAACTGGGGTGAGTGGCTAATGTCTCTGACATTAAATGTCAGACAGTTGGATTTTATTGCCGCTGTGGCCACCTCTCCTGTCGAAACTGTGACTTGTTTTCCGTGTACCGTGGAGCTAAGTACCCTCAGATTCGATTGATTGCGGCTAATTGTCTATTTGTATCATCAAACTCTTTTGCTACTGCTGCTGTTGCCGTTTCCGCTGCACAGTGCTGCGCTGCTACTTCTGTGTTTTTCTTCGCGACTTTCATGTTTGTCGCTCCTGGGTTGAATACACGTCTTTTGGGTTTTTTATTCGTTAGGTTTGCTGACCAAGATAGAGAATGTCGCAGTGTTTTGTTATTCGGAATGATCATCAAGAAATGTCAAGGATTTGTTTGTTTTGCGATATTTCTGATTGCCCCGGTGAAGTAAGTTTTGATTGTTTCTTCAGGTACAGGGGAGTACTACTTTTATTATCTTCCCTCAGAGTAGATTACCGCAAATCCGGTTGGATGAACTTGAACAAGTGACAGGTTTTTGTTTGCATACCCAAGATGTATTAGATATGCAAAGGGTGAACCACCATTAGGTACATACATGGCGTTGATGCATAGCTAAGTTAAGTGTATTCAAATTGTAGAGTCATTAAATAGTCTTCAACTATATAATCTATTTGCTGTAATGTAAGTGAATTGAAATTGAATCTGCAAATGTGAATTCTTTTCGTAAGAGAGGAAGAAGGGTTTTAGAGATAAAACTATCAGTGCGATAAGATTAGAATGCGGATTGCAGGCATGGGACCATCTCCATATCATATTGAACAGTCTTTCATTGGATGTAAGTGGTTTGCTCATTTTATCTTATTTTGAGTGAATCTGTCGATATCTTAGCATTTTTATTAGTGTTTATGCATACAATCTATTGTAGTATAACTGGCAACTTTATATATGAAATGGTATTTCACAAGTACTGATCGAGAAATGTCAATATTACTGGGGCGTATGTTCCCACAGACGAAAGTATTTAAAACGATTTCTACAGCTCTCAAGAAAAGGACTTTAACGTCAACTTTGGAAAGGAGGACGTCTTTGTAATACCATCGGAAAACACAGTCTGCACGATAGCACTTCCGCCAACGAAGCCAAGCTTGTCGACGTTGGTGTAGGGTGAAACATGGTGGTCAGTCGTATAAAGTTCCCCCATCTCAACATCCATAAGGCAACATGGCACTCAAATGATCATAACACCATCGAGTTAAGTTCAACGTCGAAAGACTGTAAGAACGTCAGGCAGTCTGATCGTCGCACTACACCGAAACAAAATCAACGCGGCTATAACAGGGCAATCAGAGCTTTGAAGTCCTGGCGGACTGAAATCCGAACCATTTAAAGCGGTAGGAGATAACTTGATAGACAATACACTAACTCATTCGCAAAATATAGTGGGGTGAGTGTATTCCTGAGAATTAGAATAGCGCGATCTATAAGAAAGGAGATTGCATGGAAATATGACAATCCGCCTGAATCACGGAACATTGCATTCCAGTAATACACTAAATAAATACTTTATTAGAATTTTTTATACGGGGCTTTGAGACAATAGACCGAAACTTATTGAAAAACTTAAAAAATAAAGTATACAAAATCAATAGTCTGAATGGTTCAGATTATATCTCACTGTATATCAACGTTCAGTTGTCGGATTCCATCGAAGTCCAATTCGGAGTCCCCCAAGGGGCACTTCTGTTGATTATATACATACATAAGTAAATGACATTAAATTTTTTCAACTAATTTAATTTATATCATCAATCAGAGTATGCATAGAATATATATATTCTTACAGACTACAAATTATTACGTTACAAATATAAAGAAAAATATGCTAAGTAAAGCTTATGCAAGTTCAGCCACCAGGGTAAATTCATACATACATACATACATACATACATTTTCAATGGCCCGCTAATCCTTCATGAGGGTCGCGGGGGTAGGATGCTCAGGTGGACCCTCCATCCTTCTCGATCCTCCGCCATTGACTCCAACTCATCAGGAGGAATCCCTAGACGGCTCCAGGAGAGATGCCGGTTTTGGTCCAACCATCTATTTCTAGGCCTACCGCGCGGTCGCCTACCTGATGGCACGGCCACCATGGCACGTCTTGGAAGCCGGTCTGGGGGCATACGCACTACGTGACCAAAACCATCGAAGCATAGATCGTTCCGTTCGGAGAAGTAGCTGCTCAACATTGAGCGCCTCGCGTACTCTGGTGTTGTGTACTCCATCCCTACGAGTTATTCCAGCAACACCGCGAAGGAACCTCATTTCGGCAGCTTGTACCCGCGATCTTATTCTTTCGGTCACTACCCAAATTTCATGACCATAGGTGAGAATTGGAACATACACCGAGTTAAAAACCGATAGCTTAGCGTGAACAGTAAGTTCGGCCTTCCTTATAACAGATTGGCCAAGCTCTCTCAAAATTGATCCAGCCTGACCAATTCTACAGGATAACTCGGCATTGCTCTTCCCATCACTCGTGAATAGGACCCCGAGGTACATAAACTTATCCAACTGCTTCAGCGGAACTCCACTAACATGCAGAGTGCACTGAATGTGTTTTTTGGAAACGACCATTACTTCTGACTTGTTCACGTTGACCTTCATTCCAGCATCGTCACAAACGGCTACAAACCTTTCGAGTGCGCGCTCATGTTCGGTTTGAGAGGACCCAAGGATGACCAAATCATCCGCAAAGAGCAGATGACTAATCCTTAGGTCTGCCACTTTGAAACAATCCCCGCCACGGCTGCGCTGCAACATCCAATCCATATATGGTATACAATGAAGAGGAGAGGTGACAAAACGCACCCCTGGCGGAGTCCAACGCCCACAGTGAAGGGTATTGATTTAACACCGTTTATCCGAACACAGCTTCTACAGTTTGTATATAAAGATTGAATCGCCCTTAAGAGAGAACCATCAATCCCATACTCCTGCAGAACAGTCCAGAGTTTGTCTCGAGGAACCCTATTATATGCTTTTTCCAAATCTACAAAACAAGTGTAGACAGGTCCCAGGCCTTCTCAAGAAACATTCTGAGAATGAATAACTGGACAGCTCTGGAACGCGTTTCTAGCACATCAGCGAAGACTTTTCCAGGGAGACTTAAAAGAGATATACCCCTATAGTTGGCGTAATCTCTTTTGTCCCCTCTTTTAAAAAGAGGAACTATCACCCCCATTTGCCAATCACCAGGTGTTTCACCGCATTCCCAGGCCACTTTAATGACACGCGAGAGCCATTGCACTCCCTCTTTACCTAAAGCCTTGAGCATTTCTGGCCGAATTTCATCCACACCAGCATATTTGCCAACCTTTAGCGCTTTGATCGCCAAAGTTACATCCTCTACCGTAGGACTACTTTCCGCCCTATTCTCTCCCTGTTCGCTCCATCTGCGTAAGATGTCCTTCTCATTGGAAAGAAGTGTACCGTCTTTGGATTTAACTCCTTCAACGATATTCAACTTTTTTCCTCTGAGTCGGCGGACGGTCTGCCAGAACATCTTATTTGCAGATCTGTGGTCACGTTCCAATTTTTCGCCAAACTCCTTCCAAGACTGTTCTTTCTCTGTTTTTACAGCTAATTTGCAAGTTTTTCGCGCTTCAGTGTACCTATTTCGAGAATCTGAGTTCCCCAAGTGAATCCCCACCTTAAAGGCTCTCTTCTTCTCTCTGATGGCTTCTTGAAATCCGGGCATTTTAAACTAAGCAGTTCTTTTCTCACCACCAGCCGCCACTCCAAGCCGCTTCACTCCACAAACATCTCCCGCAGAGGCAATAATAGCTGTTGCAAACAGTTGCCATTCCTCCTCTACATTTGTTGGAAAGGTTGGAATTCGTTCAAGCCTTTCAGATATTTCCCGCGCAAATGGCTCCCGTATCTAATCGTCCTGTAACCTCTCCCATCGTATGCGTGTAGCCATCCTTGGTGTACGCTTTGGTAGGGGAGGCACTCTCTCGCTAAGATACAATATGCACAGCACTAAGTGATGATCAGTTGACAGTTCGGCCCCTCTCAATACGCGAACATCACAAACCATTCTCTTCAGACACGATGGTACCACAAAGAAATCGATCAGCGACTTCTGCTGAAGACTCTGACGGTACCATGTGTATTTGTGAATGTCTTTGTGTGGAAAGATAGTGTTCGTGATGGATAAACCATTTTCACGACAAAAATCCAACAACCTCTCTCCGTTCGCGTTTTCATCAGGATCACGGTTCCTCCCAATCACACTCCCCCATGTCATAACATCTACACCCACATGAGCATTGGAGTCACCCATCAGGACAGAAGAATCCATATCTGCAACCTTTTCAAGGGCAACATCAACTTCATCTAAGAAAGCTGCATACTCTGACTGAAGATTCGGTGCATACACCTGCACCAATACCAGAGTTGATGTTTCAAGCTTGAGCTTTAGGATCGCAACTCTCCGTCCTAATGGTATCCACTCCAATACTCTGTCTGTCAACCTGGGACTTGTGAGTATCCCCGCTCCCGCCCAAGCAGACATTGAGGGTGCCCTGACAGGAAGAGCTTCCACCCATCCGAAAGGTCCACAGTTTTAGAACCTCTCTGCTTTGTTGAAGAGACGCCAACTATATCTAGTCGACTTTTAACAGCCTCCCCAACAAGCTCAAGGTCCTTCCCTGTGAGCGATGAGGCGTTCCATGTGCCTGTCCTAAGTCGATGCCGTTGTCGAAATTCAGAGAGTCCATCTGTGCCCCTATCGGTGCACAGCGCGCTCACCCCTTGACCCCCATAATGGTTCGCGAGACTATTGATAATAAGCTCGTAGCCATTTCGGGTTTGACCCGGCCGGCTGCCGAGTGGGACAGGCCGACCACCAGACGCTCGCATACTGACACCCTTCAGGCCTGGCTCCAAAGGAAGCCGTGGCTTACCAGGCTTGGCAATATCCGAGGCCGGTCGTTTCCTTCTTGTCATCATGGGGTGTGCGCTTTCTTAGCCGTAACTGGTTTGTATGGATGGGAATAACTATTTAAGTTACCCCATCTGCACATCCCAGTCAGCTGCCAGGAGAGCGGGTAAACTCATATATTTAATAAATTTTTCTTAAACGAAGCTCTATTGCTATTAAACTCGATAGAATTACAAATTGCATTAGCTTCTTTAATACACCGTGTTAAAGGCTTATTGAGTCCATAATTTACCCTATGAAGTGTATCACAGAAAAAATCACGAACTCGCAGGTCTCTTATTGGGGCGTATATCTGTATCTGTAAGTAATGACAAAATATCTGCGTCGCATTTCCAGTGATTACACGCCTATTAACTTAACTGGGCATCTGGTAGTGTATGAGGGCATGCGAATATTCCAGTGAAGTCGATAAATTACAACTCTCGTAAAACGTTTTTGAATCTTTTTAATTCGTATGGAACTATTATTGTAGAACGGGTTCGAAATCACACAGCAGTATTCAAGGACTGATCTTACAAATCCAGAATACAATGATTTGAAAGTGTATGGATCCGTGAACTCCTTGGAGTTCCTCATAACAAAGCCCAACATAGAGTTGGCTTTGGCCACAATATAGTCAATGTGGGAAGCAAAGCACAGCTTAGAGTCATATATAACACCAAGGTCTTTCTTTTCACCTATCCTTAAAAAAGGGACGTTTCCTATTTTATACGAGAAGAGAATTGGTGAGCTATTACGGAAGAAAGACAAGAACTTATCTTTAATACAAATAAAAGGAAAACGAAAATAATTTTTTTTTAAAACAAACGGTGTTTAATAAACTTTAACGTGAAAACATAACAAAGACAAAAGGCTTTCTACTTTAATTATAATAAAGAAAAAACAAAAATAATTCAATTTCGCCCAGTGCTCAGTCATAAAAATCCAATAGTCAGCCTTTCAAAAGCCAGTCGTCAGCCCCTACATTTGAAATGTGAATTGCAATTACGTATTGCAGTGAAAACATATAAAAGGAAAGTCTTGGACTTCCTCATACATCTTCTTCTTCTTCTTCTTCTTCCTTTTATCAGCGAGGGTATGATCCGAAAACAAGGGATCATAACCCTCCCACTTCACCACATTTCCACTGATCCGCCTGTGGGGTTCGCCTCGGACTTCCTCATACATCCTTCCAACAAAAGCGCTGCAGTTAAGGTGAAACCATAAGGCACATTCTTCGCATCCTATGTTTTTTAGGTCGTTGTCCTTAGTGTCACTAATAAGGTCCTCATCACATTTGAAACATCCAATTTTTCCAAAACGTCCTTTTGTAACTTTTCGGCTTTTTGTGTTTCTATTCTTTTCCTTTTATTTTTTCCTCTTGTGAGACACTCTCCTTTCTTTTCTCTGGCCTCAATTCTGTGTAGTTTTCTTGTTTAAATATCGGTTTTCTTTTTTTCTTTACTTTCTTCCTTTTCCTTTTCAAATTGTCTCCATTCTTCAGAAGATATTGCTGCAATTCTATTTAAAAGGTTTGGCTTTTCAGATCTTTTCATTGGGTATGACATCTTTACATGTTTTTTTTTAATACAGGAGATAAGCTTAAGGGTTTTACGGAAGTGTTATGAGGAGATAACGGTTTCCGAATTGCACTTTCGACTGTTATATTTTTAGTTTCTTTTTTTTGTGTTTCCAAAACCATTTTTGTTTTCCTATAAAGTTCTTACTTTGGCGCTTTCTATTTCCTTGTTGTTTTCGGCAGGAATTAAAACACCTTCTGCCGATACTGCAAAATTCCCACATGATATGTCAAGATATACACATTTATGGCGCATTTTATGGCGCCAACGAAATCCTTTTTCCTTACTGGCTTGATGGGGTGTTAAAGGAGCTTTCTCTACTTTTATTTGTTATGTTTTCAGTATTATTGTGTACGCACTTCGTGTAATAAAACCATTTTTTGTAGTTTCTTTTGTTATAACCGCCTTTTGATATGTCTTCAGAAGCCCTCTGACACAGAACCGGATTTCTTTTCAAAAAGGACTTATACCACTTATTACCTGCTCGATTATTAATAAAAGGCTAAGGTATTTTATCTTCCAAAATAATGGTTTGAACTGTATTCAAAAGATAATTGGACTTCAAAAGGAATTCGCATTTGGTGAGGTTGATGCACCAGTTAGCAATTGCTGTTTCCTCTTCTTTAGACAGGATAACATCTGGTCCCATCTTCCGCGGTTCTTCGGGTACCCTTAAATGCAGTCTGTCTTGAAGGGTGCCCATTGGCACGCCATATTCCCAACTAGCTTTTCGTATCTTCATACCTATTCTTATTGCCATCATCGCTAGGCCCTGGCACTTTCAAGAGCTGTTGCGCCAAATATTTATTTTTTTATGCTTGCGTAAATTTTTCTTCGGAGTATTTGTGAATCGGACGCTTAGACATGATGTCTAAACAAAGTTCAAAGTGGGTATTTGTCTAAATAACGTATATAAAACGAAGAAAGCTTATTTACTAACAAAACCGCTTAATTTATCCTTAATTCGGTTGCAATACCAATATGTAGAACAAAAAACATCGTAGGGCTGACTATTGGAGCACTGATCACCAGAACTCAGCCCCCTCACCTAACAACTTTTGAAGGTGGCCGACTACTGGTTAAAATGCTACAAATACTTCTAAAATTAGTCTTTTATAATTCAGCATTACCGAATTGACTTACATACCGAGTTTTAAAAATATTGGTGAAAATACCGAAAATACCAGTAGTCGGCCGCATGGGGCTGAGTACTGGACCAACCAGCTTAAAACTTATCCCAGTAGTCAGCCCCTTCATTATTTAATTGATTTGTTCTTAAAAGGAAGTCTTTAGTAGCGTGGTCGGAAAGCACCACCTGCACGACAGCACATCCGGCAACGGACTCAGGCTAATCGACTTTGCGGCAGGGCGAAACTTTGTCGTAGCTAGTACGCGGTTCCCACGTCTCGATATTCACAAAGGAACATGGCTCTCCTTTGATCGAAAAATCGTCAACCAAATCGATCACATTGCGATCGACGCAAGGCACTCTTCCAGTATTCTGGGTTTGCGGACTTTCCGAGGAGCCAACGTAGACTCGGATCACTACCTAGTTGTAGCCAAGGTACGGATGCGGATATCCACAACGGAGCGAAATCAACGAAATGCTGTGAGGAAATTTGACGTCGAAAAGCTACAATCGCAAGAGACCTCCAGCACCTTTGCCGATCGTGTTTCTTCTTATCTCAATCTAAGTCCTATGCTGCCAGCAGCAAATGCGGAAGACCAGTGGCAGCGTTGCCAAAAAGCCATCAGAGATGCCGCCTCTGATGTACTGGGTTTCTCTCGCCCACCACAACGAAACCCCTGGTTTGATGAGGAATGCCGGCAAGCACATACAGCTAAACAAGAGGCGTACAAAGCGGCGCTGCATAGAAGGACTAGAGCTGCTTACGAGCTCCACGCGCGCAGGAGAAAAGAGGAACATCGACTTCTCAGAAAGAAGAAAAAAGAGCATGAGAAGCGCTCGATCGAGGAGATTGAGAGACTTTATTGCACGAATGATGTTCGAAAATTTTACCAAAGGGTAAAAAGAACATGCCAGGGTTTCAAAGCCAGAACAGAAGCCTGCAGGGACGAAAATGGTAATATAGTAGTAGAATCGCAGTCGGTGCTGAGGATATGGAAGGAACACTTCTGCAGACTGTTAAACGGCGATGTGATCAATATTCCGCTGTCAGGCAGAATGAGCCATTCAACAGTGACGATGGCAGTCAAAATTCCCGTCAACCCGATCAGAATGAAGTGAGGATAGCGATATCTAAACTCAAATCCAACAAAGCTGCTGGAGCCGACGGCCTTGCCGCTGATCTTTTCAAGGCAGGCGGAGATGAGTTGGTAAGGAGCATACACCAGCTCCTCTGTAAAATCTGGTCGGACGAAAGTATGCCCGATACTGAAGAAAGGAGACCCTCTAAATTGCGCCAACTACCTAAGTCTCCTCAACATCGCATATAAGATCTCGTCTGCTGTATTATGTGAACGTCTAAAACCGATCGTTAACAACCTGATAGGCCCTTATCAGGGCGGTTTCAGGCCTGGAAAGTCCACCATTGACCAAATATTCACACTACGGCAGATCTTGGAAAAAACCCATAAATATAAAATCGATAAACACCACCTTTTCATCGATTTCAAAGTTGCCTATGATAGCGTGTTTAGAGACGAGTTATAAAAAGCCATGTCTAGTCTTGGCATCCCTGCCAAACTCGTCCGTTTGTGCAGAATGACGATGGAGAACTCTCGCTGCTCCATTAAAGTCGGTAAGAACATCACCAAACCGTTCGATGTCAGGAAAGGTCTTAGACAAGGCGACGCGCTATCATGCGATCTCTTTAACATAGTACTTGAGAGAATTGTACGAAACTCACAAGCCAACCCCGGAGGTACAATCTTCTTCAAGTCTGTTCAACTACTCGCTTATGCCGATGACATTGACATAATCGGAAGAACTCAGCGGCAGTCAATGGGGCATTTACGAATATTGAGAACGAGGCAGCAAAGATGGGTCTAGCGCTCAATGAAAGCAAAACAAAATATATGCTGTCTTCAAAAAAGGACACCCAACATCGGCGTCTTGGACAGAACGCCACAATAGACAGATACAATTTTTGAGGTAGTAAAGGATTTTGTCTACCTAGGCTCTATGGTCAGCTCCGCAAATGACATCAGTGGAGAGATCACACGGAGAATTACTCTTGCCAATCGTTGTTTCTATGGGCTAAAACGGCAATTGAGTAGCAAAGCCCTATCTCGAACTACTAAGGTAACTCTTTATAAGACATTAATCATCCCAGTCCTGCTGTATGGCGAAGAGGCATGGGCTTTGACAAAACCGGATGAGGATGCCCTTGGTTATTTCGAGAGAAAAGTTCTTCGAGCGATCTTTGGTCCCGTCTGCATAGACGGTGAGTGGAGGAGAAGGTACAATGCCGAACTATACGGCCTGTACAAGGACATCGACTTAGCCAGAAGTGTTCACATACAGCGACTAAGATGGCTGAGTCATTTAGAGCGGATGGAGCCCAATCTTCCCGCTAAGAAAGTCTTCGAATCCACCCCGGACGGACGGCGCTTTAGAGGACGACCTCATGGTAGGTGGCGCAAACAAGTGGAGGGGGATCTCAACCAACTTGGCGTGCGCAACTGGAGGCAGCTGGCTCGTAACCGTGCTGGCTGGGGAGGTTTGTTGGTTGAGCCCCAGGTCCACCCCGGACTGTAGCGCCATCTAAGTAAGTAAGTTGTTATTAAAACTGTGATTTTGGTATAACATATCAAAGAATTAGTATTATTAATAAAGAAAATCTACTCTACGTTGTCAAAACAGTGAAAAATGCATAAAAAACGTACCTGTATTTCGAACACTATATCTTACTAAAAAATTAAACCTTCATCACGTCTGCACACGTTCACGTTAGCATTGCATTTGGATGGAGTTTTTTGTTTAAGTTTAACGAAACTATACTGTGAATGTTTGCGTGACTTTTAGAAAAATGTTGATGGAAGGGTTCTGTTTTGGTTGTTGTGGTAGTTTTTGTATTTAAAACTATCTACAGTCAATAAAGTCAAGAAATGCCCGACTACTGGTTGTGGGCTGACTTCTGGGTGGTTTACCCTAGGTATCGAATGTTAATATGGCTCTGAAGACCATGAGGAACAAATAAAAATAGATAATTCTCGCTATTCTTTTCAGTGTCTTTCAAAAGATCATGTCTCCCAGAATAATTAAATGTTTAGCTTTGATGGAACTCAAGATTTTTTCCAACTCGTTGACAAAAAACTTTTACCAAATTTGTATTATCTATAACCACGTAGTATCGCGTAAAGTTCATTTTCAAATTTAAACGACAGTTCAACAACATCAACACAACAAATATCAATCACAGTACAATTATACAAACATACATTAAATCCATTTTTGACATTGAGACAGCTCCAGACGCATAGGAATTATTACATATACCAAAGATCGTATAACCCGGAATATTATAAAAGTCTCATTCGTTCTCGCAAATCCAAGTTTCAGTTAAAATAAAAAATTCCACTGATAAGATTCTCTTCTATCCTTGTCTTCTATAACACCTCATCCATACACTAGTTTCCCTACTACCTGTAAAAAGTAACATATCCGCTAATCTGCGGTTAAGTTCACAAAGACGAAATCTATTGACTATAGATCACTTTGTCCAGAGAATACTGCCAGCAGCACCGATTCCCAAAGGAAAAATCTGTTTCATTGCACAACCGAAAAAAACAACACATTTGACCATTATTACAAGCAACTACCGGTACAACGTACAACTCTCTAGACAAACTGCATACACACCGTGAGAGATCGCGATAGAAAAATTGTTCCACTAGGCTGTCATGGGACCCAGTGGACTATCACACGAACCTTACCAATCTGCTTTTTGACAAAAAACCCCAATACAGCCGTCGTCGCCGGAAAAAAGGTAGAAGAAGAATAAGAACCACGAAACGTGTGCGCACCCATAAATCCTATGACAAAATATTTGCCAACAGCATTTAAGCCGAAGCTAAGCCACATGGACTACTACTAGATATTGCTAGCAGCCGCCACTGCATCTGCTGGTGGTGATGATCACCACAAAAGCATTCCCGCGTGTCATCTTTGTGTTCCAGATGAGCCGCGACACTTTTTTTTTTCTTTCAGCGTTTAAAGTGTAATCCCAGACCTGCTTTCAGTGCTTCTGCAAGCCACCAGCTTTGTGGACAAACGCAACGCTTCCTTTGACTAACTAGCTCCCTAGGGGCCAGAGAAGAGGCACTCACAAAAAATGGTTTACCGGCGTGCGATGAAACAAATTGTTATACTTATGCTGAAATTTATTGCGCCGCGACGCTGCCGTTCGAGGCCATCCATCCTCTATCGATGCAGATTCACTATTTGTTCGACGATAGAGCGAGAAGTTTATGTTCGTAGCGGCTATGATATTGGGATCACCATTTTGCCTGGTCTTCGGATTTAGGTAAATTTTTTTGCGCAGTCTGCATACGCATTTGGAATACATTTTGAATGCTCTCATTGTTGGGGTTATGTTGTGACAATAAATAAATGTCATTTGGGGCTTTATTCTATTGCTTATGGATACGTTTGCATGCAGAATTTGTTACTTCGTAGTTTTTCATGAATTTTACTCTTCTATTGTTACAGATGAACCAGCTATGCAAAGTCTGCGGTGAACCGGCGGCTGGATTTCACTTTGGCGCATTTACATGTGAAGGCTGTAAGGTGAGTTTTATTTGATTTCTGTATTCAAATTGTAGAATGTTTAGAGCCGGACTAATGGTGCAGTTGGATGGAAGTGTTCGTAATTAGAAGTTTGGAAAAATAAAAATTCTGCAGATTGTCGATATTTAGGTTTACATGCTTAAAGTAGCTTTACTGGTTAGATAAGATCATGTGGTTAGGTAGAATCTAAATATTGAAATGTAACCTCGTGTTCAATTAGTACTTTGTTCATACCATATATTTACTACAGACTTCTACTTTTGCCCGAAACAAGGTATGTTCGTGCGCCAACTTTTTCATATTTAATTTGCATTTTGTTTTGGATATGTGACTTTTCGAAAGCAAAGAAGTCTTGTACAGTAAACTCAAGTAAAAAAAAAACTACAAACTACTAAAACATAAGGTTCGGTTACGGTATCACCAAATATCTGGTAGATAGACAGAGATCGGCGCAACACTCAGTGAAAAGTCTAATCTGTCCCTCGCCCACTTCATCTACTGATCAAAAATAAATGTAGTAGGCAATCCTTCTGTGGAGATTACATAGCATTACAAATGTTTACAGGCCTGGCATAATTACGTACTTTCCACTACGCTACTTATAGGTTTGGGATCGACAGATTCATCGAAGGACTATCTTTCCTAACATCATGCCTAACACGAGGAAATATAAAGTTCCCCTCATACACCCTCCTAAGATAAATGGCACCAGTCTCACCTTCTCTGAAAACGCAAAATATCTGCGTCTTATTTTTGATAGGAAATTAAACTGGAAAGACAATCCACTAGAACGCGTCAAGAAAGCTAATGTAGCTCTCTATTCCTGTCAAAAGGCAATAGGTGGGAGCTGGGGTTTGAAACCTCAATTCACTTATTGGCTGTACGTGTCGGCTATCAGGCCTATACTACTCTATGGCGTGATCGTATAGAGGCCTGCTCTTGACAGGGCTGTCTATCTCACCCAACTAGCTAGGTTGCAAAGATCTGCATGCATTTGTATCAGTGGTGCACTAAGAACTACTCCCTCCGCGGCACTGGACATCTTGTTCAACCTGCTACCTTTAGATAATTTCGGCAAACAGATGGCTGCCTGTGCGGTCATCCGCCTAAAAGCCTGCTCTCAGTGGTCTAGCTATCGCTTTGGCCACTCCTCGATCCTTGATCTTCTCAAATTCAAACACTAAAACACGGACTACACCCCGCCGATACTGAGATTTGACCGTAACTTCCGTACGGGTATCTCTAATCGGGATGTATGGGACACTTCCCCCCTTATCGATGGTAGTTCGGTTCACTTCTTTACAGATGGATCTAAGACGGAGGGTGGGGTGGGTTGTGGTGTTTTCTCCGAAAAGCTCAATCTGAGCATCTCGTTCCGCCTCCCTGATCATTGTAGCGTTTTCCAGGTGGAAATCATGGCGATTAAGGAAACCCTGTCCTGGCTGAAATGTAATGTACTATCTGTCAGGGATATTAGCATTTTCACTGACAGCCAATCAAGTCCTTGGAATCGTTCTTCTTCACTTCAAGGGCCGCCTTAAACTGTCGTTTATCTGTTATGGAGATGTCAGAGCAGTTCAATAATCACCTATGCTGGGTGCCAGGCCACCGGGACATTCCAAGAAACTTCAGGACTGACGAGCTCGCCAGACAGGGTAACGCTCTAAGGATTCTGCCTGCCCGGCAAGCCCCGGGTATGCCCCTCGCTACATGTAAGTATTGACTAAAGCTGAACGCTATTAGCACGACCAACATCAGATGAGAAAACAGCTCAACGTGTCACATTTCGACACAGATCTGGCCTAAGCTGGATCAAAAACGTAGTGCCGATCTGATCAAGTTAAAGCGAATACAAATCAGCTGCGTTGTCGGTGTTCTCACTGGACACTGTCTTATAGGCCAACACGCCAAAAGACTTGGTCTCTTCTCCAATGACTTCTGCAGAAGCTGCAGGGACGAGGAGGAGGTAACCTAACCTAACATCATGCCAGGAAGATTGTGATTGGCTTGTATCGTAGGACATGAAGGGTGGGATAACGGATCTTTCCCATCAACATCTGGCAAACCTTCGATTTTTAACAAAGATTTATACTGCAGGGACCGTGGGAAAGTGAGGAACTTTTTAGGGAACATACTCGTATATAGTAGTTCTCAGTTAGCTTAAGTGTGGTTATGAGTTTATTTTGAGTTTAAGTGGGTTTAACTTTAGTCTGGTCTTAGTTCGGTCTGGTTAGTTCGCGGACTCTTTCTATCATACGTCCTTAGGATACTTTTATTTCACGCGTAAGTCGGTCCGCAGCCTGATTATTGTTCAGATTTCTCTGAGTAGGTGGTTTATGGAGGCATTGAAAACAATAATTCGCAATAAAATGGGAACTTAAAGCCCCTTAGAGTAGAAAAAATCATGAAGCTTCCAAGAAAAGCGAATTTGATATATTGTCGTAAAGGAAACATTTAAATATAAATGAACTTAATAAAAATGAAGAAAGTATAGAGTAAGCAATCAATAAGCAATGTCTCCAGAAAAGATTTTCGTTCCAAGGACTTTTTTTAAATGATCTCCACCACTTTAAATATAGTCTTTGGAGCAATGTAGACCCAGTATTATTAAGAACTTAACGGAGAAGAGAGAATGAACCGAGATTTTATTTCCGGTGCATTGCACATTGGAAGCATCGCATCAAAACCATGGCTGTTGCTGTCACAAGTAAATAGCTAGTGGTAAGTTCTGAAGATGTTTATGCGGAATTTCTTCAAGGCGTTTGTTTCCATCCCCCTTTGTAATATGTGAAGTAAATTGTGTGAGGAAAGTACTAGTTACCATATCTGTATCATGATGCATTCGGGCTTTTCAGATTTCATCAATACTGTTGATGTTGATACTATCTTTCTCACGAAATTAGCATGTAACTATTTATCTGTAAAAATTGATTATTTTAGATTAAAGCTCATCAAATTGGGGTTTCATAACTTTAATTAAGACTTTACTCAAAAGATACGCCCAAATATCTGTGGCAGATTCAAACTCACCGCAAATCTTCTAGCCACATAATAGAGCCTGCAAATGGCAAAATTAATTTTTTATGGAACATGGCTTCCAAGATGATGCCAGCTCCACTAAACCAGAAAGAAATATTTGGAGAAGGAGAGCTATTCAGGCATTCCACATAGAAAGAACCGTACCATTTCTATAGTACAGTATTCATTACTGAATAAAATGTATGTGGTTAAAGTTACTACAAAATGTCCACACTCGTTGGAAGAAGTGAAGAAAAGGCTTTTCTTTCATACCCGAGTGATTTGTCTTCTCTTATCGCTATGAAACGCGAACTCTCGGATCTCTCAGCGAATTTCGCTGTTATGGCAGATCGTCTTGAAAAAGTAAATGGTCTTTTTGCATCGCTTTCTCAATATCCATCAATGTGCAGCGTATCAACATCCACCGATTTTCCGACCTCTGGTTCCGAATTAATTACTGAAGAGTTAATAAGGAACGAGCCGATACCACCCTCAAGTGATACGAATCAACTTTCTGCACCTAAGAGAATGCGTTCCCAATCCTCTAGTCCGAGCAAGATTTTACCTAAAAAGCGTTTGGCTAAGAAAAAGGCGACGGAGAAAATCGATTGTAGATTAACAGGACCAAGTATTTCATCGAATACTGAATTATCTACCGATCTTTCTACCACCAGCGCGAATTTGGGAACAAATATACCCACTGCATAACAAATACTCATATAGCCCCAATCAAAAATCGTCTGTCAGCGTTGCCTAAGCCGAAGGAAATCTTCGTTTCTAGACTACTTCCTGCCACGTCCTCTGACGACATAATTAATAATTTAAAAGACTATTCTGTTGACGTATCTAAAATTAAATGTCAAAAAATTAATAAAAAGACTAGTTCTTTCGCCTCATTTAAACTAACGACGGAGTTATGTCTCTTTGAAAAGCTATTGAACAAAGAGATGTGGCCACAGGATGCATTCATTAGAGAGTTTGTTGCTAAGCCCCAGAATAACAACACTCGCCCTGTTCTTAATTCTCCAAAAAACTAAACCGCTTATCCCTTTACTACCAAAATGTAAGAGGACTCAACGCACAAAAACGAGAAATTTATTATTGGCATCTCATGCGTCGATCCATGATGTAATTGCGCTGACAGAAACTTGGCTTAATTTTACCTTTCTGAACACGGAATTATTCTCCTCAGACTTTGAGGATAGATTCTTAGATATTGAGCATCTAAGAGGTGGTGGAATTCTAATTGCTGATCGAAACTCTTTGCAAAGTTGCACGTTTCCAATTCTTAATACAGACTCGCTGGACGTTATTTGTGTAAAATTAAATTTAGGATATAGGATAATTATAATTATTAACATTTATATTCCTCCTGAAAGCTCGATCGATGTATATAAGCACGCTACTGATGGCATAAATTATGTATCGAAAAATTGTAATCCTCTCGACGACATTTTATTGGTGGGTGACTTTAATCTACCCAACTTAAAGTGGACCCTTTCTGACGACGAACTTAGTTTTGTGGTGACTCGTGCGTCTTTACCTCAAGAAACAATTTTGGTGGACAATGTAATGTCTTGTGGATTACTGCAACTAAGCAATATAAAAAACTTTCTTGACAGGCAACTTAACCTTGTTTTTTATACAAATTCGAGCAGTTGTATTGTGGAACCTAGTTCCACCACGTTGAGTACTATTGACGCGTATCATCCTCCACTTCACGTTATTCTTTCTCATGACGACGTGGTTCATGATACTTTTGAAAATTTTACTCTTGAATTTGATTTTAAGAAATCAGACTTTAATTTACTGATCGAACTAATATCTAGCATTGACTTTGTGGGAATTTTCAACAGCAATAGTAATATTGAACAAATGACTGAAAATTTTTACATACATACATATATTTAACTGTTTTATCTCATCCGTACCCGTAAGAAACACACGTAAGGATTTGTCTACAACTGCTCCTTGGTACAATAACCAATTAAGGAGTCTGCGAAACAAAAGAAATAAAGCGTGGAAAAATTATTTAACGACAAACAGAACAAGCGATTATAACCGGTTTGCTATCCTCTATAGAGACTTTCAAATCTTATCGAAAAATCTATATGATAGTTACAATAATAAAATGCGTGGCTCACTTCTTTACGATCCCAAAGTTTTTTGGAAATTTGTAAACAGTAAAAAAAAAAACGGATGGTTATCCTGCTAATGTGTCTTACTTAAGCGAATCAAGCAGCAGCCCTCTTGTAATCTGCAATATGTTCTCTTCATTCTTTGGCCTATCTTTCTGTTCCAACAACTATTTACCTACCCAAAGTAATTTTGCCCACCTTGAAGGTTTCTCTAGCAGCTCAATGGGCCAGATTTTAATAATTGATGAAGATGTGAGAGAGCATTTAGCTTTACTTAGCAACGACACTACCTGTGGCCCTGATGGAATTCCTCCGATTGTGCTAAAATATTGTTGCAATGCCTTGGCAACAGTCAGTCTGATTGTATAGCTATGCAGAATGATTTAGATACGTTCGCTGAATGGTGCTGTAATAACAATTTATTTTTGAACGTATCTAAATGCCAGTCGATGATCTTTTCTTCTTCTAGAAAACGTAATTTTATAAGTTATGATTACAATCTCAATGAATCTGTACTTAACAAAGTCACATCAATATGTGATTTAGGAGTACATTTTTCTCAAAATATCGACTTCGATTTTCACATTGAACAGATTGTCAATAAAGCGAATTCATTGCTTGGCTTTATAAAACGTTGGAGTAAAGAATTCAAGTGTCCTCTTATAACATCCACGCTTTATAATACCTTTGTCCGTCCGCAGTTAGAGTATGCGTCTAACATTTGGTCTCCAATGTATGCAGTACACATTAACCGTATTGAATCGGTTTAAATGTAAGATGCTACAACTCCAGAAATATCGAGATTTTCCGCGTAAATTTCCACCGAACGAACTACGGTTCTAACGAACCTCTTACGCGCATGGCGAAGGAAGTGAATGCTAACCACGACAAATTTGATTACAACCAAAGTAAATCAAAACTAAAACATAAGTTATACGAAAGATACTAACTTCTTTGTTGTAAGTGTTTAGTGTTATGATTGACTTATGCGTAGCATATTAATTTTTAGTTCATACTTTTGTTTAGTATGAAATCTGCTTTTTGTTTACTTGTCCAGTCTTTTTGTGTAAGGTGTTAGGCTTTATAAATATTCACAATACTAACAATTAACACCACGCTAAATGATGACTGTGACAAGCTGGATATTACTTAGTAGCTGATTTGAGTTTTTCTCTTTCAGTTCAAAGTAATATTCGTCACAAAATGCTTGCCCTTAAGCAGTACTGATAGCGTTAAATAGCTTTGTCACTATTATACACGTTCAGGTTCCCACAAACAACATGCTCTCTTTTTTGGACAATAAGACTGTTGTCTTTTCCGGATTTTTTCCTAGTAAATAGAATTTCCAAAAGTTTCGTATCTATAGGATCTTAGGCTTCAATTCACATTTACTTTAAATTGTACTAACATTTGTAGTTCAATTTTACTAGATTTGTACTAACAACACACGAGCAAAAACACATAAGCACATTACTTCTACATCTCAATAACATTGATCTTCAACACTCTTCTTTTCGGGCAGGTTAACTATTCCGAAATAAAAAGAATGCATAAGTATCAAGTATCATAAGCATCAATCCCAAGTAATGCGATCTACTAATTTTCTGTACAATATAAATAATTTACAACATTATTTTGACGTACAATGTCTATTTATTCCTTTGAGCATTACAACTGACATAAGGTAATTAAAAGCGAATGAGTTGACGTACGAACTCTTAAGTCATTTTATATGCCTATTTTGTATAGTAAAAGTGAGATTATTACCAGAGGGGTTAATGTCAGATATTTAAGTCAATCAAAATGATGTCTTCCTGACACATCCAGAAATCATCATACATCCGTATATCTATCCATAAACAAATCTTGTTTCTGATCTCTGTTCCTCATTGAGATGGAGCAAAAAATCATTACGAACGTGAGAACCAAAGTAACATCTCAAACTGCATGTGCCTATGGTTTATGACTAACTCTGCCAGTTGCGAACTCGTAGCTGGCAGCTCGTGCGAATTTTAGCTAATCCGATCTTCCACTTTCTGGAGATTACTCCACAATCACAAAACCAAACGAACGACTGCGATACGAATTACAGATACGAGTACAATCGTCTGTTTTATTCTTCATTTACGATTCAACGGTGCAATGAGCGCTTACACACTGCAACGGTTTGACCACCACTCTCTTCAAGACACAACCATTATTTTTACATTAGAAATGACTACATTCTGCCCCGTAGGCATTCATCTCCCTACAAGTGATTAGCCCGAGACAGTGAGAGCGGTCAAATAGCCGACAGTCAGATCGACCAGCCAACCGACCGACCGACCTGACATCTTCCTGGAAAAACATCCAATATAGTCGACTAACTGGCCCCCAGATGAAATGGGTAAGGCAAGGTGGAACACATTTGAATAATGATGTTCCATCTTTTATGGCATTGAACTGCTGCTATGGTGGTGCGGTATTGTGATTGTCGAGTGCCGCTCAGGACTTGATGGGGAGCATTCACAATGTTCACCCTATGGGAAATGAAATTAATTTTGATATCATTTTAATTGCCGAACATCGTGTTTCTTTTTTCCTTTTGCCCCACAAAATGCTAAACAAATGACATGAAGATAAATGTGTCTAAATTTCTTGTGTGTGTGAACTTCGATTAATGATCGAATTGGTTAATCACAAAATATTTATGGCTCCAGAATCACATTTATGTAATCGATATTTTTAAACTAAAACACATAATAAACATAATAAAGAAAAATCAGGTTTCGTGTTTAGAACCAGATTTTGGGATAGCATAATAAATTGGATTCTGACAGATGAGCCAGCACCTGGAGATGCCTTGTCTTTTCAGGTTATTTCGTAATGAAGTAGGGAAAAAAGTTCCAAATGTAGGCTAATGACAATAACAATAATAATAAATTTAAATAAAATATTTGTTTATATAAATAATCGCGGGTGAGCTGAGATTATTTTGCGGTTATTCTCAGAAAGTGACGTGGTAGGTAGGTTTCGTGTTTTGGATGAAATTATTATAGCAGCTGATTTAATAAACTATAACATCATAGGAATTCGGAGTAAAAAATAATGATACGTTTGGGAAAAATACCAACATCCAAATTCACTGTTCGGGTTTTGCGATGCAGCGAACCGCGATGTGGATTCCAAACACTACGATTAAGACCAGGTTCTCAGTAAATAAATGTAAAAGAAGATTTTTCAATTCTTAAATATTCATTAATAATAATAATCAACCGCAAGGTGTTTCATAGTGACTTTAGAGATTATACATACAAATTCGAAATGTGTTGACGAGAAGAAGTTCACTAGGTTTATTCTCTGCGTTGAACAGCAGTGCTATGAAAAACATTTTCGATATTGGTGTAAAGAAAAAAAGAATTCAATATTCTGTAACGGCTAGGAATAAGGACATTGAGGTCACAATTAAATATTGCTTTTATTAGCCCCCCAATACGACGTATGATCAATGTACAATACATGTTAGAATGCTGAAAGTGTCATAACGTCTTTCAGGAAATAGAATAAGAGGATCCTTAGAAATACTATCAGAAAATACAGTTTGCTTGACACCACCTGCGAAGCTAGAATCAGGCTAATCGGCTCTTCGCCCAGATGAGGTATAAGTGCGGGGACTAAAATACGAGTCCTGAGTCGAGATTTGTTTACTTCAACATTTCCTGTACCTATATATGGTATACCTATACTTTTGTCTTCTTACTTACTTAGGTGGCGCTGCAGTTCGGGGTGAACCTGGGCCTCAACCAACAAGCCTCTCCATTTAATTCGCTCTTTAGCTAATTGCCTCCAGTTGCGCACTCCAAGTTGGTCGAGATCCACTTGAACTTGTGCGCGCCACCTACGGCGACGATTTCCTCTACTGCGCCGTCCTCGGGATTAGATTCGAAGACTCTGCGGGCCGGAGGGTTGGTGTCCATTCAGTCTACATGTCCTAGCCATCTCAGACGTCCAATACGCAGTTTTTTGACTAGGTCGATGTCTTCTCCTCCAAAACCCGTCAACGCAAACGGGACCGGAAATCTTACGAAGAATTTTTCTCTTAAGCGACCAAGGATATCTTCATCCTCTTTTAATAAAGTTCATGTTTCAGCGCCGCAAAGTAGGACTGGGAAGATCAGGGTCTTATACAGAGTCTCCTTAGTAGTTCGAGATAGGGCTTTACTGTTAAATTGCCTTATAAGCCCAAACAAAACAGCGATTGGCAAGAGTTATTCTTCGACTGATTTCTGCGCTGATGTTGTTCTCAGAGTTTATAGCAGAGCCAAAGTAGACAAAGTCCCTTACTACCTCGAAGTTATAGCTGCCCAGTGTGACGTTTTGTCCAATTCGTCGGTGGTGGTTTTCCCTTCTTGTTGACAGCATATACTTGGTTTTGCCCTCGTTTATCACTAAACCCATTTTGGCCGCTTCCGCCTCAATGCTTGCAAACGCACCGATAACAGCCCGCTGAGTTCTTCCGATAATGTCTATATCGTCGGCGTATGCAAGCAGTTGTACAGACTTGTAATAGATTGTGCCTCCGGTGTTGGCTTGTGAGTTCGGCACAATCCGTTCAAGTACAATGTCAAAGAAGTCATATGACAGCGCGTCACCTTGTCTAAAACCTTTTTTGACATCAAAGGTGTCGGTGAGGTCATTACCGACCTTGATGGAGCAGCGAGCGTTCTCCATCGTCAGCCTGCACAGACGGACAAGTTTGGCAGGGATGTTAAAACTAGACATGGCTCTATAAAGCTCTTCTCTATAGATGCTGTCATAGGCGGCCTTGAAATCGATAAAGAGGTGGTGAGTATCGATTTGGAATTTTTGGGTTTTCTCCAGGATCTGCCGAAGTGTGAAGATTTGATCGATGGTGGACTTTCCTGGCCTGAAACCGCACTGGTAGGGTCCAATCAGGCTGTTGATAAAAGGTTTCAGGCGTTCACACAATATCGCAGAAAAAATCTTGTATGCGATGTTAAGGAGACTGATGCCTCTATAATTGGCGCAGTTGAGGGGGTCTCCTTTCTTATGGATCGGGCAAATGATGCTGAGGTTCCATTCATCAGGCATATACTCGTCCGACCAAATCTTAGAGATCAGTTGGTGTATGCACTCTGCCAATTCATCCCCAGCTGCCTTGAAAAGTTCGGCCGGTAAGCCGCCAGGTCCAGCAGCAATAGAATGTTCTATACTTTTGTCAATTAATCTAAAAAAATATATATTTTCAATGGACGATGAATAATGCGTGCTCAGTAGAGGTACTGTTATGCAGACCATACACCATTAAATTCAATCATCAACTCAGTCAAATCAGAGTGAAATCAATCCGTGTGTGGCTTTGTCAATTGATCAGTTTGATGGTTGACAAGTTGGTTGAAGAAAAATCGAAAGATTTTGAATTTTGGAAGTTGACTGGCAAGTCTTTCAACTCAATTGAACTGTGTGTGTGCAAGTCATTTGTCTAGCTGTCAAATTTAAGAATTTGCAGTAGATATTCATTGTCAAATCGTCTGCACATGCGGTCGTCGTGTTTTTTTCTACGTCGCCTCGTACCACTTTCAAAAAAATAATAATATTTTCGACAGTTGAAGCAATTCAATTCAGTTGATATAGTGTGTGGCCAAGTATCTATTCAGTTAACAACTCAGTTTACAAACGAATTGAATTGTGTATGGGCTGCTTTAGGTATCATTTAGAATAATCTATCCGGCAGTTATTATATGAGTTTACTACAGTAAACAAAGCACTCAATTGCTTCAGCTGTAGTGTCGTAAATGTCTGCAGGCTCCCTTGGGTAAGCTCGAATGAGGCATTCAGATAAAATGTGATTCATCGTTTCCCGATTTATGCAGGTTAATAGCACTACGACTGTTGTTTCAAACTAGTCAACCCTAGTTTTCTGCCGAAGTTGAAGCCAGACACCTCATTTGTTGGATTTATAATAACAGCTTGGCTGTGGATTTGTAACGTATCGCAGGCATTTCGACAACATATGTATGATGACATCAAAGTCTGGCAATAACAGTTGTTCGACTTTCTTTAGAGATTTATGGGGATATCGTTACGCATCTGGAAACAAATATTGCAGTTGATGTTGCTGTTCTCTCGGAGCAAAGTTTTATTGGGTCGAAATAGCTCCATATTGTATTATTTGCAGCTGTCGAGTCCACGAATACCGTCGATTTTTATGGCTCTCTCCGAAATCCTGATTCGTTTGTCAGTCCAAGCATCTAGTCTGCGCAACTCCATCCTACCCTGAGCCTTGCCTGCGCAACTGGAATGACACGTATTGATGATCTTCTCAATAGTTTTTATACGAACACCTCTAAGGATATGTAACATATGCTCAGCAGAGCGTTTAAATGGTCATCTTAAACTCTGTCACTCGGTTTACCGGGTTTCAGCAATGTTATCAATTTCGTTTGCTTAAAAGTATGTAGCTATTAAGTAAAGAGTTTTTTTAAGACTTTGCTAAAGAAACGAGAGAGCTATTACCTTCTGATTGCATTGAAGATCTTCGAGAACTCCATAATCAGTCCATTTCAGTTTAGTAGAAAACTGCTTGTACTGGGGTGATTTGTTTTTTAAATAAACCAGCTTGTATTTGTGATATCATAAAAGAAAAAATCATTTTGGATTAAAGAACCACCGATACAATTAATTACGGAACACAACATCATTCAGATGTCCTCAACGAAAACGCCTCCGCGAGTGAATGTGCTGAACCCGATTTTCCATGACTTTTTCGCACAAATCGTGCGATATGCCATCAATTTTGTCCCAATTGAAAAACCCTTTATATTCCTTATATCCTTACACTTACGGTAGTTTGTAGCGACGTGGTTTTCAGCAGTACTGATAAAAGCGTAGGCAAATTCATTATAGTTTTTGGCATTGAGGTACACTCCGTCTCACTTGATTACGAACTGGCATTTTTTGTTTTAATTTTACGATATTTTTCAAACCCTTCGCTTTTCTGGAAAAAATCAATTGCACAAGGAATGAAGGATATATTATTTTTATATTGTAAAAAAAAATGGGATTAAGTTGATAAATGCAACTTTTATGACGCTTATCCCAAAAAGGTTATCAAATTTGCCTGTTTTTTTTTTGTCTCACTTGATTACGAACAGTAGCTAAATCTACCTGTTAGAAGCTTAAAAGGTAAAAAACAATACAAAATTTGTTTGTATAAATAAATGTTGGTTATATTCAAAGAGTAGCAATAGTTTCTAGTAATGGGTACTACCTCCTGATCGCTGAATCACTTCAAGTAGCCTGCTGTGTAGAGATTCATAGAGTGCTGTCAAATAATCTAGCGAAATTTCGGACCAGGCTCGTTTTATGGCTTCAATAATCTCTTCTGTTTCATCATATTGCCTTCCACCTTCGTAGACTTTTCTTGAAAGCCAACCCCACACGTTTTCCATGATGTTCTGGTCGGATGAATATGCCGGCCATGCAAGTAGGTTTACATTTTGGTTCTGAATCCAGGCTGTTGTTGTCTGTGCGGTATGTATCGGTGCATTGGCTTGTTGGAAAGTCCATCGCTGTCCACCAAACATCTCCGAAAACTGCGGAAAAGCTCTTTCCAGTATCGATTTGTAAGTGATTGCCGTCATTTTGGTGCTTTGGAAATACAGCTCCACAGTTCCGTAATAGCTTATTGCTCCCCATACCATTACACCACCTCCTTTGCTGTGCCGCCTTTGAAAACGTATTTCTTCTTTCCTTAAATCATGGAAATAACAGCTGTATCCATCAGGTCCGTCCAAATAATTTTTTTTTTTCATCAGAAAAGACGACGGTATGCCACTCTCGATTCCACCTGATGTGACTTGTTGCAAAATCAAGCCGCTGGGTTTTACGTGCCGCATTCAATGGTGGTTACCTCTTCATTTTTTTCATGGTGAATATGGCTGGCCTTCTGTATCATGCAATGAACAGTCGATCTGCTAGCTGTAACTCCAGTTTCTGCCTTAATTTTACTTAAGGAGAGCCTTGAGTTTGAAGCAGCTCTCAGTATCGACCGCCTTTCCTGACATGTTGTTGCTTTGCTGACTCTTCCTTTGCGGTTTTTTCCATACTTCTCCGGGTCCTTAATAAAGTTGTGTACAACAGTGGCGCCTCTTCCAATCTTGATGGCTATGAAACGGATGGATTTTCCTTGTTCCCGGTAAGCTCGAATTTGGCCTATTTCCTCCTTCGTTATTGTCTTTCCTTTACCCATAGTTGTGGATTGTATGAAGATATTTCTTGAACTAAGCTCCCTAATACTCGAAGTATCCTTTTATTTGATTTAAAACATGGTAACAGGTAGATTAAGCTACTGTTCGTAATCAAATGAGACAAAAAAAACAGGCAAATTTGATGACCTTTTTGGGAAAAGCATCATAAAAGTTGCATTTATCAACTTAATCCCATTTTTTCTGCAATATAAAAATAATATATCCTCCATTCCTTGTGCAGTTGGTTTCTTTCCAGAAAAGCGAACGGTTTGAAAAATATCGTAAAATTAAAACAAAAAAATGCCTGTTCGTAATCAAGTGAGACATAGTGTATCTAACGTGGTAAATCCTTTTTATGCAGTCATTGACTATCTGCTTGAAGGTAAAGTGACGGCCCCGAAGGTAAATCAATGATTCTTTGCTGATAATGGAGCCATCATAAGTGAGAATGTAGGATCCCTGCAATGAACACTTGATGTATGGGTGGACGTCTTGGACGGAAATAGGTATCGCATTAGTTCCAAAAAGAGTGAGTACTTGCGTTGCCCATTCTCTGATCCACTCAAGTCTATTCCAGACATTTATTTAAATGGAACAGCGCTTTTCAAGTGCTAAAAGTTCAAATATTTGTGACCTGTGATCAATAGCGAAGCAACCTGTGATGACGACATCAATCATAGCAATAGCGTAGAGTGGATGAAGTGGCAAGAAAAATCCGCTATCTTCTGTGACCGAAAAATGCCCCCTAAGTTGAAAAGAAGTCTCTACACCGCAGTTGTGCATCCAGCACTCACATACGATTCATAATGTTAAAATTAAGTAAATATTTGGCGCAACAGCTCTGCAATTGCCTGGGCCTAGCTTCTCGCAACCACTCGTGTTGCATGCGTTATATTTTTTTCGCACGAATGGAAGCGACCTACAGTTTAGTGTCGTATCCGAAAGGCAATTTGTCTTGAGGAGCTTTCTCGTGACAACAATAGTCTCGGATGTTTGTCAGACGTTCGCGAGAGGTAGGACCGTGAAAACAAGTTTTGGTGTTTTCTGGGATCCGAGCATGGGAACACACACACAGTGGCCCGACACACTAACCACTTAAGCCACGACGGGCGCTCACAATGTTAGACAATGTATTAAAAAAATGAGTATAAATTAACGGCAACTTAGATGAAGATTCTTCGCATGACAGCAGGAGTTACAACGCTTGATCGAATAAGAAGTTCAAATATCCGTGGAAGTCCTCATGTCAAGGAAATCATCTTACGAACAATAGAGCGCGAGCGGCTCAAATGGTATTGCCACGTTAAAGAAGAGATAATTTGAACCCTGTTAAGAAGGCAATATCAATGAACGTTCCAAACACATCGCGAAGGATGGGCAGGCCTATAAACTCCTGGATTGTACAAATACAATGTCACCAGCATTTGATTTGCCTAAATAAAGAAGTGTTCCAAAATCTGGAGATCTGCCGATGTTTTCTGAGGTCAAACAGGCGAACCCCACAGGCAGATCAGTAGAAGTGCAATGAAGTGGGAGGGTTATGATCTCTTGTTTTTAGATCATAACCTCACGGAAAAGGAAGAAGAGCGTACGTCCAAAGTGCAAGTATGATGCATTTGACTTGAGATAGTTTTGTTAATGTTCCGTCTTGGACAGGAAGTGAACAAGTGCAGGACGATGTTGCATGGTTTGTAGGGGGAAAAACAAGAGATCAGGCTTCAATCATCTAGTTATTTTTTGCGCAACTTCAGTTGATGCTGTGGCTATTGAAGGCGTCAGTGTAAGCGGCATCAGGAGATGAAAGTTGTTGAGAAGGATTCAGCCTGATGAAATTGGTGAAATTGAACTTCGTTTACTGTCTCTTCTGACAGCAGGATGGCATTGGATATGTCTGATCCCACATGAAAATACCGGCTGCAATTTTGCCCCTCATGACAAATAAAGAATTATTTTCCGTGTTTGTTTCTTGATAAACAGCCAGATAGGTGGTTGCCATTAGATCTGCAAATTACCTTTATATTGAATTGACAGATACGAGCTGAAGGTCCAATATTTTCAGTCATATGGAGCTAATAAGTACAGTTTGGTTGGCTGTGTGTAGCGGTAGTCTTGCTTGACTTGAGTCCACTATAAGCATCAGGAGTCCATGTTGGTAAAATGTTCAAAGTTTAGGTAGCTTCTTCTCTGGAAGTTAATTTAACGGTATCCAGAGTGTACGACGTATACAGGAACTATCTTTTCACCCCAATTGGATCTTTGGCATAAGCAGTTTGCTCACAAAAATTACTGAAACATGTGTCGCAATAGTAAAAGAAATCCCACTTGACACTTTTTTTTTTTTTTTATAATTTGCGCGTGCCAAAGGGATTATTAAAACCCTTATACTGGTTCTTGGTTCTCAGGGCACGGGCGGATAGGAAGAGGGGGGAAGAAGACAGAGGAGATGCCGGTTTGTGTTGGCTTTAAATGTTTGAAGGTTGTAATGATTAGGAAATACAGAGGCTGGTAATTCGTTCCATAAACGTGTTGTTCGGCTTATAAACGAATCCCTATATTTGACAGTACGTCCGAAGATGGGTTTGAGGGTGAACTGATGTGCATTCGAAGCGTGACGCGTATTGCGGGTGAAGTTTTGAAGGGGAGGAATGCAGCTGGCTATTTCGCTGGAGCATTTTTTATAAAAAAAGCGATAAAAAAGAGAAAGACACGAGACATTTCTACTATGTTCAAGTGAGACTATGGAGCTCACGATGTCTCTACTTGTATAATTTCCTTAAATGATGTCTTAAATATGATAAATTTTTCCGAATAAATGTAATAATTATCTTACTCCTGCTTTCACAATGCAATCTTGTTCCAAGAATTTAATACATTTTATTATACTCGTTATCTAACCTACACTCTTTGTAGGTGTGTCCACTACAATGTGAAGCTAAAAAGATTCAAGTAGTTAAATACCAT
Organism: Brachypalpus laphriformis; assembly: GCA_945910035.1. Classification (NCBI taxonomy): domain Eukaryota; kingdom Metazoa; phylum Arthropoda; class Insecta; order Diptera; family Syrphidae; genus Brachypalpus; species Brachypalpus laphriformis. Next base: position 139,259,148 of record OX246756.1, read on the forward strand.
TTCGATAACGGCCGCCTATAAATTAAAACTAAATTAGGCCCTAATGTATTCCCTTCTGCAGCACGGTCCATTCTCCATTCATGTCTCTTTAAAAACAAGAAAAAAATCGAAAAAAATATTTACACTGACACACATACCGCCACGCACAATGGCCCCTGTTCAGAGGCGTAAGTTTATTTGAATTTCTGCCGCCTGCCCGTTACGCATTTGACCGAATTACACAGGTCACTTTATCATATTCAAATCCTAAATATATGGACCATTTAAATATCCATTAATTTACGGTGATTAACAATTTCTAAATGGATTTTTCACAGTGCTTGCCAGTAGTCTATTTGCGCAGACCAAAGATCAAAACTACACAAATCAACTGAAGTCGAACAGTATAGAGAGAGGGCGCGACACGGAGGTGTCGGTAAGTATCTGAAAGGCCGAAACCCAACGTCGCCGAATCTCAATCCAATTTAATTGCGGGCGAGCAAATCAATTACTTATTCAAATGTTTCATTCTTCTTAGCGTAGATAATAGGAATAAGATACACAAATAGATCGGGGTCCGTAATGAATGGGCACTGACACAAGGATGACTTTGCTAGTTGCTTTGTTTTCTACTCTGCGTCATGGTCTTCATTTGGAACGTTTCCGGCAAACCAAGTCTAAGTGCACAAAACATCTGATTCACCAAATTTATCTGATCCAAGTGGGCAAATACGAGTATAAGATACAAAACTTTGTGTGTATCAGCTAAAACCAAATGCATTTCGATAAGAAGCTAAAGGGTAATGTTAAGCTAACCCGGCGCCGCAGTTTGATGCGAGTAGCAAAAGGCCAAAACCTAAAATTATAAATTAAATGGCCTATAAACTTAGCTTGGATCAGATGCGCTTTCTTAATGGCTAATGGGATGATGGCGCTGAACTGTGTGCCCGCAGAATCAATTAGTTTGTGCTAATGACCAGTGGTGCTTTAGACCATTGAAAGTGCTTTGGCGGATACCCGTTTGATTTGCAAAAACCAATGGACCTTGCCTGCGCTCTGGGTGGACTGCAATTAAAAGCAGATTTAGCGATTTTATAGAATTGGATTATCTTTTCTCAATTTTGTTTAATTAAAAGTTAACAATTCTCTGTGCTCTCTAATCGCCTTCAGCGGATAGTTAAAACTGAATGTTGAGCAGAATTGGAGTCCCCATTGAAATTCAATTTAATGCTGACCTAGTGCAGTCAAATCAATTTTAATCACCGTTGACAGCATTCATTTCTACAAGCTTAGCGAGCGCATGGTTTTAATAAAATTATTCCTTAGTTGACCAGAGCAGCAGCAGTTTTGTAATTTCATTTTAATTTAAGATCCCGCAGTAGTTTTTCGCTGTGAAAGGTAGCCGAAAAGTATGCACATTAATACTACTCGTATATGTAGCCCGAATAAAGAAGATTTCAAATTCATTCGTCTGGCAGTACATCGTGGCAGCCAAAGGGAGTAACAGTATATGAAAAAATTATTATTTTCCAAAATTTGAATAATTAGTGTAACCCCTTCATCCTAGTCATTAATAAGAGAACATATATCTGTACTCAGGGGAATCTGTTCTCTTATTCTCTTTTTCTTCTTTTCTATTTCCTTTTTCTCGAAACAGATAGTTCAGACTAACGAGCGCTTATTTGGGTTGTAGCACTAGTGTTGACCGCGGCCCCAAGAAGATGCATTACATCTTAAAGTTGTATTATTTGGCCGTCCGTTTTAACTTAATGGTTGTATTTGGTCGCATCTTTGATGGTGGGAGGCGCTTGCAATCACGGGGGTAGTGCTCTAACAAGGTGCTATAAGAGTAGCACCATCAGGAAAACTAAATATCGTTTTACTGGCCGAATCTAGCCGGCTATTAACATGGAGTAGTAGAGTAACGTTTACAGGAACTGTATCAGAAGATACACCATCAGCTACAACTTGAATTGATCCCTCTTGACGTTCATCCTTGAATCGTATGTGCAATTTGTTGAAGAAGACTATTAAGAATTTTAAGAATCGTGCAATAGGTTCTTACCTTGAAAGTTTAACAGCGAAAAAGGATTCCAATTATTCACTTTGGAATCTGTAAAAGGCACCAAATGGCCCAAAATCCCCGCGCCACCAATTAAATTGAATCAAAATGAATGGGCAAGGGAAGATAAAGAAAAACCGGACGTTTTTGCGGCCCACCTAGAAGAAACCTTTAAACCGTACGATGGGCAAGTGGTTCGTGACAACATCAATATGCTGGATTTACCATCTGACGATTTAACACTCACAAGTGCAACGCTAAGGGAACTCAAACATGAGATCGAGAATCTTAAACCTAAGAAATCTCCTGGTTATGATTTGATTACCGGAGAAATTCTCAAAGTTTTACCTAGAAAAGCATTGATTCAGTTTCTCCATATTGTAAATACTGCGCTCAGATTAAAACACGTGCCCAGCCAATGGAAAGTTGCGTAAGTTATAACGGTTTTAAAATCAGGAAAACCGCCGAATGAGGTAAAATCATATAGACCAATTTCGCTTCTTCCAGTCACATCCAAAATTTTCGAGAGGATATTACCAAGGCGTCTCCAACCGGTTCAGAAGTAAGCATTCGACGATTGACCAGGTGCATAGAATTACTGACGTAATCGAGAAAGCACTTGAAGAAAAAATGATGTGCTCAAGCGTATTCCTTGATGTCTCGCAAGCCTTTGATAAGGTGTGGCATGATGGCTTGAAATGCAAACTACGTCAAGTTCTCCATGTATGCATCTACGATATTCTAGAATCATATCTCGCGAATAGACTCTTTCGCGCTAGACATGGAATCGAATACTCCGAGCTCAAAGAAATTTCGGCCAGCGTACCGCAAGGGAGCGTCCTTGGGCCGCTTCTCTATTTATTTATTTCTTTATTTGCTAGGTTTGCCGGTGACATCGCTATCCTAGCAATACGTAAAACAATCGAAGAAACGACTGCAAAACTGCAAAACGCACTGAATAATGTAAATGAATGGACGAGGGACTGGCGGATCGCCCTCAATGAATCTAAATCTGTTCACGTGAATTTCACTTATAAGAAAACTAATGACTTGCCAATTTTTCTAAACTCGGCCCGAATACCTTTCGCAAACGAGGCCAAATACCTGGCAATGACACTCGACGCAAGGCTGAAATGGAATTTGCACGTGAAAATGAAACGTAAAGAACTCCAAATCAAATATAGAGAAATGCACTGGTTACTCGGAAATCATTCCCAGCTCAGTACTGAGAACAAACTGCTTTTATACAAGCATGTGCTAAAGACGGTGTGGTCCTACGGTATACAACTTTGGGGTTGGTCCAAACTTTTCAAAATAAAGTTTTTTTTTTTTTTTTGCCGAGAGCAGGTGAAAATCTTCCAAAGACCACCATAAGGCCCGACCGCGTGTGCTTATGGTAGTGTGAGATTTTTACTCTCTAACAAAACACCTCTCTCCAGCAGTTTTATTTTCGCTTACGAGAATCGTGATTATAGAAAATGTTGATGTTTGTATGTGATTGAAAATAAATGTAGCACTTTAGACAGGTTAAATTCCAATGAAAGTTCCTGCCTTTTTCACGACCTTCATATGCTATGACGCGAGGTCAAACGGTTTTGTCCTTTGAAGACGACGAATTGAATTGTTCGCGTCAAGTAGTTGAGTGATAGTACGGTTACAATGGCCGTGAACACGATCTTTGTGTTTACGCGCAAATTTTTTTTATCTCTTCGACGACGCTGGGAATTCCCAGATCTCGATGAATATCTTCGTTACGTACATACCACGGTGCGTTAACGATCGTTCTAAGAACTTTATTTTTAAAAGTTTGTATGATGTTTCTATTGCTTTTCTTGGTACAACCCCATAGTTGTATACCATACGTCCACACAGGCTTTAGGACTTGCTTTCAAAATAAAGTGATAGAGAAATTGTCCAAGCACCGTGGTATAGTAAAAACGACAATATCCACAGGGATTTCGGAATTCCGACAATCGAAACTGAAACTAGAAGCTTCGCGAGAAAGCATAGAAATCGACTAATCGGACATGTCAACAATACAGTCCTACAAATTTTGAATGAGAGCAATTTATTGCGCCGACTACAAAGCACAAAACCTTTCGATTTGGCGAGATAAGGATTAATCGCGTCTGATTGGGGAACATGCAGGATCTTTCAGTGGAAAGTAACCTGCCAAACGTTTTTATTTCGTAAGAGAAAAATTGCTTCATAAGTTATTACTTAGTTGCGATATCTAACAAATTTATATCGAAGGGTGGTGTTTTTTTGTCAGTAAGAATCGGACACTACTATGAGCACGCGCTTGCTATTCTCATAGTGTCTATGGAAGATTTTACACCTACCCTCGAAAAAAAAGCCTCTTAATCGGCTACGAGAAATGGATGCCTGTGCTGTGCTGTGTTGCTGTTGGACAGTCTTCCTGAGGAATACAAAGATATACCAGCTGCTTTTAACGCTGCAAGTGATTTTCCGAAATTTGATGTAATTTGTTCCCGTCTATTGGAAGTCGGAGAAAAGAAGAACGAATTGCACCCGAATTGCCGAAATGCCATGAAAGTGAACAGGTATTATAATTCTCGAAAGAAAAGCTACAATAAAACAGGTATGTCGGATTTTCCATTTAATTGTCATAAATGTGGTAGGAAAGGCCACATGATGAAAGATTGTCGAGTTAACCCTCAAAAAGAAAAATTAAATATAGCTAAGAAAACAGAGCAGTAGGTCTCATTGCAATTGATATAAGTTAGGCAAAAGAGAATGCAAATAGTGTAGCTGCCATAGGACAAAAATATAGAATTTGGTGTCCAGATAGCGGAGCAACATCTCACATGTGTTGCTTTAAATGCTTTTTTTTACTAAACTTGATAAGAACTGTACGGTAACAGTTCGCCTTGCTGACGAAAAACCAGTTACCACCAAGGGAATAGGTACCGTTGATCTAAAAATAAAAATCGGACATCGATACAAACGAATTTCACTATTTAATACTCTGTTTGTTCCGAGTCTTTCGAGAAATTTAATATCCACAAGCAAAGCAACAGATAATGGTTGTTGTGTTATTTTTCAAGACAATTATGCATGTTTTACAAAACAAAATGAAATTTTACTCGAAGCTCATAAGCGTAGTGGGTTGTTTTTAGTTGAATTAGTAGAAAACTTGCATGAAAATTGTAATCAAATTTATTACCAAGGTACAAATAAAAACTTGCATGAGAATTTAACTGCACTATGGCATGGACGATATGGCCACCTAAATGTGGGCTCTTTAATCAAACTACGAAACGAAGAAATGGTGTTAGGTTTGCTTAATTTTAGGAATCCAAAAGTCGATTGTGTTGCATGCATTAGAGGGAAGCAAACTAGACTGCCTTTTCCAACGAAGACTGAGAAATCATCTAGCGCTCTACTAGATCTAATCTACACAGATTTGTGTAGTCCAATGCAGGTGGAGTCAATACGTAAAAACTTGTATTTTGCCACATTTATCGACGATTTTTCTCGCAAAGTCTTCGTTTATTTTCTCCGAAATAAGAGTGAGTACTTAAGTATCTTCAAATAATTTAAAACTTTAGTGGAAAATGGAACCTGTAGAAAAAAAAAGAAAACACAGAGAAGCGACAATGGAACTAAGCTCCTAAGCAAAGATTTTATTAAATTCTAAGCGGAAAACGGAATAAAACGTGATCTTACTGTAGAATATACACCGCAACAAAACGGCATTGCCGGAAGGATAAATCGAACATTAGTTGAAATGGCTAGATGCCATATTAATCGGATGTAGAACATTCGCTTTAAATAAGAAAGCAGGGAAGTCGAAATGGGAACCACGAAGCGAAGAATATGTACATATTGGATATTCAGATGAATCCAAAGCTTACCGTTTGTGGAAACGTGGCACTAAAATTGTCATTAAAAGTCGAGACGTTCGATTTTTCGAGGAAGTAAACTTCAAGGAGCAATCAGAGGAACCAGACCTATTTTATAAATTAATTTTCAAAACCAAGAAGGAAACCAACGGGAACAAGTGGATAAGGATCAATCGCGTGTAGATTGGGGAACATGCAGGATCTTTCAGTGAAAAGTAACCTGCCAAACGTTTTTATTTCGTAAGAGAAAAATTGCTTGATAAGTTATTACTTAGTTGCGATATCTTACAAAATTACATCGAAGGGTGGTGTTTGTTTAGTGAGTTAGAATCTGACACTATTATGAGCACGCCCTTGCTATTTTCATAGTGTCATTTATTTCATTTATTTCATTTATTTATTTAAGTTTAAATCAAGACCAATTGATCTCTTAAATTGTAAAAGTACAAGTAAATCATTTTACAAATTCAATAAAAAATGAAGCTACAAAATCGATTTTAGGCATTAATAAGAAAATAATATCATAAGTAATAACATTATGAAACCAAAACTTGACAAATAAATCCATAAATAAACTTTAATTCTAATATAACTCCAATATAACTCACTAGACAAATACGCGAATAAAACAGCACCAAAATTATCCGCACAAAAAAGTCTTCTTGACGCTCGGAAGATAAACATTTAAAATTAGTTTGAGAAATAAATTAGAGTTTGAGAAATGTAATTTGTTATAAAGGTATGCAGGTTCTCTTGTTATAATCACTTTGCGCAATAACTTTAAACTAGAGTAGTCGAAATAGGAATTCAAGTTACATCCAAGTATGGTTTTTACGTATCTGGAGACATGATCGTAGCTCCTGAGATCGTATACCTATCGAACTACATTGTTGAACGCCACATTTAGCTTCCGGCTGGTGTCTGCACTGTGGTTACAAAATATCTATGTCTACGGAAGATTTTTCAGCTACCCTTGAAAAAAAAAAAGAATTCATCCGAAGAGCTGTTGCGATAGTCCATAGAATGTTGCCCAAAACACAATATCGGTCTCTATTCAAAGCCTTTGAAATTTCCAAGAAAATTTAAGAAATACGGAAAATTGGGGCACCAATTCATCGAATTTAATTACTAGAATTTTTTTAGTGGCAATTTTGAAATTATAGATGATGATCCAAGACATGTAATAAATGGAGAGAAACAAATGACGAAGAAACTGCATCGCCACACAACACAAATTAATTTCTTTCTTTAATTTACATACCATCGGGTAACAAGAATAACTTACAACATAACGACTGTTCCTTTTATCTATCAAACTTGTGCTACCAGCTGTTGACGGAGAAGTGAAATTACAAAAAAAACTTCACATTTCCATGCAACAGTTTAGCAAGTGTAGCATCATTTCTACACTTACACCAACATTTTTGAGAAGTGACCTACACCACTATGTAGTGTAGTGTAGTGACCTAGACCACTATGTGACCTACACCTCAATTAATTAAGTTATCAAAATAAACTACAACCTATAAACTAAAACTAGACCTTTGTTTCATTTCACTATTCCATCTATCTAAAAAAAAATGTCGGCTATACAAAATCAATACCTTATTCATGGCAAATTCATAACCCTTCTGTACCCGACGGCAAAAATAATCTACACCCTCTTACTCGAATTTTTGTGCATGTTTCATGTTCGTAGCATATTTGGATCAAAATAAATCGGTTTCACACAATCCTTTCGCTCTCACACCCACGTACATACAGAAAGTGAACATTCTTGTGAAACACCAGACCACCAGAAGAAACAGTAGGAACACTCTGCATTGCTCAACATTAATCGATGACTACTGACTTGATCGACAATTTATTTCTGCTATGATTTTTTTGCTAAATGGTGGCTTTTGACGATTTCGCTGTCAAATTAAATGCATTTTCTGAAAAATACTTGGGAATGAGTAACAGGAAAATTCTAATATGGTGGACAAAAGATGACGAGTGAAACATATTGAGAAAAGTTTCACAGACAATATTGTAGAGATACACCTTTTTCACCATGTTGTATGTTAGAACAAGCTATGGCTTGTGAAGGCAAGATTCCGCAGCTCCTCCCAGACAATCAGTGATTCCAAGTCAGACTACGGTGTCCTATTCATGCTGGTAGTGAATGTAATGCTGATATTACACTTTTAATGCGTAACTGTCTGAATCAAAAGGGAGAAGCAGCGCTAATAGCTACACAATACACTTTGGGTAATCAACGTTAGTAGAGTTTTAGCCATATGATACCGAGAGTATACGTCTTCAATTTTTCTTACGGTGCCACCTCTCGCGAGCGTCTGACAAACATCCGAGAGTATTATTGTCTCGAAAAAGCTTCTCAAAACAAATTGCCTTTCGGATACGGCACTGAATTGTAGGTCCCTTCCATTTGTGTGAAAAATATAACGCACACAACGTGGTTGCGAGAAGCTAGGCCCTGGCACATAAAGAGCTGTTGCGCCATATATTTTTTCTTTTTATCGGTCTCCATTGACTCTCCCTAAGGTAAACCAACTATGATCAATCAAGTAAATTAAGTTTGTCATTAATTCACTACCGAGTATGTAGTTCGTACCAGCGGTAACTGAAATAGGTGCAGTTGGGTTATGTATAAACTGGATTTTCGGACTAGGATGTGGATGTAAGTCCCTATTTTTATGGGTTGGACCAAACTTTTAGTTTATTTTAAGATATAAGTCCGAACCCGTAGACCTCAAAGCGTTCCTTTGAGAGAAATTATACATTTCTTACTCTAGTTATCCTGTCTATGATATTAATTAACCCAATTTAAGTAATCATTTTTCTTTTAATTTCAGTCATTTTTCGGTAGGACCTATAATAACATCTCAGCGATAGCAGGATGTAAAAACAACGGCGATTGTGTGATAAACAAAAAGAATCGCACCGCATGTAAGGCATGTCGACTTCGAAAATGCCTACTCGTCGGAATGTCCAAAAGTGGTTCGCGGTATGGAAGGCGGTCCAATTGGTTCAAAATCCATTGTCTACTTCAAGAACAGCAATCTCAACATCAGCAACATGGATCACCCTTAGGAAACAATGCTCAACAAATTAGCTCAAATTTAGAACAACTTAACCACATACATCAACAATTACAAGCACGTCAAACGTACCAGGACAAAACTAACCCCTCTATCAAGACTGCCAATCTATCGCCACCAGCTGCACCTGGTCATCAAAACCATAACCACAACCACCAACAACATACAAACAACCATCATCATCCCTTCCTGACAACAAAGTATCTCAATGGCAGTGGGAGTGGGAGCAGTATATCACACACAAAATCTGACCCACGTCTCAGCTCACCTAGTGATTCAGGAGCGTCATCGGCTGATCTTGAGGATAGCAGCAGTAATCGTGGTGTACCAGATAGTCCGATCGAGGATCGGCAATTCATTAAGGCATTTCGCAGTTCCTCGGCCGAACCACTAAAAGTGTTTTCCCCATCAGCGTTAAATGTGAAACTAAGCCCATTCAGTGCGTATCCCACGTGTTATGGCACAAGAACAAATCTACCGCCCGTTCCACCGCCCGTTCTACCACCCACTACCACGAGCATAAGTGCATCAATCAGCGTGCAGGATGAACCAATTGATCTGTCTGTGAAATCTCAAATTCGTTGTCGAACAACTTCACCGCTAACGACACCACCACCGAATACCTTGGACCTTCCAAAACCCGCCCCACTGGATTTGACGCTGGTGCGATCGCAACCAATGTCGGGGTGAGGTGAGCTCAAACGCAGCGGATATCCTAAGGAGTTCAAAGTGCCATAATCTAAGGATAGCGATGTGTATGTGCAGGTGCTTTATACATAGAATTGTAAACAAGGCCAGTTCTTGCCTAAAAATAGTTTATTTTTTTACTTAAGGGACACTATAGCCAGTTAAAATGCGTTTATAATTTATTTAATAAATTGTAAAAAAAACAAAAATGCATGAAAACCTGAATTAAATGAATGTAGTAAAATTCTCCATTGGTGCCAGAAATCGTACAAATTTTCTCGATATAACGAAAATCTAACCATCTTTATACACTCTATAGTCACATATAAACAAATGAAATGTGCATAAGTGCACATAGAAATGTAGAAAAATTTAGTACCGAAAACTGTAGTATTCATGTTTTGCAAAAAAGAATTTGATAAATTAAAAACTGTATTTTTCTTTTAATTTAAATTTAGTAAATTAATTTATTTCTTAGACCTTAAACTATAAATCATTGAACATATATTTATTTTGTGTAAATAGCTGGCCAACGAGCCGTTGTTAATTTTATTATTTTATACATATGTAAACAAAAACCAGTGATTCTATGGAGTTTATTATCCATAGAGCGACAATTAGCAAGAATTTTTTTTTTAATAGTTATAATTAAATTTAAAGACAAAAATGTATTTTGTTTGATATGTGTGCGAAAAAATAGTATTTAATAATATATTTTTGTTTAAAAATAAATATTGGGTTTTTTTTTGGTTCAAGAATTATTTAGTATACGGGGTTTGTCAGATTGATGTGTCTGCTGTCAGATTATAGATTTAGACAGGACTTTTTATTTTGTTTTCTTCTATTACTGATGGGTCTTGGAAGACTTCCAGCGAAGATTCGCTAAATTTACTGCTTGACACTTATTTTCCACTAAGTTCCCAAGTTTTAAGCAACATGGTTTTTAACAGACCATCTGCACGAATAACCAACTCCTCAAAATTGATTGATTACACAGAGCAGACTCCATTGGATACTACATAGATTCAAACCATATAAATCGCGGGACTAGACGGCATAATACCTGCCGAGTTGCATCAATCAGCCTTCTAACGTTTTCAGTAGAAAGGACAATAGACTGATAGGTCAGAGATCCTTTGGTTCAACATGCGAGCTTTTCCTGCCTTAACTCTCTAACTGGCCTTTTTTTTTCTGGCTTAGAAACGGGTACTTAAGCAAGAAAAATACATAGAAATCTTTTAAATCTATTTATTGTTATAAGCGTTTACAGCAAAATAAACACTTTTATTACGGTGTATGGAAAAGCTGGAAGCATTTATTTTTTGTTGATAAACACAAATTGAGATTGCAGCTAGTACAAAACATTTGCGTTTCTGACTGACAACCAGGCATTTTACACATTCTTTTATTGCTCCGATCCAAAATATCAGGCATATGGCCAATACCATCGTAACGAATATCAGTAATCAAGTCAAAATTTCTGGAAGTTACGGTGAACCGAAGAAAATAGAATACGGTGTACAACAGGGTTCAAAACTAGGTCCACTACTGTTTATAATTTACACGAACGAACTGCTGCGAGTGTTCACAAAAAGCGTTCCCTTCGCGTACGCCGATGATACAGCGATTGTTGTGAAACATCGATCCGTAGATACCGCGAGACAAATAATGCAGGCAGAATTCGACAAAGCTGTAAGATGGTGTCACGACAACGGACTCGTCATAAATGCGTCGAAAACTAAATTGATGCATATACGCGGACCTCATTGTCAACCGGCAAATATAGGCATCCTTTATCAAAACAACGAATGTCCAACCGCAAAAGCCGCGTTATGTATCGAAGAAGTTAGCACCTATAAGTACTTAGGGGTCACAATAGACTGCAATTTTAGATGGGACATTCACATAAACAATCTGCGCTGTAAGTTGAAGAGCGCCTTATTTGCATTGTTCTATTTAAAAAAGTACACACCACAACCGGTATTGCAGCAAGTGTACTACGCACTGGTAGAATCGCAGCTTCGTTATGGCATTCTTGCATGGGGTGGAGCAGCAAAGACACATATAGAAAAGTTGGAGAAACTGCAGAGCAGAGCCTTGAAAGTAATAGGTAACAACGATTTTAAAATTCTTCGCGTTTCAAATATCTTCAAGATGGCAGTAGTTCTGGAATATTATGATGACAACCGTTTCCAAAGTCCTTTGCAACACGATGTCAACACAAGAAGACAAGCGCAGCGTATGCTACATATACCTCAAATCTATAATGTGTATGGAAAACTTCAACTGAGGCATATAGTACCAATCCTTCTGAACGAGCTTCCCAGAAGTCTTATCAACATCAGCAGTCAACAGAGGAGAACATTTTTAATAAAACAACATTTTCTTTCGTTAAACTAAAACTTAAATTAAAATTAAATTTTTCATTTTCTGTTTCTAATCATAACCAATTCCTTAAAATCTTTAAAAATAACTTACAAATAAAACACTATATTTTTTTACTAAATGCTTAAAAATAAAGCTCAATTTTGTTCTTAATGTTCCACCAGAATAACCTCCTGCAGATAAGCCTTAAGCTTTGCGGGAAAACTATGTAATAATTGTAAATATTTTTAAATATGAATAAAACTTGAATTGAATTGAATTGAGTAGGTGGAGCGTAAGATTTTTTGTTTGCCTTCCAATGTGTACTTGGGAAACCATTAGTTGGTCGTCCAACTGGTTTTTTTAAAATTCTTTTGGGTGTTACACAGCACGTCAGATACTTCAACGCGAAAATCAGGCAGCTTCAAATGTGTACCGTATTCGTGATCCTTTGCATGAATTCGCCGATAAAGCAAATATGAGTTCACCATAGCCATATCCACGAAATGATAAAACATACGCAATGTCCACTTCTTCGTTTTCATGCGAATATGATAACGGTCTAATAAACCGTCCATGAGATCAACACCTCCCATGTGGTGGTTGTATTCTTTTATGATGTTGGGGCAGTCGATTTCAATATATTTCTTGTTCTTTCTGTCATACCTGGTTGTTTTGTTTGGTGGAGCATCAATAGCAGCGGCTCTAAATGGCTTTACACCTGCGTATGTCGAAGCTAAGCCTTCGTATCTTTTCACAATACCGTTGAAATATCTATTCCAAAAGCAGTTCCCACAAACTCTTCCGCATAGCCTCTATCTTTTTTGGTAACATCTTTGTCGTTAGATAACTTACAATTCGGAACTCGATTGGCACGAATTGTTCCAAGCGAATGAATTCCTTTACTTCGCAAATATACCAAAACTGAGAGCGACGTATAAAAATTATCAAAATATAGGATGTGATTTTTGAATTCAGGAATCGTCTGCGATAAACGAACAACGACATTCGATGTCGCACCCAAATTTGGTGTGTTTTCCCACACATCATTGTCACCTCCACCTTTATATACCTCGAATTTGTACGAAAATCCATAGGAGTCACATAGACCAAACAATTTCATACCATATTTGTGTGGTTTAGCTGGCATATATTGCCGCAAAGCAGACATCATTTTCGTGGAGCACATTTGCTCATCAATGCATAATCGTGCCGTTTTCGGCACAGAAGCGCTCATTGAAATGATTAATAAGGAGTCTTATTTTGTACAGCTGATCGTACCCTTCTTCACCTTTATTTTTCATCAAAGAAATGTCGTTGAAATGAAGGTTTTTGCGAATCTCAAAAAATCGTTTTGATGTCATCGTAGTTTTTATTGCTTCGAACGCATGTTTCGACCAATAGCTTTCTGTATTTGGATATCGGAAGACGGACATATACAGCAATATACCAATATAATGCTTCAGACCGGTGGATCTAACATTGAAAGTGCTTGCGATGTCTTGTTGAAGAGCGAACTTAATACTCTCGTTGCCAATTTTATCAAACAAGTCCTCGGTAAAAAAGTGCATGAAACATTGATATGGTGTTATCAATCCATTGAAGCGCTCAGGTAAGATTCTTTCACCATGGAAAACAATTTCATTGCGGTGTAGTTCCAAGTGCCTCTTTCTCCACATAATGTTTTTGAACTCAGAAGATTGTGGATTGATGTCTATTGCAGTTCCAGTGAACTCACCAGCGTTAGGTAAATGATATGCGAAACATTTATCGAATTCTGGTAAGGGAGAGCGATTTCGTTTTGATCGTTTTGGTTTTGTTTTTGGTGTGCTAGTCGACGGTTGCACACTGGTCACTGGCTTGTTAGTCAACTGACAGGATGGGCTAGTGGATGGCGCTGCTAAATAAAAAGCACTTTAATTGTTCTTATTAGAGAATGAAAATCTCACTTGTAACAGTTAGTTCGTGGTTTAGATTCGAACTCGCTGTTGAGAGAAAATCGCTGGTAGATGCATTTTCTAATTGCTGAATGTAATTATCAATTTGAGGAAAATCTCCAGCAAATATTACAAACTCATCAACTTCACTTTTAACTTCGCTCAACTCGTTCTCAGAGCTATCGCTGTCGTCTTTCAAGGATTCCATCATGTCAGCAATTTCCTCATCGGCCAATTTCGACGATTTGAAGCGTTTAAAAGAATCCATTTTCATAAAATATGTTGTTTTTCTAATGTGCAAATATATTGAAAAATTCACTTTAAATTTCACGCTTCAACAGGCAAGTCTGCCTTTAGGCAGGGTGCGGTTTGCGGCTGGTAAGAGTTTGTATTAACTCGAAATTCTAAATTTATCTCACAGATTCTATTCTATAATAATAAATCTACTTACTAATAATCTTTTCTCTTGAATCGGAACACTGGAAAACACTTTTTTTTATACTTAGCAAACTTAGTGATTGCAAAAATATTTTTTGCGCCCAATACGCGTTAATTTTTCACAGAGAAGAACTACAATATAATAATAATAACTGTCATTCACACCTGTAAATTTTGCATAGAGCAAATATTTTACGATATAAAACAAGTAATATGTGCTAAAACAAATGTGGAAGTATAGTTTTTAGCGATTTACCTTAACCCCGCCTAAAGGCGGTACTACCGGTTAGAGGGTTAAGTACTTACATGATGATGACTTCAATCTCGCTCCACAATTTAGGAATGTAGACTAGATTTAGAAAGCCCGACATGATGACTTTAAGCCATGGAAGCACAATTTCCTCAAATTGCTGAATCTCTGCAGGAATGATTCCTAATATCAAGCCCTGAGGACTTGAAGGGCTTGAAGCCTCGCATGGCCCAGCCGATCTTTGTTTAGCTGGGCAAGAAAATATTCTTTCTTTTTTTCTGGATTTATGAACTTGATTATTGTAATCATTACAATACTAATACATAATTATTACAATAATATACTCGTACGTGGAAAGACGACGTCATTTTATTTTTATTGGTGCACATGATAAAGAAGAGTTATCTACGAATTAATTAATTTATAGTACAGCAGTAATCATCTGTCATTTTTTCCTGCGAAAAAAATAGCTCAAAAGAATTGAGTGCACCTCGTTTGCATTAGAAAAAAAGCACTTCGTTATAACTTAATATTATCTCAGTATAAAGAAACGAGAATATGTTTTGTACTTTATTGCGATAAAAAAAATCAGTAAAGTAAACCGATTTGATGGAAACAATGGCTTAATAAATTGGTTTTCGTTTGGGGTAGGTTGTTAAACCTGTTAGATATAAATTTCTTTTCTTATGCAATTTCGTAAATTTCGCTTCAATTTAATTCGACTTTAAGGTTGATTCTTGTTATTTATTGTCACGTGGATTCAATTTATCGTATATGCATACTTAAATCGGAAGCTTAATGTTATAATGCAGATTTTGGATTAAGATAAAAAATATGAAAAATTGCAATTAAAATGAACCAGCTTGACAAGATACCTACACAAGAATGAGAGTGAAACTCATAACTTATAAAAATTAATGATAAGTATCATCAAATCGCTTAAATCCCATAAATATTATAAGAAATTGCAAATTAAGGTTTATATACCATACCTAAGTTGGAATCATATGAACATAGACCAATTAAAAAACAAAGACGTTTGTATTTAATTAAATTCTAGGAGATTTAAAAATGCTATAGAGGTAATAAGTCCACTGACGTGCTTATTAAGAGGTAGAGAGCTATGCAAAAACACGCCTTGACAACTGTAAGTAGTCCATTTCTACTTATTTTCATCTATCTATACGTGCTCTCTAAACGGAACCCTGCTTGCTCTTGAGCCTCTTGTTCACTTTATAGAAAAGTATTCAGTACTCCAAAGTATCCGACATTAAAAGGTCAACTTAAAGACGATATTTTCAATTCTGCATATAAAAGGGACGATTAAGGTTGTATTAGAAAACAAGGATACTTCTAACAATTTTCTTCTACTTAACAATAATCGGATACCTACGTTGGCCTTTCTTTCTTACTTGCTAACTTACTGATAACTAACTTTGCAACGGCCTAGGGCCGTCACTTGGCGGCAACACCTTGCGGCGTCACTTAGGCAGCAACTGCTCGTGACAGTCACTTGGCAGCAACGGCCTAGGGCCGTCACTTGGCAGCAACACCTTGCGGCGTCACTTAGGCAGCAACTGCTCGTGGCAGTCACTTCGCAGCAACGTATTGCGACGTCAGTTGGGCAGCAACTGCTCGTGGCAGTCACTTGGCAGCAACGGCTTAGGGCTGTCACTTGGCAGCAACACCTTGTGGCGTCACTTAGGCAGCAACTGCTCGTGGCCGTCACTTGGCAGCAACGGCTTAGGGCCGTCACTTGGCAGCAACGGCTTAAGGCCGTCACTTGGCAGCACTTGCTTAAAGCAGGTACTTAGCTTCCAACAGCGCGGTAAACTCCCAGGAGCACGGATCGGATCCTTCAACTCAAGGATTAAGTTCAGGAACGGCAATGGCTTATTCTGGAGGAGGTTGAGCCCAAAAGCTTACGATCGGATCGGCTGTGGTCAGCAGCAGGTCCGATTTATAAAACGTCCAAGTCCGGAGGCAAACGATAGAAAAATTCCTGTGGTATCACCACGTCGGAGAGTTGACTCACAAGTACTCGAAATTGGTACTAAGCCACTGAGTAAGGAACTCCGACGACCACATCTCTCAATCTCCGCCTTATGCAATTTTCGAATGCGAATTGTAAAAGCGAATGTAATTCACTTTTGCAAACCACTTGGCCAATGAGATTGAGAGAAGTGGTCATGTTCGCATGGCGTGATCATCGCCAGATATTGTTTGTTTATACTGCACCTGCTATGGACAGTAGCGGCCGCGAAAGTGAACCACAGTGGAGGCGATAAAAAGTGTAACGCTTCGTTACAAGCCATAGAAGCTTTAAGAATACAATACAGAAAACCACTTCTGTGAAGAACTAAAAAGTAGACCGCGAGACTATGGAAAATCCTCTCCAGAGAGTCCAAAGCTTTGGGATCTGTCAAGAACCCCGACAGAAACTGGATCGAAGCTAGTTCGAAATCGTTAAGATTGCTGCTGAGAATGCACTTTGCGGGCTGCACGAACCAGCCTTGCAACAACAATAGTACCTATAACACCATGTAGCCGGATCCTCCTGCGGATTTGGCTGGCAAAGCAAGTCGCACTACTGCAAAAAACTTCAGGCCAATAAGACGTACGTCTTTTATCATAAAAATATACAGATACATTCGCAGCAGACTGCGCCCAGGGAACCTTTTCCCAGCTCAACAAGCCTACACCCAAGGTAAGAGTGTAGAGACAGAACAACACTGTGTTGTCGGCTCAATAAAAAAAATCACTAAAATCCTGGGGCCCTCTCCCAAAATCAAACTGTGGGTCAGAGAACTGCAGTATATGAGAGACAATAGTGTGAGCGTAGCTAATCATATCTTGGGATGAATGTGAATGTATGTCTATACTTAGAAGGCAATAGCTCTAGACTGCCGATGGTCTCTTGCGAAGATGGCCAAGCAGTTCAATATTCACCTGTTGGGTGCCGGGGCATAGGAACATTCCAGGGAATTGTAAGGCCGATGAACTTGCCAGAATAGAAACAACTATACCCATCCTGTCGGATAAAGGCTCCTTAGGTATACCAATCGCTACTCGCAAACTTAAATTTAAGGTAGATGCTGTCGCGAGTACAAATCTTTGGTGGGCAAGTGGATCAACATGTCTAGCGACGAAACAGATTTGGCTGAAGCTGGATCTAAAACATTCTAAGAATTTGATTTATCTCAACAGATTGCATTTCGGCGCTATAATAGGTGTCATCACTGGACACAGTCTACTAGGCAAGCATGCCACAAGGCTGGGTATTTTCGCGAACGAATTTGTGGAAGCAGCATGGATGAAGAAGAGGAAGAAACTATTCCTCTCCTTCTTTATTTCCGCCCAACTCTCTCCCATAGAATGAAGTTTCACTTAGGAGCCCCCTATTACAACGATTTAGGCGATCTGATAGATATTGATATTAAGAGGCTCCTACGCATAAGACGCTCAAAATGGTTTTAGCGAGTAGGAAGAGAGATTTTCTCCCATGATCCACCTGGTATCACAATGGACCTATTATTGGTCTAAGTGTGTTTGCGATTCTCAGCTGACAGCCACTTCAACCTAACCTAACCTAGAAGGCAGTGAATGTTTCGAGTGGTTCATAAAACGAGCTACCTGCTGCAGTTCTTTGCTGTGGATGTATACGGCTATAGTAAGACCTATACTGACATATGGCAGTCTCGTATGGTGGCAGGCCGTTACCAAGACCACCAACCTAATGGCCATTACGAAAGTACAAAAACTAGCGTGCATCGACATCACCAGTGCAATAAGAACAACACCAACTACAGGCGTACTGTCGGAAAGAGCCGCACTGCGGTAAGTGCGTTGGAAAACACTCTTCCGGAAAATTGCAGTTTGAGCAAAAATGAAAAAGCGACTTGCGTTAACTGCAAAGGAAAGCACCCAGCAAATTATCGCGGTTGCGAGGTCGCTAAGGAATTACAGATGTGATGGAAAAAATCTACAACGCCGTTTGTGCGGGGAACGGAATCAGTTGATCGGGCTCCTAGGTCGGTAGAACGTGTTGCTAAGCAGACTGAGCGGGCTCGTTAGCCAGTTGTACAGGCTCCTGAGCCGACTGAAAGGACGCCCGAATCAGCAGTTCAGACTCTTGTGACCAGTCAATCAGCCTTCTAAGCCGTCAACGGCGTTCACTAAATAGGCGGAGCGAAAAATAACATCGGAAAAGCCAGCGAACCCCAGTTATCTGACGTATTCTCAGGCTGCGGTCAAAGCAACCAAGCGGAACGACGGGCCACCCTCTGATCCGTTGAAAAAAATTCTGAACTGCATCTACGCTAAGTTCGACGAACAATGCGAAATGAACAAGCGGATTCTCGAACGTCTTAGTAACGTCGAAAGCTTTTGTATGGCTAACCTTATATCTAAATCTAAGTAGATATGGATTCTTTGCTTAAAATAGTAACATGGAATGCAAACGGACTCTTACAAAAATTTAAGGAGTTAGAAATGTTCCTAATAAGAGAAAATATCGACATATGTTTGATCTCCGAAACCCATCTAACAAGAGAATCGCAAATAACGATAAGAGGCTACGCTGGTTATCACGCCTATCATTTTTTTGATAGAGCGCGGGGCGGTTCGTCCTTATTCATTATAACTAACATCGAGCACTCTGCGGATATAAGCATAGAGCTGGAAAAATTTCAATTGTGCGTGGTAATGGTTAAAAATAAATACCTGAGCTACAATATAGCATCTGTTTACTGTCCGCCGCGATGCTTGCTAGAAAAAGACGACTACTTTCGTGTCTTCAATGCCGTTGGTTCAAATTTCCTTATTGGTGGAGATTTCAACGCAAAGCAAATCTTCTGGGATTCAAGATGTACATCTTTTAAAGGAAAGATTCCCTGTTTTTATTCGACAGGAAAACCGACCTATTGGTCAACTGACTCACAAAAATTCCCGATCTTATCGATTTTTTCGTTACAAATGGCATTTACGAGAAGTTTATTACAGTCGAAGAATGTTTTGATCTCTCTTCCGACCACTCTCCGTTAATTTTATTACTTGGAGAAGCTTTAATCAAGAAGAAAGGACCTCCAAGACTTACTAGCAATAGAACAAACTGGGAGGGCTTTAGAAATGATTGCGAAACAAATATTGCCTTAAATGTATCACTTAAAACACCTTATGAGCACGAAGTAGATCGTTTCGCGAAAGCAATCCAAAGAGCGGCATGGGGAAACACTCCTTCTAGAAGCTATAAGATCAACCATCGCATCGAAAGTAAAGAGAAATCATTGAATTGCTGAGGCAGAAACGAAAAGCACGAAAGAAATGGCAAATCACTCGAGCACCGCAGCATAAAACGGTACTTAACCGACTATGCAATCGCCTTAAAGATAGTATTCGGGAATTTAAAAGCAAAAGATAGCGACCTACCTTGAAAATCTCTCCTGTGAAAAGGAATCAAATTATTCGCTTTGGAAAATGCATCCGCAAACCTCAAATGCAAGCACCACCAATTCGGAAAAACGATGGAAACTGGGCCAAGAGCGACAAAGAAAAGGCAGAATTTTTTGTTTTGCACTTAGAAGAAACTTTTAGGCCGTTCGACGGCCCTTTGTGAACGCCCCAGTCACGGCATCTGATAACTTTAAAGTAAAAAAAAGTTGCATTAATTGAACTGAGGGAAGTCATTCACGAAAAAAAGTATCTGGTTACGACTTGATAACGGCACAGGTGGTCAAGGAATTGCCGAAAAAGCTCTTATCAAACTGGTCTATTTGATCAAAGCTGCGTTCAGATTGCTTTATGTTCCGAGACAATGGAAAGTCGCCGAGATTATAATGGTCCCGAAACAAGGCAAACCTCTGAATGAAAACAAATCATATCGGCCTATTTCCCTATTGCCGGTTATCTCAGAAATATTCGAAAAACTACTTTCAAAACGTGTGCAACACGTAATTGACGAAAGACGTCTCATTTCTGACCATCAGTTTGGATTTAAAATCAAACATTCTACAATCGACCAAGTCCACAAAATAACTGACGCGATTAAGAAAGCTCTCGAAGAAAAAAAAAAGATTTGTTGTGGTATATTTCTTGAAGTCTCCCAAGCTTTCGATAAGGTTTGGCACGAAGGCTTGAAGTGATAATTGTAACGACTACTGCCACTGCAACTCTTTCTATTCTTACGATCGTACCTCACCGAACGACTCTTTCGTGTTAAGCACGGAAATGATTACTCTAACTTCAAGGAGATAGCGGCCGGAGTTCCAAAAGGAATTGTCCTTGGCCCACTTCTATATGTACTCTACACGTGTAATATCCCGCAGGAAAGAAACTGCGTCGTTGCCACGTTTGCGGACGATACGGCGATATTGACCACAGGCGATACTATTGAAGCAGCAACTGGAAAGCTTCAACATGCTATTAATAAAGTCCATGCTTGGACGAATTATTGGCGTATTGCGCTGAAGAAAAGCAAATCTACTCACGTCAACTTTACCCAGTGGCGTAGCGTGGGTTGGGGCCGCCCGGGGCAGACCCAATTTATGCCGCCCCTAGTAATTTTTTCACACTAAAAAAAAAAACCTTTGTCTACGGTTTCAACCAGTTATACCTACACATATGTATGTCAATAAACTTGGTAAAATTCCGCTTCAAAATTTGTCAACTGTTGTTCGTACTACTTTCTAGGAAGTGAAGCAAAAATGAAGCTGCAAATTTAAAATCTTCCCATATTGGTTACTTTCCGATTTCCCAATCTCTTAGCGGATAAAAATTACTTATCTCAGGATATCAAATAAACAACGGTAATTCCATTAAACTTTAATTATCTAAATTAAAATTCTTCAGAAAAACAGCCACTAAATACAAAATCAAAATTGCCAACTAAGCCAAAGCGTAAGATCGCGCCGGAGAAAGTAGGCAAACTAAAACTACCATGTCCAGAGCACATAAAGGTGAGGGAAAGAGTGACAACAGAAAAGCCATCGACCTCTGCTCCTAAAAGAAACGGTACTGAAAAGTTAACATCGAAAAAGCCACCGGGTAATGACCCTCGGACATCAGCAATGCAATCTTACGCTCAGGCCGCGGCTTCCGAAAAACCAAAAAACGTTGAAATTTCGACGCACTCTTTTTCTCATGTTTTCTCAGTAATTCTCGCGAAACTTGAAGAACAAACCAAAATAAATAAAATTATTCTCGATAGGCTGGTTAAGCTTAGAAATAATTCACAGAAATTGCGCACTTCAACCAGAATATGAATGACAAACGAATGTTAAAAATATGTACTTGGAATGCAAACGGACTTTTGCAAAAACTTGACGAATTGGAAATATTTATGCGCGAAAAAGATACTGATATATGCTTAATTTCTGAAACCCACGTAAAACGGAATCGCATTTAAAAATAAAAGGCTATAATGATTACCATGCTTGTCAACCTTCGGGAAAAGCGATGGGCGGATCATCCTTGTTTATTAAAGACTGCAGCGAACAATCCGAAGACCTAGCTTGAAACTTTGCAATTGTGCACGATTCGAGTTAAAAATAGTCAGCGTACTCTTAAAATCTCATCTATCTACTGTCCACACCGTTCCGCGCTTGATAAAAGTAATTTTACTAACTTGTTTGAATCGCTGAAACCTAATTTCATTATTGGCGGCGCTTTTAATGCGAAGCATACGTTCTGGGGCTCAAGATACAGCTCGAAAAACGGTAGAATGCTCTATGGGGCAGGTATAGAGTACAGTTGTAATTTCCAGTCGACGGGTAAACCGACTTACTGGCACACTGATACTTCGAAAATACCTGACCTGATCGATTTTTTCGTTGTGAAAGGAATATTTACCAACCACATAAAAGTTAAAGAGAGCTTTGATCTGTCGTCTGATCATTCCCTAGTTATTTTGGCATTGAGCAAAAAACTAGTCTATAACCTAGAGTCAGCGAGATTAACGGGTCGAACAACTAACTGGGAAGGCTTTAGGAACGAAATTGAAGATAATGTTGAACTGAGCGTTCCACTTACGACACCCTATGAACTTGAGGTTGAAGTTGATCACTTCGTTGAGATCGTACAGCTCGCCTCTTGGAATAATACTCCCATTCCAAGGAAAACACCGGACAAATACGGCTTACGATATGTTCCGCAAATAAAGGAATTGGTAAAGGAAAGACGAAAAAAAATGGCAACAGAGTCGTGCTCCGCAGCATAAAGCACACTTGAATCGTCTGTGCAATTCGTTGAAGAAGACTATTAAGGGTTTTAAGAATCGTGCAATAGGTTCTTACCTTGAAAGTTTAACAGCGAAAAAAGATTCCAATTATTCACGTTGGAAACCTGTAAAAGGCACCAAAAGGCCCGAAGTCACCGTGCCGCCAATTAAATTAAGTCAAGATGAATGGGCAAGAGAAGATAAAGAAAAATCGGACGTCTTTGCGGCACAGCTGGAAGAAACCTTTAAACCGTACGATGGTCAAGTGATTTACGACAACCTCAATAGGCTAGATTTACCATCAGACGATTTGACGCTCACAAGTGCAACGCTAAGGGAACTCAAACATGAGATCGAGAATCTAAAACCTAAGAAATCTCCTGGTTATGATTTGATTACCGGAGAGATTCTCAAAGTTTTACCTATAAAAGCATTGGTTATGCTTCTCCATATTGTAAATGCTGCACTTAGATTAAAACACGTGCCGAGCCAATGCAAAGTTGCTTAAGTCATAATGGTTTTAAGACCAGGAAAACCGCCAAATGAAGTAAAATCGTATAGACCAATTTCGCTTCTTCCAATCATATCAAACATTTTCGAGAGGCGTCTCCAACCGGTTAAAGACGAAAATAATCTTATCCCTGACCATCAGTTTATAAGGTGTGGCATGATGGCTTGAAATTCAAACTACGGCAAGTTCTCCCTGTATACTTATACAATATTCCAGTATTATATCTCGGGAATAGACTATTCCGTGTTAGACATGGAAACGAATACTCGGAGCTCAAAGAAATTTCGGGCAGCGTACCACAAGGAAGCGTGCTTGGGCCGCTTCTCTATCTGTTATATACTCGTGATATACCGAAAGAAGATGGCACTATCCTTGATGCTTTTGCCGATGACACCGCTATCCTAGCAGTAGATAAAACAATCGAAGAAGCGAAACTTGCAAAACTGCAAAACGCGCTAAATAATGTAAATGAATGGACGAGGGCAAAATCGCATCATCACCTCCACGCGGTGTCCGCTGGATAGCTATCTGATAGTGAACTAACGATGAGCGTATGCTGAGTCTGACGATATATGTGCAGCTGAACACTCAGACCTTCATAAGCACATCTGGGTGAACTTCAGCGCGCATATGTCTAACCGGACGAGCCATCTCTTGTTGACCTGATCGGCTGAAATATGCGTCTCAGAAGTCTAGCAAGAGGTCCTCAGAAGGAGGACGTGCGGCGGACGAATTCTCTCGATGGAATCAACGGTGACGTCTACAGACCAGTGGATACCTTACTGGAGCTACTTCAACATATTTGGAGCTGAGGTCTGTAAGGATTTTCAATACTACGTCAGGGTATTGAAAAAGAGATGGTGGCGGATGAACCCTTAATGGGCCAACGGCAGCGCTCATATCCCCGAAGTGAGTTACTGACATCGGTGTATCCGGCCTCTTGTCCTAGGGGTACAAAAAAAAAAGGATCTGGCCCTCCAGGTTGGGGGTTCTGCCGTCGGGTTAACTTCCCTACCACGTAAAAAACCTTTGGTTACGAAGCAACCAACAGCCTCGGATACGGATGATCTTACTGTTGACGACCCATGCAAACGTAAAAAGGACAACGATCTTCGTGTCTGCACATGGAATGTTAGGTCCCTCTACAAACCACGTGCAGCCGAACAACTTGCGGAGGCCCTAGAGTGTCTCAAAGCAGACATTACCGCCATCCAAGAAGTGCGATGGGATGGGCCGGGCAAAAGGAGTATGAAAAACTGCGACATCTACTACGGCGATTGCTACAGACAAAAAGGACACAATCTATTCGGGTGCGGATTTGTCATCGGAGACAGACTTAGGCAAGAAGTCTTGAGTTTCCGGCATGTGAACGAGCGCCTTATGACTATCCGTATCAAGGCTAAATTTGCCAACATTAGCCTAATATGCGTTCACGCCCCTCACGAGGAGAAGGACGACGCGACAAAGGATGACTTCTACCAGCTCTTGGACAAGACGTATGAGCAATGCCCTAGCCACGACGTTAAAATTATCCTAGGTGACTTTAACGCAAAGCTAGGAAGAGAGGAAGTCTTTAGTAGCGTGGTCGGAAAGCATAGCCTGCACGACAACACTTCCGGCAACGGACTCAGGCTAATCGACTTTGCGGCGGGGCGAAACTTTGTCGTAGCTAGTACGCGGTTCCCACGTCTCGATATTCACAAAGGAACATGGCTCTCCTTTGATCGAAAAATCGTCAACCAAATCGATCACATTGCGATCGACGCAAGGCACTCTTCCAGTATTCTGGGTGTCCGGACTTTCCGAGGAGCCAACGTAGACTCGGATCACTACCTAGTTGTAGCCAAGGTACGGATGCGGATATCCACAACGGAGCGAAATCAACGAAATGCTGTGAGGAAATTTGACGTCGAAAAGCTACAATCGCAAGAGACCGCCAGAAGCTTTGCCGATCGTGTTTCTTCTAATCTCAATCTTAGTCCTATGCCGCCAGCAGCAAATGCGGAAGACGAGTGGCAGCGTTGCCAAAAAGCCATCAGAGATGCCGCCTCTGATGTACTGGGTTTCTCTCGCCCACCACAACGAAACCCCTGGTTTGATGAGGAATGCCGGCAAGCACATGCAGCAAAACAAGAGGCGTACAAAGCGGCGCTGCATAGTAGGACTAGAGCTGCTTACGAGCTCTACGTGCGCAGGAGAAAAGAGGAACATCGACTTCTCAGAAAGAAGAAAAAAGAGCATGAGAAGCGCTCGATCGAGGAGATTGAGAGACTTTATTGCAGGAATAATGTTCGAAAATTTTACCAAAGGGTAAAAAGAACATGCCAGGGTTTCAAAGCCAGAACAGAAGCCTGCAGGGACGTAAATGGCAACATAGTAGTAGAATCACAGTCGGTGCTGAGGATATAGAAGGAACACTTCTGCAGACTGTTAAACGGCGATGATGACCAATATTCCGCTGTCAGGCAGAATGAGCCATTCAACAGTGACGATGGCAGTCAAAATTCCCGTCAACCCGATCATAATGAAGTGAGGATAGCGATATCTAAACTCAAATCCAACAAAGCTGCTGGAGCCGACGGCCTTGCCGCTGAACTCTTCAAGGCAGAAGGAGATGAGTTGGTAAGGAGCATGCACCAGCTTATCTGTAAAATCTGGTCGGACGAAAGTATGCCCGATGAATGGAACCTCAGCATCGTTTGCCCGATCCTGAAGAAAGGAGACCCTCTGAACTGCGCCAACTACAGAGGTATAAGTCTCCTAAATATCGCATATAAGATCTCGTCTGCCGTACTATGTGAACGCCTAAAACCGATCGTCAACAACCTGATAGGTCCTTATCAGTGCGGTTTCAGGCCTGGAAAGTCCACCATTGACCAAATATTCACACTATGGCAGATCTTGGAAAAAACCCATGAATATAAAATCGATACGCACCACCTTTTCATCGATTTCAAAGTTGCCTATGATAGCGTGTATAGAGACGAGTTATACAGAGCCATGTCTAGTCTTGGCATCCCTGCCAAGCTCGTCCGTCTGTGCAGAATGACGATGGAGAACTCTCGCTGCTCCATCAAAGTCGGTCTTAGTCTTAGACAAGGCGACGCGCTATCATGCGATCTCTTTAACATAATACTTGAGAGAATTGTACGAAACTCACAAGCCAACCCCGGAGGTACAATCTTCTTCAAGTCTGTACAACTACTCGCTTATGCCGATGACATTGACATAATCGGAAGAACTCAGCGGGCCGTCAATGGGGCATTTACGAGTATTGAGATCGAGGCAGCAAAGATGGGTCTAGCGGTCAATTAAAGCAAAACAAAATATATGCTGTCTACAAAAAAGGACACACAACATCGGCGTCTTGGGCAGAACGCCACAAAAGACAGATGCAATTTTGAGGTAGTAAAGGATTTTGTCTACCTAGGCTCTATGGTCAGCTCCGCAAATGACATCAGTGGAGAGATCACATGGAGAATTACTCTTGCCAATCGTTGTTTCTATGGGCTAAAACGGCAATTGAGTAGCAAAGCCCTATCTCGAACTACTAAGGTAACTCTTTATAAGACATTAATCATCCCAGTCCTGCTGTATGGCGCAGAGGCATGGGCTTTGAAAAAACCGGATGAGGATGCCCTTGGTTATTTCGAGAGAAAAGTTCTTCGAGCGATCTTTGGTCCCGTCTGCATAGACGGTGAGTGGAGGAGAAGGTACAATGCCGAACTATACGGCCTGTACAAGGACATCGACTTAGCCAGAAGAGTTCACATATAGCGACTAAGATGGCTGGGTCATTTAGAGCGGATGGAGCCCAACCTTCCCGCTAAGAAAGTCTTCGAATCCAACCCGGACGGACGGCGCAGTAGAGGACGACCTCGCGGTAGGTGGCGCAAGCAAGTGGAGAGGGACCTCAACCAACTTGGCGTGCGCAACTGGAGGCAGCTGGCTCGTAACCGTGCTGGCTGGAGAGGTTTGTTGGTTGAGGCCCAGGTCCACCCCGGACTGTAGCGCCATCTAAGTAAGTAAGTAGAATGGACGAGGGACTGGCGGATTACCCTCAACGAATCTAAATTTGATCACGTGAATTTCACTTACAAAAAAACTAATAACTTGCCAATTTTGCTAACCTCGGCCAGAATACATTTTACAAACGAGGCCAAATGCCTGGGAATGACACTCGTCGCAAGGCTGAAATGGAATGAAACGTAGAAAACTCGAAATCAAATATAGCGAAATGTACTGGTTACTCAGAAAACATTCCCAGCTCAGTACTGAGAACAAACTACTTTTATACAAGCAAGTGCTAAACCCAGTGTTGACCTACGGTATACAACTTTGGGGTTGTACCAAGAAAACAAATGCCAATGTTTTACAAAGTTTTCAAATCTGGAAATCGGAATCTGGAAAGTGGAATCTTGGAATTCCGACAATCGAAGCTGACGCTAGAAGCGTCGCGATAAAGCATAAAAAATCGATTAATCGGACATGTCGACAATACAGTCCTACAAATTTGGGATGAGAACAATTTATTGCGCCGACTACAAAGGACGAAACCTTTCGACTTGGCCACATAATGATTAACCGCGTCTAGATTGCAGAAGGTGCAGGATCTTTCAGTGGAAAGTAACCTGCCAAACGTTTTTATTTCGTGACAGAAAAATTGCTCGATAAGTTATTACTTAGTTGCGATATCTAACAAATTTATATCGAAGGGTGGTGTTTTTTTAGTCAGTAAGAATCTGACACTACTGTGAGCACGCGCTTACTATTCTTATAGTGTCTATGGAAGATTTTTCACCTACCTCTGGAAAAAAAAACAGGATTCGATTATTTTTTTTAATTTATTTTCCATTTATTTATTTTTTCCTTTAGCTTTTGAAAATTTTTAATTTAATTACATTACATTATTTTTTTAAATTAATTACATTAAATTATTTTTATTTATTAATTAATTAAATTCGATAATAAATAAATAAATAATTTCATAACTAAAATTTGTTTAAAAAAATAATTTTTAAATGAAAGGATGAAAGCATTTAATTTAGTTTTAAGTAAAAGGGAACAAAATTATATCGGTAGGTACATATGTAATTCATTTTTTTTTATTTACAAGAAACTTTTTTATTTATTTACAGAAAACTTCTTTAAAATTTTATTTTCCTACTTTTCATCAGGGCAAAATTTCTTATTATTCTTTCAGTATCGATGGTCTCTGTGATTTCCTGCTCTATAGCCATGATACCCAGATTAGATAGCCTTAAAGTGCTCATTGTGGACCTTAAATAATTTTTAATAAGCTTTAGTTTTGAGAAACTCCTCTCACAGCCGGCATTACTTATAGCAATTGTGAGAAAAAGACGAAGCATTATTGTTATGTTAGGCAGACTAACTTCCAGTCTAAACTGTAATATATATTATAATAGTTCGAGTGGGCTTTTATTGGCAAGTTCATTTGTTTTGCCTGTAGAAACTGCCTGTGTATCTAAACTCGGCTCAAATACCGTACGTGAACGAAGTAAAATATCTAGGAATGACTCTAGATGTTAAGCTCAAATGGAAATCGCACGTAAAAAAAGAAACGCGAAGAGCTCGAAAGCAAATATCGATAAATGTAGGTACTGGCTACTCGGAAAACATTCAAAGTTGAGCTTACATAACAAACTACTTATCTATAAGCAAGTGCTAAAGCCAGTGTGGACGTATGGTATACAACTTGTAACGAAGTGACATAATCCACCACCACAGAAGCGATTATCCACACTCTACGCACACCTCACTAACACCTAATGCGGAGGCCGCCATCTGTTGGCAGGTAGCGAAACCGCGAATATTCTCCGAATCCTCAGTCAAACAAGAGGAAATGGAGGAAAGGGAAAATAGTACAACATGAGAAAAAGTAAATACAAAGGTCGCAAACGAGAATGTGGAGGAAATTTTGCATTGGCTCATGATTCACATTCTCGTCTTGCCGGATTTTTCCATAAAGGAAAGTGGATGAAAGTCAGTCGGGAGAGTCTGCTCAAGCGTAGTAGTACCAATCCAGAGTACTTTTGACAGCCTCTCCAGGAATTGGCCTTACGACTGTCCACCGCTTTTTCTACCTTCACCTCGGTGAAGTTTCTCCCCTTCTGAGAGAAACAAACCGAGTTAACCACAGCTGATTTGCCGCCCTTTGTTAAGCTAGTTCCTAAGCCTGCCCTAAGTGCGGACTGGGTCACAGCACGCCTGCCCTAAGTGCGGACGGCTACTTTCCAAGCCTGCCCTAAGTGCGGACTGGGTAACAGTACGCCTGCCCTAAGTGTGGACGGCTGCTTTCCAAGCCTGCCCTAAGTGCGGACGGCTACTTTCTAAGCCTGCCCTAAGTGCGGACTGGATCCCTTCTAAGCCTGCCCTAAGTGCGGACTGGGTCACAGCACGCCTGCCCTAAGTGCGGACGGCTACTTTCTAAGCCTGCCCTAAGTGCGGACTGGATCCCTCCTAAGCGTGGCCTAAGTGCGGACTGGGTCATCGCAAGCCTGCCCTAAGTGCGGACTGCGACCTTCGAAGCCTGCCCTAAGTGCGGACTGAAACTCCTTCGAGTCGACGCACCGAACCGAGCCAGACAAAAGGACGCATAACCCCGGCCCGTACCAGAACCAGCAGCAGGACGACGATAGTTGTAAGCGTATTAGTACTATTGTTAAGTATAAAAATTGTTAAGGAATTGATAAAAACCGTACTAGTATTGTTCCAAATAACTATTGTGAAACAAAACCGAGAAATAAAGTACCTCTTTCCCAAAGTCTAGGGTGTTCCTTTGGGTTAACCCTGGGGCCGACGAGCCCACCTCAGCCTTTGAAGAAAGATACCCTCACAAACTATGGGGTTGTACCAAGAAATGCAATAGAAACATCATACAAACTTTTAAGAAAAAAAGTTCTTAGAGCGATAGTTAACGCACCGGATGCGATTCTCCGAAATAAAACTTGGTAAGTTCGTTCTTCTTCGAACGAAATGATTTGGAAAGCCCAAAGAAATAATTTTAGACAGAATTAGGCTATGAGAAAGTTTGGCAAAAGCCTTGCTGAAATCTGTATAAATACAGTTGTCCTGAATACTCTCTTCGAGAATTTTGTTTGCAAAAGATGTGAATTCCAATCCGTTCGTAACAGTGGATCTTCTGTTCATAAACCCAACAAACGCTTTACAAATTATAGCCTTGAATAGTTTTGGCAGACATGATAGCTTGGCATTAGGTCTATAATTAGATACTTCATCTCGATTTCCCTTCTTGTGAATTGGAATGATAAAGGAGATTTTTCAAATTTTTGGAAAAATACCCTGCTTTAATGACGCCCGAAATAGATGAGCTAAGGGTGATGCTAAGGTATTCATATTGTCATATTGCAAAAATATTTTAGCACAATCGGAGGAATTTCGTCAGGGCCACAGGTAGTATCGGTGCTAAGTAAAGCTAAATGCTCTCTCACGTCTTCATCAATTATTGAATTCTGGCCCATTGACCTGTTAGAGAAGCCTTTAAGGTGGTCAAAATTACTCTGGGTAGGTAAATAATTATTGGAGCAAAAAGATAGACCAAACAATTATCAGAATATATTACAGACTACCAGTGGACTGCTGCTTGATTCGCTAAGTAAGATATGTTAGCAGGATAACCATCAGTGTTTTTTTTTTTAATTTCCAAAAAAACGTCAGGATCGAACAGAAGTAAGCCACGCACTTTATTGATATTACTATCATTTAGATTTTTCGATAAGTTTTAAAAGTCTCTATAGCCTTTTTAACCTTTAGATTAAGAAACTTGTATATTAGTTTTAAGTAATTAGTGTATCATTTTAACTTGAAGTACTAAGTAATGAAAACGATTGCAAATCTTAATGTACAAACCACATCATGAAATAAATAAATGAAATGAAATGAAAATGAAAAAGCAGATAGCTTGTCGTTAAATGAGTTTCCCAAGCTTTATTTTTTTTTTTTATTTCGCAGGATCCGTAATTGGTTATTGTACCAAGGAACAGATGTGGACAAATCTTTACGTGTGTTTCTTACAGGTGCGGATGAGATAAAGCAGTCAAATATACTCATATAGAAATTTCCAGTCATTTGTTCAATATTACAATTGCTGTTGAAAATCCCAACAAAGTCAATGCTAGATATTAATTCGTTTAGTAAATTAAAGTCTGATGTCTTAAAATCAAACTCAAGAGTAAGATTTTATAAATTGTCATAAATATCATCGTCATGAGAAAGAATAACATGAAGCGGAGGATGATACGCGTTCACTCTTCTTCTTTACAAACTATTTTAAGTATGCAAATTTCAAATTCAATTCTTAACGGAAAGTAGATGCTTGACGTCTTATGGTTAATTTGTTTTTTTTTTTAAGACAAATGCTTATCTCTCCTTAAAAGCGAGCTGCAATCTAGATCGATATATCATGTCATTAGTTCCACCTGAAATACGTTACAGTGACATCTGATGCTGAAGGAGATGTTCTAGTTGAGCTTTTCGAAGAATATACCATCACCTACTCCACTTCCACTTTTGAATCCGTCTATATGAAAGTTAACCGAACCGAAGGTACTCGGATGGCTGTAATCGGTGTTTCAGATGTATTAACAAGGTGAGCAATAATTTAAACAAAATTATAAGTTTAAATTCGATTCCCTGCTTCTATTCTAATTCGCCGCTTGATTATTGTCGGGAGTACCTTAAGGTATTTATTAATGCGTTCGAGCGGTACTTCAGAAATTATTTTGTGATTGCGGGAAGCGCACAGATACCTCTCCAGTTTTCTCATTCGGCTAGTTTAAATTCTTTTTAGAGCCTTACGATCGTTTGTCTAATACAGTCTTGAGCCTTCTTTATGAGTACGTATATGGTTATTATTGGTAAAGTTTGTAGATTTCTACAGAAATATCGTCAATTCCACCTTCTCTGCTTTGTTTATTTGATCGGTGTTTCGGCTGCCAGACCAACTTTTTAGAATTTCTGTGTGAAGTTATATCAAAATAAGTCAAACGTCTTTGTGAAAGAAATAACTGTCCCATAGGTATAGGTGCAAGTAATAGCATATAAATGTAGACAAACTTGCGATAAATATATTATGAACTAGCTGAACCTACTCGCCTTGCTTCGCCCGCATTTTAGTTGACACTCATTCACATACTTGTTGGAGTACAATGTCAAGTGAACACAATACTGGAAATGTATTGTATTCACTTGTATGTATATAATACCTGAAACTACCATTTAGTTGTCTTTGCTTAGAACATCACAGCCGTAGAATGTCACCACATGTGTATAGAGAGATTTTAAATATCTTGCAAAAACCCTTTCATTTCCAGACATAAAAAGTATGTTAAATATATGACTGAGGTTGTTTTTTTACGAGAAGGAGGATTTTGACCGGTCTGACTCAGCCAGTGCTAAAAGGCGTCACCATTCGAATTTCCAATGAAGCCTGGGAGTGATTTTGGATAAGAAATTTCATTGGTCTAAACACGTCGAGTCGAAAACATTCAAGGCGCTCTCAGTCTTCTGGCAGTGTAAGGGTGCTTTTGACAAGACTTCACCGAATAAGGTTCTCTGGATCTACACGGCTATGATAAGACCATTCCTCGCATATGCGTCGGTTGTTTGGTGGAAGGGGCTCTCGCGTAAATATGTGGTTGCTTTTTGCATGAAACTCCAAAGAACGGCTTGTCTCGGCTATTCGGGAGCTTTCCCGAGTACGCCTGGCTCTGCTCTAGACGCTTTGCTGAACTTACCTCCCCTTGATACTTATATCACGGGTTGCACTATCAAAGCCATCCATCGTCTTAGGCGGGGAACTTTGATGAACTTGCGCGACACTTATCTTACGACTCCTGACTTATGGATATGCCGTCTGATGCAATGACACCAGAACTCCAGCTGATGCGCAAATTCAGAGTCGACTTTCCTTGTGTCCAGGAATGGCTTCGGTCAGAGTCTGAGCCGGGAATGGAATGTAGTCGTATTTTCACGGATGGTTCCAAAACCAATCAAAGGTCTGGCGCTGGGGTCTTCGTGGAAGTCGACAACATTAGACTTCACTTCTCGTTAGGCAAATATGCGTCTGTTTTCCAAGCGGAAACTTATGCAATCCTAATGGCCATGAACTATGTTGTGAAGAACAGGTGGAAGGGACGAAGCATTTGTGTCTGTAGTGACTGTCAGGCTGCGCTTAAGGCCTTGCTTAACCCTTTAACCACTTCCAAAATAGTTCGTGAAACCAAAAACTCTTTGAACTCGGTCGCAAGGCTGAATACTCAGATCACACTGGGATCTTGGGGAACGAGATCTCCGATGAGATTGCTAGACAAGGCTCAGAGGAGGGTTTCTCAGGTCCCGACCCTGCGTTGGATTTTCCAGCGTCCTCGGTTAGGGCTTCCATTGACGATTGGATCTCTCACGAGCACAATTGTGTGTGGCATGACTCTCCAGGTTGCAGGTGGACTAAACGCATGCTCCCGGACGTCTGTAAGAAATCAGCGGAATTCTTGCTGTCTCTCAGCAGAAAAGACTGTAGACAACTTATCGGCGTTTTGACAGGCCACTTCGCTCTTGCCAAGCACCTTAACGTGTTAGGCTTAATTGACACTACAATCTGCGACGCTTGTGGAGAGAGCGACGACGCCGCGGAAGCGGAACATTACTCAGTGAGTGTCCGGCCTTTGCTCGTATTAGGTGGCAGATCTTCGGTGCGGATGTGGTGAGTGCTAGTACTGTAAGCTCCTCATCACTGAAGTGCTTACTTGGCTTTCTTCGAAAGTCAAGGAAATTCCAAAAAAATTGGTAAATCAGGGTTTGCTCACTGGCAGTACAATGAACCAGTTGTGTCTGAGTGCTCCAGTCGAGTGTTTCCTATCCCGCAAAAAAAAAAAAAGTTAAATGTTGACCTAGGATATAAGCTATTATACATACATATACGTTTTCAATGGTTCACTAATCCTTCATGAGCGTCGCGGGGGTAGGATGCTCAGGTGGACCCTATATCCTTCTCGATCCTCCGCCATTGACTCAAACTTATCAGGAGGAATCCCTAGACGGCACCAGGAGAGATGTCTGACTTGGTCCAACCATCTATTTCTAGGCCTACCTGATGGCACGGCCACCATGGCACGTCTTGGAAACCGGTCTGGGGGCATACGCACTATGCGACCAAACCATCGAAGTATAAATCGTTCCGTTCAGAGAAGTAACTGTTCAACATTGAGCGCCTTGCGTACTCTGGTGTTGCGCACTTGATCCTTACGAGTTATTCCAGCAACACGGCGAAGGAACCTCATTTCGACAGCTTGTATTCGAGATCGTTAT
Organism: Brachypalpus laphriformis; assembly: GCA_945910035.1. NCBI lineage: Eukaryota > Metazoa > Arthropoda > Insecta > Diptera > Syrphidae > Brachypalpus > Brachypalpus laphriformis. The sequence goes on from OX246756.1 coordinate 139,293,901, forward strand.
TTTTCTGTCACTACCCAAATTGCATGACCATAGGTGAGAGTTGGAACATACACCGAGTTAAAAACCGATATCTTAGCTTGAACACTAAGTTCCGCCTTCCTTATAACAGATTGAGCAAGCACTCGCAAAATTGATCCAGCCTGACCAATTCTACAGGATAACTCGGCATTGCTCTTCCCATTACTCGTGAATAAGACCCCGAGGCACTTAAACAGTAAAAGGTATTGATTTAACACCGTTTATCCGAACACAGCTTCTACAGTTTGTATATAAAGACTGAATCGCCCTTAACAGAGAAACATCAATCTCATACTCCTGCAGAACACTCCAGAGTTTGCCTCGAGGAACCCTATCATATGCTTTTTCCAAATCCACAGAAGAAGTATAGACAGGTTTGGTATACTCCCAGGCCTTCTCAAGAACCATTCTGAGAGTCTATAACTGCTCGGTTGTGCTTCTACCGGGACGAAAACCGCACTGCTCATCCCCCAAACTGTTCTCAACCACAGCTCTGGAAAACCTTAGCAAAGCCTTTTCCAGGAAGACTTAAAAGAGATATATATACTCGTACCCCTGTAGTTGGCGCAATATCTTTTCTCCCCTCTTTTAAAAAGAGGAACAATCACCCCCATTTGCCAATCACCAAATTTTTTTTTTAGAGGGTAGGTGAAAATCATCAACATGACACTATAAGGATCGCCAGCGCATGCTCAAAGTAGTATAAGATTCTTACGCACTAAAAAACCTCCCTTCAAATCAAACTTGTTTTTATTTTTACTATTTACTACAACTAAGTATTCGACTTATCAAGTAATTTTCATTTCGCGAATTAATCAGCAGGTGTTTCATTGCATTTGCAGGCCACTTTAATGACACGCGAGAGCCATTGCACTCCCTGCTTACCTAAAGCCTTGAGCATTTCTGGTCGGATTTCATCCACACCAGCAGTTTTGCCAACTTTTAGCGCGTTGATCGCCAAAGTTACTTCCTCTACTCTGGACCATAGGTCTGTCATCATCGGTGACCTGTTCGGGATTGAGCAATTCTGAAAAGGCCTTCACCAATGCCAGAGTTGATCTTTCAAGCTTGAGTTTTAAGATCGAAACTCTCCCTCCTAATGGTATCCAATACTATGTCTGTCAACCTGGGAGTTGAGTCCAGGGTTGTGGTGAGTATCCCCACTCCTGCCTGAGCAGACATTGAGGGTGCAGCCCCTGACAGAAAGAGCTCTCACCCATTCGAAAGGTCCACAGTTTTAGAACCACTCTGCTTTGTTGAAGAGACGCCAACTATATCTAGACGACTTCTAACAGCCTCCCCAACAAGGTCAAGGTCCTTCCCTGCGAAGGATGAGACGTTCCATGTGCCTATCTTAAGTCGATGCCGTTGTTGAAACTCAGAGAATCCATCTGTGCCCCTATCGGTGCATAACGTGCTCACCCCTTGACCCCCGTAAAGGTTCTCGAGACCATTGACAGGAAGCTCGTAGCCATTTCGGGTTATACCCGGCCGGCTGCCGATCGGGACAGGCCAACCAGCAGACGCTCGCATACTGACAACCTTCAGGCTTGGCTCGAAAGTATGCCCTGGTTTACCAGATTAGGCAATATCCGATGCCCGTTTCTGTCGTCTTGTCATCTTGGGGTGTGCACTTTGTTAGCCGTGACTGGATTGTATAGATGGGACTAACTATTTCAGTTACCCCATCTGCACGTCCCAATCATGTTGCCCGCCCCCCACCCGAAGGAGGTCAGATGCCAGGGGGCGGATATAGGCCATCACTGTGCCAAATCCGTGCAGTAGTTTTCTCTTAATACGTGCACAGAAAGACAAGAGCATTCGACCTTCTAAAGTTTTATTATACCATATGTTTGTATGTATAAATAGAAGATGTCAAAACTTTCAGAGGCAAAATCATAGTTAGCATTATAATTGCGGTAAGCACTTTCAACACAACTCGGTGGCTTGGAATACTCACAATAAAGAGTAGGAAACTTAAATTCATTGTTAACTCAAAGACAAGTAGTAGGCTCGACGACAAAGTAAGCGTGCGACAGACGTACAAACGAAGACTATGTATAAGCCCAACTCTTATTCGTAACACATAAATTACCATTTGTCATATTTAAGTACCTACTGTACGCTGAACGGTCGACATCGGTGGATGAAGAATTACCTCTGTCCGAGAATGACCACCAAATGTCAATCAACCTGAGAAGGCGGCTTGCGGTGGCTCCACACAGTTTACCCATATCCACAATGACTTTTTCGGACAATCGACGACGATGAATGACAGTTTCGAAACATAATGGATCCCCCACCTTATATAGGCGTACGAACTGGACCATACCTGGGTTAGATACGATAGATAGATGGATGACTGAAAAGATAGATGAATTGATGGGGGGCTGGGATGCCACTGTCGAGTGGAATTCGAAGCTCCTTCTAAGCCTATGCGTCTTGTTTGCCTTTCATCTATCATTCGACTTGAAGCTTTGGGAATAGATAGGCACAGAGGCATCAGGCACAATCGTTGGTGGTATTTATGACTGTATGAGGTGTATGGTTGGGTATCTATCTACCTGTGGAATGGAAAATGAATAATGAGTCTTGTATTAACCAAGAGTTGAGAATCGTAGGCAATATCATCGAGTAAATAACTCGATCATTGGTCTATCCATCTGTCTCTCGAAGCATGTTCTTTTTTTTTTTTTTTGTGACAAGTTCGAAATGTGGCCCATTTAAGTGGAGCAAAGATTGGGTTACGCTTTGACATAAGCACATTGGACAGACCTACCTCTGATCAGAGCAGAGAGATTTATATTGCACGTCAATAGAATGTGAGATCAGTGATGATTGCTTTTTAATTCCCAATGAGGTTCACTCGATAATCAGCATCATTGATTGATTCGTAACCGCATGGCAGTCGAATTAGTTCACAATGGAATTATATGGTCGCAGACAGTTGATATGATAAAGAAAATGATTTATTGGTCTAGTATTTCAGAAAAGCCGATCAACGGATTAAGTATGTGTTAATGCGCAACTATTTTCGTCGTGGGTGTGGACATACTTGTGCGTGAGAACTTTCCGCCCTAGCATGAGCGGCTTTAAGTTTTGACCTTTGATAGTTGCAAATGTCCTTGGTATAGAAGTGTGTCGTTGTTTTCGATAACAGGTATAAAAGGATCTGCATAGTTTCGCAAGTAGTTACCTAAATGAATGTTTATGATTAGCAAGTGCGTTTCTTATTGCAAATTTATAGGTTTGACACAAATCACGCACGTTTTGATTTATATATAACGAAGGAAATGCAAACCTTTAGTTCTGCAGACACCTGTTCATTCAGCGTTTGAGTAGTTTAAAAGCATTTACCGATACATTTATATGTATGTCTTCTGGGAGTAAGTCCTATTACTTGTCCTGCAGATAAAGGAAATTTGACAGAAAATTATTCACGTTAATGATTGTCCCGAGAGATTGCAAGATTGTTATTAAGAATTTTTGTTTTAGCTTTTTTCATAACTCCACTTTCATACTTCATGTCATTATTAGCGGTCAACCAATTCAGACCCTTAATACCATATTTGAAAAGACACTTTAAATAGTTTGGAAACAAAATCCACATTGAAATTTTGTACTCCAGTGATGCGATCACATTTTCACGAGCATAAATAATGAGCGATGACACCTCCTTGAAGCATGAATCATAAGAATACTGAAGTTCGGATAGTCCACTGTCGACATCCACAGTGTATAAGATAAGGTCACCACAAGATCGAAACCAAGTATGTATGTACAATATATACACTCGAGATGTACTTTTGCCAACTGAGTCGATAACATGTTTAAATGCTCAGAACCGTCCAGTATTGTCTAACATGAGAATCAGTGTTATCCAGAATAACAGCGTTCAATCTCAGGCCACTTTTGCCATCAGTCAAAAATTCTAAGTTCCATTATACGCAGTTTTCTCACGTCCACTATTATCTCTAGACTGCTTCAGGGAATTACCATCCTTTTGAATCGATGCCAAGCTTGCTGCCTCGTTAAGGACTCAAGAATATCCAGTATACGCGGCCGGAAGGCGTCAAATCAGGGGAATGCGTCGGCCACCCGATAGCACCACGTAATGAGACAATACGCGCAGGAAACATTTCTCTGCTAGTGACTAGGAGGCCAGGAGACTAGTTTTTGAGGGCAGAAACAGGTTTCGTATTGTTTTTTTTTGTCAGGAACGGAATCACGTCGACCAAGTGCGAAGTGTATGTGAAAAGCACGCTGCGTTGCAGTCGGTGACCCGCCCTTTTTAATTAATTCTTCGACAAAAAACGCACGCTGTACTCCCGTCCAAACTATTATGACAACGGGAAACCGCACGATAGCCGCTGTCTATAGCCACTTCCCGCGCTTTGCTATACCCACCCTAACCTTATCTACGTTCTCTTTAAATCGGGAGTTCTTTCTGCCCCACCCTGTAGTAGCAGTATGGAAATTTTTTTTTTTTTTGTCTTGCGGACCTAGTAGATATCGGTGCAGTTCCTGAAGAAAAAACAGCGGGACAACAAGAATTCGACATTAAAATTAATCCAAAAATGTTGTTACTTCATCCATCCAAGTTGCCACTTTAAACCAATCTATTCCGTAAAAAAAAAACCAAAAGTCTATAAGAACGTGCCAAGGTGAAGTTGAGAATATATTTAGCGATAATGAATATGCAGAATGAATTGTTCAATCTGAGCGATGATGGAGAATTTTTCTGACCATGACGAGATGACGCTACCAATATCTCAAATATCTGCAGCTGATGAAATAACTCCCGAGCTATTCAAATCAGTAGTAGGCTGGGTAATGCAAAAGCCTTCTGAAGTAGTGGAGGGCGCATTTATAACACCACCATTTGGACTACTGTGATAATATTATACCCATATATGTTCCCCATATAAACTCTGGCATTTGCTTAATGGATATTTAACTGGTATTTTCTAACCAGTAATAGCCCAATAATCCTCTTCTCTTGTTAGCTAGTGCCGGACATTGATATATGCATATATATATATTAATATATATGTATGTATCTCTTGCAGGTTTAGTCGGCAGATAAAATCTATTCTAGACACCACACGGCCTGCTACACTTATGGTGTCTGCAGTGACGTCCTTTAGGAACTGTGTGGATGCCGATTTCTTTAAGTCCGTCTATAGGAGCGTATGCAGTTGTGATAAACAGATCAGAAGCTTTAATGCTTATGTCTGAAAATCTATCCCCAGCATATAGGCTGGTCAAACGGTAGTGCATGCGATCATATGAAAACACAAGCGTTTTCACTCAGCTGAGGCCTACCAACTCCTACTCTCAACCTCCACGCGGTGACAGCCGGGTGCCTAGTACCTTAATCCAAGAAATGGGTAACCAACCCCGTTTGGCGGATTCTTGGTGGCAGCAGATGAGAGAGGGGGGGGAAGAGTGCTTTTCTCACTAGAGCACTTCTTCCTGTTTCAGGCGGCAGCGGATGAATTCCTTAGACGGAGTCAACGGTGGCGTCTATAGTTCCAGTTAGGTTGAACTTAGTGAATACCTTGCGCGAGCTGCTTCGACGTATTCGGATCACAGGTCGGTTAGGAATTTCCAATGTTAATCAGGACATCGGAATAGATATGGTGGCGGAGGAGCCCTTAATGGGCCAACGGCAGCGCTCATACTCCCGTAGTGGACTACTGGCACCGGTGTACCCGGCCCCTCGTCCTAGGGGAATAATTAAGGAACTGGCCCTCTAAGTTGGGGGTTGTGCCGTCGGGGTAACTTCCCTACCACGTAAAAAAACTCATGGTTCCGAAACAACCAAAAGCCTCGGATAAGGATGACTCAACTAATGACGACCCCAGGAAACGAAATAAGGACAACGACCTTCGGATCTGTACGTGGAATGTTCTGTCCCTTTACAGACCACGTGCAGCCGAACAACTAGCAGAGGCCCTAGACTGCTATAAAGCAGATATTACCGCCATCCAGGAAGTGCGATGGGATGGGCCGGGCAAAAAGAGGATGAAAAACTGTGACATCTACTACGGTGATTGCTACAGAGGCAACAGGCAACGCTTATTCGGATGCGGATTTGTCATACGCGGCAGACTTAGGCAAGAAGTCTTAAGCTTCCGACACGTAAGCGAGCGTATGATGACTATCCGGATCAAGGCTAAATTCGCTAACATAAGCCTAATATGTATTCATGCCCCCACAGAAGAAAAGGACCCTGCCACTAAAGAGTGTTTCTACGAGCTCCTCGTCAAAACATACGAGCAATGTCCTAAATACGACGTTAAAATCATATTGGGCGAATTTAACGCTAAAATAGGAAAGGAGGACGTCTTTGGTAGGGCAGTCGGTACGCATAGACTACGCGACACCACGTCTGATAACGGACTTAGGGTAATTGATTTCGCTTTGGAGCGAAATGTCACCATAGCAAGCACATGGTTTCCTCATCTCAATATCCATAAGCAGACATGGCGGTCCAATGATCATGTAACGATCAACCAAACTGATCATATTGCTATCGACGCAAGGCATGCCTCCAGTATTCTGGATGTCCGGACCTGCCGAGCGGCCAACATAGACTCGGATCATTATCTTGTTGTAGCCAAGGTACGAGTGCGGATATCCCAATCTGAGCAACAAAGAAGAATCACTGTGAGAAAATTTAACATCGAAAAGCTACATTCGCAAGAGACCGCCAGACTCTTCGCTGAACGCGTATCCCGAAATCTTTCAATCACCCCTATGCCGCCAGCATCAAGTGCCGAAGACCAATGGCAACGCTGCCAACTTGCCATCAGAAACGTCGCGACTGATGTGCTGGGTCTCGCTCGCCAAAAAAAAAAAAAAAAAGCGAAAACCCTGGTTTGACGAAGAATGCCGGCGAGTGCATGCAGCAAAACAAGAGGCATTCAAAGCGGCGCTGCAAAGGAAGACGAGAGCTGCTCATGATCTGTACGAGCAAAAGAGATGGGAAGAACATCGGCTTCTCCAAAAGAAGAAAAAGAGCATGAGAAGCGCGCGTTTGAGAATATCGAGAGTTTATACTCCAGGAACAATGTACGGAAGTTTTACCAAAGGGTAAAAAGAACGTGTCAGAGAAGCAATACCCGTACAGAAACCTGTAGAGATGAAAATTGAAACCTCGTAGTAGAATCACAGTCGGTGCTGAGAATTTTCGTCTACCTGACCTCTCTATCCATCCTTTCCAACGCCCGCACTGTGTGTAAGCATGTTAAAGGTATTGATAACCCTTTGAGTGCGCGCAAATTATTAAAAAAAAAAAAAAAAACGAAGTGAGGATAGCTATATCCAAGCTAAAATCCAATAAGACTGCAGGACCTGACGGCTTACCGGTCGAACTTTTCAAGGCAGCTGGGGATGAATTGGTAGAGTGCATACACCAACTCATCTCTAAAATTTGTTCAGACGAGTGTATGCCTGATGAATGGAACCTCAGCATCGTTTGCCCGATTCACAAGAAAGGAGAACCCCTCAACTGCGCCAATTATAGAGGCATCAGTCTCCTCAACATCGCATACAAGATCTTTTCTTCGATATTGTGTGAACGTCTGAAACCTTTTATCAACAGCCTGATTGAAACCTATCAGTGCAGTTTCAGGCCAGGAAAGTGCACCATCGATCAAATCTTCACACTTCGGCAGATCCTGGAGAAAACCCAAGAATTCCAAATCGATACTCACCATCTCTTTATCGATTTCAATGCCGCCTATGACAGCATCTATAGAGAAGAGCTTTAAAGAGCCATGTCTAGTTTTGACATCCCTGCCAAACTTGTCCGTCTGTGCAGGATGACGATGGAGAACGCTCGTTGCTCCATCAAGGTCGGTAATGACCTCACCGACACCTTTGATATCAAAAAAGGTTTTAGACAAGGTGACGCGCTGTCGTGTGACTTCTTCAATATTGTACTTGAACGGATTGTGCGGAACTCACAAGCCAACACCGGAGGCACAATCTATTACAAGTCTGTACAACTGCTTGCATACGCCGACGATATAGACATTATCGGAAGAACTCAGCAGGCTGTCACCGGTGCGTTTGCAAGCATTGAGGCAGAAGCGGCCAAAATGGGTTTTGCGATAAACGAGGGCAAATCCAAGTATATGCTGTCAACAAGAAGCTATAACTTCGAGGTAGTAAGGGACTTTGTCTACTTTGGCTGTGCTATAAATTCTACAAACAAAATCAGCGCAGAAATCAACCGAAGAACAACTCTTGCCAATCGCTGTTTTTTGGGCTTATAAGGCAAATCAACAGTAAAGCCTTATCTCGAACTACTAAGGAGACTCTATATAAGACCTTGACCATCCCAGTCTTGCTTTACGGCGCTGAAACATGGAATTTATTAAAAGAGGACGAAGATATCCTTATTCGCTTCGAGAGAAAAATTCTTCGTAAGATTTTCGGTCCCGTTTGCGTTGACGGGTTTTGGAGGAGAAGATTCAATCACGAACTATACGAACTGTACAGCGACATCGACCTAGTCAAAAAACTGCGTATTGGACGTCTGAGATGGCTAGGACATGTAGAGCGAATGGACACCAACGCTCCAGCCTGCAGAATCTGCGAATCTAACCCTGAAGGACGACGCAGTAGAGGAAATCATCGCCGTAGGTGGCGCGCACGAGTTCAAGGGGACCTCGACCAACTTGGAGTGCGCAACTGGAGGCAATTAGCTAAAGACCGAGCTAAATGGAGAGGCTTGTTGGTTGAGGCCTAGGTTCACCCCGAACTGTAGCGCCACCTAATTAAGTAAGCAAGTAATTGTTGCGAACGCACGGATCCTTGACCATTATTTACCACATCTTCATCCAGGTTGAACGGTTGGCAGAGGCAAATAATATATTCTTATATTTCTAAATTGAGACATTTTGTAATACACAAATTGTGCACGTTTACTCAATGCATGTTGATTAATTGAAACTCCTAGACTTTATTTACGTAAAGGTTATAACTTTTGAAAATATACACCACAAATCTACTAAAAATTACTCTAGGTTAGTAAAATTTGTTTTTCATTGCCTCAATTATGAATGTACCGTGGATGTGGGAATGCAAAAATAACGCTCTATGGGCTTACTGTTACTGTATAGTGTATGTATATGTTTGTTAGTGTTATTAACACGGACTAGTATTGTAAAGTTTTATAGATGTAGTTACCATGGTAAGGTGCAGCAAGCATTTGATTTTTTAGCTGCTGGACTACTCTTGAAATATTTCGCAGATTTTATTACTTCCATAGGTTCTTTGGACGAATTACCTTGTCCAATACTATTTCCCTCGGCATTTCTGCACATATTTCATTATTTTATTTACCCAACCACTGACACATTCGCACAACATTCCATTCACTAATGAAGATATGAAAATATGTATCTGAACCACCCAACTCACGCTAGTCGATGTGCGTGGTTTAACACGCACAAATAAATACAGGCTCTTATACTGGGTTCTTGCGTTCATAAGATTGGAATGTTTATTGTTGCAAAACAGCAAGGTCCGGTCAAGTTATTCCAAGACATGTCTCACTGCATCATCGTCAACTTGACCCGAATGGATTCGCCAATCTCATCGTACCTAGTCAGCCAATACATCCGCTTCTTTGAACAATCTAATACCACTACCGTGTATTCCTGTGTACACATTCTGGAGGCCTTCAATTCTATAGGCACTTTCGTGTAAGTTTTTCCATTTTCTGATTATTTATATGCACAAAGTTGGAAAATGACAAGCAATAGGAAAACAGTAAAGAACAGAGGCGCCGCCGCCGACTGTGTTCGCGTATCTAACCGATTAAACACATACACACATACGACTGGGAACAAATGTTAGACAAGTGAAGAATCTGCATTGATAAATGGTGTTGCAATTCATGAAATCTATCTGCTACATGGTAACCGTTTCAGTTTGTGAATCTACAATGGGGGCTTAAGTCCGGACGTCCAGTGCCAAGCTGATTTGTTGCTGTTTGTTGTTTTCCTATGCTTGGTTAATGCATTATTTATTCAAGTGGGGAGCAGCGAGTTTGTTTTTATATACACGCCCCTTGGGATTAGGTTGCAAAGTGTTAGATACGTGTTCTGATAGAAACAAATGGAATCATTTAATGTTTACACTCGTGTCTTAAGCTATGGCTTGTACGGATTGAGCGGCATGCCGAACTAAATTGTGTTAATTTTTGTTATTTTCTTTATTTTAATTGTGTTATTATGCAGTGAATTAAGTGTTGAATAATTTTAAATACTTAAATAGACTTAAGAGTACTAGTTAGTTATATATGTATAGTGTTTCGAGATTATCTGTTTATATTTCAAGCGTTTGACGACCAGATTGAAGCAATTTAGAGTCACTGGCAAAGAGATTCCAGAATACATAAGGCAGTAAAGGAGAGTCTCTTGATCAATTGATTAATGATTATGTTACGGTCGGGGATTTCAAGACTCCAGACTATTACATATCAAATGAAGTAACACTCAATAACAACCAGCAAGAGCAGGAGTTATAGAACCGAAGCTGGGTCTTGCTCACAGCCTGGTCAAAGGGAGATCGAAAAAATGAAAAGATGAGGGGAAGGTGCCAAAGAATTATAGAAAGAGTTAAGCGGCATAAGAAGGTCAGACAATACGTGGCAGCCGCCATTGTGTTTGGTAACGTGCAAACTGATGAGAAGAATTAGTCTCACAAACGACCTAAGATCCACCATGTCGAATTGAGGAAATTCAGAGACTGTCGTGGACGAAAATTGTCGAGGGCGCAAAAGCCATAAAATTGGGCTCACGTCTCTCTAAAGGAATCTATTACAAGAAGACTTAAATGGTGTGCGGTTGCTTCTTGCCTCGCTGACATCAAACTTACATCTAGCAGAAGAGGCACGGTTGACTGTATTTGATGCTACTACGTGACAGTGAGTGATGCTAATAATGCCACAGTTTAGTGCAATATGAACAAAGCTGGCAACACGTCTAAAAATCATGCTCATTCAAACCATGCAGGGCATCATGGAGTGATGGCGTTTTTTGTACTTAATTCATTACACGCCTCTACATGATTACATATGTACATACTTCCCACTCTGATAGCATTTATAGTCATATTCAAGCTGAAATAAATTTCACAAACTATACGGAAAGTGGGTTAGATTTGATAATTTATTCTATGGTACGAGTATACTCTTATACTCAGGGACCCAGAAGAGTCTTACTTTATGCTGCGTTCCAAGAACCTTGAGCTTTCTTAACTAACTTCACCAGCTTCGAAGCAGCCTGGCTGTCAATGATAAAGTTGATATATCCTTGTGGTATTGCTCCTATTATATTCTCACGAGCGACCGTTATCACTGCTATAATCTCCGCCTGGAAAACACTACTTTGGTCTGAATTGAATATACCTAGGAAATCGGAATAGATACCTGCACCTACACCCATGTCCATTTTGGACTCGGCTGCGTAAACGGCTGTAGACTGCGTGCTTGCAGGATCGAAGTGTGCCCCATTATATACAGCATCCAACTCTCTGATTGAGTGATTCCTAGGCATTAATAGACATCGATTTTTGTATGAAGAGGTCTAGCCGAAGTAGGTTGGGGATAACCGCGATTCCTGCCATTGGTGTGATTCTCATTATACTGGTAGCTCCAATGCACGCTAGCCTTTGTACTTTCATAATGATCATTAGGTCGATGCTTTTGCTGGTGGCTGCCATAAGACAATACAGGTCTCACGATAGCTTTGTATATCCACGGAATCGTTTTGGGACTTAGTTCCTAAGTTTTCCTGAATATTCTGCTGCATGAATAGAAAGTTGGGAATATTACTGAACACGTACATATATCAGGCACCATGTACTAGTCAGCATAAGACTAAAGCATAAGATTAAAGTTTTAAGGTTAGAATATGAAGCAAAACTCCAAAATATTTTTTTTTTTTACGGTCCCGCCTATCTTGAATGCATCCAGTCGTCCACGATAAGGCTTTTTATTATTACTGTCTTTTGGATACGATACACAGCTATACGTGTTTTCCATTCGTGTGAAAAATACAACCCACACAACATGAATGGCCACACTCTAGATCTTACATGGTCAGTTTGCGCCAAATATTTTTATTACTTTATTTTGTAATTGCAGCTAAACTATTTTGTTGTCTGGTACATTTTTTTGACTCTAGCGTTGTGACGCTTTTAAAAAAAAGTCTTTGTAGAAATAAATGAATTAAGACAATCTTCACATTTTTTTTTTTTTTTTTTCTAGGTAATGTGGAAACCAAGCACGCACTAAACTGGTGGACAAGAACGCGTCCAATCGATCGTCATGAATTTTAAGTGACTCGCTTAAGAGTGCACCAATGTAGACGTGCAATTTGTTCGCATTACCATAAAACAAGTGAGGGAACCGCTTTTTGCTTCTTCTGCGAGTTCAAATACAATCTGTCTAGCTGCCATCTATTGGCCTATTGAGATGCATTGAATGGACAATTTCTCAAACATGTATTTTAAGTTGGACATTTTTATTGTTAGTCGAATTGTAAATCGTACACCGGTTGAGTCAACAACATTGTGGTACTTTAGCATGTTGATTTCAGGTGACACTGTAAATTGTATTGCGAATTTGTATCTGTAAGAAACGGGATTTTTCTGCTGACCATATATGAAAACCGGGCCGTTCAATTGGTGAATTGAATAATTTAGATACACAAATTGTACATAAGGCTTCTTCTTGTATTTGATTGTTTGGCATTTGGTCAAAGATTTTCCTCTAAGGAGGCGCAGCAGTAGTGGGAAATGGGGATTATGTGTAAGCCCCATCAAAAATGTTAGCATAAAAGTCGCGCATATATTTGAACCCGATTTTTTAAGAATGATGTAATTTTCAATTGTATTTTCCGGAGTCTCCTCTTGGCTTGTTATGAATAGCATGAATATCAGTGATAACAAATAATTATGTCAAACCTTGTGCCCTAATAATTGTGCAAGACATAAGACCTAGAATCTTCTTCTTGAAAATGTAAGAAGATGTTTTTTTTTTTATATCTCTATTTCAGAAAGCATTAGCAACAATTGTCGCCAAACCATAATTTTATTGCATGTCATTTGTTCTTAACGATATATGACATTTCTCGAGATGGTTTAAACGGTGGATTATTTTTCCATCTCTGAGAGTATCTAATACGGGAACTTCTCTTAAGGTACACCTCCAGTATACAATAGAACAGTGGATGCTTCCTTGCTGTGTCCCAGTCGATATTTCTTTAAATTGTGAACATTCGTTTCCGCGTTTGACACAAAAGGGTCTATTTGTGAGGTGTGTCTACACAATTTTATACAAATGTTCAGGTAGAGCTTGTCGTAATTTGTACTTCAGAGTAAGGTTAAATTAGGTTAGGTTGGCTGTCCACACGAGACTGCAGACACACTTAGACCAGTGAAGGTCCTTTGTGATACCATGAATCAACCATTAGGCCACTCAGGGACTGACAAAACCAACCGGAGCTTTTGATAAAGCGATGGATGCTCATGACGTCTAAGGACGCCAGATCGAAGAGATCGTCAAGGAAGGGGGACTCTAGATGGAGCATTCTTTTATGCGACAGGGCTGGACAAGTGCATAGGAGGTGAAGGATGGTTTCCTCCTCCTCCTCATCCCTACAGCTCCTGCAGAATCATTGGAGAAGAGACCAAGTCTTTTGGCGTGTTGGCCTATAAGACAGTGTCCAGTGAGAACATCGACAATGCAGCTGATTTGTGTTCGCTTTAACTTGACCAGATCGGCACTACGTTTTTGATCCAGCTTAGGCCAGATCTGTCTCGAAATGTTACACGTTGAGCCGTTTTCTCATCTGATGTTGGTCGTGCTAATAGCGTTCAGCTTTAGTAGATACTTACAAGTAGCGAGGGGCATACCCGGGGCTTGCCTGTCAGGCAGAATCCTTAGAGTGGTACCCAGTTTCCTGGAATGTCCCTGTGGCCTGGCACCCAGCAAAGGTGAATGTTGAACTGCTCTGACATCTCCTTAAGAGATAAACGACAGTTTAAGGCGGCCTTTGAAGTGAAGAAGAACGATTCCAAGGACTTGATTGGCTGTCAGTGAAAATGCTAATATCCCTGACAGATAGTATATTACATTTCAGCCAGGACAGGGCTTCCTTAATCGCCATGATTTCCACCTGGAAAACGCTACAATGATCAGGGAGGCGGAACGAGATGCTCAGATTGAGTTTTTCGGAGAAAACACCACAACCCACCCTACCCTTCGTCTTAGAGCCATCTGTAAAGAAGTGAACCGAACTACCATCGATAAGGTGGGAAGTGTCCCATTCATCCCGATTAGGGATACTCGTACGGAAGTTACGGTCAAACCTTAGTATCGGCGGGGTGTAGTCCGTGTATTCGTGTTTGAATTTGAGAAGATCAAGGATCGAGGAGTGGCCAAAGCAATAGCTAGTCCACTGAGAGGAGGCTTTTAGGCGGATGGCCGCACAGGCAGCCATCTGTTTGCCGAAAATATCCAAGGGTAGCAGGTTGAACAAGATGTCCAGTGCCGCGGAGGGAGTAGTTCTTAGTGCACAACTGATGCACATGCAAGCGGATCGTTGCACTTTAGCTAATTGGGTGAGATGGACAGCCCTGTCAAGAGCAAGCCACCATACGATCACGCCATAGAGTAGTATAAGCCTGATAACGGACACGTACAGCCAATGAATGATTTGAAGTTTCAAACCCCAGCTCCTACCTATAGCCTTTTTACAGGAATAAAGAGCTACATTAGCTTTCTTGACGCGTTCTAGTAGATTGTCTTTCCAGTTCAATTTCCTATCAAAAATAAGACCCAGATATTTTGCGTTTTCAGAGAAGGTGAGACTGGTGCCATTTATCTTAGGAGGGTCTATGAAGGGAACTTTATATTTCCTCGTGAAGAGAACGAGTTCCGATTTATGGGGAGTCAGCAATAGCAATGTCATCAGCATAGGCGATCACTCTACAACCTGACGTATCCAGGTCCATCCGTAGTTCATTTACTACCAGGTTCCACAGAAGAGGTGACAAGACTCCACCTTGAGGTGTACCGCAGCGAGCAATTCTTCTGGCCGATGCTCCGCCCAGCTGCTCCATCCTGCATGTAAGCAATTGATTGATCAACACTCCGAGCGAAGTATCCACTTTCAGATTTGCAAGTGCGTCGGTAATCGCCTTTGATTTGGCATTGTTAAAAGCTCCCTCAATGTCAAGGAAAGCCACCATGGTGTATTCTTTGATGCTCAAGGATTTTTCAATGATGCACACAAGCGAATGTAAGGCTGTCTCAACCGATTTGGCTTTGCAGTATGCCTTTTTGGGACGGCGAGACCAAACCTGGGCTAATACTTTGCCGAAGATGGATATCAATTAACCTTTCTAAAGTTTTAAGCAGAAAGGACGATAGACCGATCCTTTGGTTCCACGTGTGAACTCTTCAGACTCTACTTCAGACTTTCATGCCACACCTTGTCAAATGCTTGGGGGATGTCAAGGAATACGCTGGAGCAAATCTTATTGTCTTCGAGAGCTTTCTTAATTACATCAGTTATTCTATGCACTTGGTCAATTGTTGAGTGCTTGCTATGGAAGTTAAACTGATGGTCAGGGTTGAAACGTTTTTCTTATATAACCGGCTGTAAATGCATAAGTATTATCCTCTCAAAAGGTTTCGACATAATCGGATGAAGGGAAATTGGTCTATGTGACTTTTTTCATTAGGCGGTTTTCCTGGTTTCAGAACCATTATGACTTCCGCAACTTTCCATTGTTTTGGAAGATACTCTAATCCAAGCGCAGCATTTATAATATAGAGAAGCTTACTTGAGGCCCTTTCAAGGTTATTTTTCTTCATTTTTACTTACTTACTAAGGTACCGCTAGAGTCCGGATGGACCTGAGCCTCAGCCAACAAACCTCTCCAGCCAGCCCGGTTGCCAGCCAGCTGCCTCCAGTTGCGCACGCCAAGTTAGTAGGTCCACCTCCACTTGCTTGCGTCACCTACTGCGAGGTCGTTCTATACTGCGCCGTCCATCCGGGGTGGATTCGAAAACTTTCTTGGCAGAAACGTTGGGCTCCATTCGCTCGATATGACCCAGACATCTTAGTCGCTGTATGTGAACTCTACTGGCTAAGTCGATGTCATTATATAGGCCGTATAGTTCGGCATTGAACCTTCTCCTCCACTCGCCGTCTATGCAGACGGGACCAAAGATCACTCGCAGAACTTTTCTCTCAAGGTAACCAAGGGCATCCTCATCCAATTGTGACATTGTCCATAGTCCATGCCTCTACGCCATACAGCAGGACTGGGATGTTAAGTGTCTTATACAGAGTTACCTTAGTAGTTCGAGATAGGGCTTTGTTACTCAATTGCCTTCTTAGCCTATAGAAACAGTGATTGGCAAGAGAAATTCTTCGTGTGATCTCCCCGTTGGTGTCATTTGCGGAGCTTACCATAAAGCCTAGATAGACCACGTCCTTTTCTACCTCAAAATTATACCTGTCTATTGTGATGTTCTGTCCAAGTCGCCGATGTTGGGTGTCCTTTTTTATAGACAGCATATATTTTGTTTTGCTTACATTGACCGCTTAATGCTCCCTCGATCTCAATACTCGACTATGTCAATGTCATCGGCGTAGGCGAGTAGTTGTGTAGACTTGTAAGAGATTATACCTCCGGTGTTGGCTTGTGAGTTTCGTACAATTCTCTTAAGTACCATGTTAAAGAGATCGCACGATAGCGCGTCACCTTGTCTAAAAGCTTTCCTGTCATCGAACGGTTCGGTGATGTTCTTTCCAAATTTGAAATCGATGAAAAGGTGATGCGCATTGATTTTAGATTCTTGGGTTTTGATCAATGGTGGACTTTCGCAGTCTAAGACCGCACTGATAAGGACCTATCAGGCTGTTGACGATCGGTCTTAGGCGTTCACATAATACGACGGACAGGACAGGACAGGACATTTGGGGACCTGCATTGCGATTGATCGGAAAACTACTGACTGCCCAAAACTTGGCTTGGGCCAGTAGCGCAACAATCAAGTTCGTGATGAAGTGCTTACTTTACCTCCTAGTGGTGGTCCCCGGGCAACTATACGTATAAACCCTTATACGTATAGGCCAAAATTGTAAGTGCGGGTTGTCTAGGGCCTTGATTCTAGGCTAGGTAACGTGGGCCAGCAACCTGCGTTACTGAAACCAGCTCGCTACTGAAACCGACACTATGCCTCGGATAAGGACTGATCACATGTTGACGACTTTTGGCTATTGTACCCGGACAAAGATAGGTTTCTGGAATGTAAAGACGCTCCTCGACTCGGGAAGAGAAGGTCCTTACAATGCCAGATTCCTCCAACTGGAAAAGGAATTCATGCGATATAAACTGGACATTTTGGGAGTAAGTGAAGTAAGATGGTTAGAAGCGGGCGAGTACCAGTCTCCAACGCGTAACACTGTACTACTCTATTCTGGAAGACCATCCGGAAGTCCGCGAGAATATGGAGTCGGACTACTGCTAACAAGAGCAGCACGCAAGGGCCTGATTTCCTGGCAGCCTCATGGTGATAGGATTTTGACGGCCAGATTCCGGACTAGAGTACGACGTGTCACCATCATACAGTGTTACGCCCCAACGAATAGTTCGTCTGAGGACGAAAAGGAGAGCTTCTACAATCTCTTAAGCGCCGTCTTCAACACAACACCAAATGGAGACATTGTCATAGTGATGGGGGATTTGAATGCCAAGGTAGGCAGCGACAACACAGGGCTCAAGCATGTAATCGGGAAACATGGTCTAGGCAACCGCAATGACAACGGCGAAAGGTTTGTGGATTTCTGCAATGCCAACCGCCTTGTGATAGGTGGCACCATGTTTGAGCACAAGACCTGCCACAAAGTCAGCTGGGTTTCCAACGACAGGCAAGCAACCTCCAACCAAATTGACCATTTTGCTATCAGCCGCCGCTTTAGAAGCAGTCTCCTGGACGTCCGAAACAGACGAGGGGCAGATGTGGGGATAGTACGTGATCACCATCTTATGATAGCTACTCTCCAACTACGCACTGCTGCAGTTCGAAGATCCCACGACAACACAAGAATGCCCAGGTTCAACATCGGTAGACTTAGTGATCCCTCAGTGCGCCAACAATTAAGGGAGCACTTTTCGCAAGGTGTGGAAGCAATCAGCAGCTCAATGCCCGCAACCATCCAAGACCATTGGTGTGCTGTGAAAAATGTTTTTACATCTGGTGCTGAAAGAATTGTCGGTCGATCGCAGGGAAGACATAGGGCGTGGCTTTCCGAGGATACCTGGAGAAGGATTGACGAACGAAAACAGCTAAAAGCTCGCGTTGCAGCTACCACAGCAGCAGGGAGAAGCGAGCTAGGGTCCCTATATCGCATGAAGATGAGAGAAGTTCAGCTTAGCGTACGACGTGACAAGCGCAACTACATCAACGCGCTGGCTACAGAAGCAGAAGAAGCTGCACGGAGGTGCGACAGCAGGACCGTCTACAGAATCACGAAAGAGCTGACAGGTGGTCGCAGCTGCAGCCAATACCCAGTGAAAAGCCTAGATGGCTCCTTGCTGATTTCGGATGAGGACCAGCTCAAGAGATGGAAAGAGCATTTTGCTACGGTTTTGAACCGTGTATTCGCTAGCGATATGCTCCCAAATCAGACTGAGATGCCCGAGGTGAGAAGTTCCCGAATACGCACCACGACTCCCAGTAAATATGAGATCATTACCGTGATCAAGGCACTCAAAACCAACAAGGCGGTAGGACTTGACGGTATTCCAGCAGAGCTCTTACGAGCAGCGCCAACAACATCGACTGAGCTTCTGCTTCCACTTATAGATAGAGCTTGGGAAGCTGAGAGCTTTCCTAACGAGTGGAAAAAGGGAATGATCGTCAAGCTTCCTAAGAAAGTAAATTTAATGGAGTGCGGAAACTGGAGGGGTATCTGCGTGCTGCCTGCTGTAGCTAAGATAATAGCTAAAATCATCCTTGAGCGAATCAAACAACATCTCGAAGACACACTCGATGCCGAACAAGCAGGTTTCCGCTCTGGATCCTCCTGTACCGACCACATCAACACCCTGCGGATTATCATCAAACAGTGTGTTGAATATCGATCGCCACTCCACCTGCTGTTCATCGATTTTGAGAAGGCGTTCGATAGTGTCAACAGGGAGTTTATTTGGCGTGCCTTACGCAGGAGAGGCATTCCCGATAAACTAATTGCTATTATCAAAGCTACATATGAAGGCTCCAAATGTCTGAGGAATTTGAGATCCAAAGTGGGGTAAGACAAGGCTGTATCCTTTCACCAATATTATTCCTATTGGTGATTAGCGATGTGCTTCATGCAGCTTTGTCGACGGGAAACGGAGGAATTCGATGGACTCTTACATCTCAACTAAAACATCTTGACTACGCAGACGATGTATGCTTACTCTCCCACAGAATTATGGACCTCCACCAAATGACAGCAGATGTGGAGAGGGAGGCAGGTGTCGTCGGGCTGAAAATCAATACGACAAAAACTAAAATCATCAGCCTTGGAACTAACTCATCGGCTCAAATATGCATTGCTGGACAACCGGTAGAGAGAGTAGAGGATTTTCAGTATCTTGGGAGTATTGTCTCGACCGATGGTGGAACCGAACTGGATATAACCAACAGGATCGCCAAAGCAAAGTCCACGTTCGGGATGTTGTCCAAAATATGGCGAAGCAATGCAATCAGTTTGAGCACCAAAATAAGACTGTTCCGCTCCAACGTTGAATCCGTGCTGCTATATGGTTGCAGCACGTGGAGAGTGACCACTACTATCACCAGAAAGCTGCAAACGTTCGTTAATAGGTGTCTGCGCAATATCTTACGGATTTTCTGGCCTAATCGTATCTCTAACGAACACCTTTACGAGAGAACGGGTCAGGAACCAATAGGCACAACTATCCAACGGCGGAAGTGGCAGTGGATTGGTCACACGTTCCGAAAGGGTGACAGCTGCATAGCGAACCATGCTATGCAATGGAACCCTCTAACTCAGGATGGCAGAAGACATGGCGGTCCGCGGAAAACATGGCGCAGAACAGTCGAGAAGGAGGCACGGCAGTTAGAGAAAAGTTGGGGAGAACTCAGACACATTGCCAGAAACCGTACACGATGGCGCGTAGGCGTAGTAGAGGCCCTAGGACCCACAAGGGGATACAGGACATAAGTAAAAAAGTAAGTACGGACAGGATCTTATATACGATGTTGAGAAGAATTATACCGAATTATACAGTTCAGAGGGTCTCCTTTTTTCAGGATCGCGCAAACGATGCTGAGGTTCCATTCATCGGAAATACTTTCGTCCGACCAGATTTTACAGATGAGCTAGTACATGCTCCTTACCAACTCATCCCCTCATGCTTTGAAAACTTTAGTGGCAAGGCCGTCGGCTCCAGCAGCTTTGTTGGATTTGAGTGCAGATATCGCTATCCTCACTTCATTCTGATCGGGTTGACGGGAATCTTGACTATCATCGTCACTATTGAATGGCTCGATCTGCCTGACAGCGGAATGTTGGTCATCGCCGCCGTTTGGCAGTCTGCAGAAGTGTTCCTTCCATATCCTCAGCACTGCGATTCTACTACTGTATTACCATTTTCGTCCCTGCAGGCTTCTGTTCTGGCTTTGAAACCGTGGCATGTTCTTTTAACATTATGGTAAAATTTTCGAACATCATTCCTGCAATGAAGTCTCTCAATCTCCTCGATCAAACGTTTCTCATGCTCCTTTTTCGTCTTTCTGAGAAGTCGATGTTCCTCTTTTCTCCTCCGCTCGTAGAGCTCATGAGTAGCTCTAGTCCTTCTATGCAGCGCCGCCTTGTACGCCTCTGATTTTGCTGCATGTGCTTGCCGGCATTCCTCATCAAACCAGGGGTTTCATTGTGGGGGCCGAGCGAAACCCAATACATCAGAGGCGGCATCTCTGATAGCATGTTGACTTTGATTGAGATTAAAAGAGACTCGGTCGGCAAAAGGTCTGGCGGACTCTTGCGATTGTAGCTGTCCGACGTCAAACTTCCTCGTAGTATTTTATTGATTTCGCTCCGTTCTGGATATAGTTAGTTATCACGTTGGTTCCTCGGAAAGTCCGGACATCCAGAATACTCAGAATACTGGAAGAGTGCCTTGCGTCGATCGCAATGTGATCGATTTGGTTGACGATTTTTCGATCAAAAGAGAGCCATATCCCTGTCCCTAGCTATAAAAACGTTTCGTTTTTCTTGGTAGGTACCGCTAGAATTAAGGGATTCTTAATGCCTTTTATAGCTTTTCAAATCAAATGATTGGAGTCCTTTTCCATTGTTAAGCTTTAAAGATAAGTTTGTACCGCACGATTTTTAAAATCTTTAATCATATTTTTTAGCAAATTACACAAACGATTTAGATGTATTATATGTTGCGGAACACGAGTTTGTTGCCATGTTTACGCGCTCTCCTCTTCTCTCTAACCATTTCCTTGATATCCGGTGGGTATTTTTGGGTGTAATTGTCCGCCATTTTTCGTTGATAGCAAGCATTACTCCACTCAGCACACTGTAAGATTTCAATCAAACGATCAACTCGACTTTTAGTTCATAAGGCGTCTTAAGTGACATGTTCAATTCGATATTTTTCTTCCAACATTCGCAATTATTTTTTCTTCTAATTAACCTAGCTGATACTAGTTTCTTAATTAGGGCACTATAACCCCTTATTTTTACTCGCGATCATCAGATGAGTTTTACAAATCAGACTAAATCTTTTTCTTGTACAAATATTTATAACTCGTCAAGTCTTTGTAAGAGCTCATTGGCGTTCCACCTAAGAAGCATTTGTTTCATATTTTGTTTGAAGAGTGCGTGTTATGAGAATTATTCTCAAGCTTAACTAACCTTTCGATGACCAAGTTCATTTATTTTACTTTGTTCCTCAAGTTTCACCAAATTCCGGCGGCCTTTTTTGCCACTTCATCGCCTGTGTGAATCATCGCTTATACCATTTTTAGATATCGCCACTTGAGCATATATCTACACACGAAGTCATATGATTTTTCATTTGGCATCTTCCCTTTAATAACTTTAGACGTTTCCCTGCTAGCCGGCCGGTAAAATCTCTCAAAATTGATCCTGCCTAATCAGTCAAATAGGATAACTCAGCATTGCTCTTTTCACCACTCGTGATTCGTGAATACTTAAAATTCTTCAATAAGACTTCATTAATATGGTATGTAGAGTGCACTGAATGGACGTTCTTAAAACGATCATCGTTTCTAATTTGTTCACGTTTACCTTGTGATTAAAACTGAAAATTTACTTATATATTACTTACATATGCACGGCTAAGAGTTTACCTCTTTTTACGCATTTCAACGACATAAGTTCCAAATAATAACTTACTTGCTTCGAAATAGGAAGAAGAACTATTTCGGTGTAGTGGCTCAAAAGTCAAATGGTATTAGGTTTGAGTACAGGCTCATGGGCGGTGACCGAAGTAGTCCGGATAATTTACTGCGATTTTTTTGCATTCAACTTGCAATGACACGTTCAAGACTGTGGAGACCCTCTTATGGATTCAGATAATTTCTTCTTCGACGAGCAAGAGCAAGAAGAAGCCAATAACTCTATATAAGATCCCTGTCCTGTGTGGACTACACATTTAATAACAATTATAATAGAGAAAATATAAATATATATAAATACAATATAAATAGAGGAAAGCAGGTTTTTATACCAGCGAAACCTTCATATCTGCAGCATTATACATACGCAAGACATTTCTACTGCTATAACTTTCTCACAGCGAAATGAAGCCATTAAGTTCGCGTTGTTTTGAAAAGCTAACAAATATTTGCTGGTCTGGAAAGGCGAAAGCAATGTGTACCCTAAATGTTAGTACTACATACGAATATGCTGTAGTTATTCCAACTATCCATCTACAGACTTTGTAGTTCCTTCTATGGTATTGGAGGTCAAACACTCATTCATTTGTTTCTTTATTATACTCACCATCATCTGCAATTAGCCTTGGCATGCGTGGATCAGCTTATCATCACTCAATAAGGATGATTCACACTTTCTGCATAAGGAATTGACTACCGCAGAGCGCACAGTATGAATCAAACCAAAAGAAAATGCTCCTCAAAGAACACAAAACAAAGAAAAAAAAACTTCCAACTCACTGACCCAATTCCCCAAAAAGGAAAATTAATTCAGTGAACCCGTCAATCCAGCACGCCAGAACCATCGAAGCCAGGCGCTTTTAACAAAGCGAATCTGTCAAAGTAATTATAGACCTCAAATCGGCGTAAAATTTATTGCATTGCATCACTCTATGGCGTCTTTAACACGCATCGCATCTACTCGCGTGTGCACCAAACGCAAAGGAATTTTGGTCCAGCACAAGATAATCATGACCTTAGGTAGGTATTCCACGATGACGTCCCTCGGGAGGGGAGCTTCTCCTTTTTATTTCGATTACGGCCACACACAACAAATTTAATATCGAGTATGATGAAGATGATCTGAATCGATTAATATCAGCGATGGAGACTGTTGCTGGACAGATGGTCTCAAAGGAAAATGATTCATTTAAATGAAAATCGATCACCTACTTTTTTGGCTGATTACTTGAAGAGTACCTACAATATTTTTAAATATATAATCACGGAGAGGTGAAATAATTACAGGTTGCTTGCAAAGGACCGTTTGTAACCGCAGACAATACATTTTGACTGTTTCTGGTTTCAGCTTGAATTGGGTGATTTTATTGCATGTGCTGTTGCACCCCATACATCATCGAAAGCTCATATTAAATGGGATAACATGTAATTATTTTTAAATTGATTTTCTTATTTATTGTTTTTTTTTTCATATTTAATCAAAAATCGATTGCAGTGAGTTCAAAATTGATTTATCGACAATATCAACTGTCAGAGGGTGTCCATAATTTATGTGAGAAAAGAAAAGAATGCCTGACAAGTAATGAATTAATAAATATTTAAATTAGTCTTATTATTGACGACAGTAACAATATCAAAGAGCGCCATCAGTTGTCAACCTAGAAAAGTACAAATAATTTGCGCCATCTACCAGAAATAAAAAATGCTCAGAAGATCAATAGAAAATGTAAGAACCACATGCACCACACTATCGACACTGAGTGCTATCTTTGCTAACGCCCCTGTGGTTCCAAGAGTGGCATCTAGGTGGCGGTGCAAGTCTAGTAAAAAAAAAAGAGAATAAGTTGAACATTTTAAATTTCACTACATTGCACAGGGCGAAAGTGGCCGTTAAGTCCGTCGCGTTTATCAGAGAAATTTTAAAATTCAAATCGAACACATTATTTTAAAAGGATGGATTTAGTGGACTCTAACATCCTTCATATAATATCTGAACAACGCCAATTTCTTGCTCTTTCATGAGACCATCGATTTCCACTAAATGCCATTCATTTTGGAGATTAACACTCAGAAAACCAAAGAATGCTCAGCCTTACAACGAGTGTTCAGCTCTAATGTGGAATCCGTGCATATGCATCTACATTCAGTGTCATAAATTCGAAATATGCTTCGTCGACGTTAGCGTGTCTCTTACAGTTAAATGTGCACTTTCAAAATGCTGGTGGACTACGCACAAGAACGAATTAACTCTATATAAACTTTAGGTTTTACGAATATGGCATCATAATTTTAACTGAGACCTGATTGAATTCAAATTTTACATTTTCTGAATTGTTTAATTCATCTTTAATTCTGTCTATCGCATGGATCGTCCGCTTGCAGTGGAGGAGTGCTTGTTGCAGTACATTGTACTCTTGCTAGCCGGAAATGTGATTTATCAACCCATTCAGTTCACTTCAAGCAAATCTGTGTGTAAGTTAACCATAAACATATTACTAGGTCTTTGTCTGAAAAGTATGAAATTTGCTTGGTAATTAATTATATTAGGCCCCATAGTCATTTTGAATTATATGCTCAACTTGTATCAAAAATTAATGAAGTAGTGAACAATTAGACAATGAATTAGTTTCTATGTGCGTTAGATAACTTCAAAATTCGTGACGTAGACTCGTGTTTCTTGGATGAAGAAAAAATTATAGTCTCCATTCAATGTCACTACAGACATAGAAATTGAAGTTTTCGATTCTCTTTCTTATTTATGTTTATTTCAAATTAATAATTCCAATTTTCCAATGCGATATTAGCCGTATTTTATTATCACCCAAGATCCATATAGATCACACGACGAAAATAAAACGATCCCGATCTGGATCAACGAAATTATTTTCCTTGTGTCTTGTAGTGTTGTTGTGTAACCTACCAAGGAATAAAAAAAAAATTTCTAGATCACGAAATTGATCCTGATAGAAAGCAAGATCTCGTATTGTTGTTGTATTGCATAGAAACCAATGATCCATATGGATCATGAGTGATAATAAAATACGGCTAATGACATAAAATATTTTTACATGAATCTGGCAACCCTTTTGTCAATAACCAATAACATTAAAAAGCAGTATATGTTTGAATTTTATGAGTTTTCAGAACGCTTAAGTGAAAATTGTATTAATTTAAATTCCACGAGCGCCGATTTCATAGCTTTGAACATTTTTTAAAGTTCAATTAACTGGGAACATAGACTCCGGAATAGGTCAGTAGAGGATATGCATGCCACTTTTAAAGAGTTGATATTTAAGAGCATCGATCACTTCGTTGCGATTTATAAACACAGATTTTCTTTTAAGCTTCCTTGGTTTAATAAGAGATTAACAAATTTAGAAAACATCAAAAATAAGCCAGAACTCATTTTCTTCAATCTAGAAAAGAGTTTGATTTCTTGAACAAATTTGTATATCAGCCGAACATATATATGTATGTGCTTCAGAAAGAAATATAAAAAAAGAACAGCAGATTTTTTTTTTTTGTGTGGGCCGTAATGTAAGTGGTTAGTGTGTTGGACCACTACGCGTGAGGTTACATGTTAGAATCCCAGAAAACACTAAAAAGTTTTTTTCATGATCCTTTCAAACATCCGAGAGTATTGTTGTCTCGAGAAAGCTTCTTAAAACAAATTGCCCTTCGGATACGGCACTAAAGTGTAGGTCCCTTCCATTCGTGTATAAAATATAGCACACACAGCATGAATGGTTGTGAGAAGCTAGGCCGAATAGTGCTGTAATTATTTTCAACAGCGGGAAATCAAGAAGGCAAAAGATTTGGCAACTAAAGCGTGCTCAGGAGACATCTATAAGTATGTGACACGAGTAGCTTCTACATCTAGTGCAGAAATCGGACCCCCAAGTTCATTAGAAAAACCTACTCCATCAAGTTCATTAGAAGAAATCAAATTACAAATTACACTGATGGAAATGCAGAAAGTTTTGACCGGGATAAGAAGCATGATATCAGCGTTCGGGAAAAAGAAGATTTGGGTGCGTTGGAAAAGCAAACGACAAGCAAAGAGTGCTCTATTTATTCTGATATTGCAAATTGGCCAATTCCGCTGACTGATGATTTGAGAGTTGATTTAGTGAAAAAGGGTAGTACTCATTTTCAAAATAAAGATGGTCCTTTTAATACAGCCGAAGTTCGAAGGTCAGGCGATAAAACCAAGGGGACGAGTAGGTATCTTAGTGCTGTCTGGTTTTATAGTACCCTCCCAAATTGTGAAAGAGTATTGCGGAAATGGATGGTATACTCCAAGCTAACAAACAGTTTGTTTTGTTTTTCGCTGTCGGTTATTTGCATGCAATGAATCACAATATTTCGTCACTGGGTTTAATATGTGGTGGAAGCTTAACCCTAAGGTATTCGAGCACGACGCATCTGATCGCCACCTAACTTCATTAAAAAAGTGGAAAACCTTGGAAATGGGCTTAAAGCTGCAAAACACAATCGACAACAATTTGCAAATGATAATGGGTGCAGAAAAAAATAAATGGCGCGATATTCTAAGACGGCTTTTGGACGTAATTTTGTTTCTTGCTCGTCAGAATCTTTCTTTTCGAGGCCACAGAGAGGACTTGTCATCGGACAATAGAGGCAATTTCTTGGAATTGGTGAAACTTATATCCAAATATGACCCGGTTTTAAAGGAGCATTTGTTGGGAATCGAGCATTCAATAGGTGATAAGACACGAGTCAGCTCGTATTTGTCGAAGAATATTCAAAATGAATTTATAAACCTTTTGGGGAAAGAAGTGAGGACAAAAATTGTGAAAGACATCCACCAGGCGAAGTACTTTGGCATTATATTCGACAGCACACCCGATGAGTCACATATCGACCAAATGAGCGAGGTCATTAGATACGTTCACATCCAGGACTGCAAAGTTGAGGTGAGGGAATCCTTTCTAGGGTTTTTTCCTACATCTGGAAAGGCTGCCAAAGAACTTACCGACGATATCTTAAAGCAACTCAATGAAGATAGTCTTGACATTAACCTTTGTCGGGCTCAGGGATATGATAATGCTGCGACTATGGCGGGTATTCATGGAGGAGTTCAAAAATTAATTCGGCAAATTAATCCAAAAGCTTTGTTTACGCCATGTGCAAACCATTCTTTAAACCTTTGTGGAGTTCACTCTTTGGGAAGCACTCCTTGAAGTACAACGTTTTTTTGGGACAGTGGAAAGATTTTACACATTTTTCTCAGCATCTACGCATCGTTGGGATATTCTCATAAAAAATGTAGGTGTATCAGTCAAGGGTCTTGTAGACACTGGAGCGCTCATCACGAGGCTGTTAGGCCATTGAAGAAAAATTTCGTGAAGATAGTTTCAACTCTTGAACTCCTATGTGATCCTCGAAAGGAAAATTTGGATACAAGAAAAGTCGCTTGAAGAAACAAAGATTTGTTCAAGCGTGTTCCTTGACGTCTCTCAAGCCTTTGACAAGATCTGGCACGAAGGCTTAAAGTTTAAATTACGACAAGTTCTGTCAGAGCACCTATATAATATTTTGAAGAACTACCTTACGAATAGACTATTCCGCGTCAAATGTGGAAACGAATATTCGGATTTTAAGGAAATAATGGCTGGGGTGCCGCAAGGAAGCGTTCTTGGTTCGGTTTTATATCTATTATACACTCGTGATATACCGCAAGTAGAAGGCACTGAGCTAGCTACATTTGCCGACGACACTGCTATGTTGGCAGTAGGTAAAATGGTCGAAGATACTACAGAAAAACTGCAAGAAGCTTTGGATACACTAAACGAATGGACAAAGGTTTGGCGAATCGCACTCAACGAGGCCAAATCTGTTCATGTAAATTTTACTTATAGGAAAATGAATAATTTGCCGATCTTTTCAAACTCGGTTCAAATCACGTTCGCAAACGAGGCTAAGTATCTTGGAATGACACTTGATACAAAGCTGAAATGGAAAACGCATGTAAAGAAAAAAACGCAAAGAACTGGATAATAAATATCGACAAAAGTATTGGTTACTTGAAAAATATTCCAAGCTTAATATAGAGAACAAACCGCTTTTATATAAGCAAGTGCTAAAGCCGGTATGGACATATGGTATACAACTCTGGGGTTGTACCAAAATAAGTAATATTAAAATTTTACAAACTTTTGAAAACAAAGTGCTAAGAGATATTGTAAATGCGCCATGGTATATCAGAAATAGCGATATCCATAGAGATCTTGGCATTAAAACAATCGAAGACGAAATCAAAAACTACGCGAGAAAACATAAAAGTCGACTAGAAAGTCACGTTAATACTACAGTCCTCCAAGTTTTGGATGAAAGAAATTTACTACGCCGTCTACAAAGAACAAAACCTTTAGACTTAGCGCGTTAAGTAACCGCGTCTAAACTTCGGAGCTAGCAGGAACTTCTAATGGGAAGTTACCTGCAAAACGTTCTTATTTCGTTAAACGAAAACTACTTGATAAGTCCAATATTTAGTTGTAGTGAAAATAAAAACAAGTTTGTTTTGAAGGGAGGTTTTTTAGTGGGTAAGAATTCCACACTACTATGAGCACGCGCTGTCGATCCTCATAGTGTCTTGTTGAAGATTTTCACCTACCCTCGAAAAAAAAAAATTGTTAAGTGGGGCTTCTCAGACTCGTTACCGAGTCTGTCATTCGCGACGAGTATTTATTTAACAATTTGCATCTTAGTGGCATCGTGTGAACGAAGCTTTTTAAAATTAAAATTAATTAAGACTAATCTAAGATCAGCAATGAGCCCAAAATAGGTTGTCTAATCTGGCTATACTTTCAATCGAAAAGGAGCACACAAAAAATATAGATTTTAATTATTTAATCGAAACATTCAGTGCAACAAAAGCTCGAAAGCACCTTTAAATAAAATCGTTGTTTGTGTTTTTTTCTTAAATTTTTTAAGGGGTGTAAGGCCTGTTTTACCGCCCCAGGTGCCACTGCCTCTTAGCCCGCCCCTGCACGTACTCATAACACTTTTGCAATTATCACCTGCGCAACGTCTTCTTTTTGCAAGTGGAGCTACAAAATGATCAGTTCTGTCATATCGAATATTTTTCGTCAAATCATCTTCAAGCCATTTTCACTTTGGCCCAGGTTGAATTGGTACTTCACCGTAGTGTGTACAGTAATAAACAGCGATTGGTAGTTTGAATTCCAACTGGGATAATGGCTTCAATCCTCGTTGCAGTTGCCAAGCATTATTTACTGCGACGTCAATAAACCAAGTAAAAATTGAGCTCGACCACTTTTTCCTCTGTATGAAATTCGGTGATTTTTCACATTTTGATCAAGACGATCGACACCACACATATATTTGTTGTACTCGGTAATTGCACATGGTCGAACAATACCCACTTTCCTTCCATTTTCTCTCGAATAACGAGATGCTGTTGAAGTTGGCAAAGCACCATAACAAGTTGAGGCAATGCAAACAACAGAATTATCAACCCATTTGGTTAAACTTATCCCTGTTTCTGATATTTTAGTCGATTTCTACGTTCCACGAGACAATTTTTTAAAATTATTTTTGTGCTCTATAGGACAATTTGGAGGAATATGGTTCTCGCGAATCGTACCTGTTGCATTGTATCCTCTTGCTTTCAGATATGTGAGAAATGGAAAGCCTGTAAACAAGTTGTCGAAGTAAAAGGAAAGCGACAGGCCTCTGATATTGTCTGGGAAGTCATTAATCATTGATAAGAGAGGTGCCGAACATTTGCCAAATCGTTCTTCATATTTCAGGTTTGATCGGGAATTTTTTCCTTGGTAAATTTCGAAATTTACCATGAAACCAGAGGGCGTACACAGCGACCAGGCTTTGAAATCAAATCTTACTGACTTACCTTTGATAAATTGTTTGCAACCATGTCTACGAGTATCATGTTTTCATCATAAGACAATTGTTGTGTGGGATGAACATTTTTAAGCATGTTTGCCTTTAAATGGTCTGTCATGGGACGCAGCTTCCATAGCTTGTCCTTATTTCTATGTGGTGCAGCCAAGTTTGATTCAAAATGTAAGCAACTAAGAATTTCTTCAAATCGCACTCGCCGCATTGATTTGTAAATTAATTCGTTCCGTAGATCGTCAGAGCTATTCCAATAGGCCTTATAACTAGGAATCGAATTGTACAGTCACCATCAGAATGCCAATGAAAGCCCGCATTTCACGAATCGAAAATTTTTGAATTGGCTTTCCTTCATCTTTTATGGCATATAGTGCTGAGCAATGGCTGAAGTGTTCCAGTATCGGCACGTCAGACAGGATGGAATTTATTTTCCTGACCTGGCAATCGGCATCATCAAATTTTCTCCTTTCTCTTCTTCAATTACTTCATCTGCACTTTAAGCATCTATTTGCTCCTGTTGTGTGTCTTGGGTAGGTTGGTCAACTGATAAGTTCAATTGCGACTCATCTAAGATATCAGTGAGAACGTCCTCCACGTTCTCGGTTGGAATGGGCTGCTCTCCGAGCTGAATTGTATCAATATGTTGACCATTTCTTAATACTTATTCACAGCCGGCTTTCAATTGCTTCCCGTTCAGATCATCAATCGTGCCGCCTTTATTTTCATCGGCATCATCCTTTCCGCTGATATTTCCATCTTCATCGGGTGGTTCAATGTAAATACCATCGACCAAGTCACCAAATGCATTACCTTCTTCATTTAGCTGCTAAAGATAGTCTACAGCCTCCTGAAGTGATGGTTTTCTGAAGAAAAAAAGCAAGATCTTCTCAAAATTCGAACTCTTTAAGTGCCAACGTCACCGTACAGTCACATCGTTAAAAGGATTGAACACGTACCCCAGCGGTGCTAACGTGACTGTACGGTCACACCTTCAAAAAAATACTCAAAACTAGTAAAAAAAAAAGTTGTTTTCTTTATGAACTACATAATATGCATAAACAATAAGTTATTAGCTTACTATTGATATACATATTATAGAAATAACTGGAAAAATATAAGCAAAAAGTTATTAGTTACTTTTTCATGTTTGCCATAATACACTTTTTTTACGTTTTAAATGTGAACCGAAAAATGAACAGCTTGCTGTGACTATAAAGGAATGAAGCGACTGATGTAAATGACGTTTTCTGATATTATTTCGAATATAAGCTAATTTTATTCTAAGATAACTCCTATTCTTGACTTCGAATTAAGTTCGTCCTCAGAGCAAGATGACTTTGAGGGCTTAATCGAACTCGATTCTAATAAACAAGCTGGGGTAAATACTGTCCCCCACTCTCATTGTCTAATTTCCGTTACATATTATATTTAATAAGTCCTTATCAAATGGTGGTTTTATTGATGAATGGAAGTGATTAATTGTAAGCCCAATTTTTTAAAGTGAGCTTAAGCATCACATACAAAATGCCAGGCCAATTTCAAAAGTTTTTTAAAAACTAGGAGATATCTACAGAATAAAGTATAAACTAAAATCAGTTAGCATGGCATTGCCGTCTGCCTGATTGACAAAAAGTAAACAAAATTATGAATTAAGGCCTGAAAGCACAGTAATGAATTAATGCTTAATTTTTCCTTTTTTCTTTTCCATTTGTTTTTTAAAAAGTTTTCATTTAAGACTCTCTTTATATATTGCAAACCAATTTTTCAGTAGTTGGAAAGCGTTGGGACGTTAATCTCGTTAAGGACTTGCAGGACTTGGTTGTCCGATAAGACATAATTTCCAAATACAGATCTCCTTGTTTCTCGCAAAATTAGGCAATTGCCAACAAAATAAAAAGTATACTCTCTCTCTGACTAGTTTCATATGCTGCAATCTTGTGGTAGATCATTTCTGTATGGTATATAATTCAGTTTCAGGAGCTCTCCAAGCAGCTTTATATTTTCAAGTGCAACAATACTCTCTCGTCTGTTTATCAGACGTTTGCGCGAGGTGGAACCGTGAAAAAACTTGTTGGTATACTCTGGGACTCGAACATGGAACTTCACGCGCAGTGGTCCGACACACTAACCACTGCGCTACGGCGCCCACGGCTCCACGCCTTTAGGACCGCTGATATTTCACTCATCTCAGAAGTAGTTACTGCTCCCCAAATTGTTGCATAACTGGCTGTAGACTGCTTTATGAGGTGACCCTGATACCTCCTCTAGAAATCTTTCTCTGATCTGCTCATTCACAAGCGCTATCAATTGGTATGTAAAGTTTCGGCTTCCAACGCCTCACATTCTAGACACTAAGCTCCATTCCGCGTCCACTAGCAAGTTCCTTACTTACTTAGATGGCGCTACAGTCCGGGGTGGACCTGGGCCTCAACCAACAAACCTCTCCAACCAGCACGGTTACGAGCCAGCTGCCTCCAGTTGCGCACGCCAAGTTGGTTGAGGTCCCCATCCACTTGTTTGCGCCACCTACCACGAGGTCGTCCTCTACTGCGCCGTCCATCCGGGGTGGATTCGAAGACTTTCTTAGGGGGAAGGTTGGGCTCCATCCGCTCTAAATGACCCAGTCATCTTAGTCGCTGTATGTGAACTCTTCTGGCTAAGTCGGTGTCCTTGTACAGGCCGTATAGTTCTCCTCCACTCACCGTCTATGCAGACGGGACCAAAGATCGCTCGAAGAACTTTTCTCTCGAAATAACCAAGGGCATCCTCATCCGGTTTTGTCAAAGCCCATGCCTCTGCGCCATACAGCAGGACTGGGATGATTAGAGTAAATGCCCCATTGACGGCCCGCTGAGTTTTTCCGATTATGTCAATGTCATCGGCATAAGCGAGTAGTTGTACAGACTTGAAGAAGATTGTACCTCCGGGGTTGGCTGGTGAGTTTCGTACAATTCTCTCAAATACTATGTTAAAGAGATCGCATAATAGTGCGTCGCCTTGTCTAAGACCTTTCCTAACATCGAACGGTTCGGTGATGTTCTTACCGACTTTGATGGAGCAGCGAGAGTTCTCCATCGTCATTCTGCACAAACGGATGAGCTTGGCAGGGATGCCAAGACTAGACATGGCTCTGTATAACTTGTCTCTGTACACGCTATCATAGGCAACTTTGAAATCGATGAAAAGGTGGTGCGTATCGATTTTATATTCATAGGTTTGTTCCAAGATCTGCCGTAGTGTGAATATTTGGTCAATGGTGAACTTTCCAGGCCTGCAACTGCACTGATAAGGACCTATCAGGTTGTTGACGATTGGTTTTAGGCGTTCACATAGTACGGCAGACAGGATCTTATATGCGATATTTAGGAGACTTATACCTCTGTAGTTGGCGCAGTTCAGAGGGTCCCCTTTCTTCAGGATCGGGCAACCGATGCTGAGGTTCCATTCAACGGGCATACTTTCGTCCGACCAGGTTTTACAGATGAGCTGGTGCATGGTCCTTACCAACTCATCTCCTCCTGCCTTGAAAAGTTTAGCGGCAAGGCCGTCGGCTCCAGCAGCTTTGTTGGATTTGAGTTTAGATATCGCTATCCTCACTTCATTCTGATCGGGTTGACGGGAATCTTGATTATCATCGTCACTGTTGAATGGCTCATTCTGTCTGACAGCGGAATATTGGTCATCATCGCCGTTTAACAGTCTGCAGAAGTGTTCCTTCCATATCCTCAGCACCGACTGTGATTCTACTACTATGTTGCCATTTTCGCCCCTGCAGGCTTCTGTTCTGACTTTGAAACCCTGATATGTCCTTTTTACCTTTTGGTAATATTTTCGAACATCATTCCTGCAAGAAAGTCTCTTCATCTCCTCGATCGAGCGTCCTTCTATGCAGAGCCGCTTTACACTCTTCTTGTTTTGCTGCATGTGCTTGCCGGCATTCCTCATCAAACTAGGGGTTTCGTTGTGGTGGGCGAGAGAAACCCAGTACATCAGAGGCGGCATCTCTGATGGCTTGTTGGCAGCGCTGCCACTGGTCTTTCGCATTTGCTGCTGGCGGCATAGGACTTAGATTAAGATTTGAAGAAACACGATCGGCAAAGGTTCTGGCGGTCTCTTGCGATTGTAGCTTTTCGACATCAAATTTCCTCACAGTATTTCGTTGATTTCGCTCCGTTGTGGATATCCGCATCCGTACCTTGGCTACAACTAGGTAGTGATCCGAGTCCACGTTTGCTCCTCGGAAAGTCCGGACACCCAGAATACTGGAAGAGTGCCTTGCGTCGATCACAATGTGATCGATTTGGTTGACGATTTTTCGATCAAAGGAGAGCCATGTCCCTTTGTGAATATCGAGACGTGGGAACCGCGTACTAGCTACGATAAAGTTTGGCCCCGCCGCAAAGTCGATTAGCCTGAGTCCGGTGCCGGATGTGATGTCGTGCAGGCTGTGCTTTCCGACCACGCCACTAAAGACTTCCTCTCTTCCTAGCTTTGCGTTTAAGTCGCCTAGGATAATTTTAACGTCGTGGCTAGGGCATTGCTCATAAGTCTTGTCCAAGAGCTGGTAGAAGTCATCTTTTGACGCGTCGTCCTACTCCTCGTGAGGGCCGTGAACGCATATTACGCTAATGTTGGCAAATTTAGCCTTGATACGGATAGTCATGAGGCGCTCGTTCACATGCCGGAAACTCAAGACTTCTTGCCTAAGTCTGCCTCCAATGACAAATCCGCACCCGAATAAACGCTGTCCTTGTTGTCTGTAGCAGTCGCCGTAGTAGATGTCGCAGTTTTTCATCTTCCTTTTGCCCGGCCCATCCCATCGCACTTCTTGGATGGCGGTAATGTCTGCTTTGAAACACTCTAGG
Organism: Brachypalpus laphriformis; assembly: GCA_945910035.1. Lineage (NCBI taxonomy): Eukaryota > Metazoa > Arthropoda > Insecta > Diptera > Syrphidae > Brachypalpus > Brachypalpus laphriformis. The sequence continues at coordinate 139,329,172 of OX246756.1, forward strand.
GCCTCCGCAAGTTGTTCGGCTCCACTTGGTTTGTAGAGGGACCTAAAATTCCACGTGCACACACGAAGATCGTTGTCCTTTTTACGTTTGCATGGGTCGTCAACAGTAAAATCATCCGTATCCGAGGCTGTTGGTTGCTTCGTAACCAAAGGTTTTTTACGTGGTAGGGAAGTTAAGCCGACGGCACAATCCCCAACCTGGAGGGCCAGATCCTTTTTTTTTTGTACCCCTAAGACAAGAGGCCGGATACACCGATGTCAGTAACTCACTTCGGGGATATGAGCGCTGCCGTTGGCCCATTAAGGGTTCATCCGCCACCATCTCTTTTTCAATACCCTGACGTAGTATTGAAAATCCTTACAGACCTCAGCTCCAAATATGTTGAAGTAGCTCCAGTAAGGTATCCGCTGGTCTGTAGACGTCACCGTTGATTCCATCGAGAGAATTCATCCGCCGCACGTCCTCCTTCTGAGGAGCTCTTGCTAGACTTCTGAGACGCATATTTCAGCCAATCAGGTCAACAAGAGATGCCTCGTCCGGTTAGATATGCGCGCTGAAGTTCACCCAGATGTGCTTACGCAGGTCTGAGTAATCAGCTGCACATATATCGTCAGACTCAGCATACGCTCATCGTTAGTTCACTATCAGATCAGATAGCTATCTAGCGGGCACCGCGAGGAGGTGATGATGCGATTTTACCCACCACTAGCAAGTTCCACCCACTCTTTATATCATTCAGTTTTACTCCGTATAGATTGTAGAGCTGCTTTCTTCTGTAGTTTATAGTCTGACATGTTTATTACTTTAAGTACGTAATCCACATGTAGTTTCAAAGTTATTACAAAGAGTGGTGACATTAGCATGTAATTTGGCGTGTTCCTTGGAAAAATGAAATGCTTTGTTTTTATAAAACCCGAGTAGTTTTTCTACAGATACGTAAGGCTTTTTAATCACTCCTTCGAACTTCAATGATATACCTATGTCAAAGAGTTTGTACAATAAAACATTTCGATCCATTCAGTCAAAAGCTGCCTTGAAGTCAACGAATAATGCATATAAACTCGTATTCCTAAAAAAAAAGGAATCCACAATACTTTTTAAGGCAAGCACGTGATCAGTACTGGAATATCCTGGCCGCTTGATATTCTTTGAGTAGATTATTGGTACCTGTAAAAATTATATATGACGCATTTAAAAATGAAATGCTTCGGTAGTGCCCTGGGTCCGCCATATAGCCTTTTTTATGAATCGGAAAGATCAGAGTTTCCTTGAAGCACTGCGGTTTTATGCAATTTTCCAAAATGTTGTTGATCCAGTAGATAAGATAGTTCTTCAGTTCGTTAATACTATACGTATTTGTAGAATTCGGCTGATATTCCATCCGATTCTACAGCTTTACCACGCGTAAAATTACTACGTACCTCAACAACGTTTTGTAATACAATTGACCTATCCAAAATATCATTCTGAAAACCAGGCGTAGCATACAGCATTCAAAGCTTACTGCCAGGTGGGTTCGGAAGCTTCTTGAAATGAACTTAAAGCACAGTTAGACCTAGTCCACCATTTAGTTTTTTAGCCAATTTCCAGAACTCTGAGGGATTATTACAATGCACCAGTCTTCGAGCCTATGATTCATAATACATTCTCCTTTTTGCTACGCAAAGCGCCCTTAACTCTTTATTAGCCTTTATATATGAATCTTTCATTATATCTTCATTAAAAATCGGGAATAATTCCAGCCATCCGGACGATAGTTGGCACTCATTATCAAACCACAGTTGTTTGAATCGTTGTTTTTGTTATTTTGTTGATTGTTGATCTGAAACAATTCCTTTATATCTTCAATTCTGTCGCCCACATACTGTTGGGTTTGCAGTTGCTCCTCCAATTGCCTTCTTTATGCAGTTGCTTTAGCATTGTTCCACATTAGCTTCAGAAAAAGATTCATGTGTACTGTACCCAAGTCATCTGTTACCATCTGAATATGGAACTTGCAGCACTTCGAAGTTTGTTTTAATGGTGCTCCATTCACCCCTTGCTAAACAATAATCTATAACGGACGTCCCCGGTCCTCCCAAAAAATGTGAACTCTCCATGTTTATGACACAAACTTGTACCAGTAGTAGTAGTAGTAGTAAGATTGTTTATGTCATAGTAAAAAATTCAACATTAATTTACAATTTTACAATTTCAAATAAATAGTTTAAAAATTAATGAATATACGACTGCGGCATAAATGTCGTCTGTCGGAGATTTGGCTGTAAACTTCATTAATTCATATTTGCCATAGTTACAATTTTAAATAGTTACTAATTAAATTCTTCTATAAGAAACTTTCTATAAGATAAAGCATTGATAATGTAGTTTGTTAGATTTGTCCAATTACAGCGTTCTCCATTTAGCAATTCTATTATTTCGTCTTCTAATAAAAGTGTTTTCTCAAAATATTTGTATCTGATTTCCTTAAGAATAGGTAGATGCCACCTATGAAATGTTGTATGTTTTCAATTTCTTTCAGATTACATAATGAACAGTTTTTTGATCTGCTTATTTTAAAAGTAGTTCCATTAAGTTCTATCAAGTCACAGCGAGCCTTGAAGACCCACATTATTTTACTTGGTTTATTGCCGTCGATAAAGTATATATTGCCTTTTGCAAAATCGAGATTTTTGTAAAACCTGCTAGTTTCCTTCGCTCTTTGCATTCGTTTCCGGTGGTAACTTTGCTTAAGATTGTGCAATAGTTGTATTCTTTTGTTGTCCCTTTCCATTTGTGTTATGTTATGTGAGGTGGAAATCATGACCTAGCTTGTTCAAATTTGAAACCCAAAAACAAATCTTTTTGTAGTAACTTTAAGGTAAACCGATGTGGCAAACGGTTATTCCCATACTCGAAAAGTGTACGCCCTATGTACCTCAGATGCAAGTCAATCGTATATATGTATATGTCCGTCTTCCATACCACTCTCTAGCATAAGTGAGTAGTTGGGTGTGAAAACAGGTAACCTCAGTATCCTTTTAACAAAGTACATCTGTAGTTTGTCCACTTCATCAAAAAGCGTGTGACCCCAAACTTGCGCTCCGTACGATTGCACAGCTCTGCATACTGCTTGAAATAAATTCCACTTTGATCACATTTCTTTTATTAAGGAAGTTGTTCCGTGTGGTATTTATACTGTTTTTTGCCGAAAAGTTTCTCTTCTCAATGTATTTTGTGAAAATCATTTTTGGAGTCAGTGTCATGCCTAGATAGCAATAACTTGTCACGGTTTCTATCTCTTCACCTTTGAAAGACCACTTTTCTTGGTTAGCTTTTTTGCCTCTGTTTTTAAAAACCATTATTTGGGATTTATTTAAAATTACCTCTAAATTCCACGTCCTGCAGTAGTCTTCTAAGTTGTTTATCAACCTTTGGAGAACTTGAATACTGTCGGCCAGAATGACAATGTCATTTGCATAGAGAAGTAATCTTATGTTTAGCTTATCTATAAGTAGGCCGCCTCCTAAACATTCATGCAAGTCATTTATACATAGAAAGAAAAGTAAAGCTGATAAGAGACATCCTTGTTTAACGGCAGAGATTGTATCGAAGTCTTGTGACAACTCTTTTCCTGTCCATACTGACGACTTAGTGCTCTCATATATGAATATTCTCCTGCAATCTGACCATTTTAGTTGATACCCCCATTGTGTGCAATTTGTATATTAATAATTTCCGCGATACTTTGTCAAATGCCGCTTTAAAATCTACAAAGAACGCGTAAACCTTCTGTTTATCACAAAACTTTAAGTGCACTATTGCAGCTAAGTTGTCCACAGTCGAATAATTTTTCCTGAAACCAGCTTGGTAATCAGTTAAAATATTTAGCCCTATCGTGGAATCCGCCGGGCGGGAATATTCACCAAAAAAAAATATTTTGGCATCGTCATATCCGCAAAGTGAACAGTTCCCCGTGTGGGTAATATGAATCCACTGTATCGTGGAAAACGTTCGAATCGGATTTTTCCCGAACAAAATGACATTTCTCATCCGCATCAAAATCACTGCGGATTTCTGGCTTGGCTGCTGCCTGTCGTCTTTTTTAATTGCAACTGAAATAAAAAAAAACAAACAATTTTTGTTTACATATGAATTACAGGAAAAAAACTACAACTGCTTTATTAATCCGACAATATTTGATAAAACTATGCAATATTGAACTTTATTAAAATGCCCCGTGCAGGGACGGGTTAAGAATATCACTGCAGCGCCCCCCAACAACTAGCGCTTGTCGTAAAAGGCGACTAAGGGGACAAATCAGATCTAGGCAATATAACACCCAAGTGAGCCTAGCGACACATATACTACCATAAAAACCCTCCCACAAGTGTGCATGCGAGTCCGTGGGTTGACACGACTGGAGATCACCGGTGTCATAAAAGAAAGATCAAACAATACTAAAACAGGAAGTTACGAGCTGGAAGAGATGATGAATAGAAGGTGGGTGGACATCTTGTGTGTCCAAGAGACGAAATGGAAAAACACCGGGAATCGGGCGCGTTTCTTGGACGTTAGGACAAAAGATTACAAGATGTTCTACTACGGAACGGAAAGGCTAGGAACGGAATCGGTATCATCCTTGCGGCAGAGCTACTTGGAAACGTCTTGAGCATTTCGAAGTCCAGCGACCGTTTGATGTCTCTCAAACTAGTAATACAAGGAGAGGTGTGGAATATTGTCAGTGCATATGCTCCCCACAATGGGTGCAATCAGATAGATAAAGATGCATTTTAGCTAGATTTCCACAATCTCCTTAAGAACATCCCAAAGGAAGAATTTCTGTTTGTTGGAGGAGATTTGAATGGACATGTCGGGAAATCAAACGAAGACTATGAAGACTGCCATGGCGGATTAGGATATGGCACCTGGAACCTTCCTGGTGAAGACATCCTAAGCATGTGCAAATCACACGGTCTTATCGTGTTAAATACCATGTTCATCAAACAAAGCCGACACCTGATCACTTACAGCAGTGGTGGAGATGAAACTCAGATTGACTACCATTTGGTAGGCAGTTTCATGAAGCCTCGGGTAAAAGATTGCAAAGTGATCCTGGGAGAGGCAATCGCTCGAATACACCGTCTCCTGCTAACAGAAATTTTTATGAAAACACCAAAGAAAAGCAAACAAACAAGGGTCTCTGAGAAAATCAAGTGGTACAATCTGGACAAAGAAAAAGGCGAGGCTTTTGTTTTCGTAATGAAAAATTACCTCTCTCACACCATCAACGGAGCTGAGGATGAAGAGTGCAGAGCACAAAATATGTGGGATTCCCTACAGCGAACTTGCTTAAAGAAGGCCAAATCACTGCTAGGAGCTTCAAAAGGCCACCATCAACACGCCAAAGAAACATGGTGGTGGAGTGATGAAGCTAAGAAAGTGATAAATGAGAAGAAAGCGGCATTCAAAGCTTGGTCAAAGTGCCCCTCTAATAATAGTGACGAAAAAGCTCGCCTCGAAATGGAATACAGATGCTGCAAGAAAAAAGCGAAGAAGAAGTGCACCCAGCTTCAAGCAGAGAGTACGGAGGGCCTGTATCGGGAGCTGGAGAAAATATTTTCCCCAGTTGCTGATGCAAACCAGGCTATCCAGGAGCTGCGAAGACACAATATGAACAAGAGTGCCACTATCTTCAAAATAGCCGCCCAAAGAAGGAAGAATGCTCAGGAGATTCGTTCGCCAAAGTTCATTAGCAATGCTCATGGCCAGCTTCTTGTGGATGACGACAAAATTCTGCATAGGTGGCGGCAGTATTGTGAAGAGCTTTTGAATGAACAGTTTCCCCGGCTATACTTTCCAAGAGCCACCCCTAACTGTGAAGAAATACCCGACATTACAGTCGAAGAAGTTAGTGAGGCGGTCAAATACTCCAAAACACGAAAAGCGGTTGGGCCAGACGAGATAGTTCTGGACAAAGATGGGAGATATCGGGTTCAGATGGCTCAGAATTCTCATCTCCAAGTTCGTGAGAGGTGATCCAATGCCGAATCAATGGAGGGAAAGTTACCTTCTCCCTGTTTACAAAGGGAAGGGTGATACGCGAAACTGTGATAACTACCGTTAGATGTCACACACCATGAAGATCGTTGAGCGGGTATTAGGTGGCCGGCTGCGAAAAATAATACGGCTATCTGATGATCAGTGCGGGTTTGTCTCGGGTAAATCAACCACAGATGCAATCCAAAGTATAAGGATCATAATGGAAAAACATCGTGATTCCTTAAGGGATTTGCATATTGTATTGGTTGACTTTGAAAAGGCATTCGACAGACAACCACGAGATCTGATATGGGTGGCGCTAAGACATCGAGGGGTTCCAGAAACCTATGTACAGATGATTATGGACATGTACGAAGGAGCAAAGACAGGAGTAAGATGCCCCGCTGGAGTAACCGAAGAGTTCCCAATCAAAGTCGGGGTGCACCAGGGAAGCGTTTTAAGTCCTTTGCTCTTTATTACAGTCCTTGATTATCTGCTTGAAGGTAAAGTGATGGACCCCAAGGTACATCAGTTATTCTTTGCTTACGATGGAGCCATCATAAGTGAGGATCCTACATCCCTGCAACGAGCACTTGATGTGTGGGTGGACGTTTTGGAGGGAAATGGGTATCGCATTAGTTCAAAAAAGACAGAGTACTTGTGCTGCCCGTTCTCTGATCCACTCAGGCCTATTCCAGACATTTATTTGAATGGAACAGTGCTTCCCAAGTGCGAAAAGTTCAAATATCTGGGATCTATGATCAATAGCAAAGCAACTTGTGATGACGACATCAATCATCGTGTAAGCGTAGGGTGGATGAAGTGGCGAGAAAATTCCGCTATCTTTTGTGACAGAAAAATGCCCCCTAAGTTGAAAGGAAGGCTCTACACCGCAGTTGTACGTCCAGCGCTCACATACGGTTCACAATGTTGGACGATGTACAAAAAGTATGAGAGTAAATTAACGGCAGCTGAGATGAAGATGCTTCGCATGACAGCAGGAGTGACAAAGCTTGATCGAATAAGAAGTTCGAAGATCCGTGGAAGCTTTCACATCAAGGAAACCATCGTACAAAAAATAGAGCGTGACCGGCTCAGTTGGTATTGCCACGTTCAAAGAAGAGATCATTTGAACCCTGTTAAAAAGGCAATATCAATGCACGTTTCAAAGACATCGCGATGTAGGAAAGGCAGGCCTATAAACGCCTGGATCAGACAAATGCGACGACATCGGCATTTCATTGGCCTCAGTAACCGAGTGATCCAAAATCGGCAGGCCTGCCGATATTTTCTGAGGTCAAATAGGCGAACCCCACAGGCGGATCAGTAGAAATGCGGTGAAGTGGGAGGGTTGTGATCCCTTGTTTTCGGATCATAGCCTCGCTGATAAAAGGAAGAAGAAGAAGAAGATTGAACTTTATTAAAATCAGAAATAAATAAAAAATATTGTTTCTAGAAACAAACATTTCATCTGGAAGTTCAATCCACTGTTGCTCTTTACCTTCGTCATACTTTTCTCTTCTAAGACCGCTCATCTTCTTCTTCTTCTGCTTCCAAAAAAGATCTATCGTGTCCATTTGCGTGTTTTATTTTTATTTTAGCCACTTTTTAAAGAAATGTTCCTTTTACAAAACGAATGTACTAGTAACAACTACACAAATTTTGATTGACAAATAAAAGACAGCTATTTCACAATGAAACTACCTTTCCCCAATGCCTGTCGATAAGGAGACGTTCTCGGCGGATTCCACGATAGGGGTGATTATGTTTTTCTACCCAAGTTGATAGTCGTTCGTTTAGGATAAACATCATTACTTTCGCAATAGAGTTCATGAACGATACAAATACAAATATTTGGCGCAACAGCTCTTCAAAGTGCCAGGGCCTAGCTTCTCGCAACCACTCATGTTGTGTGCGTTATATTTTTCACACGAATGGAAGGGACCTATAGTTTAATACCGAATCCGAACGGCGATTTAAGAAGCTTTTCGTGACAACAATACTCTCGGATGTTTGTCAGACGCTCGTGAGAGGTGGGACCGTGAAAAAATTTTTTGGTGTTTTCTGGGATTCGAACTTGGAACCTCATGCGTAGTGATCCGACACACTAACCACTTACGCCACGGCGCCCACGTTCATGAACGATGTCCCCTTGTAATTACTTGCAACCTTGCTATCTCCTTTCTTGAAAATTGGAAAAATCGCACTTGTTTTGATGGTTTCATCAACTCGCCCCCTGTGAAATATTTTATTAAACACCCGCGTCAACTCCACCAGAAACACATTGGTGGAATTCATAGGGAATCCTATGTTCACCCGGGGCTTTGTTTAGTTTTGCCTTTGTCAGTATCCTCCTTACCTTTACAATTGATATACAGTTAACCACAGAAGTATTGATACTCCCGCTTACTATGCATAACACAAGCAAAAATCGCTTGCAGAAGCGAGAAAATAAAAAAGTAAAATTTAATTATATTTATTTGAGCAATATATAGAACACAATATACATATATAATTTCAACATAAATTATTTCAATTTGTCGTGATTCCTTAAGGGATTTGCATATTGTATTGGTTGACTTTGAAAAGGCATTCGACAGACAACCACGAGATCTGATATGGGTGGCGCTAAGACATCGAGGGGTTCCAGAAACCTATGTACAGATGATTATGGACATGTACGAAGGAGCAAAGACAGGAGTAAGATGCCCCGCTGGAGTAACCGAAGAGTTCCCAATCAAAGTCGGGGTGCACCAGGGAAGCGTTTTAAGTCCTTTGCTCTTTATTACAGTCCTTGATTATCTGCTTGAAGGTAAAGTGATGGACCCCAAGGTACATCAGTTATTCTTTGCTTACGATGGAGCCATCATAAGTGAGGATCCTACATCCCTGCAACGAGCACTTGATGTGTGGGTGGACGTTTTGGAGGGAAATGGGTATCGCATTAGTTCAAAAAAGACAGAGTACTTGTGCTGCCCGTTCTCTGATCCACTCAGGCCTATTCCAGACATTTATTTGAATGGAACAGTGCTTCCCAAGTGCGAAAAGTTCAAATATCTGGGATCTATGATCAATAGCAAAGCAACTTGTGATGACGACATCAATCATCGTGTAAGCGTAGGGTGGATGAAGTGGCGGGAAAATTCCGCTATCTTTTGTGACAGAAAAATGCCCCCTAAGTTGAAAGGAAGGCTCTACACCGCAGTTGTACGTCCAGCGCTCACATACGGTTCACAATGTTGGACGATGTACAAAAAGTATGAGAGTAAATTAACGGCAGCTGAGATGAAGATGCTTCGCATGACAGCAGGAGTGACAAAGCTTGATCGAATAAGAAGTTCGAAGATCCGTGGAAGCTTTCACATCAAGGAAACCATCGTACAAAAAATAGAGCGTGACCGGCTCAGTTGGTATTGCCACGTTCAAAGAAGAGATCATTTGAACCCTGTTAAAAAGGCAATATCAATGCACGTTTCAAAGACATCGCGATGTAGGAAAGGCAGGCCTATAAACGCCTGGATCAGACAAATGCGACGACATCGGCATTTCATTGGCCTCAGTAACCGAGTGATCCAAAATCGGCAGGCCTGCCGATATTTTCTGAGGTCAAATAGGCGAACCCCACAGGCGGATCAGTAGAAATGCGGTGAAGTGGGAGGGTTGTGATCCCTTGTTTTCGGATCATAGCCTCGCTGATAAAAGGAAGAAGAAGAAGAAGATTGAACTTTATTAAAATCAGAAATAAATAAAAAATATTGTTTCTAGAAACAAACATTTCATCTGGAAGTTCAATCCACTGTTGCTCTTTACCTTCGTCATACTTTTCTCTTCTAAGACCGCTCATCTTCTTCTTCTTCTGCTTCCAAAAAAGATCTATCGTGTCCATTTGCGTGTTTTATTTTTATTTTAGCCACTTTTTAAAGAAATGTTCCTTTTACAAAACGAATGTACTAGTAACAACTACACAAATTTTGATTGACAAATAAAAGACAGCTATTTCACAATGAAACTACCTTTCCCCAATGCCTGTCGATAAGGAGACGTTCTCGGCGGATTCCACGATAGGGGTGATTATGTTTTTCTACCCAAGTTGATAGTCGTTCGTTTAGGATAAACATCATTACTTTCGCAATAGAGTTCATGAACGATACAAATACAAATATTTGGCGCAACAGCTCTTCAAAGTGCCAGGGCCTAGCTTCTCGCAACCACTCATGTTGTGTGCGTTATATTTTTCACACGAATGGAAGGGACCTATAGTTTAATACCGAATCCGAACGGCGATTTAAGAAGCTTTTCGTGACAACAATACTCTCGGATGTTTGTCAGACGCTCGTGAGAGGTGGGACCGTGAAAAAACTTTTTGGTGTTTTCTGGGATTCGAACTTGGAACCTCATGCGTAGTGATCCGACACACTAACCACTTACGCCACGGCGCCCACGTTCATGAACGATGTCCCCTTGTAATTACTTGCAACCTTGCTATCTCCTTTCTTGAAAATTGGAAAAATCGCACTTGTTTTGATGGTTTCATCAACTCGCCCCCTGTGAAATATTTTATTAAACACCCGCGTCAACTCCACCAGAAACACATTGGTGGAATTCATAGGGAATCCTATGTTCACCCGGGGCTTTGTTTAGTTTTGCCTTTGTCAGTATCCTCCTTACCTTTACAATTGATATACAGTTAACCACAGAAGTATTGATACTCCCGCTTACTATGCATAACACAAGCAAAAATCGCTTGCAGAAGCGAGAAAATAAAAAAGTAAAATTTAATTATATTTATTTGAGCAATATATAGAACACAATATACATATATAATTTCAACATAAATTATTTCAATTTGTCGTGATTCCTTAAGGGATTTGCATATTGTATTGGTTGACTTTGAAAAGGCATTCGACAGACAACCACGAGATCTGATATGGGTGGCGCTAAGACATCGAGGGGTTCCAGAAACCTATGTACAGATGATTATGGACATGTACGAAGGAGCAAAGACAGGAGTAAGATGCCCCGCTGGAGTAACCGAAGAGTTCCCAATCAAAGTCGGGGTGCACCAGGGAAGCGTTTTAAGTCCTTTGCTCTTTATTACAGTCCTTGATTATCTGCTTGAAGGTAAAGTGATGGACCCCAAGGTACATCAGTTATTCTTTGCTTACGATGGAGCCATCATAAGTGAGGATCCTACATCCCTGCAACGAGCACTTGATGTGTGGGTGGACGTTTTGGAGGGAAATGGGTATCGCATTAGTTCAAAAAAGACCGAGTACTTGTGCTGCCCGTTCTCTGATCCACTCAGGCCTATTCCAGACATTTATTTGAATGGAACAGTGCTTCCCAAGTGCGAAAAGTTCAAATATCTGGGATCTATGATCAATAGCAAAGCAACTTGTGATGACGACATCAATCATCGTGTAAGCGTAGGGTGGATGAAGTGGCGGGAAAATTCCGCTATCTTTTGTGACAGAAAAATGCCCCCTAAGTTGAAAGGAAGGCTCTACACCGCAGTTGTACGTCCAGCGCTCACATACGGTTCACAATGTTGGACGATGTACAAAAAGTATGAGAGTAAATTAACGGCAGCTGAGATGAAGATGCTTCGCATAACAGCAGGAGTGACAAAGCTTGATCGAATAAGAAGTTCGAAGATCCGTGGAAGCTTTCACATCAAGGAAACCATCGTACAAAAAATAGAGCGTGACCGGCTCAGTTGGTATTGCCACGTTCAAAGAAGAGATCATTTGAACCCTGTTAAAAAGGCAATATCAATGCACGTTTCAAAGACATCGCGATGTAGGAAAGGCAGGCCTATAAACGCCTGGATCAGACAAATGCGACGACATCGGCATTTCATTGGCCTCAGTAACCGAGTGATCCAAAATCGGCAGGCCTGCCGATATTTTCTGAGGTCAAATAGGCGAACCCCACAGGCGGATCAGTAGAAATGCGGTGAAGTGGGAGGGTTGTGATCCCTTGTTTTCGGATCATAGCCTCGCTGATAAAAGGAAGAAGAAGAAGAAGATTGAACTTTATTAAAATCAGAAATAAATAAAAAATATTGTTTCTAGAAACAAACATTTCATCTGGAAGTTCAATCCACTGTTGCTCTTTACCTTCGTCATACTTTTCTCTTCTAAGACCGCTCATCTTCTTCTTCTTCTGCTTCCAAAAAAGATCTATCGTGTCCATTTGCGTGTTTTATTTTTATTTAGCCACTTTTTAAAGAAATGTTCCTTTTACAAAACGAATGTACTAGTAACAACTACACAAATTTTGATTGACAAATAAAAGACAGCTATTTCACAATGAAACTACCTTTCCCCAATGCCTGTCGATAAGGAGACGTTCTCGGCGGATTCCACGATAGGGGTGATTATGTTTTTCTACCCAAGTTGATAGTCGTTCGTTTAGGATAAACATCATTACTTTCGCAATAGAGTTCATGAACGATACAAATACAAATATTTGGCGCAACAGCTCTTCAAAGTGCCAGGGCCTAGCTTCTCGCAACCACTCATGTTGTGTGCGTTATATTTTTCACACGAATGGAAGGGACCTATAGTTTAATACCGAATCCGAACGGCGATTTAAGAAGCTTTTCGTGACAACAATACTCTCGGATGTTTGTCAGACGCTCGTGAGAGGTGGGACCGTGAAAAAACTTTTTGGTGTTTTCTGGGATTCGAACTTGGAACCTCATGCGTAGTGATCCGACATACTAACCACTTACGCCACGGCGCCCACGTTCATGAACGATGTCCCCTTGTAATTACTTGCAACCTTGCTATCTCCTTTCTTGAAAATTGGAAAAATCGCACTTGTTTTGATGGTTTCATCAACTCGCCCCCTGTGAAATATTTTATTAAACACCCGCGTCAACTCCACCAGAAACACATTGGTGGAATTCATAGGGAATCCTATGTTCACCCGGGGCTTTGTTTAGTTTTGCCTTTGTCAGTATCCTCCTTACCTTTACAATTGATATACAGTTAACCACAGAAGTATTGATACTCCCGCTTACTATGCATAACACAAGCAAAAATCGCTTGCAGAAGCGAGAAAATAAAAAAGTAAAATTTAATTATATTTATTTGAGCAATATATAGAACACAATATACATATATAATTTCAACATAAATTATTTCAATTTTTTTAATTAAAGAACAAAAGAGAGAAAAACTCATAGACTCAACCTCGCAAAAGTATTGATACATATTTAAAATTCTTAAATAAAATATAAGAAATAAAAAAAAAAAACTTAATTTAATATTTTGTTGGGTTACACCGAAATTTGATTACAGCTTTTAATCGTCGTTGCATCGAATTCACCAACTTCTTGCAATAACTTGGGGCAATCTTATCCCATTCTTCCGTAAGAGTGGTTTTTAAAGTCTACTTGCTAGAAATCCTGTGTTTTCTTACTTGTTTCTTCAAATGTGCCGATAAATGCTCAATTGGATTTAAGTCCGGTGATTGCGGCGGAGTATTGAGTATTTTCTGCGTGTTACGAGTATATAGCAGCCACATCTTTGTGTCCTTGGGATCATGTGCTTGGGATCATTGTCCTGCTGGAACATGTAATCCGTTCCCATGTTTAATTTTTCAGCATTGGCTCCAAGATTGTTTTTAAGTATGTGTATGTATTTAAATCGGTCCACTATACCGTCAACAAAAACAAGATTACCCACTCCGGTCGCAGAAAAACACAAGGACGGAACCACCTCCATGTTTTACTGTTGGTCGAAGGTATTTTACCTTAAGAGGTTCTCCTGGCTTTCTTCAAACTTTTCGAAAGCTATCTGAAGAAAAAATATTAATCTTACTCTCGTCACTGAAAATAACATTTTTCCAGAATTCCACAGGGTGGTGACGATGACGTTTGGCGAATAACAACCTTTTCTTCTGATTTGCCGCCGAAATGTATGGCTTGCGTATTGCAGTTCGCCCGTGTAAGTTCCTTTCCCGAAGAGCACGTCTCACTGTCTCGCTGCTTACCGTAATGTCCAAGATTTCACCAAAGACATCGACTCCAACGTCCGCTGGATCCCTCCGTCTCCCAAGAACTATGGGCGCTTTGTTGGCATCATAACAGCCACAGCAAAGAAGCACATCCCACGCGGATATTGAAAAGAATATGTCCCCGGTAAGAGCTCTGATAGTGACCGGCTATATAAAGAATTTCAGGAGAGTGGTGACACCGAAATTGCAGAGGAACTCTTACAATCTCTGATTAATGCACGGAAAGAAAAGTGGATAAAAACTACACAAAACCTGGACTTTACCCGATCAAGTAGAAAGGCTTGGAGCCTCATTTGGAAGCTTGGAGGATCAAATTCCTTCGCATCACACCAACCTAAGATCGATCCAGACCTGATTGCAAATCCGATTGTGGAGGTTTCCAAAGCAAAGTCGGACAAAGCCCACACCCAACACATTAAGAGCCTATTAAAAGAGCTTAAAAAGGTGACCCCTTTAACCTCTGCATACTCTCGACCTTTTACAATTTCCGAACTGGAAGTAGCCATCGCCTGCTGTAAGCATGGAAAATCCGCTGGAGCTGATGGAATCTATCCTGAATTTATTAAAAATTGCGGGAAGAACACTAAGATTTGGCTATGCACATTTTTTAACAGCATTCTATCATCCGGTAACCTGTCCATTGAGTTCAAGAAGTCAAAAATCATTGCGGTACTTAAACCGGGGAAATCAGCCGACAAGGCCGACAGCTACCGACCAATTTCTCTCTTAAGTTTATGCTATAAGATCCTTGAACGTTTAATATACAACAGAATTGAGGTACCCATTAACGAAGTTATCCCTATAGAACAAGCTGGATTCCGAAAAGGTCGTAGTTGCACTGACCTAACAACTTATATTGAGGATGGCTTCGAAAACAGGCTTAAGACTGGCGCTGTGTTCGTAGACATTACTGCTGCATATGATACGGTCTGGCGTACTGGAATGGTCTACAAACTTTTGAAGACGGTACGTTGCAAAGCAACATCAAACCTGATCAACATGCTGAGTAATCGCTCATTCCAAGTATTCCTCAACAATAGCGTTAGCAAATCCAAAAAACTCAACGACGGCCTCCCACAAGGATCGGTCTCGGCCCCACTTCTCTTCAACCTATATACTCACGATTTACCAAAACACATCCAAACAATTTTCGTATCCGGACGATCTGGCTATAGCCACACAACACCAGGGCATGGACTCAATTGAGGCCACACTCTCAGCAGATCTTGGCTGCCTGGGAGAATACTTTAAGAAATAGAGGCTGACACCCAGCAAGGCTAAAACTGAGTCAGCGTGCTTTCACATTAATAGTCACCTTGCACACATGCCGCTCGAAATTTGCTTCAATATACACTTTGAACTGCCGCTTTAGGACTGGTTTACTCACCTGCCGAATACGGAGCCCCCGTATGGTTATATAGCGCACATACTACGAAAATTGATAGCCAACTCCACATCGCAATGCGCCTAATCTCTGGAACAATAAGGTCCACCCCAATTCAATGGCTCCCAGTCTTGAGCAACATTGCCCCACCATCACTTAGACGAAAGAATGCACTCGTCAGAGAATTTACCAAAATTCAAAACAACCCGAACCTTCCTATTCACATATACTCCAACGAAAAGGACTCATATCGGCTGAAATCGCGAAATCCACCTCTGAGGACAGCGACTAGACTGCATTTGTCTAACTTCAACATCAACGAAGAGTGGGAAAAATACTGGAGGAATTTTGCCCCAAATACCTGCAGTAACATAGTTAACCCTACTGTTCGCGTACCAGGATTCAACCTACCCCGAAAAACGTGGACACCACTAAATAGGATAAGGACCGAGCACGGCCGCTGCAGAGACTTTCTGTTCAAATGAGGAGCAACAGCATCTAGTGCATGTGACTGCGGGGAACCTACCCAAACGATCAGACACATTGCTTCCAGTTGTCCCCTCTCTATGTTTAACGGAAACCTCAATGACATCCACAATATCACACCTGATGCCCTTCTCTGGCTAAGTAGCTTAAATACTATTCTCTGACGCTAAATATAAATATAATGTGGTTCTTCTACGATTTATATTGTACTTATGTATGTCTCTTACTTTATCATTCTATGTACTTATGTGTTTCTTACTCATGGCTTAAAGCCATTTCTTTGTGCAATTGTTAATCTGCTATTTGTATTTATAACTTGTTATACCCATACGATAAATAAACCGTAATGTCAAAGCTTTCTTTCAGTTGGGCCACAAGTTTTGGTGCACTAATGTCAGGTTTTTTCTCCACTTCTCGAACCAAGTACACTTAGTTTTGTTGGTCTGCCACTGCGACTTTTGTTTTCCAGAGAATTCGTTTCTTTAAACTTCTGGACTATTTTCTGTACTGTTACAAAACTCCTGGCAACAATTTTTCCTATATTTCTGAAGGACTGTCCTTCCGTGTGTAATTTAATTATAATTTTCGTCTCTTCTAATGTTGTTTCCTTCATTTTCCTTGCCATTGTTTAAAATAAATTGAAAATTCACTACCAACCACAAATAATGAATGCCAATAACTTCTACTAAAAACACGGAATGAGGCAGACAAAGCATAAATTGCTCAGACGGCATAACGGTACTATTGTCGGTGCTAAAATGAGTGTGCATCAATACTTTTGTGCCGTGGAATTGCGTCACAATTTTTGTTTTATCTTTTTTTTGAAATATATGAGATTGATTTTAATTGAAATTGTGTATGGTTTTGTTAGCTCTTACTAAACTGAAAATAAATCAATTGAATATTTTTGTTTCATTACTATTGTTACGCTTTAATTCGTATTATACCCAGAGAAAGGGGGATGTATCAATATTTTTGTGGCTAACTGTAGCTGCATCTAGATCCCGCATCCGCAACTTGTACCATTCGGCACTCGTAGCCCAAACGAATCACAAAATTTCAATAACTTCGTACCCTTATAATTATAATATTGATCCTTAAATTGTTCCAGCTATTCACCCCTATCGTGGAATCCGCCGGGGGGAATTATTCACCGAAAAAAATATTTCGGCATCGTCAAATCCGCAAAGTGAACAGTTCCCCGTGTGGGTAATGTGAATCAGTTTCACTGTATCGTGGAAAACATTCGAATCGAATTTTTCCCGAACAAAATGACATTTCTCATCCGCATCAAAATCATTGCGGATTTCTGGCTTGGCTGGGTGCACATCGTCTTCTGTGTACAAACAATTTGTGTTTACATATAAATTACAGGAAGAAAACTACAACTGCTTTATTAAGCCGAAAATTGTTAATAAATCTATGCAATATTGAACTTTATTTAAATCAGAAATAAATAAAAAATATGGTTTCTAGAAGCATGCATTTCATCTGGAAGTTCCATGAAATCATCCACTGTTGCTATTAACCTCTGTCGTACTCTTCTCTGGGAAAACTGTTCATCTTCTTCCTCTTCTGCTTCCAAAAACAGCTATCCTGTCCACTTGTGTGCCTTATTTTTATTTTAATCACTTTTTAAAGAAATTTTCGTTTTACGAAACGAATGTAGCAACACAGATTTTTATTGACAAATAAAAGACAGCTGTTTGACAGTGAAACTACCTTTCCCCAATGCCTGTCGATAAGGAGACGTTCTCGGCGGATTCCACGATAGCAGTAGAAAGTGAAAGGGAATCGAATAGGTGAAGTGAAACTCAATTCCGACGGATTCCACGATAGGGGTGATTGTGCTTCTCAAACCTTCTTCTTTGCCCACTCTTGCTTTCAGATCTCCTATCACACAAACGTTCCGGTTACCTCAGCACATCACTATTTCGTGTTACTTCTCAAAACCTCTACGCCATGATTGCAATCTAGATACGAAGGTATTATACAGAATTTTCTGGGTCATATTTGAAGCAAATGTTTTCCTGGGAGAGGATTAATTAAAAAAAAATTATAGAAGTTGACATTGAGGAATCCGATGGCTTATCAATGCTTGGTATGCATTTAAGCCCTAGAATTTACTGTAATCCACCGATTTCCGATGCTGCTAAATCTGGTGCTAGATGTCTCCGAATTTTTCAAAACATGTAAACGATTTTTTACTCGTACAACGTTCTAGATTTTTTAGATCAATTTTCAGCACAATGTCAACACAAGCACACAGAGAATTCTGAAATTATTGTACAAAATATTTGAAGTCAAAAACAATTTTTTTTAGTGTTTTTATTTACAAACTTAAAATACAAAATATAATCTTAAACTAGAAGCAAAACAAACAAACCGGAAGACAATGATCCTTAAACACTACTGCTTATACAATAAAACTTAAAAATTAAATGGAAGACAATGATACTATACGTAGATTTTACCTATCAGAAATTTACGTTTTCTCATAAATTTGTTTCTTCTTTTGTTGCTATCACAGTTTAATAAACACAGTTAAATTACTTTTTTATATATAAAAGATTTAAAGCTTTTCCGCTGACAAGCGGTTGATTTTCAACGAATTTCACCATCATTTTCGACCCCAAAATGAAAACACTTATTATGTATGTTGTCCGTCCCACTTTTTTCGATCGAAATTGTCAGCTTCCTTCGTTGTGGTTGCACTCGGACTACGAATCGTAGCCAATGCAGCCGGGCAAGTCTAGGCCTCGTCAGTCTGGGATGTAGTAGGCATTGTGTTGTTACGCGAAACCGAACAAACAGCCAGATCAATGAAAGGTCTTCTCAGTGTATCCTTGCAGGGATTCCAATGTTGAGTTGACTATTTTCTCCGAACGACTGAATCTATGTTCAGCTCCTGATCACTAGGGTAGTGTCTCAATGCACTTCTCCGATTGGGTATGATATATTTTATTGCCAATACTTTGACTAACTTGTGTCATTGTACCAGTGTAAAGAAATCACAGAAGAACCGACCGGGCCTTTGGCCAGGATGTTCGTCGGATGAACGATGCACTTTAAGTGTACATTTTTCAAAAATGTTTCACACTATTTATACCATCAGAGAGCACCCCCACCACTGTGCACTGTGCATAGTTGTGCAAGGACCTTTTTTCCACTTTCACATTAATGGTTATTGTTCACAGCAAGATCCTTATCGGATAGTTTTCCTTTCTTCGCCTATTTTACTTTGCGTGAGCCGATCAGGGATTTCAATGGAAATCAGGAAAAAAGGGACAGGAGGGCTGAATGTGTGTGTGGATTTTTAATAGGGAGAAAGGGAAAAGTCGAAACTGTTGCACGATAGGTGGTAGGTAGCTCAGGTACCTGTCTGTTTTCTATTCGGAATTTTCAAAAATGTATTCTCCCACACGCTGTTGATGGTGGATGCGTGATATTTATTGATTATGAAATGGGGATTTATAGTATTTAATTGACGGAGCTGTATTGGAACTCCGGCTAAGTGGTACGTGCTTGTAGACTCCAACGCATTCGATAAGAATCTTTATCACATAAACATTGAGCACACTTGACACTTGGGGCGCTTGTGTGGACAGCTTTAGAATTTAATATTATCTAAGGGATATACTATGAATGGGAAGAGCATAAAATGCAACCTTTTACTGGTTTTTTTATTGGCTTTCTCAAAGTTTCTTTTCCCTATTTTGTCACTCATTTTAAGGACATATCTAAAGAAAATTGAGATGGTGTGTGCTGAATTGAATTTCTAACAATGAATGATATATAGTAGAAAACACCAAAAAGTTTTTTCACGGTCCCACCTCTCGCGTTTTGGCTTTCCCATCTTGTTGAGAGCATATATGTACTTGGTTTTGCCCTCGTTTATCGCTAAACCCATTTTGGCCGCTTCCGCCTTAATGCTTGCAAACGCACCGGTGACAGCCCGCTGAGTTCTTCCGATAATGTCTATATCGTCGGCGTATGCAAGCAGTTGTACAGACTTGTAATAGATTGTGCCTCCGGTGTTGGCTTGTGAATTTCGCACAATCCGTTCAAGTACAATATTCAAGAAGTCACACGACAGCGCGTCACCTTGTCTAAAACCTTTTTGGACATCAAAGGTCTCGGTGAGGTCATTACCGACCTTGATGCAGCAGCGAGCGTTCTCCATCGTCACCCTGCACAGACGGACAAGTTTGGCAGGGATGTCAAAACTAGACATCGCTCTATAAAGCTCTTCTCTATAGATGCTGTCATAGGCGGCCTTGAAATCGATAAAGAGGTGGTGAGTATCGATTTGGAATTCTTCGGTTTTCTCCAGGATCTGCCGAAGTGTGAAGATTTGGATGAATGGTTCATTCTGCCTGACAGCGGGATGTTGGTTTTCGTCGCCGTTATACAGTCTGCAGGAGTAGTTCTTCCATATTCTCAGCACAGACTGTGATTCTACTACGAGGTTTCCATTTTCATCTTTACAGGTTTCAGTACAGTTCAGTTTCTGACACGTTCTTTTTACCTTTTGGTAAAACTTCCGTACATTGTTCCTGGACTATAAACTCTCGATATTCTCAAACGCGCGCTTCTCATGCTCTTTCTTCTTCTTTTGGAGAAGCCGATGTTCTTCCCGTCTCCTTTGCTCGGAGAGCTCACGAGCAGCTCTCGTCTTCCTTTGCAGCGCCGCTTTGTATGCCTCTTGTTTTGCTGCATGCACTCGCCGGCATTCTTCGTCAAACCAGGGGTTTCGCGGTGGCGGGCGAGCGAGACCCAGCACATCAGTCGCGGCGTTCACTTCATGCTGGCCGCATATGGGTGATTGAGAGATTTCGGGATACGCGTTCAGCGAAGAGTCTGGCGGTCTCTTGCGATTGTAGCTTTACGACGTTAAATTTTCTCAGAGTGATTCTTCTTTGTTGCTCAGACTGGGATATCCGCATTCGTACCTTGACTACAACAAGGTAATGATCCATGTCTATGTTGGCCGCTCGGAAGGTCCGGACATCCAGAATACTGGAGGCATGCCTTGCGTCAATCGCAATATGATCAATTTGGTTGATCGTTACATGATCATTGGACCGCCATGTCTGCTTATGAATATCGAGATGAGGAAACCATGTGCTTGCTATGGTGACATTTCGCTACACAGCGAAATCAATTAGCCTTACTTTTTGAAGATAATATCGGTCAAGTGGGCGCCACCATTTTCGATGACAATTTGGGCCCTTTTTACTTCATTTTCAATCGTTTTGGCGAGAACTTCGGGCGATAAGTTCTCTCACTCTGTCGAATATTCTCTTTGGGAGCTTCCAGAGTATGTGGGTTGATCTCATAGACCAGCGACTTCAAAAAACCCCGAAGAAAGAAGTCTGCAACGGTCAAATCGGGCGATCTTTCCGGCCAGTGCAAATCGCCAAAACGAGACGAAACGAGGCGACCCGGAAACACATCCTTTAAAATGTCCATTGTCACACGAGCTGTGTGTGCGGTTGCACCGTTCTGTTGGAACCGCATGCCGTCCAGTACTAATTCTTCAATTTGCGGAAATAAAAACTCGTTGATCATGGTTCTATATTGCTCACCAGTCGCAGTAACCGTGTTACCCACGGCATTCAGCCACAGCGGCGACATTCTCGTCGGGATGAGCACTATGAGGCCTTCCGGCATCTCTTCTGTCACCTGTTGTTGTTTGAGCAGTTAGCGTAGGACGGCCGGTAAATATGTGTCGAAATTTACGTTGCGCCAAAATCACTGACGAATTATTCCGCAAAAAAATAATCACTAGTATATTCCGCGACTTTGAGGAGTATAGAATTCTATGGCTTATCGATATGTATTCTGCATCTGTTTGCTTCACAAATATCAAAACAATCTTACAGTTGCCGCCATTTGCAAAAGTTCCAGAGCATCTTCTGCATAGGATGATACATTTTGGACCACATTGTATAAGTACAATTCTATAGGTTTTATGCAGACTCTTCTACTTCTGGCTCTATTCTTCATCGAAATTAGGTCATTGCGTAGGCTTCCCAATTCTCTGTGTCGTTGCCAGCTGCATATTATTTATTCCATACATACATACCATATATAATTAAGTGAGCGTCGTAGTGGGATGAAAGTCGGTGCTGACTTCCAAACACAATTAGAGAGTCCTCTTATAAATGGACTACCTGCAAATCCATTTACTTCTTATGATGGCAAATATTTAACTCTCTCTTTAGATTGGAGTACTAAATATCACATATTTACAAGGCTCAACGATTCGGTGAAACGGATTTCAGATAAACATAAGGAAATTAACATTAAGAATTGCTAATGGAAAATGTAGATAAGTCCTCTTCTTGTTTGTTTTATCGTTTGTACCTAGTCGAAAACTGCTATAGGCTTTTGATGAACCCTTTTTTGACTCTTTATTGCCTTTTTCTCCATATTTTACTTTGACTCTTTGATTGTTATTTGCAGTCACAAATTAACGATTTCTTTGATGTTTACTTGGGTCTGTTTATTTTGCTATCATCCTTGAATAAGTGCGGAGACATCAAACTCACTGCAAGGAAACCTGTTAAGGATTTAGGAGATTTTAATAAATAGAGCTAAATAAGAAACACATTAGCTAAAACCGGGAGTCTCAAAGGAACATGGATGCATTTTGTATGCAAACACAGCGCACACCCATGTCGAGTACTAATAATAACATGCATATTTTGATTCTGTTGACAAACGCACAGATGAATGCGTCGGAATGTTTCACATCAACGGACTTAGTTGTGAACATATTAAATGCCGCATATGCATTTGAATTGTGTTTAAATTCGGTGGAAAATAGCATCTGCAAGGTGTAAGTGGTTGAGTGAAAAAACTTAAAGGAGTACTAATATAGGCATGACTATTTGCTCTTTAAAAATATGGAGGCAAGTCTGAAACGCATGGTATTAAATCAAAGACCAAACACGTTGGTTTTATTGGATTGTTCTATGACATTTCTTCGAGGACAGTTTCACCTAGCCAATTGCGAATCGTATAGTTTTTTACAAATTCTAGGTCGAAAATTGGAAGAATTATATATAAAGGAGATTGGCTTGCTTGCTCCGATTTAGACAGGTTCCAGGCTCATGCTCTGTGTTGCCTAAGATTCATTCATTCATCCTGTCGTAAATTTAAAGGATAAGCCAATTTAGGAGCACAGAGATCTAAGAAGGGTAGGGTCCTGCCCACTATGCCGGCATCCAAAGCTTATATGTAACCTAGTAATCGCGTTAGGTTTCATTAAACATATCCATAGATTTACATAAAAACTGCGATTAAATGAAAGAGGGTGTCGTGTTATGCTCCCATTAACTGGTAAGGCCTCATTTTGGATCTACTTCCCCATAAAGCAAGATAATCAATTAGAGCAGAACTTCTGATTCCTTTCAAATAAGCATCATCAAATGTGGGCGCCGTGGCGTAAGTGGTTAGTGTGTCGAATCACTACGCATGAGCTTCCAAGTTCGCATCCCAGAAAATACCAAAAAGTTTTTTCACGGTCCCACCTCTCGCGAGCGTGACAAACATCCGAGAGTATTGTTGCCACGAAAAAGCTTCTCAAATCGCCGTTCGGATTCGGCATTAAACTGTAGGTCCCTTCCATTCGTGTGAAAAATATAACACACACAACATGAGTGGTTGCGAGAAGCTAGGCCTTTTTAAAGAGCTGTTGCGCCAAATATTTGTATTTGTAAATGTAGGGACGTTAAACATGCAAGACTAGCTATTTACTGCCATATTTGCCTTTGTTACATTTTCAAATATCTTTACAAAAGGCTCTGTTTTACATATTCATCATTAAATTGCTCACGAGTAGGAGCAACCTT
Source organism: Brachypalpus laphriformis (assembly GCA_945910035.1). Taxonomy (NCBI): domain Eukaryota; kingdom Metazoa; phylum Arthropoda; class Insecta; order Diptera; family Syrphidae; genus Brachypalpus; species Brachypalpus laphriformis. The sequence goes on from OX246756.1 coordinate 139,352,947, forward strand.
TTTGAGGACAAAACAACAGATCTTTGGTTTACGTTTAGTTCTCAATGCCATTGATAAGAAGTGGAGGTTAGTGACATACATGCCAGATCATGCAACTTTCCGCAAGAGGTGCTACAGTAACATCAGCTTAGGCTAAGACATTGGGACAGGAAGTGAAAGGTGTCTTCCTCCACCTAAGTGTTTTTACAGTCTTTAGAGATGACCGTTTGTAATCCTCATCCACCCCTATTGTTTTTTTTACAGGTTGTGTCCCGTTTGCACTCTGTTTCCCACCTTTATGGAGTATTTGCTAATATATATATATATAAATATATATATATCTTTGTCAGAAAATCTAAATCAGGAAATTCAGGAACTTTCATGTTATTTTCGTTTTTTTTACACGTCCTTGGAATATGAACGTACTCCTGTGCTAGTGACGTGGTGCTATTCCCGCCTTTCCTTTTTTATTAGGATTTCGTTTATGACCAACGGCCAAGGGAACGCCGATAGTACACCCTCTGTAACGTGCTTCTAATTTTCAATCTTCCCGTGGCATAGTCACCTAGTCCTGATATACCTCGGCGGGTTTCTAGCATTTTCGCAACGCATATGCATACTATCGGCGTTGTACTTATTTGCCCTAGTGCCCCCGCCATCCCTTCTGCCAGAACGTATTCCTTGTAGCACATGGTCTTTTGTGTTAGGCGTGAAGGCTTCGACGAATCTTCGAAGTTCTTATTCGATCAAGCTTTATCACTCCCGCTGTCATGCGAAGCATCATCACCTTAGCTGCCGTGAAGGCTTCGATGAATCTTTGAAGTTCTTATTCGATGAAGCTTTGTCACTCCCGCTGTCATTACTTACTTACTTATGTCCTATATCCCCTTGCGGGTCCTAGGGCCTCTACTACTCCCGCTGTCACGCCAAGCATCTTCACCTTAGCTGCGGTTAATTTACGCTCATACTTTTTGTACATTGCTCACCATGTGAGCGCTGGACGCACAACTGCAGTGTAGAGCCTTCCCTTCAACTTAGGTGGCATTTTTCTGTCACAGAAGATAGCGGAGTTTTCTCGCTACTTCATCCACCCTACGCTTATGCGATTATTGATGTCGTCATCACAGGTTGCTTTGCTTTTGATCATAGATCCCAGATATTTGAACATTTCGCACTTGGGAAGCACTGTTCCATTCAAATAAATGTCTGGAATAGGCCTGAGTGGATCAGAGAACGAGCAGCAAAAGTACTCTGTCTTTTTAGAACTAATGTGATACCCATTTCCCTTCAAAACGTCCACCCCCACATCAAATGCTCATTGCAGGGACGTAGTATCCTCACATGATGGCTTGATTGGAATTTCCTTGTATTTCTAAGAAAGCCAAGCAAGCACTTCAGTGATGAGGAGCATACAGTACCAGCACTCACCACATCAGCACCGAGGATCTGCCACCTGATACGAGCAAAGGCCGGACACTCACAGAGATAATGTTCCGCGGTGTCGTCGCTCTTTCCGCAAGCGTCGCATATTGTGGTGTTGCTTAGGCCCAACACGTTGATGTGCTTGGCAAAAGCAAAGTGGCTTCTCAAGACGCCAATAAGTTGTCTACAGTCTTTTCTGCTGAGAGACAACAAGAATTCCGCTGATTTCTTACAGACGTCCGGGAATGCTACGTCCCTTCCACCTGTTCTTCACAACATATGTATACGTAGTTCATGCCAGTAAGGATTGCATAAGTTACCGCTTGGAAAACAGATGCATATTCGCCTAACGAGAAAAGAAGTTTAATGTTGTCGACTTCCACGAAGACACCAGCGTTTTGGAACCGTCTCTGAAAATACGACAACATTCCACTCCCGGCTCAGACTCTGGTCGAAGCCAGTCCTGAACACAGGGAAAGTCTGAATTTGCGCATCAGCCGAAGTTCTGGAGTCATTGCATCAGACGACATATCCGTAAGACAGTTGACAGTTACAATGCGATTTTAAGATGAGATGAGATGGTGCATTATCGTGCAAAAAACGCTAATTGCCTTCTGCGCTTTTCGCTTTTCGGTAGCCCAAATGCTCAAATGTTTGAGATGGACGTACCTTGTATGTCAGAAATACCCACATTATCGAGATATTAGTGTAATCAATTTCAAATCGTCCTTGAAATCTACTCCAAGTATCCTCAGATGCTTATAATGCGACCAAAGCTCAATTTGTTTCGTCTAACTCGAATTTAATTTGCAATTTTCACACCTAATGCCTTCGAAGGCAAACAATCTTCAAGCCAATCAACTGAAGTCGCTAACAAATACATTTACGGATACACTTAAGAACTCATGGCTTTTCGGTTAAAAAGCGCGGCGAATCTAGCGTCCAAATCGAAATTTCTTGCTCCTAACACCTGGAAAAATTGCTCTTAATAGAATATCAACCACTTGGAACCAATCGATTTGGATAAAGTTGATTTATCCTGAATAGAACTAGCAAAAATCGATCTGTCAAGAGCATTGGGAAAATTGAAATCACAAAAAGGACGACTCACAGTGAAACACAACAGAGTAATTCATAGCAGGAAATATCTAATGAGAAAAAGGACACGACATTTGAGCGTTACGAATTGACTTGGATTTTGTTCTCTTTTTACTTGAAAAGAGGACAGAATACATATGCGTCATGTGCATGAATTTTTAACGGTCAGTAGGATTCTATTCAGGATCAGTTGTTTTTTTGTTATTTTTTGTCTATACTGTAAATGGTTCGAAACCTAATCTTGCGTAGCGAATTTTTTCAAATGATACTTTGTATGCTGATATCCTGTTGGAACACGAACAGTTCAAAATAAAGCGCACCACTGCGTCACAACCACTTGCATTCGTACTTGGACATTAGACAAAGTATAGAAAAAAAATTATTTTTAGGAACAAATATTTTTGAAAGCTTGGTATGCACATGTCCTTGGACATTTCGAATAATGATTTTAAAGAACACCGGGCAGTAAAATAACCGATTTTCGAAAGCCAGTTACTAAGAAAAGTAATGTTATAAAATGTTTGTCAAAAATGGGACATCATCCATACCCACCACCTCTATCGATTTTAATGCCGCGTTTGACAGCTTTTATAGAAACCAGCTATACAAAGCAATGCTTAGCTTTGCCATCCCTGCCAAACTCGTCCGTTTGTGCAGGATGACGATGCAGATTGTGCGTTGCTCGATCAAAGTTGGCAAAAACCTTACTTCGATGTCAATAAAGGATATAAACCAGGCGAGGATCGATTTATTTAACATCGTTCTCAAAAAATTGTACTGAACTCACTAGATGCACACCAGATGCACATTTTTTCAGAAACCCGTACAATTACTTACATATGTCGACGATATTCACATAATCTAAAGAACGCAACTTGATATCATTAATGTGAGCATTAAGACAGAAGCGGCGAAGATGGATTTAACAGTCAACGAGGGTAAAACAATGTATAATATATACTACCAACAAAAATGGAGAAATTGTTCGCTCTGTTGGATGATTGATTTGCCTATGACGTCGGTTGTCGCGAAAAAAATACTGTGAATCAGAAGCAAAGATAAAAAATAAAAAAAATTTCGCCAGTTATTGGACTCCACACCCGGAGTTTCTCTGATGCATAAAAAACTGAGCTTCAAACCACTACACCAAATCGTTCTCTCTCTATCTATCCTTTCCTACGCCCGCACTGTGTGAAAACCTGTTAAGGGTATTCATAACCCCTTGAGTGCGTGCAAATTATATAAAAAAAAAAAAACCAACACCGACGTCTCGGACTGAACGTCACCATAGACAGCTACAACTTTGAGCAATTTTAGTTAAGGACTTTGTCTGCCTTAGATCCTCTATCAAGTGAGACAACGACACCAGCTCTGAAGTCAAACGAAGGATAACCCTTCCCAATCGTTGTTTCTTTGGGCTAAGGAGGCAATTGAGGAAAAACTCAAAGCCCTCTCTCGCACACCTTAAGTGAAAAAACGCTAATCATCCCAGTCCTGCTTTATGTCACAGTCTTTGTCAAGAGTAGATGACATCGCCCTCGGTTGTTTTGAGAAAAATATTTAGGGTGATCTTCAGTCCCGTTTGCATAGACGGTGAGTGGATGAGGAAATGTAATGACGAACTGTATGGGCCGTTCAGCGACATTAACCTAGTCAGAAGTGCTCACATGGAAATGCTAAGATAGCTGGGACATTTAGAGCTTTGGCCCGAAAAATATACAAATTCGCGCAGTACAGGAAGAATTCGTCTCACAAGTGATAAGGGACTTTGTGATGGTTCAGAGAAAACCTATTGAGAACCAACCCGACATTTCGCTTGCAGGTTCATCACTCCCTGAAGAACTCCAGTTCCAGTGCAAACTCGAGGTGGGTCGAAATGCTGTATATACACAGATAGATCGAATTGCGTGAACCATATTTTTTAACTTCTCCACCATAGTAATGTGGGGACTCATCACAACCCTTCGATTAAGAATTTTATGAAACCTTACTTTGAAGAAGCACGCGCATGCCAGTTTATAATGCCCCTAAAAAGGATTTTAAAAGAAGGACATACCGTAGTACGTTGGTCTTAAATATTTGTAGATTTTATTGAAGGAGAAAAATTGAGTTTAGTAAAGCAGTCCGTATGCGTATGGACTAGAAAGTCGGTATATTTCATATACGTCCGAAAAAGAGTTTCTAATGGCATACTGGTTGGAATACAATTGCCTACTTCGATTGAGCACTGTTAAAGATAGGGTAAAACAACAAAAGTCATGAGATATTTCTATGGTGGTCCAGCAATTCGCGATATCCGTGTGCCCCCTTAGTTTTATTGCGCAGTTTTGAATTCCACCTAGAAAATTCATCTACGCACACCAGGTCAGATATGCCTTATACATGTGAGTATATGTGTATTATATGTAGATCAGAGATGTTGAAATATTTTATGCAACGTTTAGGGAAAACTAAACATTTCGCAGCATTCTTGGCTGTCATTAATAAACGTATCGAGGATATAAAGCTTTTCGGTCTCAGCAATGAAAAACCCATATATGGATAGTAGCTGCGGGCTTAGATTATTCGTAAGACAGTAAACAGCATTGTTTTAGAAGCATTAAATTCCACTCGATTATTTTATCAGTGTTATCAGTGTCGGAGAACACACGTTCTCATTCTAGTTCCACGGCCGAAGAATTGGGGGGGAATCGTTGAAGGAATAGGAAAAGCTGAGAATGCTCTCATCAACAGATATAAGAATTGGAATTGAAGTTGCAGACTAAGAAAGGGAGTCGGTGATTAAACAGAGCCTGGAGAAGTGCTGAATTGCACTGCCCGAGAGGTGATTTCTAATCACTAAAAAAGAGTTTTGTCGATGCCATATGCAGGCGTTTTCGACAAAAGAGCTGAATGCCAAACTCTTTCAAATGGCTTAGGTTAGGTTAGGTTAGATTGGTTGTCTGCACCACGATGCAGACACACTTAGACCAGTAAAGGTCCATTGTGTTGCCAAGGATCTACCATTAGACCACTCAGGGACTAATAAAACCAACCGGAGCTTTTGATGAAGCGATGGATGTTCGTGACGTTTAAGGACGCCAAATCGCTGAGGTCATCAAGGAAGGGAGCTCCTAGATGGAGCATTCTTTTGCGTGATAGAGCAGGACATGTGCATAGGAAGTGAAGAATGGTTTCCTCCTCCTTCTCGTCCCTGCAGCTCCTGCAGAAGTCATTGGAAAAGAGGCCAATTTTTTTGGCATGTTGGCCGATTAGACAGTGTCAGTGATGACACCGATAACGCAGCTGATCTGTAATCGCTTTAGTTTAACCAACTCGGCACTACGTTTCTGGTCCAGCTTAGGCCAGATCTGCTTCGAAATGTGACACGTAGAGCCACTATCCCACCTAAGGTTGGTCTTGCTAATAGCGTTCAGCTTCAGTAGATGCTTACATGTAGCGAGGGGCATACCCAGGGCTTGCCTATCTGGCAGAATCCTTAGAGTAGTACCCTGTCTAGCGAGTTCATCCGCCCTACAGTTTCCTGGAATGTCTCTGTGACCTGGCACAAGGCATAGGTGAATGTTGAACTGCTCGTTCATCTCTGTAAGAGACAAACGGCAGTCTAAGACGGTCTTTGAAGTATAGGAGCACGATTCCAGCGACTTGATAGCCGCTTGACTGTCTGTGAAAATGCTAATATCGCTGACAGATAATACATTACATTTCAGCCAAGACAGGGCTTCCTTAATCGCCATGATTTCCGCCTGAAAAACGCTACAATGATCAGGGAGGCGGAACGAGATACTCAGGTTGAGCTTATCGGAGAAAACACCACAGCCCACCGCACGTTCGGTCTTAGAGCCATCTGTTTAGAAGTGCACCGAATTTCCATCATCAGGGGGAGACCCATCCCACTCATCCCGTTCAGGGATACTCGTACGGAAGTGTCGGTCAAATCTCAGTTTCGGTGGGGTGTAGTGCGTGTTTTCATGTGTGAAGTTGAGAAGATCAAGGATCGAGGAGTGGCCAATGTGATAACTAGACCACTGAGAGGAGGCTTTAAGACGAATAGCCGCACTGGCAGCAGCCTGTAGGTCGAGGATATCCAGAGGTAACAGGTTACATAATGTTCAGTGTCGCAGAGGGGGTAGTTCTTAGTGCACCACTGATGCAAGCGGATCGTTGCACTTTAGCTACCTGAGAGAGGTGAACAGCCCTGTCGAGGGCAGGCCACCAAACGATCATGCCATAGAGTAGTATGGGCCTGACAACAGACACGCAAAGTCAGTGAGTGATTTCAGGTTTCATACCCCAGCTCCTACCTATAGCCTTTTTACAGGAATAGAGAGCTACATTGGCTTTCCTTACGCGTTCTAGTAGATTGGCTTTCCAGTTCAGTTTTCTGTCCAAAATAAGACCCAGGTATTTTGCATTAACAGTGAAGGTGAGACTGGTGCCATTAATCATAGGAGGGTCTACGTGGGGAACTTTATATTTCCTTGTGAAGAGAACAAGTTCTGTTTTATGAGGGTTAACCCCCAATCCACAATTGGAGGCCCACCTAGTGAGCCGAGAGAGAGCATATTGGAAGTTGAGAGTGTCTGGATGCTTGCCAGACGCAGCAATCGCAATGTCATCAGCATAGGCAATCACTCTACAGCCTGACCTGTCCAGGTCCACTAGTAGCTCATTCACTACAAGATTCCACAGGAGGGGGGACAAAACACCACCTTGGGGTGTTCCGCAGCAGGCAAGTCTTCTGGCCGATGCTCCACCCAGCTGTGTGTTGATAATCCTGAGTGTTAGCAATTGATTGATCAACACTCCGAGCGAAGTATCCACTTTCAGATTTGCAGGTGCGTCTGTGATTGCCTTTGGTTTGACATTGTTAAAAGCTCCCTCAATGTCAAGGAAAGCCACCATGGTATATTCTTTAATGCTCAGAAATTTTTCAATGATGCGCACAAGCGAGTGTAAGGCTGTTTCAACGGATTTGCCTTTGCAGTACGCATGTTGGGACGGCGAGAGCAAAAACGGGCTAATGCTCTGACGGAGGTGAATGTCAACCAGCCTTTCCAGCGTTTTCAGTAGAAAGGACGATAGACTGATAGGTCGGAGATCCTTTGGTTCCACATGCGAGCTCTTACCTGCCTTAGGAATGAAGACAACTTCAACCTCGGTCCACGCCTTGGGGATGTAGACCAGGTTAAGACAGCTCAATAAAATGACCTTGAGCCATGGAAGCACAATATCCTCAAATGGCTTAGAAATTTTAGTTTTTCTAAGGTGACATAGAGATTGGTTCCACTTTTCGGTGAGATTTGCCGATTTGATCACCAGTCGACCTGTTGCCTCGAAAATCGTTCTGCCGGTCATTAGGAAGTTTTTCCGATTCAAGATATTTAATAAGCTGACGTTTAGTCAGTGTTTCCCTGACCTTCGAAAGAAGAGACGGTAGTGCGATAGGTCGATAACTGGCGGACGAAAACGATTCACCTTTTTAGGGACGAGCTGAACAAATGCTGTGTCACATCTACTCGGAGAGAGCACGGATGAGTAGGAATGGTGAAAAAGCTTACACAGTGGTTTTGCTAGCGTAAAAAGATATTTCCTCAAAACAATAGGTGAGATACCATCTAGACCGGCAGATTTGCGTATGTTAAGACCATGAAGTACTTTTGCGACTATACGAGTGTGGGAGTGGATGTATCCCATCGAGTGCTTAGCACTCTCAAGTACCTCGGCTTCGATCTCCAGCCAACTCAGTTTCGCACACCAAGTTGGTTTAGGTCCATTTTTACTTGTTTGCACCACCTCGGGGTGAAACTTTCATCTATTAAATCGATTGAGCCTATTTTGTACTTTTGAACTTGGAGAGCCTGAGCATTTTCGGCTACATCAACTAAAACAACTTTGAAGTTAAAGGCAAAACGACATAATTAGAGACCACAACTTGTAGGAGACCCACGTAAAACCAATGAGCTTACCTTAAGTGCAACAGACCTATGCAGAGGCTTTGGCGACATGTGTGTAGAAGACGGCTAGGTATACTTTCTATATGAATGCTTGAACCTTTCCTAAAGAGTACAAGTGACTTTCGTAAAATGTATCTTCACTGATCTGTCAACAAACCACCCCAAAGCGATTCTTAAATCCATCCTGAACAAGAAGCGGTTCAGGCAGGCTGCACGCAATATCTAGAATTAATTCCACCACACATCTGTTCTTTGACATTTGTTTTCATGTCTGCAGATCTGGCGTCTCGCATTGAGCAACAGTATGTTGGATCTACAGAGATCTGAATGAAGCATGGTACGATCTAACTCATATTCAATGTAGGGTTGGTAAAATTGTATCGATATGTATCTAGAATAAACACATTGCAGGGATACTTCAGTCCCGATTGGTTACATTTTTCACTTTTTTACTATAAAAGAAGGTTATTATAGGTAGGTGGTTTAAGGATTTGGTAACTCATTAAATTTATTTAAGGCGTTCCTGCAGTTAACTATAAAATGCGTGAAGGCAATATCCACGAAATACGACTTCGGGCAGTTGATTCCTAAAATGAATTCAACTGATACATATGTATAAATACGTATACTTAAATCCCATACCAACTGTTTTCTGGGACGTAAAAAAAAAAAAACAAAATAATGGGCAGCGTAACCCACGCATAAAGTATTCATATTTCTAAAACTACAGAGGATAACAGAAAGAAACCACCCCATCACCGCGATTCGTTATGCACGTCGTAAAAATCCACTAACGATCCATCCTTTATATCCATTCAAAGGACGATCGAAATGCATATGCAGTGAACCATTCAACCGATAATAACTTTTCCTTTTTCAATCTTGTATCTCCTGCATCCTGAATTGCAGTCAATTTGGTACGCATTTCACTTTGCCATGGTTTTCTGTCGTTCTGTCGATTTATTGTATTGAACGCACCACGTCCTCTTTTCTTTTAAATGTTTCTTTAGTATGATCCGTTTAAGGATCATCCGGTGACACGCTTTTCGAGTTTCTTAGAGGATCTTTGAGAAAATTGATTCGTTCCGAATCGATGCGATTCAATGTTGATGTTAGTTTTCCAGGTGTTAAGGCAAGAAATTCGAATTTCTACGCTGAATTTTGTTCGGCTGATTATGTTTGAAGTATTTTGTTGTGTTAATCAAAATATTGTTTTAATTTCTAGTGCTAAATAGATTAAGGCAATTAGAATTGGTTTACAGGAATTCGAATTTGGAGAATTTAGAAAATAAATTCATAATTCATCTGATCCGATAATGATTGGAAGGATATATTAACACCTAAGTGGACATGAACCTAACGATAATAAACTAAGCACGACTTGAGTCCAGTTTTTTTGGAAATACAAAAAAAAAAATTTTGAAATAGTGTTCTTGCCCATGACTTTAATCCCATAAAACTGCTCCGCGTAATAGTTTGAACTTAAGACTGTCAAAAGAAGTCCGGAAAATGAGCTGGCTGCTGGCAGATAAAGAAATTTTCACCCAAACACTACGAAGCTTTCTCCACTGCGTTAAATGGCAGGGGTAGGCATGGCTGAAAGTCACTTCCTCTTCATACATATTGCAGTAAATGACTGTTTCATATCCATTTAGTGTTAATTAAATCTTATTTAGGAACGCTGTGCAAGTTACCGTTCACAAGGATTTGTGAAATAAATATGCAAAAATAGCTGTCACATATATATATATATATATATACATAGTTTTATACTAAAGTGTCTAACTTACTTACTTACTTACTTAGGTGGCGCTACAGTTCGGGGTGAACCTGGGCCTCAACCAACAAGCCTCTCCATTTAGCTCGGTCTTTAGCTAATTGCCTCCAGTTGCGCACTCAAAGTTGGTCGAGGTCCACTTGAACATGTGCGCGCCACCTACGGCGATGATTCCCTCTACTGCGTCGTCCCTCGGGGTTAGATTCGAAGGCTCTGCGGGCCGGAGCGTTGGTATCCATTCGCTCTACATGTCCTAGCCATCTTAGACGTCCAATACGCAGTTTTTTGACTAGGTCGATGTCGCTGTACAGCTCGTATAGTTCGTGATTGAATCTTCTCCTCGAAAACCCGTCAATGCAAACGGGACTCAATATCTTATGAAGAATTTTTCTCTCGAAGCGACCAAGGATATCTTCATCCTCTTTTAATAAAGTCCATGTTTCAGCGCCGTAAAGCAGGAGTGGGATGATCAAAGTCTTATATAGAGTCTCCTTAGTTGTTCGAGATAGGGCTTTACTGTTGAATTGCCTTATAAGCACAAAAAAACAGCGATTGGCAAGAGTTATTCTTCGATTGATTTCTGCACTGATTTTGTTTGTAGAATTTATAGCAGAGCCAAGGTAGACAAAGTCCCTTACTACCTCGAAGTTATAGCTGCCCACTGTGACGTTTTGTCCAATTCGTCAGTGTTGGTTTTCCCTTCTTGTTGACAGCATATACTTGGTTTTGCCCTCGTTTATCGCTAAACCCATTTTGGCCGCTTCCGCCTGAATGCTTGCAAACGCACCGGTCACAGCCCGCTGAGTTCTTCCGATAATGTCTATATCGTCGGCGTATGCAAGCAGTTGTACAGACTTGTAATAGATTGTGCCTCCGGTGTTGGCTTGTGAGTTCCGCACAATCCGTTCAACTACAATATTGAAGAAGTCACATGACAGCGCGTCACCTTGTCTAAAACCCTTATTGACATCAACGGTCTCGACATCTGCTCCTTGATGGAGCAGCGAGCGTTCTCCATCGTCAGCCTGCACTGTCCGTCTTGGCAGGGACGTCAAAACTAGACATGGCTCTATAAAGCTCTTCTCTATAGATGCTGTCATAGGCGGCCTTGAAATCGATAAAGAGGTGGTGAGTATCGATTTGGAATTCTTGGATTTTCTCCAGGATCTGCCGAAGTGTGAAGATTTGATCGATGGTGGACTTTCCTGGCCTGAAACCGCACTGATAGTGTCCAATCAGGCTGTTGATAAAAGGTTTCAGGCGTTCACACAATATCGCAGAAAAGATCTTATATGCGATGTTGAGGAGACTGATGCCTCTATAATTGGCGCAGTTGGGGGGGTCTCCTTTCTTGTGGATCGGGCAAACGATACTGAGATTCCATTCATCAGGCATACATTCGTCTGACCAAATATAAGAAATGAGTTGGTGTATGCACTCTACCAATTCATCCCCAGCTGCCTTGAAAAGTTCGGCCGATAAGCCGTCAGGTCCAACAGCCTTCTCCGATTTTAGCTTGGATATTGCTATCCTCACTTCGTTTTGGTCAGGTGGACGAAAATTTGAAATTTTGACTATCATCGTCTATGTTGAATGGTTCATTCTGCCTGACAGCGGGATGTTGGTCTTCGTCGCCGTTATACAGTCTGCAGGAGTAGTTTTTCCATATTCTCAGCACCGACTGTGATTCTACTACGAGGTTTCCATTTTCATCTCTACAGGTTTCTGTACGGGTATTGCTTCTCTGACATGTTCTCTTTACCTTTTGGTAAAACTTCCGTACATTGTTCCTGGAGTATAAACTCTCGATATTCTCAAACGCGCGCTTCTCATGCTCTTTCTTCTTCTTTTGGAGAAGCCGATGTTCTTCCCGTCTCTTTTGCTCGTAGAGTTTACGAGCAGCTCTCATCTTCCTTTGCAGCGCCGCTTTGTATGCCTCTCGTTTTGCTGCATGCACTCGCCGGCATTCTTCGTCAAACCAGGGGTTTAGCGGTGGTGGGCGAGCGAGACCCAGCACATCAGTCGCGGCGTTTCTGATGGCATGTTGGCAGCGTTGCCACTGGTCTTCGGCACTTGATGCTGGCCGCATAGGGGTGATTGAGAGATTTCGGGATACGTGTTCAGCGAAGAGTCTGGCGGATTGTAGCTTTTCGACGTTAAATTTTCTCACAGTAATTCTTCTTTGTTGCTCAGATTGGGATATCCGCATTCGTACCTTGGCTACAACAAGGTAATGATCCGAGTCTATGTTGGCCGCTCGGAAGGTCCGGACATCCAGAATACTGGAGGCATGCCTTGCGTCAGTCGCAGTATGATCAATTTGGTTGATTGTTACATGATCATTGGACCGCCATGTCTGCTTATGAATATCGAGATGAGGAAACCATGTGCTTGCTATGGTGACATTTCGCTCCACAGCGAAATCAATTAGCCTTAGTCTGTTATCAGACGTGGTGTCGTGTAGGCTATGCTTACCGACTGCCTTACCAAAGACGTCCTCCTTTCTTATTTTGGCGTTAAAATCGCCAAATACGATTTTAACGTCGTATTTAGGACATTGCTCGTATGTTTTGTCGAGGAGCTCGTAGAAACACTCTTTGGTGGCAGGGTCCTTTTCTTCTGTGGGGGCATGAACACATATTAGGCTTATGTTAGCGAATTTAGCCTTGATCCGGATAGTCATAATACGCTCGCTTACGTGTCGGAAGCTTAAGACTTCTTGCCTAAGTCTACCGCGTATGACAAATCCGCATCCGAATAAGCGTTGCCTGTTGCCTCTGTAGCAATCACCGTAGTAGATGTCACAGTTTTTCATCCTCTTTTTGCCCGACCCATCCCATCGCACTTCCTGGATGGCGGTAATATCTGCTTTATAGCAGTCTAGGGCCTCTGCTAGTTGTTCGGCTGCACGTGGTCTGTAAAGGGACAGAACATTCCACATACAGATCCGAAGGTCGTTGTTCTTATTTCGTTTGCTGGGGTCGTCATTAGTTCAGTCATCCTTATCCGAGGCTTTTGGTTGTTTCGGAACCATGAGTTTTTTACGTGGTAGGGAAGTTACCCCGACGGCACAACCCCCAACCTGGAGGGCCAGTTCCTTAATTATTCCCCTATGACGAGGGGCCGGGTACACCGGTGCCAGTAGTCCACTACGGGAGTATGAGCCCTGCCGTTGGCCCATTAAGGGCTCCTCCGCCACCATCTCAATTCCAATGTCCTGACCAACATTGGAAATTCCTTACGGACCTGTGATCCGAATACGTCGAAGCAGCTCGCGCAAGGTATTCACTAAGTTCAACCTAACTGGAACTATAGACGCCACCGCTGACTCCGTCTAGGGAATTCGTCCGCTGCCGCCTGGAACAAGAAGAAGTGCTCTAGTGAGAAAAGCACTCTTCCCCCCCCTCTCTCATCTGCTGCCACCAAGAATCCTCCAAACGGGGTTGGTTACCCATTTCTTGGATTAAGGCACTAGGCACCCGGCTGTCACCGCGTGGAGGTTGAGAGTATGAGTTGGTAGGCCTCAGCTGAGTGAAAACGCTTGTGTTTTCATATGATCGCATGCACTACCGTTTGACCAGCCAACGTCTAGGCCAGTGTCTAACGTCGTTTCAAAATGTGTCAAACAAGGTCCTTTCACGAAACAATAGGTCCATTCGCGTACACAATCTAAAGCGCTTTAAGGTGCTTTAAGGTGCTCTAAAGTGCTCGAAGTGTATTCGCGTACTGAATGAAAATGACAGATAAAGAGAAACATTGATAAGTAACTTGTAGTAGCGAGTATTTCCCTTCTGTCCTTGAATGTGCTCGAAGAATAGGTCTGTTCCTTTACTTTTTGGGCAAAAAATAGTAAAAGAGAAATTATCAACTTTAAGAGTAAAATTCTCTCACAGAGAGAAGCTACAAAAAAGTAAAGGAACGCGTTAGACAAAAAAAAAACTTGCCCATAGTTAAACGTCAACAATTTCAGCTGTTTCTTTGGTACTCCACATCTATGTAAACCATTTTCATTGAACTTTGAAGTTCGTTTTTATTGCTTTTAAATATGAATTTACGCATTTAAATGCGCAGAAATGTCCTAGGAAAATATTCAACATTCATTTGGGTCCCTTTTATAATTTTTTTATTTGCCCTTTTGCAGCAAATTGAATTAAAATGAAAAATAACATAAGAAAAATAAAAACATCCAAAGAAAGTAACAGCTGACTTTGACAGAAAGTACCCTTCTTACCCGCAGATATTTGTTGAGTAAGAATTCGTAAGATTTTTCACTGAGGGGAAATTTTTACTCTCTCGTTGCCTCTCTCTTTTACTACTTTTTTGAGTAAAGGAACGCTGTTGAGTAAGAATTCGTACAAATTCGTGCGAATTTGCAAGTAAAGGAACAGACCTAATCACTGCCGACACGAATGCAACTATACAAACTGTCAAGTGCAATTAGTTGATTAAAAAACGAGGCGATAGTTTTTAATTCTATTTCAATTATTCATATCAATAGACATACAAAATGGATCTAAAGAATCTTGAAGAAAGTGATGTGTGAAAGTTCTCCCAAAACATTTCAACGTATTCAAACGGGTAAGATCTTAAACATCTTAACAAGTTTTCCATATACGCGTATGTACATATATTTTTTTGTAGATGCTGAATACAGTGAAAATCAAAAACAGGAAGTTTTATACTCCTCCGTTAGCTATGATTTTGTGCCTGTACAACCTGAAAGAATTTTAGATGAGCCAGATGACAAAGAGCCCTGTTGTTCGCATACTGTTGACGAAACTTCCAAGACTGTGTGGTTGGAAGCGCCCTTTAAAATGCTCTTATTGCCGATGGAGGAGTTAGCAACTAAAGTTGGCAAAACATTCAAATTCAAAGTGAAAAGCGAAAGATGTGGCACTACATTGAAAAAATTGTTCGAACAGTGTTACAAGTTTTCTGTTATTCAGATTCAGGCAAAATATCGTGGATCAATACGTCAGTATAAGCGAAAAGAGAACCACAAAAAAAAAAAAAAACTGGTAGAAATAGGACTACATGTGCACTTGAAAGGTACATATAATATATCTAATATCTGCTGATTTATCTTGCTCCTTAATAAATGTTTTCAGCGAATTTGGAAACATTTTAGAAGATAAGAGAGGTATATTTCCTGATTATATCTTAGGTTCCAGCGAGCATATAATATATCAAGAACAGAACTTTTGGAAAAAGCTAGTATCTTCCAAGAATCTGAAACTTCAGCTACTGGTAGTGTGATGAACTTACTCGTATGTATAAGTAAGCACATGCATTATGATCCGTTACATTATAGCAATATCTGTTGAACAGGAAGCGAGTTTTTCATAAGCAGAACGCCCAAGATCTTCAAGGATGCTTTCTTCGCACATTACTCCACCGCATAAGAGAAGAAAAGAAGGAGTTCCACAGCAAAGTCCTACAGCTGATGGAAGAGAAAGCAGAAAGGGGCAAGCGAAAAATGGAGATTTTCGAAAAACTCATGGAAGGAAATAATTAGTTTTCGTTTTTGGGCTTTTGTTACTTTTATTCATGTAAATAAATGTGCTTAGTGATATAAACATACCTACTCGTATTCTATATGAGCACATTCTCGCTTGTTGCTCAAGTATTTTGTCTCTGACTAATTTTACAGCGTTCTTGTCTTCCGTATTTCCGTCTCTCATGTTGAATATTTTCTTTGGTCGAGTAAGATGGCCATTATCTCTATAAGTTGTAATCAACTTCTACATGCAAGGATAAGCTGAATCAGCTAAAATCAAATATTCTTCCATACAAGAAGTTAGTTTTTGATTATTTTTTTTAACTAATCGAAAATTACCTCCACATACGCGGCGTAGTTTTGGTATACTCACTGCCTCCACGGGGCGGCCACTGGGCAACGAATGCTACAGCGAGATAACCGGCCTAGCATTCCTTGCTTGCTCAACCGAATTCTTGTATTCTTTTGCGCCTGCTTGCAATGCACGGCCTGCATTCACGACTGTAAGTATTCGGCTAAAGTGAGCGACGTGAGGAGTAAACCTCTAGAAAAAATCTCTAAATCTCTAAAAATCTCTTCCTTTCTCGATTTTTCGTGGGTCCATAATTCCTAATTCTATTAAAAAAAAACTATGAGACAGGTGTATCTCAAATCACACCAGCTTTTGATATTGCTGACGAGCATACAGTTGCACCTAGTCGCGATGCTATAGAGCTTCCGACGGCCACTTCATCTTCGGCCATAACCACTCGGCTTGCTGACGAGCAACCCAAGTCCTCGGATGGTTTGGATGACGGAGCCAGGCGGGTCCATTCCTTACCGTCCACATGTGTCTATCCAGTAGAAGCGGATACCGCCGCCTCTGAGTCCGACACATCCACTCTCGTGGATACGTGCAGCGTTGCCGCAGAGAAATCTGGGTGCTCCTCCATTGGGAGGAGGTAAGACGAGCTGCGAATTCAATCGGATGGTTTCGTTCGGTTCAATTCTGCCGAAAGGATGCGGTTCAAGTTTGCCATTCGCAGAGGCGATACTAGGGAGAGTGCCCTAGTATATGCCATAGCCACTCCTACTGCAAAAGATGCTAAACGAGGCAGATCAGAAGATCATACCCCACCAGCACCCGCCGCCAAGAAAGCCAAGGCAGGACCTACACCTGATGTTCCCACCTTCAGGTGGCTAATGTTGTCAGGTTAGGTATCGTCCCAGCGGACTTGGAGAACCAGCCCCTAACAACGGAGCAGATGACACTCATCCAAGAGGCCGTCATCGATATCTCAATTGAGCTGAGGAACAGAGGCGTATGGCCGAAATTCTCAGGCTCACAGCACAAGGCGGGATGGCTGGTTTTCGTCTGCTCAGACAGTGCTACTGCTGGGTGGATAAGCTCGAATTTTGAGACAATAAGAGCCAGAAGTGGATTGGACATTTTATTGGTGGAAGGGGGATCATTCCCCAAGACCCATATCATCAGCGGTTTCTTGCCACAAAGTCTCGAGCTACCGTCGACAAAAATGTTCGCTTCATTGGAAGCTCCAAACGAAGGCCTAATGGCAACTTCATGGAAGGTCATGCAAAGGGTGAACGAAGGTGCACTCCTCCATCTTGTGCTGGTGATCGATGACTCTTCCCTGAGGGTACTGAAGGCCCTCAATAACAAAGTGTGCTACCGCTTTGGTCAGATCAAACTGATCCCAAAGACGACGGAAAAAGGTCAGGAGTCTGGTCACGGTAGTCCGAAGAAGGTGGACGGAATTGGCATGACAACTGCTACTGCGATGGACCCGTTATCATCCGTCTCCACCAGCCGTGCCTCCGGGCCTGCCCCAAACTGGCAACATGGCCGGTTTGTCGTTAACGACCAGCGGTGCCCCTGGGCACGTCTCTCGAAGACACGAGGAGTCGGTTGCGAACAGACCCCTGATTCATCAAAACCTAACCGCTTGCCGTAGAGGAAAGGGTCCAAAAAAACCGAACTACTCGGACAAGCTCGATCCTCAGCGGAGGACCGATGAGGACAATCAATGTGCTACAGGCAAACCTGCATCATGCTAAGGGCGCGTTCGCTACCCGTAGCAAGCGGTTCGCCGAAGAAGATATAACCCTTGGTCTCATTCAGGAACCCTGGGTTATTTGCGGACAGGTTAAAGGTCTCCGGAATAGGGCAAGTAAGTTGAATTCCAAGCGAGCCAGCGCCGAGAGCGGCCTGCTTAATTAGCAATCATTTAAACTTTCTCCCTATTACAGAACTTATAACAAGAGACCTGGTGGCCCTACTACTGGAAATCCCCACTGGAAGAGGTACACAGAACATCGTGTGTTCCTCATCGTACTTCCCTCACGACAGTGGTGATATCCCGCCGAAAGACGTCCAGAGCCTCGTTGACTACTGTCAGGAGAACAACCTCCATTATATCATCGGATGCGATGCCAACGCGCATTATGAGGTCTGGGGTAGTAGCAACATCAACAGAAGGGTTGAGTGTCTTTAAGAATACCTTGTAAGTAGACAAATAGATATTTTAAACAAACGCTCTAAACCTACATTCCACGGCACGAATCCATAAATCGCTCGCAAACGATCATGTCAACTGTGTACGGTTACTCAAGAAGAATGAAGGAACCTACACGACGGACCGTGTGGATACACTAAGAACCTTACTTTGGGCACATTTCCCAGGCTCGTCTCTTAACACATCTCATGTGTACTCGAACACAGTTAACCACAGGGTTTATGTGGACAGTAAAGCTAATAGTTTATTTGGAAAAATATTCAGTCCAGAGAAAGTTGAATGGGCGGTAGGCACATTCAAACCTTTTAAAGCCCCCGGCGGTGACGGTCTGTTTCCAGCACTTCCCCAAAGTTAATTGACCTCATCCTGGCGGGGTTGACAGCTTTACTTACAGCCAGCTACAATTGGGCATACATACCACCCACCTGGAGGCTGGTTAATGTGGTTTTCATCCCCAAGCCGGTCAATAGGCCTAGCGAGCTGCCTAAATCATACAGACCTATAAGTCTAACATCATTCATCCTTAAGACAATGAAGAGAGTCATAGATATCCATATTAGAGACCGGTTAGATCTGTCTAACCCTCTGCACTCCGCATACAGGAAAGGCAAATCTACAGTAGGTGCCCTTCACTATCTCGTCAAAAAGATAGAGGGAACACTCAGTTCAAGGGAGATAGCCTTGTGTGCATTTCTTGATATCGAGGGCGCCTTCGATAACACTGGTTACGACTCGATGGCAAAGGCGATCAGTAGCAGAGGTATCGAAGAATCGACCAACCAATGGATCAGGGCCATGCTGGTAAGTCGATTCATTACTTCCTCCTCTGGGGGAGTGTCGGTGTCCATAACTGCAGCCAAAGGCTGTCCTCAAGGAGGACTTCTTTCCCCCCTGTTATGGTCTATAGTCATCGACAACTTCTTAGTAGATCTTCACAGATCAGGCTACCCCACCGTCGGTTATGCTGATGACTTGGCGGTTTTTATCAGAGGTAAACTTACTTACTTACTTAGGTGGCGCTACAGTTCGGGGTGAACCTGGGCCTCAACCAACAAGCCTCTCCATTTAGCTCGGTCTTTAGCTAATTGCCTCCAGTTGCGCACTCCAAATTGGTCGAGGTCCACTTGAACTTGTGCGCGCCACCTACGGCGATGATTCCCTCTACTGCGTCGTCCCTCGGGATTAGATTCGAAGACTCTGCGGGCCGGAGAGTTGGTGTCCATTCGCTCTACATGTCCTAGCCATCTCAGACGTCCAATACGCAGTTTTTTTGACTAGGTCGATGTCGCTGTACAGCTCGTATAGTTCGTGATTGAATCTTCTCCTCGAAAACCCGTCAATGCAAACGGGACTCAATATCTTATGAAGAATTTTTCTCTCGAAGCGACCAAGGATATCTTCATCCTCTTTTAATAAAGTCCATGTTTCAGCGCCGTAAAGCAAGACTGGGATGATCAAAGTCTTATATAGAGTCTCCTTAGTTGTTCGAGATAGGGCTTTACTGTTGAATTGCCTTATAAGCACAAAAAAACAGCGATTGGCAAGAGTTATTCTTCGATTGATTTCTGCACTGATTTTGTTTGTAGAATTTATAGCAGAGCCAAGGTAGACAAAGTCCCTCACTACCTCGAAGTTATAGCTGCCCACTGTGACGTTTTGTCCAATTCGTCTGTGTTGGTTTTCCCTTCTAGTTGACAGCATATACTTGGTTTTGCCCTCGTTTATCGCTAAACCTATTTTGGCCGCTTCCGCCTCAATGCTTGCAAACGCACCGGTGACAGCCCGCTGAGTTTTTCCGATAATGTCTATATCGTCGGCGTATGCAAGCAGTTGTACAGACTTGTAATAGATTGTGCCTCCGGTGTTGGCTTATGAGTTCCGCACAATCCGTTCAAGTACAATATTGAAGAAGTCACATGACAGCGCGTCACCTTGTCAAAAGCCTTTTTTGACATCAAAGGTCTCGGTGAGGTCATTACCGACCTTGATGGAGCAGCGAGCGTTCTCCATCGTCAGCCTGCACAGACGGACAAGTTTGGCAGGGATGTCAAAACTAGACATGGCTCTATAAAGCTCTTCTCTATAGATGCTGTCATAGGCGGCCTTGAAATCGATAAAGAGGTGGTGAGTATCGATTTGGAATTCTTGGATTTTCTCCAGGATCTGCCGAAGTGTGAAGATTTGATCGATGGTGGACTTCCCTGGCCTGAAACCGCACTGATAGGGTTCCATCAGGCTGTTGATAAAAGGTTTCAGGCGTTCACACAATATCGCAGAAAAGATCTTGTATGCGATGTTGAGGAGACTGATGCCTCTATAATTGGCACAGTTGAGGGGGTCTCCTTTCTTGTGGATCGGGCAAAACGATGCTGAGATTCCATTCATCAGGCATACACTCGTCTGATCAAATCTTAGAGATGAGTTGGTGTATGCACTCTACCAATTCATCCCCAGCTGCCTTGAAAATTTCGGCCGGTAACCCGTCAGGTCCAGCAGCCCTATTCGATTTTAGCTTGGATATTGCTATCCTCACTTCGTTTTGGTCAGGTGGACCGAAATTTTGACTATCATCGTCTATGTTGAATGGTTCATTCTGCCTGACAGCGGGATGTTGGTCTCCGTCGCCGTTATACAGTCTGCAGAAGTAGTTTTTCCATATTCTCAGCACCGACTGTGATTCTACTACGAGGTTTCCATTTTCATCTCTACAGGTTTCTGTACGGGTATTACTTCTCTGACACGTTCTTTTTACCTTTTGGTAAAACTTCCGTACATTGTTCCTGGAGTATAGACTCTCGATATTCTCAAACGCTCGCTTCTCATGCTCTTTCTTCTTCTTTTGGAGAAGCCAATGTTCTTCCACTCTCTTTTGCTCGTAGAGCTCACGAGCAGCTCTCGTCTTCCTTTGCAGCGCCGCTTTGTATGCCTTTTGTTTTGCTGCATGCACTCGCCGGCATTCTTCGTCAAACCAGGGGTTTCGGGGTGGTGGGCGAGCGAGACCCAGCACATCAGTCGCGGCATTTCTGATGGCATGTTGGCAGCATTGCCACTGGTCTTCGGTACTTGATGCTGGCGGCAAAGGGGTAATTGAGAGATTTCGGGATACGCGTTCAGCGAAGAGTCTGGCGGTCTCTTGCGATTGTAGCTTTTCGACGTTAAATTTTCTCACAGTAATTCTTCTTTGTTGCTTAGATTGGGATATCCGCATTCGTACCGAGTCTATGTTGGCCGCTCGGAAGGTCCGGACATCCAGAATAAGAGGTAAACACAGCACGACAATTTCCAACGTCATGCAAAGTGCAATATCTCAAGTTCTAGAATGGTGTGACAAAGAAGGACTATCCATCAATCCAAGTAAAACCATTCTGGTGCCGTTTACAAGAAAGACACAGGTCGACCTTAAACCTATTACAATCAAAGGCAGCACACTAGTTTATTCCAACGAGGTCAAATACCTTGGTGTAATTCTTTATAATGTGGGCGCCGTGGCGTAAGTGGTTAGTGTGTCGGATCACTACGCATGAGGTTCCAAGTTTGAATCCCAGAAAACACCAAAAAGTTTTTTCACAGTCCCACCTCTCGCGAGCGTCTGACAAACATCCGAGAGTATTCTTGTCACGAAAAAGCTTCTCAAATCGCCGTTCGGATTCGGCATTAAACTGTAGGTCCCTTCCATTCGTGTGAAAAATATAACGCACACAACATGAGTGGTTGCCCTGGTTGGCCCTGGCACTTTAAAGAGCTGTTGCGCCAAATATTTATTTATTTTTTATTTAATTCTTGATAAACGACTTAATTGGAATTCACATATTAAGTCCGCCACTGAGCGCGCTACTAGAGCACTGTGGGCCAGTAAAAGCGTATACGGCAGAACTTGGGGTCTCTCTCCTAAGATGATACATTGGTTGTACATAATGATGGTTAGACCCATTATCACATATGCGGCCATCGTCTGGTGGCCAAAAACTCTCCAGCAGACAACGGCAAACAAGTTGCAGAAGTTGCAAAGAATTGCCTGTCTTGGCATTACAAGTGCGGTGCGCACCTGCCCTTCGACAGCTCTGGAAGCTATTGTTGGGCTTACACCCTTACCAATCTTCATTAGGAGATAGCTGCTAGATATGCCATCAGGCTGCAGCTAGATTACGAGTATAAACCAGTTGACCTTGTGGGACATTTAAAGATACTCAACTCAATCCCTAAAAGAGACATGTTTTGCACTTTACCAGATATTATGGTCAGGCAACACTGCTTTGGTAGGTTATTCGAGGTTGAAATATTGGACCGCGAAAACTGGTCCAATGGTACTCCAACACTGGAACCTAGGAGTCTGGTCTGGTTCACCGACGGTTCGAAGATTGATTCTGGAGTTGGAGCTGGGGTTTTTGGACCCAACACAAAGATTTCGGTACCTATGCGTACGACTCCCACTGTGTTTCAGGCTGAAATTCATGCCATTGATATCTGTGCCAGACGCAATCTCCGCAAGGGGATCAAAGGCGCTAGAATACATATCTTCTCAGGTACCCAAGCAGCACTTATGGCACTGTGGTCCAACCAAATGGACTCCAGAACCGTGAAATGCTGCTACGATGCATTACAAGACCTTGCCAAATACAACAGGGTAAAACTCGGTTGGGTACCCGGACACCAAGGGATTGTGGGCAACGAATCTGCAGATGAGCTTGCTAGGGCTGGCTCAGAATCTGTGTTCATAGGTCTTGAACCTTATTGTGGCGTCAATTGGGCGACAGCTACAACACTGATTAATAAATGGGAAAACAAACTTCGTCTAGACCACTGGACTAGTGGGCCAGGTCTAAGACAATCCAAACGATTAATCAAGCCTTACTCCTATAAGGAAATCCTCGACTAAGATAGGGAAAGCATTAAGAAGCTAGTGAGTTTTCTTACTGGCCATTGCGGCCTGAGATACCACCTTAACAAGATGAACCTATGCCAAGAGAAGGACTGTCGGTTCTGTTTAGAGGAGGATGAAACATTCGAACACATTCTTTGTGAATGCCCGGCACTACACTGGTTAAGGGAACGTATTCTCCGCAAGGAGATAATTACCTGAGTGGAACTGAAATGCTCCGCTACTAACATGCATACATACTTTCATAAGGGAGGTAGTACGTCTGTTAGATTAACTCCAACCCTCCCATGCAATCTTTCAGGTCACAGTGTCGTTGCCACGCGGGCGAGGGTTGTACAAGAGGAAAATAATAAAATAAAATAGGTGTGCTGTGTTATCGATTTGAACCCTACTCTTCTACGTTTAGCGCTGCCGTTCTCTGTTCTACTAGGTGCTTCATACCTAATACTTTGGAAAATCCTGTTTTATTTTCAAAGAATAAGCAATTTTGCCTTTTCTTCTCTTCATTTGGCTATTAGATAACTTCCGAATGAATATACGAATCGGGAAGACTTTTTGTGTTTCGTTCCTGTTGATGACATTACGGGAAAAGGGCTTGCAAGTACGTTGCTGACCACGATGAAAAATATTGACATAAATTTGGCTAATATGAGAGAGCAAGGTGAGTGTCAATAATTCACACTATCTATGTAAATAAAACTGTCAGTTAGGCCGATTAGGTAATAAATTACATTACATGTTTAGGGTATGATGGGGCCCGGTCAAGGACGGGAAAATTTAACGGCTGTGCTGCCAAAGTTAGAGCATTGTATCCAGAAGCTATTTACATCCACTGTGCTAATCATAATTTGAATTTGGCCATTACACGCGCTTGCAACATACCGTCTATACGAAATTACATAGGAACCATTAAAGAGGTTGTTAATTTATTCCGATTATCTAATAACATAAAGCAGCTCTAGTTTTTAAAGACATAATTCAGGTGTCTTGTCCCAAAAGCAAAACAAACGCGTCTTTTAAAATTTTGCGAAACGCATTGGGTTGTGCACTTGAATTCACCTCTATTTGTTCTATGGTGTCTATGAATATATCTGTTGCTCATTAGAGTATCTGGATGTACGAAGTATGAAAACCGAAGGAGTCAAACCTCATGTTCTACTTGCTGCTATACAAACTTCCCAATTTATAATATCCTTAACAGTGATTAAGCCAAATTTCAGCCTAATGAAAAATGTAAGTGAACGTTTACAAAAAAAAGAATGTGATCTCAGCTGCTGTATGGAATATGCAAACCATTTACATGAGGAAGTAAATGAAATGCGTCAAAACTCCGAAGTTAGATTCAGTCACACATTTGCTGGAGCTAAAGAAATGGCAGACAAAATGGATATTCAGTTAGTAGTCCCGCGGCAAGTTGTAAAACAAAAGAACCGTGACAACTATGAAGGAGGTCCTGAAGAATATTTCCGTCTGTCCATCTTTGTTCCTTTTTTGGACCGACGATGTAACTAAGGACTAGATTTCTTACTTACTTTACTTATATCCTTTAACCACTCGGGGGGCATAGGGCGTCAACCACGCCTGGGCGCCATCGTGTTCGGAGTTCTGCATCGCGTTTGAGGTGCCTCCAACTCATTCCTAAAGAGCTCGATTCCTCCTCAACTGTTCTGCGCCACGTTTGCCTAGGGCGTCCCGCTATTCTGCCTGCCTGGGTGAGCGGATTCCACTGCATGGAGTATTTCTCAATGGAGTTGTCTTCGCGCCGTAGGGTGTGTCCAATCCATTGCCACTTTCTTCTTCGTATAGTAATGCTTATAGGTTCTTGGCCCGTTCTCAGATAAAATTGTTCGTTGGAGATGCGGTTCGGGCAAAAAATCCTCAAGATGATTCTTAAGCATTTGTTTACGAAGACTTGCAGTTTGCGTGTGTTAATGGCGCCACCTTTCAGGTACTGCACCCATAAAGCAGCACTGATTCTACGTTGGAGCGGAACAGCTTGGTTCTTAAGCTAATAACATTGCTTCTCCAGATTTTGGACAGCATTCCGAATGCAGCTTTAGCCTTCCCGATTCTGCTGCACACATCTAGTTCGGTGCCACCGCGATTAGCCGAGACCACACTTCCTAAATAAAGAAAGTTATCAACTTTCTTGACTTCCTGTCCGGCAATGTAAAGTTGAGCGCGGTTGTTAGAAGAAGTGCTCAGGGCTTTTGTTTTGGCTGTGTTTATTCTTAGCCCCACTTTGTTTGCGTCAGCTTCTAGATTTTGGGCCATCAAATGAAGATCCATTATCCGATGTGAAAGTACACAAACATCATCAGCGTAATCTAGGTGTTTAAGGTAAGACGTCATCGTCCAACGAATTCCATAACTAAAAACCAAGAACAATAGTGGTGACAGTATGCACCCTTGACGTACTCCACTTTGGACTTCAAAATCCTCCGACACCTTACCATTGTGCACGACGTGACACTTACCACCCTCGTATGTAGCCTTAATAATAGCTATAAGTTTTTTTTGAGATGCCTCTCCTGCGCAAGCTGTCGAAAAACAGTAAATGTAGCGGAAACTTATACTCAACGCATTGTTCGATTAAGATCCGTAAGGTATTTATGTGGTCGATGCAGGAGGATCCAGGGCGAAAACCTGCCTGTTCGACATCGAGAGTTGAATCTAAATGTTCTTTAATTCGATTTAGAATTATTTCAGCTATTATTTTGGCCACGGCTGGAAGAACGCATATGCCTCTCCAGTTACCGCAATCCATCAAGTTTCCGTTCTTTGGAAGGTTAATGATCATCCCCCTTTTCCACTCCTGTGGAAATTGTTCACTATCCCAAGCTCTCCGTATTAGCGGATGCAGCAAATCTGCCGATGTATTTGCGCCGCTTGAAATAGCTCGGCAGGGATGCCATCAATACCCACCACTTTGTTTTTCTTGAGGGACTTGATTGCTGTTATTATTTCAGTTTTAATGGGAGGTACGGTGCGAATTCGGGAATTAGTTGCTTCGAACTGCTCATTCGAATTCAAGATCATACCGCTATCGTCTAAGTGATCTAGCACTGTAGCAAAATGTTCTCTCCATCTAGTGAGCTGATCCTCATCCGAAATCAGAAGGTTACCGTCTAGACTCTTCACTGGATGTTGTTTGGAGTTTCGACCACCAATGGGCTCCTTAGTGATGTTGTAAACAGTCCTACTGTCGCATCTACTCGCTGCTTCTTCAGCCCTTAAGGCCAGTGAGTTGACATATTGACGTTTGTCACGTCTCACACTACGCTGCACTTCTTTCTTCTTCGGACGGTATTGGGCTTCAAGCTCCGTTCTCTCTACTGCTGAGGCCGCTGCAATCCGAGCCTTGATTGCTGTACACTCATCGATCCGTCTCCTGGTGTCTGTAGAAAGCCATGTGCGGTGGCGTTTCTGCTTTTTACCGACATACGTGCGTGCCCCAGTCGCAAAAGCATTTTTCACAGCACTTCAGTGGTCATCCATGTTCTCTTGCTGCTGATTGCTTCTGCTTCTAAGGCAAGATGGTCCCTGAACTGTTGGCGCACTTGGGGAACCTTGAGCCTTCTTCTTCTTCTTCTTCCTTTTATCAGCGAGGCTATGATCCGAAAACAAGGGATCACAGCCCTCCCACTTCACCGCATTTCTATTGATCCGCCTGTGGGGTTCGCCTATTTGACCTCAGAAATTATCGGCAGGCCTGCCGATTTTGGATCACTCGGTTACTGAGGCCAATGAAATGCCGATGTCGTCGCATTTGTCTGATCCAGGCGTTTATAGGCCTGCCTTTCCTACATCGCGATGTCTTTGGAACGTGCTTAGATATTGCCTTTTTTTACAGGGTTCCAATGATCTCTTCTTTGAACGTGGCAATACCAGCTGAGCCGGTCGCGCTCTATCTTTTGTACGATGGTTTCCTTGATGCGAAAGCTTCCACGGATCTTCGAACTTCTTATTCGATCAAGCTTTGTCACTCCTGCTGTCATGCCACGCATCTTCATCTCAGCTGCCGTTAATTTCCTCCATACGTTTTGTACATCGTCCAACATTGTGAGCCGTTTGTGAGCGCTGGATGCACAACTGCGGTGTAGGGCCTTCCCTTCAACTTAGGTGGCATTTCTCTCTCACAGAAGATAGCGGAATTTTCTCGCCACTTCATCCACCCTACGCTTACGCGATGATTGATGTCGTTGCACACAAGTTGCTTTGCTATTGATCATAGATCCCAGATATTTGAACTTTTCGTACTTGGGAAGCACTGTTCCATTCAAATAAATGTCTGGAATAGGCCTGAGTGGATCAGAGAACGGGCAGCACAAGTACTCTGTCTTTATTGAACTAATGCGATACCCACTTCCCTCCAAAACGTCCACCCACACATCAAGTGCCCGTTCCAGGGACGAAGGTTCCTTACTTATGATGGCTCCATCGTCAGCAAAGAATAACTGACGTACCTTGGGGTCCGTCACCTTACCTTCAAGCTGATATTCAAGAACTGCAATAATGAGCAAAGGACTTAAGACGCTTCCCTGGTGCACCCCGACTTTGATTGAGAACTCTTCGGTTACTCCAGCGGGGCATCTAACTCTTGTCTTTGCTCCCTCGTACATGTCCATGATCATCTG
Source organism: Brachypalpus laphriformis (assembly GCA_945910035.1). Classification (NCBI taxonomy): domain Eukaryota; kingdom Metazoa; phylum Arthropoda; class Insecta; order Diptera; family Syrphidae; genus Brachypalpus; species Brachypalpus laphriformis. The sequence continues at coordinate 139,380,706 of OX246756.1, forward strand.
TACATAGGTTTGTGGAACCCCTCGATGTCTTAGCGCCACCCATATCAGATCTCGTGGTTGTCTGTCGAATGCCTTTTCAAAGTCAACTAATTCAATATGCCCTTAAGGAATCGTTTCGGGGATATCTTCTCCCAAACACGCTGTCAATTTGACTCCCTTCCACTTACTTAGTCGTGCTGCTGCTTACAGTAGCCATTGAGCTGTGTCATCGTTGTAGCAGTCAACAAGTAGTAAGCCCAGTCTGAAGTGTATACCTTCAAACTGAAGCTTGCTCTTCCAGCCTAGGGCTAATTCTTCGATAATGGCGTCCTCAAGCGCCGTTTGCTCCTCGGTGCTTAGCGTTGCCACCGCGTATTCCTTTGGGAGCACAGCCACTCGCAGGTTTCTGACTATGCCTGCATACGAGTAGCTGGTGCCGGGCTCTACTCTGCGTCTTCTTTCCGGTGAGACGGTGATTGGGCCCGCCAAGCTGACGTTACTGGTAGCTTTGTGTCGCTTACTATCAGGTTTCTCCTGGGGGGTGTTGTTATCCCTTCCCCCTTTTAGGTGTCCCTGTGCTTCTGTAGTGTCAGTTATCTTCTGTTTCCTTTCCACGGTTAGCTTCCTGGTCTCTTCAGGTTCGAAACCTTGGGCTAGGAAGCGCAGGTACCACCTGGCACCCGCTCCACAGAGGGCTTTTCTCAGTGGGTCGTCCAGACTACCGGGCTTACTCCTGTCTGGTAGCGTGGGAGGTTTATGCAGCCGCTCTCTGGGTCTGCTGCTCTCTGTTCTTCTCACCTCCCGGGAAGGGTATACCTTCCTCACCGGCGATCTCGTCCTTTTCGTGCCAGCAGACCAATGTCCTCTTGGAGCTTCAGTGTCTCTGCGATTGTGGTGCTCCGTGCTCACCCTGTGCCTAGGGCTGACTCCGCGCGCTGGAGGTGTTCTTCTACGACTCGTGCTAGGCCAGTCGTAGAAGGTCTGCCTTCAGACGACTTGCAGCCGCACCGCAGCGGCACCGCAACTCCACCGCAAGTACACCGCAGCGGCACCGCAACTACACCGCAGCCACACCGCAATTACACCGCAGCCGCACCGCAGGGACACCGCAGCCACACCGTAGGGACAACCGCAATGGCACCGCAGCTGCACCGCAGAGACACCGCAGCCGCACCGCAGGAACACCTCAGCCGCACCGCAGGGACACCGGAACGGCACCGCAGCCACACCGCATCCGCACCGCAGGCACACCGCAGCTGCACTGCAGCCACACCGCAGTGACACCGCACAAGCACCGCAGGCACACCGCAGCTGCACCGCAGCCGCACCGATGCCGCACCGCAGCCGCACCGCAGGAACATCTCAGCCGCACCGCAGGGGCACCGCAACGGCACCGCAGGGACGCCGCAGGGACACCGCAGGTACACCGCAGGGACACCTCAACCGCACAGCAGCCGCACCGGAGCCGCACCGCAGCCACACCGCAGCCGCACCGCAACCGCACTGCAGGGACACCGCAGCTACACCGCAGGGACACCGCAGCCACACCACAACCGCACCGCAGCCGCACCGCAGGAATACCTCAGCCGCACCGCAGGGACACCGCAGCCCCACCGCAGCGGCACCGCAGGGACACCGCAGCCGCACCGCAGGGACACCGCAGAGACACCACAACCGCACCGCAACCGCACCGCAGCCGCACCGCAAGGGCACTGCAGGGACACCGCAGCCGAACCGCAGGGACACCGCAGGCACACCGCAGCCGCACCGATGCCGCACCGCAGGAACACCTCAGCCGCACCGCAGGGGCACCGCAGAGACACCGCAGCCGCACCGCAGGGACACCGCAGCTGCACCGCAGCCGCACCGCAGGGACACCGCAGAGAAACCGCAACCGCACCGCAGCCGCACCGCAAGGGCACCGCAGGGACACCGCAGGGGCACCGCAGGCACACCGCAGCCGCACCGCAGCCGCACCGATGCCGCACCGCAGCCGCACCGCAGGGACACTGCAACGGCACCGCATCTGCACCGCATCTGCACCGCAGGGACGCCGCAGGGACACCGCAGGAACACCGCAGGGACACCTCAACCGCACAGCAGCCGCACCGCAGGAACACTTCAGCCGCATCGCAGGGACACCGCAACCACAAGCAGGCGCACCGCAGGGACACCGCAGCCGCACCGCAGCCGCACCGCATGGACACCGCAGCCGCACCGCAGGAACACCGCAGTAGCACCGCAGGGACACCGCAGCTGCACCGCAGGGACACTGCAGCCGCACCGCAGGGACACCACAGCTGCACCGCAGCCGCACCGCAACGGCACCGCAGCCACACCGCAGCCGCACCGCAGGCACACCACAAGGACACCGCAGGGACACCGCAGCTGCACCGCAGCCGCACCGCAGGGACACTGCAGCCGCACCGCGGGGACACTGCAGGCACGCCGCAGCCGCACCGCAGGGACACCGCAGCCGCACCGCAGGGACACCGCAGCTGCACCGCAGCCGCACCGCAGGGACACCGCAACGGCACCGCAGCCACACCGCAGCCGCACCGCAGCCGCACCGCAGCCGCACAGCAGGCACACCGCATCTGCACCGCAGGGACACCACAGCCACACGGAAGCCGCACCGCAGGGACACCGCAACGGCACCGCAGCCGCACCGCAGCCACACCGCAGCCACACCGCAGGGACACCACAGCCGCACCGCAGGGACGCAGCACCCGCACCGCAGGGACACCGTAGGGACACCGCAACGGCACCGCAGCCACACCGCAGAGGCACCGCAGGGACACCGCAACGGCACCGCAGCCGCACCGCAGCCGCACCGCAGCCGCACCGCAGCCGCACCGCAGGGACACCGCAACGGCACCGCAGCCACACCGCAGCCACACCGCAGGTACACCGCAGCTGCACCGCAGGGACACCGCAGCCGCACCGCAACGGCACCGCGGCCACACCGCAGGGACACCGCAGCCATACCGCAGGGACACCGCAGCTGCACCACAGCCGCAACGCAGGTGCACCGCAGCCGCACCGCAGGCACACCGCATCTGCACCGCAGGAACACCGCAGCCGCACCGCAGGGACACCGCAGCGGCACCGCAGCCGCACCGCAGGGACACCGCAACGGCACCGCAGCCACACCGCAGCCGCACCGCAGGGACACCGCAACGGCACCGCAGCCGCACCGCAGCCACACCGCAGCTGCACCGCAGGGACACCGCAGCCGCACCGCAGCCGCACCGCAGCCGCACCGCAGCCGCACCGCAACGGCACCGCAGCCACACCGCAGCCACACCGCAGCCACACCGCACCCGCACCGCAGGGACACCGCACCCGCACCGCAGGGTCACCGCAGCTGCACCGCAGCTGCACCGCAGCCGCACCACAGCCGCACCGCAGGGACACCGCAACGGCAACGCAGCCACACTGCAGCCGCACTGCAGCCACACCGCACCCGCACCGCAGGGACACCGCAGCCACACCGCAGCCGCACTGCAGGGGCACCGCAGGGACACCGCAGCCACACCGCAACGGCACCGCAGCCACACCGCGGTGCACCGCAGCCACACCGCGGGGCACCGCAGCCACACCGCAGGGACACCGCAGCCGCACCGCAGATACAGGGACACTGTATCGGCTGTGGTGGGGCTGCGGTGCAGCTGCGGTGTCCCTGCAGTGTGGCTGCGGTGCGGCTGTGGTGCGGCTGCGGTGCGGCTGCGGTGCGGCTGCGGTGCGGCTGCGGTGTCCCTGCGGTGCAGCTGCGGTGTGGCTGCGGTGCGGCTGCGGTGCCGTTGCGGTGTCCCTGCGGTGCGGCTGCGGTGCCGCTGCGGTGTCCCTGCGGTGCGGCTGCGGTGTTCCTGCGGTGCAGATGCGGTGTGCCTGCTGTGCGGCTGCGGTGTGATTGCGGTGCGGGTGCGGTGTGGCTGCGGTGCCGTTGCGGTGTCCCTGCGGTGCGGCTGCGGTGCGGCTGCGGTGCGGCTGCGGTGCGGCTGCGGTGCGGCTGCGGTGCGGCTGCGATGCGGCTGCGGTGTCCCTGCGGTGCGGCTGCAGTGTCCCTGCGGTGCGGCTGAGGTGTTCCTCTGGTGCGGCTGCAGTGTCCCTGCGGTGCGGCTGCGGTGTGGCTGCGGTGCCGTTGCGGTGCAGCTGCGGTGTCCCTGCGGTGCATCTGCGGTGTGTCTGCGCTGTATCTTCGGTGCGGCTGCGGTGCCGTTGCGGTGTCCCTGCGGTGCCGTTGCGGTGTCCCTGCGTTGCGGCTGTGGTGCAGCTGCGGTGTCCCTGCGGTATGGCTGCGGTGTCCCTGCGGTGTGGCCGCGGTGCCGTTGCGGTGCGGCTGCGGTGTCCCTGCGGTGCAGCTGCGGTGTACCTGCGGTGTGGCTGCGGTGTGGCTGCGGTGCCGTTGCGGTGTCCCTGCGGTGCGGCTGCGGTGCGGCTGCGGTGCCGTTGCGGTGTCCCTGCGGTGCCTCTGCGGTGTGGCTGCGGTGCCGTTGCGGTGTGGCTGCGGTGTCCCTGCGGTGCCCCTGCAGTGCGGCTGCGGTGTGGCTGCGGTGTTCCTGCGGTGCAGCTGCAGTGTCCCTGCGGTGCGGCTGCAGTGTCCCTGCGGTGAAGCTGCGGTGCGGCTGCGGTGTCCCTGCGGTGTGGCTGCGGTGTGGCTGCGGTGCGGCTGCGGTGCCGTTGCGGTGTCCCTGTATCTGCGGTGCGGCTGCGGTGTCCCTGCAGTGTGGCTGCGGTGCAGCTGCGGTGTCCCTGCGGTGCGGGTGCGGTGTCCCTGCGGTGTGGCTGCGGTGCCCCGCGGTGTGGCTGCGGTGCACCGCGGTGTGGCTGCGGTGCCGTTGCGGTGTGGCTGCGGTGTCCCTGCGGTGCCCCTGCAGTGCGGCTGCGGTGTGGCTGCGGTGTCCCTGCGGTGCAGCTGCAGTGTCCCTGCGGTGAAGCTGCGGTGCGGCTGCGGTGTCCCTGCGGTGTGGCTGCGGTGTGGCTGCGGTGCGGCTGCGGTGCCGTTGCGGTGTCCCTGTATCTGCGGTGCGGCTGCGGTGTCCCTGCAGTGTGGCTGCGGTGCAGCTGCGGTGTCCCTGCGGTGCGGGTGCGGTGTCCCTGCGGTGTGGCTGCGGTGCCCCGCGGTGTGGCTGCGGTGCACCGCGGTGTGGCTGCGGTGCCGTTGCGGTGTGGCTGCGGTGTCCCTGCGGTGCCCCTGCAGTGCGGCTGCGGTGTGGCTGCGGTGTCCCTGCGGTGCAGCTGCAGTGTCCCTGCGGTGCGGCTGCAGTGTCCCTGCGGTGAAGCTGCGGTGCGGCTGCGGTGTCCCTGCGGTGTGGCTGCGGTGTTCCTGCGGTGCGGCAGCGGGGCGTCTGCGGTGCAGCTGCGGTGTCCCTGCGGTGCGGCTGAGGTGTCCCTGCGGTGAAGCTGCGGTGCGGCTGCGGTGTCCCTGCGGTGCCGTTGCTGTGTCCCTGCGGTGCAGCTGCGGTGTCCCTGCGGTGTGGCTGCGGTATGGCTGCGGTATGGCTGCGGTGCCGTTGCGGTGTCCCTGCGGTGCGGCTGAGGTGTCCCTACGGTGCAGCTGCGGTATTCCTGCGGTGCGGCTGCGGTGCAGCTGCGGTGTCCCTGTGATCGGCTGCGGTGCGGCTGCGGTGGGGCTTTGGTGCGGCTGCGTGTGGCTGCGGTGCCGTTGCGGTGTCCCTGCGGTGCGGCTACGGTGCGGCTGCGGTGTCCCTGCGGTGCAGCTGCGGTGTCCCTGCGGTGCGGCTGCGGTGCGGCTGCGGTGCAGCTGCGGTGTGGCTGCGGTGCAGCTGCGGTGCGGCTGCGGTGCAGCTGCGGTGTCCCTGCGGTGTCCCTGCGGTGTCCCTGCGGTGCGGGTGCTGCGTCCCTGCGGTGCGGCTGTGGCGTCCCTGCGGTGTGGCTGCGGTGTGGCTGCGGTGCGGCTGCGGTGCAGTTGCGGTGTCCCTGCGGTGCGGCTTCCGTGTGGCTGTGGTGTCCCTGCGGTGCAGATGCGGTGTGCCTGCTGTGCGGCTGCGGTGCGGCTGCGGTGTGGCTGCGGTGCCGTTGCGGTGTCCCTGCGGTGCAGCTGCGGTGTCCCTGCGGTGCGGCTGCGGTGCGGCTGCGGTGCAGCTGCGGTGTGGCTGCGGTGCAGCTGCGGTGTCCCTACGGTGTCCCTGCGGTGCGGCTGTGGTGTCCCTGCGGTGTGGCTGCGGTGTGGCTGCGGTGCGGCTGCGGTGCCGTTGCGGTGTCCCTGCGGTGCGGCTTCCGTGTGGCTGTGGTGTCCCTGCGGTGCAGATGCGGTGTGCCTGCTGTGCGGCTGCGGTGCGGCTGCGGTGCGGCTGCGGTGTGGCTGCGGTGCCGTTGCGGTGTCCCTGCGGTGCGGTTGCGGTGCGGCTGCGGTGTGGCTGCGGTGCCGTTGCGGTGTCCCTGCGGTGCGGCTGCGGTGCAGCTGCAGTGTCCCTGCGGTGCCCCTGTGGTGCGGGTGCGGTGTCCCTGCGGTGCGGTGGGCTTGCGGTGCCCCTGCGGTGCGGCTGCAGTGTCCCTGCGGTGCGGCTGCGGTGCAGCTGTGGTGTCCCTGCGGTGCCCCTGTGGTGCGGGTGCGGTGTCCCTGCGGTGCGGTGGGCTTGCGGTGACCCTGCGGTGCGGCTGCGGTGTCCCTGCGGTGCGGCTGCAGTGCAGCTGCGGTGCGGCTGCAGTGCAGCTGCGGTGTGCCTGCGCACGGCTGCGGTGTGCCTGCGCACGGCTGCGGTGTGCCTGCGGTGCGGCTGCGGTGTGGCTGCGGTGCTGTTGCGGTGTCCTTGCGGTGCGGCTGCGGTGCAGCTGCGGTGTCCCTGCGGTGCGGCTGAGGTGTTCCTGCGGTGCGCCTACGGTGTGGCTACGGTGCATCTGCGGTATCAATGCGGTGCGGCTGAGGTGTTCCTGCGGTGCGGCTGCAGTGTCCCTGCGGTGCCGTTGCGGTGTCCCTGCGGTGCGGCTGAGGTGTTCCTGCGGTGTACCTGCGGTGCCGTTGTGGTGTCATTTCGGTGCCCCTGCGGTGCAGCTGCGGTACGGCTGCGGTGCCGTTGTAGTGTCATTGCGGTGCGGCTGCGGTGCCTTTGCGGTGTCATTGCGGTGCGCCTGCGGTGCCGTTGTGGTGCCATTGCGGTGCGGTTGCGGTGCTGTTGCGGTGTCATTGCGGTGCGGCGGCGGTGCAGGACTGGTGTCATTGCAGTGCGGCGGCGGTGCAGTTGCGGTGTCATTGCGGTGCGGCTTCGGTGCAGTTACTTTGCCGTTGCAGTGCAACTATCCATCCTTTCCAACGCCCGCACTGTGTGTAAACATGTTAAAGGTATTCATAACCCTTTGAGTGCGCGCAAATTATAAAAAAAAAAAAAAAAAGTGCAGTTGTCGTGTGGCTGCGGTGCTGTTGCTGTGTCGTTGCGGTTCTGTTGCGGTATCATTGAGGTGCGATTGCGGTGCCGTTGCCGTGCTGTTGCGGTGTCATTGTGGTGCTGCTGCGGTGTAATTGTTGTGCGGTTGCGGTGTCATTGCAGTGCTCTTGCGGTGTCATTATGGTGCAGCTGCGGTGCGGTTGCGGTCCGGTCGCGGTTTTATTGCGGTTTCACTGCCGTGAGGCTTCGGTGCAGTTGCGGTGCCGCTGCAGTGCCGCTGCAGTACCGATGCTTTGCAGCTGTGGCGCCATTGCGGTGCCACTGCAGTGCCGTGGCGGTGCGGCTGCGATGCAGATGCGGTGTGGCTGCGGTGCTGTTGCACAGTGGTTGTGGGGCCGTTGCGGTGTGTCTGCCATGCCGTTGCGGTGCAGTTGCGCTGCCACCGCGGTGCGGCGCCGCTGCCTTGCCGTTGCTGTGCGGCTGCGATGAGTTGTGCTGCTCCTACGGTGCAGTTGCGGTGCCGTGCTTAGTTAATGTTGAATGACTGAATGCATGTGTGTGGAAAATTTTGTTTTTAATTACGCTCTTCGATTGGCTATGGTGTTTAATGGAATGTATGTTACGTGATAAAATTTAAAGTATTTGTCTGGGGCAATGTAATCGATATACGTCATCTATATATTGAAGTAATAATTGAATTGAATTATAGGGCATATAATCCTTTCTCTGAGCAAGACATCCGTCGAACTGTGGATAGATTTCATACCACATACAAATGTACACTCTAAATGTTAGAATAACACCAACACGTTAAAATAATGTGCATACTGAAGAAAATGTCGCCACTATAAAATGAAAGAGTGCAAGAAGATCCAAATCTTTCAATTGACTATAAGCACTGAAAGAGCCAGGAAAGCTCTCAGCTTCTCAGCTCTCTTTATAAGTGGAGGCAGAATCTCAGCCGATGTTGTTGCTGCTGTTAGAGCTCTGCGGGAATACCGCCAAATTCTACCGCCCTGTTGATTTTAAGTGATTTAATCGCTGTAGTGATCTCATCATTATTAAAAAAGGATTAAGATATCCTTGCTCGCTTCGAGAGAAAAATTCTTCATAAGATATTGAGTCCCGTTTGCATTGACGGGTTTTCGAGGAGGAGATTCAATCACGAACTATACGAGCTGTACAGCGACATCGACCTAGTCAAAATACTGCGTATTGGACGTCTGAGATGGCTAGGACATGTAGAGCGAATGGACACCAACGCTCCGGCCCGCAGAGTCTTCGAATCTTACCCCGAAGAACGACGCAGTAGAGGACCTTCTCGCCGTAGGTGGTGCGCACAAGTTCAAGGGGACCTTGACCAACTGGAGTGCGCAACTGGAGGCAATTAGCTAAAGATCGAGCTAAACGGAGAGGCTTGTTGGTTGAGGCCCAGGTTCACCCCGAAGTGTAGCGCCACCTAAGTAAGTAAGTAAGATCTCATCCTTACTGGGAGTCGTGGTGCTTATTCGGGCATTTCTCATCTCGGGCATCTCTGTCTGACTTGGGAGTATATTGCTAGTGAATACACTATTCAAAAGCGTAGCAAAATGTTCCTTCCACCGCTTGAGCTAGTCCTCATCCGAAACGAGCAAGGAGTCGTCTAGGCTTTTCACTAGATATTGGCTCGAGCTGGGACCACCTGTCAGCTCTTTGGTAATTCTGTAAATGGTTCTGTTGCCGCTCCTCAGTGCAGCTTCTTCTGCTTTTGTAGTTAGCGCGTTGATGTAGTTGCGCCTATCACGAGGCCCAGGTTCACCCCGAACTGTAGCGCCACCTAAGTATTACGTTGCACGCTACGCTGAACTCTTATCATCTTCATGCGATATAGGGACTCTAGCTCGCTTCCGCCCCCCTGTACTGGGGTAGCTGCAACGCCAGCTTTCAACTGTTTTCGTTCGTCAATCCGTCTCCAGGTATCCTCGGAGAGCCACACCCTATATCTTCCCTGCCATCAACCGACAAATCTTCAGCACCAGATGCAAAAACATTTTTTACAGCACACCAATGGTCGTCTGGGCTCTCATCACCTAACTTTTCAGACGATCATCGTTTAGTCTATCCAACTAAACGATGTCGTCGGTAGTTTGCTTCATGTAACTCCATCACTATCGTCTCGTCTATCGTTTATTTTTCTAAAGTTTGAGTGCTACTGAGAGCAACATCCCTGATGTCAAAAATGACATATGCGCTGTCACTCTTCACTGTTTTGTTGTGTTTGCAAGTTTATACAAATTCACGAAATGTAAGTAATTATCAACAATTTAACCATATATTGCAAAAAACAAGTCTAATAATATACGTTTTAGGTCAGCAACACCAAAACAAATGGAACTTCTGATAAGTTTCATGGAAGAGCACCCTGAAATGGAAAAAAATTATGTTCCGAAAACCGTTCAGGGTAGGTCGGACATAAATAAATTGTGGACTGAACTCTCCAAGAAACTAAATGCCACTGGACTGCCGAATAAGTCTATAATTTCGTGGAGAAAGGTATAGTATTACTATATGCATATTTCATACAATCTCCTAGAAACTTAATGTTAACTTTTTGAAGGTATGGACTGATTTCAAATACCGAGCGAAAAAAAAATGCAGTCACAATCTGCTTTCAATCAAGAAGACGGGTGGCGGGCCATCTGATCAAGTTCCTATATCTGAACTTGAAGAAAAGGCAATCCAGATGGCCTCGCTCCGCGCTGCAGTTTCTGGCAGCAGTGCAAATTCTTTTGGAGCATCTCAGAAGACAGTAGCAGAGGAATTAGATGATCTCGAAAGCACATTACGTGCAATAACAGAAAGTCCTCTGGAAGTTCCCGAAGAAATTGAAGCTGCAGAACTCAGTAAGAGATAAACCATATCATTACATTCAACTAAATAATATAGAATTGCAATATTAAATGACTTCATAAAATGTATTTCAGAAATTCATCGTATTTTGCTGCTGGCATACCGAAAAAAACAAGGCTAAGCAGCAAAGAAAATGAAATTGAAAAATTGCGGATTCTAAAAGAATAAGTGGACACAGATAAAAAGTTCCAGATGGATATTATTAAAATTTTAACCGAGCGGAATCGGCAAGAAGCAGTTTTCCATTCTCAGGTCCTAAAACTGCTAGGAAGGAGAAATGAGATTGCCGAAAAACAACTGCAACAAAATAACAGCAATAATAACTGAAGCCCACCACCACAATTTTTTTTTGTTTTGTATGTGTACTGATGTGCAAATATTGACTGCCATAAGTGAATTGTGATTTTTTTGTTTTCTTTTTTTTAGTGAATTGAACTTTTTGTTATATGTAGATTAGGTGTATAGATTAGAGTGAAGTTTTTTTTTTTTTTGTTGATAAGTTAAAGTGAAGTTTTTCCTTGTTTTGTTTTTTATGTTGTTTTTATTAATTTAAGTTATCTTGAAGAGATGTATTATTTTTAAATAAGATTTTTTTATTAAAAACTTTAAACCAACAATAATTCTTTGATGTCGTCTCTTATTTTCTCGGCATGCTGCTTCATGCGGCTATTGGATATGTTGAAAGTTTGATTAGAGCTTCCTATGGCATGGGTATCATCTATTTCCGCTTCGAAGATATCGTTCTCCATGTTATGATGTATGTAGATGTTGTGTAATGCAGCACAAACATTAGCAAAAACAGCAATCTTGGACGGATCATACCTGCTCTTCCTTTCCTCCATTAGGATTCTCCATCGACCTGAGAAATAGAACAAAATATTAAAGTTTCAAGCAAACCAAAGATAAGAGTTGGTTACGTATGTACCTTTATAGACACCAATACATCTTTCAATTAAATTCCTTGCCTTTGCATGAACTTCATTAAAATGAGTTTTTTGTAGGTCATTAGAACTGCGATATGGTGTAAGTAACCAAGGCTCCAACGGGTATCCACTGTCACCTAAAAAATAATTGATTTAAATTTGTCAATTAAAATCAGTTTTAGAATATCCATTTATTTGTCTAATCACCCAAAAGCCAATAGTTGTGATCTCTCTCATTATAATTTCTTTCAAAAAAAGATCTTTCGTTTCCATACTAGAGAATCATGAGCAGATCCAGCATATTTTGGATGTATTGCCATTATTCTCATTTTGTAGTCGCAGATCTGAAAAAAACGGACCCATTATTATATGTTCAGTATAGCTGTATTGATAATCCAGTAATACTTACAATCATGGCATTTATGCTGTGCTTTCCCTTCCTATTAAAATAAGCCTCTTCGTTTGTTCGTGGCCTTTGTATGTACAAGTGCGTACCGTCTATGCATCCTACGACTGATATTCAACAGAATTTTAGTTACTGCGATTGATAACATAATTCCATATTACCTCCAGGTATTGGAAATTTTCTATAAAACTATTGTTTTGTTTCTTCTTTTCTGTTCTCATTTGATATCTCCCATTTAATCCATAATGAACATATCTTTTCCTCCAGCACTGCTGTGGTCTGTGAAATTATGGATGAAAGAGTGGTTTGGGCAACAGAGACTCCAAAATCATTCCCTGTTAGCCACTGGTAGCCACCTCCACCAAGAACTTCCAGAGTAACAGCAAGTCTTAATATTGGTGGAATATAAGTGGACCGACAGCCACTTTCTAAATTTAACGTGTCCAATGCTAACAAAAACGCCTCTTTTGATAGACGGAAGCGTTGGATAAAACTGAAATAATTAGAAATTTATAGAACAAAATAAATACATAAATTATATCTTTTACTCATAATGCTTACTTCTTTGTTGGAAGAGATAGCGGGTCCGACGCATCTCTTAGTGTTCTTCGCATGCGTAACACTTCTAATTTTTCTTCGTTTTCATTCTCAGTTTCAATAAAAAACAAAACATTGTGACGAAACATTTTTTTTATTATTATTATTATTTTTACAGTGAGCTACGTTCACGGAATGTTCAAATTACAGTCGGTTACAAACTCTTTTATATTCACTAAATAGAAAATCAATGTTTAATTGGATATTCTTTTGCATTTGAAAAAAAAAACATTTGACATCAATTGTCCACTTCAAAGTTAAAAAAAAAATTTAATTTGTTTGCATAATGTACAAACCAATGCAAGACGATACCTATTTAGCTATCGTGCAAACGATGTCGTCTTGACGATAGTGTTTGACAGTTTTTGGGGTTACGCGAAGCAAAAGTTGAATCGTTAAAACGATATCGCCTCGACGATAGTAATTTTTAATGCTACATGAAGCAAAACTGTCGTCAAAACGATATCGTCAGACGATTATCGTCATACGTGATGAGAGCCCTGTTCTTTTAATTGTTGTCGCACTGAGTGATCACTAAGTTTATCGATGTTGAACCTGTGCATTCTTGTGTTGTCGTGGGATCTTCGAACGGCAGCAGTGCGTAGTTGGAGAGTAGCTATCGTAAGATGGTGATCTCGTACTATCCCCACATCTGCCCCTTGCCTGTTTCGGGAATCCAGGAGATTACTTCTAAAGCGGCGGCTGACGGCAAAATGGTCAATTTGATTGGAGGTTGCTTCCTGTCGTTGGAAACACAGCTGACTTTGTGTCAAGTCTTAAGTTAAAACATGGTGCCACCTATCACAAGGCCATTGGCATTGCAGAAATCCACAAACCATTCGCCGTTGTCTTTGCGGTTGCCTAGCCCATGCTTCCCGATTACATGTTTGAGCCCTATGTTGTCGTTGCCTACCTTGGCATTCAAATCCCCTATCACTATGACAATGTCCGCATTTGGTGTTGTGTTGATGACGGCACTTACGAGATTGTAGAAGCTCTCGTTCCCGTCCTTAGACGAGCCATTCGTTGGGCTCAACACTGTATGATGGTGACGCGTCGTATTCTAGTCTAGAAGGAGCTTACCGAAGCTTGCTACCTAGAGTTATACCTAGAAAGCTCTGTTAAAGTGGGATGGCATTGTCACCTATTTTCTTTGACTTTGACTCTCAGCGATTCTCTGAGAGAATCTCTCTTCAATTCGTATGGGTGGTCTTTTCGGCATTCTCCAAAGGAAGCCCCATGCCCTGCTTCGTTTCTAAGCTAAATAAATTAAAAAGATTCTTTTGACTATTGAACGATGGAAGTTTCACTACAACAATCACCATCATCATCATTCTTCAGGCAAACATCGTGCTGAGAACAATTTCTCGTCAGCGTAATTGGAGGTCTGACATTCTACTCAACTTTTGTACAGCACACGAATTTCATTGCCATCCCAGTGATTTCAACAAAGCATTAAAGTATGAAATTGAACACCTCCGTATCTATCGACAAAGCAACGTTGGTGTCAAACGTACCTCTCACCTGGTGTTTAACTGTACAGAAAAGAATTTGCGGAACAGCCAAAGATCAAGGAAAACAAAAGAGGCGCTCGTTACGGCAGCATCAAAGCGGAAAATGTTCTCTTTGCGGTGGTCCGTTCCATCTATTGAATATTGCGACAAGCACACGCATTCAGTGGTGTTAGTTTTCGTCCTTTTTATCGGTACGATCTTATGCTATCATTTATTTTGTTCTAATAACACCAATGATGGCTTTTGATCCCGGCCGCAGACAGTTTTGAAAGATGAATCCTAATATAAGGTGTATTTAGGATATTCCTACAACACGTAGTTGTGGTGCGGATAGATAGTCATTAGCACGTGTGGTGTTAGAATTATTGTAAGAAGACCAGCAGATATGTGTGGCCGACAGCTTAAATGTGTGTTGTCGGCAAGGATCTAATGATGGAAGGAAATATGTGTCGAACAGAGCACATCCTGTGGATCCTGTGGCTATTTAATAAATTAGTGGCGTTATTAGCGATCGCTCTTTGTAGGCATTTTTAACGAACGCCCTTTGATGCATGGCGCCGCGTATAAATATTTGAGGAAGCGATGTATGCAGGGCATAGGTTGATTTGTCTTCAGGCGAAGGCGTTTTCCCGATTTGATTGAAAAAACACAGCTGACGTTTTTTGAAAGGGTAGTGTGTACTTGGTTATGATGGTTTAGATTTAGAATGGGATGTGCATGCGGTATTAAAACACGAAAAATTGTAACAGCATGATAAGTCTTTTCTGAGAGGAATATTCTTGTTTTTTCAATAGGTACATGGTCGCAGGATAAATTCCCGCTAACGGCATTACCCATAGGTATTGAAATGGTAGTCGAATGTACTACCGACCTAATGCATAGAACTGGACCCCATTCTACCAAATTACTTTGCAATTTTTCACTTAGTACTTTTCCAAATGCAGAGTAAATATAATTACGGTTTTGCACGAAAAATTAAGAGGAATAGCAAAGTCCTGCTCAAGTTTAGTGCAGACTCAACAGAATCAGCCCCAAGCACCCCAAAAGAAGAACATCCTAGGTACACTCTTTCCTACACATTTGATTAGGGAGCAGGATGCCTTTCTCAAGCAACGAAAGGATATTTTACTAATAAGGGACAAAGAGCTGATGGTGATCCAGCGGAAGTTTTGAAGGAGATTACAGCAACATCTTCGAATCCAGCCGTTCTCAAAGCTGCAGGAGTGATCTCTAGTTGTCTCTTAGCAGCACAGAACAAGTACTTCTAGGAGAGAAAAGAATAAAGGGGAAAGGAAAAGGCAAGAGCAAAAGTCAAAAGCTCGCAATGCAACTATGTCAAGAACGCTGCAGGTACTAGAAGATGGACTGCAAAGCTAATAGAAATCACCGTCGGGTTGACAGGGTGGATCTATGGTAAAGTAATATACGAGTACTACCTCATATATTGACTCACCATACTTCATGTACTTTATCGACTTGGCACACAGGATAGTAAAGGTAGATATCCCAACTTATCAGTGGGCAATTCCCCTGAAGACAATGCTAACCGCACGTCGTCGGGTGCACCAGATGGCTTGCACGGGACAAAGTCAAAGATTCTCGAGAAGGATTCTCCAGATGTGATGATTTAAATCCAAGTTTCAGTCGACTCTTTTCCTTCCTATCTCTTCTTATCCTTTACCCCACTTTCCTCCGGTGGGCTGGATCAAGTTGCAATACAACCCGTGCCGAGGATCAACTTGGCTGGGGGCGCATCCACGGTCCAAACAGGACCCTTCTGGGCCGAGTGGTAGCGCAAGCTCACGACATCTCGCACCGCTCCAAATAAGCGTATAATGATCGCCGCACAGCGAGCAGGGTTTTCCAGAACTACAGAAGCGTTCCAGCAGAAACTCAGCGTCGAAGCGCCAGAGATCGTTGGAGGAAATCGTTTCGGTTTCCAAAAGAACTAAAGTAAATAACACCAATACCACTTTCAGACCCTCCAGCACCACATCTAGTTCCTACAGCGATGTCCTTAAAGACAAGCTCGTGCTGGCGGTCATCGGCAAAAACGATGTCGACGGAACAACCCCTTCTGAAAAGTCGAAGATGGTTTCAGCAACTGGCAACCAGAGTTTTATTTAGGCAGAAAGCTGTCTAGATCTGGTTTATATTCTAAAAGTGTGGAGAGAAGTCAAAATAGTTTTTATACCCAAAGCTGGCAAATATTCCCACAAATCCAAAAGATACAGAACCCATTAGCCTATCAACATTCCTTATAGAAGCATTGGATCGACTGATCAATATCCATTTACGCAACAGTCTTGATACGAAACTTCTGTCTGCGGCCCAACATGGTTATTGCAAAGGCAAATGAGTGGAAACCGCATTACATTCGCTAGTATGTAATATCGAATATTCCTTGTTTCATACGGAGTATACGGTTGTAGCTTTCTTTGACATTGAAAGCACTTAGACAGCTTACGTTGCGAATTGATTAATTTACTGCATACTGATCGGATTATTAACTCAAGGCTGGGTGGGACGGCTATTAGAAGATCTGTCAGTAGAAACACTTCGCAGGGTGGTGTTATACCTCCTCTTCTTCGGAGTTTGGTGGTCATTGACCAACTTTGATAGTCCTGAGAAGCGGCGGATGCATGGTGAACGATTATGCGGATGGTGTTGCTATAATACTCTCGGCAAAGCACCTCAATACCCTAAAAAAAACTTCTACAAAACATTTAAAATAAGTTTACTGGGTGGGCGGTTCGGTGTGGTTTGGGTGTAAGCCCTCACAGAATTGAATTGGTTCGTCGACCCTCTTTGAGAATGCAAAATATTCGAGTCTTATTTTGGATAGGAAATTAAGCTGGAAACCTAGCATTCAGGAAAGAGTCAAGAAAGCTACAGTAGCACTTTTCTCACGCAAGGAAGCTATCGGGAATAGAGGGGTTTGCAACATAACTAACTGACTCGACATCTCGGTCATTAGACCGATACTCACGTACGGGTTGATTGTCTGGTGGACAGCCTTATAAAAAGCAATAAACCACGATAATCTAAGTGAAGTCCAACGAGCAGCCTGTTTGTGCATAAGCGGAGCACTGCGTACAACTCCCTCTTCAGCACTGGACATTCTGTTTTATCCCTTACCCCTCAACATCTTTAGCAGGCAAATGGCAGCTAGAGTAGCCGTACAGTAGTCAAGAAAAGAATTGAGCCACGACTCCATTCTAAATAAATTCAAAATCTCTCCCGAAAACACGGACTACAATACTCCCCGCCTTAACTTTGATAACAACTTTCATATCACAATTCCCTCCAGGTCATTCTCGAAAGAAGAAGAATTTCCAGAAGAAGAAGAGTCGATTTATTTTTACGACGGCTTAAAAACCAATAATGGGGTTGGTGGAGGTATTTTCTCTGATAGACTTAATCTCCTTCCGTCTTCCAAATCATTGTACCGAGTTCGAGGCAGAAATGATGACGACTAAGGAAGTCTTATCTTGGCTAAAGAAAAATGTGATGTCCGCTAATGATATACGCATATTTTCTGAAAGCCAATTACCAATTAAATCCTTGGAATCGTTTTCTATATATTCATTACCATTTTGCCAATCTCTCACAGAGATGACGGAGCAGTTCAATATTTGTAGTGGATCGACGGCGCTCTGAACGCGCGCCGCCTCGATATCAATAAAAGAAATGCCAGTACACAGATTAAAAGTTAAAAAACTAATTTATTTGAAAATACGAAATAAATTAATTTATTTAAAAAAAAAAACTAAACAAAGAAAACACGACTTACTTGGGTGAAATTCTCAGATGACAAGAAAATTCAGACGACCCGCGGATTTCTTCAGTTCGATCTTTTCAAACCAGATCTTTCCAAGCGAGATCTTTTCAAGCAAGATTTTTTCAAGACCATGTACTTTTTTCGACTCCGAAGTTCACACCCAAGCGTTCCACTCATCATCAAGAAATCCTTCAAGCCAGAAAAGCTAAATCAAGAATTCTCCAAGCTCTTGCCGTGAAGACAGCCGACACAGAAATTTCACACGGCATGGTTCTGTTATCAAGAAACCTTTTGGGACTCTACCGACCACCCTACAGTGGAGCCAGTCAACTCGAAGTCGACCCATCAAACGATCCGGTCCTTCAAGCAAACCGATTCAAGAAATCAGTCGACACAGAAATTTCCTCTTCAAGATAATCAAGACCTTTCAAGAAGAAGTTTAGTTTCATTCCCTTTTTATTCGCGTTTTTTTTTTTTTTTTTGTTCTTTGGAATTTTTTTCTTAGTAATAAAATTACTGAAGACTTTCATCGTGTGTGTGTATTTGATTTCCTCCTATTGCTAGAAAGAAAACACGACATGCTTGAATGAAATTATCAGACGACTAATTTGAAAATAAAAGTTTACAAAACTAAAACTATCCGGAAAACTATGTTGACAGCAGCGTTGGATGTTGGGGACCTGCATTGCCATTGATCGGGAAACTACTGACTGCTCAAAACTTGGCTTGGGCACTTGATTCTAGACTAGGTAACGTGGGCCAGCCACCTGCGTTACTGAAAACGGACTATGCCTCGGATAAGAAATGATCACATGTTGAAGACTTTGGCTATTGTACGCGGACAAAGATAGGTTTCTGGAATGTAAAGACGCTCCTCGACTCGGGAAGCGAAGGTCCTTACAATGCCGGAATTCTCCAATTGGAAAACGAATTCATGCGATATAAACTGGACATTTTGGAGGTAAGTGAAGTAAGATGGTTAGAAGCGGGCGAGTACCAGTTTCCAACGCCTAACACTGTACTACTCTATTCTGGAAGACCATCCGGAAGTCCGCGGGAATATGGAGTCGGACTACTGCTAACAACAACAGCACGCAGGGCCTAATTTCCTGGCAGCCTCGTGGTGATAGGATTTTGACGGCCAGATTCCGGACTAGAGTACGACGCGTCACCATCATACAGTGTTACGCCCCAACAAGTAGTTCGTCTGAGGACGAAAAGGAGAGCTTCTACAATCTCTTAAATGCCATCTTCAACACAACACCAAATGGAGACATTGTCATAGTGATGGGGGATCTGAATGCCAAGGTAGGCAACGACAACGAAGGGCTCAAACATGTAATCGGGAAGCATGGACTAGGCAACCGCAATGACAACGGCGAAAGGTTTGTGGATTTCTGCAATGCCAATGGCCTTGTGAAATATGGCACCATGTTTGGGAAGACCTACCACAAAGTCAGCCAATCAAATTGACCATTTTCCCGTCAGCTGCCGCTTTAGAAGTAGTCTCCTGGACGTCCGAAACAGGCAAGGTGCAGATGTACGAGATCACCATCTTATGATAGCTACTCTCCAACTACGCACTGCTGCAGTTCGAAGATCCCACGACAGCACAAGAATGCCCAGGTTCAACATCGATAGACTTAGTGATCCCTCAATGCACCAACAATTAAGGGAGCACTTTTCGCAAGGTATGGAAGCAATCAGCAGCTCACTGCCCGCAACCATCCAAGACCATTGGTGTGCTGTGAAAAATGTTTTCTCATGTAGTGCTGAAAGAATTGTCGGTCGATCGCAGGGAAGACATAGGGCGTGATTTTCCGAGGATACCTGGAGGCGGATTGACGAACGAAAACAGCTGAAAGCTCGCATTGCAGCTACTCCAGCAGCAGCGAGAAGCGAGCTAGAGTCCCTATATCACTTGAAGATGAGAGAAGTTCAGCATAGTGTGCGACGTGATAGGCGCAACTACATCAACGCGCTGGCTACAGAAGCAGAAGAAGCTGCACGGAGGTGCGACAGCAGGACCATCTACAGAATCACGAAAGAGCTGACAGGTGGTCGCAGCTCCAGCCAACACCAAATGAAAAGCCTAGACGGCTCCTTGCTCATTTCGGATGAGGACCAGCTCTAGAGATGGAAGGAGCATTTTGCTAGGGTTTTGAACGGCGTATTCGCTAGCGATATGCTCCCAAATCAGACTGAGATGCTCAAGGTGAGAAGTTCCCGAATACGCACCACGACTCCCAGTAATGATGAGATCACTACCGCGATCAAGGCACTCAAAACCAACAAGGCGGTAGGACTTGACGGTATTCCAGCAGAACTCTTGCGAGCAGCGCCAACAACATCGGCTGAGCTTCTGATTCCACTTATAGAGAGAGCTTGGGAAGCTGAGAGCTTTCCTAACGAGTGGAAAAAGGGAATGATCGTCAAGCTTCCCAAGAAAGGAAATTTAATGGAGTGCGGAAACTGGAGGGGTATCTGCGTGCTGCCTACTGTAGCTAAGATAATAGCTAAAATCATCCTGGAGCGAATCAAACAACATCTCGAAGACACACTCGATGCCGAACAAGCAGGTTTCCGCTCTGGATCCTCCTATCTCGACCACATCAACACCCTGCGGATTATCATCGAACAGTGTGTTGAATATCTATCGCCACTACACCTGCTGTTCATCGACTTTGAGCAGGCGTTCGATAGTGTCAACGTGGAGTTTATTTGGCAGGAGAGTTATTCCCGATAAACTATTTGCTATTATCAAAGCTAAATATGAAGGCTCCAAATGTCACGTTCTGCACAGAGGAAGGTTGTCTGAGGAGTTTGAGATCCAAAATGGGGTAAAACAACGATGTATCCTTTCACCAATATTATTCCTATTGGCTTCGTCCAGCTTTGTCGACGGAAAACGGAGGAATTCGATGAACTCTTTCATCTCAACTGAAACATCTTGACTACGCTGACGACGTATGCTTACTCTCCCACAGAATTATGGACCTCCACCAAATGACAGCAGATGTGGAGAGGGAGGCAGGTGTCGTCGGGCTGAAAATTAATACGGCAAAAACTAAAATTATCAGCCTTGGACAAACTCATCGGCTCAGATATGCATTGCAGGTAGAGAGAGTAGAGGGTTTCCAGTATTTTGGGAGTATTGTCTCGACCGATGGTGGAACCGAACTGGGTATAGCCAACAGGATCGCCAAAGCAAAGTCCGCGTTCGGGATGTTGTCCAAAATATGGCGAAGCAATGCAATCAGTTTGAACACCTAGATAAGACTGTTAGGCTCCAACGTTGAATCCGTGCTGCTATATGGTTGCAGCACGTGGAGAGTGACCACTACTATCACCAGAAAGCTGCAAACGTTCGTTAATAGGTGCATGCGCAATATCTTAAGGACTTTTTGGCTCAATCGTATCTCTAACAAACACCTTAACGAGAGAACGTGTCAGGAAGCAGTAGACACAGCCATCCAATGGCGGAAGTGGCAGTGGATTGATCACACGTTGCAAAAGGGTGACAGTTCCATAGCTAACCATGCTATGCAATAGAACCCTTTACCTTAGGATGGCAGAAGCCCTAGCGGTCCGAGGAGAACATGGCGCAGAACAGTCGAGAAGGAGGCATGGCAGTTAGGAAAAAGTTTCGGAAAACTTAGAAACATTGCCAGAAATCGTACACGATGGCGCGTAGGCGTAGTAGAGGGCCTAGGACCCACAAGGGGATACAGGACATAAGTAAGTGGATGTCTAACGTACTTCCACTGGGGTAAGTTTTATTTTTAATTTATTTTATGTATCTACAAACTTAAGGCTCAAGCAAAACCATACCAATTCGTCAGAGGGCTCCAATCTTGCCAAACTTTCAATAGGGCCTTAGCCAGTAAAATGAATTCCACAGTATCTGAACTTAACCTATTTCTTAAATCGTCCTTTATTATGTTTAGCAAATGAAAGTTAATTATATTAGTTAAGAGTAAAAAAAACGCAAATAATAATTAAGTAAACTGTTTGGAGAAATGCAGCTTCTTCTTCTTCTTCCTTTTTTCAGCGAGGTTATAATTCGCAAATAAGGGATCATAACCCTCCCACTTTACCGCATTTCTACTGATCGGCCTGTGGGGTTCGCCTGTTTGGAGAAATGTAGCATAATAAGGGAAAGATGTAGTAGGTACATAGCTACATATGTAGCAAAAGTGGCAACGCTGGACACAACGCTGAAGCAATGAGAAAAGCAATCCCGAGTTTGGCTCGTTGTAGATAAAAAGATTTTATTAGGCTGAAGCCCGTCTCACCTGGAAAAGATGGACAACCCTCTGGCGGTGTATGATGCATAAAATGCAAATGCTGTCACGGGCCTAAGCATGTGTCATATCGCTTTATACATATATATGACTAAAACTTGAAATTTCTAATTTTAACTTAAAAGGACAATTTCTAAGGACACAATAAGAGAGTAATGATAAAAAAGGTTCATGCAGCTTCCGTGATAATATCTTTCATTGAACGACTTTCAACAATCCCCACATCTATCATCAGGCATGTGCTGCTTTCACATTCTTATATTTTCTTAAGAAAAATTAATACAAACCAATATCATATCGCTGTGCAGGCTATCTGCAGTCTCAAAAAATGTATTGTTCACAAAACTCATCAATAATTTAGCATTAGAAGCAGATGGTTCTCCCAGTCATTCGTTCAACTACTAATTCCGTAACAATTTTGCGCATCTTTTATTAGCCGTGTAAAGGTTCATGTTTAATTCCTAACAATCCTCTTTTATGTCCACTTTATTAACAAAATAGCCAGTAAATGATTCTCATAGAAAACGGAAAAGGAAAACAACTTTACGGCCATCCATAGAAGTAGGTGTTTAGTAATTCCAAATGACAGAGAAAAATATTCACTACCCATTGACCCATTGGTTTGTACCAACAAAGGATCTCAAAAGGACATCAATTTCAAAAAATAATACGAAAACTGAACAATAATCAAAAATCAATTTCAAACTCAATAGACTGCCATTCTTCGGCTATTAAGTGAAGTCCTTTATGACGTATAATACACCCGCACGGAACACCATCTCTCGACTTCATTCTACACGCATCCTTTCAGAGTCCAATTCAAAAAGTCATTCAGTGCTCCTTATGACCACTTTTAAAGGTGATTTGCTGTTAAATGATTTTCGAGTTCTCTCTTGTATTTCACAAAGACATTGTCGTTTTTTAAAATTTTTTTTTTTTGAATTTCATGAAAAGATCAGCAGGACGAATTTAATTTTGGTGGCAATGAATAGGGAGTACTCTTCTAAGTGGCATTCTTTTCCGTATCGTTGTTCACTTAAACGCTTGAATGGATTCGATGTGCTGGCTTTGATATCCTTGACACATTTTCAAATCGATTTGTTTGTTACAAAATGCGTAAATTTAATTCTTTTTCGTTTTCACAAATGAATGCCCTTTTGAAGTGAAATCTTCAACAAAGAATGAATTTCTCTTAAAATTATACTGAAATTCGACTTCTTTGTTGCTAACCAATTCGAAGAGCAAACCATTCACGTCAATGAGAACTAATCACTGAATTGCCCTAAGGACATATGTTCGCTGATAATTTGAGATGGAATTGAAATTAATTGTGTGGAAAATATTATTGTATCGTCTTGTAGGTGGAAAAAGTCGTGCTATGAAACATTTTTTCTTTGGTTGAACAACTTTGGGAGATTGTTGATTACTTCTAGATGAGTGCTTCATACAGGATGTTTAGAACGTCGAGCCACTAGTTCAATAGCTCTTCATTTATTTATTTTCTCTGTGCATCAAACACGTATCTGTACTTTTTCGTAAGTCCTGGGAGGACTCACCCAGCGAAAACGACAAGAAAATGCAACTGGAATGCTCTTGTAACATCGAATTTACTTTCAGACACGCGAAGCATGCTATAGTATAGTAGTGCTACCCGAAATATTACATGAGCCACCATCATGCGTGATATACCAATGCTTACTCGAAAACTCGAAGTTAAAAATTCTAAATAACTTCCAGAGACTATGCTAGCCCCACAGTTCTCCGCCAATAAATTTTACAGTTCCTATAAATCCAGCTATTAATTTTCTGAATCTTAGCAGAAAAAACCACTCCATCTTTAGGTTAGGTTAGATATATGGGTGTCTGTGACATAAATCACTGCCCACTTAGACCAGTAAGGGTCCATTGTTCCCATTTTAATTTTGCCTTGGGAATCTAAAGAAAAACTGCTGAATTTATAATTATATCCATCTAGATATGGATATGGATCTCAGAGGGTTAGTCAGCTCGGGAAGGGTCACCACTGTATTAGAACCACCTAGATAGGTATATGAATCTCAGGACGTTATTCAGCTCAATGTGATGTAGATCCTTCAACTCAGTGGAGAAGTAACTACGGAGAGTACTCATTCTTCTGTCGACAAGGGCGCATTCGTAAAGAAGGTGACGAACAGATTTAATTTCTTCCTCGTCCCTACAGATCCTGAAGAAGAAGTTGTGAGGTATGCCTATACGCTCCATATGAGCCCCAATGACACAGTGTCCCGTGATTATGCTAGGGATAACCTGCGTACTCTTACAACTTAGCCTAAGCCTAACCTAACCTAACCTTTTCAAATCGTAAGCCGGCCATAACGTCCTGCCATTGGCATCGTCTGTTGGCTTCGCTAGTGGGTTCATCTCCGACGAGTCTATTGAGAGCTAATAGGAACTTTCACGTAGGGGAGCGCCTGCGAGATAGGCAACGCCAGCCCCATTCTAATGAGTTCATCTTCCCCTTCATTACCTTGTATGCCTATGTGCTCTGACACCCAGCATAGTTTCACCTTTCGGGCTTGTGATACATCGTTTAGATGTCGTTTGCGGATTCTGACAAGTTTAAATCTGATTACGGTTGATTCCAAAGACTTAACGGCTACCTGGCTGTCAATGTAAACAGTAATCGATTTGCCCATGATGCTGTTACAAGGTATAAACTTCGCAGCCTGGGTAGCAGCTGTGATTTCTGCTCTAAAGGTACTGCATTCGTTGTTGATTCTGACCGAGTTTTTGACCCCAAGTGTTTTGTAGTACACCCCAGATCGTACACCGACATCCATTTTGCAACCGTCAGTGTAGAAGGGCAATTCCCCATTACTAGTTTATCCAGTCGTGTCGGAAATTCTTATACTGAATCTCTTATCAAATGTAACCATCGGAGTCATGTAATCTGTAACCTGCCTACTTGTGACCACCCATCTTGATAGGATCGAAGCCTGACCGTATGATGCAGATGGCCGAAGCCTATTCAATGATTTCTTAAATCTCATCCACCATAACGAGCCAAATAGGCTGAGAGACTACGTCACTTTGAAGTGTCCCTCGGCAGACTTGCCTTCTACTGTGAATGAATCCCAATGTTGAATTAATCACCCGTACCTCCTCAAGTGGTACCTCCTCAAGTGTCATACTTACCCAATTGCAGAAGCGCGTAGACAATTGAGTTCTGCGCAAGCTGTTTTATAATGTATCGGTGGAAACATTGTTGAAAGCTCCCTCTGTATCGAGGAACGCCCCCAGGGTGTATTCCTTGGGATGAAGAGATTCCTATGGAAGATACTACTCTGTGAAGAATAGTATTTACCGATCTTCTTTTCATATACGTATGTTGTGATCTCCTGCTTTAGGAATGAAAATGACACACATCTCCCTCCATTTCTTTGGAACGTAACATAGCTTAAGTCAGCCTGTGAAGATTCGCTTGAACCATGGAATGATAGTTTCCATAGACTCTTGTAACATCACGAGACGAATGTTATTCATTCCTTGCGTCTGGTATGGACCAAAAGATTTAATTGCCCATGCTATCTTGCGATCGTTGACTATCTCGTCATTTTCATCCGCAATAAGTCCTGCCACCAATACTGGATTAGGTGAACTATCTCCAGGGATATCAGTGCAGCCAGCAAAATGAGTGCTCATTAAAATATCCAGCGTCTCTTTATGTGAGTCTACCCAAGTACTATCGCCGCTCTTGATAGAAGGTGCAGGTGTTAACGATTTTGCTATGGCTTTCCGAAGACAGGACACATCTGTCGTTGAATCGATAGATCCACAAGGATTCCTCCAAGAGGTCTTCTTCGAAAAACTGATCCCTTTCCTGAGTCCGCTTGAGCTTTTTTTTGTAAGTGGACCACTCGAGGGCCCCTTCATTAGCGAGGTTTCAATTTACTCTTGATTTTCGAATGAGCTCAGCAATGTACACATTCCACCAAAGTGGACAAGTTTTACCAGTGTGACTGCTTGTAGGGCATGATCTATAAACAAATTTGGTAAGTGCATTGGTAAAACCTTTGACTTCATTGTTAACTGCAGTAGCAGCAGTAATATTCTCTTACTTACTTATGTCCTGTATCCCCTTGTGAGTCCTAAGGCCTGTACTACGCTTACGCGCCATCGTGTACGGTTTCTGGTAATGTGTCTCAGCTCTCCACAACATTTCCCCAACTGCCATGCCTCCTTCTCGACTGTTCTGTGCCATATTCTCCTCAGACCGCCAGGTCTTCTGCCATCCTGAGTTAAAGGGTTCCATTGCATAGCATGGTTCGCTGTGGAATTGTCACCCTTTCGCGACGTGTGATCAATCCACTGCCACTTCCGTCATTGGATTTTTGTGTCTACTGCTTCCTGATCCGTTTCTTCGTTAAGGTGTTCATTAGAGATACGATTGGGCCAGAAAATTCTTAAGATATTGCGCATGCACCTATTAACGAACGTTTGCAGCTTTCTGGTGATAGTAGTGGACACTCTCCACGTGCCGCATCCATATAACAGCACGGATTCAACGTTGGAGTGGAACGGTCTTATCTTTGTGCTCAAACTAATTCCATTGCTTCGCCATATTTTGGACAACATTCCGAACGCGGACATTGCTTTGGCGATCCTGTTGGCTATATCCAGTTCCGTTCCACCATCGGTCGAAACAATACTCCCAAAATACTGGAAATCCTCTACTCTCTCTACCGGTTGTCCAGCAATGCATATTTGAGCCGATGAGTTTGTTTCAAGGAATCCGTTCTTAAGAACCTCAAGTAAGGGTTCCCCGCTTCATTGAAAGCGAAAACATTATTGCAATCAGAGTATCTCAATGAATGTAGAAGTAATGTGAGTAGCGAGTCGTAAGGCTTATCCTCGAAAAAGACTGTCTCTTGTGTATAAAGCACGTGCAATCCTAGTTCTGTATTCAATTACTTTATTGTTTAAAAGAAATACAGAACTCGTGTTTGATTCTTTATCTTACGGCAACCTTTCTTCGTGGTTATCTTTCCCTCTCCACAACTTAAAGATGAGCTCTTGAAAAATGACTTAACAACACAAGTATGTTTTTCACAAATAAATGGCGATTCATTCAGAAAACTCCTAGGAGGTCCTTTTTAGGAAACAAACAATTGCTACGCATTCTCCTGGCGATTTTTACAATTTCGATTTAGATAATGCACTCATGCGGATCTCCTGAATTGTCATTTTCTTGTGCCAATCGGACAAGGATATTCCCATTCAATGTACTTCAGAAACTAATTCAATAGTTGTACACAACAATTGAATAGCAAAGCAAGGCTATTGAAAATGCGACTGAAAGAGATACAGGAAATAAGTACAGGACTCGTATTGAGGCGGTGTTACTTCTTTTTGTTTGTCAATTTAAAATGCGTAACTTTGACGTCGGCTTCTGAATGGAATTTCACAAAATTTACAACTCTAGAGATAAACAATTTCTCAACAGCTGTGACAAACAGCCTTAGACAATTTGTAAAAGGTTCTCCGAAATTCAAGCATCGTTAAAATTTTATTGTAACAGCGGAAGTGCTTTTATTTTGACAAGGCATAGTTAGGTTCGTTCATGAAATAAATGAGTTCCACGAGTTGAAGTGAAACACAATGCGAGAAAGAATCATATTTTGCGTGCATTTTGAAGATTATAGGACCTCCACTAGTCCACTTTCTAACAAACTTGATTAGGCTTGAGAAGTCTTTACATCCCGGAACAGTAAGATGAGCGCTGCTGACTAGGTGCAATGTGCGCGACTGTTGTGGCTACATTGCGTTCTTATGATATTGGGCTAAGAGCATAGTGGTGTTGATACATGTTTGTATTATTATTCCTGATTCGAATGTTTCCGATTAAAATACAAATCAATAAGAGCTGCTTTATGGTATGTGAGCAACAACCACTGCAGCAATTCTCTTGCCGATGTAAGCAGTTGTATTGAAAGGTTTATCATTTACTTTTAGGAAAACGTTGAGTTGCTTAGGTGAACGTACGTTAAACTACGCTGCTGCAGCCGCATCTATATATTCTTTGTGTTTTCGAAAATTGTAGTGATTGTCAGACAGCATTCTAGCTCTCCCCAAACTAACATGTATTCATAATGAACTTAAAAATGGCTTTATTGGGTAAACCATTAAAAAAGTGTTCCCCGAGGCCCACCGCCATGCTGTGGTATTCGCCTAGAGTGCATTAGAGTGTGCACTTTTTTGCGCCAATCGATGTGTAATCTTCTAAATATCCTAGAAGACCGGGCTTGTAGCATACACGATTCGCAAACCTGAATAATGGATATCAGGAATACACCTACGCACTCACCCACATCTTGCACATTTCAACCAATCTCTCCACGGGACTGCCGTTAGTTATTACTTCGCGGTTATGATTTATGCTATGCTTCTTGTATTTGCTGCTTGTGTTCGGCTTATTTTTACAATTCTCCGTAGCACGTTTCACACATTTGTTATGGACGTGCGAATTTCCACCCAATTTAGTCTATAAGGAACTGTTGATTTTTGTTTGTCTCTGTTCCATGAAACGTCTGCAATGACGTACTGTGTGTTTCTTATCTTTATCCTGGTCTGCACAATCTGGGCAGAGAGGTGATATAACATATAATCTCCAAATCGGTGTATGAATTTGCGATAGTAACCGTAGCCAGACAGGAGTTGAGGAAGATGTTAGTTATAGTCCATCTGGCTTTTTTAGTATTGCTCCACTGGGCTTGCCACACAGCCATTGAAGCTGCCTGGTCTTCTTCTTTAATGTTTTAATTACACTCTTTTTCACTCGAGGCTCTCCTGTTGTACATCCTAAGCATCTCTTTCGCAATAATGTCAATGGGATCCATTCCGGCTATCGAAAAGGCTGCTTCATCCGAGATCATTCAAAAACCACTCATCGTCCCTCCATCTCTCATCTACAATTTGGTACCCATTGGTCTGTATCGTTATTTGCGTGTTAGACTCTACCCGCGACATGTGTTCAGGTTATTGAAGAACATACCCGACTCTGTCATATTTTTTTTTTTTTTTTTTTTTTCCGAGGGTTGGTGAAAATCTTCAACAAGACACTATGAGGATCGACAGCGCGTGCTCATAGTAGTGTGGGATTCTTACCCACTAAAAAACCTCCCTTCAAAACAGAGACTTGTTTTTATTTTTACTACAACTAAGTATTATTCGACTTATCAAGTAGTTTTCGTTTCACGAAATAATTACGTTTTGCAGGTACCTTCCCATTAGAAGTTCCTGCTAGCTCCGCAGTTTAGGCGTGGTTACTTAACGCGCTAAGTCTAAAGGTTTGATTCTTTGTAGACGGCGAAGTAAATTTCTTTCATCCAAAACTTGGAGGACTGTTATATTAGCGTGACTTTCTAGTCGACTTTTATGCTTTCTCGCGTAGTTATTGATTTCGTCTTCGAGTGTTTTAATGCCAAGATCTCTGTGGATATCGCTATTTCGGATATACCATGGCGCATTAATAATACCCCTTAGCACTTTGTTCTCAAAAGTTTGTAAAATTTTAATGTAACTTATTTTGGTACAACCCCAGAGTTGTATACCATATGTCCATACGGGCTTTAGCACTTGCTTATATAAAAGCAGTTTGTTCTCTATATTAAGCTTGGAGTATTTTCCAAGTAACCAATACATTTCTCTATATTTATTATCTAATTCTTTGCGTTTTTTCTTTACGTGCGTTTTCCATTTCAGCTTTGTATCAAGTGTCATTCCAAGATACTTAGCCTCGTTTGCAAACGGGATTTGAACCGAGATTGAAAATATCGGCAAATTATTTATTCTCTTATAAGTAAAATTTACATGAACAGATTTGGTCTCGTTGAGTGCGATTCGCCAAATCGTCAAGGAATACGCTTGAACAAATCTTTTTTTCTTCAAGTGAATTTTCGATTACATGTGTTATTCGATGTACTTGTTCAACTGTAGAATGCTTACTTCTGAATCCGAATTGATGATCAGGGATGAGATGCCCTTCTTCTATTACCGGCTGTATTCGCCTAACCAATATTTTCTCGAACACTTTGGATATAATTGGTAGAAGCGAAATCGGCCTATAAGACGTTTTTTCATTCGGCGGTTTTCCAGGCTTAAGGACCATTATAACTTCGGCGACTTTCCATTGACTGGGAATATATTCTAGTCTAATCGCGGCGTTTATAATGAACAGAAGCTTAATTAGAGCTTTTCTTGGTAGTGCTTTAAGAACCTCTCCCGTAATTAGGTCGTATCCAGGAGCTTTCTTAGGTTTAAGTTTCTTTATTTCTTCCTTAAGTTCGGTAAGTGTTGCATTTCTTATTACGCTATTGTCTATATACGACGTATTTATATTTTCAATAAGAGATTGTCCATCAAACGGTTTGAAAGTTTCTTCCATGTGGGTGGCAAAACTTGCGCTTTCTCTTTATCATGCCTGGCCCATACTCTGTCATATGTATAAATTATTCTTAGAATAAAAGAAACATTGAGCTTTTTAAAAAATTCGTCTCGAGTGGCTGGTCAAACGGTAGTGCATGCGATCATATGAAAACACAAGCGTTTTCACTTAGCTGAGGCCTACCAACTCCTACTCTCAACCTCCACGCGGTGACAGCCGGGTGCCTAGTACCTTAATCCAAGAAATGTGTAACCAACCCGTTTGGCGGCCTCTTGGCGGCAGCAGATGAGAGAGGAGGGGAAAGAGTGCTTTCTCAATAGAGAACTTCTTCCAGTTCCAGGCGGCAGCGGACGAATTCCCTAGACGGAGTCAACGGTGGCGTCTATAGTTCCAGTTAGGTTGAACTTAGTGAATACCTTGCGCGAGCTGCTTCGACGTTTTCGGATCACAGGTCCGTAAGGAATTTCCAATGTTGGTGAGGACCTTGGAATAGAGATGGTGGCGGAGGAGCCCTTAATGGGCCAACAGCAGCGCTTATACTCCCGTAGTGGACTGCTGGCACCGGTGTACCCGGTCCCTCGTCCTAGGGGAATAATTAAGGAACTGGGCCTCCAGGTTGGGGAATGTGCCGTCGGGGTAACTTCCCTACCACGTAAAAAGCTTATGGTTCTGAAACAACCAAAAGCCTCGGATAAGGATGTCTCAACTGATGACAACCCCAGCAAACGAAAAAAGAAAACGACCTTCGAATATGTACGTGGAATGTTCTGTCCCTTTACAGACCACGTGCAGCCGAACCACTAGCAAAGGCCCTAGACTACTATAAAGCAGATATTACCGTCATCCAGGAAGTGCGATGGGATGGGCCGGGCAAAAAGAGGATGAAAAACTGTGACATCTATTGTACTACGGTGATTGCTACAGAGGCAACAAGCAACGCTTATTCGGATGCGGATTTGTCACACGCGGCAGACTTAGGCAAGAAGTCTTAAGCATCCGACAAGTAAGCGAGCGTATTATGACTATCCGGACCAAGGCTAAATTCGCTTACATAAGCCTAATATGTGTTCATGCCCCCACGGAAGGAAAGGACCCTGCCACCAAAGAGTGTTTATACGAGCTCCTCGTCAAAACATACGAGCAATGTCCTAAACACGACAATCGCCCAATACGATTTTAACGCCAAAATAGGAAAAGAGGACATCTTTGGTAGGGCAGTCGGTAAGCATATCCTATACGACACCACTTCTGATAACAGACTAAGGCTAATTGATTTCGCTGTGGAGCAAAATGTCGCCATAGCTAGCACATGGTTTCCCCATCACGATATTCATAAGCAGACATGGCGGTCCAATGATCATGTAACGATCAACCAAGTTGATCATATTGCGATTGACGCAAGGCATGCCTCCAGTATTCTGGATGTCCGGACCTTCCGAGCGGCCAAAATAGACTCGGATCACTACCTTGTTGTAGCCAAGGTGCGAATGCGGATATCCCAAACTGAGCAACAAAGAAGAATCACTGTGAGAAAATTTAACGTCGAAAAGCTACAATCGCAAGAGATCGCCAGACTCTTCGCTGAACGCGTATCCCGAAATCTCTCAATCACCCCTATGCCGCCAGCATCAAGTGCCGAAGACCAGAGGCAACGCTGCCAACATGCCATCAGAAATGCGGCGACTGATGTGCTGGTTCTCGCTCGCCCACCATCGCGAAACCCCTGGTTTGACGAAGAATGCCGGCGAGTTCATGCAGCAAGGCAAGAGGCGTACAAAGCGGCGCTGCAAAGGGAGACGAGAGCTGCTCGTGAGCTCTATGAGCAAAAGACCCGGGAAGAACATCGGTTTCTCCAAAAGAAGAAGAAAGATGAGCATGAGAAGCGCGCGTTTGAGAATATCGAGAGTTTATACTCCAGGAACAATGTACGGAAGTTTTACCAAAAGGTAAAAAGAACGTGACAGAGGAGCAATACCCGTACAGAAACCTGGAGAGATGAAAATGGAAACCTCGTAGTAGAATCACAGTCGTTGCTGAGAATATGGAAAAACTATTTCTGCAGACTGTATAACGGCGACGGAGACCAACATACCGCTGTCAGGCAGAATGAACCATTCAACATAGACGATGATAGTCAAAATTTCCGTCCACATGCCCAAAACGAAGTGAGGATAGCAATATCCAGGCTAAAATCAAACAAGGCTGCTGGACCTGACGGCTTACCGGCCGAACTTTTCAAGTCAGCTGGGGATGAATTGGTGGAGCGTATACACCAACTCAGCTCTAAGATTTGGTCAGACGAGTGTATGCCTGATGAATGGAATCTCAGCATCGTTTGCCCGATCCACAAGAAAGGAGACCCCCTCAACTGCGCCAATTATAGAGGCATCAGGTTCCTCAACATCGCATACAAGGTCTTTTCTGCGATATTGTGTGAACGCCTGAAACCTTTTATGAACAGCCTGATTGGACCCTATCAGTGCGGTTTCGAGCCAGCAAAGTCCACCATCGATCAAATCTTCACACTTCGGCATATCCTGGAGAAAACCCAAGAATTCCAAATCGATACTCACCAACTTTTTATCGATTTTAAGGCCGCCTATGACAGCATCTATAGAGAAGAGCTTTATAGAGCCATGGCTAGTTTTGACATCCCTGCCAAACTTGTCCGTCTGTGCAGGCTGACGATGGAGAACGCTCGCTGCGCCTTCAAGGTCGGTAATGACCTCACCGAGACCTTTGATGTCAAAAAACACAAGGTGACGCGCTGTCATGTGACTTCTTTAATATTGTACTTGAACGGATTGTGCGGAACTCACAAACCAACACCGGAGGCACAATCTATTACAAGTCTGTACAACTGCTTGCATACGCCGACGATAAAGACATTATCGGAAGAACTCAGTGGGCTATCACCGGTGCGTTTGCTAGCATTGAGGCGGAAGCGGCCAAAATGGGTTTAGCGATAAACGAGGGCAAACCCAAGTATATGCTGTCAACAAGAAGGGAAAGCCAACACCGACGAATTGGACAAAACGTCATAGTGGGCAGCTATAACTTCGACGTAGTAAGGGACTTTGTCTACCTTGGCTCTGCTATAAACTCTGAGAACAACATCAGCGCAGAAATCAAGCGAAGAATATCTCTTGTCAATCGCTGTTTTTTGGGCTTATAAGGCAATTCAACAGTAAAGCCCTATCTCGAAAACAACTAAGGAGACTCTGTATAAGACCGTGATCATCCCAGTCCTGCTTTACGGTGCTGAAACATGGACTTTATTAAAAGAGGATGAAGAAATCCTTGTTCTCTTCGAGAGAAAAAATTCTTCGTAAGATTTTCGGTCCCGTTTGCTTTGACGGGTTTTGGGGGAGAATATTCAATCACGAACTATACCAGCTGTACAGCGACATCGACCTAGTCAAAAAAACTGCATATTGGACGTCTGAGATGGCTAGGAAATGTAGAGCGAATGGACACCAACGCTCCGGCCTGCAGAGTCTTCGAATCTAACGCCGAGGAACGACGCAGTAGAGGGAATCATCGCCATAGGTGGCACGCACAAATTCAAAAGGACCTCGACCAACTTGGAGTGCGCAACTGGAGGCAATTAGCTAAAGACTGAGCTAGATGGAGAGGCTTGTTGGTTGAGGCCTAGGTCCACCCCGAACTGTAGCGTCACCTAAGTAAGTAAGTAAAGAGAATGGTTGAAGATAAGAAAACAATATTTACCAGTGGCATTAGAGGATACTTAATAGTAAATTAGGAACTGACATTGCGCGTTCTTGAACGCCTTCAATTTTAAGGATATGAACCAAAATTGTTACGAGTATAAAGTTTAGTTTTGGAAATCTTTAATACTTAGAGGAGGAAGAATTAGTTGCTCAAGACCATTTCCTCCTAGACCCAACCATTTGCGAGATAACAAAAAACAGTTCGTCTAATGGAAAACTCGCTCTCGTATTTAAACATTTTTTTTTTTAACCTGGTTGTATAATTTTTTTGTCTGAAATTTCGCCTACATATTTCCGCAGTCCAACCGATTTACTTGCAAAATGTTTGCGAAGTATATAATTTCCTTTTCAAGCAACAAAAGAAAAATTTTAGGTTGCAACCAGTGAACTGCAGCAAGTAGGTAGTTTTATAAGCCACTCGAAACATTCACTGCATTCTTAGTATTCACACACATTCACATTCATTCCAAGAAATGATTAGATATCCCCACACTTTATTGCATCACATATAGTGAATCTTAAACATGCTCACGTTGTTTTAAATAAGGCATTGAATGTTTCGAGTGACTCGTGCGATCTTCTTTGTACATACTTGTAGTGCTCTAAATACTCGTACACTTAAATAAACCAATCATATAAAACGAGCAGAACAAAACAGAAGCTTTTTTTCAATTTTGAAGAACAGAAAATGTAATTGTAACATTAACTGTGCGTCCATAAACGTAATATCATCGAGTGGTATTGCCTTCAACGCAGCTTTCCGGCGGCTTTTGTCACTAACAGAACCTCCGCTTGGAAACACTGCTGTGGTCTGAAAGTCTCACCTAACTCGAGCGTTTTATAAATATATATTTATTATAACGGGTCGGCCATCTAGTGATTTCTTTTTAAATCATAGGTTATTTTGACTCTGACAGCTGTTTCCTGCTCGAAATCTTGACAAAAAGTCAGTATCATACCTCCGCCGAACGAAATGAGTCGCTTTACTCTTGAAAAACATTGGGAAGTTTTGGCCGAAATGAAGCACCCACCGCGCCTCCTGTACGCAAGTTTGTGCAAAAAGTTCGTGAGACTGGTATGCTAGTGGACAACACTCATGGACAGAGAGAGCGAGGGGGAACTGTAACTACCACCTCACACAGTTCCTGTCCGGACACGGTGGCTACCGGAAATACCTCCATAGATTTGGACACGATAGTTCGCCCCTGTGTCCAATATGCCCAAACGAAGAGGAGGACGCGGAGCATGCAGTGTTCTACTGCAGACACTCCTGGAATCGATTACCTCAGGTTTGCGAATCGTGCATGCTAGTAGCACTCGGGCTATTACTATCTATGAAGATTATACATCCTTGGCGCAACCTAAAAAAAAAAAAAAAACAACACTCATGGTCCCCGTCGTCGTACGGTGCGCACAGACGAGAATGTGGCTGCTGTAGCCGAGAGTGTGAGACTCAATTCACGAACATCAACTCGTCATCGATCTCAACAGCTCAACATTTCACGCACTAGCCTGAGGAGAATTCTGCACAAAGATCTGGGATTATTCGCTTACAAGGTCCAATTGATTCAGCAATTGAAAGCGCACGACCATCCGCTTCGTTATCGCTTCGCAGTTTGGGCCTTAGAGCAGCTTGAATTGGACAAAGATTTTGGGCGAAAAATCATCTTTTCTGACGAGGCACATTTTCATCTCGGCGGCTACGTTAACAAACAAAATTGCCGCATCTGGGCCTCGGAAAACCCGCTCGTTATTGTCGAGAAGCCAGTGCATCCACAGAGAGTGACAGTTTGGTGCGGATTGTGGAGTGGTGGCATCATTGGACCATTTTTACTCGAAAATGAGGCTGGGAACAACGTTTCGGTCAACGGTGGACGTTACAGAGCCATGTTAAGGAACTTTTTTTTTACTGAAATTGAAGACATGGATTTGGACGACCTCTGGTTCATGCAGGATGGCGCGCCATGCCACACAGCTCATGCCACAATCGGTCTTTTGCGCACCAAATTCCCAAATCGTGTTATCAGCCGTCTTGGCGATATCAATTGGCCGCCTCGGAGCTGCGATTTGACCCCTTTGGACTTTTTTTTTGCGGGGAACCATGAAGGACTGATGTTATGGATAATTCGGAAACGATTCAAGCACTTAAGGCCAATATCATCCAAGCAATCTGTGAGCTACAGCCCGAAACCATCAACAAGGTCTTGGAAAATTGGAGTGATAGAATGCGCTACTGCGGGGCCAGCCGAGGCAGCCACTTGAACGACGTTGTGTTCCATAATTAATGGGAATGTTTGCTCTTACTAATAAAGTAATAATACATGGACAAAATTTCATTTTGTTCATTTTATTCCATTTTTAAAAAGAAACTTGTAGTTGGCCCTGTATATATATAAATATTCCTATATCTAGTTACATAATATGTGCATATCCATCTTGGGCTCATATATACATATGTATACGTAAATGCAAATGGAGTTGATGTTTAGGTAGGTAAGTAGGTGTGGTGGTTCTTCTTAAGAAAAGAAGGCAATTAGCACTAGGTGCCGGTTTGATACCACAAAACTCGTGTACTTGGATATAAATGGTGTGTTGGTGTGGAGTCTCTAGATCCAGCCAGGGTTTGTTGAATTTAAAAAGATTATTAAATCTTTAATGTTTCTCTCTGAGACTTCCTCAAGGGAATCGAAAAAGAGTTTTCCTAAAGCTCGCTGTCTGGCCCTAGATAGTGCCGGAGTTTTTTATCTAACACTAGTCTTTGATAATTGACCATTTCAAAAAGTTAAAAAGGGGGGCCATCAGTGAAATTTTTATTTTTCTTTAATTTCGGTAATACCGTCTGCTTTTGAACAAACTCACTCATGTTTTCTGTCGATTTACCACAAGTCTACTGCGCCTGGTCCAGTAATAAAATACCCTCTATTTGGTCACTTAAGGTTGAATGGATTTTCTTTTTGGTGCTAGTAAATTTGAGTGCATCTAAACTTTTTAAACTGATTTTTAGCAGCGCTCAATCGACAATTAAATAGTGCTTCAGATATATGTCCGCAAATGAACACCATAGATGGATGTGATGAAAGCGATAAAGCCATTTAATTAAAACTCCTAAGACAATAGAAAATATGGCTGAAATAATGATGTTCTAACAAAAAGAAACATAAGAGGTTTCATAACTGCCTAATGATATAAAACTACCGCACTTTTTTGTTCCAAACTACAAATTATGTGGTTGGTATGGAAAAAGATTACAATTAGTTCGAAATCCAATCCGTATCCATTCCCATAATAACAGGCTCCCTAACATAGCCCTGCAACATAGTGAACCTTTAAAGAGCATCGCATGCTATGACTTTTACTGCTAGGGTCATGCTTAGTAAATGAGATAAACTAACCACCTCTTAGTCTTGGTAGATAAAGATTATTATTATCACGCAGAACTAAGTACCTTTCATCAGTCTTTATTAGTATTTTTCAATTCCGGGAGGATATCTGCTCCTCGTATGCATGCACATCTCTAGTGCATGTCTGGTTAACTGTATGGTGTTAGTACTTATCTCGCTACGTGCTTCATTATTTTATTTTACTCCAAGATAATTGTTGATAGGACTTCTTGGGCTATCATGGACAAAACAGATAAACATATAACTTACCCTTAAAAAAAATCGTGACAACTACCCCATGAATGCCTGAAAATAAATTGAAAAGGACGACGTTCCCTCTACACAAGTGTCACTTTTGAGCTGAAGATAAGATAACCAACTACTCAGGGAGTAATTCCGACTGTGCGTCACTACCCTGAGAAGCAACTACCAAGAACCACATACGACAATTAAAATAAAAAAATAATGAAAAACTAACACTTTTACCAAAAACAGAAACCTCCTATCAATTCGATCTTTCACTCCATGGGGGTTTCCACTTATCATTTGAATCTCAATAGGTTTCTGTATCCTACCTGTTCTTTCCAAATATTTACCCCAAGTACTTCGGTTGGTAAAACAGAAAGGATCTAAATCAACTGATTGGATCAAATTCTCCCTCCCTACAGAAAGTACATAATTGGCCGGCCAAACCTACCAACCCATTGCACTCATAGTGGTAAGTTATTGATAAAATCAAGGATCCCGGGGAATGGAATTACCACTTGTAAGTATAACCAGAAAAAGTCTGGCTAATTTAAGATCCATGATAACCAATTATCCTTCTTCGCATCTAGTCAGATAATCATTGCGAAAAAATTACTTCTTCAAATATTTTTAAACTATCTCAGACTTCTAATCATTCACCCAAAGTCTGGTCCTTTAAGGCAACATCTTAACTTTATGGGTATCTTAAACATCTGTAATTTGAAACTCTTTTAAGAAAACTTCTTAAGATCTGCAGTCTAGTGTGAGTAGATAAACATCAGTATTGACAAATGCATTTCGATTTCTTATTGTAGGAGGACAGACAAATCCTGTCTTCATCTGTTCGAAAAAAACGATCCTCTGCGTAAGGGTTATCGCATCGATCGATCTAAATATTTTGAAAATACGCCTGCTTCAAGAACGTAACAATTGTTTACTATGCACTTTTTCTCTTGAATGCACACAATCCTTAATCACTGAATCCGTCTTATCCCTTCTTATAAAGTAGTCATCATCGTTCTACAAATGAATGTCCTTTAGGGCATATTCTCCAGTATTGCATTATGTCCTTCTGTACATCGAATGCGAATTACAATTGTTTGGTCTTTTTTTATGTCCTTTGGTTCTCTTGAAAATCTTCAAGATAAAATCAATTTCAGGGATAATAGATGAGAGGCAAAAGTATCTGAAGAAGGATTTCTTTGCAAAAGAAGAATTAGACAGCCGCCGCTCAGGGATGTGCGTTTTTTTCTTTTTCGAGAGGAAATAATAAAAATCGTGTGATATTGTTATTACAGATAAATAGAGGAGATCGAGATACGAATTGATATTGTTTAACACAATATGTGGACATATTTTGTTTATTTTCAGTTACCGATGCATGAATCCGAGAGAATGGATAGTTTTTTTTTTATATGAATTTGGTCAACCTCAGCACGGTTGGTTGATTTTTTGGGCTGCTTATGGGCGTATTATGGGACTGAATAAGAAATTTATTTCCTTTTGTGCGTTGTAAATGCAGGACGTGAGTTGTGAATAGAGTTTTCCAATTTTCCTTTCACGTTGACATGCTGGATTGAGCTGGTATTCATATTTCTGTGAATAAGAAAACAATTAAACAAAAAGTGTTGGTATTGATAGTTTTTCAATATTCCTGCAAGGAATACAAATCTATTTGGTTAAGGGGGAAGAATAACAAAACAAATTTATTATTATTTTATGGATATGCCCTTATGAATATGAAATATCATATTTCATGATCAATAAATTTAACACTTAAAAAAACGAGCCCGTTTATAGGATGGAAATGTAGACCAAAGTTTTAAGATTGGTACATGCGTATAAGCATTTTTAAACATGATTATGAATTGAAAGCGATACATTTTTCAGGCAGATAGTATTGGAATCAAGTATGAAGCGTTAATTGTTGTTGATTGATTTTCTCAAGATTTGGGTAGAGCACGAATGAAGTGATACTTAGTCAAAATATCTTGAATATATGAAAATACAGTTATATTTTGCTTAATCCTCTATGTTCTCTACTATTACCATGAGTGATTGTAGTGAAGAATACCGGCAAAAATATGTATATCTTCTCGTTCTATATTTAATTCTATCTACCCTATTCTAGGGTTTTTGATGGAGCGTTTTAGCATCCACGAAAGAGGGAGAACAGCTGCATAAATGACAACAACCAACAACCAACCCGATATGCGCAACACGCATCAGTTAACTAGGTCGAATGAATTAAAGGCTCATTGACTGATGCTTAATTCAGTTGTATAATGAAAGGATACGTATGGCTGCTTCTAGTTGTCTCCGTTGTTCACGAACTTGCAAGCATTTTGCCCATCTACGCCGTCATCTAAAACAACTTAACATCTTCTTTATACAACTTCATCATGTTTGCGGTTCTAAAATGTTGTTGGTTTTAGTTATTAATTTTATATTTATATTTATTGGTAGCTATAGATTATTTTTACAATATTTGGTTGTAACCGCACAATTTACACAGAGTTATGATAATCTATCTTACTACTGAAAACTCATATTTGTGAAGTGAAAAGGGACTAGAATTGAACAATATTTCGAAAGGAAAAGCTACGATAAAAAACCTTTCTATATGATTAAAATAAAAAATAAAAAATTATGGATATAAATAAATAAAACAATTTATGAACCGTTTATGCAGGTATATGGTATATAATAAGTTAATAAAATAGATGCATTAACAGATCAGTAAATAAATAAATAAAATAATAAATATGTACACAAAAAATAAATAGTGAATACAACTATGAATAAGTATATAAATAAGTGGATAACAAACGAATAAACACATAAATAAATAAAGAGTTAAACAAATAAATAAATAAATGAGCGAATAAATAAATAAATAAGTAAATAAATGAAGAAATAAATTAATTAATTAGTCAAGATAAATAAGAATATAAGTACATACAATACATAAATAAATAGCAAACATAATGTATAAATATATAAGCACATAGTTAATGAACAAATAAGCAAAACAGATAAATATGTAATGTATATTATATTAACTTACAAAGTAACTAGGCTGTTGACTAGAGCATTATCGGACATTTCACAATTCAATATATAATTGTTATTGAGTTTACTAATTCTTGAGTAAATAAGATCGATGTTGGCCTTATCGTGCAGCTCGAGAGTCGAAAAGTGTCAGGGAACCCTAAGTAAAAGTTTTAGCAGTTTATTTTGCGCTATTTGTAGCTTATTGATGTGTGTTTTTGCACATTTACCCCACACTGGACTACCATACAACATGAAGGACTGAAAGACTACCTTAAATATAATTAGCTTATTTTCTTCACTCAGTAGAGATTTTCGGTTAATTAGCGGATACATTATTTTAATTGTTTTGTTAACTTTATCCAGCGTATTTGTAATTTGTTTGTTGAACGTAAGTCTTTTGTCTAAAGATATACCCAAGTA
This sequence comes from Brachypalpus laphriformis, assembly GCA_945910035.1. NCBI lineage: Eukaryota > Metazoa > Arthropoda > Insecta > Diptera > Syrphidae > Brachypalpus > Brachypalpus laphriformis. Next base: position 139,421,701 of record OX246756.1, read on the forward strand.
TTTCACAGTATCACTCCAATTGATATCAGTATTATTTATGCATGAATGACGGCGAGGTAAAAGACAAGCTTGAAATCGGATGAATATACTCCTGTGTCATCTGCATACATTGCAAACTCACAGTTCGGTAGTTGTGGGAAATCGGAAGTATAGATATTATACAACACTGGTCCTAATACTGAGCCTTGGGGGACACCTGCAGGAATATCAATTTCGGAGGAGTAGGAGTTATTTACACAAACCTTGAAAAAACGTTCAGACAAGAAACTTTTAACCAGTTTTACAATAAACTCAGGAAAACCAAAAGTTAACATTTTATATAGTAACCCAGAATGCCAAACGGAATCAAAAGCCTTTTCAACATCCAAGAGGACCAAACACGTGGATTTATTTGCTGTAAAAGCATTTTTGACATGCTTGGTTATTCTGTGAACTTGGTGTATAGTACTGTGATGATTCCTAAATCCAAACTGTTGTAAAGGCAAGATATTCTTTTCGTACAGTACCTCGTCAATCTTTGTTTTGACAAAACTTTTGAAAAGCTTGCCAATAGAGCTGAGTAGGCTTATGGGCCGATAGCTTGTGGAGAGATTCGCGGGATTACCAGGTTTTAAAATGGGGATCATTTTGGCTTTCTTCCAAGCCGCAGGAAAATACTGAAGCTTAATGCATCCATTAAAAATAAATACTAGGAATGCAATTCCAGCGATTGGCAATGTAAATGTTTTTTATTTTGTCGAGCCCAGAAGACTTACGCACTTTAAGACGTGTGATAACATTCTGTAGTTCTTCGCAGGTTACATACGTATTAGCATGAATAATAACTGGTGGTCGATTTAATCTAGACATTTTAGTTATTAATGTGCAAAGCAAATCATTTTAAGTTTTGGGAGAAACTGTTCAAACACATGGATAATAACATAATCGTTTAAAATATACGATACCTTCAATGAGAATTGCATCATACTTTTTATTTCTAACAGATATCTCTAACAGTAGGGACTTTGAAGTTAGCCTGGAAATATTTGCTAATATTCTACGCCAAAGTCTTTGTATGTATATGTGGCAATAAAATGTTTGTTAATTTCAACATTAAACATTTTTTTTCTTTTTTTTTTCTTTTTTCTTACAATTTTTCAAAGATTTATGTTAATTAGGACATAGCTCTGAGATTATCAGTAGCTCTGACATGATCAGTTAATTTGTTTTTAAATTCATTACAGCTAAGTTTTAAATGCATACTTACTTACTCACGTACTTAGATTCTTTAACCCCTCAGGGGGCATAGGGTGTCAACCACGCCTGTGCGCCATCTTGTTCGGAGTTCTGCAACGCGTTTGAGCTGCCTCCAACTCATTCCCAAAGAGCTCGATTCCTCCTCAACTGTTCTGCGCCACGTTTGCCTAGGGCGTCCCGCTATTCTGCCGCCCTGAGTGAGCGGATTCCACTGCATGGCGTATTTCACAATGGAGTTGTCTTCGCGCCGTAGGGTGTGTCCATTCCACTGCCACTTTCTCCTGCGTATAGTAATGCTTATAGGTTCTTGGCCCGTTCTCGTATAAAGTTGTTCATTGGAGATGTGGTTCGGTTAAAAAATCCTCAAGATATTCTTTAAACATTTGTTTATGAAGACTTGCAGCTTGCGTGTATAAATGGTGTCCAACTTCCAAGTGCTGCACCCATAAAGCAGCACCGATTCTACGTTGGAACGGAACAGTCGCAGCTAAGTTCTTAAGCTAATAACATTGCTTCTCCAGATTTTGGATAGCATTCCAAACGCAGCTTTAGCCTTCCCGATTCTGCTGCACACACTCAGTTCGGTGTCACCGCGATTAACCGAGACCAAACTTCCTAAATAAAGAAAGTTATCAAATTTCTCGACTTCCTGTGCGGCAATGTTAAGTTGAACGCGGGTATCAGAAGTGCTCAGGCTTTTGTTTTGGCTGTGTTTATTTTTAGCCCCACTTTGTTTCCCTCAGCTTCTTCCGATGTGAAAGTAGACAAACATCGTCAGCGTAATCTATGTGTTTTTGGGCAATTTAACACTATGACAGATCGACCGGGAAATGAAATGTCAAATCACCCAAAGCAGAAATGGGCATTTTATCGCAATTTGAAAATACCAACACATGGGAAGGTCAAAAAAAGACGACCAAATTGAAAAAGGTTGAAAACATTTATTTTCCACAATTTTGGGTACAGGGACATTAGTTCCCGGGGCATAAGTCCCACCGCATCGGGACGTACATAAGTCCCAGCATAAAATGTTGGGTCTTATGTCCCACCTACAAACCTCTCAAGGAAAACAACGGCCAAATAAGATGGGGCATACATAAGTCCAAAATGCATAAACAGTGCAATGTGAATGGGGGGCATGCTACCCCCTGCTTAGGGTCGCAGTTGGATTTGAGGCGGGTGCGAGGTTGGGTGCGAAACAAGGATATAAAGAAACTTTGCATACACGCATTCTCGCACCCACCTCAAATCCAACAGTGACTCCAAACAGGGGGGCAGCATGCCCCCCCTTACGCATTGCACTGTTTATGCATTGTGGACTTATGTATACGCCATCTTCGACAAAAAAAAAAAATCTTGACATACATATGTCCCAGCGCTCATATTATATTCATTAATAATCGGAAATGAAGGATTGAAGAAATGGATGTATTACCAAAAACAACGTAAGCTGCTTTTTTTAATTTTTGGGCGATGTGTCGTAGTGTCATATCGCCCGAAATTTTTGGGCGGTTTGACATTTTTCCTATTTGGGCGATTTGGTTTTGGGCTATTTTACACGCAACAACATTTAGCACTAATCTGTTCATTTTCAGCCACGTATTTATATTTTCGAGATCTCTGCGTAAATTTTCCACACAAGTACAATATATAGATCATTACTGGATAAGTAGGGAAGATCGTCATCAGCAAAAAGAACAAGTATAGAATATTTCACTACTTTCGTTATGTCGATTGATTTAAACTCGAGAGTTGAACGGCAAATTGAGAAATGTTTTTTATCACTATTTCAACACCCAGTTTGGAAGTTGTAATTAGCAAGTTGGCGTATTTGCTGTTCCGAGAAATTCCCTGGGATATTTGTGACAGATGACACATAATATGGCAGTCTCAACTTTGGATTTGAAATTTATGATTTCTGAGTGTTATTCGAAAACAGTTACGTTTCAAACAAATCAAAAGAATAACTAAAAAAAGTGAAAAAAGTGAAGCAATGGAAAAAAGTAAAGGAAACAAAAAAAGAATACCAAAAATAGTGTACATGGCGCAGGAGGAAGATTGGCTCGTAAAGAATGCTTTGGAGTACAGTTCCATGATTGAAAATAAAAAGACGGACGGTGCGACGAATCGCGACAAAGACAATGCGTGGGAGAAAATTGCAATCGCATTCAATGTTGCGCCGCTTGGCCAAGTATGTAGTTGCTTTGCACTTATTATTTCATTCTTTCTATCCGTTTTTCTCGCAGGAAAGAGCTTTGAAGTCTCTGCGCGAAAAATATTCAAAAATTAAGCAGACGTTGAAGGATCGTGCGTTTTACTTTTTAAAAGACCCCAAAAAGACCGGTGGTAGTCCGCCCAAAAAAGAACTACCAGCATTGAGCGAACCACTGCAACAATTGGCGGCGCTTTTGACGCCTTCTACCTTGGGTCTTGCTGCAATATCTGGCGATAGCCACCATTCAATAGCCAACAAGTCAGCACTGCAATTTGCTAGCCGGAAAATAGCTTCATCTTTTGACCAGATGCAATCAATTTCTATCGAAGAGATCATCGTCGATGATGGGGATATGGCATTCCACTTAGATGATGGAGACGTAAATGTCACATTTTTCGATGAGGCTCATGGAAAAATGGTGTCAAATATTAATGATCATCCGTGTTTAAGCAGTGAGGCACTGACAACGATCCAAATGCAGCCTGTTGAAACTCCAACTGACGAATTGAAAAGGATAAAACACCACACCACAGATTCAACTTTGTCGAACGATGGGGCAGTTGTTGACCGTACTTGGGAGAGAGTAAATCCTGCCAAATTGCGGAAACCTTTAAACGCCCTATTGCGAACAGTCAACAACTAGAGTGAATAAAATTAAACAAAATCCCAAGTTTGCTCGGATAACTTCCACTATTTCGGGGAGTTGAGAAATCAAAAGTTGACTTACTTTGGATTTTCTCAACTTTTGAATATCGAAAGTTAAGAGAGTTAACTTTGAGTGAATAAAAGCAATTTCTCAAGTTGACAATAAAAATCCCCAAGTTGCGTTCAACTTCGAGTGAATAAAACGGCCCTAAGTCTATTTGAGAACAGTTTTGTGCCGACCAACAGTGGGTAAGTGGTCCAACCTTAAATATATATATACATATCAATTTTTTTGAGTACTAAAGTACTATAACAGTAGTAAGCAAAGTGCTGGACTGATGATATCCGTCGTGCTTTGCTGCGACTAACAAAAGAGCATTTTTTTAGTACTAAGGTACTATAATACTAGAGTAGTGGAACGAATTTGACCAAACTTCACAGGAATGGGTATCCGATGGTATCCATCGTGCTTTGCTGCGACTAACAAAAGAGATTTGTTTTAGTACTAAAGTACTATAATACTAAAGTAGTGGACCGACTTTGACCAAACTTCACAGGAATACGGCCAATACTGAAGATTGCCTGAAAATTTGAGCTCAATCGGTTCAGTGGTTTCGGTGTCCATATAATACAAACATAGGTACACGCACACAAAAAGCACTTTCAGTTTTACCCGAATTTTTCAATTTTCCGGGCAAGTTTTGTAAATTCCTAACTAGGCTCTGCTTTTGGCTGCGGAGAAAAATGTTCTAGATGTTCATCTCCTTTAAACAGTTGGTCCAATTATGGTAAGTGAGTCCTTAAGCATTCTTGAGTTCATGAAATTATAACCATTTCCTGTGTTTAGCATATTTATTGCACGTCTTATAGATTCTAGGCTGACAACATTATACTTAAAATCGTTTTTGCACTCTTCAATTTAATTTACATATTCACAAAATATCACAGATTGAGTACGTAATGTTAGTTATACTTTGAGCAAGAAAATGGTAAAACTTATCACACAGAATTAAATCATTGTTTATTGCACAGCTATTATTAGCTCGGAGATTTGTTATAGCACGTATTCCTTTAGTTTATTCTGCATATTCTTCTGACCGTTTGCGTTCTCTACCTGCATTTTGATGAACTTCGAGTTTGTTAAGCTAATGCACTTTTTGTAAAAGTCTATATTCATGACAAGCTTCCCAGTCTTGTATGTTATTATATATTATATTAAAGTTATCAAATTTTCAATGTTTTTCAAACTGCATGGTTGTAATGCTTTTTATTATTGTACATTTTTCCGTCTTTAATTTAAATTTTAACTGATTCACTGTCACTTATTTTTAAGCTATGATCAATTTTGGAACTTACTCTGTCTTTTCAGTTTGTTACCACATAATCAATTAACGTCCTGCTCGTGCTCGTTATTCTCGTTGGCTCATTTAAAGTCATGTGTATACCACTGTCGCTCAGAACATTTAAAAAGTGCTACGTCTAGCAGTTCGATGTGCTAAACTAGTTAATATTAAAGTCACACGATAAAGTTACCATATAACCTAAGCAAAAATGATATCCATTTGTCTAAGACATCATACAATTTTCCCTTAGGAGACAAATGAGATCTATATATTGCACAAATCACAGGGTTATTTTCATATTGCACTTTTATTACTATAACCCAATATTGCAACCCGACGACAATTTTGTTAACGACGTTACTTTTAAGAATATTTTTAACATAAAAAGCAACACCACCAGCATGACTAGACTCACTACTGTAATTAAATAAATAGTACCGTTCTAGGTGAAAGTCTGCTTAAATCATGTGTATCGGTAACGTGTGTCTCCGATAACGCCAATTTATCACAGTATTCACTTCCATAAGATACTGTAATTCGTTAAAAAGATTTGAAAGATTTTCTAGCGTTTAAATAAATACATCTAATTTTATTTAATTGCTAGTAATCAATTCGCTCTTCAGCGATCTTTAATTTTCTCATGAAAATAGGACAATTCATACTACTTGCGTTAGGTTTACGTCTAAATCCAGATTCGAGTTACTTTTCGCACTACAAAAATTTACACATTTTTCCACAACACTCTCACACTCCTTAATGTCATCGTTTCCTGCACATTTAAATCAAACTTTAAATGTTTGGTGCACGTCTGTATTTCTGTGGGTTAAGAGGCAAACCCCGTATTTTCGTATTTCGTATTATTTATTATTTCTTATAATTCAGGATACAAAAAAATTAAATTCAATATATATAAAACAATTCAGTCCTATCAGAAATATAAGAAATGTTGTGACATTCTGTATTTTTGATATAAGCTATAAAAATAGATTAGAATGCCACTTCAATAGGCTTATACAATAAAAAGAAAATTTTAGGTGGGGTGACCTTAAAAGTTCAACTTACATAGCAACAATATAAGATTATGAGTTAGTTCAAAACAATGAGAAAAAACAAAGTAAATGCAAGTAATTACAAACAAAAGTAATTGCTAAATATGCAATAGCGAAGAAAAAAAATAGAAATTAAGTTGAACCAAAATATCAGAGAATAAGAGATAGTCAAAGCGGAAGAGCCACATTTTAACGCTTTTTAAAAACATTCCAGATATTGATATTGCCCTAATATACTGTGGGAGTTTATTAAACAACCGATGAGATTAAAGAGAATGGGATGCCTACCAGGTTTACGACAAATTTTTCTTAAAACATATTTTTGCAAAATCAGCAGCGGTTGTATTTTATTTTGGTATATACCTCCCCAACAAGCAATTTCATATTGTAGCTTAGAATGGAAAATCCCATAATAGATCATCTTTAAAAGCTTAGTTGAGCATATATTACGCAGATAATAGAAATGTCTAAGTGTGCATCGGAAGTACTTTCTCAATGTATCTGTATGAGTCGAAAAACTCATTCTAGAATCTAGGGTGAGCCCCAAGTACTTAAAGTCGTCTACTCTCTCTATTAGAAAACATTTATCACTACAGTTAACACTACTACAAAAAGTGCGAGAGGGAAAACCAGACGTACAATTGCAATTATACAGCTTGTATCTTTGACACTCAGGTGCGTGGAAATATACGTTAGCTTCCAATTTTTGCGAAGCAGATAAGTTAAAAAAACATTATTTTAGTTTTGGAACTTATAACTAAATTATGGTAAGCGAACCAGTGTCTCATATAGATTTATATCCCAATTAATATTAGAAATCAGGTCCAAAGGGCTGTTCAGACCATAAGAAAAACCTATGTCATCCGCAAAAGCAGTAGGTGAACCTTTAAAATTAAGAGCAAACAGTGAATTGATGTAAACTAAGAACAGAATTGGACCCAAAACAGAGCCTTGTGGTACACCCAGATTAAAGAACTTAATTTCGCTCCTTATTTCATCCACCTTCACTCTTTGCGACCTATTTCCAAGAAACGATACAAAACCACGGAATCCTGCCTTTTCCAGTTTTCTCAACAAACAATTGTGGTTCACCATATCGAAAGCTTTGGTGATGTCAATAAATAAACCAGCCGTACATTTTTTCTCATCAAGGTGAGACATTATTTGAGAACGAAACTGTAGGAGTGCATCTTCCGTCGATTTCCCTTTTTGAAATCCAAATTGAGCTGGATTAAAGAACTCAGTTTTATTTAAGAAACTCACTACCCTATTTTTCATAAGTTTTTCAAAACTTTACTAAAAACTGTGAGAAGCGAGATGGGCCTATAGTTGCCAATTTCAGCAGCAGAACCTTTTTTAAGTAGAGGAATTAAATCAGCACATTTGAGGCTATCCGGGAAGACCCCCACAAACACGCAACGATTATGAATATCTGCCAAGACATCCACTATGAAACATGCGATTTGTTTAAGTGCAAAGTTGGAAATACCATCAGCTCCACATGAATTCGATTTATTTAAAGTACCAATAACTTTTGAAACTTCAAGGGAAGTTATGGGCTGAAAAACAAAACTGGTACTTTGCACTGGTTCTGCACATCCACAAATAGACGGACAGAGAGAACAAAAATGGGTTTAGCGATAAACGAGGGCAAAACCAAGAATATGCTGTCAACAAGAAGGGAAAGCCAACACCGACGAATTGGACAAAACGTCACAGTGGGCAGCTATAACTTCGAGGTAGTAAGGAACTTTGTCTACCTTGGCTCTGCTATAAATTCTACAAACAACATCAGCGCAGAAATCAAGCGAAGAAGCGAAGAATAACTATTGCCAATCGCTGTTTTTTTTTGGCATATAAGGCAATTCAACAGTAAAGCCCTATCTCGAACAACTAAGGAGACTCTATATAAGACCTTGATCATCTCAGTCTTGCTTTACGGCGCTGAAACATGGACCTTATTATAAGAGGATGAAGATATCCTTGGTTGCGTCGAGAGAAAAATTCTTCGTAAGATTTTCGGTCCCGTTTGCGTTGATGGGTTTTGGAGGAGAAGATTCAATCACGAACTATACGAGCTATACAGCGACATCGACCTGGTCAAAAAACTGCGTATTGGACGTCTGAGATGGCTAGACATGTAGAGCGAATGGACACCAACGCTCCGGCCCGCAGAGTCTTCGAATCTAACCCCGAGGAACGACGTACTAGAGGGAATCATCGCCGTAGGTGGCGGGCAAAAGTTCAAGGGGACCTCGACCAACTTGGAGTGTGGAACTGGAGGCAATTAGCTAAAGACCGAGCTAAATGGAGAGGCTTGTTGGTTGAGGCCCAGGTTCACCCCGAACTGTAGCGCCACCTAAGTAAGTAAGTAAGAGAACAAATTGCATAGTCTGAACGAGGTTGTAAATTGCTACCAGCATTAACAAAATAGCAATTAAATGCATCGGCAATAGCAAGTTTATCAGACACCTCAGAGTCATTAATACGTAAAACAGTAGGTCTGTTAGAACGAGTGGATTTATTCAGTATACTGTTTACTACTTGTCATTAATTTTTTTAAATTTCCCTTTGCAGAGTTCAATTGAGTGCGGTGATAGGTATCGCGGCAAATCGGAATCTCCTTTTTAAGTTCGATACACAATTTCTTATACCTTCATCTTAAACTTAAATTATCAGGATGCTTTTGCACTTCATTCTAAGTTTGTTTTTACTTATAACTTTGTTAAACAGCAATCTGGATATCCAGGGTTTTAGTCTCTTTACTAACTTTTTGGAGGGCTGAGATGAGGAACAATATAAAATGTGCTTCTGAAGAGTGTCAATAAATATTTTAAAGGACGTGGATGCATCACTACAAGCATATACATTTTCCCAAAACCCGTAAAATAGATACTTTCTAAGTTTACAAATACAAATATAGTTTACTAAAATGTATTTTCATTCTTCTATGAGAGGAATTATGAATTCTACAACCTTTATTCTCTGAGATGTTAAATAGGAGTACCGTCATGGAGTGATCAGTAATTCTGAAGTCGAAGACACATTTCTCGCACTTACTGAATGCAACCTTTTTGAAACGCCCATAAATATGATCTAGGCAGCTACCTAAAACAGCCCTAGTGGGCTCATTGATAAAGCATGCTAGACCATGCGATGCTAGCAATGCCAAGTAGCTAGAGACGCTTTTACTACCAACCAAACTGTTAATATTTAAATCTCCTACAATAATTAAGTTTTTCGATTTTTCTCTTTCTAGGAGTTCAGAAAACAAAACATTGAACATATGCAGTCTATAGACACATAAAAACACATACATTTCATGGTTAATTTCAATAGAAACATTTAAAATATCAGCACTCAAAAAATCAACACACAAGACATCAATAATCTTGTAGTTCTCTTTTACAAAACACCCAACTCCACCTGCAGCGAAATTTTCATTCGTTTTGGCAAAAAAGTTGAACCCGGGGATAAAGTAATCGTTTTTTTTTTTTTTCAAAGTAATAGACCCAGATTTCGGACACAAAAACAATATCTGGAACGCACATAAAAAAATCAAGGTGTGTGACCAGAGCTGAAAAGTTTTCTCTTAGACTTCTGATATTCTGGTGAACAATAAAGAGTTTATCATTACAGTATGAACTATTTTTAAAAACATTCTCACAGTTGGAAATGCATGTAATAAGTGAAGAATATGTATAGACTGTAAAGCCCTCTGTAAAATATCAGTAAAAGCCTTCACAAATCTAAAATTCTTCCGACAGCCTACTCCTATGCAACACTGTAACTTTTTGCCTTCATAGCTTGTCTTTATAAAGCTAGCTGGAATGAATGAATATTAGCTCGCTATTCACACTATCGAACACCTTCTCCAAATCAATACAAACAGCAAGTGCAGCAAAATATTTTGTATATGATTATAATGCTCCTCTTTGATGCAGCAAATATTGTAGAAGAACTAGCAGTATAGCACATTTAATATTTGCGTCTGCCTTCTGATGTTAAATAGTTTGGCGGGACTCACTGACATCCGAAAGCACCAGATCCTGGCACCTAATTTTGAATTTATGCATTTTATTTTGAATAATTGAAAAATGAATTTAAATGTTTTACAACAGGCTTCAGACACTGCCAGGAAATTCCGAGAGTTTCAGTCGATTTCAGGTCTACATACTTACGCCACTTATGGCATACTTATGGGCCTGGCACTTTAAAGAGCTGCTGCGCCAAATATTTGTATTTGTATACTTATGCCACGGCAGTTTTTTACTCTATTTAAAATGAACTTTGCTTACAGAAGCCCATCTCGTTTCCCCCTTACGAATATGTAATACCAAATACGTCTTATTAGATCTGACGGTTATCTAGTGTACCAATAATCGATTCAGTTCGAAGCGATTTATGTTTGATTGCAGATCGCATTCAAACATTTTTCTGATATCAGTACACAAATAACATCAGCATACGCTTGCACTTGAAGTCCCATATTCTCCATTTCCACAACCAGAGAACCGACTAAAAGGCCCCAAATTAAACAGCAGTGCTAGCAGTCTACGGGAGACAGTTTGAAGTAGTTGCACACGAAATCAAAGATGGCACTGTTAAAGTCACCTTATTCTCGTATATTGACAAAACAATTCCATCCGAATCTCGATCTTATGGACAAAGTATTGAAGAGGAAATTCTCTTATCAAATGGAATCTACCAATCTCACGTATTTTTCTTCCATGCGTGCTAAATGCAGATAAGCAAAAAAAATTTCAAATAATTACTTCTCCAGACGAATCATCAGCCTCTTCAAGCCTGCTCGAAATTTGTTCAATAATGACAAAAATGTCGACCAAAGAAAATCACTTTGTGTAACCAAAATTACATGACTGTCAATCAACCAGCAAGTCTTTCTCAATTTATTACAATTTCCTTCACCAACTTGCAAGATACATATAAACACAGAGGAGCCCACCCAATCTGACAGGAAGGGATTTCAATACCACATTTAGCATCGCTTTCAAGAACATATAGAACCTTCACTCATCCCATCCAATTCATGGAACCGCAACAACCACTGCTGATCTGTTTCGACTTCCTTCTTCTTACCACTTTACCAATATGTCAATAGCTTGCGTGCGTATATCTTTGTCCCAATTTTCTGGCCTTATTACGAAAGCGTTCGTATTCGCGCCAAAATTGTATGATATAGTCCGTATTATGCCGCCTCGTTTGATGCACTTTCATCTGATTTCTCCGCGCTAAGCCTGCTGTTCACTTGCGTATAACCTCGAAGTTCAACAGGATTCATGATTCAACTGGTGACACAGCCAAGGCATACGTCTCCTGGCAATTATTTCATTTACTGCAGATCCTCTCACGGTTGCTTTACCGTCGAGAGTGAGTAATCTGTTCGCTTTGTTTGGTTAAAATTAGATCCTTAGGCGTTTTTTTTTTTTTTTTTGACACGGCATGGCATTTCGTGTTGACTCAAATGCACACCATTATAACTGAGATGGAGAGAAAGCAGCAAATATCCTGCTAACAATCATGTTCCTGCCGATATAATAGTTATCCTGTTGTGTAATTATTTTGTCCGATGGATTGATCCCTGGTCGGGGACTGGATTTGTATGTAACCCCTCAATTGTATTTAGGGCTGTCGGTAGGCTTCCCTCTAAACTAACCATTGGCTTGGCTTGTTGTACAAACAATGCCTCCCAGGGCCTTTGTTTGTCCAAAACATGTGATAGCAACAAGCGACAATATTGAAGGTATCGCATTATCCTGTTGCGCACGTACATGCGAACACTCACACACAGGCGAGCGAACTAAGTGCTTTGTGCATTCCTTTTTTCGGTAGAAATTGACATTGTCGATCCGTATCAGGGGAACAAGAATCGAAGGCATTAGGCTTATTGTCTGGTAATACTTTGGAATTGGAGGATTTCAATTTCAATTGGGTTTCCTTTTTTTATCTGCTCTTAGGTCGTTTCTTTTATTTGTTTGCATGTCCTTTTTGATAGTGAGTCGGATATACAGTAATTCTTGTCTGCGGCAGGATGTATAATCATTGAAATTAAATGAATAACTTTAGCTCCTACTGTATTTTCGGGTATACGGTAGATGTAAATGCAGTCATCCGTGACATCACCGCTGTGACAATTATATAAAACGGTCTACTATCTACTAGGATACTGCATTAGTTTCTAGTACTTACTGATAAGCAAAAGAAAGAATGCGTCCGATTTTCAGATGCGTTTAAAAAATATATGCAAGGTTCGGGGCTTCAATCCTTGTCCAAGGAACGGCAAATTTACCGGCGTACCGTTCTGCTTCAAGCATGACTTTTCCCTTCGAAAATATTTACAAAAGAACAACCACATGGTCTTTTCACTAATAAATAGCTGGGCGGTCTGATTTCTCAGTCCTCATAGTGTAAACCCCCTTAAGCGAGGTAGAACAAAAGTTAAGTAGCAACCCAAAAAAGCTTACAAAATGCTTGCAACAAATAAATAGTTACAAACGTTTTTATACGGTCTGAGGAGAAGAAAACAATTTTCGCAGCACCACCCATTAAGTAGCATCTTATCTAATCTAGAAGTTAAATGTTGCAAAATACGAACTAATCTTTACATTCAATTTAAAACATTTTAGAAAAAAGCACTGGAAATGTTTTGTTCTTGCTGTATCACTTTGTTCATACGTAAATATTTGGTTCCCGTTTATGCCTTTTGCGCAGGGGGTTTCCAACATCGTCCATCCAGACAAGAACTAGAAATATTATTTTTTTGCTTTCCGTAATTGAAAAGTGTGGTAGATATCCGAAAAGAAGATCTTAAAAGCTTTTTCCTCAATCCGAAAACTATAACGCCTATAATAGTATATTTCATGTAAGGGTTTACATAGAGCAAATCCTAGGTCACTTCGTTAACTAAGTGAAATAGTTGCAATCCAGCTCTGGCCTTCATCCAAGGCCCTTCAAATCTTTAGGGAATTACTGGATGATACTGGCATATCTCAGCACGATATGTTATGTTTCCAAAAAACGTAAAGAGGTCTAGGACCCATAGTCATTCTAGATGGTAATGAGTGTGTACGTCGTACTTTTCGGAGCTGCACTGACATCAACGGCATCATCATCAGTAAGGCAGGAAGTGCTAGCTCTAGTATCTTGTTTTGGATTTTCAATGAATTCTTGACGGGATTGTTGAGAAATCTTAGGAAGCTTTTGAGAAGGATATTTCAATCTAAGTGTAGGTACAAAGTTGGCTACGATAAAGTCAGTGATGTGATTTGCTAATAATTTAATGGATTGTTACAGTAAAATGCTGGCATGGCACGGAAAGTGTCAGTATCTTACTGAAACTACATATTCTCCAGGCCCTTCTCTTCCATTGACGTCTCCAGGAAGCCTTCCAACATCAGTCTAGAACTGGAGTGACGGTACAGGCATTCACTGCGCCCAGTTACCCTTCATGCATTAATTCTGGAACAAACATGGGGTGTACTTACTTACTAAGGTGGCGCTACAGTCCAGGGTGGACCTGGGCCTCAACCAACAAACCTCTCCAGCCAGCACGTTTACGAGCCAGCTGCGTTCAGTTGCGCACGCCAAGTTAGTTGAGGTCCCCCTCCACTTCTTTGCACAACCTACGCGAGGCCGTCCCATACTGAACCGCCCATCCGAGGAGGATTCGAAGACTTTCTTGGCGGGAACGTTGGGCTGCATCCGCTCCAAATGACCCAGGCATCTGAGTGATTAGTGTCTTATAAAGAGTTTCCTTAGTAGTGCTTTATTACTCAATTGATTTCTTAGCCCATAGAAACAACGATTGGAAGAGTAATTCCTTGTTTGATCTCCCCACTCCCCCCACTGTACCTCCGGTGTTGGCTTGGGAGTTTCGTATAATTCCCTTGAGTACTATGTTAAAGAGATCGCATGATAGCGCGTCAAATTGTCTATATCCTTTCCTGACATCGAACGGTTCGGTGATGTTTTTAACGACTTTCCTCACTTCATTCTGATCGGGTTGACAGGAATCTTGATTGTCATTGTCACTGTTGAATGGCTCATTCTGCCTGACAGCGGAATATATGTAGGTCATCATCGCCGTTTAAGAGCTTGGTTGACATCGATCGATGACATCGATTTGGTTGACAGTTTTTCGATCAAAGGAGAGCCCTTGTGAATATCAAAACTTGGGAATTCATCCTTTGTCGCGTCGTTCTTCTTTTCGTGAGGGGCGTGAGGCCGCACTACGCTAATGTTCACGAATTTAGCCTGTATACGTATGAGCCGCTCGTTGACATGCCGGAAACTCAAGATTTCTTGCCTTAGTCTTGGCAAATCCGCACCCGAAAAGACGCTGACCTTGTTGTCTGCAACAATCGCCGTAGCAGATTTTGCACTTTTTCATCCTCCTTTTGCCCGGCCCATCCCATCGCAATTCTTGCATTGCGATAATGTCTGCTGCACGTGGTTTGTAAAACTGGTCTAACATTCCACGTGCAGACACGAAGATCGTTGTACTTTTCATGTTAGCTTGGGGCGTCAACAGTAAATTCATCTGTATCCGAGGCTGTTGGTTGCATCGTAACCGGTACTGTTTTACGTGGTAGGGAAGTTAATCCGACGGCAACCGCCAACCTGGAGGACCAGATCCTTTATATCGGGTGAATTCATCCGCCCGCACGTCCTCCTTCTGGGGAGCTCTTGCTAGACATCTGAGATGCATATTTCAGCCAATTAGGTCAATATGGGTCTCCTATATATCATGAGTGGTCTCTTAGCTCTCTCTCTACTCATTGAGGGTAAAATAGAGTTTGTCACGCATGTTGAGTTTCTCGTCAAAATATGCAATCTCTTTGCTAAGGTGTAGAATGGAAGGGACCTACAGTTTAGTGCCGTATCCGAAGGGCAATTTGTTTTGAGAAACTTTTTCGAGACAATAATCCTAAATACGATGTTAAAATCGTATTGGGCGATTTTAACGCCGAAATAGGAAAGGAGGACGTCTTTGGTAGGGCTAAGACTAATTGATTTCGCTGTGGAGCGAAATGTCACCATAGCAAGCACATGTTTTCTTCATCTCGATATTCATAAGCAGACATGGCGGTCCAATGATCATGTAACGATCAACAAAATTGATCATATTGCGATCGACGCAAGGCATGCCTGCAGTATTCTGGATGTCCGGACCTTCCGAGCGGCCAACATAGACTCGGATCATTACCTTGTTGTAGCCAAGGTACGAATGCGGATATCCCAATCTGAGCAACAAAGAAGAATCACTGAGAAAATTGAACGTCGAAAAGCTACAATCGCAAGAGACCACCAGACTCTTCGCTGAACGCGTATCCCGAAATCTCTCAATCACCCCTGTGCCGCCAGCATCAAGTGCCGAAGACTAGTGGCAACGCTGCCAACATGCCATCAGAAATGCCGCGACTGATGTGCTGGGTCTCGCTCGCCCACCACCGCGAAACCCCTGGTTTGACGAAGAATGCCGGCGAGTGCATGCAGCAAAACAAGAGGCATACAAAGCGGCTCTGCAAAGGGAGACGAGAGCTGCTCGTGAGCTCTGTGAGCAAAAGAGACGGGAAGAACATCGGCTTCTCCAAAAGAAGAAGAAAGAGCATAAGAAACGCGCGTTTGAAAATATCGAGAGTTTATATTCCAGGAACAATGTACGGAAGTTTTACAACTCTTCGCTGAACGCGTATCCCGAAATTTCTCAATCACCCCTGTTGCCAAGTCTGGCAATGCCGTCCAACTGTACTAAAAATGACAGCTCAGTATTTGATGAGTAATTCACGACCTCTTTTCCGGAAAGATCGCCAACCCAACAAGGAGGAAAGAAACATCGCCAGTCCAACGAGGAAGGAAACGAAACGTAAGAAAAGGGAATTTATTAGAATTAATATAAATTACATATTGTTAATTGTAGAAATTTTAAGTCTCCCGCACAAGGGATTAATAAAAATTTGGAGAACAAAAATGATTCATATCCTTTCTCACCGGCGCGATTACAAAGCTTAAAATTTGTTTCCATGTGGTGAATTGCACACAATTTTGGACGTAAAATTGAATTGGACAAGTATTCCGAGGTCCAAGGATATAACCTCATCAGAAGCAACAGGTCGGCATTATCACTTTTATCCACCCTTTGCCACTTCGTCGACGGCGTCCAAATTAATCATCTATGCAAGGGCAAACACCCGAAGATTCGCCGCTGCTATCGTCGTTGGACATTCGCCACGCCGCCCCCATCGCAATCCACTGTTCGCTGTCGCCGCTCAACCACGAACACAAGACACCATAATCCTTCGGATAACTACATTTCCTGGAACTTCGCATTCGTATTTCCGCACGCCAACAACACGTGCAATAAGTCTACGGAAGCCTAAGGTATTGTACTTCACGCTAAAGGTAAGCCATGTATCAGTCTGACTCAAATATATTTGATACATCAAAAAGAACCGCGCGATCCCCCCCGCCAATAGTAGGTAATTTAGGTGTAAAATCTCGCAACCCCTCGTCCTCCAAATGTCTCTCGAACGCTGAACCAAGCAATTGCAAGTCATGCACTCTGCCCGACAACCTTTACATGGTGCAGTGTGATAAATGCGACGATTGGCATCACTATAAGTGTGTTAACGTTAATGACGACATCGCTTACCAAGATTGAATTTGTCCAAAGTGTGTGCAGATACATGACGACGAATCGATTTCGCAATCACCACAGGTAGCCCCTCCCGTACAACAGGTTCCATTAGGGTCGCCAAACAAAGCAGTCGTACTGGCGGGGGCACGTCAGCAAGTCACAATGACTGTACCCGGGAAAAAACAATCAAGCGGGCCAGCCGATAGGACAAGAACAACAGACTCCACAAGCTCAGTTAAACTGCTATCCCCTTTCGCAACAACGTCGATCACTTGCTTAAACCAGTTTTAAATCCAAATGACACTTGGATTGGAGCCCGCATTCCAGATGCGTCGGTATCCCCTTGTCAGTCAGCAACGCACACGAATAAAACAAACCGCCCCGTATTTACCCACAACAGCACTTCGAATCTCCAAGAGAATACTCAAATGTACAGCCACAATTACGATCAAATCACATCTGGTAATTCACCTAACTTGAACGACCGTCAACTGGCTACCTGGCATATAGTGCCCAAAGATCTACCGAGTTTCTCTGGTCAGGCCGAAGAATGGCCATTGTTTATAAGCTGCTATACAAATACAACACGATCGTGTTGTCTTTCGAACGACGAAAATCTTATTCGTCTTCAGAGAAGTCTAAAAGGCACAGCATTGGAAGCGGTCAGAGCTAAGCTGATATATCCTGACCAAGTACCCAGCATTATATCAACGTTACGCATGCTGTACGGTCGCCCTGAAACCATAATCAATTCATTAATAGCCAAGTTAAGAGCTGAACAGCCCCCAAGAGCTGATCGATTGGAATCGTTGGTCCACTTTGCATTATCCGTTCAAAATATAGTTACCACTATGTAGTCCCAGGGATTAGAGTCATATCTTAATAATCCATGCTTGCTGCAAGAGCTCACTGAGAGGCTACCATACCAAACAAGATTAAATTGGGGTATGTACAAGATGGGAATAGGGCCGACAAATCTTTCCACGTTCAGCAATTGGTTGTTTCAAGTAGCTCAAGCCGCATGCGAAGTGACGGGGACGACACAGCTGAAAACATTAGACACAAGAATCGAACGAAGACGATCAACAAACAATCCAGTCTTGAACGTACACCATGAGTCAGTGGTTTACTCAGATAGCAAGAAACAAAAATCATGCATAATTTGCAATGGCAGCTGTAAGTCTCCAGAACACTGTAGCCAGTTCATCGATTTGAATCTTAAACTTAGGTGGGAGAATGTGAAGCGACATTCGCTCTGTCGTACATGCCTTGTCAACCATTGCAACCACAGATGTACATCAAATAAAAGGTGTGGGGTGAATGATTGTACATATAGATACCACCGCTTACTGCATAAATATGAAGAATCGTCTAACCCTGATGCAGTAGTCCAAATTAGCAATACTCATTTAAGCAACCAACCTAACATACTTTTCAAAATTCTGCCTGTAACCGTTTATAATGAAAATATTAAAATAGACACTTACGCCTTCCTTGATGACGGTTTCTCCGTCACACTTATGGAAGCAAGGTTAGCTGATGCACTAAAATTGGAAGGAGAAAGCGATCCGCTATGTTTGAGATGGACCTCTGGTACCCACCGGTTAGAACATAATTCGAAACGCGTTAGTTTACATATCTCGGAATACCAATCATCAAAAAGGTTTCCCCTGCAGCAAATACGCACTGTCGAATCACTCAATCTACCGCATCAGAACATAAACTTGAAGGAAATAAAACAACGTTTCCCATACCTAACAAACATTCCGGCAAGATTGTATAAAGATGCGCAACCCCTTATCCTAATTGGACTGGATCACTGCAACCTGATATCCGAAACGGATAAACGGCTTGAGGAATTAGTCAAAGAATATTTTCAAATTGAGAACGTTGGCACAAAAGACATAAAGCGGTTGATGAACACAAGCGACCTAAAAGCGCAATCAATGTTGGAGAGCTTAACTAAGCGTATCGGTAACCATTTTGCGGTGCCCTTGCTGTGGAAGGGAGATATTTTAGAGCTACCCGATAGTAGACCGACTGCCGTACGTAGATTGACATGCTTGGAAAAACGGCTAAGTCGAGAACCAACGCTAAGAACCAAACTTAACGATCTGATTTCATATTACTTAGACAAAGGCTATGCTCGAAAGTTATCCACTAAAGAGCTTGAGAGTAAAATGAAATCAGATCGTTAATCAATGTTGGAGAGCTTAACTAAACGTATCGGTAACCATTTTGCGGTGCCCTTGCTGTGGAAGGGAGATATTTTAGAGCTACCCGATAGTAGACCGACTGCCGTACGTAGATTGGCATGCTTGGAAAAACGGCTAAGTCGAGAACCAACGCTAAAAACCAAACTTAACGATCTGATTTCATATTACTTAGACAAAGGCTATGCTCGAAAGTTATCCACTAAAGAGCTTTGGAGTAAAATGAACAAACGTGTATGGTATCTGCCTATATTCCCGGTGGTCAACCCAAACAAGCCAAACAAAGTGCGAATTGTGTAGGACCCTGCATCTAGTGTCGCTGGAGTGTCACTAAATTCACTGCTATTAACTGGACCCGATAGCTTATCTCCTCTCTTTGAAGTCCTCTTTCGTTTCCGGCAACGAAAATTTACCATCTGTGGAGACATCAAAGAAATGTTCCACCAAATAGCAATTATTGAAGCCGATCAGAACGCCCAACGGCTTCTCTGGAGAGACCAGGATACAGGAAAGGTTGAAGACTATATAATGCAGGTAATGACTTTCGGCTCCACATGTTCTCCGTGCTGTGCACAGTTCATAAAGAACAAAAACGCTGAACAGTATGCGTCGGAATTCCCAAGAGACGTGGAAGCCATTACGAAGAACCACTACGTCGACGACCTTCTTGACAGTTTCGACTCGGAAGACGAGACCGTGCGTGTAACAAAGGACATCATACATATTCACCAAAAGGGTGGATTCGAAACTCGGAATTTCATGAGCAATTCGGAAAGCGTACTACAACAACTTGGGGATAAATCGGCATACTTTGAGAAAAGATTTGAAAATCGAACGAGTCTAAGCGAATCCGAAAAGATACTGGGTATGTGGTGGGCACCCGCCGAAGATTTGTTTTCCTTTCATTGTCATTCGCGAAAGCTTAGCACTGAGGTGATGGGAGGACAGCTAGCTCCAACAAAAAGAGAGGTTCTAAAGACGCTTATGAGCATTTTCGACCCTTTAGGACTCATTGCGAATTTCATGATACTCTTAAAAATACTTCTGCAGGAAATATGGCGAGCGGATATTCAATGGGACGATCAGATTCATCCCGAACACTTTCAAGCCTGGTGTCAATGGTTAGCCCTTATACCGAAAATCAGAATGGTGAAAATAGGAAGACCTTATCTGAAAGAAATAAATTTTACTGAAGACTGTCGCGTAGAGCTGCATGTCTTTGTTGACGCGAGTATGTCTGCGTTCGCCGCAGTAGCGTATCTACGTGTAATACGAAAAAATCACATTGAATGTGCCCTAGTTTGTTCCAGATCTAAAGTTGCCCCACTAAAACCAACTTCGGTTCCACGTTTGGAGTTAGAAGCCGCAGTGCTCGGTGTGAGAATGGCGAAATCTATTATAAAGGGTCACACTATTCATATTCACAGACGATATTTCTGGTCGGACTCGCGGACAGTTCTATGCTGGATAAGAAGCGATTGCAGGAGGTTTAAACAATTTGTAGCATTTAGAGTTGGTGAGATTCTCGAAGAATCGAAATTTAGCGAGTGGCGGTGGATACCAAGCACTGACAATGTTGCCGACGAAGCCACAAAGTGGAATACAAAACTGGACTTTACTTCAAATAGCTGCTGGTATTTGGGACCTTCCCTATTATACCTCCAGGAGAATAGTTGGCCGGTTGAGGATCCAGGGTACTCGACGATAAAAGAAGCTAGACTATTGACCCATTAAATTTTGGATACTGTGGCCGTTATCGATACTGCGCGATTTTCTTCATGGAGAAAATTAAAAAAAACAATGGCCTACGTACTTCGTTACACAAATCGCCTTGGAGCCAAATGGAAAACACGCGCCTACTTAAAGAACCGAATATTGGCGAGTGACAGCTCCGGTGAAATATTGGAACCGTCAGAAATTACTGCGGCCGAATCCTACTTGTACAGGCTTTGTCAGTATGAGAGTTTTAAAAAGGAGTGGATGGTACTAAAACATAATAAAGATGAAAGTAATAATAAACATGATCTAGATAGAATGAGTTCCTTATACAATATGAATCCGTACATGGATTCTAACAATGTCAGTCGTATCAGAGGCCGCGTCGACGCATCCGAGCACATCCATCATGATTGTAAAAGGCCAGTTATATTACCAAAAAACCATCATATAACTCTCCTTATCATTCAAGACTTTCACGAGAGATACAAACACCAGTTTTGTGAAACGGTTGTGAATGAACTTCGCCAACTGTACTACATTCCAGCATTAAGGGCTACGCTAAAGAGAATACAACTTAGTTTCCAACTATGCAAGATTCGTAAAGCATGTCCAAAGCCACCTTTGATGGGTGAGTTACCACCAGCGAGACTTAAATCGTTCACCAGACCATTCTCTTACGTAGGGGTTGACTATTTTGGACCTATGATGATGGTTGTGGGGAGACATTTGGAGAAACGTTGGGGGGTGTTATTTACCTGTCTTACCATTAGGGCGATCCATATTGAAGTGGCATACAGCTTGTCCAGTGACTCCTATATTCTAGCTATTAAGCGCTTCTGCGCGAGGAGAGGCAGGCCTGTCGAGTTATGGAGTGACAATGGCACTAATTTTCGAGGGGCAAGTGAAGAGCTGAAAAAAGAAGTGGCCGGACTAAGCCATAACAAAATAGCCAACGAAATTGTAAATCAAGGCATGAAGTGGAATTTTATTCCACCGGCGTCACCGCACCGCACCGCTGGGAACGACTAATTCGTTCAGTGAAACAAGTACTGGCCCAAATTAAAACCAGCCGAAATCCGAAAGACGAGCTGTTACTCAGCATGATGGCAGAAGCCGAGGGCAAAGTCAATACGAGACCTCTTACCTATGTGGCAGTCGATGGAGAAGCTGCCGAAGCGTTGACACAGAATCACTTCCTTCTGGGTTCGTCAAATGGCCATAGAAGAAATAAATTTTACTGAAGACTGTCGCGTAGAACTGCATGTCTTTGTTGACGCGAGTATGTCTGCGTTCGCCGCAGTAGCGTATCTACGTGTAATACGAAAAAATCACATTGAATGTGCCCTAGTTTGTTCCAGATCTAAAGTTGCCCCACTAAAACCAACTTCGATTCCACGTTTGGAGTTAGAAGCCGCAGTGCTCGGTGTGAGAATGGCGAAATCTATTATAAAGGGTCACACTATTCATATTCACAGACGATATTTCTGGTCGGACTCGCGGACAGTTCTATGCTGGATAAGAAGCGATTGCAGGAGGTTTAAACAATTTGTAGCATTTAGAGTTGGTGAGATTCTCGAAGAATCGAAATTTAGCGAGTGGCGGTGGATACCAAGCACTGACAATGTTGCCGACGAAGCCACAAAGTGGAATACAAAACTGGACTTTACTTCAAATAGCTGCTGGTATTTGGGACCTTCCCTATTATACCTCCAGGAGAATAGTTGGCCGGTTGAGGATCCAGGGTACTCGACGATAAAAGAAGCTAGACTATTGACCCATCAAATTTTGGATACTGTGGCCGTTATCGATACTGCGCGATTTTCTTCATGGAGAAAATTAAAAAAAACAATGGCCTACGTACTTCGTTACACAAATCGCCTTGGAGCCAAATGGAAAACACGCGCCTACTTAAAGAACCGAATATTGGCGAGTGACAGCTCCGGTGAAATATTGGAACCGTCAGAAATTACTGCGGCCGAATCCTACTTGTACAGGCTTTGTCAGTATGAGAGTTTTAAAAAGGAGTGGATGGTACTAAAACATAATAAAGATGAAAGTAATAATAAACATGATCTAGATAGAATGAGTTCCTTATACAATATGAATCCGTACATGGATTCTAACAATGTCAGTCGTATCAGAGGCCGCGTCGACGCATCCGAGCACATCCATCATGATTGTAAAAGGCCAGTTATATTACCAAAAAACCATCATATAACTCTCCTTATCATTCAAGACTTTCACGAGAGATACAAACACCAGTTTTGTGAAACGGTTGTGAATGAACTTCGCCAACTGTACTACATTCCAGCATTAAGGGCTACGCTAAAGAGAATACAACTTAGTTTCCAACTATGCAAGATTCGTAAAGCATGTCCAAAGCCACCTTTGATGGGTGAGTTACCACCAGCGAGACTTAAATCGTTCACCAGACCATTCTCTTACGTAGGGGTTGACTATTTTGGACCTATGATGATGGTTGTGGGGAGACATTTGGAGAAACGTTGGGGGGTGTTATTTACCTGTCTTACCATTAGGGCGATCCATATTGAAGTGGCATACAGCTTGTCCAGTGACTCCTATATTCTAGCTATTAAGCGCTTCTGCGCGAGGAGAGGCAGGCCTGTCGAGTTATGGAGTGACAATGGCACTAATTTTCGAGGGGCAAGTGAAGAGCTGAAAAAAGAAGTGGCCGGACTAAGCCATAACAAAATAGCCAACGAAATTGTAAATCAAGGCATGAAGTGGAATTTTATTCCACCGGCGTCACCGCACCGCACCGCTGGGAACGACTAATTCGTTCAGTGAAACAAGTACTGGCCCAAATTAAAACCAGCCGAAATCCGAAAGACGAGCTGTTACTCAGCATGATGGCAGAAGCCGAGGGCAAAGTCAATACGAGACCTCTTACCTATGTGGCAGTCGATGGAGAAGCTGCCGAAGCGTTGACACAGAATCACTTCCTTCTGGGTTCGTCAAATGGCCATAGAAGAAATAATTTTTACTGAAGACTGTCGCGTAGAACTGCATGTCTTTGTTGACGCGAGTATGTCTGCGTTCGCCGCAGTAGCGTATCTACGTGTAATACGAAAAAATCACATTGAATGTGCCCTAGTTTGTTCCAGATCTAAAGTTGCCCCACTAAAACCAACTTCGATTCCACGTTTGGAGTTAGAAGCCGCAGTGCTCGGTGTGAGAATGGCGAAATCTATTATAAAGGGTCACACTATTCATATTCACAGACGATATTTCTGGTCGGACTCGCGGACAGTTCTATGCTGGATAAGAAGCGATTGCAGGAGGTTTAAACAATTTGTAGCATTTAGAGTTGGTGAGATTCTCGAAGAATCGAAATTTAGCGAGTGGCGGTGGATACCAAGCACTGACAATGTTGCCGACGAAGCCACAAAGTGGAATACAAAACTGGACTTTACTTCAAATAGCTGCTGGTATTTGGGACCTTCCCTATTATACCTCCAGGAGAATAGTTGGCCGGTTGAGGATCCAGGGTACTCGACGATAAAAGAAGCTAGACTATTGACCCATCAAATTTTGGATACTGTGGCCGTTATCGATACTGCGCGATTTTCTTCATGGAGAAAATTAAAAAAAACAATGGCCTACGTACTTCGTTACACAAATCGCCTTGGAGCCAAATGGAAAACACGCGCCTACTTAAAGAACCGAATATTGGCGAGTGACAGCTCCGGTGAAATATTCGAACCGTCAGAAATTACTGCGGCCGAATCCTACTTGTACAGGCTTTGTCAGTATGAGAGTTTTAAAAAGGAGTGGATGGTACTAAAACATAATAAAGATGAAAGTAATAATAAACATGATCTAGATAGAATGAGTTCCTTATACAATATGAATCCGTACATGGATTCTAACAATGTCAGTCGTATCAGAGGCCGCGTCGACGCATCCGAGCACATCCATCATGATTGTAAAAGGCCAGTTATATTACCAAAAAACCATCATATAACTCTCCTTATCATTCAAGACTTTCACGAGAGATACAAACACCAGTTTTGTGAAACGGTTGTGAATGAACTTCGCCAACTGTACTACATTCCAGCATTAAGGGCTACGCTAAAGAGAATACAACTTAGTTTCCAACTATGCAAGATTCGTAAAGCATGTCCAAAGCCACCTTTGATGGGTGAGTTACCACCAGCGAGACTTAAATCGTTCACCAGACCATTCTCTTACGTAGGGGTTGACTATTTTGGACCTATGATGATGGTTGTGGGGAGACATTTGGAGAAACGTTGGGGGGTGTTATTTACCTGTCTTACCATTAGGGCGATCCATATTGAAGTGGCATACAGCTTGTCCAGTGACTCCTATATTCTAGCTATTAAGCGCTTCTGCGCGAGGAGAGGCAGGCCTGTCGAGTTATGGAGTGACAATGGCACTAATTTTCGAGGGGCAAGTGAAGAGCTGAAAAAAGAAGTGGCCGGACTAAGCCATAACAAAATAGCCAACGAAATTGTAAATCAAGGCATGAAGTGGAATTTTATTCCACCGGCGTCACCGCACCGCACCGCTGGGAACAACTAATTCGTTCAGTGAAACAAGTACTGGCCCAAATTAAAACCAGCCGAAATCCGAAAGACGAGCTGTTACTCAGCATGATGGCAGAAGCCGAGGGCAAAGTCAATACGAGACCTCTTACCTATGTGGCAGTCGATGGAGAAGTTGCCGAAGCGTTGACACAGAATCACTTCCTTCTGGGTTCGTCAAATGGCCATAGATTTTCTGGGGAGTTCGTGGATAACCCTACGATACTGAAAAAAAATTGGATTGCCTGCGAGTACTATGGAAATTTATTCTGGAAAAGATGGATTAAATAATATCTTCCTACCTTAACAAAGAGAACCAACTGGTTCCACCCTTCGAAACCAATAGCGGTAGGGGATATTGTAATTATTGTAGATGAGAACAGTCCGAGAAACTCCTGGCCAAGGGGCAAGGTAATACAAACGACGCCCAGCAAGGACGGACAAGTAAGGTCCGCCTTAATAAAAACTCAGGATGGCGTATACACACGACCAGCAGCAAAACTAGCAGTCTTAGAGGTGGACAGGCTTCAGGGTGGTAACCCGAACGAGGAGTCCAGCTTACCAGGGGGGAGTGTTGCCACGTTTGGCAATGCCGTCCAACTGTACTAAAAATGACAGCTCAGTATTTGACGAGTAATTCACGACCTCTTTTCCGGAAAGATCGCCAACCCAACAAGGAGGAAAGAAACATCGCCAGTCCAACGAGGAAGAAAACGAAACGTAAGAAAAGGGAATTTATTAGAATTAATATAAATTACATATTGTTAATTGTAGAAATTTTAAGTCTCCCGCACAAGGGATTAATAAAAATTTGGAGAACAAAAATGATTCATATCCTTTCTCACCGGGGTGATCACAACCCTTATGCCGCCAGCATCAAGTGTCGAAGACTAGTGGCAACGCTGCCAATATGCCATCAGAAACGCCGCGACTGATGTGCTGGGTCTCGCTCGCCCACCACCGCGAAACCCCTGGTTTGACGAAGAATGCCGGCGAGTGCGTGCAGCAAAACAAGAGGCATACAAAGCGGCTCTGCAAAGGGAGACGAGAGCTGCTCGTGAGCTTTATGAGCAAAAGAGACGGGAAGAACATCGGCTTCTCCAAAAGAAGAAGAAAGAGCATAAGAAGCGCGCGTTTGAAAATATCGAGAGTTTATATTCTAGGAACAATGTACGGAAGTTTCACGAAAAGGTAAAAAGAACGTGTCAGAGAAGCAATACCCGTACAGAAACCTGTAGAGATGAAAATGGAAACCTCGTAGTAGAATCACAGTCGGTGCTGAGAATATGGAAAAACTACTTCTGCAGACTGTATAACGGCGACGAAGACCAACATCCCGCTGTCAGGCAGAATGAACCATTCAACATAGACGATGATAGTCAAAATTTCCGTCCACCTGACCAAAACGAAGTGAGGATAGCAATTTCCAAGCTAAAATCCAACAAGGCTGCTGGACCTGACGGCTTACCAGCCGATCTTTTCAAGACAGCTGGGGATGAATTGGCAGAGTGCATACACCAACTCATCTCTAAGATTTGGTCAGACGAGTGTATGCCTGATAAATGGAACCTCAGCATCGTTTGCCCGATCCACAAGAAAGGAGACCCCCTCAACTGCGCCAATTATAGAGACATCAGTCTCCTCAACATCGCATACAAGATCTTTTCTGCGATATTGTGTGAACGCCTGAAACCTGTTATCAACAGCCTGATTGGACCCTATCAGTGCGGATTCAGGCCAGGAAAGTCCACCATCGATCAAATCTTCACACTTCGGCAGATTCTGGAGAAAACCCAAGAATTTCAAATCGATACTCACCACCTCTTTATCGATTTCCAGGCCGCCTATGACAGCATTTATAGAGAAGAGCTTTATAGAGCCATGTCTGGTTTTGATATCCCTGCCAAACTTGTCCGTCTGTGCAGGCTGACGATGGAGAACGCTCGCTGCTCCATCAAGGTCGGTAATGACCTCACCGAGACCTTTGATGTCAAAAAAAGGTTTTAGACAAGGTGACGCGCTGTCATGTGACTTCATTAATATTGTACTTGAACGGATTGTGCGGAACTCACAAGCGGAGGCACAATCTATTGCAAGTCTGTACAACTGTTTGCATACGCCGACGATATAGACATTATCGGAAGAACTCAGCGGGCTGTCACCGGTGCGTTTGCAAGCATTGAGGCGGAAGCGGCCAAAATGGGTTTAGCGATAAACGAGGGCAAAACCAAGTATATGCTGTCAACAAGAAGGGAAAGCCAACACCGACGAATTGGACAGAACGTCACAGTGGGCAGCTATAACTTCGAGGTAGTAAGGGACTTTGTCTACCTTGGCTCTGCTATAAACTCGAAAAACAAGATCAGCGCATAAATCAAGCGAAGAATAACTCTTGCCAATCGTTGTTTTTGCGGGCTTATAAGGCAATTCAACAGTGAAGCCCCATCTCGAACAACTAAGAAGACTCTGTATAAGACCCTGATCATACCAGTCCTGCTTTACGGCGCTGAAACATGGACTTTATTAAAAGAGGATGAAGATATCCTTGGTCGCTTCGAGAGAAAAATTCTTCGTACGATTTTCGGTCCCGTTTGCGTTGACGGGTTTTGGAGGAGAAGATTCAATCACGAACTATACGAGCTATACAGCGACATCGACCTAGTCAAAAAACTGCGTATTGGACGTCTGAGATGGCTAGGACATGTAGAGCGAATGGACACCAAGGCTTCGGCCCGCAGAGTCTTCGAATCTAATCCCGAGGGACGACGCAGTAGAGGGAATCATCACCATAGGTGGCGCGCACAAGTTCAAGAGGACCTCGACCAACTTGGGGTGCGCAACTGGAGGCAATTAGCTAAAGACTGAGCTAAATGGAGAGGCTTGTTGGTTGAGGACCAGGTTCACCCCGAACTGTAGCACCAACTTAGTAAGTAAGTATCACTAACTACCTGCAAAGGTATCTGCGGAAAAATCGTTCACCCCATCTACATCGGCCTTACCAGAAATTCCAAAGCGTACCTGCTGGATTGCACAAACGTATTTAGCATATAATGCTGCACATCAAGTGTGACAACCAGCAATTATGTATGCGTGCTTACTGATTCGGTTGCAGAGCTTACACCGGAGCGGCAGCACAACCTTAACAAAACTACCCAGCTCAACCTAACCAATAACTGTGATTCGTTCAACAACGTTGTGGAAAATTCGGTTTTCGACTAGAGTTCTTCTCTTAGAAAGATTAATAAAAGAATCCGTTCGTTAGAAATTAAAAACCTGTGAAAGCCTGCTGATGCTTTTGAGCTCAACAAAGGCTGGTCTTTAAGTAATAAAGGACCATTATCTCAAATCGGAAGTTTATACAAAATGATATGTCAACCATATCTACGACACTCTCTGCCTATACGTCTACACTGTATATGCTCATCATCAGCAGCGGAAGCGAACTTGTGTTACGTTTTGTTCACGCCTATGAAAGGATTTTATTTTCAAGTTGAGGTAAAAATTAAGGACCCAGAATGTCTTCTTAAATGACATTGCCGCCATTACGCTTCCCCAAGGGGGAAGGGAATCTCAGATGTAGAATGATCCCGCGGGTAGACTAACAATATTATTTTAAAACTAAGCCTCGTTTTTCTTTCTTTTTTTTTAGGAAAAAAATTAGCGCGTGTACTAGGAAGGCATGCTTCCTAGAACTCTCATCGCAGCGGATCTTTGTTTTCACACCACCTTATGTGTTCCTCTGACTTGTATTTACCTTACACTGGATGCCTCTGTTTCAGAAGGATGCATCGATCTCTTTTGGAACACCCAGCAACCTCCACCCCCGACTGTCAGATAACAAATGCTTGTCAGTACGTATGATTGATCAATCCCTACTCTGTAAAACTACTTTGTTGTTTTCACAAACATATCCCACATCAACCTCAAAGGAACCAACAAATCTTTGGCCACGACTTTGGCCAAAACAAAGAGTTCCTCTGCCAATTGTTCACCATCGTAACAACGTACTCGTACATATATTCAAGCGATTTATACATTTAAAAGATTATTATATTACATCCTTTGTGCATCCTATTTGTTCGCCTTCTACAGCAATCGGACATCTTAAGCAGGAGTAGTCCTTACAAAAATAAGTTACACTACCAAATAATGGATTTCTAAATGAAAGAAATTTCCAAATAACAAAACAAACAGGAGAACTTTGCCCTTTTCGTAGCCCAAAAAAAAAGAGTCCTTTTCTTTTTTTTATGTGTATTTGTTCAACTAATTCCTTCCCTCGATCTTTTTATCTTTTAAGACATTCCCAAAGGGAGCAGGAGGGAAAACGATCTACCCAACCAAGCGAAAATGAAGCAACTAACGACAAGGATCAATAAACAAAGCAATTCCAGCTCTGTAAGATCCTTTTCAAAATTCATTATTCCTCATTTGTTGAGTTTGCTTCTCTTAATTTGCTTCCTTTGCAGGGATATCTACCTGATTTACCTGCATTTAGCAGTTTCTTTGGATTTTCCATTGGCTGCTCAACGGTGCACGGGACACGAGAGGAAGATTAGTGTGGTAGTGAAAGGAATCTCTCATTGAAGTGCCTCTATGGTAGAATTTCTAAATCTATTCATCCTTGTCGGCAATGATACAACTGTAGGTTGTGTCGATAGGTTTTGCCTAACCTAATCAGCACCAGTGTGCGGCGGCGTGGCAATGCGTGAGTGCCGGAGTATAGTAACAACATTTTAGCACTGAATTGAAGACAATTATCCTTTCTCTCAATTCCATTGTTAATCGATTTGCCCACAGAAATGAAATACGCTGAATAGAGCATACAAGAAACAAAAAAAAAAACAGAGGAAAAAGGTCTTATCCTTGTTTACAAATGTTTTTGTGAAAATATTTCCAAAGCATTGGTACAATATTGATTTACAGGATATCGACGGGTGATCGAACACAAATGCCTTGGAGGAATAAAATTGTCAACTATCCGCAAACAGAAATTGCCTACAATGGCATTGGGGGAAAGTATGTGACAATCCTGTTGTACTGTCACGGTTTCGGCTTAGAATTTATCTAGTTGACAAATTTCTATTTGAAATCTGAGGTGAGATGTGGAATCAGAGGCTTATTATTCTTTGGGGTGCATGGATTGACGGCTACGAATTATACTGATTTGTCAGGGTCAAATGCCCATGGGGACTGATGGGAAGTTTTACTGTTCTATTACCAGTAAATGTGAGGTCAATTGTTGAGCTGAAATTTTGATTTATTCATCAAGTGAGACTTAAGCCCAAGAGCTGTCCTTAGAGGCATGACTTGAAAGGGTCTTTGGTGGTGGTAGACCTATTTTTATGTTCATGGTCTTATTGTTAACTACAAATTCCCTTGGCAACCTAGTAATAAAGATATATAATTTGTTTATTGCCTAATTAGAATCGTAAATCTACTACTTTAAGGATAGCTTAAGACGGATACTGTAAAATGTAAATTTTTTTTATAAATTTAAATTAATTTTAATTACGGTCTAATTTACAACATAGCCTCGATAGTCCGAATAGCAATAAAACATGTCGTTCAGATTAACGAGGAGTAAGGATTGTTGGTATTATTATAGAACGTGTGATCTTCCTCAAGCTGAAAACAAAAGCAATGTTTTTCTAAAAAACACAAATAGGACATTAGATAGTCACATACCTATGAGTAAATATATTTGAAGCTTCCTTAAAGTAATAACCCCAATCTCTTAATTGCAGTTGAATCATGCCATCTCTTAACTTCTCTAATATTGAACACTTATCAGCAATACTTAAGTTTGGTGTTTAATTATACACAAGTGAATGAAGCGTGGCAAAATCGCATCATCACCTCCCCGTGGTGCGCGCTGGATAGCTATCTGATAGTGAACTAATGATGAGCGTATGCTGAGTCTGACGATATACGTTTAGCTGAACACTCGGACCTGCGTAAGCACATCTGAGTGAACTTCAGCGCGCATATGTTTAACCAGACGAGGCATCTCTTGCTGACCTGATCGGCTGAAATATGCGTCTCAGAAGTCTAGCAAGAGCTCCTCAGAAAGAGGACGTGCGGCGGATGAATACTGTCGATGGAATCAACGGTGACGTCTACAGACCAGCGGATACCTTACCGGAGCTACTTCGACATATTTGGAGCTGAGGTCTGTAAGGATTTTCAATACTACGTCAGGGTATTGAAAAAGAGATGGTGGCGGATGAACCCTTAATGGGCCAACGGCAGTGCTCATATCCCCGAAGTGGGTTACTGACATCGGTGTATCCGGCCCCTCGTCCTAGGGCTTGCAAAAAAAGGATCTGGTCCTCCAGGTTGGGGGTTGTGCCGTCGGGTGAACTTCCCTACCACGTAAAAAGCTTTCGGTTACGAAGCAACCAACAGCATCGGATACGGATAATTCTACTGTTGACGACCCAAGCAAACGTAAAAAGGACAACGATCTTCGTGTCTACACATGGAATGTTAGGTCCCTCTACAAACCACATGCAGCCGAACAGCTAGCGGAGGCCCTAGAGTGTCGCAAAGCAGACATTACCGCCATCCAAGAAGTGCGATGGGATGGGCCGGGCAAAAGGAGTATGAAAAACTGCGACATCTACTATGGCGATTGCTACAGACAACAAGGACAGCGTCTATTCGGGTGCGGATTTGTCATTGGAGGCAGACTTGGGCAAGAAGTCTTGAGTTTCCGGCATGTGAACGAGTGCCTTATGAATATCCGTATCAAGGCTAAATTTGATAACATAAGCCTAATATGCGTTCACGCCCCTCATGAGGAGAAGGACGACGCGACGAAGGATGACTTCTACTTCTATGAGCAATGCCCTTGCCACGACGTTAAAATTATCCTAGGTGATTTTAACGCAAAGCTAGGAAGAGAGGACGTCTTTAGTAGCGTGGTCGGAAAGCACAGCCTGCACGACATCACATCCGATAACTGACTCAGGCTAATCGACTTTGCGGCGGGGCGGAATTTTTTCGTAGCTAGTACGCGGTTCCCACGTCTCGACATTCACAAAGGAACATGGCTCTCCTTTGATCGAAAAACTGTCAACCAAATCGATCACATTGCGATCGACGCAAGGCACTCTTCCAATATTCTGGGTGTCCGGACTTTCCGAGGAGCCAACATGGACTCGGATCATTACCTCGTTGTAGCCAAGGTACGGATGCGGATATCGGGAATAGAGCGAAATCAACGAAATTTGACGTCGGGCGGCTACAACCGCAAGAGACCGCCAGAACCTTTGCCGATCGTGTTTCTTCTAATCTCAATCTAAGTCCTATGCCGTCAGCAGCAAATGCGGAAGACCAGTGGCAGCGTTGCCAAAAAGCCATCAGAGATGCCGCCTCTGATGTACTGGGTTTCTCTCGGCCACCACAACGAAACCCCTGGTTTGATGAGGAATGCCGGCAAGCACATGCAGCTAAACAAGAGGGGTACAAAGCGGCGCTGCATAGAAAGACCAGAGCTGCTTACGAGCTCTACGTGCACAGGAGAAAAGAGGAACACCGACTTCTCAGAAAGAAGAAAAAAGAGCATGAGAAGCGCTCGATCGAGGAAATTGAGAGACTTTATTGCAGGAATGATGTTCGAAAATTTTACCAAAAGGTAAAAAGAACATGCCATGATTTCAAAGCCAGAACGGAAGCCTGCAGGGACGAAAATGGCAACATAGTAGTAGAATCGCAGTCGGTGCTGAAGATATGGAAGGAACACTTCTGCAGACTGTTAAACGGCGATGATGACCAATATTCCGCTGTCAAGCAGAATGAGCCATTCAACAGTGACGATGGCAGTCAAGATTCCCGTCAACCCGATCAGAATGAAGTGAGGATAGCGATATCTAAACTCAAATCCAACAAAGCCTTGCCGCTGAACTTTTCAAGGCAGGAGGAGATGAATTGGTAAGGAGCATGCACCAACTCATCTGTAAAATCTGGTCGGACGAAAGTATGTCCGATGAATGGAACTTCAGCATCGTCTGCCCGATCCTGAAGAAAGGAGATCCTCTAAACTACGCCAATTACAGAGGTCCTCAACATCGCATATAAGATCCTGTCTGCCGTACTATGTGAACGCATTAAACCGATCGTCAACAACCTGATACGTCCTTATCAGTGCGGTTTCAGACCGGGAAAGTCCACCATTGATCAAATATTCACACTACGGCAGATCTTGGAAAAAACCCATGAATATAAATTCGATACGCACCACCTCTTCATCGATTTCAAAGTTGCCTATGATAGCGTGTATAGAGACGAGGTATACAGAGCCATGTCTAGTCTTGGCATCCCTGCCAAGCTCGTCCGTTAGTGCAGAATGACGACGGAGAACTCTCGCTGCTAAATTAAAGTCGATAAGAACATCACCGAACCATTCGATGTCAGGAAAGGTCTTGGACAAGGTGCCGCGCTATCATGCGAACTCTTTAACATAGTACTTTCTCGCACTAAATTCTGCAACAGAATTATTCCCGAAAATGAATTTAAAGGGGGGAAAAAAAATAAAACAAACGAAAGCCGGCCGCGCACGCGAAAGGGGTGAAAATCGAAAGTGACAGATAGCCACAGATAATGTAAAGAGGATCGGGAAATTGCAACAACAGCAGCCTGTGGGATGCTGCTCTCCCGGTTACTCAGCTGGGGTGAGTTCACTGGAATTAGCGAAATTGGGTGTTTACACACGATATGGAAAATGGGCGCCACCAGATCTTTGAAAGGGATCTAGAAACCTTGGGAAAATTAATGGGGTGGGAATCCTGAAATTGTGCCAACGAAAAAGGAAAAAAGAAACAACGTACGTGCGTTACAAATGCTCTATAATTCAGAGCACGGCCAATTTATTTAATTAAGAAAAGGGTTTAGAAGAGCACAAAAGGGTTGAAAATAGCAAACGGAAAAACCGCTTGAAAGTACCGAAAAATAAGTAGCCGTTGGGGTGGCCCGCTATCACCGGTCCCGAAACTTGAAACGTTAAACCGGATTAGGTCGCTCGTCCCGCTTTCACCGGGAAATATACGGTATGAGGCCCTACCGGGATTTATAACGCCCAAAATCCTACACTAACCGAAAAACGAATGCAAGAAAAAAGTAACACAACTTATCTGTTTTTCTTTTGGAGTGGTAATCTGCTTCCTACTCCTCGCTTCCAGACTGTTTCTCCTCAAATCTTCCTCGAATGCTCCTTCTTCTTGAGTCTCCTTCGCCTCTGTATTTTCCTTCAGTCCCCTTCTGGACTTTTCGCTTGTTCAAAAAAAAATAAGCCAACTTGCTAACTGCTAATAGTAAGACTACGAACTCCTCAATCACCTTAGCGCTTACTGCACACTCTCGTGGTCAACCAAGAAGTGCTGAACTCGCCTCAGCACTTTGCTCAACCGACCGAGAGCCTCTCTCTTCAAATTGGCCTACTGCTTATTCAGCCATTACAAGTCCAAGGACGGCTTTATGTGCAGTACTCCACTCTTTTGCTGAAGCATGCAACCGTTCCTTGAACGCCGCTATCTAGCAGCTCTTTCCATTTTTCCAATGGCTCTCTCTCTCTCTGAAATCGCCTCCCTTAAGTCCGCGAAAGCTAGCTATCCCGGTGGAATCTCATGCAGATTTGGGGAAAAGGGACTAGCCGATGACGTGCCACCCCGTACAAATGATAAAATATAAACGTCGGGCTCTCGGCCATTGATGAATATGTGAATTTGGACTGAACCTCCTTCAGTCCGTTGACCGCTCATGGTCGTACAAGTTGTGTTGTTTGTGTATGATGTTTGGGTAACTGTGTGGTGTTCATTAAGTATCTTGCTGTGTACTCGTCCTTTATGTGTGGGCTCGCCCTGGTGGTGTGGGCAAGATATTAGGGCAGTCCACCCTCTTCTTCATCGCCGCTTGTCTCACTCGTCGCTGACTTAATTCACATCGTTGGCGGACGGTCCATCCGCATCAGAGTGTTGCCAACCGACCGTTGGGCTCTGTCTCCCGGAGTACCTGCTTTTGTTGCCCCCTGGAAGCGTGTGGAGAGGTATAAGCACTGAATGGCGGAACCATCCAGGAACGCTTAACGAGACCACTGCTCCAAGAAGACAACGGAATAAAATTGGAAGGCCAAAAATGGTGGACGGGTGAGAATTGGTAGGATGGAGGGGACAAAGGATCTCGTGCGAAATTTGCACGTAACAAACCCCACCTTACCTCCGAAGAGAGGCAGTTGGCTTTTCGTAAGAAAGGCCGAAGTAATTTAAGATACATATTCCCCAGGTTCAAACAACACAACAAAGGAGAACGAAAAATAAAATGACAAGAAACAACTACTTCATTTCGATCGCGCTTGACGATCGCCAGTGACCATCACAGAGCACGGGGCTCTCAGTTCCTCTTAGCACAATTCGTCCCACTTGTGCGACTAAGCTCATCTTCCGGTCTTTCGTCAGGATCCTCATAATATGGCTTTAAGTCTTTTACGTTCCAGGTTCCACGTACTTTGCCATCTTCATCAACCAATTCATATGTGTATGGCGATACCTTTTTGTGAATTCGAAATGGGCCAACATATTTCGAAGCAAGTTTGGCTGCATAATACTTCGCGGCATCTGATAAAATGAAGTTTCTTCGCCAGACGAGTTCGTTTGGATAATATTGTACATCCCGCCTGCGAAGATTATAATTATGTGATGCCTTCTTGGTTGCCAACTCTAGCTTTTTCCCTATCTCTTCCCTAAGCTGCCTAAACTTTTCTCCTGTTCCCGGCGTATCACTCTCCTTATCGTGCGGAATGGTGGTTAAGGGCGATCCTGATCGACCAGCAAAAGTCACCATTCCTCGACCAAAATTAGCGTAATATGGTGATACTTCCAAAACTTCGTGCTGAGATGTGCGTATACTACAAGCAACTTTCGCCAACTGCGCATCCCAGTTTCGATGATTCTCCGACACATACGCTCTTAGTGTCGTCTTAATTATTTGGTTAATTCTTTCAGCCGGATTCGCTTGGGGATGATAATGAGCTGTAAACCTAATAGTCGACCCATACTCATCACATAATGTTTTTAACTCCTTACTCCTAAATTGTGGGCCGTTATCGCAAACAACAAACTTTGGGACCCCGAACAAAAGAAAGACGTTATCCTCTAACTCCTTACAAACAGATTTGGCCGTTGCCGATCTCAGCGGAAATAAAAGTGGAAATTTAGTGAAATAATCGACAACGGTAAGAATGTAAATAAAACCCCTACTCGACTTAGGAAGTGGAGCAACTAAATCCACACACAATATCTCCCACGGATTGGTTACCCCTTTCCTCTCCGTCATCAAACCCGCCGGCTTGTCGTTAACTGGTTTCACTTTTTGGCAAATTTTACAATTTCTGACGTACTTGGTGATGTCTGACCTCATTTTGGGCCAGTAATATTTTTCCCCTATCCTAGCAAAAGTTTTCTTCACCCCCATATGACCTGCTAAAGGGTGATCATGGCATTCCTCTAAAATCTTCGCCCTATCCTTCTTCGACACTACTCTCTTCCATTCACTGTTGTTATCGTGAACTATCACGTGGTTTGCCTTAACAAATTTGAACAAAGTTCCCTGCTCTACACGCCACGCTGGAAAAGACAGTGGCTTCGCCTCGACCTTTTCTATCATCTTTGTTACCCACGGATCGGAACTGTGCTCTGAAATCCCAGAAACTACTGGTATACTCCGTGAGAGCATATCAGGCACAACATGTTCCTTGCCTTTCCGATGGATGATATCAAAGTCAAATTGCTGCAACCGTACAGCCCAACGTGCCAGCCTACCTACCGGATCCTTCAACTTACTCAACCATATCAAAGAGTAATGGTCTGTTATGACCGTGAATCTCACCCCCTCTAGATATGGCCTAAGTTTCTCGATAGCCCAGAGAACTGCTAAACATTCCTTCTCGGTGGTAGAATAATTCTTTTCGCATTTATTCAAAGATCTACTCAGGTAACTAATAACCTTCTCGCCCTCCTCGAACGTCTGACTAAGGACAGCCCCAATCCCAAAATCCGAGGCATCCGTCTGAACCACGAATGGCCTCGTAAAATCCGGACACGTCAGGATGGGAGCCGCTACTAAACATTCCTTAGCCTTCCTAAAGCTTTCTTCACACTCGTTACTCCAGAAGAATTTCCTACTCTTTTTAAGCAAATCGGATAACGGTTTTACCAAACTAGCAAAGTTTGGCACAAATCTCCTATACCAGGAAACCGTTCCGATAAAACTTCTAACTTCCTTGACGTTCTTGGGCGCTGGAATGTCTACCATACTCTGTACCTTCTCAGGATCTACATGCAAGCCATGTCTGTCCACTATATACCCTAAAAATTTCAACGACGGCCTACACAAGTTACACTTTTGCTCACTAACCTTCAGCCCAGCCTCGCATAAACGCTTAAAAACCTCTTCCAATATCTTCAGGTGTTGTTCGAAGGAGTTTGTTACGATGATTATGTCGTCCAGGTAGACGAAGACATTTGGTTCCAAGTCGGCCCCAATCACCGTATCAATAAACCGTTGCCATGTCGCTGGTGCATTATGCAGACCAAATGGCATTCTCTTAAACTGGAAAAGCCCCCTACCAGGGACTGTGAAAGCTGTAAAGGGTCGTGACTTCTCCTCTACTGGAATCTGCCAGTATGCGGATTTAATGTCCAAGGAGGACAGAAACTTCGCTTCCCTAAGCTTGTCTAACGTCGCTGAAATATAAGGGAGTGGATAAGCATCCCTCTCTGTTACCTTGTTAAGCTTCCTGTAGTCTACACAAAACTTATACGTGTTGTCCTTCTTCCTAATCATAACGATTGGAGAGGCCCACGGACTACTAGACTTTTCTATTATGCCATCCTTTAGCATTTCATCTAATTCCCTATCAATATGTTTTTGGACGGCCGGAGATACTGGATAGTATCGTTGCTTTATTGGCTCCGCACTTGTCTTAATTTTGTGCTCCACTAAGTGTGTGCACCCTAAGCCTTCAGGCATGCTCATAAAAACTCTTTCCACAAGTGCCCCTAACTGCTGCTTCTGTGTCTCGTCTATCTCCGATAAGTCCCGAGAATCGGATAACGAAGCCAACATGCTTTGACTCGAAAAATTCCACTCGCCTGATCTAAGATCCGGGACAATTCCCGATAGAGCCCAAAAATCTGCTCCTAATATCAAGACGTGAGGAAGACTAGGAATAACGAGACACTCTAACAAAACAGTATTTTTCTCAACTGTAATAGGCAAAGAGACTACCCCTTCTACCTTTACTCCTGCACCATCCGCTAACATTACCCTATCTATTTGACCTTTGCCTAATTCTATCCCTAACTCTTGAAGGATTCTCCAAGCCTCCTTGCATACTATCGAGCGTGAAGCGCCCGAATCCAAAAGCCCTACTAAATTTATTCCATAAACAGTAACACCAAGATACGGTCGCCTATCGCTACCATTTGCCTCCAATGCGAAACCCAATTTAACCTCGTTGTAACAACCCGACTGGTTACCCGCAGGTGACCCAGAATGAATCAACGACGCTCCCGTCCTGCGGACCCGAGAGTGCGTCGTGCGTTTCCCGAACATGTAGAACAATCCCTACGTGAAACGCCTAACTTCCCACAACCAAAACAACGCCTAGGAGCGGAACAAGTGTTGGCGAAATGACCTTCCCCGTTGCAGTTATAGCACCTAACTTGTCGCCGGGGTTGGTTCTTCCACACCTACATACGCGAGATCGGGTTCCAACAGATTCCGACCTCGATTGCTTGGTGGTGGAGCGAAAGTCTCGACGTTGGCGCGTACTGCTTCCAACTTTCGTCCTAATTCCACCAAGTCGCTGACACACTTGGGCTCCTCTAACCCAAGCTGTGTTTTATAAAATGGTGCCAGGTTCTTCTGCAGGATCGACAGCTTTCTGCGCTCCGAATGGGGCTCTGAAAGTCTGCCGAACATATTCTGCATTGTCGCCACATACACCCCGATGGACTCATCTTTGCCTTGAGTCCGTCGCCTAATCTCATCAACAAGCAAATCATCGTAATTATGTGGCAAGAACTCCAACTTTAACTCCTTGACCAGTTCTTGCCACGTGCCCACAGTAGACCTCATCGCCCTAAACCAAAGAAGCGCCTTCCCCACAAATAAATCGACCGCCGACCTAAACAGCTGAGCCTCCGACACCCCTCTTGCCTGGCGAAGCTCCTCGACCCTCTCTAAGAATGCGTTTATTGATGAGCCACAGCGCTCACCAGTAAACTTCACATCCCATTTCTCGATCCGCTCAGTGGATCGTTCAACCACTTGAAAATTCGCTGCATCTGTGCGTACTTCTGGGCTGGGCTCGCCTGTCGCCACCCTTCCGCCTGAAGTGGGTATAGGGGACGGCAGTCGAGGCACCACCTTTGAAGTGCTCGATTTTTCCTTTTCAGGAACCTCGCGTTCTTCGCTTTCCTCATCCGGTAAGGTACTCAGCAAGATCAATAACTCATTCCTGAGTTCCTTGATCTCTGTAACTTCCTCTTCAGATTCTGCCTGAACCCTACCTAATCGCCCTAACGCCCAGTCGACCTTCGTCAGAATCTTCAGGTACTCCGACGACTTCGGATTACTTGGGGGATCCTTTAGAAGGGTTTTCAACTCTACAATCTTTGCCTTGACGGCATCTACATCCTCCTTGAAAGAAAAAGGGTACTCGATCCTAATATTTAAAGAGCCCCTGCGTGAAAGAGCTCGAGCTGACCTCAATGACTTCCTCATCTCGTCAACGCTCTTCACCGGGAGCCCTCGGACCTGCATTTCATATGCCAACTCATCCTGAGACAATCGGTTAATCTCCATAGTGAAAAATAATTTAAATAATGAACCGAACACCAGAGCCAACACGTCAAGCAAAATCAAAAATTACTAAAAAGTACACCCTAATTGCACCGGCAACGAAAAACCAGAGTAAAAATAACACCGAACCAAAACACAAGAAGAGAATTACAAGTACGAAGAAACGAATTATTTTCGATTGCGAAAAATTTCCACTACCAAGAGTAAAAGGAAAAAACACACCCAAGAGTTAAAGCGAAGCAAAAGTAAAAATAAAACAATCCCGAATGAGAAATGATTATAAAAAACAAAGAGACCACGCAAAAGAAAACACTAAAAAAAAATCGTAAAATGTGCCCACACTTCTTGGACACACTGTACACCCAATCGCAAAAACCCCGTTTGTGGTGGGTACGGCGAAAGAAAAAACAAAGGAAAAAAAAAACTAGGTATAGGTAAACAAACGCCGTAACAAAATACCGAATGTATGTAAACGAATGTATTATATATATAAATTTATAGCAAAAATGGCAAACAAATCAAGAATCAAAAGAAATGTACCTACTTGGTAATCGGCAAACTTCGTACCGTCCTTGGACAGGTCTCCTAATTGCTTGATCCACCGGCCGAGAGAAAACGAAATCCAAAATCCAACAACGATAATCGAAAACATCCCTGAAAAAAAAACACAAAAGTAAAATGCACTAGCAAAGATCACAACACTTCCCTGACGAACAAAAACCAAAAACACCACAGCACAGATTCCCAGAGAATATTTGTATGTGTATATATATATATTTTTTTTTATTGCCCCACGTTGGGTGCCAATTTGTCGCACAAAATTCTGCAACAGAATTATTCCCGAAAATGAATTTAAAGGGGGAAAAAAAATAAAACAAACGAAAGCCGGCCGCGCACGCCAAAGGGGGTGAAAATCGAAAGTGACAGATAGCCACAGATAATGTAAAGAGGATCGGGAAATTGCAACAACAGCAGCCTGTGGGATGCTGCTCTCCCGGTTACTCAGCTGGGATGAGTTCACTGGAATTAGCGAAATTGGGTGTTTACACACGATATGGAAAATGGGCGCCACCAGATCTTTAAAAGGGATCTAGAAACCTTGGGAAAATTAATGGGGTGGGAATCCTGAAATTGTGCCAACGAAAAAGGAAAAAAGAAACAACGTACGTGCGTTACAAATGCTCTATAATTCAGAGCACGGCCAATTTTTAAGGGTTTAGAAGAACACAAAAGGGTTGAAAATAGCAAACGGAAAAACCGCTTGAAAGTACCGAAAAATAAGTAGCCGTTGGGGTGGCCCGCTATCACCGGTCCCGAAACTTGAAACGTTAAACCGGATTAGGTCGCGCGTCCCGCTTTCACCGGGAAATATACGGTATGAGGCCCTACCGGGATTTATAACGCCCAAAATCCTACACTAACCGAAAAACGAATGCAAGAAAAAAGTAACACAACTTATCTGTTTTTCTTTTGGAGTGGTAATCTGCTTCCTACTCCTCGCTTCCAGACTGTTTCTCCTCAAATCTTCCTCGAATGCTCCTTCTTCTTGAGTCTCCTTCGCCTCTGTATTTTCCTTCAGTCCCCTTCTGGACTTTTCGCTTGTTCAAAAAAAAATAAGCCAACTTGCTAACTGCTAATAGTAAGACTACGAACTCCTCAATCACCTTAGCGCTTACTGCACACTCTCGTGGTCAACCAAGAAGTGCTGAACTCGCCTCAGCACTTTGCTCAACCGACCGAGAGCCTCTCTCTTCAAATTGGCCTACTGCTTATTCAGCCATTACAAGTCCAAGGACGGCTTTATGTGCAGTACTCCGCTCTTTTGCTGAAGCATGCAACCGTTCCTTGAACGCCGCTATCTAGCAGCTCTTTCCATTTTTCCAATGGCTCTCTCTCTCTGAAATCGCCTCCAACTGGCAGTTCAGAGGGTCGGGTTACGCATTCCCAAGGTTCGCTCTTTACCTTGGTGCCACGTTCACAGCAAGCGCTAGTAACTGAGGGGCTAGTGAACGCAAAATTAAAGATTCAAAAAAAATATCGCGAATAATACAAAAGCGAAGAAATATGAGACGAAGGAGGAAATTTGTCAAACAACGCCTTGCGTTGGACACTCTTAAGGAGGAAGAAGCCTGAGTACCCACTCGTATTCCTATTATTTTATTAAGTCCGCGAAAGCTAGCTATCCCGGTGGAATCTCACGCAGATTTGGGGAAAAGGGACTAGCCGATGACGTGCCACCCCGTACAAATGATTAAATATAAACGTCGGGCTCTCGGCCATTGATGAATTTGTGAATTTGGACTGAACCTCCTTCAGTCCGTTGACCGCTCATGGTCGTACAAGTTGTGTTGTTTGTGTATGATATTTGGGTAACTGTGTGGTGTTCATTAAGTATCTTGCTGTGTACTCGTCCTTTATGTGTGGGCTCGCCCTGGTGGTGTGGGCAAGATATTAGGGCAGTCCACCCTCTTCTTCATCGCCGCTTGTCTCACTCGTCGCTGACTTAATTCACATCGTTGGCGGACGATCAGAGGGTTGCCAACCGACCGTTGGGCTCTGTCTCCCGGAGTACCTGCTTTTGTTGCCCCCTGGAAGCGTGTGGAGAGGTATAAGCACTGAATGGCGGAACCATCCAGGAACGCTTAACGAGACCACTGCTCCAAGAAGACAACGGAATAAAATTGGAAGGCCAAAAATGGTGGACGGGTGAGAATTGGTAGGATGGAGGGGACAAAGGATCTCGTGCGAAATGTGCACGTAACAACTTGAAAGAATTGTATGAAACTCACAAGCCAACGCCGGAGGTACAATCTTTTACAAGTCTGTACAACTACTCGCTTATGCCGATGACATTGACATAATCGGAAGAACTCAGCGGGCCGTCAATGGGGCATTTACGAGTATTGAAATCGAGGCAGCAAAGATGGGTCTAGCGGTCAATGAAAGCAAAACAAAATATATGCTGTCTACAAAAAAGGACACCCAACATCGGCGTCTTGGACAGAACGCCACAATAGACAGATACAGTTTTGAAGTAATAAAGGATTTTATCTACCTAGGTTCTATGGTGAACTCCGCAAATGACATCAGTGGGGAGATCACACGACGAATTACTCTTGCCAATCGTTGCTTCTATTGGCTAAAACGGCAATCGAGTAGCAAAACCCTATCTCGAACTACTAAGGTAACTCTCTATAAGACACTAATCATCCCAGTCCTACTGTATGGCGCAGAGGCATGGGCTTTGACAAAACCGGATGAGGATGCCATTGGTTATTTCGAGAGAAAAGTTCTTCGAGCGATCTTTGGTCCCGTCTGCATAGACGGTGAGTGGAGGAGAAGATACAATGCCGAGCTGTATGGCCTGTACAAAGACATCGACTTAGCCAGAAGAGTTCACTTACAGCGACTAAGATGGCTAGGTCATTTAGAGCGGATGGAGCCCAACGTTCCCCCTAAGAAAGTTTTCGAATCCACCCCGGATGGACGACGCAGTAGAGGACGACCTCGCGGTGGCTGGAGAGGTTTGTTGGTTGAGGCCCAGGTCCACCACGGACTGTAGCGCCATCTAAGTAAGTAAGTAATAAAGTAAGAATTTATTATTTTCAGTAATAAATTTTTTCTTTACAATAATTAAATACAAAATTCAAAAATGGCAAATGTCGACAGCCAGATTGACATTACTAATGAAACATAGAGAGTGGCCCAAAAACACTCACCCGATGTTGTTTTACTTTATCTTTAAAATGAAACGATAGAATTTCATAATTTTTTTTAAGATATTTATCTGGACCTTTCCATTACTTTTTGAAGATGATATCGGCCAAGTGCGCGCCGCCATTGTTGATGACCATTTGGGCTCTTTTTACCCCATTTTCAATAGTTTTGGCGAAACTTCGGGCGATAAGTTCTCGCACTCTTGTCGAATTTTCTCTTTGAGAGCTTTCAGAGTCTATGGCTTGTTTTCATATACCCATGACTTAAAAAAAAAAAAAACCCAAAGAAAGAAGTCCGGAACGGTCAAATCGGACGGTCTTTCCGGCCAGTGCGAATCGCCAAAACGAGACATTTGGCGACCAGGAAACGCATCCCTCAAAATATCCGTTGTCGCGCGAGCTGTGTGTGCCACAGATCCTCCAGTCCAAATTCATCAATTTGCGGCACTAAAAACTCGTTGATCATGTTTCTGTATCGCTCACCGGTCACAGTAATTGTGCTACCCAAGGCGTTCAGCTGCAGCGGCAATATTCTCGTCGGAACGAGCACTATGAGCGATCGATCGCTTTTCATACTGATTTTTCTTCTTTCTGAGAAGACGATGTTTCTTTTCCCCTCCGCTCGTAGAGCTTGCTCTAGTCCTTCTATGCAGCGCCGCTTTGTACGCCTCTTGTTTTACCGCATGTGTTTGCCGGTATTCCTCATCAAGCCAGGTGCTTCGTTGTTGTGGCCCAAAAAAACCCAATACATCAGAGG
This sequence comes from Brachypalpus laphriformis, assembly GCA_945910035.1. Taxonomy (NCBI): domain Eukaryota; kingdom Metazoa; phylum Arthropoda; class Insecta; order Diptera; family Syrphidae; genus Brachypalpus; species Brachypalpus laphriformis. The sequence goes on from OX246756.1 coordinate 139,466,675, forward strand.
CGGCATTTCTAAAAGCTTGTTAGCAACGCACTGGTCTTCCGTTTTAAAAGAGACTCGATTGGCAAAGGCTCTGGCAGTCTCTTGCGATTGTAGCCGTCTGTCGTCAAACTTCCTCACAATATTTCGTAGATTTCGCTGCGTTCAGGATATCCGCATCCGTACCTTGGCTAGAAGTAGGTAGTGATCTGAGTCCATGTTGGCTTCTTGGAATCTCCGGACACCCAGAATACTAAAAGAATGCCTTGCGTCAATCGCATGTGATCGATTTGGTTGACAGTTTTCGATCCAAAGAGAGCCATGGCGCTTGGGAATATCAAAACGTGGAAGCCGCGTACTAGCTACGACAACGTTTCGTCCGCCGCAAAAGTCGAACGCACCCTAAGTACACACTGTTCGGATTACGAAGGATCTAATGTGTATTCAGGAAAATTAAAGGTATATCTTAAATACTATAAAAGCAAAATCAATTTTCCCTGTGACACCGTTTCTCGAAAACTACTAGACGTAAGTACTTGAAATTTTGCACAGTTATTCCTTTGCACTCTTTCTCAGACCATCGCTACCTCCAATTCAGTCTTGACGACCATCTACCTCATCAGAAAGTTTTTACAAATTATAAAAAAACTAATTGGTCTCTATACAGGAAGCGCTTATTGACGCTTATTCCCTCCCTTTTGCCTACTGAACCTAGTAGTACGGATGATCTTGACAGGTTGGTCAACTCCTTTACATCGGCACTTAACGGTGCCTTGCCTGTGGTGTGCCATAACCGCACTCCTCGAGGTAAGAAGAGACCACCTTGGTGGAATGCAAATCTTAGTACTCTTAGGAAGGACAGCAGACTCCTCTTTAATATTGCTAAAAGCTCTCGCGAAACGGCCGATTGGGACACCTACAAACTGTCTCTTAGGAAATATAAAATCTCACTGAGGAAAGAGCAACGACGATTCCGGAGACTCTTCTGCGACAGTATTGAAGAATCCTTGGAAGCATCTAGGTCGCGGAAAATCGTCTCAACAAGCCCTTCAACACCTAGCTACCTCTTACATCCAGATGGTCACTGGACCACCTCTGCTAAGGAGTCCAACGACATCCTACTGGATACTCACTTCCCTGGTAGCTCCCCTGTTGCTGTTTCATTATCGGGTTGAAAAAGATCCGCTGGGCCATGCGCAGCTTCAAGCCCTTCAAGTCCCCAGGACCTGACGGCATTATTCCTGCTGAATTTCAAAAATGTGAAGACCGAGGTTGAAGTTGTCTTCATTCCTAAGGCAGTTAAGAGCTCGCATGTGGAACCAAAGGATGTCCGACCCATCAGTCTATCGTCCTTTCTACTGAAAACGCTGGAAAGGCTGATTGATATTCACCTCCGTCAGAGCATTAGCCCATCTTTGCTCTCGCCGTCCCAACATGCGTACTGCAAAGGCAAATCCGTTGAAACAGCCTTACACTCGCTTGTGCACATCGTTGAAAAATCTCTGAGCATTAAAAATATACCATGGTGGCTTTCCTTGACATTGAGGAAGCTTTCAACAATGTCAAACCAAAGGCAATCACAGACGCACTTGCAAATCTGAAAGTGGATACTTCGCTCGGAGTGTTGATCAATCAATTGCTAACACTCAGGATTATCAACACACAGCTGGGTGGAGCATCGGCCAGAAGACTTGCCTGCTGCGGAACACCCCAAGGTGGTGTTTTGTTTGCTCTCTCTCGGCTCTCTAGGTGGGCCCCCAATTGTGGATTGGAGGTTAACCCTCATAAAACAGAACTTGTTCTCTTCACAAGGAAATATAAAGTTCACCATGATTAATGACACCAGTCTCCCCTTCACTGTTAATGCAAAATACCTGGGTCTTATTCTGGACAGAAAACTGAACTGGAAAGCCAATCTACTAGAACGCGTAAGGAAAGCCAATGTAGCTCTCTATTCCTGTAAAAAGGCTATAGGTAGGAGCTGGGGTATGAAACCTCGCTGGCTTTACGTGTCTGTTGTCAGGCCCATACTACTCTATGGCGTGATCGTTTGGTGGCCTGCCCTTGACAGGGCTGTTCACCTCTCTCAGGTAGCTAAAGTGCAACGATCCGCTTGCATGTGCATCAGTGGTGCACTAAGAACTACCCCCTCTGCGGCACTGAACATTATGTTCAACCTGTTACCCCTGGATATCCTTGGCAGACAGACTGCTGCCAGTGCGGCTATTCGTCTTAAAGCCTCCTCTCAGTGGTCTAGTTATCACATTGGCCACTCCTCGATCCTTGATCTTCTCAACTTCACACATGAAAACACGGACTACACCCCACCGAAACTGAGATTTGACCGACACTTCCATACGAGTATCCCTGAACGGGATGCGTGGGATGGCTCTCCCCCTGATGATGGAAATTCGGTGCACTTCTACACAGATGGCTCTAAGACCGAAGGTGGGGTGGGCTGTGGTGTTTTCTCCGATAAGCTCAACCTGAGCATCTCGTTTCGCCTCCCTGATCATTGTAACGTTTTTTAGGCGGAAATCATGGCGATTAAGGAAGCCCTGTCTTGGCTGAAATGTAATGTACTATCTGTCAGTGATATTAGCATTTTCACTGACAGTCAAGCGGCTATCAAGTCCCTGGAATCGTGCTCCTTTACTTCAAAGACCGTTTTAGACTGCCGTTCATCTCTTACAGAGATGACAGAGCAGTTCAACATTCACCTATGCTGGGTGCCAGGTCACAGAGACATTCCAGGAAACTGTAGGGCGGATGAACTCGCTAGACAGGGTACTACTCTAAGGATTCTGCCAGATAGGCAAGCCCTAGGTATGCCCCTCGCTATATGTAAGCATCTACTGAAGCTGAACGCTATTAGTAAGACCAACCTTAGGTGGGATAGTGGCTCTACGTGTCACATTTCGAAGCAGATCTGGCCTAAGCTGGACCAGAAACGTAGTGCCGAGTTTGTTAAACTAAAACGATTACAGATCAGCTGCGTTATCGGTGTCATCACCGGACACTGTCTAATCGGCCAACATACCAAAAGACTTGGCCTCTTTTCCAATGACTTCTACAGGAGCTGTAGGGACGAGGAGGAGGAGGAGACCATTCTTCACTTCCTATGCACATGTCCTGCTCTATCACGCAAAAGAATGCTCCATCTAGGAGCTCCCTTCCTTGACGACCTCAGCGATTTGGCGTCCTTAGACGTCATGGACATCCATCGCTTCATCAAAAGATCCGGTTGGTTTTATTAGTCCCTGAGTGGTCTAATGGTAGATCCTTGGCATCACAATGGACCTTTATTGGTCTAAGTGTGTCTGCATCGTGGTGCAGACAGCCAATCTAACCTAACCTTCTTCTTCTTCTTCTTCCTTTTTATCAGCGAGGCTATGATCCGAAAACAAGGGATCACAACCCTCCCACTTCACCGCATTTCTACTGATCCGCCTATTTAACCTCAGAAAATATTGGCAGGCCTGCCGATTTTGGATCACTCGGTTACTGAGGCCAATGAAATGCCGATGTCGTCGCATTTGTCTGTTCCAGGCGTTTATAGGCCTGCCTTTCCTACCTTCTTAACAGGGTTCAAATGATCTCTTTTTTAAATGTGGCAATACCAACTGAGCCGGTCACGCTCTATTTTTTGTACGATGGTTTCCTTGATGTAAAAGCTTCCACGGATCTTCGAACTTCTTATTCGATCAAGCTTTGTCACTCCCGCTGTCATGCGAAGCATCTTCATCTCAGCTGCCGTTAATTTACTCTCATACGTTCTGTACATCGTCCAACATTGTGAACCGTATGTGAGCGCTGGACGTACAACTGCGGTGTAGAGCCTTCCTTTCAACTTAGGTGGCATTTTTCTGTCACAGAAGATAGCGGAATTTTCTCGCCACTTCATCCACCCTACGCTTACACGATGATTGATGTCGTCATCACAAGTTGCATTGCTATTGATCATACATCCCAGATATTTCAACTTTTCGCACTTGGGAAGCACTGTTCCATTCAAATAAATGTCTGGAATAGGCCTGAGTGGATCAGAGAACGGGCAGCACAAGTACTCTGTCTTTTTTGAACTAATGCGATACCCATTTCCCACCAAAACGTCCACCCACACATCAAGTGCTAGTTGCAAGGATGTAGGATCCTCACTTATGATGGCTCCATCGTCAGCAAAGAATAACTGATGTACCTTGGGGTTCATCACTTTACCTTCAAGCAGATAATCAAGGACTGTAATAAAGACAAAGGACTTAAAACGCTTCCCTGGTGCACCCCGACTTTGATTGGGAACTCTTCGGTTACTCCAGCGGGGCATCTTACTCTTGTCTTTGCTCCTTCGTACATGTCCATGATCATCTGTACATAGGTTTCTGGAACCCCTCGATGTCTTAGCGCCACCCATACCAGATCTCGTGGTTGTCTGTCGAATGCCTTTTCAAAGTCAACCAATACAATATGCAAATCCCTTAAGGAATCACGATGTTTTTCCATTATGATCCTTATACTTTGGATTGCATCTATGCTTGATTTACCCGAGACAAACCCGCACTGATCATCAGATAGACGTATTATTTTTCGCAGTCGGCCACCTAATACCCGCTCAACGATCTTCATGGTGTGTGACATCAGCTTGATCGAACGGTAGCTATCACAGTTTCGCGTATCACCCTTCCCTTTATATACAGGGAGAAGGTAACTTTCCCTCCATTGAGGGAATCTAACCTAACCTAACCTTCCTTATTTTGCCTAGATGCGAGATAAGAATGGATTTTCCGAAATTCAAGGTCTAGTGGCATAAAGGGGGTGGAGATCGAATTTTCCATCTGTAAATATTGATTCCACAGCCGTAGCTCAGTACTGGCTCTCCGAATTAAAAAATTTAAAAACAGGTGAACTTAGCAAATTCGCCGCTGATTCCTTTAAGGCGCGAAACATCCTTCTGCCTTGTCGTGAAGCTGATCAATGCTAAAAACGAAATAATCAAATCATCGCCCACAATTTTCCTTCAGTGGAGGCCACGGTCAGCAGTCATGCAGCAGTGGCTATCGTTGCAATAGTATGTGTGTGTGAGTATATGGGCGCGCTACTCCATGATTATGTTTTGATCTTCAGTGTGCGATCTCTTCTAGAGTTAAAATTGAAAAAAAGAACATTATCTGTGCTAAATCTAAGATATTGTAAATTTTATTAAATAAAATATCCATGTGCTGTCAAAAATTCATGCAATTAAGAGACTTGGGAATATACGCGTAGGTACATATGTACATGCATATGCATGTGTAGACATAGAACTATTGCAATATTTTTCCATTTTGTTAGATGAGATGTTGTTGATCGTTGGATTTGTCCATATTTTAGAATGTTTTAATGAATTTAAAATAAATTGTGTGTTGGAAGCGGATTTGCGTATGCTCTGGTGGGATTTCCACGGGGGAAGTTATAATTGAGTTTACACATTTTCGGTATTGTATTCAGTTGGCAATTATATTTCAACAAGTAAATAACCGTCAACTAAAATGCGAGCGAAGCAAGGCGAGCACTGGCCAGGTAGTTGTATTATCTTAAGTCGTTATAGTGTCAATTACTTACTTACTTAAGTGCCGCTACAGTTGGAGATAAATCTGGTCCTCAACCAACGGGCCTCTCCATTTAGCTCGGCCTTTAGCTAATTGTTTCCACGTGCAAATTCACAGTTGATTGAGGCTCTCTTGAACTTGTGCGCTCCACAGACCCTCTGCTGTGTCGTCCCTCTGGCTTAGATTCATGGATCAATTACCAATACGCTTTTGATTTTGCTCGCATATTATGTATCTAGAATCGTTTCTGAGATAAGGGGCAAAATCTAATTATTGGTCCATAAGCTCCCACTATTATCACCAACGAGTCGAAAGTGCTGTGGGAATTGTTATATTTTGCGGAATTTTCCCTGCTTAAAATTATGGTTGACGACAAAAAAAATAGGTAACGAGTTGTGTGAAATTGTTCTTGTTTTCTGCTAGCGAATGACAGCTGTTTGATTTGCGGAACTTCTATAACTTAAACTTCAATAAGCTGAAGACCGTTCCCTTGACTTTGGAGGTCTGAAAATTATTTGATTTGAGGCAGAAACATCCCGTGTTGCCGCCCAAAAACAGTGCTTTGCCTCTATAACTCATATTCTAGAGGCAATGGGGTCTGCCACTTAAAATTTCTTATTTTCATAAGCCAACAGCATGGGACTGCAGCCTTTACAACACGAACTGTTATCCCATTACATGCTATGTACGGAAATATCATATGAATCTAGGGCTGCAGCGAACTGCACTACTTGTTCTTGCCTTAGGTTAGGTTAGGTTAAAAGGGGATAGCTGCAACGAATGAGCGCAGCCTGCACTCGGATTACAAACGGATCCATTGTGCTCCCCTGACGTGGAGTTTCCTGATTGAAGAACTCCAAAGAGAGGAAAGAAACAAAATAGCTAGAGTTCTGTGTGTTTTTGCCTTACTCAAGTGCTCTCTCGTTTTGGTTTTTATTTCTTTGCAGCTATTCGTGACAGTTCGAGTTACAGGGGTTCTACTGTAACAAGTAATAAAACTCGCCGGAACTTTCGTTCGAATGTTAATAGAGGCTGTTGCTATAGCCATTATAGCCGACATCGATTAGACTGATTGTTAGCGTTTAATCTATATACGCATACATATATCGCTCATTTACTTGAAGACTGTCATAACTCAAAAAACGCTGTTTTTGAGTTAATGATGCAGAATGGCTCGTTTTATCATGCTTCATATTGTGTAAAAAAATCATATTAATATCTTGTATACTCTCCGCGTTAGAATTAAAAGATATTTTTTTTTTTTATAATTTGCGTGTGCCAAAGGGATTATTAATACCCTTATACTGGTTCTCAGGGCACGGGCGGATAGGAGGAGGGGGAAAGAAGACAGAAGAGATGCCGGTTTGTGTTGGTTTTAAATGTTTGAAGGTTGTAATGATTAGGAAATACAGAGGCTGGTAATTCGTTCCACAAACGTGTTGTTCGGCTTATAAACGAATCCCTATATTCGACAGTACGTCCGAAGATGGGCTTGAGGGTGAACTGATGTGCATTCGAAGAGTGACGCGTATTGCGGGTGAAATTTTGAAGGGGAGGAATGCAGCTGGCTATTTCGCTGGAGCATTTTTTTTATAAGATAAGCGATAAAAAAGAGAAAGACACGAGACATTTCTACGATGTTCAAGCGAGACTATGGAGCTCACGATGTCTCTATCACCTATCAGTTTTAACGCGCGATTCTGTACCCTATCTAGAATGTTCAGAACGGTCTCGGGTGCACCAGACCAGATGTGGGCGTCATATTCCAGCTTTGGGCGGATGAATGCCTTATAGATGGAGGCCAGATCAGACGGGGTAAAATATTTCTTGCACCGCTTAAGGAATCCTAGACATTTTGCAGCATTTTTGGCGACTTCGAATATGTGATCGTTCCATCGAAGGCGGTTATTGATACACATACCGAGAATGTCAAGTCTTTCGGATTCACCGATGCAAGTACCATTCATGGATAATGGCTGAGGGTCTTGGTTTCGCTTGAGAGACAGAAGACAGAATTGAGTTTTGGATGCATTAAATTCCACTCTATTGATTAAACCCCATTTGGTTATGCTGTCCAGGTCGGAATTTAATGTGTTTAACATACGTTGTCGTTCCTCTTCTACGGCCGAAGAGCAGGGACGTGAGTTAGGGAACGAATATGAAAAACTGAGGGTACTGTCATCAGCGAAGGAATGGAATGGATTAGAAGTGTCAGACAAGAGGTCATTTATAAAAATGAGGAAGAGAGTCGGAGACAAAACGGAGCCCTGGGGAACACCAGCATTTATATGTTGAATTGCAGACTTGAAGCCGTCCAAGACAACTTGTATTGAACGGTCCGAAAGGTAATTTCTAATCCATTGAAGAAGAGACTCATCGATGCCATATGCACGCATTTTCGACAAAAGAGCTTGATGCCAAACACTGTCAAATGCCTTAGAAATATCGAGCGCAACCATCTTTGTTTCGCCGAAGTGATGGAGAGATTGGTTCCACTTCTCGGTGAGATATGCCATCAAATCACTAGTGGACCTGGTGCTAGGAAAACCATGCTGCCGGTCATTGAGGAGTTTTCGTGAATCAAGATATTTCATAAGCTGACGAGTTATCAGCGTTTCCATGACCTTGGAAAGAAGGGATGCAAGTGCAATGGGTCGGTAATTGGACGGGGAGGAAGATTCGCCTTATTTAGGGACGGGCTGGACAAATGCTGTTTTCCATCTACTCGGAAAGAGCCCAGAAGAGTAGGACAGACAGAAAAGCTTACGCAGAGGTTTTGCCAGCGTGGAAGAACACCTCTTCAGAACTATGGGGGAGATACCATCTGGACCAGCGGATTTGTGTATGTTAAGACCTTTGAGTACTCCTGCAACTGTACGAGTGCGAAAGTGGACTTGTCCCATGGAAAATTCGACGCTCTCAAGTACATGCGGAGATAAAGCACTATCTGGCATGGTGGAGTTCGCTGCAAAGTGAGCAGCAAGCAAATTAGCTTTGTCTAAGGAGCTGACAGCTGGAATGTCATTGTAAATGAGCGTTGGGATGGAAGACGACAGAATTTTTCATATTTTTGACGAATGACCAAAAATGTGTACTACCTTTGGGACATTGTAGAATTTTTTGTCTCAGTTTCTGGTCATGTAAGAATTTTACACGTCGAATGTGCATTGCAGTCATTTCTGGATTGCTTAAACATCTTTCGGTTTTCCTCAGATTTGTTGGCTTTATAAGACCGAAAACTTACCTCTTTCAATCTGATAGCCTCTTTACAGCTCTGGTCAAACCACGAGTTTGCCTTAGGTTTGATGCTTTTTATTCTGTTAGGAATAAAGGCATCCATACCAAAGCGAATGGTGTCAGTAATCATATCGGCGGCGGCATCCACGTCGCTATCGAGGAAGCATAGCGACCAGTTAAAACTCCTTAAGAAACTATAAGGTCGTCCCAATTGGCTTTCTCGTAACGCCATACTTTTCTTTTGGGAGTTTTTTCTATAACTGAGTGGTCAGAGTACGAGAATTTAGCCGATATGATGTTGTGGTCAGACCGGCCTAGAGGCGCTAACACATCAATGACGTATTTATCAGGGTGTGAGGAAATAAACAAATCCAGAGTGTTGGCAGAATGGCTTGCAATGTCCGGTATGCGTGTAGGCTCATTTACAAGCTGAGTCAAATTGTTTATATCTTCTTTTTTCCTGAAAGGTGGTAGTCAATTGAAAACTTTAAACACATTTTCTGCAAAATCGATTTTTTGAGTTATGACAGTCTTCAAGTAGATGAGCGATATGATAACGAGCCTCTTTTTTTTTTGTTAGAAGTGCATGAGCAAATGACATCAATGAAGTTTGCGATGATTCTGATGAATCTGATGTTGTATTTCGAATGTTATTTATACGTGGATCAAGTTCGCGTTGCTATATATAATAGATATGATATAATATATATATAAATGATATATAAATAGCACAATAATTGGGCAACAGAAAACGACAAATGTATGTATGTACTGCATAAAGCTCATGTGGCACTGTTTCCACCTCCTTGATAGCCTCGCGTCCATAAATCAGGCTACTATATCATGGATCCCTGTAATCGAAGGCTTTGAGGGAAACGAACAAGCAGACTGTCTGGCGAAGCGAGGCGCTGGGCCCTGAACCCTACTTCGTCGTATCAACCAGTTGTATGCACTCCACAATTACACAATAGGAAGCTGAAGGACTCGCCAAACACTGGGCCAACCAAACCAAAATAAAACTATCAGATCATCTACCGCGGGTCTCGACGGGCCCAGGGGGGATTTGGAACCAAAAACCCAACACATTATTGAGGTTTATCAAAAGCTTCATTTTTGCTTCTGTTTAACCATTTGGCCAGCACAATAGATCTTACAGGATACAGTGTACTTAGGCGCCAAACATCTTATCGTAACATTAACAAATAATGGGTCAATAAACTTACATAAATAAAAGCCAGTACACTGTACAAATTGTACACTGAACACCCACTTAGAGATACTTTTTGCAGAGCTTACCAGGGGTACCCAGTGACCAATGTATGATTTTCGTATTAAGCCAACATTTCTAGTCGATTATATAAGAAATACCACAAATATAAGCAAAATTAGTTATAAAAATGAATAAATAGATAAATAAATAAATAAGTAGAAAAATAAATAAATCAATTCATCAATCTTCAAATTTTATTTTAATTTTTTATTTTTTTTTATTTAATCCTCCGGCCGAATAAATTTTTAAAGATAGATCCCGTCTGCTGTTATAATTGCTAGAGTTAATGGAGGAATTCCACTTTACTGAATCAGTTTATGATATTTACCACCTAAGGATCCACTCCTAATAACCAATTAGAAGACTCAATTGTCCTCATATAAATGCTAATCAGCTATTCGTTTACCGTGAAATGTTGTCTAAAACGTCTCAGATAAATTCAAAATTAATTTGGATTTATTATCCTTGCCGTAACTACATAAAACGATGCCGCACATTCCGAAATCAATTAGAGAGATTTTACGGTTTCTTAATTTCAGATCTAAAAGGACACTTTTCTGTCAGTTTAACGCCGATAACCCATTACACTCATCCGTTCCTGATGGTGGCGGCTACTTCATTTGATGATTCTACTCGTATTTTGTGTGTGTAATTAATTCCGATGCAGTTGACTTAGAAAATATCCTTTTTCATCACTAAAACGCACCAAATTCGGATGCTGGTTATCATTTTTAAAAAGATTGCCGACCTTCTAATGAGAATCAACTTCGCTTGTTTCGTAGGAAATTCCAAAGAAACTCGAGACGCCACTTGAAGGCGTCCAAAGGACGATTTCCTTTTTTCTTTCTGCATCTTCGGCTTTTTTTCTTCTCAAATGATTGTCTTTTCTGCGGGATGAAGAAAAATGTTGTTATCTCGGAGTTTTAAACAAATCTACAAGGTCTTTGAGCAATCACGAAGAAATCCGGGGCGTAACCAAGAGTAATGAAATAAAAAAAAGGACGATAACAATTTTCTGAATTTGTGAATTGCTAAGTGCCAAATTGTCTCTTTATCTACGTCGTTAGATTGTTCATATCACCATGTTTACCATACATGATGAAGTGGATGTGTCTCCGATTTCCAATCCTGGCATTTCGGTCGAAAGTGGGTCCTTTTAGAGAGGATTTTGATGGCATGTTGTATTTTTTGTCTCTGTGTATGTTTCGTTAACTACATGCCACTTTGACCGTGTTATTTGAGAAGACTAACCAAGGGTAAGGCCTCATATCACTGGTGATATGGTCGATAGTTTTTGGGCGATGATTGGGACGTAATTTGAGACTTTTTTTCTATTCAAAGTGGAGTGTATAATTTTTTCTTGAATCTAAAAAAAAACTATATGAACTACAAACGATGAGAGATGAACGTAATGAAATGTTATGGATGAAGTGACACAAGATGTGCGGATAAACGAAGCTGATTTTCAAGTGATAATTAACTGGGCCATATGTATGCGATTAGGAAGTAAATCTGCATCATGGTGGGTCTATTCCTTGAAACTACTTCAAATGAAAATTTGTATTTAGACGAATTTTGGAAGTGAGTTGTAAGTAATTTTGAAGTAGGTCTACAGAATATTTTGGGCGGATCCCCTAACAAATACAATTATAAGGATCTTGTCTGAAATAAGGTGGAGAGATTGAGCGAGGGTATTGGTAGTTACACGTGATTCGACCACGAACTTACTGGGATAAAATATAAGAGTCATGAAGTATGAATAGTTCGTAAATTCGGTAAAAGTTATGACTAATCACATTCCTTATACCCCCTAAGTAGAAACCTTTAAACTTGTTTCAAGACTGGTCAATATACTGCATCTGCAAATTGTGAATGCTAATTAAATCAAAGACAAACTGAATTCAATCCACTTTCGATTTGTAGCGGCCCCTACATCATCTGATCATTCTCGATTTGAACGACCAAGTGAGGCCATTAGTGTCCAAAATTTGGAAAATATAGATAAACTGCTGTTAGAAGGTGTTCTAAATCAGTGAACCAAGTGAGCAGACTCCTCTTTAATATTGCTAAAAGCTCTCGCGAGACGGCCGATTGGGACACCTACAAACTGTCTCTCAGGAAATATAAAATCTCACTGAGGAAAGAGCAACGACGCTCCTGGAGACTTTTCTGCGACAGTATTGAAGTATCCTCAGAAGCTTCTAGGTTGCGGAAAATCCTCTCAAAAAGCCCTTCAACACCTAGCTACCTCTTACATCCAGATGGTCACTGGACCACCTCTGCTAAGGAATCCATTGACATCCTACTGGATACTCACTTCCCTGGTAGCTCCCCTGTTGCTGTTTCATTATCGGGCTTTACCCGTACTTGCTCTCTACCGTGCAGCAGCTCCCTGGTTATAGTAACTACAGAAAAGATCCGCTGGGCCATGCGCAGCTTCAAGCCCTTCAAGTCCCCAGGACCTGACGGCATTATTCCTACTGAATTTCAAAAATGTGAGGACATTGTACTTCCATGGCTCAAGGTCATTTTATCGAGCTGTCTTAATCTGGTCTACATCCCCAAGGCGTGGGCCGAGGTCGAAGTTGTCTTCATTCCTAAGGCAGGTAAGAGCTCGCATGTGGAACCAAAGGATCTCCGACCCATCAGTCTATCGTCCTTTCTACTGAAAACGCGGAAAGGCTGATTGATACTCACCTCCGTCAGAGCATTAGCCCATCTTTGCTCTCGCCGTACCAACATGCGTACTGCAAAGGCAAATCCGTTGAAACAGCCTTACACTCGCTTGTGCGCATCATTGAAAAATCTCTGAGCATCAAAGAATATACCATGGTGGCTTTCCTTGATATTGAGGAAGCTTTTAATAATGTCAAACCAAAGGCAATCACAGACGCACTTGCAAATCTGAAGGTGGATACTTCGCTCGGAGTGTTGATCAATCAATTGCTAACGCGCAGGATTATCAACACACAGCTGGGTGGAGCATCGGCCAGAAGACTTGCCTGCTGCGGAACCCCCCAAGGTGGTGTTTTGTCCCCCCTCCTGTGGAATCTTGTAGTGAATGAGCTACTAGTAGACCTGGACAGGTCAGGCTGTAGAGTGATTGCCTATGCTGATGACATTGCGATTGCTGCGTCTGGCAAGCACCCAGACACTCTCAAGGAAATCCTCCAATATGCTCTCTCTCGGCTCTCTAGGTGGGCCTCCAATTGTGGATTGGGGGTTAACCCTCATAAAACGGAACTTGTTCTCTTCACAAGGAAATATAAAGTTCCCCACGTAGACCCTCCTATGATTAATGGCACCAGTCTCACCTTCACTGTTAATGCAAAATACCTGGGTCTTATTCTGGACAGAAAACTGAACTGGAAAGCCAATCTACTAGAACGCGTAAGGAAAGCCAATGTAGCTCTCTATTCCTGTCAAAATGCTATAGGTAGGAGCTGGGGTATGAAACCTGAAATAACTCGCTGGCTTTACGTGTCTGTTGTCAGGCCCATACTACTCTATGGCGTGATCGTTTGGTGGCCTGCCCTTGACAGGGCTGTTCACCTCTCTCAGGTAGCTAAAGTGCAACGATCCGCTTGCATGTGCATCAGTGGTGCACTAAGAACTACCCCCTCTGCGGCACTGAACATTATGTTCAACCTGTTACCCCTGGATATCCTTGGCAGACAGACTGCTGCCAGTGCGGCTATTCGTCTTAAAGCCTCCTCTCAGTGGTCTAGTTATCACATTGGCCACTCCTCGATCCTTGATCTTCTCAACTTCACACATGAAAACACGGACTACACCCCACCGAAACTGAGATTTGACCGACACTTCCATACGAGTATCCCTGAACGGGATGCGTGGGATGGCTCTCCCCCTGATGATGGAAATTCGGTGCACTTCTACACAGATGGCTCTAAGACCGAAGGTGGGGTGGGCTGTGGTGTTTTCTCCGATAAGCTCAACCTGAGCATCTCGTTTCGCCTCCCTGATCATTGTAACGTTTTTTAGGCGGAAATCATGGCGATTAAGGAAGCCCTGTCTTGGCTGAAATGTAATGTACTATCTGTCAGTGATATTAGCATTTTCACTGACAGTCAAGCGGCTATCAAGTCCCTGGAATCGTGCTCCTTTACTTCAAAGACCGTCTTAGACTGCCGTTCATCTCTTACAGAGATGACAGAGCAGTTCAACATTCACCTATGCTGGGTGCCAGGTCACAGAGACATTCCAGGAAACTGTAGGGCGGATGAACTCGCTAGACAGGGTACTACTCTAAGGATCCTGCCAGATAGGCAAGCCCTAGGTATGCCCCCCGCTATATGTAAGCATCTACTGAAGCTGAACGCTATTAGTAAGACCAACCTTAGGTGGGATAGTGGCTCTACGTGTCTCATTTCGAGGCAGATCTGGCCTAAGCTGGACCAGAAACGTAGTGCCGAGTTGGTTAAACTAAAGCGATCACAGATCAGCTGCGTTATCGGTGTCATCACCGGACACTGTCTAATTGGCCAACATGCCAAAAGACTTGGCCTCTTTTCCAATGACTTCTGCAGGAGCTGTAGGGACGAGGAGGAGGAGGAAACCATTCTTCACTTCCTATACACATGTCCCGCTCTATCACGCAAAAGAATGCTCCATCTAGGAGCTCCCTTCCTTGAGGACCTCAGCGATTTGGCGTCCTTAGACGTCACGAGAATCCATCGCTTCATCAAAAGCTCCGGTTGGTTTTATTAGTCCCTGAGTGGTCTAATGGTAGATCCTTGGCATCACAATGGACCTTTACTGGTCTAAGTGTGTCTGCATCGTGGTGCAGACAGCCAATCTAACCTAACCTAACCTAACCTATGGCAATACCAGCTGAGCCGGTCGTGATCTACAAATTTTTCATGAGGTGGTTCCCTTGACATGAAAGCGGATCTTCGAACTTCTTAGTCGATGAAGCTATGGTGCTCGTGCTGCCATACTAAGCACCTTCATCTCAGCTGCCGTTAATTTACCCGCATACGTTTTGTACATTGTGAACCGTATGTGAGTACTGGTCGTACAATTGCGGTGTAGAGTTTCTCTTTCAGCTTAGGGGGTATTTTTTGATCACAGAAGATAGCGGAGTTTTTCCACTTCGTGCACCCTACGCTTACGTGATCATTGATGTCGTCATTACAGATTGCTTCGCTTCTGGGAAGTACTGTCCCATTCAAAAAAATATCTGAAATAGACCTGAGTCGATCAGGGAATGGGTAGCACAAGCAATCGGTATTTTTTGGGCTAATGCGATACCCATTTCCCTCCAAAAAGTCCACCTATATGTCAAGGACTCGCTGCAAGGACGTAAAATCCGCACTTATAATGGCTTCATCGTCAACAAAGAATAACTGGTGCACTTTGGGGCCCGTCACGTTACCGTCAACAACTAGTACTGCTACCAAAAGGAAACATCACCAGACGAACCCTTTATGTGACATACGCTTTCAATTCCGCGAATTGAATGGATTTACCGGCATATCTTAAAAAAAATACTTTGAATTATTTCACCAAAAGGGTTCCATTCAGTGATTCCCACGATGAAATCAAGAATTACAAATAACCGGCGCTGTGCCAAAAGAATCGATTGTAGGCCCTCTTCTATGTAACACGATGTACGACAATATCCTTCATCCCACGAGAACTGTCAACCATCAACTTCGTGAATGACATAGTAGTCACGCTCGTTGCCAAATTGCTAGAAGAAGAAGAAATCTCCTGTAATTAAACAGCAAGAAAAATAAGTGTTGGCTCCTTGGCGCCGGGTAACAAATTGTGGATCATGAAACCACTATCCGCCCCGATCGCAAGCTACATATATGCCACAATAATAGTATGCAACATTAATAATACAAAAATATTAATTAATTTTACGTTAAATAATATAAGTTTTATTAATGTAATCGTATGTGAACATTTTTTTTGTTGCATAACCAATGGTCCGTACCATTGGTTATGCCCGATTCATATATCTGGCAATGCCATCAGTGCTAGTCAGTACATGGTATGCCTACGGGCTAAACCTCACCCATCAGAGAGGCACTATGAGAACCAGCTGCGCGTACTCATAGTAGTAGGAAATTCGTCCCTCTCATTTTTCCATTTTTGTGATGACTACGACCAAGTTGCCTTAACAAGTAGTTTACGCTTCTGTGGTGTTAATCGCGTTAGGTAGGTAGCTTTTCAGTGAAGGCACCTACTAATACCGTCATTACATGCGGTTTTCCCTTACGGCGCTAGGTCGAAAGGTCTTGTTTTTTGTAGTCGGCGCTCAAGGTTTGCCACGTCCATAGTACGGATTACTTCATTATTGCAGTGAACATGAAGACGGATACGAAGTTTGCGAGCAAAGTTTGTTACTTCGTCCCTCACGGTAGCAATTCCTAGATCTCTGTGAATATCACTATTCCTTATATACCAAGGAGCATTCACGATTGCTCTTAGTATTTTGTTTTGAAATGCTTGCAGTAGAGCCATATTGCTTGGTTTGGTACAACCCCAAAGTTGTATGCCATATGTCCAAGACGGTTTTAGGACTTGCTTATACAGAAGCGGTTTGTTGTATACGCTTAACTTCGAGTATCTTCCGAGTAGCCAATACATTTCTTTAAATCTGATTTTGAGCTCTTCGCACTTCTTTTTAACGTGTGATTTCCACTTAAGTTTTGCGTCTAGGGTCATTCCTAGATATTTTGCCTCGTTTGCGTACAGTATTTGCACCGAGTTAATGGATATAGGTAAGTTGTTTATCTTTCTCAACGTAAAATTGATATGCGTTGATTTTGTCTCATTGAGGACTATTCGCCAGGTTTTTGCCCATTCGCATACTTTGTTCAAAGCTCATTGGAGTTTTCCCGTTGATGATTCGACTGACTCATCCGTTACGGGACAGCCGTGTCGTCTGCGAACATTGCTACAACGGTCCCTTCATCTTGTGGTATATCTCTTGTGTAGAGCAGGAACAGGATTGGACCGAGAACACTTCCTTGTGGAACACCGGCGTAGATTTCTTTGAAATCCGCATATTCACTCCCGTGTCTAACACGGAAAAGTCTGTTTTCGAGATAAAATTCCAATATTCTGTACAACTTTTCCGGTAAGATTACCCTTAGCTTATTCCTTAGGCCTTCGTGCCATTTTTCCCCCTTCTAGAGCTTTTTCAATTTCGTTCGTTATTTGATACACCTGATCGATTGTGGAATGTTTGACCCGAAAGCCGAATTGATGATCCGGGATCAAGTGTCTTTTTTCAATTACTTGTTGCAATTGTTTCAGCAGAAGTTTCTCGAAGACCTTAGATATTATTGGCAGAAGTGAAATGGGTCTACCTGATTTCTTGTCATTTGCACATTTCCCCGGTTTCGGAACCATAATAACTTCGGCGACTTTTCATTGCCTTGGGACATATAATAGTCTTAAGGAAGCATTTATAATGTAGAGCAACTTAAACCGCACTTTTTTCGGTAGCTCTTTCAAAATTTCGCCAGTGATTAAATCATATCCCGGAGCCTTGTTATTTTTAAAATTTTTTATTGTCATTCGAAGTTCGGACAGGGATACGGTTTTTATTTTTAAGTTGTCAGGTGCCATATTATCATTCGGATCTTCGATCAACGGTTGTCCATCGAACGGCTTGAACGTTTCCTCTAAGTGATCGGCAAATAATTCTGCTTTCTTTTTGTCTTCTTTTGCCCATTCCCCGTTAGCTTTCCTAATTGGCGGCGAGTGCATTACAGGTTTTCTTATGGACTTCAAGGCTTTCCATAGAGAGTAGTTTGAATACTTATCAGCGGTCAGACCCTCGAGGTTAGTAGAAGTCTCGTAATTTTTTAGGTCCTGCAGCGCATTTTTTAGCTTGCTACAAAGGTGGTTCAGATAAGTTTTATCCGGTGGCGAGCGGGATTGTTGCCATCTCTTGCACGCTCTCCTCTTTTCTCGTATGAGGTCTTCGATTTCAGGCTTGTATTTGACTTTATTGTTCCGTGCTTCTGTCTTCCGCAAAGGAGTGTTTTTCCACGATGAGCTCTGAATGGCTTCGACGAGTTTGTCGATTTCTTCTTCTATTTCGAACGGTGTCTTTAGCGGTACATTTAAAGCAACATTTTCCTTGTAGTCTCTTCTGAAAGCGTCCCAGTTAGTTCTGTTACTAGTTAACCTAGGCGGTCCTTCTTTTTTTACTAGACTTCCACCTATTTTCAGAGTGACTGCTGAGTGATCTGAGCATAGATCATAGCATTCTTCGACTTCCGTCAAATTTTTAGTTAACCCTTTTGCGATAAAGAAGTCGACGAGGTCAGGGATTTTATTTTTGTCAGTTGGCCAATAAGTTGGCTTTCCTGTCGAAAAAAAGTTCACCCCACGTTTCAAGCTGGTTTTGTATAAAAATCTGCCTTTTGTCGAATTGCATCTTGATCCCCAGAAAGTGTGTTTCGCGTCAAAGTCACCACCTAAGACAAAATTAGGTCCGGGTGAATCAAAGAGACGAACGGGGTCGTCTTCTACTAGCTTATATCCCGGAGGGAAGTAACTAGATCGGATGTTGTAGTGTTGTTATGTGAACATAAGTTAAATATTTTGTCAAAAAAAAACAGATCATGTTAAAAAATAAATAAAAATAAACATTTCTTTCCTTCATTCCGCATTTAAAGTGTACAAAAGTAGGTTAACAAAAAGTTAATGGCAACAGTGACCCCCTTCCAATACAGATATTTTAGCCAATCTGGCTGGCATACTGCGGGTGTACTTTCTGCACTCATCAGGAATTATTTGCGCCTACTCTGACTCAATTAGAGATCTTAATTCCGACAAATTTCGAGGGGTCTTCTCAGTACTCTTTAATTTTAAAAGGGACTAAATGTTTTCGATCGGGGATAAGTCGGGCTCTGTGGGGGGCATTCCAGGCTGTTGATGTTGTTTTCTTGAATGTATTTTAAAACGATTTTTGCATGATGGATTGGGGCATTATCCTGCTGCAGGATGAAATCACCTCCAATAAGCTTTAGCCCTTCAGGTATTATCACATATTTTAAAATATTTAAGTAGACTACACCTCTGACTTTTCCCTCTAACAAAACAATTTTGCCGACGCCGGCCGTTAGAGCAAATGCAGCACCATATCATAATTCGTTTGTCTTGGCCTTTAAAAGTAGGTTTAACGCACTTGTATGCGAGTACTTCCTCTTTTTCTCGCCAGACGTAAGTTCGGCCATGACTATGCTTTAATCGAATCATTGATTCATCCGTCCAGAGCACTTTATCCCAGAACACAAGGGGCTTTAAAACATTATCTGTGTAGAACTTCATTCTTTTCACCACATTTTGTTTATTTATAGGTATATAGGGTACTTCACGCGCAACACATCCATGTTTGTCATCTTCGGTTATTCTGCGACGAATAGTTTGGTTCGATGGAGGCGTTGGGTCCTTGTTTTGTAGGATGGCTCTTATTTTTGGCACTGAAAGCGGGAGGTCAGCATTGCAAATTGATTTTATTTTCTTATCCTGTCTCTCTGAAGTTATGCTGGGACGACCAGGCCTAGGAATCGGTTCAGTTCTCTTATTTAATGCTTTAATGACTTTGAAAATTGAAGTCGCTGATTTTTCAAATAATCGAGCAATTTCTCGAATTTTTTTGCCATCTTGATTAAGCTTTATAATTAGTTTCCTCAGCAATCAAGTACTTGAATTTACCCATTTTCGCGCTTTTTTTCTTGAAAAACCAAGTTCAGAGGAAGAAATGGAATAAAATTACCTCTTAATCAAACCTCTTATTAAAAAAAAGAATTAGCTCAAATCATATTCCTATTCATTTTTTCCTACAAATAAATTTGCAAAAAGTTCGTTATTTCAAAATGGAATTTCATGGAGATAATTCACTTGTACATTGAATGGCACAAATGTTAACCTACTTTTAGCTTAACACAAACTGATCGTACTACGCAAAAGTTTTTCTCGATCGTGAAACTGCGTTTGACTTAACGATATTTTTGAGTGAGTAATAATTGTGTGCTTCTTAAAATAAAAGGGATGCGTTGTAAAATTTGCTGCACTATTAAAAAAAATACAGTTAAACCTTCAAGTATCTGCATATTAACCTATTTATGGTAACATATGTATATCTCCAATATATCTACATCTACAGGGTGGGCCAACTACAAGTTTCTTTTTAAAAATGCAATAAAATGAACAAAATTAAATTTTTTCCATGTATTGTGGCTTTATTAGTAAGAGCAAACATTCCCATTGGATGACAAATGACTAACAAAGGCCTCGTAGGGGCAGCATCTCCCGATAGGTGCTGGTCCGCTAAGTAACGAGTAGGAGCCACTGCAGCCGAAAACCTAGCAGCTCTGTTAGTAAGCCCTACTCAAACCTCCTTGTGGTGTCATCTGGGAATTTCTTCGGAAATCGCAAACGGGATAGGACGAATGGCGAGCTTCCTGCGCCAAAAAACAGGATAAGTGTCGGTTGGTCTGTGGCCCAGCGAGCCGCAACCGTAAAACAAATCTTGCTCCGAAACGGAAATAATCGCCTCGGATAAGGACGGATAATTTGTTAACGACCTTTGGCTATCGGACACGGACAACGATCGGATTCTGGAATGTTAAGACCCTCCTGGACTCACTCAAGGAAGGGCCTTATAATGCCAGATTCCTCCAATTGGAGCGCGAATTCGCACAGTATAAAATCGACATCTTAGGGCTGAGCGAGATAAGATGGTACGATGCTGGGGAATACATCTCCCCAACAAAAAGCACTGTGATTCTCTACTCTGGTAAATCAGTTGGAGGTGCACGGAGTTCTGGCGTAGGACTTATGCTAACTCCAGCAGTATGTAGTAGCCTCATATCCTGGAAACCCCATAGTGACCGGATATTGACGGCTAAGTTCCAGAGTAGAGTTAGAAAAATTACCATCATACAGTGTTATGCTCCGACTCTAGATGCGACTGAGGATGAAAAGGATCATTTTTATAGCCACTTAGGCGCCGCCTACAACCAAACGCCTAATGGGGACATCGTAATGGTAATGGGAGATCTCAATGCCAAGGTGGGTAGCGACAACGCCATGCTTAAGCACGTGATGGGAGTTCACAGCGTGGGAGACCGTAATGACAATGGTGAGCGGTTTGTGGACTTCTGCAATACCAACCGCCTAGTCATCGAGGTAGGAGGTACGCTGTTTAAGCATAACACCTGCCATAAGATCAGTTGGGTCTGTACTGATAGGCAACGAACATCCAACCAGATCGACCACATTGCGATCAGTCGCCGCTTTAGAAATTGTCTCCTGGACGTCCGAAACAGACGTGGAGCTAGAACGAGATCACCATCTTATGGTAGCTCATTTACGCCTTCGTACTGCATCCGTCAACAGCAACCGCTCAAACCTACTTAACATCACCAGGTTTAATATCGACAGGCTCAAGGTTCCCCAAGTACGCCAACAGTTCAGGGACCATCTTGCCTTAGAAGCAGAAACAATCAGCAGCATAGAGAACATGGATAACCACTGGAGTGCTGTGAAAATGCTTTTGCGACTGGGGCACGCACTTATGTCGGTAAAAAGCAGAAACACCACCGCACATGGCTTTCTACAGACACCTGGAGACAGATCGATGAGCGTACAGCAATCAAGGCTCGGATTGCAGCGGCCTCAGTAGAGAGAACCCAGCTTGAAGCCCAATACCGCGCGAAGAAGAAAGAAGTGCAGCGTAGTGTGAGACGTGACAAACGTCAATATGTCAACTTACTGGCCTCAAGGGCTGAAGAAGCAGCGAGTAGGTGCGACAGTAGGACTGTTTACAACATCACTAAGGAGCTCATTGGTGGTCGAAACTCCAAACAACATCCAGTGAAGAGTCTAGACTGTAACCTTCTGATTTCGGATGATGATCAGCTCACTAGATGGAGAGAACATTTTGCTACAGTGCTAAGTCATTTAGACGATGGCGGTATGATCTTGAATTCGAATGAGCAGTTCGAAGCAACAAATTCCCGAATTCGCACCGTACCTCCCAGTAAAGCTGAAATAATAACAGCAATCAAGTCCCTGGCATCCCTGCCGAGATATTTCAAGCGGCGCCAAATACATCGGCAGATTTGCTGCATCCGCTAATACGGAGAGCTTGGGATAGTGAACAATTTCCACAGGAGTGGAAAAGGGGGATGATCATTAAGCTTCCAAAGAAGGGTAACTTGATGGACTGCGGTAACTGGAGAGGTATATGTGTTCTTCCAGCTGTAGCCAAAATAATTGCTAAAATAATTCTAGAACGAATTAAAGAACATTTAGATTCAACTCTCGATGTCGAACAGGCAGGTTTTCGCTCTGGATCCTCCTGCATCGACCACATAAACACCTTACGGATCATAATCGAACAATGCGTTGAGTATAGGTCTCCGCTACATTTACTGTTTATCGACTTCGAGAAGGCTTTCGACAGCTTGAATCGAGATGCTATCTGGTTGGCCTTGCGCAGGAGAGGCATTCCAGAAAAGCTTATAGCTATTATCAAGGCTACATATGAGGGTGGCAAGTGTCACGTCGGGCACAATGGTAAGGTGTCGGAGGACTTTGAAGTCCAAAGTGGAGTACGTCAAGGGTGCATACTGTCCCCACTATTGTTCTTGGTGGTTATCAGCGATGTACTCCGTGCACCATTGACGGAAGCTAATTCTCGAATTCGTTGGACTATGACATCTTACCTTAAACACCTAGATTACGCTGACGATGTTTGTCTACTTTCACATCGGATAATGGATCTTCATTTGATGGCCCAAAATCTAGAAGCTGAGGCAAACAAAGTGGGGCTAAAAATAAACACAACCAAAACAAAAGCCCTGAGCACTTCTCCTAACAACCGCGCTCAACTTTACATTGCCGGACAGGAAGCCGAGAAAGTTGATAACTTTCTATATTTAGGAAGTGTGGTCTCGGCTAATCGCGGTGGCACCGAACTGGATGTGGCAGCAGAATCGGGAAGGCTAAAGCTGCGTTCAGAATGCTGTTCGAGCTTTTTAGGAATGAGTTGGAGGCAGCTCAAACGCGTTGCAGAACTCCGAACACGATGGCGCGCAGGCGTGGTTGACGCCCTATGCCCCCCGAGGGGTTAAAGGATATAACTAACTAAACATTCCCATTAATTATGGAACACAACGTCGTTCAAGTGGCTGCCTCGGCTGGTCTCGCAGTAGCGCATTCTATCACTCCAATTTTCCAAGACCTTGTTGATGGTTTCGGGCTGTAACTCACGGATTGCTTGGATGATATTGGCCTTAAGTACTTGAATCGTTTCCGGATTGTTGGCATAATATCGGTCCTTCACGGTTCCCCACAAGAAAAGTCCAAAGGGGTCAAATCGCAGCTCCGAGGCGGCCAATTGACATCGCCAAAACGGCTGATAGCACGATTTGGGAATTTGGTGCGCAAAAGACCGATTGTGACATGGGCATGGCGCGCCATCCTGCATGAACCACAGGTCATCCAAATCCATGTCTTCAATTTCAGTAAAAAAAAAAGTCATTAACATGGCTCTGTAACGCCCCCCGTTGACCGAAACGTTGTTCCCAGCCTCATTTTCAGAGAAAAATGGTCCAATGATGCCACCACTCCACAATCCGCACCAAACTGTCACTCTCTGTGGATGCATTGGCTTCTCGACAATAACGTGCGGGTTTTCCGAGCCCCAGATGCGGCAATTTTGTTTGATAACGTAGCCGCCAAGATGAAAATGTCCCCCGTCAGAAAAGATGATTTTTCGCCCAAAATCGTTGTCCAATTCAAGCTTCTCTAAGGCCCAAACTGCGAAGCGATAATGAAGCGGATGGTCGTGAGCTTTTAATTTCGTCTGTGCGCACCGTACGACGACGGGGACCATGAGTGTTGTCAGCTGGCATACCAGTCTCACGAACTTTTTGCACAAACTTGCGTACAGCAGGCGCGGTGGGTGCTTCATTTCGGCCAAAACTTCTTTTCAAAAAACGCACTGTTTGGGCTACACAGCACTCACTTTGGAAATAAGTTTTCAATATTTCCCAATGTTGTTCAAGCGTAAAGCGACTCATTTCGTTCCGCGGAGGTATGATACTAACTTTCTGTCAAGATTTCGAGCGGGAAACAGCTGTCAGTGTCAAAATAACCTATGATTTAAAAAGAAATCACTAGATGGCCCACTCGTTATATCTTTATCTATATCTATATCTATATCTACATATAACTATATCTATATCTTAAAGTCATTATACAATACAATAGTATATTGATTGCTTTTACTGGACGTTGTGTCAGTTACCAAGTCAGGTCTAGACAATTTTTTTTCGTAGACGAATGCCACTTTATGTTCGCAGATTATTATGCTACTTTTTTCGCCTACCATTTGCCTACAGTAATTTAGTTTATACGAATTTCATGGAGTGTGTTTGCCTTTTAGAGGAAGTCAAGTAACTTTTTGCAACACTTGCGAAGTGTGACAAACTGCATCACACACAAGTTTGCAAAAACAAAAACTTGAAGTTGTCATGCTACCTATAGTGTATCATATTATTGTAATAAATCACGATTGTATATATGCATGTAGACCTATACTATTTTTTTCAGCTAGAAGTTAGAACAATGTTAAGTTCCTGTTTGTTTTATTACTTATTCAGGTGTTCGCACGTATTATTATTTTTTCAAAACAAAATCGTGCAAATACCTACATACTTTTTGCTATTTTCTCAGTTTGGCGCTGTTTGTTGTAGGTGTCACGCTGGAAAAATGGGGTGGTTAAAAAAATTTTTGAACAAGCATGGCAAGGAGCTACTGACATTCGGTTTAATATCTATTTTTTCGGTAATTGAATCGGAGCAGTTAGTTTGCAGCAGCAATGATCCATCGTGCATTTCAAGGAATCCTGTGTTGGATAGTGTTCTGAAAATCAATTATGCGTTTTGAAGAATTATGTTGTGATTATCATTTTGTAAAATAAAAAATTAAACTACGTTTTACATCGTAAGTTCATTTGAGCTTATTAAGAAGGAAAGAATTTGTTGAAAGAATAAAAATGCCGCCGCCGACTCTTTTTGTGTTTGCAAGCATTCCCTGGTATGTACGAGTGGCTCCTTTGACTGCAGAGGTAAACTGATTGAAAAAAGCATTGGGATACGTAACATGTGTGCTTATTGATCTTATATCATAAATCGTGTTTATTTGTAATATTTTGCATTCTTTTGCTAAACATTTATGCTACGTCATGGACTTATACATATCTGTGGCAATACGACATAATAGCTTAAGTCGACTTAAGTCAAAATTGAGTTAATTATAGCCAAATATTCCCATTTACATAAAGTATTTCCCCTCAACGACGGCTGAGTTATGGCTGTTAGAGAAGAGGTGCAATTCAAAAATTTCATACGTTTTTGGCGTAAGCCACAACTTTAAACCCTTCTCCTGAAAAATCGTACAAATCGGCATAAGCTATTATGTCGTATTGCCACAGATATATAAAAAAATCTTCAAGTGCGAGTTTGCTCTCAAACGGTGAGACACACAGTTCTGCCGACCAGTTTCCCTTATAAGTTCCTAAATATTGGAATGGTTTTGGTGAGTGTTTTCTTTTCTTGTTGACTAGAAGATATTGAAAAGATGTTGGGCTGGTCGTCCTCTATAGTTTACAAAATATAGGAACCAACACAAAAAATAGTGAAGTTGTCCCTGCCACTGTAGCTGTTGCTGTATGTACATACATATGTTCATCGCAAATGACGGTATAGTCATCGCTGCTGGCATATCGATGTAGTAGTCGCTAAACAAGAATCATGTAGCGCTACAAACTATGAAGCAACACAAAAACATTTCGTTGTACCCATATTCCTGAAACACCCTGTATACCCAGGCAAAATTAAATTGGCGAAAGTACACTAGTTATTTTTTGGTGACGATCAAGCCATCATAAGTGCAGATCCTGCATCACGTCACTACAACGAGAACTTGATATATGTATGGATAGATGTTTTGGAGGGAAATGCATACCACATAAGTTGAAAAAATACCAAGTACTTTAAGTACATCTATTTTTATTAATTTTTTTTTTATAATTTGCGCGCACTCAAAGGGTTATGAATACATTTAACTTGTTTACACACAGTGCGGGCGTTGGAAAGGATGGATAGAGAGAGAGAGAGAGAAAGATTTTGCTGTAGTGGTTCTTGAAGCTTGTTTATGCTTCAGCTATTCTCCGGGGGTGGCGTCCAGATAACTGGGGAGATTTTTGTTATTATTGTCATTGCTTCTGATTCACATTACTTTTTTCCCGATAATCGATGTCAAGGGCAAATCATAATCGACAGAGCGAACAATTTTTCCAGCCACATGACCAAGCTACTGCCAGTGTTATGCCTTCGCAGTAGTGTTCACAGAAGCTTTTGCAAATGATCGGACTGACTTTATATATTTCATGAAAAATAAATAAATGCTTGCTGACATTAGGATTTGAACCATGAACCATTAGCGTGGCAATTGACGATGTTACCACTACACCACTACCACTATTTAAATGGAACAGTGTTTCACAAGTACGAAAAGTTCAAATATCCGTGTTTAACGCTTTATTCGACGACAACAAAAGTCCACTGCAAAGAAGTTCACAAAAAGCACAAAAACTAACGTTCGTTGTCTTGTCTTGTCTCATAAAATCAGTTATGTGGTTATTTCTGTTTTAACATAAGTAACTTGACATTATGTATGTGAGTACAAAATAAAGGGAAATTTTTCTTCATTTTGAATTGTTTGTGACTTTTAGAATACAACAATTTGAGGCATTGGCATATCAACTTGAGCAATCTGGGATCTATGATCAAAAGCGAAGTAAACTGTGATGACGACTCAATGATCGCGTAAGCGTAGGGTGGATAAAGTGGCGGGAAAACTCCGCTATCTTCTGCGACCGAAAAATGCCCCCTAAGCTGAAAGGAATGATCTACACCGCGGTTGTACGTCTAGCACGCAGATACGGTTCACAATTTTGGACAATGTACAAAACATATGAGGGTAAAATGCTTCGCATGACAGCAAGAGCTACAAATCTTGATCGAATAAGAAGTTCGAAGATCGATGGAAGCCTTCACGTCAAAAAAACCATCTCACGTAAAATAGAGCGCATCGAAGAATCGTATGAACCGTTAAAAAGAGAATATGAATAAAAGTTCCACTGGTATCGTGAAAGAGAAGCAGCCCTAAAATCTCCTAGCTCACAAAGTGCAGCAATACCAGAATTTGGTTTACCTCAGCGGAGAAGTGATCAAAGGTCGTGAGGCCTGCCGATACTTCCTGAAGTCAAACATACAAACCCCACAGGCGGATCAGTAGAAATGCAGTGATGTGGGAGTGATATGATCCTTTGAATCTAAATCATAACCTCGCCGAACAATTGTTTCAGAATATGTTTGCCGTGTTAATCATTATTGACGGTAAGTGTTTGTATGTATGTACATATGTACTGTGCATACTTTGCAGTTTCAAGCAAACAACAATCAAAGATCGGTTGCTTCTTAAATCAAAATCTTCCATAAAATATGTAAAAATATATACATATCAATATCTTATTCCACTCATTAACTTGTTCTATACGAGTTCATCGTAGTTTATCAAGTCAAGTGTGAAGTGTCAACATAAATAAAACGAACACGGTTCTGCTTCTTAAAACAGGTGCTGTTCACAATATTTTAATTCACTTGTGTTAAAACAACGAGTTTAATTTCATCAAAACAAGTGTTCCGTTCAGCAGTGACAAAATCCAATCCACTCCCCTTGTATGCATAGATTATGAATCTGTATGTACATATCTCAAAGTCAGACGTACCCAGGGGTACATTGAAATCTGACTCCTCTGGCACACCAAAGGCATAGAATGTCTGAAAAACGAAATTTATTTATTCCCTGACATTGACATTCGAATCGCACATTTAACACAACAGATCATCCATAACCGACAATTTATGGACTCGGGGCCCAACCAAGACGATGGATAGTGTTTCATGCATAATGCTGTTTATCCTCGAAAAGGACCTGTCGAACATGTAAATTTGAAGTATTAGGGTATAGGGATTCTAAACATGTCAAGTGTTAAACGAGACTATCGGAGCGGTCGGCGGTGAATCATGTGGTGTCTCGATGCCAAGACCATGTGTTTTAGATCATAAACGGTTCAGTGTAATTTGAGTATTTTTAGTTTATAAACAAAAAAGAAATTTGAAAGGCTATAAGGGATGATTGACATCCCTTTTTTGGAAAATCGGATTGTAACTATGGGGCGGTGTTGTTAAATTGTTATTGCCCCACTTATGTTATATGGGCATGAATCTTTGAAGAAATTATTCTATAATAAAATATATTTTAAATGAAGGGTATATATGTATTCATATTTCAATAGTCGCATTTTGTTTGAATTTAAATTTTGTGCAATTACAAAAGAAATAATTGCATAAGATTTGGAGAAAATATGTTCAAAACCCTTTTATCATTCTTATAAGATAGCCAGGCAGCAGCCTTGGAAAGCCTTGGAGTCGGCAACAATGAGATCAATTTTGGTTAACCAATGCCTTGAATTGGTTAACGATATTGCTGACAGATTCGAAATTTCCCCATGCTGGGTTCCAAGACAAACGGACACACTTGGCAACTGCAAAGTGCATGAGCTAACAAAAGAGGATACTGTTTGGGACTTTAGAAAACATACCGAAGTTATCTTTGTCTCTATTGATAAAACTAACCTCCACTTAAGGACTGTGAAAACGTCGAATGGAACATGAATACTTCTGTCCCTTAGGAAATCTGACCAGACCTGAACCTTAGCAAGACATATAGACTAATCTTTCCAAATGAAAACCTTCATGGGGCATTAGGATAGGTTAGGTTGAAATGGCTGCCAGCTAAAGCCAACGCACTGAGACCAATGCCCGTTATGATACCGCATTGAACATGAAGGAATTTCTCCTACCTACTCGTTGAACAAATACCGGTTTCTATCAGATCACTTACATATATCGTTATAGTAAAAAGCTCCTTTGGGAAAGTTTATGTTGTGGGGGTAAGCAGGGCAGGTACAAATAAGAAAGGAATAGTTTTTTTTTTTTTCTCTTCGTCCACACAGCTTTTACAGAAATCGTTTGAGTGCACACCAAGTCTTATTGCATGCTTGATTATTAGACAGTGCTCAGTGATGACATCTTTTTTAGTGCAAATATGCAATCTCTTGAGAGAAACAGATCCAGATTTGGCCGAATCTATTTTAAGCACGTTGTATCACTTGTCCACCTGAGATTTTTTCTCTCGATAGCATTCAGCTTCAGTTTAAATTTGCATGTAGCGATTGGTATACCTAAGGTATCTTTTCCTGGTATTGTTGTTTCATTTTTGGCGAGTTCATCAGCCTTACAGTTCCCTGGAATATCCTTACGCCCCACATGGGGCATTGCTTGATAGCAAAACGTGCCGGAAGATAAGATGTACTGCACAGTACGTCGATTTCTGTAGAATCTGTAGAGACGAGGAGAAAGAGGAGAATGTAGCCCATGTCAAATTAACTACAGTAAAAATCTCCTTCTTCCTAGGTATTTCGGCGAATTTATAATCTGAACTCAAGGGATCATCATAACCCTCCGACGCACTGCATTTCTACTAAGCCGGCATAAATATAAATTCTTCACGCAAAAATATGTGCATTTATCCGTAATGTTGCCCTACTGACTGTTCTCGATTTTGTACATACATACATATCTATGAATTATAACTACATACATATGTAGCTGCAAACATGGCTGAAGATCGGAGAAAACACGGTCCACATATTTTCAATACGCCCCCAATATATTCTGTGTTAACAAATTTACACCCAGTCCCTAGGCTCCCTAGGTACCCTAATCACCGATAACGAAGTCGAAGTAACTACATACATATGTACCTATATATCTTCAGTACGTTCGATAATAATTTTTCTAAAAAATTAATAATTCGTTCCTCCTTCGTAATTAGGACACTGCTTTGTTATCTCGGAGAAATTTCATCATCCAAACGAGAAAAAAAGAACTCAGTCATGCATTTCGTCACGGATAAAGGCAAAAAAAAAATTAAATTACTAGAAGTGGACCAAAAATTGTTTGTCCTAAAAAAACAACACACATTCACCATAAAAAAAAATCCTCTCATCGGGGGGTTACTACCGCAAGATAAAAAGAAGCCCAACATCTAAACCAGAAAACTGTTGAACACGTGTGCACCACTGAAGAACCTCCGCATACCAAAAAGGACATAAACCAAAAAAAAATAAAAAATTATACACATAAAAGAGAAAAAAAGGAGATTAAATGGAACTCAGAAATTGGACCTTTTAGAATTATCTGTGTGTCCCTAGTGGGTTACAGAGGCTAACCTCTACCATCAGATAAATGACTTTGTCTCGAAAATTACAGAGTGCCTACAGCGGAGAACTAAGAAGTGGACTTCGTATTTAGAAGAACTATATTGGAACACCCTGTTCAGCACGACAGGAATCAACACGTTTTATCTCGATTGGTGTCGTGAATTTTTTTTTTATATGCGCCCTATGGCTTTCAGATACATACAGTTGTACATGTCTTTGAGTGGATTAGGAGGCCAAGTAAGAAGAAAGGGAAAATTACCCGACTTTGACAGTGCACGTGTTTATAAGAAAGTGGCACCGAAATTATTTACCAACGATAACGATAACGAAGTCTTATGTATTATGTATGTGTCTTAAAGTGAATTGATAGGTTTCTATATGGTATTGAATTTACCTGTCGTTTTATTAGGGTTAGGATTAATAGCTGCTTCAGGGTCTAGTTAGTACATGGATTCAAACAAGCTTGAAAACGAATATCGTGGGTAGATTCATAAGACTACATAGGTATGTACATATATTAGTTTGCGTTGTAGATACATGTACAAGGTCCCCATCCCATAATTATCATGATAAGTTATCTGCATGAGTGCATGTCACACGTCGCCCACTATAACGTCACAATAGCCGTATTTTATTATCACTCGTGATCGATATGGATGATTGGTTTCTATGCAATACAACAACAATACGAGATCTCGCATTCTATCAGGATCAATTTTCGTGATCTAGAATTTTTTTTTATTCCTTGGTAAGTTACACAACCACACTACAGGTTAGGTTAGGTTAGGTTAGGTTAGGTTGGCTGTCCACACGAGAGTGCAGACACACTTAGACCAGTGAAGGTCCTTTGTGATACCATGGATCAAACCAATTAGGCCACTTAGGGACTAACAAAATCAACCGGAGCTTTTGACAAAGCGATGGATGCTCATGCCGTCCAAGGACGCCAGATCGCAGAGGTCGTCAAGGAAGGGGGACCCTAGATGGAGCATTCTTTTATGCGACAGGGCTGGACAAGTCCATAGGAGGTGAAGGATGGTTTCCTCCTCCTCCTCGTCCCCACAACTTCTGCAGAAATCGTTGGAGAAGAGACCAAGTCTTTTGGCGTGTTGGCCTATAAGACAGTGTCCAGTGAGAACACCGACAACGCAGCTGATTTGTGTACGCTGTGTATCAGATCGGCACTACGTTTTTGATCCAGCTTAGGCCAGATCTGTCTCGAAATGTGACACGTTGTGCCGTATCCCCATCTGAGGTTGGTCGTGCTAATAGCGTTCAGCTTTAGTAGATACTTACATGTAGCGAGGGGCATACCCAGGACTTGCCTTTCAGGCAAAATCCTTAGAGTGGTACCCTGTCTGGCGAGGTCGTCAGCCCTGCAGTTACCTGGAATATCTCTGTGGCCCGGCACCCAGCATAGGTGAATGTTGAACTGCTCTGTCATCTCCATAAGAGATATACGACAGTTTAAGGCAGCCTTTGAAGTGAAGGAGAACGATTCCAGGCACCACACTACAAGACACAACGAAAATTATTCGTTGATCCAAATCCGGATCGCTTTATTTTCGTCGTGTGTAAGTAAGTCGTACGTACTTGCACCTGTATGGTGTTTATATGTGAATTATTTTGAACTATGTAAATTGTTTTGGATGGTACAGCATCTCTCGATAGGTGTTGGTCCGCTAAACAACGAGAAAAAGCCATTGCAGCCGAACAAAATGCAATTCTGTTAACGGAAAAGGATGAATGGCCTCCTGCGCCACAAAATAGGATAAGTGTCGGTTGGTCTGTAGCCCAGCGAGCCGGAACCGTAAAAAACCCAATTGTTCCGAAACAGTATATAACGTCTCGGAGCTATCGTACACGGACAGCGATCGGTTTCTGGAATGTTAAGACCCTCCTCGACTCACTCCAGGAAAGGCCTCAAAATGCCAGATTCTCTCAATTAAAGCGTGAGTTCACGCGATATAATATAGACATCTTGGGACTTAGTGAGGTAAGATGGTACGATGCCGGGGAATACCAATCCCCAAAGAAAAGCACTATCATGCTCTACTCTGGTGGACCAGCTGAGAGCGGACTGATGCTAACTCCAGCAGCACGAAGTAGCCTCATATCCTGGAAGCCTCACAGTGACTGGATATTGACTGGAGTAGAGTAAGAAAATTTACCATCATACATAGTTATGGTCCGATCGAAGACTCGACTGAGGATGATAAGGACAATTTTTATAGCCCTATAGGCTATGCTTAAGCACGTGATGGAAGTTCACTGTCTTGGTGACCGGAATGACAACGGAGAGCGGTATGTGAACTTTGCAATACCAACCGCCTGGTCATTGTTGAAGCATAACACCTGGCACAAAATTAGTTGGATCTCAACTGATAGGCAGCAAACATCCAACCAGACCGATCACATTGTGATCAACCGCCGCTTCAGAAATTGTCTTTTAGACGTCCGAAACATACGTGGAGCCGAAATCGGACTAGAATGCGATCACCAGCTTATGTTAGCTATTATACGCATTCGTAATGCATCCATCAACAGCAACCGCTCAAACTTACTCAACATTACCAGGTTCAATACTGACAGGCTTAGGGATGCACAAGTGCACCAACAATTCAGGGACCATCTTGGCTTAGAAGTAGAAGCAATCAGCAACAAAAGCGTGGATGACCGCTGGAATGTTGTGAAAAATGTTTTTGGAACTAGGGCACGCACCTACGTCGGTAAAAGGCAGAATAACCACACACACATGGCTATAGGCAAACAGCTGGAGACGGATCGATGAGCGTAAAGTAATCAAGGCCCAGTTTTCAGTGGAATCAGCAGTAGAAAGTACCGAGCTAGAAGCCCAATATCGCGTGAAAAAGAAGGAAGTGCAACGTAGTACAAGACGAGAAAAACGTCAGTACATCGACTCACTTGGCTCAAGGGCTGAAGAAGCAGCAAAAAGGACTGTCTATAACACCACCAAGGAGCTCATTGGTAGTCGTTACTCCAAACAACATCCAGTGAAGAGTTTAGATAGTACCTTTCTGATTTCGGATGGGAATCAGCTCACTAGATGGAGAGATCGTTTCGCTACTACCCTGTAACCACAGACGATGGTAATATGATCTCGAACCGTAATGAGTTTTCCGAAGCAACAAATTCCCGAATTTGCACCGGACCTCCCAGTAAAACCGATATAACATCAACAATCAAGTCTCAAAACAAAGCAATGGGTACTGATGGCATTCCTGTCGAACTGTAAACACCTTACGGATCATAATGGATGCGTCGAGTAGAGGTCTCCGCTGCATCTACTGTTATCTATCGGCTTGGTCTTGCACAGGAGAGGCATCCCAGAAAAACACATAGCTATTATCAAGGGTGCATATGTACGAGGGAAGTAAGTGTCACCTCTTACACAATGGTAAGGTGTTGGAGGATTTTGAAGTCCAAAATGGAGTATGTCAGGGGTTCATACTGTCACCGGTGTTCTTGGTGGTCATCAGCGACGGACGGTAACTATGGAATTCGATGGACTATGACAAATTATCTTAAACACCTCGACTATGCTGATAATCTTTGTCTACTTTCACATCGGATAATGGACCTTCATCTAATGGCCTAAAATCTAGAAGCTGAAGCGAACAAAGTGGTGCTTAAAAAAAAACACAGTCAAAGCAAAAGCCCTGAGCACTTCTAACATCCGCGGTAGTTCAGAAAGTAGACAACTTTCTATACTTAGGAAGTGTGGTCTCGGCTGACTGCGGTGGCCCCGAATTGGATGTGTGTAACAGAATCGACATACTCCATGGTGTCGCGACGACAACTCCATTGCGAAATATGGTACGTCCTGCAGTGAAATCCGCTTACCCAGGCAGGCAGAACAGCGGGACACCCTAGGCAAACGTGATGCACGACAGTCGAGGCGGAATCAGGCTCTCTGGGAATGAGTTGGAGGCATCTCAAACGCGGTGCAGAACTCTGAATAAGATGGCGCGCAGGCATTGTTGACGCCTTATGCCTCACGAGGGTTGCAAGGATGTAAACATGTACATATAAATTAATGAAAGCGCAATTAGTTTCGAAATTCCCTTAGGAAGAAAAAAAAATGTAAACCGCCATTCGTCTTTGCTTATGGCGTACCAACCAATGTTTAATTTACCCATTCAATCGGGATTGTACTTCTGTCCAGCAAGCTAAATAAGCTAAGTCATGAAAATTAACAGGCTTGGGACTTCTGCCTCTGTTGTGCAGATTTTCAGCCCGTATTGCTTTATATGTTTTTTTAGGGGCTGGGTTAAAATGTTTTCCAATTCATAGTGACGTGGGTGGATTTGTTTTATAAATGCTTGAGTCCATCTGCTTTTCTCAGAGAGATTCACGCGCTCTTACCACTTCTATCTTCTGATATTTGCAGATCTTATGTGCAAGAACATATGTTAAAGGCACTCGTGCCACCACGTAAACAGCATCATTTCCACATGGATCGCGTCACCTTTTTAAGGTGCTTAGTAGTCTCCTCTGGTATTTTGGAAGAAAATTGAACATTCTTTCTAAAAAATCCTCAGCATACCTTATGTCATACATTTTTTTTTTTTTTTTACGCTGGGAGTTGGTAATCTTCAAAAGACGAAACCGAGCCCGTACTCAGTAACAGTGTGGGATTTTACCCACTAACCCCTTCTCCCTTCTTCCCGTTTTCCCTGCGGTAACGCCATCTTAGCTTTTCATCGCAGGGCGGGGAGGAGCCAGCCTAATTGCGATCTAGTCACTTGGTGACTAGGTGTATCTTTTTTTTCGGATGTGCTAGCTTATGCATCTATATATGTATACTTCTTTCTTTTTTCTTATACTTCTAAAGTTAAGTTAAATCGAGAGGTTTTATTCTTTTGAGCCTTCGTAATTGATTTTCATTATTCAAAAGTTTTCTCGCATCTATGTTTATATGCTCCTCTAGCTTTTCTTTGTGTTTTTTTGCATGTTTAAGGATTTCCGAACTTACACTTTCTATCTTCAAGTCTCGATGAAGGTCAGTGTTCCTTATGAACCAAGGTGCATTTACTATACTTCTGAGCACTTTATTTTGGAATCGTTGTATTATGTCTACGTTTGTCTTTTTGGCGCAACCCCATAGTTGGATTCCATATGTCCATGTTGGTTTCAGAATTTGATTGTATATAAGCACTTTATTTCCAATTGATACGATTGAGTTTCTTCCTATCAGCCAGTGCAATTTTCTATATTTCATCTCTAACTCTTCTTTTTTCTTTTTTATGTGCTCTTTCCATAGTGTCATACCTAAATATTTCGCTGTATTAGCGTATGGAACTATTTTTTCGTTGATAATGATTGGTATATGTTCAACCTTTTTATTTGTAAAATCAATATGGACTGACTTGGACTCATTTAATTTGATTCTCCACTTTTCAGTCCATTCACAGATTTTGTTTATTCCTATTTGGAGTTTTTCTGTGGATTCTTCATTAGTTCTCCCTTCTGCTAGTATTGCAGTATCATCTGCAAATGTTGCCATAGTGTGGTTTTCTAGTTCCGGAATATCACTAGTATATAATAGGTATAATATAGGGCCCAGTATGTCATATATGTTTAAGTATTTGTTATAACACAAAACAATAAAGCGTCATTTTAAATACGGAATGTACTTACGCTGTCTATTTATGTATGTATACGTGAACCAGGATTATTTCATTTCAGTCCATTTATCTATTTCAGAAAATCGATAGTTGAACTTTACTTTGCTTAACTGCCTCGAGCTTGGTTTAAGCCCTGATCATTAGGTAAACTACCTTCGTAGAACCGACCCCAACTTTTTCAACCTGTATAGGACGACTAAGGTTTCGGGTGCTTTGCATATCTTGGAAAGGATTCATGTTACGAGAAATGTAGTGAACACTTTTTTATATGGTATTTATACATAGCATAGCATACATCTTCGGATATTGTTCCGTAAATTTGACTCTAAATAAGATACTTATTCGGGAAAATTTATATGCAGAAAAGTTGATATGTTATTCACAGTCTTGTGGCTTAGACTATTTCCACCTTTCCTTCAATTACTTCCCTAATATCAATTTCGATTAAAATCTTAAGATTTAATTCTATCACAATGCTTGTCCTAGGTGCATAGTAGGACCAGTTTTCATCGCAAAAGGTTTTAATTTACCTGACAGTATTATACAGAACAGAGCAGCAGTGACTTGAGCTTGTGTAATATCGCGTGACTCGGCATTGACTCCGAAATATTCACTACATCTGCTCGGCAGCCCATAGTGATAAACTTTTACATACTTTACTTACTTACTTATATTCTGTATCCCCTTGTGGCTCCTAGGACCTCTATTACGCCTATGTGCCATCGTGTCCGGGTTTTGACAATTTGTCTCAGTTCCACCCAACTTTTCCCAACTACCGTACCTCCTTCTCGACTGTTCTGCGCCATGTTCTCCTCGGACCGCCAGGTCTTCTGCCATCCTGAGCTAAAGGGCTCCGTTGCATAGCATGATTCGCTATCGAACGGTCACCTTTTCGGAACGTGTGACCAATCCACTGCCGCTTCCGCCATTGGATGGTTGTGCCTATTGGTTCCTGATCCGTTCTC
Organism: Brachypalpus laphriformis; assembly: GCA_945910035.1. NCBI lineage: Eukaryota > Metazoa > Arthropoda > Insecta > Diptera > Syrphidae > Brachypalpus > Brachypalpus laphriformis. The sequence goes on from OX246756.1 coordinate 139,503,772, forward strand.
TTGAAAAGGTGTTCGTTAGAGATACGATTAGGCCATAAAATCTTTAAGATATTGCGTAGGCACCTATTAACGAACGTTTGCAGCTTTCTGGTGATAGTAATAGTCCCTCTCCACATGCTGCATCCATATAACATCACGGATTTAATGTTGGAGCGGAACAGTGTTAGCTTGGTGTTCAAACTGATTACATTGCTTCGCCATATTTTGGATAATATCCCAAACGCGGACTTTGCTTTGGCGATCGAGTTCGGTGATACCATCGGTCGAGACAATACTCCCATGATACTGGAAATCCTCTACTCTCTCTACCGATTGTCAAGCAATGCTTATTTGAGCCGATGAGTTTGTTCCAAGGATGATCACTTTAGTTTTTAGCATATTTACTTTCAGCCCGATGACGCCTGACTCCCTCTCCACATCTGCTGTCATTTAGTACAGGTTCATAATTCTGTGGGAGAGTAAGCATAAATCGTCAGCGTAGTAAAGATATTTCATTTGGAATGCAAGAGTCCATCAAATTCCTCCGTTTCTCGTCGAAAAAGAAGCATGTTTTGGACCTTCGCTGGAGCAAATTTTCTAGGAGTGTTATCATCTGCCTATGTTCTGGGAGTTCTCTAAATGGTTTGGCCCTTTCCAGCTCTTTTTTTCTTAGCTTTGCTCAGATGATGTGTCTGCTGATTCCATGAACCAGTTCTGTTATTCATGTGATGGAAGTCCATAATTCTATGAGAGAGTAAGCATACATCGTCAGCGTAGTCAAGATCTCTCAGTTGGGTTGTATGAGTCCATAGAATGCCTCCGTCTCCCGTCGACAAGATTGCACGAACCACATCGGTAATCACCAATAGAAATACATATAATATTGGTGAAAAGAACGGCCTTGTCTTACCCCCCTTTGGATCTCAAATTCCTTAGACCCCCTCCCTCTGTGCAGAATGTGACTTTTGGACCCTTCATATGTAGCTTGATAATAGCAATTAATTAATCGGGAATACCTCTTCTGCGTAAGGCCCACCAAATAACCTCCCTGTTGGCACTATCGAACGCCTTCTCAAAATCGATAAACAGCAGGTGAAGTAACGATCGATATTCAACACAATGTTCGATGATAATCCGCAGGGTGTTGATGTGGTCGACACAGGAGGATCCAGAGCGGAAACCTGATAGTTCGGCATCGAGCGTGTCTTCGAGATGTTGTTTTATTCGCTCCAGGATGATTTTAGCTATTATCTTATGCAGACCATACACCATTCAATTCAATCATCAACTCAGTCAAATCACAGTGAAATCAACCCGTGTGTGGCTTTGTCAATTTATCAGTTTGATGGTTGACGAGTTTACTGAAGAAAAATCAAAAGATTTTGAATTTTGGAAGTTGACTGGCAAGTCTTTCAACTCAATTGAACTGTATGTGGGCAAGTCATTTGACTAGCTGTCAAATTTAAGAATTTGCAGTAGATATTCATTGTCAAATCGTCTGCACATGCGCTCGTCGTCCTTTTTTTTTAACGTCGCATCGTACCACTTCCAAAAAAATAATAATATTTTGACAGTTGAAGCAAGGTCCTTCAATTCAGTTGATGTAGTGTGCGGCCAAGTATCAATTCAGTTGACAACTCAGTTTACAATCGAATTGAATTGTGTATGGGCTGCTTTAGCTACAGCAGATACTCCTCCAGTTTCCGCACTTCATAAAATTTTCTTTTTTTAGGAAGCTTGACGATCATTCTATTTTTCCATTCGTTAGGAAAGCTTTCAACTTTCCAAACTCTAGTGGAAGCAGAAGCTCAGCCGATGTTGTTGGTGCTGCTCGTCTTGTTGGTTTTAAGTGCTTTAATCGCGGTAGTGATTTTTAACGCTATCAATACTGCTTTCAGGGCAAGCATTTTGTGACGAATATTACTTAGAACTGAGAGAAAAAACTCAAATCAGCTACTAAGTAATATCCAGCTTGTCACAGTCATCATTTAGCGTGGTGTGAGTTGCTAGTATTAATTATATTTATAAAGCCTAACACCTTACACGAAAAGACTGCACAAGTAAATAAAAAGCAGATTGCATACTAAACAAAAGTATGAACTAAAAATCAATACGCTGCGCATATTAAGACAAATATTACACTAAACACTTAAAACATCAGAAGTTAGTATAAGAGACGAACCCCACATGCGGATCAGTAGAAATGCGGTGAAGTGGGAGGGTTATGATCCCTTGTTTTCGGATCATGGCCTCGCTGATAAAACGAAGAAGAAGAAGAAGAAGACATTTGAAGTTAGTATCGTTCCCATAATTTATGTTCTAGATTTAATTTACTAAAGTTGTAATCAAGTTTGTCGCGGTTACTATTTACATCCTTCGCCATACGCGTAAGAGGTTCGTTAGAACCGTAGTTCGTTCGGTGGAAATTTAAGCGGAAAATTTCGGTATTTCTGGAGTTGTATCATCTTACGTTTAAACCGACTTCATTTAAGAGATCCGGCGAGTCAATAAAACCATTTATTAGTTGGTGTAAAAATTCTACATCACATACTTCCTTACGTTTTTCCAAAGAACGAAGATTTATGAGAAGAAGGCGGTCGCAATATGGTGGAAGTAGTGTAGGGTCATTCCAGTTTAATTGGCGAAGTGCAAATCGGACAAACTTATGCTGTACCGATTCAATACGGTTGATGTGAACTGTATACATTTGAGACCAAATGTTAGAAGCATACTCTAACTGCGGACGAACAAAGGTATTATAAAGCGTGGATGTTATTAGAGGACATTTGAATTCTTTGCTCCAACGTTTTATAAATTGAATTGAATTGAATTTGGTTTATTGACAATCTGTTCAATGTGAAAATCAAAGTCGATATTTTAAGAAGAATGCACTCCTAAATCACATATTGATGATCTCATCCTAACTGGGAGTCGTGGTGTGTATTTCTTACCCCGGGCACCTCAGCCTGATTTGGGAGCATCTCGCTAGCGAATAAAAATAAATAAAAAATTTGGCGCAACAACTCTTTAAGTGCCAGGGCCTAGCTTCTCGCAACCAGTCATGTTGTGTGCGTTATATTTTTCACACGAATGGAAGGGACCTACAGTTTAGTGCCGTATCCGAGCGGCGATTTGAGAAGCTTTTTCGTGACAACAACAATACTCTCGGATGTTTGTCAGACGCTCGCGAGAGGTGGGACCGTGAAAAAACCTTTTGGTGTTTTCTGGGATTCGAACTTGCAACCTCATGCGTAATGATCCGACACACTAACCACTTACGCCACGGCGCCCGCTCGCTAGCGAATACGCGGTTCAAAACCGAAGCAAAATGCTCCTTCCATCTCTAGAGCTGGTCCTCATCCGAAATGAGCAAGGAACCGTTTATGCTTTTCACTGGGTGTTGACTGGAGCTGCGACCACCTATCACCTTTTTGGTGATTCTGTAAATGTTCCTGTTGTCGCTGCTCCATGCAGCTTCTTCTGCTTCTGTAGTTAGCGCGTTGATGTAGTTGCGCTTGTCATGTCGCACGCTACGCTGAACTTCTCGTATCTTCATGCGATATAGGGTCTCGAGCTCGCTTCTCCCTGCTGCTGGAGTAGTTGCGGTGCGAGTTTTCAGCTGTTTTTGTTCGTCAATCCGTCTCCAGGTATTCTCGGAAAGCCACGCCCTGTATTTTGCCTGTGATCGACCGACAATTCTTTTAGCACCAGATGTAAAAACATTTTTCACAGCACATCAATAGTCTTGGGTAGTTGCGGGTAGTGAGCTGCTGATTGCTTCCACATCTTGCGAAAGGTGCTCTCTTAATTATTGGCGCACTGATGGATCACTCTATCGATGTTGAACCTGGGCATTCTTGTGTTGTCGTACGATATTCGAACTGCAGCAGTGCGTAGTTGGAGAGTAGCTATCATAAGATGGTGATCTCGTACTATACCCCGTTTCGGACATACATATGTCGTGTTTCTTCTTGGTTCAACTTTTTCTTTACTGCAATGGCTCCTCTTTGATTATACTTCTCGGTCGACCTGCAGTTCATCCATCCTTGCTTAACGGGTTAAGTTGCCTGTAGTAAGGGAACCGTCGGCTTTTAAATGTCAAATCAGAAAGTTATAGTCCATTGAATTAAGCTAGTAAAGCATTTATTTTAATTGGAGAAATTGGAGTATGATGTAGAGATAAATTCTTAACGACAGATGGACAACTGTTGATGGTTGGTTCACTGACTGCGTGATTCAATTCAAATTTGGCAGAAAGTCACTCAACGGCAACCCGTGTAGTTGGACATGTTATCATGGAGAGCAATCGGTTGACTAAGAAACCTCCAAAAAAGACGTGGACTCATCAGGTGTGGTGAATACTTTTTGCACTACAACGGCCCGGTTTACAAGTCGCAATTTGCACTGTGCGCGCTGGCCGGTTGTGAATCCCAATTTATCCACTCACCGTAACCTCCAACCCTGGCCACCAGGGAGTCCTTTCTGTTTTCGAACCGTAATAGAGAACTCAAAGGCAAAAAATGGTCGTCCAATGACGATGTACATGCCGCTGGATCTACCTCCCTACATACCTGCCGAGAGCCTAAGGGGTTACAATTCGATGTGAGATAATCAATTTCTATTCTAACCCCAAAATAAGACGATTCAATTTAATGCCGGACATATAAACCCTTGAGTGAATGCTTTAATTTTAAATCCATCTAAAGTCCATTTACAACAATGGAGGCAAATTTAGTCCAATGCATCATCGCTGATCGAGATATTTTCATCAATATACCGAACTTTAACAGTTGAGCAGTTAGTAAAAACCGCTCGTACACAATGTTCCCAATTCTCGGAATAGAAATCCTTCAATGTAGTTCTTTCTACGAGTATTATTGTATGCCAGGAAGGTGTCAACGCAGTTCATCTTATAAGTCCGACAAGTGTGAAATGCAAGGTGGAACTTCACAGCAACTTGTGACATCGGCAACAACTGTGCGCCTTCTAGATCTCCTAGAAACGCATGGAAAACTAACAATGTCAGATTTGATTTAGGACCTAGCGCAGGTCCACCTCCCATTTAGTTGCTAGTAATGCAAAAATTCGATCTCTAACCTTTTACCTTTCAAACTGAGTGCCTGGCGCCAGTATCCTGAGGTGTTTCATTGCTTTTGACGAAGTTGTAGACAATTGGGCAGACAAGTACCTGCGATGCGTGTTAAATTTATTTTACGTTGATACCCTTCCTATTGTTTGTTGAATTTGATAAATGCTGTACATTACACTGCTTTTAGAAGAAATTGTATACTGGGTTACCCTATTGTCCACGAATTGCTCATTACAAACGATGGCTTTGTTGGAAGTATAAATTTCCTGGCGCCTGTCAGGCATTGTTTTGGAAAACTGTAAAAACTTCTCAAGTAGATGGCCTTCAGTGCTGCATGACCAGTCGAGTGTGTGAACCTCACGTGGTTACCATGTGAGTGAACCTATTGTCTCCTTAGATTTGTTTGGCAAAATTGTAATTTTTTCGTTCCGTTGGACAATGTTGTCTTCAAGGCTATCTCAAAATCTTTACACATTATGCCAATGATTTGCTCGATTGGGTTACAATTTCATCTGGAAACCATATGGGCAGCGGATTAAGCAACATAAGTGAGTATGTTGACGCCAAGCATAATGGTAATTAGACTACATTTTAGAAATATGGCATCGTGTGCAAAATTTTCAAGGATTCGTTTGGAATACGTATGTTGCGCATGTGTGGATTTAATTTCTTTGCTATTATATTAGAAATTATATTGAAAATTTGTACGTAGTTGAATGCAAGTATGAAGAAATGTTCTTCATGGAGATGTGATCCTTCGTACACTTTATATTTGGAAATGTCTCTATCTCTCTTTTTTTTTCGTACGCTGCTAAGCCTCTGTGCTCATATCATTCTGGCTTTCTGCAAAATCGAAAAGAATTTGGACATGCCAAGCATTTGACGCTACGAACAGGTTGTGAAACTACAGCACTAAATAAGCCGGAAAATGTATCTAAGAGCCCTATTGTTCTAAAAGAAGTTAGCAAGCTTCGTGCATGCCTTCTAAAAATCACCCAAAGATCTGACAATCTGTTAAAAATAAGCCTAACAGTTCCAGTCGTCCCTGGCAAAGCGTTATCCGCCGGATTTGACTTGCATAGATAGATCTTATGTGGGCGCCGTGGCGCAGTGGTTAGTATGTCGGACCAATGCGCGTGAGGTTCAATGTTCCAATCCCAGAAAACACCAAACGTTTTTCCACGGTCCCACGCCCACCTCTCGCGAGTTTTTGACAAATATCCGAGTGTATTGTTGGCACGAAAAAACTTCTCAAAAACAAAATAAAAATATACAGTACTACCTCGATAATGTGAAATTCGATAATGTGAACTCTGAAATCTTTACATTACTATCTCTATAATGTGAACTTTGAAATTTTCTCACAACTTTTCCTCAATATTTCGCATTCTTGTTATTCTCTTTTTATTCTTCTGATATTTGCAGTTATTTGTCTAGACATATTTTTCCATTTCGCACTACCTGTTATTTATTGGGGGAAGAACCTTTTTCATCTTATATGAGCATTCGTTATTCGAAAATTCTCTTATTTTTAGTTGAAAAAAATTTTCCAATAACGTGAACCCCTCCAAAATGTGAACAGGCGCTTGTTTTAATTAGTTCACATTGTGTGCGCGGACAAACCGTACTGTCGATAGTCAGGCTGCTTTGAAATTACTTAACTCAGCTGTAATAAAATTCAAATCAGTTCCCGTCCAATATGATTTTTCTCCAGTGGATCCCAATCCACAGTGGCTTCGAAACAAACGAAAAATTTAACTCTTTGGTCAATAATAGCGCCTCAGCACGATATATAGGCCCTGGATCCTTTTGTGGAGTCAACAAAAGCTTCTTGAAAGCTATGGTAAAAGCATTCTCAAAAGTTTTTCAAATCCAATGAAACGTGGAAAAACGCACCAGGACAAAGCTGCATTAAGATAATGTTCCCCAACCACTCATCTACCTATATAATGCTAAATCCACCTTCCCTCTTTACCTCAATAGAAACAGCCTTTAGAAGCTTGTCAATTATTATTATAACTTGAACAGACAAAAACTGCAGACTACAACTCGAAAGCGACGAAGCCCCTCTCAATATGCAGGTAAAATGTCCGGCACTAGTATAACTAAAAAAAAAAAATACTTTGCAGCGAGATTAAGATGATCGTCGATGGAAAGTCAAATTGGAAAAGCAAATTGCAAACCGAAAAAGTTCACTCTATAGTACTTGTTGTAATTGCGTAAGATTTTAGCTTTGTACGTCATCTGGTGGGTTCTAAGCAGAGGCTAAGCTCGTGCCTCGAAGATTTGATAAATCAAAAAGTACTTTTTCTGGCCTCCATTTTCCAAGATAGTGACCCAAGGACTGCCGTTTTTTTAGTTTTCCTCTACCATTTAGATTACAGTTCCTTAAAGTTCTTTAAATAGTGGCTGAGAGGAAGGTAGAATGTGTGGTTGACTCCTTTTTTCGTATACATTGTCCCAGAGTCTGACGGTATAATTCCAACAGAGTACCGAGAGTGTCTCAACTGCATGCTACAATTGCATGAAGAACGGTTAGATAGGGCAGCACAACATCACCAGGTCGTCAAAATTAGAAACGAAAACTGCTTTTGTAAGTCATTCCTGCACTACGGCCAAACGTTCATAAAGTAATCTCCTCGAGAGAAAACTGGGCAGGCGAAGGAGCCCCAAAAACTGAACAATTCCTCGATCTTTATGGATCGTTCAACATCGGAAAAAGACGTGGGCGCCGGTTTCTATTCAATATAACCTGACGTTGCTCGATCAGTAAGGCTTTCAAACCACAGTATGTTACAAAGTGAAGAACTGAAGTTCAAGCCATTGATCAGGTGGTGACTATGAACTATCCTTGACGCTCCCGCACGAAAAGCTATCGACGTTTGTACAAACAGTTGATCTACAGGAATAAACTAGAAAGTTAGTGAAGCGATGTTGCATCGATCTAAGAGCACTGGCTGTAGACCACAATGTATCACTCTGCTGGGCACCAGGGCCCAGGGGCATAAATGGCAAAGATTTGGCCGATGAACCAGCAGGAAAAAGCTTGGAAGTGGAAATGTAGAAATTCCATTCGGACGTCCATTCCACAAGAAAACACGATGGGTCCACAGAGATTCGAGTAAAAAGTGCACTTCGGCATACAGCCACTCCATCAAACTAGCTGCCTATTTTAATAAGGATGTTGAGATGAATATGCATATCATAAAAACTGACGCAACTAACCTACCGTACCACATAGAGTAAGTTTAGTTCAGTTCATAAGAAGTTCGCTTATTGAATCGGGCTCTACGATTAGCCGACTTAAACGATTTTGAAATGCATAGATTAGATTAGAGATTCTTAATTTTACCTTTCTGAACACGGAATTATTCTCCTCAGACTTTGAAGTATATCGTCAAGATAGATGCTTAGATATTGAGCATCTAAGGGGTGGTGGAGTCCTAATTGCTGTTCGAAATTCTTTGGAAAGTTGTATCTTTCCAATTCCGAATACTCGCTTGACGTTATCTGTGTGAAATTAAATCTAGGATATAAATTCGTTATAATTATTAACATTTATATATATATATTTTTTTTTTATAATTTGCGCGTGCCAAAGGGATTATTAATACCCTTATACTGGTTCTCAGGGCACGGGCGGTTGGGAAAAGGGGGGAAAGAGACAGAGGAGATGCCGGTTTGCGTTGGCTTTAAATGTTTGTAGGCTGTAATGATGAGGAAACACAGAGGCTGGTAGATCGTTCCACAAACGTGTTGTCGGCTTATAAACGAATCCCTATATTTGACAGTACGTCCGAAGTTGGGCTTGAGCGTGAACTGATGTGCATTCGAAGCATGACGCGTATTGCGGGTGAAGTTTTGAAGGGGAGGAATGCAGCTGGCTATTTCGCTGGAGCATTTTTTGTAAAAGAAGCGATAAAAGAGGGAAAGACATGAGACATTTCTACGATGTTCAAGTGAGACTATTGAGTTCACAATGTCTCTATCACCTATTAGTTTTAACGCACGGTTCTGTACCCTATCTAGAATGTGCAGAACGGTCTTGGGTGTACCAGACCAGATGTGGGCGTTATATTCCAGCTTTGGGCGGATGAATGCCTTATAGATGGAGGCCAGATCAGACGGGGTAAAATATTTCTTGCACCGCTTAAGGAATCCTAGACATTTTGCAGCATTTTTGGCGACTTCGAATATGTGATCGTTCCATCGAAGACGGTTATTGATGCACATACCGAGAATGGCAAGTCTTTCAGATTCAGCGATACAAGTACCATTCATGGATAATGGTTGAGGGTCTTGGTTTCGCTTGAGAGACAGAAGACAGCTTTGAGTTTTGGATACATTAAATTCCACTCTATTGATTGAACCCCATTTGGTTATGCTGTCCAGGTCGGAATTTAATGTGTTTAACATACGATGTCGTTCCTCTTCTACGGCCGAAGAGCAGGGACGTGAGCTAGGGAACGAATATGAAAAACTGAGGGTACTGTCATCAGCGAAGGAATGGATTGGATTAGAAGTAGCATACAAGAGGTCATTTATAAAAATGAGAAAGAGAGTCGGAGACAAAACGGAGCCCTGGGGAACACCAGCATTTATATGGTGAATTGCAGACTTGAAGCCGTCCAAGACAACTTGTATTGAATGGTCTGAAAGGTAATTTCTAATCCATTGAAGAAGAGACTCATCGATGCCATATGCACGCATTTTCGACAAAAGAGCCTGATGCCAAACTCTGTCAAATGCCTTAGAAATATCGAGCGCAACCATCTTTGTTTCGCCGAAGTGATGTAGAGATTGGTTCCACTTCTCGGTGAGATATACCATCAAATCGGCAGTGGACCTGTTGCTACGAAAACCATACTGCCGGTCATTGAGGAGTTTTCGTGAATCAAGATATTTCATAAGCTGACGATTTATCAGCGTTTCCATGACCTTGGAGAGAAGGGACGTTAGTGCAATGGGTCGGTAATTGGAAGGGGAAGAAGATTCGCCTTTTTTAGGGACGGGCTGGACAAATGCTGTTTTCCATCTTCTCGGAAAGAGCCCAGAAGAGTAGGACAGACAGAAAAGCTTACGCAGAGGTTTTGCCAGCGTGGAAGAACACCTCTTCAGAACTATGGGGGAGATTCCATCTGGACCAGCGGATTTGTGTATGTTGAGACCGTTGAGTACTCCTGCAACTGTACGAGTGCGAAAGTGGACTTGTCCCGTGGAAAATTCGACGCTCTCAAGTACAGGTGGAGACAAAGTACTATCTGGCAGGGTGGAGTTCGCTGCGAAGTGATCAGCAAGCAGATTGGCTTTGTTTTTGGAGCTGACAGCTGGAATGTCTTTATAAATGAGCGTTGGGATGGCGGGCGAGGCAGAATTTTTAATATTTTTGACGATATTAACATTTATATTCCTCCTGAAAGCTCGATCGAGGTATATAAGCATGCTACTGATGCCATAAATTATGTATCGGAAAATTGTAATCCTCTCGACGACATTTTATTGGTGGGTGATTTTAATCTACCCAACTTAAAGTGGACCCCTTCTGACGACGAACTTAGTTTTGTGGTAGCTCATGCGTCTTTACCTCAAGAAACAATTTTGATGGACAATGTAATGTCTTGTGGATTACTGCAACTAAGCAGTATAAAAAACTTTCTTGACAGACAACTTGACCTGGTTTTTTATACAAATTCGAGCAGTTGTATTGTGGAACCTAGTTCCCCCCTGATGAGTACTATCGACGCGTTTCATCCTCCACTTCACGTTATTCTTTCTTTTGACGACGTGGTTCATAATAGTTTTGAAAATCTTACTCTTGAATTTGATTTTAAGAAATCAGACTTCAATTTACTAAACGAACTAATATCTAGAATTGACTTAGTAGGAATCTTCAACAGCAATAAAAATATTGAGGAAATGACTGAACATTTTTACATACGTATATTTGACTGTTTTATCTCGTCCGTACCTGTAAGAAACACACGTAAGGATATGTCTACAACTGCACCCTGGTACAATAACCAATTACGGAGTCTGCGTAATAAAAGAAATAAAGCGTGGAAAAATTATTTAACGACAAACAGAACAAGTGATTATAACCAGTTCGCTATCCTCTATAGAGAATTTCAAATCTTATCGAAAAATCTATACGATAGTTACATTAATAAAATGCGTGGCTCACTTCTTTACGATCCGAAGGTTTTTTGTAAATTTGTAAACAGTAAAAAAAACGGATGGTTATCCTGCTAATATGTCTTACTTAAGTGAATCAAGCAGTAGCCCTCTTGTAATCTGCAATATGTTCTCTTCATTCTTTGGCCTATCTTTCTGTTCTGACAACTATTCACCTACTCAAAGTAATTTCGCCCACCTTGAAGGTGTATCTAATTGCTCAATGGGCCAGATTTCAATAATTGATGAAGATGTGAGAGAGCATTAAGCTTTACTTAGTAGCAGTACTACCTGCGGCCCTGACGGAATTCTTCCGATTGTGCTAAAATATTGTTGCAATATCTTGGCATCACCCTTAGCCGCCCTATTTCGGGCATCATTAAAGCAGAGCATTTTTCCTAAGATTTGGAAAAACTCTTTTATCATTCCAATACACAAAAATGGAAATCGAGGTGAAATTTCTAATTATAGACCTATTGCCAAACTATCATGCGTGCCAAAACTGTTCGAGGCTATAATTTGTAAGAGTTTTTATTTTACTTGCAAACCATTTCTATCAACCAAGCAGCATGGGTTTATGAATAGAAGATCCACTGTTACCAACCTTTTGGAATTTACTTCTTTTAGAAACAAAGCCGTCGAAGAGGGTGGTCAGGTCGATTGTATTTATACAGATTTTAGCAAGGCATTTGACAAACTTTCTCACAACTTAATTCTGTTTAAAATTACGTCTTTGGGCTTTCTAAATCATTTCGTTCGATGGATATGTTCTTATCTTGAAAAACGAAGCTATCAAGTTTTATTTCGGGTAATAACATCCGAAGCAATCCTCGCTACATCCGGTGTACCCCACGGAAGTCACTTAGGTCCTCTTTTATTTATCATTGCGATCAATGACGTGGTGGCAACACTTAAGAGTACTCGAATCTTAATCTATGCTGACGATATAAAAATCTTTAGACCTGTACGCAGTCAATCTGATTGCATTGCTATGCAGAATGATTTAGATACGTTCGCTGAGTGGTGCTGTAATAACAATTTATTTTTGAACGTATCTAAATGCCAGTCGATGATCTTTTCAAGAAAACGTAATTTAATAAGTTATGATTACAATATCAATGAATGTATACTTATCAAAGTCACATCAATATGTGATTTAGGAGTGCATTTTTCTCAAAATATCGACTTCGATTCTCACATTGAACAGATTGTCAATAAAGCGAATTCAATGCTTGGCTTTATAAAATGTTGGAGTAAAGAATTCAAGTGTCCTCTTATAACATCCACGCTTTATAATACCTTTGTTCGTCCGCAGTTAGAGTATGCGTCTACCATTTGGTCTCCAATGTATGCAGTACACAGTAACCGTATTGAATCGGTACAGCGTAAGTTCGTCCGATTTGCACTTCGCCATTTAAACTGGAATGACCCTACACTACTGACACCATATTGCGACAGCCTTCTTCTCTTAAATCGTCATTCTTTGAAAAAACGTAGGGAAGTACGTGATGTAGTATTTTTACAACAACTGGTAAATGGTTTTATTGACTCGCCGGATCTCTTAAATGAAGTCGGTTTAAACGTAAGATGCTACAACTCCAGAAATACCGAGATTTTCCGCTTAAATTTCCACCGAACGAACTACGGTTCTAACGAACCTCTTACGCGTATGGCGAAGGATGTAAATAGTAACCGCGACAAATTTGATTACAACTATAGCAAATTAAATCTAAAACCTAAATTATACGAACTATACTAAGTTATTTGTTGTAAGTGTTTAGTGTAATGTTTGACTTATGTGTAGCATATTAATTTTTAGTTCATACTTTTGTTTAGTATGCAATCTGCTTTTTGTTTACTTGTCCAGTCTTTTTGTGTAAGGTGTTAGGCTTTATAAATATTCACAATACTAACAACTAACACCACGCTAAATGATGACTGTGACAAGCTGGATATTACTTAGTAGCTGATATGACTTTTTTCTTTCAGTTCAAAGTAATATTCGTCACAAAATGCTTGCCCTTAAGCAGTACTGATAGCGTTTAACAACTTTTGATTTCCCATATTGTTCATTGTTTAGCTTATTTTGGTGGGATACTTGACTTAAAGTTTCTAATTACACAGCAACCGTGAAATCCTTACTAACGTGCACCTACCAGTACAGTGGTAGACATTCGTTTATACGCATTTTATTTTTATTAGTAAATTGAGCAGTATAGGATTATTTTAAAAAAATTAAATTTTCTACATCCATGTTCTTACTACCAGCAGTGTGAGTAATGTGTACCAACAGATATTTTTTTTGTAACGGGACTTTCTGTGTTGTACTGCGCAACGAATTTAGATCATATTAAATTCTACTGAGACATTCGTTTATACGCATCTGTGTTTTTGCATTAAATATAAAGATTTTCTGCGTAAAAGATAAAAAATATAGAAGATTTAAGTTGTTCGAAGGTAAGTCGAGCAGATTTTTTCAAATATGCGTTAAGGTTTTTTTATTATTAAAAGTTTTCGTAGCCATGGGTAAGGGCAAACAGTTAACTGATTCCGAGCAAGAAAAAATTCTGAAGGAAGAGCACTAATCTAACCGACGTATTGCAGACAGCTTTGATAGAAGCGAAGGCGTAACAAGAAATTTCTTAAAAAAAGGCGAAGGCAACGGCGTCAAAGCTCCAACCAGAGGAAATACAAAGCTAACTTTGCACCAAAAAGGTCAAATTCGTGACGAAACAACCAAAAATTGCTATTATCCAGGCAGATTAAGGACAAATTAGATCTCCCCATCACTGTTCGGCATGTTGCACGAGTTTTAAATGCGTGTGTAGCATCAAGTGGACGAAACTTCAAGAAAACCGCGTTTGACTAAGTGCCACAAAATCAAAAGAATGGAGTTTGCCCGTACGTACATGTCCTGGACCCACGAATGGCGAAATGTAATTTTTTGACGAAAAAAAATTTAATTTCGATGGGTCTGACTGCTACAGCTGTTATTGGCATAATTTAAATGAGCATAATGTGGTACGATCGAAACGCAATTTCGGGGGTGGAACTGTTATGGTATGGGGAGCCTTTTCTTACTACGAGACTTCACCAATTTGCTTTATTACTACAAAAACGAATTTAAGGATGTATACAGAGTTGTTGGAAGACGTTTTAGTGTCTTACTACGAACGCGAACCGGACAGAAACTTCATTTTCCAGCAAGACAACACTTCCATCCACGTTTCGAAGGAATCTAAAGAATGGTTTTCTTCGAAAAACATTGAACTCCTTCAATGGGCAGCATGTAGTCCCGATTGCAACCCTATCGAGAACCTTTGGGGCATACTTGCTGGTAAGGTATATTCAATCGGGAAGCAGTACAACAGTGTGTTGGAGCTGAAAAATGGAATTCGTTGTGCTTGGCTTGAAATCAGCTCCGATATTTTACATAACTTAATCGAATCTATGCCAACTCGCATTTTTTCGGTCATAAACAAGGATGGGAGTCACACAAAATATTGAAAAAATTTTCATATTTTTTTTACGAATTTTTTGATAACATTTGCTTAAGTGCGTATAAACGAATGTCCAACCCAATTTCTATGTTTTTGTAAAAAAAAATTAATTTATTATTATCATTTAGGAACTAACTTTTTTTTTTGATAATTTTAAAATAAATAAACAAATTGAAGTTACTTTAAGCAACAATTTTGTTTTTATTATAAAAATAATAGCAAAAATTGGTATGCGTATAAACGAATGTCTACCACTGTATTAGCCCACATATGTAGCTGTTTGATTTCTCGCATCGACTAATTTTATGAATTGGAGACACCTTCGGTCTTATGCTGTATTCATAGGATAAAATTGGGAATTATATGTATGTCCTTTATACATTTTCCAGAGGTGGAACTGTAGAAAAATCTATTCGTATGGTGTTTTTTTGCGCAGATGTAAATACTAAACCTCGAATACGATAGGTATTAAGCACGTTCTCTTTCATATGTATGTATGTACATATTGTACATATGTAAGTTTTGTCTCAAGAAAAATTCATTCAGTTTTTCAAGGGACTTCCGAACGTCACTCAGATTAAACCGGGTACCCCGATAACTGTAGCATCGACGGGATATATAAATTAGAGAAATAAGGTCCTAAGACTCAATGGAATATGACCTATATTTTTAAATAATTAAGCCTACTTTATCGATTCTTCTTTAAGGAGTAATTGCGCACGAACCCCCGATTATGGACTGTGGTATAACAACGTCGATAATTTAATGACATAATTCATTAGCGATACGTAATCCTTTTCTCACAGCCCATGTTCCACTCCCGTACCCATAGGATTACTTTCTCCAAATAAGACAACAAATAAAAAGGACTTCCGTCATCCTTTAAATTTCAAGTCATTCTTCGGTTTTCTTGGCTCTACTTACAACCCGAAAACGTATTGAAGGACTCACGTTCTTCCCTCATAAGTTGGTTTGATAACACTACTCCTCCCATAACTCATTCAAAATTAAAGGATAAAACATTCCTGCCGACATCTAGCATGAGTTAAGATCTTCTTTTTCCACAAATATAATACATATGTATTATATGTACGTGGAAGTGGTCATCACAAAAGGATTCGAGAACTAGAACTCTTGTTCATCTCTTCCCATCTCTACCGGATTTCAGACTACATAGGAAACAAAAATCTGTAACGGTCAACTGGAAAAGTAACGAATTTTTTCCTTATTTTTTTGTTTTTTTTTTTTTAGGAGGAAACACTTACCATGATTCTTTTATTCCTATTTCACTCACAGAATGCATCCGAAATAAATATCCATGGAAACAAAAAGAACCAAAGAAAAAAATGGATGCATTTATCTTCTTTTGGTCCATAGTGACCCTTGCACGTGTTCAAATCGGTTCTAAACCCAAATCGTATAAGAACAGAAAAAATCCATTAAAGTACGGATTCAGATAAAAGGAAACCATTGTCCAGAGAAAAAAATAAAAATCAATCATCCTTTGGTGCCTATCCGCGTGTATGTAGGTACTGTGCACCTAGGACCTCAATCTAAAAATAAAGTGAAAAGGGACCGAAAAATTAAACCCACACAAATTTTTGGTCGGTTGAAGATACTCGTATTTTTTTTTATACTTTTTATAGCCAAATCGTTGATCATGCCAAAAGAGGTACCTGCCATAGTTTGAAGGGATGCAATGCATTATTATTCAAGAATTCGCTGGAGGCGGTTTTTTTTTTGTTGGATATGCAGGGTTTTTGCTTATCGTCCTGCTTGATCACAAAAGGGATTAAATAATGTTACCCTTATTCGAATTTTCGAATTTGCAGGTAAACATTACTATAACCACTGTATAGATACATTTTGTTGGGTTTGATTGTGCGTCGATCAAGGAGTACAAGTTGAAAGGGATATTTGAGACGCTTCGATTCCCGATGAATAAGGAAGGATAGGTGGGTTGATGATTTGATTGATTCACAGTGACCTGTCAGGTGAAATTCACGCTTGATTAGAGTTCGATATCGGGGAAATAGGAGGACAGTCATCAGACACTGTCTGGTGGGCTCAGTTTATTTATCCAAATGCAACGCAGCCTTCTTCAAGTGGTGGTGCGTCATATCTACAAATGGAACCTCTTTGCATTTATTATTCTTGCTCTGGGTTATGTTTGCTAATGGATTTTATGTGATGTTAGAATAAACATTGAGATTCTAGTAGATGTGTGTGTTCCTAGTACGGAGTCGTAGCGATGAAGAAAGGACGCGATAAACAAATAAGGGAAATCGTAGGACAGTGTAAACAAGTGTTTCAAGAGCGTTTGACTCTACAGCGATGATTGTGAGCTAGCATTCTAATTCGTGCCTTGGTGGGTTCTTATCGTTGTATGGTATTTGTAAATGAACGTGTTTGTTGACCTTGAAAGTAACCTGTACGTGTTTAGAATATAGAATTTTCTTAATGGAAACTCAACAGGTATCTAAAGAGAGACGGGGTATCGCTTATCGGTTATTTTAAGGAATATGTATTTACATTTGAAAGGTAAACATAGAGTGAAATAAACGAGAGTAATATTGTTTGGGGTGAGTCCATCTCCTTAGTGCTCTATCTGACCAGTAATTCATCACAGTTAAGGAGTCATGAACTAGACAAAAGAGTTCTGTGAGGTCTTCTTCATAATAAACCAACGAGTTTAATAGATACGTTTTAAGTAAGGGTGTCAAGGTTATAAATGTTTTTATTATGTCTGGGGATATAAGGAAAATTCTGACTTCTTGAACAATCGCCAACGCCTTACTAATATAAGGTACACCGCAGGCATATGTATGTGCATTAATATCTATTAATACTTGTACTTTTTTTTTAAGAAATTATTATTTTAAATACGTCACTGAATGCAGTTGCATAAGTATGAAGACACTAAGAATCACGTTGTTTCAACAAATTTAGGAGATGTTGATGTTGGAAAATAATTCGAACCAACCATCTTCCAATGCATGTATCAGCCTAGAAAAAACAGAATTTATGGTCGAAGACTTAGGAATTCCAAAAGCTGGTGGTCTTGACTCAATTGAAAATATCTACGTTAAGCAAATGTCCAAATGTGGATATGGAATATAACCTTTATAATTAATCTTCTTCTTCTTCCTTTTATCAGTGAGGTAATGATCCAAATATAAGGGATCACAACCCTCCCACTTCACTGCATTTCTACTGATCCGCCTGTGGGGTTCGCCTTTATAACTAATGCTTGTATAAAAATGGAATACTTCCCTGATGTATGAAAAATTGCTAAAATCGTACCAACTACATATACAAATTGATAAATCTTCTGAAAAGACTGGTAGTTATAGGTCAATTGGTTTACTAAGCAGCCTCAGTAAAAAGTATAAAAAGGTCCTAACGAAAAAAAATTAATACATATTTTCGATAACGACCTATGTATTGTATATCCTAATAAACAGTTTGGCTTTAGCCGCTTTCATAGTACGTCTCATCAAGTGCTCAGGGTTTACAATCATGTTAAAACATATCGTTCAATGAGCAAATCGACTGGAATGGTCCTGCTTGATATTGAGAAAGCCTTTGATACTGTTTGGCATGACAGACTTATATGTATATAAAATGATTAAATTTCAACTTCCACTCCTATTTGTATCTGTAAAATTGTCCGGAGTTTCTTGTCAAATCGTTGTTTTAAAGTGAATTTTAATAGCGGTGTCTCCAACATAGTCTACTTTCATTCAAGGTCAGTTCTTGGGCCTGTTTTATATAGGCTATACACATCCGACTTTCCATCCTTACCTAATTGTGAAGCAGCTATCTTTACCGACAACACTGCGATTTGTTCATCTCATTCTCATTAGTTTTCTCTTGATATTGAGAGGAATCTAAAAAAAACGTGATGATAATGTTAGGGGGATATTACAATAGATAGAAAATCAAATTGGATGAGGAAAAAATACACACCTTTTTTTCACTAGGAAAAGAAAAGCATGCTATCTTCCTAGCAGACAGTTGCAAGTTAATGGTAATAACATTCGTTGGCAACCTTCTGTTAGATATTTAGGGGTATATTTGGACAGCAAGTTGACTTTTGGTACTCTGAAGGAAATTTCGATTGCAATCAAGATATTGTATCTCATTATAAATCAAAAGTCACTCCTCTCATATTTTTTTTTTTATTAACACATATTTTGTTCATATGATTTACCACTGCAACTAGTCTAACTAGACTAACAAGCAGTTTGAGCATAACGCAAACAATTTTGTAAATTTAGTATGATGTCTTCACTTGACAAATTTTATTTTTTTGCAGCTACTGTTGATTTACCGGATGGAATCGTTCTACTGCATAAAGTGCCTCCTTAGATCGTGAGGTTTAAAGCGTCGTAATCTTCTTATCTGATTCACAATATTGAGAAGTGCTGGTATTTCTTCGTTAACATGATGCATTAGTCTAACTCTGTGAGCACTCGCACTCGCACTAGCGTTGAATTTCTTCAGATATTGTCGGTACATTCAGGTCGCGATATGAATCACTATTCCTAATATACCAAGGGTCATTGACAATCCCTCTTAATATTCTATTTTGAAAACGTTGAGTGACGTCAATAGTGCTATTCTTTGCGCAGCCCCATACCTGAACTCCATATGCCTAGAGGGGTTTGAGTTCCTGTTTATAAGTCATATGTTTGTTGTGAATAGACATTGTGGACTGACTCCCTGCAAGCGAAAGCATTCTATGGTACTTCAGATTGAGCTCTACTTTTTCCTTTTTCACATGCCCCTTCCAGCGTAGCTTTGCATCCAGGCTCATACCCACGCCATGTATCCATCGGCTGAACAACTCCATTAATTGAATCTTGAAGCTTTTGAGCTGCAATTTCATTGCTTTTGTCAGAAGTTAAGATAACAGTGTCATTTGCGAACGTTCCCACTATACTCCTTTCTGTTACAGGCAGATTATAGGTGTACAAAAGATGCAATAGTGAACCTAAGATACCTCCCTGAGAGACACCCGAATATTCGTTGTGTACTTTGACCTGGAAGTAGCGTTCAATAAAATAGGATTCCAATACTTGACAATATTGTTTTGGCTAAACCAGATTTAGGTTTAGAAGGAGTCCCGCGTACCAGACCTTATCAAAGCCTGGGCTACATCCAAGAATATTCATTCATATTCTCCAATCATTATGACGATAAGCGAAGCTCTGATTAAAAAAGTAGGACCGGCCAGACTAACCGGCGCGAAAACTAATTGGGATGGGTTCAAAAAAATATATTGAAGCAAATATTGAGCTGAGCGTATCACTTAAAACGCCCTATGAACTTGAAGTTGAAGTTGACCGCTTCGTCGAAATCCTACAGAATGCCGCGTGGAAGAATATTCCCAAACCAAAGAGAACGCCGGCTAGTTACATTCAAACTTATCCAAAGGAAATAAAAGAGATGATTAAGGAGAAGAGAAAAGCGCGTAAAAGATGGCAACAAACTCGGGCTCCGCAACATAAAGCACATCTTAACCGTTTGTGCAACTCACTAAAAAGATCTATTAAAGACCTTAAAAATAATGAAATACAAACTTACTTAGAAAGTTTAACGGCAGAAAAATATTCTAATTACTCGCTTTGGAAGGCTGTAAAAGGTACCATAAACCTCAAGCCGCACCAATTAAGAAAAATCAAGACGAATGGGCCAGGCATGATAAAGAGAAAGCGTAAGTTTCTGCTGCCCACCTGGAAGAAACTTTTAAACCGTTTGATGGGCGAGCTCTTATCCAAAATATAAATACGTCGTATACAATAGGGTAATAAGAAATGCAACAATAACCGAACTTAAGGAAGAAATAAAGAAACTTAAACCTAAGAAGGCTCCTGGATACGACCTAATCACGGGAGACGTTCTTAAAGCCCTACCAAGAAAAGCTCTAATTAAGCTTCTTTTCATTATAAACGCCGCGCTTAAACTAGAATATGTTCCCAGTTAATGGAAAGTCGCCGAAGTAATATTGGTCCTTAAGCCTGGAAAACCGCCAAATGAAAAAACGTCTTATAGACCGATTTCGCTTCTACCAATTACATCCAAAGTCTTCGAGAGAATATTGAATAGGCGAATACAGCCGGTTATAGAAGAAGGGCATCTCATTCCGGATCATCAATTCGGATTCAGAAGTAAGCATTCTATAGTTCAACAAATGCATAGAATAACACATGTAATCGAAAAAACTCTTGAAGAAAAAAAGATTTGTTCAAGCGTATTCCTTGACGTCTCTCAAGCCTTTGACAAGGTCTGCCAGGAAGGCTTAAAGTTTAAATTACGACAAGTTCTGTCAGAGCACCTATATAATATCTTGAAGAACTACCTTACGAATAGACTATTCCGCGTCAAATATGGAAACGAATATTCGGATTTTAAGGAAATAAGGGCTGGGGTCCCGCAAGGGAGCGATCTTGGTCCGGTTTTATATCTATTATACACCCGTGATATACCGCAAGTAGAAGGCACTGAGCTAGCTACATTTGCCGACGACACTGCTATCTTGGCAGTAGGTAAAACGGTCGAAGATACTACAGAAAAACTGCAAGAAGCTTTGAATAGAGTAAATGAATGGACAAAGATTTGGCGAATCGCACTTAACGAGACCAAATCTGTTCATGTAAATTTTACTTATAAAAAAATAGATAATTTGCCGATCTTTTTAAACTCGGTTCAAATCCCGTTTACAAACGAGGCTAAGCATCTTGAAATGACACTTGATACAAAGCTGAAATGGAAAACGCACGTAAAGAAGAAACGCAAAGAACTGGATAATAAATATCGACAAAAGTATTGGTTACTTGAAAAATATTCCAAGCTTAATATAGAGAACAAACTGCTTTTATATAAGCAAGTGCTAAAGCCGGTATGGACATATGGTATACAACTCTGGGGTTGTACCAAAATAAGTAACATTAAAATTTTACAAACTTTTGAAAACAAAGTGTTAAGAGGTATTGTTAATGCGCCATGGTATATCCGAAATAGCGATATCCACAGAGATCTTGGCATTAAAACAATCGAAGACGAAATCAAAAACTACGCGAGAAAGCATAAAAGTCGACTAGAAAGTCACGCTAATATAACAGTCCTCCAAGTTTTGGATGAAAGAAATTTACTTCGCCGTCTACAAAGAATCAAATCTTTAGACTTAGCGCGTTAAGTAACCGCGTCTAAACTGCGGAGCTAGCAGGAACTTCTAATGGGAAGGTACCTGCAAAACGCCCTTATTTCGTGAAATGAAAACTACTTGATAAAACGAATACTTAGTTGTAGTAAAAATAAAAAACAAGTCTCTGTTTTGAAGGGAGGTTTTTTAGTGGGTAAGAATCCCACACTACTATGAGCATGCGCTGTCGATCCTCATAGTATCTTGTTGAAGACTTTCACCCTCGAAAAAAAAAAAAAAAAAAAAAATATTGCAGAACTGTGGAAAATAAATCAAGGAACCCAGTAATAGAAAAAGAAAAAAAAACGATAAGCCAATTTTAATGCACCTTTATTAATTACCTATGTATGTCGTTTACAATTACCGATGTTATCGACTCGGTAGTCTAACTAAAAAAGAACGATACAGAGCATAATTAGCTATCGTCGGCCGAAAATCTAAGCCGATATTAACGAGTCAGTTATCTGACATAAGGGAACCGGTTTTAAGGGTCGATGGTCAGAAGAAGAAAACCTCAATTTTTCACAAGAACAAACTTCTTTCTTTTCCAATGCCTTTTCAATTTTGTCGGTTATACGATGTACGAGTATTTCCTCGATAGCGGAATGTTTCTCGCGAAAGCCGAATTGGTGGCTTGGTAATCCCTTCTTTCGTTCGATAAGCATTTTTAGACGTTTACTCAAAACCTTTTCAACAAGCTTTCCTATGACTGGCAATAAGGAGATAGGGCAGTAAGGAGATAGGTCTATAGGATTTCACTTCGTGAGGTTTTCCTGGCTTTGCAACCATTGTCATCTGTTCTACTTTCTATTGTATTGGGAAGTGTTTCAAGCGAACTGACGCATTAAACATTTCCATAAGTCTAGCCATTCCTTTATGCGGGAGAAATAAAATAATTATCCATGAGGTAATTTTTCAATCAATGTTATGTTATGTTTTTGGATGACAAGTATGGGAAAGTATTGCAATGCGCCATGTTAAGAAATTGCAGGTATCTCAAACTTACCATGGCATCACTCGACTCCGGATAGAGCGAATGTTCAATTAATCTTCAAAATAATTCAAAACCAAAGTTTCTTAGACCGTTGTATGTTTATTGATAATCCGCATGTAAATGATTTAATAGCAAGTTACATACATAACGGGTGGGCCATCTAGTGATTTCTTTTTAAATCATAGGTTATTTTGACACTGACAGCTATTTCCCACTCGAAATTTTGACAGGAAGTCAGTATCATACCTCCGCGGATGAGTCGCTTTACGCTTGAACAGCATTGAGAAATATTGAAAACTTATTTCAAAAGTGAGTGCTGTGTAGCCCAAACAGTGCGTTTTTTTAAAAGAAGTTTTGGCCGAAATGAAGCACCCACCTCGCCTGCTGTACGCAGGTTTGTGCAAAAAGTTCGTGAGACTGGTATGCTAGTGGACAACACTCATGGTCCCCGTCGTCGTACGGTGCGCACAGATGAGAATGTGGCTGCTGTAGCCGAGAGTGTGAGACTCAATTCACGAACATCAACTCGTCATCGATCTCAACAGCTCAACATTTCACGCACTAGCCTGAGGAGAATTCTGGACAAAGATCTGGGATTATTCGCTTACAAGGTCCAATTGATTCAGCAATTGAAAGCGCATGACCATCCGCTTCGTTATCGCTTCGCAGTTTGGGTCTTAGAGCAGCTTGAATTGGACAACGATTTTGGGCGAAAAATTATCTTTTCTGACGAGGCACATTTTCATCTCGGCGGCTACGTTAACAAACAAAATTGCCGCATCTGGGGCTCAGAAAACCCGCATGTTATTGTCGAGAACCCAATGCATCCACAAAGAATGACAGTTTGGTGCGGATTGTGGAGTGGTGGCATCATTGGACCATTTTTCTTCGAAAATGAGGCTGGGAACAACGTTTCGGTCAACGGTGGGCGTTACAGAGCCATTTTAACGACTTTTTTTTTTTACTGAAATTGAAGACATGGATTTGGACGACCTCTGGTTCATGCAGGTTGGCGCGCCTTGCCAAACAGCCCATGCCACAATCGGTCTTTTGCGCACCAAATTCCCAAATCGTATTATCAGCCGTCTTGGCGATGTCAATTGGCCGCTTCGGAGCTGCGATTTGACCCCTTTGGACTTTTTTTTTGTGAAGAACCGTGAAGGGCCGATTTTATGCCAACAATTCGGAAACGATTCAAGCACTTAAGGCCAGTATCGTTGAAGCAATCCGTGAGCTACAGCCCGAAACCATCAACAAGGTCTTGGAAAATTGGAGTGATAGAATGCGCTACTGCGAGGACAGCCGAGGGAGCCACTTAAACGACGTTGTATTCCATAATTAATGGGAATATTTGCTCTTACTAATAAAGCCATAATACATGGGAAAAATTCATTTTGTTCATTTTATTGCATTTTTAAAAAGAAAAGTAGTTGGCCCACCCTGTATATTCATCTTAATAGTTGACAAACATGATACTGTTTTTATGTTTTATTTTTCCTTTTTTTGTATTTAGTCATGTTACTTTTGTTAATAAGACCTCGTAAACTTATTTATTTATGTACAGTAATACCCCGGACTTACGCGATAGGTGGGACCAAGAGATAGCCGTCCGAACTTGTCATAAACCGAATTTGCACTGCGTATGTAATGTTTTACGGAATTGGAATTGTTATTCCACACGGAACACGTTCGAACGTGTCGTAAACCGAACACGCCGATGCGCGCGATGATCAAAAAGAAAAACCGCGTATCTCCGAATTCGCGTAAAACGGGGTAGCGTAGGTCGGGGTATTACTGTATTCCCATTTACTTATTAATTTACTTGCTTACTGATTTAATTAAATGATTTATTTACTTATATATTTATTTGTTTATTTATTGATTTATTTGTTTACTTGTTAATGTATTTTTTTATATATTTATCTATTTATTCATTTATTTGTTATGTTTCTATTTATTGATGTACTGATGTATCTAGTCATTATTATTGATTTATTACATATTTTATTATTTATTTATTAATCAATTAATTTATTTATTTATTTATTTTATTTTAATTGAAGGTTTTTGTTTGTATTTTTCCTTCAGCATCATTATTTTTTCTTTTTCTTTTCACTTATATTTCCTTGTAAGCAATATGTGATTCTGTATAATACTCAACACGTTTGTATTTGGCAAAGTCGTGCTCGCTGTACTTGTACTAGCCATGTACATATATAAGTTATGAATATTTATGTACCCAAATAAAAATCCAATCTAATTGAATCTAAAATATTCCTGAAATATGTTAAGTCTTTTATTCGCTTTGTTTAGATCATAAATTACAAAGTTACACAGTAAACTTGTAAAATGTGTTAAATATACATATATAAAATGAAATAGAAAACACATACCCTTCTCGGTCCGAAATAAATTATAACAAGATGACGTGACACTACATCGCTAATGAAACCCTACAGCAGTTTCCATTCTTCAAACTCGTTTCATTGATTATATTCGTTGGCCGTAAGCTTTGCTTCGATTCATGTAAATGTGTCTGCATATAATCTTCTTATCGTTTATGCTGAGTTAATGAAAAATTCCAAGACGTAAACCGATCTCTAACGAACACCAACAATGCCCTGCTAATGAGTGAAACATGAAATCATCTGTGCTACCGTAAGAAAATATCAACAAACGATCGACGGTGAAGATTGCTCTAATACTGGACTTCATCTGTAACACGTAGTTCAATTAACGTCCCGTACCGTGACAATAAAACTCTACTGTGGACACATACAAAGGTGTAGATAGTGGATTTTACAAGTGAATCTTACACCAGGGCTGGTCGTGTCACTTCCTTTTTCTCTTTCTCAAATCGTTTATTATTTCCCAAAAATTTTCTGACAATATCCTGAGAACAGCTTTAACTGAAAAATCTCACGAAAGAGAATTTCTCACGTTCAATTTCATTTCGATCGTAATAATGGTACCGCAAAGGAAACACGACCTTTGCCAAATATCCTTGATCCATTGTTAGCAAAGCAAAGTGTTACAATTGCGAATAATGTTGACAAAGACAGTCCTTTTGGGTCAAAAATTCTTCCATGAAAAGACCTGTTTGAGGAAATACCCTGAAGGAAATGTTGAAAATTGCAGCATAACATGTTACGACACGTTCTTTCATGAATCAAAATGATTTCTTTCAAACACATTTAAGAAGTAAGGATTCACCAGGAGGATGATGAGCACCCAATGTAAGAACAACGTGAGTAGATTTTTTTTGTATAGGTAGTTGTATTGCATAGTATTTGAAATGAGGACGTGCTATATGTATCAAACAGAGGACTTGTGGGAGAAATGTTTGTAGACACATGGTTATCTATTTGGTATTTTTTTCTCATTGAACGTGATTGGAAATATTAAATAAATAAATAAGCGCTCAGGTCCTTGAGGCACCATTGATGGTATCCAACTAAAAAGTATGTCTATCACGCTTAACACACAAGTGACATTTGAGACAAGATTACAGTGACGTAAACAGTGACAAGAATAAGGAATAAGGTTCATCCATTTGTTCTCCCGTTCTTCACTGAACAAAATACTTTTTTTTAAATATTGTATATTTCAAACATATTTGAGCACTGTAGTTGTCTTCGAACTAAGATGCTTTTCACAGTAGAACAGTTTCTGACAGAAAATTCCGAATCTTGGAGTGTTTGATTCCTACTTAAATCGTCGAGAATTGGAATAGGAGTGCTTCTTGTGCAGGTACTTTCTTCTTAACAAAATGCTTGATTCTGAAGATCTTAGACATTTAAATTTCAAATATGTCAAAATACACAGATACACCTAAGCCAAAAAGCTCATTTCAGAACCATTTTACTAGTTTGCAGGACATGATAGTCCAGTAGCTAGCACTTTATAGCTTGAATAGCATCAAATACAGCGAAGCTATATTCTCTGGAGTATGGTAGGCAAAAAGACTTGTGTGTGCATTTAGAAACTCCAAAAAGAGGCCTGATTCAATATCTCAGTCTAACTTTGATCTGTATACAGACATATTTCCTTTGTCAAATGCAGTTATTACGCCTTCGCCTATTCTGGTTGGCTTACTTCTTCCATGTTAATGTATAAAGCTGAAGAACACTCTAAGCTTTTACCAATCCGCTTGCGACCGGTGTTTAATAGTTGATCAGACGGATAAGCATTACGTTGAGGGATTTCATGTTTAAACATTTTTTTTTTAGTAATTGTATGATTTTTCCTCCAACCAAAAGTACAGACCAACCGGCCAAATGACCGACTATCACAGTTTCGCACAATTTCGGCTCAATTTCTTCAATAACAGTTCGAGTATTGCCTTATCGTTCACATAACCCAAAGAAAAGGGTCCAGCAATGTCGAATCGGACGACCTAGACAAGGCCAGGCATTTTGCTGAAAGCACCAAATTCGTTTCGCTAAGTTAGGAGCAGACATGAATTAGTAGAGGAATATTTTACTTCTGAAAGTCCATGTACCTACACCAGAAGCATCCCTTTGGCACGCGCAAATTATAAAAAAAAAATCAACAAAATAGATTACGACTGATGTGACAGCAGAGAGAATGTTCGTTCTATTGTCTTAACGGTCCATTCAAAACGTGGTGAGAAATAGTAAAAGAAAAGATGGAAACTTATTGTATGACTCCGAACTTATCTTCGGATGCCAGCATTACTGAGAAAAGTGACAGATAAACTTACAGAACGCATTGCCACTTTTTGTCAGCTGAGTTTCTATCGGCCATCACTTCAATGTGCCATCACCCCGAGCTTAAGGAAGAATACTGATAGGCAGGAAGCCTACGAAGAAATAATGCTTTAAACCGAAGGTAAAACACTGGAGGAACGAACACGGAAAGTTAGTATTGGAATCGCAGTCGGTGCTGATGACATGAAGAAAACATCTCTACAGGCTATTAAATGGCGACGATGAGCGGTAGTTCGCTATCAGGCAGAATAACCCATTTAATCAGAATGATGACGGCCCATGAATATATTGAATATGGCGATATGTAAACGATATATACGTCCAATAATACTGTAGCTATACAATTTTGAGATAGTTATGGACTTTGTCTACCTCAGGTCCGCCAGAACTTATTTAAATGGCGCTATAGTTCTGGGTGAACTTGGGCCTCCACCAGAAACTCTATGAATAAATCGAACGAATCTTAATTACATTGAGTTAAAAAGGCAATAGACTAATAAATCCCTCTCTCGAACAACTAAGGATGCTATTAATAGTGGAAAGAAAAGTTGTTCGAGTGAACTTTGGTCCAATTTGTGCGGAGGATAAAATATTAATGCGACCTGTACAGCGACACCGATCCAGCCTCTCAGTAACTAAGATTGCTCCATATATTTTCAGATAGCCAGGCAGCACTTAGGGCATTATCGTCCAACCTAATGGACTCCATAACTGTAAAATGCTGCTACGATGCATTACAAGACCTTGCCAAACACAAGAGAGTAATGCTCGGTTGGGTCCCTGGACACCAGGGGATTGTGGGCAACGAATCTGCAGATGAGCTTGCTAGGGCTGGCTCAGAATCTGCGTTTATAGGTCCGGAACCTTATTGTAGCGTCAACTGGATAACAGCTACAGTGTTGATTAACGAATGGAAGAACAAATTTCGTTTAGTTCACTGGACTAAAGGGGCAGGTTTAAGACAATCCAAACGTTTAATCAAGCCTTACTCCTATAAGGGAACCCTTAACGTAGATAGGGAAAGCATTAGGAAGCTAGTGAGCTTCTAACTGGCCATTACGACCTAAGATACCACCTTAACAAGTTGAACCTGTGCCAAGGACTGTCGGCTATGCCTAGAGGAGGATGAAACATCCGAATACATTCTTTGTGAATGCCCGGCACTACACTGGTTAAGGAAACGTATTTTCCACAAGGAAATACTCAATTCAGTGGAACTGAAATGCTCCACTACTAAAGACATACTCACTTTCATAAGGGAGGTAGTACGTCTGTTAGGTTAACTCCAACCCTCCGATACAATAGATCTTTCAGCTCGCAGTGTCGTTGCCACGCGGGCATGGGTTGTACAAGAGGAAAAAAAAAAAAACTGAGATTGCTTGGACAAGTAGAGCGGATGCACATCAATGCTCCGGCCCAAAACGTCTTAAAAAATATCGAAGAGACGACACAAAGGAAAGCCCCCATTAGGTGGGCTGAACAAGTAGAAAATGATCTGAACAAATTAGAACACGCAGCTGGAGGCAGTTAGTTAATAACCGAGCTAACTTGAGGGGCATATTGCGCCATCTAAGAAAAAGAAAAAATGGATTGTTCTTTAGTCAAAAAGAACTATTAGTTTGATTGTTTCACATTTAATGTAGGCGCAGAATTCGTGTGCACTGCGAGTTCCTATGAATAGACGCAGTGTTTTTGAAGTCAAAATCACTGTAAAAGGTTTTCAAAACCGAATAACGTTACTTCAGGTGTTTCTGAGGGCGGTCACCTCCCCATTTCTAATTTGCTAATATTAAAGATCTGGCATCATTTTTGATTGCAAAGTTATATTTGATCTGTGTATTAGCTATATGAATTCTAAAGCTAATTCAATCCTGGGTTTTCTTAAGAGAATTTTTTGCAGTTTTAAGGATCCTTACATCCGTAGCCTTTGTCTTTTGATGTTTGGAATCCTTTTTTTCAAAACAATATTGATAGAATAGTGCAAAAGAAATGAATAATTAAAGTGATCAACGAAGGTAGTATTATCGAAAAGGTCTTTCGAATTCGTAAGCGTCAGATGGTGCCTTTTGGTGAGACGTTGCTTCTCAGTGAAGCAAGATTTAACACGGAGTACAACAACAAAAAGTGACTTGTAACGACTTCAGCTTTTTTTCTAAGTCAGAACTGAGTTACTTACTTACTTAGGTGACACTACAGTTCGGGGAGAACCTGGGCCTCAACCAACAAGCCTCTCAGTCTTTAGCTAATTGCCTCCAGTTGCGCACTCCAAGTTGGTCGAGCTGCCCTTGAACTTGTGCGCGCCACCTGCGGCGATGATTCCCTCTACTGCGTCGTCCCTCGGGGTTAGATTCGAAGACTCTGCGGGTCGGAGCGTTGGTGTCCATTCGCTCTACATGCCCTAGCCATCTCAGACGTCCAATATACAGTTTTTTGACTAGGTCGATGTCGCTGTACAGCTCGTATAGTTCGTGATTAAATCTTCTCCTCCAAAACCGGTCAACACAAACGGGGCCGAAAATCTTACGAAGAATTTTTCGCTCGAAGCGACCAAGGATATCTTCATCCTCTTTTAATAAAGTCCATGTTACAGCGCCGTAAAGCAGGACTGGGATGATCAGGGTCTTATACAGAGTCTCCTTAGCTGTTCGAGATAGGGCTTTACTGTTGAATTGCCTTATAAGCCCAAAAAAACAGCGATTGGCAAGAGTTATTCTTCGATTGATTTCTGCACTGATTTTGTTTTTCGAGTTTTTAGCAGAGCCAAGATAGACAAAGTCCCTTACTACCTCGAAGTTATAGCTGCCCACTGTGACGTTTTGTCCAATTCGTCGGTATTGGCTTTCCCTTCTTGTTGACAGCATATACATACTTGGTTTTGCTCTCGTTTATCGCTAAACCCATTTTGGCCGCTTCCGCCTCAATGCTTGCAAACGCACCGATGACAGCCCGCTGAGTTCTTCCAATAATGTCTATATCGTCGGCGTATGCAAGCAGTTGTTCAGACTTGTAATAGATTGTGCCTCCGATGTTGGCTTGTGAGTTCCGCACAATCCATTCAAGTACAATATTAAAGAAGTCACATGACAGCGCGTCACCTTGTCTAAAACCTTTTCTGACATCAAAAGTCTCGGTGAGGTCATTACCGACCTTGATGGAGCAGCGAACGTTCTCCATCGTCAGCCTGCACAGACGGACAAGTTTGGCAGGGATGTCAAAACTAGACATGGCTCTATAAAGCTCTTCTCTATAGATGCTGTCATAGGTGGCCTTGAAATCGATAAAGAGGTGGTGAGTATCGATTTGGAATTCTTGGGTTTTCTCCAGGATCTGCCGAAGTGTGAAGATTTGATCGATAGTGGACTTTCCTGGCCTGAAACCGCACTGATAGGGTCTAATCAGGCTGTTCATAAAAGGTTTCAGGCGTTCACACAATATCGCAGAAAGATCTTGTATGCGATGTTGAAGAGGCTGATGCCTCTATAATTGGCGCAGTTGAGGGGGTCTCCTTTCTTGTGGATCGGGCAAACGATGCTGAGATTCCATTCATCAGGTATGCACTAGTCTGACCAAATCGTAGAGATGAGTTGGTGTATGCACTCTACCAATTCATTTCCAGCTGTCTTGAAAAGTTCGGCTGGTAAGCCGTCGGGTCCAGCAGCCTTGTTGGATATTGCTATTCTCACTTCGTTTTGGTCAGGTGGACGGAAATTTTGACTATCATCGTCTATGTTGAATGGTTCATTCTGCCTGACAGCGGGATGTTGGTCTTCGTCGCCGTTATACAGTCTGCAGAAGTAGTTTTTCCATATTCTCAGCACCGACTGTGATTCTACTATGAGGTTTGCATTTTCATCTCTACAGGTTTCTGTACGGGTATTGCTCCTCTGACACGTTCTTTTTACCTTTTGGTAAAACTTCCGTACATTGTTCCTGGAATATAAACTCTCGATATTCTCAAACGCGCGCTTCTCATGCTCTTTCTTCTTCTTTTGGAGAAGCCGATGTTCTTCCCGTCTCTTTTGCTCGTAGAGCTCATGAGCAGCTCTCGTCTTCCTTTGCAGCGCCGCTTTGTACGCCTTTTGTTTTGCTGCATGCACTCGCCAGCATTCTTCGTCAAACCAGGGGTTTCGCGGTGGTGGGCGAGCGAGACCCAGCAAATCAGTCGCGGCGTTTCTAATAGCATGTTGGCAGCGTTGCCACTGGTCTTCGGCACTTGATTTACTATTTTAACGTCGTATTTAGGACATTGCTCATATGTCTTGTCGAGGAGCTCGTAGAAACACTCTTTGGTGGCAGGGTCATTTTCTTCCGTGGGGGCATGGACACATATTAGGCTTATGTTAGCGAATTTGGCCTTGATCCGGATAGTCATTATGTGCTCGCTCACGTGTCGGAAGCTTAAGACTTCTTGCCTAATCTGCCGCGTATGACAAATCCGCATCCGAATAAGCGTTGCTTGTTGCCTCTGTAGCAATCACCGTAGTAGAAGTCACAGTTTTTCATCCTCTTTTTGTCCGGCCCATCCCATGGCACTTCCTGGATGGCGGTAATATCTGCTTTATGGCAGTCTAGGGCCTCTGCTAGTTGTTCGGCTTCACGTGGTCTATAAAGGGACAGAACATTCCACGTGCAGATCCGAAGGTCGTTGTCCTTATTTCGTTTACTGGGGTCGACTTTAGTCGAGTCATCCTTATCCGAGGCTTTTGATTGTTTCGGAACCATAGATTTTCTTACGTGGTAGGGAAGTTACCCCGACGGCACAACCCCCCACCTGGAGGGCCAGTTCCTTAATTATTCCCCTAGGACGAGGGGCCGGGTACACCGGTGCCAGTAGTCCACTACGGGAGTATGAGCGCTGCCGTTGGCCCATTAAGTGCTCCTCCGCCACCATCCCTATTCCAATGTCCTGACCAACATTGAAAATTCCTTACTGACCTGTGATCCGAATACGTCGAAGAAGCTCGCGCAAGGTATTCACTAAGTTCAACCTAACTGGAACTATAGACGCCACCGTTGACTCCGTCTAGGGAATTCGTCCGCTGCCGCCTGGAACAGGAATAAGTGCTCTAGTGGGAAAGCACTCTTCCCCCCCTCTCTCATCTGCTGCCAACATGAATCCGCCAAACGGGGTTGGTTACACATTTCTTGGATTAAGGTGCTAGGCACCCGGCTGTTACCGCGTGGAGGTTGAGAGTAGGAGTTGGTAGGCCTCAGCTGAATGAAAACGCTTGTGTTTTCATATGATCGCATGCACTACCATTTGACCAGCCTCGAAACTGAGTTGGGATGTTTGTTTTGCGCTACAAATTTCAGATGGCGCTGAGAAGAACTTTTTCATTCAACTTGAGTGATTCAGTAGTATTTTGCAAATTTAAGCCCAACTTTTTCATACTTTTTAATTCGATTTCAATTCAATCACCAATCTTTAAACAATACAAAACGTTTTAAACCAGATCGACTTGGGATTGTTTTGTGGAGAAGCTTTCACCTTGCTTTGCATAATTCTCATCAAAACGCACCAATTGCTGAATTATTTGCGAGCTTTAAGTGTTTCTGCAATGTACGTCGTTTGTTATAAACTTTTTTTATATTTTTATGGATAAGATAATCTTCTACATATTTATAAGATAGATAATCTATACACATTTAATTTTGTATATATATTCGAAAATATTCATAAGGTTACTCTAACACTCGGCTGCTGCTGGCTTGCAAAAGAATTTCATAACTTTTTTAGTCCAGATACATATGACATAAAATCTCCCTTTCCCTACTGTAGAATAATTTATGAGGATTTGTTCCAAACCAAAAGCCGACATTTATCAGAGCAACTGCATTGTTCAGTAGAAATTCCTCCATTTCGACACACTGTTACGCCCGTTTTATACGCGTAATCGGATTATGATGAAATCACATGCCACTGACCCGCAGCTTAGTTGACCACCTCTATGCGGCTCCATAAAAATAAATTGACTAACCTATGAATCCGCTTGCGATTCTCCTGCCACACAGTTGCATTTTGTCTGTCCTCCCCATGTCAAGATCGCCTAAAGAATTATATCCGCTTCATTTATGGAGAAGAAAAGGAAAATTGAAAAATTGTCCCAATTCCCCTAGCAACGCCTCTGCTTGACCTTTCTGCGCAATATCTCATGAACCATATTGATAAAAAATTATTCCCACAAACATTTTTCTGATCGCAGAATTGATTACGTCATGCACAGTCCGCAATCCCCTTGTACCTGTTGCAATTCTGTTTGAACAGGATCTCTAGAAGAACCATTAAATAGATTGAGACCGGATAAAATTACACAAATCGATGATGACTCCCTTGTCAACCCCGGAGATAGAGAGTTTTCATTATCCACATCCTTAGATCGGACCACACAAATATTTTATAGGTCAATCCCATTGTTTGCTCATCCTGTAGGTCTATTATGTAATTAATTTATTTTCTTGCTTGTGATTAGTTTGTTAGGGGTTCACTTCGGGAGGGCTTAGATAAGATACGTATCTGGGAACAAAGAGTCGTTAGATACGTAAGGAGAATCGTGGTTAGACGCATATACTTCGGTATACATATGTATGTACCTATTTTCTATTCGCGTCTGCGAAGTTTTATAAGACGTATAATACTCTATCAGCATAGTATTGCAAAAATTCAAGCTTACTGGGAAAGCGTTCGAAACGCAATGAAGAATGTTATCCCTACAATGGATCAACAAAAAAGGTGAATACAAGCAGGATATTTGCAGAAAGAACTAGTCTTTTTATTTACTTCCACTTAGGTGGCGCTACAATCTGAGGTGGACCTGGGCCTCAACCAACAACCAACCTCTTCAGCCAGCCCGGTTACAAGCCAGCTACTTTCAGTTACGCACGCCAAGTTGGTTGAGGTCCCTCTCCACTTGTTTGCGCCACCTACCGTCCTCTACTGCGCCGTTGGGCTCTATCCGCTGTATGTGACCCAGCCATCTTAGTCGCTGTATGCGAACTCTTCTGGCTATGTCGATGTCCTTGCATATACCGTTTAGTTCGGCATCGAGAACAAAGATCACTCGGGACTAAAGATTACTTGGGACCAAATATCACTCTAAGAACTTTTCTCTCAAATTAACCAAGGGCATCCTCATCCGATTTTGACACAGCCCATGCCTCTGCACCATACAGCAAGACTGTGATGATTAGTGTCTAATACAGAGTTACCTTAGCAGATCGAGAAAGGACTTTGTTACTTAATTGCCTTGTTAGCCCATAGCGACTGACAAGAGTAATTGCTCGTTTAATCTCCCCACTGTTGCCATTTGCGGAGCTCTTTATAAAGCCTTCGTAGACAAAGTCCTTTACTACCTCAAAATTATATCTGTCTATTGTGTCGTTCTGTCCAAGATGCCGATGTTGTGTGTCATGGGTTTTTTCCAAGATCTGTGTTAATGTGAAAATTTGGTCAATTGTAAACTTTCCCGGCCTGAAACCGCACAGATAAGGACCTATCAGATTGTTGACGATCGGTTTTAGGCATTCATATAATACAGCAGACATGATCTTATATGCGATGATGAGAAGATGTTGTTGACTCATCTCAGAGGGTCTCCTTTCTTCAGGATCGGGCAAATGATGCTGAGGTTCCATTCATCGGGCATACTTTCCTCCGACCAGATTTTTCCAGATGAGCTGGTGCATGTTCCTCGTCAAGTAATCTCCTCTTTGAAAGTTCGTCGGCAAAGCTGTCGGATCCAGCAGCTTTGTTGGATTTAATTAAATATCGCTATCCTCATATCATTCTGATCGGGTTGACGGGAATCTTGATTATCATCATCACTGTTGAATGGCTCATTTTGCCTGACAGCGGAATATTGGTCAGCGTCGCCGTTTAGCGGTCTACAGAAGTGTTTCTTCCATATTCTCAGCACCGACTGCGATTCTACTACTATATTACCATTTTCGTAACTGCAGGCTTCTATCCTGGTTTTGAATCCCTACCATGATCTTTTTACCTTTTGGTAAAAATTTCGAACATCATTCCTGCAATAAAGTCTCTCAATCTGCTCGATCGAGCGGTTCTCATGCTCCTTTTTCTTCTTTCTGAGAAGTTGATGTTCCTCTTTTCTCCTGCGCACGTAAACCTCGCGAGCAGCTCTAGTCCTTCTATGCAGCGCCGCCTTGTACGACTCTTGTTTTGCTGCATGTGATTGTTCTGGTGGCCCAGAGAAATGCAGTACATCAGAGGCGGCATCTCTAATGCCTTGTTGGCAAGGCTGCTACTGGTCTTCCGCATAGGACTTAGATTGAGATTAAAAGAGCCTAGATCGGTTTCTTGCGATTGTAGCCGTTCGATATTGAGCTTCCTCACAGTATTTGGTTGATTTCGCTGCGTTCTGAATATCCCCATCCGTACTTTGGCTAGAACTAGGTAGCGATCCAAGTTCACGTAGGCTCCTCAAAAAGTCCCTACACCCAGAATAGCCTGAATCCTTTGTCGGATGTGGTGTAATACAGGCTGTGCTTTCCGACCACGATACTAAGGACGTCCTCTTTTCCTAGCTTTGCGTTAAAATCACCCAGGACAATTTGTGTGTCTAGGCTGTGGCATTGCTCATACGTGTTGTCCAAGAGCTGGTAGAAGTCATTCTTCGTCTCGTCGTCCATCTTCTCGTGAGAGGCGTGTGCGCATATTAGGCTAATGGGGCGAATTTAGCCTCGATACGAATATTCATATGCTAGATAAGCACATGCCGAAAACTCAAGACTTCTTGCCTATGTCAGCCTCTAATACCAAATTCGCACTCTTGTCCTTGTTGTATGTAGCAATCGCCGTAGTAGATGTCGCAGATTGTCGTCCTCCTTTTGCCCGGTCCATCCCATCGCACTTCTTGGATGATGGAAATGTCTGCTTTACAGCCATCTACGACATCCGCAAGTTGTTCGGCTGCACGTGGTTTGTGAAAGGATCTAAAATTCCACGTGCAGGTACGAAGATCGCTCTCCTTCTTTCATTTGCAAGGGTCGCTGACAGTAAAATCATCCGTATCCGAGGCTGTTGATTGCTTCGTAACCAGTGTTTTTTTTTATGTGGTAGGGAAGTTAACCCGACGACACAACCCCCAACCTGGATGGTCAGTTGCCTTTGTTGTTCTCGTAGGATACGGAGCCGGGTACACCGGTGCCAGTAGTCCACTACGGGGTATGAGCACTGCCGTTGGTCTAGTAAAAGTTCCTCCACACCATTTCTATTCCAAGGTCCTAACTATTATTATTGTTTGTAATGGGTTATGTTATTTAATGTCCTGACTAACAATGAAAATTCCTTACCGACCTGTGATCCGAATATGTCGAACCAGCTCGCGCAAGTGTTCACTAAGTTCAACCTACCGCCACCGTTGACTCTATCTAAGGAATTCATCCGCTGCCGTCTGGAACAAGAAGATGTGCTCTAATGAGAGAGCTCTTTTGCCCTCTTCCCATCTGCTGCCCCAAAATTTTTTTCCAAATGGGTTGGTTACCCTATCTCCGACTAACCACCTTAAGGTTGAGAGTAGTAGTTGGTATGCCTAGGCTAACTGAAAACGCGTGTGTTTTCATATAAACGCATGCAATGCAGTTTGAACACCACTTCTCCAAATAGCTCTGCTATTATCTAGCTATCCGCAGCTGTGCATAGTAAGTTGGTTCGGGTCCCTTTCCGAAGTATATTCGATAACCTTCCGCCGGAGCGTTGGTATCCATCCGATCTATATGTCTCAGTCGTTGTATGCGCACTCTTCTATTTCAATTGATGTGTATAGCTGCACAAGTCATACAAATTATTTACAAATATCATTCAAACAAGTTTTCCTTCAAAGTAACCGAGAGTGTCCTCGTGCTCGAGCTTATACCGAAGACTATGTAGATAAAATCCCTACTAGTGGGAACTTTCGATTGCCTGCCTTTCTCTTTTTCAGATGCTTATGAAATTACTTCTCCGCTGTCTTCAATCTTTTGTTTTTTTTTTTTGTGATGTCATAATTCATTCTTTATCCATATTCTTTATCCAAACTCCTCTATGTCCTGGATGTGAACTTTAGAGGAATTCCTTATAGCTGCTGGCGGACGGTGAGGACTCGTATATCCTCTCCTAAGCTTAGTGGTTAGTGTGTCGGATCACTGCGCGTGAGGTTTCATGCTCGAACGCCGAAAATGCCAACAAGTTTTTACGGTCCCATCTCTTGCGAACATCTGAAAAACATCAGAGAGTATTGTTGTCATGAGAAAGCTTCTCAAAAACAAATTTCCCTTCGGATATGGCACTAAGACTGTAGTGTAGAGTGTAGGTCCCTTTCATTCGTGAAAAAAATATAACGCGCACTATACGAGTGGCTGCGAGAACCTAGTCCCAGGCACTTGCCTGGGAGCCGTTGCGTGAAATATTTATTTATTTATTTGTTAAGCTAAGTTTTGAGTTTTTGTACCTGGAAGTTGTAGCTGGTAACGTGGGTTAGCATTCTGCGTAATCGAAACTTAAGAGGATACGCCTCGAAAAGTTATTGATCAATTCTTGTGTCTACCATACTCGGACTAAGATTGGTTTCTGGAATGTGAAGACACTTCTTAGCTCTGGGAGTGAAAGAACTCGGAACCTCAGATTTGTTTAACTCGAACGAGAATTCATACGATACAATTTGGTCAGACATTACTAATCTCAACACGTAATACTGAGATTCTTTATTCCGGGAAACCATCCGGAAGTCCTTGGAAATACGGTGTTGGACTTTTGATGTTACATGATGGATAAAGCGGCCTGACAATATCGCAGACATAACATCTTAATGGACAGATTTCGAACTTAAGTACGACGTGTCACTATAATGGAGTGCCACGCCTTAACAGGGCTTCCGCCTGTGGATGACTTCTACAACCAGCTAGGCGCAGTTTGCAATGCAGTGTCAAACGGAGATATTGTCATTGGGAGTAGAAAGCATTGTCTGGAGAGCTCAGGGAAAGCATCGTGCTTATCGATATCTTAAGGCAAATGATCGAACGCAAAAAACATAAAGCTCGCATTGCAACTTCTCCAGCAGTAGGGAGGAGCGAGCTAGAATTATAATATCGTACAGCTTAGAGTGCTCCGCGGCGTGATAAGTGAAACTACATCAACGCGTTGATCACATCAGCAGACGAAGCAGCGAGTATATGTGACAGCTGTAACTTTTCTAGAATCTTAAAGGGGCTGATAGCTGCTCACAGCTCTAACCAATACCCGGTGAGAGGACTAAACGGAACTTGAGTTACCAAGTGCTAACGAAACAGTGCTAGGGTGAAAGAGAGAATACCTCGAAGGTTTTCGATGCTTATCAAGCATGTTTCCGCCCTAGTCATACACTTCGAAAAAGCTACAGTTCCATAGCAAAGTTAGTAATGCAATTTAAGCCTTTATGAGATTAACGGGTCGACAGATTGCGTCGTAGAAATTGGCGGATCGATTTTTACTTTTACATTATTCGCTGGACCTCCACACATTTTTCCAATCGTTCATTTAATTCTTCGTTTAAGTGTAGTAAAGATTTATTCATTACACAATCGAGCAGTAGTAAACTTTAAACTCCAAAATCATTCATTTCTACGAAAGCCTTAGTAAAAGTAATTAATACTATCCTCAGTGCTTCATTATATTGTAAGATTAACTTTTACCAAGCAGCATTCATATTTCATTTTCCTAGTCACACAAATCAAATAGACACCTCACTTATCTCTGAGATGTTACAAAGCCCCGCAGTGTCTTGTTTCTAGCAAATCACTTGCAGACCCGATGAAACTTTGCAAGAAACTCTACTCACAACTCACGGTTGACCTTCATTTTCGACGGCAAACTGCAAATCTCTGCCAGCTCGAGGCCACTTTGCTCTGCCATCTCTATGACCCAGGCAGAAGCTATCGTTCACCTTACGTCAGCTTCCATTCGCAGTCGTCACATTTGCGCATCTCTGCCCTAGTCTCTGATTGCCGGCTAATAATGATTTCTTGGGACTTGCACCTGTTGCTGCTCGCAGTGTAATCAAACAACAAACGTTTTGCAATTTCACTGATTTTTTCCAGCCACTGTACGCCGAGTTTATTGCCGCAAATCCGTGCGCGTATTTACGCTACATCACTGCAAGAAAAAACTTACCATGTACATATCTCTGGAAAAAGTATCTAAAAAAACGTCAGTAAGAAATGAGAAAAAAAAATCTCAACAGCATCCAATCTCTTCAACTCGTATGGTGTGGTGAACGTGCACAGTATTATGGGGAGACCAACATTGGCGTAGCATTCTTTTTGGCCAGCAACCGGTTCTGTAGAATCAGCGTTAAGACCCTTTTTTATGCTGTACCAATGTCGTTTTGTGTTCTTTTATTTTTATGGCAAAAAGTGATACAATCCAAGCCGAGAAAAGGGACCAAAACAAAATGAAAAGAAGTAAAGGCTTGTAGAGAAGTGTATACCTAGCTATAGCTTTTACGGCATCCACACCACATCAACGGTCAAAGTTGGAGCATAGCGCATTCGCTGTGGCACGTATAGCAATCTCGGCGGCAAAAGATACAAATACAAACTGCCGTAGGTTTAGAATTGAACCAGTTCTGAGCGAGTCTTGTATTGCCGGTTTAAAAAGACAGGGCAAAAAAACGAATCCCCCTTTTCTGAGGTTTTGTGGTGCAGAGGGCAAGGAGTAGCGATCTTATTGTATGAGTTCTTTTTTTTTTTTTTTTTCTTAAGTATTTTTTTATGGGCGTCTTTGCCCTTTTTTGATTCTGTTTCAAAGAAAATACTTGAAAAAAAGTCGATTATCCAGCAATTTTATGTTGACTCACCCAACATAAGAGCATACATAGCTTGAGAAGGATACAACTGTAATTGAATTGGTATCAAAAGAAATACTCGTACAGAAGTCATGAAGGGAGGCCATCAGTTTTCGATGCAGAAGATTGCAAAGGAGTGGCAAGGATATACCAACGTGCACTGACATGTTTCAGCAGGGATCGTCAGCGAAAATTGGTACCTGTTAAGGAAACGTTTTTAAGCACGTCTTAAGGAAGAAAAATACAATACATAACTCTCCCATAATGCCTCTGTTTGGTACAAATAGCACGTCCTTACTTTTTTCGAATAATTTCTTGAATAGTATTGAAAATATCTTCGAACAAATTCAACTATTTGCACTTGCTACTCAAAGGACTTGTTATAATTGAATCGTCCTTTTGTTGTTTCGGCAAAAGGAATTGCTTCTCGACTGCAAACGTGTTGTAGCATGTTTTCTTGAAAATTCTACCTTTCATTCAAGATATTTTCTTGCACAAGTGTTTGCAAGGGACTACATTATTCCCTTGCATAAGAAACTACCCACTATCGGTACACTTTGCGTTTTTAACAATAGATCAAGGAAATTTATGAAATATACCGAATACCTGTTCCTTTTTGATGGTTCTATCTGCGGTACCAAATATGAGTAGATATGGAGGAAAAAATGTTCGTTATGATAATTCCAAGGCATCGTGAGAAAATGGCAAAATGTGCAAATTGTGCAATATAATAATTATGAAATATTTTACCCGTTCCATAAAATTCATGAATTTGGACATACAAATAGAGTGATGGGTTTTAAAACTTCTGATTTAAACATATGTAGAAGTATAGGACTCCTTAATTTTAGCAAAAATCTTTACTGTCCACTTGACATCCAACTATCGTGCAAGCATTTCCTATCATCATTTTCAATATCCACTTTAAGCCACATCGCATCTATACATAGTATAGAAAATGTTCTCATTTAGCCCCATCTTTTATACTTACTTATGGTCTGTTTAAAGATGTGCTGGCGAGTAATTTTGAATTAGCAGTGATCACAGAAAAGAATTAGGGGAAGAGCAGTTTAGATTACAGCGATTGAATCAGTCTTATAATCCTAAATTTATTCCTCCTTAGAATCGTACAATCGTACATAGAGAATATCAGAGAGAGAAGAGACGATTAT
The DNA here is from genome assembly GCA_945910035.1 of Brachypalpus laphriformis. NCBI lineage: Eukaryota > Metazoa > Arthropoda > Insecta > Diptera > Syrphidae > Brachypalpus > Brachypalpus laphriformis. Next base: position 139,545,432 of record OX246756.1, read on the forward strand.
GCTGCAACTTGTAACGTACTTACCTACGCTGAGCAACAGAATAGATACAATCCCAAATTAGCCGTCTGATTTGATTGCCCTACGCTGAACGTCGGAGGAATCACAACCGTGTCGTGTGATTCGATGCCTACCTATCCTGAGGACTAAGCAGCCAAGCAGTTATAACTTGTGAAGGAACAGAGTGAAAACTAGCAGTGATCGCAATCACAGTTTAATCTTTATATCCATTCACTTCATTTTCATTTTCAATGCATTTTATTGTTTAATTCAGTATACCTTACATGCTAACAAAAACGCTTAGAACTAGCTTAATTAACTTAACCATCTTATTCTAACTTACTGGCCCCATGCGGGCGCTCTAAGCTAAACTTAACTCTTAACCTCTGTCTTTCGACGTAACCTAACTAAATGCATTTACTATTTTACTATAACTTGCCTAATGACTATTAATTCTAAGAAAAACTGTTTTTGTAAGAAAAAACTTAGTAAATTGAGTTTTTTTTTTAAACTATTGCTACGTGTATAAATAAAACTTATAAGCTACCTTAAAATATAAAATAAACTTAACTACCTTGTGTAATTAAATACACACTTTTTTGTAAGCGAAGTGTTGTCCTTTTTTTTTGTTTTTATTTTTTTTTATTAGCCAAGCGCTGTGCTGTTTTTTTTTTTAATTAATAATTACTATACAAACTTAAGACTACTTTAGAAACTATGTAAGCCGGCCATGGCTATTGTATGAAAAAAAAATACGACCCACTCTATCCCGTTACAGGCTAACCCAGATTAGGGGGAAACGACGACGGCGTTCCCTCTTCTTCATTAAGCCACCAAAATTGGTCGTGCTGCCTACTAACATCTTCAATATTGCGGACTGAAACTGCCTTACTGAACCGGAGACGCTCTACACTACCATGTGCGACGTCTCTGTCGTAGTTGAGTCGCCTATCCACAGCTTTTCTGGCGACGTGGAAGATTAGCGGCACCGCTAACTTATCCTGGATCAGACCTCTTTGATCAAGATATAGAAACGCTTCTGGAGGGATAAAGCCGTTAAGGCGGACACTCTCGTGATGGAGGTTGTTGGAGTAATAAGCCCCAAAGATCAGGCTATTCATCGAGGTCATTGCTCTTGCAATGTGCCTTCGAATCAACTTGATCAAGAAATTATCCACTCTGATCAGATTCGCCCTGTTGTACAGGACCTCATTACGATAGAATTTTATGTACTCAGACTCTGGTGTTCTATACAAACGAAGGTAAGCGCTAAATTTGGTCGTGCTGCCTACTAACATCTTCAATATTGCGGACTGAAACTGCCTTACTGAACCGGAGACGCTCTACACTACCATGTGCGACGTCTCTGTCGTAGTTGAGTCGCCTATCCACAGCTTTTCTGGCGACGTGGAAGATTAGCGGCACCGCTAACTTATCCTGGATCAGACCTCTTTGATCAAGATATAGAAACGCTTCTGGAGGGATAAAGCCGTTAAGGCGGACACTCTCGTGATGGAGGTTGTTGGAGTAATAAGCCCCAAAGATCAGGCTATTCATCGAGGTCATTGCTCTTGCAATGTGCCTTCGAATCAACTTGATCAAGAAATTATCCACTCTGATCAGATTCGCCCTGTTGTACAGGACCTCATTACGATAGAATTTTATGTACTCAGACTCTGGTGTTCTATACAAACGAAGGTAAGCCCTAAGGCAAGCCCTCTCAAACACCCGCATCTTTTCCAACAAGCTTGGCCCCACGTTGAACCACACGGGACATCCATATGCGAGCATAGGCCGAATGCGGGCCATGTAGCAGATTACCTTCACTCTCGCATCGAGTTGGCTGCTATAAAAAAGTCTCTTTGTGAGAGCAAAAGCAACTTTGGCTCTGGCCAGAGCAGAATCTATATGTTTTTTTAAAATATAGATATTGATCTAGCCAGACCCCAAGGTACCTGACTACACTTCGATTCGCAAGTAGCTGTCCATGTTACCCCACGATAGAGAACTTTCGCCAATTCTTTCTGGTGTCCCTAGAGGCCCCAGACAACGGCCTTCTGAACAGGATGGTCTCCGATTTCTGAAAGTTAATCTTCAGTATCTCTTGATTTTATCGAAGTCCCACTGCAAGAGTGTTTCAATGACCTCGATCGTGGGCCCTGACCTGTACGCGACCAAATCGTCTGCGTACGCTATGGCATGGTGAAGTGAACCTATGAGATCGCTCGTGTAAATATTGAATAGGATCGGCGAATTAACCGCACCCTGTTGCAGACCATTTTTTACTTCAAAAGTTCCAGCAGACGTCACATTGCTATTCTTCACAATGAACTTCTTACTGGTGAGCATGTCATAAAGTATGTACAGCAGTGGTTTACTTATGCCAAGCCTGCTCAATTTGTAGAAGAGTCCTTCTAACCATACGGTATCGAAAGCCTTCTCCAAGTCAACCAGACAGGCACCCGTGCATTCCTTCTTGCTTTTGTTCCATTGGATATCCGATACCAGTTTAGACGCAGCATGTATCGTATCATGCCCCGCCTTGAAACCGAATTGGTTATCCGGAATTATATGCATGTCCTCAACCCACTTAGCCAGGGCTCTATGGATCACTTTTCGAATACCTTGCTGATGTTCGGAAGTAGACTTATCGACCGTAGATTGCCCGGATTGGAGCTATTTTTATTTTTCTTCGGAATTGGCTGCACCACCGCTGTTTTCCAATGCTCTGGATAATGGGCATTATTCATTGCATTATTGAACAGGAAGGTGTAAATGTTCACCGCTTCTGGAGGAAGATGTTTAAGTACAATGTTGGGTATACCGTCGATTCCCACGGATTTCTTTTTTCTCAGTGAATCGAAGATCGCTTGGAGCTCTGCCTTCGAAATGAACGGGGGATGCACCCTTTCATCGGCGACGGCATTATTTGCCATATTTATTTCATTGAACACGGTGAAACCAGTGTTCTCAGATCACCATTGCTCCATGTCATTTCGAAGGCAGAAGTCTTTATATCTTTATATCCGCTTAAGACATTATTCACTCACAAGGCTCTCAAAGGAATATGACGGGGACAATCAACTTCTTAGTGATATACTAACGCAGAGCTTATGGGGCGATTAGAGGACCCTTTATGGCTTGTTTGCGCGATATGTTTATATATATATATGGTATATATATCCGACACGCTCTAGAGTATCTCACTTAGTCCACGGGTTCCCATTCAAATCAAAGCCTTCGGTACAATACAGAGGATACCAAGCAAATCAATACCAAAAGCTTTAAAATATAAAGTCAACGAGCATTGGAATATTTTCAAGAAAAACGGAGAAGTACACAGTTTAACTAGAAACGATTCGGACATAAGAGAAAAAAGATAAAATTTGAATATAAGTTAAAAGTCATTAAGAGCAAGAAAAATCCTACATTTAAGCATCCCAAAAATAACGCATAAGTAGCAAACGTTCAGATTCAGTGCCACTGTTAAGCCAAGTATCAATGGAACTGGTCTTGCGGTGCGGGTGGCCGTAAAGAAACCATTACTTAGAGCTGTTTATAAGCAAAAGCGACTAAAATTATTTAAAATGCGTAAAGAATAGATCATAGAGCAGTGAAAAATGTCCCTTAGACTGATGAATCCAAATTGGAAATTTTTGGATTCAAGAAAGGTCGTTGTGTCGGAATCAAAATGTTGGACAACTGTACAGTCCCCATAGTCAAACATGGTTGTAGTGAAACTGGGACAGGTAGCTTGGCCAAAATGAACGACAAAATTAACAAGACAGGTTACAAGGAAGCATTGCACTCCGCCGTGTGTGAGAATTCTGAACTCAGGATTTATTTATCAAGAAGAAGAAAAAGATGGTTTACTTAAAAATATGTCTCCAGATAAGACACCCATCGAACTTTTATGAGATGAACTAGTTCGAGAGGCTTAGGCTAATGAAGATCCTGCAAAGTTGGAATACGGAATCTCCCGCAACCTTCGTAAACTAATCCTCTGAATGCCGAATATCTGTGAACCTGCTTTGAAGGCGAAAAGATATCGTTACATTTGATATGTTTACTTTTTGCTTTTTAATTTTTTTCTCATATTAACTGTTTATCTTATTTTATGGTTTTTGTCTTATATTTCTTTAAAAAGTGCGATCGCTCGAATAATTATGGATGGTAGTGTACAAGTTGCTCTGAGACTTGGAAAAAAAGCCAACCATTTGTAATATTACAAGCTTCGGTGGTGGTTAAGCATCTCGTCTGCGAAACCAATTAAAGTGTCACATTACTCCGTAATTATCAAGAACAAAACAAGTCACAGGCCAAATTTGCCTGGACGAGAAAGATGCATTGATATTAACCCCATGAAAAAGGGGAGGGGAAGCCTTCTTTTGCAGTTGCCTGGTATGAGACCAGGGCCTGGAACTCAGCATAAGGAAAGTTCTCATTTGTCTGTGATCTCGTTAAGTGATCCGCGGCAATGCTTAACCATGGTTGATTCAAAGGCTTCAATCCACGTTAGAAAGAAAAATGACATCTATATGATTGGCAAAGTTGTCTGCGCATTGAATTGGTTTCAATGAATAAGGAACAAATTATATAATGTTAACGCAATTCGTAACTTACCACGTTTGTACTAGAAAGGAATTCAAGCGTATAGTACCTAGTAATCGAGATTATACATTATGATAACGAGTGCCGGAAAATTCGACCAATGCTATAAATGGCACCACAATGTACCTAATCTTTGGTCTAAGTGTGCTCTAGCTGTAGCTCAGGGCAGTCGCTCCCCCTTGCCTTGGAATACTTTGTTAATTGTGACTGCTTCCAAATTTAATATGACAAACAGAAGTAGTGTATAAAAAAGGTCCTTCTATGTTATTGCCGAATATTACTAGTGCTCCGCAGTAATTTAGTGCACTACTAGTACTGGCGTTCCCATTGTTGCTTGTTCGCTTTCGCATTCAAAACTTGAATCTCTAACAATTTTACAAAAACTTATTTTTAGATTTGTTTCTAGGAATGCTCGTTCCCGCAGACTAATGAACATTTTTTCAGTTTTCGGGATCCTTCATTTATGTAATTCCGAATGGGTTCACACTAAAATGAATGTGCTAAAGCCCCAACCTTACCCGCCTAGATATATGTAGATTTGTATGCTCGTATCAACGCCATGTACCTACTTTACAAAATATTATAGCTGATCTGAAGAATTTGCGCATCTTAATCAAAATTTGCTTACAATTTGAGATAAAATGTAGGTGGGAATGAAGTGGCCTTAGCTCTTCAGATAATTTTGCTGCGCAACTTCTTTTCCTAAGTCATTGTCGTGAAGCTACACGTACATATAAAAGAAGCAGCATTTGTTTTGGACTGTGCTGTTAATATTTCTATGTGCCGTTCTATTGTCTAACTTCCTTTTAAGCTGAACTTTATTATTGCATTAGAGCTGAGGTCTGCGAACCCCACAGGTGGATGAGTAGAAATGGGGTGAAGTGGGAGGGTTGTGATCCCTTGTTTTCGGATCATAACCTCGCTGATAAAAAGGAAGAAGAAGAAGATTGGAGCTGAGGTCTGTTATTATTTTCAATACTGCGTCAGGGTACTGAAATAGAGGTGGTGGCGGACAAACCCATAATGGAAGTGAGTTACTGGCATCGGTGTATCCGGCCTCTTGTCGTAGGGGTAAAAAAAAGGATCTGGTCCTCCAGGTTGGGGTTGTGCCGTTGGGTTAACTTCCCTACCACGTAAAAAGCCTTTGGTTACGAAGCAACCAACAGCCTCGGATTAATATAGTACTTGAGAGAATTGTACGAAACTCACAAGCCAACATCGGTGGTACAATCTTTCACAAGTCTGTATAACTACTAGCTTATGCCGATGGCATTGACATAATCGGAAGAACTCAGTGGGGCGTCAGTGGGGCATTTTGTATTGAGATCGAGGCAGCAAGGATGGGTTTAGCGGTCAATGAAAACAAAACAAAATTTATGTTGTCTCCAAAATGACACACAACATCGGCGCCTTGGAGAGAACGCCACAATAGACAGATATAATTTTGAGGTAGTAAAGGATTTTGTCCACCTAGGCTCTATGGTCAGCTCCGCAAATGACATCAGTAGGGAGGTCACACGAAGAATTACTCTTGCCAATCGTTGTTTTATGGGCTGAGAAGGCAATTGAGTAGCAAAGCCCTACCTCGAACTACTAAGGTAACTCTTTATAATACACTAATCATCCCAGTCCTGCTGTATGGCGCAGAGGCATGGGCTTTGACAAAACCGGTTTTTCGAGCGATCGTTGGTCCCGTCTGTACCTATAGACGGTGAGTGGAAGAGAAGGTATCGAATCATGTTTTCATTTTAGCACGTTCTGCCTTACACAATAAACTTATATATTACAAAACTCTTTTCCCTAAAAAAATTATCGAAAAGGTCCACAACAAAAAATAAATAAAACTCAGGCAAATGTTATCCTTAATTCTGAAAACTCGTTAAAATTTCCATAAAGATCCCTACCTGCATACGTAGGTACCTGTTACCAAAATTAACTATAACACAAGTTCTTCTCTAGCATGCCACTATTCCATAAAATCTACTTCCTAAAACCTAAGATTTACGACTCCAACACATCCCTTAAATCCCAGTTAAAACTATACAAAAGATAGCTCTACGTAAAATTCTTCCTTCGTTCGTCATCCTAATGAAAACTTGTTCCTACTATCACGTGTTCATAAAATAACATAGGAAATGCCCAGCATAGAGTATCAAAATATCAAAATTCGAATCAAGAAACAGGTACATCACACTGAAAAACACTCCGGGAAGCAACATTGCACAGGTCTCGGAACACGTGGATGCATCGTACAAGTACACAATATTCAAAATACGTATTTCCTTAAAGTATCTACCGATAGTTTCTCCGTCACGGTAATTTATAATTCCCTATCCGTACCCGAACCTGACCCTGAAAATCCCAACGAAATACCTCGATTCAAATTAAGTAACTACGAATTCGAGAAAATCCTAAATAATAGATATGCACCGTCGTACCTATCACATGAAAAAATGAATTTTAAAGTCTCTACTTGCATAGGATTTTCCCTTTAATCCTTCCTGACTGTGTGTGACGAATCCGAAATTACGTCCCCTGTAAAAGAAAGCATAATATTACAATAATAACCGAGAAAAGGGACCCAGACCCAACAATGCAACACACAGATACAACTATCTCAATAACAAAAGCAAAAAAAAAAATCCTCAAATTCCGAGATTTTTCCGCGTCTCTTTCATCGCTACTTGCCCGTCCAACAAAGCACCATCCAAAAACCACTTACTTATACATTACCACGTACAGAAAACAGGTAGAGAGCGGGAGAGTGAAAGATCAAGTATCTAAAACTCCTCCACCACTGCTCTCAAATTCACTTCGCATTAGATACATTCTCTGAGCCTTCTCTGAACACCTGCGTGAGCACGGCTTCTGATTGGTCATCTCAACCCAGTCTCAATCGGGTATAAAAGGCCAGGCGAACTGGTTTTTCAAATCAGAAATCGCATAACATTCGAAGAGTGAACATCGTTCGGACATATTCCAGATAGTTTACAAATTTTCACATACAGATACAATCGTAGTATGTCTTTTATTTCACGTGAATATAAATTCGAAACCAGCAAAATGTTCGCAGAAAGGAAACGGTTCTCCGCGATCCGCAGCTTAAGAAAGGTCCTGAAACCATTGTTGCGCGTCATCAAGAGGAAGCAGTATCTGAAGAAGAGCCTTGGGGAGATTCAAGAAAATGATTACAACTCATCACTGGAGGATATGCGCAAAGATCAAGCAGCACTGGAGGCGACCGATGATAATGCCGCCAACGAAGCATTGGAACAGCGCATCTTAGCTGAAGTTTGCCAGTGCCCCGAAGATGCAGCCATCTATGTGCACCAAGGCGGTCGTCGGCATATTGTTCCGGTTCATCACGAGCAGAAATATATCCCCGTGCACTTTGCCCGCACCAATAATGGAACATTTTTCTGGACTTCTATGGATGTGGTTCGCCAACACCAAAACCAGCACCAGCAGCCACAACAGCGACATCAATCACAACTCGATCGTTGGGTACAAGCTTAGATGAAAAGGATGTGACCTACACAGTACGTCGGCTGTCAGCTTTAAAGTGTGTGTTTGTTCGCATATCCGATTTTGAGGATATGGTGAATTAATCCTAGACTTCCATGTTGGTGATATTAGGCTTAGCTAGATGTAAACGAGAGAAATATCTTCTTTTTTATATAATTTGTGATTTAGTAGGGATTAGATCATGTCTTCCATTTTATATTCGATCATTGTCTTCCATTGTAATTTAGTCTAAAAGAAAAAATTAAAAAAAACAAAAACAAATAAAAGAAATTCATAAAACAAAAAAATTCAAATAGTGTTTCCACTTTAATCATTGAAATTCCAGATATGTAAATGAGAGCATTCCAACGGCAGTGAGGTGGCAGCTAGCAGATACTTTTGTCCGGCACTCGTTAGCATACTTTCTGTAGACATTCAAGTGGTCTATATGGCACTCCTGGGTTGATAAGAGGTTATCTATCAGTCAGATGGGAGCTGCAGATAACGCGTGTAGCTGAATAACTTAAGTGCTCTGCTGCGATCGTCGTAAAGTAATTTATGCGTCTGTGTATGCCTTCGTTAACAATTTCAAATTGATAAGTGGTTTGTGTAGCTTGAGGTTCATTAGTTCGGGGAGCTGTAAAAGTAAATAAATAGTGCTCCATTGATAGGCACTGTTTTATTTATGGAAATACAATCGGAATTTGAATAGAGGTCACAACCTGTTACTGCAATGAAAGCGAAGGGGTAGCTGTAAAGCAGATAAACCATAAAATATGCAAATGTGTATTTGAGGTGCTGTTCATAATGTATGCTGTATTTGAATAGTTTCGTTGTTAGGGCCATTCAATTGTATGCAACAATTGCCGGAGGAATGAGGTGAACTGTTTAACGATGGCCTAGGAAAACAATCATTCTACGATCTATTGTAAGCATGTTAGATTTGTACAGACGTGGCTTTGTCTCAGCAGTATTTTTATGAGAGTTCGTACAAGAAGACTTTTGCATGGAGGACTTTGCAAAAGCCGATACTTCAGCACAAGCTTGATTTTCTTTCTACGAGACGAAAATTTATATTAAGCAAGGCTAGGTTAGTTTGTGGCTTTGCTTCAACTCCTTTCCATTTCTTCAACACAACTTCTTGAAGCCACGCCTTATCAACATTAGTGAAGATTTCTTTTACAAACAAATTGGTCTTTATAATACGTTTAAGTAAAGGACCGCTGAATGAATTTTATTGATGACCTTGGGCTGTCCAACGACTAACAAAGGCCTCAGAAGTAGCAGTGGTTCAGGAAGACTAGGAGTAGAAAAATATCATCCACCACCAAGAACCACAGCCTTACTCTGCTCTCAGTAACCTGTTGAAAGCATTTGTGAGTACGTATGAGAATCATACCATGAAAACCTATTAAAATAAATAAATAAATATTTGGTGCAACAGCTTGTTAAGTGCCAGGGCCTAGCTTCTCGCAACCACTCATATTGTGTGCATTATATTTTTCACACGAATGGAAGGACCTACAGTTTAGTACCATATCCGAAGGTCAATTTGTTTTGAGAAGATTTTTCGAGACAACAATACTCGCGGATGTTTGTCAGACGCTCGCGAGAGGTGGGACCATGAAAGAACTGTTTTGTGTTTTCCGCGATTCGAACTTGGAACCTCACGCGCAGTAATCCGATACACTAACCACTTACGTCACGGCGCCCAGCTATCAGTGGTCGTTTTTGTATGGTAAGATTGCAAAGTAGGCTAAGAAGAATGTCCATTAATAAGTTCTACGCCCCGATATACATATTTGCTACATCTGATTTGTTGATGTTACTATTTATAAGTTATAAAGGGTGTCCCATAATTCACGCAAAATGTAATTTTGATAGAAAATACAGATTTTTAATTAGAATGCTTAATTCTTTTATTGATTCATAAAGTATACAGATTGGGGCTATGTATGGAATAGCACATCGGATAAATGGCCGCCACGGCTTTGCTGACAAGTACATACTCTTTTATTGAAACTTTCTATGACCGTTTCGCATAAATGTGGCTGAATTTCATTAGCACACCCCCCAATTTCCTCTTTCAAGGCGTTGGTGCTCGTGGGCTTGTTTGCATAGACTTTAACTTCAAAAACCCCAAAGAAAAAAGTCCAATGGCGTAAAATCGCAAGATCTGGATGGCCAATACACGATTAGGAAATGACTCTTGCAGTAATTGAATTGTTTCTCTGGCTGTATGGCATGTGGCACCGTCTTGTTGAAACCACATGTTGGTCACATCCATATCTTGTAATTTAGGTACTAAAAATTGGGTTATCATGTCACGATAACGAACACCATTAATTGTTACTGCCTGACCAGCCGCATTTTCGAAGAAGAATGGGCCGATAATGCCTCCAGCCCAAAATCCGCACCAAACAGTCACGCGTTGTGGATGCATTTGTTTCTCAACAATTACTCGTGGGTTTTCTGAACTCCAAATGCGACAATTTTGACGATTAACGAAGCCATCAAGATGAAAATGAGCTTCATAAATTTTTACGAAAATTGCGGACTGTAGCTGACAAATCTTCATTATTTTTTAAATATTGCTCAACAATGAAAATGCGTTGTTCTTTCATATAGCGCTCCATTTTTACTAACCCCGAAATGTCAGCTGCCACATTGTTATCTTTTTTTCCGTTGGCACCACTGTACTATTAAATAGCGCAAAATTCAAATTTTGCGTGAATTATGGGACACCCTTAACAATGCTCTACCACCGTTTCAAAGACATATTACATTTACATGAATATATAATGCATGAATATACAACTGTAAAAAAAAAGAATTATTGCATATCCCTTAATTTCGATGGTAGTGCGAGAAAGCAAAGCAACAGCCAATGCAACCCTCTCCGTATAGGCTGTGTTCATCGGATTATTTCAGAAGTAAAGTTTCAAAGTAAAGGTCCAGAAACTACAACAAGGAGTTAAGAAGGGTGACAAAAGAAAGTTTCAGGAAGTTCTGTGAGACAATAAACAGCACTCCTCCTGCAGCCAGGTTACATTAAGCCCTTGCCAAATCGGGGGGAATGGCAACATCCCTTAAAAAACCTGACGGCAGCTTTACTAAAGATGAAGAACAAAGAGCATCACTGCTCTTAGAAACTCACTTCCCCGGAAGTTCGCAGAACACCTGTGACGGGAGCATGACCAACACAACCAGACCTCGGAAGCAAGATTGGGTGATTGCAGGGGCTATCTGTTCCAGAGGGAGAATCGAGTGGGCAATTAGCTCCTTCCAGCCTTTCAAGTCACCGGGTGCGGATGGTATTATACCAGCCCTATTGCAAAGGGGGCAAGAAAAACTACTACCACACCTGGTCAGAATAACAAAAAGCAGTCTTGCACTGGGATATATTCCAAACCAATGGAGACGGGCGAGAGTTGTGTTTATACCAAAAATGGGGAAGAAGGACCCAACACAGCCTAAGTCATACAGACCGATCAGCCTAACATCGTTTCTTCTTAAAACAATGGAGAAAGCTGTGGACAACCATTTAAGTGAGGATGTACTTAATACACCCCCACTGTATTATCGTCAGCATGCATACGGAGCGGGCAGGTCCACCGAGACTGCTCTGTATCAGCTGACGGAAACAATCCAAAGTGCTCTTGAAAAAAAATCTGCGCCTTCCTAGACATTGAAGGGGCATTAGATAACACTTCACATGAAGCTATTAAACGAGCCCTTGACAGAAAGGGAGTTAGCAGAACAGTATCTAAGTGGATGTATGAATTGCTGAGAACAAGATCAGCAGAAACTCAAACTTCACATGGAATTATCAGGGTCAACACAACAAGAGGATGTCCACAAGGTGTAGTATTATCTCCCCTAATGTGGAGTCTTGTTGTGGATGAGCTTCTTGAAAAATTAACAAGCCTTGGAATTAACTGTCAAGCCTACGCTGATGACATAGTACTGATTGCCAGGGGGAAATTCGAAGAAACCCTATGTGATATTATACAAAGGGGCCTAACAGGAACTCAAGAATGGTGCAGCACGGCTGGGCTAAATATAAACCCGGCCAAAACCACAATAGTACCGTGCACGAGGAAGCTTGAAAACTTGAACTGAAGCCAATCCGACTGTCGGGCACGATACTGGCACCGGTAAAGGAAGTGTAATATCTAGGATTACACCTAGCTAGCAAACTGTTGTGGAAGAAACACATAGAGGAGATATCCAAAAAAGCTACCCGTGCTCTAATGATATGCAGGTGCCTAGCGGATAAGTCTTGGGGATTTAGTCCAAATATATATGTACATTGCCATTGTAAGACCAATGATCACTTATGGAGCAATAGTATGGACAAAGCGAATTAGTCTAGTCACTACGAGGGAGACGCTCACTAAAGTGCAAAGACTTGAGTGCCTCTGCATCACTGGGGCCATGCGAACGTGTCCAACTGCAGCCATGGAAGGACTCCTGGAGCTAACACCGCTCCATCTTGTAGTGGAGCAAAATGCACAGCGAACGATCCTAAGGATGGCAAAAGAAGGTATCGGAAGGGAGATTGGGAGAAATGTGTTGGTATGAGAGAATACGATGCACTTCTCAAAAAACTTCCCGTTCTGGCCGTTTCCAGGGATGACAGTGTCAGGAAATTTAAGTTTGGGAAAAACTTTAGTACAAAGTTAAGTAATAGGAAAGAGTGGAGCAACGAATCCACAATGTACGGACTGGGCAGCCACACGATAAAGTGGTATACAGACGGTTTGAGAACTAGAGAGGGAACAGGGGCGGGCGTATTTGGGCCAAGGACCAAGCACTCAGAACGAACGGACGCCTTGGCAAGACAAGGGGCCGCAGAACTCTTCATTGGACCTGAACCATTCTGTGGAATGAGGGAACCCACCATACGCGAGAAATTCAGGAAAATGAAGAGAGAAGACAGGGCAAGAACCTGGAACAACACCACAGGCCTGAGGCAAGCTAAGAAACTACTGGAATGTTACAACCGGAAAAGATTCGAAGCCTGCATCTGTCTTAGCAAGAACAACCTACGGATCCTAACAGGCTTCCTAACGGGGCACTGCAAACTCAGGGAGCATCTACGGAAACTAGGTATAACAAATGAAGGCCTTTGCAGATTCTGCAACGAGTCATGTGAGACTCCGGAACACCTTCTGGAGTCCTGTGGGGCACTGACCCACAAAAGATTGAAATACTTGGGCAAATACCAAGTATTAGAAGAGGATATGCCAACCATGAACCCACTTCTCATTCTCAGATTCTTAAAAGAAACTGGTCTGGAGAAAGAGCTCTAAGGTGAACTATTCTCGTCAAGGCAAAGTAAGAGCATATGACCTTCAAACACAATTCCTCAGGAATTGCAATTGCGAAGGGGACTCTAACGCGGGAACAAACCTCCCCAAGGTATTAGCAATTGGCAGAATAGACCATTAGGTCGCAGTGCAAAATAACCCTACACAAATAATAATAATAAAGGTCCAGAACAAAAAATCAAATATGTTGTCTGAACATTCCTCTATTTCACCCATATCTAACATTATTGAAACAATTCTATGCTGAACGTTATTAATTTTTACTGCGATATAAAGAACAAGCTCAGTTCAGCTTCCATCAAAAATCCCCCAGTGTTACATTCAAAATATTTCTTAACATGGATTTTCTCCTTATAAATAAATAAATTTCTTATACAGAGTCCATTAACATCAAGCAATCTGTTTATACATATGTATCTGTTTTTAATTGGATTTCTATTAGATGCACTTCGATCATAAAATCAAAGACTCCAGTACTCAATGACCGGACGAGTTGAATTCGGTCGCTTTGCCCGAATAATTCCCTCTGACGAATTTCGGCTTCCGTTTTACATTAAATTCAATTAAAAGAGTTTCAACTTGTGAAAGGGTCATGTTTAGTTCTTAATTGGCATTTACCATTGAGATTTCGAAATACGGGTGCGGAGCTGTTATGGTTTCTGCCTTTTTAGACTTTTGTGTTTGCCTGTTATTTCCCAAAGTATTTTCTGATTTTGATTTTTATTCGTTAGGGAGCTGTTTTTCTGAACGAATTAGGGTGACTTTCATACGAATCAGTTAGTTTTCATTTCGTTGCATCTGTGTCTTTAATATCAAAGCAAAGTACAAATTATTTAAAATGTGGATTACAAACAATCTTCATCTCTAGATAAGGATAAAAATATGGTTACGAAACACTCTTAAAATATTGACCTACAATTTACATTAAAAGCAAAATAAAGTTCACGACTAGGTTTGTTTTACAAGGGTTCGTAATAATAACGCCGTCTTCTGTGTATGTTTTTTTATTTTTTTTATTTATTCATAAACAACTATCAAAGTCACTTTCATTAAACTTCAAAATTATCAAATCCCTTTATTCTTTGTCAGTCTCAACTTAAACAGTCTTCACAAATTCACTTTTAATCAAAATGTCGTTTTTTCTCAACACCAATTTTCAAATAAATATTTCTGACAGTAATCGCACTTGTTAATCGCCATTTTTCACTCTATCGACTACATACATATGTGCCATCTACAGTTGATTAGTGTATTCGTACCAAATATAAGAACATTTGCAACATTTACGAATATGCTAGAAGCCTCTGCTCGAAGACGTTAAATGTCTCTAGGGGTGAATTGTGGAATGTGAAATGTGGAACAACCTGCTGTGCAAGATGGCAGATTCACAGTAGTGTTGCCACACTTTGCTCATTTATAACGTAGTGCGAAAAATACTTTTTGTGGATGCTACATTATAAAAGGTTTACCAATAGGTGCTTCAGAACCTTAAAATGGCACAGCGCCAACACTGATTAAAAGACCAAAGCCAAACTTTTACAGCAGTGCTCAGTAGTATGTATGTGGTAAATCATCATGGAAAGATACTCGATTCAACACGGCGTACAAATTATTCGAATTTTAATTGAGACAGTGGATTTATTGCAAGAAAAGTTTCCTGGACGAGTTACTTCGAGAAATGGTAATTGCCAAGATCATGCGATCTCACACCTCTGGACTTTTTTTACGAGGTTATATGAGATATCTGGTCTACGAGAATAATCCATGAACGACGCACGACGTTAAACAGAACATCCGACGCACGATTGAAAGTTTACCACGCGATATGTGTAAAAAAGTAGTCGGAAATTGGGTCTCAAGAATATATTCAACCAAATGAAGTCGAGAAAGACATTTAATGATATTATTTTCAAAACATAATGCCATCGGTTGCTCTTCAAGATAAAATAAAGATGACTAGCTTATCACACACTACTTATCATTGTGTTTCATTTCAAAGTTCTGACGCGCTTATTGGTAAAATTAGAAAAATCAAAAGAAAAACATTTAATTTTAAAAGTTTTCTAGAACTTGTTATTCCACTCAATAAAACAAGTAACCATCGTTCATTTTGACACTAGAACGAAAATTCCGAATTTGCCTCGAGGTATACTTACTTACTTACTTAGATGGCGCTACGGTCCGGGGTGGACCTGGGCCTCAACCAAAAAACCTATCCAGCTAGCACGGTTACGAGCCAGCTGCCTCCAGTTGCCCACGCCAAGTTGGTTGAGGTCCCCCTCCACTTGTTTGCGCCACCTACCGCGAGGTTGTCCTCTACTGCGCCGTCCATCCGGGGTGAATTAAAAAACTTTCTTAGCGGGAACGTTGAGCTCCATCCGCTCCAAATGACCCAGCCATCTTAGTCGCTGTATGTGAACTCTTCTGGCTAAGTCGATGTCCTTGTACAGGCCGTATAGCTCGGCATTGTACCTTCTCCTCCACTCACCGTCTATGCAGACGGGACCAAAGATCGCTCGAAGAACTTTTCTCTCGAAATAACCAAGGGCATCCTCATCCGGTTTTGTCAAAGCCCATGCCTCTGCACCATACAGCAGGACTGGGATGATTAGAGTCTTATAAAAAGTTACCTTAGTAGTTCGAGATAGGGCTTTGCTACTCAATTGCCGTTTTAGCCCATCGAAACAACGATTGGCAAGAGTAATACTTCGTGTGATCTCCCTACTGATGTCATTTGCGGAGTTCACCATACAACCTAGGTAGACAAAATCCTTTACTACCTCAAAATTATATCTGTCTATTGAGGCGTTCTGTCCAATACGCCGATGTTGGGTGTCCTTTTTTGTAGACAGCATATATTTTGTTTTGCTTTCATTGACCGCTAGACCCATCTTTGCTGCCTCGATCTCAATACTCGTAAATGCTCCATTGACGGCCCGCTGAGTTCTTCCGATTATGTCAATGTCATCGGCATAAGCGAGTAGTTGTACAGACTTGTAAAAGATTGTACCTCCGGTGTTGGCTTGTGAGTTTCGTACAATTCTCTCAAGTACTATGTTAAAGAGATCGCATGATAGCGCGTCACCTTGTCTAACACCTTTCCTGTCATCGAACGGTTCGGTGATGTTCTTACCGACTTTGATGGAGCAGCCAGAGTTCTCCATCGTCATTCTGCACAAACGAAGGAGCTTGGCAGGGATGCCAAGACTAGACATGGCTCTGTATACCTCGTCTCTATACACGCTATCATAGGCAACTTTGAAATCGATGAAGAGGTGGTGCGTATCGATTTTCTATTCATGGGTTTTTTCCAAGATCTGCCGGAATGTGAATATTTAGTCAATGGTGGACTTTCCAGGCCTGAAACCGCACTGATAAGGACCTAACAGGTTGTTGACGATCGTTTTTAGGCGTTCACATAATACGGCAGACAGGATCTTATATGCGATGTTGAGGAGACTTATACCTCTGTAATTGGCGCAGTTCAGAGGGTTTCCTTTCTTCAGGATCGGGCAAATGATACCTACTGAGGTACCATTCGTCGGGCATACTTTCGCCCGACCAGATATAACAGATGAGCTGATGCATGCTCCTTACTAACTCATCTCCTCCTACCTTGAAAAGTTCAGCGGCAAGGCCGTCGGCTCCAGCAGCTTTGGTGGATTTGAATTTAGATATCGCTATCCTCACTTCATTCTGATCGGGTTGACGGGAATCTTGACTGCCTTGAGGTATACCTACCACATAAACTTCAGGTACGTAATTTAAGGTAAATCCATCCAACCGTTTAGGCTGCATTCCGAGGTATAAATAAACAGGTAGATGGGGACACTACTTGAGTATACATAGGTACAAGTAGAAATTGAAAATTCAAAATCATACCTACTTTCGACTTAAGAAATAAAACTGCAGTCGATATTAACAACGACTCACTGTCTTGGAATTTCTTAAATTTCGTGCTGGAACAGATAGTGCTCAAAACGGGTGTTCGTAGATGATATTGACATCATCGCGAGATTTCAGCGTGTTGTCATAGAAGCATTTGCGACAATTGATGATGAGACGAGACGAGTTGGTTTTGAGGTAAATGAGGACAAAACCAAGTATAATATATGTAACCAACAAACAAAAATCTAGCTGTCTAAAGCGCATTACAGAATGTCCCTGTTGGTGACTTCAATTCGAAGGTGGTTAAGGAGTTCGCCTACCTTGGAGTAAATAGCAATCCCACAAACGAAACCTTTGTGGATATTCGACGAGGAGGGCGAAAAGACGAGGAGATTTAGCCGCCATCTCTATGAGCTGTATGTAGCAAGATGTGAATGTAATTCAAAAATGCTACGTTAGCTCGGCATCGTCGAGCGAATGGGTAACAATGTTCCAGCAAACATCGTACATATATACATACGAGTACATATTTTGGCGCAAACAGCCTTGCAGAACTTGCATTTCTGCTTCATTTAATTGTTACCTCTAAAGATTTGCACATAACTTATAACGCAGGAGCAGAATAGCATCTTCACTTTAAACCAAATGTGGATAAAAGAAAACTCTTCGTGTTATTTAAGCTGTGAATTCTGCTGGGAAGCAGCGGTTACCGTGGTTTGGGTCTATATTTGTTTGTTTATTTATTTCAATCTACGATTTGCATGAATCCACAGACTAAGAAAAGTAATTATAATATAGGTATACAAAATTTACATTTGAGTTTCATTCAAAGTTAACATTAAATGTGTTTTAAAAGTATTTCTTGGCATAGAAATCTAAATCTAAATAATCCCACATCTAAATACTAAATTATCTAAATAACCCCACAGGCGAATCAGTAGAAATGCAGTGAAGTGGGAGGGTAAAAAAAAATAAAAAAAATAAATATTTGGCGCAACAGCTCTTGAAAGTGCCAGGGCCTAGCTTCTCGCAACCACTCATGTTGTGTGCGTTATATTTTTCACACGAATGGAAGGGACCTACAGTTTAGTGCCGTATCCGAACGGCGATTTGAGAAGCTTTTTCGTGATAACAATACTCTCGGATGTTTGTCAGACGCTCGCGAGAGTGGGAGGGTAATGATCCCTTATTTTCGGATCATAACCTCGCTGATAAAAGGAAGAAGAAGAAATATCTAAATATTCCCACTACCTAAATATTTCGTTGGCTTGATGAAATGCCAGCTTTGTCTGCCGTCCATAAGAACATAAATGTTTATCATGGAAATATGGAGCCGCCCTTTAGGTTGACGTTTAACATTTCAAAAATGTTGGCTTAATGGTGTTGCCTTATTGGTTCTAATATATACGGTGGCACCAGAAGTGATGAAACCTCGTTATTTTATTATGTCAGGAGAGTGTACATGTTATTATAATATGTAATTATAATAAGAATAATCTATAAGCTCACATGAGCGCTCCTGCGCAAAAGCGCATTGCTACGATCCGAGTCACTTTACATTTAATGTAATTTATTGTTTTGCCTAATGCAAGCCTGAAAACTTAAACAATATACCTAAATGAAGCTTAAAATATATTACTTTACTTACTTATGTCCTTTAACCCCTCGGGGGGCATAGGGCGTCAACCACGCCTGCGCGCCATCGTGTTCGGAGTTCTGCAACGCGTTTGAGCTGCCTCCAACTCATTCCTAAAGAGCTCGATTCCTCCTCAACTGTTCTGCGCCACGTTTGCCTTAAAATATATTGAGGAACTTAAAACTAGGAACTACTACAATGAAAAATGGACATAGTCGTACTTAGCTAACATACTCGAGAAGGAGCCTTACGAAGGTAATGTAGACCGAATTCCTTTTATGCGGATTTGAGAATTTCTTAGACCAGCGTTTTATAAAAGCAAGTGCTGAGTCGAATCTGCTTAGGTATAATGTTCAAAATCTCAAAGTGAAAGCTGAGTTCACCACTTATCGCAAATGACGTCCAAGACACGTGCTGAAGTGATTGAGGATACAAGCTCGTCGCAAATGGAATATGCTCTGGGATGTGGTGGGAGGGACTTACGGATATAACTTTGAGAGTGACATTTGCTGCCGTTCACCTCCAAGAAATTTCGTTAATACCAAGTGCAGAATCATCTTATGTATACGTGTATCTAGTGATCTTCGTGTTATCAGCGTAGGCAAATAAATCAGAATCCCTGATGCCATATTCGACATCGTTTATTGTTACTAAGTTCCAAGATGGCTGCATTGAGTGACCCCTGAAATTGCTGTAAGTAGTAATAGAATTAGATAATGACGATCTAAAACGGACTTTGTATTGCTGTTCATCTAACTGCGACTTTATTCTCGAAATAAACGGTTTCACTTGAAAATAATAATTTGATAAGGGTTTTTGTCAAAAATGTTACTACCATCAGTAGCAACAGCATCAATTTTCTTACTAACCTGCATTACGAAGAGTGTATTTGACAGCAATTAACTTAAATTGGTAACCATCGATCTGCCCTTAAGGAATCTCAGTTGCTTGGTAGAAAATATAGACTTACAGTGAAGGACTGCTACTTCATACGATGCTTTTAAGTAGGTTATGTACGCATAAGTGTTAAGTAATTGGCCCATAGCCAGATACTTAATATTCTGTACCGTAAGATTGTGATATTTAAAACTTTATTTAAACAGCTCCCCTTGTTCTAAGGGATATGTGCGAGAAAAAAACTAAATTCTTCATCTGTAAAAATTATATTATATTTGCATTTTGTTTAATATGGTTGTTTATTTTACACTTGGATTATTACAAAAATTTTAATCAAATCACATACATGTAGTAACTAAAATTTATCAAAAACTGGGAATCTCGGAATACATAAGAACCTGCCGTTGGGGCAAAATGGGCTTGGAAGGTCTCCGCCCAGCGGAATGACTGCTGGCAACATAAGTATCATTGCCCAAAGGAAAATCCGATGCACGAGTAAAGCGATTTCTATAAAGTGGATTTTGAAGAACTGCATTGCAAGTTGCGTTGTATCTCACTCAACACTAGCAGTGTACTTCTATCAAAATAAATGCAGCAAATGTTGCTATGTTGGTCCGGAGTGATACTGATGAAGAATAAACATTGATTGAAGAAGGAAGTAAATTTCGTTCTATGTAGTGACACAGTTATCAGATACATGGACAGCCATGGCCAAATAAAGCAGCGTAAATCGATATGACATGGAAAAGCACTTATTCATTAAGTGCGACTATGATCTAATTCGGCGAATCAGAACATTCGACGAATCAGAACACAATCGTCATAGATAGTGAATGATTGCAGTTAGATTTCGACACACATAAGTAATAATACATTTTATGGTTCTTACGACAGGTCGAAACAAATTTGAACAGAAAAGAACAAACTTCTGAATTCCAGAAAAATTGTTAAAAGTGAAGTGTGCTGTTTTTTTTTTTGAATCACTACCCTTAAAGTTAAGGAATAGCGCGGGTGGTAGAAAGAATAGGAGGAGATAAGAGGAGACACTGATGCGCATTGCTTTTAAATGTTTGTGGGTTATAATGAAAGGGAAAAATAGAGCTTGGTAAAGCATTCCGCATCCGTGTTGTACGCATTAATAAAGCATCTTTGTATTTCTCTGTAAGTCCGAAAATAAGTTTGAAAGTGAACTGGTGAGCATTCAGGGCGTGATGAGTATTGCAAGAGAACTGTGGAAGGGGCGAAATGCAGAGCAGCCAGATCAGAGGAGGTAAAACATTTCTTGCCCCGTTTAAGGAATCCTAGACATTTCACAGCGTTCTTGGCGATATCAAATATGTAGTTATTCCAACGTCATTAACACACATACCAACCGAGAGTGGAAAGTCTTTCGGTTTCGTAGATGTAAGTGTAATTCATTAATAATGGCTAAGAATTTTGTAATCACTTGAGCGACAGAGGACAACATTGTGTTTTTGAAGCATTCATTTCCACTCCATTCCTTGCACTCCATAGGGGAACCTGGGGACACTTGATCCCCTGGGAGACTTGATCCCTGGGTATTATTTCCACAACGAGAATTGTTTTCTTGGAATAATAAAGTGACAACACTGCATTTGATATTGAAAATTACCTCAGACGCCATTTTGCCAATCGTGCGGAAGAACTTGGACTTCAAGGGTGTGTTTTGTGTTAATAGCCGTAAAGTTTTTTTTTTTAAGTTTTTTTTTGTATTTTTTTCTCCACAGTATTGTTCAGTGAAGTGTTTTGTGTATATTTGTTTTGGAAAGTCTTTATTTTGGTAAGTATTTGTGCATATCTCTCAATAAAATATAGTTTGTTTTCCATAAAAATTTTGTGAACAAGTAAGAAACTACCAGAGGGGAGATTTGATCCCATTAAAGTAAGGGAGACTTGGTCCCGGTATCAAGTCTCACAGAATATAGGAATTTAAATTTTGTTTTATATTTTTATAATTTTCTTGTGTATTTTTATTATTAGGCAACATCACCTTAGCCGCCAACATCACCTCAGCCGCCAACATCACCTCAGCCGCCAATATCACCTCAGCCGCCAACATCACCTCAGCCGCCAATATCACCTCAGCCTTCAACATCCAGAGCATATATAAGAACTCCTGAAAAAATTCGTCCGTTTCTTTAAGCAGCTCCACGAAAGCTTGCTCAACAAGGACGTAAAAAAGGTTCGACAAAAATATTGACATACACTCCAGAAAAAAACAAAATCGAAGAGGAAATTTTATTGCGGCAGATGAAAAAAAATAAAAAGATGCAAAAACAAATTGCGAAGGTAAAACGTAATATGACTGCAACTATTTCATCATCATCCGAAGACGAAGGCGAATTGCCACCATCCCCTGAATCGTCATTCGATGTATCTGAAGACGACAATCAGTCATTTCGTTCATCTAGCTGCGAATCAGAAAATCAAAATGAGCTATCTTCGCTACTGTGTGGATGACTTGGTAATTGTGTACATGCTTTCGATGAAAAACCGAGTACACCATTATGTTGGTACAATAAAATCACTAACGGAACATGGATATGTAGTACGCTTTGCTAAAAAAAATCAATAACAACACTTTTAAATGGCCAATAAAAGAAGATATTTCCGAAATAGCAAGGTACCAAGTCGTTAAAAAAATAAATCCACCAATCATCAGAGTTAACACCAAGCGAGTTATTTTGCTTCAATTTAAAAAGTCCTTAAGAAAGTTTAATTTAGAGTAAATTTCGTTTCTCTTAATAACTTATAATAAAACTTTTCTCAATATTATATATTCTTATATATTTTGTTTCTTTTAATAACCTACATATAATAAAACTTTTTCCAATGTAAATAAAAAAGTATTACATGCGTAAAGAGTGTTTCATTTTTTAATATATGGAATGGGGTAGAGTTGACCCCCCTGTAACCAAGTCTACCCTACAATGGGATCAAGTCTCCCTTATACGGGGACACTTGGTTACTTTTGAAAATTTTAGAAAAAGAGCTAAAAGTATATCTTATCGAACTTATATGGTTTGTTTAGCTTAACAATACGATAAACAACAAAAAGGATTACAAATCCGTTAATTGAGAAGGAAGGATATCTTATACTTTCTGAAATAATGTGAAATTTTAAAAGGGGGGATCAACTGTCCCCAGGTTCCCCTATAATTATGCCGTCAAGAACGTAATTTAATGAGCTTAACGCTACCGCTCCAGTTCCACCGCCGAAGGGCAAGGACGTGAATCTGGAAACGAATATAAGAAACTTAGAATACTATCGTCAGCGAAGGAGTGTATTGGATTAGAAGTAGCAGACAAGAGATCATTAATGAAAATAAGAAAGAGAGTCGAAGACAAAACCGAGCTTTGGGGGACACATGAAAAGGCATGAAACTATGCAAAACAAGTTGAATTGAACGACCCGAAAAGGCGATTTATAATCCACTGGAAAATAGATTCATCAATGGCAAACGAACGTATTTTCGACATGAGAGCTGGATGCCAAGCTCTGTCACATAAATGCCTTAGAAATATTAAGCCCAACTATCTTACTTTCACCATTGTGATTAAGAGATTTGTTCCACTTTTCAGCGAGATATGCCATGAAATCATCGGTAGACCTTTTTCTACCAACTGCCAGTCATTGAAGAGCTTCGCTATTCTAGATTGGTCTTTTTTAAGAATGGGCTTGACAAATGCTGTTTTGCTCCACTCGGAAAGAGTCCAAAACGGTAGGGTAGATGAATTGTTCACCAATGTTCTGAATTATGGGTAGGATAGTATCTGGACTAGCGAACTTGCGAATATTGAGATCTTTAAGTACTCTTGCTACTCAACGAATGCGGAAATGGATTTGTCCCAAAGAGTATACGCAAGAAACAATATGGGAGTGTCGAGCTTGCAGTGTATTGAGCTGCGAGCCTTTTGAAAATGCTTGCTATGTTTGGGACAATAAAGAATTTTTTGCTAGAATTCTTGATCATATTTGAATATATATCTCGAAATATAACGGAAATAATGGTAATACAAAAATACTTACAACATCATCGCAACAAATAGAAAAGGCAATTGTATTTATGGTACCAAATTCAAAGGAAATATTATATTAGTTTCCTATATTTAATCGCGGAAATAATTTAACGATAGCTAGACGCAGTGAAAAATATAAACCCAAATAACTGCCCATAACTCGCAAATACACTAGTTATTTCGGTTTACGAGCATCACTGTCATGAATAAAATAAGAGCTCTAATAATTTTGCCATCCAAAGTTCATAACCTTCCTTCATCAGCCATGAAACTTACTTAAGTTTGACATCTAGTCCAGTCTTAGGTAAGTGGACATTGTTCGGTTTTTTAGCATTTAAGCAAAGTACCTTAGATACAACTCTGAGACGAGAGACTACAAAGTACAAATACTGTGTACCTATACCGGACAATTGTTCTTATCAGACCAAACGCTTTAAGGAACGTTGCACTTCCTCACCCAAAATCAACCAAGTCAAAGTCAAGATAAAACTCTGTGGAAAGTGCAAAGATGAGACACGTGAATCTTTTGCAATTGAAAGACTAAAATATATAATCCCGGATCTCACACAAAACTTTTCGGATTAACAATAACTAGACACCGCTGTAGTGCCATTTATGCTACACGCGCCATAATAATGTTTATACAAGTATACTCGTACATTCAGTCACTTCACTTCACAGAAGTAATAAGACCAAAGTCCATTTCGAAGTGACCAACACCGACAAACCTATTTCAAAGTAGCAAATATGGAAATTCCGTTTACCGGGAACATTGTACGTATATTTCACTATGCCACTAAGGCTATCATAATCTGCAAACGCCACTGTATTAGAAGTACCTTCCACTACGGGGCCAAGTACGGAGCCAACATTTCTTACAAATCTTACCTGTTCCTCTAAACAAGTATGTTCCTTGATTTATAAATTCCCGGCAACTCAAATAATTGCCTTAATCTTGTGGAGGAGGAATTGTATTTCACCGTTACCTACTTAAAGTATCCTCAAAAAAACTGAAATACACCACAAGAATCCCAAATGGGAAGTCAATGCTCAATTTTAATGGTAGTGTGAACGCAATACCTTATCACGCCGAAAAAAGAATTAAAATATTAATAATCCTACCTGTCCATTCCCGATGGAAATTATCTCTAAATAGCTATGTAGTGTGAATTTAGTTTTCAGTAACATGTGGTTAACGAGGGTCGATTGCAATTTTTATTACTCGCGTTCTATACACAGATTCCTTTTGATAAATGGGAGTTTGGTGGGTTTTCCAAAGGCAGGTCGTGAAAGGTATATCGGTTATATGTCAATAATGAATGGAAGCGCAACAATAAGGTAAGCACAATACAGAAATAAAGTGAAAGGACAAGGCGTAGATAATTCGCAACGAACCGAAATTGGTTTCCCACGATCGGTGAAAGGTCCTTTGCAGGTAGTGGAATACAACCGTCTAAAGAGGGATGGAAAATCTCGAAATCCACCTGGCCTTTCCTAGTGCTATGATTGGTTGATTCTATTTTTGAAATGGAATGCAACTCATTGCGGAAAACGTATAAATAGCCAACGTGGACTACTAAAAAGTATCAGTAATTCTTTGTCGCTCACGATAGCAGCATCTTAAAATATTTCTTTCTACAAATCTTTTTCGAAAATACAAGAAAAAAAATAGAGATGGCCACATACGAAATCCTTGCTCAGCAGCACAACATAATTGTGGGTGAAGACAGTAACTTCATCGCTTACAAAAAGAAATCCTTTATGCCTTCGCATAAAATTAAGAACATCCTGAAATCCATTCGGAAATTCTTTAAGAAACCGAAAGTATCTGCAAACGAATACAACGGTGATATATCGACTTTGGACATCCTTTCAAATGAGCAGCAGCAACTAACTGTCGAAATAAGCTTCTTCAGTGAGGAGGAATGTGATAACACGGAAAACGAGCGTTTAGAAGCTGAGATGGCGCGTCAATGAATTCAAAACATTACCTGTGACGAAGCATCTGACTGATAATGCGATATAAGATGAATGGGATCTCGGGCTAGACCCTCCAAAAATGAGTCCCGAATTGGAATGGAAATAGCTTTAAACTATCGCTATGCATCACATCGTGGGAACGTGGTCGGGGGAAATGGAAAAGTGCTGAATTTCAATCGATCCCGGATGCAGGGCGGAATAAAGGGAGCGTAAATATTGTATCCTATACATACGCCAAAAATATATTGTACACGCAAATAATATGTAAAAATAAATAAAATATCACAAAAAAAAACTTTTGTTTCTTTTTATTGTTCTTTTGTTGGTATGAATTTATCTGATTTCGGGCTGTTATCCTTTTTTGAGTTGAATTTCTTTTCAATTTATTGGTCGTATTGTGTTCGTAGGTTCTATAGATTCTTATTGTCCTTTTTTTGGTCTGCGCATTCCAAATTGGATTTTCCTTTTCCCACGAACTAATTTTGGGCTGATATATTTGTACATAGTAAATATGAAGGACAGGTACAGTCGACATGACATACCTGATTGCACTAGGTCCATCTACTATCGACTAGGTGCAATTGCAGCAAATACTGATTGGAAAATGAATTCCAAGTTGAATTTCGTACGCTATGTTGCTGAATCGCAATAGGTTGCATTCGAGTACGATAAGATTATTGGGGCCGAAGTGCACTGCGACCTATAAGATCTATTCTGCTGCATTCGAGTAAAGAAGTCAGTTGGCGAGCTTATAATTTTACTGAATACTCCGACTAGATTATTGGCTAACCTTCCGTTTAGTCTGGTTTGTGAACAGGTAATTGAGGATGTACGATGGTCTTGGATTTAGTGAATATTTTTCGTCAAATCAGTTTAAATAATTATGAATTCAATTCAATTTTTGAATGGGAGGGATGGACTCTAAGAAGTCCTTTGAAAACAGTTCGCAAAGCTGTAATTATGCCTTTATGAAGTGTTGATGTTTAAAAATATTTCAATACTCATCCTATCCTACTTCCAGAATAATTAAACGGATTCTTGGCCTCTGATAAAACAATTTTCCAAAACATTTAAATGGAGATAATTTAAAGGGTGTATGTCGGGTGAAGTGGTCCTTCTCTCTTTTCACGATTTTTAAGTTTATACGTCTGAAAATTGTATCCCATCGTAATATATATTATAGTTTAAAGTTAACGTATGATCAACAATTAAGACCTTAAAGTCTGTGTCTCTGTGTCACCTTTTTTGTAATATCAAGCGTACTGCTGAGTTTTGAAGCCCTTGGAGATCCTCTCAGTACCGCTTGCTGTGTTACCTCAACCAAAATAACATTCCTAAGCTTCGACTCTACAAGGGAATAGTAGACCTGTTTCATGAATCGTAGAATATCTGCTCAAGTACACCATACAAAAAATTACCAACATACTTCACATCGCATCTTCATTTTGAAATTTGTTTGCCACATATGAAAGTACTATCAATGATCACTACAAGGTATTTAAATTCATTAACAACCTCAATATTTCGCACAGACGCTGTAGGGAGTGTAGGGGAACCTTACATTTTCATATTTTATTATCTCATTTTTAGTTTTAGTTTAAGGTCCACGTCTACGCATTAGTTTGGATCCATTCAAAATTAAACCGATATCGTGGCACCACCTAACCGGCTCTTGTGCAATAATTGTGGTCGCTTTTAAGGATGCAAAGGGGTTTCCAATAGGGACGGGTAGATGTTTAAATTGAATAAAAAAAAGTTGTATGTGAGATATCAACGAATTTTTTATTTTATTTGGAAGGCCTATTAATGATATTATGTGTGGAATACGACATCGTTCAAATGACTCCCGCGGCTTCGCTGCATGGCGCGCATCCCAGAGGTCCAATTTCGATGACTCTGGCGCATAGATCTGGCTGCATTTGAGCGATATCATGGGTTATGTTGACTTTGAGGGCACCGGTTGTTTGCAGCTTATTAGCATAGACCTACGACTTTAGGAAACCCACAGGAAAAGTGTAACGGCGTTAAATCGCACGATCTCGGTGGCCAGTTCACGTCGCATTTGCATGAGATAACCATGGCCTCAAATCGCTCGTGCAGAATGTCCATTGTGACTTCAGATGTGCGGCACGAAGCGCCGCGCCGTTCTGTTGGAACCACATGTCGTTCACATCCATATCATCCAATTTGGGCTAAAAGAAATTGGTTATCATCGATTGGTAGCGCTCTCCGTTGATGGTGATGGCAATGCCATCGGACCGATGCTGCCGCCGGCCCACAATACACACCAAACAGTGACTTTTTGCGGATGCATTGTCATTTGGTGGACCTCGTGTGGATTGGCATCGTCCAAAATCCGGAAATTTTGCTAGTTGACGTACCCGTTCATCCAAAAATGGGCATCGTCACTGAAGATGATTCTTTTTGCTGGAATCGGGGTCCACTTCCAACTGCTCCAGAACCCAGTCAGCGAACATACGGCGTTGTCTATGGTCGTTTTCCTTCAGCTTCTGGTTCAATTGGATTTTGTACACATGTAGGCCCTAGTCCCGATTCCAAGTTGATGTCTACGAAGGTCGAGTTCTTGTGCACGGCGCAGAATTTACTGCCTAGGGTTCTCCTGCACACTCTCACCGACAACGGCCATGTTTCCGGCAAATCTTGCATTTCGTTGAGGCACGGGTATTGGCTGATTATTCAATGAACCGGTCGACTCAAATTTGCCCACTAAACGTTGAATAGTTGACTGAGAAGGACGACCATGTAAACCACCGTAAAATGGGCTCAACGTGCGCATCGTTGCCGCAACAGAATACCCATTTTGATAATAAAGTTTTATCATTTGCACATGCTGCTCGACGCTGTTACTTGCTATGATGATTTGTCTTTAGTGTCTGAAAAATAAAAAAAAGGAAAAGTAAGAACAGATAAAAAAACATGGCTGATATGAACTGTCAAAATTGACCCGTCCCTTTTGGAAAGCCCTTTATAGCGAACAATAATCGCGGTGTCATCTGCATACTCGAGCACATTACTTTTTTGAAATACACGTGGCAGCTAGCTCGTATATAAAATAAAAAGGATAGGCCCACGCTCTGATCCTTGTACTCTATACTCATTCACTTCTTTAAAACTACATTTATTTTCAACCTTCACCTTGAAGATTCTATTGCTAAGGTTGTCCTGAAGCCAACCAGCAAATGTCCTTCTTATTCCAGAAGAGAAGTTTTTTCAACAAAAAGTCGTCAACAGCTAGGTTTCCATGTTGTTCTTGGGTCAGATTTTGACTGACTAAACTTGGTTTGATAATGATGTGACTTATTAATTAAGATTTCATTGTTAACCAGGTTTCGGAAGTCTTTATAGTCCTTTTCGTAAGTATTATTAAAACGACTGTTTTTCCATCTGTGGTACAATAAATATTTTCTTTAACATTATTCCTCGAGGTTTGCCGTTATCTATGGTTTTTGGTCGCGTTTCACGCATTCAGATAAAATTTTCCATGATGATTGTACATTGTGTAATTGCCGAAGCCTTGATCCCATTCACTGAAGAACTAATTTCGTTGTAGTGGGTGTCTTACAACGATGTTGGGAAACCGGTGGGGAGATAGTGCCATTAAATTAATAATATAATTGAAGTGCAACCGTAGCGTAAATATATATATAGTGGTGCAAGCCCCGTTTCCAGATGGATCATATATGTGTAGGTGTTTTCCCTATATCCACCTCTCTGCTCTAGTTTACCCTCCTCTCCCGTTTCGCAAAAAAACATTATAAGGGTTGCAATATATTTGCCATGTCCGCCAAAATCACGATATCGTCCACGTAGAGAAGAAGCTTGATATTGATTCCGTTGAACAAGATCTCTCCGTGAACCGATGACTGGTCATGTAATTTGCATTGTGTTGTTGGTAGATCTAGCAACAAAATACACACAATTAGGTGACGATTGATCCGTTCATGGATACGGCGATTCGACCCCTGGTTGACATTGAATTCCCACACGACACCGCCGTTCTGTTCCCTTTGCAGAGGTTTTGAAATATCTTTAGTATTTTTTGTAGACATATCCAAGTTGCTCAGCTTGTAGAAAAGGGCATTTCTATAAATTTAGAGTCGAAAGCGGCCCTAATGTCGACGAAAAATACATAAAATTTTTCCCCATCGTCCAGGTATGCCCTTGCAATTCTTGTAAGTGTGAATTTGTTATCTATCGTTGAGTACTCCTTTCTGAAGCTTGAAACTCACTTATCAAATGGTTTTGGCGCATCCAGTTTGTTAATCGCTTTAAGATGACATCCGTGGAAATTTTTATCACCGAGTTCATCGGTGAAATTCCTCTATATTTGATTAATATATCTCCATATTATATCATCGGAAAAATGAGAAAAACTGAATGTATATAATAAAATTATGAGCTTTTGATGAACGTGGAAAACGTAGGGTATTTCTTCAATTCGACATGCCTTACCTTGATTTCATTACAGTTAAATTTTTTTCACAAAGAGTAGTTTTTAGGTCAAAATGTTTAACTTCTTATCTTACCTGCAGTCGGCTTTTGATAAATTTCGGACTACATACCTATGTCCATATTTAGCGCAGCGGCCCATGAAGTGCCTCATAGGAAGACCAAGACATAGCCGTAGGTTACTGCTGGCTAGAGTGGTTACGTCTATAATCCTATACGCCGCACCAATTGGGGCCGGGGCCATGGCAATTAAAACATACAGATCACATATCACATCTGTGTATCGAATATGTGCATTGAGAACTAGCTGCGCATTTCGCACTACTTCTAGCGATGCAGTCTGCGTGGTAGCGAGAATACTCCCAATAGATATCCTGGCAGTAGAACAGCAACGTCAGTACTGCGCAAGAAGAGAAAGAAACGAGGCCAGCGAAAACCGGCCCTATAGAGCAGAAAGCCTAAGAGAATGGCAAGAACGCTGGAATGCTTCTGAGAAAGGCAGGTGGACCCATAGGCTCATACACCAAATTCAGCCATGGTTCGACAGGCAACATGGAGAACTTGAGTTCTACTTAACGCAGTTCCTAACGGGCCATGGATGCTTTCGTTCGTACTTACATACATAAGTATAAACACGACAATAGCCCGTACTGTCCGCATTGCTCTGACTGCGTAAAAAACGCAGAACATATATTTCTTGAATGCCCAAGATTCCTCGACGAAAGGAATGCACTAAGGAGTGAACTCGGCTATCCACTGACGCCAGAAAACATCGTTGGCGAAATGCTCAAAAGCCAGGAGGCATATGACGCAGTCGCTGGGAGCACAATGCGCATAATGAAGATTCTAAGAACCCTAGAAAGAGAAATGAAAGAATCAGACCGGCGAAATACAATAAATGCTGAGCAGGAAAATGCAAACATGCACTAGTCGAAAACATCAGATTAAAACCCCCCCCACGATGAAATGCTTGACGGCAGTACCGCGGGGAATGGGGCGGTCGTGGGAGGGGGTTTAGTGGGTAAGAGTCCCACACTGTTACTCAGGACGTACTGAGTTTCGTCTTTTGAAGATTACACCTCCCAATCAAAAAAAAAAGCCCATGAAGTGCCTAGGCATATCATTTCTCAACCACTTGTGTTGTGTGCGTTATATTTTTTTGCACGTGTGGAGGAGAAGCTTTCTCATGACAACAATACTCTCGGATGTTTGTCAAACATTCGGTAGAAGTGGTACCGTGAATAAACTTTTGGTGTTTTTTTTAGAATTCGAACATTGAACCTCACGTGCAGTGGTCTAACCACACACTTATCATTGCGCCACGGCGCCCACCTACTGACACTACCTACACTACTCGCAAACAACAAGCAAATTTTTAAAAAAGTCGGTTACATTTTTCTCGAGATAAGTATGTTACGATGACATTTGAGGACCTTAAAATCCACCGCTCTGCAAAAACCTCCCTCCTCACCTGATTTCCATAATTTCAGGTGAAAGGCAAATTTAATTTTCGAAAGTACTTGTATCAAGTAAAATGTTCTTCGAGAAACAAAAAATGTGTAACACATCATCAATCTGCGAAGCCCTGTTAGGCTTTTCTGCAGAAGGTTGTTTTCAAAGTTGGGTATTTTTTCTTCAGTATTCTTAAAAGAAAACTAGAAACTTAAAGTTAATTCAATACATCTATATACAGTTTCTTTTTCTATTAGGATTTTATTGTTTTTGTAGTAGGTAGTTCTTCCATAGTTTCTTCCTTAAGCCATCTGGAGCGATATTTAGTAGTTCTCTAGAAAGCCGGTTGAAAACATTTGGAACGATGACAGATAGTTGTTGTCTGCTGTATGAGTTTCTGAATTTTGGCGTCTACAGGAAACTTTAAGTTCTTTTTCTGAAGTTGACTTCGTGATCGATTGGACGCTTGTAATGTTGGTCTAGTAGTATTCTTCGAGAATGCTGAGTTCGAGTAGTTGTGGTACGTTTAACAAGCCAAGCTCTGCATACGTTCTTCGCTGATTGATATTAGTTTGCCAGTTTATTCCATGTTTTGCTTTGATTAAGATTTTTACAATTCGGTTTTGTATTTTTTCTAGTTCTAGCAAGTAGCTTCGCGCGGTATTTCCCCACGCCAATATTCCATACCTTCATATCGACTCCGCCAATGCAAAATAAATTTGTTTAGGAACAATGTAACTAGTATAGATACTCAAATGGCGAAGATCATAGACAGCTTTTCGAAGTCTTTTGCATACCTGCGCTATATGCAAATCCCATTTGAAGAAGCAGTCTATATCTACACCAAGATATTTTAGATGTTGTACATTTTCAATAAAGTTATTACAGCTATCGCCGTCATTAAGACTTGCCTTGGTTGCGTTATGATGCAGGTATGTTGTTTGTTGTGGGCGCCGTGGCGTAAGTGGTTAGTGTGTCGGATCACTACGCATGAGGTTCCAAGTTCGAATCCTACAAAACGCCAACAAGTTTTTTCACGGTCCCACCTCTCGCGAGCGTCTGACAAACATCCGAGAGTATTGTTGTCACGAAAAAGCTTCTCAAATGGCCGTTCGGATACGGCACTAAACTGTAGGTCCCTTCCATTCGTGTGAAAAATATAACGCACACAACACTAGTGGTTGCGAGAAGCTAGGCCCTGGCACTCAAAGAGCTGTTGCGCCAAATATTTTTTTTTTTTATGTTGTTTCATCAATTTTGGTTTTTAATAGATGTGTTGATGTGCATTAATTTAGTTTTTTTTAGTGTTCATAATTAGTCTGAAATCGTGACACCATTGTACTATAGAGTCAATATCGACTTGCATGATGGGGTTCGCCGTTGTATAATCCCTGTGGCTGACTACTATCGCTGTATCATCCACAAAAACAAATCCAATACTGTCTTGTAAAACGGTAAGTATTTGATTTACATACATAATATAGAATAAAGGTTCCAGTATAGAGCCTTGAGATAATTTTTCTTAGCTATATGTGTTTCAAATATTAACTCTCATTCCTCTGTTTTTCAAGTACCTTTTAAACCATTCTAAAATATGTTCTCGGATCCCGATTTTCTCTAACATTTCAAACAGTTCCTCATGTCTCAAAGTGTGGAATGCTTTTTTGAACTCAATAAAAATAAAGATACTATGATAGTTTTTATTAAGAATGACATTAATTAAGTTGGCGAATTTCGCAAAAAGTTGCGTTTTTTATAAAGCCATATTGTTTTTGGTTCTTTTTCGCAAAAGGATTAACTAAAAATTTGACGGAAGTCGAAGAATGCTATGATCTATGCTCAGATCACTCAGCAGTCACTCTGAAAATAGGTGGAAGTCTAGTAAAAAAATAAAGACCGCCTAGGTTAACTAATAACAAAACTAATTGGGATGCTTTCAGAAGAGACTGCAAGGAAAATATTGCTTTAAATGTACCGCTAAAGACACCGTTCGAAATAGAAGAAGAAATCGACAAACTCGTCGAAGCCATTCAGAGCTCAGCGTCGAAAACCACTCCTTTGCGGAAGACAGAAGCACGGAACAATAAAGTCAAATACAAGCCTGAAATCGAAGACCTCATACGAGAAAAGAGGAGATCGCACAAGAGATGGCAACAGTCCCGCGCGCCACCGGATAAAACTTATCTGAACCACCTTTGTAACAAGCTAAAAAATGTGCTGCAGGACCTAGAAAATCACGAGACTTCTACTTACCTCG
The DNA here is from genome assembly GCA_945910035.1 of Brachypalpus laphriformis. Lineage (NCBI taxonomy): Eukaryota > Metazoa > Arthropoda > Insecta > Diptera > Syrphidae > Brachypalpus > Brachypalpus laphriformis. The sequence goes on from OX246756.1 coordinate 139,579,498, forward strand.
AGGGTCTGACCGCTAATAAGTATTTAAACTACTCTCTATGGAAAGCCTTGAAGTCCATAAGAAAACCTATAATGCACTCGCCGCCAATTAGGAAAGCTAACGGGGAATGGGCAAAAGAAAACAAAGACAAAGCAGAATTATTTGCCGATCACTTAGAGAAAAGGTTCAAGCCGTTCGATGGACAACCGTTGATCGAAGATCCGAATGATCTATTAAATTGAAGGCTTTTGTGGTATTTTCCTTCAAATTGAAATTATTAATATATAGTTCATTGTGTAAAGTAGAATTTCAGTTGAAAGATATAATAAACACACTATATCGAATCTCTGTACTGTAAAATGTGCGATAACAAATCCAAATGTAAACAGTCTAGCCAAATAAATTATCTATCTATCTATCTAGATCCGAATGATAACATGTCACCCGACAACTTTAAAGTAAAACAATAAAAAAATTGAAAAATAACAAGGCTCCGGGATATGATTTAATCACTGGCGAAATTTTGAAAGAGCTACCGAAAAAAGTACTGGTTAAGTTGCTCTACATTATAAATGCTTCTTTAAGACTTTTATATGTTCCAAGGCAATGGAAAGTCGACGAAGTCATTATGGTTCTACTTACTTACTTAGGTGGCGCTACAGTTCGGGGTGAACCTGGGCCTCAACCAACAAGCCTCTCCATTTAGCTCGGTCTTTAGCTAATTGCCTCCCGTTGCGCACTCCAAGTTGGTCGAGGTCCCCTTGAACTTGTGCGCGCCACCTACGGTGATGATTCCCTCTACTGCGTCGTCCCTCGGGATTAGATTCGAAGACTCTGCGAGCCGGAGCGTTGGTGTCCATTCGCTCTACATGTCCTAGCCATCTCAGACGTCCAATACGCCGTTTTTTGACTAGGTCGATGTCGCTGTACAGCTCGTATAGTTCGTGATTGAATCTTCTCCTCATTATGGTTCCGAAACCGGGGAAATGTGCAAATGTCAAGAAATCATATAGACCCATTTCACTTCTACCAATAATATCTAAGGTCTTCGAGAAACTTCTGCTGAAACGATTGCAACCAGTAATTAAAGAAAGACAGTTGATCCCGGATCATCAATTCGACTTTCGGGCCAAGCATTCCACAATCGATCAGGTGTATCGAATAACGAACGAAATTGAAAAAGCTCTAGAAGCGGACAAAATATGCCCTAGCGCTTTTCCCGACGTATCGCAAGCCTTCGACAAGGTATGGCACGAAGGCCTAAGGTATAATCTAAGGGTAATCTTACCGGAAAAGCTGTACAGCATATTGGAATCTTACCTTGAAAACAGACTTCCGTGTTAGACACGGAAGTGAATATTCGGATTTCAAAGAAATCTACGCCGGTGTTCCACAAGGAAGTGTTCTCGGTCCAATCCTGTTCCTGCTCTACACAAGAGATATACAACAAGTTGAAGGGACCGTTGTAGCAACGTTCGCAGACGACAAGGCTATCCTCGTAACGAATGAGTCAGTCGAATCATCAACGGGAAAACTCCAACGAGCTTTGAACAAAGTATGCGAATGGACAAAAACCTGGCGAATAGTCCTCAATGAGACAAAATCAACGCATGTCAATTTTACGCTAAGAAAGATAAACAACTTACCTATATCCATTAACTCGGTGCAAATACCGTACGCAAACGAGGCAAAATATCTAGGAATGACGCTAGACGCAAAACTTAAGTGGAAACCACACGTTAAAAAGAAGAGCGAAGAGCTCGAAATCAGATTTAGAGAAATGTATTGGCTACTCGGAAGATACTCGAAGTTAAGCGTATACAACAAACTGCTTCTGTATAAGGAAGTCCTAAAACCGTCTTGGACATACGGTATACAACTTTGGGGTTGTACTAAACCAAGCAATATGGCTCTACTGCAAGCATTTCAAAACAAAATACTAAGAGCAATCGTGAATGCTCCTTGGTATATTAGGAATAGTGATATTCACAGATATCTAGGAATTGCTACCGTGAGGGACGAAGTAACAAACTTTGCTCCCAAACTTCGTACCCGTCTTCATGTTTACTGCAATAATGAAATAATCCGTACTATGGACCTGACAAATCTTAAGCGCCGACTACAAAAAACAAGACCTTTCGACCTAGCGCCGTAGGGAAAAACCGCATGTAATGATGGTATTAGTAGGTGCCTTCACTGGAAAGCACCTACCTAACGCGATTAACACTACAGAAGCGTAAACTACTTGTTAAGGCAACTTAGTCGTAGTCATAGATTTTGCTCCGTACTTGGTACTTCCGTATGGTATTTCTTTATGCTACATGTATGTACAACATTTTCTTCTTCGTTTATGAAACTAGAAGTGAATTTGTTAGTAAGGCTGATAGAAATGTTTTTCAAACCAAAATTAGTTTGTATATTTTATCCAAATTTTTAGTCGTTCTTCCTATTATTTCATTGATTAAACTCCACGTCTTTTTTGGATCCATTCGAAATTCGGAAAATTTGTCTCGCTAAAAATTTAATTTGGTTTATTTTTCTCATTATTATAGGTAAAAATAAAAAACCAAATTAAATTTATATTATTATACGTATAAATCGGAAGAACTCAGCGGGCAGTCAATGAGGCATTTACGAGTATTGCGAACGAGGCAGCAAAGATGGGTCTAGCGGTCAATGAAAGCAAAACAAAATATATGCTGTTTACAAAAAAGGACACCCAACATCGGCGTCTTGGACTGAACGCCACAATAGACAGATTTAATTTTGAGGTAGTAAAGGATTTTGTCTACATAGGCTCTATGGTGAGCTCCGCAAATGACATCAGTAGGGAGATTACACGAAGAATCACTCTTGCCAATCGTTGTTTCTATGGGCTACGAAGGCAATTGTGTAGCAAAGCCCTATCTCGAACTACTAAGGTAACTCTTTATAATACACTAATCATCCCAGTCCTGCTGTATGGCGCAGAGGCATGGGCTTTGACAAAACCGGATGAGGATGCCCTTGGTTATTTCGAGAGAAAAGTTCTTCGAGGGATCTTTGGTCCCATCTGCATAGACGGTGATTGGAGGAGAAGGTACAATGCCGAACTATACGGCCTGTACAAGGACATCGACTTAGCCAGGAAGAGTTCACATACAGCGACTAAGATGGCTGGGTCATTTGGAGCGGATGGAGCCCAACGTTCCCGCCAAGAAAGTCTTCGAATCCACCCCGGATGGACGACGCAGTAGAGGACGACCTCGCGGTAGGTGGCGCAAACAAGTGGAGGGGGACCTCAACCAACTTGGCGTGCTCAACTGGAGGCAGCTGGCTCGTAACCGCGCTGGCTGGAGAGGTTTGTTGGTTGAGGCCCAGGTCCACCCCGGACCGTAGCGCCATCTAAGAAAGTAAGTAAGTATTATAGGTATAACTTTATTAACAAGTAATAAATTACACAATTAATTTTAAATTTACGACACTAGCCAGCAGGGCTTTCAGCCGATAATTCGTTCTTTTTTTTCAATTCTTTTGTTAATGAAATTTATTATATTCCGCGTCGTATTGCATGCATCGCCTATTATTTTTTCATCGCTTGTATAAAATATCCCTTTGATCTACCCAGGAGTTTGTCACCTTCGGCTTTTTCATGTTGGCTCTCTGTGTTGAATTTTTATATGTCGTTCTAAAAATCTTACTGAATTCTAGATACAGATCATATGCGTTATTGAAATCTTCCATAATATTGCTCCAATTAATACTCCGTATTATGGGTTAACCAGGTTATCATTAACAAAACAGCCAATTTTTGATCTTTAGTATTATCAATATCAATACCAAAAATCCCGTAGAACAACGTATAATGATCTGATATATCGGTTTCAACTACTGCGGCGTATATCTTTTCGTCTCTCATACGAACAGTGATCTATCCTTGTTTTACTTCCTTTGCGCAAATCGACTCGTGTATATGCTTTTATAATTTAGTTCAATCCTTTAGAAGCATACATATTCACGTAGTTATTGACTAAATTACTGTCCCGTTTATTGAGTTTAATATTCATATCACCTACTACGGTTACTTTTTTTCTTGTATATTTCGTCAATTTGGCTCTCTAATTCTTCGAACAAATGGTATGTCGAATCCCGGTTGGCGGTATAACACGGTAATAGGAAATTCGTCTGAATGACTTTTAACCTCTATCTGAATGTTTTTTTATAGAATCTCGTTTCCACAATCATTTTTTCAGCTCCGAATATATTTTTTATAAATACAGCTACTTCACCTCTTTTTTTTGTTGGTCTATTTAAAAATTCAGCTTGAAATCCACTTATTTGATAAAAATTATCAATTATTGTATTATTATCAAATATAATAAAATTATTCTTCGGAACGCGGTAAAATCGACTTCGCCTTGTAATTTTTTTTTTTCTTATCATAAGCTCGATGCCCTTGATTCATCTTAAGTTAGCAACTCCAAGTAGCATCTATTATTCAAAAGGTGCACTCAGAGCACAGTAATTGGGATTGTAGGCTCAACATAATTGTACCTTATTGGTTTAAATTAGATTGCGAAGATCTAAGAGATATTTTTGGGCCCGATCAAAACTAAGATCATTCATAATTTACTCTAGTACACAGCATTTTAGAATGGCAGTGGCCATCTATGACGTTGACGTGTGGCTTATGGCAGAGAACTAAAAGTGCCTTTAGTTTTGTTGTTTTATGCCATATGCCTCTGTTATGAACAGCTTGTAGTATCAGATGATTTAAGTCACGTAGACTTATTTGCTGCCATACCAGAAGAGCTACGCCGAAGTGACACACCTCATTTGCAATATCGTGACCAAAAGAAAGAGACCTGAATTATACGCAACTAACAGCAACTGTCAAAGGTCTAGCTAGAGAAACATAATAGTGCCAGGAAAAGTAAAATAAGACAGTAGCTCAGTCAGCGAGGTAGGTTAGACTACGTAGATAGGTGCCATGCGACTAAAATCACTGCTCACGTAGACCGGTAGTTGCGTCTATTCTACCCACTATATTAGTTTCAATGCGAACCTTACCCAGATAAGGATAAACATTTCATAAAGTCAGCCAGATTAACATTACGTAGGTCTTCTATAACATCGAAGTAACGACAACCACGAGTTCTTTGTCTTCTGTTAGCCAAAGCAGGTGTTTAACAGATTATATTTCATATTCGCTATGTGGTTATGTGCCGCTCCGATATGCTCCGCATGAATACCAATGGCACTATGCCCAGTAAGAACGAAAGTTTCTTTCGCCATTCTTGCTTTCGAATTTTGCATTTCTGCCGCTAAATATAAATAAAAGTGAAAGGATCCTCTTCTTATCCAAGACAGCTCAAAATGTTCTCTGTTTACCTTTGGTAGGCAATTTTTAATTTTTAAACGGCAAGCCAGTAGAAAAGAGTAGGAATTTCGAATCCCAGAATATTGTATAAAAATGAAATGTCAAGGTGTATAGTTACAAAATAAAAACTTATTATATTTTATTGTACCTTTTTGTTACATAAATGTGTTTCTTAATGATAAAAAATAATGTAAAATCATTGAGTAATATTTTCTCAATTTACAATTTCAATCGTTAAAGTATAGTGTTAACTGGAAGACTATGTCTCTATATTGTTAATAAAGCTAAAAATGTTCGATACATCAAATGTTTTCTGTTCTCTTAAAAATCGATAATTACCACAGAAATTACGTTAAGTGAAACAAAACAAATTTGATTGTATTTATCCCCATCCCCATCTAGGATAAATCAGACGCAAATGGTTTGTCAATTAAACAAACTCAATCGGTTGATTTCGATGCCAAAAGGATACGCACAGCCATATATCATCACTAAACTTGAAGGTCACATAGGTCGCAAATCACAGTAAATCCCAAACAGGATTCAATTAAAGCCTCAGAGTGTATGTAAATTACAAAAACTGCATCCTTCAAGCTTGTCCCCATCGATCTAGGAAATGCCATTCGATTTGATATGGTTCGATAGTCTCACGTTGAATTGATGTCCAGAAAAAGGTTCCAGCATCGGTGCGGGCAAAATGCACCGGCACATAATAATTATCCTTGTCGACAGCTTCTAGGCGTCGACTTCCATCATCATTGTAAATATAGATCGCTGCATTGTCAGGACAATGATGAATCTCATCGATAATACGATTCTCCAGATCTTCGTTGGCTAAATTCTCCCGATCGACAATCCACTCAAAGTCGTAATCCTTTTCTGCCGATGCAATGTATGAACTGCGTTTTGGCGCCTTCTTCGTTTTGAAGATCCTTCCGAGAACTGGTTTGAGGATGTTTTTGATTTTTCGCGATGTTGACACTTTTGATTTTTGTTTCTTACTCGCAACTATCGCGGGTGGTTGGGCGTAGATACTGTACGAGTGATTGAGATACGCTGACATTTTTCTTATAGGACTTATTTAGGAACTCACAACAAATTCGGTGTAATTCGGATGAAAATCAAAAATCTTATGTTGGATCTCCGAGTGCGCAACTTGTATTTATACTTTCTCGACGAAAGATCTTTCCTGCAGAGCGTAGATGATCGTCTTAGCCAATAGGATGGCTGCGTTATGCAGGTGTTTCAGGTCTCCTGCACTCTCTCTCTTCTCTGGGAATCAGGTTCCCATAAGAAAAAAAAATCTCTGTATTCTCCTTGGAGAAAAAGAGACCCTTTTAAGGGATCAGCACAATCAGTATGCACAAGCATACATAATAAACAAAACGAAAAAAAGGATCTTCTCTCCTTGGAAACCGTGGGAAAGAAATCTTTTTTCGTTTTTCCCAACTTTTAATGACACACAAGTGATTCCTCTGGTGGTGGATGCACCATATGGTGTTGGTGGTGGTTCAAGGATCGTTTTACTTTATTTTGGACCCCCGTTAAGTAGTTTAACGTTGTCTTTACGTGGTTGAAGATACTTTTAGCATCTATAGATATAGGGTAGATTTTCGGCTTATAATTAAACGAGACCTTTGAGTCATCCACGAACGTAGGGGTAGGAGAGGCAATTTTTAATTCATGCATGCACGAAAGAGACCGGTTAAGTAATTTGATCCTGTTTGGTAGATAGTGTTCGTCCTGGTTGTTATTTTCGGTTGTTTGCAGGAGATTTCATTGATGACGTGCTATGATAATCATTGCGGGGGTATGGAAAAACGTGATTCAACAGGATCAGAGTGCGTTGTAGGGGTTCTGTGCTACAGGTTAATATTTGGATTATGAACATTTTCGTTTGTCTTTCTTGTGAGATGAGAAGAGATATAAGTTAAAAATAATTATTGCAGAGGGGCACGGAGAAGATGATGAAATCAGTGAAAGGGACTAAGAAAGGGAACTTCAGGTTTGGTGAGTTTTGTCTCGGTTGTTTATGGTTTTTGTGTACAGTTTGCGTTAATGTCCCCTCCGGAGGAGCAATTCAACCACTTGTTGTGTTATTAGTACGTATTATGTGATTGAAAAAGGGGGAATAAAATTGACGATGATCATGAAGTGGAAGAACTCGTTTAGAAAAGAACAAGTGAAAGATTTATTATTATAATTTTTTTTAGAGACATGCGAGAAGGGAACTCGAGAGAATGATTGACAATGGTTAATGATTAGGGTGGATGGTGATGAAACAAATGCATTTGTACATACTAGCGGCGCTGATTTCATTAAAAGTTTCGACTTTGAACTGCAAAATTCTAGTTTGAGTTCATGTGAATGTTGGCGCTTAGAAAAGCATTAATGTCACGACCTAGGTATTACTTTTCAAATGGCTAGGTTTTGAATTCTGACGATAAAGCACGTAGACCTGACAACCATTCTTTGTATCACTCAATTTCTTTCAGGAGGCACTCTATCTTTCTACGTTTTAAGGAGCTAATTGTTTTTATTTGAAGTGTGGCAAGCTAACAGACCAAAGAAGATTTAGCTTTCTCACGCTTCAGAAGCATATACATATACATATAACCCGACAGTCGATTTCAAGAAGCACATCAATAATAAGTGTCACTGACGAAATCTTTATCGTCGCAGTATAATTTTGACCAGGAAAAGGAGCTGCAGTTCCCATCTCCTCTCATTCTTGTAAGACAGGATACTGGCAGATAAAATACTCCGTTGTATCGTCTATTTAAGGCTCACGCGTAGGGTCCACAATGCTTCCCATATTATTCATATGATGGCACTTGTATTGGGTCATGCGCTTAGCCCAATCATAGTTCTATAACCCTTCCTGCTTAGATTGGGAAGGAATTTTACAATACTTCCATCAGGCCATTTCACAGAACACTTGGTGGTGCTGCAAGAATTCAAACTAGACCAACTCTCATTATGTGTAGTCACCATCCGGTACAGAGTTTATGGCAAACGAACACCAATTAACTGTTTCGCACCTAGAGTCGCTGAAAGCTCTTACATACGCCAACTTGCTTGAAGTCCGCTTCCAAATGCGCTTTCTCTACCGCGACGTCGCTCTGCAGTACATACTTTAAATACTTTCTCGTACTATATCCATCGGAACAAATAGCACGGAAGATTACATCAATACGCCTTTGTCAGGGGTCACCCTTCTGCAGCATATGTACATACATCAGCATTGGGATGTTACGGGTGTTGTCCAGCGTCACCTTAGTTGTTCGTGATGTCTTTGCTACTCTAAAAACTCTTCTTTGCCCATAAAGCCCCAAGGCGCCGTACTAGGTCCGCTGCTGTGAAATCTTACGTATGATGACGTCCTCAAATTTAGAATCCCGAAAAAAAATATTTTTTTTGCCGCAATAGCTCTTTAGTGCCTGGGCCTAGCTTCTTGCAACCACTCGCATTGTGTTGTCCGTTATATTCTTCACACGGATGGAAGGAACCTACAGTTTAGTGCCGTATGCGAAGGGCAATTTTTTTGAGAAGTTTTCTCGAGACAATGATACTCTCGGATGTTTGTCAGACGTTCGCGAGAGGTGAGACCGTGAAAAAAGTTTTTGGTATTTTCTGGAAATCGAACTTGGAACCTCACGCGCATTGGTCTGACACACTAACCACGTGCACAGCTTCCCTAGCAAGGATCGTGCCAAATATCGGCGGACCAAAGCACAGGAGGAGGCTGCCCTTAGCAAGAGTTGCGGCATCAATAATGCTCAACGGCTCCCAAATAAAAGCATGCACCATGAGGACGAAGTCATACAGAAGAAAGACGCGGCATGTGTAGTGGTTGACATGGTACCAATAGACATTCTGACTCAAGAAGTCGAACGGAAGTACCGGGACAAAGAGATTGATCCCCAACATAAACGCTTGGATCAATAGGAAATATGGAGAGCTGAATTTCTACCTATCCCAGATGCTTACTGGCCATGGTTTCTTTAGAGCCTACCTCCACAGATTTTGACTCGACAACAACCCATATTGCCCAACGTGCATGGAAGCGGTCGAAGATGCGGAACTGATCATGTTCCATTGTCCACAATATTATGAAGAACGGCTCCTGCTTGTGAACAAAGTGGGTGAAGACCTAACCCGAGACAAAATACCAGTCACATGATGAGCTGGGAAGATGCCTGGGAAGCAGTTAGCAACACTGTAGCAAGCATTATAATGGAGCAGAGAAGACAGAAGCGACAAGAAAAAGCAACGCAGGAGACTGCTAACAAGAATGAGATGAGCACCTAAAGCTGAAGTCCCTCTCGCGATGAAATGCTTGACGGCAGTGCGGCGAGGACCAGAGGTAGAAGGGGAGGTGGGTTCAGTGGGTGGAAATCCCACACTGTTACTGAGTATAGACTCAGTTTCATTATTAAAAGATTCCCACATTCCCATACAAAAAAAAAGAAAAAAGTCCATAAAAACGTCAATTGGCAAGAATAATTCTTTGTTTGATCTTCGCACTGATTTTACTGCTGGAGCTCACTATAAAGCCTTGGTAGACACTACATACCCGCACCTCGGAAGGTGTGTAGCCTACGCGTACCTACCGATAGTACTTTCCTACCTTGGCATTAACATGCCCAAGTACGATCCTAACGTCGTACTTAGGACATTGATCATAGTCCTCTCCTTCGTTGGAGCGTGCGCACATATTTCGCAGATGTTGGTGAATCTAACCTTGTGGCGGATCGTCAGTAGTCGTTTCCTTACATGTCTAAAGCCCAATATTTTTATACACACGAGCAGTGTATTCCTTAAATTATTCCTCGTTCGCCCTATCCATCTTGTCGTATATGTATATTGGATAGCGTTTATAGGCGTCTAATGTCATCTCTTAAGGCTCCTAACATTCCAAGGACATATCTGAACCATTTAAGTAATTCCTATCCCACAAATACAGGGAGTTGATGATGAGTGTTGCCCAAAGCAGAAGCATCAAAGGCATCGAAAAATTGAAAAAAAAAAAAAATAGTAATAAGTACATAAATAAATATGTACTCCTATTACATTTGGTACTTCTACTCAAAACCCGCGAAATACATAAACAAGACTGATTTAATCGAATACTGTTTTTAGACTAAGTGCGTGTTACTGTGGCAACGTTTTATAAAATCAATTTACGATTTTAAATTACGATTTTATTGGTTTGTTTTGTAAGCATTGGTTGCTACTTAACTTCTGTTGTTTACCTCGCTTTAGGGGGTTTTACACTTGTATCGATGCCGCAATTAAGGAATGCGGTCAACCTATGAGGTGTGAGATATCAGACCGCCCGGCAACGTTTTATTTGCGAGCTACCTAGTAACATTTCCATTTCTGAATACTATGAATTTAGCAGGAAAGACTATATTATCTAGGTTTAATTATTAAGTTCTCCTCACAGCTCGTTCCAGCAAGCCTCACGCGATGCAGTCATTAGTGCTATGCCCTTTCTTTGAAAAAAGAAAAGAACAAAAGAGAAGTGATCTGTTCATTTCATGTCTATGTACGAGTATTTCAAGTGATCTCACATCATCCATTAGGCTTAAATTTATCCTTCCTTCCTCTCAAATCACTCTCTATCTCTGTTGGTAATTATGAGTTAGGTAAATGCGTTGGACTCGTTGATGATGATAGTTTCTTGGCGGACATCTAAAATCACCGACCTGACAAACTGGTTTTAAGAATATTCATGACCGTCGTCTCCAGTGACGATTGATTGAAAAGGGTTCTTTAGTTATTCCTTCGTCCATCGTTTTGTTTGTAATGTGATCCACCCCAGGGGCACCATTTTTAGTCCCGAAATTAATATATCTGGTATCCCGCATCATTATGGACCATTTCCAAGACTCATTGGCGTGAACAATTAGAAATTTTGAAAGGATTTAATTTTTTGTGTTATTTGTGTCTTGTTATAAAAGATCAGGCAGAAGTTGAATACAGAGTTCACTTAATAGAATTTAATAGAATGCACGCATGGAAGATGAATTTGTCGTGAGCAAATAGACCGTGTCGAACGAAGTTTGGGATTTAATTTTATCTAATTGAAGTTCACGGTTTCTGAATAAGAGTGTAACTGAATTGAACTACATACATACGAGTACATACTATATTGTAATATATTCCTGTTGGGGTGGGTTTCAATTTAAATAAGTTTTCTATCGTAAATGTGAATATAAAGTAACCACCATAAAAGAAAGAAAAAAATGATGTATGAGAGACCAATAAATTTTTAAATTTAAAAAAATTACGCAAAAATGCAACTCTTAATAAAAAAAATTTTCTTTCTTTTATAGAAAAGAGGAATTTATGGCATTAATATATCGAAATGATTTTGGGCATTAGTCACCGCAGCTGTGATTGATGAAGTATACACTATCCATCCAATCTTTGATCACTCTATCGAGCAGTTGTGGCAGTATATCACAAATAGCACGAACAATGTTGGCCTCCAAGATGTTAGTTATTGCTCGTTTATCAGCATTAACTTGTGACTTCACATAGCCGAAAGTAAATAATCGAGAGCTGTCAAATCGCACGATCCTGGAGGCCAATTAGCTCGATCAATCAACATATCGCCAAATTGTGATTTCAATTAGCCGATGCCTTCAGTCGCCGTATGGCACGTAGCGCCATCCTGTTGCAACCACATCTAATTATATTTTTAAGAAAATATACATTGATCATGGTCCCGTAGCGATCTCCATTGACCGTAACATGAATTCCGGCCGTATTTTTGAAGAAATAAGTTCTGATGATGCAGCCAGCGTAGAGCCCGCACCAAAAAATTTATTTTTCTGGATGTAATGGGGTCTGTAGTGTCTTTTCTGAATTGGTCTTATTCCATATTCGACAACGAACTTGTTAGGCCAAAAATTTGTCTCATCGTTCAACACGATTTTCCGATAAAACAGAGGGTCAGCTTACAAACTGCTCTAGAGCCCAATCTATGAAAGAACGGCGCAAACGCTTGTAATAGGCTCGTGACTTTAATTTTTTAACGAGCTGGGACGTATATGGATGTAGGCCAAGACTTTTGCTTAAAATTTCTCATATAGTGCTCTGCTGCGACCGACGATACATCGACAAGTTCACACTTTCATGTACAGCGGCGATATTCTCTTATACGTATTTTTCTTCCTTTTATCAGCGAGGCTATGATCCGAAAACAAGGGATCACAATCCTCCCACTTCACCGCATTTCTACTGATCCGCCTGTGGGATTCACCTCAGAAAATATCGGCAGGCCTGCCGATTTTGGATCACTGCCTTTCCTACATCGCGATGTCTTTGGAACGTGCATTGATATTGCCTTTTTAACAGGGTTCAAATGATCTCTTCTTTGAACGTGGCAATACCAACTGAGCCGGTTGCGCTCTATTTTTTGTACGATGATTTCCTTGATGTGAAAGCTTCCACGGATCTTCGAACTTCTTATTCGATCAAGCTTTGTCACTCCTGCTGTCATGCGAAGCATCTTCATCTCAGCTGCTGTTAATTTACTCTCATACTTTTTGTACATCGTCCAACATTGTGAACCGTATGTGAGCGCTGGACGTACAACTGCGGTGTAGAGCCTTCCTTTCAACTTAGGGGACATTTTTCTGTCACAGAAGATAGCGGAATTTTCTCGCCACTTCATCCACCCTACGCTTACACGATGATTGATGTCGTCATCACAAGTTGCTTTGCTATTGATCATAGATCCCAGATATTTGAACTTTTCGCACTTGGGAAGCACTATTCCATTCAAATAAATGTCTGGAATAGGCCTGAGTGGATCAGAGAACGGGCAGCACAAGTACTCTGTCTTTTCGAACTAACGCGATACCCATTTCCCTCTAAAACGTCCACCCACACATCAAGTGCTCGTTGCAGGTACATCCCTGCTCATCCTCACTTATGATGGCTCCATCGTCAGCAAAAATTAACTGATGTACTTTGGGGTCCATCACTTTACTTTCAAGCAGATAATCAAGGACTGTAATAAAGAGCAAAGGACTTAAGACGCTTCACTGGTGCACCCCGACTTTGATTGGGAACTCTTCGGTTACTCCAGCGGGGCATCTTACTCTTGTCTTTGCTCCTTCGTACATGTCCATGATCATCTGTACATAGGTTTCTGGAACCCCTCGATGTCTTAGCGCCACCCATATCAGATCTCGTGGTTGTCTGTCGAATGCCTTTTCAAAGTCAACCAATACAATATGCAAATCCCTTAAGGAATCACGATGTTTTTCCATTATGATCCTTATACTTTGGATTGCATCTGTGGTTGATTTACCCGAGACAAACCCGCACTGATCATCAGATAGCCGTATTATTTTTCGCAGTCGGCCACCTAATACCCGCTCAACGATCTTCACGGTAGTTATCACAGTTTCGCGTATCACCCTTCCCTTTGTATACAGGGAGAAGGTAACTTTCCCTACACTGATTCGGCATTGGATCACCTCTCACAAATTTAAAGATGAGAATTCTGAGCCAACTGAACCCGATGTCTCCCATCTTTTTCCAGAACTCAGAGGGTATCTCGTCTGGCCCAACCGCTTTCGTTTTTTTGAGTATTTGACCGCCTCACTAACTTCTTCGACTGTAATGTCGGGTATTTCTTCACAATTAGGGGTGGCTCTTGGAAAGTATAGCCGGGGAAACTGTTCATTTAAAAGCTCTTCACAATACTGCCGGCACCTCTGCAGAATTTTATCGTTATCCACAAGAAGCTGGCCATGAACATTGCTAATGAACTTTGGCGAACGAATCTCCTGAGCATTCCTCCTTCTTAGGGCGGCTATTTTGAAGATAGTGGCGCTCTTGTTCATATTGTGTCTTCGCAGCTCCTGGATAGCCTAGTTTGCATCAGCAACCGGGGAAAATATTTTCTCCAGCTCCCGATACAGGCCCTCCGTACTCTCTGCTTGAAGCTGGGCGCACTTCTTCTTCGCTTTCTTCTTGCAGCATCTGTATTCCATTTCGAGGCGAGCTTTTTCGTCATTATTATTAGAGGAGCACTTTGACCAAGCTTTAAAAGCCGCTTTCTTCTCATTTATCTTATACGTATATGTATTGAAATCTGTACACAGTTCGATGGAAGGCTTACTCAGATGAACGATTATGTGCGCAATAAAAGGAATTGGACCCCGGGGGTTTAGTTAATGAGGACAGATATTAAGAATTTGTGATCCATGAAATAAAGTTGGATTAAAAAAAATAAATTACACTCGTCAACACGATTTTTTGTCGTTAATTATATTATACATTTTTGGAATCGTACATCCATAAGTATTAACGGAAAAATATCAGAGATAGTTTACTACATCGAATTGTCTAAATATACGACAAAATGTATAAAGGGTGAGCCAACAACTAGTTTTCATTAATCAATTAAACTCACACTTGTTACGAAATTAATACAGAACTTTATTGGTTAATGAAGTTCGGTCTATGTCAATTATGAATTGATCTCAAACCTAACATCCAAACTGAAATTGCGGCCATTGGCCCACTTATTCTTCAAAAAGTCATCGATAATTTGTACCTTCGGATGGTCGCTTGCAACACCAGCCGTGGTAGTCGCATGAACAATATTGTATTCCTTTCATAATTGCCATGGACCGGTCTTCATTAATTAATAAAATTCTATATTTATTTCACAATAAATATGTGTTTAATTTAATGACCATTTTCCACACTAGCTGTTGGCTCACCCTTTACTTGACATTGGTTACTGACAGTTTATCGCGTAGAAGTATTATAACTACCTTCACCAAAGAACTAACGATAACAAAAAAAATATTACCCAAACCCCCTTAGTAGAGCCAAACAACATCATTTTGCCGCCCTTACACATGAAAATGGGACTTATGAAAAACTTTGTTAAAGCCATGGATAAAACTGGGGAAGGTTTCCTCTATTTAATAACTTTGTTCTCCAGATTGAGCGAAGCTAAATTAAAAGAAGGCATTTTTATATGGGCAGATATAATAAAGGTCATGAAGGACTCCAATTTTATTGACATATTAAATACACAGGAAAAAAATGCATGACTTTCGTTTGTTAAAGTGAGACAACATTTTTAGGCAATACAAAGTCACTATAAGGAAATCATTTCTAAGCTATTACAAAAACTACAAAAGCAAAATGTCCTTAAAGATTAATTTCCTTGATTCCCATTTGAGGTTTTTCCCTGAAAACTTAGGTGCCGTAAGCGACGAGCATGGGGAGAGATTTCACCAACACATAATGACGATGGAAAAGCGATATCAAGGAAAATGGTCGTCCAGAATGCTCGCAGACTTTTGTTGGACCTTGAAACGAGATCATCCATCATACTTGTATAAAAGACTAGCAAAACGCATCAAAAATTCTTCAGAATAATAAAAAAATAATATCTACAAATTTTCATGTATTTTCACTTTTTTAAATAAACAGATTTTTCTAAAAATATGGATGTTTCATAAATTTTTTACAGACGTATTTTAAGCAATTTCATGCCAAGATATAAAAAAAAAACATTTTGGAAGAACGGCAAAAAAAAAAAAATATTTTATTTGCTGTCCAGTGTTATTCTTGCCGCGAATTTAATGGTTGATCACCCCACGTTGTTTCCTAAACATTGTTGTTCACTCCATGCTTTCAAATAGCTTTAATATAAATAGTTTTAATAACAGTTGTAGCGTACAGCTGCGAAGAGCAAGCATGATTTTTTTACAATCTCTGGTATGCACTCACCATTAACATATTGCCCTTATACTAAAACCTTGTTGCTCAAATTTAGAACAAGTGGTCTAAAGTAAATTGCTATGTCTGATCGTAGTCTTCCGTTTTCCCATGCTCGATCTTCTTGACCCCGACCACCGAAAAAGAAGGAGTTTTAAGAAAATTATAGAAACAAGTTGTCTCGAAGAATAAAGTGATTCACGTCCATATCTAAAAATTAATTTATTTAGTGAGGAAGTTAATGGACAGTACCATTTAGCTGGGACAGCCAGTAGTTATAATGCCAATGATGTTTCGAATTTAGTATCACAGAATAAAGTTCCGCTAGAAACTTATGTACAAAATTGCGTGAGAGAATCCTTAAGTTCTTTTAAATCCTCAATGTTACGTTCGCTCGAAAGTATGTTAAAATCAAATATCGAAAGAACAGTTAAAAATTCAGTATTAACAATATTGAATTCAAATAATATTAAACCAAAAATTACACAGGATAGACAGTCAGTACCTGTCTTTCCCAAAGATAAACATGTACCACTCCCTAGCATTCGCCAAAAAGGAGATGCAATTCTTTCTGAAATTGAACGCATCAATACACAATATGTTTCACCTAACAAAAATGCTTACTCAGATTTTGATGGTGCTGAAGAGCCCGAGTCTTCTTCTGACGAACATGAAGTTTACGATCGTTCACTTTCTGATAATCGTATTTCATATCCAAATCGTAAGATAGAATTAGATCGATGGGGTATTTGCTTTAATGGCACATCCAAATCTATTTCTGCTGAAGATTTTGTTTTCAGAGTCGAAGTCTTAAAACGAAATTATAACCTTTCATGGGCTGATATCATTAAGAATTTCCATTTACTGCTCGGAGGTGTTGCACAGAATTGGTTTTGGCAATTCTTGCGTACCAACCCTAGGTTTGATTGGCTTACGATTCAAAGAGCTCTATTGAAATAGTTCAAAACATATGAATCTGATTTTGAAATCATAAAACAGATCATGGAGCGCCGGCAGCAAGGTATGGAAAGTTTTGATGAATATTATAATGCTATCATGCATCTACGAAACCAATTGAGGCAACCAATCCCAGAGGCAGAGCTTAAAGGAAATATCCATAACGGTCTTATAAATTTTGTGTATGCGATGTCAATATATTCTTTAGAAAACTTCCGAGAGGAGTGTCGTAGAACAGAGAAGATGCTCCAAACTCGAGACTCAAATCGTAATCGACAAAGTCCTTTCACTTACAGGAATGTGCATGAAATCGATTGGAAGAATCCCTTAGATAGCTTGAACTTTGAAGCCGATGCAATTTCGTTCGACAAGCGTTGTTACAATTGCAAGGAACAAGGTCATTCGTTTGTGTCGTGTCCGCTACCGTCACGCAATCTCTTCTGCTATCGTTGTGGTCTGGATAATTTTACTACTCCAGATTGCCCTAAACGTAACCCAGAGTCGGGAAACAGAAGATCGAGAGTGAACAAGACGGGGGAATCACGCTCGACTCAGACTTCCTCACACAAATATTTATAGATAAAAGCACAAATACAGATAATTCCGGACTTGACTGTAACTACGAAAAACTAACCATAGATATACCTCCACATAAGAATCAGAATTTACAAATATTATCTCAGACAAAACCTGCTGATCTTCGACATCTTAGGTGCTACGAAGATAGATTAGCAACCTATGGTATAATCGATTAAGATCAAAATTACTTTCGCTAGACGAATTGAGTTTTTCGTCATAGAAATGCAAATCTTTAAAATCTCGTGTCCGTAGAGCAAAAAGAAGGGGTCAACAAGAAATTCTAAAGGTCAATCGTTGACATTGGTGTAAGGCAGTCAGCTTCAATGGCCGTGGGTAAGACCAGGTAGGAGAAGAACTACCCTACCACAGATACCAAACCTAACAGGTATCTGATAAGTGAGTTGATCAGGTGTAGATATGTGTGATAGTGTTTGTTATTTTATTGCACGATTTTTTTATTTTTGACGGGCTTCATGTGGTAACAAGTCCCACCCCAATACGGCGAGCTAAGCCGAGCATCGCATGCGTGCCATCCGTTACTACCATATGGGGATCTTCCAACCGTACCCCGACCGTTACACAGTTTAGCAAGCGGGTGATAGTTGCAAGCACCGCTCTTACAACCTTTTATATGGATGGGGAAGATGTGGTGATAAATCCGGTGGTGGTATGAACAGTTAGGGAGTAGGCAAACCCACAGAAGGTACCCTGCGCAACCGATCAATAGAGGCCACGTTAGACGTCTTCTTTGATACTAATTTGTTTTTGTTTCGGGACGGGAAAACATTACACTGGACCACTCAGGCGCAACTGGTTTATTGTCCAACCAGCAGTCTTTCTGAGAAAAGCAAGAAAGCTCTTCAGTGATAAGGAGCTTAAATTATCAGTACTTACCACATCAGCACCTATGGTATAATAACTGATACAAGTTAAGGCAGTACAATGACATGGGAAGTACCCCGCAGTATCGTCCACCTATTCAGACGCACCGCTGAGTATAGTACAACTTAGCTCTAGTACTATAAGATAATTTAAAAATGGAAGGGCCCTGTCAAGTCTCCAATAAGTTTTCTTCAGCCGTTTCTGCAGAGAGGCAGCAAGAATGCCGGGAACCATATATACTCGTATGAAGATTGCCATTCCATACCTCATCGTTTTGTTCAATATTCAGCGATTGAGAGCAAAATTCCTCAAAGTGAAATTGAGTATTGCACCACTGTTCTGGTAAAGAACGCCAACTGCTGCAATGATTTTCATTACGTTGGACTAGGTTTGAAAGCTTGACGCTAAATAGGCTAGCAACTCGCGTATGCCTGTGCGGACTTTTAGCGATAGTCATGCATTTGCATAAATGAACAAGATGCTAAATAAATTTGGCAGAGATTAATTAATTAATATTTGGCGCAACAGCTCCTTAATTGCTTGGGCCTAGCTTCTCGCAATCACTTATGTTGTGTGCGTTATATTTTTCACATGAATGGAAGGGACCTACAGTTTAGTGCCGTATCCGAATGGCAATCTGGTTTGAGAAGCTTTTTCGAGACAACAATACTCTCGGATGTTTGTCAGACGTTCGCGAGAGGTGGGACCGTGAAGTATTTTTGGTGTTTTCTGGGATTCGAACTTGGAACCACATGCGCAGTGGTCCAACACACTAACCACTTACGCCACGGCGCCCACAGAGAGATGCTTGGACTTGATTATTGGTTGTGGTTGCGTCCGCCTCGAATACAAACTTCCATCTGTATATGTTGTAAAAGCTGAGATGAATAGATTGATATGAGACTTCCATTACCCCAACTCTTCTAAAGCATGTTAAATAGACGAATGAAAAGTCGTTCAAGCTTAAGTGCAGTGAAGTCACACTATTAATCAGTCACGCAGTAGGTTCCAAAATCCCAAGAACGGATCGACTCATAACTACAAAAAGTAAAGCGCTCCCCCTTCTAAAAGAATGTTTAAAACGTCTTACTATTACTCTCCCACGAGGTCATAAACGCAGAGGTGTGGGGTTAAGAATCGTTATGCCAAGTGATTTCCTAACACCCTTCTAATCAAAGTTATTCCAATTCATGGGAAATTATTATGGAAATTCCTTGCTCTCCCCTTACAAAAAATTGTTTAATCCCTGAAAATATCAACGCATACCCCACGCAATGATTAGTGTATAATTCCTCAGCAAGGAATGCGGTTACCAGTGCATCACCCCATACGAATACCGCATTTCACAATGACATACTAATTTATCTGAGTTACGCAGAAGTGTCAGTGTCTTGAAACAACATGAATTACAAGACCCAATCGATATTCAAGATACACAATTACAGACTAAGATCTAAAGAAATCCGAAAAAAATCTATAACAGGACACAAAATGTGTTAAAACAGTTTAAAAGGAATGCCTTCTCCAACAACAATCTGAAAAAAAGACCAAAAGATAACACGTGCTATCCAAGAATGCGTTCGATCAACAAAGCCTAAAGTGTTAACTCCTTCAGTAAGTCGTTACAGATAAATCCTAATCAACAAATATTTCAGTATCGAAAGAGAACTATTGCATGCGCCACAGGGTATCACTACCACAATATAGTGGCCAAACACATGACATACATTCTCTAAATTCATAAGATACTCTCATGTGCATTTCCCTTCAAAGTAAAGGAGTAGGTGACGGCACCAATGTTATCAAAACGATCACCACCTCTCGATATTTGTCATTTCAGATGCTTTTTTTTTGAGGCTCCTTAAAAGATAGGGGTTGGAAAAATATTCTTACTTTCCCACGATTTACACAAAAGTTGAACAAAAAACACGGACCCCTAAATTGTACTTTTTATTTATTTGTCAAGATACGGAACCGAAAAGATAAGATAGCGAAGAAGGTGAATAAGAAAACAAATTCAAAGAAAAACCGAAAACCAAGACAAATCCCATACACACTCTACAAGAAAAAAAAAAGCAGGTCATGCAGGGGATGAAGATCCCGAATTGCTTATGTTCATGCTGTCGGATTTTTGGTATAAAAGAACGACGATGAATTCCGAAAAAATCAGTCTAACTCATACCGCCACTTGAGAGAGATCTCTTCAGTAGTTTAACCTGTCCTGAGGGATGGGTCCCAGGACGAAATAGTGCTGCTGGATGGAAGCTTCGTCGAAGTATCGTCACCAACATTGATTCACGCAAGCAGCAGCAACAGTAAAACAGTCAACAAACTCTGAAAATGGAATAAAATTCTATTGGCGTTCAAGGAAAAGCTTTAAAAAACGAACTTCAACTTCAAACAAGCGAAGTTACTGTGATAGCAACAAGAGAAAATTATACTACCATATGTATATATTAGTTTTAAGAATCCAATGTCTTCCGAATTTAATTTTAAGATACAAAACAAAAATCATTGTCTTCCGGTTTGTTTGTTTTGCTTAAAAAAAATTTTATTTGTAAATAATAAATTTTTTGTAAGTTTCTACAAAAAACAAAAAAAAAAATACATTTTTGAATTGAATTGTTTTCAGTGGTGTCCTTTAGTGGTTCCTTTTTGGTTGGTTGCATTTGTTTCTTTTGGAACTTGGTATGCTGTGGCATATGGTAATAATTTGATCGCTTGTTGACAGTCTTACTTTATTAATACATCGTATTAAATTTCCACTGTCACCTACGCACGTAATATCCACAGGCTGGTTGAAGGTTGCGAGAGGACGAGCAAGTTCGTGAACACCAACAAGTTCGAGTCCAACTACTGTTGGACACTTCGCGTCCAAATATTCCGTAGTATATCACACAGTTTGCCACAACTGTCAAATTTGCGTTTGCAATTTGCCAGACGGTTCCGAGATATACATAATGTATTACAGTATCTCTGTTAATCTCTGTGCCCAAACCTTTCCAATGGCGCACGACTTCAAGTCAAGAAGGTAAACAAAAACATTATAAAAGCTCATTTTATTACTGGACCCGAAGCAGGGAAGAATGGCCTTATTTCTAGAATTCAAATGATACCAACGGATATCCTTTTTCAGTTTAAACCGCTCGATTAAACAATGCTTCTCCATGACGATTAATAAGGCTCATGTAGATGTAGATGTATATTATTGAGAGGTGCAAGTGCACTGCGACCTATAAAAGATCTATTGTGCCCCCCTTACTAAGGCTCTAGCCGATGATATACTCGGTCTAGAGCACTTCCTCGAGTCCAGCTGCTACCGCAAACCGGAGTATCTTCAGTGGATCCAGCGAAGGCAAATCCGTTTCTGATAGGAGGTAGGCACCAAGGTGATTCCTTCTTTTGTGGATCAGTGCTTCGCATTCCATAAGAAGGTGCGCTGGTGTTTCTGCGAAGTCCCTGCAGAATCTGCAGTGTCCGTCTCCCTCTATTCCCAGTTTCCTAAGGTGCTCCTTAAGTCTGCAGTGACCTGTTAACATGCCCACCAAAATGCGAAGCCGATTCTTACTAACTCTTAGGCAGTCTTTGCTTCTTTTCTGGTTGTATTTCCCCAGAAGTTCCTTTGCCTGTCTTATTTGGGGGATATCATCCCAATGTTTGGCCCATTTGTTCTCTTCTTCTTTCCTTAAGTCTTCCCTGTTTTTGTGGGGTCCTATTCCACAGAGGGGCTCTGGTCCAAGAAACGGCGTGTCTGATCCGTTTCTAGCTAGTTCATCAGCTGCTTCGTTCCCCTCTACTCCTACATGTCCTCGTGAGACATCCCATACCAGTTTGGATCAGATCTCATGCGAAGTCAGTGCTTTAATAGCGGCTTGGCTGTCTGATAGTATCGCAATGTCCTGCCCGCGATATTTCCTGTCTAAGGTGAATTGCGCGCATCTTTCGATCGCGTGAACTTCTGCTTGAAATATACTGGGGAATATTCCCAGTGATTCTGAGTATCTAGTCCTGGGGCCGTACACTCCTGCCCCAGTGCCAGTAGATGTTTTCGATCCGTCGGTGTACCATTTAATTGTGTGTTGTTTGAGTTGGTATTTATCGGATTCGCTGCTCCAATCTCTTTTGTTGCTCAGCTTTGAGTCAAATTTCCTTTCAAAGCAGTATTTCTTGACCATATCATCTCTGGGCCAGTCCAGAAGCGGCACCGATTTGGATAGGGTTACTCGCTCTTTATTTGCGATGCATGTTCCTTTCCCGATGCCCTCTTTGCTGATTCTTAAAATGGTTTCATTGGCGATTCGCTCTAGCACTATGTGTAGTGGAGGTATCCTTACGATCACTTCTAGAGCTGCTATGGGACAGGTTCGCATGGCTCCTTTTATACATATACAGGCTAATCTTTGCACTTTGTTGAGGGATGTCCTCGTCGTGGTTAGTCTAGTTATGTTAACCCATGCCACTGCCCCGTAAGTGATGATGGGTCTAACTATCATCAGGTACATCCACCTCAGTGTGGCTGGGCTACAACCCCAGGTCTTTCCTGAAATGTTCTTGCACACCATAAGTGCTCTGGTGGCTTTGGTTACCACAGTTTCTACATGTTCTCTCCAGAGGAGTTTGCTGTCTAGTGTTAGACCTAGATACTTGACCTGTTTCTGTGGGTCAATTCTGATCCCTTCCAACAGGATGGGTTGCATACGCTTTAACTGTCTTTTCTTGGTGAAGGGTATCACAGTGGTTTTGGTAGGGTTTACTCTAAGTCCTACCGTTTTACACCACTTCTTTTTTTTTTTTTTTTTTTTTTTTTTTTTTTTCCGAGGGTAGGTGAAAATCTTCAACAAGACACTATGAGGATCGACAGCGCGTGCTCATAGTAGTGTGGGATTCTTACCCACTAAAAAACCTCCCTTCAAAACAGACTTGTTTTTATTTTTACTACAACTAAGTATTCGACTTATCAAGTAGTTTTCGTTTCGCGAAATAATGACGTTTTGCAGGTACCTTCCCATTAGAAGTTCCTGCCAGCTCCGCAGTTTAGACGCGGTTACTTATCGCGCTAGGTCTAAAGGTTTGGTTCTTTGTAGACGGCGCAGTAAATTTCTTTCTTCCAAAAGTTGGAGGACTGTAATATTTACGTGACTTTCTAGTCGACTTCTATGCTTTCTCGCGTAGGTTTGAATTTCGTCTTCGATTGTTTTAATGCCAAGGTCTCTGTGGATATCGCTATTTCTGATATACCATGGCGCATTTACAATACCTCTTAGCACTTTGTTTTCAAAAGTTTGTAAAATTTTAATATTACTTATTTTGGTACAACCCCAGAGTTGTATACCATATGTCCATACGGGCTTTAGCACTTGCTTATATAAAAGCAGTTTGTTATATATATTAAGCTTGGAATATTTTCCAAGTAACCAATACATTTCTCGATATTTGTTATCTAGTTCTTTGCGTTTTTTCTTAACGTGCGTTTTCCATTTCAGCTTTGTATCAAGTGTCATTCCAAGATACTTAGCCTCGTTTGCAAACGGGATTTGAACCGAGTTTGAAAAGATCGGCAAATTATTTATTTTTTTATAAGTAAAATTTACATGAACAGATTTGGTCTCGTTGAGTGCGATTCGCCAAATCTTTGTCCATTCATTTACTCTATTCAAAGCTTCTTGCAGTTTTTCTGTAGTATCTTCGACCGTTTTACCTACTGTCAAGATAGCAGCAAATGTAGCTAGCTCAGTGCCTTCTACTTGCGGTATATCACGAGTGTATAATAGATATAAGACTGGACCAAGAAC
The DNA here is from genome assembly GCA_945910035.1 of Brachypalpus laphriformis. Classification (NCBI taxonomy): domain Eukaryota; kingdom Metazoa; phylum Arthropoda; class Insecta; order Diptera; family Syrphidae; genus Brachypalpus; species Brachypalpus laphriformis. Next base: position 139,603,810 of record OX246756.1, read on the forward strand.
GCTTCCTTGCGGCACCCCAGCCATTATTTCCTTAAAATCTGAATATTCGTTTCCACATTTGACGCGGAATAGCCTATTCGTAAGGTAGTTCTTCAAAATATTATATAGGTGCTCTGGCAGAACTTGTCGTAATTTAAACTTTAAGCCTTCGTGCCAGACCTTGTCAAAGGCTTGAGAAACGTCAAGGAATACGCTTGAACAAATCTTTTTTTCTTCAAGTGATTTTTCGATTACATGTGTTATTCGATGTACTTGTTCAACTGTAGAATGCTTACTTCTAAATCCGAATTGATGATCAGGGATGAGATGCCCTTCTTCTATAACCGGCTGTATTCGCCTAACCAATATTCTCTCGAACACTTTGGATATAATTGGAAGAAGCGAAATCGGTCTATAAGAGGTTTTTTCATTCGGCGGTTTTCCAGGCTTAAGGACCATTATAACTTCGGCGACTTTCCATTGACTGGGAACATATTCTAGTCTAATCGCGGCGTTTATAATGAACAGAAGCTTAATTAGAGCTTTTCTTGGTAGTGCTTTAAGAACCTCTCCCGTAATTAGGTCGTATCCAGGAGCTTTCTTAGGTTTAAGTTTCTTTATTTCTTCCTCAAGTTCGGTAAGCGTTGCATTTCTTATTACGCTATTGCCTATATACGACGTATTTATATTTTCAATAAGTGCTTGTCCATCAAACGGTTTGAAAGTTTCTTCCAGGTGGGCGGCGAAAACTTGCGCTTTCTCTTTATCATGCCTGGCCCATTCGTCTTGATTTTTCCTAATTGGCGCGGCTTGAATTTGAGGTTTTTTAATACCTTTTATAGCCTTCCAAAGCGAATAGTTAGAATCTTTTTCTCCCGTTAAGCTTTCTATGTAAGTTTGTATTTCATTATTCTTAAGGTCTTTAATAGATCGTTTTAGTGAGTTGCACAAACGGTTAAGATGTGCTTTATGTTGCGGAGCCCGAGTTTGTTGCCATCTTTTACGCGCTTTTCTCTTCTCCTTAATCATCTCTTTTATTTCCTGCGGATAAATTTTAATGTAACTGGCCGGGGTTCTCTTTAGGTTGGGAGTATTCTTCCACGCGGCATCCTGTAAGATTTCGACGAAGCGTTCTACTTCAACTTCAAGTTCATAGGGCGTTTTAAGTGATACGCTCCATTACACCACTTCTGTGTGATTCGTAGACCCCTCCGAATGATTTCGCATAGCGTTTCTTCAAATTTTCCTCTTGCGACAATGACTATATCGTCGGCGTACCCCTGGCACGTAATGCCGGCACCTGTCAATTTGTGCAGTAGTTCATCTGCTACTAGGCTCCACATCAATGTGGACATCTCCTTGTGGACAGCCTCTTGTGATGGTTTTTTGACCCACCTCTATCTCAGCAGTCCTAGTTCTTAGCATCTCACATATCCAGTTACTTTTATTTCGAGACCCCTCCTAATTTCTTCATGGGAGGTGTTATCGAAGGCTCCTTCGATGTCTAGAAATGCGCATACTGTTGTTTCCTTGCTCTCTAATGTATCTTGAACCCAACTTGTCAGTTGGTAGAGCGCAGTTTCGGTGGATCTTCCTGCTCTGTAGGCATGTTGATTGTGGTGGAGAGGTATTCTTTCCAGCACAGTCATTCTTAGGTGATTATCTATGACCTTTTCTAGCGTCTCTAACATGAATGAGGTCAAGCTGATGGGTCTAAAGGATTTTGGTGAAGTGGTGTCTCTTTTTCCCACTTTCGGAATGAATATGACCTTTGCCATTCTCCATATTCTTGATATATGCCCAAGTGCGACGCTGCTTCTCAATAGTCCTAGGAGGTGTGGCATAATGATTTCCTGGCCTTGTTGTAGTAGGGCAGGGAATATTCCGTCCGCTCCCGGTGCTTTAAGCGGCTGGAAGGTGCTCAGAGCCCAACTTAGCATTTGACTCGTGCAGATGTCTCTTGCCATCGCCCAGTCCTCTCTCCTGGGCCTTTTATGTCTTCCTAGTACACCTGTGCTGCTGTAGATTGAGCTACCCGGGAAGTGTGTCTCTAATAGTAGAAGGGCCCTCTGCTCTTCATCTTCGGTATAGCTGCTATCTTGCTTTTTCAGTGAGCCTGGTGCACCTGCTTTCTCCCTAGCCAGTGTTTTATGTAACCTGGCCGCTGCAAGGGTTGACGCTATGTTCTCACAGAATGCTCTGAAGCTATTTTTTTTAGCTTTTCTAATTCCAAGTTGTATCTTGTTAATTGCTCGGTGTATGTTTGTCAGTCTCCGTCACGCTTTGCTTTATTAAAGAGCTTGCGCCTCATAGGTCGACTAGCGTTTTGTTCCACCAGGGAATGTCCTTCGGATCTTTCTTACGGCTAATAGGGTAGCTGCTTTCAAATGCATCTTTGATCGCCCTGTTAATCACTTCTACGTTGTTTTCCAGTTCTAGGAAGTGGCTCGCCGTTTTCTTTCCTTTCACATTTATTAGGTTCCACTCGAGTGTAGACCTATATCTGTCCCAGTCAGTTTTGCGGCGGTTTCTTTTCGGGGTAACCTCCTTACTGAGACCTTCTATGTTAAAAGTGATGATCCTATGGTCCGACATGGACGGCTCATCAGAAACATTCCAACCTGTAATGCAGTTACTAATACTTGGGCTGCCGAGTGTAATATCTAGAACCTCTTCCCTTACCCTAGTTACGAAGGTTGGTGTTCCCACATTCAAAATATCTAGGTTTTCATTAATAATGAATTCGAGAAGGCGCTCAACTCTATCGTTGTTGTCGCTACTGCCCCATTCCAGACAATGGGCGTTGGCATCGCATCCTAGCAGAAGTGGCAGTTTGTTCCTTCTGCAGTGTCTCACTAGCCTTTGATTTTCTTCTGGCGGTGCCTCCACGCCTCCGTCGAAGTAGGCCGAAGCAATTACAATGGCGCAGTGGGTGCCTCCTACGTTAATGAAGGCCTGGATAGCTGTCAAATCCTGCGTCATGTACTCTGAAAGACATAAGGATTTTATGTTTTTACTGATTAGTATGCAGGCCCTGGGGAGGTCCTGTAAATAAGGCTCATGGTCAGTCATTTAAATTTTTTGGAGTTGATCTTAGGGACAATGTTTTTTTATGCAGCCTTATCAAGAATGAGATCTAAGGAAAATCAGTATTTGCTTCTTCCTGCAAACAATAAAATAGTAAACATTGTCTATCTCGAAGCATTAATATACATAAAAAAAGTTAAATGGATACATCAAGAATGCCTATTTTTCTTACAATTATTTCTGTGAACAACAAAAGTTTTGTTAAGGACTTTGCGAAGCAACGCGAGCACGAGTATGGTAGTTAAAATATATATTCTGTAGAGCTGTCTAATTTGTTAGATCATCGCCCCAAGGTTTCCGGCTTAAATGAATTTTACTATACATAAATATGTACGTTTGCTTCCATAAAAAAGAACATGTTTAAAAGTAAGAGCCATATAAAAGCCGGTGTTTTACCATGGTGAAATGGATGGATTTAAATGAATTTTTAATTAAGAGTATATATGGTAGATAGTTAAATTTGTATTTTACTTCGATGATAAGTTAGGTTAGGTTGAGAAGGGTTATAAGGTTATCGTACAACACTAGACACCATAGTGGGCCCATCGCAATTCCTAGGGAACCTTTGCGGCATAAAACATAAACTAATTCTTCCATGCAGAATTTAATTAAATAATTTTGTTGATTCAAGGAGTTAACCTCTCCTAAGTTATTAACCCTTCTGTCAATGAGTAGGTCTGGCCAGACCTTTTTCATTTTCGAAATCATTTTTTCCTAATTGTTTGTGTAGCTATCTTTACCAAATTTTCTTACCTTGTCAGCGTACATATTTTTAATGCTTTAGTGGGGACAATAAATAATAAATCTAAGTGGGCGAGAAAAAAAAAGTTTTTCTACAACAACCCCTAGAATCAATGGAATAGGTCTGGCCAGACCTTGCTACATATTGTATGGAGAAACATATTTATTTAACATTTCATCAAAAAAAAAAAACTCTTTTTACCTGAGTCCGTCAAGTAATTATTAGTTTTGTTTAGTGCATTATATATAAACAAAATAATTTTTTACGGTATTTTGCAAAAATATGGTATGCAACTGCCTGGAGTTTTCCACTAATTACTTATGTTTATGACGTATGCAAGCCATTGGGTCACTTGAACATTCCGTATTTGATTGTAAATTGTTTATTGCCTACGACTTCCAGATAATTAGATCATTAGTGAATTCTACAGTTAGTTATTTTTGTTCGGTTTGTGGGTATATATGAGTGAAGCAATTCTCTTTTACAATAAACATAAAGTTAGCGTCGAAATCATGGATCAAATGTTGGGAGAATATATATGTAAAGGACAGACGAAGCGATGGCCATTAGCTTTTTTCTACAACATGTCGCAGCACTAGCATCTTTCATAATTTACAAAAAAATAAATGATATGAGTGCAACGAACAAACCCAATGCACGTCGACAACTTTTTCATTCTTTGATTGAGCAGTTAGTGACCCCTCAGATCGAAGCAAGGGTGAACGATCCAAGGATAATAGGAGTGTTTTCCGTTCGAAATGGCATCGAATCTTTCTTCAGAGCACCATTGCTAAATAGGATTCCACAGCCCAGCAGTAGCCAGACACCAATGGGTCAGAAAAACTCGTGTAGAATTTGCAGAATAAACTATAAAATACAAAGGAAAACCAGATTTGCATGCACTGCCTGCGAAGAGCCTGTCTGTTTACAACTCAGTAAACAAGAAAATACTTCGTAACATTAATGTTATTTAAAAACATTCCCATTGATGGGAAGGTTTTAAACCATCCATTGACAGAAGGGTTAAAGAAGTATTTTCCAATGTGTTTTAGTCTACTCCGGGCAATGCCTTGGCATTCGCAGAGTGGGTGTGTTGTATCCTCTGAGATGTATAGATCATTGCAGTACCTGCATATATCCATATTTGGTAATCATAATTTCATAGCGCGCTTCCTCCGAAGACAATGGCTAAAGAGTATATCGCTGATCTTAGTCGATATCTGCCTAGTTTTATTTTCTCTCCAGATTTTCTTCAATTTATCACTGCCCATCAGCCCTTAAGCCCCTTATGCCCTTAAAGACCTTATGCCCTACATAACGTAATCTGACACGGTTTTACGTACATAATGCCCTGAGCATTGTGTAGAAATTCCTGACGATAACAAATTTTGTGACGTAAGACTATAGCACCTTTAGCGCAGCCTGACTGTCAATATACATATGGTATGTATTGTAGATGGCGATATTCTTATCGGCTAATGATCCCATCTCAAGTAAATCTGCAGCTTTAATTGCAGCTAGAACCTCTGCTTGTATTAATATATAAGACGACCGCTTCACGTATTAATACTTTGACGATAGGTAAAAAGGGGTTAAGTCATAAATTGCAGTTACCAGAAAATTCGATTTTTAGTGTGCTTTTTATATGAGCTATTTACCGACTTATTACATGTGGATCAGTTAATTACTATAGTTGCGCTAGACTTAAGTTGGTAATATCAATCGGAAAAGAAAACAAACTGACTTAAATCCATTTGCCATTTTTTGACTTTACCCCTTAATACCTGACACCAGAGAATATACAAGATGCCTAATGGATACAGAAAGGCCAACATATCCCGCGTGCTTTTCTTACTCTTTGCCTTCCACCGCACAAGATACCCATAATGATGGGGCTGACTATCGTGATGTCTAGCCAATGCATAATTACTGGTTTCAGGCCCCATTTTTTCGCCCCAGTCTTCTTGCAGATTAAGAGAGCATTGTTAGTCTTACAGACTCTTTCCTGTATGCTAAGTTTCCAGTCTAGTTTTTTATCCAGCATAATACCAAGATATTCCGCGATCCGAAAGTGAGCAAAGAAAGCTTTGATACATGGTCATCTACTGATCACGGAAAGTTGAGTTTGGCAGTAATTCGGTAATAATTAATTTAATAATTAATTAATTAATTAAAATTGGTGTTGAAGCTAAGGGAAATGTAAAGCTCCGAGCCACCATTGGCGCCGAAACAAGGTCAGTAAATTTTGAAAATAAAATTCGTTCCTGATCCGCGTACAAACCTTCTTTCAGTTGCGAAAATCACCGATAAAGACTGTGAAGTTATTTTCAAGCGAAACAATGCATTTGTTCGGAACAGGAAAGGCCACATAAAATCAATAGCTAACAGGATCGGTGATCTTTACTAGCTTCGACAGCCAATTGAGTCTGCACAAATCATGCAATCGACAAACATAAAAAAGACGGATATGTATTCAGATTTGGCACGAACGATTAGGCCATTTAAACTCCCGTGGTCTGATAGATATGGTGAACAAAAAGACAGCGATGGGAATTAAGCTTAAGGGCTGTGAAAAACTACCTCCCTGCACTGTCTGCTTAAAAGCAAAGCTGCCTGCTCAACAATTTTCGAAAAGGACAACAAGAAGCGAAAAACCACTAATGATTGTTCATTCGGACATTTGTGGACCCATGAGGACCGAGTCCAATGGTGGAGGAAGGTATTTCGTCACTTTCATCGACGATTATTCGCGCTGGTGTGAGGTGTACATCTTAAAGAACAAAAGCGATATATATCGAACATTTCTCAGATATAAAAATCTTGTTGAAAAACAGACTGGACAAAAAATAAAAGCTCTTCAAACTGATAATGGAAAGGAGTATTGCTCCAACACTTTCACTGAGTACCTCAAGTCAAATGGATTCAAAAGAAGACTCTCTACACGGTATACGCCACAAGAGAATGGTGTTAGTGAGAGAAAGAATCGTACATTAGTTGAGATGGCTTCAAACTACTTAAGGAACTGTTGTCTGTCAAGAAGCCTTGCTGATAAAACACCTTTTGAGTTGTGGATAGATAAAATTCCTAACTTGAAATATCTTCAAACATTTGGATCCAGAGCGTTCGTGCTGAACAAAGAGTCGAATAAAGACAAATTTGGAGCCCGTTCAACTGAGGGTGTATTCGTCGGGTATTCCGATGAAGCAAAAGCGTATCGAGTCTGGATACCATATGCAAAGAAAATTGCCATTACGGGAGACGTTAAATTTGTCGATGTACAAAAGGGCGGAACTATTCTTTCAAGTGAAACTAAGGGTAGTACAATCGATATACTTGACGGAGGACATGACAGTGTGGAATAGCAGAACAGTGACGATGACGAATTTGAGTCATGTATCCCTAGTCCAACTGAAGAGGGTGAAGCAGAATCTAATGAAAATAACCCGAGAAATGATATTGTAGCATACATATGCATTTAAAGCCGAAGTAAATTTTGAAGAAGCTCTTATAGGAAAAGATCGTGCTGAGTGGAGAAATGCTATCTTTGATAAAATCCGGAGTTTGAAAAGAATGATACCTGAGAAATCGTTGATCGTCCACCGGAGCAAAACATAGTAGGATGTAGATTCGTTCTTACGAATAAACGTGATCCGAATAGTGCAGCAACTAGAAGAAAAGCTCACCTGGTAGCGCAAGGGTTTATTCAGCAACTAGGTATAGACCACACAAATACTTTCGCTCCCGTTGCCCGGCTGGAATCAATACGCCTTATGTTTGCAATAGCTGCAAAATACCATTTGAAGGTTCATCAGATTGACATCTTCTTCTTCCTTTTATCAGCAAAGTTATGATCCGAAAATAAGGGATCACAACCCTCCCACTTCACCGCATTTCTACTGAACCGCCTGTGGGGTTCGCCTATTTGACCTCAGAAAATATCGGCAGGCCCGCCGATTTTGCATCACTCGGTTACTGAGGCCAAAGAAATGCCGATGTCGTCGCATTTGTCTGATCCAGGGATTTATAGGCCTGCCTTTCCTACATCGCGATATCATTGGAAAGTGCATTGATATTGCCTTTTTAACAGGGATCAAATGATCTCTTCTTTGAAGGTGGCAATACCAGCTGAGCCGGTCGCTAATTTACTTCATACGTTTTGTACATCGTCCAACATTGTGAACCGTATGGAGCGCCCATAATGATACAGTTTTGCAATATTACCATATTGCGATGGTTTTTGTTGTTTGACACGTGCGTGCTTCTGTTTTATTATCGTTTGTTTGATCTTTCTTTTATGAAACCGGTGATCTCCAGTCGTGTCAACCCACGGACTCGCATGCAAACTTGTGGGAGGGTTCCTAAGGCAGCATGTGTCGCTAGGCTCACTTGGGTGTTATATTGCCTATATCTGATTTGTCCCCTTAGTCGCCTTTTATAACAAGCGCTAGTTGTTGGGGGCCGCTGCAGTGATATTCTTAACCCGTCCCTGCTCGGGAAGTTCATCAGATTGACATAACTTCAGCATATTTAAATGAATCTTTGAACGAGAAAATTTACATGAAATCGCCCCCGATTATTGACGAAGTCTTGGAGAAATTCTGCAAAATGATCCCAAGGACAGTGTGATTGCAAGGAAGGCTAAGTCTATGCTCCACTCATTTCGTAAGGGAAATCAGGTCTGCTATCTCAAGAAAGCCCTCTATGGTCTTAAGCAGGCTGGACGCCAGTGCAATGACAGACTCGACCGATTCCTATGCAACCTGATGCAAGATTCACCAAGAATGAGAAATCCACTGGCCAAGAAAAGCGACCGTATAGAGAATTAATTGGTGCACTTATGTACGAGTATGCTGTCGTCTGTACACGGCCGGACATATCTCATGCAACAAGTGTGCTCGCGCAGTTTAATAGTTGCTACACTGATCTTCATTGGGGTGCCGCTAAACGTGTGTTGCGATTGATATGATTTCACTAATCCAATCAATTTTTCTGTTTGCTGCACCTCCATTGCCTACTACTTGTCAGGCTTGAAGCGTGACAAATATTAAAAGTTGACCAACTCACACGACGACGACAGCGACTCATTGTGTTCACTTCTATTCATTCGTATGTATTTCAACTTTTGACAGGACGGACGATAGCGAAACCATGTGTTCCACCAATTAGTCAATATTTTGAAACTGATTCTATTATTTCACTTACACTTAGTAAGTGTCTAGAAATTTTCCCTGGACTAAAATCACCACGTCATCGGCATAAGCAGTGACCTTATACCTCTATTATTTAGTTTTTACAGTATACTATCGATGAATAGAACCCAAAGATGCAGGGATATAACAACGCCTTCCTGAGGAGTCCTTCTGGTAATGGATTTCCTTATTGTTTCTGGTGAACATTTTAAACAGCAGTTTGGTAATGGTATGCTGGACATTTATACTTTCTAGGGCACGTTTTATGGCCCTCCCTTCTATGGTATTTTAAAAAAAACGTCTAGGAAGGTTGGTAGTGCGAATTCCTTATGTTGAAGGCTCGTTTCTAATTCCCTACTACGTGGTGTATAGCTGTTTCGACTGATTTACCTTTTCAATATGCATGTTGAGCTTTGCATAAACTGCAGTTGCGACACTTCTGATGTGGATATTGAGAAGCCTTTCAAGTGTCTTGATGAGAGATGACGAGAGACTTATGAGTCTGAAGTCTTTCGCTGAAATGTGGCTTGATTTGCCTGCTTTAGGTATGAATATAACCTACACTTCTGCTTCCTGGAAAATAAGCTTCAACTAATATTCCTAAAACTTCCTCCCTACTTTCGGTTCACGACCATGGCAACGCTGTCCGTAATCGAAACACTGAAAAGTGGCGATAGTGCACCATAACGAATGTATGTATGTATATCTTAAAAGTGTTTGTGGAACTCATTTTTGAGCAATTTGCAATCTACTTATGAGAATTGCATAGGGAAAACAGCAAACATTTTAAGACCCACTACAATACGAGTAAGTAGATTTCCGCACCTATGTACATAGGCAGTATACCATTTTGAAAGAACAGTAACAAATTGTTCAACCCAAAGAAGCAACGAAGTTGATACCCTCAACTCATACATATGAACGCATTTCGAATTGCTGAAAGTAGGATTTTAATTTGGATTACTAAATAAAACATAATATTCTTTTAAGTATTTACACATTTTTATTTATTAATTTATTTACATCATTTTCATAAGCAAAACAAACAAACCGGAAGACAATGATTTTTACTCTAAAACTAAACTAAAACTTACAATCTAGGGACTTAAACACAAAGTTAAACGGAAGACATTGATTGAAACTAAATTAAAAGTGAATGTTACACTTTTTATCACAGTTACAATTCCATGTTATTGCTGCACATTCAAGCCGTGTATGTGTGCGTCTGCAGTTTAAAGCTATTCAATTCTTGGGAGCACGAGATACCAGTGCTGTTCCATGTCCAATTAGTCGTCACAAGCCCCATTGTAGCTCTGGCACTATTCACAGATTTTCTTTCTTTGCCTCTTCAGTGCCATGAAAACAAACAACTAGTGGTTTGGTGGCTTGCAGCTCAGCGGTAGCGGCAACGGCGACAGGTCCAACTGGTTTTTATGGGCTCTTTCGGCTCCCATTTAAGGCACTTCTGGTGGCATGCCAAAAGCGTGTTGGTTTTTATCAGATCGAGATGAACGTGGTAGAAAAAGTTACAAAAAAAAATGGAAAAAAACCAAAAACCAGTATGAAGTGTGTTGACTCGGTCCTGCGCTACGAGTGTGTGCAGTTCAACTGCACAGCGCTGACGTAGGCAGAACTATCCGAGATACTTCTTTGAGTTAGACTGATTTTAGGGGCACAAAAGTGTGCCTTTTATATGAAGGTTTCCTTGGAATGTCAGAATTTTTTTGTCGGTAAATTTTAGGGGTTGGAAAAGGAAACAGGTATACAAATAGGAGGAGTAAGTGCTACAAGGACGAAGATGATTTCTATTGGTTGATTGGGAACTAAGTCCCTTTGAAAGGAAGAACAAACCAATTGTTTGACTTGTGGCAGGGATGAACGATAAATCGCAGCAATTAGAGAAAATCGTTATCAAGTGGGAAAATGAGAGATGGACTGTATTGAGAATTGGTAGATAATAAATGAATAAATTTATAGACTTGGATTTATACAGCAGAGAATTTAGACTCATGTATACACAGACCCGGGGTAACACCGGGGTAACATCCATTTCATTTCATTTCTTACTCTACACTTCACCTATCTCTCCAATAAACGCGGTTTAACCCCGGGTAAACTCCTCCCGTGAGCGATGGCCCATTGTGATTGCTCTTTGGGGGCGAATCTAAAAAATACAATAATTTACATATTATATGTAGGCATATTGTGTGACAGCAATACTTCAAATAGAGCACAACATACGAGTAGGTTAGGTTAGGTTAGATTAGTTTGGTCTCAGACACTTAGACTAAGGGAGCGTCATTGTGATATCACGGGGTTATCAGTAATACACACTATCCAATGGACTAATTCAACCAACCAGAACTTTTAATAAAGCGGGGGATGCTCCTGACGTCAGTTTGCCGAGGTCATAGACGAGAAGAAACTATCCTCTATTTCCAAAAGAAGATTGCTCCATTCAGGACAATCTTCTTTTGGAAATAGGCGATAGTTCTTCCTTTTTTTCGTCCTTGCAGCTCCTGTAGGAGCCGTTTGAAAAGAGGTGGAAACACTGGCACAGACACGGTGCTGATCTGCGGCCGTTTTTGCAAAATCAAACCATAAGAGCATTTCTCATCCAATGGCGAGCATAGTATAGAATCACATGGATTCACTTTACTATCTTCATTAGAGACGAGTGGAATCTACAGCATCAATCTAAAAGAAGCGCGTCTAAATTGCCGAGAGTATTGTTCTCATGAGAAAGTTTCTCAAAAACTAAATAACTTCAGATACGGAATAAAACTGTAAGTCCCTTCCATTCGAGCAAAAAATATAATACACGCAACATGAGTGGTTGCTAGAAGCTAGGCCTAGGCCCTTCATGGGCTGTTGAGCCAAATCTTTATGTATATGAAATGCCCTAAAATGATATAGGAAGCAAAAGGAAGTTCTTACTGAGAATTATTAAATTATTTCTGAGAAGACATTACCACCTTTCAAACACTTTGCTGGACAGGTGCTGCTATATATGGCATGTTTGATCCATACTTAGCGCTTCAGAGGAAAGCTCAACACTTTTCATACATATTTGGATTAAATATCGTCACTTGATTTCAATAACTAGGTAACTTGATTTTTTTCATTTATTAGTTAACAGCGTTTTTATTTACCTATAATGTCATAGGTAAAACTCTTTTTGCCGATATCTCAGAACATGAAAAATCAAGTTACCTAGTTCTTGAAATCAAATGACGATGTATTGACAATATTACCAATGGCTGCTATCTCTTTCTACAGAAAACTAAGGCAACAGGTAGTCAGTACACACATCAGTGCCATGTCGAAGTTGCATTGTGTCCAGAGCTGCGTAATTAAATCTTAATTAAAACGCAAGTCCGGGGGAACTGTCTCCAATAACTTCTAGTGGATTGGGCTAAACAATTAAATACACTGAGATTTAAAAAATCGCACATCACATCGGAAATCTGGTTTAGATGACTTTTTATCAGCTGACTCAGGTTAACTCAGGAGTAACAATTTTTTATGGATTTTCACAGAGGCGAATACAAACCAATACAAACAAAAACGGCTGGTTAAAGAAAATCGCGGTTACTGAAATTCTTTTAAGTTTCGATAAAATCTGGGCAAATTTATTTATTCCGAATTATTTTGACCACAGAATAACTTATTTTCACCATTAATTTTACATTTAAAGTGTTGTGTTTCGTCACTTCGCACTGACTGACTAGCCGGACAGATTTAGCATTCTGTGTAATCTGACGTAGGTATCTGAACAGTCAGAATCTGGAAACCTGAATGTGCCCAATGTACTTACCAAAAAAAAAAAGAAACTTTTTTTTTTTTTTTTTTTTTTTTTTTTTTTTTTTTTTTTTTTTTTTTTTTGACACTATGAGAATAGCAAACGCGTGCTCATAGTAGTGTCAGATTCTTACTGACTAAAAAAACACCACCCTTCGATATAAATTTGTTAGATATCGCAACTAAGTAATAACTTATCAAGCAATTTTTCTATCATGAAATAAAAACGTTTGGCAGGTTACTTTCCACTGAAGGATCCTGCATATTCCGCAATCTAGAAGCGGTTAATCAATATCTCGCCAAGTCGAAAGGTTTCGTCCTTTGTAATCGGCGCAATAAATTGCTCTCATTCAAAATTTGTAGGACTGTATTGTTGACATGTCCGATAAATCGGTTTCTATGCTTTCTCGCGAAGCTTCTAGTTTCAGCTTCGATTGTCGGAATTCCGAGATCCCTGTGGATATCGTCGTTTCTACTATACCACGGTGCTTGGACAATTTCTCTTAGCACTTTATTTTGAAAAGCTTGTAAAATATTGGCATTTGTTTTCTTGGTACAACCCCAAAGTTGTATACCGTAGGTCCACACCGGCTTTAGCACTTGCTTGTATAAAAGCAGTTTGTTCTCAGTACTGAGCTGGGAATGTTTTCCGAGTAACCAGTACATTTTTCTATATTTGATTTCGAGTTCTTTACGTTTCATTTTCACGTGCGAATTCCATTTCAGCCTTGCGTCGAGTGTCATTCCCAGGTATTTGGCCTCGTTTGCCAAAGGTATTCGGGCCGAGTTTAGGAAAATTGGCAAGTTATTAATTTTCTTGTAAGTGAAATTCACGTGAACAGATTTAGATTCGTTGAGGGCGATCCGCCAGTCCCTCGTCCATTCATTTACATTATTCAGTGCGTTTTGCAATTTTGCAGTCGTTTCTTCGATTGTTTTACCTACTGCTAGGATAGCGGTGTCATCGGCAAACGTAGCAAGGATAGTGCCATCTTCGTTCGGTATATCACGAGTATATAGCAAATAGAGAAGCGGCCCAAGAACGCTTCCTTGCGGTACGCCGGCCGAAATTTCCTTGAGCTCGGAGTATTCGACTCCATTTCTAACATGAAAGAGTCTATTCCCGAGATATGATTCTAGAATATCGTATAAGCATACAGGGAGAACTTGTTGTAGTTTGCATTTCAGGCCATCATGCCACACCTTATCGAAGGCTTGCGAGACGTCAAGAAACACGCTTGAGCAAATCTTTTTTTCTTCAAGTGCTTTCTCGATTACGTCAGTAATTCTATGCACCTGGTCAATCGTCGAATGCTTACTTCTGAACCCAAACTGGTGGTCAGGGATAAGATTATTTTCTTCTATAACCGGTTGGAGACGCCTTAATAATATCCTCTCGAAAATTTTCGATATGATTGGAAGAAGCGAAATTGGTCTATACGATTTTACTTCATTTGGCGGTTTTCCTGGTTTTAAAACCATTATGACTTCCGCAACTTTCCATTGGCTCGGCACGTGTTTTAATCTGAGTGCAGCATTTACAATATGGAGAAGCTTAATCAATGCTTTTCTAGGTAAAACTTTGACAATTTCTCCGGTAATCAAATCATAACCAGGAGATTTCTTAGGTTTTAGATTCTCGATCTCATGTTTGAGTTCCCTTAGCGTTGCACTTGTGAACGTCACATCGTCAGATGGTAAATCCAGCCTATTGCGGTTGTCGTAAACCACTTGACCATCGTACGGTTTAAAGGTCTCTTCCAGGTGCGCCGCAAAGACGTCCACTTTTTCTTTATCTTCCCTCGCCCATTCATTTTGATTTAATTTGAATGGCGGCGCGGGGACTTTGGGCCTTTTGGTGCCTTTTACAGCTTTCCAAAGTGAATAATTGGAATCTTTTTTCGCTGTTAAACTTTCAAGGTAAGAGGATATTGCACGATTCTTAAAATCCTTAATAGTCTTCTTCAACAAATTGCACAGACGATTCAAGTGTGCTTTATGCTGCGGAGCACGACTCTGTTGCCATTTTTTACGCGCTTTTCGTTTTTCCTTGACCAATTCTTTTATTTCCGGAGGATATCGCAAACCGTATCTGTCCGGCGTTTTCCTTGGATTGGGCGTATTATTCCAAGAGGCGAGCTGTACGATCTCAACGAAGCGATCAACTTCAACCTCAAGTTCATAGGGTGTCGTAAGCGGAACGCTCAGTTCAACATTATTTTCAATTTCGTCCCTAAAGCCTTCCCAGTTAGTTGTTCGACCAGTTAATCTCGCTGGCTCTAGGTTATGGATTAGTTTTTCGCTGATTGTTAAAATAACCGGGGAATGGTCAGACGACAGATCAAAGCTGTCTTCGACTTTTATGTGGTTGGTAGATATTCCTTTCACAACGAAAAAATCGATCAGGTCAGGTATTTTCGAAGTATCAGTTGGCCAGTAGTCGGTTTACCCGTCGAATAGAAATCACAACTGTACTCCATACCTGCCCCATAAAGCATTCTACCTTTCTTCGAGCTGTATCTTGAGCCCCAGAACGTATGTTTCGCGTCGATGATAAAATTAGGTTTCAGCGATTCAAACAAGTTAGTAAAATCAGATTTTTCAAGCGCGGAACGCGGTGGACAGTAGATAGATGAGATTTTAAGAGTACGCTGACTATTTTTAACTCGAATCGTGCAGAGTTGCAAAGCTTCAAGCTCTATCTTTAGGTCTTCGGATTGTTCGATGCAGTCTTTAATAAACAAGGATGATCCGCCTCTCGCTTTTCCCGAAGGGTGACAAGCGTGGTAATCATTATAGCCTTTTATTTTTAAATGCGATTCCTTTTTTACGTGGGTTTCAGAAATCAAGCAAATATCAATATCTTTTTCACGCATGAATATTTCCAATTCGTCGAGTTTTTGCAAAAGTCCGTTTGCATTCCAAGTACATATTTTTAACATTCGTTTGTCATTCATATTTTAGTTGAAGTACGCGTTTTCTGAGAATTATTTTCAAGTTTAACCAGCCTATCAAGAATAGTTTTATTTATTTTGCTTTGTTCTTCGATTTTTTCGAGAATAACCGACAAAACATGAGAGACAGGGTCCGTCGAAATTTCATTGTTTTTTGGTTTTTCGGATGCCGCGGCCTGAGCGTAAGTCTGCACTCCTGCTGTCCGAGGGCCATTACCTGGCGGCTTTTTTGATGTTAGCTTTTCAGTACCGTTTCTTTTAAGAACTGAGGTCGAGGACTTTTCTGTTGTCACTCTTTCCCTCACTTTTTTGCGCTCTGAACCCGGTAGTTTTAGTTTAGCTAGTTTCTCCTGTGCATTCTTACACTTTGGCTTAGTGAGCACATCTCTCCGTTTTTGCAACTCCTTAGCTACTTCACAGCCTCTATAATTTGCCGGGTGCTTTCCCTTACAATTAGCACATGTTGCAGAGGTTTGTTTATTTACTCCACAGACTTGGGAGAGGTGATTTCCGGCGCATTTCACACATCGCGGTTCTTTTTTACAGTACATTTGCGTATGGTTAAATCCTTGGCAACGTTTGCACTGCGGAATCATCCTTAAATTTCTACGTATGGGCTCGATTTTGACCACGATATTTAGTATGGCTCTAATTCGGTAGATATCGTCGATATTATCCGATTTATCGAAGGTAAGCATAAAAAGCGGAAGTCCACGCCTTACCAAGACGTCTTTATCTATTTCCGTTTGTTGCTTCTCCTTCTTGATGATATTAACGGCATCAAGAATTTTGAAGCCTTTGGCTTGAAGGTCCGTCATAACCTCTTCTTTGGTGCATGAGGGGTGGAGTCCCCTTGCAACGACACGATGTGGCCTTTCTGACTTGATTTCGAAAGTATACCACTGAATCTTTTCGGTATTTAGCTTTTGGGACACAGCTCGGTAGTCATTGTAGTCCTCGACGTTGATTTTCCACGCATTATCGCTCAAAGATGTAACCTTATACTTGGATGTTATTATTCCTTTAAGGAGGCTTTGCAACTTATTGTATTCCGTTATCCCGACGATGTTTATTGGTGGGGGTGGACGAAGTTGCGCTCGACGTTGCTTTTCTTGCGGTTCTTTGTGATTTTCTTGTTTCACGGGCTCGACTTCGGGTGATGAACCAGCTCTCCGTTTTTTACTAGGTCTTTTCTTGGGGACCCGATACGTTTCGCGTGCTAGCTCTTCTTCGTCTGTGTGATATTCCACACTAGCTAAGCGTGCTGGAGTACATTCGCGTTCTCTCTCGAAATGCGTGTTCTTTAGGACCTTATTCTCTTCTTTTAATAAGTCTATCTCTTTCTTAAGATCTTGATAGAGTAGATTCATTTCGTTATCTTGATTCGGAGTGTTTTATTTTCTTCCTCAAGACTTTTATATTTCGCTGAGTCCTGAATTTCGCGCGCTGGCGCTTCCGGTGGACTTCTTTTCCCGGAGTTATTCGATCTTGGTGGAGGAGATCGACATACCCTTGCACTTTTTAAGAAGGGATTTATTAACTGCAATAACTGGCTCTCCCCAGAATCCGTAGAGCCGACCTCCGAAGAGGATTTTCCAGTGGACCTGGGCTGCCACCTGGGGTAATTAATCGTTTTGTTTTGTTCATTGCATTGTTTGTATACGGAGGGTGGATTTTAGTCGCCTCTTACGACAGGCATACCTACCTCGGGTATATTCTAACCCCTACCCGAAGGGGTCAGTTTCAAAAAAGAAACTGACAGCTAATGTCTACCAATTCCTGTTTTGGTTCGGTGGGAACACTTCAGTGGGATTTCGAAATCTTGGATTTCAGTTTAGTAGAAGTGTTCTGGTCAAACGGTAGTGCATGCGATCATATGAAAACACAAGCGTTTTCACTCAGCTGAGCCCTACCAACTCCTACTCTCAACCTCCACGCGGTGACCGCCGGGTGCCTAGTACCTTAATCCAAGAAATGGGTAACCAACCCCGTTTGGACGATTCTTGGCAGCAGCAGATGAGAGAGTGTTCTCTCACTAGAGCACTTCTTCCTGTTCCAGGCGGCAGCGGATGAATTCCCTAGACGGAGTTAACTGTGGCGTCTATAGTTCCAGTTAGGTTGAACTTAGTGAATACCTTGCGCGAGCTGCTTCGACGTATTCGGATCACAGGTCGGTAAGGGATTTCCAATGTTGGTCAGGACATTAGAATGGCGAAGGAGCCCTTAATGTGCCAACGGCAGCGCTCATACTCCCGTAGTGGACTACTGGCACCGGTGTACCCGGCCCCTCGTCCTAGGGGAATAATTAAGGATCTGGCCCTCCAGGTTGGGGGTTGTGCCGTAGGGGTAACTTCCCTACCACGTAAAAAACGCATGGTTCCGAAACAACCAAAGCCTCGGATAAGGATGACTCAACTAATGACGACCCCAGCAAACGAAATAAGGACAACGACCTTCGGATCTGTACGTGGAATGTTCTGTCCCTTTACAGACCACGTGCAGCCGAACAACTAGCAGAGGCCCTAGTCTGCTATAAAGCAGATATTACCGCCATCCAGGAAGTGCGATGGGATGGGCCGGGCAAAAAGAAGGTGAAAAACTGTGACATCTACTACGGTGATTGCTACAGAGGCAACAGGCAATGCTTATTCGGATGCGGATTTGTCATACGCGGCAGTCTTAGGCAAGAAGTCTTAAGCTTCCGACACGTGAGCGAGCGTATTATGACTATCCGGATCAAGGCTAAATTCGCTAACATAAACCCAATATGTGTTCATGCCCCCACGGAAGAAAAGGACCCTGCCACCAAAGAGTGTTTCTACGAGCTCCTCGACAAAACATACGAGCAATGTTCTAAATACGACGTTAAAATCGTATTGGGTGATTTTACACCAAAATAGGAAAGGAGGACGTCTTTGGTAGGGCAGTCGGTAAGCATAGCCTACACGACACCACGTCTGATAACGGACTAAGGCTAATTGATTTCGCTGTGGAGCGAAATGTCACCATAGCAAGCACATGGTTTCCTCATCTCGATATTCATAAGCAGACATGGCGATCCAATGATCATGTAACGATCAACCAAATTGATCATATTGCGATCGACGCAAGGCATGCCTCCAGTATTCTGAATGTCTGGACCTTCCGAGCGGCCAACATAGACTCGGATCATTACCTTGTTGTAGCCAAGGTACGAATGCGGATATCCCAATCTGAGCAACAAAGAAGAATCACTGTGGGAAAATTTAACGTCGAAAAGCTACAATCGCAAGAGACCGCCAGACTCTTCGCTGAGCGCGTATCCCGAAATGTCTCAATCACCCCTTTGCCGCCAGCATCAAGTGCCGAAGACCAGTGGCAACGCTGCCAAAATGCCATCAGAAACGCCGCGACTGAAGTGCTGGGTCTCGCTCGCCCACCACCGCGAAACCCCTGGTTTGACGAAGAATGCCGACGAGTGCATGTAGCAAAACAAGAGGCATACAAAGCGGCGCTGCAAAGGAAAACGAGAGCTGCTCGTGAGCAGCTGGGTTGTTTTGTAAGCATTTTTTGGTTGCTACTTAACTTTTGTTGTTACCACACTTTAGGGGGTTTACACTTGTATCGATCCCACAATTAAGGAATGTGCTCAACCTATGAGGTGTGAGATATCAGACCGCCCAACATCGGACACTGACAATTATTCCCCGCCCTGCGATGAAAAGCCGAGACGGCGTTACCGCAGGGAAAACGGGAAGAAGGGGTTAGTGAGTAGAAATCCCACACTGTTACTGAGTACGTGCTCAGTTTCGCCTTTTGAAGATTACCACCTCTCAGTAGAAAAATAAAAAATGAATAAAAAAAAATCTTAGAACGTTTTAGATCTAATTTCGGCCAAATCTGTTCTGTCGCTAGACATGTTGATCCAATTGCCCACCTAAAATTTGTACTCTCGACAGCATCCAGCTTAAATTTGAGTTTGTAGCGATTGGTATACCTAAGGTGCCTTTATTCTGGATAGTTCATCGGCCTTACAATTTCCTGGAATGTCTGGAAAGTACATCCAATGCCATTATACAAAATTTTGAAAATGCTTTCCATGGTCTCGTTTGCAGAAGGTGATCCGAGATACCCAATCCAATTTCGGATTACTCTTCCACTTAAATTGCGCTGCATTTCAGCAATAATTTAATGTCGTTGTTCTCCATGAAACAACAATTAAACATACACACATTTAACTAGTAAAAGTAATTTCTACTTCTTCTTCTTCTTCTTCCTTTTATCAGCGAGAACCTCCCACTTCACCGCATTTCTTCTGATCCGCCTATGGGGTTCGCCTATTTGACCTCAGAAAATATCGGCAGGCCTGCCGATTTTGGATCACTCGGTTACTGAGGCCAATGAAATGCCGATGTCGTCGCATTTGTGTGATCCAGGCGTTTATAGGCCTGTCTTTCCTCCATCGCGATGTCTTTGGAACGTGCATTGATATTGCCTTTTTAAAAGGGTTCAAATGATCTCATCTTTGAACGTGGCAATACCAACTGAGACGGTCGCGCTCTATTTTTTGTACGATGGTTTCCTTGATGTGAAAGCTTCCACGGATCTTCGAACTTCTTATTCGATCAAGCTTTGTCACTCCTGCTGTCATGCGAAGCATCTTCATCTCAGCTGCCGTTAATTTACTCTCATACTTTTTGTACATCGTCCAACATTGTGAACCGTATGTGAGCGCTGGACGCAAAACTGCGGTGTAAAGCCTTCCCTTCAACTTAGGGGACATTTTTCTGTCACAGTAGGTAGCGGAATTTTCTCGCCACTTCATCCACCCTACGCTTACACGATGATTGATGTCGTCATCACAAGTTGCTTTGCTATTGATCATAGATCCCAGATATTTGAACTTTTCGCACTTGGGAAGCACTGTTCCATTCAAATAAATTCTGGAATAGGCCTGAGTGGATCAGAGAACGGGCGGCACAAGTACTCTGTCTTTTTTGAACTAATGCGATACCCATTTCCCTCCAAAACGTCCATCCACACATCAAGTGCTCGTTGCAGGGATGTAGGATCCTCACGTATGATGGCTCCATCGTCAGCAAAGAATAACTGATGTACCTTGGGGTCCATCACTTTACCTTCAAGCAGATAATCAAGGACTGTAATAAAGAGCAAAGGACTTAAAACGCTTCCCTGGTGCACCCCGACTTTGATTGAGAACTCTTCGGTTACTCCAGCGGGGCATCTTACTCTTGTCTTTGCTCCGTCGTACATGTCCATGATCATCTGTACATAGGTTTCTGGAATCCCTCGATGTCTTAGCGCCACCCATATCAGATCTCGTGGTTGTCTGTCGAATGCCTTTTCAAAGTCAACCAATACAATTTCCATTATGATCCTTATACTTTGGATTGCATCTGTGGTTGATTTACCCGAGACAAACCCGCACTGATCATCAGATAGCCGTATTATTTTTCGCAGTCGGCCACCTAATACCCGCTCAACGATCTTCATGGTGTGTGACATCAGCTTGATCGAACGGTAGTTATCACAGTTTCGCGTATCACCCTTCTCTTTGTATACAGGGAGAGTAACTTTCCCTCCATTGATTCGGCATTGGGTCACCTCTCACAAATTTATAGATGAGAATTCTGAGCCATCTGAACCCGACGTCTCCCATCTTTTTCTAGAACTCAGAGGGCATCTCGTCTGGCCCAACCGCTTTTCGTTTTTTTAAGTATTTGACCGCCTCACTAACTTCTTCGACTGTAATGTCGGCTATTTCTTCACAGTTAGGGGTGGCTCTTGGAAAGTATAGCCAGGGAAACTGTTCATTTAAAAGCTCTTCACAATACTGCCGGCACCTCTGCAGAATTTGTCGTCATCCACAAGAAGCTGGCCATGAGCATTGCTAATGAACTTTGGCGAACGAATCTCCTGAGCATTCTTCCTTCTTTGGGCGGCTATTTTGAAGATAGTGGCGCTCTTGTTCATATTGTGTCTTCGCAGCTCCTGGATAGTCTGGTTGGCATCAGCAACCGGGGAAAATATTTTCTCCAGCTCCCGATACAGGCCCTCCGTACTCTCTGCTTGTAGCTGGGCGCACTTCCTCTTCGCTTTTTTCTTGCAACATCTGTATTCCATTTCGAGGCGAACTTTTTCGTTACCATTATTAGAGGGGCACTTTGACCAAGCTTTGAAAGCTGCTTTCTTCTCATTTATCACTTTCTTAGCTTCATCACTCCACCACCATGTTTCTTTGGCGTGTTGTTGGTGGCCTTTTGAAGCTCCTAGTAGTGATTTGGCCTTCTTTAAGCAAGTTCGCTGTAGGGAATCCCACATATTTTGTGCTCTGCACTCTTCATCCTCAGCTCCGTTGATGGTGTGGGAGCGGTAATTTTTCATTACGAAAACAAAAGCCTCGCCTTTTTCCTTGTCCAGGTTGTACCACTTGATTTTCTCAGAGACCCTTGTTTGTTTGCTTTTCTTTGGTGTTTTCATAAAAATTTCTGTTAGCAGGAGACGGTGTTGCCGAGCGATTGCCTCTCCCAGGATCACTTTTACCAGAGGCTTCATGAAACTGGCTACCAAATGGTAGTCAATGGTAGTCATCTCTCGCGAACGTCTGACATCCGACAGTATTATTGTCATGAGGAAGCTCCTTAAAAAAATAAAAATTTCCCTTCGGATACCGCATAAAATTGCAGGCAGGTCCCTTTCATTCGTTCGAAAAATATAGCCACACAACACAAGTAATTGCAAGATGCTCGGCCACAGTGCATTCATAGGCTGCTTGTGTCAAAATATATATATATGTATGTGTGTAGAGGAAGTTCCCGGAGGTCTTATTGAATTGGCATCATCCCTGATCCGATAAATCTAATTATTTGCCAAGCTATTTAGAAGTTCTCAGGGCAGGACGCTAATGCGACCACACGTTTCACGTAGCTCATGGTGCATCGCTTGGAGAACAGAGATTTATTTTTTATAAATCGCGTATTTACTCTCTCAAACTTTTACCTAAATTGCTCATATTTACATATCTATCTTCATAAATGTTCATTAATACGACATCTACAGGACTCCAAGTTAGGCGTAGGACTATCAACATTCTCTTTATCTAAATCGAAGTTGATTCTTTTGTGTTTGTTTGATTAACTTATCACGAGTGAATAAGGTGAAAAATGACCTGTTCCATTGGAGATAGATACTGTGTGCGTGCTGGACTGATACTCATTAAGTACAGTCGTATAAGAACGTCTGAAGAACCACTTTTTTTTTTAATGCAAACGAATCAGAATGCTACTGCTAGACTGATAGACCCGAGGACAATATTGAATATACAAGTATTTACGTCGGTATGATAAGTAAATCCTGAGTGTGGAAAACCTTCTGCTTTTTTCTTCAAAAATAACAACAAAACGAAAAACAAAAATAAAAATAAATAAAGAAAGTACACAAGTGTCATGTATGACTACTTTCTTTCTCGGTCTTCGTCAAATGAGAAATAGTGTCATTTTCTTAATATATTTACCACCTGTTCCAGGAAAAATATTCAACAAGCGATTCTTTTTTTTGCGTTTTGTTCAAACACATTTATTTATATTTACAATTTAAGCAAAACAAACAAACCAGAAGACTATAATCACTTAAAACTAGCTTAACATAATTAAATCTAATTGGAAGACATAAGTGATTTTATGAAAACTACTACTAAGGTTTTATCACAAAATAATATGCTGTATTGCTTCGCAATTGAATAAAGCTTTCGGTTGAATCCTTAAAGTTAATGTGGACTTTGTTTATAGCAGGTCCAGCTTCCTGCTTCCAGTTTTCGGTGGGGTCATCTAGTCATTGTTATTATCACAATTGGCATCAGTTACTGTTCCGTGCTCTATTGTTATCTCTTTGTATGTTCCCCCATCACAGTTAAAAAAGATTCGTCCTCTAGGTAGAAGTTCTTATCAGTTATTTTTTTAATTTAAATTTCAACTGAGTCTACCACGTTTCTCTGATAGAAGATTGAGTGAGACTGATCTCTTTGGAATTCTGATGTCCTTTTTATACCATTCACGAACAAAAGAATCGACGAAGGACATGCTTAAGAAAACGGAACAGGGAAACAAACAGAAAACTCAAATATGGCCAGAGAGGGATGAAGCGAGTAATTGTGAAACGATTTTTTGCTTAACTCCGCCCTTAGATATTAAATAGGGATGATTTTGTTTACAAAACTATTTAGCTAAGTGATTTGTTAATATTTAGTATTTTAATTAATAGACGAAGTATAGCTAAGTATTAATTATGTGTATTGAGTTTAGGGCTATGCTGGTAACTCGATTCATTACCTCCTCCTCCGCGGGGGTGTCGGTGTCAATAACGGTAGCCAAAGGCTATCCTCAAGAAGAGCAGAAGTTGCCAAAAATTGCCTGTCTTGGCATAACAGGTGCGATGCGCACCTGTCCTACGACAGCTCTGGAAGCTATTGTTGGGCTAACACCCCTACCAATCTTCATTAGGAAGATGGCTGCAAGATATGCCATCAAGCTGCAGCTAGATTATGAGTATAAACCAGGTGACCTTGTGGGACATTTAAAGATACTCAACTCGATCCCTAAAAGAGACATGTTTTGTACTATACCGGATATTATGGTCAGGCAACATTGCTTCGGAAGGTTATTCGAGGTAGAAATATTGGACCGCGGAAATTGGTCCAATGGTGTTCCAACACTGGACCCCAAAAGTCTCGTCTGGTTCGCCGACGGATCGAAAATGGATTCTGGAGTTGGAGCCGAGGTCTATGGACCCAACACAAAAATGTCGGTACCTATGGGTACGACTCCTACAGTGTTTCAGGCTGAAATCCATGCCACTGAGATCTGCGCCAAACACAATCTCCGCAAAGGGATCAAGGGCGCTAGAATATATATCTTTTCAGATAGCCAAGCAGCACTTATGGCACTATCGTCCAACCTAATGGACTCTAGAACCGTGAAATGCTGCTATGATGCATTACAAGACCTTGCCAAATACAACAGAGTAAAACTCGGTTGGGTCCCTGGACACCAAGGGATTGTCGGCAACGAATCTGCAGATGAGCTTGCTAGGGCTGCCTCGAAATCTGCGTTCATAAGTCTTGAACCTTATTGTGGCGTCAACTGGGCGACAGCTACAACGCTGATTACGGATGGGAAAACAAACTTCGTCTAGACCACTGGACTAATGGGCGAGGTCTTAGACAATCCCAACGATTAATCAAGCATTACTCCTATAAGGAAATCCTTAACTTAGATGGGGAAAGCATTAAGAAGCTCGTGAGCTTTCTTACTGGCCCTTGCGGCCTGAGATACCACCTTAACAAGATGAACCTGTGCCAAAAGAATGACTGTCGGTTATGTTTAGAGGAGGATGAAACATCCGAACACATTCTTAACATGCCTATATAATAATATATCGTAAACTATGCAGTTCCTATCACCTAATCGATTTTGGGCGGCATAGTGCAGTGGTTCAGTTATTGGGTGGTATGTTGTCCGTTCAAGCACCAGTCAAACACAGTTATTAATTTTCTTTGATAAAATTAAATAATAAGATCGCAGGAACCTAACACACACTTTAAACAATGAAAATTCGAAACCGAACATAAAACTAACAGTAAACTTCCCCCGAGTAGTATGCGCCGAAACTTAAGATAACCTAAATTTCCAACCGCTACACCAGAAATAACTCGTTCTATAAATAAAGGCTTAATCCTTAGGGGCTCTACTTACCTCTGGAAAATACTACTTACTTAGGTAGCGCTACAGTCCGGGGTGGATCTGGGCCTCAACAAACAAACCTCTCCACCCAGCACGGTTACGAGCCAGCTGCCTCCAGTTGCGCACGCCAAGTTGATTGAGGTCCCTCTCCACTTGTTTGCGCCACCAACCGCGAGGTTGTACTCTACTGCGCCGTCCATCTGAGGTAGATTCGAAAACTTTCTTGGCTGGAACGTTGGGCTCCATCCACTCTACATGACCCAGCCATCTTAGTCGCTATATGTGAGCGGCCTGGCTGTCAATGAGGATGGCAATAGTATTTAGGGGTGTAGAGGTTTGCTAAAGTAGGCGGTAGGCCTCACGTACAGCAAAAATGTCCGCCTGGAAGACACTTCACGAATCAGGAAGCCGGTAAGACCTGGAAATATTGAGGGAATCAGAGAATATTCCCGCCCCTACCCCGCAGTCAATTTTTGTACCGTCGCTGAGGATTGTTGTTTCGAACTCATTTGTCAGTTCGCCAGTTTCCCATTCCGCCCTGGTTGGGAATCTGACCATGAGATCATTTCTAAAGTTCACTGTGGGAGCTATATAGTCGGTCAGATTAGCTGCCAGATCCTGCTGTAGCAGATTCAGGATACTGTTGTGACCATACGGATTGGTTCAGCAGCATCCTGTTTCCCTTAGACTGACCGCACTACATGATGATAGATGCATAATGTGAAGATCGAGTGGTAAAAGGTGCAGGATAACGTTCAACGCTTTCGTTGGACATGTTCTCATGGCACCCGTTGGGCCTTTAGCCGCAGTTCTTTGTACCCTGTTGATAAGTTTGATGTTATAAGCTTTCCTTAACGCAAGCCACCAGACTAGCGATAATAGGAAAGAATGGGATGCACCACGGCAGTGTACATCCATAAGACTATCTTCCGGCGAAGAAGTCCCCACTTCTTACCAAAGGTCTTGCTGCAGGCATAAAAAGCAACACAGACCTTCTTTACCCGCTGCTCAATATTAAACTTCCAGCTTAGTTTTGGATCAAGTACCACACCTAGGTACTTAGCACTGGAGGATAGGGAGAGAAGATGATTGTTTAGTTGTGGAAGCGTAAACATCGGTATTTTGGTTTTAGTAGTAAAGAGATCCCCGATACCAGTATTACCACCTCATGCACATACGCGACAACCTTAACTCCATCCCTGTCAAGTGTACACAAGATTTTGTTGATGACAATAAGCCATAGAAGAGGAGATAGGACCCCACCTTGAGGAGTTCCTCTAACAACAGATGTGGTGGAACTGCTGTTGCTGAGAGTCGATTGAATGATTCTAGTTTTTAGCATTGTCAATATCCATTTGTTAATAAACTCTTCCACACCCAGTTGGATCAGAGCTTCCTGAATCCATTCCGTACTGACGTTATTGAAGGCGCCTTCAACGTCTAAGAAGGTAGCTAGGGTATATTGTTTGAATTGGATTGTCTTTTCTATCGTTCGCGCAACTTCGTGGATCGTCGATCGCCCTTTAGTGTACGCATGTTGAGATTTGGATAGAAGGGATTCGTCTGGGGTATTTCGAATATGTGTATCTAAGATGCGTTCCAACGTCTTTAAAAGAAAAGAAGATAAGCTGATGGGTCTGAAATCCTTTGCGGATCCATGACCCCACTTCCCAGCTTTCGGAATAAACACAACCCGAAAACGTCCCCAGCTCAGGGGAATGCGGTTTAGGAGAATACAGCTTCTGTAAATCGGTACTAGCCATAGGACCGCCTGATCCAATGTTTTTTGCAGCATAATCGGGAGAATGCCGTCGAGGCCGGCCAATTTATAGGGAGAGAAACTGTTAATAGCCCAGGGGGTATTAACTGCTTTATTTTTTTGTCTTAATGTTACTCCAGGAAGAAGATTGCGCGACCTGAGAAGCTGGTGGGAGGGCAATCTCATTTTGACATCCTGGAAGGTGTGTTTGCATTAAAAGTTCCAGGGACTCGCTAGAGGAGTCCGTCCAAGCCCCATCCGGCCGTTTAGTAAAAGACGGGCTAGAATGTTCCTTAGACAGAATTTTACTCGGCCTGGCAGAGTTTTTAATGGTCTCAATGGACTGACAGTAGTCTTTCCAGGCAAGAGTCTTGGCACTTTTAATGGATTTCTTATATTTTTTCAGACAATCCTTACGAGTATATCGTTGCCAGGACTTGTGTTTAAAGCAGATATTGAAGATATCTCTAGTAATCTTCCTCAGATTGGATAGATATTCGTTCCACCAAGGGGGGAATTTTTTCTTCCTATATTTAATAAGACACGAAACCTTATAAGCCGCACCCATGGCGAGGGTCCTAATTTTGGCGTCTAGTTCCTCGACTGATTCAATTTTCAGGTCGGGTATTTTATGAAGTAAGGTGAACCGATTATTGAAATACTTCAGGTGAAACGCATCAGCTCGGACTGTGATATACAAAGAAGATCGTCTTAAAATCAAGTTGCAGCTGAAGTCAGAAGAAAAACAGAATTGGATCACTTAAATCCAAAAAACAGCAGTCTATTGGCTTCAGAAATGATGTGATCCACATGAGAGCGGCCTGCAGAGTGACATTAAGGTCCAGAAAAGTCGTCAATTGATAGACCAAATAAATAAATAGACCAAACAGACCAGGAGCTCTTAATAGGTACTCACCAAATATTTCTTTATTGCAAAAATGGGTTTTGCGTGATCACAGTAGTAATAATGCTACGAATCGCAACGTTTAAATAACAAGCAAGGAGACATCATACATGGCTCTCACCATACTTCATCAATAAACACCGAACTAGGTAAAATCAGCCACACCCTTCACCGCAGCACTGTCTAAAAGGAAAAAGGAACTTTCAGATACATATTCAACTTGCTGATATTGAACCCTGCAAAAGGAAAGACGGGCCACTATCGCAAAACTAAATAAAAAAGAATCATTGTTATTAGTCCGTGTCATACAGGAAGGCACGGTAGATGCGCTAAAGTCCGTAAGTTATTTCCTCTCTTTTATCAACTCCTGCGCTACTTCACACTTATCAGTTAACGTTAGTGTATATCAACCGGGGAGTTTAAGACCTCTGAGACATCGAAAACCTAATGGGTAGACCTCCTCTTCCTCCCATATCTGTACGGCTGCATTATGCTTACAGGGCATCTTGTAATTGGTTTGTAGAGTACCTTTATAAAAGGTAGAAGACTAATGAACATTTCTGTGCAAAAGGTGTTCAAAAATACAAAGTTTTGTTAGTGCGGGCAAATTAACGAACAGTAACTGCAAATCAAAATAAAAAAATCCTCAATGTTTGCAACAATAAAGCGTATAAGGATTACACTGTGGGAAAAACGGCAACAGCAACACAAGTTATTGACTGTGCCAAACACATGCCGTCCACACGTATCAGCAGCATCCTCAGCTCAGGTATACGTATACAGGTATACACCATGCAGAATTGTTTCCTCATGCACACGGAAAATCCTTTACGATGACTGTGAAGGAAGGACGATGATGATGATGGTTGTATGCCACAACAAACTAAGTGTGGCAAGCACCTGTGCAAGATCCTTTCTTAACGAATCTTTCCCACGATCCCATGGATGAATGAGGGTCATATCTGTCATTTCAATATACCAGAAGCGCAACGGTCGAATTTCTCACACTTAATGAAATTCATCTGGAGGATTGTTTTGTAATTCGTTTTCCAACTGCCCGATAATGCAGTAACTGTGAGAAATGTAAAACATGTGTGCTGCAAAAAGCCGCTTGAAATCTATGAAGGTGAAATGGAGCGGAATTATCACTTGTTTCGGGAAATATCCGGTAATGTTCTGGTGAAATAAATGTGAATATCGATGAGTTTCTGGATCCCATTGAAGGATTTGCATCTTGATTTCAGGAATAGACTGTACTTTTATGAAACATAAAACCAAATCTATTCCCAAAACCATGTCGGGCGGTATGACGCAATCTGCCGGAATCAACTTTAAGGCCAGTGCTAGCAATTTCACTACGATTTTACTTGTATGCACCCTAACATTACGTAGCTGCGAAAGAGCGAAAATCACTACGTATTATTCAAAGACCATATTCTGTCCAACATTGAAGTAAAAACTGTACATATATACTTTACAAGCTGACCAGTGCTCGCCTTGATTCGCCTGCATTTTAGTTGATGGTTATTTACTTATTGAAATATAATTGACAACTGAATGCAATACCGAAAATGTATAAACTCAATTATAACTTCCACAGTGGGAATCGCACCAGAGCATACGCAAACCCGCTTCCAACACACAATTTTTTTTAAATTCATTAAAACATTCTAAAATATGGATAAAGCCAACGATCAACAACATCTCATCTAACACAATGGAAAAATATTGCAATAGTTCTATGTCTACACATGCATATGCATGTACATATGTACCTACGCCTATACTCCCAAGTCTCTTAATTGCATGAAGCTTTGACAGCACATGGATATCTTAATTAATAAAGTTTACAATATCTTAGATTTGCCACTGATAATGTTTTTTTTTTTTTTTTTTAATTTTAACTCTAGAAGAAATTGCACACTTATGTGGTTCGAAAGAGATCAGCTACCAGCATTTGTAAATGATGTCATCATTCAACTGTCAACTGAAAACGAATTTGAATTAGGTATATCTTGATTTCACATCCGCTGATATGTATGCACCTTACAAATGATATTTAACTATATTTTCCAGACAACGGACGTAACTATTGCAGTGACGAAGAATCCAATGATAAAGGAAATCTCTCCAAAGAAGGAGAATCACGTAAAATCAATTTTGTTAATTATTACTTGAAATAAATTTTAATTTTATAGTTTTATTATGATTGTATTAACAGACAGATTAAAACTGCTGCAAATTGAACAGAGAAATCCTTAAAATTTATTTGTACTTCTCAATAAAATCATCTCATATTTACGCATATTTTAAAATGAGTAATGCAATGTATTTTGACTTATGGTGAAGACTTTTTTTTTCTAAATTGCAGATTTAACAACTTATGATTGGACTTACTGCAAATAATAACAAAAAAAAAATCTCTAATGTTACTTTAAGTGTAGAAACATCATGAGCAGAAAAAGTATTTGGCTCATTTCGAAATGTTGGGACTTAAAATCGAATATTTTCGAAAATATAAATGTTAGGACTAAACTTGATACACAGTCTTAAAGATCTTTGGATAATCTTTCAGAATCAGTTGAAATATTTTTAATTATTTACATATTTTTGAAGATATGCAACAATTCCTTATACAAACCACTGAAAAGGCCCCTGACGCACAATGCGCTTTGATGCGCTCTGGCAAGGTGTTGCGACCGGAATTTTGCTCTGGCATTTCAGTTCTAGATTCACCAGCATATACTAGATGATATACCAAAATTTGAGTGGTGACGAAATAACTTAAAAATTGGAGTTTCTGTTACATGTTTCGGGCACTCTGGCAGGGGTTTGCGACCGCCCAATCGCTTTGGCAATTTCACTACACGATATGATTTTTAATTGCGATTCATCAAACAAGGACTGAAAGTTGACGCTATAATTTTTTTTTCCAAGATTTTTTGCAACTTTGAGGCCCTGTAGCCCCTAAAGCGCCCGGCCCAGGTCCGCCAGAATTTCACATCCGTGATGTATCCGAACGCGACAACCAAAAAATAAGCGAAATTTTGTTGACGAAATAATCATGAAAAAATTTCACCAGCTCTCCGTCTATAATCATGGGATAGCGCGCCCATATACTCACACACACATACTATTGCAAGGATAGCCACTGCTGCATGACTGCTGGGCGCGGTCTCCACTGAAGGAAAATTGTGGGCGATGATTTGATTAATTATTTTTAGCATTGCTCAGCTTCAGGACAACGCAGAAGGATGTTTTATACCTTAAATGAATCAGCGGTGAATTCACTGAATTCGCCTATTTGTTATTTTTTTAATCCGAAGAGCCGATAATGAGCTACGGATGTGTTATCAATATTTACAGCTGGAATATTCGATCTCAACCACCTTTATGCCACTTAGACCTTGAATTTCGGAAAATCCCTTCTTATTTCGCATCTAGGCAAAATAAGGAATAACTGTGCAAATTTCAAGTTCCTGCATTTAGTGGTTTTCGAGAAACGGTGTTCACAAGGAAAATCGACTTTGCTTTTATAGAATTTAAGATAGGCCCTATTTCCATTATTTATTCATGTATGAAAGTTGATATACCCTATACCTTACAATAAAAACATACATAAACATTTGAACATTCAAAAAGGTTGGTATTGTTGCATTGTCTATGACTAGTGTGACCATCTGTCCCATTTACTCGAGACATGTCCCCGAATTTTTGCCGATGTCCCGGGGTCCCCAAATCGGACCAAAATATCCCTGGATTCAGCGATACATTTTTTCATTCATAATCATAAAGAAATAATTGGTTCAAATGCACCATTGACATTAAATGCACAACGCGCGAATGACTTCGGTGTATAACTGTTTTGTTTACTTTCAAAATCGAATCAAAATAATTTTAAGTTTTTATTCAAATTTAGATACGTGCATCGATTATCTGAAAAGATGGACTAAACAATTCGACGTGGTCAAGTCGTTTCATTGGGCTATTCTCCAAGATGTACCGCTATGGGAAAACATTCAAAATACTTTCAAAACTTTGCTTGACAAGAGCACCTTCACTGACAGTGACAGCGATTGTGACGTTGATCTTTTTGATCAGTTTGGTTATTTGACGAAATGTATAACTGCTGAAAAAATTCAGGAATAGAAACGAGCTAAAACACCATTTGATATGCGCTCGGTGGAGTGCTTCAAACATTTTGCAGCAAACAATACAAACTTTAAGGAGATATGGTCCAATATATCTATTACTTAGCCGGTACATCTGCTTCAGTCGAACAAGTCTTTTCGACCATCAACCGAATTTGGACGAAAGAAAAAACACGCCTTCAAATAAGTACTTTGGAAAGCGTCATATTCGTGAAATGTAACATGAAGCTCAGTTGTATGGAATTTTTTGAATTGCTTAAAAAAAAACTGCAGAAATGGTGAAAGCGATTGCTGGTAGCGATAAGTATCACCAACAAACAAAGAAAACGAATGAACAATAGACAAAGAAGAAGCAGATCCAAGCCATCATTTTTATTTTATCATCATTAGCATTCTCTTTGTTTCTTTATATAAGTACAAAAAGAGGTAAACTACATATATTTTTTTTGGAAATTTTTGCGATTTTTTTATTTCAAAATTGTCCCCGAATTGTCCCCGTTTTAACTTAAAAATATCCGCGAATTTGGACCAATGTCTCCGAATTTTTGGTCGAATGTCCCCGAATGCGGCAAAAGTGAGAGAGTCAGGACTATGACCGCTACTGTAAGTGCATCATGGCTTTTCGTCTTGCTTACTTTAAATTGGTTAAATTTGAATTCATTCATTCATTCATTTTCAATGGCCCGCTAATCCTTCATGAGGGTCGCGGGGGTAGGATGCTCAGGTGGACTCTCCATCCTTCTCGATCCTCCGCCATTGACTCCAATTCATCAGGGAGAATCCCTAAGCGGCTCCAAGAGAGATGTCGGACTTGATCCAACCATCTATTTCTGGGCCTTCCGCGAAGTCGTCTACCTGATGGCACG
Source organism: Brachypalpus laphriformis (assembly GCA_945910035.1). Classification (NCBI taxonomy): domain Eukaryota; kingdom Metazoa; phylum Arthropoda; class Insecta; order Diptera; family Syrphidae; genus Brachypalpus; species Brachypalpus laphriformis. The sequence continues at coordinate 139,636,979 of OX246756.1, forward strand.
GCAACCATGGCGCGTCTTGGAAGCCGGTCTGGGGGCATACGCACTACGTGACCAAACCATCGAAGCATAGATCGTTCCGTTCGGAGAAGTAGCTGCTCAGCGTTGAGCGCCTCGCGTACTCTGGTGTTGCGCACTCGATCCCTACGAGTTATTCCAACAACACCGCGAAGGAACCTCATTTCGGCAGCTTGTATCCGCGATCTTATTCTTTCGGTCACTACCCAAATTTCATGACCATAGGTGAGAGTTGGAACATACACCAAGTTAAAAACCGATAGCTTAGCTTGAACACTAAGTTCGGCCTTCCTTATAACAGATTGGCCAAGCTCTCTCAAAATTGATCCAGCCTGACCAATTCTACAGGATAACTCGGCATTGCTCCTCCCATCACTCGTGAATAAAACCCCGAGGTACTTAAACTTCTCCACCTGCTTCAGTGGGACTCCACTAACATGCAGAGAGCACTGAATGGGTTTTTTGGAAACGACCATTACTTCGGATTTATTCACGTTGATCTTCATTCCAGCATCGTCACAAACGGCTACAAACCTTTCGAGTGCGCGCTGAAGCTCGGTTTGAGAGGACCCAAGGATGACCAAATCATCCGCAAAGAGCAGATGACTAATCCTTAGGTCTCCCACTTTGAAACATTCTCCGCCACGGCTGCGCTGCAACATCCAATCCATATATACAATGAAGAGGAGAGGTGACAAAACTCACCCCTGGCGGAGTCCAACGCCCACAGTGAAAGGTATTGATTTAACACCGTTTATCCGAACACAGCTTCTACAGTTTGTATATAAAGACTGAATCGCCCTTAACAGGGAACCATCAATCCCATACTCCTGCAGAACACTCCAGAGTTTGCCTCGAGGAACCCTATCATATGCTTTTTCCAAATCCACAAAACAAGTGTAGACAGGTTTGGCATATTCCCTGGCTTTCTCAAGAACCATTCTGAGAGTGAACAACTGGTCGGTTGTGCTTCTACCGGGACGAAAACCGCACTGCTCATCCCCCAAACTGTCCTCAACCACAGCTCTGGAACGCTTTTCTAGCACCTTAGCGAAGACTTTTCCAGGGAGACTTAAAAGAGATATACCCCTGTAGTTGGCGCAATCTCTTTTGTCCCCTTTTTTAAAAAGAGGAACTATCACCCCCATTTGCCAATCACCAGGTGTTTCACCGCATTCCCAGGCCACTTTAATGACACGCGAGAGCCATTGCACTCCCTCTTTACCTAAAGCCTTGAGCATTTCTGGCCGAATTTCGTCCACACCAGCAGATTTGCCAACTTTTAGCGCTTTGATCGCCAAAGTTACTTCCTCTACCGTAGGACTACATTCCGCCCAACTCTCGACCATAGGTCTGTCATCTACGGTGCCCTGTTCGGGATTGAGCAATTCTGAAAAGTGCTCACTCCATCTGCGTAAGATGTCCTCCTCATTGGAAAGAAGTCTACCGTCTTTGGATTTGACTAATTCAACGATATTCAACTTTTTTCCTCTGAGTCGGCGGACGGTAGAACGGCCAGAACATCTTATTTGCAGATCTGTGGTCACGTTCCAATTTCTCGCCAAACTCCTTCCAAGACTGTTCTTTCGCTGTTTTCACAGCTAATTTGCAAGTTCTTCGCGCCTCAGTGTACCGATTTCGAGAATCGGAGTTCCCCAAGTGAATCCACACCTTAAAGGCTCTCTTCTTCTCTCTGATGGCTTCTTGAACTCCGGGCGTTTTAAACCAAGCAGTTCTTTTCTTACCACCAGCCGCCACACCAAGCCGCTTCACTCCACAAACATCTCCCGCAGAGGCAATAACCGCCTGTTGAAAACAATTGCCATTCTTCCTCTACATTTGATGGAACAGTTGGAATTCGTTCAAACCTTTGAACAAATATTTGCCGTGCAAATGTCTCCCGTATCTCATCGTCCTGTAACCTCTCCCATCGTATGCGTGTAACCATCCTTGGTTTACGCTTTGGTAGGGGAGGCACTCTCTCGCTAAGATACAATTTGCACAGCACTAAGTGATGATCAGTTGACAGTTCGGCCCCTCTCAATACGCGAACATCACAAACCATTCTCTTCAGACACGATGGTAGCACAAAGAAATCGATCAGCGACTTCTGCTGAAGACTCTGACGGTACCACGTGTATTTGTGAATGTCTTTGTGTGGAAAGATGGTGTTCATGATGGATAAGCCATTTTCACAACAAAAATCCAACAACCTCTCTCCATTCGCGTTTTGATCAGGATCACCGTTCCTCCCAATCACACTCCCCCATGTCATAACATCTACACCCACATGAGCATTGAAGTCACCCATCAGGACAAAAGAATCCATATCTGCAACCTTTTCAAGGGCAACATCAACTTCATCTAAGAAAGCTGCGTACTCTGACAGAAGGTTCGGTGCATACACCTGCACCAATGCCAGAGTTGATCTTTCAAGCTTGAGCTTTAAGATCGCAACTCTCCCTCCTAATGGTATCCACTCCAATACTCTGTCTGTCAACCTGGGACTTGTGAGTATCCCCACTCCCGCCCGAGCAGACATTGAGGGTGCGACTCCTGACAGGAAGAGCTTCCACCCACCCGAAAGGTCCACAGTTTTAGAACCTCTCTGCTTTGTTGAAGAGACGCCAACTATATCTAGTCGACTTTTAACAGCCTCCCCAACAAGCTCAAGATCCTTCCCTGTGAGCGATGAGACGTTCCATGTGCCTATCCTAAGTCGATGCCGTTGTCGAATCTCAGAGAGTCCATCTGTGCCCCTATCGGTGCACAGCGCGTTCACCCCTTGACCCCCGTAATGGTTCGCGAGACCATTGACAGGAAGCTCGTAGCCATTTCGGGTTTGACCCGGCCGGCTGCCGAGCGGGACAAGCCGACCACCAGACGCTCGCATCCTGACACCCTTCAGGCCTGGCTCCAAAGGATGCCCTGGCTTACCAGGCTTGGCAATATCCGAGGCCGGTCGTCTTCGTGTCATCATGGGGTGTACGCTTTGTTAGCCGTGACTGGGTTGTATGGATGGGAATAACTATTTAAGTTACCCCATCCGCACATCCCAGTCACGTTGCCCGCCCCCCACCACGAGGAGGTCAGCTGCCAGGGGGGCTAAATTTGAATTAATTACCCAAAATTTAAATATGACCGGCAATCGCGTCTAAGACGTTCAACGTAATAATTAAAACCGGATCTTATGTTTTATTACGACACATTACTCGTATTATATAAGCGATACATACTCGTAAGCTACAAACACGAATTCTCTTCTTGTAATCGGTAGGACTATAGTCGTCAGCCTGTCTGTCTAGTGTGTCTAATATTATGATAGTAAACCAGCATATTTCCATTGCTATCAGAAAAAAGGTAGTTTGCATAATATAGAAGGATGATTAATTAATATATGCATATAAAGCTACTAGCTACTCGTATTGTGAAAACGTATTATGTCCGATTTTCATTTTAAAAGAAATTACTATGTATGTGGCTTTGGTAATAAACTCCTTAAGCAATAAAATTATTTTCATAGAAATTGGTGAACACCAAGATATTTTGATAAGTAGCTAGATTCCTGATATTGTATCGACATATTTTATCAATCTGATGATACATAAGCTATACAACAGTGGGAACCTGATCAAAATCCCTTAAGTAGGTTTTTAAGTAATTCAATCGAAAGAGGTATGTATGTATGTATGTATGTATATATAAGTAGTTTGTATTGGCTTTTCTCCACTGATTGCAATGCATCTTAAATCGATAGCGCATCCCAAGAATGAAACAAATTACAACTTAAAGACGTGTAATGAGTAATTTATTAAGCGCCAAGAGTGTGGCAATGCAATGACTACGTGATCGAAATACACACTAAGAAACAAAGCGACCTTAAAAATATGTAGGTAGATGTTCATTAGCACTGTACGTTGATTATTGTACATAGATTGATCTCATTAGTATAAACCAATTAAATTAAAAGCTATGAGCCACCTATGCTTTCATTAAACTGAATATAAAAACTTAAATTTTTTCATTCATATTGCTTTATGTAGAAATGCACGAATTGCGACGGTTTGGAATGACTATACCTGTAATTTGGTTTGGGAAGAAAGTTGGGCATAGCACGTTTTAAATATATATGTACTCGTAGGTCGGAAGAATCGGTGAGCAAGGTTATCCATATGATAGCATGAACTATTCGTTACCGACTTCTGGAAACTGACAACGCTGTTTATTTCCAATTTTAGTTAAGAGATAAAAAGATGCGTGGCGCCATGGAGCAGTGGTTAGTCTTTCGGACCACTGTACGTGAGGTTCCTTTTTCGAATCGCAGAAAACACCAACAAGTTTTTTCACAGTCCCACCACTCGCAAACGCTTGACAAACACTCGAGAGTATTGTTGCCACGAAAATCTTCTCAAAACCAAAAAATGTCCTTCAGGTACGGCGCAAACCCGCAGGGCCATTCGCCTGAAAAATATAACGCACACGACACTAGTGGTTCCAAGAAGCTAGGCCTAGGCTCTTGGTAAGATGTTGCGCTAAATATGTATATATAGACATAATATATATTTGTAGCTAAAAGGATCCGGTTGTGCGACTCTACTTTTTACCATTTATGACTGCCGTAAGTCTGATGTGGCTGTATGTAGATACATATGCTTTTGTAAACGGTGAGTCAACAGCTAGTGCGGAAGTTTTCATTAAATTAAACATTGTTGTGAAATCAATGTACAATAGATGTGGAATTGATTAATAAAGCTCGGTTCATGGCAATTATGAATTCAATGCAACATCGTTCATGTAACTACCACGACTTCTGATGCAAGCGACCATTAGAAAATCTAAATTATCGATGACTTTTTGAAGAATAAGTGGGTCAATGGCCGCAATTTCAGTTTGGATGTTATATTTGATATCCTAAATTGTGGCTGGATTATTGGCGTAGATCTTACTGGTCCAAAGATTTCAGTTGCTGCGAAATTTGGATTTTATAGGCGTGCAAATGAAGATCAACTTTTTAAATTCGCTGTAAAGTGCTATAAGTGAGACCCAATTGTTTACTTCGGCAACGAATTGAGGTGCCTGGCTGGTTTTAAACACTTTCGCTCACAGTGGTGATGTTTTGGCGTGTACTTGGCCAATCATGCTGATATGGAGTTTGACCCGAAAGCAAACTAGTTTCTTCAAAACGCTTCACCATTGTACGAATTGCGGACTCACTAGGGTGATTATGTTGGCCGAAAATTCAAGAATTTTACAAAATTTTACTTTTACAGATCGCCCATTTTCGTAATAAAACTGAATAACAAAAATACGTTGTTGCGTGGTAAACGACTCCATGGCTAAAATTGCCGAAGATTGTCCTTGACATTTTTTAAAAAGATGAATCACATTGAATTTACTAAATGATAGTAATTGACAGTCAATATCCACACCATCTGTTGGATCACCCTTTATACTGTCTTCTTCTTCTTTGTATGTTGAGAGGATTGATTTTTAAGATCTCTCCTTCGAGTTTGTTGTCGGTTTTGTTAAGAAACCGTCTAATTTTTAGCGCAGCTCCTGACGATTAATATTTTCTTTTTCTTTGAATATTGGAGCGTCTTCTGGCATCCTTAAGTCAATTCCGTCATAACTCGACACAAGCGGTTATCGCTTGAGGCCACAGATTTGTTCACCCGCTCGTTATCTGTTTTCCCGTTCAACGAATAACGAGCGGGTGGAATAATTACTGCATGTATAAGCAAGAAGTGGAATCATACACCGCAAGAGCAAAACAAAACCGTTTTCGTTTGACTTTTATCTTACACTGAAATCAAATGATTTCATTTGTCTGCATGAAACGAAGACTTTATTTTTGTAACTAGTTTTTAAACTAGTTATATTTTTGTAAATAACTGTTTCGTTTCATTAACAGAAATAACCAAAACGACCCACGTCTATGAAATCTGCAAATAGGAAAGATTTTAGAAATTTATTTGCATCTTTTCTATATCTTGTTTCTCTTTGTCTGATTTTCATAGTTCGGGTGAAGCTATCTGGAAACCAGGCCGAATTGTCATCAAACACATTTCAGGCGTTCTTCCGTTATGCATGTAGTAAAAACAGGAAGAAGTGGTAAGGGTTTCAGGACATATAGGACAGATTGTGCAACTTCCAACAATGCCTCCATCGGCTAGAAAACCACATTTGATATCTTAGTTTCAAAACAGACCTTCATTTTGTTCTGCAGAGCCCTCGTCTCATACGTATATACAGCGCTTCCCCAATAGAATCCTTAGAAAACAGATTGAGAAATGGTCGCTATCAAATGTTCGTCCACTGTATCCCTCCCTGATTGTGTGTAATATTCACTCATGCGTACCTCGAACACCTGCCATTAGTGGTTTCGATTCTGATTGGTTGCAGCCACCCCTGTTTGCTAATTTATGAAGAACATCAAATTCGTATATAAGAGCGACGGTCATATCTTAATTCACAACATAACGAAGTAACATTTCGTTCTGGAGTCATCGTCACCAATTGTATTCGTTTAGCCAAAAACCTGTAGTTTGGGTTTTAAGTCATCGGTCGCTATGTGAAGGGAATCATTTCTTCGAGGTGAGTTAATTATAGTTTAATCAATGCAACTTGCTCGTATAAACAAACTGTATATTCGTTCATAGATTCTCTCCAAAAGTGTAATATTATGCAGCTAAGTGTGATTTACCAACTGTGATATTTACAACAATCTGAGGGTCAAATTCTGGACGTTCTCAAACGGCCGATATGTGCAATATCCCGCAGATGACGTGATAAGTGATATCTGAAAGCTTTAACTTTTATAAAAAACAAACTTTTTCTGTTAACGTTAAGACTTATTTGAATTTTTATTACAATGTTAAGCCACTTAAAAAATATAATGAAATAAAATAAAAATTATTTAGTAAATAATATGTACGTACGTACACATAAAATAAAGTTGTTTACTTTTTAATCGCGCTATACTCATAATTAGAATCTTATTTCTGTTTATTCTGGCGACGGCTTGACCCATAGTTAGAGTTGACAAAATGGATGAACTACACAACTAATGTGTCGAAAGTTAGAGTAGTTTTTTTTTTAACATTTATGATTTCCTCGCTTACTTACCTTAGGTGGCGCTATAGTTCGGCGTGAACCTGGGCCTCAACCAACAAGCCTCTCCATTTAGCTCGGTCTTTAGCTAATTGCCTCCAGTTGGGCACTCCAAGTTGGTCGAGGTCCCCTTGAACTTATGCGCGCCACCTACGGCGATGATTCCCTCTACTGCGTCGTCCCTCCGGGTTAGATTCGAAGACTCTGCGGGCCGGAGCGTTGGTGTCCATTCGCTCTACATGTCCTAGCCATCTCAGACGTCCAATACGCAGTTTTTGACTAGGTCGATGTCGCTGTACAGCTCGTATAGTTCGTGATTGAATCTTCTCCTCCAAAACCCGTCAACACAAACGGGACAGAAAATCTTACGAAGAATTTTTCTCCCGAAGCGACCAAGGATATCTTAATCTTCTTTTAATAAAGTCCATGTTTCAGAGCCGTAAAGTAGGACTGGGATGATCAGGGTCTTATACAGAGTCTCCCTAGTTGTTCGAGATAGGGCTTTACTGTTAAATTGCCTTATAAGCCCAAAAAACAGCGATTGGCAAGAGTTATTCTTCGATTGATTTCTGCACTGATTTTGTTTGTAGAATTTATAGCAGAGCCAAGGTAGACAAAGTCCCTTACTACCTCGAAGTTATAGCTGCCGACTGTGACGTTCTGTCCAATTCGTCGGTGTTGGCTTTCCCTTCTTGTTGACAGCATATACTTGGTTTTGCCCTCGTTTATCGCTAAACCCATTTTGGCCGCTTCCACCTCAATGCTTGCAAACGCACCGGTGACAGCTCGCTGAGTTCTTCCGATAATGTCTATATCGTCGGAGTATGCAAGCAGTTGTACGGACTTGTAATAGATTGTGCATCCGGTGTTGGCTTGTGAGTTCCGCACAATCCGTTCAAGTGCAATTTTAAAGAAGTCACATGACATGGCGCGTCACCTTGTCTAAAACCTTTTTTGACATCAAAGGGCTCGGTGAGGTCATAACCGACCTTGATGGAGCAACGAGCGTTCTCCATCGTCAGCCTGCACAGACGGACAAGTTTGGCAGGGATGTCAAAACTAGACATGGCTCTATAAAGCTCTTCTTTATAGATGCTGTCATAGGCGGCCTTGAAATCGATAAAGAGGTGGTGAGTATCGATTTGGAATTCTTGGGTTTTCTCCAGGATCTGTCGAAGTGTGAAGATTTGATCGATGGTGGACTTTCCTGGCCTGAAACCGCACTGATAGGGTCCAATCAGGCTGTTCATAAAAGGTGCCTCTATAATTGGTGCAGTTGAGGGGGTCTCCTTTCTTGTGGATCGGGCAAACGATGCTGAGGTTCCATTCATCAGGCATACCATACACTCGTCCGACCAAATCTTAGAGATGAGTTGGTGTATGCACTCTACCAATTCATCCCCAGCTGCCTTGAAAAGTTTGACCGGTAAGCCGTCAGGTGCAACAGCCTTGTTGGATTTTAGCTTGGATATTGCTATCCTCACTTCGTTTTGGTCAGGTGGACGGAAATTTTGACTATCATCGTCTATGTTGAATGGTTCATTCTGCCTGACAGCGGGATGTTGGTCTTCGTCGCCGTTATACAATCTGCAGAAGTAGTTTTTCCATATTCTCAGCACCGACTGTGATTCTACTACGAGGTTTCCATTTTCATCTCTACAGGTTTCTGTACGGGTATTGCTCCTCTGACACGTTCGTTTTACCTTTTGGTAAAACTTCCGTACATTGTTCCTGGAGTACAAGCTCTCAATATTCTCAAACACGCGCTTCTCATGCTCTTTCTTCTTCTTTTGGAGAAGCTGATGTTCTTCCCGTCTCTTTTGCTCATAGAGCTCACAAGCAGCTCTCGTCTTCCTTTGCAGCGCCGCTTTATATGTCTCTTGTTTTGCTGCATGCACTCGTCGGCATTCTTCGTCAAACCAGGGATTTCGTGGTGGTGGGCGAGCAAGACCCAGCACATTAGTCGCGGCGTTTCTGATGGTATGTTGGTAGCGTTGCCACTGGTCTTCGGCACTTGATGCTGGCGGCATAGGGGTGATTGAGAGATTTCGGGATACGTGTTCAGCGAAGAGTATGGCGGTCTCTTGCGATTGTAGCTTTTCGACGTTAAATTTTCTCACAGTGATTCTTTTTGTTGCTCAGATTGGGATATCTGCATTCGTACCTTGGCTACAACAAGGTAATGATCCGAGTCTATTTTGGCCGCTCGGAAGGTCCGGACATCCAGAATACTGGAGGCATGCCTTGCGTCGATCGCAATATGATCAATTTGGTTGATCGTTATATGATCATTGGACCGCCATGTCTGCTTATAAATATCGAGATGAGGAAACCATGTACTTGCTATGGTGACATTTCGCTCCACAGCGAAATCAATTGACCTTAGTCCGTTATCAGACGTGGTATCGTGTAGGCTATGCTTACCGACTGGCCTACCAAAGACGTCCTCCTTTCCTATTTTGGCGTTAAGATCGCCCAATACGATTTTAACGTCGTATTTAGGACATTGCTCATATGTCTTGTCGAGGAGCTCGTAGAAACACTCTTTGGTGGCAGGGTCCTTTTCTTCCGTGGGGGCATGAACACAGTTAGGCTTGAATTTAGCCTTGATTCGGATAGTCATAATACGCTCGCTCACATGTCAGAAGCTTAAGACTTCTTGCCTAAGTCTGCCACGTATGAAAATCCGCATCCGAATAAGCGTTGCCTGTTGCCTCTGTAGCAATCACCGTAGTAGATGTCACAGTTTTTCACCTTCTTTTTGCCCGGCCCATCCCATCGCACTTCCTGGGTGGCAGTAATATCTGCTTTATAGCAGACTAGGGCCTCTGCTAGTTGTTCGGCTGCACGTGGTCTGTAAAGGGACAGAACATTCCACGTACAGATCCAAAGGTCGTTGTCCTTATTTCGTTTGCTGGGGTCGTCATCAGTTGAGTCATCCTTATCCGAGACTTTTGGTTGTTTCGAAACCATACATTTTTTACGTGGTAGGGAAGTTACCCCGACGGACTTTAGTTATACCCTTAGGGCGAAGGGGCGGGTATACCGGTGCCAGTAGTCCACTACGGGAGTATGACCGCTGCCGTTGGCCTAGTAAAGGCTCCTCCGCCACCATCTCTATTCCAATGTCCTGACCAACATTGGAAATTCCTTACCGACCTGTGATCCGAATACGTCGAAGCAGCTCGCGCAAGGTATTCACTAAGTTCAACCTAACTGAAACTATAGACGCCACCGTTGACTCCGTCTAGGGAATTCGTCCGCTGCCGCCTGGAACAGGAAGAAGTGCTCTAGTGAGAAACACTCCCCTCCCCCCTCTCATCTGCTGCCGCCAAGAATCCGCCAAACGGGGTGGGTTACCCATTTCTTGGATTAAGGGACAAGGCACCCGGCTGTTACCGCGTGGAGGTTGAGAGTAGGAGTTGGTAGGCCTCAGCTGAGTGAAAGCGTTTGTGTTTTCATATGATCGCATGCACTACCGTTTGACCAGCCAAACGCCTTTTCCTCGCTAGAAAAGGCATAAAACAATGTTCGAAATCATCTTTTATAAAAGCTTTTATTTAACCTGCTTTGTCTGTCTGTCTGCTAAAAATATTGCAATCAAAATTTCGGCTAGTTCTATTTGAGCTAGAGCTTTGAAATTTTGCACACATGTATAAATCCCGTGACAATGAAATATAGTGTATAATATTCTTCTAAATCCAATATGGCAGACGCCCCCAAGATGGCGGATTACCTTTTTCTTCTTTCGTTGATATGGGTATCAATTGTGAATCTTCGTATTTATACCAGAATTGCGCACCATCTAACAAAATGCATAATGCCTTCTTTTTCCCCTAGGCTGCATAAACCACATCAATTTGGAAGATCCCCACGATGTGAAATGTAGCTCTCAGGTAAGAAATTTAAGCATTCATTTTTGAGCTGTTAGTTGTGGCATCCTGAAAAATCCTGGAACATCCCTTAAGAAATACTCTCTACATCGCATCCGCAGCAGGGATTAGCTGATAGTGCTGATATCCAAGTGGCTATCCAAACTAATTAACTATTTCCTAATTCCAGCTAATCATAGAAATTTTAAGATGAAGTCTTCTTGCAGCTTAGTGCTTTCACAAAGAGCAATGAGAAGCACGGTTCCAATATAATCGTATAGTTTGGTATGCTTGCAAGTAAATGAAATACTCGTTTAAGTAATATCTCAACAGCTTCGTATTGTTTCTCGCCCCATACTTGCGCTTTCATTCATTCATTCATTTTCAATGGCCCGCTAATCCTTCATGAGGGTCGCGGGGGTAAGATGCCCAGGTGGACTCTCCATCCTTCTCGATCCTCCGCCATTGACTCCAATTCATCAGGGGCAATCCCTAGGCGGCTCCAGGAGAGATGTCGGATTTGATCCAACCATCTATTTCTAGGCCTTCCGCGAAGTCGCCTACCTGATGGCACGGCAACCATGGCGCATCTTGGAAGCCGGTTTGGGGGCATACGCACTACGTGACCAAACCATCGAAACATAGATCGTTCCGTTCGGAGAAGTAGCTGCTCAACGTTGAGCGCCTCGCGTACTCTGGTGTTGCGCACTCGATCTCTACGAGTTATTCCAACAACACCGCGAAGGAACCTCATTTCGGCAGCTTGTATCCGCGATCTTATTCTTTCGGTCACTACCCAAATTTCATGACCATATGTGAGAGTTGGAACATACACCGAGTTAAAAACCGATAGATTAGCTTGAACACTAAGTTCGGCCTTCCTTATAACAGATTGGCCAAGCTCTCTCAAAATTGATCCAGCCTGACCAATTCTACAGGATAACTCGGCATTGCTCTTCCCATCACTCGTGAATAAAACCCCGAGGTACTTAAACTTCTCCACCTGCTTCAGTGGGACTCCACTAACATGCAGAGAGCACTGAATGGGTTTTTTGAAAATGACCATTACTTCCGATTTGTTCACGTTGATCTTCATTCCAGCATCATGACAAACGGCTACAAACCTTTCTTGCTACTTGCGCTTCATAAAATAAAATGACTTGAGACACCACTTTAAAAGCACTCCAAGATATTTATACTCTTTAATAACATCTTTTCCATTACGATTAACGAACCCCCTTTCATTAGCACCATCTCTTTTGAATATAAATACCTTCGATTTTTATATATTTATATATAGGAATATGTTCCTAGGCCTGCCATAAGTTCGGTTTCACAATTTCCATCGCTCAATGTTTAAAACTTTCGCAAGAAACAGAACCGTTAATTATTTGTTCCAGATCTCATGCATTATTCGGTAAACAATAGAAGTCAGTTTGGTTTCAGCTTCCGATTTTTAACAAAGAGTGGGACGTTAAATAAAATCGGATCGCGGTAATAGCGTTACGTAAGTGCGAAAAGAGTGCTGGCCAATTCTTTGAATTGCTAAAACTACTCGCTACCCTGGTAGCTCCCCTGTTGCTGTTTCCCTATCGGGTAATACCCGAACTTGCTTTCCACCGTGCAGCAACTCCTTGGTTATAGTAACTACAGAGAAGATCCGCTGGGTCATGCGCAGTTTCAAGCCCTTTAAGTTCCCAGGACCTGATGGTATCATTCCTGCAGAATTTCAAAAATGTGAGACATTGTGCTTCCATGGCTCAAAGTCATCTTATCGGGCTGCTTAAATCTGGTCAACATTCCCAAATCGTGGACTAAGGTTAAAGTCATCTTCATTGCTAAGGCAGGTAAGAGCTCGCATCTGGAACTAAAGGATCTCCGACCTATCAGTCTATCGTCCTTTCTACTGAAAACGTTGGAAAGGCTGTTTGATATCCATCTTCGACAGAGCATTAGGCCTTGTTTACTCTCGCCGTCCCAACATGCGTACTGCAAAGGCAAATCAGTTGAGGCATCCTTACACTCGCTTGTGCGCATAATTGAAAAAATATGGTGGCTTTCCTTGATATTAAGAGAGCTTTTAACAAATGTCACAGACGCACTTGCAAACCTGAAAGTGGATACTTCGCTCGGAGTACTGATTAATCAATTGCTAACATGCAGGATTATCAACACACAGCTGGGCGGAGCATCGGCAAGAAGAATTGCCTGCTGCGGAACACCCCAAGGTGGAGTTTTATCACTTCTTCTGTGGAATCTGCTAGTGAATAAGCTACTAGTGGAAATCGATAGGTCAAGCTGTAGAGTGATTTCCTATGCTGATGACACTGCGATTGCTGCGTCTGGCAAGCACCCAGACACTCTCAAGGAAATCCTCCAATATGCTCTCTCTCGGCTCACTAGATGGGCCTCCAAATGTGGTTTGGGGGTTAACCCTCATAAAACAGAACTCGTTCTCTTCAGGAGGAAATATAAAGTTCCCCGCGTAGACCCTCCTATGATTAATGGCACCAGTCTCACCTTCAATATTAATGCAAAATACCTGGGTCTTATTCTGAACAGAAAACTGTATTGGAAAGCCAATCTACTTGAACGCGTAAGGAAAGCCAATGTTGCTCTCTATTCCTGTAAAAAGGCTATAGGTAGGAGCTGGGGTATGAAACCTGAAATCACACGCTGACTTTACGTGTCCGTTATCCGGCCTATACTACTCTATGGCGTGATCGTTTGGTGGCCTACTCTCGATAGGGCTGCCCACCTCTCTCAGTTAGCTAAATTGCAAAGATCTGCATGCATATGCATCAGCGGTACACTAAGAACTACTCCCTCTGCGGTATTGGACATTTTGTTCAACCTGCTATCTCTAAATATCTTTGGCAGACAGATTACTGCCAATGCGGCCATCCGTCTAAAAGCCTCCTCTCAGCCGTCTAATTATCACATTGGCCACTCCTCGATCCTTGATCTTCTCAACTTCACACATGAAAACACGCGTGGACACACCACGCCGAAACTGAGATTTGACCGAAACTTCCGTACGAGTATCCCTGAACGGGATAAATGAGATAACTCTCCGCCTGATGATGGTAATTCGGTGCACTTCTACACAGATAGCTCTAAGACCGAAAGTGGAGTGGGCTGTGGTGTCTCGCTGAGCGTCTCGTTCCGCCTCCCATATCACTGTACCGTTTCTCAGGCGGAAATCATGGCGAATTAAGTAAGCCCTGTCCTAGCTTAAATGCAGTGTATTATTATCTGTCAGGGACATTAGCATTTTCACTGACAGTCAAGCGGCAATCAAGTTTCTGGAATCGAGCTCTTTTACTTCAAAGGCCATCTTAAACTACCGTTTGCCTCTTACGGAGATGACAGAGCAGTTCAACATTCACCTATGCTGGGTGCCAGGCCACAAAGACATTCCAGGAAACGAGGCGGACGAGCTCGCCAGACAGGGTACTACTCTAAGGATTCTGCCAAATAGGCAAGCCCTTGGTATGCCCCTCGCTACATGTACTTACTTACTTACTTAGATGGCGCTACAGTCCGGGGTGGGCCTGGGCCTCAACCAACAAACCTCTCCAGGCACCACGGTTACGAGCCAGCTGCCTCCAGTTGCGCACGCCAAGTTGGTTGAGGTCCTGGTCTAAGTGTGTCTGCACCCTCGTGCAGACATCCAATCTAACCTAGCCTAAAACTACTCGGGATATCGAAAATGTTCATTTATCGGGCTATTAGTCGCTTCGGTGAATCGTCCGAAGTAGATAACAGGACAGGATGTAGTCGCCCGCGCGTCGCCCGAATGAGTGCGATAGTAAGAGCAGTGCGTGAACGAACTCGCAAAAAAACCCCTTCGGAACCAGAAAATAATGTCCAGGTAATAATATATGTATATCAATCAGATACATGTCTAGACCTAGACTTCTGCGAAAAAGGTGTGAAAACGGGTGCAAGGGTTTATCAAGAAGATGTATTAGAGGATGTTGTGAAGGGTTTAACAAATACCCTTCTCAATGGATAGAGATGGATCTTGGGCTCAGATGGATGGGCTCAGCTTCGGCGTACAAGGCCAAAACCACGCGGGTGTGGCTTAGGGTCAATAATCCTGCTTTTATAACAGCAGAAGATTGGCCGTCGGGAATACCAGATGTGAATACACTGGATTACTGTTGGTGGTCAGGATTGGAGAACATGGACTGCAAGACTCCTCTCAGAAATATGGAAAGCATAAAAAAGGCATTAATCGCAGCAGCGTCCAAAATGTCCACGAACACAGTGGGTGCTGCTATAGCACAGTGCCCACAACGTTTGAAAGCCTGTGTTTGGGTAAAAGGCAGTCATTTCACTTGACACCACTTTTTTCGAATAACCAATATTACAGATTAATAAATGAAACAAATTTTTTTACACAATGTTTAAATGTTTACATGTTCTCTTTTTATGGCGTTTTGTATATGTATGTAACATATTTTATGGCCGGACTATTTATATTTGGCAAAACAGGCCTAGGCCTAGGTTTATCCAAATTAACTACTATATTCCACAATTTACTTCTTCTTCTTCTTCTTCCTTTTATCAGCGAGGTTATGGTTCGAAAATAAGGGATCACAACCCTCCCACTTCACCGCATTTCTACTGATCCGCCTGTGGGGTTTGCCTACAATTCCACAATTCCACAATTTACAATACTGATATATACGATTTATCATCAGTTGGAAATATTGGGGCGTGTATGCAAGAAAAACTATATCGTCTGCGAAGTGTAAGGCTTTGATGCATGGTAGGTAGGTAGGTAGGTAGAAGTGGTTGTGTCAGCAAACCATGCCGACACTTAATTAACGCAGAAACGCCGTTTAAATACCATCACTCAAGTGACCTAACGGATGTAACAAAGACGTTAACTACTAGGGAAAAGAAGAAGAAAACGGGGTAAGGATTATTCAAATCCACCCCGTTACATTGGGGCAGCTGATAATATCCCCAGTGCTAATTTCCGCTAGCTCTATAAGGTTGTCGAAAAAGAGTTTACCTAAAGTGCGCTGTCTGGCCTTGCCTGAAGCCGGACACTTGCAGAGGAAGTATAAGATTGTTTCTATCTCGTCAGCAGTATTGCAGCTGCGATAGTGTGCATTATAGGGAATGCCTATTCTAGCCGCATGAACCCCGATGGGCCAGTGGCCAGTACTAACTGCCAGAACTCTTGCGATATCTGCATGGTTACTGTTTAGTAGATCTTGCGTTCTTTTCCGGGAGTATTTCGGCCACATCTGCCTGGAGATGACACAGTTCCGCACCCACTGCCATCTACTATCAGCTTTAAACAGATAGTGCGGCGCGAAGATGCCTCCCTTAAAGACACCCAACGGGATGTTCACCTCCTTTGCAAGGGAAGCATCAAGGGCAGATCCTTGCCTCGCGAGTTCATCAGCTCGCTCATTCCCCTCAATCTTGCTATGACCCGGAACCCAAAGGAGACAGATCCTTACCAGGTGACCAAGCGAGGCGAGTTCTTTTTTGCAATGTTCTACTGGCCTTGAGGATGTAGTGGCAGATACTATAGCCTTGATAGCGGCCTGTCTGTCAATGAGGATGGCAATGGTATTTAGGGGTGTAGAGGTTTGCTTAAGTAGGCGGCAGGCCTCACGTACAGCAAAAACTTCCGCCTGGAAGACACTGCACGAATCAGGAAGCCGGTAAAACTTTGATGGCAAGAAGTCGATTATGGCTTCGATGAACATAGCGAATAAAAATGGGCTTAACGTACATCCTAATTTCACTTCTAATAACATCCTGTATTCAAATATTTGGTAGACGATCCTGATCGATTTTTTCGTTGTGAAAGGAATATCCACCAACCACATAAAAGTCAAAGAGAGCTTTGATCTGTCGTCTGATCATTCCCCGGTTATTTTAACAATCAGCGAAAAACTAGTCTATGGCCTAGAGCCAGCGAGATTAACTGGTCGAACAACTAACTGGGAAGGTTTTAGGAACGAAATTGAAGATAATGTTGAACTAAGCGTTCCACTTACGAAACCCTATGAACTTGAGGTTGAAGTTGATCGCTTCGTTGAGATCGTACAGCTCGCCTCTTGGAATAATACGCTCAATCCAAGGAAAACGCCGGACAGATTCGGTTAACGATATCCTCCGGAAATAAAAGAATTGGTCAAGGAAAAAAGAAAAGCGCATAAAAAATGCCAACAGAGTCGTGCTCCGCAGCATAAAGCATACTTGAATCGTCTATGCAATTTGTTGAAGAAGACTATTAAGGATTTTAAGAATCGTGCAATAGGCTCTTACCTTGAAAGCTTAACAGCGAAAAAAGATTCCAATTATTCACTTTGGAAAGCTGTAAAAGGCACCAAAAGGCCCAAAGTCCCCGCACCGCCAATCAAATTAAATCAAAATGAATGGGCGAGGGAAGATAAAGAAAAAGCGGACGTCTTTGCGTGGGCGCCGTGGCGTAAGTGGTTAGTATGTCGGATCACTACGCATGAGGTTCTAAGTTCGAATCCCAGAAAACACCAAAAAGTTTTATCACGGTCCCACCTCTCGCGAGCGTCTGACAAACATCCGAGAGTATTGTTGTCACGAAAAAGCTTCTCAAATAGCCGTTCGGAGCCGGCATTAAACTGTAGGTCCCTTCCATTCGTGTGAAAAATATAACGCACACAACATGAGTGGTTGCGAGAAGCTAGGCCCTGACACTTTAAAGAGCTGTTGCGCCAAATATTTGTATTTTGGACGTCTTTGCGGCCCACCTGGAAGAAACCTTTAAACCGTACGATGGTCAAGTGGTTAACGACAGCCGCAATAGGCTGGATTTACCATCTGGCGATTTGACGCTCACAAGTGCAACGCTAAGGGAACTCGCATATGAGATCGAAAATCTAAAATCTAAGAAATCTCCTGGTTATGATTTGATTACCGGAGAAATTCTCAAAGTATTACCTAGAAAAGCATTGATTAAGCTTCTCCATATTGTAAATGCTGCGCTCAGATTAAAACACGTGCCGAGCCAATGGAAAGTTGCGGAAGTCATTATGGTTTTAAAACCAGGAAAACCCCCAAATGAAGTAAAATCGTATAGACCAATTTCGCTTCTTTCAATCATATCGAAAATTTTCGAGAGGATATTACTAAGGCGTCTCCAACCGGTTATAGAAGAAAATAATCTTATCCCTGACCACCAGTTTGGGTTCAGAAGTAAGCATTCGACGATTGACCAGGTGCATAGAATTACTGATGTAATCGAGAAAGCATTTGAATAAAAGAAAGATTTGTTCAAGCGTATTTCTTGACGTCTCGCAAGCTTTTGATAAGGTGTGGCATGATGGCTTGAAATGCAAACTACGACAAGTTCTCCCTGTATGCTTATACGTTATTCTAGAATCATATCTCGGGAATAGACTCTTTCGTGTTAGACATGGAGTCGAATACTCCGAGCTCAAGGAAATTTCGGCCGGCGTACCGCAAGGAAGCATTCTTGGGCCGCTTCTCTATTTGCTATGTGCTGGTGATATACCGAACGAAGATGGCACTATCCTTGCTACATTTGCCGATGACACCGCTATCCTAGCAGTAGGCAAAACAATTGAAGAAACGACTGCAAAACTGGAAAAAGGCACTGAATAATGTAAATGAATGGACGAGGGGCTGGCGGATCGCCCCCAAAACGAATCTAAATCTGTTCACGTGAATTTCACTTGCAAGAAAACTAATGACTTGCCAATTTTCCTAAACTCGGCCCGAATACCCTTTGCAAACGAGGCCAAATACCTGGGAATGACACTAGACGCAAGGCTGAAATGGAATTCGCACATGAAAATGAAACGTAAAGAACTCGAAATCAAATATAGAGAAATGTACTGGTTACTCGGAAAACATTCCCAGCTCAGTACTGAGAACAAACTGCTTTTATACAAGCAAATGCTAAAGCCGGTGTGGACCTACGGTATACAACTTTGGGGTTGTACCAAGAAAACAAACGCAAATATTTTATAAGCTTTTCAAAATAAAGTGCTAAGAGAAATTGTCCAAGCACCGTGGTATAGTAGAAACGACAATATCCACAGGGATCTTGGAATTCCGACAATCGAAGCTGAAACTAGAAGCTTCACGAGAAAGCATAGAAACCGACTAATCGGACATGTCAACAATACAGTCCTACAAATTTTGGATGAGAGCAATTTATTGCGCCGACTACAAAGGAAGAAACCTTTCGACTTGGCGAGATAATGATTAACCGCGTCTAGATTGCGGAATATGCAGGATCCTTCAGTGGAAAGTAACCTGCCAAACGTTTTTATTTCATGATAGAAAAATTGCTTGATAAGTTTATACTTAGTTGCGATATGTAATAAATTTATATCGAAGGGTGGTGTTGTTTTAGTCAGTAAGAATCTGACACTACTATGAGCACGCGCTTGCTATTCTCATAGTGTCTATGGAAGATTTTTCACCTACCCTCGGAAAAAAAAAACCTTGTATAAAAACCTTGACACCAGCTCCACTGAAAGTGCTAACCGAGAAATGGATAATATTGAACACCGTGTCGTTATTTAAATGTTAAACAAAAAGGGATTAAAGAGTACAGATATTTCTGCAGGTATCGGAAGTAAATTAGGAGATAGTGCTCTCAATCGCGAATTAAATCATTCACGATAGTGAACATTATGAAAATTTCGAAGGAGATATAGAACCAGGAATTCGGCATGAAAAATTGATTTGCAGTGTGGGTCCGCGATTACTTACAGTCGACCAAAAATATGGAATGTATATCTCTCAACAGGGACTATATCGTTTTAAGAAAAATGCAGTGGACTCTGTTCTTGAAACGAAAATGCACTTTAAACAGTGGACTCTGTCTTGTTATTCAGCTCCAAAAAAAGGAGCGACTGAAAACTCTGCTGGCAAAGTGATGGCATAAGTATTCTGAGATACAAAGAGGATATTGTAGATTATGTTTTATACTAAATGACTTAAGTCCTGTCACCCTTCGCCGGGCATAGGACGTCAACAACGCCTGGACATCGTCTTCGGAGTTTCGCAACGCGCTTAAACTCTTTCCAACTCATCTCTTAAGCTCTAGATTCCATCTGAACTATTCTGCGCACGTGTGTCCAATCTAATGCCATTTCCTTCGCCGTATGGGAATGCCAGTATGTCCCTGGTCTGTTCGCATATAACGCTGTTGGTCTGAGATGTGATTAGGTCGGAAAATCTAAAGGATGATCTATTTACGAAGGTTTACAACTTAGGAATAAAAATGGGTAACATCTTCTCCCATATAGCAACACTGATTTAAAATAGTTAGGGAATAGTTTTTTTCACGGTCCCGCCTCTCGCGAGCGTCTGACAAGCATCTGAGAGTATTGTTGTCACGAATAAGCTTCTCAAATCGCCGTTCGGAGTCGGCATTAAGCAGTAGGTCCCTTCTATTCGTGTGAAAAATATAACGCACACAACATGAGTGGTTGCGAGAAGCTAGGCCCTGGCACTTTAAAGAGCTGTTGCGCCAAATATTTGTATTTGTAATAGTCACAGCTTAGTTTTGGTACTGTAAACATTACTTCTCCAGATATTCAACAGCACCTTTGGATTTACTAATTCTGTTATCTGCGGCAAGTTCGGTGCCACCTTTGGTCGAGACAATACTTCCTTAATAAAGAAAGTTGTCAACTTTCTCGCCTAACTATCCAGCAATGTTTACTTGAACGATGGTATAATATTTCCAATGCTGAGAGCATTTGTTTTCGATGCTTTTACGTTGATAAAGTAATATAAAGTTATTCGGTAAACCTCTCCGGTAAAATATTGTAAATTGATATAGTAAAACTGAAGTTTTACTTTCAATTAATTGAATTAAACAATTTCATTGCCCTTCCGATAACCTATTGACAGACAGCCTCAGGCTAAAACGCTACGTATCGTTGTATGGTATTGATCTTACATAAACCATAAATATTCATATAAATCGCTATAATGGTAATGACGATAAGTAAAACTGGTTACAACATTCAAGTCAAAAGTGGCAATAAAAACTATGCGGTTGGTAAATGACATCGATTCCATCAAGAAAATTGCTTCTCAACATAGGAGGTAATTTTTAGAGGAGGGACTTGTGGAAAGTCACCAACATTAACCACTAATTTACGTTGGTGTATGTTGAGCCATTAACATCAGGTTACTGATATCATACGGGGCTTGAGTGTTAATGCAGTAAAACCAGCAGCCAACGTTGGCACACGCCGAAGAGAACGCCAGTTGCAATTTAAGCGACAATTAATTATCTATATAGAAAGAGATGTATCGGTATAGGTATGCATACTTTTCTATTAGTAATCTGAGAGCTAACGACGAGACCTAATTGCGGTTTAATTCCTCTGACATTTGTTGGATACATCGAATACTTATGCAGAAGTGATCACTGCATAGTTGAATAAATTAAGTTTGGCTTTGTATGTGACTGCATTATATTGTATCTATCTTATGCATTTTGTAGTTGCTTAAGCGACTGCACGTGTACATAGTACGAGTACACACCACCCACACTATTGTAAATACTACTACAGATGGTGTATAGACCATGGCAGCATTTAGAAATAATTCCATTCATGTTAGTAGAAAAAAAATAAGTCCAACTTTTCCAGTATAAGCAAGAGACGAAAAGCTAAACTTGTAATTATTAAATCTTTAAGGAGGCGTTCGTTGGTTAGGGAAGACCTAGCGGAAAAAACAAATGAATGCTTTGAATCCTATAACGAAATTGGTGTTACTTTTGTCCATACGCGTAAATTTATTTTTTTTAGTCGCTATGACAGCCAGCAGACCCCTACCCGCTGCCTGATGGGGGCAGTCTGTAATAAGTAAAACAGTATTTTTTTTTCTGTCTGGTTCAAGCAAACTGAGACGTTTATTATAATTTAATGTCTTAAATACTAAAATATTGCTAACTTTGCAAAATATGCACTGTAACAGATTTCAAATTTCAGTCATTTTGTTTTTAGTTGTATCGAAGTGTGGTTGCAGTGTGGATGTAATGCGGATGCGGTACGTCTGCAGTGCGAATGAAATGTGGCTGCAGTTCAAGTGCAGGGTGCCGGTTGTGCGCATCCAGTGCGAATGTAGGGCAATGCAGTATGGGTGCTATGCTGATGAAGTGCAAATTCAGTGCGAATGCAGTACGGATGCAGTGCAGACTTACATCCGTACTGCAAGCGAACTGAATTCGTGCTGCATCCACACTGCATATGCCCATCTTGCCTTGCTACATATTTCTAGCCGTTGTGTATCTTCGACATTCCATCGGAGCACGTTCCGTTTTCTGGGTTTTGCCATCACAATGTGGGTAGTATGGGCCGTCTACGTGCTAATATTTGCAGAGGTACTCCCGAAATCATCCATGCCCCGACAGAAATTGAGTCAGGTAATGGTTCACCTCTCCCTGTCCTCTGCTAGTCCAATCCCTTATGTTGGATATCAGTGTGCATGTTTATCTTTCTTTCGTTGAAGTGTACCATCTGTTTTGCCACTATTCCTGTATGGCCTTCCTGGTGGTTCTCTTCTCTTTTGGCTCAGTCCCGCGTCATACCACTGACTTTTTGCTTTCGGTTCGATAGCCATTCTGCCCGAAATTACACTTATCGCTACCGTTGATACGGTTCTATAAGCGAAGGATACTTTTACCGACGCGATCATGCGTCTCATGTAGGATTTCACATCCGTCGCTGGTGCTCATATAGGAGACCTAAGTTTCGCCTTCCTTACCATTGCTAGCAGATTTCTAATTAGTAGTTGCCTGGGTCTCTCCAAAATTTCTTATTATTCTGGATAATGGCGCTACTGTCCGAGAGGCTTTCTAACCTGTGCATATCATGTGCTCTTTGAAGTTGAGCCTGTCGTCCAGTAGCATTCCCAAGTATGTATCTGATGATGATTCCCCGTGCAGGGACGAGTTAAGAATATCATTGCAGCGCCCCCCAACAACTAGCGCTTGTCGTAAAAGGCGACTAAGGGGACAAATCAGATCTAGGCAATATAACACCCAAGTGAGCCTAGCGACACATATACTACCGTAAAACCCCCCCCACAAGTGTGCATGCGAGTCCCTGGAATGACGCGACTGGAGATCACCGGTGCCATAAAAGAAAGATCAAACAATACTAAAACAGGAGCATGCACGTGCCAAACAAAAAAAAACACCATCGCAATATGGTAATAGGTATTGCAAAACTGTATCATTATGGTACTTAATACTTGCTAAAATGAAAGGCACTACCCCGCCAGGCACTACCACTGCTGTACATGGTACTGATCCTGGACCGAGCCGAAATGTTCGGGTCAGAGCTATACGGATTCCGGGGGCTAGCAAAATAATGAAAGAGTTTGGAAGGAATTTGAGGATCGCGAGTTGGAACGTTGGAACCATGACCGGTCGAAGTTACGAGCTGGAAGAGATGATGAATAGAAGGCGGGTGGACATCTTGTGTGTCCAAGAGACGAAATGGAAAAACACCGGGAATCGGGTGCGTTTCTTGGACGTTAGGACAAAAGATTACAAGATGTTCTACTACGGAACGGAATCGGTATCATCCTTGCGGCAGAGCTACTTGGTAACGTCTTGAGCATTTCGAAGTCCAGCGGGCGTTTGATGTCTCTCAAACTAGTAATACAAGGAGAGGTGTGGAATATTGTCAGTGCATATGCTCCCCAAAATAGGTGCAATCATATAGATAAAGATGCATTTTTGGTAGATTTCCACAATCTCCTTAAGAACATCCCAAAGGAAGAGTTTCTGTTTGTTGGAGGATATTTGAATGGAGATATCGGGAAATCAAATGAAGACTATGAAGACTGCCATGGAGGACAAGGATATGGCACCTGGAACCTGGAACCTTCCTGGTGAAGACATCCTAAGCATGTGCAAATCACACGGTCTTATCGTGTTAAATACCATATTCATCAAACAAAGCCGGCACCTGATCACTTACAGCAGTGGTGGAGATGAAACCCAGATTGACTACCATTTGATAGCCAGTTTCATGAAGCCTCGGGTAAAAGATTGCAAAGTGATCCTGGGAGAGGCAATCGTTCGGCAACACCGTCTCCTGCTAACAGAAATTTTTATGAAAACACCAAAGAAATGCAAACAAACAAGGGTCTCTGAGAAAATCAAGTGGTACAATCTGGACAAAGAAAAAGGCGAGGCTTTTATTTTCGTAATGAAAAATTACCTCTCTCACACCATCAACGAAGCTGAGGATGAAGAGCGCAGAGCACAAAATATGTGAGATTCCCTACAGCGAACAAGGCCAAATCACCGCTAGGAGCTTCAAAACGCCACCAACAACACGCCAAAGAAACATGGTGGTGGAGTGATGAAGCTAAGAAGTTGATAAATGAGAAGAAAGCGGCTTTCAAAGCTTGGTCAAAGTGCTCCTCTAACAATAGTGACGAAAAAGTTCGCCTCGGAATGGAATACAGATGTTGCAAGAAGAAAGCGAAGAGGAAGTGCGCCCAGCTTCAAGCAGAGAGTACGGAGGGCCTGTATCGGGAGCTGGAGAAAATATCTTCCCCGGTTGGTGATGCAAACCAGGGTATTCAGGAGCTGCGAAGCCACAATATGAACAAGAGCGCCACCATCTTCAAAATAGCCGCCCAAAGAAGGAGGAATGCTCAGGAGATTCGTTCGCCAAAGTTCATTAACAATGCTCATGGCCAGCTTCTTGTGGATGACGACAAAATTCTGCAGAGGTGGCGGGAGTATTGTGAAGAACTTTTAAATGAACAGTTTCCCCGGCTATAGTTTCCAAAAGCCACACCTAACTGTGAAGAAATACCCGACATTACAATCGAAGAAGTTAGTGAGGCGGTCAAATACTCCAAAAAACGAAAAGCGGTTGGGCCAGACGAGATGCCCTCTGAGTTCTGGAAAAAGATGGGAGACATCGGGTTCAGATGGCTCAGAATTCTCATCTCGAAATTTGTGAGAGGTGACCCAATGCCGAATCAATCTAGGGAAAGTTACCTTCTCCCTGTATACAAAGGGAAGGGTGATACGCGAAACTGTGATAACTACCGTTCGATCAAGCTGATGTCACACACCATGAAGATCGTTGAGCGGGTATTAGGTGGCCGACTGCGAAAAATAATACGGCTATCTGATGATCAGTATGGGTTTGTCTCGGGTAAATCAACCACAGATGCAATCCAAAGTATAAGGATCATAATGGAAATTGTATTGGTTGACTTTGAAAAGGAATTCGACAGACAACCACGAGATCTGATATGGGTGGCGCTAAGACATCGAGGGGTTCGAGAAACCTATGTACCGATGATCATGGACATGTACGAAGGAGCAAAGACAAGAGTAAGATGCCCCGCTGGAGTAACCGAAGAGTTCCCAATCAAAGTCGGGGTGCACCAGGGAAGCGTTTTAAGTCCTTTGCTCTTTATTACAGTCCTTGATTATCTGCTTGAAGGTAAAGTATGGACCCCAAGGTACATCAGTTATTCTTTGCTGACGATGGAGCCATCATAAGTGAGGATCCTACATCCCTGCAACGAGCACTTGATGTGTGGGTGGACGTTTTAGAGGGAAATGGATATCGCGTTAGTTCGAAAAGACAGAGTACTTGTGCTGCCCGTTCTCTGATCCACTCAGGCCTATTCCAGACATTTATTTGAATGGAACAGTCCTTTCCAAGTGCGAAAAGTTCAAATATCTGGGATCTATGATCAATAGCAAAGCAACTTCTGATGACGACATCAATCATCGTGTAAGCGTAGGGTGGATGAAGTGGCGAGAAAATTCCGCTATCTTCTGTGACAGAAAAATGTGCCCTAAGTTGAAGGGAAGGCTTTACACCGCAGTTTTGCGTCCAGCGCTCACATACGGTTCACAATGTTGGACGATGTACTAAAAGTATGAGAGTAAATTAACGGCAGCTGAGATGAAGATGCTTCGCATGACAGCAGGAGTGACAAAGCTTGATCGAATAAGAAGTTCGAAGATCCGTGGAAGCTTTCACATCAAGGAAACCATCGTACAAAAAATAGAGCGCGACTGTCTCAGTTGGTATTGCCACGTTCAAAGATGAGATCATTTGAACCCTGTCAAAAAGGCAATATCAATGCACGTTCCAAAGACATCGCGATGTAGTAAAGGCAGGCCTATAAACGCCTGGATCAGACAAATGCGACGACATCGGCATTTCATTGGCCTCAGTAACCGAGTGATCCAAAATCGGCGGGCCTGCCGATATTTTCTGAGGTCAAATAGGCGAACCCCACAGGGGGATCAGTAGAAATGCGGTGAAGTGGGAGGGTTGTGATCCCTTGTTTTCGGATCATAGCCTCGCTGATAAAAGGAAGAAGAAGTATCTGATGTATAATGAGGTGTTCTTTTTTCCTGCTGGTTATTAATACTGCTTGTGGTCTGCCAGTTTCAGGTCTGATGTTTGTAAATATTACCGGACGTCTACAGGCGCATATTCTTTGTATATTTTTTGTAAATCTAGCAAGTTTTCATTCCACCTTATTATCCCCACGATAATACGGCTGGATATGGATTAGAAGATATTGAATAGGATAACATACGACCCGTTTCAAACGGATTATAAATTTCTCTTTGCTTTTTATTTCCTTAAAACTACATCTTCTCAAACTGAGTCATAACAAAATGTTTGCTTTTCTCCAATCTGTAGATACCTTATGTAGACTTCTTGGAGAAACTTAGTTGGGATTAATAAACACCTTTCTTAACATCACAAGTCTTATCTAGTTTCCGTTTCTAATGTTTCACGAAACAATAGAAATAGGATGCTTGATTATGTGTCGTAGTAAGCTCTAGTCAAACAAGTTGCTGAACTTAGGACTATTTCCATTAAACTCTGATTAGAGTCAGATTACTTGCATTGCCTTAATAATAACCTTTCCGTTCTAAACTTTAAAGACTACGTTAGCAGAACTTTACTCGTGGTTTTTACTTTCTCCCTTCACTACCTATACTAATAACTCTTATGTATATGTATACAAATATACATAAATACCAATGTAACTCTTAACAACGTGTTCCGTAGTAGCTAGTATTTATATATCCAACAACACTTTCAATGCGAGTATGTCTGCCTTAATTTACCCAATCAAGCATTTCACCTATTCCTGCCGAAGGGTTCAAAATCTACGAAAGTGAATGTCATTAACATTCAAATAACCATGACCTTTTAATTATGCACCTATGGATGGGAGAATGACTGCGGTAGGCATGTAATGGGTATTTAAATGGTAATTGAGTATTCATCGGTCTATCCGGAAGGAAGTACCTTCTTGTCAATTGGATTTTAAATATGTCTTACTTCCGATTGAGGAAGTCATTGACTTGTAATTTAATGGCAGGTAAATTGTTACATTCTTCTTCCTTTGCTTCTGGGAGCGTATATTCTTTGATTTTCAGTACTTCACTCAGACCGTGTCAAATGAGTTAAAATTGAAATAAGTGGCTTAATTTGGACGTTCGACTGTTTGTTGAGTATATCTACTCTATTACTTCCGCCATTGTGCGTTGTATTATCCATTAATTACTCCGCTCCCACTTCCACC
This sequence comes from Brachypalpus laphriformis, assembly GCA_945910035.1. Taxonomy (NCBI): domain Eukaryota; kingdom Metazoa; phylum Arthropoda; class Insecta; order Diptera; family Syrphidae; genus Brachypalpus; species Brachypalpus laphriformis. Next base: position 139,664,578 of record OX246756.1, read on the forward strand.
CATTTCATCCGTCCCAACAGAAGTAAACTGTCTAAAATGTACGCCCCTCTGACGTTTCCAATTTTCATTTATTCAACACGATAGTGTCAACATTTAGAAACCGGCTGAAATTTAGAAAAAACACTTTAGACCCATTGACACACGCTTTAGCTTGATCGGTGAATGTCCCCCAGTTTTGTGATGCTGAATTTTAGAAGGGCTTTGGTGTTGTTGTATTTGAAAAACAATTCCCCGTTGGTTGTCTTTCTGATTCTGTTAAAAATGTACACTGTGCTCATCCGCATCAACGCTGCTACAGTCTCCGTATAGGTCTCTAGCTCTCAAATGCTTTCTGCTTTGGTGGACCGCCAGCTGTGAAGCTATTAAATGTAGCCTGCTAAGCAAGGATTGCCTTTGTATTTCCTTATGTGTCCAGGGTGTCTTTGAAAAGCGGCATGATTGCAATGCGACTCATCTTTGAAAGTCCGAGGCTATACTGAATTTTAGAAGTGTTAAGGGGATCAGAATGGAAACCTCGACCACTGATTTGATACCATGAATGTCCTGCTACTCAGTAGAATATATGTTGCGGGTGGCAGTGCTCCTAGCTATACGCGATACCGTTTCAATAAATTTGAGTTGGCTACTTTCGATGAGATTTTTGATTGGCTGTGTATTTAAATGTTGATGTCCTTTCCTGGTTTAGTCTTAAGAATACTTCTACTTAGGTGGCGCTATAGTTCGAGGTAAGCCTGGGGCTCAACCAGCAAGCCTCTTCATTTAGTTCGGCCTTTAGCTAATTGCCTCCAGTTGCGCACTCCAAGTTGGACAAGGCCACTTTTAACTTGTGCGCGCCACCTACGGCGAGGAAGCCCTCTACTGCGTCGTCCCTCCGGGATAGATTCGAAGACTCTGCGTGCCGGAGCATTGGTTTCCATTCGCTCTACATGTCCTAGCCATCTCACACGTCCAATACGCAGTTTCTTAACTAGGTCGATGTCATTGTACAGCTCGTATAGTCCGTTATTGAATCTTCTCTTAGAAAACGGTGCTGAAAATCTTACGAAGAATTTTTCTCTCGAAACGACCACGTACTCGTATATCTTCATCCTGTTTTAATAAAGTCCAGCCATCTTTATCCAGCACTGTAAAGCAGAGTCTCCTTAGTTGTTCGAGATAGGGCTTTACTGTTGAATTGCCTTATAAGCCCAAAAAAACAGCGATTGGCAGGAGTTATTCTTTTCTTGATTTCTGCGCTCATGCCATTTTTAAAGTTTATAGCAGAGCCAAGGTAGACCAAGTCCCTTACTACCTCGAAGTTATAGCTGCCCACTGTGATGTTCTGTCCAATTCGTCGGTGTTGATTGTCCCTTGGCAGGAATGTCAAAACTAGACATGGCTCTATAAAGCTCTTCTCTGTAGATGCTGTTATAGGCGGCCTTGAAATCGATAAGAACATGATGAGTATCGATTTGTACTTCTTGGATTTTCTCCAGGATCTGCCGAAGTGTGAAGATTTAATCGATAGTAGAGTTTCCTGGTCTGGAACCACACTGATAGGGGCATTCATATAATATCGCAGAAAAGATCTTGTATGCGATGTTGAGGAGGCTAGGTGCCTCTATAATTGGAGCAGATGAGGTGGTTTCCTTTCTTGTGGATCAGGCAATCGTTGCTGAGATTCTATTCATTAGGCATACACTCGTCTAACTAAACCTTAGAGATGAGTTGGTGTACTTACTTACTTAGGTGGCGCTACAGTTCGGGGTGAACCTGGGCCTCAACCAACAGGCCTCTCCATTTAGCTCGGTCTTTAGCTAGTTGCCTCCAGTTGCGCACTCCAAGTTGGTCGAGGTCGCCTTGAACTTGTGCGCGCCACCTACGGCGATGATTCCCTCTACTGCGTCGTCCCTCGGGATTAGATTAGAAGACTCTGCGGCCGGCGTTGGTGTCCATTCGCTCTACATGTCCTAGCCATCTCAGACGTCCAATACGTAGTTTTTTGACTAGGTCGATGTCGCAGTACAGCTCGTATAGTTCGTGATTGAATCTTCTCCTCCAAAACCCGTCAACGTAAACGGGACCGAAAATCTTACGAAGAATTTTTCTCTCGAAGCGACCAAGGATATCTTCATTCTCTTTTAATAAAGTCCACGTTTCAGCGCCGTAAAGCAGGACTGGGATGATCAAGGTCTTATATAGAGTCTCCTTAGTTGTTCAAGATAGGGCTTTACTGTTGAATTGCCTTATAAGCCCAAAAAAACAGCGATTGGCAAGAGTTATTCTTCGATTGAGTTGGTGTATGCATTCTACCAATTCATCAGCAGCTGACTTGAAAAGTTCGGCCGGTAAACCGTCAGGTCCAGCAGCCTTGTTGGATTTCAGCTTGGAGATTGTTATCCTCACTTCATTTTGGTCAGGTGGACAGAATTTTTGATTATCATCGTCTATGTTGAATGATTCATTCTGCCTGACAGCGGGATGTTGGTCTTCGTTGCCGTTATACAGTCTGCAGAAGTAGTTTTTCCATATTCTCAGCACCGAATGTGTTTCTACTACGGGGTTTCCATTTTCATCTCTACAGGTTTCTGTACGGGTATTGCTTCTCTGGCATGTTCTTTTTACCTTTTGGTAAAACTTCCGTACATTGTTCCTGGAGTATAAACTCTCGATATTCTGAAACGCGCGCTTCTCATGCTCTTTCTTCTTCTTTTGGAGAAGCCGATGTTCTTCCCGTCTCTTTAGCTCGTAGAGCTCACGAGCAGCTCTCGTTTTCCTTTGCAGCGCCGCTTTGTATGCCCCTTGTTTTGCTACATGCACTCATCGGCATTCTTCGTCAAACCAGGGGTTTCGCGGTTGTGGGCGAGCGAGACCCAGCACATCAGTCGCGGCATTTCTGATGGTATGTTGGCAGCGTTGCCACTGGTCTTCGGCACTTGATGCTGGCGGCATAGGGGTGATTGAGAGATTTCGGGATACGCGTTCAGCGAAGAGTCTGGCGGTCTCTTGCGATTGTAGCTTTTCGACGTTAAATTTTCTCACAGTGATTCTTCTTTGTTGCTCAGTTTGGGATATCCGCATTCGTACCTTGGCTACAACAAGGTAGTGATCCGAGTCTATGTTGGCCGCTCGGAAGGTCCGTACATCCAGAATACTGGAGGCATGCCTTGCGTCGATCGCAATATGATCAACTTAATTGATCGTTACATGATCATTGGAGCGCCATGTCTACTTATGAATATCGAGATGAGGAAACCATGTGCTTGCTATGGTGACATTTCACTCCACAGCGAAATCAATTAGCCTTAGTTAAAATCACCCTATACGATTTTAACGACGTATTTAGGACATTACTCGTATGTTTTGTCGAGGTCCTCGTAGAAACAATCTTCGGTGTCAGGATACTTTTCTTCCGTGGGTGCATGAGCACATATTAGACTTATGTTAGCGAATTTAACCTCGATCCGGATAGTCGTAGTACGCTCGGTCATGTGTCGGAAGCTTAAGACTTCTTGCCTAAGTCTGCCGCGTATAATAAGTCCCCATCCGAATAAGCGTTGCCTGTTGCCTCTGTAGCAATCACCGTAGTAGATGTCACAGTTTTTCATCCCCTCTTTGCCCATCCCATCACTTCGCACTTCCTAGATTGTGGTTATATCTGCTTTATAGCAATCTAGGGCCTCTGCTAATTGTTCGGCTACACGTGGTCTGTAGAGGGACAGAACATTCCACGTACAGATCCGAAGGTCGTTGTTCTTATTTCGTTTGCTGGGGTCGTCATCAGTTGAGTAATCCTTATCCGAGGCTTTTTGTTGCTTCGGAACCATTAGTTTTTTACTTGGTAGGGAAGTTACCCCGACGCCAAAATCCCCAACCTGGAGGGCCAGTTTCTTAAGTTATACCCCTAGGGCGAGGGGCCCGGTACACCGGTGCCAGTAGTCCACTACGGAAGTATGAGCGCTGCCGTTGGCCCATTAAGGGCTCCTCCGCCACCATCTCTATTCCAATGTCCTGACGAACATTTGAAATTCCTTACCGACCTGTGATCCGAATACGTCAATGAAGCTTGCGCAAGGTATTCACTAAGTTCAACCTAACTGGAACTGTAGATGCCACAGTTGATTCAGCCTAGGGAATTCGTCCGCTGCCGCCTGGAACAAGAAGAAGTGCTCTAGTGAGAAAGCACTCTTCCCGCTCTCTCATCTGCTGCTGCCAAAAAATCCTCCAAACGGGGTTGGTTACCCATTTCTTAGAGTAAGCTACTAGACACCCAGGTGTCAACGCGTGGAGGTTGAGAGTAGGAGTCGGTAAGCCTCAACTAAGTAAAAACGCATAGCTTGTATTAAGTGCCGAATTCGAAATCACTGGAACTTTAGGTTCGAAAGCACTTCAGTGGTCAGAAAGCTCACTCGATCCGTAAGGAAATCAAGTATTGGCGTCGTTGGTAGATCTATCAACAATATACATATGTAGTATATATATATATATATAGCGAGTCACTGGATTTTAGTTAACTCTTTTGAATTTGTAGCTTTTCCTAAGATTGGCCAACAGGCTAAGTACCCATAAGTTAGAACAGATGTGACAATTTCTGTGTACATCCATTGAATGGTGCCTGGCCTGGGCTCTGTGAGTATAGAACGCAACTGACGATTTCTAACTACGGATATCCTACTGCATGTTACGAACTTCCGGCTCGTGAGACACAAATTGCATACGTCTGCATCCCTGAAAGAAAGCGCATTCCGTGAGGAGATCAAATATTTTTAGCATCGTAAGTAGAGCATCAACATACATACAAATTACGTTACGAGTCTTGAAGTTTATTGAGCTTATCTTCTGTTGATTTCTGTTTCGCATTGTGCCTTCATATGCCTTTGTTGTACCGCATACGTAACAATCGGGCTTGTAATGGCTGTGTGCAAGTTTTGCTAATAAGGCTTTTGGTTGTCCTTAGTGAGATCCTAGTTTGTTTACATTCAGGAACTTCTTCCTGAATGTGAATACTACATCTAAATATGCATACGATGTGTGTACGAGAGACGTACGTATAAGACGTTAATTACATAAATGTAGGCATCTACATATATAAGTAAACACATAGTCATATCTGATCAAACTGTACCTCACATTTCGGCCGGGCTGCCTTGCTCCTCATAATTTACTTTCCCCCATTAAAAGTCATTTTGAAATTTTCATCACCACGTCAATTTTCTACCTCACTCATCATTTCCATATGAAAAATAAAAGATGATGACGCTGCCAAAGGACTACATAAACAAAAAAAAAAAAAAAACAAGGAGTGCCCTGTCCATTATTCATCCACAAGTTCCAAGTGCGTCAAAAGTGAGACCAAACAACGCACACTGAAAACCAACACCAAAGAGGAAAAGTAATAAGGATCTGTAAGTTGACCCTTCATCATCGACCACGTCTACGACGACAACCAACGACATAATTCCTGACGTACGAATGGCACGGAAACAAAAGTACAACGAACCTATAGGTATCCTTCCACGCATACATCTTCCATATCTCATAATTCCAACGCAAACAACAACTCCGCCTTAGGGGAAGATTCAAAAAACCACTCCGTGTGTTGATGAACACCTGTGTAAAGTAAAAGAATCATTTTCCCACGATATACCCACCAGTAATATCAATCAAAAGACTTGCATCAAGGATATTTGTATTCCTTGTACATATGTGATAGGTTACCCCAAATCAACCAACCCTGCTTTGTAAACTTATCACGAAACACAGATTCGTTTGGAACAATGGTGTTATGTGGTTCCCCTCGATATTCGGGCCCTTTTTTGGGAATACTCCAATCAGAGAAATGTTAAATTACACAGGGAAGGAAAAGAATTCCTTTCGTCTTGATGGAGGACATGACTGAAGTGTACATTGTATTGCATGTATTATGACGGGTAGTGAAATCCTCTTGTTTGAAAGTTATGACCCTCTCGTATGGAAATTCCGTGTTCATTGCGGGCCGGTGAACACCTGCATTTCGTCTTCTCCAAGACTGGACAAGCAAGTTCGTTTTCTGGTTTGTTACGATGTGATTAAAATTAAACTCAGTTAAGGGCCTAAAGAAGTTGTTGATAAAAAAAAGGGTGCATACTAATTAGATGGCTCAGATTTAGGGTATGTAGAAGCATCTTACGGCTGTCGTGTAAGATAATCAGAATTTAAATTACGTGATTGATAATGTTAGTTACGGTTGTGGAACCTGTTGTTAAGTTTAACAGAGTTCGTTTAGATAAAGATTGATTTTATGAAGCGATTCATTTGATTTGGTTACATAAATAATTGCAAGGCTCTTTGAGGCATGTGTTCTGTAACCTGCGCACTATTGTACAACAACAAACAAATCAGCTCCTTTCCGTCATCCATTCTTAACTTAACTTAATTGTATTGCTTTTTTATCCTATTTTATGTCTAACAAATCAATATTACTAATTTATACCCTCATATATGAATAATACAGTCCACTTTGAAGACTTTGTACTTTGTTTATTTTGTAAATTCTTAACTAGGCTTTGCTTTTGGCTACAGAGCGTTATACGAAAAATGTTCTAGAATAAAATTCATTGTTAATGTGTTTTTGAAATCGATTGGCTCGGCTTTTATTTAGTAAACTAATTTTCAAGTTAACAGCATGGTTACGTCGCGCCATCCGCACGGTTAATAAAACGTAAATGTTTTGACGCTGCAACACGAATACTGCAAAATGAGTGCGATAAAGCAGTTGAATGGACTTGTATTAAACCACTCGAGAACTAAGATGATGCACACGCGATCACAAAATAACGCGACAAGGGATCAGCTTTCAGAGGAGTATATGCCAAAGTACACTTCCGGATCAGTTCTTCGATGTGATTGAAAGATGTACCTATAAATATTAATTGCATTATTTCAAGGCCTAATTATAACTGGCACAGAACACAAGATCTACAAAACAGAAACCGTGCAGATATTGCTAGAATTGTGGCGATTAGACTAGGCGGATAGACTAAGCATTGCATTTTATGCACATTGCCGCAGTTATAATATTGCTAGTGAGCAAGAAACGATCTACCATTTCCTTTAAAAGTGTCCGGCTCTGGGAAGGGGCAGGCGTCGCACACTTGGCAAACCCTTCTTCGACAGCATAAAAGAGATATCAGAAAAAATTATAGGCGAAGTAGTCAGCGTTCTTAATGCCACAGGGTAAATTTAAAGACGTTTACTCCAATTTGAATTTAATCTTAATAATAGATGCGACTTTCCCAAACCCCATAGAAACCCAAGGAAGACCGACTGGACTACCTTCAGTAACGAGGTGCGGAGGAAGGCGAATCTACTACAAGAATGTTACTTACATGAGCCAGCGGACATTGACCGAAAAGCCGAGGAAATCACTGCTGTCTTCAAAGAGGCTTTCCAGAAGGCATGTCCCGTATCTAGACTTAAGACAAAAGTCTCCCCCCATGGTGGACCAAAGAACTAGCCAGAATAAGAAGAGAAACAAGGAAACTCTTGAACCTGGCGAAATCAACGGGAGCTGATTCGGACTGGGAGCTATCAAAGCCAGTCAGAGGAACTTCAAGAGCGCAACGCAAAAAGCCAGAAGACATTCGTGGCAACGCTTCTGCGACGAGATTAAGGGTACAACAGAAACGGCCAGATTGAGGAAAATCCTCTCCAGAGAATCGAAGACTCTAGGTTGCCTAAAGAACACTGAAGGAAACTAAACCGAGTCCTGTTTGGAATCCCTTGAATTACTTATTAAAACGCACTTCCCGGGGTGTACTACCGTACCATGTAGCAGTACTAATAACAACAATCACAGCGAATCGGAACCCCATGCGCATTTGGTAACAGAGGTCAGAATAGAGTGGGCAATAAGATCGTTCTCCCCCTTTAAATCCCCAGGACTTGATGGGATTATACCGATCATGCTGCAAAAAACTGCACCAATCATTATCCCATATATCATAAACAATGTCACATACCAAGAACATGGAGGGAGGTAAAGGTGGTTTTTATACCCAAGGCGGGCAAGACTAGTCACACCACCGCGAAGGACTTCAGACCAATAAGCCTTACCTCTTTCATCCTGAAAACTTTTGAAAGATTGCTCGACATCTACATACGTAGTAGAATACGCCCAGTGGACTTGTCCCCAGCAAATCACTTAAGGATAAAGAGTTCACACTAGCTGCTTTTTTGGACATTGAAGGAGCCTTCAATAATGTAAATACCGAAGCGGTTAAAAGAACCCTAAGAAACCTAGACATCGACATCAGTCTAATTAACTGGATTGTTAGCATGCTCGAGGAATGACATATAACCACCGAACTTAAGGGTTCAAAGCTAGAAGCATACGCCTCGAGGGGTACCCCTCAAGGCGGGGTAATCTCCCCACTGCTCTGGGTCATTGTTCTTAATGAGGTACTACAACAACTAAGGTACAGTGGGGTCAGAGCTACAGCGTACGCGGATGACGTCGTGCTGCTTGCAACAGGTAAATTCCTGCCTACCCTTAGCGAACAACTTGACGGAGCCCTAAATATTCTTAGCATATGGGCCAGGAGCTGCGGTCTAAAGGTAAAAAACCGAACTCGTACTTTTTACGAATAAGAGGAAAATACCGGTGGCCAGCTGTCAACAAATCCACCAACTTAAAGGCAATCCCCAATGTTCAAAGACTAGCGTGCATTGGCATCACCAGTGCAATGAGGACAACCCCAACCGCAGGACTCGAGGCAGTCCTCAACCTGCTACCGCTAGACATCTTTATACGAACATCATCAGCCATTAATGCTATATATGAATTAGTCAGTCAGCGAACTGGAAACCAAGCAGAACAGGTCACTCAACGATCCTACTCGATTACTTTGGCCTCATGCCCGTAACGGATTACATGACGCCATATTTAGACTTTACAAGGCCTTTCTCTACCGCCTACCCTAGCAGGGAAGATTGTAAAAGCGGTCATATACCTAATGCCTAATGCCGAATCTATAGCCATCTACACGGATGGTTCAAAAATGAGCACTGGTGTAGGATCAGGTATCTTCTCCGACCCTCTAGGTGTATCAAAATCCATACGACTTACAGACCACAGCAGTGTTTTCCAAGCAGAGGTCTTAGCAGTGGCAACAGCCGCCCTTGAGTCTGCGGTGAGGGCAATACCGCCAGAAGGTATCACCATCTTTATCGACAGCCAGGCAGCTATAAAAGCGATTACTGCCATAGAAATTAAATCGAAGCTTGTGAAGTGTTGTCGAGAACACAGGGTTCTCAAGCTTCCTAGAACACAGCACAAGGTATCGCTCTGTCGGGTCCCTGGACACGAGGGTATCCCAGGCAATGAGAAAGCCGACGAGCTGGCGAGAATCGGCTCTGCAGCCCCAACAGAACAAGTTGACCCCCCTGTGTGTATCCCGCCTTGCACACTCAAGCTCGCTGCAGGGAATAAAGCCACTGAGGAGGCGAACACAAGATGGAACTCCATGGAAACTTGCGCCATCACTAGGAAACTATGGCCATCTTTCGACAAAGCAAAGACCGAGAGAATCATCCGTAAAGATAGGAAATGCCTTTCCACCCTCGTGAGCATCATCACGGGGCCTAACACTCTGCGGTACCACTTGAAGAAAGTACGCCTGACGGAGGAGGAACTCTGCAGAGGCTGTGGTGACGAGGAAGTTTTTGAGGACACAACCCACTTCCTGTGCCACTGCCCGAGTCTTCAACACTCCAGGAAAAAGCTCCTTGGTAAATTTTTCTTCCAGGATCTCGAGGAACTCTCCGGCGTTTCAACGGAAAAGATGTTGAACTTCATCAAATCATCAGGGTGGTTTGTATGCAGAAATGAAGTAAGTGACTAAGTTAGTAGTTTGTAGTTTCATTGGGTAAGGGATTACTTTTTCCCCTATGGGTACCACAATAGGTCAACGCTGACCTGAGTGTGGCAGAGAGCGTCGCTCCCTGCCAGCCCACATACCTAACCTAACCTAATTTGACTTATCTCTAAGTTCAACATCTGATGAGGTCACACGAGTTATGGTATTAAAATGGTGCTAAAGCGCTAATTAAGTTTCAGCACAGTTTGCTGTTAGAGCCACCATACCATCGACAGCCTTTTCATTTGGGACAAGCATTCCGATCTCAAGAAAGCACTGTTCGCTCTGTCCTAACTTGGTAACTAGTCAACACCATGAGTTCAAAGGCAAGTATACTACGTATATGACTTAGTTGAATGCAAATAGAGACACGGGATTCATACTTGTGTATCAAACACGCACTTAAAAAAATTTCAAAAAGAACAAAACACTATAGTTGAGATGATGAATAGGAGACATCCAGCTAACTCATCTGGACCCGTTTCAATGTACAGAAGCTCAGATTCAAAATGACGTTAGCCCTGCATGTTTTATGGTGACACAAGTTGTAAGAGACACAAAACACCACCAGTTCAACACAAGAAGGCGAGCCATGCCTTGAGCATGCTTCAATTGCCAGTGCATATCAAAAATCATGGCAAAAGACAACCAGAAAACTGCATTAAACGAGCTTTCGCAAAGTCATATAAAAGACTCATAAAAAACGTGAGGAAGAATGTTCGCTCTTTTAAAGTTTTGTATTACCATATGTCGTCTTTTCTGTTTAATTTTTGATTCCGGTGTTATACCGAACGAAATATCAATCCATTTTAAAATCCTCTCAGAAGAAATTCATTCAGCTGAATTTTTTCGATTGAACCAAAGGTGACGTCTATAGTTAGGCTCACCGAAACTTTATACGAGCTATATACTTTAAGATCTGCATTCGGAGATGTAATAACTCTAAAGACTAATTCATGAAGTTGAAAAGTGATTGTTGCGAATGAGCCCTTAATGGTACAACGGTCATCCTCATATCATGCCAGCACTAGCAATTCAATGCTGCAAAAAATGCTAGAAGGCTCTGGGACTAGCGGGCATCTGCTAGTCCTCAATAAAAGAAGAAACAATCGCCAGCTTAACATCCTATAGGCCAAGACAACAAATCCATCCAAACAGGCTCACTTACTTACTTTCTTACTTATGTCCTGTATCCCCTTGTGGGTCCTAGGGCCTCTACTACGCCTACGCGCCATCGTGTACGGTTTCTGGCAATGTGTCTGAGTTCTCCCCAACTTTTCCCTAACTGCCGTGCCTCCTTCTCGACTGTTCTGCGCCATGTTTTCCGCGGACCGCCAGGTCTTCTGCCATCCTGAGTTAGAGGGTTCCATTGCATAGCATGGTTCGCTATGGAGCTGTCACCCTTTCGGAACGTGTGACCAATCCACTGCCACTTCCGCCGTTGGATAGTTGTGCCTATTGGTTCCTGACCCGTTCTCTCGTAAAGGTGTTCGTTAGAGATACGATTGGGCCAGAAAATCCTTAAGATATTGCGCAGACACCTATTAACGAACGTTTGCAGCTTTCTGGTGATAGAAGTGGTCACTCTCCACGTGCTGCAACCATATAGCAGCACGGATTCAACGTTGGAGCGGAACAGTCTTATTTTGGTGCTCAAACTGATTGCATTGCTTCGCCATATTTTGGACAACATCCCGAACGCGGACTTTGCTTTGGCGATCCTGTTGGCTATATCCAGTTCGGTTCCACCATCGGTCGAGACAATACTCCCCAGATACTGGAAATCCTCTACTCTCTCTACCGGTTGTCCAGCAATGCATATTTGAGCCGATGAGTTAGTTCCAAGGCTGATGATTTTAGTTTTCGTCGTATTAATTTTCAGCCCGACGACACCTGCCTCCCTCTCCACATCTGCTGTCATTTGGTGGAGGTCCATAATTCTGTGGGAGAGTAAGCATACATCGTCTGCGTAGTCAAGATGCTTCAGTTGAGATGTAAGAGTCCATCGAATTCCTCCGTTTCCCGTCGACAAAGCTGCATGAAGCACATCGCTAATCACCAATAGGAATAATATTGGTGAAAGGATACAGCCTTGTCTTACCCCACTTTGGATCTCAAATTCCTCAGACAACCTTCCCCTGTGCAGAACGTGACATTTGGAGCCTTCATATGTAGCTTTGATAATAGCAATTAGTTTATCGGGAATGCCTCTCCTGCGTAAGGCACGCCAAATAAACTCCCTGTTGACACTATCGAACGCCTTCTCAAAATCGATGAACAGCAGGTGCAGTGGCGATCGATATTCAACACACTGTTCGATGATAATCCGCAGGGTGTTGATGTGGTCGGCACAGGAGGATCCAGAGCGGAAACCTGCTTGTTCGGCATCGAGTGTGTCTTCGAGATGTTGTTTGATTCGCTCAAGGATGATTTTAGCTATTATCTTAGCTACAGCAGGCAGCACGCAGATACCCCTCCAGTTTCCGCACTCCATTAAATTTCCTTTCTTAGGAAGCTTGACGATCATTCCCTTTTTCCACTCGTTAGGAAAGCTCTCAGCTTCCCAAGCTCTATCTATAAGTGGAAGCAGAAGCTCAGCCGATGTTGTTGGCGTTGCTCGTAAGAGCTCTGCTGGAATACCGTCAAGTCCTACCGCCTTGTTGGTTTTGAGTGCCTTGATCGTGGTAATGATCTCATCTTTACTGGGAGTCGTGGTGCGTATTCGGGAACTTCTCACCTCGGGCATCTCAGTCTGATTTGGGAGCATATCGCTAGCGAATACACGGTTCAAAACCGTAGCAAAATGCTCTTTCCATCTCTTAAGCTGGTCCTCATCCGAAATGAGCAAGGAGCCGTCTAGGCTTTTCACTAGGTATTGGCTGGAGCTGCGACCACCTGTCAGCTCTTTCGTGATTCTGTAGACAGTCCTGCTGTCGCACCTCCGTGCAGCTTCTTCTGCTTCTGTAGCCAGCGCGTTGATGTAGTTGCGCTTGTCACGTCGTACGCTACGCTGAACTTCTCTCATCTTCATGCGATATAGGGACTCTAGCTGGCTTCTCCCTGCTGCTGGGGTAGCTGCAACGCGAGCTTTTAGCTGTTTTCGTTCGTCAATCCGTCTCCAGGTATCCTCGGAAAGCCACGCCCTATGTCTTCCCTGCGATCGACCGACAATTCTTTCAGCACCAGATGTAAAAACGTTTTTCACAGCACACCAATGGTCTTGGATGGTTGCGGGCATTGAGCTGCTGATTGCTTCCACACCTTGCGAAAAGTGCTCCCTTAATTGTTGGCGCACTGAGGGAGCACTAAGTCTATCGATGTTGAACCTGGGCATTCTTGTGTTGTCGTGGGATCTTCGAACTGCAGCAGTGCGTAGTTGGAGAGTAGCTATCATAAGATGGTGATCACGTACTATCCCCACATCTGCCCCTCGTCTGTTTCGGACGTCCAGGAGACTGCTTCTAAAGCGGCGGCTGATAGCAAAATGGTCAATTTGGTTGGAGGTTGCTTGCCTGTCATTGGAAACCCAGCTGACTTTGTGGCAGGTCTTGTGCTCAAACATGGTGCCACCTATCACAAGGCGGTTGGCATTGCAGAAATCCACAAACCTTTCGCCGTTGTCATTGCGGTTGCCTAGTCCATGCTTCCCGATTACATGCTTGAGCCCTTCGTTGTCGCTGCCTACCTTGGCATTCAAATCCCCCATCACTATGACAATGTCTCCATTTGGTGTTGTGTTGAAGACGGCGCTTAAGAGATTGTAGAAGCTCTCCTTTTCGTCCTCAGACGAACTATTCGTTGGGGCGTAACACTGTAAAGGCTCACTTCCGTACTTATGACAACTACAACAACATTCAAAAGGTTGAAAAGAAGAACCCCGCAAGATCTCATCTGCCATATAAACACAATTTAGAAAAAAAAGCTTTTTAAATATTGAAAAAGCTTTGAAAAATATATGATAAGGAATTTCGAGTACCTGCGTGAAGTCTTACCATGAGAAGTCATACCACTTTCGAAGGCTCCGCCATATATACGTACGTATAAATGTAATGAAGAGGTGCGGGAAAAAGAAAAACAATAAACTGTGGTAGGACACCCCCTTAATTACAGGGGCATCAGTGTCTTAAACATTAGAGACTATACCCCAAGATCATCATGTGAATATGCTTAACCATACTGGGACACCTAGTGCAAACTCAATAGCCAATAATAAATCTATTTGATTGACTGCTGAGGAACGAATTGTCAGAGCACATTTGCGTTCTGAATTAGTACTCAAGAGCCCTCGCGTGTAAAGAGGAATGAGAAACGAGTGAAATCCATAATAAATGTCGAATTCAAATTCGTATTTACCGCGTACAGACTCACAAATATTTCCAAGGCTTATAAGAGAAAAAGTATATTCTGATAGGTCAGGAGTCCTTAGAGTTAAGGGGTGTAAGGTCTAAACGTCGGCACAAATACGACTCTATTTTCTCCACGAAAGGTTCGTGTGTAACCCTAGTCTAGGCGCATGAATAAAGTTTTTTTTTTTCTTTTTGATAAACCAGATACAGTGAGATGCTCTAACTGTACTAGCCACTTTGATATTCCTAATATTTGAGCATAAGAGCTGCCAGTGCCGCTTGGCGTTGCACTGTAACGTATTAAAATTTTATTAACGTCCGATTAGAGATGAAAAATTGCTTTCACCGAGGATGTCTTGAAATCACCCCAACAATGCAATAATCTTTTCAAAAATCCTTAAAATGACTTAACACACTTTTGCTCCGAACTCATAATTAATCGGCTGTGGGAACTGTCTCCAGGTGTGCATACACCTCCATTGAAAGGATTTCATCAAATATATCCTTCCGTAAGTTAATACCCCCAAATTTCAAGTCAAAGGGCTGATATAATAAATTACCCAAGTGATTAAAGTTCCGCGTCCGCACCAATCACTTCCCTAATGTCCTTTACCCGGTGAGAAACGATCCATCCCCAAGGAGAAGACAGACAAACAAGGTACAACCAAAACGAAAAATACAATAAATCCAACAACAAGCCAAACACACTTAAATACGTACCCAATTAACCCTTAGGAGCTGCGCCATTAAACTATCCCTTCGAAAATGATTCCTTCTTTCTTTTTCTTCAACGTTACTCTAACAGACCTGTAACGGAAATATTTCCCACACTTTTCAAGGCGCAGAGTGCATTTGGACACCTTACAAAAGGGAACACAAATCCGATACACAAAACAGAGTCCTGGCTCCTTGGGAAGGAACCAGAAAAACGAACACAAAGTTTGGTGCAGGTGTTGAGAGAAACCATTTCTTACTCCCAGGGAATCCTGAATATACAAATCACCCTGGAACTCACTTCGTGCATGCGCATATCACGAGACCCCTACAAAAAATCTTGCAGATACGTGCGTAGCATACGAACGGGCACAATCACCCATCATATCACTTGTCAATATGACCATGCGTTCCGTGTACCGTGGGAAACTGTTTACCAGGATCTTTTGTTACGGACCTTAAACAGCCTGCAAGGCTCATCCGATAAAGAGGAACACAACAAAAACGAGAATTGCTCAGAATTAAATATAACAAATATCCACAGCACCAAGGACGACAGACGAAGTCCTTATTGAGGTATGACGATCGAAAGAGCAGATTGCGTTTGGAAATTTGATCTGCATGCGAGCATTTTAAGGATGAATAGTATGCACTGTGTGTAGGGGTGAAATGCTGATCTGAACAGTCATTTAGGTCCTCAGGTGCGCGTATGGTTGTTTGGGGAACACTTGTCCATTCGAGCCATGGGAAAATATTTTCACTCTCTGCTGCATATGCCGATGTGGAAAAGGATCTGTAAAAAGGCGCACTTTTTACTCGTGACGACATGCATGGCCGACGGAAGCCGTGGGGTGGGGTTACTCGTATTTGGCTTGTGTGGCGGAATGTGAGACTGGGCTTAGGGTCAGTCGCGAGCTTCTCACGCGCAGTTGTAGCGTGAGTTCTTCTTCGTTTCTTCTTTCGGAAGAATAAGCAGAGAGATGGAATCGCAGACGCAAATGCGAGTGGCTTGTGCTTAGGAGGTTGCGGTTGGCTTACGATGATATGTATGTTTTTTATGGAAGGAGAGCTTGGGTGCACTCTCGGTGTGTGGTTTGCATTGATGTGACACGAGGTACATACACCTATTGATTGGTGAACGTTTTGAATTTCAATACATCCGATTTGGTGGAGTAATGGTGGAGGTATCAAGATGTTTTTTTTAGTATTACTTGAATTATGTATGTATGTACAATAATTTATCTGAATTGGGATTTTAACAACTTAGTATTAGCGCATATCTATCTATCGCAGTGAACAGATCCTTAAACGATTTTAGAAACTTAGATTTGTTCTATTATATATTCGACGAATTTAAAGCTAGAATGGAACACCGCACTGGTGGCTATGCTAGAAGTTGTATGATTCGACGATCGTTATCATTACGAGAGCGAGTCTGACTGGGGCCTAACTTAGCGCAGTTCGATTTGACAGTAAAACTGAAGGCTGGCTCCCATCTTAATGGAACTAAATTCAAGGTCCAAGTAAAAATAATATCATCGTTTTTTAATTTGGAAAAAGTTATAGCTGCATCAAATTGGGTCATTATTTTTGAGCTGCCTTGTACGGATATATATGTATGTACCACTAGTATTAAAACTGATGGGGTGTCCAAAGTTCGATGTTGGTTGGATGTTGTTGGATGATGGTTCGATGTTGGTTCGATGTTGGTTGGATGTTGGTTGGATGTTGGTTCGATGTTGGCTGGATGTTGGTTGGATGTTGGTTCGATGTTGGTTCGATGTTGGTTGGATGTTGGTTCGATGTTGGTTGGTTGTTGGTTGGTTGGATGTTGGTTGGATGTTGGTTCGATGTTGGTTCGATGTTGGTTGGATGTTGGTTTGATGTCGGTTCGATGTTGGTTGGATGTTGGTTGGTTGTTGGTTGGTTGTTAGTTGGTTGGTTGTTGGTTGGATGTTGGTTGCATGTTTGTTGGTTGTTGGTTGGATGTTGGTTGGATGTTGGTTGTTGGTTGGTTGTTGGTTGGTTGGTTGTTGGTTGGTTGTTGGTTGGTTGTTGGTTGGATGTTGGTTGGGTGTTGGTCGTTGGTTGGTTGTTGGTTGGTTAGTTGGATGTTGGTTGGATGTTGGTTGGATGTTGGTTGGTTGTTGGTTGGTTGTTTTTTGGTTGGTTGTTGGTTGGATGTTGGTTGGATGTTGGTCGTTGGTTGGTTGTTGGTTGGTTGGTTGGATGTTGGTTGGTTGTTGGTTGGATGTTGGTTGGATGTTGGTTCGATTTTGGTTTGATGTTGGTTCGATGTTGGTTGGTTGTTGGTTGGATGTTGGTTGGATGTTTGTTGGATGTTGGTTCGATCTTGGTTCGATGTTGGTTGGATGTTGGTTGAATGTTGGTTCGATGTTGGTTGGATGCTGGTTGGTTGTTGGTTGGTTGTTAGTTGGTTGGTTGGATGTTGGTTGCATGTTTGTTGGTTGTTGGTTAGATGTTGGTTGGATGTTGGTTGGATGTTGGTTGTTGGTTGGTTGTTGGTTGGCTGGTTGTTGGTTGGTTGTTGGTTGCTGGTCGGTTGTTGGTTGTTGGTCGGTTGTTGGTTGTTGGTTGGTTGTTGGTTGTTGGTTGTTGGTTGGATGTTGGTTGGTTGGTGGTTGGTTGGATGTTGGTTCGATGTTGGTTGTCGGTTGGTCGTTGGTTGGTTGTTGGTTGGTTGTTGGTTGTTATTTGGTTTTTGGTTGTTGGTTGGTTGTTGGTTGTTGGTTGGTTGTTGGTTGTTGGTTGGATGTTGGTTGGTTGTTGGTTGGTTGGATGTTGGTTGGATGTTGTTTGGATGTTGGTTGGTTGTTGGTTATTTGTTGGTTGGTTGGTTGTTGGTTGGATGTTGGTTCGATGTTGGTTCGATGTTGTTTGGATGTTGGTTGGATGTTGGTTGGATGTTGGTTGGATGTTGGTTCGATGTTGATTCGATGTTGGTTGGATGTTGGTTCGATGTTGGTTCGATGTTGGCTGGATGTTGGTTGGATGTTCGTTCGATGTTGGTTGGATGTTGGTTGGTTGTTGGTTGGTCGTTGGTTGTTGGTTGGATGTTGGTTGGATGTTGGTTGGTTGTTGGTTGCTTGGTTGGTTGTTGGTTGGATGTTAGTTGGATCTTGGTTGGTTGTTGGTAGGTTGTTGGTTGGTTGTTTTTTGGTTGTTGGTTGGATGTTGGTTGGATGTTGGTTGGTTGTTGGTTGGTTGTTAGTTGGTTGGTTTTTGGTTGGTTGTTGGTTGGTCGTTGGTTGTTGTTGGTTGTTGGTTGGTTGGTTGTTGGTTGGATGTTGGTTGGATGTTGGTTGGTTGTTGGTTGGTTGGATGTTGGTTGGTTGGTCGGTCGTTGGTTGTTGGTTAGATGTTGGTTGGTTGTTGGTTGGTCGTTGGTTGGTTGTTGGTTGGATGTTGGTTGGATGTTGGTTGGTCGTTGGTTTGTTGTTGGTTGGTCGTTGGTTGTTGTTGGTTGGTTGGTTGTTGGTTGGATGTTGGTTGGATGTTGGTTGGTTGTTGGTTGGTTGGATGTTGGTTGGTTGTTGGTTGGTCGTTGGTTGGTTGTTGGTTGGATGTTGGTTAGTTGTTGGTTGGTCGTTTGTTGGTTGTTGGTTGGATGTTGGTTGGTTGTTGGTTGGTTGGATGTTGGTTGGATGTTGGTTGGATGTTGGTTGGTTGTTGGTTGGTTGTTGGTTGGTTGTTGGTTGGTTGTTGGTTGGTTACTTACTTACTTAGGTGGCGCTACAGTTCGGGGTGAATCTGGGCTTCTCCATTTAGCTCGGTCTTTAGCTAATTGCCTCCAGTTGCGCCCTTCAAGTTGGTCGAGGTTCCCTTGAACTTGTGCGCACCACCTTTGGCGATGATTCCCTCTACTGCGTCGTCCCTCGGGGTAAGGTTCGAAGACTCTGCGGGCCGGAATGTTGGTGTCTATTCGCTCTACATGTCCTAGCCATCTCAGATGTCCAGTACGCAGTTTTTTGACTAGGTCGATGTCGCTGTACAGCTCGTATAGTTCGTGATTGAATCTTATCCTCCAAAACCCGTCAACGCAAACGTTCGTTATCCTCAATATTATATCAAGCAATTAGCGAAGGCAACTCTGGTTGGGCAAGTAAATGTTCGTACGAAGTTAAAAGAAATGTAGAACTTTAGGCAGGTTAAATTCCAATGATAGTTCCTGCCTTTTTCATGACCGGCATATACTATGACGCGAGGTCAAAAGGTTTTATCCTTTGCAGACGACGAATTGAATTATTCGCGTCAAGTAGTTGAATGACGGTACGGTTACAATGGCCGTGAACACGATCTTTGTGTTTACGCGCAAATTTTGTTATCTCTTCGACGACACTGGGAATTCCCAGATCTCGACGAATATCTTCGTTACGTACATACCACGGTGCGTTGACGATCGTTCTAAGAACTTTATTTTCAAAAGTTTGTATGATGTTTCTATTGCTTTTCTTGGTACAACCCCATAGTTGTATACCATACGTCCACACAGGCTTTAGCACTTGCTTATAGATAAGCAGTTTGTTATGTAGGCTCAACTTCGAATGTTTTCCGAGTAGCCAGTACATTTGTCGGTATTTGTTTTCGAGCTCAACGCGTTTCTTTTTTATGTGTGATTTCCATTTAAGCTTAACATCTAGAGTCATTCCTAGATATTTTGCTTCGTTCGCGTACGGTATTTGAGCCGAGTTAAGATATACAGGTAATCTATCCACTTTTTTATAGGTAAAGATGACGTGAGTAGATTTGCTTTCGTTCAGCACAATACGCCAGGAATTCGTCCAAGCGTGGACTTTATTAATAGCATGTTGAAGCTTTCTAGTTGCTGCTTCAATAGTTTCGCCCGTGGTCAATATCGCCGTATCGTCCGCAAACGTGGCGACGACGCAGTTTCTTTCCTGCGGGATATCACGCGTGTAGAGTACATATAGAAGCGGGCCAAGGACACTTCCTTGTGGAACTCCGGCCGCAATCTCCTTGAAGTCAGAGTAATCATTTCCGTGCTTTACACGAAAGAGTCTTTCAGTGAGGTACGATCGCAAGATTAGAAAGAGTTGCAGTGGCAGTAGTAGTCGCAATTTATACTTCAAGCCATCGTGCCAAACCTTATCGAAAGCTTGTGAGACGTCAAGAAATACACCACAACAAATCTTTTTTTCTTCCAGAGCTTTCTCAATCACATCAGTTATTTTGTGGACTTGGTCAATTGTAGAATGTTTAATTCTAAATCCAAACTGATGGTCAGGAATGAGACGTCTTTCGTCGATTACGGGCTGTAGACGTTTGGAAAGAAGTTTTTCAAATATTTTTGAGATAACCGGCAATAGGGAAATAGGCCGATATGATTTCTTCTCGTTAAGCGGTTTGCCCGGTTTCAGGACTATTATAATCTCGGCGACTTTCCATTGCCTCGAAACATAAAGCAATCTGAACGAAGCGTTGACCAAGTAGAGCAGTTTGATAATAGCTTTATTCGGCAATTCCTTGAGTACCTGCGCCGTTATCAAGTCGTAACCCGGAGCTTTTTTTGTCTTTACATTTTTAATCACTTCCCTCAGTTCAATCAATGCAAGTTTTTTTACTTTAAAGTTATCAGATGTCATGACTGGCGAGTCGGGCGTTATCGAAGAGCCGTCGAACTGCTTAAACGTTTCTTCTAAGTGCAAAGCAAAAAGTTCTGCCTTTTCTTTGTCGCTTTTGGCCCAGTTTCCATCGTTTTTCCGAATTGGTGGTGCTTGCATTTGAGGTTTCCGGATGCCTTTTAGCGCATTGCAAAGCGAATAATTTGATTCTCTTTCACCGGAGAGATTTTCAAGGTAGGTCGCTATGTTTTTGCTTTTAAATTCGCGAATACTATCTCCAAGCCGATTGCATAGTCGGTTAAGGACTGTTTTATGCTGCGGTGCACGAGTGATTTGCCACTTCTTTCGTGCTTTTCGTTTCTCCCTCACCAGTTCAATGATTTCTCTGGGATACTTTTCGTTGCGGTTGATCTTATAGCTTCTAGAAGGAGTGTTTCTCCATGCCGCTCTTTGAATTGCTTCCACGAAACGATCAATTTCGTCCTGTAGTTCACAAGGTGTTCTAAGTGATACATTTAAGGCGATATTTGTTTCGCAATCATTTCTAAGGCCCTCCCAGTTTGTTCTATTGCTAGTGAGTCTTGGAGGTCATTTTTCCTTGATCAGCGCTTCTCCCAGTAATAAAATTACCGGCGAGTGGTCAGAAGAGAGATCAAAACATTCTTTGACTGTAATTAACTTCTCGTAAATGCCTTTTGTAACAGAAATATCGATAAGATCGCTAATTTTTTGTAAGTCAGTTGGCCAATAGGTCGGTTTTCCTGTCGAATAAAAACAACAACCGAATTCATATGCCACTTCGTAGAGAATTTTTCCTTTAGAAGATGTACATCTTGAACCCCAGAAGGTGTGCTTCGCGTTGAAATCTCCACCAATAAGGAAATTTGAACCAAGGTTATTGAAGACACGAAAGTAATCATCTTTTTCTAGTAAGCATCGCGGCGGACAGTAAACAGATGCTATATTGTAGCTCAGGTGTTTATTTTTAACCCTTATCGCGCACAACTGCAGTTTCTCCAGCTCTATGCTTATATCGGCCGAATGTTCGATGTTAGTTTTAATGAATAAGGACGAACCACCCCGCACTCTATCAGAAGGATGATAGGCGTGATAACCAGCGTAGCCTCTTATCTTTATCTGCGATTCCCTTGTTAGATGGGTTTCGGAGATCAAACATATGTCGATATTTTCTCTTATTAGAAACATTTCTAATTCGTTAGATTTTTGTAAGAGTCCATTTGCATTCCATGTTACTATTTTAAGCAAAGCGTCCATATTTACTTAGATTTAGATATAAGGTTAGCCATACAAAAGCTTTCGACGTTACTAAGACGTTCGAGAATCCGTTTGTTAACTTCGCATTGTTCCTCGAACTTAGCGTAGATGCAGTTCAGAATTTTATTCAACGGATCAGAGGGTGGGTCGTCGGTTCGTTTGGTTGCTTTGACTGCAGCCTAAGAATACGTTAGACGTACGGGGTTCGCTGGCTTATCCGAGGTTAATTTTCGTTCAGCCTTTTTAGTGGACGACTTTGACGTACTTTTAATCGGCTCAGAAGGCTGGTTGACTGTTGTAAGAGTCTGCCCTGCTGATTCAAGTCGGCTTAGTAGTTTGAACAATTGGTTTACTAGCCTCAGTCTGCTTAGCAATACGTTCTATCGACTTAGGAGCCCGATCGACTGATTTTGTTCCCCGTACAATCGGCGTTGTAGATTTTTTCCGTCGCATCTGTAATTCCTTAGCGACTTCACAACCGCGATAATTTGCTAGGTACCTTCATTTGCAGTTAACGCAAGTTGCTTTTTAATTTTTGCTTAAACTGCAATTTTCCGAAGAGTGTTTTCCAGCGCACTTAACGCAGCGCCGCTCTTTCCGACAGTACGCTTGTGTATGGTTAAACTCTTGGCAACGCTTACATTGAGGGATGGTCTTCGTGTTGACACGTAGCGGCTCGATTTTAACGACCATATTCATGATTGTACGAATGTTTTATATCTTTTCCTGGCTTTCTGTTTTATCGAATGACAGCACAAAAAGCGGAAGTTTACGTAACGTCTTCTTTAGCGCATGATGGATGAAGTCCTCTAGCTACGACCCTCAAGGGTTTCTCAGACTTGTTTTCGTAAGTATGCCATTGAATTTTTTCGTTGTTAAGCTTTTGAGATACAGCCCGATAGCCCTCAGCGTCATTAACCTTGATTTTCCGTGCATCGTTTCGCAAGGAAGTTATTTTAAATTCAGTAGCGATCGTTGTTTTTAAAATTTTTCTCAAAGAATTGTAGTCCGCACCGCCTGTAATATTTATTGGTGGAGGTGCGCGTTTGCCTTCAATTTTCTTATCAGATTTTGGCTGCGCTTTCCGATGAGGTTCGTGTTGTGGAACAATCTCGGGCGATGAGCCGGCCTTGCGTTTTTTAGATGGTCTTCGTTTGACAAATGGTGACACTCATGTTTTGTTAAATTTGAAAAGTGAAAGGTTCACTTCTTGGTTTCGAAATAACTTATACCGATTCGCGCAGAAAGATTCTGTATCAATGAGTAGTTTTGATCTACCCCCATTGTACACGAAAACATCTTTTTTATTTTCAGCCAAATCACCTTGGACCCGAATCCCGAAAAACTAAGTTACTTCAGCCATTTCTTAGGGTATCATGAAAATTTATAAAACGAAGTTGAATTTCCTTACCATTGATCATAAACGTCCCACTTGAATGCATTTCCATCGATCCACCTGTGGCGTTCGTCTGTTTACTACTTACTTACATAGATGGCGTTACAGTCTGGGGAGAACCTGGGCCTCAACCAACAAACCTCTCCAGCCGACTCGGTCATTAGCTGCTGGATGCAGCATCATAGATCCCTATGATTCCTATCCAATTCTTCATGCTAAGGCCTAAGGTGAGGCCTTTCTCTATTTCGTCCTTTCTCGGGACTGGCTTTGAAGACTTCTCGGACCAGGGCATTGGTGTCCATGTGCTCTACATATAAATGTCCTAGTCATCTCAGTCGTTGTATGCGTTCTTTGCTGACTAGGTCGGTATCTCAGTACAGCTCATAATACAATTCTTGATTCTATCTTCTGCTCCACTCTGCGTCTATACAGACGGGTCCATAAATCATTTTAGCAACATTTCTCTTAAAGTGGCCAAGGACATCCTCATACGATTTCGATAGGGTCCTTGCCTCGGTGCCATATAGCAGGACTGAGATGATTAGGGCATTGTACAGGGCTACCTTAGTAGTACTCAATTGCCTTCTTAGCCCAACAAAAACTGCGATTGGCAAGATTGATTCTTCATCTGATTTTCGCGTTGATGTCATTGCTCGAGTTTATAGCGGAGCCTAGGTTTTACACTTGTATCGATGCCACAATTAAGGAATGCGGTCAACCTACGAGGTGTGAGGTATCAGACCTCCCTTGACTACCTCAAAGTTATGACTGCCTATCGTGACATTCTGTCGATTTAAGATTGCACTTTTTTGTTGACAGCATGTACCTATACTTCGATTTGCCCTCTCTTCTCTTTCAGCTTTAATACTTACGAACGCACCATTTATGTCAATGTAGTCCAAGTAGGCGAATAATTGTATATACTTTTGAAATATTGTGCCTTTTATGTTGGCATCTGAATTACTCACAATACTTTCAAGTATTTCATTGGCTTGAGAAATTATTCAAAATAGCGATGTGCTGCGGTAACCGGAAGGTTTGTGTGATAGGGGATCTGTACGCAATAGTGGGTAAAGAAGAAAGTAGGGGAAACAGAATACCTGGAATAAGTCGACAATCCAACAATCAAATCTACAAGGCAATGGGTATGAAGTTGTTGGAATTTTGTGATTCGTTTGGGCTCCGAATGCTGAATGGTACAAGTTTGAGTGACAAACATGGAGAGTTCACATTTGTAGGAGGACCGGGACGTCCGTGAACGACTATTGTTTAGCAGGAGGTGAATGGAGCACCCTTATAACAGACTTCGAAGTGAAGCAAGTTCCACATTCAAATCATTTGCCGATTGTTGTCACATTTGAGCTGAGGGTAACGGATGACTTGAATACAAGGGATATGAATCTACCTCCGAAACTAATATGGAACAACGCTAAAGCATTTGCATATGGAAAACAAATTGAGGAACAACTACAATCACAATAGTATGCGGACTTCGACAGAATTAAATATATAGGGCAATTGCGGGAGAGATGCCGCGTCGGGATAGATGCCGCACCCAACCAAACTCATACATCTAGTCATCCGTGGAAAAATTTTTTTTTTGTTTTTAGTCCGTTAGGTATTCAAACGAAAACGTAGGAAAAAAAACTATTTACATACGATATGTAACGGGAGTTTTTCTTCTTGTTTTGTTTTTCGCACCCCTTCACGCTATGGAAATTTTTCAGTATGTTGCTACTTGTCGATCCAGAAACAGGTTGTCGCGTGTTTTCTCAAGTGTAAGTATTTTGTATCATTAATTAGTGTTAAAAGAAGTAATTGGTGTGATTTTTTTGGGGTTGGTGACGTTTTCCCAAAGACATTTTCCCCAGGACAAAATCCCCAAAACCAAAATCCCCAAACTAAAATCTCCATTAGCAAAATCCCCAAAGAGAGAATCCCCAGGGCTAAAATCCCCTATCCAATATCTCAAAACTCTCTGACTCTAGACGCGACTGAGGATGAAAAGGATAATTTTTATAGCCACTTAGGTGCCGCCTACAACCAAACGCCTAATGGGGACATCGTAATGGTAATGGGAGATCTCAATGCCAAGGTGGGTAGCGACAACACCATGCTTAAGCACGTGATGGGAGTTCACGGCGTGTGAGACCGTAATGACAATGGTGAGCGGTTTGTGGACTTCTGCAATACCAACCGCCTAGTCATCGGAGGTACGCTGTTTAAGCATAACACCTGCCATAAGATCAGTTGGGTCTCTACTGATAGGCAACGAACATCCAACCAGATCGACCACATTGCGATCAGTCGCCGCTTTAGAAATTGTCTCCTGGACGTCCGAAACAGACGTGGAGCTGACGTCGGACAAGAACGAGATCACCATCTTATGGTAGCTCATTTACGTCTTCGTACTGCATCCGTCAACAGCAACCGCTCAAACCTGCTTAACATCACCAGGTTTAATATCGACAGGCTCAAAGTTCCCCAAGTGCGCCAACAGTTCAGGGACCATCTTGCCTTAGAAGCAGAAACAATCAGCAGCGTAGAGAACATGGATGACCACTGGAGTGCTGTGAAAAATGCTTTTGCGACTGGGGCACGCACTTATGTCGGTAAAAAGCAGAAACACCACCGCACATGGCTTTCTACAGACACCTGGAGACGGATCGATGAGCATACAGCAATCAAGACTCAGATTGCAGCGGCCTCAGCAGTAGAGAGAACCGAGCTTGAAGCCCAATACCGTCCGAAGAAGAAAGAAGTGCAGCGTAGTGTGAGACGTGACAAACGTCAACATGTCAACTCACTGGCCTCAAGGGCTGAAGAAGCAGCGAGTAGGTGCGACAGTAGGACTGTTTACAACATCACTAAGGAGCTCATTGGTGGTCGAAACTCCAAACAACATCCAGTGAAGAGTCTAGACGGTAACCTTCTGATTTCGGATGAGGATCAGCTCGCTAGATGGAGAGAACATTTTGCTGCAGTGCTAAATCACTTAGACGACGGCGGTATGATCTTGAATTGAGCAGTTCGAAGCAACAAATTCCCGAATTCGCACCGTACCTCCCAGTAAAGCTGAAATAATAACAGCAATCAAGTCCCTCAAGAAAAACAAAGCGGTGGGTATTGATGGCATCCCTGCCGAGCTATTTCAAGCAGCGCCAAATACATCGGCAGATTTGCTGCATCCGCTAATACGGAGAGCTTGGGATAGTGAACAATTTCCACAGGAGTGGAAAAGGGGGATGATCATTAAGCTTCCAAAGAAGGGTTACTTGATGGAGTGCGCTAACTGGAGAGGTATATGTGTTCTTCCAGCTGTAGCCAAAATAATAGCTAAAATAATTCTAGAACGAATTAAAGATCATTTAGATTCAACTCTCGATGTCGAACAGGCAGGCTGGATCCTCCTGCATCGACCACATAAACACCTTACGGATCATAATCGAACAATGCGTTGAGTATAGGTCTCCGCTACATTTACTGTTTATCGACTTCGAGAAGGCTTTCGACAGCTTGAATCGAGTTGCTATCTGGTTGGCCTTGCGCAGGAGAGGCATTCCAGAAAAACTTATAGCTATTATCAAGGCTACATATGAGGGCGGCAAGTGTCACGTCGTGCACAATGGTAAGGTGTCGGAGGACTTTGAAGTCCAAAGTGGAGTACGTCAAGGGTGCATACTGTCCCCACTATTGTTCTTGGTGGTTATCAGCGATGTACTCCGTGCAGCATTGACGGAAGCTAATTCTGGAATTCGTTGGACTATGACATCTTACCTTAAACACCTAGATTACGCTGACGATGTTTGTCTACTTTCACATCGGATAATGGATCTTCATTTGATGGCCCAAAATCTAGAAGCTGAGGCAAACAAAGTGGGGCTAAAAATAAACACAGCCAAAACAAAAGCTCTGAGTACTTCTAATACCCGCGCTCAACTTAACATTGCCGGAAAGCAAGTCGAGAAAGTTGATAACTTTCTATATTTAGGAAGTGTCGTCTCGGCTAATCGCCGTGGCACCGAACTGGATGTGTGCAGCAGAATCGGGAAGACTAAAGCTGCGTTCGAAATGCTGTCCAAAATCTGGAGAAGCAATGTTATTAGCTTAAGAACCAAGCTACGACTGTTCCGCTCCAACGTAGAATCAGTGCTGCTTTATGGGTGCAGTACCTGGAAGGTGGACACCATTAACACACGCAAGCTGCAAGTCTTCGTAAACAAATGCTTAAGAATCATCTTGAGGATTTTTTGGCCGAACCGCATCTCCAACGAACAACTTTATCTGAGAACAGGCCAAGAACCTATAAGCATTACTATACGAAGAAGAAAGTGGCAATGGATTGGACACACCCTACGCCGCGAAGACAACTCCATTGCGAAATACGCTATGCAGTGGAATCCGCTCACCCAGGCAGGGAGAATAGCGGGACGCCCTAGGCAAACGTGGCGCAGAACAGTTGAGGAGGAATCGAGCTCTTTAGGAATGAGTTGGAGGCAGCTCAAACGCGTTGCAGAACTCCGAACACGATGGCGCGCAGACGTGGTTGACGCCCTATGCCCCCCGAGGGGTTAAAGGACATAAGTAAGTAAGTAAGTAATATCTCCAAAAGAAAGATGTTCAAGTAGTGATTCACTACTTGAACATCTTTCTTTTGGAGATATTTGGTTTACGTTTCATAAAATTGTATACACAAAGTAAATGTAATTCTCATTTGTAATGTTTAATGAAAAAAATGTCCGTTTTAAAAATTAATACAAAACGAGTAGTAATATACTTATAACAAGCATTCGGACAAAGTAAAGCTTCTATTAATGCTTTAATCAAAAAGGACAAATTCAAAAGAATAATACTAATATTTATAACGGTATTTATTTCAAAATGACAGTTCTGATATGTGTGCAAAACAAAAAATGCTCTACTTGTAATTTTTTGTTTATTCATGAAACTGTTAAATGTAATAACAATACTGAAGAGATTTTCGTGAGAATTTTACATGCGCATGGCACACAACGTGTGAATACATGTTCATGGACACTGGAGATTTGGAGATTCGTGGGGATTTTGGCAAAAAAGATTGTTTCGCTGGAGATTTTGTCCGTGAATATTTTGTCTGAGGAGATAATAGTAGGTTGGATTTAATTTTTTGGAGATTTTGTCCAATAGAGATATTTTTTTCTGGGTATTTCGTACGACTCCCATTTTTTTTTTGTTTTCTTTTTTTGTTAGTTATGAAGCGTGGTGCGGCATCTCTCCCTCACTACAGCGATAGATGCCGCACTTTTTTTTTGATAAGATGCCGCATGTTGAATTTGTTTATTTAAAAGAGTCTCCGAAAACCAAACCAGAAAAAAAGCCTTCAAAAAGAAAGATTGAGCCGGCTAAAAATCCTAATGTTTGTGCCTAATGTTGGGAAAATTATTTTTGGACCAAAAAACGGGAGGATTGGATCCAATGTACGAAATGTAGCAAATGGCAACATGAAAACTGCGCACGCTACAAAACACCAGAATCTTCCCTTTGTACAGATTGTGGACGTGACGAAGAGCGAAAAAACACACTGGGCATAAAAATTAAATGAACAAAAAACTAAAGCTCAACGAATCTAACATGCGGCATCTCTCCCACACATGTTGGGAGAGATGGCACACCTAACATATTTTATTTTATTATTAATATTTATAAAAAAAAAATTATTTTTTTATTTAAGTAATTTATTATGGTAGAAAATAAATCCATATTTATGTTTTTTTGAAAATTAAAGTTTGTTTTACTTTTATAAAAATATTACATCCATTTTTAAAAAAGCGCGGCATCTCTCCCGCAATTACCCTAATAAAGGAATTGTTCCCTATCAATATACATCAACACTGCTTGGAGCAAATGTTTCACCAACAAATGTACGTATATAGCTCATAGCAGAAAATATAAAGTTTGTGAATCTGTTTCGAAATTCATTCTATTCTACGCTGCACAAGTATGGGAAGGAAAACAACTTGAAATGGTGGAAAAAGAGAAAGATTTATAGAGGATTTATTTCGGTTATGCCGAAATTTAGAGCATAATAGCTACTTCTAGGATGAGTACAGTAAAGAGGA
Source organism: Brachypalpus laphriformis (assembly GCA_945910035.1). Taxonomy (NCBI): domain Eukaryota; kingdom Metazoa; phylum Arthropoda; class Insecta; order Diptera; family Syrphidae; genus Brachypalpus; species Brachypalpus laphriformis. Next base: position 139,693,885 of record OX246756.1, read on the forward strand.
AATAACAACTAACCTAAAGTTGCGTGGAGAGCTCCTGAAATAGAATTATATACCCCTCAGTGATGATCTATCGCTAGTCTGGAGTATCTGGAATTTATCAGATAAAGAGGATACTTTTCATTTTGTTGGCAAGTGCCAACTTTTGCTAGCAACAAAGAGATCTGTGTTTGGAAAGACATCAGTCTTATCGGAGAATCAAGTTTTGCAAGTCCTTAATGGGATGAACGTCCTAACGCTAACCAGGTATTGAAAAATTGCTTCGCAATATAGCGAAAGGATCTTAACTGAAAATTTCCGAAAAAAGTAATATAAAAGAAATAAGGAAATTAAAGAATTACTTCATTACTGTTCTATTAGGCTATAATTAATAATCCCTGATGCCCTTGTAATTAGCGCAGTTTAGAGGTCCCCTTTCTTGAGGATCGGGTAAACGATGCTAAGGTTTGAATTATCGGGTACACTTTCGTCTGGTCATATTTTGCAGGTCATCTCCCGCTGCTTTAAAGTGTTCGGCGGGCAGCAGCTTTATTTTACTTTAGCTTGGATAAAGCTATCCTCAACTGCAGATGTGGCACCTCCAGAAGAGTCAACAGCTTGAAATCTGTTCAGTCAAAAAAAAAATTAAATGGGCAATCGGTTCATTTAAAGCCTTTAATCAGCTTGACATCGTTCTTCTTGAAAACCATGGAAAGACTGCTAGACTTACACATTAAAGGCATTCTTGAAAAGACAATACCTCTGCACTCTAGTCAATTTGCATACAGGAAAGGTCGATCTACGGAAGGCGCCCTTCACTATCTCGTCACAGAGATTAAAGCTCCAAAGAAATCGCCCTTTGTGCATTCCTTGACATAGAAGGTGCTTTTGATAACACTGGTTGTGAATCCAGCACTAGTGCTATAAGACGCAGGGGAATAGACGAACCTACTACCAGATGGGTTAGGAACATGCTCGATAGCCGCATAATAACATCTTCGTCTGGAGAGGTCTCTGTGACGGTCTCCGTGGCCAAAGGCTGCCCCCAAGGCGGCGTCCTCTCGCCTCTCTTATGGTCACTCGTGGTGGATGACTTATTGAACACACTTAATAGTTCAGGTTTCACAACCATAGGCTATGCAGATGATCTAGTGATCATCATTAAAGGCAAACATGAAGACAATGTGTGTCAACTCATGCATAATGCACTCCTTGTAATCTCGGACTGGTGTGCTGGGGAGGCCCTATCGATTAACCCCAGCAAGGCAGTCGTTGTACCGTTTACAAGAAGAAGAACGCTGAATACTAGCTCAGTGACTCTAAACGGCACAACAATCAATTTCTCCGATGAGGTCAAATATCTTGGAATCGTCCTGGATAAGAAGCTTAACTGGAACTCCCATATTAAGAATAAAATTGCCAAGGCGACTACTGCCTTGTGGGCATGTCGCCGTATGTACGGCAAGACCTGGGGCCTGTCTCCAAAGGTCATTTTCTGGTTATACACTACGGTTGTAAGACCCATTCTGACATACGCATCCGTAGTCTGGTGGACGAAAACCAAAGAGGTCACAACCGTTAATAAACTCACAAAACTTCAAAGACTAGCTTGCCTCAGCATCACAGGAACTATGCACACTTGTCCCACAACAGCCATTGAAGCCATAATCGGACTTACTCCGTTACATATACCATAAAATTTCGAAATCACTCGGAAAGAGTCCTAGTGTTTTCCAGGCCGAGCTTTACGCCATTGAAACTTGTGCTAACATTAACCTGCACTCAGGCATCAAAGGTGCGTCTATCCATATACTCACCGATAGCCAAGCGGCGCTTAAAGCACTGATCCTCCATGTGATCAGCTCAAAATCAGTTCTAAGCTGCTTCGACAGCTTACAAAATCTGTGCCGACACAATAAAGCAAAATTGTGGTGGGTACCGGGTCATGTAGGCGTTGACGGCAATGAAACTGCAGACCTGCTAGCTAGGAAGGGCTCCTCTGAGTTGTTCACTGGACCTGAACCCTTCTGCGGGATACCCGATTCCGCCTTCAAACTTACCCTAAACATCTGGGAACGCAACATGTGCAACTCCCACTGGACTAACTCCCAAGGTCTCAGGCAGGCTAAAAGAGCTGTCCAACCCTTCCAAAGGCAGGCAGTTGATATCCTAAAATATGGCGGAAATGACATAAGAAGGCTTGTGAGCTTCCTTACCGGTCACTGCCAACTTCTCTACCACCTTAACAAAATGAGAATTTCGGAGGATATCACCTGCCGCATCTACCAAGAAGAGGACGAAACCGCAGAACACATACTATGTGAGTGTGTAGCTCTGTGTAGAACTAGGAGAAGCTTTTTCCTTAAAGAGATCATATCTCCAAAAGATCTTAGGAACTCCTCCGCAGCCGTAATTATAGCTTTCATAAGGAGAGTAGAAGTACTGCTGCCCTAAAAGTGGCCTATGGCACAATAGATCTCCTTGGTCGCAGTGCCTACACGCCATTTGGGCGTGGCCACACACCTGTTTAAAAAACAAAAAAAATCCTCAACTCGTCAAGGTCGGTGGGAGGAAGTGTTGTCCGTTATAGTCATTCTGCCTGACGGCGGGATTGTGGTCAAACGACGATGATGCCCAGTCTGCAGAAGTGTTCCTTCCATATCTTTAGCACCGACTGGCATTCTAATACTGTATGTATGTATATCTTTATTTTAGTAAATATTACTATTACATTTCATTTATATATAATAATTAGCTTAAAGTAAGTTTACAAGTAGGTATATGTGTATAATTAGAAAACTAAACATGTCTATACAATTGTGTTTCTAATATGGGATACAAGTAGTTTTTTAAATCTTAACAACACCCTTTCATTTTTTATTGCTGGAGGTAGTTCATTGTACAGTTTTAGTCTACGATACTTAAGCATATTTTGTGTTCTAGAGTCTCTATATAAATTAAGTCTAAAATCTGAGTTTGCTCATAAGTTATACGGTTGAGAGTCCCCGATGTAAACTAAATTCAACGTTAAGTAGTTAGGCAGCAGGTTGTACTTCATTTTAAACACGAACATTAACACGTTGAATATGATCCGTTGTTTGATGTTCAACCATTTTAAACAAGATAGCATCCATGTAATTGGTGTATAAAAGCTACATTTGAGAATAGTTCTCATGGCTTTATTTTGCAGCACTTGCAGACGATTTATATGTTCATTATTACCTATAAATAAGATCGTAGAACAAAATTCAAGATGTGGTTTAATAATCGTATTGTATACATTGACCGCGCATATTGTGGTTATATTTTTTCGGATCCTTTTAAGGAACCCTATTTTCTTTGAGACTTTGTCGCTACATAAATCATATGACTATTAAAGTTCAAACAATTATCTAATATTACGCCTAGATATTTAATTTCATTCACTTGTTCGATGGCTTTTTCATCAATAATCAAATTAATAATGTCACTAATATTTATCACCATGCATTTAGTTTTGTTAAAATTAATTTTCAGTTTGTTTTGTTGTAGCCATAAGCAAAGGTATTCTAGGTCGTCCTTAATGTATTCAACAAGCTCACTTAAATTTTTACCACTTATGAACATAAGAGCATCATCGGCAAACAAAGATATCTTACACATTTTTAACACTTTACACATATCATTAATATAAATTAAAAGCAGAAGGGGGCCAAGTATGTTTCCTTGTGGTACACCAAAACATATCTCTCGTCCTGGATGTTGAACTATTCACACAGGTCTTTTGGTTAAATAAGATTTAAACCAGTTAAGCTCCACGCCTTTTACGCCATATTTTTAAAGTTTACTGATAAGTACGTTACAGTCAATTGTTTCGAATGCTCTTTGAAAGTCCAAGAATAGTGCTACAATCTTATTACCGCTATGTCGTTCTTCCTTCAGAGTCATTATCAGCCAGTTTAGGGACGTTTCACAGGAGTGGTTATGCCGAAAGCCCGATTGATTTTCTATTAATAACTCGACATCACAAACATATTTATAAAATTGTTCGTATGCGCACTTCTCAACAATTTTTTCTAACAAAGGCATCATATTGATGGGCCTACATTTTTCACAGTCTTTAGTGCCCGTCTCTTTGGGTATTGGGATAACGGTAGATTCGTTTAAATTTTTCGGGGTCCATCTTCGTCCTTGCAAGCTTTAAAGCATTTGCAGATTTTTTTTACTCGATCGGCAAAGGCTCTGGTAGTTTTTGCCATTCTAGCCGGTCGATGTCAAACGTTCTCACTGTATTTCGCTGATTCCGCACTGCACTAGATATCCACGTTCGTATCTTGGCTGCAACCAAGTAGTGATTCGGGTCCACATTGGCTCCTCGAAATATTCGGACATCCAGTATGATGGATAAGTGCCTTCTATCGATCACAATATGATCAATTAGACTGAGATGTTCCCTTGTAAATTTTGAGGCGAAAAAACCGAGTGCTTGCTACTACAACATTTCGACCCACCAAAAAGTCGATTGGCCTGAGTCCATTATCGGATGTCTTATCTTGCACAAGTACTATGTCTTTTTTGGGCTAATGAGGTACACATTTTCCTCCTAAATCTCCACCCATACGACAAGTGCTCGTTGTAGGAATTTATGATCCTCACTTATAATGGCTCTATCTTCAGCAAAGAATAGCTGGTGCAGTTTGGGGTCCATCCATTTACCTTCAAACAGATAGTCAAAGACTGCAATAAAGAGCAAATGACTTAAGACGCTTCCTCCGATTACTCCATCGGGTCATCTACTCTTGTCTTTGCTCTTTCGTACATGTCCATGATCATCTGTAGATACATAGGTTTCTGGAACCCCTCGATGCATACATATGTAAACTAAATTGTTTCTTGCTGAAACGCAAACTTAAGATCCTTTCAGATGTTAATTTATAAGGGCTGAGTCCATATATTGCTTTTCAATTAAAACATTGCGACCAAAATGAGTGGTGATCGTATCTATATATCTCAAACAATTTGCCTATTAACTTTTCATGTTGGTATGTATGTACAAAGGCACAACGTGTATATGCATATGGTTGGGCTTGTTTCATATATGCACTTTCAATTGTGAAAAACCTTGTCCCTGTATGCTATATGCATAAGGTACATTTACATGATAATGCCGTATTGTATGTTATGTTACATGAAAGGATATAACACCATCGCCTCTTATAGTATACCTTCTAGTTTCCACGAATCTATGATATACCATCTACATAAATAAATGACCCTCATAGTAATGAAAAATAAAAACCAAGTACATAGACGAGCCCAACAGATTATATATTGTATCTCCTATAGTAGATTCCTATTCATTTGATTTGTTTTCTTTTTTTTTAGCCCCTTGGCTGCCGGATTACGCCGGCGACGACGATGTAACAGCATATAAGCCCATAAAGAAAACGTAATGGTCATCCCGATAAAAATAGGGACCCCAAACACACACAAACACCCGATTAACAAACGACTTGTCCCTTCTTTAGTGATTTGCCGTTTTTCTACTATCTGTCCTAGGAACACTATCAAAAGTCACAAAGCAACAACGCAACGTGTAACGCATTGCATGCTTTGATTCCCTTTTTACTCACTCATTCACTCACAAACAACTCCCTATGAGGTACTGACTCACTATACATACAATGTGCCTGTGTGTAATTTTATAAATTACTTTTTTCCCCGAACAGGCTGAGTATAATGGTGAACCTCTCTCCGCTATAAAAGACGCGGATCAAATTGGTGTAAAGTCAGTTTAACTCACAACAGCACTGCCAATGGACACCATACAATTTCACGTCAGGCCAGCAGCGCTAGTAAACACAACCGACGGGATATTTACGATACCCTAAATCTCCTGGGACGAGACTAAAAGCCACGACACGGGGTGGACAAGTGCAATGCAAGGTTTTTGTTTTGCTACAAGCAAAATACATCTACAAGTGCAATTAGTGATAATTGTCCCGATAAGGACTTAAAATCAACGGACAGGCATTCGAAACTGAATTTCAGACCACATGCAAGGACCTCAATGAGACGGCGGCGGCAATCAGAGAGCAACCGCTGATAGTGACGGCCCGTCACCAAACCCATTGACTAATTGCCCAGCATATCGGTCGTGGTGCCAGCATGATCCAGGATGTAGCCGATTCCAAGGATCGATATGGAGTTCTGTATGCGGAAATTCACCAGACATCGTCGCGACAGTTTATGTCTGTCTGTTTGCGTATCATGTGCAATATTAAATGCTAAGTTAGGATTAAGTGTAAATTTTATTTTCTATACGACTAAATCCAAGTCTTCCAATATTCAATTAAATAAAATTATTTGTGCAATATTAATTGAATAAAAGTATATATGTATTTGTTACTTTTTCTTATAGCTTTATTATTATTTTTTTTTTTAATGTAAATATTTGGCAAAGCTTTATGTAGTAGTGTAGCAGTAGAAAGTAAATAAAGCGTTCGTCAAGAACGAAAACAAACAAAAAAATAAGAATTTTATGTTTTTTTTTTCTCGGAAACAAATACTCATCGGGTCGTACATATCTACCTTCAAAACATATCTAGACACTGGAAATTCTTTATCTCATTAAACAAATAGAAACGATGGAAACGTTTTTTTTTTCTTATGATCGTCATTTGATTAGTCCATTGTTGATGATAAGGTTTCAATCAAGAAAACGCCTTTGTTGAGTAACGAAATGTTGTGTTTGTGTTGTGGCAAGTGGATTTGATAGATAAGTCTGTAGAATTGGAGAATCTGTAAGTTGGGTTGATGAACTATAAATGAGTTATTATGTGTAGCATCTATGTGTGCGTTATCTTGTCCATTAGGCATGATTTCCCCACAAAACCGACACTTAACTAAACAATGTTACCGAATCTGGATAGCTAAGCATGTTACAGAAACAGAAAAGATGCGTAACACTGGAGTGGAATCCTCTAAGGTGATAGTTGATAATCACACTCTTGACAGTCAAAATTGATGATCACACTTTGTTAGCTCTCCGTAAAACGATCGCAAAGTCACACAACGATCGCAAAAATGTGATGATCACGCTGATGGTCACCTTAGAGAGAGCAAAAGGGATGATTGTGATCGTCAACAATCAACTATCACCTTAGAGGATTCCACTCCTTTTTTTCATAAATGCGTAAAAAAATGTATGATTTATAAAAATCAAATAAAACGATCCTCAATGACCATGGGGTTCACATGTGGACTATTGACTTCATCGGGTACTGCATACTTTATTATTTGCATTTGAGCTTAAGAGTATAGGAAAGTTACTTACTTACTTAGGTGGCTCTACAGTCCGGAGTGGACCTGGTCATCAACCAACAAACCTCTCCAGCCAGCACGGTTACGAGCCAGCTGCCTCCAGTTGCGCACGCCAAGTTGGTTGAGGTCCGCCTCCACTTGTTTGCGCCACCTACCGCGAGGTCGTCCTCTACTGCGCCGTCCATCCGGGGAAGATTCGAAGACTTTCTTGACGGGAACATTGGGCTCCATCCGCTCTAAATGACTAAATGACCCAGCCATCTCAGTCACTGTATGTGAACTCTTCTGGCTAAGTCGATGTCCTTATATAGGCCGATTTTATATTCATGGGTTTTTTCCAAGATCTGCCGTAGTGTGAATATTTGGTCAATGGTGGACTTTCCAGGCCTGAAACCGCACTGATAAGGACCTATCAGGTTGTTGGCGATCGGTTTTAGGCGTTCACATAATACGGCAGACAGGATCTTATATGTGATGTTGAGGAGATTTATACCTTCGTAGTTGGCACAGTTCAGAGGGTCTCCTTTCTTTAGGATCGGGCAAACGATGCTGAGGTTCAATTCATCGGGCATACTTTCGTCCGACCAGATTTTACAAATGAGCTAATGCATGCTCCTTACCAACTCATATCCTCCTGCCTTGAAAAGTTCAGCGGCAAGGCCGTCGGCTCCAGCAGCTTTGTTGGATTTGACTTTAGATATCGCTATCCTCACTTCGTTCTGATCGGGTTGACGGGAAGCTCTGGCGATCTCTTGCGATTGTAGCCGCCCGACGTCAAATTTCCTCACAGTATTTCGTTGATTTCGCTCCGTTCTGGATATACGCATCCATACCTTGGCTACAACTAGGTAGTGATCCGAGTCCATGTTGGCTCCTCGGAAAGTCCGGACACCCAGAATACTGGAAGAGTGCCTTGCGTCAATCGCAATGTGATCGATCTGGTTGACAGTTTTTCGATCAAAGGTGAGCCATGTTCCTTTGTGAATATCGAGACGTGGGAACTGCGTACTATCTTCGACAAAGTTTCGTCCCGCCGCAAAGTCAACTAGCCTGTGTCCGTTGTGAGATGTGATATCGTGCACGCTGTGCTTTCCGACCACGCTACTATAGATGTCCTCTCTTCCTAGCTTTACATTAAAATCACCTAGGATAATTTTAACGTCGTGGCTAGGGCATTGCTCATACGTCTTGTCCAAGAGGTGGTAGATGTCATCCTTAGTCCAGTCGTCCATCTTCTCGTGAGGGATGTGAGCGCATATTAGGCTAATATTGGCAAATTTAGCCTTGATACGGCTAATCATAAGGCGCTCGTTCACATGCCGGAAACTCAAGACTTCTTGCCTAAGTCTGCCTCCAATGACAAATCCACACCCGAATAGACGCTGTATTTGTTGTCTGTAGCCATCGCCCTAGTAGATGTCGCAGTTTTTCATACTCCTTTTGCCCGGCCCATCCCATCGCACTTTTTGGACGGCGGTAATGTCTGCTTTGAAACACTCTAGGGCCTCCGCAAGTTGTTCGGTTGCGCATGGTTTGTAGAGGGACCTAACATTCCACTTGCAGACACGAAGATCGTTGTCCTTTCTACGTTTGCTTGGGTAAACAGTTAGGCAAACTTTTGAGAAAACCCGGACATATGGGGTAACGAGCAGAAGTTCGGTGAAGATGTTTAGTGGGTGCTTCGACACGGAATTTCAAAAGTCTACCATAGGAAATGCCACCATTTTGGGTTATTATGTCTGCTTGTTTCACGGAGAGTAGGACAACTGCCAATGGAATAAAAGATATCGTCCCCCACAATGTACACAGTGTATATTTCTGCGGTAGATCATCCTTGTACGGTATACAATTGAATCGGCGAGTGGAAGAACAGTACAAGCGCCAAAAATTGAATTTCGGACTGAAATAGCCAAAATGTTCTACATATGTAAACCTACCAATCAGCAAAATAACAATACGTTAGAGAGCCGAAAGTATACAAAAATGAACTACGCTTTTCGCTGATTGTATGGAAGCACAGTACAAATGCCTTTAGTTATGTCTGTTTTTCTCGAAAGCCATATTTTGTACATGTACTGTTCTTCCACTCACCAATTCAATTTAACTCTAGCATTCGGTGAGGTCATTACCGACCTTGATGGAGCAGCGAGCATACTCCATCGTCATCCTGCACAGATGAACAAGTTGGGCAGGGATGTCAAAACTAGACATGGCTCTATAAAGCTCTTCTCTATTGATCATGTCATAGGCGACCTTGAAATCGATAAAGCGATGATAAGTATCGATTTGGACTTCTTAAGTTTTTCCCAGGATCTGTAGAAGTGTGAAGATTTGATCGACGGTGGATTTGATCCTGGTTTGAACCGCACTGATAGGGGCCAATCAGACTGTTGATAAAAGGTTTCAGGCTTTCACACAATGTCGCAGAAAAGATCTTTTAGACGATGCTGAGAAGACTGATGCCCCTATAATTGGCGCGGTTAAGGGGGTATCCTTTCTTGTGGATCGGGCAAACGATGCTGAAATTCTTTGCATCAGAGAAACATTTTTTTTTTCCACATTCTCAGCACCGACAGTGATTCTACTACGAGGTTTTCATTTTCATCTCTACAGATTTCTGTACGGGTTTTGGTTCTCTGACACGTTCTTCTTACCTTTTGGTACCCTCCGTACATTGTCCGTTTAATATAAGCTCTCAGTATTCTCGATCACGCGCTTCTCATGCTTTTTCTTTTTCTCTTAGAGAAGCCGATGTTCTTCCCGTATTTTTTGATCATAGAGCTCACAAACAGCTCTCGTCTTCCCTTACAGCGCCGCTTTTAATGCCTCTTGTTTTGCTGGATGCACTCGCCGGCATTCTTCGTCAAACCAGGGGTTTCGTGGTGTTGGTCGAACGAAACCCAGAACATTGGTCTCGGTATTTCTAATGGCATAGTGGCCGCGTTGCCATAGGTTAGGTTAGGTTGGCTGTCCACACGAGAGTGCAGACACACTTAGACCAGTGAAGGTCCTTTGTGCGTTGCCATAGAGGTGATTGAGAGATTTCGGGATACGAGTTCAGCGAAGACTCTTGCGGTCTCTTGCGATTGCAGCTTTTCGACGTTAGATTTTCTCACAGTGATTCTTCTTTGTTGCTCAGTTTTGGACATCCGCATTCGTACCTTGGCTTCGACAAGGTAATGACCCGAGTCTATGTTGGCCGCTAGGAAGGTCCGGACACGCAGAATACTGGAGGAATGTCTTGCGTCGATCGCAAATTGATCGTTACATGATCATTGGATCGCCATGTCTGCTTATGAATATTGAGATGATTAAACTATGTGCATGTCATAGTAACGTTTCGCAGCGAAGTCAATTAGCCTTAGTCCGTTGTCAGGCGTGGTGTCGTGTACCCTATGTTTACCAACGGCCTTCTTTCCTATTTTGGCTTTAAAAACGCCCAATACGATTTTAACGTCGTATTTAGGGCATTGCGTGCATGTTATGTCGAGGACCTCGTAGAAACAATCTTTGGTGGTAGGGTCCTTTTGTTCCGTGGGAGCATGAACACATATTAGGCTTGTGTTAGAGAATTTAGCCTTGATCCGGATTATCATAATATCTAGTGGAAGCCGTGGCGTAAGTGGTTAGTTTGTCGGATCACTACGCATGAGGTTCCAAGTTCGAATCCCAGAAAACACCAAAAAGTTTTTTCACGGTCCCACCTCTCGCGAGCGTCTGAAACATCCGAGTGTATTGTTGTCACGAAAAAGCTTCTCAAATCGCCTTTCGGATTCGGCAATAAACTGTAGGTCCCTTCCATTCGTGTGAAAAATATAACGCACACAACATGAGTGGTTGCGAGAAGCTAGGCCCTAGCTCTTTAAAGAGCTGTTGCGCCAAATATTTGTATTTTTTTTGTAATACTCTAGCTCACGTGACGTCTTGCCTAAGTCTGTCGTGTATAACAAATCCGCATCCGAATAAGCGCTGCTTGTTGTAGCAATCACAGGCCCGGGCCATACCATCGTACTTCCTGGATGGCGGTTATATCTGCTTTATAGCAGTCTAGGGCCTTTGCTTATTGTTCAGTTGCATGTGGTCTGTAAAGGGTCCGAACATTCCACTTACAGATCCGAAGGTCGTTGTCTTTATTTCGGGTCGTCATCAGTTGAATAGTCCTTTTTTTATATAATTTGCGCGCACTCAGGGGTTTATGAATACCCTTAACATGCTTTAACACAGTGCGCGCGTTGGTAAGGATGGAAAGGGAGAGAGAAATATTTGGTGTAGTGGTTTGAAACTCAGTTTTTATGCTTCAGAAGAACTCCTCGGGTGGGGAGATTTTTAGTATTTTTTTACCTTTCTTTCTGATTCACAGTATTTTTTTTACGATTACCGGCGTCATGGGCAAATCAATCATCCAACAGAGCGAACAATTTTTCCAGCCATATGACCAAGCTACTGCCAGTTTTCATACAAGCTTTCGCAATTGATCGCACTGACTTTATCTACTTCATGAAAAATAAATGAATACTTCTGACGTCAGATTTAGGGAATTCACCCGCTGCCGTCTGGAATTAGAAAAAGTATTCTAGTGAGAGAGCACTCTTTCCCCTTCTCCCGTTTGCTGCCGCCAAAAAATCCTACAAATGGGGTTGGTTACCCATTTCTCTGATTACCCATGTCTGTGATTAGACCGACTATAAATGGTTCTATAAGATGATGCCTCTTCCAGTGTCCTCGTCCTGTATTGTACATTCAGGCTGTAACCAGCTGATAAAGTCCGCTTTTCCAATTCAGTAGATCTGCCGCAAATCGAAATTATCCTCGATTCCGCAAACAATCGCAAACTTGAACCACTCCTGGAACCAGCTGATCCTACTAATTGTCTTATTATTTGTTTTTCTCCTTAAGTGATAGAGGGCTGCTCAATGACAAAGAAAGTGGGTTGTATCCTCATGTACTTCCTCATCTCCGAGACCTCTACCAACGTCTTCATCGGTTAGTTTTAATTCATGTGGTACCGCAGAGTGTTGTGTCTCGTGCTCACTCTTATAGGGGTAGGTAGAGTTTTCCTGTCTTTTTGTTAAATAGATGCCAGTTTCCTTGTCATCACACATGTTTTTAAATATCTGAATCTCTTGTTGCCTACTTTATGTCTAATTGATTTGGATATACTCAGCGAATCAGAAAAGATATTTACCCCTACACCAATGGCTATTTTGGACCTACCAGTGTAAGCTACAATGGAATGCGTGTCTATTATTGGTCTGCCTACCCATTCTTCTCTAGATGGACAAAGGGTTGGAAATTATCTTATAAAGTCTAGGTGTATCGCTGTGTAGTCAGTATTTCCTACTTTACCTCAATAGGATCATAGGAAAAAAACGCTCAACAATCATAGTATGACCCATTGTATTCGGTCTTCAGATGTCTGATTAGCTGATTCTTAAGGCACTTATAGCCACCGAGTTTTGTGTGGAAGTATATCGAAAGCACATTTAGGATATCATGTAGCCCTGCTGGTGGCGCTGTTCCCACATCACTGGTGGCTCCGATACACGCTAGCTTTTGTACCTTTGGGATCGCTGTTAGGTTGATGAATTACTGGCGGCCTTCCTGTCACAAGAAAGTACGGGTCGCACAATAGCCGTACACATCCACAGGATGATTTAGAACTTAGTCCCCAGATTTTCCCAAAAGAATATATATAGCTTCATTAATTCCTTCGAGATTCCACTAATACAATAAATTAAGACAATTCTGCGATACTGGCCCCGTTATGGATCGGTCCTTAGACAGAAAAAAACATCATTTAAGAATAAAAACCGTCCGTCTTCTCTAAATTACATTGTATTGTACAGAAAAGATTTAAGGACTTAAGTAAACGAAAAATGTGAGTTTTCGAGAAAGAATATACTCGCTACTAAGTTTGTTATTTTACTTCAGTATCTACAAGGCCGACGCTTATTCCAAGATAAAACTTACTCGGGAGCCTGCCTTGTCACAGTAAGTGGGTCCGAGAGTCAAAGATCATAAAGGTATAAAATAATCTCAAGATAGACAACGAATAAATGCTGAAAACTTCTTAAATCTAACAAACAAAATGTCAATTTAGTACTTGTCAATGTCAATTTGCGCAATAACGCTGTGAAAAATTGTTGGCAGTCGCTCGGCTAGTTACTTAGAATGTCTTTTTTAAGAGCAGCGCTCGCAGCTTCAAACCGGTCCTAAGAGTTCATAGCATAGCTCATGATCTGTCCCTTCTAGTTCGGCGATTGGTCACCTGCAAAAAATATAAATCCGAACAAACCACACGGATAAGGGTGGTGGTATCTTTAACGATTCATATTACGAAAAGTAACATTTTTTCACATTTCTACTAGCAACAAAAAAAAAAACTCAACGGAATTGCAACCAAAACATCAAAAAATGAATCTAAAGACGATTCAAGGTATCTAGTTTATTAGAGCACTTAGGTAAATGAAAGTACTTATGCGTGCCGTACATAGGTACTGTTGAGAAGCTACAAACTTAAAGGAATTTCGATTTTCAGAGAACATTTGTATTTATTTAAAAATAAATTTAATTCACTGCTTAAATGAACTTGTTTCCTGTACAACGGGCTATCAAAGTCATTACTTTTGAGGATTTTTCACAAATTCGGTGTTAGATCTCAGAACTGCAACTGTGTTCACTTAAGACAAATGAGTATTATTGTGAACAAACGATGCCAATGAGAGTTAAATTTCACACTTCAAATAAGTATAATACATACAAAAAAAAAAAGAAAAAAAATAGCTTTCCCATACCGGGAATCGAACCCGGGCCTCCTGGGTGAGAGCCAGGTATCCTAACCACTAGACAATATGGGACTGATAGAATTGCATTTCCTACATTCCATTTATTATAAAACACATACTGAAAATTATTTCAATCAAATTTTGAATATACAATATCAGTTTTATTATTTTGTAACACTATATAGAATGCATACATACTTTGGCAACAATATAAATTACACTGGTCAAGAAAGAAAAATCATTTTTTTTTGTGTTTCCGAACCATCAATTTGGTTTTCGAAGGCAGCACTCTACGATACAACAGGTACACAGAATTACGGATAAGATCGAAGAAGCATTAGAAGAAAGGAAGGTCTGTTCGGCTGTATTCTTGGATGTGGCGCAGGCCTTTGATAAAGTATGGCACGAAGGACTTATCTACAAACTGAGATGTATGCTGCCAAATCAGTATGCTTCCATTCTTAAATCGTACCTAGATGGAAGACATTTTAGAATAAAACAAAAGAATACTTATTCAAAACTAAGAGAAATAAAGGCCGGCGTTCCGCAAGGTAGTGTACTGGGCCCTATATTATACCTATTGTATACTAGTGATATTCCGGAACTAGAAAACCACACTATGGCAACATTTGCAGATGATACTGCAATACTAGCAGACGGGAGAACTAATGAAGATTGCACAGAAAAACTCCAAATAGGAATAAACAAAATCTGCGAATGGACTAAAAAGTGGAGAATCAAATTAAATGAATCCAAGACAGTCCATATTGATTTTACAAATAAAAAGGTTGAACATATACCAATCATTATCAACGAAAAAATAGTTCCATACGCTAATACAGCGAAATATTTAGGTATGACACTAGATGCTAAGCTGCGATGGAAAGAGCACATAAAAAAGAAAAAAGAAGAGTTAGAGATGAAATATAGAAAATTGCACTGGCTGATAGGAAGAAACTCAATCGTATTGAATAAAAAAGTGCTTATATATAATCAAATTCTGAAACCAACATGGACATATGGAATCCAACTATGGGGTTGTGCCAAAAAGACAAACGTAGACATAATACAACGATTCCAAAATAAGGTGCTTAGAAATATAGTAAATACACCTTGGTTCATAAGGAACACTGACCTTCATCGAGACTTGAAGATAGAAAGTGTAAGTTCGGAAATCCTTAAACATGCAAAAAAACACAAAGAAAAGCTAGAAGAGCATATAAACTTAGATGCGAGAAAACTTTTGAATAATGAAAATCAATTACGAAGGCTCAAAAGAATAAAACCTCTCGATTTAACTTAACTTTAGAAGTATAAAAAAAAAGAAAGAAGTATATATAGATGCATAACATAGCACATCCGAAAAAAAAGATACACCAGATGGTGGATCTCATTCAAAGACGTAGATGTCAGGGAAAATTTGCTTATTAGTCCAAGTGACTAGATCGCAATTAGGCTGGCTCCTCCCCGGCCTGCGATGAACAGCTAAGATGGCGTTACCGCAGGGAAAACGGGAAGAAGGGAGAAGGGGTTAGTGGGTAAAAATCCCACACTGTTACTGAGTACGGGCTCGGTTTCGTCTTTTGAAGATTACCACCTGCCAGCGTAATAATAAATTTTGGTGTTCTGCCAAAATGTTTTTTTTATACCTTGGCATGAAATTATTTAAAATATGTCTGTAAGAAATTAATGAAATGCCCATATTCTTAGAAAAATCTTTTTATTTAAAAAAGTGATAATACTTACATGAAAATTTGTAGATATTAATTTTTTTTTTTTATTATTCTGAATGCGTTTTGATTGTCTTTTATACAAGTATGATGAATGATCTCGTTTCGAGGTCCAACAAAAATCTGCGAGCATTTTCGACGACCATTTCCTTGATATCGCTTTTCCTTGGTGAAATCTCTCCCCATGCTCGTCGCTTACGTTTTCAGGGAAAAACTCCAAATGCGAATCAAGGAAATGAATCTTTAAGGAAATTTTGCATCCCAAAGCTTTTGTAGCTTTGTAACAGCTTAGGAATGATTTCCTTATAGTTTGTTGACGTTGTATTTCCTAAAAATGTTTGTGTCACTTCAACAAAAGAAAGCCATGCATTTTTTTCCTGTACGAGGGCAAGGTGAAAAGTTCTCGGCCTGACAATGAAAGACTGCGATTTTCGGTTAACAAATAATTTTATTTTTCTACATAATCTCCCTTGACTTCAACACACTTAGTCCAGCGTTTCTCTAACATCAGTCTTCCTTCTCGTAAGTGAGAGTCTGGAAGGCTGTGACAATATTCATATACGGCCCTCTCAACTTCTGCAGTGGATGCGAAGCGCTTCCCAGAAACAAATTTCTTCAAGTTTGGGAACAAGTGGAAGTCTGAGGGTGCCAAATCAGGTGAATAGGGGGGATGGCCGAGCAAATCCCACACACTTGTGTACAGGTGCATTATCCTGGTGAAAGATGATTTTTTTCTTCTTCAAGTCAGGCCTCTTCTCGCGAATTTTGGCACCCAGCTAGTCAAGAAGGTTGGAGTAATATTCACCTGTAATTGTTCTGCCTTTCTCAAGGTAATCAATTAACAGCATCCCTTTCGCATCCCAAAAAAACACTGGCCATGACCTTTCCGGCAGACGCGATCGACTTCGCTTTCTTTGGCGCTGAACCACCGGCTTCCACCCACTGCTTCGGCTGCTGTTTCGTTTCTGGTGTGTAGTGGTGGATCCATGTCTCATCCATGGTGACAAATAGCCGCACAAAATCGGACGGATCCCTATTGAATCGATCCAAATATTGCCGCGAAAATCGTCTGCGCATTTGCTTTTGATCGGCATTCAGCAAACACCCATCTTGCGCAGAGCTTTCGCATCCGTAAATTTTTGCGCAAGATATTTCGCATTCTCTCTTCCGATATACACACAGCCTCAGCTATCTCACTCACCTTCACTCGCCTATCGTCCAACACGATATCATGCACTTTTTCGATGGTTTCGGGTGTGGTTGCGGTTTTTGGCCGTCCTTCACGTGGGTCATCTTCGAGGGACGTGCGACCACGTTTAAATTTAGCTGCCCACTTTTTAACGGTTGACGTGGAAGGAGCAGAGTCACCGTAACCTTTTGTCAACTTTGGATGAATTTTCCATCTAAAACGAAGAATTTTATGACCGCACGATATTCAAGTTTATCCATTTTAACGAAAAACAACCAAGAAGTCTATTGCAAAAATTCGTGTAAACAAATTACTTGAGAGAACAAATTGAAACTTGTCATACGAACTAATGAGAAGTGCACCCAGGCAGGAAACATACATTTTTGCTGATTGAAACGCTATCTCTGCGTAAGGCCGAGAACTTTTCACCTTGCCCTCGTATATTTGTCAATAAAACTGGAATCCTTCATGACCTTTCTTATATCTGGCCTTCTTTTAATTTAGGTTCGCTCGATCTGGGGAGTACAATTATTAAATAGAGGAAACCTTCTCCAGTTTTATCCATGGCTTTAACAACGTTTTTCATAAGTCCCAATTTTATGTGTAAGGGCGGCAAAATGATGTTGTTTGGCTCTACTAAGGGGCTTTGAGCATATGTTTTAGTCCAGTTGTATAATTACTCCGCATTGTCCATTCTTTTTTTATTGAAGTGTTGATTCCTAGCTACACTATCCCACTCGCAAAGAAAACAGCAGTGTTTTGTGTACACGCCCTGCAAACTAAGCAATATTCCAACAACTTTAAAATCTGAACATGTTTTCCAAAAATAATGATCAGACTTTATTTTGTCGAACAGATTTTTTATATTACCATAAGTTTCATGGATCCCATGTGCTATGGGTACAGAAGGAACGTTATTGCCATTATGCAATAAGACAAAAAATCAACAAATTCAGCATTGCGTTGTCGATACGCTGAAATTTGTGTACTTGGATGAAGTAAATTCCATTGCTGGAGTCTTGAACTAAAGAGTTCAGCTTGAACTTTGGACAAATCAAGATCTCGAATCAAATCAATCACGAAATCCTGTGATTGAGAAGAAATTAGTGTTGAAGTTACTGATCCAAATTCGCTTCTATTTTCTTCTTCATCATTTTTTTCCAATGGAGGCCGCAGTGGAGAAATATCTTCAGGTTGAGGAAGTGGCTTAGATACCGATTTTACATTTGGATACACAATTTTATTTCTTGTTTTATATGAAAATCCTTTCAGTTTCGTGAAACAGAAATAACAATCACTCAAATGGTATTTTTGTTTCCTTCAAATTACCGGTTTAGAGAAAGGCATTGATGGATGGGTACCTTTTAACCAACCTCTTAAATAGCGTACACATCTTAGACAAAAGACGCTTGAAGTCCAAGAATTACTAATTTTTTTCAGAAATATTTAATCCAAAGTACAAAATTATTATTGTTAATTAACGGGGTAGGCCGTTCTCTATGGGTACTCGAATAAAACAAAAGAGATTCGGAGAATTTTAGCACTTTCGATTCATAATGTACACTAGTTACGTATGAAATTGAACAAAAACACTTTACATGTTGAAAGAAAAAATCACATAGGGTATTAGCAAGAGGTTAACTGTAGCACGTGTTGTTTAAGAAATAATAAAATGACAATGAAAAAAGCGTCTTCTTCTTCTATGTGCTGTCACTACAGTGAACTCTCGATAATTCAAACCTCTATAATTCGAAGTTAAGACTATTTTTTTCTACTCAAATGATCGTTCAAATGCATATGTGATGAAAGTTTGTGTCCTCTGTATTCATTGAGCAAAAAGGTGTGCAGATAGTTGACAGTAGAGTTCAAATTTGTCCGTTCTAAGCGATGCAATTGGACTATCAATTTTAAAAGAGGACATATGTTATGTCGACGATACCTTGTTTTCAACGTTAACCACTGTCTAAGACAGCCTGGACCGAGTTCATTTGTAATTTCTTTACCTTGGGAAGTATTACATAATTGTAAACATGTACGTTTCATACTCATGTACGTGAAATGAAAATGTTGTTTTGCAAAACTCTCTGAAACCTCCATAATTCGAAAACCTCGGCAATTTAAAGTTTCTCTCTGGTTCGATGAAATTCCAATTATCGAGAGTTCACTGTAATATGTTAAATGTATATAGCTATAGAAACTGTCAGTAACCAATGTCAAGTATACATTTTGTCTTATATTTAGATAATTCGATGTAGTAAACTATTTCTAATATTTTTCTGTTAATACTTATGCATGTGTGATTCAAAAAATGTATAATTTAATGTTGACGTGTTGACCAGTGCCAATAACTAACCATGTTCTCCATTTACAGGAAATGCGCTATTCATGTGTAGCAGTCCGCATAGCTCAGCTTACGCATTGACTGCCGTGGCTATCAAATATGATAGCCATTGGGTGCCTTTACTGTTTCCGTCGGTGCCCTTGCTAACAAATATTATACGGTCTCTATTTATTGGTTTGTGTCTAAAACTGTATAGGTAATGAAAAATTTTCTGTTGAATTTGCTCAAAATTGGTTTGGTTGTGTTAATAAAAACTGCAATAATTCTTTATCTAATAACGGAACCATTCAATTTCAACAACAAATAGTGCAGGCAAAACCCGATTCTAAAAAGTTGCTAAGTTGTTCTGGCTAATATATAGTGACATCTATGTGTAAAGTTGAACACTGTAATTTGATGTTAGTTGCGTTAAGAATCTGTGTTCAACTGATAGTTTAAAATAGAAAATAGGTGCTTCTTATTTACTTTTTTTTATCTGAACAGGGTACTGAACAGAACTCGCGCACAATATTTGTGAAATATTTGCAGTACTCACCTTTCAAATGGTTAAGAGATTTTTAATTAACTATTGTTTAAAGATGTTCTCCTGAAATTCCTTTTACGTTCCCTCGTATTTTGTTAAATTGAAAGTCCTCCTCTGTTTCTCAGGATGTTCTTTTTTTTTCTTTTATTATTTTACATCTGCCCACTCAACATTAAGTAATTGTTTTTGCAATAAGGATTACAGCAGTTATATGGCCATTGCCTTAGAGAACCTTATTGGTTATACAGTATATACATGTGAACATAAGGCATTTCACAGGTAAGACAGAAGTTTAAAAATTAAAGAATTAACATGAATTGGCAAAAGGTACGAGTACATATAGATACATTTAAACACATTACTTCTTCGTTCATATCCTGGTTAGTAAGTCGGATGGTCTTATTCGTTAAAGCCTTCGTATATGCGCGCATTCTTGGGCGGGAAGAGAGTAAATTTCATAGTTCTCATGATTAAGAAGTTGAATTTGGTGTTTTTGACTAGAATTTTGGATTTCTTCGAGTACTGTCGGTATGTTGAGATCTTTGTGTATATTCTTGTTTGGTACGTACCAGGCTGCATTCACTATTGTGCGTAGAATTTTGTTTTGAAGTCTTTGGATAATGTCAATATTTGTTTTGCTGGTTACACCCCAGAGTTGTATACCGTATGTATGTCCAAATTGGTTTGATGATTGTCTTGTATATATATTTTTTTTTTTTCGAGAGCAGGTGTAAAATATTTTAAAGACACCATAAGGCCCGACCGCGCGTGCTTATGTTAGTGTGAGATTTTTACTTACTTAAAAAATACCTCTCTTACAGACATCTTACGCAGATGGAGCGAGCACTTTTCAGAATTGCTCAATCCCGAACAGGGCACCGAAGATGACAGACCTATTGTCGAGAGTTGGGCGGAAAGTAGTCCTACGGTAGAGGAACTAACTTTGGCGGTCAAAGGGCTAAAAGTTGGCAAATCTGCTGGTGTGGATGAAATTCGGCCAGAAATGCTCAAGGCTTTAGGTAAAGAGGGAGTTCAATGGCTCTCGCGTGTCATTAAAGTGGCCTGGGAATGCGGTGAAACACCTGGTGATTGGCAAATGGGGTGATAGTTCTACTTTTTAAAAAAGGGGACAAAAGAGATTGCGCCAACTATAGGGGTATATCTCTTTTAAGTCTCCTTGGAAAAGTCTTCGCTAAGGTGCTAGAAAAGCGTTCCAGAGCTGTGGTTGAGGACAGTTTGGGGGATGAGCAGTGCGGTTTTCGTCCCGGTAGAAGCACAACCGACCAGTTGTTGACTCTCAGAATGGTTCTTGAGAAGGCCTGGGAATATACGAAACCTATCTACACTTATTTTGTGGATTTGGAAAAAGCATATGATAGTTTTCCTCGAGGCAAACTCTGGAGTGTTCTGTTAAGGGCGATTCAGTGTTTATATACAAACTGCAGAAGCTGTGTTCGGATAAACGGTGTTAAATCAATACCTTTCACTGTGGGCGTTGGACTTCGCCAGGGGTGCGTTTTGTCACCTCTCCTCTTCATTGTATATATGGATTGGATGTTACAGCGCAGTCGTGGCGGGGAATGTTTCAAAGTAGGAGACCTAAGGATTAGTCATCTGCTCTTTGCGGATGATTTGGTCATCCTTGGGTCCCCTCAAACCGAACTTCAGCGCGCACTCGAAAGGTTTGTAGCCGTTTGTGATCATTTCCAAAAAACGCATTCAGTGCACTCTGCACGTTAGTGGAGTCCCACTGAAGCAGGTGGAGAAGTTTAAGTACCTCGGGGTTTTATTCACGAGTGATGGGAGAAGCAATGCCGAGTTATCCTGTAGAATTGGTCAGGCTGGATCAATTTTGAGAGAGCTTGGCCAATCTGTTATAAGGAAGGCCGAACTTAGTGTTCAAGCTAAGCTATCGGTTTTTAACTCTGTGTATGTTTCAACTCTCACCTATGGTCATGAAATTTGGGTAGTGACCGAAAGAATAAGATCGCGGATACAAGCTGCCGAAATGAGGTTCCTTCGCGGTGTTGTTGGAATAACTCGTAGGGATCGAGTGCGCAACACCAGAGTACGCGAGGCGCTCAACGTTGACCAGCTACTTCTCCGAACGGAATGATCTATGCTTCGATGGTTTGGTCACGTAGTGCGTATACCCCCAGACCGGCTTCCAAGACGCGCCATGGTTGCCGTGCCATCAGGTAGGCGACTTCGCGGAAGGCCTAGAAATAGATGGTTGGATCAAGTCCGACATCTCTCCTGGAGCCGCTTAGGGATTCCTCCTGATCAACTGGAGTCAATGGCGGAGGATCGAGAAGGATGGAGAGTCCACCTGATCATCCTACCCCGCGACCCTCATGAAGGATTAGCGGGCCATTGAAAATGAATGAATGAAAAAAATACCTCTTTTCAGAACTAATACTACAGCTAAGCCGACGCTTATCCAGCAGTTTTATTTTCGCTTACGAGACTCATGATTTTTGGAAAAAGAGGATCGTATGTAATTAAAAAGAAATGTAGAACTTTAGACAGGTTAAATTCCAATGAAAGTTCCTGCCTTTTTCATGACCGGCATATACTATGACGCGAGGTCAAAAGGTTTTGTTCTTTGCATATGACGAATTGAATTGTTTGCGTCAAGTAGTTGAGTGACGGTACGGTTATAATGGCCGTGAACACGATCTTTGTGTTAACGCGCAAGTTTTTTTTATCTATTCGACGACGCTGGGAATTCCCAAATCTCGATGAATATCTTTGTTACGTACATACCACGGTGCGTTGACGATCGTTCTAAGAACTTTGTCTTTAAAAGTTTGTAAGATGTTTCTATTGCTATTCTTGGTACAAGAAGTTAGTTGTATACTATACGTCCACACAGGCTTTAGCACTTGCTTATAGATAAGCAGTTTGTTATGTAAGCTCAACTTCGAATGTTTTCCGAGTAGCCAGTACATTTGTCGGTATTTGTTTTCGAGCGAATCCCGTTTCTTTTTACGTGCGATTTCCATTTAAGCTTAACATCTAGAGTCATTCCTTGATATTTTGCTTCGTTCGCGAACGGTATTTGAGCCGAGTTAAGATATAGAGGTAATCTATCCACTTTTTTATAGGTAAAGTTAACGTGAGTAGATTTACCTTCGTTCAACACAATACGCCAAGAATTCGCCCAAGCGCGGACTTTATTAATAGCATGTTGAAGCTTTCCAGTTGCTGCTTCAATAGTATCGCCCGTTGTCATTATCGGCGTATCGTCCGCAAATGTGGCGACGACACAGTTTCCTTCCTGCGGGATATCACACGTATAGAGTACATATTGAAGCGGGCCAAGGACACTTCCTTGTGGGACTCCGTCCTTGAAGTCAGAGTAATCATTTCCGTGCTTAACACGAAAGTGTCTTCTTTCAGTGAGGTACGATCGCAAGATTAGAAAGAGTTGCAGTGGCAGTAGTAGTCGCAATTTATACTCCAAGCCATCGTGCCAAAACTTATCGAAAGCTTGTGAGACGTCAACAAACCGTTTTTTCTTCGAGAGCTTTCTCAATCACGTCAGTTATTTTGTAGACTTGGTTGATTGTAGAATGTTTGATTCTAAATCCAAACTGATGGTCAGAAATGAGACATCTTTCGTCGATTACGGCTTGTAGACGTTTTGAAAGTAGTTTTTTGCATATTTTTGAGATAACCGGCAATAGGGAAATAGGCCGATATTATTTCTTTTCATACGGCGACTTTGCATTGTCTCGGAACGTCTGAACAAAATCTGAACGAAGTGTTGATGAAGTAGAGCAGTTTGATAAGAGCTTTATTCGGCAATTCCTTGACCACTTGCCCCGTTATCAAGTCGTAACCTGGTGCTTTTTTCGTATTTTAATTTTTGACCACTTCGCTCAGTTCAATCAATGCAACTTTTTTTTACTTTAAAGTTGTCAGATGTCGTGACTGGGGCGTTAGGCGTTAATAAAGGGCCGTCGAACGGCTTAAACGTTTCTTCTAAGTGCAGAGCAAAAAGTTTTACCTTTGGTTAGAAGCTGAGCGAAGCGTGTTGTCAACTGAAAGCACTGAATTTCTTCCTAGCATCCAGTAGTGTAGTCTGAATTTATGTTTAATTTGATTTCTCTTATTAAGAATATCGTTGGCTTAGTGCAAAAAGTCATTAAGTACATTTGCTCAATATTTGGTTATTCACAATTCAAATTGGCAGTTCAGTAAAAAAATATTTATTAACACATTTTCATAGATTTTTTTTGTTGTTTTTAGATGATTATTATCTCATCTGATACACTTAAAGAGCACTAAGGTGAAATATGGCAAAAATGTACTTAACGCGCCCTGATCATGCACTGGAAAGAAACACTATTTTCAAGCTCTGAAGCCTCTGACGTAATAAGGCGCATGAAATCGCGTTCCGCAAAGCAGCGGAAGCACGATGCACCGCAGCCGTATGGTGCACCGGCATGCCTTGGTACCAATACGATACTTCCCTGGTATCGAATCAATCCCAAACACATGTGCAGATATTTTTGACACGCATCGCATCGGCTGCTGTTATTCGCGGACTACGCCCGAAGTATTTTATGCCGGAAACACATGTGTAGAGTTCTACTTACAGCGAGATTAGAATACATTCATACAGTTTAGTGCACAATGTCACATGTACAATATTTGCTGCATGTAGCGCAGATCTGCATGAGATTTCTATTTCTCTTCGCTGCATGGGTCAATGCTATCAAATCGCAAAAAATGGAATGAGATGAAATTTACAACAAGTCGAACAGCCTGATTGGACCCTATCAGTGCGGTTTCAGGCCAGGAAAGTCCACCATCGATCAAATCTTCATACTTCGGCAGATTTTGGAGAAAACCCAAGAATTCCAATTCGATACTCACCATCTCTTTATCGATTTCAAGGCCGCCTATGACAGCATCTATAGAGAAGAGCTTTATAGAGCCATGTCTAGTTTTGACATCCCTGCCAAACTTGTCCGTCTGTGCAGGATGACGATGAAGAACGCTCGCTGCTCCATCAAGGTCGGTAATGACCTCACCGCGACCTTTGATGTCAAAAAAGGTTTTAGACAAGGTGACGCGCTGTCATGTGATTTCCTTAATATTCTACTTGAACGGATTGTGCGGAACTCACAAGCCAACACCGGAGGCACAATCTATCACAAGTCTGTACAACTGCTTGCATACGCCGACGATATTGACATTATCGGAAGAACTCAGCGGGCTGTCACCGGTGCGTTTGCAAGCATTGAGGCGGAAGCGGCCAAACTGGGTTTAGTGATAGACGAGGGCAAAACCAAGTATATGCTGTCAACAAGAAGGGAAAGCCAACGCGGACGAATTGGACAAAACGTCACCGTGGGCAGCTATAACTTCGAGGTAGTAAGAGACTTTGTCTACCTTGCCTCTGCTATAAACTCGAAAAACAAAATCAGCGCAGGAATCAAGCGAAGAATAACTCTTGCCAATCGCTGTTTTTTTGGGCTGATAAGGCAATTCAACAGTAAAGCCCTATCTCTAAGCTAGGAGACTCTGTATAAAACCTTGATCATCCCAGTCCTGCTTTACGGCGCTGAAACACTGACTTTATTAAAAGAGGATGAAGATATCTCTGGTCGCTTCGAGAGAAAGATTCTTCGTAAGATTTTCGGTCCCGTTTGCATTAATGGGTTTTGGAGGATGAGATTCAATCACGAACTATACGAGCTGTACAGCGACATCGACCTGGTCAAAAAACTGCGTATTGGACATCTGAGATGGCTAGGACATGTAGAGCGAATGGACACCAACGCTCCGGCCCGCAGAGTCTTCGAATCTAACCCCGAGGGACGACGCAGTAATGGACCTCCTCGCCGTAGGTGGTGCGCAGAAGTTCAAGGGGACCTCGACCAACTTGGAGTACGCAACTGAAGGCAATTAGCTAAAGACCGAGCTAAATGGAGAGGTTTGTTGGTTGAGGCCCAGGTTCACCCCGAACTGTAGCGCCACCTAAGTAAGTAAGAACAGACAAAAAAAGAAAATCACTTCGACTGTAGTCAGCGATACCAGGGAAGTATCGGTACCAGTATACTCCTTAGAGTACTCAAAGTGGGGTATCAATACCTTTTGAGTGTCGAATCAAAAGTATTGATATCAAATGCAGCGGCACTGCAGCTGCATCAAACCTTCACTGCAGCCGAACCACAGCTCTGAAGGTCATTGGGTCATTTAAAAATGTTCGAATTCAAAGTCAAATATTTTTTGAAGTAGAGGAGGTCGGGGTTAGAATTGACACAGGTAAGTTGCAACAGCTCTAAAACAAAAAGTTGTGATGTGAATTAAGAGTCTGGTAAAAGAGAAAAATACTTGTCTACTCCAAGCAAATGTCCTGACAGCTTCACGTGTGCTTTGAACGTCGGTGAAAGAAATTGTGGCAGTGGTCCCTGAAATTGACAGGTTTGTAACTTTTTTATTTATTTGCTTTTGGTATTCTCACTCACACGCGACAGATACAATTCTGGGTTTTTCTGTAAGCACACATTTAAGATTTGGCTATCTCTGTATGTTAGTTTGAGTTTTGGTGGAATCCTCCTTTTAGTTTTATTGTATCATTGGTGTGTAATTTCTATAGAGCGGTAAGTTGTAACAAAATCGGGGGGTAAATTGTAACATGTAAGATTTAACCTCGAACTTCTTTTTTGCTTTTATAAAGACATTTTTTACATGTTTAATAACATGCCAGGACAGCAAAATCATACGCATCCATAACTGCGATAAAACAGGGGTAACTACCGTTCAAAAGCCCAGACAAATTTTAGCAAAAAAGGAGCAAAGCAAGTCGGACCTACATATGTATTACGTCTGCTGAACGAGGCACTTTAGTCTCTGTCTGATTTGCAGTAAGCAGCTCTGAATGATGTTTTTTACTCTTTTCTTGAGATTTATAAAAAGTATTTATTTTTGTGAAAATGAAAAAGATATGAACATAACTTATGTTACAACTTACCCTGACCTACGTTACAACTAACCCTATAGCCGGGGTAATTTGTAACTACTGGCACATTTTGCCAAATGTAAAATTTTTACATTTTCCTAAAAGAATTTTAAAAATGTTCTTTTATACTTTGGAGCTGAAATATGTATCATTCTCTAAGTTAAAACTTCTTTGACTGACTAATTTTGAAAACCTTAAAAGATGCATAACATTTAGTAAAAATGTTGCTTTTGACCCCGTCCTTCCCTACTCGTATACGTGCTTTGATTAAAATTAGAATACAACCAAATCCGTAATGAATTTCGTGCGGATGTCCAATGCACGGGGATATTCGATCACATTACTGACATCTAAATCAGCGGATTTAACGAAGCAAATTTTCGGTATTTAGTAAA
This sequence comes from Brachypalpus laphriformis, assembly GCA_945910035.1. NCBI lineage: Eukaryota > Metazoa > Arthropoda > Insecta > Diptera > Syrphidae > Brachypalpus > Brachypalpus laphriformis. The sequence goes on from OX246756.1 coordinate 139,721,102, forward strand.
ACATTTCCCTCGACGGATTCTACGAAAGGGGTGAATGTATTTGCCCCTGTTCCTAAAAATCAACTTATATTACATACGGCACTACATATATACATATGTGCGCCCAATTTATATTATATTTTATATCCTTGTGTATCGTTAACATGTTCTGCTGCTTCAAAGTCAAGGTTTAACAACATTAGTGTATAGTCAACTAATTTCTTAAATTTCAAATACATTTTATTTCGTAATATTTCGATATCAACAACAGTAACATAAACTTAATAACTAAAACTAAACAAAATATAATTCTGAGTTCGGCAACTAATAATGTATTATCTACTCTAACAGCTACGCAGAGTACTTTAATACTCGACGACACTTCACAGCACTCTGATAATAGATTCTCAATAAAAAAAATTGTAACAAGGTCCTCTGACAACATTCTCCTACTTAAACAATTCCTGCAATGAATCCTCCTTCAGTGCAATCACCATCATTATGATTCCACCAACTAAAATCCCTCCAACTTGAATGAGAGAGTTCTTCAAGTCCTTCTTTCCCTCCAGTGCCATCGCTGGTACCAAATCCGCAAAAGCAATATACAGGAATGATCCAGCTGTCCCGGCGTATATCCATTGCGTCATATTCGTATGAACTCCTGCGATCAGCAATCCAATAGCCATGCCAACAAAACTCAGCACAGAAGATGCAATGTTGAGAAGAACAGCTCGGCGTATACTCACTCCAGTCTGGAGCAGAAGTGCAAAGTCACCCAACTCATGTGGTAGTTCATGGCACAAAACAGCGAAAGCTGTTGCCAAGCCAGTGACTGGCTCGGAGGCAAATGCGGCACCTATAGCTAATCCATCCGTGAGATTATGTAAGCCATCCCCAAGGATGACCATGAAAGCCACTGGGGTTAAGGGTCGCGATCCATCCTTTTTGTCCTTTTTGAGCTCATCAAGCATAACATTGATTTCTTTGACATCTGACGCCGCAGGTACCTCCACTTTGGGCTGTGGTGTTGGGTGGCTGTGACTGTGGGCGTGATTATGACTAGAATCTGATCCTTTAAGAAGAGGTAGGAGTGTTTCCAAGATGTACATAAAAACTGCGGTAACGAAGGCACAGGCACATATCCACACTGGTCCATTGTGATCGTGATCGTCTTTATTCGGCGAGAGTGGCGATGATGATGAAGAGTGCTCGGTTGATAAAGCATGGGGGATAAGATGCATGAAGGCATCTCCACTGAGTGTACCAACAGCTACAGCGACTAAGAATTTAAGGATCTCTTGATAAGCAATAGTTTTCATAAGTGGAACTAAAAGGATACCAAGTAGACCACACGAGGATAGCACGAAGATCGAACCGGAAGCATAGATCCAAGCTAAAATCGGAAAAAAGAGAAAATAATTAAATTAAGCTGAATCTGTAAGTTCTATTGAACTAAGAAATATAAGAACATGGGTGACAATAACCATCTATTATTATTATTCATTCTTTTATTAACATTAAATAGATTCACAATATTGCAAGACAAAAAAGAAAAGTTTACATGGCAAAATTGCAGCCTGTCAGGAATTCAGATTACTTTACTTTAAGGAAAAAAATAAAATAAATAAACAATAAGGATATAAGAATAATTAATATAAAAATATACATAATAAAAAAGCTAAATTGGAGAATTATGTGCATACCATGTTTCCCCCCTGTGGGCTAGGCGTCAGAATATGCCCACGGTAGGCATGCCTGTCGTAAAAGGCGACTAAAATGCCGACCCGCCGTCTTTCTTTAGATTACGGTACTAACATTTTATGCAATGAACACAACAAACGGTATTAATACCCCAGGTGGCAGCCCAGTTCAACTGGAAAATCCACCCTCGCAAAAGGCATGCTCTACGGATTCTGTGGAGAGCTATTTATTGCACCAAAATTTAATCAACCCATTTAGGAAAAGCTTAAGGCTACAAAGATCTCCGCCTCAAAAGACTTCTCCTAAAGCGCAAAATGAAAGTGTCGCAAACCCGGATGTGTTAATTCGGGAAACGCAAACCTTGGAAGAGAGTACTCTGAAAAAGGAAAACGCCGTGCTCCGTAAAAGCCTCGTCGAAATGGAGCTGTTGTGTCGGGAGCTCAAAAGTAAAGTTGAGAAATTTGAATCACAGAATAAAGTTTCTTTGCTTCAAAACGAGTCTTTAGAAACTCATACGGTTAGTCATAGTGAGCCTTCTCCGGGTAGCCATCACTACAGTACGGACGAAGAAGAACTCGCTCGCGAAACGGATTGGATACTTAAACGAAGACCATCTAAAAAAACGCAAGGCCGGCTCATCGCCCGAGATTGTTCCACAACACCAACCTAATCGGAAAGCGCAGCCAAAATCTGATAAGAAAATTGAAGGCAAACGCGCACCTCCACCAATAAATATTACAGGCGTTAGTGACTACAATTCTTTGAGGAACATTTTAAAAACAACGATCGCTACTGAATTTAAAATAACTTCCTTGCGAAACGATGCATGGAAAATCAAGGTTAATGACACTGAGGGCTATCGGGCTGTATCTCAAAAGCTTAACAACGAAAAAATTCAATGGCATACTTACGAAAACAAGTCTGAGAGACCCTTGAGGGTCGTAGCTAGAGGACTTCATCCATTATGCGCTAAAGAAGACGTTATAGGTGATTTACGCGATAGAGGTTATAACATTCTCGACGCCGTGAACCTTTTAAAAAATGCGAGAAAACGACCCGAGCGTGGAGAAGAACCTATAGTGAAACGTAAACTTCCGCTTTTTGTGCTGTCATTCCATAAAACGGAAAGCCAGGAAAAGATATATAACATTCGTACAATCATGAGTATGGTCGTTAAAATCGAGCCGCTACGTGTCAACTCGAAGACCATCCCTCAATGTAAGCGTTGCCAAGAGTTTAACCATACACAGGCGTACTGTCGGAAAGAGCCGCGCTGCGTTAAGTGCGCTGGAAAACACTCTTCGGAAAATTGCAGTTTGAGCAAAAATGAAAAAGCAACTTGCGTTAACTGCAAAGGAAGGCACCCAGCAAATTATCGCGGTTGCGAAGTCGCTAAGGAATTACAGATGCGGCGGAAAAAATCTACAACGCCGATTGTACGGGGAACAAAATCAGTCGATCGGGCTCCTAAGTCGATGGAACGTATTGCTAAGCAGACTGAGGCTAGTAAACCAATTGTTCAAACTACTAAGCCGACTTGAATCAGCAGGGCAGACTCTTACAACAGTCAACCAGCCTTCTGAGCCGATTAAAAGTACGTCAAAGTCGTCCACTAAAAAGGCTGAACGAAAATTAACCTCGGATAAGCCAGCGAACCCCGTACGTCTGACGTATTCTTAGGCTGCAGTCAAAGCAACCAAACGAACCGACGACCCACACTCTGATCCGTTGAATGAAATTCTGAACTGCATCTACGCTAAGTTCGATTCTCGAACGTCTTAGTAACGTCGAAAGCTTTTGTATGGCTAACCTTATATCTAAATCTAAGTAAATATGGACGCTTTGCTTAAAATAGTAACATGGAATGCAAATGGACTCTTACAAAAATCTAACGAATTAGAAATGTTTCTAATAAGAGAAAATATCGACATATGTTTGATCTCCGAAACCCATCTAACAAGGGAATCGCAGATAAAGATAAGAGGCTACGCTGGTTATCACGCCTATCATCCTTCTGATATAGTGCGGGGTGGTTCGTCCTTATTCATTAAAACTAACATCGAACATTCGGCCGATATAAGCATATAGCTGGAGAAACTGCAGTTGTGCGCGATAAGGGTTAAAAATAAATACCTGAGCTACAATATAGCATCTGTTTACTGTCCGCCGCGATGCTTACTAGAAAAAGATGATTACTTTCGTGTCTTCAATAACCTTGGTTCAAATTTCCTTATTGGTGGAGATTTCAACGCGAAGCACACCTTCTGGGGTTCAAGATGTACATCTTCTAAAGGAAAAGTGGCATATGAATTCGGTTGTTGTTTTTATTCGACAGGAAAACCGACCTATTGGCCAACTGACTTACAAAAAATTCGCGACCTTATCGATTTTTCTGTTACAAAAGGCATTTACGAGAAGTTAATTACAGTCAAAGAATGTTTTGATCTCTCTTCTGACCACTCGCCAGTAATTTTATTACTGGGAGAAGCGCTGATCAAGAAAAAATTACCTCCAAGACTCACTAGCAATAGAACAAACTGGGAGGGCCTTAGAAATGATTGCGAAACAAATATCGCCTTAAATGTATCACTTAGAACACCTTGCGAACTACAGGACGAAATTGATCGTTTCGTGGAAGCAATTCAAAGAGCGGCATGGAGAAACACTCCTTCTAGAAGCTATAAGATCAACCGCAACGAAAAGTATCCCAGAGAAATCATTGAACTGGTGAGGGAGAAACGAAAAGCACGAAAGAAGTGGCAAATCACTCGTGCACCGCAGCATAAAACGGTCCTTAACCGACTATGCAATCGGCTTAGAGATAGTATTCCCGAATTTAAAAGCAAAAAGATATCGACCTACCTTGAAAATCTCTCCGGTTAAAGAGAATCATATTATTCGCTTTGGAAAGCGCTAAAAGGCATCCGGAAACCTCAAATGCAAGCACCACCAATTCGGAAAATCGATGGAAACTGGGCCAAGAGCGACAAAGAAAAGGCAGAACTTTTTGCTTTGCACTTAGAAGAAACGTTTAAGCCGTTCGACGGCCCTTCGTTAACGCCCGACTCCCCAGTCACGACATCTGACAGCTTTAAAGTAAAAAAAAGTTGGGAATCACTGAGGGAAGTGATTAAAAATTTAAAGACAAAAAAATCTCCGGGTTACGACTTGATAACGGCGCAGGTAGTCAAGGAATTGCTGAATAAAGCTATTATCAAACTGCTCTATTTAATCAACGCTTCGTTCAGATTGTTTTATGTTCCGAGGCAATGGAAAGTCGCCGAGATTATAATGGTCCCGAAACCAGGTAAACCGCTAAATGAGAAGAAATCATATCGGCCTATTTCCCTATTGCCGGTTATCTCAAAAATATTTGAAAAACTTCTTTCCAAACGTCTACAGCCCGTAATCGACGAAAGACGTCTCATTCCTGATCATCAGTTTGGATTTAGAATTAAACATTCTATAATTGACCAAATCGACAAAATAACTGACGTGATTGAGAAAGCTCTGGAAGAAAAAAAGATTTGTTGTGGTGTATTTCTTGACGTCTCACAAGCTTTCGATAAGGTTTGGCACGATGGCTTGAAGTATAAATTGCGACTACTACTGCCACTGCAACTCTTTCTAATCTTGCGATCGTACCTCACTGAAAGACTCTTTCGTGTAAAGCACGGAAATGATTACTCTGACTGCAAGGAGATTGCGGCCGGAGTTCCACAAGGAAGTGCCATTGGCCCGCTTCTATATGTAGTCTACACGCGTGATATCCCGCAGGAAAGAAACTGCGTCGTTCCCACGTTTGCGGACGATACAGCGATATTGACCACGGGCGAAACTATTGAAGCAGCAACTGGAAAGCTTCAACATGCTATTAATGAAGTCCACGCTTGGACGAATTCTTGGCGTATTGTGCTGAACGAAAGCAAATCTACTCACGTCAACTTTACCTATAAAAAAGTGGATAGATTACCTCTATATCTTAACTCGGTTCAAATACCGTACGCGAACAAAGCAAAATATCTAGGAATGACTCCAGATGTTAAGCTTAAATGGAAATCGCACGTAAAAAAAACGCGAAGAGCTCGAAAACAAATACCGACAAATGTAGTGGCTACTCGGAAAACATTCGAAGTTGAGCCTACATAACAAACTGTTTATCTATAAGCAAGTGCTAAAGCCTGCGTATGGTATACAACTATGGGGTTGTACCAACAAAAGCAATAGAAACATCATACAAACTTTTAAAAATAAAGTTCTAAGAACGATCGTTAACGCACCGTGGTATGTACGTAACGAAGATATTCATCGAGATCTGGGAATTCCCAGCGTCGTCGAAGAGAAAACAAAAAAACTTAAAACATAAAAAAAACATAAGCGTCGGCTTCGTTGCAGTATTACTTTTGAAGAGAGGTGTTTTTTTAGTGAGTAAAAATCTCACACTACCATAAGCACGCTCGGTCGTGCCTTATGGTGTCTTTAGAAGATTTTTCACCTACTCTCGGCAAAAAAAAAACCATGTTAAGTTTAATTTATAGGTTAATATAATGTTACGATAATATCTAAGGCGTGATTACGAAAGAGAAAAAGCAGATTCCATCCCTGGGCTCCATTAAGGATCTGTTTAGTTTCATCCAGTGTGAGAGATCATTTAGAAAAATAAATTAAACGCAATTCTAATAAAATTGGGCAGACTGCAACAAAGTGATAGATGTCTTCAACCTCATTACGATTACAAGGGATGCAGATGGGCCGAATATCTTGCCTATATGGTATATAGTTGAGTTTTAGAAGCTCAGCCCTCGCCTTAAAAATTTGACTTATTTGTTCGACTTCAGTTCTCTATTAAAATAGCTATTGGGGCCTAGTGAGTGATTAAGAGATTTATAGATAAGACGTATCAAGGACGTTCGGGCTCTGGTCATGCACCAGAGATCGTCAACTCTTTTAATACATTTGTATAGCTTGTCTTCCCACCCATTTATGTTCACTGTAAGGCCAAGAACGATATTATGAGAGGATGCAAGCTCATTCCATTCTTTGAAGGGCGATAATTTGGATTGAAATGCAAATTTCATCAATGGTTTTTGTAAATTGTCATTCGACCTACGCTTTAAGTATATATTCGCCATTGGCTTTTAGATTACGTACATAAATTTGAGGAAGACCAGACTCGACATGAATAGCATATGTTGGAGTTGTTGACGGCAGTTTAAAAACACGTTTAAAAAAAAAGCGTTGCACAAGTTCAAACCCTTCGAAGTATTGGTAGTCATACAATTGATTAGCATAGCAGAGACATGCATTTATCGTAGTGTCAAAAACCTTAAACTTCGAAGAAGTATCAACTAATTTGTTAGCGAAGAAACTTCTCCACATGATGTTAATAGCCGTTTTAGCCGCTATTGACTTCTCGTGAATATGTGGGTGCAGATCAAGGTTTGAAAAAAGGTGAAGTCCCAAGTATTTGAAGTGTTTAACTTCAATCTGTTCTCCCCCAAAGACCAGTTCTCTCGCAGTGTTCTTCTACAGCATGCAGGAACAAAGATCATCATTTTTGACTTAGTGGTATTTATTTTAAGATCCCATAGGTGGCAGTAGAGTTTTGATTTATTTATTTTTAACTGAAGAGTACATGGATTTTCAGCTAAAATGACGAAGTCATCAGCATAGAGCAGAACCTTTACCTCGACATCACCGACTTTAACACCACCTAGTAAACAGTAAGCTAGGTCGTCAACATGGAGGGAGATTGGACTCAAGACACAACCTTGAGGTACACCCGTTTCAGTACTAAAGTATTTTGACAAGGTACTGCCATTCCACACAGTAGCGGATGTATTTGATATGAGTTGCCTATAAACTCTAATAAATTTACTTGACAAACCAATAGCTGATAACTTGTAGAGTAACTAATTCCTATTTATTATGTCGAAAGCAGTCTTGAAATCTATAAGGAGGCATATCATTTCTTACCCCTCTCAATAGTCGACAGCGAAACGATTTGATCAACCGTCGAAAACCCAGATCGGAAGCCAGCCTGAAAAATGCTTAGGCGGTTGTTGTCTTACACCCACACTGTCAACCGCTGATACAAAATTTGTGTGAAGATTTTTCTAACCCCACAGAGAAGAGAAATGCGTCTATAATTTTCCGGCAGACTATTATCTCCTTTTTTAAAAATAGTGAAAATGATTGACTTCAAGCATACGTCTGGTATTATTTCAGTACTAAATACTAAATTATAAAAGGACAGTAGATATTGCAGAAATACTGAGGTAACATTTTTATTAAATTCAACAGGAATACCATCCACCCCCGAAGCCCTATTGTTTTTAATTTTTTTCCAGGGCTGTTATTAACTCAGATATTGTTATAGGTGCATCAAATTCAGCAACGGCCAAATTAGGCAAAGCGTATTGAAAATTTGATTGGTTGGACTGTGGACTAAGAAGCTGATTAAAGTAATCAGCCAGTATATCAGAGCCGATTGCAGAAGAAGTCCTTGATTTGTCACCACCTAACATTCGCACAATTTTCCAGAATGACCTCGAATCTTTACATCGTTCTAACTTAGAGGCAAGGTCTGCGAAATATTTCGCATGTTTTCTGTTGCATAATTGCTTGTAGGCTTTATTTACATCAGAATACAGTGACCTAAAGTCTGTAGCATTCATTTTCCTAAAAGGATTTAGAAGTATAAAGGATTTCTTTCGAAATCTCTCACACCGCTGCCTTAGCCACACCGCCAGAAGAGAAGTGAAATGATACAGACCTAACAATCGACTGCGACACCAATTCCACCATTTCCTCACAGGACGAGTTAGTTATACTTGAAATATTGTGTGGTTGATTATCCAGTATTCGCCTGTATCGTCGTACCAAATTAGGTTTCCACTTGAGTCTTTTAAAATGAACGTGGAGCGAAGCCGGCTCCAAAGCTTGAACTTTTAAGGAGGTTGCTATAGGTAGAAGAGCAGTTAGCAATCAAAACTTCGAAATCATCAACTATACTAAGCCAATCACCTTTCACAAAATAATAGTCGATCACTGAACAAACTTGACCAGACACAAATGGAAGCTCACCTTTGCAATCACTTTTTGAGACACCGTTCATCACAAAAAAAGCCAAAGTCCTCCATTAATTGTATAAGGAAAGACTCTCTCACGCTTTCAAAATTAGAGATACCTATACTATGACTAATCAATGAGGCTGAGTTTTGAAATCTGCCTATTCTACCGTTCAAATCTAATATTATCATGATGTTAGGGATATCTATATTACTTATAAAATTATAAAGCTCATTTGATCATTCATCAAACTACAGTGGAGACCAATAATACCAACCTTGAGGCCAATTCTATGGAACATAATGTACTATGACATTCCAAGAACACAAATGCCGAATGGAGTAGACATCATCGGTTATGCCGACGACATTGTAATTGTAGTAGTGGCCAAAACATTAGAGGAAGTTATGCAAAACTGTAATCAAACAATCTCAATTGTGAAGCTATTGCTACAGACATCAGGTTTGGAACTAGCGGGCCACAAAACCGAAGCCGTTCTTATAAAGTATAAAGCCGTAAAAAAGTGGAACACCTTACCTTAAAAGTCTGTGAGCACATCATCGAATCGAAGATGTACATTAAGTACCTGGGAGTATTGCTGGACCACAGACTCAGCTTCAAGGATCACCTAACGTAAGCAGGCGAAAAGGCCTCTCGGGCAGTAGCGGCACTATGTAGACTAATGCCAAATTATTGGGGGACCAAGGCAGCCAAGGATACGTGGAGACGGATTGACGAACGAAAACAGCTGAAAGCTCGCGTTGCAGCTACCACAGCAGCAGGGAGAAACGAGCTAGAGTCTCTATATCGCATGAAGATGAGAGAAGTTCGGCATAGCGTGCGACGTGACAAGCGCAACTACATCAACGCGCTGGCTACAGAAGCAGAAGAAGCTGCAAGGAGGTGCGATAGCAGGACCGTCTACAGAATCACGAAAGAGCTGACAGGTGGTCGCAGCTCCAGCTAACACCCAGTGAAAAGCCTAGATGGCTCCTTGCTCATTTCGGATGAGGACTAGCTCAAGAGATGGAAAGAGCATTTTGCTACGGTTTTGAACCGTGTATTCGCTAGCGATATGCTCCCAAATCAGACTGAGATGCCCGAGGTGAGAAGTTCCCGAATACGCACCACGACTCCCAGTAAAGACGAGATCATTACCGCGATCAAGGCACTCAAAACCAACAAGGCGGTAGGACTTGACGGTATTCCAGCAGAGCTCTTACGAGCAGCGCCCACAACATCGGCTGAGCTTCTGCTTCCACTTATAGAGAGAGATTGGGAAGCTGAGAGCCTTCCTAACGAGTGGAAAAAGGGGATGATCGTCAAGCTTCCTAAGAAAAGAAATTTAATGGAGTGCGGAAACTGGAGGGATATCTGCGTGCTGCCTGCTGTAGCTAAGATAATAGCTAAAATCATCCTGGAGCGAATTAAACAACATCTCGAAGACACACTCGATGTCGAACAAGCAGGTTTCCGCTCTGGATCCTCCTGTGCCGACCACATCAACACCCTGCGGATTATCATCGAACAGTGCGTTGAATATCGATCGCCACTGCACCTATTGTTCATCGATTTTGAGAAGGCGTTCGATAGTGTCAACAGGGTGTTTATTTAGCGTGCAATACGCAGGAGAGGTATTCCCGATAAACTAATTGCTATTATCAAAGCTACATATGAAGATTCCAAATGTCACGTTCTGCACAGAGGAAGGTTTTCTGAGGAATTATCCAAAGTGGGGTAAGACAAGGCTGTGTCCTTTCACCAATATTATTCCTATTGGTGATTAGCGATGTTCTTCATGCAGCTTTGTCGACGGGAAACGGAGGAATTCGATGGACTCTTACATCTCAACTGAAACATCTTGACTACGCAGACGATGTATGCTTACTCTCCCACAGAATTATGGACCCCCACCAAATGACAGCAGATGTGGAGAGGGAGACAGGCGTCGTCGGGCTGAAAACTAATACGGCAAAAACTAAAATGGAACAAACTCACCGGCTCAAATATGCATTGCTGGACAACCGGTGGAGAGAGTAGAGGATTTCCAGTATCTTGGGAATATTGTCTCGATCGATGGTGGAACCGTACTGGATATAGCCAACAGGATCTCCAAAGCAAAGTCCTCGTTCGGGATGTTGTCCAAAATATGGCGAAGTAATGCAATCAGTTTGAGCACCAAGATAAGACTGTTCCGCTCCAATGTTGAATCCGTGCTGTTATATGGTTGCAGCACGTGGAGAGTGACCACTACTATCACCAGAAAGCTGAAAACGTTTGTTAATAGGTGCCTGCGTAATATCTTAAGGATTTTCTGGCCCAATCGTATCTCTAACGAACACCGTTACGAGAGAACGGGTCAAGAACCAATAGGCACAACCATCCAACAGCAGAAGTGGCAGTGGATTGGTCACACATTCCGAAAGGGTGACAGTTCCATAGCAAACCATGTTATGCAATGGAACCCTCTAACTCAGGATGGCAGAAGACCTGGCGGTCCGAGGAGAACATGGCGGAGAACAGTCGAGAAGGATGCACGGCAGTTAGGGAAAAGTTGGGGAGAACTCAGACACATTGCCAGAAACCGTACACGATGGCGCGTAGGCGTAGTAGAGACTCTAGGACCCACAAGGGGATACAGTAGATAAGTAAGTAAGGCAGCCAATCAGAAATTTTCGAACGACCGTAAGAAAGTCAACACTCCTGTATGCGGCCGCAATATGAGCATCAGCGACGTACCGTAAGTCGTACATTAGAACGATAACCTCGGCTCATAGAATCGCATTTGTAAGGGTATGCTGTGCCTCTAGAATTATGTCAGCGCATGCGATAAGTGTTATATCAGGCCGAATGCCTATCGATAAAGCAGAATGGCAACATAGGTGGAACATCACAACCAACGGGCGATGGACATACAAATTGATCCCCGAAGTTGATGAATAGATTAGCAGAAAGCACGGCGAGGTGAACTACCACCTAACACAATTCCTAGCGGAGCATGGATGCTTCCGGGAGTATCTCTGCAAGTACAAGCACACGGATGACCCATTCTGCCAGCACTGTGAAGAAAAAGTGGAGAACGCAGAGCATGTACCCATAGAATGCAAAAACTACACAAATGTCAAGTGACCACAAGATGCCTGATTTCATTTATGTTGACGAGAAGTGAAGGCTGGAAAACTGCAAATGAAGTAATCACGAGTATGATGTAGCAACTGCGTATAGAGTAACGAGCAAGCAGAAACACGAGAAATGAAGATCCTACCAACTCTGGCAGCTAAAAAAGAAGTGACGGAATGTCATACCTGCCCCTGCAAAGGAATGCATTGACTGGCAGTGCCGCAGGGTAACAATGGGACAGAGAAATAGTAGGGTTTTTTTTTTTAGCAAATAACCATTCAGGACAATGGAGTCGGACATAACTCGTAGCACGGGCTACAAGTATCCATAGAGTATTTTTACCCCTACGTACGCATAAAAAAAAAAAACATGTTCCCACCAAACGATATCGCGAAACTTCTCCAAACATCCGAGGTTTCTCGATAGATTTTCGAGGTTTTGAAACCTCCTGATTTCGACGAGATCTAGTTAAATGCAAGCCACTTCAAAATTGATCATTATTGACATTTGAAATCATTTCAACTCGGTGGGAACGGCTACTGAGGTTTTGGTAAAAGTTAATTGAAACCTCTAGGTTTTGGTTCGGTGGGAACATGGTATAAGTCTCATCTTCTCTTTGGAAAAAATTGGACCATTCCCTAATGTCAGCACAATACCCGCTACCAACACCAAAAAGGGCTGCACGATACGATCATCGTCTAATTTGTTCTTAAAGGTCATCCAACTCCAAGTAGCTGCAGTATTTTTTCGAGGACATTCAAAAGAATATAATGTAGAATATAAGAAATACCTTCCCACAGTTCATCCAAAACCAAAATCTAAGAATTTTTAATTTATATGTATACATATTTCCATGTAATGTATTCCGCCTCCGTGTGGTGCTCCCCGGGCAACGTCTCCAAGACGGCGAAAAGGACTACAAAAAACATATATACATCTAGTAAAATGTACTACAACTAAAACCGAATCAGTATATGTAGTCGTAAAGGCCTTTGCAAAATATTTTCATGAACCTGAATCTTTCATTTAATTCTCTTAAGGCTTAAATAGCGTCTGCTGTTGATTGCCCCCTGGTAAAGCCACAATGGTTTGGTATGATCTTAACACGATTTTTTGGGTGTTCTTTTTCCCGAAATCTTCAGGGTGTGGGAGGCGAGTTTTATACCTTAAAATTGATCGCATATTTAAACCATAACCTGTAGAATACATTAGCTTTGACACGTTGCTTGTAACATAGATAGTCCCCATAAAGTACACTTAAGTGATCAGTACCAACAGCCGAGTCAACTCCCTTAATTTTACAATTGTCTATCCACCATGTATGCACGTATGCACCATAAAAATTCTAGGCAGATTAATTAAAGCTTTCGGTTGGTTTTCAGAAGTAAGACAACATTGGCCTTAGGTAGTGAGTCAGTAGGTAGTCAATTAAATTCGGTTCCACTTCTGGGGCATGGTTTAAAGCGCTTCCAAATCTTACAGATGCATTTTACTGGCGGCCACTTAACTGAAATATGCCATTATATGGAGCAAGCGAACGGTGTCATTCATTATCGTGGACGTTTTGTAAATAATAAGTACCAACAGCCGAGACAATTGAGTCATATCCGTTCGTACGTATGTTACTTCTTTTTGACAATTAAGTTTCAATTTAGGAACATGAAATTTCACATAATGGGCTTTTGAGAGTCTCAAGCAGTACGTAAACATTTTTGACATCCGTTTTTCAAAAAATACCATTTTTTAACATTTTCATAAGAAATCATAACCATCAGAAAAAGGCACATCTGAGTAAAAAGATTTTATTTAACAACTCCGCCCCCAATTTAACAGTGCGTGGTTAGATCATAATGGATAGGGTGTCATACAATTCATTTCAGACGGACTGTAACTATGTATGTATGTTTGAACGTCACTTTTTTGAAGATTGAGACAAAAGAACTGTTGCTCCAATTAGCAGGCATTCATGAAGGATGGCAATGCTGTAGTGGTAACGCGAATATTTCGTGGTTCAAATCCTGATGTAAGCAAGCATTTATTTCTCATAAAATATAGGGCTGTTCTATGAGTCAGTGACTTTATCAGTCTCCTTTCAGTGCGATGTACTTTTCCCAACAATATTCCAACTTTCTTAACCCTTCAAAAAAATATTATTTCTCAAACACTGCAAAATAGGCATTTTAGAGCACGTTCGCCTGCAGAAGTCCACTGTTTTGATTGTTCCGGTGTATCCAGAATTCATCATCATCGTTTACGAAACGCCGTAAATATTTGCGCTGGAAGAGTTCCAAATTCGGTTTTGAAATCTTCACCCGAATCCGTTTTTGGTCCACCGTCAGCAAACGCGGGTGCCGCGATCTTGGCGATAATTTTGTTCATGCCCAAATGGTCATGCAGGATTCGAATGACGGTATCATTTGAAATTGCTACATTCTCACGAATCTTGACCCGGCGATCGTCCAATACAATATAGTGGATTTTGTTGACCATTTCTTCCGTTATGACGTCATTTGGACGTCCTGGGCGCTCAGCGTCTTTTGTGCTCGTACAACCGCAACGAAATTCGGTGAACCACTTGTGTTCCATTCCATGCGAGGGAGCAGAGTCTCCATAATATTTTGTAAGTCTGTCTTCAGTCTCTTTTTAATGGTTTTATCGCGCAAAAAGAAGTGCTTTATTAAAACGCGAAACTAACGTTTTTCCACTTTGGCCAAATCTCACAAACCAAAGTTCTTTCGATCACTGTAAAAAGCTAATTTTTTTTTGTCTATGCCGAGAAAGAAACAAAGATGTCAGAAAAAATTCTCTATGTGATCCGAGCGTCATCTTGCATCGAAGTCACAGACTTATCGAACAGCCCTCGTATAAATTCAGTCCGATCAATTGCGAAAGCTTGTATGAACACTATTTCGAAGGCATAACACTGGTAAGAGGTTGGTCATACGGCCCGAAAAATTGTTGGCTCTATTAATGATTGATATGCCTATGACATCAGCGGGTCGGAAAAAAAATTCTGTGAATCAGAAGCAAAAACAAAAATAACAAAAATCTCCCAAGTTATCTGAGCTTCAAAACCATAAACATAAACCAATCTTTCTCTCTCCATATCTATCCTTTCCTACGCTCGCACTATGTAACAACATTTAAAGGGTATTCATAACCTTTTGAATGCGCGTAAAATATATAAAAAGAATAAGAAATTTACTGCTACTCTTCTGAATAATTTCATCTGGTACCTGATCCAGACTAGTAGTTTTGCTGTTCTTCATCTTCTGCACAGCATGTGCCTTCGAAACTTTCTACCCTTATGAGGTTGTGTATTTGCATGTTAATTACTGTATACTTCAGTAAACGTCCTACCGCATAAATTTTCCGGGAATACTTTAAAAAATTCAAGGTTAAGTGGTACTCGTAATTCAGTGGAGTTACTTTATGATCGGTAAAAGAGATACATACTTAAAAACAAAATTCATAAGCTAACTATTAAATTTAAATGCAAAGAAATAGCATTTCTTACAAATCGCAATACCAACGTTATATGTTTAGTACCTAGTAGGGACATAAATATTGTTACAGTACAAAACGCACCCATTACCATAACAAGAACTGAACGCACCCAAATATTCACATTTGGAATTGGAAATATGTACCGTTATGTTACTCAGCTGTTACAAAAATTTGAGTTTGTGGTTTATTTCGCCATGGAGTGGACCGAGAAAGAAAATCGTATCGCGGTAGTAGCTTTACATAAATGTAAAGTGGAAAAAAGTGATATTTTTAAAATTCTCAAGCCGCTCGGGATCAGCCGAATGTTCGTTTATCGGTGCATTAAATTATTTGAAGAGACTGGAGATATAAAAGACCGCCCACGTTCTGGGCGACCGCGATCGGTACACACAGTAGCGGCCATCAACGCTGTCAAGGCAAGAATAAGAAGAAATCCGTTAAGAAAGCAAAAAAACCTTAGCGCGCGAAATGGGGATTAACCAAAAATCAATAAGTCGTATTATCAAAAAAATCTTAGGCCTTGGTGCCCACAAACGGCGTACAGGACAGCTGCTCACAGCAGATCTTAAACGGAATAGAGTCGAAAAATCAAAGCGACTGCTTGTGAAATACGCAAACAATCTTCACAGAAAAAACATCCTGAAAACATCGGCTAAAGTCTACAAGGAAACCGTTTTGGAACAGGTCGTTGCTCCACTTAATAGCACTCTTTTTCAGAACCAGCAGTGGACCTTTCAGCAAGACTCTGCGCCTGCACATAATGAAAAAACTACCCAACTATGGCTTCAGAACAATATTCCGGACTTTATAGGGACTCAAGACTGGCCATCTGCAAGTCCAGCATTGAATCCACTAGACTACAAGCTGTGGACGGTATTGGAGGAGATGGTATACCGTAAAAGATACCCTAACATTGAGTCCTTAAAGACCACGTTGGTCTCAGCTGTAGCAAATTTTCCGATGGAGGAGGTGCGTGCAGCCATAGATGTGTGGCCCAAGCGACTTAAGGTCTGTATAAAATCAAAAGGCGACCATTTTGAATGAACTTGCCTTTTTTTTATTTGATATTTAATTACAAATTAAAGAAAAAAAAAGTAAAAAAAAATATTCGGTCGTTTTAAAGTTATGAAGGAGAATGGGTGTAACAGTATTTTTGTCCCTACTAGGTACATATAGTCACCCAGTATACTTAGTCTTATAATCTTATAAATATGTCATCTCACTCACCATTGAAAAGAAAATTTGTTCTGTCCTCAAGCTCCATCATAGGTGCGGGCTGCACGCATACATGCTGATCAATCTGCACTAACAAAGCGGGACAAAGCTTCATGAATCCCACAGGCGTCAGCTTCACTGTGTTTATAAACGCATTATATTCCTCCTCGAAGTCGTGGTCATTAACATTATCATTGTTTTCAGACACCCCATCTGCGTTGAAGGTTCTATAGAGTTTACGCTTGTGTAGATCGTCATGATCGATGACAAGTCGTAGCAATGACTTTGGCGATAGACACACGTTCGGATTGGAAGCTTCAGCTGTAAAAGAGAACAAAAAAATATGTATTCATAAAAGTTTTTAAACTTAATTTGATACCTATTTCTATTTGGGTGAAAAGCGACGTAATAATTATCACGCACCATTCATGATTAAGATACGTGACAGGCATCAATTATCGTTTTAGCCACACTCAAGTTACAGAACTGAGTCTAGGTATGTAAATATTTTAAGTGTATTCTTTCCTAATAAGTAATGTGAATTACTGTACACGCCATAAGTAAATTTTCACACAAGTTTCCGGGGGAGGAACACTTTTTAGACGGTCTGTACCACAATTGGATGCTCACACATGCAAAATTACTGCCGGAACTTAAGACAGCACAGTACATACTGTAAGTGTGCACCGCAATAATATCCCATCTGCTCGTATATGAGAACAAAGTCAAGTACATATAGCAGATTGCTATGCAATTATCTAATTAAAGGTGTAGACACAGTCACTTAGTTACCATGATGGAAGTGATTTGCTTAGGATTCAAACTAGTTGTCCAACTTTAAATGTGCGGAACTATATGCCACTCTGACGGATCATTTCTAAAGTCTGAAAGCAGTAAGCAAGCCCAACGAAACGGTTTTTGATTTATATCTACATACATGGGTCTAAAGAGAGAGCTCCCTTTTGTGCGCAGAAGAATTACATAAGACGAATTTACATGGCAGATAAGACACGGGTGGTGAGAGTATTGAAAGTCTTGTGACCGTTTAGAGAACTGAATGAATAAATAGGGGTTAACAGTCAGTTAAAAGCTATACTGCGCTCTCACTGTGGTTGGTCCTATGACAGCCCGGTGGTAGAGCTTTTGAGGTTAAAACTATAACTATTACAAAATGTATTTTTATTTGTGAACTTTTCCAACTATATTTCTTTCTTACATATAATCTATGAAGTATATAGATATATGATCAGCACTGCTAGATGAGTTGAATAAACTATGTCCATCATCTTTTCTTTGCCATATATTGGAGGTTGAAGGATAAAGTTCCATATAAAAGTTTCTTAGAGTTTAACGCAGTACAAGTCTAAACATTTTTGAAATCCACCCACTGAACGCTTACTTTTAGAAAAATGCATTTATGGGAAACATAAAAAGTAATTTTGCTTCTCTTCGTTAAACTATAATTTCATATAATTTCTGCGGAATTGGAGAAAATAATCAAAGAAGTAACTTTTAACTAAACAACGCCACGCCCACTTTAAAAGCTTGCTTTATTTATAAGGCGCTACAGTTTCGGATGGACCTGATCCTTTAAAAGACAAGGAGTATACCCTTGCTGCATTCTTAGAAATTGCTGAGGAATTCGAAGGCGCCCTAGAAAGCCTGAAAGTATATGATATTATCGATCAAATGGATAGTATTACGAGTTACATCTACACAGAATTGGGTAATGCGTTTGTCAGAGTAACTCAAGAGGCATTTGGCAAGGAGGTGTTCTCTTCCCTCTACTCGGGGTTATTGTGCTAAACGAATTAATGATAAAGCTTAGATTCAGTGGGGTTAAGTCACATCCATTATAAAGGGTGCCTCTCTGAACTAACTTGAAAGCTTAACTGGGGATATACCAGAAGAGAAAGAGCCAGGAAGATATTATTTATTTAGTTTGATGGCAGGCAATAAAGCCATCAGCATCAGGATATTGACCAGAGTCCAAAAAATGACATGCATAGGTATTACCGGCGCAAAGGAGGAGGATTAATTACAATTTTTTTATCTTATCAGATTTATTTGTACAAAGATTAACAACAAACGCGCTAAGACTAAGCCAATCGAAAGGAGTTCCAGCTGGACTGGGTTCACGCAGATTCACATTGAAGGTAATAAAACAGTATTGAAGCTAGGTAGGAATAAAAAGCAATTTCTGCCATGGTAATAGAATCGAGACTGTTGCATCACCACCGAAAAGAGCTACGAGTTCCTTGCTCACAGCATATTATAAAGCTCCGCTGGGTACACAAGGGTGTTCCAGATGATGAGAGGGCCGATGAGCTGGCGAGGGAATGCTTAGCATTAGCCCCTAAAAGAGCCCTATCGTCAGATTTGAGCTTAGAAATAAAATTATCACTATGGGGAACATTAGATGGAGTGTGCTAGTATTTGGTATTATGAAAAAATCCTGCATTTAAAGAAAAACCTTGTTGTCTGACTTAGTAGACATGAATACCGGACACAATATGTTACGTTATCATACGACGAAAATAAATACAAACGAAAATGACATATGTAGAGTCTGCGGCAATGAGGATGTACGTATACAAATATATCAAGCAAGATAAGCACATTCAGTGGGCATTACAGTGGATCTACACTAATTTAAGTCTGATCTAGGGGGATTCTCTAACCAGTTGTTGACAAACAGGGTTAGCAACCCTAAGCCGCGCGACGCCGTAGCTTGGAGGTTTGTGAGTAGATGGACTCGGCAAGGCGGGGTGGTTTCTTCCCTTCTTGAGAACCTAGCAGTCTAGCAGTGACTATATCCATGAATTACATACTGACTCAATGTATCTGTCATCAGTTGGGCCCATACTAACGTTCGGCGTGAGAAAACTGTCCATCTAACCTATCTTGGCCGTGTGCAAAGGTCAGCTTCCCTATGCATCAGTGGAGCACTAAGAACCACGTCAACAAAGAGTCTAGACATTCTCAACATTTCACTCGGATATCTATAGTAAGCAAATGGCAGCTCGTGGAGCCGCTCGCATGAAAGCCATATCTCAGTGGTCTAGTCTACCGGACACTCTTCTATTCTTAACGATCTCGAATTCCTTCCGCAAGACACCAAGTACATAATCCCACAGCTTCTGTTCGACAAGAAATGTTAAACCCACATCCCCTCCAGACTTGATAGGAGGATCTGAAGTTGCTTCTACACTGATGGATCCAAAACAGAATCGGAAGTAAGAGGGGTGTCTTCTCTAATGATCTAAGCATAATTATCTCTTTCCGCCTTCCTAATCATTGCATTGTCGAAGTGCAGTGCGGAGATTATGACGATAAACGAAGCCCTATCGTGAAGGTACAATGTAATATCGAAGCAGGATATCACAATTTTTACTGACAGTCAAGCTGTGATAAAATCCCTGGAACCTGTCATCTTCAATTCAAAAACTGCCATAAATTGTCGCCTGTCTCTTAACGAGATAGCTTAACAATGCAGGAATTTGCATCGCCGACTCGCCTGCCAGGGCACTAGTCTATCAATTTCAGGGGGAATATCTGCATGTCTCTCACTACAGTGAAACTGCTGCTTAAGCTCAAAATTATCAACGAAACCAACCGCAGATAGGCAAACGGTACTACGTTCCTGATCACTAGATATATACATCTGGCTTAAGCTGGGTCAAAAATGCTCCAACTGCTTTATTAAACAGAAGAAAGCGCTCATTACAACTATAATAGGTGTCATTACAGGGCACTGCCATCAGGCTAGGCCTCCTCGCAAACGACTTCTGTAGAAGCTGTATGGAAGAGAAAGAGGAGGCAACCATACCACACCTCCTTTCTACGTGGCAGGATCTCTCCGCTCGTACACGAGTGCACATAGGAGCTTATTTCTTCGACAGTTTAGGCGAAGACAGATTCCTGTGGTCCCACCGTTTTTGCATTTTTTTACATTTTTCCTCACTGATGTATTTCTACTGCTCTTCGATGCTTTATCCATTCCACGTGAAATTTCCCGTCGATTAAAGAGATCGCATGTTAGGGAAACTCGAAAATTACCTTTCTATGTATTTATTGCACCCGTCCTATTTTAATTGTCGTATAAACATCGCCACTGGAATCTTACGGCTGTTGGAGGTCATTTGTGGATTACGAACGCTCCCATCACACTTCCGTCATCATTCCGACACTTATTATGGCCGGTAATTATCAAGCGCTCTTAAATCGATTTTATTTTTTTTATTTTATGAAGCTCTTAGTTTTAAATTTTTGATGCGTATTCACCAAGCACTAATAGGTTTGTGTCCATGTTATTCGAATATGCGAAAAATTAATTTTCGGATTTCCAAACAAGTTCTAAAATGAGTTTCCGAACTCTCTTTCGAACTGGGAGAAGTGGCAATGAAAAAGAAAACATTGTATTTTCCTGATTTTAGTCAGAATTAATCACGGCACATTTTATTTTTTATTTGGTTGGCGGTTCTTTTGACGGAAATGCTGGAGGCACTAAATTCGTCGGTATTTCTTCTTTTGCATTTCGCCAATGCAGCTTGTCCTTTATTTGGTCTGAGTGACAGTTCACAGCTGATTTCGAAAATTTTCGAAATTCCATAGTCATGAACCCTCTTAACTTAAGAGTGGGTGGGACCACTCATAAGTCTTATGAGCGCTAATAAATCTGCACTATTATTGGTTGGTGAATGGGTTTATGAAGCTCTTAGTTTAAGATTGGTGGGTGAATACCGGCCTATATGTTGCCTTCAACGTGTTTCCGAGTGTGCTCATCCCTTCCGCCTGAGTCTCCGTCGCATTCCTCAGTATTGCCGTCTTTTTTCCAGCAAGTGACCGAAAATACTCGTCTCATATAATCACGCCAGTTTTAGAAAAAAAGTTAAAGAGCCTCCTGAGTACTGCTGGGGGTGGTGCTGATGAGCAGATGATCTATAGGCCTGACCAAGCCTTTTCTTTTCTGAAACCTTTTTTAGTAGCTGTTCTTGCAGGTTGGTGGGTTGTCTAATAATATTTTTATTCGTAAATTGTATGTAATCTGGACCTGAAGTTCAACTCCACCTCGACTTTCGCAGCACTGTTACACAGTGCAGTAATTGATAAGAGCTTAGAAAGCCATTTAAGTTTTTATTAAACGATGTACAACGCTTCTCTTAGCATTTATCTCGATGCGCTAGGGGACCCGAATCAATCTTTCATCAAATCATTCAAAAGTTTTCATGTTTAATCCATTTTTTTTAGATACGTAAAACCTGATCTCTTGTCGAGTATGACTTCAAATCAGTAGGTTAGGTTAGTTTGGCTGTCTGCACCACGATGCAGAAACACTTAGACCAGTAAAGGTCCATTGTGATGCCAAGGATCTACCATTAGACCACTCAGGGACTAAGAAAACTAACCGGAGCTTTTGATGAAGCGATGGATGTTCATGACGTCTAACGACGCCAAATCGCTGAGGTCGTCAAGGAAGGCAGCTCCTAGATGGAGCATTATTTTGCGTGATAAAGCAGGACATGTGCATAGGAAGTGAAGAATGGTTTCTTCCTCCTCCTCGTCCCTACAGCTCCTGCAGAAGTCATTGGAAAAGAGGCCAAGTCTTTTGGCATGTTGGCCGATTAGACAGTGTCAGTGCTGATCTGTAATCGCTTTAGTTTAACCAACTCGGCACTACCTTTCTGGTCCAGCTTAGGCCAGATCTGCCTCGAAATGTGACACGTAGAGCCACTATCCCACCTAAGGTTGGTCTTGCTAATAGCGTTCAGCTTCAGTAGATGCTTACATGTAGCGAGGGGCATACCAAGGGCTTGCCTATCTGGCAGAATCCTTAGAGTAGAACCCTGTCTAGCGAGTTCGTCCGCCCTACAGTTTCCTGGAATGTCTCTGTGACCTGGCACCCAGCATAGGTGAATGTTGAACCACTCTGTCATCTCTGTAAGAGGCAAACGGCAGTCTAAGACGGTCTTTGAAGTAAAGGAGCACGATTCCAGGGACTTGATAGCCGCTTGACTGTCAGTGAAAATGCTAATATCGCTGACAGATAATATATTACATTTCAGCCATTTCAAATCATTTCAATTTCAGTAAGTAAGTCTAGAAACAGCTTAAGCCAACCTCTAACTACAGTAACATCTAAACCCCAGCAACAGATGCAATCAGCATCTCTCTTACGACTTCTTCCATATCTACCATGAGATTTCCAGTTTCGAAACCATTGACTTCTGCCAGTAAAACCTTTTAACGTTTAAAAATATTAGGTTTGGTTAGTTGATAAACTGTGAAATTATACTGGTAGACATGATACTCAAATCGTCATGCTCTTTGGGCTACCAAGCTTTTCAAACGACTTACAGAAAATTGTGTGCAATAATCATGGCCTCTATTCACAACTACAAATTAGCTACTATTATTATGGAGACAAATTAACTCAAAACTCCACTCCCAACGAACGCACAGCTACCCCAGCTTATCTAAATCTTGTAATTGTCTTAAGTCTATGACAGTCGTCAAATGACCATCGCCTCACAAGCCAATTGTCTCTGCCAAGTGCCCCTCAAATGGGTCTTTGTTGACCCCACTGTCTAATTCATAAGCACTGGGTAAACACCGCGCGAATTACTACAATTGAAACAAACGGAAGAACCCACAAAGGCCATCCGAAATAAAATACATTTTAGCTCAGGCGGCTGGCGGAATTACAAATTTACTTTTCTTATTGATTCCGTCATTGGAGCGCCATGCGTAATCAGATTCAACATAATTTGCTTGCTTTACTTTGTTTACCTTCGGTTGGATCTTTAAATTGACAAAATGACGATCAATGTCAATAATTACGCGACGACGACGGTGATGGGGGTTAATGTCTGCTCTGCACCCGCTACTACCGCACTCTGGAGAGGTCATCAGGTGAATGTTACTTAAGTAGAATTTTTGCTGCTTTGGAACTTTTATTGATGTCACGAGCGCGAGAGTGATTATGGCATTCGCTGGCAAACTGAATCACAAAAGGGAGGAAGCATGCTAAGCTTCAATGATCTGCGTACTTGAAAACGGCTTTTATTGCAAAAGATTTGCAAGAATTAATGTTTTGTCCACCAATTAAAAGTGAAATTATGTTATTAAGATATCAAACCTATGGCATTGTCGAATGTCATGGAATATTTTTAAATTTGCATTAATTGCGATAAATTTGACTTTATTTCTCAAACAAGGCAGTTTTCCATTCCTTTGCGGATAGTTTTAAAAATGAATAAAGAAATATACTAGATTTAACTTTAAAAATGTTGGTATCCAAGCATTCTTAAAAATATACATCGCTACACATCTGAAAACACAGAGTACACCCCACCGAAATTTAGATTTGATCAGAGTTTGCAACTATCCCTGCCCGCAATGAGTGAGAGAATGTCGCCGCGAAACCGGTACTGGGGTGGGTGGTGGTGTCATCTCCAAAAAGCTCCATCGGGCAACCCCTACCGCCTTCCAAATTTTCCTACCATTTTTCAGGCGGAAATTTGTAAGATTAATTAAGTCCTGACGCATTTTCGCGCATAGCTAAACGACAATTAAATCCCTGGAATCGTTCTCATTTACTTCAAAACTTCGCTTTAGATGACTGCTCGTCTCATGGAGACGGCGGAGTAATTCAGCATTTATCTAAGCTGTGCTGGTACCCATAGGAATATTTCATACATATAACTATGAAGCTGACCAGCTCGCCGGACTTGGCACTACCCTAAATATCCAACCAGATATGCAGGGTTTGAATATGCTCCTCGCTATGTGCGAATCAGCAATAGCTATTGTATGTATATGGTAGTTCTGTGTGAGCTCCAGACCTCGGCTGGATCAGAAACGATGGAATGGTTCGATCTAGCTAAAGCGATCAGATATCAGCTTCATTATCAGTGTCCTCATAGAGTACAGTCCAATAGGCCTACACACCATAAGATTGATCTACTTTTAAGCGATTTCTGTTGCAGCTGCAGAGATGAAGAGGAGTAAGCCTCTATTTCAATTTAATTTTCTGCAGAACCATCTTTCGCATTATAAAAATTTCTGACTGGTTTTTAAACAGTCCAAGCAATGTTAAATCCAGTGGTATCAGAATGGACATCTTCTGGTCTAACTGTGTCTGTACAGACAGCCATTTTTACCTAACCTAACCTAAAAATATAAATAAAATGGCAGGTCTTAAACTAATGAAATAAAAAAGAGAAAACCAATAGAAGACAAATTCAGGAAGTTTATCGCCTAAGTGGACTGAGAGTCTGCAGCGCTTTCAGTATGACCATTTACATATTTTTTTATTTTTATTTTTTTTTTTTTTTTTGGTTGCGCCTGGAGGTGCAGGAATCTTCAAAAGATACCAATGGTCCGTACCATTGGTTATGCCCGATTCATATATCTGACAATGCCATCAGTGCTAGTCAGTATATGCCTACGGGCTAAACCTCACCCCCTCAGAGAGGCACTATGAGAACCGGCTGCGCGTACTCATAGTAGTAGGAAATTTGTTCCTCTCATTTTTTCATTTTTTGTGATGACTACGACTAAGTTGCCTTAACGAGTAGTTTACGCCTCTGTAGTGTTAATCGCGTTAGGTAGGTAGCTTTCCAGTGAAGGCACCTACTAATACCGTCATTACATGCGGTTTTTCCTTACGGCGCTAGGTCGAAAGGTCTTGTTCTTTGTAGTCGGCGCTCAAGGCTTGTCACGTCCATAGTACGGATTATTTCATTATTGCAATGAACACGAAGACGGGTACGAAGTTTGCGAGCAAAGTTTGTTACTTCGTCCCTCACGGTAGCAATTCCTAGATCTCTGTGAATATCACTATTCCTTATATACCAAGGAGCATTCACGATTGCTCTTAGCATTTTATTTTGAAATGCTTGCAGTAGAGCCATATTGCTTGGTTTGGTACAACCCCAAAGTTGTATACCATATGTCCAAGACGGTTTTAGCACTTGCTTATACAGAAGCAGTTTGTTGTATACGCTTAACTTCGAGTATCTTCCGAGTAGCCAATACATTTCTCTAAATCTGATTTCGAGCTCTTCGCGCTTCTTTTTAACGTGTGGTTTCCACTTAAGTTTTGCGTCTAGGGTCATTCCTAAATATTTTGCTTCGTTTGCGTAAGGTATTTGTACCGAGTTAATGGATATAGGTAAGTTGTTTATCTTTCTCAACGTAAAATTGACATGCGTTGATTTTGTCTCATTGAGGACTATTCGCCAGGTTTTTGTCCATTCGCATACATTGTTCAAAGCTCGTTGGAGTTTTCCCGTTGATGATTCGACTGACTCATCCGTTACGAGGATAGCCGTGTCGTCTGCGAACGTTGCTACAACGGTCCCTTCATCTTGTGGTATATCTCTTGTGTAGAGCAAGAACAGGATTGGACCGAGAACACTTCCTTGTGGAACACCGGCGTAGATATCTTTGAAATCCGAATATTCACTTCCGTGTCTAACACGGAAAAGTCTGTTTTCAAGATAAGATTCCAATATTCTGTACAACTTTTCCGGTAAGCTTAGCTTATACCTTAGGCCTTCGTGCCATACCTTGTCGAAGGCTTGCGATACGTCGAGAAAAGCGCTAGAGCATATTTTTTTCCCTTCTAGAGCTTTTTCAATCTCGTTCGTTATTCGATACACCTGATCGATTGTGGAATGTTTGACCCGAAACCCGAATTGATGATCCGGGATCAAGTGTCTTTCTTCAATTACTGGTTGCAATCGTTTCAGCAGAAGTTTCTCGAAGACCTTAGATATTATTGGCAGAAGTGAAATGGGTCTATATGATTTCTTGTCATTTGCACATTTCCCCGGTTTCGGAACCATAATAACTTCGGCGACTTTCCATTGCCTTGGGACATATAATAGTCTTAAGGAAGCATTTATAATGTAGAGCAACTTAACCAGCACTTTTTTCGGTAGCTCTTTCAAAATTTCGCCAGTGATTAAATCATATCCCGGAGCCTTGTTATTTTTCAATTTTTGTATTGTCATTCGAAGTTCGGACAGGGATACGGTTTTTACTCTAAAGTTGTCGGGTGCCATATTATCATTCGGATCTTCGATCAACGGTTGTCCATCGAACGGCTTGAACGTTTCCTCTAAGTGATCGGCAAATAATTCTGCTTTCTCTTTATCTTCTTTTGCCCATTCCCCGTTAGCTTTCCTAATTGGCGGCGAGTGCATTACAGGTTTCCTTATGGACTTCAAGGCTTTCCATAGAGAGTAGTTTGAATACTTATCAGCGGTCAAACCCTCGAGGTAAGTAGAAGTCTCGTGATTTTTTAGGTCCTGCAGCACTTTTTTAAGCTTGTTACAAAGATGGTTCAGATAAGTTTTTTTTCCACGCTGAGCTCTGAATGGCTTCGACGAGTTTGTCGATTTCTTCTTCTATTTCGAACGGTGTCTTTAGCGGTACATTTAAAGCAACATTTTCCTTGCAGTCTCTTCTGAAAGCGTCCCAGTTAGTTTTGTTACTAGTTAACCTAGGCGGTCCTTCTTTTTTTACTAGACTTCCACCTATTTTCAGAGTGACTGCCGAGTGATCTGAGCATAGATCATAGCATTCTTCGATTTCCGTCAAATTTTTAGTTAACCCTTTTACGATAAAGAAGTCGACGAGGTCAGGGATTTTATTTTTGTCAGTTGGCCAATAAGTTGGCTTTCCTGTCGAAAAAAAGTTCACCCCACGTTTCATGCTGGCTTTGTACAATAATCTGCCTTTTGTCGAATTGCATCTGGATCCCCAGAAAGTGTGTTTCGCGTTAAAGTCACCACCTAAGACAAAATTAGGTCCGAGTGAGTCAAAGAGACGAACGAGGTCGTCTTCTACTAGCTTATATCCCGGAGGGAAGTAACTAGATCCGATGTTGTAGTCTAAGTGGTTTATTTTTACGGAGACTGAGCTTATTTGCATAGAATCGAATTCCATTTCTATGTTTTCGGAGTGCTTAATACAGTCTTTGATGTAAAGAGAGGACCCGCCTCTCGCATTTTCCGAAGGATGATTCGCATGGTAATCGCTGTAGCCTTTTATTTTGGGTCTAAGTCCCTTTTTTAAGTGCGTTTCCGATACCAAACATATGTCAATGTTATTTTTCCGTAGAAACACTTCTAACTCGTCGATTTTTTTTCAGAAGGCCGTTTGCATTCCACGTTAGTATCTTAAGTAGCTGTTTCATATTCATGTTTTTTTGATTGTCTTGCGAGGTTTGAACTCGAGCTTGCTCAATCTGTCAAGTATAATTTTATTAACTTTGGTTTGCTCCTCAAATTTTTCCAATATAATGGTAAATATTTGGCTAACCGGATCTGTTGTAGCTGATCTTAATTTGTTTTCGTTTGACGCGACTTGCGCGTACGATCTCGCGTCAACCTGTGGCGGTTTTTCTGCTGCACTTGGACCAGCGACGTTCTCTTGCGAAATTTTTTTATTTCCCTTTATCGGTCGCTCGTTTTGACTGGCTTAGCGGTCTTGGGCTTATCGGTTTTACGATCTCTTAAGCTTGGGTTCGGGTGTATCGGTTTCTTGAGAGTATCGCGCCTTTTTTGAAGCTCCTTTGCTACTTCACAATCTCGATAGTTTGCTGGGTGCTTGCCTTTACAGTTTATGCAGGTCGCCGGAGCCTGCTTATTTAAGTCACACCTTTCTGATAAGTGGTTCCCGGCACATTTTACACATTTCGGTTCTTTTTGGCAATACGATTGGGTGTGATTGAAACCTTGACAGCGTTTGCACTGAGGTATCGATCGTGTATTCGTACGCATAGGCTCGATTTTAACTACGATATTCAAAATACTTTCTACGCTATAAATATCGTCTATATTTTCGCTTCTATCGAAGGTTAGCATAAAGAGCGGAAGTCCATGCTTGACCAAGATTTCATTGCCTTGTTCCGTTTTCTGCTTTATCTTCTTTAAGATATTAATTGCGTCGATAATTTTCAAGCCTTTTCCTTTAAGGTCATTTATAATGTCATCTTTAGTGCATGAGGGGTGGAGACCCCTTGCTATAA
Organism: Brachypalpus laphriformis; assembly: GCA_945910035.1. Taxonomy (NCBI): domain Eukaryota; kingdom Metazoa; phylum Arthropoda; class Insecta; order Diptera; family Syrphidae; genus Brachypalpus; species Brachypalpus laphriformis. The sequence continues at coordinate 139,749,735 of OX246756.1, forward strand.
CACGGAGTGGTCTTTCTGATTTATTTTCGTAGGTGAACCACTGGATCTTTTCCGCGTTTAGTTTTTTCGATATTGCTCGGTAGCCGTCAGAGTCAACTACATTAATTTTCCAATCATTGTTTCGGAATGACGTTACTTTAAATTCCGATGTCACAGTTCCCTTAAGAAGGCAATGCAATTTATTGTAGTCCGTAAAGCCGACGACGTTTATTGCAGGCGGGGGACGTAATTTGTCGTGAGTTTGTTTCTGTTTCAAGTCTTTTTCCTTGTCTTGTTTTCGTGGCTCGACTTCAGGTGAAGAACCGGCTCTTCGTTTTTTGCTGGGTCTTTTCTTTGAGACCCCATTTGTTTCGCGTGCTAGCTCTTCTTCATCCGTGTGATATTTGGGACTAGCTGCACGGGGTGGGGTAATTTCCCGTTCTCTTTGCAAAAGTGAATTCTTTAACGCCTTGTTTTCCTCTTTTAGTGATTCTACCTCTCTCTTAAGCTCTTGGTAGAGTAGATCCATTTTATTTAGCTTAATACGGAGTTCATTGTTTTCTTCCTCAAAGCTATTACATTTCACTGAGTCCCGTTTCTCTTGCGCTTGCGCTTCCGGCGGACTTCTTTTTCCGGAGACATTCGGTCTTGATGGTGGAGACCGAGTTACCCTTGAATTTCTCAAAAAGGGGTTTATTAAATGCAACAATTGGCTCTCCCCAGAATCCGTAGAGCCTACCTCCGAAGAGGGTGGATTTTCCAGAGAACCTGGACTGCCACCTGGGGTAATATATCTATTTGTTTTACTCATTGCATATTATGTATACATTTTATCCCCGGTATACGAAGGGTGGATTTTAGTCGCCTCTTACGACAGGCATGCCTACCTCGGGTATATTCTGCCCCCTACCCGAAGGGGTGTGAAATGAATTTAATGACTTTTTTTTGTTTCTGTTAATTTTTTCTTAAGAAAATAAAAAAAAATATGAAAATATTGTTCGAAATGAATGGGTTTAATGCTCTTTTACTGAAATATTGCAATTTGAAAGATATATTTTTTACTATTTGGCCACAACGCCTCTGTTTTCCAAAGTTTCGTCGCTGTACGCAGACTTTTGTGGATGACTGTACAAATTAATTCCCAACGTCAACGCCTGGATAAACAGGAAGCATGGGGAGTTAGATTCATACCTAGCGGAAATGCTAATGCGACATGGATGTTTCAGAACGTAGCTACATAGGTTCGGGTACGATAGTTCGCCTTATAGCTCAATCTGTGAAGACAGAGTCGAAGATGCCGAGCATACAATTTTCGAATACCCGCGATATGTAGTGACAGGAAGAGTGCTTGAAGTAAGTTTAGGGAGCAGTATTAGCCTCGTTCGCAAACGGAGTTCTGACTGAGTTTACAAACACAGGCAAGTTATTTGTTTTCTTGTAGGTGAAATTTCCGTGGACTAATTTGGTTTCATGGTGCAAGTGGTTTGTGTCGGACCACTGCACGTGAGGTTTTAAGTTCGAATTCCAAAAAACACCAGAACGTTTTTTCACAGTCCCACCTCTCGCGAACGTCTGACAAATATCCGAAAGTATTGTTGTCACGAGAAAGCTTCTCAAAAAACAAAATTGCTCTTCAGACACCGCACTAAACAGTAAGTCCCTTCCAATCGTTTGAAAAATATAACGCACACAACATGACTGGTTGGGAGAAGCTGGGCCCCGGCACTTCAAGAGCTATTGCGCCAAATATATATATTTTTATTTTATTTTTAATTTGGTTTTGTTAAGGTCGATTCGCCAAATCTTTGTCAATTCGTTTACTCTATTCAAGGCTTCTTGCAACTTTTCTGTTGTCGCATCAACAGTTTTCCTCTTAGCTAAGATGGCAGCGTCATCGACAAATGCAGCCAGAACAGCGCCTCCTTCTTGCGGTATATCACGAGTGTATAATAGTTACAATATCGGACCAAGAACGTTCCTTGTGGTACCCCAGCCATTATTTCTTTAAACTCTGAATATTCGATTACATATTTAACACGGAAAAGTCTACACGTACTCATCGGATATGTCATTAATTGTATATAGTAGAGCTGCTCAGGCAGAACTTGCCCTAATATATGTTTCAAACATTCGTGCCATACTTGAGAAACGTCAAGAAATACGCAAATACAAATACAAATACATTTGTTTTCAAGAGGTTTTTCGATTAAATCGGTTATCCTAGGTACTTGGTCAGTAGTAGAATGCTTGCTTCTGAATCCAAAGTATTGTAATATGAATCGCCTAATACTCGTATCCTCTCAACAACTTTGGATGACTGGGAGAAGTGAAATGGGTCTATACGACTTAATCTCATTCGGCGGTTTTCCGCATTCCGGCACCATTATAACTTCCGCGACTTTCCATTGACTTGGAACATACTGTAATTTAAGCGCAGCGTTTACTGTATAAAGAAGCGTAATTAGTACTGTTCGTGGCAGAGCTTTAAGAATATCTCTTGTTATTAGGTCGTAACCGGGCGCTTTCTTTGTTTTCAGTGTTGCACTTGTTAATGTATAATTGCTAAGTGTAGCGTCTGGCGCATTTGTGTTTCTTAGGAGCACCTGTCCATTGAACGGCTTGAAAGTTTCTTCGAAATGGGTTGCAAAAAATTCGGGTTTTTCTTTGTCTCCCATTGTCCAGTCGCCATTATTTTTTCAGATTAGTGGCGTGTGAGCTTTAAGTTTTTTAACGCATTTCATAGCCTTCCAGAGCGAGTAATTGGAATCTTTCCCGCTGTTAAGCTTTTAAGATACATACGCATTGTCCGGTTTTAGTTATTTAATAATTTAACAAATTAAACAGTCGGTTTAGCTGTGCTTTATGTTGCAGAGAGCATGAGTTTCTTGCCATTTTCTGGTGAAAAGACTATATAGTATTATTGAAAGGAAAAATCTAATTCCGGTACACCAATTTGGTTTTCGAAAAAAACATTCAATGATAAATCATATGCCACTCTATATTAATGGTAAAGAAGTTCCTTATGGAAATATGGCGAAGTACCTCGGCATGACATTGGACGCCAAGCTCAGATGGAAAGCCCACGTTAAAAAGAAAAGAGAAGAACTAGACATTCGATATAAAAAAAATGTATTGGCTTATGGGGCGACACTCCCAACTATCAATATACAACAAGCTCCTGCTTTACAAGCAAATGATAAAACCAATATGGGCCTATGGGATGCAACTCTGGGGTGGCACCAAACAAAGTAACATCGACATCATTCAACGCTTCCAAAACAAAGTACTCAGGAACATTGTAGGCGCTCCCTGGTATATAAGAAACAGCGACATTCACAGGGATCTTAATGTGGAGCTGGTCCAAAACGAAATTAAAAACGCAGCAAGAAGACACGAGAAACGGCTACGAGAGCACGTAAACCAGAATCACTCGGTCAGAAGACTAAAAAGGCGTAAACCTCTTGAACTGGGTAGATAAAGGCATGTAAATTTAAATGATCCGTAGATAATACGAAAGGTGACAACAGTGAGTAAATAAAACCCCCACCACCTTGAGTGGCCTAAATTCCTCTTATGCCTTGAGTGTTATTAATGTTATTAGCTCATTGTTATTTATATTCACATTTACTGAAAATTCCCAAAATTGTCTGCGCGTTCTCCTCTTCTCCTTCACCATTTCTTTTATCTCCGGTGGATATTTGATGGTGAATATTTTCACCGTTTTCTTTTTATATGGAATAAAATTGCACGCGGCGCGTTGCAAGATTTCAATGAAGCGATCTACGTCAATTCCAAGTTCGTAGCGCATTTTAAGTGAAACATTTAACTCAAAATTTTCTTCAATATCCTTCCTAAAGCTTTCCCAATCGGTTCTTTCGCTTATTAGTCTAGCTGGCTTTCCTTTTCTAACTAGGGTTCGCTCATTTTAAGAATAATTGGAGAATGATCTAAGGAGAGATCGAAGCTTATTTCGACTTGTAGATATTTACAAGACATTCCTTTCACAACAAAGAAATCTATTAGATCGGGTATTTTTCTGGGGTCAGTCGGCCAATATTTAGGTTTGCCCGTCGAGTGGAAGTCGTAGCTGTATTCAACATCCACTTTGTTAAACATTCTGCCTTTTAGTGAGATGCATCTTAAACCGCAAAAGGTGTGTCTTGCATTGAAGTCGCCACCAATGATCAAAATTTGATCCGTGGGAGTCAAAGGCATTCATGAAATTAATTGCTTGGAAAGCGCATCGCGATTGGCAATAGATAGATGCAATCTTTACTGAAACATTCATATTCTTCATCCCTACTGTGGTAACTTGCATTGCTACAAGCTCTACTTTTACTTTGGGCCTATGTTCGATATATTCTTTTATGAATATGGATGATTCACCCCTGGGTAATAGGCGTGATGGTCGCTGTAGCCTCGCTGCACCGAATTGAGTCATCAGGTGGGTTTCTGTGATCGAGCATACATATGTCAATATTTATAGAAATAGAATTTTACGCAACTGTTTCATATTTGCATTCCTATTTTTATCAAAATCCATACTTTTGAACTACGCGAGTTAAGAAATTTATTCTCAAGCGCAACTAACCTCTCGAATATAAGTTTTTTTGTTTTGGGAGCGGTACGATTGACCGCAATCCAAAACCTCTAATAACGAAATATCGCATTTTTTAAATAAATTCCGAATAACAAAATCTGGCATATTCAAAATCTCACATAATCCAAATCTCGCACATTCAAAATTTCGCATGTTCCAAATCTCGCATATTCCAAATACCGTATTATCAAAATCTCGCTCTGAAGATAAAAATCTCGCAAATACAGGAGAATCTCGCATTATCAAAAGTCAAGAGTTACCCCTATTTCATAATGAAATTTGAAATTTATAACGTTTTGAAAGTGAATGCATACGTGAAAATAGACTTTAGCTCCAGGCGCCTGCCCGGCAGTTGTTGACATACCCATAGCGGAGCGACGAAGTCGCGTTAGCGGTTGAACCCCCCCGGAAAGCGGAGTTTATTAATTTGCCTTCAAAAATATTACAGAAAAACATGCATTTTTGAAAAAGTCATTTAATTCAAAAGTAAATACCTACATAGCTAATATAGATTTAGAATCTTCGCGCGCATTAATAAATATTTTATTACAATGCGAGATACTAGTTTTCGAGATTTTGATTTGCGAGATTCTGATAATGCGAGATTTTGATTTGCGAGATTTTATAATTGCGAGATTTTGATAATGCGAGATTTTAATAATGCGAGATTTCGTTATGCGAGATTTTGAAAACGAGATTTTAAAATGCGGTCAATCGTACCCGTATAACGTTGTTTTAGCTTGCCCCTTTAGTTTTGCGAGTGTAATAGAGAAGTCGTTAGAAATTGGAGCCGGTGGACTACCGTTTTTTGCAGTTTTTAATGCCGCGGCTTGGGCATATATCAGTGTTTCACAAGTCGGTGCTTTTTCTTTTGCTACCTTATTTGTGTCAGAACTCGATGACTCTTCTTTTGTCATTTTTTTTTTTATATTTTAGGCTTTTCTTTGAACTTAATTTTCGTAGCCTGATTTTGTAACTTCCTAAGTCTATCGAGCAGTTTTTGCAGTTCTTTTGCTACTTCACAACCGCGATAATTAGCTGGGTATTTTCCCTTGCAAATAATGCACGTTGCAGTGGATTGCTTATTTGCACTGCAGTCTTTAGTCAAGTGTTCTCCGGCACATTTGACACATCGCGGTTCTTTTGGGCAATATGTTTGCGTGTGATTAAACCCATGGCAACGTTTGCACTGGGTAATTAATCTTGTATTCTTACACAAAGGTTTAATTGTTACTACAATATTTTTTGATATGCCGTCTGATGCAATGACACCAGAACTCCAGCTGATGCGCAAATTCAGAGTCGACTTTCCTTGTGTCCAGGAATGGCTTCGGTCAGAGTCTGAGCCGGGAATGGAATGTAGTCGTATTTTCACGGATGGTTCCAAAAGGGTCTGGCGCCGGGGTCTTCGTGGAAGTCGACAACATTAGACTTCACTTCTCGTTAGGCAAATATGCGAAGAACAGGTGGAAGGGACGTAGTATTTGTGTCTGTAGTGACAGTCAGGCTGCGCTTAAGGCCTTGCTTAACCCTTTAACCACTTCCAAAATAGTTCGTGAAACCAAAAACTCTTTGAACTCTGTCGCAAGGCTGAATTCTCTGTCTCTTATCTGGGTCCCAGGTCACACTGGGATCTTGGGGAACGAGATCTCCGATGAGATTGCTAGACAAGGCTCAGAGGAGGCTCTCTCAAGTCTCGAACCCGCGTTGGGTCTTCCAGCGTCTTCGGTTAGGGCTTACATTGACGATTGGGTCTCTCACGAGCACAATTGTGTGTGGCAAGACTCTCCAGGTTACAGGTTGACTAAACGCATGCTCCCGGACGTCTGTAAAAATCAGCGGCATTCTTGCTGTCTCTCAGCAGAAAAGACTGTAGACAACTTATCGGCGTCTTGACAGGCCACTTCGCTTTTGCCAAGCACCTTAACGTGTTAGGCTTAAGTGACACTACAATCTGCGACGCTTGTGGAGAGAGCGACGACACCGCGGAACATTATTTCTGTGAGTGTCCGGCCTTTGCTCGTATCAGGTGGCAGATCTTCGGTGCGGATGTGGTGAGTGCTGGTACTGTAAGCTCCTCATTACTGAAGTGCTTGCTTGGCTTTCTTCGAAAGTCAAGAAAATTCCAATAAAATGAGTAAAACAGGGTTTGCTCTCTGGCAGTACAATGGACCAGTTGTGTCTGAGTGCTCCAGTCGAGTAGCATTTCCTATCCCGACAAAAAAAAAATAGTACAATATTAAGAATCGTTTAAATTATATAGATCTTATCAAGGTCTTCGGCCTTGTCGAAGGTCAGCATGAATAGAGGAAGCCCTCGTTATTTTACCGTAGTTTCTTCACCATCCGTTTGTTATTTTTCCCCTTTATTGATGTCCAGTGCATCTACAATTTTAAAGTCGCTATTCTTCAACTCATTGATGACATCTTCCTTTAAGCAAGAGGGGTGGAGTCCCCTAGTTACGACTCTAAGTGGTCTTTCAGCCTTGTACTCGTGGGTATACCACTGGATTTTCTCGGCATTTAGTTTCTGAGATACTAAGCGATAGCTATCAGAGTCATTAACATTGACTTTCCACTTGTTATTGTTAAGCGAAGTTACTCTACAACCCGTTGGTAATAATGTTTGTAACATGTTGTGCAATTTGTTATAATCTGCAATCCCGATTCCTCGTCCGATACCCGATTTTATGGCGACAATTTGTACTCGAACTAGATTCATTTTGGAGTTTCCTTAAACTTCTCTTTTCTGCTTTGAGAATATCTTATTATTTTCTGAGCTTCCTGCAGACGAGCTCCATTTTATTTAATCGAACTCGAAGTCCAGTGTTTTCCTCCTCTAAAAAAGTAAATATTTGGCGCAAAAGCTCTTTAAGTACATGGTCCTAACTTTACGCAACCACTGGTGTTGTGTGCGTTATATTTTTCACACGAATGGAAAGTACCTACAGTTTAGTACCGTATCCGAAGGGCAATTTGTTTTGAGAAGCTTTCTGGTGCAACAATACTCTCGGATGTTTGTCAGACGTTTGCGAAAGGTAGGACCGTGTTCTTCGGAATTCGAACTTGGAACGTCACGCGCAGTGGTCCGACACAATAAGCACATGTTCCACGGCACCCACATGGGTTTTTCTCCTCTAGGTCCTTATATTTTGCTGAAATCCGTTCATCGTGCATCGAAGTTTTAGTAGAATGGTGAAGATCCTGTTACCCGTCCACATTTTTAAAGGGTCGTATAGTGATCGGCACTCCCTAGAAACCGTAGAGCCGACATCCGAAAGGGATTTTCGAGTTTACCTGGTCTGCCACCTGTGGTATTCAATCCTTGAGTCTTGTTAATTGCATAGTTGTTCTTGTAAACGCTTAACCGGTTTATGGGAGTGGATTTTAGTCGCCTTTTACGACAGGAATGCCTACCGTGGGTATATTCTCACCCCTAACCCACAGGTGGTGAAGCCCAGAAATGATACGACAAAGCACACAGTTCTGACTAGAAGTTGGCCTGTTTTTTACGCGTCCATATGTTTTTGGTAGGTTTCTATTGACTACAAGCATGGGCAAGCAGAGAATATAACAATGCTTGACTGAAGCTATGTTCAGACGATTGCCAGATCTGTCAATGAAAAAATTGTCCCAAATGCCTTACAACCGTGTGAACTTACAATTTTGTTTGACAATATTTGCAGGAAAAACATTGTCAGAGCATTGTCAGACCGCCATCTGACAATGAAATTGTCAGGTATCTGGCAATTGTCTAAACACACAACTGTACCATTGTCAGACGTTTAGGATATTTGTTCACTCATTTGCTATTGTCAGATGTGCTGTGCTTATGTTGTCTGACAATTTCTTCATTGTCAGATAATTATTTCTCATATTTTGGATATTTTTTTTTTTTTTGATTTGATTTTGATTTTTGATCCAGGAAATCCAGACGCGACGCAGTTTGTGGGATGTTGGATGCGCAGAATATAAACTGCCGAAGGATGCCTTATGGCAGGAAGTCGCGGACGCCATCCATATGACCTTCAACGACTGTATTATTATTATCTATTGTGCCCCCTGCTAATACCTTGGAGAGGTTTGTTCCCTCGTTAGAGTTCCCCTCGCAATGCAATTCCTTCGGATTTGTGTTTTGTAGGTCATACACTCTTACTTTGTTATACTTAGTTTCCGTAAATGCTCCTTGAGCTTGCAGTGCCCCGTTAGGAAGCCTGTTAGGATCCGTAGGTTATTCTTGCTAAGGCAGATGCAGGCTTCGAATATTTTCCTATTGTAACATCCCAGTAGTTTCTTAGCTTGCCTCAGGCCAGTGATATTGTTCCAGGTTCTTGCCTGTCTTCTTTATCCATTTTTCTGAATACCTCGCATATGTGGTATATTCCCCTATTCCGCAGAATGGTTCAGGTCCAATGAAGGGTTCTGCAGCCCCTGGTCTTCCCAAGGCGCCTGCTGCTTCGTTACCTTTTATCCCGACATGACCGGGTATTCAGTAAAGCGTAACTTTATTGTTTCTGCCCAATTCATTAAGTTTGTATAGGCATTCCCATACAAGTTTTGACTTAATGACATAGGAGTCAATTGCTTTGATAGCTACTTGGCTGTCTGACAGTATTGCTATGTCGCAGTTGCTGTATCTTCTTTCGAGATTGAGTTGGATGCATTTATCTATAGCACATATTTTAGCTTGAAAGATGCTGATACTCTTGCTCATGGATTCTGAGTGCTTCGTCTTTGGCCCAAACACGCCTGCCCCTGTGCCTTCTTCAGTTCTCGAGCCGTCTGTAGACAACTTTATCGTGTGGTTGCCCAGTCCTTATACCGTGGATTCGTTGCTCCACTCTTTCTTATTACTTAACTTTGTACTAAAGTTGTTCCCAAAGTTAAATTTTTTTGATACAGTCGTCCCTGGGGACTGCCAGAAGGGGAAGTTTCTTAAGAAGTGCACCGTATTCTCTTGAAGCAACATATTTCTACCTTCCAATACCTTCTTTTGCTATCCTTAGGATCGCCCGCTTTGCATTCTCCTCCACTACGAGATGAAGCGGTGTTAGCTCCAGGAGTACTTCCATGGCTGCAGTTGAACATGTTCTCATGGCCCCAGTGATGCAGAGGCACGCAAGTCTTTGCACTTCAGTGAGTATCTCCCTCGTTGTGACTAAACTAGTTCGCTTTGTCCATGCTATTGCTCCATAAGTGATCATTGGTCTCATAATGGCAATATACATTCATCTTAGAATGTTTGGACTTAACCCTCAAGACTTACCCGCTAGACTTCTGCATATCATTAGAGCACGGTTAGCCTTTTTGGATATCTCCTCCGTGTCTTTCTTCCACAAGAGTTTACTATCTAGGTGTAGTCCTAGATACTTCACTTCCTTTACCGGTGTCAGTATCGTGCCCGACAGTCGGATTGGCTTAAGATCAAGTTTTCTCTTTCTCGTGAATGGTACTATTGTGGTTTTAGCCGGGTTTATATTGAGCCCAGCCGTGCTGCACCATTCTTGAGTTACTATTAGGCCCCTTTGTATAATATCACATAATGTTTCCACAAATTTCCCCCTGGCAATCAGTACAATGTCATCAGCGTAGGCTTGACAATTAATTCGAAGGTTTGTTAACTTTTCAAGTAGCTCATCCACAACAAGACTCCACATTAGGGGAGATAACACTCCTCCTTGTGGGCATCCTCTTGTTGTGTTGACCTTGATAATTCTACGTGATGTCTGAGTTTCTGCTGATCTTATTTCAGCAACTCGTTCATCCACGTAGATACTGTTCTGCTAACTCCCTTTCTGCCAAGGGCTCGTTTAATAGCTTCATGCGAAGTGTTATCAAATGCCCCTTCGATGTCTAGGAAGGCGCAGATTACTATCTCTCTTGTTTCGAGAGCTCTTTGGATGGTTTCCGCCAGCTGATAAAGAGCCGTCTCAGTGGATGTGCACGCTCTGTATGCCTGCTGACGGTAATGCAGTGGGGATGTATTAAGTACAACGACTTTAAGGGCAAATGGTCGAATCTCCGCATCACATTCAAAGCAACCTTGACAAATATCGGAAAAACAAAATCAGGTCAAGGTGCTAAGGAATAAGTTCCTATTGCCTGGAAGTATTTCAACTTCTCAAAAAACACTTCACTTCAAAAACTATTTTTACTTTGTCTGACAATGCCTGCAAACGGATCCACCAATTTTTTTGTAAAGAAACATCTGTCAACCGTGTGAACTGACAATTTTCAACCTGACAACGTTGTCAGACAAACCATTGCCAGGCCAACCATCTGGCAATGAAATTGTCAGAGTTTGGGACAAAATCTGGCAATTGTCAGTTGAATTTAGCATTGTAAGGTAATTCGCTATTGTCAGCTCATTTGTAGCTCATTGTCAGAACTTGGGCAGACCTGACAATATTCGCTGCGGAATTACTAAAGTATTACCTTAGCAGAATATAGCAAAATGGTGACGGTACAGAATTTTTAGGTTGGAATTTTATAGAGCATCTTGTTGCAGGCGTTAAATAAAATGGGTACAAGATGCTCACTCACTCACTTCTTCCAAATTAGATCTATTTGTATCGCTGAGTATTATAATTTAAAAACTCACCATGATGTCTTGGATGCCTGTGTTTAGGATCGTGCATTTCCCTGAACTCGATTTCGCTCGCTGACAGCTGACTTCTGCTTGTTAGCTCATTTGTAGCTTCTCTGTCTGCCATCGATGGAGTTGTGCTTGTTGTACCCGCAGGCACTGCCCCAATATTTTCGTTATCTTTACTTTGCTTAACTTTCTCTTTCACTAAATTTTCATCTACAACTTTAACGTCTTCCTCTTCTAACAGGGGAGGCGCTAATGTTTCCTCTTCAATCAAACTCTGATACTCGTCATTGCTAACAAAATCCGGAATTTTATATCCATTTGGATGGTGCTCTTCAATAGTATGTGTTGGACTAAACTCAAGTTCTCCTAGACCCAGGTTGTACATTAAATGTTCCAAGCCCTGTAATAAAGACAAAAAAAAAAACATTACTGGATATACCAAAACAAATATATCTACGTCAGAGCGATGTCAACGCACGCGAATATCCAAACCATTTACCCTTGACTAATAGACTTCACAGTTGGACACAGGTGATTTGATCAGACATGTGCTGTAGTTTAATTGGTTATTCCATGTGGTTTTGTTTTCGTTTTTATGGTCCGGCAAATAGTGAACACTTTTAAAGTATAATGGGTTAGAACGAAAGCTAGTGAATGAATTCGTAATGAGAACAATAATTGGTATCCGTAGCTTCCAGTCAGAAGATTCTTATCAAAAGTATATTAGGTACTTGCTTGTATTTTCTTTGTTTAAAAGATATTGTTTGGACCAATATTGTCGGACAGAATCTCTAAAATGTAACACGTGTCAAATCATATGCACTTATGATAATTAGATACTTACACTTATATATTATAGATAGACGTCTTAAGAGAGTAAATAGCTGTTATGGATTCCCCGATGTACAATAGATGTTAGTTGTGTTAGGTATGATGAGAACAATAAGTGCCCTCATGAGTAAAAAATCATGAGATGAGTTCTATAACCTTTTCTCAAACTTTTAATAAAAAAAAAAAAACTGTCAGTAAGGAAAAGACAATCTTTCAGGCGGCATTCTCCGAATGGAACCAACGTTTTTGTCTACAATTCCGGTCAGATCAATATTTTTTAGTAGACATGTAGTATGTACACTTAAAATATCCCTTTACATATTCGAAGCTCAGGCCTGTTAAGATTCGTCTATGAACGTGATATGTTCTATGCGTGGACCAATGGCACCATGATAGTACTCACGTTCCCGAAGTATGTTACCGGCATCAGTTTAGGCATTTGGCATTAACCAAGAACATAGTCATCTAAGTTTAGATATGTGTCATCTGACAGGGTTTCTTACCATATGAAAATAGCTAGTTTTGTAACCTAGCTGCCCTTAGCCGGCAGTAGAATCAATAATGTCTATGAACTACGATTTGATTATGCCCTTGGAATTGTAGGGGTATTGCGTATTACAAGTGCCACTGGTCAATGGGAAACTGTTCTTACTACTGCTACATACACGGCGGTGCAAAATTAGTGACCCTTTATGAATTGGCTATGTTTTTACAATCATCGTGGCGTGATACATATTTATATATTTATATTCCATATAAAACTCAGGTAGTACATCACTCCGTCTGGAATACAGCCAGCGCATCACAAATATCAATGAAGAGGACGATTTTCCTTCAAAATGAATCATGAGCGTCAAAGCACTCGCTTCTGGAGCACTGAAACCCCGTATATTACAACAATCTCCATTATATTCACTGAAAGTTACTATGTGGTCCGGCGTTTGTGTTGGAAAGGGAAAGATTGGGACCTACTTTTTCGAAGCCGTCACAGACAACGCGATACTCGTATATGTCGCTGGCGAACGCTACAGAATCATGCTACTGCCACTTTTTGATGCCCGCATCGGATGAATTGGGGTTGAAGCACATGTAGTTTAAAAAGACGGTCACTGCACACACAACAGGCGACACAATGGACTTAATGAAGGACAGTTTTCCAGGGCGTGTTATCTCCCGTTTTGGTGATTTGCATTGGCCCGCAAGATCACCCGATCTGACCATTACAGACTTCTTTTTGTGGAGTTTTTTTGAAATCATTGGTCTCGTGTACAAGCCACAGACTCTTCCAGCTCTCAAAGTCAACATTAGACTCAATTTAGAGAACATACGAGAAGAGTGATGAAAAATACCACAGAAAGGACTCAAATTTGTATAAACGCTAGAGACCATGAACGATATCATTTTCAGTACTTAATGGAACAAAATTCAAGGTCAAAATAAGAGAAAAATAAAAAAATAGAATCATCGTTTCTTAATTTAGAAAAAAGTTGTAGCTAAATCAAATTGGGTCATTACCTTTGCGCCACCTTGTATAAATCAGATATTACTGCAATCCAGCAGAATAGCTTTAACGAACTCGCAACTATATACATCATAAGTTTACATATGTCACCGTTAAAAGGCATTCCACATGCTGGACAGTCATGTATGCCATCCTGAATCATTGATCATAGAATAGTAATACTTATATAGGTAGAATAATTTTGAATTGCACGTCTGCAAACGTCCCAGTTTATGAAGAAGCTGTTGTTTCTAAAACATCTCATTATTATTCGTGTATCGACCACGGTGCTTAAAAAAGTTGGGCAAAAAAGACTAGCTTGTATATGCACAACGGATGTTACGAAAACTGCTCCCACTGCTGCGCTATAGGTTACACTTAACTTACCTCCCCTTCATCTTCGTGTAAAGAAAAGGCCATGATTAACGCCTTAATGCTAATGACTGCAGATGATTCAAACTCCAAACTAGTTTATACAGACATTGCACAAAAAATAAATAAACATGAACTAATTGTATTGAAATAACAATCACAGACAAATTTGTGCCAAAATTAAACTTCAGCCACAACTTCAAGGTAACATTCCCAGACTGCAATAACTGGAAACAGATGCTATGACCGTTCTATGGATTACGAACCAAACCAGTATGGAAAGAGTTGTATAAAAAATTGACTCAAAGATATAGCTCATCCTTACTGAATGGAAACCGAAGGTAAAAGATAAGCTAAAAAATTTGGACCAACTACTTTTCTATCCGTCCAACTGTGGGTGTGGTTGGATTGGTACCACATTCTCTCTAAATGATGGAACAACATCAACACATCAAAGGGATGTGCGTACTGGAGAGAATATCGTACCGCTGTAGACAAAAGTGTCCAAGAGGATTAAAATATATCGATTTGTCGTCGGTTGCTGTAATATACGTTTACAATATTATTAATAACGAAAATAAAATATAGTTTTTCTTAAAGTCAAACACTTTTCCATTTGTTTTTTTTTTTTTTTTTTTAATTTCGTGCCTTTTTAAAAGACAAGAGTAAGATGCCCCGCTGGAGTAACCGAAGAGTTCCCAATCAAAGTCGGGGTGCACCAGGGAAGCGTCTTAAGTCCTTTGGTCTTTATTACAGTTCTTGACTATCTGCTTAAAGGTAAAGTGGCGGACCCCAAGGTACATCAATTATTCATTGCTGACGATGGTGCCATCATTAGTCAGAATCCTACGTCCCTCAACGAACACTTTATGTGTGGTTGGACGTTTTGGAGGGAAATGGGTATCGCATTAGTTCAAAAAAGACAGAGTACTTGTGCTGCCCGTTCTCTGATCCACTCAGACATAGTCCAGATATTTATTTGAATGGAACAGTGTTTCCCAAGTGCGAAAAGTTCAAATATCTAGGATCTATGATCAATAGCAAAGCAACCTGTGATGACGACATCAATCATCGCGTTAGCGTAAGGTGGATGAAGTGGCGAGAAAACTCCGCTATCTTCTGTGACAGAAAAATGCCCCCTAAGTTGAAAGGAAGGTTTTACACCGCAGTTGTGCGTCCAACACTCACATACGGTTGACAATATTGGACGATGTACAAAAAGTATGAGAGTAAATTAACGACAGCTGAGATGAAGACAAGCAGGAGTGACAAAGCTTGATCGAATAAGAAGTTCGAAGATCCGTGGAAGCCTTTACATCAAGGAAACCATCTTACGAAAGATGGAGCACGACCGGCGCACTCAGTATTACCACGTTCAAAGAAGAGATCATTTGAACCCTGTTAAAAAGGCAATATCAATGAACAGACATCGCGAGGCAGGAGAGGCAGGCCTATAAACGCCTGGATCACACAAATGCGACGACATCGGCATTTCATTGGCCTCAGTAACAGAGTGATCTAAAATCAGCAGGCCTCGTAGCTCGAATAAAGTGAGAAACGAACAAAACAAACATGTTTTTCTATTTATTTTTCCATTGTTATCTCGAGGTATTTGGGGTGCTTATTGTGCTGAAGAGCCGGGCCATTGAACTCAACTTCGAGTGGGATATGAGCCAACTGATTGTTAAGATGGAAACAGGCTGATTCCGTTTTGGTAACACTAGGTGTAAGCCTCCAGTTTTTGAAATTTATGCGAAGGACTTCCAAATATTTAATTGTTTCCATATGTTGGCTTAAGGTAGCTAAAGCCAGGTCATCTGCATACGCGAACTTGCTGGATTGTGTGTTTGCCAAATCATAGACATACAAACATGCAAGTAAAAGAAGAGTGGTGCTGGTAACCCGTTATTGACCTGTCTGTTTTGGCTATCTCTGTCGTTCATAAGTACTGTTACGTGAGCGCAGAAATAAAACAACGAAAACCGAGTAGCTTCAAGAGACATCTGGAAGCTGTCAACGCGAAAGTACCAGAACTTGCAGATTTTTAGCAAACGGATTTCCAGCGGCAAATCGAAAATCTTGGAATTTGCCTGGAAAGCGAGAGTCAGATAGAAAATAAGTTTAGCAAAAGCCCATAGATGAGTTATGTTTTTGGGAAGCAGCGATAGCGGCTGCTACATAGAGACCCGCAGATTTTAAGCTAAAGAAAAATTGTTTTAGAATTCGTTAGCCCTAGTTAGTTAATTTGGTTAAAAGGAATTTTATTAAAAAAAAAAAAAAAAACGTTTACCTTCTCAGGAACCAGAGTAATTGTGTTTTTCCTCAATCATCCGTCGCAACCTTGTGAAGTATTCAGCGTGATCGGAAATTTTTGTTACGATACTTTAAAGGAGCGGTTGCTGAGCGTGTTGTTGACGAGACTTACTTTTTTTTTTTTGCAACGCACAACTTTTAGAAGTTTGTGAATCATAGCAATTCGCCAGACAGTGTCCTACGCACCAGTCAAATCGACGAATACGATGCCTGTTTTGAGTCTGTTTTCAAACCCTCTTCGGTAAGGGTTGTTAGGGGTAAAATCTGGTCCGTGCAGCTACATCCTTTTCACAAACCAGCCTGTTCAGCAGGTATGATTTTTTGTATGGCGCCTACAATCCTGTTGTAAATAAGGCGCTCTAGGATTTTATAGCAAACACTTAGGAGAGCATTGGCCGGTAGCTTTCAGCTTTGTCGTGGGCACTCATTCCGTAAGACGATTAAAAAGAATATCCAACAATACAAATTGATTTTCTATTTAATAAATATGCTAGAGTTTGAAAGCGAGTGTAATATGAACATTCCGTGAGCATAGTTCACTGTAGCCCACTGTCATTTTGTCGTATGTCTGTGTCAGTTTTCAGTCAGTTGAAGCTACTGAAGGCTCTCAGTCTTTAGACGATTTTTATTTTTTTTTTTGCCTAGGGGGTAGTGGAAAAACGCTAATGCGCATGGGAAACAGTCCCGCTCTGTTTCTAGTAGTGTGAGACTCACTACTCACTAAAAAACCACCTTTAACCCCTTCTTTCTACTTGACGCCATCCACTCCGGAACCGCTTATCACATTACTTCAGAGTGGTGTCGTTTTCTTTCCCATCTGGGGACCGGCTCCTGGTGCGGGTTTATACATTCTTGCCGGCAAGGCTTTTATCTACTTTATGTAATTTGTGAGGGAATGTTGGCGTCTTCCTCTCTCTTTTTGGATCTTAGTACCGTCTCGATAAAGGAAGATATTCTATTCCACGTGTCGGTACTCGAGATCATCTTGCTTATAGCATTTTCCGGGGAAAAATCGCCTCTGCTCTGTCCATCTGCTAGAGGCGAAAAAGGTGTGGAAAGCGTCGTCTTCCGCTGAGTCTCCATATTGGGAGGCTGCGCTCTCTACTTTACCCATTTTGTGGATGTATCGGTTGAAATACCCATGTCCGGTTAGGAATTGAGTGACAAAGTAGTTCACTTCGCCGTGTTCCCGCTCTGTCCAAGCCGTGACGTCTGTAATCAGCCTCGCCGTCCACCTCCCCCTCGTTTCAGCGCTCCACCTTCTCTGCCAGTTCAGCTCCTACTTCCGCAATCTTTAAATGATAGACGAGATGATCGTGATAGAGTTAAGTGAAGCAAATTAATAGCGATAGCCTTTTGCCACTATTTTCGATCTTTTAAATTCTTTGACTAAGATTTCAAAAGAAAAGATGTTATTGAATAATTTACACAGCCAGATCTTTTCGTTCTTTCCGCAAATATCTAAGCCTACACCCGTAAAAAATACAGCTGGTACAGGGATTGAAGCCACGAGAAGATGAAGCTCGTTTTTGGCTTAACAGCCTTGTTAAGTGGTGGCGCCGTGGCGTAAGTGGTTAGTGTGTCGGTTCACTACACATGAAGTTCCAAGTTCGAATCCCAGAAAATATCAAAAAGTTTTTTCACGGTCCCACCTCTGGCGAGCGTCTGACAAACATCCGAGAGTATTGTTGTCACGTAAAAGCTTCTCAAATCGCCGTTCGGATTCGGCATTAAACTGTAGGTCCCTTCCATTCATCTGAAAAATATAACGTACACAACATGAGTGGTTGCGAGAAGCTAGGCCCTGGCACTTTAAAGAGCTGTTGCGCCAAATATTTGTTTTTAGCCTTGTTGAAATTGTCATCTATGAATTGAGACTATCAAGATGAGACCCTACAAACCCCATTACATCCAAAAATATTCTCCGCTTGGTATAGTTTCTACGCTGGTGGTATCATAGGACCACATTTCTTTACAAGTTAGGCCGAAGTTCGTGTTACGATTAATGGAGATCGCTACCGAACCATGAGCAATGTGTATATCTTTGAAAATATCGATGACATTGGTTCGGACAAGATCTTGTCTCAACAGGATGCTGTGGGCGCCGTGGCGTAAGTGGTTAGTGTGTCGGATCACTACGCATGAGGTTTCAAGTTCGAATCCCAGAAAACACCGAAAAGTTTTTCCACGGTCCCACCTCTCGCGAGCGTCTGACAAACATCCGAGAGTATTGTTGTCTCGAAAAGCTTCTCAAATCGCCGTTCGGATACGGCAATAAAACTGTAGGTCCCTTCCATTCGTGTGAAAAATATAACGCACACAACATGAAAGGTTGTGAGAAGCTGGGCCTGGCCCTTAAAAGAGCTGTTGTTGTTGTGTTCTGATGCTGCGTGTAATACTGAAACTATCGACTTATTGAAATCGCAATTTAGCGAAATAGAAATAGACCTGTTATTCGACACATCTCGATTATTTCCTATGGAGCTACGTGAAGTGTACTGGTTTATGCTGATAAAAGCTTGCGCCTTGAAAGCCAATACTGATCAGGTTATTCGTAACATATGATCAATATTGCTCGAAAAAGTGACCCAAAATTGGACAGATGCGCTTCATCAAGAACAGACACGGTTGCCACAAGCTCGAAATCTTTTTCAAATATTAATCCCATGAATCGATTTTTCGAATAAAAAGCGGTTTTTGATTTAAACTACATTTTTTTGTATTATTCTTTAAAGTTCTATCATGCTACATTGAACTTTAAGGAACATTCTACATTTATATGTAGAATGTACAACGAACGCGATCAGCAGAGCACACAAAGTGCCACTGTGACTGTTTCATTAAAGGACGTCATCACTATTTAGGTAACTTCTTCTTCTTTGAAGTAAAGGACATAATGCTGGCTTATGCAAGGACATAGTCGGATTTATCACTAGTTCCTGGCAAGGCGGAGATCACAATGAACTAATTTTTGGCTGCTTGCCGCTTTCCCTTATTCTTGTTTCTTAATTTGGTCAATGAATTTATCCACCTACTATGAGGCAGTTTCTTTTAATAAAAGATGGTCAGCAGTAATAGGTCTTACTATCACCCAAAATGGAACATAACAACAACTTAGCACACAATTGAAATAAGTATTCCCTTTGTTCATCTACATACGTACATACGAGTATGTACCAAAAACTAACGATGTGAAGCAGTTTTATACATTCAAATGTACTTAATTAAAAAATGTTCATTCGTATTACTCGTTTCGTAAGAGCTAGAAGTGGTATGTGTCTGGATAGTTATATAGGTAGTTTATGGGGTGCGATTAAGATGTTGTAGATAATGTCATTTGAGGTGTACTCGTATCTTTTAGTTTACTTGTGAAATTATTTTCCAGCGACGTATGTATGACCTGGGTGTGTATAAAGTTATGAAATAATTCTTCATAGAGACATTATAACTTCACAGTTGCGCACGGAATACTGCATTCAACTATCTTATCAGTGTAATCTGAGAATATTTTTCTATTGTATATTTTTATTCTGGTGCGATATGCTGAAGCGCATCTATGAATAATGATGGGTAAACAAACATCACAAAATCCATTCAGAATCAAATGGAAGAAGCAGGATCCCTAATGCTAGAGTTTTGGGAAATTGCTGACGAAATACCTATGTCTAGTAAAATTTGAGGGGATGGAGATATATACCTGCATATCTATTGGGATCAAAAAGATAAAAGAGCTTGTGAGCGTTTGTTTATTTAGTCAAATGAGTTTTACCATTGTCGTAGGATTGTCGTCACATTCCTATGGCGGTAGACTAAATATTTAATCGGAGATGCGTACAATTTTTAACTTTTGTTCTGTGCCTGGCGAATTATCTCGTTATTAAGATTGAAGAAATCATATGGTGTCAAAATGTCTAGCGCCTCAAACACAATACCTATAGGTTTAGAGATCCAGCAGTTCGCAAACAATTTCGATACCATCTAGTCCACGGACGCGCATAAGCACTGGAACACCCACTAAAAATGTCTATGAATAGCTATCCGCAGGAACCGAAATACGCATTTTACAAAAAGCTCGAAATAAAACAGCCCTTACATTATAGAGAGGTCGACTCAAACGTCAGTATTGGAGCACAGTATAGTGTACGACGGAACAAGCAAGAATGCGTGACAAGCTAAAGAAGCGGCAAATAAGTGCAACAGCAAGGCGACTTATCCCAAAAACTGAATTACAATACAGTAATGAATTTACACCGAAAGAAGATAGATTTAGAGAATGGGGCAAGCGAAGTGCGGCAGAGGATTGACTCTTCGAAAACAAATTCATTCAGTTTTTAGCAGCCCACCACTCCTATAAACGTCTTCTTGTTTTGCGTTATGTTCTGTTTTTTCTTTACAGAAAGTATGTTTGAATTATTTGTAAATATACATATGTAACGGGTGGGCCATCTAGTGATTTCTTTTTAAATCATAGGTTATTTTGACACTGACAGCTGTTTCCCGCTCGAAATCTTGATAGAAAGATTTCACGCACTAGCCTGAGGAGAATTCTGCACAAAGATCTGGGATTATTCGCTTACAAGGTCCAATTGATTCAGCAATTGAAAGCGCACGACCATCCGCTTCGTTGGGCCTTAGAGCAGCTTCAATTGGACGACGATTTTGAGCGAAAAATCATCTTTTCTGACGAGGCACATTTTCATCTCACATTAACAAACAAAATTGCCGCATCTGGGGCTCGGAAAACCCGCACGTTATTGTCGAGAAGCCAATGCATCCACGGAGAGTGGGACATTTTGGTGCGGATTGTGGAGTGGTGGCATCATTGGACCATTTTTCTTC
Organism: Brachypalpus laphriformis; assembly: GCA_945910035.1. NCBI lineage: Eukaryota > Metazoa > Arthropoda > Insecta > Diptera > Syrphidae > Brachypalpus > Brachypalpus laphriformis. Next base: position 139,770,764 of record OX246756.1, read on the forward strand.
GAAAATGAGGCTGGGAACAACGTTTCGGTCAACGGTGGGCATTACAGAGCCATGTTAACGTCTTTTTTTTTACTGAAATTGAAGACATGGATTTGGATGACCTCCGGTTCATGCAGGATGGTGCGCCATGCCACACAGCCCATGCCACAATCGGTCTTTTGTGCACCAAATTCCCAAATCGTGTTATCAGCCGTCTTGGCGATGTCAATTGGCCGCCTCGGAGCTGCGATTTGACCCCTTTGGACTTTTTTTTGTGGGGAACCGTGAAGGACCGATGTTATGCCAACAATCCGAAAACGATTCAAGTACTTAAGGCCAATATCATCCAAGCAATCCGTGAGCTACAGCCCGAAACCATCAACAAGGTCTTGGAAAATTGGAGTGATATAATGCGCTACTGCGAGGCCAGCCGAGGCAGCCACTTGAACGATGTTGTATTCCATAATTAATGGGAATGTTTGCTTTTACTAATAAAGTCATAATACATGAAAAAAATTTCATTTTGTTCGTTTTATTGCATTTTTAAAAAGAAACTTGTAGTTGGCCCACCTTGTATTGTAAGTTGTAAGTTTCGCTGACCATATCGACGTCGTTCTTACTACTGGGATACTAGGCGAGGTAGACCAGGTAAGTAATTCGACAACAGGGACTATTCAAATGTGGTTTAAATCGATTGATCGCATACTGACAGAGCACGAAATCGAGACTTATTCATAAACATCATGCATAACATAGGAAGGCCAAGGTGCAGTCGAAAACATTATATACTTCTGGGCAGAGAAGTTATATCATTAATTCTTTACATTGCACCGATCCAGCCCTGTACCGTGAGGATTAACTGAAATAGACTAAAAATTGCGTCAGTCTACTGAATATGTGCATTGGAGCCATACTATGCATTCTGCACTAACTCAAACGCTGTACCTTTCGTGGTGGTAAAAATGGCTACAATAGGCGCCCTTGCAGGTAAGCACTAACATCAATACCGCACAAATGAAGCTGATTAAGAGAAAACTAGTCCGGGCGGCGAAAACTAGTAAATATTGGAAGGGCAGAAGAGAGGGATGAGAAGACTTATACATGTACATGCACATGTACATCGTGCCCTGAAAAGAATCACGTTACGGTGAATTGTAGTGTCGCCTAACCTAGTTTCTGACGCACAAATAATTTAAGTAGGGCTGAAAGTAGTAAGGTAGAAGCCGACTTAAAATTGCTGAACAGATATTGCAATCCGATCGAATAGGTAAATTCAACATTAGAAACCACTGCCAAAGCAAAAAGCGTTTTAATATATGTACGAGTACGTCCGACCATAAAAACGAGATTGTAGTACGCATAATTACCACAAAACACTAATAGAATTATCACAGAATCACTATCTATCTGAAATTGAAGAAACATTACTAAATCTTACCACAAAATACCATAATAGCTTTGTTGGTGGTAATTTTAATATAAACTATCTGAAGTGCAATAATACTGTGATAAAATCGGTCTGTCCCTAGTAAATCCTACCCTACTTGTTTTCACTACCTTACTAACATAAACTCTACGAGTATATCTAGTATCTTGAGTTTTGAGCAAGTGATCAATTGATCAAGCGAACTTATTCATGATTATTTGTTGTTTTCTTAAATTTTTTTTTTTTTATAATTTTCGCGCACTCAAGGGGTTATGAATACCCTTAACATGTTTACACACAGTGAGGGTGTTGAAAAGGATAGATAGAGAGAGAGCGAATGATGTTGGTGTTGTGGTTTGAAGCTCAGTTGCTTATGCTTCAGAGAAACTTCGGGGGTGGCGTCCAGATAACTAAGATCTTTGTTTTTTTTTTTTTGTCCATGCTTTTGATTCACAGTATTTCTTTCCCAGATACCAATGTCATTGGCAAATCATCATCAACAGAGCGAACAATTTGTCCAGCCATATAACCAAGCTACTGGCAGTGTTATACTTTCGCAGTAATGTTCACACAAGCTTTCGCAATTGATCGGGACTGACTTTATATACTTCGTGAGAAATAAATAAATGTTTGCTGACATCAGGATTTGAACCATGAAGCATTAGTGTGAAGAGATGCGAGCACTGATGAATGAAAATTTTCATTTCATTTATTATTTCAGAATATCTTTAACAGTAGACTAAAGTCTTTTATAGCAAAAGTTAAGTTACAATTAATAGTAAATATAAGAAACTAAAACTTAACGTAAATAATTCAATTAAGGAGCCTTGTTTTCTTGATTGTGGTAATTGACGACGTTACCACTACACCATTCCCACTCCTAATTTTTTTGTTAATAGCTCTAACTGTGATAAACCTTTAGTTATAGATCTTATAAAAATGTTGACTTCCTTGAAATTATTGACTCTTTTTGTCGTCTTAATTGGTTTGATATTTATCTTGTACCTGATGTTAATAAGAAAGTTGAAATACCGGGTGTCCGCCGGGAAGGTATACATACTACTTTGTTTGTTTGTAATTTTTGATTAAATGAAAGAGAATGGATCTTATATTGATAAATGTTTTATTTAATGTCGGCAATTATGTATGGAATACAATATCAGGTAAATGTCCGCCTCTGCTAGTCTCACAAATGCGAGCCCTTTTGAGCACATTTTTCATTACATTCTCACACATTTCACGCGGTATTTCATTAATTTTATCACGAATATTTTGTTTGAGTTGCTCAAGCGTTTCTGGTTTGTTTGCATAAACCTTGTTTTTCAGATATCCCCACAAAAAGAAGTCAGGAGCAGTCAAATCAGGCGACCGTGGAGGCCAATCAACATCACCATTTTTCGAAATAACTTGTTGTGGAAAGAGGTCTCGCAGTAATTCCATTGTAATCCTGGCTGTATGCGATGTGGCACCGTCTTGTTGATACCACATGTTAATCAAGCCCAAAGCATGCAGTTGTGGCGTTAAAAAGTTTTCAATCATATCACGATATCGCTCCCCATTCACAGTTACCGTTACGCCGTTTTCATTTTCAAAGAAGTAAGGTCCAATGATTCCTCCTGACCAAATTGCACACCAGACTGTTACTTTTAATGGATGCAAAGGTGACTGATGATGATGACCTACAGACCCTCTTTCTTCGAAATCATTCACTACACGATAAATAGTGCGTTTTGTTGGCACGTTGTTTCTCCCAAAAATTTCACGTAACTTTCTCATCGTTACAGTAATCGATGATTGACTTTGATAAAATGTTTTAACGATTAAAACACGTTGGTTTATCGAATATTTTTCCATAATAAATTTGCCACCTGTCTACTTCACGACTGCCAAATATGAACTGTCAAGACTAATGTTTACCAAAATGGCGGCAAAACAAAGTTGTATACGTTCCCGCTGGATACCCTGTATTTAATAGCCTTCTAAATATATTGTATAATAATTTTGTTTCTGTTATATCTAACTCTATTAGCCCAAATTTTGTCCCTGGTATAATTATCAAATTAAAATACTGATTCAGGAGAGGTAGCGCTTTTTTTTTAATATAAGAGAAATCCCATTGAGTTCAACAAAAGGTTAACGATTTAATACGCAAAGATGGTGTTTCAATAGTAAACTTGATCCAAAAATAAACTTGGAAAAACTTAAAAGAACTTGGAGTTACAAGCAATAAAAAAATAGCAAAAATGCTCAATATGTCCAAACGAAATGAGTTCTTTTTATACTCCAGATTCTTCGGATTATGATTCAGTTGATACTATTTTTCGTCAGGATCACCCTGTAACTTCAACCTTCCCATTCGAATGCGTTGGAGAGCTTAATGCTATTAAGGCATTACATCTCTAAAATAAAATGCTACAGGACCGGATGATATATCGCCTAGATTCCTGAAATTACTTCTTCCTCACCCTCTTTCGTACAGGGTGGCGCACGAATCGTGCTACAAAAACAAAACGTAATAACTTTTTTTATGTGTGAGTAATCGGCTTATTTTTTTTTTTTTATTTGGCAGGTTACTATTTAGATTTATTAAAATGAATGCCGAAAAGAGGATTTGGATAGTGCAGCGGTACCATGCTTTGTCCTTCATTTCCGTCCAAATGAATTTAGGCGGGAGTTTGGCGGCACTCCCCCGAGTAGATGGACCACATGAGGCTGGTAAACATGTTTGTCGAATCTGGAAACATCGTACGAAGACCTTACCATCGAGATCCCTTTGTTCGGGTTTAAGACACAATCGCGGCTGTAGCATCGTCAATTCAGGCAACTCCAAGCGTTTCGACTCGAAACAACGAAAAATTCATGATGACTTAAACCTGTTTCCGTACAAAGTCCAAATTACAAGCAACCAAAACCCTCTGGGTTTTGGCAAAAAATGATTGAAATGGCCGAAGGAGCCAACAGTTTTATAAATTGCTTGTTTATGTCTGATGAGGCCCATTTTGATCTAAACGGCAAGGTAAACAAGCAAAATTGCCGTATGTTGAGTGAATCTAAGCCACAAATACTCCATGAGACGGAACTGCACTCAGAACGAGTTATTGTGTGGTGAGCAGTTTCATCAAGGTGCATTGTGGGGCCATCTCTTTGAAGAAAACGGTGTAACAGTAACTGTCAATGGGGACCCTTATTTAAAGAAGTTGAAGGAGTTTTTTTCTACCCAGAACTGCGCCGAAGACGTATCCGTTTCAACAGCATTTGGTTCCAGCAAGATGGAGGAACTGTATACATAGCTCCAACGAAAATTCCCAAACAAATTAATATCCAGAAACTCCACTTTCCGCTGCCCCCCAAGGTCACATGACCTGACTGCACCATACTTTTTTTATGGGGTTATGTCAAGCAAGAGGTGTACAAAACGAAAGCACTGGTGTACAAAACGAGACTGAATTGAAGCAGTCCATTAAAACAATAATTGAGGCGATCCCGACTTCAACCCTTCAGGCCGCAATGAATAATTTTATGATCAGGTGTCGCATATGCGTGGATGAGCATGGAGGTCATTTACGGTCTATCATCTTAAAAAACAATTAGTTATATAAAACAAAATTGAATTTTATATACAACAAAAAAAATAATAAATGAAATACATTGATTAAAAAAAAAAGTTATTTGTATTTCTTATTGTAGCACAGTTGGTGCGCCACCCTGTACATGCGTCATATCTCTACGTCATATCTGATCGATTTCTTTGTTGTTAAACGAATATCTGGCAAATGCATAGAAGTTGAAGAAAGCTTTGATCTCTCCTCTGATCATTCTCCAATCATTATGACGATAAGCGAAGCTCTGATTAAAAAAGTAGGACCGGTCAGATTAACCAGCACGACAACTAATTGGGATGGTTTTAAAAAAGATATTGAAGCAAATATTGAGCTGAGCGTATCACTTAAAACGCCCTATGAACTTGAAGTTAAAGTAGATCGCTTCGTCGAAATCTTGCAGGATGCCGCGTAGAAGAATACTCCCAAACCAAAGAGAATGCCGACCAGTTACATTCAAACTTATCCACAGGAAATAAAAGAGATGATTAAGGAGAAGAGAAAAGTGCGCAAAAAATGGCAACAAACTCGGGCTCCGCAACATAAAGCACATCTTAACCGTTTGTGCAACTCACTAAAAAGATCTACTAAAGACCTTAAGAATAATGAAATACAAACTTACTTAGAAAGTTTAACGACAGAAAAGGATTCTAATTACTAGCTTTGGAAGGCTATAAAAGGTATTAAAAAATCTCAAATTCAAGCCGCCCCAATTAGGAAAAATCAAGACGAATCGGCCAGGCATGATAAGGAGAAAGCACAAGTTTTTGCCACCCACCTGGAAGAAACTTTTAAACCGTTTGATGGTCAAGCTCTTATTCAAGATAAGAATACGTCATATATAGCCAATAGTGCAATAAGAAACGCATCACTAACCGAACTTAAGAAAGAAATAAAGAAACTTAAACCTAAGAAGGCTCCTGGATACGACCAAATCACAGGAGAGGTTCTTAAAGCACTACCAAGAAAAGGTATAATTAAGCTTCTATTCATTATAAACGCAGTGCTTAGACTAGAATATGTTCCCAGTCAATGGAAAGTTGCCGGAGTCATAATGATCCTTAAGCCGCGAAAACCGCCGAATGAAAGAACGTCTTATAGACCGATTTCGCTTCTTCCAATTATATCCATAGTGTTCGAGAGAATATTGATTAGGCGAATACAGCCGGTTATAGAAGAAAGGAATCTCATTCCGGATCATGAATTCGGATTTAGAAGTAAGCATTCTACAGTTAAACAAGTGCATAGAATAGCACATGTAATCGAAAAATATCTTGAAGAAAAAAAGATTTGTTCAAGCGTATTCCTTGACGTCGCATGAAGGCTTAAAGTTTAAATTACGACAAGTTCTGCCAGAGCAGCTATACAATATTTTGAAGAACTACCTTACGAATAGACTATTCCGCGTCAAATATGGAAACGAATATTCCGATTTTAAAGAAATAATGGCTGGGGTGCCGCAAGGCAGCGTAATTGGTTCAGTTTTATATCTATTATACACTCGTGATATACCGCAAATAGAAGGCACTGAGCTAGCTACATTTGCCGACGACACTGCTATCTTGGCAGTAGGTAAAGTGGTCGAAGATACTACAGAAAAACTGCAGGAAGCTTTGGATAAAGTAAATGAGTGGACAAAGGTTTGCAAATCGCACTCAACGAGACCAAATCTGTTCATGTAAATTTTACTTATAAGAAAATAAATAATTTGCCGATCTTTTCAAACTCGGTTCCAATTCCGTTTGCAAACGAGACTAAGTATCTTGGAATGACACTTGATGCAAAGCTGAAATGGAAAGCGCATGTAAAGAAAAAACGCAAAGAATTTGATAATAAATATAGAGAAATTGGTTACTTGGAAAATATTTCAAGCTCAATATAGAGAACAAACTGCTTTTATATAAGCAAGTGCTAAAGCCCGTATGAACATATGGTATACAACTCTGGGGTCATACCAAAATATGTAATATTAAAATTGTACAAACTTTTGAAAACAAAGTGCTAAGAGGTATTGTTAATGCGCCATGGTATATCAGAAACAGTGATATTCAAAATCTTGGCATTAAAACAATCGAAGACGAAATCAAAAACTACGCGAGAAAGCATAAAAGTCGACTAGAAAGTAACGTAAATATTACAGTCCTCCAAGTTTTGGATGAAAGAAATTTACTACGCCGTCTACAAAGAAGCAAACCTTCAGACATAGCGCGATAAGTAACCGCTTTTAAACTGCGGAGCTAGCAGGAACTTCTAATGGGAAGGTACCTGCAAAACGTCATTATTTCGTGAAATGAAAGCTACTTGATAAGTCGAATACTTAGTTGTAGTAAAATAAAAACAAGTCTGTTTTGAAGAGAAGTTTTTTTAGTGGGTAAGACTCCCACACTACTATAAGCACGCGCTGTCGATCCTCATAGTGTCTTGTTGAAGATTTTCACCTTCATTTGGAAAAAAAAAATACGTCATACTTTCAATTTTTGTATTCATAGTTGTCAGTTTCCTGAGCAATGAAAAGCTGCTAATATTATCCCTGTTCTCAAAAAAACCAAACCTAAAAACCCTCAGCTTTCAGACCAATAAGTATTCTTTGTTTTCTGTCAAAAGTTTTTGAAAAGATACTGTTGCCGCCAAATGTCATATTTAGCAGTCAGTCTGTGTGCTAACGTCGTTGACGACGGTTGTCTTTTGCTCCGGTTTAGATTTAATAAACAGTTTTTAATAATCGCAGCATTTTCATTTTCTTTACGCATGTTTCGTCATCATAGCGCGAACATTGGTCCTTCTACGCCAAATATAATCAAAGAACCAGCATAATTTAGCACATGTATATGCACAAGCACATTACATATCTACGCACACATATTTTCCCGCAAACGCATAACTGATAAACATTTGCCGTTTTCCTTTTCACCACTTTCGTTTACGCATACAACGCTATTGCGAGGCACCATCAAAAGGACAGTTAGTTTTTGCTAGTGGTTTTTTCTCTTCTGTCGTCGACAAACGGAACGAGCGGTCGCAGTTTTTTCATAGTTGTACATAAAAAGTGTTTAGATTCAGTCAACAGTCAACATGACAAAAAATAATTTAACAAAGCGCGATATTTATCGAAATTCCATCAAACGGCTCTTAATCGCTAGTAAAAAAGCGGAATCATATGACGCAGCTGAATTGGAATCATATTTTCACCTCCTGTCTGAACATTGGACTGGTTTTTCCCAAGCACAAGAAAAGGTGGAGCTTTCTTGTGGCGACGAAGTACTAAAAGACCAGGAAGCAGAGAGGGAGCAAGGTGAGCAGTGGTACCGCGAAGCATTCGCTAATTTAACTCGTGCATCAAACAAGTTAAGAGCCAAGGTGGAATCCAAATCAGACAACATGCCGCAGTCAACACGTGCAGACATCAGACTTCCCCGGATGGAACTTCCGCAATTTGCTGGTGATCCCAAAGAATGGACACCTTTTCGGGACGCTTTCACATCGTTCATTCACAAGGAAGTATCGCTTTCTGGATCCCAAAAGCTCCATTACTTGCGTTGCAGTCTACAAGGGGAGGCCATGCAGGTAATTAAAGGTTTTCCAATTTCAGACAACAACTACGATGAAGCGTGGAAACTTTTGACAAAACGCTATAATGTGCAACGCGTAATAATTGATTCCCACTTTCGAGCCCTTTTCGCTTTAAAAAGGGTAAATAGCGAATCATCAACTGCTTTGAAAGCTCTGCTAGACGCCACTCAGGAGCACTACCAAAGTCTAAAAGCGCTCGGCAGACCTGTTACGAATTGGGATGATTGGCTAGTCCATTTAACAGTAAGTAAACTAGACGTCGAAACTCACAGACAATGGGAGCTCTCGCAGAAGGACGATAAGGTAGCGGACTTCGACACTCTTGTAACTTTTTTAGAAATGAGGTGCCGTTCTCTTGACGCGATTGATTCACACCAGCAAACCTCATCTCACATCTTTAAACATTCCGGTCATCAATCAAAAAGCAAAGCCAAGTCCGCCTCTGGTTCTCTCCACACTGCAATCCCCGCTATACAGACCGATCAACATACAGTTTCCAAATTTCAACGGAATGCATGCGCCTTTTGTTCAGCCAATCACAAAATTTACAGCTGTGACAAATTCCGGTCTCTTGAAACAACTAAAAGAGCTTCGTTCGTCCGCGAGAAAAACCTTTGCGTTAATTGCCTTTGCGCTGGTCATGAACAAGATAAGTGCCGAAGTTCAAATGCTTGTCGTGTGTGCCAAATACGTCACCACACGTTGCTGCATCGTGAAGTGCCGACTTCCAGTGCCGTAACCTCAAACACCGGTTTAATACCGTCGCTCGGCGCACACGCGGCACATCACGTTCTTCTAGGCACAGCCATTGTCAAAATGATGGATAATTCTGCAAGATACCAGCCGGCCAGACTCCTTTTCGACAACGGATCTCATCTCACGTTCATCAGTGAAAGTTGCGTTTAAAGACTTAAGCTAAGAAGAACTTCAGCATCCACGGCGATTGAAGGAATTGGCGCTACCGCAGCTGGAAACTCCAAGGGTGAAGTTGAACTTACCATCTCATCGCATGACGTCACCTTTACAACAACAATTCGCGCACACATTTTGCCTAAAATAACAAGCAATCTACCGCCGGTTCAGTTACCCCAAACCGATTGGTCGCACATCAACAGGCTTAAACTAGCCGATCCTCTTTTTCCACACACCCGCTGCGATTGATATCCTCTTAGGCTCGGATGAACTGGGTCAGTTTATACTAACTGGCTTGGTTAAGAGTCCCATCGGAACTCCAATCGCACAACAATCTACACTTGGGTGGATTCTCTTCGGGAAAATAGCCGATACGAAACCCAAATGCACCGCTTCTACCGCAGTCTGTATGTACACAGACGCCTCGCTAACAAAGGCTGTCTCCAAGTTCTGGCAAATCGAATCATTACCCGCAATCAAGCATTTAACCATCGAGGAACAGCTGTGTGAGAAATTCTTTGTCGACACGCATTATCGCCGAGAGGATGGTCGGTACGTGGTCAAACTACTATTCAAGCCTGACTGCCCTCTGGGAAACTCCCGTCAAGCCGCCGTTCGTGCATTAATCCGAATGGAAGCGCTCTTCGCAAAAGACAAACACCTCTATGATCAGTATAAAGACTTCATCGAAGAATTTATCAGCCTAGGCCATATGGAGGAAGCGACTCAATCTCCGAAACTAGGTAAGCACTACTATATGCCGCATAGAGCTGTAGTAAAGGAGACAAGTACCACGACCAAATTGAGGGTTGTTTTCAATGCCTCTTGCCGCACTACTACTGGGTTTTCACTTAACGATTCGCAAATGGTCGGTCCGCAGCTACAAGCAGATCTTTTTTCAACACTTCTTCGACTACGTTCTCATCCCTTTGCTATGAGTGCAGACGTGGCTAAAATGTATCGCCAAGTACGAGTGGACGAGGAACACATCGACTGCCAACGGATTGTTTGGCGTAATACTCCACAGGATGACATCAAGGACTACCGGCTGTTAACTGTCACTTACGGGGTCGCTTCAGCTTCTCACTTAGCAGTAAAGGCCCTTCAGCAGACTGCCTTAGACGAAGCCGAAGGTTGTCCTACAGCAAAGCAAGTTATACTACGTGACTTCTACATGGACGATCTGTTGACTGGGTGTTTCGAAGAAGCAGAACTGCAGCGTCTACAAGTTCAGACATCATCTATACTCAATCGAGGTGGATTCCATCTCAGGAAATGGTCCTCAAACTCTCTTCGCGTTATTAGTGCTGTACCAGAAGATGAACGTGAAGGCACACACTCTTTGGATTTTTCCGAAACGGATAGCGTCCGAACTTTAGGACTCCAATGGGAACCGCTCCTCGACAATCTAACATTCACTGTTCAGGTTCATGAGATAGATATCGCAAATTTAACTAAACGCTTACTTCTTTCAGATGCCTGTAAGCTGTTTGATCCTTTGGGCTTGCTTTCCCCTAGCACCATCATCCCCAAGATGCTTTTCCAACGGCTTTGGACTCCAAAAGTCGATTGGGATGAAGCTGTACCAAGCGATGTGAAACGGCAGTGGCTAAATTACAGGAACCATATCACCAGCCTCGCAGCAATAAAAGTGCCGAGGTGGGTCGGTACTGGTGTTCCGAATGCTGCAACTGACTTGCACGGCTTTGCAGACGCATCCCAAGCAGCATACGCCGCTGTCGTGTACGTCCGCACAACAACCCCTGATGGTAAGGTCACCGTTAATTTGCTCACAGCAAAAGCCAGAGTCGCCCCACTAAAACAGACGACGTTGTCTCTACCCCGCTTGGAGTTATGTGGCGCTGCCTTGTTAGCACAGCTAATATCACAAGTTAGATCGTCGCTGGAATACCAAATCCGTAGCGTATTTGGATGGACGGATTCATCAGTAGCTCTTGCTTAGATTCGTCAACACCCAGGCAAATGGTGTACATTCGTAGCGAATCGTGTATCACAAATCCAAGAAGCCATACCTGCAAACAATTGGTTCCACGTTCAATCATCGCAAAACCCTGCTGACTGTGCTACGCGCGGCGTACTACCACAGGACCTAGCTGAGCATTCACTCTGGTGGGACGGTCCACCTTGGATCAAGCAAAACGAGTCGTCATGGCCTTCGCAACAGCTTTTCGTAACAAACCTAGACCGACGATCGGAGTCAACAAATTTAGCAACCAGCCCTAAAGTACCACCGATTTGGGAGCTAATAGATCGTTTTTCGTCGCTGAGAAAGCTAAAACGTGTAACAGCCTATGTTCTGAGGTTCCAGCATAATGTTCGAGTTGCCCTGCAAAACCATGAGAGCGGAAATCAACTAACCCGCCGAATGAGTAAACATCTCTATCTTTCTGAATTGGACGAAGCATTCTCTTTTTGGATAAAACTCACCCAACAGTATTTCTTCGTCGACGATATTCAACGCCTGTTGTCCAATAAGCCTGTAAGACACAATAGCAAACTTCTGAGGTTACATCCGTTTATGGACGAAAAAGGATTGCTTAGGGTGGGTGGAAGACTGTCTCATACCTCACTTCAACAAGATAAAAAACATCCCCTCCTGTCACCAACATCCGCAATACTCACCACTCTCATTTGTGAAGATATACATCGCATAACCCTACATGCAGGACCCCAAGTTATGCACGCTATGCTTCAAAGTCGCTTCTGGGTTATCGGTGCACGCAAGATTTTACGGAAAATATTCAGATCATGTGTAAAATGTCGCAGACGCTCCCACGTGATTCAGCAACAATTAATGGGTGATTTACCAAAGCCTCGCGTCGTGTCATGCCGACCTTTCCTGAGTAGCGGAGTGGATTTCGCCGGACCTGTAAACCTTCGTTTCTCCAAAGGCCGTGGTTCGAAGTCCGTGAAGGGGTACATATCTGTATTCATCTGCATGACAACTGGCGCTATGCATTTGGAACTTGCAAGTGATTTATCCGCAGCTACTTTCATCGCTGTCTTCAAACGTTTTGTATCTCGCCGTGGCCATTGCAAGGAGCTATATAGCGACAATGGCACCAATTTTGTTGGTGCTGAAAAAGAGCTCAGCAACTTACTCAAAAACGCTATCAAGGATGAACATCTAGCCAAATATCTTACTGACGACGGTACTAATTGGCACTTCAACCCTCCAGCGTCACCCCACATGGGTGGGTACTGGGAAGCTGCAGTGAAGCGCGTAAAATTTCACTTGCACCGAACATTGGGAGAAAATCTGTTAACTTACGAAGAATTTACAACGCTTTTAACGGAGATCGAGGCTTGCGTTAATTCATGGCCTCTATGCTCGGTATCTTCGGATGTAAACGATTTCCTCGCTCTCACTCCGGGACATTTTTTAATCAGAGAACCTCTCAAATTAATACCTGAGCCCGACACGGTTGATTTCAAGGGAAACCTAACAAGCAGGTGGCATCTTATCACGAACATGAGACAGCATTTCTGGAGAAGGTGGAGCTCGGAGTATTTATTACAACTTCAACAGCGTTCCAAGTGGACTCGTGCGAGCTGTAACGTCAATCTGGGTGACCTACTCGTCATTCGCGATGAGAAGCAGCCTCCTACCAAATGGAAGCTAGGAAGGGTTATAGACATTCATCCCGGAACAGACGGTAATGTGAGAGTCGTTACACTCAAGACAGCTGATGGAATGCTAACTCGTCCCATCGTGAAGATACCTCCACTTCTAGCCGCAAATGACGTATCTTCCTAGACTTCCTTAAAACCTAATTAAAGCATTTATATTTATTAATGTATTCACTTTTTTGAACAAATTTTTCAATTCGTTCCAAGGCGGGCGGAATGTTGCCGCCAAATGTCATATTTAGCAGTCAGTCTGTGTGCTAACGTCGTTGACGACGGTTGTCTTTTGCTCTGGTTTAGATTTAATAAACAGTTTTTAATAATCGCAGCATTTTCATTTTCTTTACGCATGTTTCGTCATCATAGCGCGAACAGATACTTTTGAAACAGATGCAGCTTTATCTGAATATCGACAACAAATTGTCGAAATGGCAATCTGGTTTTCGTAGCAAACATAGGTGTGGATGAGCTGTTTTGAAGTTACTAGTGATCTTTGGTCGGCTTTGAATTCCGAAAAAATATGAGGGATTTTAGTTTTGCTAGACTTCTCGAAAGCATTTGACAGCATTGATCACTCAATACTGCTTTGCACTTCTGTTTTCTTTATTGAACAATCATCTCCTTAGGCTAGGTTGGGTTGAAGTGGCTGCCAGCTTACGCCAACACACATGGACCAAGAAAGGTCCATTGTGGTACCACAAGGATCATGTAAACCCAGTCTACTCGTTAAAACTAATTAGAGCTTCTGATGAAGAGAAGGACTCTCCTGATATTTAAATCTATCAGATCGCCTAAATCGTTAAAGTAGAAAGCTCCAAGGTGAAGCTTCCTTCTACGGGAGAGAGCTGGACATGCACAAAGAAGGCGAGTAATGGTTTCTTCCTCTTCTTCGTCCATGCAGCTTCTGCAAAAATCATTTGAAAATACGCCAAGCTTTGTTGCATGCTGGCCTATTAGACAGTGTCCTGTAATTACACCTATACTAGAGCCAATATGCAATCGATTGAGAGAGATCAATTTCTTAGAGCGTCTCAGATCCAACTTGTGCCAAATCTGCTTAGTCGCTAGACATGTACCACTTGTCCAACTAAGATTTGTTCTTTCGATTGCATCTAGCTTGAATTTAAGTTTACAAGTAGGGATTGGTATACCTGGTATACCTATTATCCTTGTCTGGAAGGATGAGTACAGTTGTTCCTAATTTGGCGAGTTCCTCAGCCTTACAATTCTCCGGAATATCCCTATGCCCCGGCATCCAACAGAGGTGAATATTAAACTGCTCCGACATCTCCGCAAGAGACGAATGGCAGTCTAGGGCTACTACTGAATTTATAGAGATCGATTCCAAGGATTTGATTGCAGCTTGGCTATCTGAAAAGATGCGGATGGCCTTGGTGGATACCACGTTTTTCTTTAACCAAGATAAGACCTCCTTAATCGCCATTAGTTTCGCCTGGAACATGCTACAATAATCTGGTAGACGGAAGGAGAGCTTAAGATTAAGCCTGTCAGAGAAAACACCTCCACCAACTTCGTTTTTCGTTTTCGAGCCGTCAGTATAGAAGTGGATCGAGTCGTCTTCTATGAAAGCCTCTTCATTCCAGAGTGATCTGGAAGGGATGGTGACAATGAAGTTCTTGTCAAAGTTTAGACGAGGGATGGTGTAGTCCGTGTTTTCGGGAGAGATTGTGAATTTATTCAGAATGGAGGCGTTGCCAAACTCTCTCCTTGACCACTGCTGCGTAGCTTCTAGGCGAACGGCTGCATTCGCTGCCATTTGCTTGCTAAATAGGTATATCAAGGGGTAGCAGATGAAGCATAATATCCAGTGCCGCAGAAGGAGTTGTACGCAGTGTTCCGCTTATGCACAGACAAGCTATACGCTGGATTTTGCTTAGATAGTCGCGATTTATAGCTTTTTCTAATAGTCTAAGAGCCCGCAGTATTGATTTGGCAGTGAAGGATAACCAAAAAATATGTACATTCATAGGTAGTATTTATTAGTGTGATCTCAAATAAGGCAGTCTGGCAGTCCTCACTGGTGAACGAGGAAAATAACAGTACTTTTAAAATGCGAAAATATGCCCAAAAGGAATAGGGGAGATAACCATTTAATTTTTATTGAAAACAATAGAGCAGAATTTGCTTGCTTTATATTCATTTATGTCAGACGTTTTGGATGCGGCCAAGTTCTTGCCAGACGCGTCCAAAGTAACTAAGGTAACAAAAAACATGAAATGTACCCGATCGAAAATAACTCAAAAAATTACTATTTTTGTGCGTAAACACTAGAAATTGACCAATAACATAATAGAATACCCTTTCTTTATAAATATACCAACCCCCTTTACCTATCGCCAAGTCCTTGCAAGGCGCATCCAAAGTATCCAAAACTAACAAAATCATCCAACCTTTACTTAAACTACGTCTAATAATTCATGTTGCCACCTGAAATTTCTAACAAGTAAAGAACAATTTCGACCGATTACTAACACATTACATTGAAGTACTCCACCTACTGTCAACACTTTACCAGATGCATCTAAAATATTTTTGGGGGACAAAACATATGCAAAATACATGACTGCGAAAAATGCATGAAAATACTGCAATTTTAGTACAAAGACCTGAAATTGCCCAAAATCATAAAATAATACCCATCTTAATTCCAAACAGCTCACCTGTCACCAATTTATTCTAAGTCCGCCGTCCAAGCGCCGCTGCGACTTATCATTATAATATTGAAAATAAAGATCGGCGCAGCGAACTCAGCGAGTTCATTTTATAGCTGCTTCTTGTTGGCGGTGCATTTTTCTTGACTGTTGCAGAATGACCTCTGTTCAACTCGTCGTGAGGTATTGCTGGCCTTGCAATACCTAAATACAAGGCCAACAATACCTTAATACAAGGCCAGAAATACCTCACGACGAGTTGAACAGAGGTCATTCTGCATTCATTCATTCTGCGGACTTAGAATAAATTATAATAATATAAATGATTATAAAAAGATCCAAAAGTGTTTTTATTGGTGACAGGTGAGTAAAGCGTTTTGTAGTAGTTCTTTTAGAGTATTAAGGTGCTTTCCTGAGACTGCTATAGCAACATCATCTGCATAAGCAATCACCGTGCATCCCTCACCCTCCAGTATTGTCAATAGTTCATTAACCACCAAATTTCAAAGGAGAGGAGATAGAGCACCACCTTGCGGAGTGCCTCTACTGACAGATATTCTAGAAGACGTCCCACCTAGCTCTTTGTTGATAATCCGACCATTAAGCAGTAAATTGATCAATTCGCATAGTGGGTTGTCTACCTTCAGGTCTGAGAGTGCATCTGCAATCGCTAATGCATTGACATTGTTAAAAGCACGCTCTATATCTAAGAAGGCTACCATTCTATATTCCTTGTGAAACAGGGAGTACTCAATGTAACGAACCAACGAGTGTAATGCCGTTTCAACTGATTTATCTTTGCAATAGGTATGTTGGGCCGCTGACAGAAGTTTTGTATCAATACTGTTACGTAAGTGGATATCAATCAATCGTTCTAATGTTTTTAGAAGAAATGATGATAGACTAATGGGTCTAAGATCTTTCGGACTTGTGTGAGAACATTTGCCAGCTTTGGGTATGAAAACTACTTTGACTTCTCTTCATACTTATGGCATATGGACCAGATCTATACAGCTTTTAAAAATTGTTTCTAGCACCTGCAAGATAAGATCCGACGACTTCTGTAGTTCGGCTGGTATTATGCCGTCCGGTCCTGCGGATTTGTATGGTTTGAAGCTGTGCATCGCCTATAATGATCTCCTTACAATAGTTGAAAACTGCAAAATTCATATATATGCTGATGGCGTTCTTGTTTACATTTCTCGTCCAGTTGGTTTAAGCGATACTGTCTTACCAGGGTAAATGAAGACTTGAAAGAATTATAAAATGGTCAAGTCTAACAAACTTACACTGAATCCTGCTAAAACATTTAGTGTGATATGCTCTCGAAAGAGATTCCATTCCATAAAATTATTTAATAGCATCCATTTCAAGAGTCCTGCTTATCTGTATGAATTACTCACTTTTACTCATTTGCCGTATTTAGAAGGAAACATTTCACCTATCTTTCTAAAAATAATATCACTTAAATTTTCTATTCATGTGTTTCCTATCTCGTTATGGACAGACAGCAGTTTTTTTTTTTTTGAGTATCATAAAATCTATGGATTTTTCAGCATACTTATCATAGATTTTTTTTACTATTGTCAGGTTCATAAAAAAAATAATAAAACGGTATGTTTATTAGGAATTTTTTGTAGAAAAGCGATCTGAAAGTCAAAAATGTTCCTGGCCAAAAAAATGGAACTGACTTAAGAATAAATATTTGGAAAGTCAAGACATCAATTTTATTTAAGTGCAGTTAAAAGAAGTATTATTTCTCCTAACATTAAAGCCATAAATCAAGTTTCTGTAGTAAGTATTAGCGGAGACTTTTATGTTAGCATGGGTCAAGGTGCACCAGAGTAAGTCCTTCCTTAAATTCTTGGTAAATGATGTCCGCATTGGAGATAGACACTTGCTGCAGAACGATTTTTTTCTTAGATTATAGCCGAGAATCATTTCCCAAAGTATTGACATTTAACTTGGAAACACCCTGTATATGTACCTACACTTCTAATTTTGTGAAATAATTACGTACTTTAAAATAATAATACTTCTAACAGATTCTATTATCTTGTAGTATACTATCAAAATATGTTTTCCAGAATAAATACAAATACAAATACCATAAAAAGAGACCGACATGTCAGCTCAAGTGAAGCCTCTTCTTTAAATAAATAAATAAATACTTGGCGCAACAGCTATTTAAGTGCATGGCCTGGCAGCCTCATGGTGATAGGATTATGACGACCAAGTTTCGGACTAGAGTACGACGCGTCACCCTCATACCCCCAACGAATAGTTCGTCTGAGGACAAAAAGAAGGACTTCTACAATCTCTTAAGTGCCGTCTTCAACACAACACCAATTGGAGACATAACCATAGTGACAGGGGATTTGAATGCCAAGGTAGGCAACGACAACGAAGGGCTTAAACATGTAATCGGGAGGCAATGACAACGGCGAAAGGTTTGTGGATTTCTGTAATGCCAACCGTTTTGTGATAGGTGGCACCATGTTTGAGCACAAGACTTGCCACAAGGTCAGCTGGGTTTCCAACGACAGGCAAGCAACCTCCTACCAAATTGAACATTTTGCCATCAGCCGCCGCTTTAGAAGTATTCTCGTGGACGTCCGAAACAGGCGAGGGGCAGATGTGGGGATAGTACGAGATCACCATCTTATGATAGCTACTCTCCTACTATGCACTGCTGCAGTTCGAAGATCCC
This sequence comes from Brachypalpus laphriformis, assembly GCA_945910035.1. NCBI lineage: Eukaryota > Metazoa > Arthropoda > Insecta > Diptera > Syrphidae > Brachypalpus > Brachypalpus laphriformis. The sequence continues at coordinate 139,789,280 of OX246756.1, forward strand.
ACGACAACACAAGAATGCCTAGATTCAACATCGATAGACTTAGTGATCGCTCAGTGCGCCAACAATTAAAGGAAATTTAATGGAGTGTGGAAACTGGAGGGGTATCTGCGTGCTGCCTGCTGTAGCTAAGATAATAGCTTAAATCATTGTGGAGCGAAGCAAACAACATCTCGAAGACACACTCGATGCGCAAGCACGTTTCCGCTCTGGATCCTCCTGTGCCGACCACATCAACACCCTGCAGATTATCATGGAACAGTGCGTTGAATATCGATCACTACTCCACCTGCTGTTCATCGATTTTGAGAAGGCGTTCGATAGTGTCAACAGGGAGTTTATTTGCCGTGCCTTACGCAGGAGAGGCATTCCCAATAAACTAATTGCTATTATCAAAGCTACATATGAAGGCTCCAAATGTCACACTTTGCACAGAGGAAGGTTGTCTGAGGAATTTGAGATCCAAAGTGGGGTAAGACAAGGCTGTATCCTTTCACCAATATTATTCCTATAGTTGATTAGCGATGTGCTTCGTGCAGCTTCGTCGACAGAAAACGGAGGAATTCGATGGACTCTTACATCCCAACTGAAACATCTTGACTGCGCTGGCGATGTATGCTTACTCTCCCACAGAATTATGGACCTCCACCAAATGACAGCAGCATGGAGAGGGAGGCAGGCGTCGTCAGGCTGAAAACTAATACGGCAAAAACTAAAGGGATCAGCCTTGGAACAAACTCATCGGCTCAAATATGCATTGCTAGACAACCGGTAGAGAGAGTAGAGGATTTCCAGTATCTTGGGAGTATTGTCTCGACCGATGGTGGAACCGAACTGGATATAGCCAACAGGATCACCAAAGCAAAGTTCGCGTTCGGTATGTTGTCCGAAATATGGCGAAGCAATGCAATCAGTTTGAGCACCAAAATAAGACTGTTCCGCTCGAACGTTGAATCCGTGCTGCTATATGGTTGCAGCACGTGGAGAGTGACCACTACTATCACCAGAAAGCTGCAAACGTTTGTTAATAGGTGCCTGTGCAATATCTTAAGGATTTTCTGGCCCAATCGTATCTCTAACGAACACCTTTACGAGAGAACGGGTCAGGAACCAATAGGCACAACCATCCAACGACGGAAGTGGCAGTAGATTGGTCACACGTTCCGACCATGCTATGCAATGGAACCCTCTAACTCAGGATGGCAGAAGACCTGGCGGTCCGAGGAGAACATGGCGCAGAACAGTCGAGAAGGAGGCACGGCAGTTAGGGAAAAGTTGGGGAGAACTCAGACACATTGCCAGAAACTGTACACGATGGCGCGTAGGCATAGTAGAGGCCCTAGGACCCACAAGGCGATACATGACATATAAGTAAAAAAAGGAGAGGTGGGGCCGTGAAAAACTTTTGATATTTTCTAGAATTCGAACATGGAACTTCACGCGCAGTGGTCCGACACACTAACCATTTTTGCCACGCCTCTTCTTTGCTTAAGATATACGGATATTATGAATATCATTAAAACTAATTATTTTTCCCAAGCGATGAATGGCCTTCGCCTCCTGAGACTCTTTATTTATTTTCTTAATATACAAGTATTTCTATAACGAATTGTGAAATGAGCGCGAAAATCCACCAAATACGTATTCAGATAGCAGGTATTGATATATGATAATTTTAATGAAATCTGTCAAATATACGTCCATATATGACTGATTCATAATTAAGTAGATTATAGTCTGAATTTCGTTGGCACAATGCTTTTATTATTTGATCATAGTCTGAGCGTGACTACGGTTCAACTGATCTTGTAGTTAAATTGCGTTCGTACAAACCGCTCTTATTAGTATCTCTTGACAGGGAAAAATCTGCTAATAGTATTGGACAATCAGACAATTAGATAAGTGGAAAAGGCGACCGTCAACACTTTACTGGTTTTGAAATGTGTGCAGACATTTAGCATCATTTCGTGGCGAATTGATCTTAACTCAGCTGTTCTTGGCTTCATGATCCCAAAACATTTGTGGTTCTAATCAAGGGTATAGTGACGAACTGTTCGGAGGTGCTTCAGTAGAAGCACAGCACAAGGTGATGTCCTTTCACCCCTTCTATAGAATCTGATAGTAAATGAGCAATTCTTAATTTTGAAAGAGGAGTGTTGTAGAGTAATTGCCTACGCGGACGATGTCTTGGGAAAACACCTTATTGCGTTCAGAGATCATTTGCAGAATGCTCTTTTTCTTAGCTCTCTAAATTGTCTAATGAATGTGTACATTATCACGCCAGCACTGAACGGCGTGATCGTCTTGGAAAAATCCATCTATCGCAATTATCTTGTCCGATTACAAAGAACGGCCTGTATATGAAATAGCAGAGCTCTTAGGACCACTTGTTCCACAGCTCTCGACATATTATTTCACATACTGTATGTACCAGGCACCCCACTATTCTTAAGACTTACGAGTAGGATTCATCACACAACTCACCAACACCTATTCGCCTCCAAACTGAGCTGAGAAGATAATCTTATACAACATACACAGATAGGTATAAAAGAGAATCCGGAATGGATGGGGTGTCTTCTTCAAAGACATAAGCATAAATATCTCCTTCCGCCTCCCCAACTACTGTAGCGTTTTCCAGACCGCATGTATCTGAACGAGATGGATGAATAATTCAAAGTTCACATTATTTCGTTGCTGGGGCATAGAGACATTCTAGCTAACTGTATGACCGATGAGCTCGCCAAGCATGACACAACCGGGGAATTTCTGCATGCCTCTCACTACATACAAACGGTTAGTTAAACTGAATGCGACTGACATCACTAGATCTGTCCTGAGCTGGATCGCAAACGCTCCCAATTACACGGAAAAGGTCGCTCATCAATACAATGTAGGTATCATCACATGATAGGCACTACATCATTGGTAAACACGCCAATGGCCCGGACCTCCTCTCGAACGATTTCTGAAAAGCTGCATGTACGAAGAGGAGGAAGAAACTAAACTCTACACGTGTCCAGCTCATTGAAGAAAAATACAACAGCAAACAAACTTCTTCGATAACCTCGGTGAACAGGAAAACATATATATCACACGCCTCCACTACATAATAATAAGCTCCGGTTAGTTCTGCGGGTAGCTTTGGAGAATATCCAGATCCTGGTGGTTTCACTATGTACCTACATATACTGATCCAAGTGAGCATACATCTCGTGCACGTTGCCACTCGAACCTAACCTAATCTTTCGTGACGGACTTGATCACCATGAATTATACTCGACTGTAGGGAAGTATGGGCACGCGAAAGTGCCAATAAAAATTCATGACATTTCTACCTATTACCTAAAATCAGATATTTCCTGAAGAAGATGAGTATTTTTTCAGAGAAGAAGTTGCATACATACATACTGTGCCAATAACCATGTAATACAAGCTGTGTGCGATATAGCACGTGAAGTAATTGCGGGAGAAAGATTTCTCGAAGGGACTGAAGAGAAATGTGCTATTGTGATACTAGACGTCAAGAACGCGTTCAATTCAGCCGACTGGATCTGCATACACAAAGCATTGAGTGACATTCAGGTACCAAACTACCTACTGCGAATAATTGTGAATTACTCCGAAGCCAGAACCCTTTACTATGACACGGAAGAGAGACCAAAGAAGTACAAGATCACGGAAGAAGTTCCACAAGGGTCGGACCTGGGACCAATTCTATGGAACATAATATACGATGGCATCCTAAGAGCACAAAGGCCAAATGGAGTAGGCATTATCGGCTATGCCGACGATATTGCAGTTGTAGTAGTGACCAAAACATTAGAGGAAGTTAGGCAAAACTGCAATCAAACAATCACAAACGTCAAAGTATGGCCACAGACATCAGGTTTAGAACTAGCGAGCCACAAAACCGAAGCTTCTCATAAACAGCCGGAAAAAAGAACGCCTTACAATACAAGTTTGTGAGCAAATCATTGAGTCGAAGCCATATATCAAGTATCTGGGAGTGTTGCTGAACCACAGATTTAACTTCAGGGATCGCCTAACGTATGCAGGCGAGAAGGCCTCTCGGGTAGTAGCGGCACTGCAGATTAATGCCAAATATTGGGGGACCAATGCGGCCAATCAGAAATCTTCTAACGACCGTGAGTAAGTCAATACTACTGTATGCGGACTCAATATGGACATCAGCGACGCACCGTTAGTCGTATATTAGAACGTTGAACTCTGCGCATAGAATCGCATCTTTAAGGGTATACTGCGCCTTCAGAAGTGTGTCAGCGGATGCGATAACTGTAATATTAGGTCTATCGATCTAGACGCGAAGAGGACCGCGGCACTACGTAAAAATGAGTACGATTACAGAACAACAACTGTAGAAGCTATAAAAGCAGAATGGCAACATAGGTGGAACATCACAACCAACGGGCGAGGGACGCACAAATTGATCCCCGAAGTTGATGAATGGATTAGCAGAAAGCACGGGGGGTAAACTACTACCCAGCACACACAATTTCTATCGGGGCATGGAATCTTCTGGATGACTCACTGTAAAGGAAAAGTGCAGAACGTGGAGCATGTACTGATGGAATGCCAAAATTATACAAGGGCTAGGAGCACTCTAGAAAAAGCAATTAGCGGCCAAGTGACCCCAAGAAACCGGACCTCATTTATGTTGACCAGGAGTGAAGGCTGGGAAACTGCAAACGAACTAATCACGAATATGATGCAGCAACTGCGCATAGAGGAACGCGCGAAGAGAAACGAAAGGAACGAAGATCCTTCCAACTCTGGCTGCTAAAAAAGAAGTGACGAAATGTCAAACCGGCCCCTGCGAAGGAATGACTTGGCTGGCGGTGCCGCATGGGAACAACAGGACAGAGAAATAGTAGGGGTTTTTCAGCACGTAACCATGCAGGAGCATGGAGTCGGGCATAATTCGTAGCACGGGCTACAAGTATCCATAAAGGATTTTCACTCCTACATATGCGTAAAAAAAAAAATAAAAAATAAAATAAATAAATAAATAAAAATATCCAGCATTGGCATTGTAGCAATTGGTTGGAAACCCAAGTGATCAGCCATATAAGTCGCAGACAAATGTTGAGGTTAAAGGTGGTCGTAGCTAAAAAGAATTTAAAAAAAATGTATCTGACTAATCATGGAAAAGATATCAACGGGGAGTTGCCAAAATGGCTTGATTTAAAGCTGATAAGCTTTATAGTACATTTGAAACATCATGAGTAATCTTACTTTTTTTTTTACTATTGTATTCATATCTCAAGAGGGGCGAATTTATAATGCTAACATAACTTCCCGATATGCCTGCAAATGTCAGTTGATTCTCTTTCTTGAATAGCTGCAGATTATAAGCTTTTGTTTCCTGGGAATGATCTCAAAAGTTCCAAAGTTTACGCCATACGTGCAAATACCGAGCTTATAGGTTTCATTGTTCGAACTTCTTTATAACATGTTCCATGTTAGTATCGTTAGTAAAAGAATAAGTCTAGTACCGGTCTTCGATAAGTCAATGTTTGCAAATTGGATGTTGGTGTGGGATTTTGTTTTAGGTCTCTGTGTGGAGTCAAACTGCAAACGTGTGAACATTATTTAAGTATTAGTCTAACTTGGGATTCGTAGAAGAGCAACACTTTGAACAGATACCTTTAACAAAATGCCTTTGAACTGTTGGATATACGAATTTGTAAACTTCATGTTTGATTTTTTTTTTCTTTCATGAGATGCTATTTTATTACGCACCCGCTACAAAAGCCGAACAGAGCTACTTTTATTTATGGTTTATTTAATTAAGAAATAACCTGTTTTCCAGTGAAATAAACGAGCAAGACCAGTAAAGAGCGTTAAACCTGGCATCAAAATAATCTACAAAGCAGAACGAATCCGATTCGAATAAATTAAAAACAAAAAACACTTATATACGAGTACATATGTATGAATTTAAATTGTTGAAAGTGAAATATGGTTTGCTCTAATGAACACGATAGGTATGACATTTGTACTTAAAAAAAAGCACACACAACAAAAGCAATTCGCAAAACATAGATCAGATACACAGTATTTGAGAGAGAATTTACTACCCATCCAACAAAAGTTAACTTATCTGTCTGGAAACAAAATTATGCCAAATACAAATAAATTGTCTTTATTTGCTTTTCCGTATTTAAATGAATTTATCTACAATTTCAATACAAGAAAGTTTATTATCTTCATAGCATGTAGTATAATACTTAGTTAAAAACAAAGACATCACTACCGCGTGCTGTTTTTCGTTTTCATAGATAATATTTTTCAGTAAGGAGTTATAAATCTTAGATATGGTATGCCTAGTATACGGTTTAGTAGGAAATAGTTTAGTATTGCCACGTGATGATAGCTTAGCTTATGCGATCACAAATGTGAAGGCTATAAAAGTAATAGAACTGATTTGTATTAACAGAACTGGTTCATAGAATTAGCAGACACATCATCTGAGCAAAGCTAAGAAAAAAAAGAGCTGGAAAGGGCCAAACCATTTAGAGAACTCCCATAACATAGGCAGGTAAAAACACTCCTAGAAAATTTGATCCGGCGAAGGTCCAAAACATGCATCAGCTCAAATAGGAACAAGCTTTTTGTCGACGGGAAACGAAAGAATTCGATGAACTCTTGCATCCCAACGGAAATATCTTAACTATGCTAACAATTCTTGCTTACTATCTTACAGAATTATGAACCTGTACTAAATGCCAGCAGGTGTGAAGAGGGGGACAGGCGTCGTCGGGCTGAAAATTAATACGGCAAAAACTGAAACTATCAGCCTTGGAACAAACTCATCGGCTCAAATATGCATTGCTGGACAACCGATAGAGAGAGTAGAGGATTTCCAGTATCTTGGGAGTATTGTCTCGACCGATGGTGGAACCGAACTGGATATAGCCAACAGGATCGTCAAAGCAAAGTCCACGTTCGTGATGTTGTCCAAATTATGGCGAAGCAATGCAATCAGTTTGAACACCAAACTAAGACTGTTCCACTCCAGATTCGAATTCTGCTGTTATACTCGTATATGGATCAATGCTGCCACTAGACGCATAACTTATTGTAGCGGATCCCTAAGCAAAAGCTAGTAGATTCAACCAAAAGGTAGCACAACAGCTTCATTCATTTATTTATTAAAATGTGCACTTTTTTTTAAAATTTGCGAGCACTCAAGGGGATAGGTAGGTAGGTAGGTAGAAGTGGTTGTGTCAGCAAACCATGCCGACACTTAATTAGCGCAGAAGCGCTGTTTTAACACCACAACCCAAGTGACCTATCGAATGTAAAAAGGACGTTGACTTTTAGGGAAAGGGAAAAAGAGTAAGGATTATTCAAATCTACCCCGTTATATTGAGGAAGCTGATAATATACCCAATGCTAATCTCCGCTAGCTCTATAAGGTTGTCGAAAAAGAGTTTACCTAAGGTGCGCTGTCTGGCCTTGCCTAAAGCCGGACACTTGCAGAGGAAGTGTAAGATTGTTTCTATCTCGTCAGCAGTATTACAGCTGCGACAGTGTGCATTAAATGCAATGCCTATTCTGACCGCACGAACCCCGATGTGCCAGTGGCCAGTACTAACTTCCAGAACTCTTGCGATATCTGCACGGTTTCTGTTTAGTAGATCTTGCGTTCTTTTCCGGAAGTATTTGGTCCACATCTGCATGGAGATGACACACTTCCACACCCCTTGCCATATACTATCCGCCTTTAGCAGATAGTGTGCGAAGATGCCTCCCTTAAGGACCCCCAACGGGACGTTCACCTCCTTTGCTAGGGACGCATCAAGGGCAGATCCTTGCCTCACGAGTTCATCAGCTCGCTCATTCCCCTCAATGTTGCTGTGACCTGGAATCTAAAGGAGACAGATCCTAAGCCGGTGACCAAGCGAGGCGAGTTCTTCTTTACACTGTTCTACTAGCCTTGAGGATGTAGTGGCAGATACTATAGCCTTGATAGCCGCCTGGCTGTCAATGAGGATGGCAATGGTATTGAGGGGTGTAGAGGTTTGCTTAAGTAGGCGGAGGCCTCACGTACAGCAAAAACTTCCGCCTGGAAGACACTGCACGAATCAGGAAGCCGGTAAGACCTGCAAATATTGAGGAAATCAGAGAATATCAAGGGGTTATGAATACCCTTAACATGTTTACACACATTGTGGGCATTGGAAAGAATAGATAGGGAGAGAGAGAAAGATTTTGGGGTGGTGGTTTTTGAAGCTCAGTTGTTTATGCTTCAGAGAAATTTCGGGGGCGGCGTCCAGATAACTGAGGAGATTTTTATTATTTTTTGTCTTTTGCTTCTGATTCACAGTATTTTTTTCCCGATAACCAATGTCATAGCAAATGATCACCATCAGAGCGAACAATTGTTCCAGCCATGTGACCAAGCTACTGCCAGTGTTATGCCTTCGCCGTAGTATTCAGACAAGCTTTCGCAATTGATCGGACTGACTTTTTATATATTTCATAAGAAATAAATAAATGCTTGCTGACATCAGGATTTGAACGATGAACCATTAACCTTAATAAAATAAAAGTAATGAACAACAAACAAAAATAAATAAATTAGACTTTTAAAGTCTTCATTAATAAAAATAAACAATGAACAAAAATAAATAAATTAGGCTTTTCGACGACACTATGTACAGATGATAATGGATATGTACGAAGGAGCAAAGACAATAGTAGGATGTCCCGGTCATTTGAACGCTGTTAAAAACGCAATATCAATGAACGTTCCAAAGACATCGCGAGGCAGAAGAGCCAGGCCTATAAACACCTGGATCGCACAACTGCAACGAAACCAGCATTTGATTGGCCTCAGTAACCACGTGATCCATTTTCAGATATCAAAGAGGCGAACCCCACAAGAAATGCAGTGAAGTGGAAGAGTTACGACCTCTTGTTTTCAGATCATAACCTCGCCGAAATAGGAAGAAGAAGAAGGCTTTGTGACGACACTACATAAACAATAAACAAAATTAAATAAATTATGCTTTGCGGAGTTTTCCATTAATAAGCTTTAATCTTCTAGCAAAATTAACAAATTCATCCGATGGTTCAAAAATTGGATTGCCTTTTAAAAGTTCTTTAAAAGAAAATATTTTCAGCAGTGTTTGTACCAATACTATTCCTTAAATCGATTTTAATTATGTTCAAATTTGAAAATTTTCGCTCAGCTGGAGCGCTGCTATGCGGAAGGCAATAAAGGTTAAACATAAGCGATGCTAGTTCAAAAAATACAAAATCCTCGACCTCATTCTTAATTTTCTTTAAAGCAATCTTTTTGATGCAAATCAATGAACTAAATAAAAACTAATAACTAAGACAAAACTCAAGATTTTTTGACATTTGAGATTAGCGAAACATATGGAAAATGGAGCCACCCGACCAATAATAAACCGGAACCTATAAGTAGTGCCAAATAACTCAAAATGTTTTAAAGAAACCTCAATATATGAACGAGCAATCGAATTGTAAATTCAATATTTAATGAAATTGAAGTTTGAAGATGAGGTAAAAAGCTAGTAGATTTTTGGACAAAGCTAGTAGGTAGTAGCAAGACTGAAAACCTAGTAGATCTGCTACCTTTGTAGTAAAAGTGGCAGCGCTGATATGGATGCAGCACGTGGAGAGTGAGCATTACAATCAAGAGAAAGCTACAAATCAGGGTTGCCTCTCGATTCTGGTTAAATGTAACCCAAAAAATTGGGAAAAGTAGCCTAAAGTAGCAAAAAAAAAAAAGCAACAACAGCGCTTGTAAGAGAAACCAGTTTATTTTACATAAATGGCTGATGACTAAATAAAGAATATAAGAATAAAATACACAAACGTTAACAAAAACAAATATTTAATAAAAAAAAGAAAAAAAAAACACAATTAATTTGGTAAGATTTAGATCAGAAAAAACTCGCTTAGCTGCTGCTACTTGCTACTTGTATTGGGAAGACAGACCATTTTCGAAATAAAATAAAAATACATACAATGGTTCTTGCCTTTCATTTCTTTTCCATTTCACTCGTAAGTAAAGGAAATACTTTCAACAATATTTTTGTTTACTTTACTTATTACAATTAGCAGTTCACCACTTTTGAATCCTGACAGAATAAATAAACGACGGAAGGCATTGCGTGTTTTGGTTGCACCGAACAACAAATTCAACATTCAGCCACAAATGACCTGTTGGGATCGAAAGCAACAGAAATCATTGCCATACATAAACAAAATATTGCATGGATCTTCGAAAATAAGTGCAATGTAAATTCGAAAAATAAAAAGTAGGTAAATGGCCCCCATTCTAAGATCTAAGTAACAAAGTAGCAAACTGAGAAAGCTGAAAAAAAATGCAGCACTTTTGCTACAAAAGTAGCATTGTGGCAACAGATGTCTGTTAACCGCATATAACCCAACGGTATCTCTAACGAGCTCCTCTACGAGAGAACGGACCAGGAACTACAAGGGCACAAGCACCCAACGATGGAAGTGGCAGTGGATTGGGTACACGCTCGGAAAGGGTGACAGTTCTGTAGCTTGCTACGTAATGGAACCCTTTTAAACCAGGATGGCAGCAAACCTGGCGTCCTGAGAAGAACATGGCGCAGAACAGTGGGGAAGAAGGCACGGCAGTTGGGGAAAAGTTGGGGAGAGCTGAGACACACTGGCAGAAACCGTACACGATGGCGCGTAGACGTAGTAGAGGTCATAGGAAAGACAAGAGGATACAGTACATAAGTAAGTAAAGTAAGCGCTTCAACCCGAAATAAACTTCTGACCCGTATAGCGTGCAAATGTGCTATATGGGCACCTCTTTCTGCCCCCCTTTTTTTGTTATGTAATGCCATATCATCTCTCCAAAGTCGAACACCTGAATCTAAACCACCCTATTTATAAAATTTCAATGAAGAGGCTAATAAAGATATATGTATGTATGTATCCGCATATTTATTTATTTATCTATTCTTTTTAAATAGGTATTAAGATTTCTAAAAATGTCGTGCAAATTGTTGAGATCTGCCAAATCTCAGAAGCTTAGCTGTTGGCCTTATGAACAATATTATTTACTGAATCAATACATATAGAGAAATCGAATATTTTGGTTTTGCACATACTAAGATTTTCAACGATTCTGTGACTACTACTACTAGTTCTGCAATTAAATTCGGTAAAATAAGTTCGCCGTCACAGAATTCTTATAATCATATTTTCGTAAACACAAATCTATTTTGAGAAAAGTGTAATTATTTGAATATTATGTAGGTTAGATTGCATTTCCAAGAAGCTTAGTCTTTTTTTACTTCCCTAATATTATATTTCACCCTGAACTTCAATTTTTCCTATTATATATTTCCTTGTATTCATTGCAATAAATATGTACATAAACCTTAGTAACAACTAACAGACCCCAGTTACCTGGATTTTTCTTCAGCAAAGCATTGACTTACACTTTGAATGCTTTTTTATTGTTCTAAAAAGTGAAGTGCACTGCGCCCACCCAAAGAAGAGTGTCTTCAATTTATTCATCTCATTAAGTTGACACTTTAGCATCTCATAAAGCAATAAGCTGTTCAGCATTTTATATAGCATTAAGTAACCCACTTGAACTGTGCTGCAAATTTTTTAATCTTTAACGAAACAAAATAAAACGAATTGTGTAAATATACACAGATACCTACTTGTTATTTATCTTAGACACAGATATACGTAGGTGTTGCGAGTCCACAGAAAAGTTTCTCTTGAGCCACTCGCAAATATTTTCATGATACATACGTTGCAAACGGCACCATTCGCCACAATTTAAAGATTTCTTTGACATCTGCATAAGTCTGAATGAGTTAACAGTGAGCAAGCAGTGGTGTATCACGTTTTTGTAATTACGATGACTATGCGACAGCAACGTAGATACATCCGCTAAATCCTTTATTCATTTGTTGTTACCTATATGTTTAACACTTATCACCACTCAAAAAATTAAACGAAAACGCATGTCACAAGCATAGTTTTAAAATTAATTTCTATGCAATATTTTTTTACAGCGCACACTTTCTATCTGAAATGTACATTCCAGACAGACGCTTCGAAGATATAGTCAATGTATTCCTTAATGTAAGTTTGTGTAAGTCAGCCGTCATCAAACATTGGCCAAACCTTAAATTTATTATTATTATTTATTAAAATTAAATTAGGAATGATACAACAAGATGTACAATCTAAAAAGTTAAGTATCTAGTTATAAACCAATAATTTGGAGAAAAAAAGAAAAGAAAAGAGTTGTTGAAAGTATAATATAATAACTACCATACCTAATAAGTAAAGTTTTTTGAGTTTTTCAAATGAATTATTTTATAAAGAAAGAAATCGTATGATTAAATTTAGAGATTTAGATTGGCTTGATAAATGTTGAAATATCCTCGTATTGAAAATAGGTAGTAAAGTAGTCGTCTGCAATTCGACCGGAAGACAATTCCCGTTGAAGGAACGTTCTGCAATTGTGTGAAAAAAGTGTGAAAATATCAAACTTACGCCTCCACTTGACTGAGCAAAAAGTATAATTTCACTTAAGTATACGGGGCATTTGTTTTGAATAATGCTAAGTATTTTTAAAAGATTTCGGACAGAGTAGTATTTATCCAAGCTGATTTCCAGAAGATTAAAATTGAAGTGTGAAAGACTGATGTACCTCCTGATATTGTATATAAAACGCACACAATCCTTAAATCCATGAAAGGATACACATTATAATTGAACGTAAAGAATGGGACAATCAGACTTTTCACTAGACGCAATTTCATGCCCGGAACCAGCAGATGAGCTAGAGTACATTTTTCTAATTGCATAAGAGACTGTGTCACAGCAACTTATGGATGAAGTAATGCTGAAGCCCAAATATTTAACCCTACTGACGCACACAGGCAAATTTTCCCAAAAACATGGCCAAAATTAATTTTTGTGTTTTTTGGATTTTTTATTGCATGGAATATCAAAAGTAGATAGTTTTAATAAAAAGGACCATTTTCAAGTAAATTTACACGAAAATGAGGTTTTGAATTTTTTTCTCAAAAAACTAAAAGACATTACGCCATAGGGTTTCTCGCATTTGACATTTAATAATACGATATTCATACATTTAATATATTGAAAAAAAAAATAAAAAATCAGGAAATTTATTATAATTATAAATAAATAAATAAGTTCCTTCCACGCTCTGGCTACACAGCTAACTTATAATTTTGATTATAAGTTAGTTTTTTAAATAATAATAATAATAATAAATAAGTTAATGTAAGTAAAAAAAACATAAATAAACATGTGTACGTACATCATTCAATGACTTGTGAAACTGGAACGAAGTCTGCTTGCTCGACCTCTGGTTCCACTAGAAACTGAAGTGCTTCAGATGGAAACGCATTTTTTGTTTTAGGGTTTAGTTTTCTCAAACCACTTATAAATGGGTCAAAAGAAACTAAAAGGTTGTGAAACACATCTTCCATATTTTGCTGCGTCGAAACTTTTCTTGAAAAACTTTCTCGAAAACGCTTTATATCTTTGTTCCGTGATTCTTGGGCTTCTTCGCCGAGCAGCCCAATCGGAAGAATAGCTTCAGATATAATTTCAGGGCTATGTACAGTTGTGGGCATATTATACCATGGGTATAGTTGCACAAACAAATTTGCGGTATCAATACAATACTCCTTAAATCGACCGATTTGTATTGGATATCCACTCGATATTGTTAATAAAACAACCCGAAATCGGCATATGATGTTTTCATCTATGTTGGTTATCCGATGAAGTAACAGAGTCATGGAAAAATCGACGAGCAGTGTTGCCATCGTTCGTACTACCATAACCTGGTTTTGGTTTTTCAACTAACAGTTTCATTCGGCTTCTGAATGCTTCTTGGATCCTTTTCTTGTTTTCTTCGACTTTTCTTTTATTTTCCTCACCACGAGCTTGCCATTGTCCTATAGGCAGTTTATAGGAGACATGGAGTAAAAATTCAAAAAATCGTATCCACGCATGCAAGGAGGATAACCCAAACCTCAGCTTCGACTTGTCTTGAACTTGCTTGTTCAATACCAAATCTATTTTGCTGAAATCTTTCGATGTTAGACCACAAAGATAACACCTTTGAGTTGAAGAGGTTTCAGTTATGGCATTGCAGACCTTTCCGCCAATCATTGTAAGAAGCACTTTATGCTTTACTGAAATACTTCCGTTTCATTCAAAGAAGCTATTTGGTTTTCAATGTAATCGAATTCTCTTACAGTTACATCTGTTGTTTCGTGAAGGAATTGAACTCGCATTGGTCTACAGAACCTTGTCGATGATGGACGAGAATTTTGCCAAAATATATTTTTATTATGTGATTCTGGGTCACCTGACACTAACTGGATAGGAACGAAAGATGTTAAGAAAATACTAGCATCTGAAATGCTGGGGTCTGTAAACCGTTGTTTATATTCACTCATGCCTGAGCTTCCATCACAACCCCATTTGGAAATAAGGTTAATGTTACACATTTCATTAACAGTTAATGTTTCTATAACATCTTCAATTCCTTGAAATATACGTCGAATTGTGTGATCTAGTAAACTTTGAAGACGTGTTACTGCGACTGATTCGGTTATGACCAAGTTTTCAGGATAACATTTTTTTTTTGCTTCTATAATAGCTGCATAGTTTGGATACATATGGTTATTATGTTTTATTGCAGAATCTCTAATAGCTTTGTATTGGAACTTTGTTAATTTTCCTTCAACAACTATTGAAAGAGCTTCTTCTGCTGTATATGGAATAATTTCCTGGTCCACTTTTTTAAAAGCTTTTTGGTACTTTTCAGCGAGTGAAGGAGTTGAAAAGATTATATTTTTCATCACATTTGAAGAGTAAGGCTTTCCTTGTTCTCGAAGTTGCATCTGCACAGCATAGCTTAATTCTTCGGTAGTGTAATTAGAACGCAAATCTTCTGTTTTACGTCTCTTTGATCGTTCGCTTAGGCCCGAAAAATTCATTTGAGGCCGTCCATGGAGACGAAATTTCACCTTGTAACCAATTTGCATTTTGTTTTAAGAAGTTGTTGTAATTTCTTGACGCTCTCAGCCATTTTCTTTTATGTTCATGAGCAAAATCAGTTAAAATTTTCTTTGTTTGCTCTGAAATTTCAATATTGGTCTCATTTTTCACCTTTTCTACGAAAAAAAATATTTTTTTCTTTAATGTCACGAGACGTACAAGTTTCTAAAAAATTTAGAAAGTTGATTTCTTGAAAGAAAAATGAAACTTGATCGCGATCCTGTGCCCCAAAAAAAAAACCCTAATTAAAAAAAAACTTTTTTTCCAGCGTCCTTAACACCTTTTAGAGACAATATTTTAAAAAGTCGCAATGTTTAATGATTGTTTCTTAATTAGAAAACATTGGTCTTACTTTCAAGACTATTTTCTTTACGAAGCAATTTCAATTAACTTAACTTTTACATTATCAAAGAAAAAAAAAATTTTTTTTACTGCCCAAATACATTATCTTAAATAGCTGGAAAATTTACTTCACACTTAAAATATTGCAAAAAAAAGGTCGTCACTCTTTCTTTACATACCACTCGAACCAGAATCCATGTTAAATTATTTTACAAAGCTCCCAAAAAATATTAAAAGATAGAAACAAAGCAAAACTACTTCTTATCACAAACCAAACTTTCTACTGCACTCGTCAATATAAAGTTTACACTTTAGAAGCATCGACTGATTAAACAGTTGCAATCTGCATCGCATGATCATTCATGTTCAAAGCTCATGTTATTTGTAAGCAACTTTGCATTAAAAAAAAACAACACACTGGAAATTTTTGTTTATAGTTTTGGCCAGAAGTTTATTTAATGTAGCACAGCTTTGAATCATCAATAGATCTTCATTAACTAGAGCAATACAGTCTTCCATCAAAACAATAGCGTGCTTCTGTACAGATTTCAAATCTGTAATTAGATTCTCTCTGCGATGCAAACTGTTCGAGAAAATCATGTCTCTGTGGGTCAATTGAGATTAGCCGGAATCGCCATCCCAGGGTGGTAAAATAGCAAGATTTTCGACTAACCACCGATACTTGTAATTCATACGTCATTAGAAGCGTGCTTCTGTACAGATTTCAAACTTGTAATTAGATTCTCTCCGTGATGCATATTGTTCGAGAAAATTATGTCTCTGTGGGTCAATTGAGATTAGCCGAAATCGCCATCCCAGGGTGGTCAAATAGGTATAGGTATCAAGGCTAGGTATATTGAAACATTATCAGCATACATCAGCACTTTGTAGTGAACAATTGATTCGGGAAGGTCGTTAATAATTATTGAAAACAGTAAGGGTCTCAAAACTGAGCCATGTGGCACCCCAGAATTTACAACAGAAGGTAAGGATGTTCCACTTTCGGTTTATACCCTATTTCTGAGGTATTCACTTAGTAACTTAAGCGCAGCAGAAGAAAAAATAAACTTATTGCTAAGTTTAACAAGCAAAATTGAGTAATCAATGCTGCCAAATACTTTAGTAGAGTCTAAAGCCACAATAACTCCAAACTCCCTATGTACGTAGTTCTATTCACACTCATTACATTGATATCCTTTAGATAGGGTAACCCTTATATAGTTTTAGTTTTATTTTAGTTTCAAGTACTCTTCCTAAGTTAAGAATGCCTCAAAGGGCAAAGTTGCGATTGTATGCCGGGAGCAAGTGTACACATACAAAATTTATAAATCTATTTTATTAAATTTTATGATTAAAAAGTTGAAAACATTTTATTAAAAGTAAAGTTTAAGCCAGACATATCTTTAAATCAACCAAAATAAACATTTAGTTTTAAGAAAGGAATGTGATTGATTTGTATATCCCAATAAAGTTCAAGTTTAATTAAAGTTTGGAAATATAAAAAATTATAAAGATTAAAGAAACCTGTTCATTTGAAAAAAAAAAAATTTTTTACCTACTTCGAAAAACATGTAATACATTTAACCTTTGTTCAGATTTTACTTCATTGTTCTAACTCTACCAACATCCAAAACGCCTACAAAACCAATGTCTACAAGATGCAAAAGTGCAAAGGGCCCAACCTCACCTACCTCCCATGCCCGTCACTTGAAAACAAATATAAAGGTATTAATAATCCCTTCGAAGCGCGCAAATTATAAAAAAGAAATATCATGGCACTGATTGACTCGAAGGACAGGGACTTTGTTACCAGAGTCCAGTAATATGCCAAGATTAGGCATAGCAATAATGCTCGTATCAATTTGAAACATTAAACTCATCTCTGTAATAGAAAACGAAAAAAACCCCACATGATCAATGACAAAATCATAAAAGAACTCTCCGACATCACAATTACTTACATTAAAAAAGTATTTTGCGGTAATTCGACACAGATACTTTCCAAGAGTGTGCAAGTAAAAGCTATTCCAAAACATGGGGAGGACGCAACCAAAAAAGAAAACTATAGACACCTACTCCAAACTTTGTTTAAGCTCTTAGAAAAAAATAGTGTTCAACCATCTTTACTCAGTTATACTCGTAAGACGCTAATATCAACGACAGTTTGAATGGCAAATACTATTTGTCACCCTTTAACCTCCTAAACGAGAATTCAATATCCCTAACAAGACAAGACACATATAGACGTCAGTTGGCGCCCTATAACTATAGGGGATGATGTTGATTAAAAATAACATTTAGAAAATAATTAAGATGATTCCCAACATAACCCTTTGTTTTAACGCAGAAAGCTTTGAATTTCTTTATGGTGGTATAGTAATTTATATAAACCATTAAGGATTTTTAAAGTTTCTGCAATAATGTATGTATGTAGGCCCTACACACCATATATTCTTGATATCTTACAAGATAAATAATTACCTTTAGTTGTAGATAGTTTGGGTTAGGTTTTAGTTTTAATTTTATATTTTAGTTTTAGTCATTAAGTTAAGATTGCCAACAATAAGCATAGTAGTGATTGTACGCCGGGAGCAAGCGTACTCAAATGAATGATGAGTATAAATAATATTGTAATGAATTGTTGATTAATATCTTTCTTAAATATTCTTTTACTTTTGCTCAAGTCAGACATATCAAAATTTAGAATAAGAATCTTCTTCTTCTTCTTCCTTTTATCAGCGACGCCATGATCCGAAAACAGGGGATCACAACCCTCCCACTTCACCGCATTTCTACTGATCCGCATGTGGGGTTCGCCTTAAAATTTAGAATAAGAATGTATTGTTATAATATGCTGATTTATTTTGCCTTAATAAAGTTAACTTGTAACTTG
This sequence comes from Brachypalpus laphriformis, assembly GCA_945910035.1. Lineage (NCBI taxonomy): Eukaryota > Metazoa > Arthropoda > Insecta > Diptera > Syrphidae > Brachypalpus > Brachypalpus laphriformis. Next base: position 139,807,626 of record OX246756.1, read on the forward strand.
TAATTTAGCAAATTATCAATTCCCTTTTCGACGACAACACCCCCAGATAATAAATACACAGGATCGTGAATAAAATCACAAATGACATGGAATAAAGACGATACTGCCCAGCAGCCTTTCTAAACCTATCAAAATCATTCGACAATGTCTGGCACCAAGGCCTTCTTCATAAACTTAGCTGTCTATTAACAAGAGATTTTTACCAACTCATCAGGAGTTACGTGACTGATCAGTATACTATATGTATGTACATATGTATTGTAAAACAAAAATACGGGTGTTCATCAATATGGAAAATAGACGTTGGTGTTCCACAAGAGAAGTGTACTGGAACCTATTTTATTCCTGATTTACACAGCAGACATATGTATGTACCAACACTTAGATTTTAGAACTCAGAACTAGCAGCTTTTACGCATGACACTTTAATACTTTACCCACACAGAAATCTCGCAAACGCGTTCGGTACTCTTCAAACACTTTTAAACGAAATGGGGAATAGAGATAAGCGAAGACAAAACTGTATAAGTAATTTACACTACAAACAAATTTAGCAATGCTCTGAACTTAACAATAGTTAGCAGAAACATACGAATGGATAATAGAAAATACAAGGGCGGACAATTTAATAGTAAACACAAAAGAGGACAATTCTGTGGCAGATTTCTCCGTGCCGGCTTCTTAACTTCAACAGTCGAAGCACTCACAGATCTGTCTATAGAAACTTTATCTTATGTACATTATCCTTAATAGAAAACACAAAGGAGGGATATAACAAACACGGTGTGTCATAATAGAAAACAAAACAACCGTTAATCAGCACACAGTGACACCACAAACAGAGTGGCACACAACTAAACTATTTACAGTGCCTCTTTACGATCAAATATGCTCTAACATGGATAACAATGTAAAAAAACTCGGGAATACATATCGACAGTAAACTGACATGAAAGCACCACATTACCCAAAAGTGTAATCAAATTAAGGACATGTTCAGGCAGCTATACTCTGCTGTAGGGACGCAACGCTGCAGTATCAGCCGACAAGAAATCACTTATATACAAAAGTATAATTAAACCTATCTGGACTTACGGCCTTCAACTCTAGTGTTTAACCAGTAAAACTAACATCGATGTCATACAGACATTTAGACCAAATATTTTTCTGACCATAATAAGCGCAGCGTGGTACGTGCCGAATAATAAACACAGCTAAAAAAAAAATGTTTGGCGCAACAGCTCTTTAAGTGCCAGGGCTTAGCTTTTCGCAACCACTTATGTTGTGTGCGTTATATTTTTCACACGAATGAAAGGCACCTACAGTTTAGTGTCGTATCCGAATGGCAATTTAGTTTGAGAAGATTTTTCGAGACAACAATACTCTCGGATATTTGCCAGACGTTCGCGAGAGGTGGGACCGTAAAAAAAACTTTTTGGTGTTTTCTGGGATTCGAACTTGGAACCTCACGCGCAGTGATCCGACACACTAACCACTTACGCCACGGCACCCATAAGTCAACTAAGCAATCACAATAATTCAGAATTTAATTCTATACCGAACGAAGAACAAACTAGAAGGCGCAGATTAAAACATATAAGAACAATATGCCCACCAACTAGAGAGCAACAAAGTAAACACGGTAATAGAAAAAAGAAAAAATAAAGAGCATCTAACATGTGATTTGCCTTAAGGACACTGTTCCCAAATCACTTAAGCCTCCAAAACATTTTTTTTTTTTGCGTGGGTAGGTGAAAATTTTCATGAGACACTATGAGACCATGTATTCATAGTAGTGTCAGATTTCTACTGGCTAAAAACACCCTTCCCTTCGTTTTGTTTACTACGACCAAGTTAGACCTTATCAAGTAGTTTAAGCTTCAGAAGAGAATATTCGCGTGAGGCAGGTAGATTTTCAATAAAAGCACCTGCTGAAAACGTCATGACATGCGGCTTTTTGTCTTATTGCGCTAATTCGAACGGTTTCGTTCTTTGAAGTCGGCGCGTAAGATTTGTCACATCCAAAGTTTGGAGTATGGCACAGTTGCAATGGCCATGAAGACGAATACGAAGCTTGCGAGCCAAGTTTTTTATTTCGTCCTCCACGGTAGCTATCCCTAAGTCTCTGTGGATATCATTGTTTCTGATATACCAGGGGACGTTCACGATTATTCTTATAATTTTATTTTGGAATGATTGTATGAAATTCCTATTGCTTGGTTTGGTACAGCCCCAGAGTTGTATACCGTACGTCCACACGGGTTTAAGCACTTGCTTATACAGAAGCAGTTTGTTATATACGCTTGGTTTGGAATATCTCCCAATTGCCTCCGCCTCCAAAACATGTAATAAAAGATACTTAATGCCATAATAGACATACATATGTAAATATATTGGGAACAAGATGTAAACTTGATTAGTTTGTAGCCTATAGACTATTTTGAAAAGCCTATTGCTGATACGTACATATGAATTTACCGTAAGAGGCTACCTCCAGCTAGCACCATACCTCAATTCGTTTGTAGCCCTCCAAGTCAGGTATACATATACGAACAGTCATTCATTCAATGCATAAAGAACAGCTTTTTGCAATACTTACTAAGTTCTGGAAACTCTAGAGGCTTTGGAATGCTATGTTCGATATCTTCCTGCTGTAAATACTGGACGAAAGTGACGATGTTGTTAAAGTCATGGTTTAAAAGCACTTAGATGAAGTGACTCCTAGACCTGTCGTACAGATAAGAAAAAAGGGAATAATTGCCAAGTTGGGAAAAAAGGTAATTTAACGGAGTGTGCAAATTGGGGAGCTATCTACATACCAAATTAACACTCTTCTTCTTCTTCTTCCTTTTATCAGCGAGGCCATGATCCGAAAACAAGGGATCACAACCCTCCCACTTCACCGCATTTCTACTGATCCGCATGTGGGGTTCGCCTATACCAAATTAACACTCGACCGGAGTAATGAAAATCTTTAAGAAATGAGTCTGTGGAAGCATTTGTATGCCTGGCAAATCTCTGCTCGTGGTTGGTTCATGCTTTAAGATCACCACGACTCAGAAATCTCAGTCTCAAATATGAGCAAGGTACTCAAACGAACGGCTTCATGTAATGTGAATAAAGAACAGATAAATGAATCATACAGTCAGTATTTGTGCACCGTATAGCTAAAATTTTAATGTACATAATAAATGAGCAGCTGTCTGAATGGGTTGAAAAACACAAAAAGCTTAATGAATACCAAGCTGAATTCCGCAAACATTACTTGACAGCAGATAGCATATACAATTCAACGGCCATAATTCAACTCAAATCCGCGTCGAAAACAAAAAGGTTTATGCGTTTTTTTTTATTATGAGGCCGCGATGCAATACTTGTTATTATTATTACAGATGGTAGCTGCCACTACACAGCAGACTGGAATGAAAGTGGGTCGTATTTGAAAAACTTAGCACAGGATTCTCGAAAGCAAACTTGGGATAAAAAAAAAGAATCTAAGTACGAATTAGCTTAATTTATTTATTTAAGCTTACTTACTTACTTACTTAGGTGGCGCTATACTCCGGGGTGGACCTGTGAATCAACCCACAAACCTCTCCAGCCAGCCTGATTACGAGCCCACTGCCTGCAGTTGCGCACACCAAGTTGATTGAGGTCGAAGTTGGTGCGGCGAAAGTAAAGGCGGAAGAGGGATACCGATATTAGATTACAAGGATTTGTGTTCAGGGATATCAATTGTAGCAGAGCAGGACTGTCGATGTTTCCTGCTAATAGCTGATGTACAAAGAGGATGTCGAGTGATTGACGTTTATTAGTTTTAAACGATCCTCATAGGTAGGTAGGCATATCTGTCGACCCAGGGAAGATCGCGTAGAGCAAAATGGATAAATCTACAATGAACAGCTTCGATGCGAAAGGAGTGGGTATCTTGAGTGACTACCTTGAGGTACTCCGGATGTGGCTATAAAAGGGTCGGATACAGCACATCTAAAAAGGACTGTGGTGGCAATTACATCGACTTCTTTGCCATCCTCTAATGCGCACAGAGTGTTAGATAAGTTAGTGGTTGTTGACCCTCCCTTGAGATATCCGTGTTGGTTCGGGGAAAAGATAGATTTACAATGAAAGAACATTGTATCATAAACGATGCTTTCAAAGAGCTTCGGTATTTAGCGATTGGTCGGTAGTTGGTAATTTCGTTCTAAGTTCCTTTTTTATGAAAGAGGATTATGTAAGAGCTCTTCCAAAGCATAGGGAAAACTTTCTGTGCTATAGAAATTTGAAAGTTCTAAGAATAGCTGGTGGCAAAGGTGTAGTGGGTGTGTTTGCTTGTTGGCTGATGCATGTAGGTTCAACACTGAGCGGGGTAAAACAACCCGAGTATGAAAAGGAAAACGAATAATATGAAAGCTTCTCCAACCACTTCACCAAATAAATTTTCCTCGCGGTAGTGCAATGGACCGGCGAGTCTGAGTGCTTTGAAATTTGAGTTTCCTTTTTAAATAAAAAAAAAAAAAAAAAAAAAGCAAAAAGGCATTAGAGATACGTTTAAATGATTCTGCTCGTAAATTGCTTTTGGAAGATAAATTCTGACAGAGAGATGTACGCAATGTTGACATGCACGTAGTGCCCTGCCAAAGAGGACGTTTAAATGTCGCATCAATGCTTTGATGTTCTCGGAACGCCTAGCAGGCTAGTATCTGAATGTAGTGATAGTATCGCGATCTGAAGAGTTATTTGACTCTACTCGATACGTTCTTCATTAATTGTTCGCTTATTTGAAGTTGTGGTATAGTTTGCTGTTCTTCCGTATATTGTCTTCAACATGCCTTCTCTGTTACCTTTAAGGTTCTATTCTGCGGAGTTACTTCATTATTATTGCCAACATGCTTTTAACCGCATCCCAGATCTCCAGTGATGAGAACAAATAATACTCCACCATTTCTCTTGTGAGTCCTTCTGACTCTATTGTAAATCTCGGCCAAGGGAAAGAGATATGCTCCGCATTTTCCACCCCTATTCCAGAAGTGGGGCACAGCGGAAAATCGTCATGTCCAAACCAGCGTAAATATACCGAAAAGCACCCCAAGCCTTGGACTGAGGTAAAAGCCAAACTCTCTGTGGAAGCGATTTATCCATCTGAAGTCTTTTGCTGCAATTGGCCAGCGATTACGCAATTGGCATTATCGGATACCGTAGCGCTCTGAGTTGATTTTGCTTACACATGCCAGTTTGACAATGCATATAGTATGATCGATTGAAGGACTCTTGTCAGTTATAATCCTGTTGTTGGTCATCATTCCTGGGTACTTGATGGCCATTTGCGAGACAATACTGTGACTGCCTACTCTTAGTGTAACTGTTTCTCTCATTTTTTGGTGCACGGAAGGTGGCTGTGATAACCACAATATTGGTCTACATCCATGTTTCACTATTATTTCAGGGTTGATACCTATTTGCCTGCATACATAACAGGGTTATTGGACGAAAGTTTTATGTGAATAGAATACTCGGTTTTTGGCGGCAATCGAGTTGTATGACAAGATTTAGCATATAATGTCATATGACCTAGCAAATAAAACCATAAATTGAAAATAAATCTGGCGTTCGTAGCCAGGGTTATCTTAGCCAAACTGCATCTTCTACGTCCCTGAGGTCTCAGATCTATGATCAATAGCGAGGCAACCTGTGAAAACGACATCAATCATCACGTAAGCGTAGGGTAGATGAAGTGGCGAGAAAACTCTGTTACCGATAAATGCCTCTTAGGTTGAAAGAAAGGCTCTATAGCGCAGTTGTTCACAATGTTGGACAATGTACAAAAAGTATGAGAGTAAATTAACGGCATCTGAGATGAAGATGCTTCGCATGACAGAAGTGGCAAAGCTTGATCAAAGAAGATTTCACGTCAAGGAAACCATCTTACGAAAAATGGAGCGCGACCGGCTCAGTTGGTATTGCCACATTCAAAGAAGGGATCATTTGAACCCTGTTCTTCTTCTTCCTTTTAGCAGCGAGGTTATGATCCGAAAATAAGGGATTATAACCATCCCACTTCACTGCATTTCTACTGATCCGCCTGTGGGGTTCGCCTCTGAACCCTGTTAAAAAGGCAATATCAATGAATGTTCCAAAGACATCGCGAGGCAGGAGAGACAGGCATATAAACGCCTGGATCACACAAATGCAACGACACTAGCATTTCATTGGCCTCAGTAACCCAGTAATCCAAAATCGGCAGGTCTGTCGATATTTTCTGATTTCGAATAGACGAACTCCACAGGTGGATCAGTAGAAATGCAGTGAAGTGGGACGGTTATGATCACTTGTTTTCGGATCATAACCTCGCCGAAATTGTAAGAAGAAGAAGCGCAGAACGCTTAAAGGGAAATCTATTCTGGGGATGGTTATTTATATGCGGAGATTTCCTTTGTTAGTTAATTTGAGAACAAATCAACTTAAAAATATATTATAAAATGTCAGTCGAAAATATAGTCTAAGAGCTGGTAAACGTTTTTGAAACGTCATTTTAGCACAGGAAATAAGTATATTTTTTTGTTAAACTTGAGCTAATGATCACAAATATCAATGTCTGGCAGCTGTCTGTTGGTGCGTTTGGGGGGTGCTGGGCCCCAAAGACGTCGAAAAAGGGATGCGGTCACGTCATTTCAGCAAAGCTGATTTTTTTTATATGAGTAGTTTACTTGTTTATATAACATATTTTACCACTGCCAGACATTTTGGCCGGGTCTAAAAGGGTGCCAGACAGGTTGAAACCTGTATAAAAATGAGGGTCGGTAACGTCATAATGGCAAGGCTATTCTTTTTTTTAATCGTTAGTTGAGATCACTGTGAGTAATTATTCGCAACTGCCAGACGAAAATCCCGGGTCTAACATCCTGCCAGACGCAAGCGAAGTTTGAATGTCGCTACTAAAGCGATGTGCGACAAATGTATCTAATAGCCGATTTTCATCGAAACTATGGAAGCATTTAAAAATTTACTAAGTGTATCTTATAGGAAATTAAAGTTTTAATAAAATAGTATATATACAACATGTTCATATATCCAGTAGAACAGAAGATATTTTAAAAAGAGTCAGTAGCCGCGATACGAAACCATTTGTTTCGTATTAAGATATCATTTTCATACAAAATGCATCATATGTCTTCTACCTTCAGCTGTTTTACTTGGGAAAAACAAAACAATCATGCTTTTAATAATTTGCGGTTTTTTTATTGGGTTATATAAATGATTTGGAAGAATATAACTTCCGGTATTACGGTATTTTAATCTTGTATATCATCGTCTTCTTCGTCGTCAGGTTCAGATCCATCATCACCTAAATTAAAGAATTTAACCATTTTTTTTAGTTTGCATGGAATAATCAATATGCAATAATATTGCAATAAAAATAATACATTACAATATTCATAATGTATGTATCTGAATTCCCGTTTTCATCATAAATATCAGGAGGTTGGATTACAACGTCTTTCACTAAAGCGGGTAATTGATCACCGTCGAACCAAAGAAACTCATATACACCATTAGATTCCAATGATCCATTTTCAATTGGGGATAAATTAGTTGAATTTTTTAAATGTGCATTTCTCCAAATATTTGAAATATAATGAGCCCGTAAGAAATGTTGACGCAGCTCTGATTTACACGGTGGCAAATTTCCAGCGTCAAAATTCTTAAATTTTTTATGGAAATCATCATTCATGTTCATTTTATTATATGTTTTTGTAAATATCTTATATCTGGATCTATTGACGTCATTTATATTACGGATATTATACAAACGACATACAAACTCCTCTAAGACTTCAAAAACGTTTTCCCTCGAGCCTTGTACATCCAAAGTACCAAGATCAGTAAATGCTTTTTGATATTTGTGGGACTCATTCAATTGCTTAAGAGGTCTTCGTTTTCCTTTTCTATAAAATATAGCATTATAATCGCAACCAGTTGCTGCATGAAATCCTGGTAAAGAATTACACAAAGACTTTCCTAGAGCATTAAACAATTTGGATAAATCTACAAATCGTTGTGAATTTCCAACGCCAACCCCCATCCAAATATTCAGAGAGCTCTTTAAATGTTCCATGTTACTTAACATAATCACAATAACATCTGTACTTGAGCATTTTATTAAAACATTTGCATCTTGATCGATGTTGCAAACATGGTAGACGATTTTGGTGTCAGCTTCTTCATATTTTTCACAAGATAAATTGTCTTCCACAGTTTTTTTCAGTTTTCCATTGTCAGTTTTAAAACAGTTACAAAAGTAATTTATGTATATAGTCTTTGTTCCGATAAAGGGTGCCATGTCATCACTAGTCCAATGGATTGCTAAGAAATTAGCCATCGCTTTCTTAAATTTGATATTTTTTATATTTCGTTTACAAAATCTGTTGGACGTACTTGATCAGGTCCAGAAATGACGTAGTTGTGGTTGTCCAAGCTATCTCTCAGAAGATGTTCGCTATCTTTGATAGATGGTGAAAAATAACGATCGAAAATGATATCGATTCTGGGTGCAGAATACCTAGTAGCCATTTGTAAAATTTGTTTTGAGATGTTGCCGAATGTTCTTGGAACTTCCTTTAAGAGATGCAGCATGAAAAAGCCATCAATAATTACAATATCAATATTGCGTACTGCCTGACTATAAACTTTTGCCTCCAACAATTTCATGAGAACAGATTTATCGGTTTTACAAATTGTTCCATCTAAATGACACATTGATAAACGAACAGGCGCCAAAGGATACGATGAAACTTTTGCAATATCTATATTTTGTTCCATTGAAATACATAAAAGTCGTCCGAATAGATCCCGTTGCATACGAATTTCTCGGATTTTTGCAGCAACTTTGACCTTCTTCTTTTTCCCTGCAGTTGAAAAGGTTAAAACTTAATTTTTCTAATTGATTTTTCAAAACGGTCAGGATTTTCAGCACATCCTTTGCTTTCGATGTTCAATAAGAAATCGGCTGTAGGGTTTGGTGCTGCTCGTCCTGTTGCAATGTTATATAAGAAATCGTTACTCAATTCTGGTGCAAAAGGATTTATATTTTGTTTAATGTAATGCATAAAATTCTGAAGCTGCAGGCACCTTTTTTTCATTCTACTTCTTTCCAAGTCTGCTGTAACATCTTAAACTTTATGCAATCCACATTCCTCGAACACGTGCAGTATTATCGTTGATCTTATGCTGTGACTTTTAGACCAGGCGTTGAAGAGCAGCTATTGAATTGGTGAAATGTATAACTCCTGTCAATCTTTTTGCAGCATCTGCATTTATTATCTGTTCCAACGTCAAATCTATTGACTGTCTAGAGAATGCTTTTTCGGCTCTTTTCATACCGAAGGACCCTTTCTCAAAAAGTTCTCTTAGTCCTGGGTGAGTTTCGTCGATTTTTAATAAATGATCGTGGTACTTGACCAACCACCGTGCGTAGTTGGGTTGGTTGAATATAAAAAATAAATTTGCGATTTTGGACAATATGTATTTAAATAATTCGAAATCTGCAGTACGAATGCTTCGTGTCAAAATTAAATAATAATTAACAAGATCTGCATAAATCATGTAGAACTGTGGTGTTTTGCCAAATTGTCCATTAATCGTTGCTTCTAGATATTCATTATATTTTCTAAACAATTGTATAAGGTGAGGTTGGTCAATAGTGGGACTTGATGTCTGTGTAGATTGAAAGTCATTAAGATAACTGATTTCGATCGCCAATTTCCAATTGTTCTTTCTTCATAAAGTTAAAAAACGTAAGATCTAAAAGCCCAAAGTCATTAAAGGATGCAGTCTCTTGCACCTGTTAAAATGCTTCCCAGCTATAAATCCAGCTACTGAACCATTTGCTAAAAGTTCGCTGTCCACCATTCCATAAGCCAATCCAGAATTATCTATAAACTTTCCGATGGCTTTGAAATAAGCCATCATGATGTGGAAGCTGCCTAGATGAATAAAAGGGCCATTGAATCTTGGCTTTTCAGTTGCATGAATTTGAATAGCAGCTACTCACTTTTTTTAAAATATCTTCTCTTCTACTGGATATATGAAAATTTTGTATATATACCATTTCCTATAAGACACACTTAGTAAGTTTTCAAATGCTTCAATAGTTTCGATGAAAATCGGCTATTGTCGCACATCGTTTTAGTAGCGACATTCAAACTTCGCTTGCGTCTGGCAGGATGTTAGACCCGGGATTTTCGTCTGGCAGTTGCGAATAATTACTCACAGTGATCTCAACTAACGATTAAAAAAAAGAATAGCCTTGCCATTATGACGTTACCGACCCTCATTTTCATACAGGTTTCAGCCCGGCCAAAATGTCTGGCAGTGGTAAAATATGTTATATAAACAAGTAAACTACTCATATAAAAAAAAATCAGCTTTGCTGAAATGACGTGACCGCATCCCTTTTTTCGACGTCTTTGGGGCCTAGCCCCCCCCCCCCCCCCCCCCCCCCCCCCCCCAAACGCACCAACAGACAGTTGCCAGACGTTGATATTTGTGATCATTAGCTCAAGTTTAACAAAAAAATATAGGTACTTATTTCTGTGCTAAAATGGCATTTCAAAAACGTTCACCAGCTCTCCGACTAATAATTTTATGCAACAAACTGCGGGAGCCGATGGTTCGTTTTTAACCTGTAAAATTTTGTTGGGTGAAATTTTTCACAATGAATGGAATCTGAGCATCGTTTCCCACAGCTTAAAGAAAGGAGGCCGTCCGAACTGCTCTATCTACAGAGACGTATGTCTTCTCAATAACTTGGTAGATCCTAGTCAGTACGGTTATAGGTATACCGGGAAAGTTCTCATTAACCAAATATTCACACTTCGGCAGATCTCGAAAAAAAAAACAGTAATACCATATCCAGTCCTATTGCCCGATCATTGATTTCAAAGTCGTCTATAATAGCCTGCACAAGGACCCTGCTTCATCAAATTCAAGTTAAAGTATTTTTGTATCTGAAAAGGCCTAAGACAGGGTCACGCATTGTAATCATGTGATTTCTTCAATGTAAAGAATGATTATTTTTGGACAATTGATCAAAGAAGAAAACATTTTGTCCAGAGGCAGGAGACGAACCTACGATAGTTATGGTCTTAGCCACCAACGCTGAGCTATCCCTTCTTTCTTTTTATCTTCTCCGGTCAATTCTTCAACATCCATACTCGAAAGAATTGTTCAAAACTCATAAGACAACACCAGAAATACACTCTTTCATAAGTCTGTCCTATTGGTCGCACACGCCGATGACTTTGACATAATCGGAAGAACTCAGCTGGCCATCATTGGGCTATTTGTGAATATTGAGACAAAAGCAGGAAAGAGAAGTTTAGGTGTACTTAGGCTCCACTTTGAAACCCGGCCATGTTATCAATCCGGAGATCAAACTAGGAGACGTTGTCCTGCTATATGGTGCAGAAGCATTGGTCCTGACAAAAGTGGATGTAAACATTCTCGGTTGTTTTGGGAAAGAATTCTCCATATGAACTTCGATCCTATTTGAACCAATAGATGACTAGAAGACATAAAACGAACTGATACCAACGCTCCAACCGGTGGATCTATAAATATGCTCCAGAGGGACATCTCAATAGAGGAGACTTTACCTAAGTTGGAGTACCAACTTGGCACATGCAAATAGAGGCAGCTGGAGAGTCATGCTGGTTGAGGCACAGGTCCGTTCAGGTGCTGTTAAATAAACAAATAAATATTTTAGCGCAACATGCCATGTCGGGCTGAGGATCTATACTTCGCCAACATTCATATTGTGCATGAATGTCACTACAAGAAGTGACCGTATCCGTTAGACGATATTTAACAAAACGTTCATTTTCTATTCATGTACTACACGCGATATAATTATAACACGACATTATATTTTAGCTATACTATAACACGTCAAGTCCCATATGTCATTAAAAATGCCACTACAATTGAGACCCAAACAACATCGTAAAACCGAAAAAAAAATTGATGATTTTGGATTAGATATTTGGAAACTACAATTATTACTGACCTTGGACGCGCTTTTCCTTGCAACATTCGGCCTAACAATCTCTATTATTGAAAATTAATTGCAAAGCTTATTCATCAAAAACCTATTTTGACAGTGGAGAAAGTTTGTTTGTAGTGCCTAATGTAATACATGTGAGTTGTGAAAGCGAATTTTGTTTAGTACGAACACAGAAGAAAAGAATTCGATGTTAGGAGGTCACAAACCAGGTCATCCAACCTCAAATTTTAAGCGTAGATGCTTGCTTGATACCTTACATCCCAAAATATCACTCAAGATACCCGTGATTTCAAAGACACCTTCACAATCCGACGTAATATTGAAAACACAATGTTTGCAATATTTACTCAGTTTCACGCTTTATACATCCAATAAATCGGTCTTCTCACGACAATTAAATTCACATCAACATACCAAAATTTCATCTGAAATTCACTGATCCATAACATAACGCCACACTACAACAGAAATATCCGCAGCAAAAAGAATAAAAAGTACATTTGAACTAATTTTTCGCGCAGACATGATAACAATACAAATAGATACTGGAGTATCTTTTGCCTTCTTCTTAAAAGTTTACTGACTCAAAGATGCCATGATTATCACCACACACGCCGTGTGTTCGTCTGCCTGGCAGACATAATTTTCAAATTAATTTTGATTGAAAGTAATGCTGCCACACAGTAGGCATAGTGTCAAGATGCGGAAATTAAACATATTCTACTTAACAGAATGATCATAAATATTTTTTTTTTTAGGACAAGTATCTGCTAACCTCAAAAGACATAGTTCCTCCGCTGCCGTATTTATTGAATAAATGCGCCAAGTAACGATTGTATTTCTTCGATCCATCGCATCGTTCGATATTGATACCCATTAGTAGCACACACCAAACAATCGTTAGGAACGCGCTTCGGAATTTCGTCATTATTTCGATTTTGAATTCGCGTTTAACTGTTTCCGGTTATAAGATATGTTTTTAAAACTCGTTTGTATCTAATCCTAAAACTGATCACTTTACATTTATTTCATTGGATTCTATGTGATTCTTTACAGATTGAGATTTTTGAAAATTGATCGCACTTTCTACAGGTTAGTGATCACCACTACCGAGCACACAACTATGAGTAATGTATCTCAGAGATGCGATGCGACAACAAGCGCGGTTGACTGGCGAACATGTGTCTAAAGTGAGTCCATTCGAATGAGGAAAGCTCAAAGTGGTTTGGGTTTTGTTTAGTATGTTCCGAAGCTTTCGTTAGTTGCTTAGGGTTTACAAGATTGACAGTTTGTTGTAAACATGGCAAACACACTAGTTACTTTCCGGGTGCGATGGCGTTTTATTATTCTGTTGTGATCTTGTCGGACTGCGAAGGAGAAGCAACTGCTAAACATTGTTTGGCTGATGTGTTTATGCTTCTAAAGATTATATATTTTAATCTTCTTTTGCGATAAGATACGAATACCCGATAAGGCGAATAGTCAGCTCTGCCGTTTCGGCTATCAGATGACATGCATGATTGCCAAGGTGTCTTAAATTTTTGCGTGCTATAAGTGAGCATTCTGTTGTGGTCAGTATGTCGTTGAAAATATTATTTATAGCCGGATAATAGTAGATATTCTTTATCTGACTGATAAATGCGTGCCAATGCGTGATTGCCAAAAAGCGGACAAGGATTCTGTGTACCTACACAGATAAAGCCGCTGACGTAATAATTTAGTCTGATGTTTTTTTTCGCACTTGTTGCTGTCAGACGCGTTTAATTGGAGCACGTTTTTTTTACTTACAATAGACAGTGGTGGCAGCAAGTGTAGATACAGCTTGCTAATATGCAAAAACCTCTACAAGAGAATCACTTTACTATCCAAAGTTTCCTGATATTAGAAGCCAAAAGAGATACTCTTTTTCTTCAATTGCACCCATTAAAAGGGTACCGTGTAAAAAAGTTTAAACCTATTCAACAGTAGCACTGGTCCCACACGGGTGTTGCGATATTCCACGTAAGTTTCTGATAACCCCAAAAACTTGCAAAATACGTTGGGTCAAGCCCTTCTTCTCAATGGCCAAGTATAATAAGTAACAATTTCAGTCATTCCACTTTCTTATGTTACATTTAAGGAAAGAGGAAGGAGCATTTTTTTTTATAGATGTTATGGATATTAAAAGAAAAAAATGGGCAAATGAATATTATACATAGTTCATTAAATTTATGGTGAGCAGATGTGGTATCTTGTATACGTTGGAGTGACTTTTTGTCTGACGGGCTTAGGATTTTGGCCAGGTTCTTGACGATATTATCTGATAATGCATTGTAAAGGTCTTTAGTGTCGAAGGCTGAGGTGAGCTCGCCGGCTCCAGGGTTAGCCCAAAGAAATACCCTAAAACTTTGGGAAAGAGGTACTTTATTAGAAGAGTAGGACTATTATTACAGTGTTTCTTTTAACAATGCAAGAGTGTTCTAATAACAAATTTTATACTTATACTTTTATACTAAACCAAAATACTCGGATAATACTTAACCCCGAGCTCAGGCTCGGACTGGCCTCCTTGGTGGATCTCTGGGGTTGTGGTGTCTCGGCGATGGCTTGACAGGGCGTGCGGTCCACACGCGGTAATAGTTCGGGCCGCCTGGCTGGTCCGTGCAAGGCCCGGGCTGACTGGCGAGTCCGGACAGGGTCCGGGCTGCTTTTCAGAAAGGGGAGTCAAGCGTAAGCTTGGAGCGGGGAAGGATGGCGGCAAAACTCCGCTAAATGCCGGTCTGGAAGAATTGTTCCAAAGGGAGGAGAACACTTATTAGAGGACGGGCCGGCTGTGGTCAAAACGGACCGGTATCAGGATGCCCACTCACTAGTGTGAAGGCACGAAAGTAAAATCAAAACGATTATTTGGAGACCGAATTCGGGGAGAGTCTGTTCCAAGTACACTTGATTGGTACACTATCACCACCGAGCAGACTCTGCTAACTGCCACTTACGTTCTCTTACTTATGTGATGTTCTTGTAAGAACGAAATGTGACTTTTTAAAAATCCTTCGTGTTTTAATGTGGTTTGTGTCCCGTTGACTTTCTGGCTTTATTTTGTATTGGCGTGCCTTAGGGTATACAATACTCCCTTATGAGTTGGTCGTCCTCGGTTTTCGTAGAGGTACCCGAAAGTATGCAACCTTTTTGTTGGCATGGGTCGTCCTCTGCCAAAACGCCTGGCTGTATACCTCGTTTTATTTGGTAATCAAAGGTAGGGAAACATGTCACTTTGTTACAGCATCAATTTGCGAGAGAGAGGACATTTAACAGAAATATGCCAGACGGAGAGAACCATTCCACAATTTGTACACTACTCCGGAGCAGTGCTGCCAGATCGTGGTAAATTTACCTTTTCGCGGTAAATTTCAACTCCAATTTTCAGCATATGATAAAAAGGTAATATTTTCCGTTTTCCATACAAAAAAGGGAAATTCTACTGACAAATTCGTCTTCTCACTCATTCTGACTGCAATAGTCAGTAATGAATTCAGCCCATAACTTGAAAGGGGTATTTTCACCGATCTCACGTATTTGGTGATTGTATGCATAGCGATCTACTATTGTTGTGTAGCAATTATTAATACATGTAAGGGAATACGGAATTTTAAGTTTCATGAACACACGGTACACAACAGCATATGATTTTATTTTGAGAGTTATTCTTCTAGCAATACAAGGATTCTTTCAATTGTAGCAGATGTAAAAAATAAAAAAAAAGAATAGTTTGAATGATGGTTTGCTTAACAGTATTTGTAAAATAAGATCTTCCTTTCAGGAACATTATTGTCGAATCGGACATTACATTTAAAAAAAAAATCATTTATCCAAAATTCAGATGCAGGTAAATAAATAAATATTTAAGTACAGATAGGTTTAAGAAAAAAAAAATTATTTTGGTTTGCAGTTGTTTTGCAGAAGATCGCTTGGCGCCTTATCGCTCATTTTTTGCAGTTGTATTATTTTGCAATGGCAAGGTCATTTAAAAAAAATAAAAAAATGTTCGTTAGTTTTGTGGTTTTAATTTAATTATGTTTCGTGCTTTTGTGGTGCTTATGACCTTGAAAGTCATTTTGTACTTGTGTGGGAAATTTTTGGTGGAAATGGTAAATGTTTACCCACCATGTGGTATTTTTCTTGAAAAAAGCCTGGCAGCACTGCTCCGGAGGTTTACCATTGTAGTAATGTTTAGAATTAAAGAGGGCATTCAGTGCTTGATTGTACGGGGTCCGGGAGTACGCAGGGTGATGTTTTCGCAGCAACGTTTGAGAGTTTTCCCAAGATTCGGTGAACTCTTTTCTTTGCTACTGGATAAATGTTTTTCGTGCAATCTGGTAAAAATTGGGGGACTCAACAATTAGTGGATAGTTGCTAGCAGTTTTCGTAACTATGTAGGTCTGCAGCATCATTTGCTCTGATTCCACAGTGTTCAGGTATCCATGGGAGTATGATGTTTTTACTACGTATATACCATGAGAATACCCGGATTACCGTAAGAATTAAAGATCGACCAGTTTGGTTCTGAGCAACAAAAATACCTTTATAGATTGCTGCTAGTTCAGCAATGTAGTTGTCAGCAGATTGTGGTAAAAGTCCTTGGTGAATAATGGATGTATGCGCATTTTGTTGTAGTGGAATGACTTTATATGAGTACTAGTTATATTCCTTATATGAACCATCTGAGTAGAATATTCTATCAGCATTGATGGTACTGATCATTTCTTCATGAAGCATTCGAAATGTTTTATCCGGGGTGTTTTCATTCTTAAAGTTTGCTAGCTTAGTATTTATCGGTAATAAGTTTCTTTTCTAAGAGGGTGGAATATTTGTTATCACAGGGATATCCGATAAAAAAGTGCTTCGAAGAGATACTAGCGATACCATCTTACTAAGCGCTGAAACGCAATCTATTAGGTTTCTTCGTAGAAATCGCTTCCATAGCAACCTTTAAGAGGGAATGTATTGAATCTACCAGTACCTTACTGGTTAAGTTAGCAGCTCTTCTTTTCCCTAAATTTTCAAAGGATTCATACCCCGCTTCTAGTCTAAGAGCTTCAACTCTTGTGGCCCTTAATGCTTCTAACGCTGTTCGACAACATTTGTTGATAGCTGTGTCAATGTTTTTAATATTTTTATTTGTAGTCCACATAAATATAGTCAAACTATGTTATACTCGTAGCTATGTTGTACCTTCAACCAATGTTTTTGCTATTTGCAGTGCGTTTTCAATAAGTGGTCCTTTTCGCTTTGAGCAGATAATTTTTAATGCGTTGTTTCGTCGTTTCAATTGGTTAACTAAATTCTTAATATGGGTGTCCCATTTCTAATTTCCGCAAAAGGTTAATTCTAGAATTTTAACTTCTTTTTTTTAGTAATATTTGTACCCCGAAGAACAAGTGGGTTGAAGGTGCATTTTCTTTTTTTGCAAAGATGCCGCGCTTCTCTTTTTGATGAAGGAATAATTGCACCCCTTTCTTGGGCGCAGTAATAGATTGTCAAATCAGTTTTTTCCAGTGTCCTTTACCTAGATATGATCACCAGACATAACACGAAATCGAGTTTGTGTATCGGTTGGGTCAGTTTGGCTATAAGAGGGTCAATACGTATAAGCATTGTATAAAACAACGGAAAGAGGAGACCCTTGAGGTGTCCCATTATCGGAATTTACTGTTGATGAGTTATATCCATCAACATCAACACAGAAAGTTCTATTACTCATAAAAGAGACAATCGCTTTAAGTATTGCTTTAGGAACATCCTATTTTCGTAGCTGCCTATAGCCAGTACCATCATAACTCTATCAAATGCCATTTCCAAGTCGGATGACATGACTAAGCTGTGTTTGGTTTTCAATAAGTTGTCAGTGCGTTTAAGCTCTAAAAGGTGTATTTATATTACATTTTCCTATAATCCTTCTGAAAGGATGGTCTTTTCCAAGATCACCAGATACGAAATAAAATTTTTAACTACATGAATC
Source organism: Brachypalpus laphriformis (assembly GCA_945910035.1). Taxonomy (NCBI): domain Eukaryota; kingdom Metazoa; phylum Arthropoda; class Insecta; order Diptera; family Syrphidae; genus Brachypalpus; species Brachypalpus laphriformis. The sequence goes on from OX246756.1 coordinate 139,825,682, forward strand.
TATTATTTTGACATATCTACTACCACACAAACTAAAAAAACCTAAAAAAAACAATTCAGGGTTATCTGGGTTAAGAAGATTCTCAACTGGCATGATTAGAACATTGCGAATATAATCGACTTGCAATTTTTTAATGCCTTAATAAAGAGTGGGGACAATAAGGTAACTCTCTACTGGGTACCAGGACATCTAGGAGTGAAGGGAAACTAAGCAGCTGATGAACTAGCAATAAATTGCTCAGACACCCCGTTCCTTGGACCAGTACCCTTTTGTGGGTTAGGACCGCACAGAATACGGGAAGAACTGAGAGAAGACCAGAACAAATGGGCTAAACATCAACTGAGGTAGGCCAAAGAACTTTTGGAAAACTTCAAACAGAAAAGAAGCAAGACGTTAACAAAATACGATTTGGCATTCTGCTAACGGGTAATTGTAGACAACGTGCAGATTCTGCAGGGACTTCGAAAAAAACACCAAAAAGGAGACACCACATAGGAGCTTATATTTTAAGAGAGACGAATCTACCTTCACTGGATCCACTTTAGATAATCCGATGCATTAAAGTAGTTGGACTAGAGGAGGCGCTCTAACTCGAGTATCTCATCAACTTGAGCTAAAACTTTGGGGTTCACAGTAGATACATACATTTAGGTCGCAGTGCACTTTCACCTCAACACACACATGTACATCTACATCTAGTATCAGGACATATAGGAAGAATTAGGCCTTCACCTCATAGGTAGCAGCTGCAGCACTATAGCCATTTTCCGCCTCACTTCCTTACTTAGAGGTCAATGCCGGAGTGGTTGAAGAGCGTGGGAAAGAGGTCATAAGTATAAAATAGGCCCAAATATAGGCTGGAGAAGGAAATTATGGGCTCAAAGATAATGACCGCTCTGGAAAAGCAGTTGACCTGGAGAATGATGCACTGCGTAATACCTTGGATGAAAACTCATTCGCATCCGTTGAGGAATTAGGCGAAAAGTTAAATTATTTCAGTTTCACAGTAAAAAGACACCTTAAATCACTTGGAAAAGTCTCTAAGTAATGCGCTCTTAGTTTCTCTCGCTTAAATGTCGATCCGTTTCTCAACAAGATTGTTACTTGTGATGAGAATTGGGTTTCTTATGAAAACATTACGAGTCCCAGGCCGGAGCTGAGTCCTTCAGATAAACCGCAGCAAGTGGATAAGGAAAGTGTTCACCCAAAAAGAATAATGGGCGCCGTGGCGCCGTGGTTAGTGTGTCGAGCCACTGCGCATGAGGTTCCATGTTCGAATTCCACTAAACACCAACAAGTTTTTTCACGGCCCCACCTCTAGCGAACGTTTGACAAACATCCGAGAGTATTTGTTGTCACGAGAAAGCTTCTCAAAAACAAAAATACGAGGAGCTAAGCCTAGGCACTTAATGAGCTGGTGCTCTAAATTTATATACATATACTAATATCGCGTGTAGTCGAAATTCGACCGAGAGGAAATAAACCAACAGCGAGAAAAACAACGTTATGTATTTGATTACATAACTTTTTTTGTAATATTCTCCCGTACAGGGAAGGCAAAGGGATTTAATCTCATACAGCCATGAACGTGATCAAAATTTCATTTCATATCAGGCTGGGTGTCCGTGCAAGGCACGGGTCCCCTGGCTGGTCCGGGTAAGGCCCGGGCCGGCTGCTGGTCCGTGCAAGGCACGGGCCGGCTATCAGTCCGTGCAAGGCCCGGGCCGGCTGCTGGTCCGTGCAAGGCACGGGCCGGCTATCAGTCCGTGCAAGGCACGGAAATTGAAATTGATTCTTCCTATCCTACGTCCCTTCTTAGCTTTTACTTTTAACACCATTCTAACAACAGCTGTATTTCCGGGACAATGGAAGTTGGCTATAATAATACCTGTTGCTAAAAATTCCAAGGGAGATGAATTTAGACCTATTTCTCTTCCGCCTTTTTTATCTAAGGTGTTTGAAAGAATCTTGCAACGACAAATGTCTCTTTACCTTGGTAGTTCGAACTTGCTCACATCAAAGCAATCTGGTTTTCGGAAAAATCATAGTTGTATTACAGCCCTCGCAAGTGTCACCGAAAATCTACGGCAAGCAATGGACAACATTTAACATTTAATCCTTTAACATTTTTAATCCTTCTCGACTTTTCGAAAGCATTCGATACGGTGGACCACTCCATTTTATGTGAGAAGCTTCACCATTCGCTTAATTTTTCACCATGCGCTGTTAAGCTTATGCACTCCTATCTTACCGATCGAACGCAAGCAGTTGTATGTAACAACAGAATATCTAATTTCTTACCAACAACGCGTGGTGTCCCCCAGGGCTCTATTTTGGGCCCTCTTTTATTCTCGCTGTACGTGAATGAACTGCCGTCGGTTGCAAAACACTGCTCAATACATATGTACGCCGATGATGTCCAAATGTATTTGAGCTGCCGACTTGGTCTAATCGATCATTGCGTTCACTGTGTTAATGAGGATATGGACAACATCTCACGTTGGTCTCAGCAAAACGGTCTTTTATTGAACCCTCAGAAGCCTATGTCTCTTGTTGTCTCAAAAAGTGTTGTCGACCTCTCGTATTTCCCCCCCGTCATCTTAAATAACGCTCCAATAACATATGTCGATACAGCCAAAAATCTGGGTATGGTTTTTAACCGTACACTAACTTGGAACAACCACATAAACATCGTTGTGGGAAAGACATATGGCATCCTTCGGACTACGTGGGTAACTCAATCTTACACACCAATAAGAACGCGCATGATGTTGGCGAAAACACTTGTCATACCCACCTTGATCTATGGATGTGAAATCTATTCAAGTTGCGATTCCGTAAGCAAACGTAGGCTCAATGTTGCATTTAATAGCCTAATACGATACATTTTCGGCTTACGAAGATATGATAGGGTATCTAATCTCTCTAAAAACCTTCTAGGGATGACCTTTGACAATTTTCTTCAATATCATACACTAATTCTGCTCTCAAAAATTTCGCTTAACCACAGACCTCCCTATCTCTATGAGAAAATAAGAATGGCGTCTTCAAACAGGTCTCGAATGTTAATTCACCCGCGTTATGCTTCCCTTACATCCGAACGTCAATTTTTTGTTCATACCACGCGCTTGTGGAATTCTCTACGGCGCCTTTTAAGGGAAATAGATGATGCTACAACATTTAAAAGCAAAATAAAGATACATTTTACACAATAATTAAAAATTATAATTGTATTCCCTCTTCTTTAAGTTAAGTTAATACATTTTCTGTCCTTTTTTTCCGAACAATGAACTATGTAAATGAATATGAAAATAAGGTATTATAAATGATCTATCTGAACTTTCATACAATGTTAATTAATAGCTTATCACTAGTTATAAGATACTATGTCTTAATGTGTATAAGCTGTTCAAGTAAATAAATAATAAACCCAAGTTTGTAAAAATGCCACTTAACCCCTTCTTCAGCTGAACGCTTCAATTCTTACTTTTCACATACAATTCCTTCACGTTTTCCTACATTACGCGTGAAAATAGTTCTAACTATGTAGTTATGCCATGAATAATCACTTGCATGAACTCTTCGTGGTGACCTCTGGTCTGGAAACCTAAGTAAAGTCAGGAAAAAGTCAAAGAGATGTTTCCTAAATTCGTTTTAGTTGTTCATTTCTTCACTCTACGTGCAGTTTGTTTTGAATAGATTCTCAGCGCCTTTTGGCGGTGTTTTGTTCCGTGTGTTGTAACGAAGTGACATGTTTCCCTACCTTTAATTACCAACCGAGGAATAAAACGGGGTATACAGCCAGTTATATGACAACTTAAATTTCTGTGCAATTTAAGTCCTTCTACGATCTTTAGTTTATTTATTTATTTATTTATTTAGTTTCCTATTTTTCTGCAATGCAAAAGTGAAAGACGTAGTGGAAGAAGGTGTTAAAATCACTTAACTCATTTAAGCATTGCTAAAGCAAAACCAACAACTTGTTTTTTTGCATGAGGGTCCATTTACATCCTTTATGCAACTTAGGAAGAAAATTTATTTGGGCATGAAGGAGTTAAACTTTACCACCTTCTGTTATATTTGCGCACCTCTTTACCTTAGCAGGTATGTATCCTATTATGTATGTATGTATGTTTTTTTTTTTTTAGGTTGCACCAGGGATGTGTAATCTTCATAGATACTAATAGCCCGAGTGCTACTAGTATGCACGATTCGCAAACCTGAGTAATCGATTCCAGGAATACGCCTACGTACTAAACACACACCCTACACACTTCAACCACTCTCCCCGCGGGACTGCCGTTGGGTATTACTTCGCGGGGCTGGTAAGCAATTTGTGCTGTACTTTCTGCTTCTCGACGTATTCTTTCTTGAATTCGAAGCTGCATTTGCACGTGCGTAATAAACGCGCAAATTTCCATTTATTTTTTCTCAGATTGTACCATATGATCTATGAAGAATGGAGGACTGGGAAGTTCGTTTCTCCAGTTTTTAAATCGCTTACAGTAGAAGATTGCATGCTCCGTATCTTCCTCCTGGTCTGGACATTCTGGACACAATGGAGAACTATCGTGTCCAAACCGGTAAAGATATTTGCGATAACCTCCATGGCCAGACAAGAACTGCGTGAGGTGGTAGGTGCAGTTCCCATGTGCTCGGTTTATCCAAATGTCGATGGTGGGGATTAATTTATAGGTCCATCTGCCTTTAACCGCATTATCCCATCGATCTTGCCACACAGCTCTTGAAGCTGCTTTTTCTTCTTCTACATCCCTTCTTCTTTCGCTAGCCTCTTGATGGATCGAGCCTCTCCGATTGTAGATTCTCTGCATCTCGCTCGCGAGGATGTCGACCCGGAACCATTCCTGCTATGACAAAGGCTGCTTCGTCAGAGATAGTTCTGAAACCACTGATAGTCCTTATAGCGCAGAGTCTGTAGGCTGATGTAAGTTTCCTCCTTGTTTCTTTGGTCGTGAGAGCCCCCGCCCAAACCGGAGCCGCATAAGGAAGGACTGAACTGACAACTCTGGATAGTAGGATCCTCCTAGCGTGTCCAGGTCCTCCAATGTTGGGCATTATCCTTGAGAGTGCTGCCTGAAGTCGTGACGCTTTTTTGCTCGAATAATCAACATGCTTTTTAAACTGCAGTCTATTGTCGAGCATTACTCCTAGGTATTTGATTGCTTCTTTGGATCTGATGATTTAGGGTCCAACCTGGACATTCATATATTCCACAGATTTCCGACTGGTTATTAGAACAGCTTCAGTTTTGTGATCAGCTAATTCTAAACCGGCTGATCCTAGCCAGCTTTTGATTTGACTTATTGCCACGTTTGTAGCTGATTCTACTTCACTGATTTGCTTTGCTACTGTAACAACAGCGATGTCGTCAGCAAATCCAATTATATTCACTTTATGCGGCAGTGGTAGTCGTAAAACTCCGCCGTACATTATGTTCCATAGTAATGGGCCCAGCACCGATCCTTGCTGGACCCCAGCTGTAACATCGTAGTACTTCACTCCTTCGTCGGTATCATACCTCAGTTTCCTGTTGGTAAAGTAGCTCGCCATTATCTGCAACAAGTAAGATGGTGTATCCATCCTAGCAAGAGATCTTCTTATAGTGGGCCAGTCAGCCGAATTAAATGCGTTTTTGACATCTAGCGTCACTACTGCGCAATATTCCTTGGTGCCGTATCGCCATCTTTCACCTTCAATTGTTTTTGCTGCTATATTAATTACAGCTTTAATGGCGTCAATTGTTGAGCGAGACTTTCGGAATCCGAATTGGTGGTTGGACAAAGCCCCTTTCTCCTCCGCTATTGTGAGCAATCTGTTGTAAATGATTCGCTCCAGGGTTTTTCCCATTGTGTCCATTAGGCATATCGGACGATACGACGATGGGTCTCCTGGGGGTTTGTTTCCTTTTGGCAATAAAACGAGATATTGCAGTTTCCATTGATTAGGGAAAATTCCTTCTTCTAGGCACTTTTGCATTGTTGCAATAAAGATGTCTGGCCTTTTTTGAACAGCGGCTTTCACTCCTTTGTTAGGGGTACGTATGTAAGTATATTCCTTTTTTTGTTGTAATTTGTGCGTCAGAGCTAAAAGGTTCCTATGTTAACGACATTTTTTGAACTGCACTTTTGTTAAAATTATAACCGCTTTTAAAATAATTTTTTTTACTTTTGTTAAAAGAGATCCCCCTTAAGTAATTGATTATTTTATGATCTCATGTGCATGCTTATCTTGGTGAATTCTTCTCAAATTTATTGTGTAATTTGTGCATCCTGTAATAAGTGAATATTGTCTAGAGATTTATTAAAAATATGGAAAAATGATTCACAAGTTTTTGAAGGGAAATTAAGGAAAAAAGAAATCGTCTGCACGAATTGCGGGTAAGTAATGAAAATTCCAGTTGTCTGAACCAATAATATTATAGCAAATTTAACAGAACGTAATTCTACAAGAATACTGCTGGTAAGAAGTAGTAAGTAAGAAAACAAATATTTAGTAAGAAAATACTTATTAAGTCCTTTATATAGAAGTTGGACCTGGTTTTGGAGAACTCAGCGATACTGAGTTATATTTTTTGGCGAGTGATGGCGACAAATATTCGAAGCAAATGAAGCACCTTCAACTGCAACAATAACTCAAGGCAACAGAAAGGGTAAGTGCAGTCTTAAATCGCCAAAAATGGAAGCGGCGAGCTAACGCTTTGATGAGAGAACAGGGCAAGGAGTACACAATAGCAAAAGGAGTCCTTGTTGGGGACAAAAATCAAATTTCGGGAAACTTATGCGGAAGCGAAAATTGCCCCTTCTCTTGTTTACAAAGCATAGGTTAGGTAAGGTTAGGTTGAAGTGGCTGCCAGCTTACGCCAACACACATAGACCAAGAAAGGTCCATTGTGGTACCACGAAGGATCATGTAATCCCAGCCTAATCGTTAAAACCAATTAGAGCTTCTGATGAAGCGAAGGAGGCTCCTGATGTCTAAATCTTTCAGATCGCCTAAATCGTTCAAATAGAAAGCTCCTAGGTGAAGCTTCCTTCTATGGGAGAGAGCTGGACATGCACAAAGAAGGTGAGTAATGGTTTCTTCTTCTTCCTCTTCTTCGCCCATGCAGCTTTTGCAAAAACCATTTGAATATACGCCAAGCCTTGTTGCATGCATGCCTATTAGACAGTGTCCTGTAAGTACACTTATAATAGAGCCAATATGCAATCGATTGAGAGAGATTAATTTCTTAGACCGTTTCAGATTCAACTTGTGCCAAATCTGCTTAGTTGCTAGACAGGTTGTACCACTTAACCACCTAAGATTTGTTTTTTCGATTGCATAGCTTGAATTCAAATTTACAAGCAGCGATTGATATACCTGGTATACCTATTATCCTTGTCTGGAAGGATGAGTACAGTTGTCCCTATTCTGGCGAGTTAAAAAAAAAAATATAAATATTTGGCGCAACAGCTCTTTAAAGTGTCAGAGCCTAGCTTCTCGCAACCACTCATGTTGTGTGCGTTATATTTTTCACACGAATGGAAGGGACCTACAATTTATTGCCGAATCCGAACGGCGATTTGAGAAGCTTTTTCAAGACAACAATACTCACGGATGTTTGTCAGACGCTCGCGGGAGGTGGGACCGTGAAAAAAACTTTTTGGTGTTTTCTGGGATTCAAACTTGGAACCTCATGCGTAGTGATCCGACACACTAACCACTTACGCCACGGTGCCCACGTCTGGCGAGTTCATCAGCCTTACAATTCCCTGGAACATCCCTATGCCCCGGCACCCAACAGAGGTGAATATTAAACTCCTCCGACATCTCCACAAGAGACGAATGGCAGTCTATGGCTACTATTGAGTTTATAGAGGTCGATTCCAAGTATTTGATTGCAGCTTGGCTGTCTGAAAAGATGCGGATATCACGTTTTTCTTTAGCCAAGATAAGACCTCCTTAATGGCAATTATTTCCGCCTGGAACACGCTACAATGATTTGGTAGACGGAAGGAGAGCTTAAGATTAAGCCTGTCAGAGAAAACACCTTCACCAACTCCGTCTTTCGTTTTCCAGCCGTCAGTATAGAAAGGGATCGAGTCGTCTTCTATGAAAGTCTCTTCATTCCAGAGTGATCTGGAAGGGATAGTGACAAGGAAGTTTTTGTCAAAATTTTGACGTGGGATAGTGTAGTCCGTGTTTTCGGGAGAGATTGTGAATTTATTCAGAATGGAGGCGTGGCCAAATTCTTTCCTTGACCACTGTTGGGTAGCTTCAAGGCGAACGACTGCATTCGCTACCATTTGCTTGCTAAATATATCAAGGGGTCACCAAATTCAATTTATCATTCCGCCACCCTAGAAGCGATACTTGTAACACGTGTGACGCTGGGAAAAACTCGGCAGAACATCGGATAAGCTATAAATCTGCATTTGAAAATCAGCAAATTGAAAAAAAAAGCTCGCTTTGATCCAAACGTCTGTTATATAACCTTTAATCTACAGCAAACCATGCCCTTGCCAAAATTAACAACATTAAAAGCATTTTATATGAGACAGATGAGGTTCTACAATTTAGGAATTCGTGTTATTACTTCCGATGTGGAAATGTCATATGTACATGCTAACGTGGACGGAAGATATAGATATATATCTGACCGAAGATATAGCTGTCTGAAGAAGCACCGAGGTAACGAGCACACTTTTTACATTTTTCCAGCAATGCGAATTTGACAAGCATAGAAGGATTCTGAAAGCCTGTACAGATTCTTGCCCTGGAGAGAACAAAAACTTTTTTTAAGATGTTTATATCAAGTTGTCATATTACTTTACTGTTTTGATGTCATCGATCACAAATTCCCTGAAGTTGGGTACACCTACTTACATAGTGATCGCGATTTCGGAAGAATCGAAAAGGAGTTACGGAAACATGAAACAATATACATATACCGCGGAACAGTACAGGGAAATCGTAAGAAGTTCAAGCAAAGGAAACACTGTCGTTGTTAACATGGAAAACCATTTTCGCTCAATAAATGATTTGCAGGCAAAACTTAATGTTCGCAATTATACAAAAAATGTCTTCAATGAAAAAATAAACTTCAGATACAGTGTAAAGTGGATACGCGTAAATAAATATGGCTCGTATTTGTACAAGAAATGTTATGATGAAGATGCTCCATTCAACGAAGTTGTAATAGCTAAATCAAGCGTAATTTGTGACAAAACCTAAGACTTTTTTCCACGAGCCAAAAAAAAAAGAAACAAAGAACGCTCAAGTGAAAAAATCAAAAACTTGAAACATCAAATGCAGTTCATTCCTTTGAAGCGTCACTGGTTCTACGGAAAAGCACTTTCAACGGCTTCTAAAGCAGAAAATGAATCAAAAATACCAAAAAAAAAGAACTAAAAAAGTCACTTAACCCCTATGTTCTTTTAATAAATAATTTGAAAAGAAAATATAAGTGGAAAAAAGAGTTAACTGCACTTTTTCACAAATAAATTAAAAAAAAAAAGTTTATTAAAATGATTTTCAAGAAATGAAGTATGTTAATTATAAAAGTGTGTTAAGTATTTTATTTTTTTTTCCTCAGCACCAAATTTCAGTTATTAACACAAAAAAAGTATTAATCTCAAAACTGTAGGAATGCCACATAACCTCTACTTCATCTGAATGCTTCAATTAATGTACATTGGCGTCCGTCACTTTACCTGCAAGCAGATAGTCAAAGACTGCAATAAAGAGCAAAGAGCAAGTGCACCCTCACTTTGAGTGGGAAATCTCCGGTTACTCCAGCGGGGCATCTTACTCTTGTTTTTGCTCCTTCGTATATGTCCATGATCATCTCAACATAGGTTTCTGGAACCCCTCGATATCTTAGCACCACCCATATCAGATCTATTGGTTTTCTGTCGAATGCTTTTCCAAAGTCAACCAATAAAATATGCAAATTCTTTAACTCTTTCAGCGACGACGAATTGGAAAAAATAGACCCCCTAATGTGGCAAGATTTTTTTTTTTTACAAAAAGGAATTGATTTAAAAGAAGCATATTTTTTTACTAATGAGGAATAAGCAAAAACATAATTATACGTATATCCATTAAGTATAATAAAGAAGTAAAAAAAAGTGGTACATATTATGGATCAGCCCCAATGGTAATCCTGGAAACATGATCTCGATTTTCCTATGCAAAGTGGAACAATCATTTCTTTAAACTTAGCTATTGATTCATCGACAGCTATTTCCGTTGATCATATGGTTCAATAAAGGCCTAAATTTGTAGAGTTTGCCATATGACTGGCTTGATCTTGCTGGTAACACAGCATTATAATTTAGGTGAGAACTCAAGGGTAGAAACTCAAACCTCTTCAAACTCATTTTAGAGGAAATATAACTATCCCGTAACTTAGGATCACTTGACGAATAGTCCTTATAACTTGGCGACTTTTTTATTCCCATTAATAAGTTTATGGCAATAAAAGCCTTCATCTCAACAACGTTGATTCGAGTATATTTTCTCCCGATGACTTGATAACTCTGTTCAGCATAAAGGTTCGTTTGAAATACTATATGGCTTACAAAGCATTCCGTAAACAACAGTTGAAAGAGTTTGATTGGCGTTTGTTCAGGTAGTTGCAAAACCATATCAGTTAAGCCTTGAGGATCCGTAGACTCGCCTGTTGAAAAATGCTTACAACTGTTTCCCCAATTCGGTCGATTTGTCTTTCGGTGTTCTTCAATGTTTTCTTCCTCCTTTCGACAACAGTATATCGTCATTTGAATCCGACGTATTATCCATGATGCTTGAAGGTTGCATGTTTCTCCTTGAGGAAAATCATGGAGATTCAGGATCTGACGGGATCTCCAGCTCTTCAAACATTTGATGTATTTGCTCGTATCATTTCCGTGTCGTCTCATTGTACCTATATATTTTCAAATTAAATACAAAAAAACTCTACAGACATGCTTAGTGCAAAGTTTCTTCTTCCTATTTGGGCAAGGTTATGATCCGAAATATCGATACCGATTTTGGATTACTTCGTTACTGAGGCGAATGAAATGGAAGTGTCGTTGCATTTGTGTGATCCAGGCGTTTATAGGCCTGCCTCGCGATGTCTTTGGAACGTGCACTGATATTGCCTTTTTAACAGGGTTCAAATGATCTCTTCTTTGAACGTGGCAATACCAGCTGAGCCGGTCGCGCTCTATTTTTTGTACGATGGTTTCCTTGATGTGAAAGCTTCCACGGATCTTGGAACTTCTTATTCGATCAAGCTTTGTCACTCCTGCTGTCATGCGAAGCCTCTTCATCTCAGCTATCGTTAATTTACTCTCATATTTTTGTACATCGTCCAACATTGTGAACCGTATGTGAGCGCTGGACGCACAACTTCGGTGTAGAGCCTTCCTTTCAACTTAGGGCGCATTTTTCGATCACAGAAGATAGCGGAATTTTCTCGCAACTTCATCCACCCTACACTTACGTGATGATTGATGTCGTCATCACATCTTGCTTTGCTATTGATCATAGATCCCAGATATTTGAACATTTCGCACTTGGGAAGCACTGTCACATTCAAACAAATGTCTGGAATAGGGCTGAATGGATCAGAGAACGGGCCGCTCAAGTACTCCGACTTTTTTGAACTAATACGATACCAATTTTCCTCCAAAACGTCCACCCACGCATTAAGTGCTCGTTGCAATGATGTAGGATCTTCACTTATGATGGCTCCATCGCCAGCAAAGAATAATTTATGTACCTTGGGGTCCGTCACTTTACCTTCAAGCAGAAAGTCAAGGACTGTAATAATGAGCAAAGAACTTAAGGCGCTTCCCTGATGCACCTCGACTCTGATTGGGAACTCTTCGGTTACTCCAGCGGGGCATCTTACTCTTGTCTTTGCTCCTTCGTACATGTCCATCAACATCTGTACATAGGTTTCTGGAAACCCTCGATGTCTAAGCACCGCCCATATCAGATCTCGTGATTGTCTGTCGAATGCCTTTTCAAAGTCAACCAAAACCATATGCAAATCCTTTAAGGAATTACTGTGTTTTTCCATTTTGATCCTTATACTTTGGATTGCATCTGTGGTTGATTTACCAGAGACAAACCCACACCGGTCATCAAATAGCCATATTATTTTTCGCAGTCAGCCACCTAATACCCGCTCTATGATCTTCATGGTATGTGACATCAGCTTGATCAAACGGTAGTTACCACAGTTTCGAAACAGTAAGGAATTGTATGTAAGAGTAAAATTAATTACCGGAGAAGGGATTCGCTTTAAGGTTGATGTATGCTTCATTGGCAAATTAAGAAGACGCCGTCAACGGGAAACACAACTAAAAACTCTTGGATAATATTTTCCGGTAAACATTTAAACCCTTCTGGGGGAAACGGAAACAACGGGAAACACTTCTCAGATACGTTTACCATTTTGCGGATATGACGAATATGCACTCGCATAATGGCCGCCGAAATGCATTTCACTTATCCATCGAAAGCCCTGAGTTCCAAACGAAAATAAGTTAACGCTTTTGAGAGAAAACAACGATTTGAACGATTTCTATATAATACAAATTTAAAGCAATCGAACCAAAAACACTCGGATTGTATGCTTTCAATCCGCGCGCCATCACTGAATGAACAAATGCCCGGGATTTTCAATAACCTAACCCATAAAACCATTATTGCGGAGAAGACTTTAAATGGATTAAACGATCGCAAAACATTTACCACACACTTATTCTGAAGACCCACTTCTTTCCCAACGTATTACGGTTTCATGGAAAGAAAATTCGAATTTCACTAAACGCAAAGCGCGCACCAATTGACATCCGCTTGCCCAATGACAGATCGATAATTGACAAGTGGTCGATAACGTAGTCGATAATGTAGTATAGTGTGCGGCACTTGTGTTGTGATTCCAGTTGCAACTTTTAGCACATTCGTAATTTAAATGAAATATCTACACTCCGTTTCATTACAATTGTCAGTGGCACTTACTGGCCGAACACAATGGTAAAGCAGAAGCTATGTGCCTGTAGCGCTGTCAAAAGATCGCGCACTGATGAAGCTGAGTGCGAACACAATGGTGAAGCACTGTGCGGGTGTTTGTTGTTGGTAATCCAAATGCTTTCACACCTTAGCTTTTTTTTATATATATTTTTAAAATGAGGATTACTCAAATCGCATAGAATATTGTTCCTTTTTACTAGATCGAATAATTTTTCTGTTTACTCATGTGCCATATCTTTTCTTTTTTGTTTTGTATGGAAATGTCGAAAAAGCGAGTTGCATGAAGCTGAAGTTAACCCCACTTCTACTTCAGCGGCAAGCTTCGGATTCACATTGTGTTCGCAGTATTGGATGTGTGTGTATTCAACTTTGACAGCGCGACGTACTTCAGCTTGTGCTTTATTATTGTGTTCGGGCAGTTAGTTAGTAAAATGCGAGTTAAATAAAAACCAAACAACTGACTTACACATAATTTGTTTTTATAATTTTCCTAAAATTCGCATAAATCACACCATAAGCAGCCTGCCACACAGCCGATGGCAGAATGATCATGATCTCCGCTGTGTGTATGGAAAATATGAACATCAAAACAGTGTTCCCATTACTAAGTCAAAGCAAGGGGGTGGTACTGGTGCAGTGGGTAGTGTGGTTGCTCGATAACCGATGTGTGCAGGTTAGAGCCCCAGCGGGGAACAGCAATCATCAGTCACCCGAATATAACGGAAAAACGAATTACATCGAAGTTTTTCCAACCACTGCATCAAAGAAAGGTTCCTGCCTGGTAGTACAATGGACTAGAGAAATCTGAGTGCTCTGGGATTTGGGTTTCCTTTTTATTAAAAAAAAAAAAAAAATCCAAAGCAAATTGTTGCAGCTTTTTTTATGGTTTTTGTCAAAGAACTTTGGGATGTTGTGCTCTGAGTACCAAATGAATTTGAGTATGTGAGGCTGTTGCCACTTGATTTTTGTTTTTCATTTTCCCATTTTTCTGGCAAAACCGTTAAAATGCAGTTTAACTATTTTTCGCTTTTGGTGCTTTATAATTTGCAATTTTTACGTGCGTATAGTGATATTTTGTTTCTTGTGCTTTATAATTTATAGTAGTAGTGGTAGTAGTAATTCATTTTATTAAGACAAAAAAAATAATGCTTTTCAATACAAAAAAAGTTAGAAAAATGTATTAATAACATGACTTAAAGCCGTCTGCCAGGAGCTATCAGTTCGTAAATACAATTTTTCTTTATACAAATTATAAATATCTTAGGAAAATTTTGCAGAAATTTTTACTGACTCAGAAGTTTTCTTCAATTATTTTTCTTCTATACTTTAACGCTAATTCACAATATAACACAAGAGCTTTCCAGTTTTTTCCATTTAAAAAAACCTTGTACTTCATTGTTATTTAAAATAGGTTTTCCAAAGCAATGTCTTCTAGTACCTCGGAGGATGGGACATATTCCTAGGAAATGTGTAATATTTTCCCTTTGCGATAGATTGCACATAGAACAAATAATTGGTAGATCTTCTCTGTGCGGCACAAAATTCAACGGCAACACCTCACCTCTCGCGCGAAAAATTAAAGAAACACAGTTTATACTGTTAGAAACATGGAAGTAATTCCGAGAGCCTAGGTTAAACTCTAAGGTTTTATATAGTTCACTGTGAGTTGACCCCTGCGCTTGCTCAATATATTCAGTCCGAAATCGTGCATCTAGGTGGGACAGGAAGTCATCAAGCATTGGTTTCCAATTATCCTGTGCATATATTAATTTAATTAATTTATAATTTATATAAAATTAGATTTTCATCAAATTTGAGGTAGTGTCCACTTTGTACACAATAATCTTTTATTTCGTTCAACAAAGTGTGTTGTTTTTAAACCAGTAGATGGTAACCCTACGGGTATTGCTCTCCGAATTGCGGCGGTTTGTCATGCATACTACGGCAACCCAGTGAGAGCTTAAGAGAGAGAGAGAGAGGTTTAACATCGTTCCTTTATGAGGGTCGCGGGCGTAGGATACTCAGGTGGACTCTCCATCCTTCTCGATCCTTCGCCATTGACTCCAACTCATAATTAGGGATCCCTAGACGGCTCCAGGAGAGATATTGGACTTGATCCAACCATCTAGCACTAGGCCTGCCGAGGGGTCGCCTACCTGGTGGCATGGCAATCATGTCACGTCTTGGAAGCCGGTCTGGAAGGAATACGCACTACGTGACCAAACCATCGAAGCATAGATCGTCCGGTCGGAGAAAAAGCTATTTAACATTGGGCGCCTCGCGCACTCTGGTACTGGGGACTCAATCCCTACGAGTTATTCCAGCAATATCTCGAAGGAACCTCATTTCAGCAGCTTGTATCCGCGATCTTATTCTTTTGGTCACTACATTTCGCGTAATAAGAGCAACTTATGGTGTCCTACAAGATAGTCATCTGGACCATCATCTGGAAGATGAAAGGCTGGAATCAGTGCGTATGTGCGTTGTGTGTGAGGGAGCGATGAGTAGATGTATAGGAAAAAGATGGGTGAGTAGCCCATGCCCATATGTCAACCATGAATTTAGGTCGTTGTCGATTACTGCCGTGTGCCTGTACAGCTTATTCATTTAAATAATACGTTTTCTTGAACTAATGTTTCACTTATGTGGATGAGGCATGCACTATTTGTTTAATACAATAGTTGGGAATAGTCATTTTTAATCTATTTTAATGTGCTTTCAAATAAAAGTACTTAATTAGTCTGTTTAAAATTACGTAAACGCCCCATATGAGTCCCATTGACTTTAACATTAACTGAAGTGGCAGTGGTATAATTGACGATGAGAGTCCCATGGGCTCAGGTGGCTGTTTGAGGGTTAGACCAATTCTTAAGTAATTTTTATATTTCTGTATAAATTTATCCAGAATAGGATTAGACGATTTTGTAACTTTTAAAATTCAATATTGAATTTTTGATAAATTTTGATAGAAGTCTCTCAATGTTTTCTGTCTGCTTATATTGCCCACTCGACTGCAAGCTTAACTTCATATCTGTGGGTCGAGGACTTATACCATATTTCCAGAAAAAATTAACATTTTCATCCTATCAATGTATTTCTGGAACTAGCGTGGAACATATTTATGCACTTAGTAAGGTCCAAGTATTCTCGACCTAATCACCACACTTCAAAATGTTCAATTATTCCTTGGGTTCTTTTATGCAAAATGGTGAAGAATTCATAAGTCCTGGCTGATTAGTTAGTCGTAGGTAGGGATTTGAATAAGTGCAGTTCTTGAAAAGCTTTACAAATTGATAATATCGAATATCGTGCGGTTGTAAAACTCTTTCCAAAAAAGGGATTTATTCAAAAACACATAAACAATGATTCGGATTCTGTTTTTGGGGAATCTTTACCATCATAGAGTCATTAAGAATTGGTCCAAGCGCTTTCGATGAGGACAGAAGTCTCTTGAATGTGACCCTCACTCAGGTGGACTAGCAACGGCGGTCATGTTGAATTTGTAGAACAAGTGGTTCTTACTTATGTCCTGTATCCGCTTGTGGGTCCTAGGGCCTCTACTATGCCTACGCGCCATCGTGTACGGTTTCTGGCAATGTGTCTGAGTTCTCTCCAACTTTTCCCTAATTGCCGTGCCTCCTTCTCGACTGTTCTGCGCCATGTTCTTCTCGGACCGCCAGGTCTTCTGCCATCCTGAGTTAGAGGGTTCCATTGCATAGCATGTTTCGCTATGGAACTGTTACCATTTCGGAACGTGTGACCAATCCACTGCCACTTCCGCCGTTGGATGGTTGTGCCTATTGGTTCCTGACCCGTTCTCTCGTAAAGGTGTTCGTTAGAGATACGATTGGGCCAGAAAATCCTTAAGATATTGCGCAGGCACCTATTAACAAACGTTTGCAGCTTTCTGGTGATAGTAGTGGTCACTTTCCACGTGCTGCAACCATATAGCAGCACGGATTCAACGTTGGAGCGGAACAGTCTTATTTTGGTGCTCAAACTGATTGCATTGCTTCGCCATATTTCGGACAACATACCGAACGCGGAATTTGCTTTGGCGATCCTGTTGGCTATATCCAGTTCGGTTCCACCATCGGTCGAGACAATACTCCCAAGATACTGGGAATCCTCTACTCTCTCTACCGGTTGTCTAGCAATGCATATTTGAGCCGATGAGTTTGTTCCAAGGCTGATCCCTTTAGTTTTTGCCGTATTAATTTTCAGCCCGACGACACCTGCCTCCCTCTCCACATCTGCTGTCATTTGGTGGATGTCCATAATTCTGTGGGAGAGTAAGCATACATCGTCTGCGTAGTCAAGATGTTTCAGTTGAGATGAAAGAGTCCATCGAATTCCTCCGTTTCCCGTCGACAAAGCTGCATGAAGCACATCACTAATCACCAATAAGAACAATATTGGTGAAAGGATACAGCCTTGTCTTACCCCACTTTGGATTTCAAATTCCTCAGACAACCTTCCTCTGTGCAGAACGTGACATTTGGAGCATTCATATGTAGCTTTGATAATAACAATTAGTTTATCGGGAATACCTCCCCTGCGTAAGACACGCCAAATAAACTCCCTGTTGACACTATCGAACGCCTTGTCAAAATCGATTAACAGCAGGTGCAGTGGCGATCGATATTCAACACAATGTTCGATGATAATCTGCAGGGTGTTGATGTGGTCGGCACAGGAGGATCCAGAGAGGAAACCTGCTTGTTCGGCATCGAGTGTGTCTTCGATATATTGTTTGATTCGCTCCAGGATGATTTTAGCTATTATCTTAGCTACAACAGGCAGCACACAGATACCCCTCCAGTTTCCGCACTTCATTAAATTTCCTTTCATAGGAAGCTTGACGATCATTCCCTTTTTCTACTGGTTAGGAAAGCTCTTAGCTTCCCAAGCTCTCTCTATAAGTGGAAGCAGAAGCGATGTTGTGAGCGCTGCTCGTAAGAGCTCTGCTGGAATACCGTCAAGTCCTACCGCCTTGTTGGTTTTGAGTGCCTTGATCGCGGTAATGATCTCATCTTTACTTTACTCTTGATGTAGCTGCGCTTGTCACGTCGTACGCTACGCTGAACTTCTCTCATCTTCATGCGATATAGGCACTCTAGCTCATTTCTCCCTGCTGCTAGGGTACCTGCAGCGCGGGCTTTCAGTTGTTTTCGTTCGTCAATCCGTCTCCAGGTATCCTCGGAAAGCCACGCCCTATGTCTTCCCTACGATCGACCGACAGTTCTTTCAGCACCAGATGTAAAAACATTTTTCACAGCACACCAATGTTCTTGGATGGTTGCGGGCATAGAGCTGCTGATTGCTTCCACACCTTGCGAAAAGTGCTCCCCTAATTGTTGGCGCACTGAGGGATCTCTAAGTCTATCGATGTTGAACCTGGGCATTCTTGTGTTGTCGTGGGATCTTCGAACTGCAGCAGTGCGTAGTTGGAGAGTAGCTATCATAAGATGGTGACGTTACTTCTAAAGCGGCGGCTGATAGCAAAATGGTCAATTTGCTTCGAGGTTGCTTGCCTGTCATTGGAAACCCAGCTGACTTTGTGGCAGGTCTTGTGCTCAAACATGGTGCCACCTATCACAAGGCGGTTGGCATTGCAGAAATCCACAAACCTTTCGCCGTTGTCATTGCGGTTGCCTAGTCTGCTTCCCGATTACATGTTCGAGCCATTCGTTGTCATTGCCTACCTTGGCATTCAAGCCCCCCATCACTATGACAATGTCTCCATTTGGTAATGTGTTGAAGACGGCACTTAAGAGGTTGTAGAAGATCTCCTTTTCGTCCTCAGACGAACTATTCGTTGGGGCGTAACACTGTATGATGGTGACGCGTCGTACGGAATCTGGCCGTCAAAATCCTATCACCATGAGGCTGCCAGGAAATTAGGCCCTTGCGTGCTGTTGTTGTTAGCAGTAGTCTGACTCCATATTCCCTCGGACTTCCGGATGGTCTTCCAGAATAGAGTAGTACAGTGTTACGCGTTGGAGACTGGTACTCGCCCGCTTCTAACCATCTTATTTCACTTACCCCCAAAATGTCCAGTTTATATCGCATGAATTCCTTTTCCAATTGGATGCATCCGAGTCGAGGAGCGTCTTTACATTCCAGAAACCTATCTTTGTCCGGGTACAATAGCCAAAAGTCGTCAACATGTGATCATTCCTTATCCGAGGCATAGTGTCGGTTTCTGTAGCGGGCAATATTCGGTAACGCAGGTTGCTGGCCCACGTTACCTAGCCTAGAATCAAGGTCCTAGACAACCCGCACTTACAATTTTAGCCTACACGTATAAGGGCTTATACGTATAAATGCCCGGGGACCACCACTAGGAGGTAAAGTAAGCACTTCATCACGAACTTGATTGTTGCGCTACTGGCCCAAGCCAAGTTTTGAGCAGTCAGTAGTTTCCCGATCAATCGCAATACAGGTCCTCAAGTGGCTCTGGTGACCGAAAACTGAAAAGTAAAGAAATTGCAGTACAAACAGGATTATCAAAAATAGCCGTTTACGAATCCTTTATGCAGTTCAATATGCACCCATTCGCTCCGCTACTACTCCACAGGCGGCCATGTGCAAAAGTGGATTCTCACAATATTGATGAGAAATTTAGTTTTTGATGCAAGATCTATGTTACAAAGAACTGGTGTTGTATCGTAATTTTGGGCCAATGGAACATACTTATGTCCTGTATCCCCTTGTGGGTCCTAGGGCCTCTACTACGCCTACGCGCCATCGTGTACGGTTTCTGGCAATGTGTCTGAGTTCTCCCCAACTTTTCCCTAACTGCCGTGCCTCCTTCTCGACTGTTCTGCGCCATGTTTTCCGCGGACCGCCAGGTCTTCTGCCATCCTGAGTTAGAGGGTTCCATTGCATAGCATGGTTCGCTATGGAGCTGTCACCCTTTCGGAACGTGTGACCAATCCACTGCCACTTCCGCCGTTGGATAGTTGTGCCTATTGGTTCCTGACCCGTTCTCTCGTAAAGGTGTTCGTTAGAGATACAATTGGGCCAGAAAATCCTTAAGATATTGCGCAGACACCTATTAACGAACGTTTGCAGCTTTCTGGTGATAGTAGTGGTCACTCTCCACGTGCTGCAACCATATAGCAGCACGGATTCAACGTTGGAGCGGAACAGTCTTATTTTGGTGCTCAAACTGATTGCATTGCTTCGCCATATTTTGGACAACATCCCGAACGCGGACTTTGCTTTGGCGATCCTGTTGGCTATATCCAGTTCGGTTCCACCATCGGTCGAGACAATACTCCCAAGATACTGGAAATCCTCTACTCTCTCTACCGGTTGTCCAGCAATGCATATTTGAGCCGATGAGTTAGTTCCAAGGCTGATGATTTTAGTTTTTGTCGTATTAATTTTCAGCCCGACGACACCTGCCTCCCTCTCCACATCTGCTGTCATTTGGTGGAGGTCCATAATTCTGTGGGAGAGTAAGCATACATCGTCTGCGTAGTCAAGATGCTTCAGTTGAGATGTAAGAGTCCATCGAATTCCTCCGTTTCCCGTCGACAAAGCTGCATGAAGCACATCGCTAATCACCAATAGGAATAATATTGGTGAAAGGATACAGCCTTGTCTTACCCCACTTTGGATCTCAAATTCCTCAGACAACCTTCCCCTGTGCAGAACGTGACATTTTGAGTCTTCATATGTAGCTTTGATAATAGCAATTAGTTTATCGGGAATACCTCTCCTGCGTAAGGCACGCCAAATAAACTCCCTGTTGACACAATCGAACGCCTTCTCAAAATCGATGAACAGCAGGTGCAGTGGCGATCGATATTCAACACACTGTTCGATCATAATCCGCAGGGTGTTGATGTGGTCGGCACAGGAGGATCCAGAGCGGAAACCTGCTTGTTCGGCATCGAGTGTGTCTTCGAGATGTTGTTTGATTCGCTCCAGGATGATTTTAGCTATTATCTTAGCTACAGCAGGCAGCACGCAGATACCCCTCCAGTTTCCGCACTCCATTAAATTTCCTTTCTTAGGAAGCTTGACGATCATTCCCTTTTTCCACTCGTTAGGAAAGCTCTCAGCTTCCCAAGCTCTATCTATAAGTGGAAGCAGAAGCTCAGCCGATGTTGTTGGCGTTGCTCGTAAGAGCTCTGCTGGAATACCGTCAAGTCCTACCGCCTTGTTGGTTTTGAGTGCCTTGATCGCGGTAATGATCTCATCTTTACTGGGAGTCGTGGTGCGTATTCGGGAACTTCTCACCTCGGGCATCTCAGTCTGATTTGGGAGCATATCGCTAGCGAATACACGGTTCAAAACCGTAGCAAAATGCTCTTTCCATCTCTTGAGCTGGTCCTCATCCGAAATGAGCAAGGAGCCGTCTAGGCTTTTCACTAGGTATTGGCTGGAGCTGCGACCACCTGTCAGCTCTTTCGTGATTCTGTAGACAGTCCTGCTATCGCACCTCCGTGCAGCTTCTTCTGCTTCTGTAGCCAGCGCGTTGATGTCGTACGCTACGCTGAACTTCTCTCATCTTCATGCGATATAGGGACTCTAGCTCGCTTCTCCCTGCTGCTGGGGTAGCTGCAACGCGAGCTTTTAGCAGTTTTCGTTCGTTAATCCGTCTCCAGGTATCCTCGGAAAGCCACGCCCTATGTCTTCCCTGCGATCGACCGACAATTCTTTCAGCACCAGATGTAAAAACATTTTTCACAGCACACCAATGGTCTTGGATGGTTGCGGGCATTGAGCTGCTGATTGCTTCCACACCTTGCGAAAAGTGCTCCCTTAATTGTTGGCGCACTGAGGGATCACTAAGTCTATCGATGTTGAACCTGGGCATTCTTGTGTTGTCGTGGGATCTTCGAACTGCAGCAGTGCGTAGTTGGAGAGTAGCTATCAGAAGATGGTGATCACGTACTATCCCCACATCTGCCCCTCGTCTGTTTCGGACGTCCAGGAGACTGCTTCTAAAGCGGCGGCTGATAGCAAAATGGTCAATTTGGTTGGAGGTTGCTTGCCTGTCATTGGAAACCCAGCTGACTTTGTGGCAGGTCTTGTGCTCAAACATGGTGCCACCTATCACAAGGCGGTTGGCATTGCAGAAATCCACAAACCTTTCGCCGTTGTCATTGCGGTTGCCTAGTCCATGCTTCCCGATTACATGCTTGAGCCCTTCGTTGTCGCTGCCTACCTTGGCATTCAAATCCCCCATCACTATGACAATGTCTCCATTTGGTGTTGTGTTGAAGACGGCGCTTAAGAGATTGTAGAAGCTCTCCTTTTCGTCCTCAGACGAACTATTCGTTGGGGCGTAACACTGTATGATGGTGACGCGTCGTACTCTAGTCCGGAATCTGGCCGTCAAAATCCTATCACCATGAGGCTGCCAGGAAATCAGGCCCTTGCGTGCTGTTGTTGTTAGCAGTAGTCCGACTCCATATTCCCGCGGACTTCCGGATGGTCTTCCAGAATAGAGTAGTACAGTGTTACGCGTTGGAGACTGGTACTCGCCCGCTTCTAACCATCTTACTTCACTTACCCCCAAAATGTCCAGTTTATATCGCATGAATTCCTTTTCCAGTTGGAGGAATCTGGCATTGTAAGGACCTTCTCTTCCCGAGTCGAGGAGCGTCTTTACATTCCAGAAACCTATCTTTGTCCGGGTACAATAGCCAAAAGTCGTCAACATGTGATCAGTCCTTATCCGAGGCATAGTGTCGGTTTCAGTAGCGAGCTGGTTTCAGTAACGCAGGTTGCTGGCCCACGTTACCTAGCCTAGAATCAAGGCCCTAGACAACCCGCACTTACAATTTTGGCCTATACGTATAAGGGTTTATACGTATAGTTGCCCGGGGACCACCACTAGGAGGTAAAGTAAGCACTTCATCACGAACTTGATTGTTGCGCTACTGGCCCAAGCCAAGTTTTGGGCAGTCAGTAGTTTCCCGATCAATCGCAATGCAGGTCCCCAATGGAACATGAGAAATTTGAATAGCAGTTAGTGACTAACCGACATTGGCAGTTTGTCCTGCAGTCCTGCCAGTGTGGACCAATAGTCATGTACGGAATCTTAGTCTAGTGGATTGCACTGGGAAAGGTCAGCTACCTTACTGCCATAAGTACGATTCAGAAATCAGCATGTGTCTGCGTTACCGGTGTTCTCCGCACGACTCCTATGGCGGAGCTGGAAACAATGTTACTTAGTTAGGAGGTAGCAATAAAATCGGCATTACGACTGAAAGAATCATCACAGTGGATCAGTAATGATACAAGGCATACCAAAATCCTAACCTTATTCAGCAATGTAGTAGAAGTCACCGATTACTTAACACCGACCCTAGGCTTCAATATTAAATACAACGCAAACATTCCCAATCGACAGAATTGGAGAGAAAATAATTCCGCTTTAGAGATATACACCGATGGGTCTAAGACAGGCATGTTTTCAGCACCCGTAGATATTCAGACGTTTTTTAGAATACCAGGGGCCTTATTTTGTATTGCGTTTCTATAGCAAATGTATACAAACTCAATTTCCAAGTAATTTAAGTGACGTTTGATAGATGTTTTGGCAATCTAACTTTCGGAAATATTTGATTTTGAGTTGGAAGCACGTACACCCAATACCCAATCCGAGAACCATGCAAAATACCAATTAATTTTAGAATCGGATTACATTTCCGAATGGCAATCCGAATCCGAAAACAGTACAAAATAAGGCCCCAGGCAAGGCAATTTCGCGCATCCCTGAAAAGGGTATCGAATTATCGAATTGTTGCAATCTCACTCTGTGCTGGGTTCCTGGTCATTCGGACATTTCAGGTAACTGCAGAGCAGACGAATTAGCTAAAAATGATACGAAAAAGGGGCTCTCTATTGCGGAAGGGGGGCTGCATCTACCCATAGAAATGGCAAGATACAAAATCTCTATAGCGGCACTGAATCAGGCCAATGAGAAATGTCGTAATCTTGACACATGTAATCATGCGAGACAAACATGGCTACAATTTAATAAAAATAAAACGACAAAGACGAAGATTTGCTCTGCGGCTGCCCAGCACTATCCTCAGCTAGAAAATAAACCCTTGGGAAATACTTCTTTGAGGAACTTACAGATATCGCCGACTCGGATATCAACAGCATCTGAAAATTCATCCAAAAATGAAAATGGTTCCAAGAGTAACGGAAGTAACCGGCTCACGTGGTAGCACAATGGACCTCAGTAGGTCTAAGTGAATCCTAACGATTATGGAGGATAGCCACCTAATCTAACCTAACCTAACCTGGCAGTGTGCACAGTCGCCTATTTCCACCACAACTGTTTCCTTCTTGTGGCTTTGAAATGCAATATCTGACTCTGCCAACATTCCGAAGTTCTAATTGCAACTCCACGATTTTGTCCCGTTTGTTAACTTTGGCTTCATCTTCTTCGACTACATACCTTGTCGCGGTGAAGATGCTTAGTAAGGACCCAATGATCCCGAAGGGCGATTGCAGTAGGGCCACCCATGCTGTAAGGTCTTCAGGGAAGGGTATCTGAAGCTAAAGTGTAGTCAACCCATTCTAACGGGTGGAGTGAGCGTTTCATATAAACCGTGCCCAGGTATGAAAGGCTGATGGTTTTTATCACTCGCTTACGAGCTCCTTCAGGTGCCCTGGCAGGGCCTGTCGTAATAAGCCTTACCGCCAGTAAAACCGGCTATACTGGCGGTGGACACTTCTCGCTGACGCCAATGCCCACCACAACCTTTGGGGAAGCAGTGATACAAACAATCGAGGTGAGCGTCTTTTTGATTTCATCATAGAAACTAACCTCGTAGTACTCAATATACGTTCTGAACCTACCTTTACTTACAAAATTAGACAAGAAGTAATAGATATTACTCTAGCCACCAACTCCACAAAGCTAAACGTTAGCAAATGGATGGTGTCGAAAGATATCCCTTTTTCGGACCATAACTACATATATTCAATTTAGTTTGTAATTTGCCAAACCTCCATCAAAATGCTTTAGGAATCCTAGGAATACTAACTGGCAGGCTTATAACACATTTTTAAATAAAGAACTCAGCACCGAGATACTTCAACCTTGCTCACCATCCGAAATCGACCGGATGGTAGACAAAGCTTCCGGAACTATGAATAAAGCCTTCTTGAAACCTTGCCCGATTAGCAGGCACAGAAACGGCAATAAACCACCTTGGTGGAATTCTAACATAGCAAAACTCCGAAATAATAGTAGGAAACAGTTCAATATAGCAAAGTCTTCACGATCTCCAGAATATTGGGATAACTATAAGAACAGCCTCAGGGTCTTCAAAAAAGAGATAAGGAAAACTCAGCGAGAATCGTGGAGATTATTCTGTAGCAATATAGAAAGGACAAACGATTCTAGCAGATTAAGGAAAATTCTTTCCAAATCTCCTCATATCCCCAGCTTTATCCAAAAACCTAACGGAGACTGGACCAAGCCCACAGAAGACACATTAAACCTTCTTATGGACACGCATTTCCCAGGAAACTCTATAGATACGAACATATCTATACCCCAACATCACTCTATCATGGATGTTCCGGCAGGAGTAATAAACACCCACACTATTCATTGGGCTGTTAATAGCTTCCTACCATACAAATCTCCAAGCTTAGATGGTATTTCACCAGTAGAACTGCAGGACGGCATAAAACCCTTAGCCCCCTGGCTCTACGTGATTTTCAACAGCTGCCTTAAATTCGGCTATACCCCATCCTCGTGGAAACGAGTTAAGGTGGTCTTCATCCCGAAATGCGGTAAGACATCCCACCATAATCCGAAAAATTTCAGACCAATCAGAAACGTAAGAAAGGCTAGTCGATAATTATATCCGTTCAAAACTCAAGGTACAAACCTTATCTAGCTCTCAGCATGCTTACCGGAAAGGTTTTTCAGCGGAAACAGCTCTAGATTCGTTAGTAGGCACCATTGAAAAATCTCTTGCCGTTAAAGAATATATTATGGTGTCTTTCCTTGACATAGAAGGCGCCTTTAATAACGTCAATATAGAATCCATCACAAGAGCGCTCGCTGACCTGAAGGTGGACTGCTGCCTTTGCATCTGGATAGAGCGAATGCTGAACAGCAGGCAGATTTTATCCAAGCTCGGGTACTGCTCAACCAAGAGGTTAGCGCACAGAGGCACACCCCAGGGTGGTGTTCTCTCTCCGCTACTTTGGATATTAGAAGTGAATGAGCTACTCACTTCACTAGGAAGCAAAGGCTACAAGGTCGTAGTATATGCTGACGATAATGCCATAGCCATCTCAGGTAAATTTTCCCAAACCCTATGAGATCTAATGAACTCGGCGCTAAATTTAGTAGCGAAATGGATGGACAGCGTTGGGCTCAACGTAAACCCGTCCAAAACTGAACTAGTACTTTTTACTAGGAAATACAAAATCCCGTTCGTAGCCCCACCTAAGCTTAGAAACACGGAACTCAGCTTTACAAACAAAGCAAAATACTTAGGGTTGACCCTCGATAGTAAACTTAACTGGAAACAGAACATTCTAGACCGAACCAAGAAAGCGGAAATCGCTATCTACACCTGTAAAAAGTCTATAGGTCCTAAATGGGGTCTTCAACCTAATATACCATAGTCTACTGGTTGTACCTGGCGGTGGTCAGACCAATCCTGCTTTATGGCGTTCTCGTCTGGTGGCCTGCACTCGAAACAAGGTGCAACACAAACTCTATCGAAAGAGTACAACGATTAGCATGCAAATGCATCATGGCTCTCAGGTCCACTCCCACAGCTGCCTTAGAAACCCTACTTAATATATATCCCATTGACATCTTTGGGAAAATGATAGCATCTAAAGCAGCCCTAAGACTTAGAGAATCTCTCCAGTGGTCAAGCTCACAAATCCAATCCCAGAGTAACAGATTACATATCCTCATCTATTGATTTCAATATCAAATATAACACCACCATCCCTGACCGATCCGCATGGGATGAAGGTATCATTCTAAATGACGCCGCAATCGAAATCCATACAGATGGTTCCAAAACATCGGAGGGCACAGGATTAGGTATATTTTCCGAATCACCTAGGATAAACGTAGCTCTCCGACTTCCGGACCACTGTACCATCTTTCAGGCGGAAATAATGGCTGTTCGTGAAGCAGCGCGCAGACTCTCTACGTACCCAATAGATGGTAAGTCTATCGTCGTTTACATAGACAGTCAGTCAGCGATTAAAGCTCTGGAAACGCCAACAATAAGGTCTAAGTTGATCAAACATTGCCGCGAATCTCTTAACGAGATTGCGGACAGATGCAATATTACTCTGTGCTGGGTCCCAGGACACTGAGATATTCCAGGCAACTGTAAAGCGGATGAACTAGCTAAACAAGGCACCGTACTACCTCTAGATGTCAATTGAGAGGTACCGGCACCACCAATACAATTGATGAAAATCCGTATGTTTAACGAAGCGCAATCTATTGCAAACAATAGATGGAGTAATCTAGCTACGTGCGCATCGACTAGGAAGATCTGGCCTATACTTGACGCAAAGAAAACCAAAAATCTCCTTTCATTAAATAGAAGGAACATAAGCCTCACAGTAGGAATAATCACAGGACACTGCTTGTTAGGAAGATACGCCACTAGAATGGGTGTCCCAGCGAACGATTTCTGCAGAAGCTGCAGAGATGAAGAGGAGGAGGAGAATAGTCTCCACCTCCTTGGCACATGCCCAGCGCTAGCCACACTAAGAAAGAAGCTACTAGGTGAATACTTCTTTGAGGACCTAAGTGACCTGTCTAGCATAGACATTAGAAACTTAAATAGATACATAGGTAAATCCAACTGATTTAGCTGAAATACCCCCCACACCACCACCACTCTCCCATCGTTATTGGTTACTATCAATCCCCAAGAGGTATTGCAACAGACACCTCCCAAGATCGATAGTTAACCCTCTCATATCACTAGACCAATGCCTGTAAATAACATTACTGCATAGAGGTAACAGCGATTGAGATGCACACCACCTACACGGTGAACTAGGTTCTAAGGGTTTGACTGAAGCAGTCACCCTATCTAGCCAAACCATCCCCTAAAGTTCGACTGCATACTAGTGCAAGATTGACTGCGTCAGTCATCTCGCTCTACTTTGCATTCCCCACTATTTCCACGGTCCACCTAGGTATGGGTTCGATTGAAACAATCACCCTACCTAGTCCACACTTTATGCATAGCAGTACTTAGAGTTCGATTGAATCAGTCACTCTATGTACGCTTATGCTCCTCTACACCTACACGGTCCACCTAGGTATGAAGGGTTTGACTGAATCAGTCACCCCACCTAGTCAATACCATCCGTAACAGCAATTTGAGTTAGACTGAATCAGTCACTCTACTATATTTATACACCTTTACGCCTACACGGTTTATGGGACCTGCCAATATAACTTGCAAACACAGTATAGGGGGTTCGATTGAATCAATCACCTCCCATCACTTGTTGCACACTATACCTTCTCGGTACACTTTGACTTCAGGGTTGACTGAGTTAGTCACCCTCTCTACCCTTTTCAGTCAGCATTCTCAGCCAACACCCTCATGAGAAAGGTTAAGGTTCCCCCGGTTACCGGTGACTCGTCCGGTCATTACTCATGTGGTATCACAATGGACCCAAGAGGTCTAAGTGTGTCCTGACGCCGTCAGGACAGCCACCTTTACCTAAACTAACCTAACCCTAACTTTGGCTTCTTTTGCCGTTTCTTTCGCTTACCAGCCAATCATCGTTTGGCCCATTTGATACTTTGGTTTGATAAAATATCAACGGTAATATCTAAGGTAACAATTATGGTCGACACGGTAACTCCCACCTGATTACACTGTTCGACAAAAAGTCAAATACACGTTTGTTGTCAAACGGCTGATAGTCAAACGTTCAACACAGAACCTTTGACGGATAAACTGTATGATATCGTTTGACATCCAAAAGGATAAGACGGTTGACCTTTTGTCAAACACCGGTATCGTGGCTTTAGTCAACTAACATATTTGCCATGTTTACCAAAAAAGTTTATGCTTGTACTGCCCATTAAATGATTATTTTTTTCCTCATCAGATCTGCTTGAAAGGGCTAGAAGACTGAGAGCTAGAGAGAATATGGCCTAACTTATCCTATAATAGATTCTAATGAGGAGGTACAATGTACATCGAAATATGTATTGTTCTTCGTTATAAATTGTTCCAATTTAGATTTAGTGGCAGGTCGAGCTGAAAAATGCAATTCCGAAAATACACCATAATACAAATGTTGTTGGAATATTTTGAGCCCAATAACCCGAATTTCGACATTTAAATCAGCTTTTCTTCTTTCGACCAGCACTAAGCTAAATGGCTTACTTTTCTGAGTCCCTTGGAAGGGCTATTCTATTGGAATAAAAAGAGTTCACACTTTCTTTACAAATAACTTAACTCATTTTATATTTACTGTAAATCATCCTTAAAAATATTTAATAGATTTCTGACAGCAATCGAGGGTATATAAAGGCATTTGTATCTTACATCTTCAACTAATTACATCTTAATACAATTGCATATAATTTTATAATTATCCTATATACATTCCAAATTAGTATGTTTAAAATTGTTATTTTATCTTTCTGACCCGTTTACAACGAGGGTTTGTTTGTCTTTTGCTTACTACTTTAATTACTAATACTTATACTTAATACGACAACATATCTTCCGGTACTTTCGTTGATTAGAAACTCTAAATCGCAAAAAGTTTGATGTTTTTTTTCTTACATTCGAGTCAAAGTACTCTGAGCGTAGTACCATTAATGTCTTTTTGTATTGAAATGCGAGAACGGACATCAAGTGACTGTGAAGCCACTCAAATAGTTCCATCAGTTTGACTTTTCTTGGTTCGGCATACAAAGGAAGAATTTGGAGCACCATAAGTTAATTGACTGCGATAATTTTGTTAGCCATCCAATCGGCCGATGAATGGTTGCGTAGTAGACCGGAATTCCAGAAAGGATAATAACAGTGCCAACACCAACTTCCACAGGAGACTGATGACACGACGATATCACAAGGAAGCTGCAGGTTATCAGGAATATGATGGGGAGGATTAAGTTGACCTGAAAAGAAGTTCAAATTTGAAAACGACGTAAGGAAGTATTATGCGGGTACTCACTCGAATGGGTCTCTCAGTCTTTGGTTGCTTATAACGTAACCATAATAAGCCAGAAATTGACATTAGTGTAAACAAGGCTTCGACATAACTAATATAGTTTATTAAGGCATATACATCATTTATGAATAAAAGCACTAGTGATAGAATGCACTGCAAAAAGGAACGGATAACATATGAAGTTAGAATCTCGTAGGACTCTTCATTGTAGGTACTTACCAAGAAGATGAGCGCGGGCACCGGTGTAAGGCAATTTACGTTAATCAGTGATATAGCTGCCGGCAAATGACCATTGCGAGCACCGACGAAAAACAATCGGGACGACGCGAAAATCCCACCATTCAGTGAACCAAAAGTCGAACAGGCCACAAATAATGGCATGATCCATGACATGAATCCGAGCATCTTATCACCGAATGTGATAGCCACGGCTTCCGACGAGAGTATCTGTTCGGTTGAGAGAACCGAAAAGTAGGCAATATTGGTAATGACATAGATTACTGTCACAACTGGCATCGAGATGCAGATCGCACGAGGAAGATTCCTGTAAAAAAAAATACATTTTGATCGTTTGTATTATACATAAAATTGCAAGAAGTAGAATTTAAAATTCATTTCAATTGGCTAATTACTAGCCGTATACGGTCATGTCTTAGCTATGGTTACCCATCGGATATTGGACAGTAAACCGTGTCTGTTCTAATACATGACTAGAAATTAAGAGTTTTAGAGAAAATTAGCAAAAATCGAAAGAGGTCTCAAAATTCCATATATCTGTCCATCCACTTTCTAAAGCTTACAGTGTCTCGTAAGTTTTTTTTTTTTTTTTGCCGAGAGCAGGTGAAAAATCTTCCAAAGACACTACCGCGCGTGCTTATGGTAGTGTGAGACTTTTACTCACTAAAAAAACACATCTATTCAAAGTTAATACTACAACTAAGCCAGTGCTTATCCAGAGTTTTATTTTCGCTTACGAGAATCGTGATTATGGAAAAAGATGTTCGTATGTGATTAAAAATAAATGTAGCACTTTAGAAAGGTTAAATTCCAATGAAAGTTCCTGCCTTTTTCACGACTTTCATATGCTATGACGCGAGGTCAAAAGGTTTTGTCCTTTGAAGACGACGAATGGAATTGTTCGCGTCAAGTAGTTGAATGACGCAAATTTTGTTATCTCTTCGACGACGCTGGGAATTCCCAGATCCCGATGAATATTTTCGTTACATACATACCACGGTGCATACATATACAGGCAATCTATCCACTTTTCTGTACGTAAAGTTGACATGAGTAGACTTGCTTTCATTCAGCACAATAAGCCAAGAATTCGTCCAAGCGTGGACTTTATTAATACGTGGCGATGACACAGTTTCTTTCCTGCGGGATGTCACGTGTGTAGAGTACATATAGAAGTGGGCCAAGGACACTTCCTTGCGGGACTCCGGCTGCAATCTCCTTGAAGTCAGAGTAATCATTTCCGTGCTTAACACGAAAGAGTCTCTCGATGAGGTACGACCGTAAGATTAGAAAGAGTTGCCGTGGCAGTAGTCGTTGCAATTTATACTCCAAGCCTTCATGCCAAACCTTATCGAAAGCTTGTGAGACGTCAAGAAATACACCACAACAAATCTTTTTTTCTTCGAGAGCTTTTTAATCACGTCAGTTATTTTGTGGACTTGGTCGATTGTAGAATGTTTGATTCTAAATCCAAGCTGGTGGTCAGGAATGAGACGTCTTTCGTCGATTACGGGTTGTAGACGTTTAGAAAGTAGTTTTTCGAATATTTTTGATATAACTGGAAATAGGGGAATAGGCCGATATGATTTCTTCTCATTCAGAGGTTTGCCTGGTTTCGGGACCATTATAATCTCGGCGACTTTCCATTGTCTCGGAACGAAGCGTTGATCAAGTAGAGCAGTTTGATAATAGCTTTATTCGGCAATTCCTTGACTACCTGCGCCGTTATCAAGTCGTAACCCGGAGCTTTTTTTGTCTTTAAATTTTTAATCACTTCCCTCAGTTCAATCAATGCAACTTTTTTTACTTTAAAGTTGTCAGATGGCGTGACTGGGGAGTCGGGCGTTAACGAAGGCACGTCGAACGGCTTAAACGCTTCTTCTAAGTGCAAAGCAAAAAGTTCTGCCTTTTCTTTGTCGCTCTTGTCCCAGTTTCCATCGATTTTCCGAATTGATGGCGCTTGCATTTGAGGTTTCCGGATGCCTTTTAGCGCTTTCCAAAGCGAATAATTTGATTCTCTTTCACCGGAAAGATTTTCAAGATAGGTCGCTATCCTTTTGCTTTTAAATTCGCGAATACTATCTCTAAGGCGATTGCATAGTCGGTTAAGGACCGTTTTATGCTGCGGTGTACGAGTGATTTGCCATTTCTTGCGTGCTTTTCGTTTCTCCCTCACCAGTTCAATCATTTCTCTGGGATACTTTTCGTTGTGGTTGATCTTATAGCTTCTGGAAGGGGTGTTTCTCCATGCCGCTCTTTGGATTGCTTCCACGAAACGATCAACTTAGTCCTCTAGTTTACAAGGTGTTTTAAGTGATACATTTAAGGCGATATTTGTTCCGCAATCATTTCTAAAGTCCTCCCAGTTTGTTCTATTGCTAGTAAGCCTTGGATGTCCTTTTTTCTTGATCAGCGCTTCTCCAAGTAATAAATTTACCGGCGAGTGGTCAGAAGAGAAATCAAAACATTCTTTGATTGTAATAAACTTCTCGTAAATGCCTTTTGTAACAAAAAAATCGATAAGATCGGGAATTTTTTGTGAGTCAGTTGGCCAATAGGTCGGTTTTCCAGACGAATAAAAACAACAACCGAATTCATTTGCCGCTTCGTAAAGAATTTTTCCTTTAAAAGATGTACATCTTGAACCCCAGAAGGTGTGCTTCGCATTGAAATATCCACCAATAAGAAAATTCGAACCAAGGGCATTAAAGACACGAAAGTAGTCGTCTTTTTCTAGCGAGCATCGCGGCGGGCAGTAAACAGACGCTATATTTAGCTCAGGTGTTTATTTTTAACCCTTACCGCGCACAACTTAAGTTTTGTCTCGTAAGTGACCATGTTTTCTCGAAATTCAATACTAGATCCGGCGTAAGTGGAGCCACCCGGATACCGGGTGGACACCGATGTCTTATGTAAAATATCGATCTTGTGTGAATCTGATCTGCAAGAAACTCACTGGCGTAAATTGAATATCTGCCATAGTTATCAAAAACGGTGCTTTAGAACTAACATCCATTCTTTTCACAAGTTTTCCTACACATATTGTACTCAAAGAAAACTATCCATCATTCTGAAAAACTGTGCGTATTTAACCGATTCCCTCCTACTCGATAGCATCCAGAAGCGAGCGGTTTGATTAATAAAAGATTTGGCACTGACAGTCAACCTTCAACCATTGGCCCATCTTATGTCTATTCTACAGATACTATGATGGAAGATATTCCGACAAATTCAATGCAATAATCCCTAGAAATATGACATTTATGCGTCTTCCCAGGCAGGCTTCAAGAACCCACCCCCTTAACATTCAATTGGCAAACGCGCGAAAATTTCTCAACTAAAATTCCTTTTATTATAAAAGAAGCAAATTATTGAACCTGAAATAAAATTTGCAAACGCTTTTAATCTATGGCTACTCAAGAACAGACATCCCGGGGCACTGCCGCAACTGCCGCAACTAGACGACAATGAAAAACTAATTTAAATTAGTTCCCTTGCTTGGGCCCTTTACTCCAAGTTGTTTTTGTTTATGCCCAAATTGTTCAGCTTGTCTAAGCGCTCCCATACCATTTTAGGAGTGATCTCACTTGAAATTGAAGCATTGGTGGTAGCTTGTGTATCTGACATGATCGAAATGTTTTGCTTGCGATTGATCGTGTTGAGGTTCTATTGCCTGTAATTCCTCTGGAAAAACGGTTCAATTTATTTTCGTACCTACGTTTCGTGGTAATGCTCTTGGTGAATATATATTTCTTGATCATATCATTTCTGAGGACTTGCAGTAGAAGTGTTTCTTTGATGAGTGATCCTCGCTCTCTGAGTGTGATACATTTGGCTATCTAAGATAATTCGAAGTTATTTCACCTCTCGCTTCTATTTGATTTCGACTCCTGGCAGCCAAATAGATCAAGATGAGGTAGAACGCTTTTTGGAGAAAAGATCACCGTGGTCTTGATTGGATTTATTTTTAAGCCCACCGTGAGACATCCTTTCATTGTCATTATTAATCCTCTGTGTACTGCGCCACATACGATTTCTTCGAAATTGCCTATATTTATTAAAAAATGTCATTAGCGTATACCACACAATTTATTCCTGTCAAGGTTTGGACATTCTCAAAGAAAGTAGGCCATTCCCGTTTGCCATGAATTCTATATCTCAGTTTCGAACTTTTCCTAGTTTGCTCCTTGGGGTATTCGCTACAGAAGATCAATTGATCTCAAAGACTGCAGTTCCTCGCAACAAATGGGATGCAAGCCTCCTTCGGTAGGTTGAACTACTATTTTTAGATACTATTACCAATACTTAAGAGAGTGCTAAATGTCCCAGATTGTGAGCGGTTAAGTATTCAGAAGACTAGGCGCATGCACCAGATCTGTATGTTTCTGAAGACATTTGCTTGTTTTTTTTTTTTCAATCGGGGCTTAAGTGTAATCTGGTTGCAACAAAAGCATTCTGTCTTGCAAACACCAGCTTTAAAGACATAGTTATATATGGAGGAAGTATAGTCTCATGTAAGAGCGGCAGCTACCGCGATGTTGACCATATACATATTATTGTAGAATCGGAGGTCAAGACCGGGAATGAATCGTTAACTCAACTGAATCCTTAAAATTTAAGCCACCGTTCCAATTACCATACCTTCAGAGATTCAGGAGATCTTTTAAAATATGTGTTGCTGTCATTACTACTACTAGTAGTAATCATTTTTAAATAAGTGTAATCTAATCAAATTGCAAATGCCCATAGTTCTATAATAACCCACTCATACAATTGCCTATATTTGCACTAAATTAATCTTAAACTTGATATTATCATGTATGTATTTTAAAACTCACTTGAATGGATCCTTTAACTCCTCGGTAACAAAATTTAGATAATTCCAACCCGAATACGAAAACAATCCATTGTAGAACGCCAACGCGATTAATCCTGGCGAACGTAATGATCCTTGCATAGGATCATCCCATTGCTGAGTATGGCCACTGAGTAAATACCAAACACCAGCGGCTACAATGACTAACAAGGCGAGGATTTTCGTTCCAGTGAATATATCCGTCACACGTGTTACCCATTTCACATTGTAACAATTTATCGCAGTAAGGACACCTATAAAGGATAAAATCGTCAATCGTATTCAATCGATCTAAATGAAAATATTATATTTACATGTAATAACGGCAGCTAGCAACTGCACCGATTCAACAGGAGCATCACAATTTGGTCGAAAAGGCTGCAGCAGGTATTGAGCAAATGTTAGCGCAGTGATGGCATTCCCCGTTGGTACCAACACAAGAAGTGCCACCCAAAGGTACAGGAATGCAGGCAGTGGTCCAAACGCCACTCCTATGTAGGCGTAGTCTCCTCCTGATTTCGGTATCATTGTGCCTAAAAAGAGGAAATAAATCAAAATGGAATTTAGTTCTTTTTTTCTTTAATTTAATATTCTTTAATTTGAAATTCATGGTTTGGGGATTTTTCTGCGAACCTTTCTTCTCCTTTGCATGACAGGTGTGCATTATAAATTTTAAATTGATTTTAAGGCGTGGTGATATATTATTGAGGGCTTAAGGATAGGTGCATTGTGAGCATCACATTAAACTAAGGTGTGTTTTGTTCTGAATTTTAATACGAGAAGCTTGTATCTATATCAGTGACACAGGGGTTCAATGCCCTAGCTAAATATAAGCCATAGCCACTTATGTATGGTATGTTGAACAGTTGTCACGCTAATGGTTCATGGTTCAAATCCTAATGTCATCAAGCATTTATTTATTTACACTAGTATCGCGTATGGTCGAAATTCGACCGTGGGGAAATAAACAAACATGATTTTTTTTTCTGCACATCTATGGAACAGTACCTTTCGATTGATGTAAGCTTCATCCCCCTCATTTTATAATAAATGCTAAAAAAACGTACGATAAATTTCATGCTCACGTATTAATATATAAGATATTTCTCATGATATATAAAAAATTCAGTCTGATCAATTGCTTGCTGTAGCTAAGATAATAGCTAAAATCATCCCGGAGTGAATCAAATAACATCTCGAAGACACACTCGATGCCGAACAAGCAGGTTTCCGCTCTGGAGCCTCCTGTGTCGACCACATACACACCCTGCAGATTATCATCGAACAGTGCGTTGAATATCGATCGCCACTTCATCGTCTTTGAAAAGGCGTTCGATAGTGTCAACAGGGAGTTTATTTGGCGTGCCTTACGCAGGAGGGGCATTGCCGACAAATTAATTGCTATTATCAAAGCTACATATGAATGCTCCAAATGTCACGTTCTGCCCAGAGGGAGGTTGTTTGAGGAATTTGATATCCAAAGTGAAGTAAGACAAGGATGTATCCTTTCACCAATACTATTCCTATTAGTGGTTGGCGATGTGCTTCCTGCAGCTTCCAGCTTTGACGACGGAAAATGGACGAATTCAGTGGAATCTTACATCCCAACTGAAACATCTAAACTACGCTGACGATGTATGCTTACTCTCTCACAGAATTATGGACCTCCGCTAAATGACAGCGCATGTGGAGAGGGAGGCAGGAGCCATCGGGCTGAACGTTAATACGGTAAAAACTAAAATGATCAGCCTTGGAAAAAACTCATCGGCTCAAATAAGCATTGCTGCACAACCGGTAGAGGGAGTAGAGGATTTCCAGTATCATGTGAGTATTGTCTCAACCGAACTGGATATAGCCAACAGAATCACCAAAGCAAATTACGCATTCGGGATGTTGTCCAAACTATGGCGAAGCAATGTTATCAGTTTGAATCCATGCTGTTATATGGATGCAGTACGTGGAGAGTGAGCATTACTATCACGAGAGAGCTGCAAACGTAAGCGGTGATAGGTGCCCGCTCAATATCTTAAGGATTTTCTGGCCCACTCGTATCTCTAACGAACTTTTCTACCAGAAAACTGGTTAGGAACCAATAGGTACAACCATCCAACGACGGAAGTGGCAGTGGATTGGGAACACGTTCCGAAAAGGTGACAGTTTCATAGCCAACCATGCTATGCAATGGAACCCTTTAACCCAGAATGGCAGAATATTCGGCGGTCCAAGGAGAACATGGCGCAGAACAGCCGAGAAAGAGGCACGGCAGTTGGGGACAGATGAGATCCATTTCTAGAAACCGTGCAGAATGGCGGGTATGCATAGTAGAGGCTCGAGGCCTAACAAAGGAATATAGGACATAAGAAAGTAAGTAGGTAGGTTGGTATTGTATGATTGATATACCAATAATATCAGATGGTGGTGAGAAAAAAATACTGTGAATCAGAAGCAAACAGAAAATAGTAGAACAAATCTCTCCAGTTATCTGAATACCAGTTTTTCTGAAACCTAATATCCGAGTTTGAAACTAGACTAATTTTTCTCTCTCGGTTTGTCTTTTCCCACGCTCGCAATATTTTATGCCTATTTACAGCTCCTTGAGCGTGTGCGAATTATAACAAAAAATAACAAAAAAACTGAAGTTGTCGGAGTCAAGAATAAAGACTAGCTATGAACTGCAACCTCTAGTATCAAATGTAGGAGGATTCGAGGGGAATCTGTGGTAAGAAGACACCTACATATCTTACCACAGGCATTGATATCTTTATTTCACATCTCGTACCATTTTAAAGACAGGGATGAACTTTTAGGTGGTACTTATGCGATGGTAGATGTATGTATTTTTTTTTTATGGAATAGGAAACACTCAACTCAGGCCCAACTGGTCCATTGTACCCCCAGGAAGTAAACCCTATTTTATCCATATTACTTAAATTTGTTCGTCTTCCACAGAAAGTCGAGTAATCGCTTCAGTGACGAGGGTCCTACGATATCAGTGTACATCACATTAGCACGGTTCTCATCTGAGTGTCGTGGGGTGCGCATCTCTCTTGGAAGCTCATTCATATCAAAATGAGCTGTTCAATTTGTCTAGAAAAAATTTAAAGAAGTTATAATCATAAAATTCATTGCGCGGGTTGTAAGTGTTTGTTTCACTACAACTGTGTTAATATCCTAGACAAAGATGCAGAGTACATGAAAGCCAGTGGAGTGCCATTTCGTTCTAACAATTGCTCAGTGCTTCGTCGCCGATCTTTGCATATTGCGGAATCTGCGGACAGTATTATCAAGCGGGCACCACCATCCGCTATTATCAACAGCACTGAGACTCCAAATGACACCAACTACATCAGCGGCTGCTTCTATTTCAAATAAATGAGGAAGAATGTACACTGCAGATGATTTATCGGAAACTTGCTAGCCTGGAAGAAGTGAATAAGCAATTTCTTCAATCCATGAAGGCGCTTCAAGAAGAGAATACTGTGCTAAAGTCGAAGATAAACGTACTAGAAAGCAAACTCAATTGGCAGCAACAGTGTAGATGACTCAAACTCTAAGAGTGTCGCTCTGAAAATCGTTCGTGATGTACCTATTAGCTGTAGAGGTAAACCACGATGACATCGACAAGTGCTACGTTAAGAGAGCTCGAAGCAACAGAACAAAAGAAAATGATCTGCGACTGCGATAACGTTGAACCTTTCCAAAGAAATAGTTTTTTTATAATCCTATAACCGCTTTGGAACTACGTAAAACCATTGGTAGCTTAAAAAACTCAAACTCTTGTGTAATAGATGGTATATCTAACCGAATTTTACAAAATTGTAATTGACATATTAGCTTTTATTTTTAATAAAACCATACTCACGGGAAATTTTCCTCATGCACTTAAATGTGCTGATGTAGTGCCACTTTATAAAAACGGAAAATCAGATTGTATCTGCAATTACAGACCTATCTCGCTTCTGCCATCTGTTAGTAAAATCTTTGAAAAAGTAATTAAAAATATGGTTGTCAAGTTTTTGAATAAAAACAATTTTTTTAATTCTGTTCAATTCGGATTCCAAAAAGGCAAATCTACGGAAGATGCTCTTTTAAATGTTTGTTCACAAATTTACTCAAATTTGGACAGGCAAAAAAATACATCAGCTTAACGAAGGATATAACGAAGGCTTCCGATATGGCCAACCATAACATCTTGTTAGGAAAGCTTAGTAAAGCATGTTTTCGGGGTTTTATGATCAAGTGGTTCAAATCATATCTAAATAATAGATAGAAAGGGTGAAAATAGAAAACACCAAAAGTGGAATAAAATACATAAAAATGGGTGTGCCTCAAAGCTCGGTGTTAGGGCCTATACTCTTCTTAATTTACATTAATTCTCTTTTTGGACTTGATTTTAAAGGAGTATTAAGAGCGTTTTCTGATGACTCAGGATGTGCATATGGTTCGGACAGCCCTCTAGATCTAGTAGCAGACATTTATTGGGACCTAGACTTACTACGAACTTGGTTTGCTAAGCACAAATTGGTTATAAGTCCCAAAACAAAAATTGTGTTTTTTAGTTTGTTCGCGCAAAACTGTATTGATGCAAATATCTTCTTTCATGCACCCAAGTGTACTAAATTTTAATTGGTTAACTGTGTTTTTAACTCCCCAACGACCTTCTGCAGAGATATCAACTGCTCTGATAATTGTTTCCTTATTGAGAAAGTCGATGAGTTCAGGTACTTGGGGTTAATAATTGACTCTAGGATGTTCTTTTCTAACCACACCGAGTAGCTGAGAAAATATTTTCGCCTTACACTTAGATATTTTTTTCTATTTAAGGAGAATATGTTCCACTAAGCTGCTGACGTCTATATAGTATGGGTTATTCAATTCTAAATTGCAATGTGGAATAAGCTGCTGGGGTGGAACATATTTTAATAAAATTAAGCCCTTACTTACATTGCAAAAATATATTCTTGGAAAAATTAGCTTTAAACATCGCCTTCATCCTAGTTTTCCATTGTTTTGTGATTTGAAAATTCTTCCGATTCGTCATCTATTTTTTATTAGATCCGGCAACCTTAATTTTAGAATCCTTGACAATTATAATCTTCGTGGAAATTCTTTGCATCTAGTCTCTGTGCCTGTATTTCGCACTATTTCGTTTCGTAATTTTAATACCGTGTTTGCTTGTCGTTTTATTTAATAAATTACCGCAGTACATTCGAGTAAGTAATAACTTCAGGCAACATGTTTTTGACACAATTAAAATGATGATCTAGAATCTCTCGTAAATGTCCAGTCCTAGATAGCTTAATATGTGCATTTAAATCTATCATTTTGGTGTATCTTTGAATACATATCTTATTCTTTTCTTCTTTATTTATGCTTTTAGTTGTTTTATTTTCGATACTTTCAACTTGTATTTTGTTAAGTACTTTTAATTGAATTATTATGAATTTCTGATCACCCCATCCATATTTTTGAATTATCAGGCTAATCTTTTTTGAAGTGACATTCAACACTATTTTGTCTCAAATATTGATTGCTTCTACTATTTCTCTATTTAATTCATTTTTTGATTTTGTATACTTAGGCTAAGATGATTCTGTTATAAAGTTTGAGAAATAAATAATAATAATAAAGATCTACGACCGGATAGCTGACAATCACAAAGGAAATGTTCCGCTATATCGCTGCCTTCTCCACAGCATCGCAGACTGGTGTGCCACTTAAGCTAAGCACATTGAGATGATTATCAAAAGCTTAGTGGCGCGTCAAACCATCAATCAGTTGTCTGAAGTCTTTTCTGCTAAGATACAGCAATAATGCCGTTTAGTCTGCCTGCCTAAAACCAAATAACTAAGAGTTCAACCCTGCGACCGAATCCAGAGAAGTTTTGCATTCTGCAACTATTTTGTTAGTGGTAAATGGGTTGAGCAAGACCTTAAACGCAGGCTGCCTATCGTTGCGGACATAGATATTCCTTTTATATAAGGATGACATACGTCTCCGTTTCTAGCACAAGTGCATATTTGCCTAATGAGCACTTAGATCTTATGTTATCGTCTTCCAGGAGACACTGAATTTGGGCGATCCACGAAAATTCACCTAAGACAGTAGATTGCTTAGATGATTTTGCCTTGATATAAGTATCCAAAGGAAGTATTTTCAGCAGTGTATCTAGACCAGTTTCAAATGCAGTCAGAAAAGCTTCCGTGCTACTGAAGGCTAGATTTAGCTATATTCATGTCGCAAAACTCAAAACGGGTATTTACAACTATGTAAGGCTTATGGTCACGCATTATGAACTCAGCCGTATTGAATGTCAGTTCATGAAAGGCACAATTCTGAAGCACTCCTAGAGGTAGCTTTGTTTCGATTCTGGCTTCTATGTCCGACAACACCGTTACCATAAGAGGATGACTTGTCACTCTAGAATCGAGAATGACCAATTTTGAGAAAAAGAAAATAGAAAATAATTGGTAATTGATATTTTTTATGCTAAATAGTGTTTAGACATGGTTTTGAATAGCGCTACCACAAAACTGTGAGACGCCAAATTTCATACTACTATACCCGCAAAACTTGTTTGTCAACTGCTCAACTTCACACCAGTGGAAAGTTGATCCAAATCTGTTTCATGGTGGTTAGGTGATGCGTGGAACATCAATAATGACCTACGATTAGCATTTAATTTCTTTGTAAAACATAAACCTTTACACGTTGTACCTTATTTGGAATACTGTGAAATTATGTGCTTAATAGTTTCATTATAGTACGAGTACTCTAGCCTTAGAATATTTATCTTAAATGCGGCCAAAACACTGAGTGCCTGAATTGTTCAAATTAAGTTTAACCAAATAGTAATCCCA
The DNA here is from genome assembly GCA_945910035.1 of Brachypalpus laphriformis. Classification (NCBI taxonomy): domain Eukaryota; kingdom Metazoa; phylum Arthropoda; class Insecta; order Diptera; family Syrphidae; genus Brachypalpus; species Brachypalpus laphriformis. The sequence goes on from OX246756.1 coordinate 139,867,853, forward strand.
TATTAACTTACAACAAGAACAAAAAGACATTAAGCCTCACTATGAAAAGATTTGTCTAGCAAAAGACATTATATTTCCTGACTGGTAGAGTTTAGATATTCGTTCAGAGGAGGAGTTTTAGTGAACGAGTACGGCCCTACTCAAATTAATTAAGTGCATTTAGTGCGCTGAATTATATTACTTATATGCATGTAGGTAAGATTAGGTTAAAGGGAGGTGCACTATGATCTCAAAATGCTTTCACGTTCCCCATTCGATCCTACAGCTAAACTCTTTGTCTTTCGGTCGGTCTTGTTTCAAACCAACCCACTCTCTTAGTGAAAAATCATATTCCAAAACGAAACATGCACAAGATTCTCTAGTTCATCAAATAGTCAATAGTTCCCATAGCGGAAGCGATAGGTTTTAAGATTTGGGCAATCGCAGAGCTTGTTCTATAACTTGACAACTCCTGAAGTAGTCGGGTGAATCAACTTCATTGTACCTCTCAAAATACGAGTTTCTTCTTTTTCATCACCAATAGGCTCTTGATTCTACTTTCAGCTAATACCTGTCATGAACTGCAAGATATACAATAATATAATTACCCTTGGCAGACCACGCGGTGTTGATCAGTTCTCTTGCTTTAATATCTATTTTCCTTCAAAGTACACCGATGGGAAATACTACTGATGCACAAGTCTGCTCTGTATTTAATGCTGATCATTTTCTACATAGTTCATCTGCTACCTCAGACTAATGAATTAAGGTCATTAAAGATTGAAACAACAAATGCTGCAGTATTGACGATAACTTAGTACGTATTTCAAATTTAAAGAGCACACCCATGCATTTTAATTTAAACAACTACGAACTAGAAATGCTATTACGTAATTTGATGCACCTTCTCTGAAATCGAATAGTAGTAATAAACAAAAAACTAGTTTATTTGAACGACACCTGTTTAGGTAATAAATTAAATTACTTATTCCACGATCCACAATTCCAACCGGACGCCAATCGCAACACATTTCTTCAATGAATTTCGCCTGCGCATAATACACCAACAATAAAGTACATATTATAACAATTGAAAAGTAATTTGACATTTATTAATTATTATTTTTAACTCCTAGCAGTTATATTTAAAACAATTAAATAAAGTTAAAATCTAATGACACACGACTAACTAGATAAATTGTTGATTTTAAAAATCTGTAACATGATCATAACAGCTTAATCTTTTACTGATGAAGAGATTGTCATTTTGGGGCAGACTACAGCATATCCGTCAAATAACACTGGTCAACAAATTTCAGCTCAGCTGGTACGTTCCACGTTCAAAGAAGAGATCATTTGAACCCTGTTAAAAAGGCAATACTAATGCACGTTCCAAAGACATTGCGATGTAGGATCACACATCGGCATTTCATTCGCCTCAGTAACCGACTGATCCAAAATCGGCGGGCCTGCCGATATTTTCTGAGCTCAAATGGGCGATGACCATTTTCCTTGATATCGCTTTTCCATCGCCATTATGTTTCGGTGAAATCTCTCCCCATGCTCGGCGCTTACGGCACCAAAGTTTTCAGGCGAAAACTCCAAATGGGAATCAAGGAAACTAATCTTTAAGGACGTTTTGCATCCCAAGCTTTTGTAGTTTTGTAATAGCTTAGAAATGATTTCCTTATAGTTTGGTGACTTTGTATTGCCTAAAAAATGTTGTGCCATTTCAACAAAAAAAAGGCATGCATTTTTATCCTGTATATTTAATTTGTCAATAAAATTGGAGTCCTTCATGACCTTTCTTATACCGGGCCCTATAAAAATTCCTTCTATTTAGCTTCCCTCAATCTGGGGAACAAAGATTTTAAATAGGGGAAACCTTATCCAGTTTTATCCATGGCTTTAACAAAGTTTTTCATAAGTCCCAATTTTATGTGTAAGGTAGGTAAAATGATGTTGTTTGGCTCTACTAAGGGGTTTTGAGCAATATTTTTTTGTTATCGTTAGTTCTTTAGTGAAGGTAGTTATAATACTCCTACCCGATAAACTGTCAGTAACCAACGACAAGTAAGTATTAACAGAAAAATATCAGAAATAGTTTACTACATCGAATTATCTAAACATACGACAAATTGTACAATATAAAGGGTGAGCCAATAACAAGTGTGGAAGTTTTCATTAAATTAAACACACATTTATTGATTGCATTTGTATTTATATATGTACATAGATGTAAAGAATAATAATGATAGGGTTCCTCGAGGCAAACTCTGGAGTGTTCTGCAGGAGTATGGGATTCCCTGTTAAGGGCGATTCAGTCTTTTAAACATCCGATAGTATTGTTGTCACGAAAAAGCTTCTCAAATCGCCGTTCGGATACGGCATTAAACTATAGGTCCCTTCTATTCGTGTGAAAAATACAACGCACACAACATGAGTGGTTGCGAGAAGCTAGGCCCTGGCGCTTTAAAGAGCTGCTGCGCCAAATGTTTGTATTTGTATTAGTCATCTGCTCTTTGCGGATGATTTGATCATCCTTGGATCCTCGCAAACCGAACTTCAGCGCGCACTCGAAAGGTTTGTAGCCGTTTGTGATGATGCTGGAATGAAGATCAACGTGAACAAATCGGAAGTAATGGTCGTTTCCAAAAAAAACCCATACAGTGCACCCTGCATGTTAGTGGAGTCCCACTGAAGCAGGTGGATAAGTTTAAGTACCTCGGAGTCCTATTCACGAGTGATGGGAAGAGCAATGCCGAGTTATCCTGTAGAATTGGTCAGGCTGGATCAATTTTGAGAGAGCTATCGGTTTTTAACTCGGTGTATGTTCCAACTCTCACCTATGGTCATGAAATTTGTGTAGTGACCGAAGCATAAGATCGCGGATACAAGCTGCTGAAATGAGGTTCCTTCGCGGTGTTGCTGGAATAACTCGTAGGGATCGAGTGCGCAACACCAGAGTACGCGAGTACGCTCAATGTTGAGCAGCTACTTCTCCGAACAGAACGATCTTTGCTACGATGGTTTGGTCACGTATTGCGTATGCCCCCAGACCGGCTTCCAAGACGTGCCATGGTTGCCATGCCATCAGGTAGGAGACTCCCCGGTAGGCCTAGAAATAAAGGGTTTGACCAAGTCCGACATCTCTCCTGGAGCCGTCTAGGGATTCCTCCTGATGAGTTGGAGTCAATGGCGGAAGATCGAGAAGGATGGAGAGCCCACCTGTGCATCCTACCCCGGTGTGAGGTAGAATTTTAATTGTAATTCATATTTTTATTGTACTATATAAACAACTAGCTGGTTGTACCCGCTTCGCTTGGTCTTTAAATGTTCGATTTCAAGTATACTTCTTTAGAGCACTCTCTGTTTTGTCATTAAAATAGTTCACACGCTAATCCTTTATGAGGGTCGCGAGGGTAGGATAATTCGGTGCACTCTCCATCATTTTTGAACCTCTGCCGTCGACTCCAACCATCTGGAGAAATCCCTAGACGGTTCCAAGAGAGATGTCGGACTTGATCCAACCATCTTTTTATAGGCCTACCGAGTGGCCGCTAACTTGATGGTGCGGCAATCATGACACGTCTTGGAAACCAGCTGGGGACATGCTCTGCGCGACGAAACCGTCAAAGCATAAATCCTTCCGTTCGAAAAAGTAGCTGCTCTACATTGAGTGCCTCGCGTACTCTGGTGTTACGCAACACCGCGAAGGAACCTCTTTCAGCAGCTTTTATCCGCGACTGTAGGTGAGAGTTGGAACATATACAAAGTTAAAAACCGATAATTAGGTTTGAACACTATAGGTAAGTTCGGCCTTCCTTATAACAGATTGACCAAACTCTCTGAAAATTGATCCAACTTGACCATTTCTACAGAATAACTCGACATTGCTTTTTCCATCACTCGTGAATAAGACCTCGAGATACTTAAACGTATCAAGCTGCTTCATTGAGACTCTACAAACATGCAGAGTGTACTGAATAGGCATTATAGAAACAATCAATACTTCCGACAAACGACTAAGGATGACCAAATCATCCCCAAAGAGAGGATGACTAATCCTTAAGTCCCCCACTTTGCAACATTCTCTGCCACAGCTGCACTGCAGCATCCAGTCCATATATGCAATGAAGAGGCGAGGTGACGAAGGCATCCTTAGCAGAGTCCAACTCCCACAGGGAAGGGTATTGATTTACCGCCATTCACCCGAACACAGTTTCTATAGTTTGTATATAAATATTGCGTCGCCCTTAATAAGGAACTCCAGAGTTTGCCTCGAGGAACCCTAACACATGCTTTCGCCAAATACGCAAAACAGGTGTATACAGGTTCAGCATACTACCAGGTCTTCTCAAGAACCATTCTGAGAGTGAATAACTGGTCGGTTGTGCTTCTGCCGGGTCGAAAACCGAAACCATTGCTCATCCGCCAAACTATCCTCAACCAGAGCTCTGGAACGCATTTCTAGCACCTTAGCAAAGACGTTTCCACGGGGACTTAAAAGAGATACCACCTTAAGTTGATTCAATCTCTTTTGTCCTACCTTTTACAAAGAGGGACAATCATCAGGTGTTTCATTGCATTCCTATGGCACTTTAAGGACACGTGAGAGCTATTGCACTCACTCACTCACTCAAAGCATTTAGCATTTCTGGCCCGATTTCATCCACATCGGTAGATTCGGCAACTTGAAGCGATTTGATCGCCAAAGCTCTGTCATCTTCCTTATGACATGGCTTGTTTGGGATTAAGCAATTCTGAAAAGTGCTTGCTCCATCTCCATCGCTCATTGGAAAGCAGTGTACCGTCTTTGGTTTTGACTCTTTTCACGATATTCAACTATCTTCTTCTGATTCGCCGGACAGAGTATATTTTATTTACAGATATGCAGTCGCGTTTCAATGAAACAGTTTATTACATTTGAAAAACACGTATAATTACCTGAAGTATTTTTCGAAAAACACCTTCTAAAAGGTAGGAAAATAAACTTGATGTATGAGTATTCAGCTTGCAATATACTGCCTACGCCACCCTGATAATAATTTATTTCAAATCTATTAAAACATTCTAAAATGTAGACAAATCCAACGATCAACATCTCGTCTAATAAAATGGAAAAATATTGCAATTTTTCTCTCTGTACATTCATATGTATTATATGTACATATGGTCGCGTATATTGCCAAATCTCTTAATTGCAAGATGGTTTGACATATCTTAATTAATTAAATTTAAAACGTCTTAAATTTGACATTGGCACTGATAATAATTTTTTTCAATGTTTACTCCAGAAAAGATCACACACAAATGTTGTAAGTAGAGATCATAACAGTGAAAACCGCATCCAAATCCCTTTAGTGGTTCCCGAGATAATCCCAGTCATTCACGTTTTGGGGACTTCCTTTTATACGATGTAGTTTCTTTGATGAACATGAATATGCGTGCACTCCACTGGTGGGCCATTGATTGCAATGACCCACTCATATCTGTGATATTTTTATATCTCAAATAATTATATATTTGCTTATTATTTCCGTTATAAGAATCATAGAATAATGATTTATACCTCAATCTCTTCAGTAAAAAATGTACTAATCGAGGAATTAAGTCATATTCAAATTAGTTCAGCCATTTCGTAGTCATATGTGTGTAAAGCATAGAAAAATTATTTTTGTCATTAAAAAAAAACATATAAAATGGGTTTAAGAGCCCAATAACGGATTCAGGATACTAAAATGTATCCTAAGTTATTCCTCTTCTTACGACAAATCGATTGATATATACATTGTTGAGGTACAGTTGCGTACTTACTCCCTATTCGCGGACAAACAGAAAAAATCCATTCTCTTTTATAGATGTAGAGATTTAAGTTTTCGAATTTTTTGTAATAAATAAATTAAACTATACAAAATACTTGTTGGTATAGCTGCATTTTGTTAACCACCAACATGTAATTAAAATGTACTGTGTATATTGTATCCGGTTAGACTTGTATACTGTATGCATGCTTTGTTTTTTTTGTTATCAATTATTGCACTTTAAGCCATACAAATACGACAATAAAAGATCATGTAATCCATTAAATAAATCCTCAGTAATTACAAACGTCCTATAACAATGCTGCCCTGATAATTGTTATCGAACAGCACCAATTCTCTTTATCAGCAAAAATACAGTCCGTCTGGCGCTTGATTTATCTTCTTATTACAAAAAATGTCAATACCTACTTGTATTATAGGGCAGCTCTTATGCGATAAAGAGAAAACTAACAAAACTCTATTGGTATTAAGAGATAAGAAAACAAATTGTCGATATACTATTTGCCCTAAATATTGGAGAAGTTATCGGAAAATGTTATGAGAGATAATTAATTTAATGTAAAGATTACATTATCGACTATTTTTTCGGCGTGAAAACGTACATACGATATGAGGTATTCTTGTATCTCTATTTGTCGTAATGTTTGATTAAGATGTGGTTGTACAAAAGAAAGCGTGGTGATATTTATGTTTCTCCCATTGTCTTATAAATAAGTTTATATACATAAGTCAATGCTACGAGTATTTATTTAATCCATTAGTTAAGTTTTCGTTATTCTTACAATGCATTTCGACACAGATATTGATAATAATTTAATCATGGTCAGTGTAAATTATTAACGACTGCCAAATAAGCGTGACAAAAACCAGTTCGTCTTGAAAGTGGGCTATCTGTGTGATAATTCTTAAGAACTTGTTATCTACTACACGAGTTGAATAAAAAATGATCAATTCAGTGCTGGAAAGTCTTAAGTGTCTGATATTCTTCGTCTGCACTTTCACTGCGAATATTTGCGATACGATATCGAATAGATGATCAGCCAAACCTGAAGTGCTAATAGGCCCCTGAAGCACATACTAATCTATTTAAAAAAAATGCTTTAAGTGCCGCATGTACGATAGGAGATGGATGTATGGAGTCTGGATGCTATAGATAGTAAATTTTCCAACATTTGAACATCAAATTGTCAATATAATGGTGTTTTGCAGGTACAATTCGTAAGGTCTACGTATACACTATCCAATGACGAGGACAGGCAAACCTACAGCGAGCAACAATTCTGTGAGAACATGGCGTCAACCACTGAAGCGGCCAGATTACATAAGGCCCTGGCTAATGAAAAAACAAGCACAGCATGCTCACTAAAAAACGAAGATGGCATCTACACCGAAGATGAAGAGCAGAGGGGCCTTCTTCTATTCAAAATACACTTTCCGAGAAGCTCAACTTACCACATACCAAAAATCTGGAGAAGGTCAAAGGTTATATTCATTTCAAAAGCGGGTAAAAGAGACACCACTTCACCAAAATCTTACCTCATTCATGCTAAAAACGTTAGAAAAGATCATAGATAATCACCTAAGGATTACTGTGCTGGAAAGAATACCTCTCTACCGCAATCAACACGCCTACAGAGCAGGAAGATTCACCGAAACCGCGCTCTATCAGCTAAAAAGTTGGGTTCAGGATGCACTGGAGAGCAAGGAAACGGCAGTATGCGCTTTTCTAGACATCGAAGAAGCCTTCGACAACACCTCCCATGAAGGAAGGGTCTCGAAATAAAAGGAGTAAACCACACTACAGGTAATCGGACGCATGAGATGTTGAGAACTATGACTGCTGAGACAGAGGTGGAACAATATTGGAACCATCACAATAAGCACCACAAGAAGGAGTACTATCACCATTGATGTGGAGCCTATTTATAGATGTACTACTGCACAAATTGACAAATGCCGGGATTAAGTGCCAAGGGTACGCCGACGATAAAGTCATCATCGCAAGAGGAATATTTGAAGAAACGCTATGTGAAATCAATCAAAGGGGTTAAAGAATCACGCAGAAGTTGTGTGAGATGGTAGAACTTAGAGTGAATCCTACCAAAACCACTGTGATACCCTTCACCAAGAAAAGGCTGCTAAAGCACATGCAACCTATTGTACTGGAAGGGATCAGGGTTGACCCTACCGAATCGCCAAGGAAAACATATAGAGAATAATGAAAGAGGGCATCGCGAAAGGAACATGGATCGCAAACAAAGAGCGAGAAACCCTATCCAAATCGGTGCCGCTTATGGACTGGCCCAGAGACGATATGGTCAATAAATACTGCTTTAAAAAAAAATTTGACTCAAAGCTGAGCAAAAAAGAGATTGGAGCAGTGAGTCCGAGAAGTACCAACACAAACAATACACAATTAAACAGTGCACGGACCGATCGAAAACATCAACTGGCACTGGGGCGGGAGTGTACGGGCTCAGGACTGGGTACTCCAAATCATTGGAAATCTTCCTCAGTATATTACAAGCAGAAGCTCACGCGATCGAAAGATGCGCGCAATCCAACCTAGACAGGAAATCTCGCGGGAAATACATCGCAATACTGTCAAACAACCAAGCCGCTATCAAAGCACTGACCTCGCACGAGATCAAATCCAAACTGGTATGGGAATGCCTTAGTGGGAGAGGCATATAAAGTAACTCTCTACTGGGTACCAAGACATGTAGAAGTGGATGGGAATGAAGCAACTGATGAACTAGCAAGAAACGGATCAGACACGCCGTTTCTTGGACCAGAACCATTTTGTTGGATAGGACCCAACAAAATACGACAAGAATTAAGAAAAGAAAAAGAAAACAAATGGGTCAAGCATTGGAATGATATCCCCCAATTAAGACAGGCAAAATAACTTCTGGGGAAATGCAACCCGAAAAAAAGCAGAACCTGCCTAAGAGTTAGCAAGAATCGACTTTGTTTCTTGACGGGCATGTTAATGAGTCACTACAGACCCAAGAAGCATGTTAAGAAGCTGGGAATAGAAGGAGACGGACCCTGCAGACTCTGCAGGGATTTCGAAGGCCTACTTGACCACAAGCCACACGTTTTCATAAATAAAAAATTTTACAACTTCACGTTCAATGTCAGGAAAAATCGTCAAGCGGTTGAAAAGAGTCAAACAGTGTAATTAAATGATTTAGAATGATAATTGTGATTTCGCATCAAATTGTGACCGCACAGACCTCCAATATAAAGTTTGAAGTTAATCCGGGCATCCGTTCAAGCTGCAGTTAGCTATTCTAGAGGCGCGCAGATGGCAGATGGAACGACAGACAGTTAAATTTGCCAGAATTTTAGTCTTCTATAACAGTAATACTCAGATTGATCGATCTACTATAGGTCACCGGGAAAAATAGAGAGCGCAGCCTGCCAATACGGCGACTCTTCAGAAGACAACGCTTACCACACCTTCTTCACCTGCAGCAGATGGACAGCAGAGTGGAACAGATTAGAATCAACAATAGGTTATTTTTCCCCAGACAATGCAGTTAACAAGATGATTGAGAGTACCGACAAATGGAATAAAACACCTCCATTCATCAAGACGGTACTGAAATTCAAGAAAAAGAAACTATAGGTCAGCAAAGATTTTATGAGTTTCTTACGTAAGGGTCTTGCTTACGCAGTTTAATACTCATTAGCAATTAAGTCATTTACCAAAATAGATAAAGAAGCATAGAAATCAAAGTCATATATCATCATCTGTGATAAAATTTTAATTTATGGTTGTCCTATCGCATGCGAAGACTATCTTATAAAATTCTGAACCATTATCGGAAATGATATAAAAAAAACACAAAAATCAAATTAGCTCTCAAACTCGTGTTATGTTTTAATCAAAAAAAGCAATACAATGCACGCGCACATTAATTTGACAGGGAAAATTTTGCAATCTTTAAACGACGCACTATTTCATTACCCTTGAGCCGTGTAGCTTTTGGACTTCTAAGCAAATGATGTTGTCTCTCAAATAGTAATACAAGGGGAGGTGTGGAATATTTTCAGTGCATATGCTCCCCAAAATGGGTGCAATCAGGGAGATAAAGATGCATTTTGGGTAGATTTCCACATTCTCCTTAAGAACATCACAAAGGAAGAGTTTCTGTTTGTTGGAGGAGATTTGAATGGACATATCGGGAAGTCAAACGAAGACTATGAAGACTGCCATGGAGGACTAGGATATGGCACCAGGAACCTTCCTGGTGAAGACATCCTAAGCATGTGCAAATCACATGGTCTTATCGTGTTAAATACCATGTTCATCAAACAAAGCCGACACCTGATCACTTACAGCAGTGGTGGAGATGAAACTCAGATTGACTACCATTTGGTAGGCAGTTTCATGAAGCCTCGGGTAAAAGATTGCAAAGTGATCCTGGGAGAGGCAATCGCCCGGCAACACCGTCTCCTGCTAACATAAATTTGTATGAAAACACCGAAGAAAAGCAAACAAACAAGGGTCTCTGAGAAAATCAAGTGGTACAATCTGGACAAAGAAAAAGACGAGGCATTTGTTTTCGTAATGAAAAATTACCTCTCTCACATCATCAACGGAGCTGAGGATGAAGAGTGCAGAGCACAAAATATGTGGGATTCCCTACAGCGAACTTGCTTAAAGAAGGCCAAATCACTGGTAGGAGCTTCAAAAGGCCACCATCAACACGCCAAAGGAACATGGTGATGGAGTGATGAAGCTAAGAAGGTGATAAATGAGAAGAAAGCGGCTTTCAAAGCTTGGTCAAAGTGCCCCTCTAATAATAGTGACGAAAAAGTTCGCCTCGAAATGGAATACAGATGTTGCAAGAAAAAAACGAAGAAGAAATGCGCCCAGCTTCAAGCAGAAAGTGCGGAGGGCCTGTATCGGGAGCTGGAGAAAATATCTTCCCCGGTTGCTGATGCAAACCAGGCTATCCAGGAGCTGCGAAGACACAATATGAACAAGAGCGCCACTATCTTCAAAATAGCCGCCCAAAGAAGGAGGAATGCTCAGGAGATTCGTTCGCCAAAGTTCATTAACAATGCTCATGGCCAGCTTCTTGTGGATGACGACGAAATTCTGCAGAGGTGGCGGCAGTATTGTGAAGAGCTTTTAAATGAACAGTTTCCCCGGCTATACTTTCCAAGAGTCACCCCTAACTGTGAAGAAATACCCGACATTACAGTCGAAGAAGTTAGTGAGGCGGTCAAATACTGAAAAAAACGAAAAGCGGTTGGGCCAGACGAGATGTACTCTGAGTTCTGGAAAAAGATGGGAGACATCGGGTTCAGATGGCTCAGAATTCTCATCTCGAAATTTGTGAGAGGTGACCCAATGCCGAATCAATGGAGGTAAAGTTACCTTCTCCCTGTATACAAAGGGAAGGGTGATACGCGAAACTGTGATAACTACCGTTCGATCAAGCTGATGTCACACACCATGAAGATCGTTGAGCGGGTATTAGGTGGCCGACTGCGAAAAATAATACGGCTATCTGATGATCAGTGCGGGTTTGTCTCGGGTAAATCAACCACAATTGCAATCCAAAGTATAAGGATCATAATGGAAAAACATCGTGATTTCTTAAGGGATTTACATATGGTATTGGTTGACTTTGAAAAGCCATTCGACAGACAACCACGAGATCTGATATGGGTGGCGCTAAGACATCGAAGGGTTCCAGAAACCTACGTACAGATGATCATGGACATGTACGAAGGAGCAAAGACAAGAATAAGATGCCCCGCTGGAGTAACCAAAGAGTTCCCAATCAAAGTCGGGATGCACCAGCGTTTTAAGTCCTTTGCTCTTTATTACAGTCCTTGATTACCTGCTTGAAGGTAAAGTGAAGGACCCCAAGGTACATCAGTTATTCCTTGCTGACGATGGAGCCATCATAAGTGAGGGTCCTACATCCCTGCAACGAGCACTTGATGAGTGGGTGGACGTTCTGGAGGGAAATGGGTATCGCATTAGTTAAAAAAAGACAGAGTACTTGTGCTGCCCGTTCTCTGATCCACTCAGGCCTATTCCAGACATTTATTTGAATGGAACAGTGCTTCCCAAGTGCGAAAAGTTCAAATATCTGGGATCTATGATCAATAGTAAAGCAACTTGTGATGACGACATCAATCATCGCGTAAGCGTAGGGTGAAGTAGCGAAAAACTCCGCTATCTTCTGTGACAGAAAAAAACCACCTAAGTTGAAAGGAAGGCTCTACACCGCAGTTGTGCATCCAGCGCTCATATACGGTTCACAATGTTGGACGATGTACAAAAAGTATGAGAGTAAATTAACGGCAGCTGAGATGAAGATGCTTCGCATGACAGCAGGAGTGACAAAGCTTGATCGAATAAGAAGTTCGAAGATCCGTGGAAGCTTTCACATCAAGGAAACCATCGTACAAAAAATAGAGCGCGATCGGCTCAGCTGGTATTGCCACGTTCAAAGAAGAGATCATTTGAACCCTGTTAAAAAGGCAATATCTATGCACGTTCCAAAGACATCGCGATGTAGGAAAGGCAAGCCTATAAACGCCTGGATCAGACAAATGTGACGACATCGGCATTTCATTGGCCTCAGTAACTGAGTGATCCAAAATCGGGAGGCCTGCCGATATTTTCTGAGGTCAAATAGGCGAACCCCACAGGCGGATCAGTAGAAATGCGGTGAAGTGGGAGGGTTGTGATTTCTTGTTTTCGGATCATAGCGTCGATCCAAATGCAAACTATCGAATGATAAAATCCAAATGCAAACTTTCGACTGATAAAATCCCTGGTTTTTAGGAAAGGCATATCTTGCATATCTGTACATGAAATAAATAAAACAATCTATGCTTTTTTGTTCGTCATTGTATGTACGTTACAGGCTAATTGTTGTGTTTTTCCAAATATTAATTATTACCTACGCTACGCTTTCGATACATTTTTCATTTTTCGATACTTTGCATTTGGATCGACGATAACCTCGCTGATAAAAGGAAGAAGAAGAAGAAGAACATAAAAAATAGTAATAATAGTAACAAAAGACAATTCGATTGGTTTCTGCAAATAACATTCTAGTAGGGAGCATGAAGTGACTATCGACTAGAAAGGTTCCGCCTTTAAGACAAAATACATGGATGCAATGTTTGAACTAGATATACCCCACATCCACAAGTTCTATGGCAGATATTGCTGCACATAACGTTAACAAAATTAGAGATGTACAATTTCCTTATATATCAGTCAGTCAGATAAAGCCTTGTTGTTGTCTCGAGAAAGCTTCTCAAACCAAATTGCCGTTCGGATACGCCACTTAACTGTAGGTCCCTTCCATTCGTGCGAAAAATATAACGCACACAACATGAGTGGCTGCGAGAAGCTAGGCCCTGGCACTTAAAGAGCTATAGGGGTTACTCATATTCCATTTAATCCAAGCGCTACACACTTTGAAAGTTTTTCTTAAAAAGCTATGCGGCCATCTGACAGTAAAGCCATATCGTCGATGTACATCATTCAGGGAATCTAGCTTTAGATGCTAGCAGTTAGAAAGCCCACAACTAGGTTGAACAGTAATGGGTTCAATGTGGGCGTTTGATGCACACCGACCTCTACTCCTAATTGTTTAGTCAATTTGCTTGGCTTGTAACTTAGTGTTAAGTATTTTGCACTAATTTTCTTTCTGACACGTGTTTTGATCCCAGTGGCAGCTAGTCAGACTACTTCTACAACGCTATAAAAAGCCTGCAGATTTTTTCTTGTTGTTTCAATAGTTTTCTTTAAGTGTTCAAAGTATGTTAATTGCGCTGGACTGGTTATCACTTATGTACATAGGTACATGATGCTTCTAATCCATGCATTGAATCCATGCTCCGGAACAATTTTAAGGCAGTGTGACATGAATTTTATGTCACACAGAAGCGTCTTAAGTCGTCTTTATTTTTATAATAAGGGACAAGATGGCTACTTCGCCAAAACGTCGGAATTCCATTTAAGGCAATTTTGTTGAGGACTACTGTAAGCCACTCTATACCACAAGCAGCTTAAACGTTTTGGATAGGATGTTACCAGGCCCGACAGCTTTGTTACTTTTCATTTCGCTTAAAACTGAGCATAATTAACTTTTAGTGGACTAACTGTCATATAAAAGACCCTTTGCTGTATCAAATGAAAATGGTATTTTTTAAGTGATTAAAAGAAATGTATTTCTACGGAAAATTAAACGAACGTTAGCTCCATCCAGTCCTTAAACTTCTTATATTAGCGTTATTTTTTTTGCTTAAATATATTTTAGAGGTTTGCTAAGTTTAACAGCCTTTAAATAAAGTTTCGTATTTAGATTGGTAAAATTATGAGAAAGAGTTTTAGTACTATTCTTAATACAAAGTGTTGGCAACTCAGTTTTACTATCCATTCAAAACTCTCTTTTCCAAATCTCTTCGGACTCAACTCAAACCAGCGATCGTGCTCATTTGATTTCAGTGATTCTCTCTTCAGTTATTATACATTAAAAGAGTCCAGCGAATTTAGTTCGAAAACGAATTAGACGCCTGAAGTGGGTTGTTGGATGTAATTGAACTATTCTTGTATGATAAAGGGAAGCGGTAAGAAGCTCCACTTATGGAAACTAACCAGAAAGAAAAGAAGAAAACTGCCAGACGAAATTAGAAGAAATGGGGAAAAAGTGCTTTTGGCGCGCTTTTTTTTTTAAGAAAACCACAAAAGGAATGAAAATTAATCGACAAAATCGGCCAATGACATCTTAAATAAAATTAACATTATAAAAGGTATATTCATTTTTGTTTAGCGAAAACATTTCACGTTTTTCCAAAGAAATGCTTGTATAGACACATCTCCTTCATTTGATTTGCTATAGTATATACGGAATAAATAAACGATTCAAATTCCTTTCATTCTTTGTTATTAATAGTTTTGCACAGTAAGATACAATATCTTTTGAGTTAGGTCAATCTTCAACATTACCACAGGAATAGATCGAACGGAACGTCCAAGTACTCGCTTATTGATAGACACATATGGTATGTAAGTATTTACATCGTCATGAGATAAGATATGGGTTGATATGAAGACAATGAAACTAAAAGTGATACGTTTATCTTTTCTTTAAATAAAAATAAAAGATATCCGCTTTGACGAGTTTATCGGAAGCGAAATATTTATGCACCAACGCAGTTTCATACACAAGGAATTTTAAAACAGAAAAACGTGTCAAATGTAGACATTATTTGGGAATAAATTCGCAATCGATGGAAAATTTGCAATTAATGGTTTTACCCGCTAAAAATTGTTTTAAATGGTTTACGTTAGAAAGTTATTTATTGAAAGGCTGAGGTAAAATACATAATCAAATGGCATTAAATACTGAATACTATAAAAAGGAAAAGAAAACTAGCCCAAAGAACATTTCGTTTTTAACAACAGGAAGACAAAAGCCAATTAATGAAGAACCTAATGATCCAATGATCATAGACAGACTCATTGCTTACATATAAAAAACAAAGATAGCAAATTTGAACTGCTTAATTGATCCCAATGTACTGAATGATGAATTCCTTGCCAGTACCTTAAGTCAACTCAGCTCTGTCCCATACGATGAAACATTGGGTCAATCACAGTATTATTTTGATTTTGCAACCGTTTCTGAAAGTGAAGTACTTGCTACTGTTAGAACAATAAAATCAAATGCTGTGGGAGAAGATGGCATACCTATTTGGCTCATCAAATCAATACTTCCCTACTTTCTGGGCACACTTACCCATATAATAAACTACAGTGTAACATCATCGACTTTCCCCCTTTTATGGAAAAGAGCTAGAGTAACACCAGCGGCAAAAAAATCCCAGTCATTGGTACCCAGTGATTACCGTCCAATTAGCATTCTGCCTTGTTTGTCAAAGATCTCGGAGAAGATCCTTGCAGGACAGATTGTTCGGCATCTTGAATCAACAAGTCTACTGTCCCAGTATCAGTCTGGTTTCCGGGCAAACCATAGCTGCTCTACCGCTATGGTTAAAGTACTGGATGATAAAAGACACCAACTTGATAAAGATTGCTTGACAGTTCTATGCCTTCTTGACTTTTCTAAGGCTTTTGACAGAGTTAACCACAAGGTATTATGTGGTAAACTTGTTTCCTATTTTGGGTTTAGTGCCAGGGCTGCTCTCCTAATAGAGAATTATTTAAATCATAGAACGCAAAGAGTTGACGTTAATGGTGCGATCTCAGAAGCGAGAGATATTTTGGCAGGGGTAGCCCAAGGGTTCATATTAGGTCCTATTCTCTTTTGCATGTATATAAATGATTTGCCCAAGGTTTGTAAGAACGTATCGTTTCATTTATATGCGGACGATATCCAAATTTATTTATCAAGGCCTATTGACCTTATTAATGATCTAATATGCAGAACAAATGAAGATCTTAACGCTATTCTTGTTTGGACTGTAGCAAACGGTTTGACGTTGAATCCACATAAGACTCAGGCTATACTGTTCTCTATAAGAGGCTGTAGTACAGGACAATTTCCTTCGCTTTACCTTGGAAATTTTAAAATACCATTCATGGAATCTCTTACCAGCCTTGGATACAAATTAACCTCAAACTTGTCCTGCAAGGACCATGTAAATTTTGTTGTAGGTCGTATATATGGAGCACTAAAGAAACTTTGGCAGCCTAGTGATTTTACTCCACCTGAAACAAAACTTCATCTAGTTAAATCGCTGCTCATGCCCATAATATCATATTTTGAAGTTGTATACCCTCGAATAGATTCATATTCTGAACATAGGCTACTTGTCGCTTTCAATAGTATGACTCGGTATATCTACGGTTTACGCAGGTTTGACCATATTTCCGCATATCAAACAAAGATCCTAGACTGCAAGCCATTACAGTATTTTAATGCGAGGAACTGTATTTTCTTGCACAAAATTATTCAAACAAGGTCACCTTCTTACCTCTACAGTAAACTTATTTTCTGTCAGTCGAGAAGAACCCTCAATATTGTGATTCCTACTTTTAATTATTTGAATTCATCGCGCCTTTTTTTCGTCAATAGCACTCGCATATGGAATTCATTGCCAACAAGTACAAAGCAAATTACGAACTTATATAACTTTAGAAATGAAGTCTTTAGGTACTTCTCTGATCAGCCCTAATTATATAATATCATCCCTACCTTTCAATCCTTGTTTCCCTATTCATCTAATATGTATATACCATTTTCCTCTTTTTTTGTCTTTTCTTTGTTATTTAAAATATATAATACTTTTTGTATCAAACTTTATTAATTTGAATTTACTGATTTCCCATTTATATGTACTATAAAAGACAAAGTCTTACATGTATGAACCTTAAAATTATAATAAATTGAATTGAATTGAATTGAAATTGAATACATGGTCCCTAGTTCTTCGATGACATGATCAAACCGACAGACATACCAATCGTATAATTATGCCACAGGTCCAGATGGCCGAAGTTTCTGTAAAAGTTGGACAGAACCATATCAAAAAGTCAGACACCGGTATCTGTTTTTCCTATCCTAATCTATATTCCTTCCAATAGTCCAGTCAGCTTGTCTGACGGTTGCCCCAACCTAACCTTAATCAGGGACAATGATCAACATCGTTTAATGATCACCATGTAGTACGGAGGGACTAAGAAAAGTTCGCTTAGTTGGTGTCAATTTAGTAGTTTTTGAAGAAAAAAAAAAGAGATGCATTTCTGTAGTTTATGATCTAACAATATTTATTTCCAAATTTCAGAAAAATAGGTAAAAATGGAGACGAGAAAGAGAAAAATTAGTGACGTAAGCTTGGTTGAAGTTCCACCGTCAACACAGGAAGAAATTCGTTTTGCCATTCTCTTCGGATTTCGACGTCAACTCACGCCAGTCAAAATTCTGCACGAATGCCAAAGTGCATACGGAATAAATGCACTATATCTTGTTACTATTTCAAAATGGTTTCGAAAATTCCAGACTTTTTCTCTGGAGGACGAATCTCGTGGAGGTCGGCCCAAATCCTCGACCGACTATACAAATGTGGCCCTGGTGAAGGCTTAAATTGACGAAGATGCCAGGCTGACACAGGAGATGATAGCGGATGAAGTGGGCTTGAATGCCATGGCTGTGTCACGAATTTTAAATTATCACCTGAAATATTCGAAGAAGTCAGCTCGATGGGTTCGAAGAATTTTGAATGGAGAGCAAAAAGAGGCTCGTGTTCGTTTTGCTCAATATTTCCTGGATAAGTTTGAAAATGGAGAGTCAAGCTCCTTCATTAAGATTGCTACAGGTGATGAATCTTGGTTTCACAAGTACGGCCCGGAAAACAAACAGCAGTCCATGGTATGGAGCCCAGAAGGTGCAAATCCTCCAGTAAAGGCCAAACAACAAAAGTAAGCTACAAAAGGTAAGACGCCTATGTACTTCACCAGGGCGAAAATGGTCACCGTCATCCCACTTAAAACTGGTCAAACAGTCACTGCTAATTGGTATACTGAAACTTGCTTACCACAAATTTTCCAAAATTTACTAGGACACCGACAAAAAAGGAGCTGCGCCGCTACTTTTTGCATCACAACAATGCGTCTGCGCACACTGCTGAAAAAGCCAACAACTTTCTTGCGCTCTCGAGCATCAATGAGATTCGCCCAGCACCTTATTCTCCGGACCTAGCGCCGTGTGCCTTTGGCTGTTTCCGAAAATAAAAAAAGATTTGAGGGGAAAAATCTTCACATCTAATGAGGAGATTATTAATGCAGTCAATGTCGAAATCGAAAAGCTTCAAAAAGAGGATTTTGAAAAAAATTCAGTATTCAAAATTTTGGAATTTGGAATTATGCGGAGAAATTAAAAAAAATCTGGAGATTAAATATCTAAAGTTAAAATTATTTTTGTATTTTATTATTCAAACGTAAACGCTGGCAATTGTCGAGAGCGCCAAGTGATAAAAATAGGCTTAATAGTTTAAACAATACGCTCAGAGAAAAGATCACAGAATTAAAAAATGCGTCGGTGGAAGGATACCTTACAAATCTGACAAACGATGCTAGTACAGAATACTCACTGTGGAAGGCTACAAAAAAAAAATGAAAAGACCAACGGCATACATTCCGCCAGTTAAAAACAGCAGTGGAAACTGGGCAAAAACAAACAAACAAAAGGCCGATTTATTTGCTGAACATCTTGAAAGCGTCTTTCAGCCATATGAAGATAATGATTATCTCCAACAAACGGAAGAAATGTGCGAAGATGAGAGGTTAATCCCAGCAGTAACCTCTAAGGAAATAGCCACAGAAATAAAAGAGAAGATCACCCTAAAAAAGCCCCGGGATTTGATTTAATCACGGGTGAAATTCTGAAAAAACTGCCTAGAAAAGGTATGAAAAAAATAGCACAGATAATAATTGCAGC
Organism: Brachypalpus laphriformis; assembly: GCA_945910035.1. Taxonomy (NCBI): domain Eukaryota; kingdom Metazoa; phylum Arthropoda; class Insecta; order Diptera; family Syrphidae; genus Brachypalpus; species Brachypalpus laphriformis. The sequence goes on from OX246756.1 coordinate 139,887,108, forward strand.
GTTCAGACTAAGGTATGTTCCACGCATGTGGAAGGTCGCGGAAGTTATTATGGTACCAAAGCCGGGAAAATTACCCAGTGAAGTTACCTCATATCGTCCGATCTCATTGCTGCCAATACTGTCAAAGCTCTTCCAAAAAATTCTTCTGAAACGACTCCATCCGATTATAGAAGAAAAGGCACTGATACGAAACCATCAATTTGGATTCAGAAATAGGTACTCCACTATAGATCAGGTCAATGCTCGGAAATACTAGAGTCATATCTAAAGCAGCGATTATATAGAATTAAGCAAGAAAATGAGTACTCCGCATTAAAATGTATAAAATCTGGAGTACCGCAAGGTAGTGTGTTAGGGCCTGTACTGTTCCTCCTATACACGAACGACCTACCACAAAATGACGAAACTACTGTTGCCACATTTGCAGACGATACTGCTGTACTTGCTGTGGGAAAAACCGTGCAGGAAGTTACCGAAAAATTACAAAGGACAGTAAACGAAATATCTGAATGGACCAAAAAATTGCAAATAAAATTAAATGAACTGAAGTCAATCCATGTTAACTTCACTAATAAAAACGTACAACACATACCTGTGTACAAAAATAACAAAGTAGTTCTGCATTCGAACTCAGCTAAGTACTTAGGCATGACTTTAGACGCGAAGTTGCGCTGGAAAACTCATGTCAAGGAAAAACATGACGAACTAAACATTCGATATAAAAAAATGTATTGGCTAATAGGGAGGTATTCATGTCTCTCAATATATAATAAACTGCTTCTCTATAAGCAAGTTTTAAAGCCAATATGGACATATGGCCTTCAGCTTTGGGGGTGCACAAGTAAGACGAACCTACAAAGCATACAATGCTTTCAAAATAAAGTACCACGCAATATTGTTAATGCGCCATGGTACATACGTAACGCTGATCTACATAGGGATCTAAAAATTGAAATGGTAGAGGACAAGGTCAGGAAGGTCGCAAGAAGACGTGAAGGTAGGCTTCGCAACCATTCTAATTTAGAAGTAGTCGAACTACTTAATAATAACAATCTAGTTAGAAGATTACGAAGAAGAAAACCATTCGAACTAGTTAACTAGGAGAAAAAATAAAAGAAATATATAACATAATCACCCGAACAAAGTGATGATGAGTTAAAAAACAAAAGGTAACAGACCAAAGTTAGTTCCTTATAACATAAATTTACAAGTATTAGAAAAAAATTGCTGATTGGTTTAACGACTTCTGCAAAAAAAAAAAAATATTCAATCAACTAAGCGAACTTTTGTTAGTCCCTACGTATATATGTCTGTACTAATCCGATTATATCACAAGACGATTTTAATGCTTTTTTTTTAGTCGTAGGTTTAGGAAATAAAAATTGTGAGTTAAATTGGTTGTCTTTCACATTCAAGCAGGCAAGAAAAAAAAAAATCACTTCGTACTTAATTTTTTTAACTAGACAACTTTATCAGAGTCCACTCTGGGAGTATGCTAAACCTGTCTTCAACTGTTTTGTGGATTATGAGGGAGCATATGATAGGGTTCCTCGAGCAAACTTTAGAGTGTTCTGCAGGAATTTGGTATTGATCGTTCCTTGTTAAGGGCAATTCAGTCTTTATATACAAACTACAGAAGCTGTGTGCAGATAAACGGCGTTAAACCATTGTACTCGATGTTACAGCGCAGCCGTACCGAAGAATGTTTCAAATTGGAGGACTTGCGGATAATTTGGTCATCCCTTGGTTCTCTCAAACCGAACTTTAGCACCCACTCGAAAGGTTTGTAGCCGTTTGTGATGATGGTATAATGAAGTAATAGTCGTTTCCAAAACTTCGGTGGGAGATTCCACCTGAGCATTCTACCTCCGCGATCCTCATAAAGGATAAACGGGGCAATGAAAATGAATGATTTAAGAAACCAACTTAATTCAGATACGGTGGAACAAATGTTGGTAGATAAAGATGAGACAATATTTGAGCCTTCAAATGAATTATTAACTTCTTATCCACCCTATAAACTAAATCCATTCATAGATATTTTCTCATTTATTTTGTTTTACTTTGTTTAGTTTTAGTTTACGTTTTATTCTATGTTTGTTTTTTTATTTTTATATAAATATCTGTATACAATTTAAAATATGAAAATGTTTCTTTTCATTTCAATATACTACTTTCGTATACTACACTACTGTATTCTACATCGGCATTGCGTTTGGTGGCAACGCTGCCTGGTTTTCGACTTCTTTTTCTAACCAATTTTGATACTTTTTCGTTTTATCGGTTCACATAATACAAACAGACACACAATTCATAAATTCATAATCATAGGTAACATAACATCCAGCTCCTGTGCTGGTCGTTTCAGACATTAGTTATCCTACTTATTCAAGAAGAACGTAATGCTTAGTCACTTACGCACCACCGAACTAGTTCATCAACTCTAATAATGAGAATGTTTATTGTGTTATTTTTTTTATTCCAAAACACGCGTTGCAACCCTGACGACAGATGTGTCATCTTGTTCCTGTTCTTCTATGTCATCATTCTGCAAACCTGTCCAAAAGGTACCGCACCGGTGTATTGTTTGTTTGCTCTTTTAGGCATTCACCGAAAAAAACAATAGCAATTGTCACTTAAATATTGCAAAGGACTTCACTCGCCTTTATTTACTCGCGAAGAGAAAGTCATAAAAACACTGTTTACCTATACACATTCTTTGGTCGTTGAAAACCGAGGAAACGTTTACCTAGTTCTTGAAGAAAAAATTCTGGATTATTTTTCGGCTTGTCTCCTTTCTAAGCAAATAGCCATTCAAGCATGAAATTCTAGGGATAGTCGCATGTTACGAGTAGAAGGCCATTTAGCGATTGACAACTATGTAACATCTTTATATTTTTCACACTGAATAGAGGTGGGTTGAATTACTATTATTAGTTGATAATTGAATTTAATGACAGTCGATTATAGATATGCCGAATGGATAAGTGTGGTGTTATCAATAGTCCATTGAATTGAAATGCAAATGAATGTGCTCCCTAGTTCAAGAATGCAACAACTAAATATACACTGACTAATTATGAAATAGAAAATCATCACGCGCCATAACCGAGAATACCTCCGAAGAATTCAACCATAGATCAATTTATCAAGTTTCACAGAAACTGCAGACATGTATTAGAGATATACTTGTCCCACTACCTGTTTCCATGAAATTCGTTTTACTACTTTGTCAAAAGAAACTTGTTGGGTATGTAACATACATACACACATCCGTGTTAAAAATAAGGTCGTCACTTGAGGCGCAGGTACATAATTAATAAAAATTTAATCCACATTGACAATATCTTGTGACAAATCTACGTAAGCATCTTATGGTTAGTGTTAATTGATTCGAGAATATATTTCACTAAAAATATCTAATATGATATTCTAGGAATATTTAGAATACAACAAATATTGTTGTAAGATTTATTAGAATTTCTAGTTTTTATTTCACGTTAATTAAGGTAAGACCTTCAATTTAAATTTCTAGGCTATCTTCAAATGTCTTCGAATAATGATGAACAAGGTTATATACGTTAACATTTACACATCTGTGTTTGTACACATATCTTTAGAAAATGATTGTTATTTTTGAAACTAAGCACAATTTGACGGCTTGCATAAGGCTAAGTGGGTCTTTAGCCCTACTCGATGAATAGGGAAAAACCATGAATGAGCGGAAAGGTATAGAATACTTAGGTTTATTTGATTGATGTATTCCTATTTGCTCAAACAGGAACTTTGACTATATGGATTTGCTGCAGTACATCACGATCGACGAAACGTATCGGATAGCTCATTCATGTCGTCGGAGAAAGGTTTATGTTGAAGGTTCGCCTAGATTACCTAGTAGATCATACGATTTATTTAAGATTATTAGTTCTTTGGACTTATTGGAGTGTACGATACGACACGATGTTGGGGCCCAAGTGCACGGCGACCTATAAGATCTATTGTGCTGGCCCAATGGTAAACCAGAATTAAAAATTGAGGCTATTGATAAACCTCAATAATGTCTTGGGTTCGAGGTATCTGCTGACCTCATCGAGACCCGTGTTGGATGGAGTAATCGTTTCTTTGCGGCCCCTGGGCATTTACAAAGAATGTGTTCTGCTGTTTCTCTTTGTTCCCCACAGAGTCTGCCCATGGCCGTATCTGAAAGTTTCATTTTATTTAAATGGTACATGAGTGGACAGGGATGTCCACCATAGACACCCGTTCCGGTGCTGCCATTTTCCAATTTGGAGTTATCTGTGTACCAGATTTGTGCCCTGGGTGGTGTCTTGAGACTTTTGTATCTCCGTTCTTGACGGTCACCAATGACCGAATATATTGGAGTCTAACTTCGGCCGCAGTGTTTCCACACGTCTGGATGTTTTCCCATTTGGTTTCAAAAATTGTATTTACAAAGTTTGTAATATTTGGTCTCCTGTTAGGTAGTAAATGATAGACTTTAGTGTCAGTTAGTGAGGCGCAACGGTCTGGCAAGTTTGTTCCCTATATCATACTAAAACAACCTTGTTCCCTATATCATACTAAAACAACCTTGTTCCCAAATAATTTATACATTGTTCTGCTGCTTAGAATCTGCATCTTTGCGCCTTGACCTTGTCTATGAAAATAAAGACATTCTCTTGTGATATGTCCAGTTCTTTCTCCCATTAGATACCTTCCCATATACATAGAATTTCGACTTGAAAAAAACCCTAGTTTAGACTTTATTATCTGTGCTGGTAGTTTTATAGACGAGGGTGTTACAATTGTTTCCGAGTACATACCCGGTTCAACAGCTTTGTCCATCTTAAAACCATCTACCATTGCTATTTCAGAGCCAAATACGACGGTTCTTGGAAGTCCATCCTTGGCTGTTGATCGTAGATCTTAGAGCTCCAAGACCATAAATCAATTAATTCATTTACGTCTGGCAAACATCCAAGAATATTTGTTGTCACATTGTCAACATTGAGGGGAATGAGCGAGCTGATGAACTCGCGAGGCAAGGATCTGCCCTTGATGCTTCCTTTGCAAAGGAGGTGAACGTCCCGTTGGGGGTCCTTAAGGGAGGTATCTTCGCGCACTATCTGCTAAAGGCTGATAGTAGATGGCAGGGGGTGTGGAACTGTGTCATCTCCAGGCAGATGTGGCCCAAATACTCCCGGAAAAGAACGCAAGATCTACTAAACAGAAACTGTGCAGATATCGCAAGAGTTCTGGGAGTTAGTACTGGCCACTGGCCCATTGGGGAATAGGCATTGCATTTAATGCACACTGTCGCAGCTGCAATATTGCTGACAAGATAGAAACAATCTTACACTTCCTCTGCGGGTGTCCGGCTTTAGGCAAGGCCAGACAGCGCACCTTATGTAAACTCTTTTTCGGCAACCTTATAGAGCTAGCGGGGATTAGCATTGGGGACATTATCAGCTCCTCAATGTAACGGGGTGGATTTGAATAATCCTTACCACTTTTTCTTCTTCTTTTCCCTTATAATTAACGTCCTTGTAGGTCCGTTTCATTCGTGCGAAAAATATAACGCATACAATACGAGTGTTTGCGAGAAGCTAGGCATTGAACATTGTTGAGTGCTGGCCGTTTTTACCTTTCAAGTTCGGACCACCAAAAATATAAATGACTAGCTGAACCCGTGCTCGCCTTGCTTCGCCCTCTAAAGGCTTCCTCATGCGAACAAACATGTTATATCAGAGCGAGAGAAGAAACATCGAAGTATTGGTCTAAGTCCATAAAATTGTGTACAATAGCCTCGGATAAGGATGACTCAACTAATGACGACCCCAGCAAACGAAATAAGGACAACGACCTTCGGATCTGTACGTGGAATGTTCTGTTCCTTTACAGACCACGTGCAGCCGAACAACTAGCAGAGGCCCTAGACTGCTATAAAGCAGTACCGCCATCCAGGAAGTGCGATGGGATGGGCCGGGCAAAAAGAGGATGAAAAATTGTGACATCTAATACGTTGATTGCTACAGAGGCAACAAGCAACGTTTATTCGGATGCGGATTTGTTATACGCGGCAGACTTAGGCAAGAAGGTTCAAGCTTCGGACACGTAAGCGAGCGTATTATGACTATCCGGATAAATTCGCTAACATAAGCCTAATATATATTCATGCCCCCACGGAAGAAAAGGACCCGGCCACCAAAGAGTGCTTCTACGACCTCCTCGAGAAAACATACGAGTAATGTCCTAAATACGACCTTAAAATCGTGTTGGGCGATTTTAACGCCAAAATAGGAAAGGAGGACGTCTTTGGTAGGGCAACCGGTAAGCACGGTAAGAACATCAGCTTCTCCAAAAGAAGAAGAAAGAGCATGAGAAGCACGCGTTTGAAAATATCAAGTTTATACTCCAGGAACAATGTACGGAAGTTTTACCAAAAGGTAAAAAGAACGTGTCAGAGAAACAATACCCGTACAGAAACCTATAGAGATGAAAATGGAAACCTCGTAGTAGAATCACAGTCGGTGCTGAGAATATGGAAAAACTACTTCTGCAGACTGTATAACGGCGACGAAAACCAACATCCCGCTGTCAGGCAGAATGAACCATTCAACATAGACGATGATAGTCAAAATTTCCGTCCACCTGACCAAAACGAAGTGAGGATAGCAATATCCAAGCTAAAATCCAACAAGACTGCTGGACCTGACGGCTTACCGGCCGAACTTTTCAAGGCAGCTGGGGATGAATTGGTAGAGTGCATACACCAACTCATCTCTAAGATTTGGTCAGACGAGTGTATGCCTGGTGAATGGAACCTTAGCATCGTTTGCCCGATCCACAAGAAAGAAGACCCCCTCAACTGCGCCAATTGTAGAGGCATTTGTCTCCTCAGCATCAAATACGAGTATAAAAACTTTTCTGCGATACTGTGTGAACGCCTCAAACCTTTTATCAACAGCCTGATTGGACCTTATCAGTGCGATTTCAGGCCAGGAAAGTCCACCATCGATCAAATCTTCACACTTCGGCAGATCCTGGAGAAAACCCAAGAATTCCAAATCGATAATCACCACCTCTTTATCGATTTCAAGGCTACCTATGACAGCATCTATAGAGAAGAGCTTTATAGAGCCATGTCTAGTTTTGACATCCCTCCCAAACTTGTCCGTCTGTGCAGGCTGACGATGGAGAACGCTCGCTGCTCCATCAAAGTCGGTAATGACCTCACCGAGACATTTGATGTCAAAAAAGGATTTAGACAAGGTGACGAGCTGTCATGTGACTTCTTTAATATTGTACTTAACGGATTGTGCGGAACTCACAAGCCAACACCGGAGGCACAATCTATTACAAATCTGTACAACTGCTTGCATACGCCGACGATATAGACATTATCGGAAGAACTCAGCGAGCTGTCACCGGTGCGTTTGCAAGCATTGAAGCGGAAGCGGCCAAAATGGGTTTAGCGATAAACGAGGGCAAAACCAAGTATATGCTGTCAACAAGAAGGGAAAACCAACGCCGACGAATTGGACAAAACGTCACCGTGGGCAGCTATAACTTCGAGGTAGTAAGGGACTTTGTCTACCTTGGCTCTGCTAAAAAATTCTACAAACAAAATCAGTGCAGAAATCAATCGAAGAATAACTCTTGCCAATCGCTGTTTTTTTATGCTTATAAGGCAATTTAACAGTAAAGCCCTATCTCGAACAACTAAGAAGACTCTATATAAGACCTTGATCATCCCAGTCCTGCTTTACGGCGCTGAAACATGGACTTTATTAAAAGAGGATGAAGATATCCTTGGTCGCTTCGAGAGAAAAATTCTTCGTAAGATTTTCGGTTCCGTGTGCGTTGACGGGTTTTGGAGGAGAAGATTCAATCCAGAACTATACGAGCTGTACAGCGACATCGACCTAGTCAAAAAACTGCGTATTGGACGTCTGAGATGGACACCAACGCTCCGGTCCGCAGAGTCTTCGAATCTAATCCAGAGGGACGACGCAGTAGAGGGAATCATCGCCATAGATGGCGCGCACCAGTTCAAGGGGACCTCGACCAACTTGGAGTGCGCAACTGGAGGCAATTAGCTAAAGACCGAGCTAAATGGAGAGGCTTGTTGGTTGAGGCCCAGGGTTATCCCGAACTGTAGCGCCACCTAAGTAAGTAAGTTTTGTGGATTAATTGCATTTTATCAATGTCGTTCCAATGGGTAACTTTTAGCCCCTAAGTGCAGATTTCATAGTTCTCAAAAACCAACATTCTTTAAAATGTTATCAAACGTAATAAAAAATACAATTCTATAAATAAACAATTTGTATTTACAATTGTATTTTATTAAACTTTACAAAGCTTCTTTGTAAACAATGTTTGAGGTTATTTGTTTGTGACGCGCGAGTCGTAGCAAGACGTTCATCTTCAGTACCTGACCTACTGCGAGGTTCTTCGTTTGTTTGATGTGATCGAACTTGACGAATTGTCCTAGGCCTAGCACGTTTTGAGCTTCGAGAAAGAATAGATTTAGACGGCGTTACCTAAAACAAAACGGTAAGCCCTGTATCAAGCAATCAATACAAAATATTAACTCACCTAAAAGAAAAGCCAATGTAAAAAAATAAACTGGGAAATTGTGGTGGTTTGAGAAAAAATAACATTCCACGTAGATTCTATTGAGGACAGTGCAAGAAGATACATGCATGTGTACACGCACTAAGGGGAAACACCAACTATAAAGTTTCAACATTATGTGAGTGAGTAACAGATTTTCATTAAACTTGACGAAAATAATTTTTACTCACACTAAATAGAGTGTTTCTTCAAAAAAAAAACTGTGAATACACTTGCACTCATTTTGTATTTACACCACTAAACGTGCGCATTCTTCTCTTTCGTTCCGATCCAACAGAGAAAACGGCACACGGTATTTGTTGAAGTGAATGTGCTTTCGATGTGCGCCCACCACCCCAAAGCAGAACAACGATCAGGAACAATCGTTGTTAATTTCTTTAGATTTGAGAAAGTAAATTAAATTTGATCATGTTAGATTTTGGTCTATAGCTTAGCTTCTAGATGAAGCAGAAAGCTGGTGGACGACTTAAAATATTAAGGGAAGTATTGGTCCCATAATGTATTCTTTTTTTTGTATTGATTATGAATTACCCGAGTAATAGGAGGCTATAGGCAGTAAAGTCGGTAAAAATGAATAAAAACTACAAAAACGCTCCCAAGAAGTAGGTTGGGCAAAAAACGATATAGCCTATGTCCTTTCCGGAGTCTCAAGAAACATTTCAAAAATAGTTTCATCCAAATCTGTCCAGCGGTTCTCACGCCATTAGGTAACAAAAGAAAAATCTTACAGTTTTATTATATGCATAGATTATGAATTTGTTTCCAAAAACCAGTACTGCGCATCTTCTGGGACTTTCTTCCAACATCCCTTTTTTAACATACTTCGAAAAACGATAATCAGAAGAAGGTTTACAAGCCTAAAGCGCCTAGGCACTATTAAAAATCAGTTAGTTGTTTTGATTTTATACCTTTCCCCATCTATCAAATCGAATAAGCTCTTTTCGAATCGAAAATCATAGTCTTTGCAATAGACTATGTAAAACCTTAATATCATAGTAATATGTTTGAAGCTTTATGACTATGCATAGTGATAAATCTAATTGGAGCTTAGAAGAATTATAAAAGAGCTTAAGCAGGATTTTTACGCAGTTGATTTGAACTACTTGTGGAATTAAATCAGCCGTTTTTCCTGCTTTTTCGAAGATATAACTTTTTATTTTGGGAAAAATTCCGGGGGAAATTTATTTGCGAAAGGCCTGAATACCATGTACATACATACATACAAGCATCAAATCACTTGAGAAACGACCAGTTTCTTCCATAAACTACCTGTTCAAACATAGCGGATTATAATGTATGCTTTTAGTACCATTATTTTAAAATGCAAAAGCTTGACTCGAAAGACCTGGAAAACCATGCGCTTGCAGTAAGTACATACATGATGTTGAAAACCCCTGAGAGAAATGAGCACATGCCAGAGAAATATCTTGATAAGAAGCAGAAATTAATTGCCATATAAATAATGTAAGATCCCAAATATATTCACCCTTTCGCACTAGGACGAGCTTTAAAAGACTACAGTGAGGAACCTAGAAAAGTTCAGCAATTGAGTTTTCGTATAATAATTTTCAGCATTATCTAAACGGAGATAAATAATTTGAGAAGTATCTGCTTTAATTTGATAATTACTCCATAAATGATATTTCAGACAGATCAAACAATTTTAAACGTAAATAAAACTTTACATATGTATGTATGTGTATCTTCAGATATAGACTTTTTTTTTAAGAAATAGACCATTGATCGTATAGGCGTTTTAAAGTAGAGACAATATGATAAATTACTTCGTGCTTAACTTGATTATACACATCCTTTTATGGCACCTTATTTGAAGACACTTTTATTACAAAAAAACCTGTATCCAATTTATTGCTTATTCAAATTTTGTCAAAGTACAAGTGTTCAGAACATCCTTCCTAGAATTGCCCAAAGGTTCAATTAGAGCAAGGGTAAGTGCGAAAGACCAGTGAAAATAATGCCGACAAGCCACCGGAAGTACAGCACTAATGTTCTACGTTTCTTATCCCGATTGTGCGCATATACTGAACATATTAACGTCTACAAATTGGAACTGCAGAAAAGCACAACAACCGCTGGACTACTTTACGAAGAGGAAAGAACAAACGAAGATATCTGGGCTAGGTATGAGCTACATATACAGTCCCATGTCTAGTTCCGCTATACCTGTTAAACCCAATCGCTTATGCAGGATGACGATAGAAAATACCAGCTGTTCCGTCAGTATCGGATCGCGTGAAAAACGATAGCCACCAACGACGTATTGGCCAAAACGTTACAATTGATAGCTATAACTTCGACGTAGTTAAGAAATATTGGCAAATTAAAGGCAGAGCCTAGGTAGACATAACATTATCGAGAAGATTAAACGAAGAATAGCCCAATTTTCAACGGCGTGCAGACTAATACCCACAAGTTTAGATCGTCAATTTCAAGTGAAAAGATGCACGAAAAGGGATTTTAATGCATTCTGTGGTTGCTGAATTGAAAAATGTCTGGTTTTTTTGAGGATTAACTAAAAAATTTGAATAAACAATTCTGTCCGTAGAACGAAAAACTCCTTAACTTCCTTACTAACATATACTTCCTTAATACATATATACGTATGTAATCCTACAAAGCCTGTGTGTTATCAGGTGCATTTGCCAGCAGTGCTGTCACAAATTCTTTCCCAGTATAATTGCTTCCCCTCTATTTGTTCTGTGTAATGAAATTTTTCAGTCAATTAGATTCTTCACCGTCACGTGGTGAAATAATCGGCTCGCGAAAGGTCTAGGCAATTTGCTCCAAGTAATTACTAGTTTCTGCCCTACACTCTTATCAAGATGCGCATTAGAGTTACGGTTAAGCCAGAATACCTTGACAGTATCTCATAGGCACCACCGTACCTTGATGTTTAATCGAATTGAATCTTGTTTAGTTCCCAGTTCAGCGGAGACAATGCTGGCGTGATTTTCTCATTTCGTTGCCCAACAATACTTAATTGGGTAGATGAATTAGGTACTGAGATTTTAAATATAAGCCGGCACCCCGTACTCGTCCATTCTTTGTATAATGATCATCCATTAAGTTCCGTAGGCGTTGCAAAAGCTTTAGCCATAAATCCAATCCAAAGGGAAGACTTATTTGATCATAACTTGATTAGCAACTCGTACTTTAAAAGTGTGACTTGAAGGTTACAGAAAAAATGTTAACAAAAGCATTTGTGAGATGTGTCGGATCTTATACAATAGATCTACCACTTATATACTCCAAGAACAAAAGTTTATATACACCCTTGAAAAGTGCAGAATCTAAAAACCAGCGTAAAATTGAATATCAATTACTGTGTTATACCTATATAATATATTGTTTTACAAAAAAAAACATTCTAAATAAAAAAAACTAATGGAAAAAACAACAATAGAAGGAGAAGTAAGATAAATAAATAAATTGACCACACAAACGTCTACATATAGTACAAGATTTAGATTTTTTTTTAGATTTAAATGTGAATTTATTTTACAACATTTTCTTAGTTTTACAAGTTTCACAATTTAAGCATTGGCTATTGCCGTCAGCCAGGAAGAGAGTTTTAAAGAAAATTTAACTAATATATAATACAAATAGAACATAATATACCAATTAGTTTTCTACTTAATGTAATATTATTCAAAAAGCTTCCCGTAGGATTTGTTGCCTGTATTTTAGAGCTGATTTTATGTAGCCAATTAGTGCTGTCTAATTTTGATCTCCATTTAGCATTGCAATGACTTCACTTATCGGCAGAATATTTTTTCCCAGATAATACCGGGCAGATTCCTATAAGGTGGAGGACATCCTCCTTCGCCCGTAGGTTGCAAAGCGAGCATTCCACATTGTGCACTGTTCTATGTGGCATGTAGTTTAGATGTAGGAGTTCTCCTCTAGCCTTAAATATAGTAGAGATTGAATCTAGACTATTGAGATCACTAAAGTAATTCTTTTCTCCAAGGTCATATTGGATAGCAAACGACAAACAAAGGCCTCGTAGGGGCAGCATCTCCCGATAGGTGCTGGTCCGCTAAGTAACGAGTAGGAGCCACTGCAGCCGAAAACCTAGCAGCTCTGTTAGTAAACCCTACTCCCACCTCCTCGTGGTGTCATCTGGGAATTTCTTCGGAAATTGCTAACGGGAGAGGACGAATGGCGAGCTTCCTGCGCCAAAAAACAGGATAAGTGTCGGTTGGTCTGTGGTCCAGCGAGCCGCAACCGTAAAACAAATCTTGCTCCGAAACGGAAACAATCGCCTCGGATAAGGACGGATAATTTGTTGACGACCTTTGGCTATCGGACACGGACAACGATCGGATTCTGGAATGTTAAGACCCTCCTGGACTCACTCAAGGAAGGGCCTTATAACGCCAGATTCCTCCAATTGGAGCGCGAATTCGCACGGTATAAAATCGACATCTTAGGGCTGAGCGGGATAAGATGGTACGATGCTGGGGAATACATCTCCCCAACAAAAAGCACTGTGATGCTCTACTCTGGTAAACCAGCTGGAAGTGCACGGAGTTCCGGCGTAGGACTCATGCTAACTCCAGCAGCACTCATATCCTGGAAACCCCATAGTGACCGGATATTGACGGCTAGGTTCCAGAGTAGAGTTAGAAAAATTACCATCATACAGTGTTATGCTCCGACTCTAGACGCGACTGAGGATGAAAAGGATAATTTTTATAGCCACTTAGGTGCCGCCTACAACCAAACGCCTAATGGGGACATCGTAATGGTAATGGGAGATCTCAATGCCAAGGTGGGTAGCGACAACACCATGCTTAAGCACGTGATGGGAGTTCACGGCGTGGGAGACCGTTATGACAATGGTGAGCGGTTTGTGGACTTCTGCAATACCAACCGCCTAGTCATCGGAGGTACGCTGTTTAAGCATAACACCTGCCATAAGATCAGTTGGGTCTCTACTGATAGGCAACGAACATCCAACCAGATCGACCACATTGCGATCAGTCGCCGCTTTAGAAATTGTCTCCTGGACGTCCGAAACAGACGTGGAGCTGACGTCGGACAAGAACGAGATCACCATCTTATGGTAGCTCATTTACGCCTTCGTACTACATCCGTCAACAGCAACCGCTCAAACCTGCTTAACATCACCAGGTTTAATATCGACAGGCTCAAGGTTCCCCAAGTGCGCCAACAGTTCAGGGACCATCTTGCCTTAGAAGCAGAAGCAATCAGCAGCATAGAGAACATGGATGACCACTGGAGTGCTGTGAAAAATGCTTTTGCGACTGGGGCACGCACGTATGTCGGTAAAAAGCAGAAACACCACCGCACATGGTTTTCTACAGACACCTGGAGACGGATCGATGAGCGTACAGCAATCAAGGCTCGGATTGCAGCGGCCTCAGCAGTAGAGAGAACCGAGCTTGAAGCCCAATACCGTGCGAAGAAGAAATAAGTGCAGCGTAGTGTGAGACGTGACAAGCGTCAACATGTCAACTCACTGGCCTCAAGGGCTGAAGAAGCAGCGAGTAGGTGCGACAGTAGGACTGTTTACAACATCACTAAGGAGCTCATTGGTGGTCGAAACTCCAAACAACATCCAGTGAAGAGTCTAGACGGTAACCTTCTGATTTCGGATGAGGATCAGCTCAATAGATGGAGAGAACATTTTGCTGCAGTGCTAAATCACTTAGACGACGGCGGTATAATCTTGAATTCGAATGAGCAGTTCGAAGCAACAAATTCCCGAATTCGCACCGTACCTCCCAGTAAAGCTGAAATAATAACAGCAATCAAGTCCCTCAAGAAAAACAAAGCGGTGGGTATTGATGGCATCCCTGCCGAGCTATTTCAAGCGGCGCCAAATACATCGGCAGATTTGCTGCATCCGCTAATACGGAGAGCTTGGGATAGTGAACAATTTCCACAGGAGTGGAAAAGGGGGATGATCATTAAGCTTCCAAAGAAGGGTAACTTGATGGAGTGCGGTAACTGGAGAGGTATATGTGTTCTTCCAGCTGTAGCCAAAATAATAGCTAGAATAATTCTAGAAGGAATTAAAGATCATTTAGATTCAACTCTCGATGTCGAACAGGCAGGCTTTCGCGCTGGATCCTCCTGCATCGACCATATAAACACCTTACGGATCATAATCGAACAATGCGTTGAGTATAGGTCTCCGCTACATTTACTGTTCATCGACTTCGAGAAGGCTTTCGACAGCTTGAATCGAGATGCTATCTGGCTGGCCTTGCGCAGGAGAGGCATTCCAGAAAAGCTTATAGCTATTATCAAGGCTACATATGAGGGCGGCAAGTGTCACGTCGTGCACAATGGTAAGGTGTCGGAGGACTTTGAAGTCCAAAGTGGAGTACGTCAAGGGTGCATACTGTCCCCACTATTGTTCTTGGTGGTTATCAGCGATGTACTCCGTGCAGCATTGACGGAAGCTAATTCTGGAATTCGTTGGACTATGACATCTTACCTTAAACACCTAGATTACGCTGACGATGTTTGTCTACTTTCACATCGGATAATGGATCTTCATTTGATGGCCCAAAATCTAGAAGCTGAGGCAAACAAAGTGGGGCTAAAAATAAACACAGCCAAAACAAAAGCCCTGAGTACTTCTAATACCCGCGCTCAACTTAACATTGCCGGAAAGCAAGTCGAGAAAGTTGATAACTTTCTATATTTAGGAAGTGTCGTCTCGGCTAATCGCGGTGGCACCGAACTGGATGTGTGCAGCAGAATCGGGAAGACTAAAGCTGCGTTCGAAATGCTGTCCAAAATCTGGAGAAGCAATGTTATTAGCTTAAGAACCAAGCTACGACTGTTCCGCTCCAACGTAGAATCAGTGCTGCTTTATGGGTGCAGTACCTGGAAGGTGGACACCATTAACACACGCAAGCTGCAAGTCTTCGTAAACAAATGCTTAAGAATCATCTTGAGGATTTTTTGGCCGAACCGCATCTCCAACGAACAACTTTATCTGAGAACAGGCCAAGAACCTATAAGCATTACTATACGAAGAAGAAAGTGGCAATGGATTGGACACACCCTACGGCGCGAAGACAACTCCATTGCGAAATACGCTATGCAGTGGAATCCGCTCACCCAGGCAGGGAGAATAGCGGGACGCCCTAGGCAAACGTGGCGCAGAACAGTTGAGGAGGAATCGAGCTCTTTAGGAATGAGTTGGAGGCAGCTCAAACGCGTTGCGGAACTCCGAACACGATGGCGCGCAGGCGTGGTTGACGCCCTATGTCCCCCGAGGGGTTAAAGGATGTAAGTAAGTAAGTAAGTAAGTAAGGTCATATTGAAGAATTCGGTAGATGCTTCTGCTTTCGCTTTGTCGTGCTTTTTCTATATATTTATCACGTATGGAGCCGTCGATCTTGACCAACAAAGCCTATAGAGCGCTCTTCCAGTGTGAAGTGTTCTCTTCCAGTATTCGGACATCATGCTCGCCACTTAGCCTAGCCCATTCGTTAAAAAATTTCAGTTTTTGGCGGAGAAGGTACTTTACAATTATTTTGGGAAGCCGATGGTTTGGTTATTCGCAGACTTTGCAGATGTAATTGAAGTGCATCCTTTAGGTGAACATATATAGCGGAGGTAACCCTGTTTCGAGATGCAACATGTATGTTGGTGTGTTTACCGGTAGACGAAATATTTCTTGATGAAGTATCTCAACAGCTTCTCAACATCCTCGTACTGCAAAAATCCCCAAACCTGAGCCGCGTAACACATAATTGATCTCATTACCGCTTCAAACAGTTTATATTTCACACTAGGGGCCATATTCTTTTTCCCTAGAATGCCTTTCCAGTTACAATTGATTCCTTTTTTCGCCTCCTTCAGCTTTTCTTGCAGATGTTTACTAAACGATAGACGAGGTGTGATAATGACCCCAAGATACTTGTACTCCTTCACCTTCTCAAGCTCTACATTTTCCCAGTACCATTTTTCTTCTCGTCCGTACATATAGTACAATAAAAAATAGAAAATATTATTTTGAAAATCTGCAAATGGTATTTAATATTCTGTCGGCCCTCCATTTGCTTCTATGACTGCTTGCAATCTTCGAGGCATCGAAAGAATACGTTTTTGAGTATCTCCGGTGTTTTTTTTTCGGACCGTGCCTTCGGTAAAGGGGCTTTAGTTAACTCTCTGTTGCTGATTGTGCATTTACAGATTCTGCGTTCGAACTCATCCTAAATATGCTCGATATTGTTAGGGTCTGGTCATTGGGGTGGATGCAACTATAATATTTAGGCACCCGATACAGGAGCCATTCCTTAACTGTTCTTGTCGTGTGCTTTGGTTCATTGTCTTGGTGTACCACACAGTTATTTCCTAAGCCTAGACATTCGGCATACGCGTACAAATTTGAACGCAATAAGTACAAATATTTGTGATGATCCATAATGCCCTTAATAAGCACTAATTTAGCCACTCTCGCGGCCGGAATTGACCCCCTTACTGTCGGCACCCATTTTTGCACAGCCATTTCTTGGTTTTGTCGAAGCCATATTTTTTCCCGGCCATCGGATCTGAAAATATTGTGCTTACTTTCTTCCATAAATAGTGCCATTCTCCGAAACTCCTGACCTTCAGAAATACAGCTTTTGGCAAACCCGAGGCATGACCTTGCCGATTCGGGGGCCTTTTTTTGGGATATCTTCCAATAAATTCTTCAGATCTAAGATATTTCGAACAGTTTCAGGATGAATCTCTTTCCCGGTCGTATTTTCGATATCTTGAGCCAATTTCGGAGCGCTGGTTTTAGGATTGGCTGTCATTTTACGAAGGATGGTCGAAACATATCGGGCATTTAAGTTCTTCGGAAGTCCAGAGCAACTTTTATTTAAGACACTACCCCTATCATCTTATCTTTTTATTATGGATTGCACTGTTACGCGAATTGTACCAATCATTTTTTAAATCACATTATGGCTTTTATCCCCTTCTTTTAGTTTCACAATTAAATTTCGGATTTTAAAGGGAATTTCTTTCATACACCCCATTATGAGAATCCGTTTATATTAAGAAAGGAACCCAGTCCCCTCTAAATTACACACGAGAGAATAGCGAAAAGTTCCAGATCACTGCAAAAATGAACGTTACTTAATTTGTTTTCGTTGCAGTTTCTCTGAAAATGCAGCTGTATGCTCACTTTTGTGCGGTGGATATTTTGTTTGTTTATTTAGCTTTTCTTTGTAATTTTAGAGCTTACAGTTAACTTTGTTTTTCAGAAAGTGTTAATTGAAAGTGTTTTTAAGAATATATATAACGCCTGCCTAATAACCGAATTATCTCCTGGTTCTTAGTTTTCATACTTTTTAGGTCTATATGTAGACTTTTGTTCTTTAGCGTACATGCATATTTCGGCGCAAACAACCCATGAAGGGCCTAGGCTAGGCGTTATATTTTTCCCACGAATGGAAGGGACTTACAGTATTATGCCGTATCTGAAGGGCAATTTTTATTTTGTTTCTTTAAGAAGCTTTCTCATGGCAAGGATACTCTCAGATGTGTGCCAGACGTTCGCGAGAGGTGAAACCGTATAAACACTTTTTTGTGTGTTCTAGGATTCGAACATTGAACATCATGCGCAGTGGTCCAACACACTAACTACTGCGCTACGGCGCGCGCCCACAAACCACCACTGCCTTTAATTACCCGTAATTGTAGGAATATGGTTATGTAACAAGCGAGTGATACTAGCGATTGCAAGCGCAAGCGCCCGCTTTAAAATGAACTGCATTTATCAGAGTATTGTGGTTATGTAGCAAAATTTTACAAGAGCGAGCGTGCGCGAGTTCTCATTAGCTCGCGCTTTAAAATTTTCTACAGCAAGCTGAATTGCAAACGCGAGCTTAGTCGAAAATTGATATCAACTGCTACATTTGGCAAGCGCGAGCTCGCGCTAGTATTACTCGCTTGCTACATAACCATAGCCTAGGACTTCCTCTTTCCCCCATCATAGACAAAAACAAGGTCACCACACCAGGTTATGGTCACAGAAATATATGTTATGATACTCGCATTCATTCATACAACTGTGAACCCGAATAAGCGTACCAGCTAAGATGTCTGCACTAGTATTCTAATTCAAAATTCCTTATCAGTTTGCACCAATGTATAGGTACCCACCTAAGGCAAACCACATTTCTAGAAATAGACACCCCACCACACATTGGAATTTCTCTAGCCATGGCTTGCAGTGAAAACCCCCAAGAAATCGTTTCATTTATGCGTAAAAATCCATATGAGGTCACGCGTTTTTAAACAAACAAAAAAAATCTCAAACGAGGAAAACATGGCTTCATGACCGAATTGTGCAACTTTACGCGACTTTTTTTGAGAAACATTTTAAGCGTGTAAGCATATTTTCTGTCGTTTGTGGCGTCAAAGACAACAAACCGTCTGACAAAATATGTTCTTGCTAGCATAATTGGAAGAGTCACCATGAAGCACATGTGAATAAATTATAGTCTCATTTATATGTATAATGAGGGGCCTAGTGCTGGCCCCTTTTCTAAATTTAATCGTCTCTGTATATGCTATTACTCACACTTAAAACCTCAGCAGTGCAAATTTTAACTTATAAATCGATATGCATTATGGAAATTACGTTATGCTTGGCTGAACTTTGGCTTCGGCGTAAATGTCACATTTTATTCAAATTATATGTACACTATTCGGCTGATAAGGGAAACTTCTTTCGATTGCTTTCTCAAGGTTGCACTGGAATTAGGAAGGCGGAATAAAGATTTTATAATATGTCTCGGAAGTTTGATTGTCGTACTCGTATTACTCGCAAGATTCTCCATTGTCGTCATGTTCCATTGGAGCAAAGAGGGCGCGTTTTGGAGATCATATACCGACAGATATGACATGGTATTACATGCTTTTAAAAACAAGCTTTATACCTGTGTACACGTGTACCTACTTCGATTTCTGTATTATATTTTATTTGCTTTACAATCGCTTACAAGTAGGTCTGTTAATCAGATCGGAAGCAAGTGAACGACTTTTCTTCTATGATAGTGAAGAGTTTATGAAAGATTTTTTTTGAATGAGATCTAACGGGAAACGTGATGCAAACTTCTTTAAACTTTACCGGGTGAGGTAGAGCAGCAATTAATAGTCGAGGACTACTTTATATCGTAAAAATCGTTCAAATCATTTAAATAAATACGTTAAGCTTTTGTGACCCGTTCTAAATGTTACATGACAGAATTTTGATGATTTTCTACGAATATTCGTTAGTAGGAGCTTATGTACAGTCAAACTCATCTGGAAAAATATGCAGAAGGGATCACGAATCCCTACGAATCACAGTCTACAAAGTATGTAACCATACAGTGAAAAAGTATACAGGCGGGTCAAAAATTGAGTAAGGAACTGGCAGGATCGTTTAGACCAACTGCAAAGCACTCCAAGCCTATGAGAAAGAGCTACAGTATCTTGCAGGCTGCAATAATGTCAGGTAGTCAAAAAGCTATTGAGGCACTTAACGCCCATGTCTTCAGTTCTAAGCGTATGTGCAAATGCCTGCACAAATTAACAAACTGGGCAGGGACAATAAGGCACCTTTGTACTGAATACCGGCCCAAGAGGGAATAGGCCGTTACGAGAGACAGCAGAACTCTTTACAGGACCTGAATTATTTTGTAGATTAGGAGATCACATTTCAAAGAAAGAAACCAGAAAAATGGAGAAGGAAAACAGAGCCGGAAGCTATAATAACTTTAAGGATAAGAAGCTTAAGCCGGAAATCATTCACATTTATTTTCTTTTATTTTCATCATAACAGAGCAAGGTCCTGGAGACGGTACCAAGTGAACTGGTTGCGTCCTCGACAGACTACACGAAACCCAAACTCAACTTCAGAAAATCCTTTTTAACAAAATTCCCTTCCAGAGAAGAATGGAAGAACGGAAGCGTTATCTGCAACTATGATATAGGGATATACACGGACGGTTCGAAGATGGACTGCGGAGTCGGCGCAGGCATCTTCTCTGACCAGCTGAATATATCAAGGTTTTTCCGTCCCCCAGACTCTGCTAGTGTTTTCCAAGCGGAGCTTCTTGCGATTCGAGAAGCCTGCCGCCTGCTAAGCAATCTTCCAACATCTAATCACAATATCACTATTTTTTCGGATAGCCAGGCTGCCATCAAGGCCATTGATGCGATTTGCATCTCTTCAAAACTGGTAGAGCAATGCCGGTTCGAATTGAATCAACAAAGCACTCACTCAAGAATCACTCTCATCTGGGTCCCAGGGCACAGCAACCATGGGGGTAATGAGCGTGCTGATAAGCTGGACAGGCGAGGGTCGGCCCTTAACGGCTCTCTAGCAGAAAGAGTCGGTATTCCGCTTGGTGCCGTTAAGGGGTATATTCACCTTCACTTCCTCCAGCTGGCCAATCGCGGGTGGAACAGCCTTAAAAGCTGTGTCATATCTAGGAAGACGTGGCCCAGTTTCAACAAACCCAGGTCAGAAGAGTTACTAGGCGAACCAAGACCAGTTATTGCCAAAATCGTAGCTATTATCACAGGTCACTGGCCAGTTGGAGACCATCCGGCCAAGCTTGGTATCCCCCACAACACCTTTTGTAGGAGCTGCAAGGATATTAATGAGAAAGAATCTCTATGTCACTTCCTTTGCAGATGTCCGGTGCTGGAGAGGATCAGACAACAAACTCTTGGCAAACCCTTCTTCGAGGATCTGAGAGAGATAGCGGACAAGAAGATTGGACAACTAATCCTCTTCCTGAACTCCACGGGCTGGGTTTAAACTTAACATCGCTTTTTAACTAACCATTACAATAGGTATACACGAGTCCGTGGTAACAAAACGGCGTACCCTAAGCGCTAAGTGGGCTCTTTTGGACCGCCACTATACCTACCTACCTAGAAGCTAAGACATTTCATTTTGATATATTCATATAAAGATTAACAAAAAAAATTCAAACATACAAATTCAACATCAAAGCATGTATCAGCCTAAATCAAAATAACTTACAAACATGCTTCGTAATGGAGTATTGCAAGTTCAAGAAATACCGAAGGATATGAGATATAACAAATGAAGGCCTTTATAAGGCAGTTAAGGCACAAAACAAATAAATTATTGGCAGATGAGGATATGCAGACCATGGCCTCACATGGCTTTGCACTTTACAGAACTTTACAGAGAAACTGAACTGGTGAGGGTGCTCTAGTGTGAAACATTCTTTATGAACCGAAGTGTAAGTACAAAACTCTCGAACATAATTTTAGGAAGAATTGCAACGCGAGTGGAACTCTAATGAGGAACTTTCCAAAGTATTAGTACCGGCCAAATAGACCACTAGGTAGCAGTGCAAGATGCCTTTCTTACAAATAGCACTAATCACCCATCAAATCAACTTGTGGATCAGATGCCGGATAAGACGCCGCACGTTGTCCACGCAGATTTGGCATAAATTATTGGAGGCTATTCTCAACGTTTCCGAAATCATCTAAGATACAAAGGAGCATCAAAAAGATAAAAACAAGTTAAAAAGAACACATCGCTCATTTACTTGAAGAATATCATAACTCAGGAACCGCTATTTTTGAGTTAATGATGCAGAATTATTATTATTTATCATGTAAAAATTTCATAATAATATCTTCTATACTCTCTGCGTTCTATCACAAAGGACCTTCGCTGGTCTAAGTGTGTCTGCACTCTCGTGTGGACAGCCAACCTAACCATACTCTCTGCGTTAGAATTATAAGATGTCTTCTTTTTACTGCAAGGTGGTAGTCAATTGAAAACTTTAAACGCGTTTTCTGCAAAATGGTTTCTTTTTTAGTTATGGCAGTCTTCAAGTAAATGAGCGGCACCCTTCTGGGGTTCAAGGTACGCCTCTCAGATAGGTAAAAAGGTTTATAATGCGGGTATGCAATACAGTTGTGATTTTCACTCGACGGGTAAACCAACATATTGGCCGACTGGTAGAAATAAGATACCAGATCTGATCGATTTCTTTATTGTTAAAGGAATATCTGGCAACTGTATACAAGTTGAAGAAAGCTTTGATCTCTGCTCTGATCATTCTCCAATCATTATGACGATAACCGAAGCTCTGATTAAAAAAGCAGGACCGGTCAGATTAATCAGCGCGAAAACTAATTGGGATATCCACAGGAAATAAAAGAGATCATTAAGGAGAAGAGAAAATCGCGTAAAAAATGGCAACAAACTCGGGCTCCGCAACATAAAGCACATCTTAACCGTTTGTGCAATTCACTAAAAAGATCTATTAAAGACCTTAAGAATAATGAAATAAAAACTTACTTAGAAAATTTAACCGCAGAAAAAGATTTTAATTACTCGCTTTGGAAGGCTATAAAAGGTATTAAAAAACCTCAAATTCAAGCCGCCCCAATTACGAAAAATCAACACGAATGGGCCAGGCATGATAAAGAGAAAGCGCAAGTTTTTGCCGCCCACCTGGAAGAAACATTCAAACCGTTTGATGGTCAAGCTCTTATTCAAGATATGAATACGTCCTATATAGCCAATAGTGCAATAAGAAATGCATCACTAACCGAACTTAAGAAAGAAATAAAGAAACTTAAACCTAAGAAGGCTCCTGGATACTACCAAGAAAAGGTCTAATTATGCTTCTGTTTATTATAAACGCCGCGCTTAGACTAGAATATGTTCCCAGTCAATTAAAAGTCGCCGAAGTCATAATGGTCCTTAAGCCCGGAAAACCGCCCAAAAGAAAAAACGTCTAATAGACCGATTTCGCTTCTTCCAATTATATTCAAAGTGTTCGAGAGAATATTGATTAAACGAATACAGCCGGTAATAAAAGAAGGGCATCTCACTCCGGATCATCAATTCGGATTCATCGAATTCATCGAATAACACATGTAATCGAAAAGTCACTTGAAAGAAAAAAGATTTGTTCAACCGTATTCCTTGACGTCTCTCAAGCCTTTGACAAGGTCTGGCATGAAGGTTTAAAGTTTAAATTACGACAAGTTCTGCCAGAGCACCTATATAATATTTTGAAGAACTACCTTACGAATAGACTATTCCGCGTCAAATGTGGAAACGGATATTCGGATTTTAAGGAAATAATGGCTGGGGTGCCGCAAGGAAGCGTTCTTGGTTCGGTTTTATATCTATTATACACTCGTGATATACCGCAAGTAGAAGGCACTGAGCTAGCTACATTTGCAGACGACACTGCTATCTTGACAGTAGGTAAAACGGTCGAAGAAACTACAGAAAAACTGCAAGAAGCTTTGGATAGAGTAAATGAATGGACAAAGGTTTGGAGAATCGCACTCAACGAGACCAAATCTGTTCACGTAAATTTTACTTATCGGAAAATAAATAATTTGCCGATCTTTTCAAACTCGGTTCAAATTCCGTTTCAAAACGAGGCTAAGTATCTTGGAATGACACTTGATACAAAGCTGAAATGGAAAACGCACGTAAAGAAAAAACGCAAAGAACTAGATAATAAATATAGAGAAATGTATTGGTTACTTGGAAAATATTCCAAGCTTAATATAGAGAACAAACTGCTTTTATATAAGCAAGTGCTAAAGCCTAAAGTATGGACATATGGTATACAACTCTGGCGTTGTACCAAAATAAGTAATATTCAAATGTTACAAACTTTTGAAAACAAAGTGCTAACAGGTAATGTAAATGCGCCATGGTATATCAGAAATAGCGATATCCACAGAGATCTTGGCATTAAAACAATCGAAGACGAAATCAAAAACTACGCGAGAAAACATAAAAGTCGATTAGAATGTCACGTTAATATTACAGTCCTCCAAGTTTTGTATGAAAGAAACTTACTACGCCGTCTACAAAGAACAAAACATTTAGACTTAGCGCGATAAGTAACCGCGTCTAAACTGCGGAGCTAGCAGGAACTTCTAATGGGAAGGTACCTGCAAAACGTCCTTATTTCGTGAAACGAAAAGTACTTGATAAGTCGAATACTTAGTTGTAGTAAAAAAAATATAAACAAGTCTGTTTTGAAGGGAGGTTTTTTAGTGGGTAAGAATCCCACACTACTATGAGCACGCGCTGTCGATCCTCATAGTATCTTGTTGAAGATTTTCACCTACCCTCAAAAAAAAAAAAAAAATCTATTCAGATGCATTTGCAGTTCATTCACATCAAACCATACCGGATGCTCCAAAATTTTCTTCCTCACCAGGCTGCAAGAATTTAAAAATCATCAATTATCATACGATTACTATGCACGTAACTCCAGTTAAAAGTATATCAACCTGCAAGTGTTTGCTCACCGCAGTTTATTTTTATCCCCTCATACAACTTGAAATTAATTATTTAATTGTGTGTCCTAATTTAGAGGTTTGAAGTTTATAAACAAGACAAATGAGATAAACCATTTATTTTACAAAAAATAAAATTACGAATGAAATTCATCTCTCATCCCACATGGAATTAGTGTGCTAAATAATTTTGTATGCCTTCGACACGTGCGTATTTTGATTGCAAAAACAAATCTGTAACAAGACAGATTAGGGATATGAGCGCAATGCCAATCTATCAAATATGGGAACATCAAATTTTCGCACAACCAGACAAATCAGGCCCACACCGACAAAACTTCTTTGAACTGGAATAATTGCCTTAAATTGTATTATAATTGCTGATTAAAACAAAGAATATAATTAACCCTTGAACTACGTTTGTCTACCACCTCATGGAAGTAAAAACGAACATATTTTCTTATTTAAAAAAAAAAAAAACTTGGTTTGATTTATGAAGTTCATTTTGGGCACATTATATCTCTTTACAGTACAGAGCTTAGTCTGTCATCAAAAGAATACTTTTATAGGATAAATAATAGGATTACATATTATATGATATGAAAACTACAAAATGTCAAAAATATTAACTTATGCCTCGTTGCGTCAAAAACATCGGTATGTACATATAAATAATTTTATTGACTAAGCGCTGTATCTGGAGCCCACATACTTAGATTGTTATCTATTTTTCTTTTTTTTTTTGGTAAACAAAAGTCACAATTGAAGCTCTTTGGTTTTCGAAAGTGCGTCAACTTTTAAGACGCACCATGTTTTAAAAAACGTGTTCTTCTGTTTGTTTTCCACTATTTATAAAAACAACGTAATAAATTATAATAAATTGAATACATGTAAAATAATGCTTTACACCGCAGATTTTAATATCTATTTGTAACATAACGATAATTTAAATGTGATAATAAATTTAACAAATATTATCGCTTCGACACTTACAGACATTTTATTACCTCAGGCAAGGTTCAAATGGTAATTATAAGACTGAAGTCCAATCATCAGACTGTATTTCTTTTGAAAAAACGGCACCTGTGCTTATTGCTTGACACATGTTAATGAATTCAAAAATGTTGTGACGCCTTTTACCTTCGTCATCAATGTGCTTCACTGAAGCAAAAAAAATAAAAATAAACTGAAAACTTGTCAAAAATCTAATTTCAGAGTAAGTCTGTTTTGTTTGCCTTAAAGTTTGCAGTCGGTCACAATTCTAGTATTATCATAGAAACGGAGCAGCTACAGGAAGCTATAAAAGTTAGATTTCGTTGTTCCAGTCAAACGCGGTTTGCTGTATTTGCATAAGCTCATACATTACAAAAAAAACGAATATGGGAACACAGCTATCTGTGTAACGACGAACCAAAAATTCTAATTTACCATATTCATAGTAAATTTGTTTCACTTGTTTTTACCTCTCGTATTTTCTCCGGCTTAACAAAAACGGGGAAGACTTAGTCTTGATCCAGGAACCATGGGTTGTTGGAAACCGGGTTTGTGGACTCAAGACTCCTAACTACAAATTAATCTACGCAAGGAAGGAAGGTAAACCGAGATCCTGTATCCTTGCGAAGACCCATCTAAACATCCTTTTACTCTCTAATTTCAGCAATCAAGACATAGTCGCTACCAACCTGGAATTGCGATCAAAAAATTACTGGCTGGTATCGGCATATTTAGGTCACGATCAAGTGGGCCCACTCCCCTCGGACATCTTGCGGAGCTTGATTGCTGAAGCGGAGAGCCTTAATACTAGTCTCATCATTGGCTGTGATGCGAATGCCCATCACTCAATCTGGGACAGTTCCGGCATAAATGAAAGAGGTGTTTAACTTTCTGATTTTATCCTTAGAACTTATCTCCTAATCTGTAACCGGGGGTTCAAACCGACCTTCATTACTCGCAATCGACAAAAAGTCCTGGACATAACTCTTGTCGCCGATCACTTATCTCACTTGGTTAAGGACTGGAGAGTCTCTGAAGAGCACTCTTTTTCAGACCACCGTTACCTCCAATTTAGTCTTGATGACTATCTGCCTGATCAGAAGGTTTTTAGAAATAATAGAAAAACCAACTGGTCCCTTTATAGGAAATGGTTATTAACACTTATTCCCTCCCACCTGTCTACTGAACCTTCTTGCACTGAGGACCTTGACAATCTGGTCAACACCTCGAGATTAAAAGAACCACCTTGGTGGAATGCAAATGTCAGTACTCTTAGGAAAGACGGTAGGCTCCTTTTTAATAATGCTAAAAGCTCCCGTGAGACGGCCGATTGGAACCCCTATAAACTGTCTCTCAGGAAAAACAAAATCTCACTGAGGAAGGAGCAACGGCGATCCTGGAGACTCTTCTGCGACAGCATCGAAGAGTCCTCGAAAGCCTCCAGGTTGCGGAAAATCCTTTTTTAAAGTCCTTGTATACGCAGCTACCTTTTGCATCCGGATGGTCACTGAACCTCCTCTGCTGAGGAATCTATTGACATCTTATTGGGTACTTACTTGCCTGGTAGCTCCCCTGTTGCTGTATCGCAAGTGGAAAATTCCCCGGGCCAAGATCCGATGAGCCATGCGCAGTTTCAAACCCTTCAAGTCCCCAGGACCTGACGGTGTTATTCCAGCTGAAATTCAGCAATGCGAAGACATTGTGCTTCCATGGCTCAAAGTCATCTTGTCGGGCTGTCTAAATCTGGTCTATATTGCCAAACTTTGGACCGAAGTTCAAGTCATATTCATACCTAAGGCAGGAAAGAGCTCGCACATGGAACCAAAGGATCTACGACCTATCAGTCTATCGTCCTTTCTGCTTAAAACTTTAGAAAGGTTAATTGATATCCATCTTCGGCAAAGTATTAGCCCAGCTTTACTCTCCCCGTCCCAACATGCGTACTGCAAAGGCAAATCGGTTGAGACAGCTTTACAATCGCTTGTGCGCATCATCGAAAAATCCTTGAGCATGAAAGAATACAATATGGACATCTTGTTCAACCTGCTACCTTTAGATATTTTCGGCAAACAGATGGCTGCCTGTGCGGCCATCCGCCTCCTCTCAGTGGTCTAGCTATCGCTTTGGCCTCTCCTCAAACCTTGATCTTCTCAACTTCAAACACGAAAGTACGGACTACACCCCGCCGATATTGAGATTTGACCGTAACTTTCGTACGAGCATCCCTAACCGGGATGTATGGGACATTTCCCCCTCCTGTCGATGGTAGTTCAGTTCACTTCTTTACAGATGGCTCTAAGACGGAGGTGTTGGAGGTGGGTTGTGGTGTTTTCTCCGAACAGCTCAATCTGAGCATCTCTTTCCGCCTCCCTGATCATTGTAGCGTTTTCCAGGCGGAAATCATGGCGATTAAGGAAGCCCTGTCCTGGCTGAAATGTAATGTATTATCTGTCAAGGATATTAGCATTTTCACTGATAGCCAAGCTGCAATCAAGTCCCTGGAATCGTTCTCCTTCACTTCAAAGGCTGCCCTAAACGGTCGTTTATCTCTTATGGAGATGACAGAGCAGTTCAACATTCACCTATGCTGGGTGCCGGGCCACAGGGACATTCCAGGAAACTGCAGGGCTAATGACCTCGCCAGACAGTGTACCACTCTAAGGATTCTGCCTGACAGGCAAGACCTGGGTATGCCCCTCGCTACTTGTAAGTATCTACTAAAGCTGAACGCTATTAGCACGACCAACCTCAGATGGGTAAACGGCTCTACGTGTCACATTTCGAGACAGATCTGGCCTAAAAAAAATAAATAAATCTGGCCTAAGGTAGATCAAAAACGTAGTGCCGATCTGGTCAAGTTAATGCCTACACAAATCAGCTGCGTTGTCGGTGTTCTCAGTGGACACTGTCTTATAGGCCAACACGCCAAAAGACTTGGTCTTTTCTCAAATCACTTCTGCAGAAGCTGTTGGGACAAGGAGGAGAAGGAAATCATCCTTCACCTCCTATGCACATGTCCAGCCCTGTCGCATAAAAGTATGCTCCATCTAGGGTCCCCCTTTCTTGACGACCTCGGCGATCTGGCGTCCTTAGACGTCATGAGCACCCATCGTTTTGTCAAAAGCGCCGGTTGGTTTTGTTAGTCCCTGAGTGGCCTAATGGTTTGATCTATGGTATAACAAAGGACCTTAACTGGTCTAAGTGTGTCCACTCTCGTGTGGACAGCCAACCTAACCTAACCTAACCTAACCTACCTCTCGAATCTCCTAGGTAATAGTAAAGTGAAGCCTGTTTCAATTTTATTTTATTATAAATAAAAACATGTATTGAAGACAAATTGCCTGCCATTGACTAATTTATTTTAATTGGAACTACTTTTGAACAGACAAGTCCATATAATCAAAGCTCGGTTTATCTATAGAGTTTTCGATACGTGGCGCTTAATTCAAATCTACTTCTGTTTTTATGCAATTCACTTCAATCTGTGCCTTGAACATTAGTAACCCTACAATAGAATATTAAGGAAATTCCGTGTTCAAATCTTATTTTAGCGTGACCATCTGTTAAGGTACCTAATGGTAGATCCGCCAATTTTTCCCCAATCTTATGAGTACAGATAGTATTTATAAAAGGAATCTATTGGGCTAACCATATTTCATATTTGTCTAGCTCCAAATTGACGAGGCCAAATATGCAAGACTCTGATCAAGTGTGTAGCCAACATTAGAAGTGTACCCGATTACCTTCTTATAAACGTTTCTGGGTTACTGGTTACTGGTTCTGGATCGTTCCAGTAAGCATTTTTTGATATACTCGTATCTTATATCTTACACCCACTTCGCTCGACTTCGATCACTTCAAAAAAGAATATCTACTACACTAATCTGCATTTTTGAAGAAAAACAATAATTAGAGCTTTTTTGATCCCGGAGAAAATCCAAGAAGCATCTATAGCGAAGAGCTATACTACCTTGATCAAAAAGTTCCCGGAATTTATTCAGAAAATTAAAAATACAAGTTTATTCATCTAAATCTATATTGTCCCCTTCAAAGTAATCCCCATCGACTGCAACACACTTGCGCCAGCGCTTGATCCAATCTTCGAAACATTTTTTGTATTCGGTTTTCGGTATGTCCATCAGTGCTTCCTGCGATTTTTCCATTACTTCCTCTCGGCTGCTGAAACGCGTTCCCCGTAATGGTTTTTTAACTCGATCGAACAGAAAGAAGTCACAGGGAGCCAAATCAGGTGAATTCGGTGGCTGTTGGATGGTATTTGTTGCATTTCTCGTCAAAAAATCATGTCTTTTGCGACGTCAACACGGTCTCTTTTTTGCATGAAATTGAGGTCTTTTGGCACCAACTTTGCTGCTACACGACGGAAACCCAAATCATTAACCAAAATGTCTTGGACGGATCCATAGGCAATGTTCAAGTCCTCCGCTATCTCTCTGATGGTTAATTTGCGGTTATTGACCAACATTTCTTTTACTTTATCAATGTTTTCGTCGGTTTTCGATGTCGATGGTCTGCCACTTCGTTCATCATCTTCGATTGACTCACGACCACTTTTGAACCGCTCGTGCCACTGGTAAACGACCGTTTTCTTTAGAGAATCGTTGCCGAAACACTTTTCCAACATTTCCAACGTTCGCGCACCATTAAATCCGTTTTTTACGCAAAATTTAATACAAGTTCGTTGTTGCAAATTTAAATCCATTTCTAAAATTGTATAAAATCGCCAACACACACAGAGATAGATGTACTTATGGCTACGTAACTTTTGCAAATGTCAAGCTATGACGCTAAGATTTAGAGGAAATATCAACAACAGACGTACCGACTTAACAAATAAAACAGAACTCAAATCGGAACGATGGGAGCGCCACACTGTTTTTATTCCCGGAACTTTTTCATCAAGGTGGTATAGAACCGCATCTAGTTTTAACATCACTGCCAAACTTGTCAGTCTGTGCAGAATGACAATAGAGAACGCTCGCTCGGTACTGACCTTACCGAGATCGCTGAGGTCAAAAAAGATTTTAGAAAAGGTGACGTGCTATCATGTGACTTCTTTAATATTGTACTTGAACGGATTGTGCGGAACTCACAAGCCAACACCAGAGGCACGATCTATCAAAAGTCTGTACAACTGCTTGCATACGGCGACGATATTGACATTATTGGATGAACTCAGCGAGTTGTCAGCGGTGCGTTTGCAAGCACTGAAGCAGATGCGGCCCAAATGGGTTTAGCGATAAACGAGGGCAAAACCAAGTATATACTGTCAACAAGAAGGGACAATCAACACCGACGAATTGGACAGAACCTCACAGTCGGCAGCTACAAATTCGAGGTAGTAAGAGACTTTGTCTACCTCGGCTCTGCTAATATCTCTGACAATGATATCAGCGCAGAAATCAAACGAAGAATAGATCTTGCCAATCGCAATTTTTATTTTTTGATAATAAGGCAATTCAACAGTAAAGCTCTATCTCGTACAACTAAGGAGACTCTATATAAGACCCTGGTCATCCCAGTCTTGCTTTACGGCGCTGAAACATGGACTTTATTAAAAGAAGATGAAGATATCCTTATTCGCTTCGAGAGAAAAATTCTTCGTAATATATTCGGTCCCGTTTGCGTTAACGGGTTTTGGAGGAGAAAATTCAATCACAAACTATACGAGCTGTACAGCGACATCGACCTGGTCAAAAAACTGCGTGTTGGACACCTGAGATGGCTAGGACATTTAGAGCGGATAGACACCAACACTCCGGCCCGCAGAGTCTTCGAATCTAACCCGGAGGAAGGACGCAGTAGAGGGCCTCCTCTCGGTAGGTGACGCGCACAAGTTCAAGGGGACCTCGACTAACTTGGAGTGCGCAACTAGAGGCAATTAGCTAAAGACCGAGCTAAATGGAGAGACTTGTTGGTTGAGGCCCAGCTGCACCCCAAACGGCTAAGTAAGTAAGCGGATCTCGGATAAAGGTGAACTCAAAGGAGTCAATCTATATTCCGCCTCGGAGCATCCATGCTTCATCTGGAATGGACCAGTAATGTGCATATACTAACTGCCAACAAAGGTACTCTAAGGAAATAAAGATGTGCATACTGTCATAAATACATAGCTTCCAACCTCTTCCCCATAAAGTTCCAAATAAGAATGATAAAAAGCATAACACCTGCACTCCATTCATCGCGGTTTTTATAAATACACTTAAGTTCTCTAGAAATGATCGCTAGTTGGTGTGATTTATGTTGAACTATTTTTGATTTATTGCACTTCTTTTTACACATAAGTCATGAATATTGAGAGGTCCAGATTGTGATCAGATAGTGCCAGAGAAAAGATTCGACTTCGTTTTTGGTCTAACATACGAGTTTCGGCTAAGTTTCTGTTTCAGTGAAAATAGTGCCTAACCTTAAATTTAAATTTATTGTGTTTGACAAGGTGTTTGAATTAATTGAGTGGGAACAAAGCGCTTTGAGCGCTGTTACGAATTTGAATACAATTGCATATTAAAAAAACAAAACAATAAAATACGTGTACGTTCAATGGGCATAAATTTATCATTAAAATAATAGGAAAAATCTTAGTGGGTGATTAATTGTGCCGGTAAATGCAGATTTAATAGCGAACAGGCATTCAAAAACCTACTAAGCCATAAAGCGAAAAAGGCAATTATTATACGTAGGTGAGACTGGCTTCAGTATTCGTCCCTAGTAATTAGTTGTGTATATAATTACTAGCAGGTTAGGTAATTGGAATTAAATGTGGATATAAATGTTCGGGCGAGGTTTTACTAGTTAAGTTTCTTTCAACTTTTCTTTTACCATAGAAACAAGTACAAAAACACTTACTCTAAGATACTGAAGGTGGGATGTCTATCAACAAAAATGCCACATAGTGTAGACTAACGAAAATCACTGCATTACCACCAGGGATTCTGAACAAAATTACACCCTATTTCTCCTTAAGTACATTAACAATCAGTACTGTCTTCTAATGAACACTATCATTAGAGAAATGCGCACATATTTCTGATAAACGTCACCAACAAAAAAATAGTAAAACCCCATTAGAATAAGTGAACTTCAACTCGTGGCAACCTAGATACAATACATGCTATGAGACAAATGACGTCAGAACAAATCCCAAACAAAACTGAATAATAACACAATGAGTAAATATGCACACAAATTAAATCATTATAATTCTAGGACTCACCCAATTCGGCATAGCATAATGCGCCGACCATACTCAGCAAGCCGCATAGTATCCACACCACTATTGACTGTCCAATAGAACCAGAGTATAGCAGGACGCCTTTGGGGCTCACAAAAATTCCCGCTCCAACGATGACACCGACTATAATCGCCACACCGTCCAACAGACCGAGTTCTTTCTTCATTTTCAGTCCCCCCTCACTGGAGTTATCCGAATTCGAGGTATTCAACCCCTTTTCGTCATCTTCGCCCGCCAGTAGGCGTTCAGGACTATTAAAACCGGGTTTTGGCATCATTTTATCACTTGCGTCAACGCGAGCCATCTTCTTATAGGTGGATAACTATATATTTTCTTATCTTAAATTAAACTATCTAATTTAGTTCAAGTCGTAAAAATTCAAGGACACTTGCAATAACAATTTTATCTAGACTCACGCACGACAATCAAAGTAAATTATTAATAAGTATTGATATCAATTGATAAGAGATTTGCATACAGTTCAGCATGTTTAAGGCACTTCCTCTGGGTCTTTTTTAATCTCTTGTTTCTCTTTTATTTAAGATGACGTTGAATATCTACCACGTGGACACGACGACAGTACGATAGCGAATACGATTTGCAATGAGAATTTCGTTTGCTCCATGTGCTTCATTCAACTGCTGAGAATTGAAAAAAAAAAACTAAATTTGATAAAGAAATCGTTGGGTGATGGGCAATTTGTTCTGCCGCCAAAACCAAACTAAATCGTCTGACGTACTAAACTCTACTGAGTCATAAAAGGCAGTGAACCTCAATTTTAGTTTGAGCTCGGATACGAATAAGAATACGAAAATAAAGCCGTTTGCGTTGCGAAAAGCGTTTTTTTTTTTTCAAATGTGGAATCTTTTGGTCGTCAGTGGAAAGAAGACTTCTTTCTAATTATTTTTCTTGTACATTGTGTACCGTACAATGAAGCATTGATAGACAAATTTAAGAGAAAGGTTAGATGAAAAAATATTAATTTGGAGTAGATATTACAGAGGTAGTGAAAAGGGAGTGAATCTAGTACTTTTGTTTTAGATTCCAATCCACCTAACTTCGATATAGTAGCTAGAATTACTGCTTTCACGTTATTTTTAAACATAGATAACTATCGTTTTGGAAAGTAAATCTAAGGGTAAATATCATCATTTAACGTCGGATGCTTACTGAAATGTAGATTCTAGTACTTCACCGAATGAGTGTGTTGACGAGATCATTGGAGATCAACGTTGAACCGTGTAATCTACGTTCTGTAAAATACACCTGTAAAATACACCATACACCGATTGTCAAGATATATTGTCTACCAGATATAGCATATAACACAATTTGACCGAACTAACTGATATTATGACATTGGTAACATTGTATAAATCATTGTCGACATTGTGGATACAGTCAACAGATAAATCCGCAGGTGCTGGAGGTAGGCTCGAGCAGGGCTAACTAACCACTGTTTCACACGCACACTCTATCTAAAATGGGTATGTATTAAGATTGTGGATCTCGCATATACTCAGCCAGCGGCACTATCATGAAACTACGTCGAACACTTTGAACAAGTATGCCTAGAATAATTAAAGTCACGAATTGCTGTAATCGTATAGATCAAAATTATCAGAGAATTTATTTTCGAAAATTGACACTAAGTCCTTTAAACACTGCACACAGCAACCATTTTACTTTCAATCCTTTTATGATAGCATACTTGGTTTAATACAAAAAAACAAAAAAGATTTAGGAAACAGCGATTAAAAGCACATGGTATTCAAGCAGGATAACGATTAAATTGTTTCGGAAGGGCAGCAGATTGTCGATAATATGTACTCACCACAATCCTAACGTGTTTATGATCCGAACTCATGCACTGAATGTTTCTCGTTCAAACTTCCAGTGTCTCAATTTATCTGAGAAAAATCAAGCGCTGCACAGTGTAGAAAAACTTTAATCAACCCAACCGGCACACATACATATGTATTAAGAGACTGTGATGAAAACCTATCACAAGTACGAAGTATAGATACAATTCGAAGAACACTGGGATAGGAACATTAATACCAAAAGCAATGCGACTCACTAAATTACAACCGGTGCTTTCACGACGTACGACGACGATAGTCTCGCCTGACGTCGTTGTTTCGAATAGCAAATAGGAAATAAAAGAATTATCTGGACAGCGCCACTTTGTACTAAATTGTTTAGCCGAAGAACTTTAAAGTATTGTAAAACGAATGTGTTGTTTATGGTGTTAGTCACCAATGCTGTACTTACTGAGCTACCCGTATAAAACGCAATCCATTCTCCATTCCATCCTCTAACTATTTTTCGAATCGGAAATTGAAAGCAGAGTGCAATGTTTTACTGGATACTGTGATTGCGTATGACCAGGTTCGAAATCAGATGTGTAGGTTTGAAGCTTCGGGTAGCAACAACTAATAGCCAGCCACATAGTCATAAAGAGAAAACGTTGGCATACTCAACGTAATACATACAATCCTTCACTCAAAGAATAAAATCAAGTTGGTTATGTAGTATTTATTTAAGCTTAATACAAGCAAGCAAGGACTTAAAGCTAAACTTGAAAACTAAAAAAAGGGAACTTAAAACAATTTTTTTTCTATTTTGCTAGGCCCTTAAAGGCCCACAATCTTAAGCAATTTTAAAACTTAGCTTAAAACTAACAAAGGAGTGGAAAAGATGGAAGTGGGGGCAAAGACATGGCTGGGCGGAATTGAAACGTTGCTGAAGATTGTTTCGAAATGTGGTTCTGCTGCAGTGGAAGTCAAAGGTGTTTTCCATATTGTTAGCCAAATGCAACATTCTGGACAGTGGTGCGATGATAAGAAAGACGGAAGAGGGGAATGGACCTTAGGTTACGGGAATCGGTGTTAAATGAGACTAATTCAGGATGCGCGGGGCAATTGATACCATTACCAATCTCGGTTTCAAGATTAACAGTAATCTGTATTGCAGAAGTCACATAAATTATATTGTTGGTCGTATCTATGGCGGTCTTCTTAAGCCAGGGGTTTCTGCTAGTTTCATTCCAGTACGTATAGTAGCTGCGACTTGTAAAACATAACTAATTTCTGTCATTTCATATGCTATATACTTCTTCTTCCTTTTATCAGCGAGGCTATGATCCGAAAACAAGGGATCACAACCCTCCCACCTCACCGCACCTCCACTGATTCGCCTGTGTGGTTCGCCTTCTATATACATATATACATTTGGCGTAATAGGTCGTCAAGTGCACAGGCCTAGCTTCTCGCAACGAGTCGTGTTGTGTGCCAAGGATTTTTCGCACGAATGGAACGGAACTAAAATGTTGTGTCATATCCGAAGGGTATCTATTTTTTTTTTTTTTTTTCTGGGAAGTTTTCTTGTGACAAGAATACTCTCAGATGTTTGTAAAACGTTCGCGAGGAGTGGGGCCGTGAAAAAACCTTTGATGTACGCAGTGATCCGATACACTAACCACTGTGCCACAGATGCCCACACACTCGAATGCTGTAATGGTACTATATCCTAAGCTGGATTCCCTCTCACAGCATAAACTAACAAAGGAGATTGCACTTGGTTGCACGCATCTATGTCTTGCGCGGGTACGACCATATGGCACAATATGTACCTATATATCACCTAACAACAGAAACGTCCTTGGCTGCAATTTATTACAATATTCAGAGGGCCGGAATTTTTAGACGGCTAGTTTTCTAATACTTTCCTAAATAGCACTAAACATTATATTTTATACTTTATCATCTATTTTCTACTTCTTTCTATTGTTCTTAAAGTGTATTTGAACATTTAGTTTTACTTTAAGATTCTTAGGTTATTTTAAGCTCACCAAATGTTATGTCTGTTATTTTCGTTAATCCTAAGATCTTTTTATATGTGCTAAGAGAGGCAAAGTCTCATGCGTATTTTCGATTAAAAAAAAATTAAAATAATAATTCACACTAACTTATCTAGATAACTAACTTATCTTCTTAAATAAAATCTAAAGCAGCATCTTATATTAATAAAAAACGTATATGCCGGTATAAAGAATCTCGGTTTCAAGATTAACAGTAATCTGTATTGCAGAAGTCACATAAATTATTTTGTATTTAATTGGAATTTGACAATTCACCAAACAGCGACATGCAAGAGTGTGAACTCGCCAAACACGATTTTCACAGCAACGCTATGTATTTCATTTATGAGTTAATCAACAAATATGAAAGGAGTGCTACTGCCAGACACTTGACGAATATTGTTAACAATAATTTGTAAAAATCTACTAAAGAATGTCGTCAATTAGAATATCAATTAGATACGTCAATTGCGATCTCTTAATTTAATTCATTACACAATACCAATGCAAAATAAAATAATTCAATTCCCCATTGACGTACTACGGCAACACCAGCGAACTTCTCTTTCGTTTAAGAGAGCACTGCTACACAAAAATTCTTACACACTCTTCTAATAGTAACATGTGGCATCAAAGTGCAGATGCTCTCCGCCTGCATACTTTTGTATGACGAAATTTATAAAAATTTCCAATAAGCAACTTATCGTACTTTTTATATCGGTTCGCCATTCATATGATGTAGCAGTTACCTGTGATTACGTATGGAATACACTGTAGGTATGCGGTATCAAATGAAACACCCCTCTATGTGATTCACTAATGATAAAAAAACATTAAGGGAAATGCTTGTTTGAGAAGGTGGAGTCGTTATTCTTGGAATTGATTTTTGGTTTGAATATCATCGAAAAGATTATTGTCCGTTGGTGGTATGTTGTCGTGTAGAATTAAGCCAATGTATCAAAATTTGATATGCAATTAATTAGATTGAAAAAAAGATAACAGGTATATTGAAAAACTATCTCAAGAGTATTTTCTTTACATGAGCATTCGTTTTAGAACTAGAATTTGCTTGCTGGGCACAAACAAAACTAACATAGACTTCTGCGCTAGATTGCTGCTGCAGGCTACTAATATGGACGGGCGTTTGTGAACAATATACTACATATAATACTAATATTTTTGCTATAGGTTAGGTTAGGCTAGGTTGAGTAAAGTTATCATAAAAACACTAGGCACCAAAGTGGGCCCATCGCGATCCCTAGGGAACCTTCACGACAAAAAGACAAACCAATTCTCCCATGCACTTAGTTTTCCTACAGTATTTGAAAAACTCCTTGTTGTGGTTCAAGGACCTTGCTCCTTCTACGTTATCGAAGCAGTATCTTCCAATGTGCTTTAGCCTTGCCTTTGCAATGCCTTGGCATTCACAGCGTATATGTGTTATGTCCTCTGAGACATGTAGGTCGTAACAGTACCTACAAACAACCGTGATAGATAATCCTAGTCTCATAGCATGCTTCCTTAGAAGACAATGGCCAGAGAGTATCGCTGTTCTTAGCAGTAAATAAATAAATAAATAAATTAGCAGTGATCTTTCTAATTTTATGATATCCCCAGATTTTCTGTAGTCTTTATGGAGGTGGCAATGGTGTAGTGGTAACGTCGTAAATTGCCACTCTAATGGTTCATGGTTCAAATTCTGATGTCAGCAAGCATTTATTTTTTTCTCGTGAAATATATAAGGTCAGTAGATCAGTTGCGAAAGCTTGTGTGAACACAAACAAAGGCAAAGGCATAACAATTTCAATTTTCAATTTCAATTTCTTTATTCAATTCTTCAGTTCTAATTTGTTTACAGGATGATTCTGCGAAACCCTTAAGAGGCTTTTCTGCAGAGGGAAGTAGTATTCCTCAATAACTGTGAATTCAAACAATTGCTTAAGACTTAAAAGTACTAGCTGAGTTTAGCTTTCGGGTACTTCTTCGCCAATGTGGTCCACATTTCGCGCGTACTAAAATTTTTAAAATCTGGTTCTGCAGTCGTTGTACATCCATCAAGTAACCCAAAGTCGTAATGCCCCATGCTAGTATATCATATCTTAGTACAGACTCCACTAGTGAAAAGTACACTTGCTTCAGGACAGTATAGTTGGTGCGGTTGCTTAGGTGATGCATGGCATGAACAGCTCTCCGAAGTCGTTTGCACAATTGTGCTAAGTGTAGATCCCATTTGAAGAAACAGTCCAGTTCTACCCCAATGTATTTGTAACTTCTTACATTTTCGATTATGTCTGTGCAAGCATCATTCGGGTTCAGATGTTCTTGATGTGCGTTGTGGTGCAGACAACGTACATGGTGAAATTTAATTTGAATTTTGGTTCTGAGTACGCTCGAAGGTCTTATATGCCTTAACTTGATTTTTTTTTGCATTGATGATAAGTCCAAAATCCTGGCACCAGCGGACTAACAAGTTGAACTCCGACTGTATAATTTTAGTTGCTATTGCTATATCTTTATGGCTTACTACAATTGTCGTATCATCTGCATAAGCAAATCCCACACTTTTTCGCAGAACTTTAAACAAATCGTTTACGTATATTATAAATAACAGCGGTCCTAAAATTGAGCCTTGAGGCACTCCGTATGTTATTAGTTCTTGCTGACTGTAGTTATTTAAGACTTTAACTTTAGGTCCACGATTTCTTAAATAGCTTCAATGTTTTCTAATCTCTCAATTATTCTGTCATGTGATAGGGTATCAACGCATCTTAGATATACATATCCGAAATACCCTAGATAAATCCCTTCTATCCAAATCTCAACATGCGTACACTAAAGGGTGATCGACAGAGACGGCGCTCCACGAAGTTGTGCGAACGATAGCAAAGACAATCCATTTCAAACAATATACCCTTGCTACATTCTTAGACATTGAAGGTGCCTTTAATAACGTCAGTACGGAATCGATTCAGGAAGCTCTGATCCAACTGGGTGTGGAAGAGTTTATTAGCAAATGGATATTGACAATGCTAAAAACCAGAATCATTCAATCGAATCTCGGCAACAGCAGTTCCACCATATTTGTTGTTAGAGGAACTCCTCAAGGTGGGGTCCAATCTCCTCTTCTATGGCTTATGGGCACCAACAAAATTTTGTGTAGACTTGATAGGGATGGAGTCAAGGTTGTCGCGTATGCGGATGACGTGGTAATACTGGTATCGGGGATGTTTCCATCCGTAATCAGTGAGATTATGGAAGGTGCCTTGGGCAAGATTAGCTCATGGGCCACTGGATGTGGACTCAGCGTCAACCCAAGCAAAACTGAATGGATGCTCTTTACCACTAAAACCAAAATACCGACTTTTACGCTTCCACGGCTAAATAATCATCTACTCCCTCTATCCTCCAGGCCCAAGTACCTAGGTGTGGTACTTGATCCAAAACTATGCTGGAAGCTTAATATTGAGCAACGGGTAAAGAAGGCCTGCGTGGCTTTCTATGCCTGCAGCAAGACCTTTGGCAAGAAATGGGGACTTCGCCCGAAGATGGTCTTATGGATGTACACTGCCGTGGTGCATCCCATTCTTTCCTATGGATCGCTAGTCTGCTGGCCTGCGTTAAGGAAAGCTTATAACATCAAACTTATCAGCAGGGTACAAAGAACTGCGGCTATAGGTGCAACGGGTGCCATGAGGACATGTGCAACCGATGCCTTGAACGTTATTCTGCACCTTTTACCACTCGATCTTCACATTATGCAGCTATCATCATGTAGTGCGGTCAGGCTAAGGGAAACGAGATGTTGGTGCACCAATCCGTATGGTCACAGCAGTATCCTGAATTTGCTATCGCAGAATCTGGTAGCTAATCTGACCGACTATATAACTCCCACAGTGAACTTTAGAAATCACGTCACGGTCAGATTCCCTAACAGGGCGGATTGGGAAACTGGCGCACTGATAAATGAGTTCGAATCAACAATTTTTACCGAGGGTTCAAAAATGGACTGCGGGGTAGGGGCATTAGGGATTCTCTGAATCCTTTAATATTTCCAGGTCGTACCGGCTTCCTGATTCGTGCAGTGTCTTCCAGGCGGAAGTCTTTGCTGTACGTGCGGCCTGCCGCATACTCAAGCAAACCTCTACACCCCAAAATACCATTGCCATCCTCATTGACAGCCATGCGGCTATCAAGGCTATAGTATCTGCCACTACATCCTCAAGGCTAGTAGAACAGTGCAAAAAATAACTCGCCTCGCTTAGTCACCGGCTAAGGATCTGTCTCCTTTGGGTTCCGGGGCAGCGAGGATCTTCCCTTGATGCTTCCCTAGCAAAGGAGGTGAACGTCCCGTTGGGGGTCCTTAAGGGAGGCATCTTCGCGACCTATCTGCTAAAGGCGGATATAAGATGGCAGGGGGTGCGGAGCTGTGTCATCTCCAGGCAGATGTGGCCCAAATACTCCCTGAAAAGAACGCAAGATCTACTAAACAGAAACCGCACGGATATCGCAAGAACTCTGGCAGTTAGTAATGGCCACTGGCCCATCGGGGTTCATGCGGCCAGAATACAAAAATACAAATATTTGGCCGAACAGCTCTTTAAAGTGCCAGGGCCTAGCTTCTCGCAACCACTCATGTTGTGTGCATTATATTTTTCACACGAATGGAAGGGACCTACAGTTTAA
Source organism: Brachypalpus laphriformis (assembly GCA_945910035.1). Classification (NCBI taxonomy): domain Eukaryota; kingdom Metazoa; phylum Arthropoda; class Insecta; order Diptera; family Syrphidae; genus Brachypalpus; species Brachypalpus laphriformis. The sequence continues at coordinate 139,928,852 of OX246756.1, forward strand.
TGCCGAATCCGAACGTGGATTTGAGAAGCTTTTTCGTGACAACAATACTCTCGGATGTTTGTCAGACGCTCGCGAGAGGTGGGACCGTGCAAAAACTTTTTGGTGTTTTCTGGGATTCGAACTTGGAACCTCATGCGTAGTGATCCGACACACTAACCACTTACGCCACGGCGCCCACTAGGCCAGAATAGGCATTGCATTTAATGCACACTGTCGCAGCTGCAATACTGCTGATGACATAGGAACAATCTTACACTTCTTCTGCAAGTGTCCGGCTTTAGGCAATACCAGACAGCGCACCTTAGGCAAATTCTTTTTCGACAACCTTAGAGAGTAGCGGAGATTAGCATTGGGGATATTATCAGCTTCCTCAATGTAACGGGGTGGATTTGAGTAATCCTTCCCCATTTTTCTTCTTCTTTCCCCTAGTAGTTAACATCCGTCAGGTCACTTGAGTTGTGATAATAAAACGGCGCTTCTGCGCTAATTAAATGTCGGCGTGGTTTGCTGACACAACCACTCCTACCTACCTACCTACCTAGCTTATCAAAAGCCTTTTTAAAATCTATGAAAATGACCAGAATATTATGGTTTTCATTAAGATTGGTATTGATGAAATTAGCAAATTCCGCTAGAAGTTTATTCGTGTTTTTGTTTTTTGTGAATCCGAATTGGTTTTTGTTAATGATCCTGTAGCGATGAATCCTTTAGTTTATCTTCTGCCATAACTTCTTCCAATAATATGTCGATAGCTGGAAGGATGGAAATAGGTCTATAGTTAAGGACGTCCGTTTTTGATCCTGCTTTATATATTGGGCGAACTACTGAAACCTTTAGCTTATCAGGTACGCAATGCCACAATGCCTTGGACACCCTATGACCATCTAAGTTTAGCAATCTTAGATTAGCCATGTTGATGATTCTATCACGAATAATTCCCTAAGCCACGCACCTTGGTGGTTTAATGCTACTAATTATGCATTATAGAATTTAAGGAACGCTTAAATTATATAAAAGATGAAAATTATGATTTTTTTTTTTTTTTTTGATTGCGTATGAATTATTTCTTGAATTTTAGTTTATTAAAAAAAAAACTGTGTTCCTTAACATGAACAAATCAAAATAAAAACATTTCACTTCTCTTATTTTGGGGAACCTGTGTATGTTCATGTACGCATAATTAAGTGAACAAACTCGTAGTTTTCTAATAATATGGTGAACTTTTCGTTTCCACACGAGTGGTTTTAACCAAATGCGTAGGTGCTAATTACTATTTGGTATTTAAGAAGAGCACAACATCAATTATTCCACTAAATGATGGACGTGAGAAGTGAGTATACGACCCCATTAGCCGAAGCCGCATTTCATATAAAATCAATGAAATTAATATACCCAACTATGGGTATGATTGAATAATTGGACTTTTTTCCGCAGCAAATACTACTTTATTGATGAGTAACATGAGTGTTTAATAATTTTGTTCGTGTTGGGAAACTGATTAAGTGTTAATCAAACTAGAATTCTTTGTCGATTTTTTTTCTTGAAAGGTTAACGCAAAATTCGTGCTAAAATCAGAGAATATGAAGATAGAACTTGGAAGATGTTAAGAAAGTGGTGCGGTGTGTTCTATGTAGTTACGATAGTAAAGCATTTGTCAAGTTGGGTAAAATAGATTCAGTCAGGAACTGTTTGTTGAAATTAGTCCTAATCATGCAGGTGCATTCACATGTATGATTCAATTAAACATCTTGGCAGCTGCAATTATGGTCGAATAGACCAGTATAACTTATTTTTGTATCGATGTCTCAATTGGTAACATTTTCAAATCAGTTCTCTAAAAAAATTATATACTGCATACATTTTTGCTTCCACCCATACGGGAGAGTACTTATTGATCTCGTGAAAAAAATCAGAAAATCGAAAATGTTGGACTCTCAGTGCAGCCTGCCAATGTACGCTCGACTAAAGCCTGAACAGCTCGACCGAATTGCTCCAAAATTCATATGTATAATGTATGTGGGGCACAAATCTCATATTTGGGTTAGGTTAGATACTATTATACGGCGTATCAAATTTTGGCAAATAATTCGTATAACGACGATTTGCTAATAACCGGTTTTCACAAATTGGCCTTTTCTCAGCTGTTTCTCTGCCAATTTCGTTCAAAACTGACATATGTATGTATCATTTTCTCAAGTTTTGAATCAGCAAGTAGCTGAGACAGACTCTATTTCACTTGTTCGTATGTACTTGCACCTGTATGGTATTTATTTGCGAACCTGTTCTTATTTTTCTTTTTTGAAAAATCTGTTAAAACATTAGATAACATTTTACAATATTTATAAGTCCGGTATATGTAGTACATATTTTAAATATTGCTTACATTTTTGATCAAAAGTATGGAGAAATTACTGTTACCTCTATGTTATTCTGCCAAAAACCCGGTCCATTATTCTATTGGGTTTGCATTTTTTTATAATTTGCGCGAGCCGAAGGGATTATTAATACCCTTACACGGCTTCTCAGGGCACGGGTGGAACAAACTTGTCTAAACAAACCCACACATAGAATTTGCACAAAATTATTATACCTGTTCGAACTGTTACCAGCGCTGCGGCAAACTCCTATAGTAGTAGATTTACTGCGTTTATTTTAAAAGGAAAATCTACTGATAGGTTCTAAACTGTTCTAAACTGTAACTTGTTTTTAGTGAATTAAAATGTCCCTTATTTGTTTTGAATATTGCGATTAGCTTGCTACCGACCCTGCTAATTTTAAAAACAAACTTAAACGGCCACTACCGGCGAATTGCGTATTTTTTTGTCGCTACATAATATTCGTTGGGTGGTTAGGAGGAGCCCAAGATTAGGTACACTTGACCAGAGAAAGGTCTATTGTTTTGCCTCTGAGTAGTGATGTGTGGATCACCCATCTACTTCTGGAACCATTTACTTCTTATTACAAAAAAGTTTGGTTAGGTCATGTAGACATTGCTGAGATCGTTAAAATCATTAAAAACGTATTCACCTCAGTGCAGCCTTTCTCAGGCTGGTGAAAGCCGGACACGTGCAAAGGAAATTTGCGATAGTTTTCTCTTTTTCTTCATCCTTGCAGCTCTTGCAGAAATCATTATAGAGAGCCTAGTGTTTGAGTGTGCCTAGCAATGACACTATATTCGGTTATGTTTGTTATTTTAGAAAGAGTTCTTCTCCAATGTTTCAGAAGCTCGTTAGGTCTTTTTATATCTAATATTGGACAAAGTAGTTCTAGAGGCACTGCATTGGTCTAATTACTTCCATCGACGTTTCGTCTTGTTTTCCGCGTGGGCATGAATGAAGTCATTAACAAATGGCATAGGCCCTGCGATGTTGTTTAAGCCTTTGTGATCTGGTACCAAGGAAAGGGAGAAGTTGTACTGTCCAGCTATCTCGTTAAGAGATATACGGTAGTCTTCGACTGCCTTGGATGTTTCAGTGCTTGATGCGAGGGATTTGATAGCTGCCTGATTCGGCCTGAAAAACACTGCATTGACTCGGGTGGTTAAAGGAGAGGTGAATGTCCAGGTCTTTTGAGAAGACTCCGGCATCGAATCCGTCATTGATTTTGAACCCACCCGTGAAAATTGAGAGCGCCTAATTCGCTTCGTTCACTCTGTTTTGTCATATGTCGAGCACCTGTAGGCAAAATTAAGATCTAGTTCATCGTGGAGGTGATCGGTGATACTAAAAATGTGACAGTTTATCTTATATTGTGTTCACTCCATTGTTTATATTATCTTATTCTTAATGCTAGCTGGTGGCTAGCTATTTTCCAATGATGACAATTGAGAAGATGTACCATGATTTGAAACAACGCTGAAGAAGAGGATCTCAGTGCACCTGTATAAATGAGACATTCCACTCGTTGAGTTTTTTTCCCAGTAATTTGAGGTTAGTATTTCTCTCCAGGGCAGTCCACCAAACTTATAAAACTAGACGGGAGAATCGGTCCAATCAAGTGTGTATAACCAGTGTCTAGACCGTAGACCCCATGTTGAACCTACGGCCTTTTTGCATGTATATAGGGTCAGTAGAACTTCCGATAGAATTTTAGTACCAGATAGCTGGCGTTATTTGAAAATCTAAGAAATGATCGGGAGCAGTATGATCTTGATCGGGTTAACAGTGAGACAACAGCTATTAGTCTAAGTGGCAAGTTGTTTGAGAGCAGAAGAAGTGTCTACGGGTACTTTCCTGTTACTATGATAGCGATACCATCAGCATAGGCTACGATATGTGTTCTTTATTCTTAGGAGAAAATCGTGGGAAAAAAGAGAGCAGTCCCTCTTGAGGGGTCCCACGGTAAGTTAGTCTCTTTACAGAGCGGTATCCAACGGTCGAAAATTTTGACGAATGCAGCACTCGCTCTATATGATGTGTACATAAAAGTAACAAGTCCATTTGAAATAGGCGAGTAATTTGGAACTAACTGAAATACTGTTGCCAGAAACGGTTGAATTCTAGTATACAAGAAATATGCAATACAGAGGTTACATATAGTAGTTACTTACAGTAAGTAAGTTAGTCTCTTTACAGAGCGGTATCCAACGGTCGAAAATTTTGACGAATGCAGCATTCGCTCTATATGATGTGTACATAAAAGTAACAAGTCCATTTGAAATAGGCGAGTAATTTGGAACTAACTGAAATACTGTTGCCAGAAACGGTTGAATTCTAGTATACAAGAAATATGCAATACAGAGGTTACATATAAGTAACAAACTCATTAAATCGACAAGGAAACAATTTTCTTACAGATATTCGAAGCGGAAGCGAAGACAACATTATAATGAAGCAATACTACCATATATAGTAACTACTGCAGCCCTGAAGGTTATGCTTAACCTACTAACTCTATATCTGCATATAAAGAAAGAAGCTGGTTAACGCCTTTATGCTCATCGCAGAAGATAACTCAAATTCCAAACTAGTTCACTCGGATATTGCGCATCAATGAACTCAATAGTAATGAACTACTAGGAATAACAATTAGGGGCAAATGTCTGCCAAGATTCAACTTCAGCCCCAACTTCATGGTTACATTCCCAGATCGCAATAACTCCGAACAGAACAAACCTACATTTGCCAATAACTCTCATGTATAATAAACAGACGAATCCAAGACAGATGATGGAGTTTGGGCTGGAGTACACGGCGCTACTACGAAAAACTCCATTCACGTGTGTATGAAAAATGTAACTCCGTATTCCAAGTCGAAGTATTCACTATAGAACTATGCATCAGAGAAAATATAAACATAGCCAACAAGAACAATTATATTCAGATCAGATAGCACGGCTGCTCTACTGGCAATTAAGGCTTATGAAATAACATCTAAACTAGTATGGGACTGCCTTCAACTACTTATATCACTAGCCAGCACAAACAGAGTTCATCTCATTTGGGTGCCAGGACACAGCGGATATGAATGAAATTAAAAACCTGACCTGCTAGCCAGAATAGCACCTACGTCAAACTTTATGATGCCAAGACCATTGTGTGGATTACTAGTGAATACGGAAAAAAGGTGTATTTAAAATTGGCTAAAAGAAAAACCGCATCATTAGTGGATGGAGACTGAAGAGACTAACTGCCAAATACTTGCATCAAATGAACGAAACATCTCCTGCAATGAACTAGGAGTCAGATTCGAATAGCCATATGTTTCCTTACAGGCCACTGTCGAGTGAACAAATATTCCATAGCTACAGGAATAACACAAGGCACCATCTGCGGAGTATGCAACGAAGACGAAGAATCAGCAGAACACATCTTATGTCACTGTAACTGCCTAATGAGAACACCTCTTCGTTATTTAGGTAAATTCTATCTTGAAGCAGAAGACCTATCTGTAAGTTCACTCAAAAGCATAGTAGAGTTCATCACCAAATCGGGCATATTGAGTGAGCCAAAAAACTTCCCATGGCAAAGACAGTCCTCCTTCAACACGAAGTCGCAAGGTGGCACAGTTGCTAAGGTTTAGACTGCTATTAAATTGCTGAATTTTGTCAGAAAAATGCGTTACTCAAGCTGGAACCAATGCGAGCGAGCCCGATTTTCCAAACTCCAACTTTCTGAAACCAAGAAGACAATCCTAGAACTCTTTACTGTAAAATTAACGACCGTTTTTACATTGCGGCCATCACAATACCAAATAAAATTCATTATAATCTCCTTCCAGAGTAACTGCCAAATCATTCTCGTAACAGGAAAATTTGAAGAAACGCTATGCGAAATCATTCAGAGGGGTCTACGAATCACACAGAAGTGGTGTAAAACGGTAGGACTAAGAGTGAACCCTACCAAAACCACTGTGATACCCTTCACCAAGAAAAGACAGTTAAAGCGTATGCAACCCATCCTGTTGGAAGGGATCAGAGTTGACCCACAGAAACAGGTCAAGTATCTAGGTCTAACACTAGACAGCAAACTCCTCTGGAGAGAACATTTAGAAACTGTGGTAACCAAAGCCACCAGAGCACTTATAGTGTGCAAAAACATTTCAGGAAAGACCTGGGGTTGTAGCCCAGCCACACTGAGGTGGATGTATCTGATGATAGTAAGACCCATCATCACTTACGGGGCAGTGGCATGGATCAACAGATCTAGACTAACTACGACAAGGACATCCCTTAACAAAGTGCAAAGATTAACCTGTATATGTATAACAGGAGCCATGCGAACATGTCCCACAGCAGCTCTAGAATTGATCGTAGGGATACCTCCACTACACATAGTGCTAGAGCGAATCGCCAAGGAGACCATTTTAAGAATCAGCAAAGAGGGCATCGGGAAAGGAACATGCATCGCAAATAAAGAGCGAGTAGCCCTATCCAAATCGGTGCCGCTTCTGGACTGGCCCAGAGATGATATGGTCAAGAAATACTGCTTTGAAAGGAAATTTGAGTCAAAGCTGAGCAACAAAAGAGATTGGAGCAGCGAATCCGATAAATACCAACTCAAACAACACACAATTAAATGGTACACAGACGGATCGAAAACATCTACTGGCACTGGGGCAGGAGTGTCGGGCCCAGGACTAGATACTCAGAATCACTGGGAATATTCCCCAGTATATTTCAAGCAGAAGTTCACGCGATCGAAAGATGCGCGCAATTCAACTTAGATAGGACATCGCGGGCAGGACATCGCGGGCAGGACATCGCGATGCTATCAGACAGCCAAGCCGCTATTAAAGCACTGACCTCGCATGAGATCAGATCCAAACTGGTATGGGAATGTCTCACCAGGATCAACAAACTGGGAGAAACAAACAAAGTAACTTTCTACTGGGTACCAGGACATGTAGGAGTAGAGGGGAACGAAGCAGCTGATAAACTAGCTAGAAACGGATCAGACACGCCGTTCCTTGGACCAAAACCCTTCTGTGGGATAGGACCCCACAAAATAAGGGAAGACTTAAGGAAAGAAGAAGAGAACAAATGGGCCAAACATTGGGACGATATCCCCCAAATAAGACAGGCAAAGGAACTTCTGGGGAAATACAACCAGAAAAGAAGCAGAACCTGCCTAAGAGTAAGTAAGAATCGGCTTCGCATCTTGGCGGGCATGTTAACAGGTCACTGCAGACTTAAGGAGCACCTTAGGAAACTGGAAATAGAGGGAGACGGACACTGCAGATTCTGCAGGGACTTCGCAGAAACACCAGCGCACCTTCTTATGGAATGCGAAGCACTGATCCACAAAAGAAGGAATCACCTTGATGCCTACCTCCTATCAGAAACGGATTTACCTTCGCTGGATCCACTGAAGATACTCCGGTTTGCTGTAGCAGCTGGACTGGAGGAAGTGCTCTAGACCAAGTATATCATCGGCTAGAACCTTAGTAAGGGGGGCATAATAGATCTTTTATAGGTCGCAGTGCACTTGCACCTCTCAACAATATACATCTAAAATATACATCTACTGCCAAACAGGCAGACAATGTGAGTAGCATCCGTAGCATTCTCATTTTACCCACTCGTTTTTTCGAGATGCTTTAGAATGTGATAGTAACAAAATCCTCATCTTCTTTTGCATCATTGTCAACGCTTTAATTAATAACGACATCCCTTATGTTCTCAACATCTCCGGGCTCGACTTCATAAATCTACCTGTACCTCTGCGTTGATACAGATACTTTTTTAAGTGCATTAAAAGTCTTCCCAGTGATGCTCAGGTAGAGAAAAAATGGGTTTCTATTCAAAGCTTAATACATACGAGTACTTGTATATCGTTCTTCATTTTGATTGTCATGAAACACCCATCAAACTTTTAAGGGTTTTTCAAAAACGTAAACTATGGACATATCTACATTTGAGCCCTGGTTGACTTAGTAGACCTAGTATACCGTTCGATATACTAGCCGAACTGCCAGCAATATAATGGACCTTGTCAAATTAAAGTAATAATTATCTGCTAAGCTGCCTAGAATTCTAAGATTAGAAATTAGCAAAACAAAGAAACCGGATTTTAGAGATAGAGGAAAGTACCCAAAATAATAAAACAAGTAGATAAATCTTAAGCCGAATACTGACTCACACACAACCTTTGATAATAAGAACCCGAAGATTCCATTATTAATGGTCCTAATTTTTATCAAAATTTCATTCTTTGAATTTATGTCAAATTTGTGAATCACATTCTAGACATTAAATCAACAAAAGATACAATGCGTCACCTAATTATAATACACGGCAAAACAATGCAAATATTTAAAGATTAAGTTAACAAGTCTATTAAAAATGTACGAGTATATATTTTTTAAAGCATGTTTCTACTCCACTGACCCTTCAGTACGTAACATTAAATAATAAAAACATATAATAAATAAATGATAAGCGAATAATGATATTCGAAGGAACCGAGTGTGGTGAAAATTAATTCAGACTTTCTTGATTTAATTAATCAACAGATACGAAATGAATAAGCGCATGCCAGCAATTTATGATCCGACGTCAAATAAAAGAGTTCGCGCTTCGATAATTCTCTGTAAATGTATTTACATATTTCTAAACTAGAGGTTAACCTGCGTTGCGTATGTACAGACCCTTGAAGTGGATTTGCAATTTAATAATTTCATTTCTAAGACCGACTGGTTTTTATGTGTCTAATGTTAGATGTTGCTAAATATTACACCTTTTAGAGGTAACCCTCATTATTTCCTCATCTTTATTAAGAATGCAAATTTAAAATACTTGTGAAGAAGGTTATAAAAGCTGATTCCACTTGAAACCTGCACGCGTCTCAGATTTTCCAATTTCTTTAATTTTCAAGTCATGCCTCGGAAAAAATCTACTGATGTGTTTTTTGTTCAATACTTAAGCAAAACGATAATTTCCGGTTCTTTCATCCTCAATCTGCAGACATTGCTTATATGTTGGCTTTGTTCAGTCACTCATCTGTATATCTGCCCGTCTATTCGTAAGCACATTTAGGACTCTGTGGCTTCATAAAAATAAAAAGTATCTTTGTCACTCTATCACATAGATAGTAGTATCTACTGTATCGCACTGCAATAGAACTTTAGTACAAGCGAATTATCATCACACTATTTATGTCGTTCAAATGTTACGACTTTGGCAATATAGTGTGACGATAATAGTGAAGTAAAAGGGGTGTCATATCAACGTCGAACAAAGGATAGTGTTGGTATAAAGTTAAGAAATAAAATTCAACAATAAACACAAATTACAACGCACAGTTCTCTCGGACACCAAGTTCAATAGAGTCTATTGACCATGATGTTGCACTAACTAAGTACGAGATGCTTTATATTTCTGGTCACTTACTCTCTAGATACAGTATGACCGGTATATAGCAGCTGACATTGTTGTGGTAGATTAGCATAGGGTAAACAGATTGATAATAGGGTGCAATGCTACCGACCGCACCGCAAAGTGATAGTTGTTAACTTAATGTGTTAAGTCAATTGTTTTTACTCCCCACTGAGGGGCACCAGAGGTGTGTGACTTGAATTTGATTATAGTTACATGCAATCTGTTCCTTGTATTTGTGAATTAAGAGTGCCAGCGTAGACTTCTGAATGATTAATCATTCGAGTAGGGGATGCTGAATGAAATTTGCATGAATGGAGGGTTCACTTCACGCACTTGTTTGAGTATATATAATAAAACGTGATAGATCTCAACTTCTGCAAATAATGTTTCGTAAGTAATTCCTGTACTGGTAAAAATTGTTATGAGATCATTTAATCTACTAAAACTACACCTGATTATGGTTATTAATCCACTTAGTAAATAAGTATCAATTTTACCTTCGACTTGTGCAATATGCATACATACGGTTGCGGTTAAAATAATAGAGACACAGTATCACGCATAGTATTTCCTTTAACAAGTTATATATTTGTTAACCTGATACTTATAAGTTTCTACTGTAGAGTGTAGTTCATACATATACGTAATAATTTGTGTATAAAAATTAATTCAAATTGGTCGCAATTTCATCTCATGTTCTTATAGTTAAACGACCTGTTGTAGCTTTCGAAATACGAACTCTACATACAGTTTATGACAAGAAAATTAAATTAAAAAACCCAGAAACTATGCTGAAGTTATCCAAGATATAAATTAGACCCCCATTAAATCATCTTGAGTATTTCGATTCGAAAGTCGAAGTAATACTACTTAAAGAAGAAAATGTTTAAACAATTTTCCAAGATTTCGATCTCGCCACATACATACATTTCTTTTACTGTACTTTTTCACGTAGGACTGCGATTTATTGTACCGAAAAGCAATAGGATATCTAGATAAAGTTCACAGGAAAGTCCCGTGTTCTAGCACCTTTATATCATAAGCTGTTCATTTGTAATATGGTATACTCAGATTTGAAATTCGACCAACATCATTGAAATGACAATTTATTTTTAAATTTAGTTAAAAAGCTCATGTCCTACTTACGTCTTCCTTTTGAGATAGATGGGTACATGAAAAGTTTACTAAATAGCCAATTTTCAAAAATCGGCTAATGAGTAGTAAAGCACCATTACATACATAAGTCGAGTCCTTAGCGCAGCAGTTTTGTATGGATAGGACTCACAGGACTGTTAAATCCGGAAATGAATGGCTGCTTTTTCCAGTATGCTGCAACGGGATATTCCAACCTCATCCTAGATGCCGCAACTACCCAGGCCCCCTTCGGGTAGGGGTCAGAATATACCCGAGGTAGGAATGCCTGTCGTAAGAGGCGACTAAAATCCACCCTCCATATACCGAGTATGGCGTATACAAAAACATGCAATGATCAAAACAAAAGATTTTAATACCCCTGGTGGCAGTCCAGGTAAACTGGAAAATCCACCCTCTTCGGAGGTCGGCTCTACGGATTCTGGCGAGAGCCATTTATTGCACCTAATAAATCCCTTCTCAAAAAGTATAAGGGTATCTCGATCTCCACCAACAAGATCGAACGTCTCCGGAAAAAGAAGTTCGCCGGAAGCGCAAACGCGTGAAAAACGGGACTCAGTGAAATCTAAAAGCATTGAGGAGGAAAACGACGTACTCCGTACAAAGCTTACCGAAATGGAGCTACTCTATCGTGAGCTTAAGAAAGAAGTAGATTTACTCAGGCAAGAAAATAATGCCCTAAAAAACACGTATCTACAAAAAGAAAGTACAGTTAGCCCACATCGCTCACCTAGTCACGAATACCAGACGGACGAAGAAGAGCTAGCACGTGAAACGAACTGAATCGAAAAGAAATGACCTAGCAAAAAACACAAAGCTGGTTCGTCACCGGAAGTCGAGCCATAAAAACATGGAAAGCGCAAGGAGTTTCAAGAAAAGCCACAACAACAAAAATTACGTCCTCCGCCACCGATAAACGTCGTTGGAATAACGGACTATAATAAGTTGCATTGCCTCCTTAAAGGAACCCTGCCATCGAAGTTTAAGGTGACATCTCTGCGAAACAATACGTGGAAAATCAATGTCGATGATGCCGACGGTTACCGATCATTATCCCAAAAATTTAATGCAGAAAAGATTCAGTGGTATACTTACCAAAATAAGTTAGAAAGACCACCCCACTAGCAAGGGGACTCCACCCCTCGTGTACTAAAGAAGATGTAATGCACGACCTTCAAGATAAAGGCTTTAAAATTCTTGATGCCGTCAATATTATCAAGAAGGAGAAGCAACAGTCGGAGGGAGATCATGAAAAATTGGTAAGGCGTGAACTTCCACTATTCATGCTTAGTTTCGATAAAGATGAAAATAAAGATCCTATATATGGTATTAAGACTATTCTAAACATCGTGGTCAAAATCGAACCCATGCGTAAGACCACCAGATCGATCTCGCAGTGTAAGCGCTGTCAAGGCTTCAATCATACGCAGACTTACTGCCAGAAAGAGCCGCGATGTGTCAAATGCGCAGATAAGCATCTCTCGGAAGAGTGTCACCTAAACAAGCAAACCCCAGCCACTTGTATAAACTGCAAAGGAAAACATCCTGCGAACTATCGAGGTTGCGAAGTTGCGAAAGAGCTTCAAAAACGGCGCGATACGCTTAAAAATTCCATCGCCCTAATCCGAAACTAATTAAGAACAGACCCAAAATAGCTTCAAAAAAAGCAGCGAAAGATAGGAAATCCGTCAATATTGACTTTAGATCGGGTAACGAAGAAAACCCCAAACGCAGTAGAGAAAATGTGACAGAAGCAAAGTCTTCGAATACTGACGCACAGTCTTCTGCTCAAGCGGCGATGGCAGCTAATGGCAAGTATATGACCGTCAACCCACGGGAGATCAAGGCAAAAAATCGTCCAAACTCTAACGCAGAGACTCCTACTCAAGTTGCGACATTGGAAAATGGTGATAGAGGTAGCTCACAAAATCCAGTATCCAATGTTTTCTCCTTAATACTTGCGAAACTTGAAGAGCAATGCAAAACAAACAAACTTATTTTCGAGAGACTAGTTGCACTAGAAAGCAACATTCTTAACAGGCGCACTTCAACCCGAATATGAAAGAAATGCTAAAAATTCTTACATGGAACGCAAACGGCCTCATACGAAGACTCGACGAGTTCGAAATATTTATACGAGAAAAAGATATTGATATATGGTATGCTTGGTCTGTGACACTCATCTGACAAAACAAACGAACGTTAAGATAAGAGGATATAGCGTGTATCACGCCTTCCACCCATCGGAAAGAACAAGAGGCGGATCATGCTTGTTTATAAAAGAATGTATCGGAAGTACTCAGTACACTCAGCGGAAGTAAAGATTGAATTAGAAGCAATGCAAGTAAGCACGGTACGTGTCAGAAATAGACATTTTGCCTTCAACATTTCGTCTATATATTGTCCACTGCGATGTAAACTTGAAGAAAGTGATTTCATAAACATCTTCAACTTCCTTAAACCAAATTTTATTATTGGTGGCGACTTCAACGCGAAACACCCCTCCGGGGTTCAAGGTACGCCTCTCAGAAAGGTAGAAAGCTTTATAATGCGGGTATGCAATACAGTTGTGATTTTTACTCAACGGGTAAACCGACATATTGGCCGACTGATAGAAATAAGATACCAGATCTGATCGATTTCTTTATTGTTAAATGAATATCTGGCAACTGTATACAAGTTGAAGAAAGCTTTGATTTCTCCTTTGATCATTCTCCAATCATTATGACAATAAGCGATGCTCTGATTAAAAAAGTAGGACCGGTCAGATTAACCAGTGCGAAAACTAATTGGGATGGCTTTAAAAAAGATATTGAAACAAATATTGAGCTGAGCGTATCACTTAAAACGCCATATGAACTTGAAGTTGAAGTTGATCGCTTCGTCGAAATGCTACAGAATGCCGCGTGGAGGAATACTCCCAAACCAAACAAAACGCCGGCAAGCTACATTCAAACTTATCCGCAGGAAATAAAAGAGATGATTAAGGAGGGAAAAGCACGCACAAAATGGCAACAAACTCGGGCTCCGCAACATAAAGCACATCTTAACCGTTTGTGCAACTCACTAAAAAATTCTATTAAAAACCTTAAGAATAATGAAATGCAAACTTACCTAGAAAGCTTAACGGCAGAAAAAGATTCTAATTACTCGCTTTGGAAGGCTATAAAAGGTATTGAAAAACCTCAAATTCAAGCCGCCCCAATTAGGAAAAATCAAGGCGAATCGACCAGGCATGATAAAGAGAAAGCGCAAGTTTTTGCCACCCACCTGGAAGAAACTTTCAAACCGTTTGATGGACAAGCTCTTATTGAAAATATAAATACGACTTATATAGCCAATGGCGTAGTAAGAAATGCAACACTTACCGAACTTAAGGAAGAAATAAAGAAACTTACACCTAAGAAGGCTCCTGGATACGACCTAATTACGGAAGAGGTTCTTAAAGCACTACCAAGAAATGCTCTAATTAAGCTTCTCTTCATTATAAACACCGCTACAATTACACGAGCTCAAAGTCTCGGATTTCTGCAAACACCGGTAAGAGAAGATGAACTCTTACAGAGGTGAGTACAATTGTGAGTGGGCGCTGTGGCGTAAGTGGTTAGTGTGTCGGATAACTACGCATGAGGTTCCAAGTTCGAATCCCAGAAAATACCAAAAAGTTTTTTCACGGTCCCACCTCTCGCGAGCGTCTGACAAACATCCGAGAGTATTGTTGTCACGAAAAAGCTTCTCAAATCGCAGTTCGGATTCGGCATTAAACTGAAGGTCCCTTCCATTCGTGTGAAAAATATAACGCACACAACATGAGTGGTTGCGAGAAGCTAGGCCCTGGCACTTTAAAGAGCTGTTGCGCCAAATATTTATTTGTATTCATTATAAACGCCGCACTTAGACTAGAATATGTTCCCAGTCAATGGAAAGTCACCGAAATCATAATGGTCCTTAAGCCCGGAAAACCGCCGAATGAAAAAACGTCTTATAGACCGATTTCGCTTCTTGCAATTATATCCAAGGTGTTCGAGAAAACATTGATTAGGCGAATACAGCGGGTAATAGAAGAAAGGCATCTCATTCCGAATCATCAATACGGATTCAGAAGTAAGCATTCTACAATTGAACAAGTACATCGAATAACACATGTAATCGAAAAGTCACTTGAAGAAAAAAAGATTTCTCCAAGCGTATTTCTTGACGTCTCTCAAGCCTTTGAAAGGTCTGGCACGAGGGCTTAAAGTTTAAATTACGACAAATTCTGCCAGAGCACCTATATAATATTTTGAAGAACTACCTTACGAATAGACTATTCCGCGTCAAATGTGGAAATTAATATTCAGATTTCAAGGAAATAATGGCTGGGGTGCCGCAAGGAAGCGTTCTTGGTCCAGTCTTGTATCTATTATACACTCGTGATATACCGCAAGTAGAAGGCACTGAGCTAGCTACATTTGCCGACGACACTGCTATCTTGGCAGTAGGTAAAACGGTCGAAGATATTACAGAAAAACTGCAAGAAGCTTTGGTTAGAGTAAATGAATGGACAAAGGTTTGGCGAATCGCACTTAACGAGACCAAATCTGTTCATGTAAATTTTACTTATAAGAAAATAAATAATTTGCCGAACTTTTTAAACTCGGTCCAAATTCCGTTTGCAAACGAGGCTAAGTATCTTGGAATGACACTTGATACAAAGCTGAAATGGAAAACGCACGTTAAGAAAAAACGCAAAGAACTAGATAATAAATATAGAGAAATGTATTGGTTACTTGGAAAATATTCCAAGCTTAGTATAGAGAACAAACTGCTTTTATATAATCAAGTGCTAAAGCCTGTATGGACATATGGTATACAACTCTGGGGTTGTACCAAAATAAGTAACATTAAAATTTTACAAACTTTTGAGAACAAAGTGCTAAGAGGTATTGTTAATGCGCCATAGTATATCAGAAATAGCGATATCCATAGAGATCTTTGCATTAAAACTATAGAAGACGAAATTCAAACCTACGCGTGAAAGCATAGTTGACGACTAGAAAGTCACGTAAATATTACAGTCCTCCAAGTTTTGGAAGAAAGAAATTTACTGCGCCGTCTACAAAGAACCAAACCTTTAGACTTAGCGCGATAAGTAACGGCGTCTAAACTGCGGAGCTGCCAGGAACTTCTAATGGGAAGGTCCCTGCAAGTCGAATACTTAGTTGTAGTAAAAATAAAAACAAGTCTGTTTTGAAGGGAGGTTTTTTTAGTGGGTAAGAATCCCACACTACTATGAGCACGCGCTGTCGATCCTCATAGTGTCTTATTGAAGATTTTCACCTATGCTGCAACGGGATATTCCAACCTCATCCTAGATGCTCCAACTACCCAGGCCGAAGTCATGGAGTCTTTACAAGAACTCCAAGATGGAAAAGCACCAGGTTCGGATAGGATACCGGTGGAGTTGTATAAATATGGAACTGCGGAATCTATAAGGAATATCACCCTGGTTTTTAATAAAACCTTTGAGCATGGAATTAATTCTCAACAGTTCAAAGAGGCGCTGATCTTTCCGATACACAAGAAAGGATGTAAATCTAACCCGTCCAACTACAGGGGTATTTCATTTCTAAATGCATCATATACAATTTTCACGACGGTTTTACAAAAACGGCTTGTTAGAAGTGTAAATATCTTGGGGTCTATTTTACCAAAAACGTAAGCATGGAAAAGCATCTGAAGGAGAAGCTCTCCAAACCCAAAACCGCTATTAATATGACCTAGAAAAGAAGCTTTTGTAATAAGTACATTGCCCATAGCTGTTAATACAGAATATTTGAAGCAGCCTTCGAATCCATTTTGTTTTATGCGGCTCTAGTATGGGGAGCTAAAAATATGATACGGTGGAGAAGCTTTTAAGGAACTTCATAAAAAGAATATTTCGTCTGCCACCTAGTACGTCGAACTACCTTATTATGCTGGAAACAGGGGTAGTTCCCCTCTTCATAAAGACCCTTAAACGGCAGGTGGGCTATGTTCTTAAAGTTCTACGAATGCCAGAGGAAAGACTGCCTAGACTGCAGCTTGCAAGATTAGATCCGACGGGAGCAGCTGGTTGGCGATTGGCTTGACCTAGCCTAAGAATATGGGATGGAATTAACCTTACAATCAGCAGATTATACGACCTGGAAATCAATGCTGTACGAACTAATTGCGAATGTGGATTTAAGGTATCGTGAGAAATTCTTAGAGGAGGCAACAAAGTCGCTACACAGAACGGCCTACAGGCGCTTAAGTCACAATCTAGGGCATCTTAATTATTTCCGAGACGATCACAAAGTATAGAAAATATCGATGATTATGAAATTGAGAGGAGAATTGTTATATTTAAACTATATACCTCATAGGGAAAACCTTCCTACCATATGTGGCGTATGTAATGTATGTAAACGGGAGGATACGATACATTTTGTTGAAAAGTGCCCAATTCTAAGGGAAACTCAGCGTAGTGTCTTCGGTACCGATTATCTATCGGACAAACAAGTTATCGATGTGCTTAATGAGTTGAATTTTCCTCAATTATTCGAATAGTGCAAAATCGCCTTGGCCTATCGTGCGAGAATAATTCAAGAAAATGTTTGAAGGAGTAGCGTGTATTGGTATATTGGTGTATTTCATTCTGGCCTCCATTTTTTTTTTTATTAAATTAGAATCTAAATATATACTGCTAATGTAGTTATCAATTGGCAGACGGCAAAGCCATGTTATGCTGATTTGTTTTTATAAGTTAATGATAAAATAAAATAAAAAATAAAAATCAATGAAATTCAAATTCATTCATTTTCTGACGACAATTCTGGAACGCTCATCTCATAATCCATGCTCAATCCAATACGAATATAAACTCTTCACAAGATTGGGAGCCGTTTTCGAATTCTGTTTTTTCAAAATCGATCTTACATAAAGTCTGTGGCCGTGCGGACAAGGTAAAACCGCCTAAGTAGATTTTCACAGATTCTCAGAAAACAAGTTTATATTTTTCGTTTTTCGCGAAAACGTATGAGAATTTGGAATTTTAGTCTTGTTCCTTTGCCTATAACTCGGTAACGACAACAGGTAATAAGGTACAAATTTAGTAGCATAAACTTCGAACAGTAGAGCATCTTTTGGCATCCTTTACTAAATTTTGTCCTAACTGGACTTGAGTGCTTTTACCTTGTGGCCACAGAAATGTCATATTATTTGCTTGAATTGTGACGCTATACGTCTCAGACATGAAGTATAAAGTAAATCCATCTATATACATAGGTGGAAACATTGCTTTGAGTTCCTTTGTAATAGTAAAAATTGCCCGATTGTTAGAAAGATATTATTTTTTTATGAATAGGGTTGTAGGCATATTCGAACTTCAGTTACAGGAACATTACTAATAGTGAGATTCTAGGCATAACTTTGGTAGTCATAACTTTAAAAAATAATCACATTAACCAAACCTTGCTACTGGAATAAATTAAGAAAAAAAAAACAGCATAGGTTCAAAGTACCCACATAAAAAATAAATATCATATTTCCGTTAGCTATAAAACGAGATCTTCGTTCCACATTCACATATCCACATTTGAATCAATCATTTAACACTGACACCATGACATGATTTGGAACATTCACTTTGCAATTTCCAAATTATAAACTACACTATTACATAGCATTTGATGAGCTCTTAATTCAACGACTCTTGAGACCTACGCGCACAATAAAACACTCAATGCTTGTTGCGTAGTGTAAATTAAGTTGAATTCCCGCCGCGCGCAACACACTCAGGCCTCCATCCGTTTCTTTTTATTTGAAATCTCTTGGCAAACAAAACACTAAATAAAATTAAAACTAATTGTATTAGATCCGATTTATGTATGTGGTGTGGTGTGGCGTCCCGCAATCACCACGCTTATTAGCCGCGCCTGGATCACTCTGTATGACATTTCAAAAATGAAAAAGATCCATCTTCTCAATTGAATTGAGAATTCAATAAGACATAGTACACGAGAAGATACCACAGATTGGGTCAATTCCAGACGATTGGGTTGGGTTATGGTGCAAACATTTATATTTTCCGCACATTGAACCGTGTATATGGCTTCCTTTTTGCTTTCCTTGTGGACCGTTTTAAAAAAGCTTTAGAAAATTCAATAAAAACATTTACACTTCATTTCGACATATTGACACTATTGCAAATGCAAATAATCTACAAGATATTTGCAGCGATAGGTAAAAATTATATAATTAAGCAAAATGTTCATGGTATGGAGAAATTTAAAGAATTATCCACACATGTACCGCATGTATCTGAACGTATCCTATGTTGACCACCGCCGAATCTAAACCGAGCACTTTCGATTGTTTCACTTAACTGAAGTGAAATTTATAGCGTAACGACGAGGCTTCCATCCGTACTGCATAGCATGATAGTATGAAGTGGTGTAAGTGGTCTTACCCCTAACTAGTTTAAGGGTATCATATCTACGCTTAGGTGAATTAATAATAAAAAAAAGTAAATACGGTCGTATTGCTGGTGAATTAAATGGAATTATTAGGGTGACAATACAACAATTTTTGACACTACTCAGATTCACCCACACAGCCGGTCACGGTGGCACCCCTTTCTCCATCCCTATTTTTCATGGTGGGAAGTCGTTGTCTCGTCGGGGTCATCGCGTCACGACAACGAAGAGAAACTAATAGTCTGGTTGCAGGGCTGCATTCAGGTTAAGAAAATATAGTCAGGCGTTGTGAACTATGCTTTGCATCTTTAGGATGAGAACAGGAGAATATGTTTTTGGGGTGGTGGAACACCGGATCAGCATAATCGGACCTCTGTAAAACCATTCTGCTCCCCAGTGGTAGTCTGCCTGCCATTTTCCTGAATAGGTCGCTTGTTGGAGAGGCAGGCATGGTTTTGTGTTCCATTCTTTACCCGACAATCTTTTTCCATGTGAATCCTTTTGACTAAGACGGCGTCGCTGTATACTCCATACGTCTACCAATTGTTATGTGGTCTACTTATCGGACATTTAATCTGGAGAGGGCACGATTTTAGCATAGAAATAATTTACGGTCATTTCGACCTTGTCCTCTGTGTGAGTGTAGGCGTGTATTAGGTTAATGTTGGTGAACTTAGCCCTCATAAAATGTTCATGTGCTTCAAACTTTAGATTTCTTTGTTAGGTCTACCCTTCACTAAAACTTTTTGCATAGCAAGGCAGTTACCCCAACATATCTACCACCCCTAACGTAGAACACGCGAGGTTCAGGTAAGCCGCCTGTAATAAGAAACCTGACAAACGAATTAGGCAACTTGGGAGACGCTAGAGCTGTAATTGTAGGCGCTCTTGTAAGAAATTCACTAAGTTCATATATTATATGTATTGTATATATGTACATATCTGTCGAGAGCTGTAGACACCAACGCAAATTCCATCAGGAGAATTTTTCCTCTACCATTATATTGTTGCACTGGGTAACAGTCTCCACAACGAAGTGTCAATTTAGGCTTGCGTTCAGCGAAAGTTTGTGGGATCTTTTTGACAAGTGTCAAGCAGACACAAAACAAATATTTGGCGCAACAGCTCTTTAAAGTGCCAGGGCCTAGCTTCTCGCAACCACTCATGCCGAATAATGCCGGATCCGAACGGTGATTTGAGAAGCTTTTTCGTGACAACAATACTCTCGGATGTTTGTCAGACGCTCGCGAGAGGTGGGACCGTGAAAAAACTCTTTTTATATTTTCTGGGATTCGAACTTGGAACCTCATGCGTAGTGATCCGACACACTAACCACTTACGCCACGGCGCCCAGACGTGTCAAGCAGACACGCAGACACGAGTTTCAATAAAGGTTCAGTTAACTGAGATATTCAGCCAATTTTGTTTCAATATATTACCATAGGTCAAACTAGTTAAGCCTAAAGTATTTAAGCCAAACTAGTTTATCCTACGCCTGAAATCGGGTTTGGCCGGTAACATATACATACAAATGTACAAATGCATGCCTTTCTGAATGTATGAACATTTTTTAATTTTTCGATGCCAATTTAGAATTTATCTTTCCAATTGGATTGCAAAGAATACATTTTCTTATATGGTATGTCTATGTAACATTTTTTGATAAAAAATATTACTGAACGTTAGTTCGTAATCCTAATTTCTGTTCTATCTGCAAAATACCAAAACAGGATGCAGTGGGCGTGTCAGGGCGGAGAAAATCTTCAAATTGAATTTGTTTTACACCTTAGCTCAAGATGTGCGTAACAAATTCCTCCACAGAAATAGGCCAATAATCTCCATCGAGGTTTACCACTTGGAGGAGAGAATATGAGTTGATAGACACTGGATAGTGTATCGCCTCTGGTGTCTTAAAAAAAATATTCCCGTCTACCATTTGAATGGCTCAAGATTGCAGCTGAGAAAACTAGAGCGCTATACATTCTTCCGTGGGCGCCGTGGCGTAAGTGGTTAATGTGCCGGATCACTACGCATGTGGTTCCAAGTTCGAATCCCAGAAAACACCAAAAAGTTTTTTTCACGGTCCCACCTCTCGCGAGCGTCTGACAAACATCCGAGAGTATTGTTGTCACGAAAAAGCTTCTCAAATCGCCGTTCGGATTCGGCATTAAACTGTAGGTCCCTTCCATTCATGAAAAAATATAACGCACACAACATGAGTGGTTGCGAGAAGCTAGGCCCTGGCACTTTAAAGAGCTGTTGCGCCAAATATTTGTATTTGTATCATCATCCGATGATCTATGGGTACTTTACTTACTTACACTTAGAAACATTCAGTTTCGTACGGTGCGTGTTTTTACTAAAATACACTTAATTCAGGACAAACGAATTTCAAATGCGTTCATAGATGTTCTTAAAATCATGTTATTTCTTGTATTCTTTACAGTAATGAAGACAAAAAATTAAAAAAGAAATCTAACTGTAAATTTTGTCTGTGTTATGGGAGATCCTTCGAATGCAGAGCAAACATTCAGTTTCGTACGAAGCAATTAAGCTCCTGTTCAGTTCGGAGTGTTAACATTTTAGAACTGAAATTGTTTGTTTTATTTAAAATATACTATTTTGCTAAGAATTTGAGGTACTTTGTGTTCAGTGTTTTTTTTTTGTGAAATTATTTAATTTTTTTGAATGGGTGAAAACAAAGCGGAAGATATACTATCTTTGGTAATTTTTCATCGAAAGGAAGGAATATTTTTGGGCGTAATAGCTAAAATGCTACAGCTACATAAGTCTACGATACAATATATTTATAAGCGTTACCTTGAGGAAGGAAGAATTGAGAATGTGTGTAGTAACAAAGGTCCCAGAAGAATGACGATGTCTTCTGAAAAATTTATTTTGCGTGAAATAAAGAGAAATCTAAAGTTGTCTTCAGTCGAATTATGTAAAATGCTTGCTGATTTTAACGGAGCTGATGTACAGCTAATCAGCATTGGACTTACGCTTAAAAAGAATGGTTACTTTTCACGAGTATGGCGCAGAAATCCTTTGGTCAGAGAAGTTAAAACAAAAAAGGCTTAATTTCGCCAAAGCATACAAATATAAGTCGCTAGATTATTAGCAAAATGTTATATTCGTTGATGAAAGTAAATTCTCACTCTTCCGAAACGACAAAAAACAAGAAAAAGTATACCGCAGGCGTAACGAGGCTTATCTTTTGAAAAACTTATCGGCGACTGTAAAACACGGTGTACAAAGCGTAATGGTTTGGGGTGCTATGGGATATGGAGGTGTTGGTAATTTTAAATTTTATTCAAAGGAATATGAAAAAAATAATTTATCTTAACATTCGTAAAGAGTCTCTACAACCTTCATCTAAGAAATTAGACATTAAGAACTCACTTCACTTGTACCAAGCAAAGACCCAAAGCACATGGCTTTGGACGTTCGTCTTTCGCTCCTTTATAACTGCCCAAAATGCATTGAAACACCCCCAAGGGCCCAGATATCAATCCAATAGAGCATCTGTGTGAGCACTTGGAAAGACAAATTGGGAAAACAAATGCCGTTAGAAACAAAAAGGAACTTAAAGAGCTAATTTCGAAAGAGTGGAATGAAATTCCATCCGATTTTACAAAAAAGCTGTTTACATCAATTCCAAATAGATATGCAACTAATTTAAAGCACGATGGAAATCCAACTTCCTATTATTCTTAATAATTTTTGTTTTTTGACGTAAAAATCTTAACTTTTAGAATTCGTACGAAACTGAATGTACCTTAAAATTTCTACTTTATGTGAACTAATTCCTAATTTTTCTCTATTTTATTGAATTACCATTTTATTTTTGATAATTCCTGGTATTTATATTACACTTCAATAAAAAATAGCATTAAAGCTAGAAAAAAATTTATATTTTTTTCAAAATAACGAACAATTTGCAAAAATTCTCTTCGTACGAAACTGAATGTTCTTAAGTGTACTTATTTATATGTGGACTATGTGTGTGGACAGCTCGACTATTAACTTACTGCTTCCAATTGCACACACCAAGTTGGTTCATATCCTTTTGTTCGCTTTACCTAAGGTGAGGCTTTACTCTACTTCGTTGTCTCTCCGGAGAAGATTCGAACACCTAGCAGGCCCGGCCGGTGATTTCCATCTGTTCTACTTATCCAAACGATCTCAGTCCATATAGATCGATATCACAATATAGTACACGCCATACTCTTCCACCCCCTCTACGCAGACAGGACCAAAGATATCTCGAGAGACCTTCCTCTCAAAATAACCATTTTAACCAAATTACTGCACAAATTTGTTAATACCATAAGTATTGAGATAGCCTACTGACCACCACAATATTTCGTATATCTTACACGGACTATATATAGAGGTCTAGATATAAGCTCCAGAAGTTTTGCCTAATTCTTGCCCTGACCAAAGAGACATTCCTTATCCAAAACCCATAAAGTCCAGCCCTGATCTCAAAATTATACTTCGTGCAGACATTCGCTGCAAAACACAGAAAGCAGTACTATTTCCAGCAAATACTTGCCACAAGAGTTATTGCACTCTGCCATGTGGCGACAGCATGTTTTGAAGCTACTAAATGAGTGGTGAGTTTTCACTGGGAGTATTTGGGAGGTGTATTCCGAAACTGCGCACATCCTTCGGAAAACATGTGATTGTAAGGAGTCGCATGCATTTCCGCGTGGTTTTACCATCAATAAATTAATAATCTGACTTCACCCGATTTTAGAATGTATACAGTGAGCCTGGGTGATAGTCATAAAGATAGGGAAAAGAAGCTACAACGTTATTGAGGTTGATTGGTAATGATATTCGTTTGCTTTGTTATATTGCTTCGAGATAAGATAATCAATTAAAAGCCATAAAGACAGAGATTAGAAAAAAGCAGTGAACTGATTATTTCATTTTTATGAGCAAATAAATTGATTTTATAGACGCGCAGTTGATAGATCACAGAAGAAGTTAAAATGAAGGAAATTTAGAAAGTTTGATGAGTAATAAAATTAAATGATTGCGTTGTGAATTGAATTTAAGATATTTGTAGGTTTTTAGATTCCAAACGTTTAATATTTAAATAGTGTAGGGAAAAATGCACTTTTTAAAGAACGCGCATTGTTATTGCCACCGCATGCAAAGCATATTTTCGCAGCTTTGCAATTCCGCAATATGGGTTAAATTGAGAAATAAATTTTCTGCAAAAGAGCCCTCAGGGGCATAGAGTAAACACTAGTGGAATGGGCATGGGAAGCGAGTAAATGGTACGAAAATATTAGACAAAGCGGAACTTAATCTTCAGAATATTGGAAATATTGGAAATAAGCTTGTGTAAGTGTGATGAATAGCAGAATAAGGGTTTCCCAATGAACGAAAGTATACAACATTTTGTTCAAAATCTGACTATGCCATGTTAGCAGCCAAAGAAGCGGATCCTGTGTAAAAGTGTCCAAGCAACCTAATAAATTAAAACCTTAAAGTCTTCTACCTTTATTTTTTGTTTATGTTCACCAGCACTAGGAACGGTGTTCTTTAAAGTTTAAAAACCCAGAGTGAAAGGCAAAGGTATAAGTGAGAGTTAAAGTTTGGAAGCAAGTTAAGTGAGATGACGATGGGCGTTACTTTTAATTTTTTTTTAAATTACATATATGCGTCCAGAGATGGTCGTACTGAGGGCGCCAGGTCATTCTACGTTCATGTTGAAATGATCTCCTGAATTAAACGGTACGCCTAAAGACAGGTTCTAAAGTGAACACTTGTGCAAAAAATGCTTTACAAGTTTCTCGATTGAACAGACACACGGGCGAGAAAGAAATGTATATTTCATCCAAACATTTGTGGTGAAGGAGCGCTTAGCATTCAACATTTCTACGATGTTCGAGTGAAAAAATTCGGCTGGTTATTGGCTGATCACTGATTAATCTAAAATCTTGAATCGCTGAACGCGGCTAAGTCAATTTAAGCACATGGCGGAAGCCATCACCCGTTCGATTGACATTCACTGTATTTCTTATTCAACAGCCTGGGTTTCGTCAATAAATAGGTGAAATCAAAGTTGTTTGCGTCCGCAAAGGAATGGATTGGACTGCGAGTAATACTCGTAGAGGGGTAATTAATATAAATCAAAAACAGCGTCGGAGGTAGGGCAGAACCCTGGAATATATGAGCATACATAGATTGGGAATATAGCAGAAGTAGATCTATCTAATACAATCTAATCATGAGCTTCGAGTATGTTTAAGAGGATACTATGCCACACTCTTTTGAAAGATTTAGATGTATCATCCCTTTTGCAACGAACCCAATTAGCTCTTTAAGGAAGAAAATAGAATATGAAGACACCGATCGAACAAACTGACGCTGTGTTCATATGGACCCAGCCAGGACGCTATGGCCCTTAGCAAGAGATCTATTTATCTAGCAAAACTCAATCGTCATAGCACATGGGTCGTCTGCGGCATAATTACTGCGCACTGTTCCATTGGTATTCATGCGAAACGCCTCAGTGTACAGCGAAACGACTATTATAGAATTTACAGGGACATCGCGATGTAGGAAAGGCAGGCCTATAAACGCCTGGATCAGAAAAATGCGACGACACCAGCATTTCATTGGCCTCAGTAACCGAGTGATCCAAAATCGGCGGGCCTGCCGATAATTTCTGAGGTCAAATAGGCTAACCCTACAAATAGGCGAACCCCACAGGCGGATCAGTAGAAACGCGGTGAAGTGGGAGGGTTGTGATCCCTTATTTTCGGATCATAATCTCGCTGATAAAAGGAAGAAGAAGACAGAATTTACAGGGACGAAATTGTTTCCCACCTAATGTGTGGTTGTCTTCTCGCATTCGTCAGAAGAAGGAGGATTCTCGGTAGTTACTTCTTCTTGGGACTGGAGGAGTTAAGTAATGTTGAGATGATGGACGTCCTAAATTCATATCACTATCTGGGTGGTTCTAGGTGCATAGGTAAGCTAGGCTGTTGGTCTAAGTTGTAGTAGTCCTTATTTTCACAAGGCACCTATATACCTAACTTAACCTATATGTAGATATGGTATATCAAGGGTAACTACTCTGCATTCACCGTGTTGATGAAAGCACTTGTTCTAATTTTCCAACAAGTATGTTATTTAGTCCCCCGTGGAACGTTTGTTGCCTAAAACCGTACTGACGGTCATTGACAAAGTGATTTCTTTCAATATAACTCATAAGGTGATGATTTATAATGCTCTCGATGTCCTTGGAAAGCACTAACATTAAAGTAGTAGGCGGGTAGTTGAAAGGGGAGGCTATATCGCCCTTATTAGGAGTAGATTGAACGTGCTCTTACACCTATCTGCAAGGGTGCCTGTGTGTACTATAGGTCGAAGAGTTTACGTAGAGATTAAGCCAGTGTGGAAGAACACATTTTCCATACGATTGGTCAAATTCCATCTGGACCTGTAAATTTGTTTTGATTGAGGTATTTAAGGACACAGGCAACTGAACGGGTTCGGAAGAATAGTGAACCGCATTTAATGCAGGTGGTGGGAGAGAAGTACTAGGCAAGGTGGGAATTGGTGCGAATACTGCTATTAGCCGCAAAGTAGAGAAATATGTACATATGTACTAGCGGGTACAGGGCGAGCGTTGCTGCCCCTAACAAAAAAGGAAAGAACTGTCAGGCAGTCGCCTGGGGCAACATCTGTCAGGGGGCTAAATCTATTAGAGAACAGTTTTGTGCCAGCCGACAATGGGTAAGTGGTCCAACCTTAAATATATATTTAAAAAAAAAGTACTATAATACTAAAGTAGTGGGCAAACTGCTGGACCGATGGTACCCGGCGTGTTTTGCTGCGGCGAACAAAAGAGATTTTTTTTTAGTACTAAAGTACTATAAAACTAAAGTGATTAACGGATTTTGACCAAACTACATAGGAATACTCTAAAGCTAATACTGCAGATTGTCTGAAAATTTGAGTTCAATCGGTTTCGTGGTTTCGGAGTCCATAGCATACATAGGTGCACACATTTTTTCCCATTGAAAAAAGCACTTTCAGTTTTTCCCAAATTTTCCGGGCAACTTGTCAAATTTTTCTTTCCGTAAAACCTTTATTCGGACTATTACGAACATTTAAAAAAAAGAATCAAAATATTCGGACTATTACGAACATTTAAAACAAAAAAAGAATCAAATCGATTTACCCATTCACAAGAAATGCGGTGAAGTGGGAGGGTTGTGATTCCTTATTTTTGGATCCAAAAATACATTGTACAACATTGTACAACTGCAGTGCAGAGCCTTCCTTTCAACTCAGGTGGCATTTTTCGATCACAGAAAATATCGGAGTTTTCCCGCCACTTCATCCATCCTACGTGTACGCGATGATTGATGTCGTCAACACAGGTTGCTTTGCTATTGATCATAGGTCGCAGATATTTTAATTTTCCGCATTTGAGAAGCACTGTTCCATTCAAATAAATGTCTGGAATAAGCCTGAGTGGATCAGAGAACGGGCAGCACAAGTACTCCGTCTTATTTGAACTAATGCGATACCCATTTCCATACAAAACATCCACCCATACATCAAGTAGTCGTTGCAGGGATGTAGGGTCCTCACCTATGATGACTCCATCGTCAGCAAATAATAATTGATTCACCTTGAGATCCGTCGCTTTAGCTTCAAAGAGATAGTCAAGGACTGTAATAAAGACCGAATGACTTAAAGTGAGAAATACAGGATACAACTGTTGTACCAACGGTTTGACAGCTTTGGTGTTGTATAGGTTAATTATATCGTGTGTATCCACACAACTGATTGTTGTACCGATAGCGGTCGCATGGTCTTGACTGTGCAACCGCTGTCACATGCAGAGATTGTATGGGAATTATATGGTGTATGTGCAAAATAACTGAATAAAATGTCTGGTTGTACGTAAATCGTACGCAGATAAAGTAATGTGTGTGCTCCATACAACAGTTGGGTCGATGTCGGTACAACACAAGTCGGTACGACGGTTATATCTTGTATTTCCCATTTAAGACGCTTCCCTGGTGCACCCCGACTTTGGTTAGAAAATCTTCGGCTGCTCCAGCGGGGCATCTTACTCTTGTCTTTGCTCCTTCGTACATGTCCATGATCATCCGTACATAGGTTTCTGGAACCCCTCGGTGTCTTTGCGCGATGTTTTTCCATTATGATCCTTATACTTTGGATTGTATCTGCGGTACCCCGGTACCCTCGCCTTTCGAAGCTTCCAATTTGGTTAGTTTTGTGTCTCCTACAGTTAACTCGTTTTATGAATTTTTATAGAGTAAACAGCCACATAGGTGCTGCAATAGTCGCTGCCAAGCATTAACAGTGGAAGCAATATCCACGATTTTCTGACTTCTCACAGAAGTAAAAAGTAAAGTCTTTCTTTTTCATACAAAACATACTATTTTATATAACTAAAATTATATAGTACAAACAAATTAACAGTAGTATAAGGTTCCCATTCTAAGATCAGTCAACCAACTGAGGGCATTTAAATATCTTCGCCATATTATCTTCTGATACGGATATCACTGTATTGTCTCTGGGATTATACTGCAGTGCATAAATGTCAGCTACGTGACCAGAGAAGGTAAACTTTTTTGCGCCAGTTCTTGCATCATATGCATGGATATGTCCTTGTATCGTCCCCACAAGCAATATGTGATCTGAAATCCATTTCATACTGCAAATAAAAAAAAAATGAATTTATTATTGGTACGAGAAGAAAGCAATGTCTTATCGTTACGTCGAAATTCCATCGTCTATATCGGGATGTTCACATAGAGTACGCATCGTGCACTTTGCATAGTCCCATATCGCAATCTGGCCATGAAGGGTTCCACTGGCAGCCACTTTAAATTCTGCTGACGGGGAGAATGCTACACACTCCACCGGGCCACTGGCTTCAACCGAACCAACAGGCCCACTATTTGTGAGAAATAAGATTTTGCTATCCTCGGCACCAGACATATACACTGGATTTTCTTTGTCACAAGACACGGTGGTAACATTTTCCTTGTGAGCCATTGGATGAGTTGCATCGACTTCCATTATTACGCTGTTGGATTTGATATCCCAAAGCTTAAGATTTCCACCACCATAACCAGCGAAAAGCTTCTTACCATCGCCAGTTATCTAAGAACAAGTATTGGTGGAGTGAAAACCTTAAAATTTGTTGGGTTTGAGAAGACCTACCTCAGCCGTTTCACATTTGGTTCCAGTGCTGGGAAGAATTTTACAATCTCCCGATGGTATTCTCCAAATGTAGATTTCACCTTCTTCGCTCCCAGCCATAAGAACGTTTGCTGCTCGATGCCATTGCATCCAACACATGTCACCCATCGAGTAGTCCCAAATTCGTTGTACTGTATCTGTGATTTTGTAGACCTTGAATAAAAAAAAATAAAAAAATGTGATTCCATTCTTCGAAAGAAAACATTATTTGCTTGTTGGGCATCTAAAGAGCGTACATACTAATTAAAACTTGTCTTAAAATGAATAGGAAACGTGAACGTACTTCAACGTGTGAACAAGGAAGCTGCAGCAGTAGTCCTCCTCGAAAAGCTATTGGCTCAAGATCGGATGCCTGCCCGCATATAATTCACTGACTATAAACGTAAAACAAAACTCCTAAACGGAATCTTAGTGTGATGGAGTACAGTTCCTTACTGCGGGTGGCATTACCAGAGTGAATCGTAACCAAGAAACCTTCCCAAAAGGACGCTGAAACCGAAAGCCCTGAGTACGCGCTCAACTCAACATTGGCGAACAGCAGGCCGATAAAGTTGACTCCTTCTGTTGTAGGCACCGAACTGAATATGTGCAGCAAAACCGGGAAAGCTAAAGCTGTGTTCAAAATGGAATCAAAGATTAGGAAAGGCAATATTCTCGGCCCTCCAACATCGAAGTAGTAAGTCATTACGGGTGTATTGCGTTAAAGGTGAATACCATGTCAAGCAAAAGAGCGGGTTACCCTTAAGAAACGTGGCACAGGACAGATAATGAAGAATCAAATCTTTAGAAATTAGATGGGGACAGCTTAAACGCATTGCAGAACTCCAAAAAAGATATGATAAAATGAGTTAAGTAAGTTCGCAACCAAGTTTGTCGAGGTTTCTTTCTTAGGCGAGATATTCCCTTTTTAGAGCATGCTAATGGTAGCGCATGATAAATGGTAATACATAACGATTCTGTCGTTCTTAAAACTTAGAGCGGAGCCTGGGTATACAAAATTCCTTAACTACCTTAAACGTATAGTTGGTTATATTCTCGATATTAGGTGCCGTTTTTTAATTACACCATATATTCTGTATTGCCCTCGCTAACGGTTGAACCCATCTTTGCCACTTCTGTGGCAACACACCATTTAAAGCCCCCTGATTTCTTCAATTATTGCAATACCGTCGGCATATGCGAATAGCTGGCGCATACTTTTGAAAGATTGCACATTTGATGTTTGCTTGGGAATTTTGTACATCCCTTTCAAGCACGATGATTTTAAAGCAATCACACAGTATTGCGACGCTTCGTTTTAGGGCCTTACAGCCATCAAAAGCTTTTGTCATGTTGTCACACAACTTGACTGAGCAGGGTGCATTCTCCACATTCACCCGGTACAAATAGACGAGTTTGGCAAGGATGTCAATGCAATGGCTCCCTATAACTGGTTTCTTTAGGAACTACTTGGCGTTCGGTTTTCTATCGAATCTACCCCAAAATGCAACGCGTTCACATAATTTTGTTGTACAGGGTCTTAAATGCATTTATGTATATTCATCGCAAACAAAACAAATATTTGGCGCAACAGCTCTTTAAAGTGCCAGGGCCTAGCTTCTCGCAACCACTCATGTTGTGTGTTATATTTTTCACACGAATGGAACGGACCTACCGTTTAATGCCGAATCCGAACGGCGATTTGAGAAGCTTTTTCGTGACAACAATACTCTCGGATGTTTGTCAGATGCTCGCGAGAGGTGGGACCGTGAAAAAACTTTTTGGTGTTTTCTGGGATTCGAACTTGGAACCTCATGCGTAGTGATCCGACACACTAACCACTTACGCCACGGCGCAGTTCGGGTCGGCAGAACGATGATCACCTTGTATTCATCGGGCTGGCACTCCCTTAATTAAAATGTAAACCACTTTTTTGCGGCAGTGAAAACTATGGTACACATCTTAATTTTTTGGGAAAGCCATACGAGGGTGGTCTGAAAAGTATTCGACCTCAACATGAAGATGAAAGCACTCGTCAACCAAAGCCGAGGAAAGTGTTTGCGCATCTTTTGACTCACTAAAATTTCAGCCATTTTGGACACGCAGTTGTTGTTTGACAATCGTTTGAGTGAGTCGATGTGATGTTTTTGTGAAAATAGGAAAAATCGAGTATCGAGCTGTCATTAAATGTTTGTTTTTGAAAGACAATACGCCTACGCAAATCAAAAACGAGTTGGACGCTGTATACGAGGATGGGACTCTGCACCATCGTTTACCACCGTGAAATTTTGGGCAGGTGAATTTAAACGTGGACTTACCAGCTTGGGAGACGATGAGCGTTCGGGACGTCCAAAAACTGCAACCACTGACGATAACATCACCAAGTTCACCAAATGGTGCTAGACAACCGTCGAATTAAAGTGATATAGATAGCAGAGGCTACGAATATGTCCAAAGAACGTGTTTGTCACATATTGAATCAAGATTTAGGCACGAGAAAGCTGACCGCGCGATGGGTGCCGTGCTTACTCATGTTAGACCAAAAACGTGTTGGAATAAACATTTCCAACGCTCTGTTGGCGCAGTTTAGGCGCAATAAATCAGAATTTTGGCGCCGATTAATTATTGTAGATCAAACTTAGATACACCATTATACCCTAGAATCAAAAATACAGCCAAGACAGTGTACTGCGATGCGGAAAACGGCTCCAGAAAAGCAAAAACAGTTTTTTCGGCTAGGAAAGTGATGGCGACTGTTTTTTTTAGGATAGTCATAGAATTATCTTCTAAAAGGAAAAACCATTACAGGAGCATACTATGCATCATTACTTGACAAGCTGAAGGCAGACATTGCGGAACAACGGCCACATTTGCAGAAAAAAACTTTTTTTTGTTTCACCAAGCGGTTGCCATGGGGAAAATCTACGAATTACGGTTTGAACTGCTTGACCATCCTCCTTACTCAGCAGACCTAGCCCCAAGCGACTTTTTTTTGTTCCCTAAGCTAAAAAAAAGCACTCGGAGGACAGATATTTTCGTTGAATGCGGAGGGCATCACCTTCGTAAGGAATTACTTTGCAAAGAAAGACGCCGAGTATTATTTGGACGGGTTAAAGAGATGTGCGCAACACTGGGAGAAGTGTGTAGACTTACAAGAATATGCAGATGGGTGGCAATGGTGCAGTGGATAGAGTGTTTGCTTGTTAGCCGATGAGTGCAAGTTCCAACCCCAGCGGGGAACAGCAATCACCAGCCACCCGAGTATAAAATGGAAAGAAATACCATCGAAGTTTTTCCAACCACTGCACCAACGAGCTCTCACGACGATCGGTTCTACGTACGTACGTCCCGAAGCGACTCGAGGACAATACCTCGACCAAGGATCGTCAACCTCAGCTACACAGCTGCTACAACAACAACAAAAATATGCAGAAACATAAAAAAAATAAAAATTAAAAAAAAAAAATTCTTTCTTCTATTAATTTCTTTTATCTTTATTAAGTGAAAAACTTTCCAGATCACCCTCGTATTAGTGCAATTAGCGCTGTCACTGGAAGTCATTACAAGAACACGCCAGAACCTTGTGTTTAAACAGCACTAAGGAAGAGGTCACGTACCAATTAATACCTAGCGTTATCAGCTGGATCAAAAACGTAGTACCGATCTGATCAAGTTAAAGCGTACACAAATCAGCTGCGTTGTCGGTGTTCTCACTGGACACTGTCTTATAGGCCAACATGCCAGAAGACTTGGTCTCTTCTCCAACGACTTCTGCAGGAGCTGTAGGGACGAGGAGGAGGAGGAAACCATTCTTCACCTCCTATGCACATGTCCGGCCCTGTCGCATAAAAGAATGCTCCATCTAGGGTCCCCCTTCCTTGACGACCTCTGCGATCTGGCGTCCTTGGACGTCATGAGCATCCATCGCTTTGTCAAAAGCTCCGGTTGGTTTGTTAGTCCCTGAGTGGCCTAATGGTTTGATCCATGGTATCACAAAGGACCTTCACTGGTCTAAGTGTGTCTGCACTCTCGTGTGGACAGCCAACCTAGCCTAACCTAACCGTTATCAGCCGGTAGCGATGGGAATGGGGTAATATTCGTAAGAACTGTGCAGTGGAAATTTACACCAACGGCTTTAAGATAATTGAGGGAAAGGTGTTGGATATTTATCGATCCCCATTGACGAAAATCAATCACTTAGACTATCGGGCAGCTAAGCATCTGGATACATCTTTGCTCTGTCGGACTTAACGAAACATTGGATTACAACGTTGGCTAAAAAGATCTCAGGTCGCTCTAAACCATTATACGAGGTTAGGAAACACCATCAGTGACTATTGTCGCAGTTGCACGGATGATATGGAAAAGAAACACATCTCCACTTGCCAATCAGTAGAGAGATTTTAGGACAATTATTCAATTTTCACTGAGTGGCAATGGCTAATACTCGTAATTGGTGAAGCACAACTACTGACTACTGACTACTGGTGGAGCTTTGTTACTATAACCTTGGTGTCAATGCGAGTGTCGCACAACGCTTAGTCAACAAGTGCATACCATGGTATGCACGTATGGCTAACGCGGTTTACGTATGAAAAACTTGTAATCTAGTAGATATTTATCAATATTTATAAATTTGCAATTCGTTGAGTTTCCATTTTTGGGAAGCTGCTGGAAAATTCAGCCCGGTGATTTTTGCATTTGAAAATGCAAATACATATCCAAGTATGTCGTATTGGCACAAGGGATAATCAAAAGATTTGTGACTGTAGTTTCTGTACGTATACTGCTTAGTACGTTTTCGTAAGCAGCAGTTGCAAAGTAGAAACAATTTTATTATAGCACTTATGTTGTATAATTAAAACCATTAAACGAAATAATTCATAAAGACAAAAGTGCAAGCGTAACAAAGATAGATTATTTATGATTGTAGTTTTTGTACGTAAACTGTCTAGTAAAATTTTGGTAGACAGCTGTTGCAAAGTAAAAACATTATTTTAGCACTAAAATGGACAATAAAAGCATATTGAGATGCAATTATTATTATTTTATTGAAGTGCGGACACTGTATTCTTACACTGATTTTGTTGAGACAAGTTAATGAGCCAATTGCCGTGTTTTTTTGAAACCTAGCCAGTCAGTCGTTCATTTAAACGATTTGCCAGCCAACCAAAGCCAGCCGATTTTATACGAATATATCTCTAGGAACCAAGCAACCTCGCAGTGACAGCAACAACAAATAACTAAAAAAGATTCGTTTTTGCGCCGCCTGAAATTAGGCATCACGAAATTCCCAGCCAGTAACTCTTTGCTGGGGATAAAATCAAGAGTAGTAGCCAGCCGGTTGTTGTATTTGTTTTATGTGTAAAATTTTACTTTACTAGCAACTACTGGCTGGCTAGGTTTCAAAAAAACACGGCTAATATGAACGATCGTAGTATAAACGCTGCTAGAGCAAAAGATAAATCTGAACATTCTATTATGAACGTTATTATTCCCAACTAAGTATTTCTACAAGTATACAGAAAGTATAAAACTCGTCTCGCTGGGTCATCGATTCAGAATCAGTCTTCTTTGGGTGCCGGTCACATCAACATTGAGGTAAATGAGCGAGCTGATGAACTAGCGAGGCGGGGATCTACCCTTCATGTTTCCCTAGCGAAAGCGACGAGCGTAACGTTGAGGGTCCTTAAGGGTAGAATCTTTGCGCATTATCTATTAAATGCTGATAGTAGATGGCAGGGGGTGCAAAACTGTGTCATTTCAAGGCAGATGTGGCCCAACTACTACTGGAAAAGAACACAAGATCTATTAAACAGAAACCCTGCTGATATTGCAAGAGTTCTGGCAATTAGTACTTGCCACTGGCCCATCGGGGTTCATGCGGCTACAATAGGCATTACATTTAATGCACGTTGTCGCAGCTGCAATATTGCTAACAAGAAAGAAACAATCCTACACTTCCTTTGGAAGTGTCCGGCTCTAGGCAGAGCCAGACAGCGCACATTAGGTAAACCCTTTTTTGACAACCTAATAGAGTTAGCGGAGATAAGCATTGGGGACATTATCAGTTTCCTTAATGCAACGGGGTGGATTTGAATAATCTTTACTCTTTTTCCCTTTCCCTACAAGTTAACGCCCGTTTTACATCCGATAGGTTACTTCGGTTGTGATACTGAAACGGTGCTTTTGCGCTAATTAAATTTCAGCATGTTTTGCTGTTACAACCACTTCTACCTACCTACACGCAATGTTTCTAAAAATTATTTTTGCTGGAGATAAGCAACAATTTTGTTTTGCTCATTGTATATGAAAAAAAATATTGATTTTTTTTTAAACTGGCGCCTAGGGAACAATTCCGACGTAAGTTGAAAAAGACAGGCAGATAGAGAAAGATTGGTGTAGTGGTTTGAAACTCAGGTGACATAAGGTTTCCGAAAAATTCCAGGAGGGCAGCGTCTAAATAACTGGAACTTTTATTATTTTATTATTACTTTATGATTCTTGGTAGTTTTTTCCCGACCACCTGATGTCGATACAGTTTTCCAGCCATATGAGCACCCTACTTCCTAGTAAAGTTTATATTAGCGTTCACAATTGATCGGATTGACTTTTTATTTATTTCATTTAAAATAAGTAAATGTAGTAAAAGTTTCCGGGTACAAAATTTCCAACAGGTATAGAGTGAAAATCGATTGCAAAATGTATGGCCTCATCCTAGTGATCACCAGTGTATATTTAAGGATTCGACAACATCAAATGAAATGTAGTTTCTGTACGTAAGCTGACTAGTAAAATTTTGGTAGACAGCTGTTGCAAAGTAAAAACATTATTCTTGCACCAACATCGACAATAAAAAGATATTGAGATGCAATTATTTATTTTTAAATTGCTAGTGCTTAAGGTATTGTATCATGTACGTCACTTAATCAGTCAGTTTTTTTTTTAAACATTTACAGCCGTATTAATAAAAAATCGTAATCAATAAAAAATAAATTGGAAACGTCTTGAGCTCCCCACAATGGGTGCAATCTGATAGATAAAGATGCATTTTGGCTAGATTTCCACAATCTCCTTAAGAACATCCCAAAGGAAGAATTTCTGTTTGTTGGAGGAGATTTGAATGGACATGTCGGGAAATCAAACGAAGACTATGAAGACTGCCATGGAGGACTAGGATATGGCACCAGGAACCTTCCTGGTGAAGACATCCTAAGCATGTGCAAATCACACGGTCTTATCGTGTTAAATACCATGTTCATCAAACAAAGCCGACACCTGATCACTAACAGCAGTGGTGGAGATGAAACCCAGATTGACTACCATTTGGTAGGCAGTTTCATGAAGCCTCGGGTAAAAGATTGCAAAGTGATCCTGGGAGAGGCAATCGCTCGGCAACACCGTCTCCTGCTAACAAAAATTTTTATGAAAACACCAAAGAAAAGCAAACAAACAAGGGTCTCTGAGAAAATCAAGTGGTAAAATCTGGACAAAGAAAAAGGTGAGGCTTTTGTTTTCGTAATGAAAAATTACCTTTCTCACACCATCAACGGAGCTGAGGATGAAGAGTGCAGAGCACAAAATATGTGGGATTCCCTACAGCGAACTTGCTTAAAGAAGGCCAAATCACTGCTAGGAGCTTCAGAAGGCCACCATCAACACGCCAAAGAAACATGGTGGTGGAGTGATGAAGCTAAGAAAGTGATAAATGAGAACAAAGCGGCTTTCAAAGCTTGGTCAAAGTGCCCTTCTAATAATAGTGACGAAAAAGCTCGCCTCGAAATGGAATACAGATGCTGCAAGAAAAAAGCGAAGAAGAAGTGTGCTCAGCTTCAAGCAGAGAGTACGGAGGGCCTGTATCGGGAGCTGGAGAAAATATTTTCCCCGGTTGCTGATGCAAACCAGGCTATCCAGGAGCTGCGAAGAAACAATATGAACAAGAGTGCCACTATCTTCAAAATAGCCGCCCAAAGAAGGAAGAATGCTCAGGAGATTCGTTCGCCAAAGTTCATTAGCAATGCTCATGGCCAGCTTCTTGTGGATGACGACGAAATTCTGCAGAGGTGGCGGCAGTATTGTGAAGAGCTTTTGAATGAACAGTTTCCCTGGCTATACTTTCCAAGAGCCACCCCTAACTGTGAAGAAATACCCGACATTACAGTCGAAGAAGTTAGTGAGGCGGTCAAATACTCCAAAAAACGAAAAGCGGTTGGGCCAGACGAGATACCCTCTGAGTTCTGGAAAAAGATGGGAGACATCGGGTTCAGATGGCTCAGAATTCTCATCTCCAAATTCGTGAGAGGTGATCCAATGCCGAATGAATGGAGGGAAAGTTACCTTCTCCCTGTATACAAAGGGAAGGGTGATACGTGAAACTGTGATAACTACCGTTCGATCAAGCTGATGTCACACACCATGAAGATCGTTGAGCGGGTATTAGGTGGCCGACTGCGAAAAATAATACGGCTATCTGATGATCAGTGCGGGTTTGTCTCGGGTAAATAAACCACAGATGCAATCCAAAGTATAAGGATCATAATGGAAAAACATCGTGATTCCTTAAGGGATTTGCATATTGTATTGGTTGACTTTGAAAAGGCATTCGACAGACAACCACGAGATCTGATATGGGTGGCGCTAAGACATCGAGGGGTTCCAGAAACTTATGTACAGATGATATGGACATGTACGAAGGAGCAAAGACAAAAGTAAGATGCCCCGCTGGAGTAACCGAAGAGTTCCCAATCAAAGTCGGGGTACACCAGGGAAGCGTTTTAAGTCCTTTGCTCTTTATTACAGTCCTTGATTATCTGCTTGAAGGTAAAGTGATGGACCCCAAGGTACATCAGTTATTCTTTGCTGACGATGAAGCCACCATAAGTGAGGATCCTACATCCCTGCAACGAGCACTTGATGTGTGGGTGGACGTTTTGGAGGGAAATGGGTATCGCATTAGTTCAAAAAAGACAGAGTACTTGTGCTGCCGTTCTCTGATCCACTCAGGCCTATTCCAGACATTTATTTGAATGGAACAGTGCTTCCCAAGTGCGAAAAGTTCAAATATCTGGGATCTATGATTAATAGCAAAGCAACTTGTGATGACGACATCAATCATCGTGTAAGTGTAGGGTGGATGAAGTGGCGAGAAAATTCCGCTATCTTTTGTGACAGAAAAATGCCCCCTAAGTTGAAAGGAAGGCTCTACACCGCAGTTGTACGTCCAGCGCTCACATACGGTTCACAATGTTGGACGATGTACAAAAAGTATGAGAGTAAATTACCGGCAGCTGAGATGAAGATGCTTCGCATGACAGCAGGAGTGACAAAGCTTGATTGAATAAGAAGTTCGAAGATCCGTGGAAGCTTTCACATCAAGGAAACCATCGTACAAAAAAATAGAGCGTGACCGGCTCACTTGGTATTGCCACGTTCAAAGAAGAGATCATTTGAACCCTGTTAAAAAGGCAATATCAATGCACGTTCCAAAGACATCGCGATGTAGGAAAGGCAGGCCTATAAACGCCTGGATCAGACAAATGCGACGACATCGGCATTTCATTGGCCTCAGTAACCGGGTGATCCAAAATCGGCGGGCCTGCCGATATTTTCTGAGGTCAAATAGGCGAACCCCACATGCGGATCAGTAGAAATGCGGTGAAGTGGGAGGGTTGTGATCCCTTGTTTTCGGATCATAGCCTCGCTGATAAAAGGAAGAAGAAGAAGATTAATAAAAAATCGCTAACATACCGATAACCAATGAGATAACTAACTCGTAGTTAGCGAGGTTATTCATTAGTTAAAATTTCTTATTAATAAAAATGTTTTCTCCATGCAATAGCTACATGACGTTTTAATTATATCTAGAGTTTGCAAATGGCAACAACTGTCCTTAATTGTATTAAAAAGAAACAAAAATCTACGTATAAAATTGCAGCAAAATACAAGATACAAAAAAATGGTTTACCATCAAAAATTCAGACAGGTAGGAGCATCAGGACAGTACTATGTAAATAGAAAACGTTATTTTTTTATTAACACCCAAGTTGTGTGCGAATCCCACTTAAGAATAAGGGATATTGTTGCTAACTGATGTGGAAGTACCCATGATTCTCGGAATTTTAAAGAGAGCAGGATCAAAGATCGTTTAGAAAGGTGGGAGTTCAGGGGTCGTCTTATAGGAGATGGTGGTTACTCCTGGTCTCCACTGGCAATAATTCATTGCAAGAAATATTTCATGCAATCGAAATTTCCAATGAAGACCGCAAATTTCTCGAAATGACTCATTTCAAGAAATCGATTTCTCCTTTCATTTCTTGCCATCTTTGTGGAAATAAACCCTGAAATAAATTTGAAAGGGAGTGTCAATTTGAGTTTTACTACGAAAAAAACATGGCTGATTGACACCTGACATGAAGTCTGAAATAAATATGTCTCGTGGAGACTCGGTGCCGAGCAAGAATTGGTCGTTGCTTGCTCTTACGTAATATGATTGAAAATGAAATTTCTTTACATAATTTGCCCAATGTATAAAAAAATAAAAATTTCTGACATGATGTCTGATATAATGTTTGAAATAACTATGTCTCGTGGAGACTCGGGGTAATGCATGCACCAACCATCTTTTTACGCCCGTTCTAAATCCCAGAAATCCTGCAGAGCAATGCTGCAATATTGCTCTTATTGCTACTCCAAATACGGTTGGGCGAACCTTTGGTGTTTGGAAGGCCAGATTTCTTTGGAGAATGTAAAAACTATCATTGTAGCTCTAGGCGTTCTACATAACCTGGACAATTATTATGACGTTTCAATAGAATGTAGTAGATTTTGCTTTCTTTATGGTACATTTAAGGACAGTTGTTGCCATTTGAAGACTCTAGATATAATTAAAACGTCAGATAGCTATTGCATGGAGAAAACATTTTATTAATAAGAAAATTTAACGAATGAATAACCTCGCCAACTACGAGTTAGTTAACTCATTGGTTATCGGTGTGTTAGCGATTTTTTTATTAATACGGCTGTTACTATTTAAAGCTACCTCGATTTGGATATGATAGGCACCTATCCGCAGCTTAAACGCGATATATTTAATATAAATGTAGTTTCTTTACGTATACTGTTTAGTAATGTTATCGTAAACAGCAGTTGCAAATTAGAAACATTAATGTTAGCAGCTATTTTAGAAAACTAAATCATTTAAACAATTTAGCTCTTTATAACAAAAGCTGCCTTGATTGAAGTTAGGAGTAGGCCCTGGCACTTAAAGAGCTGTTGCGCCAAATATTTTTATTAATTTTTTTTTTTGTTTAACCATTTCCAAGGCAAACCGCAGATGTACGAACCTATTATTTAATGCAACATTCAGACTTAAATATGTTCCTAGACAATGGAAAGTAACAGAAGTAATAATGACACTTAAACCCGATCTTCTTCTTCTTCTTCCTTTTATCAGCGAGGTTATGATCCGAAAATAAGGGATCATAACCCTCCCACTTCACTGCATTTCTACTGATCCG
Organism: Brachypalpus laphriformis; assembly: GCA_945910035.1. NCBI lineage: Eukaryota > Metazoa > Arthropoda > Insecta > Diptera > Syrphidae > Brachypalpus > Brachypalpus laphriformis. Next base: position 139,970,068 of record OX246756.1, read on the forward strand.
CCTTCGACACTGAAACCCGATAAATCACCAAATGAAAAGAAATCTTACATGCCCATTTCGCTGCTGCCAATAGTAACAAATATATTTGGAAAATTACTATTGGAAATACTTAAAGCAATAATTGAGGAAAGAGACCACGTGATTTAGAGAGAAGCACTCCACTATTCAACGATTGCATAAGATTGCGAGCATTTAAGCAAAGGCACTGGAAAATATAAAAGTTGATGCAGCCATTTTCTAAGACAAGCGTTTGATAAAGTTTGATAGCAAGGATTAGAATACAACCCCATTGTCAAATCATATATTACGGAGCAACAATTTTTGGTATATAGTGGTAACGTCGTCAATTGCCGCGCAAATGGTACATGGTTCAAATCCTGATGTCAGCAAGCTTTTTTTTTTTCTCATGAAATATATAAAGTCAATCCGATCATTTGCGAAAGCTTGTGTGAACACTACTGCGAAGGCATAACACTGGCAGTAGCTTGGTCATGCGGCTGGAAAAATTTTTCGCTCTGTTTGGAGGAGTTTGTCCAATTGCACACCTACAATTACAGTAGAACGCGTTGGACTCGCTTCTCCAGACAGTTGACGAGAGCACTCTCCTCGAACTTGCTCAACCTACCGTCTAATAGGAATCTGTCAAACGAGGAGATTGATAGATATCTAAAACAAATGGTCGGTTAGGACGCTGAAGTCGTTGATTAAAAACCTCTCGCAATTAATTAAAGAAAATTACAGACTTTCTGTAAATTTGCACTAGGACAGAAAAATTCGGGCTGTAAAATCCAACAGCCTGAGTATGTTAAACAAGATCTTTCGGAGGAACAATAACGATCTTCCGCGTCTTAAAATCCCCCGAACTACGAACAATGTACAAATACTAGTGACTTCAGGTATAGATCCAGATAACGCAGCTGAGGATGACAATTTCTTTGTGATCGAAGATCAGCAGGAGAAGGTAGAGGCTATAGGAGCGACTTTTCAGGACGTGTATAAGGTGAATGATACTGTTTGCCCGAACCACGACCTGGAAAATCGGGTCCTTGTGCACAACTTCTACCTTCGAAATGGCATGGAGCACTGGCGATCTGAGAACACTGGTTTCACAGTGTTCAATGAAAGAAACATGACAAACAATGCCGTCGCCGATGAAAGGGTACATCCCCCGTTCATTTCGAAGGCAGAGCTCCAAGCGATCTTCGAATCACTGAGGAAAAAGAAATCCGTGGAAATCGATGGTATACCCAACATTGTACTTAGACATCTTCCTCCAGAAGCGGTGAACATTTATACTATCCTGTTTAATAATGCAATGAATAATGACCATTATCCAGTGCATTGGAAAACAGCGGTGGTGCAGCCCATTCCCAAAAGGGATAAAGATAGTTCCAATCCGGGGAATCTCCGGTCAATAAGTCTACTTCCGAACATCAGCAAGGTATTCGAAAAAGTAATCCATAGAGTCCTGACTAAGTGGCCCGCACTGTGTGTAAACATGTTAAAAGGTATTCATAACCCTTCGAGTGCGCGCAAAAAATTAAAAAAAAAAAAAAAAAAAAAAAACTGATAATGGATATTCTGATCTACAGAAAATATCAACAGGAGTACCACAAGGTAGTGGCCAGAGACGAATCTTGTATCTTTTATATATACAGGGTGGGGCAGAAAGAACTCCCCGATTTAACGTAGATAAAGTTAGGGTGGGGATACCAAAACGGGGGAGGTAGTGATAGACAGCGGCAATCGTGCGGTTTTCAGTTGTTGACGGGAGTACACCATGCGTTTGTTGTCCGAAGAATTCATTAAAAATGGCGGGTCGCCGACTGCGACGCAGTATGGTTTTCGCATACACTTCGCACTCGGTCGACGTGATTCCGTTCCTGATAAAAAAAAACAATACGCCTTTAGGTGTCAAACTTTAGAGAAACAGGCTCTGCACTCAAAAAGAAGTATCCTGGATGATCTCATACTTCAATAGGGGCGGTAAATGTGGCCGCTGTTAGGGCTTCGATTCAACAATCTCCACGGCGTTCTGCACACAAACACGTGGCATTGAGCTTATCAAATCGAAGTGTTTGCATAATTCTTCACCGTGAGCTGAAAATGCATCTCTACAAAATTATGGTTGCATAAGAACTGAGTGAACAAGATTAGGAAACCCGCCTGAAATGACTCGCCGCGTAATCGAAAACTTCCGAGAGAGCGTTACTCAGTGTATCCATAATGGAGGCCGCCACTTGAGTAACGTCATTTTTAGAACTTAATTTAAAAACTGTATATGTGTATTATTTAGAAATAAGGTTATCGCATTGATATCTTGTTTATTTTTTGTTATATTAGCTTCCCAAATGGGGGAGTTCTTTCTGCCCCACCCTGTACTAGAGATTTAACTGAAAACTGCTGAGGATTCAGTGAAGAAATGACATTTCAAATCTATTAAATTTGTATGCGATTGGACAGAAATATATGAAAATAAAAGTACAGCGACAAGTTTATACTAACTTTACTAACGAAGGAATATATACGATACGTGTTAATAATGATGAGAAAGAAGTTCCGTAAGCCAATTTGGCAAAATAATTGGGTATGACGCTTGAGGCTAAACTCAGATGGAAGGAGCATGGGAGGAAAGAAAAAAGAAGAGCTAAGTATTAAATATACAAATAATTGACAACAAGCTGTCGTTTTATAAAAAGGTCTTGAGGCCGATAAGGAGCTATGAAATACAGCTTTGGGGTTGTACCAAAATGACAAACTTATAGATTATACAAACTGTATTGATGCTAGAATAGAACAAATAATATAAATATTAGTAGCGAGGAGAAGCAAAATATAGACAAATAACTTTGGGACTACCCCCAATGGGCTACACCCGCCAAAAGTCAAATATAATAATATCAGCAACGAAAAGATACTAGATAAATTCTTCTCAGTCGTATTAACAAAGGGAGGTATTTTTAATTGGGTTCTAGACTACTAGCTTCTCTAGCGTTATTCAGATTATCATCTGAATTGATCTCATTTTTGTTGCTAGGTCTTAAAATACATAATCATGAGTCATATGTTTTATATAAAGCTTACAGCGCCAAGTAACTAGAAAATAATATCTTCTCGAGTGAAAAGCTAAATACTTATTTAGTATCTGTGATTGTAGTTTCCGTACGTATACTGACTAGTAGAAATTTTGTAGACAGCAGTTGCAAAGTGGAAACATTTATATTGGCATCTAGTTTTGAACATTAATGCGATTAAGCGCGATAACATCTTTTTTTAACTAATGCCTTTAAAAGAACTCTTAAACCAAGAAGATAAAATATGAGGTATACTTGTACAATACAAGGCAATAGGCTACTCAAGGTGCATCTAAATGGAGATCAGAACATATTTTCAATATATAATACATCTGGCTACAAGAAAATGGCGGGCTCTGGGTTAAACAGTTTACGGTGACTGTATGTAATGTGAACGATCGTTAGTTATATAGATGGAGTTGTTATTTTCGTACGTATGCGGTCTAGTATGATTTTAGTAGACCGCAGTTGCAAATTGAAAACGTTTTTTTTTCGCACTACTAATGTAAAACTAATTCACACATAAATGAAGAAGTTTTGTATAGAAGTGGTGCATAAATAATACTTAAGCGGTATCAGCACAACATGCCGCTCATTACATAGAAACACGTTTAGCTTTTGATTGCATATTTATTAACAAAAATGAGACCTAAAACAACAATACAGGTTAAAAGACAAATTTAGTCTGGATCTGTACAAGAAGGTGAAGGAAATCTCAGGTATCGAAAGAAGGACTAGGAGAATGAAGGAATCAGAGCACTAAAACATAAAAAAGGTAGGATATTGGGGGAGCACGAGGGAAAAACTTGCAAACAGAACAAATACATCGAAGAGTTATTTCGGGATAAGCGAGAACAACTTCAAGCTGGTGATGAGCTCAAGTGACCGGAAATAAGGTATCAAAGTAGAGGTTACACAAGGTTACAAAAAAAACAAATACAAAACCATGACAGGATCCCTGATGATCGGCTTTAAATTAACTTTGTAACCTTGCCTTCGAATAATAAAGTGACACAATGTACCGAGTATAGGATGAACCACTAACGGAAGAGCTTCCTAAAAGTAGTCAATAAACCGATTTTTGGGACGCATAAAACATCACCGTCGAAAATAGCGTAAACTATGTAATACGCAAAGGTATAAGGCAAGGCTGCAGCTTATCACCTCTTCTGTTGAGCATGTACTCAAAACACATCTTTAAAAAAGCGTTAACCGATAATGGAATCAGGATAAACGAATGAACAAGCTTAATCGGGTAAATCCCAAATACGGACAAAAGACCAAGTCTATGGTGTTTGCAAAAAACCAGCAGTCACAGAATGACGGAATGGCGAAAAACTAAACAACATCAAGCTGATCAGAGATATACAAAGTTGAACAGAACATGTGAGTTCAGCTTCAGAGAAATTAATCTGAATATAGATATCAATTAGGTAGGCCCTTCATGGGCTGTTGCGCCAAATATGTATGTATGTATGTAGAGATCAGTCTTGTTAAGTGCTATGTCTGGTTGTTCTTGTTATACGTGAACGCTACCGACAGCAATGATTAAGAATTAGAAGCCGTTGAAGTGTGCCTGTACAAAAGAATGAAGAATAAAAGGCAACAAAATTGAGTACTCTGTACTAGTAAATATCGTCATTCTATCAGGCAACATAAAAGAAAAAGGAATGAAAGGAGGACTGGGATCGAACAACCAAACAGATGCTAAAAACGGCGATATACAAACTCCGAAGCGGAAAGAAACCGCAAGATACCAAAGTAAAAAGTAGTTCATATTCTGGGAAAATGCGCTATCTGAATTCATGACGGGAATAACTCGGAAAGTCACGGACTCACCAAGAAAGAGGAGCTGGTCTTCTACATTGAAGGCTCCAAAATGGATGTCCTTATAAAAACTGGGATTTACTGTAAAACTATAGGAATTAACCCATCTTTTAGAATAAACAACTCCTGCTGCGTCTTTCATCCAGAAATCACAGCCACTACTCAGGCTGCAGAAGCCTCATCGTCGCAAAGGCAATAATTGTATACATCGGCAACCAGGCAGGCGTTAAGGCTCTGGATTTTGCAGTAATTAGATCAAGGCTAGAATCTACAAGCAGCATCATGAGATGTCTATGTAGATCCAATACGGTGATCCTTTGTTGGGTACCAAAGTATATGGATATTCCAAGGAAAGAGCAGACGAACTTACAGGTAAGTTATGGGCGTTGTATATTTTTCTGGCTTTGACTTTTGTGAAAGTTCTTTTTAGCTTATCAAACGATTAAGCCAGAGGTAGAGGGTGTCGATGGTGCAGAGGGTAAGTATGTTTGCTCGTTTACCGAGGTGTGCAAGTTCAAGCTCCAGCGGGGAACAGCAATCATCAGCTACCCGAGTAGGAAACGAATAACATCGAAGTTTTCCAATAAGTAGTACAATAGACCGGAGAGTTTGAATGCTCTGCGATTTGACTTGCCTAAAAAAAAAAAACAGCAGGTAAAGGCAAGATATCACTTTTTCTGGGTAAGATAAGCCGCAGTGACGCACGGATTGTCTTTGGCGGAGCGTCTTCTGGTAATTCACGACTACTGCAGATGTTGCAGGAACGAGGATGAAAGTAAACCTGCTGGTCACCTACACTTTGATTGAGCTGCTTTCAGCAAAACAAACCCTCTTTAGAAGCAAGTTAAGACTGAATGGCACGAGCTCCTAACCACTCATTAAGAACGCTGGCACACCAGAAAACTACCTTCGTTTCATACTCAGGAAACTTTCGACATCGATTCCTACACTCAAGAAACAAACTTTGACCTGCAACACACAAGGAAGCCATTACCCATAGTCTCCACTGGCAATAATTCATTGCAAGAAATATTTCAAGCAATCGAAATTTCCAATGGAGACCGCAAATGAAATGAATTATTTCAAGAAATTTGCGGTCGCCATTGGAAATTTCAATTGCTTGACATATTTCTTGCAATGAACGCTTATTATACGGCAGCTGCTAATGTGGTGGTACATCATCGCCCTAATACTCAGGTGAACAACATCCGCATATAGCCAATAAGAAACCCGAATTTCACGCCAAACCAGGAAAAACGTAGCCTAAATACAACCTAACCCTAAGCCCTAACGGGCATAGGTTAGCCCGGACGAGAGACACGGTCCGAAAACAAAAACTTCAAAAGGCCGGACAAGCCCAAAACAATACGCCCAGACGAGCTGTGAAAGTGTCCCACTGACTGAACAAACATCAAACAGCACGAACAACAAAAATGCTGAAAACTATGTTTTCCAGAAGCAGAAGGGTGCGTTAAGAGAGTGAAGCAAAAGGTATCGACTTCTTACTGAGTTGCCCGAAGGAGATCAACGAAATATACTAACGGTCTTATAAACCGTAACTGCTCCAACTCACTTGTATCTCGCCAGCAATATCCCCCGTCGCCAGGTACGATCCATCGTGACTGAAGTGCGTCGCTATCACTGTGTCCTTGTGTCCTTCGATCGTGTGTATCACTTCGGCAGTCTGTGTATTCCATACAAACGCCTTGTCATCTTCGTCACCAGTTACCGCCCAATCCTTGCTGGGATGCAATGAGCACGAGAACACAGAGGACTTGTGCCCGCGGAATGTGAGTATTGCGTCATCCCGGACCGGAGAAAAGTCGTCCAGCACGTATTCCTCTTCCTCGCCGTCATCCTCAACACCCAGAGCATTCTGGTCCTCCAGATCCAAATCAACTGCGATGAGTCAAAGTCAAGTCACAAGTTAACCACAAAAATCAGCAGCCTTACCTTCCTCGAAGTCGGCATCGTCGTTGGCGAAGAAAAACTCTCCGTTTTCGTAGTCCTCGATGTCTTGAATACGTGGAGGTGTATTCTCGCGCATTTTGATGGAAAATTCCACACGGAAATTTTATGAAATCAAGGAAAATGCGGAAAACGCGTGCACTGCAATCGGATTGGTATAGTTCAGCAATAACGAAATGCAAATGACAGATTTCAGACAGGGGCGAAATGGCAGCTATTCAGCGTTCAGGGATGGAGCGAGAGTCAATTAATGTACTAGAACGGAATACAATGAATGAACCATTAGTCATTCGGTCGGGTACTCAATTCGGTTTGAATCTAAAATATTGACTTGTGCGAGGGCAGAACTGGAAGTGCTTAGTATTATTATTTGCAGCATTCTTGATTGCGTTTACAGATTCGCTTCCCAATAAATCATTTTAGCAACATTTTTACAAATATCTTCCTTTTAAACCATTGTTTTACATTTTTCATTGCAATATATATTGAGTAAATGTATACTGAATATAGCAACTTCAGGTTGACATTTTATTCAAAATAAAAAACGCTATTTAAACTAATTTTATTTGAAAAAGAAGTTCCATTTGACAAACCAGCAAATAAATTACCCATTTGTTCGACTATATGAGAATCTAAATTCTTAACAAAATATATATATAGTTCCATATACAGTACACCAGAAAGCTGAACTGAGATATCGCCGTTTTTAAGCACGTGTTCTATTCGCCTTCAATCAGTGCGGCCAAGTCGAATAATGCAATGTGGTGGAAGTGATCTTCCGTGGTGTATAAACGAAAATTTTATTCGTTATTTTTGAAACAGCTAAACTAAATATAAACCAGGGTGTTTTTCACCCTGAAAGCGTGGATGTGAAAATGGTCAAGGAAAAACCTCGTACACGAAATCAATGCGTGTACCACGTACCACGTGCAAAGACAGGTCCGTTCGTTACTTAACACAGCCTGTGCCACTATGTTCGGAGGTGGCTTCAGAATAGGGCAAAGGAGCGATACATTTTTTTCCTCGATTGTTGAAAAGATCTTTTCGAGTCAAATAAAAACACTTTTTCCGCTGAGAAGTGTGCACTACTAGTGAACGAATGCTAGAACAACAACAACATTTGCAACAACAGCGTAAGTATTCAATAAAATTAAAATGAAGCTTCATATGTATATTGATAATATGACCCAAATGCAAAATAGTTCTTTCCCAGAAATTAATTGGTTGGTAGCAGACATTTATAAAAGCAGTGTATGAAAACAGTAATAAAGTAATTATTCTAAGTAAAATTGCAGCAAAAGAAACAAAATAAACGAAACATATGGTGGCAATGTAAGTTTTACTGAAACAAAGATAAGAATATAATAATTAGTCTGCTCTCTTCTGGATGCATAATAGTTGATCTGGTACTATTTTAATAGTTACATGTTAAACCGCTACGAAAAAATTGACAGAAATGATTTTTGTTATTGCATGAGCATTTTGTTTATGCAAAGTTAGTAATAGTTTTTGGTCAAACATGGCGCATGGCGTTGCACTATGGCGGGATCTTAGGGAGTCGATAATTAAGGCATTTCAAGCGGAATTATAGATCTTTAGTTTATTTATTGATACCTTTAACAATTTTCTTTACATTTGAGTGTAATAGCATAATCCACACAAAGTTATGATTTTATCTTAGTGCAGAATAATGTTATAATATGTATTACAAAATATATTTTAATGAATATATGTATTGAAAGGAAAACGCTATAAAAAAAAACTTTCATCTAAATAAAACCAAGCGGGATTATCTAGCTATAAAATTGGCAACACTTTTAGTTTGCCACGATCGTCACTGCAAAACGTAATCACTAAATACAAAAATTCCGCAAATGCGGAAATACATAGGTAAAAAAAACCCGGACGTCCAACGATAGCAAAACCTCGTAACTGTCGTGTGGGAAAAAAATTATTAAAGAAAACTGATGCCAAACTGCCGCTGAATTAACTATAAAATGGAAAAACTGCAAACAAAATATTTCCGCCAATACTTGCAAAAGTATGATTGAAAAATTGGGATACAGTTTTTATAAGGCTTGTTATAAATTAATTTCATAAAATTCAAAATAACTTCATTCGTGCAAACTCAGGCGAAAGAAAAGCTACTTTTGACGCCTAAACATAAGAAAAGACGAATTGGGTGAACGAAACATCATAAAAACTGGACAATAAATCAATGGCGGACCGTAATTTGGAGCAATGAATCCAGGTTTGAGGTTTGCGTTGGCGACAAAAAGCAGAAACTGCGACCAGAGCCGGCTAGGACTCTTCAGCAATTAAAAAATAAAATAATTAATATTTGGCAATCATTTACTGCTGAAGAATGTGAAAAATGAGTAGATGTGTGGCCACGCCCAAATGGCGTGTAGGCACTGCGACCAAAGAGATCTATTGTGCCAGAGGCCACTTTTCAGGGCAGCAGTACTTTCACTCTCCTTATGAAAGCTATAGTTACGGCTGCGGAGGAGTTCCTTAAGTCTATTGGAGCTATGATCTCTTTAGGGAAAAAAAACTTCTCCTAATTCTACACAGAGCAACACACTCACATAATATGTGTTCTGCGGTTTCGTCCTCTTCTAAGCAGAGGTGGTAGGTGATATCCTCCGTAATTCTCATTTTGTTTAGGTGGTAAAGTAGTTGACAGTGACCGGTAAGGAAGCTCACAGTCTTCTTATGTCGTTTCTGCCATATTTTAGGATATCAACTGCTTGTTTTTGGAAGGGTTGGACAGCTCTTTTAGCTTGCCTGAGACCTTAGGAGTAATTCCAGTGGGAGATGCACATGTTGCGTTCTCAAATGTTTAGGGTCAGTTTAAAAGCGGAATCAGATATTCCGGAGAATGGTTGAGGTCCAGTGAACAACTCAGAGGAGTGTTTCCTAGCTAGTAGGTCTGCAGTTTCGTTGCCGTTAACGCCTACATGACCAGGCACCCACCACAATTTAAGTTTAATGTATCGGGGCAAGTTTTGTAAACTGTCGAAGCAGCTTAGAACTGATTTTGAACTGATCAAGTGGGAGGTCAGTGCTTTAAGCGCCGCTTGGCTATCGGTTAGTTGAATGTATCGCAGGTTGAAGCTTGTTCTAAATAGAGCTATCAAGGCGGGCAGGATGTGATCTAGATCTTTCTGAATAAGAGCTGCAAAAATACCATCACTGCCGGATGCCTTAACACTAGAAAGACCAGACCCGTCAATTTGACGGGTTTTTGATTTTTACACGTCTATGTCTTTGTATCGGGTTGACATGTGATAAAATCGTTTTCTGAATTACAATAAAAAGTAATATTTCCAAGACTTTTTTGCACCTCTTTTGATATTATTGCACTTATAATAATGCGTTTTCAATATAACCGTCAAATTGACGATTCTGGTCTTTATAGTTGAACAACAACTCTGCTCTTTCTAGTGTTAAAGGGTTTTAATGAACCGATTGGCCATTTAACTTTTTCTTAGCTGAAAAGATTTCCAGATATGGTATTGACTATTCTGGAGGTGCCACATGTGGTGCCTTCAGGAGCAACAAGTGCGTGTTCATTTAAAATTGTTGAGCCAGGGAAGTGAACCTCGAGCAGAGTTTCCACGGTTTCCCTTCGGCTGGCGGTATAGGTGCCATCTGGATTGATGAGCAATCCCACCCCGTTGGAATGATCTTTTGAGAGAGCCTTTTGGAGACGGGCTGCTACTGGAAGGGATTCAATGTTTTCGCAGTTCTTTGTCCATGCTATTCTCTTGGATTTCCTCAACTCTACGTTGAATTTAGTCAATGCGGACCTATATTCGTCCCAATTTTTATTGCGTTTTGCGGTGTTAAAATGTTTTCTCACCTTTATGCGAAGTATCTCTAGCTGGTCATTCCACCACGGTACGCTGCGTTTACCTGTATTGTAATTTTTTGCGACACAGCTACTCCTGAAGGAAGAGATTAGGAAGTCATTTAGTTGGCAGGCTGCCACATCAACATCACATTTAGATCTTAAAGATGTGAGCAGTATGTCATCTTTGACCGCGAGATTTTCGCGAAAAAGTGCCCAATTAGTTCGTTTCGGTACGTAATACGCTTGTCCATGTTGAGCCCCTCCTCCTATGATCGGAATTTCGACAATGCAGGCCACCAAGTCTCTGTTGATGAAATCTGGGATGGGAAGAAAATTTGTTTTAGAACTGATTAAGCAAGCAGCACTTGGCATTAACTCCCCATGGGCATATAACAACTTATATTATGACATCCCTTTATTTTGACTCCGATCACGCAAGGCTCCTGAATGAGACCAAGGGCGTTTTTTTCCGTATGAAACGTTGGCTAAAGATGTTCGAGGCACCTTTAGCATGACGCAGGTTACCCTGCATCACTTTGATGTCGTCCTTCATCGTTAGTGCTTATTGTTTTTCGTGGGATGTCTCATTCTTACTGGTAGACGTATTAATACCTGTTTTCGTAAGTTTATGATCCCAACGAGAGTGGCCAGCATGCCTATCCCTCATGACAGAAGCTGTCCATTTAAAAGGAATGGGCACAGGTGCCGCACCCGCCATCTGAGCAGTAGATGGTATCACCGTCGAGGCACTAGCATCGCAAGTCACCGAACTGCAATGTGGCTGCACTAGACTCAAGTGTACAGTGTGCAACCTTATTAGAGACTTCTGAGATGGAAGGTGTAGACACAGGTGTACTACGTTCCACCGTGACCCGCGATACTACGCCTCCAGGACGGGTGTTATCATCTGCCACTAGTCTTACGGCAGTTTGTGCGGATTTTTGCTCACCTGGGACCTTGTTTGAGCCCTTCAGGATCAACCTAACTCTGCCAATTCAAGAGGCCACATTGCCTTTAGCGGCTTTAGGCGATGCATCGAGCAGACCGTGACACCAAGTATCAGATGAACAAGATCACGCTCTATGGTCCTTTGTACCACCCTCCAGTTCCTAGCGAACAGATCGGTATTCTGAGCATCCAAAAGCGTCAGCATTTTACTTGTGTCAAAGCCGGTACTGTGTGGAAAGAACTCACGGATGATATGTGGTTTTGGAAATGAATCCTCATCCACTAGCATCATGTTCAAACCACATTTCCCTTTGATTTGTTCGAAATTAACACTCATCCACTCTGCAGTGGAGGGGGTGAAATTATGGGTGAGGTCGCTATCAGCTTAATAATAATGTCCATGAAACTATTCCGAACGCCAGCCGCTCGGTACTAAAGGGACTGCGCGCCAGATCAGCGGGAACCACAGCCAGTTTGACAGTATCTTGTCCTGTCTTTGTCCCTGTATAAGTTCTTGTCGAGTGTGGCAGTCAGAGGGTGCATCACCCTGCAAAGTTTTATTTATTTGATCTATAATTTTGGACCCACGAGTAGTCGGGAAAGGAAACATCAACCACAGCAGAGCCCGGTATACTATGGGAGGGCATAAAATAAAGCAGGAGGTCGCCTGGGTATCCTGAGTTCGCCTACTAACAACTAAGCACCCTCTTATCCATATATCTCTCGGCGTATGTTGTTCCACCTTAGGTTAGAGATTTCTTTCCAGAGGTTGTCTTCTCACGTTGCACAATTTGGCCGAATTCCGGACCCTAGAGTAATGAATTCGAGCCGCATGGTCCAGGGAGGCGCAAGAGAACACAAAGTCCGGTTGAGCGACTCGGATCCAGTAGGCAGATTATCAAAATTATTAGATACTATGCCACGAAGAATATGTAGCAGCAGTCATTATTAAGAAAGGTGTGCGTAACAGAGTGCTAAAATTAAAATTTTGGTTCATAGATTTAATTATAAATTTCGACCTCTTCATTTTATTATTTTGTAACCTACATCTAAGAATATGACTCTTTTAAATAGGCAATGAAGAGGAGAGGAGAGATTGGAAATAACGAAGGAAGGAAACGAGTAGTAAGCAATCTACATGTGCTATAAATGGTTTTTCATTAAGAGCGCCCCATTTTATTTGTTAAATAAAACAACTTGTGTTTGAAATAACAGAAATAAAATTATTTCGGGATAAGGCATAAGTCGATGTTGATTTTATTATACCCGTGGATGCTTTTGGAATGAACTTCTCTCTGTTACTAATATTTCACAACTTTGCTGCAATATAAGTGCTATCGGATGCGTCTCTTTTTATCTTAATTTCTAGCATAGAATCGAAATACCGATCTTTATAAGGTAATATCACTACTACCATCCACACAGTTGTATTAAGCCATTTTTTAAATTCCTACTGATTTTGGTTAATAACATCTCCTGGAGAGATAGATACTCCGTCTAGCCCATATTCTCAGTTTTTCCTTGATTTTTCGACTATTGTCTCATGAAACAGGTCATTGATTCTTTTAGTTTTCAGTTACTTTCACTGAACTGTCTGTATCCCTAAACTACGCTCCAGTGTCTACCTGCACTATAGCTCCAGATACATACATATACGTATGTATGAATGTACTCAAAATATCTATGTGAGCGCTTTAATGAGAAGAACCTACACGCTGTAGTGTAATTTCATAATTTAAGATAAGTAAAAGAAATCCATTTAAATGTGTGTACAGATGAATTTACTGTCTAAAAGCAATTTTATGTAGCTATAGCATGACCTTAACCCTCAGCATAAGCTATTAGTACAAATAAATCAATTGCGCGTTGCGCTTGTTTCTTTTGAAAAAAAAGGTTACAACTGTTTGGTTAATTGGATATGTTCCCAGTGTGTAACATCAAAAGTAAATACTAGTATATATGGGGAGTTATCATAAATTTGATTACTCTGTTGTTATTCCCCACAACTATTTTACAAACAAGTCATCAAAAACCATTGGAATTGGACGCACTCGTAGAAAACGTAAACAGAAAACACATTATTGTCGCTTGAATGTATTCGAACCTGTTTTTATGTAAATTTAAATGAGAGGAGAATACGTGAAAATTTAAGAGAAAACTTTGTATGCGTGAGAAGAATTAACATATTTTTTCATCTACAAGTGGCGGCCTTACTTGATAAAGAAAGTTTTGGATACAGTTTTACTTGAAAAGTTTTTAAATTTAAGATGACCAGAAGTATAGACACCTACTCCTCTCGGGAGTATTATAATTTAATTGAATTTATTTCATCATACAATCTTCTTACTATTTTAGTTGAATAATTCTATTAGCAAATCCGAATTTACTATCAAAATGACCCTGGACTCGGAGTATGTTAAATCCGTCCACAGTTATTTTGTGGATTTGGAGAAACCATATAATCGGGTGCCCCCCTGGCAGCTGACCTCCTCGTGGTGGGGGGCGGGCAACGTGACTGGGATGTGCGGATGGGGTAACTTAAATAGTTATTCCCATCCATACAATCCAGTCACGACTAACAAAGCGCACACCCCATGATGACAATACGACGTAAACGGGCTTCAGATATTGCCAAACCTGGTAAGCCAGGGCATCCTTTGGAGCTAGGCCTGAAGGGTGTCAGTATGCGAGCGTCTGGTGGTCGGCCTGTCCCACTCGGCAGCCGGCCGGGTCAAACCCGAAATGGCTACGAGCTTCCTGTCAATGGTCTCGCGAACCATTACGGGGGTCAAGGGGTGAGCGCGCTGTGCACCTATCTATAGGGGCACAGATGGACTCTCTGAGATTCGACAACGGCATCGACTTAGGATAGGCACATGGAACGTCTCATCGCTCACAGGGAAGGATCTTCTTGGGGAGGCTGTTAAAAGTCGACTAGATATAGTTGGCGTCTCTTCAACAAAGCAGAGAGGTTCTAAAACTGTGGACCTTTCGGGTGGGTGGAAGCTCTTTCTGTCAGGAGTCGCACCCTCAATGTCTGCTCGGGCGGGAGTGAGGATACTCACAAGTCCCAGGTTGACGGACAGAGTATTGGAGTGGATACCATTAGGAGGGAGAGTTGCGATCTTAAAGCTCAAGCTTGAAAGATCAACTCTGGCATTGGTGCAGGTGTATGCACCGAACCTTCAGTCAGAGTATGCAGCTTTCTTAGATGAAGTTGATGTTGCCCTTGAAAAGGTTGCAAATATGGATTCTTTTGTCCTGATGGGTGACTTCAATGCTCATGTGGGTGTAGATGTTATGACATGGGGGAGTGTGATTGGGAGGAACGGTGATCCTGATCAAAACGCGAACGGAGAGAGGTTGTTGGATTTTTGTTGTGAAAATGGCTTATCCATCATGAACACTATCTTTCCACACAAAGACGTTCATAAATACACGTGGTACCGTCAGGGTCTTCAGCAGAAGTCGCTGATCGATTTCTTTGTGGTACTATCGTGTCTGAAGAGAATGGTTTGTGATGTTCGCGTATTGAGAGGGGCCGAACTGTCAACTGATCATCACTTAGTGCTGTGCAAATTGTATCTTAGCGAGAGAGTGCCTCCCCTACCAAAGCGTAAACCAAGGATGGTTACACGCATACGATGGGAGAGGTTACAGGACGATGAGATACGGGAGACATTTTCGCGGCAAATATCTGAGAGGTTTGAACGAATTCCAACTGTTTCATCAAATGTAGAGGAAGAATGGCAACTGTTTTCAACAGCGGTTATTGCCTCTGCGGGAGATGTTTGTGGAGTGAAGCGGCTTGGTGTGGCGGCTGGCGGTGAGAAAAGAACTGATGGGTTTAAAACGGCCGGAGTTCAAGAAGCCATCAGAGAGAAGAAGAGAGCCTTTAAGGTGTGGATTCACTTGGGGTACTCCGATTCTCGAAATCGGTACACTGAGGAGCGAATTGCAAATTAGCTGTGAAAACAGTGAAAGAACAGTCTTGGAAGGAGTTTGGCGAGAAATTGGAACGTGACCACAGATCTGCAAATAAGATGTTCTGGCAGACCGTCCGCCGACTCAGAGGAAAAAAGTTGAATATCGTTGAAGGAGTCAAATCCAAAGACGGTAGACTTTTTTCCAATGAGGAGGACATCTTACGCAGATGGAGCGAGCACTTTTTAGAATTGCTCAATCTCGAACAGGGCGCTGAAGATGACAGACCTATGGTCGAGAGTAGGGCGGAAAGTAGTCCTACGGTAGAAGAAGTAACTTTGGCGATCAAAGCGCTAAAAGTTGGCAAATCTAAAGAGGGAGTGCAATGGCTCTCGCGTGTCATTAAAGTGGCCTGGGAATGCGGTGAAACACCTGGTGATTGGCAAATGGGGGTGATAGTTCCTCTTTTTAAAAAAGGGGACAAAAGAGATTGCGCCAACTATAGGGTTATATCTCTTTTAAGTCTCCCTGGAAAAGTTTTCGCTAAGGTGCTAGAAAAGCGTTCCAGAGCTGTGGTTGAGGACAGTTTGGGGGACGAGTAGTGCGGTTTTCGTCCCTGTAGAAGCACAACCGACCAGTTGTTCACTCTCAGAATGGTTCTTGAGAAGGCCTGGGAGTATGCCAAACCTGTCTACACTTGTTTTGTGGACTTGGAAAAAGCATATGATAGGGTTCCTCGAGGCAAACTCTGGAGTGTTCTGCAGGAGTATGAGATTAATGGATCCCTGTTAAGGGCGATTCAGTCGTTATATACAAACTGTAGAAGCTGTGTTCGGATAAACGGTGTTAAATCAATACCTTTCACTGTGGGCGTTGGACTCCGCCAGGGGTGCGTTTGTCACCTCTCCTCTTCATTGTATATATGAATTGGATTGGGAATGTTTCAAAGTGGGAGACCTAAGGATTAGTCATCTGCTCTTTGCGGATGATTTGGTCATCCTTGGGTCCTCTCAAACCGAACTTCAGCGCGCACTCGAAAGGTTTGTAGCCGTTTGTGATGATGCTGGAATGAAGATCAACGTGAACAAATCGGAAGTAATGGTCGTTTCCAAAAAAACCCATTCAGTGCACTCTGCATGTTAGTGGAGTCCCACTGAAGCAGGTGGATAAGTTTAAGTACCTCGGGGTTTTATTCACGAGTGATGGGAGGAGCCATGCTGAGTTATCTTGTAGAATTGGTCAGGCTGCATCAATTTCGAGAGAGCTTGGCCAATCTGTTATAAGGAAGGCCGAACTTATTGTTCAAGCTAAGCTATCGGTTTTTAACTCTGTGTATGTTTCAACTCTCACCTATGGTCATGAAATTTGGGTAGTGACCGAAAGAATAAGATCGCGGTTACAAGCTGCCGAAATGAGGTTCTTTCGCGGTGTTGTTGGAATAACTCGTAGGGATCGAGTGCGCAACACCAGAGTACGCGAGGCACTCAATGTTGAGCAGATACTTTTCCGAACAGAACGATCTATGCTTCGATGGTTTGGTCACGTAGTGCGTATGCCCCCATACCGGCTTCCAAGACGCGCTATGGTTGCCGTACCATCAGGTAGGCGACTTCGCGGAAGGCCTTAGATGGTTGGACCAAGTCCGACATCTCTCCTGGAGCCGTCTAGGGATTCCTCCTGATGAATTGGAGTCAATGGCGGAGGATCGAGAAGGATGGAGAGTCCACTTGAGCATCCTACCCCCGCGACCCTCATGAAGGATTAGCGGGCCATTAAAAATGAATGAATGATTGAATATAATCGGATTACTCGAGGCAAACTCTAAATGGACTACATGTTACAACGCAGCCATCGCAGAGAATGTTTCAAATTGTACTTGACGATTACTCGTCTGCCCTCTACGGATAACTTGATCATTCTTGTATCCTTTTAAACTAAATCTTAGCGCGAACTAGAAAAGTTCGTAGCAATCTGATACTAAAATAAAAACTAACGTAAGCAAATTGGAATTAATGGCCGTTTCGAGATCTTCTGTTTAATGTTGTCTGCTTGTTAGTGCAGTGGATAAGTTTAAGTATCTAGTCTTACTTATGAGTCATTGGATGAGCAATCCTGAATTATCCTGTAAAATGGGTCAGGCCAATTTTGAGAGAGTTTGATCGATCAGTTACAAAGAACTTAGTGTCAACGGTAAGCCAATCTTTTACTCGGTATTTGTTTAAATTTTCACACATAATCAGTCATGTGGCTGGAAAAGTTGTTCGCTTTGTTGATGATGATTTGCCTTTGACATCGGCTGTCGGGGAAAAAGTACTGTGAATCAGAAGCAAAAAGACAAAATATAACAAAAATGTCCCCAGTTATATGGACGCCACCCCTGAAAATCTCTGGAGCATAAACAACTGAGCTTCAAGAACCATCACATCAAAAATCTTTCTCTCTCTCTCTCTATCCATCCTTTCCAACGCCCGCACTGTGTCATAACCCCTTGAGTGCTCGCAAATTATAAAAAAAAGCATTGACATTCTTTTGAGTTGGAAATACGAAGGTACGCGAAGAACTCAATGTTGCGCAAGTACTTCTCAGAAAGAGTGTCCTATAAAAACCATGCAATCAGTTAAGCGATTCCTCTTAGGCCTAGGATGCAATGCTTGGAACAGTCTGTATATTTCTCCCGATGAAATGAAGTCAGTGAAGGAGGATCGAAAATAATGGCGATTTCACCTGAGCATTCTGTCTCCGCAACCCTCACGAGTGATAAGCTGCTCATTGGAAATAATAAAGACGACGATGATTTCGAACCCCTGCCAGAATAAAATGTAAATAAAATAAAATTGCCATAACTCTTTAAATTTCTAATCGTTATTGATCTTTCATAAATATCTGGCCGCGGTGGCTGTTTTACATAGAATTTAAGCATATTGTTCAAACATAAAGCGGGCAAGTAAAGCGGCAGATATTAGGTTGCAGTTTTTTTTGTTTACAAAAAACTCGGCGGATTTAAAAAAATGTTTGACGAGATGAAGAAATTCGAAGATTTGGTGCACCCAATTGAGTTCTTATAATTTACACGGCATCCCGATTACAAAGCTGTTTCAAAAGAGCTGAAAACTGGGAATGGGATCTCCAGTTGTTAAGATCCTTGGTGCGATGAGTCAGTGTATTGTCTCGAGCTGCTCTCGAGACATACGAAAATACTAGAAGAAACGGTCTTGAAATAATAACAAGTAGCACCAGTTCCATAAGTGTTGCTAGGACCGTGAATATATTGGTAAAATCCTGAAGAAAGTTATAGGCGTGCTAGTATCAATGCATAGGACATTTTTTTTAAAACCATCAATCTCACAAATTTTTCCACCACGCCCTCTAAACCTTTCAGCAAGAATGGAAAGAGCATGAAAAGTCTACAGCGCTTTTCTACAGTATAACTAATCGTGTTTCCCTGGTTTGGCTATTAGAGAGATGGTACATGCCCATAAGCTAAGCACGCCCTGGGAACACCTTCACAGCCTTAAGAAGGTTGAAACCAATATTTGGTATTATTCAATATTCATCAAGACCAGGTGATGTAGGTCTTTTAAAAGTACATATGAATTAGGCAGTGCGTTGCAGCTCTATATATACATATACATATTAAAAATAACAAAAAAAATAAAAATGTTCACTGAAATATGTTTTTTTTTTTAACGCTGAGGGTTTGTAATCTTCAAAAGACGAAACCGAGCCCGTACTCAGTAACAGTGTGCGATTTTTACCCACTAACCCCTTCTCCCTTCTTCCCGTTTTCCCTGCGGTAACGCCATCTTAGCTTTTCATCGCAGGGTGGGGACTAGCCAGCCTAATTGCGATCTAGTCACTTGGACTAATAAGCAATTTTTTCCTGACATCTACGTCTTTGAATGAGATCCACTATCTGGTGTATCTTTTTTTTCGGATGTGCTATGTTATGCATCTATATACACTTCTTTCTTTTTTCTTATACTTCTAAAGTTAAGTTAAATCGAGAGGTTTTATTCTTTTGAGGCTTCGTAATTGATTTTCTTATTCATAGGTTTTCTCGCATCTAAGTTTATATGCTCTTCTAGATTTTCTTTGTGTTTTTTTGCATGTTTAAGGATTTCCGAACTTACACTTTCTATCTTCAAGTCTCGATGAAGGTCAGTGTTCCTTATGAACCAAGGTGCATTTACTATATTTCTAAGCACCTTATTTTGGAATCGTTGTATTATGTCTACGTTTGTCTTTTTGGCACAACCCCATAGTTGGATTCCATATGTCCATGTTGGTTTCAGTATTTGATTGTATATAAGCACTTTATTTCCAATTGATACGGTTGAGTTTCTTCCTATCAGCCAGTGCAATTTTCTATATTTCATATCTAACTCTTCTTTTTTCTTTTTTATGTGCTCCTTCCATCGCAGCTTAGCATCTAGTGTCATACCTAAATATTTCGCTGTATTAGCGTATGGAACTATTTTCTCGTTGATAATGATTGGTATATGTTCAACCTTTTTATTTTTAAAATCAATATGGACTGACTTGGACTCATTTAATTTGATTCTCCACTTTTTAGTCCATTCACAGATTTTGTTTATTCCTATTTGGAGTTTTTCTGTGGATTCTTCATTAGTTCTCCCTTCTGCTAGTGTTGCAGTATCATCTGCAAATGTTGCCATAGTGTGGTTTTCTATATCGGAATATCACTAGTATATAATAGGTATAATATAGGGCCCAGTACACTACCTTGCGGTACGCCGGCCTTTATTTTTCTTAATTTTGGATAAGTATTCTGTTGTTTTATTCTAAAATCTCTTCCATCTATGTAAGATTTAAGAATGGAAGCATACTGATTTGGCAGCATACATCTCAGTTTATAGATAAGTCATTCGTGCCATACTTTATCAAAGGCCTACGCCACATCCAAGAATACAGCCGAACAGACCTTCCTTTCTTTTAATTCTTCTTCGATCTTATCCGTAATTCTGTGTACCTGTTGTATCGTAGAGTGCTGCCTTCGAAAACCAAATTGATGGTTCGGAATCAGCTTTTTTCTTTCAATTATTTTATTTATACGTTTAGCGAGCACTTTCTCAAACACTTAGATATCATCGGCAATAGCGATATAGGCCTGTAAGATGATACCTCATTTGGCGGTTTACCTGGTTTGGGAATCATTAGGACATCAGCAATCTTCCACAAACTAGGGACAAATTTTAGCTTAAATGAGGTATTTATTAAATTTGTTATTTTAATTATTGCCTTCATGGGTAAGTTCTTTAATACGTCACCAGATATTAGGTCATATCCAGGACTTTTGTAATATGAAATATGTGAAAGTGAGATACTTTGTCAACGTTTTATAGTTCTGGCTTATTACTCCAAATATTCTATATCCGCCCAGCGGTTTGTAACGACTGATTCCATAAACGAAGTTTATAATTGTAATGTAAAATTCACACGTGAATCTCTAAATATCAATCCACACTTTAAAACAGAGCTCCAAAGCTCACACTTCCTCTGACTCAACATAAAACAATCGACGGCGACAGTCATTGTGAACTTGTATCAACTTACAATGCTGCTGCTGCAATAAGCTACATGCCATTCTGGAATTTCCAATTCCAATGCATATTGGTTTTCCAAAGTCTGTCTCTCGGTTGCTCTCTTCTGTAGCCTACAACAGGTAGATCCCAATCTGAACACTTACATACTTCCAAGTCGAAGTCTCAAGCATAGCTGGCTGGCCAAGCCAAACAGCAACACAAACCTCTCAGCGATTAAGCAATGTGTTTTCCTCTGTATACAGTGGTGTGTTGGAGTGTGAAGCCATGATCCGGCCGCAGCTTGAGACGCCCAATTTCGTGTGAGTATCTGTGTGTCACTCTGTGTATGTGGAACATCAAAGAGCCCATTGATCAGGGGGCTAACTAAAAAGCCAACGGAAAGTTGAATGCGTGCCAGTACCAGTTTGGATTAAGCATCGAAAGCTTCACATAACAGCAGTAACACATAGTAAGCGCGGGTACAATCGGTTCTTCAATCTACCAGATATTAGTTTAAGACTGCTCACCAGGTAGATGCTTAGGGCTAGGCATCATATCGGGAATAAATAAGTGTGAGCACTTGCATTAACCTAGTTTCCCCGGGACGCATAGTCAATTGCAATTTCACTTTCTGGGGTACGAGTTATTTCCCGTCTTGAAGTGGAAGCAAAAAGTAAAAAAAAAAATTATTACGCGATCGCATGCAACGCTTGACGTTTTCTCTCTCTTTCGCTCATTACCTAGTTTCGCGTCTTTCTTCTGTTTTTTTTTTTTTTTTTTTTTAATTTTTGTGTCTATTTGTTGGGTGTTGTTCCACCACCGTCGTTGTTATTGTTGGATTGGGGGACTATTATGCAATAGAAACGCGCGCGCGCGCGGCTGTGATCAGTCTCCGTATCCCCAAGTGATCAGTCGCCTCCGATCTGGTTTTTTTTCAGTGTGACTACTTTTTGTTTTATTGCATCCGATTTGTTTATGGTTTTTTCTTTAAACAAAAAATAATAATTGGAGTTTGTTGAGTGAATTGAAAGTAATAGTTTTTTTTGTGCTAAATTTGCAGTATACTACCGAGATTGTTTGAGACTGTCAAACGCATTAAGAAAAGCCGTCAAAATTGGTCTGTTTTCAAGGAATTCGTTCAAACTCAACGATTACAAGGTAGGTCTCTATTTCTCATGGTGCTGCAACACAAAGTGTATTTAATTGAAATTTTTGCGTGGACACGTTAGTCATTAAATTCTATGTATATGCCTTAGGCGAGGAGGTGATAAGTCAGTTAAATTTATTGGTTAGCTTTTCGGGTGCTACGTGGAGCTGGCTTTGTTGATTGGACATTGGAAACGACTGTACATGTTAGGTGTGTTGGCTTCGTTTTAACGGTTGAAGGTCCTAACTGATGTGAACTGATGTTAATATTTTCATTTGAGAGAAAGATTATGCGGGGAATAAGTTCAATTTAGTAATTCTTGCCAAAATGACTTACAATTAACATAGTTTTATGAAATTTTTCTAATTCAATATCGTGTGTTACTTTCGTGTCTTGTGACGCTATTTAGTGTTACACACGAGCCCACGTTATTTTACGCATATTTCTTTGGAAATCTTTTTATGATTTTAATTATTTATATGTATTTGTCTTCTTCGTTTTATTTTATCATTGCGCAGTGCTTTGATTTGTTGCCTAATGAATAACAATCTTACGGAAGGTTAAGTTAAACTAGAGCGATACTGAGGCAGTTACAGGATCAACTAGGAATAGATTGATGTAAATGATATTTTTGCTTACTTACTTATTAGCAGTCCACCAAGCTTTTAGAGAGTCTCTGTGTGAGACACCGTAGACCCCCACCTCTGCACCTCGATTTCCAATTCCCTAAGCTAGGTACTTGGTTTTTGCAAATGACGTGACGGTTCGATCTCGAACCTTGGTATTTAATAATCATCCTGGCCGAACAAATGTAAGTACCGGATATGAATTTGACATCCAAATCTTGAACCTGCTGAATGGTCATAGGTTCCGCTGTTAAATCGTTTCCATTCACCCCCCTCATTTTTCTCTCGAAAGAGTTCAATATGTACTCTACTTTCTTACTTACCATCGTGCATTTGACTATTAAAATCAATTTTCTGTAGACCATCAATTTTATCGGTTGAGTTAGAAATATCGAGCCCAAAGGTGTCACCTGTGAAGTTGATATTTACTCCGCAGTAGGTGAACTACTTAACTACTTCGAAGGTATAGTAATAGACGGTGACATTGTGCCCTAGGTCGTAGATAGGGGCTGCTTTTTATATTGAGAATATGTACTTGGTTCTGTACTTATTCACTTCAATACCAAGTCCTTTTACTTGATCAAGCCTTTGACGCACGGCTGTTAACCGGTGAATAAGCAGTTTTTTGGGTGTCCTTTTCAAACTAGGTAATATCTAACTGACTGAAGGTTTTATGCGTAAATATTGCGAAGGCAATAGCAAGGTTATTGGCATTGCAGAAATCTATAAGCCTTTCACAGCGATCATTGCCGTTACCGAGGCCGACATTCATTGCTTCAAGAGCAATATTGCCTGTTGTTGTTGTTGTTGTTGCTGTTGTTGTTGTTCTTCTTCTTCTACTTCTTCTTCTTCTTCTTCTTCTTCTTCTTCTTCTTCTTCTTCTTCCTATTTCGGCGAGATTATGACCTGAACCCTCAAACTTCACCGCATTTCTACTGATCTGCCTATGGGGTTTGCCTATTGTTGATTGGATATATTGCTCTAGGTAACCGTCAATAAGGGGCATGGAGTTAGATTATCGCAGCGATGTTCTAGAAGCTCATATGTAAATATATGTGCATATGCAAAGGTAGGATAGTGTTATGCCGTAGCAGAAAGGCGAAATTGAGTGGCTTTCTTACGGCAGTTATGCGTTTGTTAAAGCCTCGCGACACGTGAAGAACTTTTTCGTGTTTTATGCGATTTTGAACTCCCAACTCACGTTTAATAGTTAGACGCAGTAAACACTTAGTCACGGTGCCCTCCCTCAGTAGATCATTGTAGCCGAGAGTCCTGTCGTTAGTGTTATAAAATACAGCACTGGCAGCTTCAATGTACAACAGCCCCTGTATTTCCGTCATAGCCTTGAGATTTTTCTGTCAGGTTTTGTTTCATATATACTGTTTTGAATTGTGTTATCTCCTTCTTGTGTATAAACAAAACTTTGTTTGAGAATAGAACGCCAGTTCATATAATCTTGTGTAGATGCCTAAAATCTTAAATGTTCTTTCTACTCATTCGCTAAGAGGGAAAAGGATTTGACCAGTCCACCTTAAAAGCACCACATCATTGAGGGTGGTCATGGTGTAGTGGTAATGCCATCGTTTGCAACTAGGGATTTCAATCCCGAAGCTAATTTTCAATCCCGGGATTCCGGGATTTGGAAAAATGAATCCCGGGATCCCGGGGTATCCCGGGATTGGACAGAATATTTTTTTTGTAAAAAAAGATACACGGGTCAAAAAATTGATGTCATGTTTTTAACAAAAAAAATCAACTTCCGATAATTGCTCACAAAAATGAAGAAATTAATTATAAGTGCCTTAACTTTTTAAATAAAAAACAGCATAACTATTATGCTCTGCATTTTTTTTTATTATTAAAATGATTTAACAGGAATAAAATCATCCATTTTCCGTTTAACCGGTGGTCTTGCCGTTTGCTTCTCTCTTGATTGTCGACTACAATACTCAGTTTACCTCCCACTTTGGATTTATGGATGGCTAATAAGTGCGTGTGTAAGCCTTTAGTTGAACTTCCCAAAGTCTTCAGGACAGCCTTACATTTTTTAAACTGTGCACCTTTTCCATCTTTTGATGTGTAAAAATGATGCCAAACTGATGGTGATGGGTCAGATTCAAAATCTTTTTTATGCTTGGTAAAATGAGTTTCACTTGACATTTTTGAAATCACACAATAATTATAGGGACTAGTACTTTATTTAAAACGCGTGGGAGACAAACACAATAGAAACTAAACCATAACTACACTTGTTTCTCGTACAGTATTTTTATGACGCACTTGCAACATCGCTCAGTCCTGTTCGAAAATACTTGTTTCACTTTATCCTTTAAACATGTTTTCATGTGTCTAGATAGTGGAAACCACTATTAGTTGCATGCGCTGCGCAATCACTGCAGGTATTGCATGATTTTCAAAGCGTGTTCCCCTTTCCTTGAATACTTTCTTCTTTTCTAAAAAAAACAGGTTTTCGTGAGTCTAGGAAGTGGTAATGGCGCCTTCGAAGTTCTAACATACATTTTAAGTTTGTATGCGCATGCGCAATGACTGTACTACATGGGCGGTCTGATATCTCACACCTCATAGGTTGACCGCATTCCTTAATTGTGGCATCGATACAAGTGTAAAACCCCCTAAAGCGAGGTAAACAACAAAAGTTAAGTAGCAACCAATGCTTACAACCAAAAACTGTACTATATGCATGCGTAGTTCATGGAACCTATAAGCACTGAAAAAACCATAATACAAAGAAAATAGATGAACGCATACCTTGATTTGCGCTTCAACGGCGCCGGATCTGTCAAGCACTACCGTAATCTAACCTATTCTAGATATGTTTCTTTTCTGTACATAATTTTTGGAAAACGGCAAGGCAAAGGTTAATTTCGATCACAAAAAATTAATAATCTAAATTTTAAAAATCAAAAATTACTTAGCTATTTGCTTCAGGGACAGAGAGTACCAAATAAAATCAGCTTTCAATGCCGAAAATCCCGGGATTGGTGACTGGCAATCCCAGGATCGTTCAAGAGCAAAAAACGTCCGGGATTGATTTGCCTATTTGCAACTCTAATGGTTCATTGTTCGAATCCTATCTCGGCAATGATTTATTTATTTATTTCTCGTGATATATTTAAAGATTCAGTCCGATCAATTGTGAAAGCTTGTGTCAACACTACCGCAAAGGCATTACACTGGCAGTAGGTAGGTCATATGGCTAGAAAAATGGTTGGTTCTGTTGGATAGTTCATATACCTATGACATCAGGTAGCCGGAAAAAAATACAGTGAATCCGAAGCAAAGTCAAAATAACAAATCAAAGCTAGTTATCTAGACCTGGTATCTAAATTTCAAACCACTACACCAATCTTTATCTCTCTCTATCCATTCCAGCACTCGCACTGTGTATAATACTTTAAGGGTATTCATAACACACTAAATGTAAAATTTGGAAAAACGTTTAAGTTATAATCGACTTCGAACAGACGTTCAGCCATACAATAAAGCTGTACTTATTCTTACATTTAGGCATACATATTTCACCCAACAGCCCATGGAGGGCCTAGGTCTAGCTTCTCGCAACCACTCCTAATGTGTGCGTTATATTTTTCGCCTGAAATAATAATAATAAATAAGACGGCAAAGAAATCAAACATTCTTGCCCTTTATTGTCCTACCAGTGGACCGGGCAATGCTTAGGCATTGCTAAATTTAAGTATACAAGTATATAAATACGACGTAAAATAGTTAGGAATTGTCTTAGATACAAATTTAACTTGAACTTCCATACTAATCACAAAATTGCCAAGGCGACAGCTGCTATGTGTACTTCTCGCCGAATTTATGGCAAAACTTGGGGTCTGTCCCCAAAACTCACATTCTGGTTATATATCACGGTGGTTTGACCCATCCTAACGTACACGCCCATCGTCTGGTGAACAAAAACCAAGGAAGTCACGACCATCAACAAGCTCAATTACCTTCAAAGATTAGCATGTCTCGGAAAAACAGGTACAATGAATACCTGTCCCACTGCAGCCATAGAGACAGACTATAAATCGGTCTCACCCCAATGTATTAATCGTTCACTTGGAAAAAGTCCAAGTGTTTTTCAGGCTGAGCTTTTCGCCATTGAGACTTGCATAAGCATAAACCTGCATTCATGCATCAAAGGTGGCACCTTTCACATACTCACCGGCAGCGAAACAGCGCTCAAAGCACTGATCTCTCGCTTGATCAGTTCAAAATCACTTCTCAGCTGCTGCTTCGATAGCTTACAAAACTTAGCTCAATACAATAAAGCAAAATTGTGGTTGGTACCGGACCATGTAGGCATTGACGGTAACGAAACTGCAGATCTGCTACCCATAAAAGGCTTCTCGGAGTTGTTTATTGGACCAAAACCATTTTGCCGAATATCTGATTCCGCTTTTTAATATGTATATCCTAAATAGTTGGGAACACAATATGTGCATTTCCCACTGGAATAACACTCATGGTCTCAGACAAAGTAAAAGAGCTGTCCATCTCTTTCAGAAAAAGGCAGTCCTTAAATATAACAGAAACAGTATAAGAAGATTTGTGAGTTTCCTTACTGGTCACCGATATTTGAAATACCACCTCAACCAAATGAGAATCTCGGAGGATATCACCTGCCGGCTCGGTTTAGAAGGCAGAACACATGCTGTGAGAGTGTGTAGCTTTGTGTAGAATTAGGAGAAGCTTTCTCCTTAAAGTGATCTTATTTCCAACAGACTTAAAGAACTCCCCCGCAGCTGTAATTTTTGCTTTCATAAGGAGAGTAGAATTACTGTTGTCCTAAAAGTTGGACCCTAGCACAATAGACTGAAAATGCAGGCATTGCTTCTCTTTGGTTGTATACCAATGTGCCCTAGTCATGAATTTCCGATTACTTACTTACTTAGATGCCGCTACAGTCCGGGGTGAACCTGGGCCTCAATCAACAAACCTCGCCAGCCAGCACGATTACGAGCCAGCTGCCTCCAGTTGCGCATGCCAAGTTGGTTGAGGTCCCCCTCCACTTGTTTGCGCCACCTACCGCGAGGTCGTCCTCTACTGCGCCGTCCATCCGGGGTGGATTCGAAGACTTTCTTAGCGGGAACGTTGGGCCCATGCCTCTGCGCCATACAGCAGGACTGGGATAATTAGTGTCCTATAAAGAGTTACCTTAGTCAGTTGCCTTCTAAGTCCATAAAAACAACGATTGACAAGAGTAATTCTTCGTGTGACCTCCCTACTGATGTCATTTGTGGAGTTCACCATACTACCTCAAAATTATATCTGTCTATTGTGGCATTCTGTCCAAGAAGCCGATGTTGGGTGTCCTTTCTTGGAGACAGCATATATTTTGTTTTGCTTTCATTGACCGCTAGACACATCTTTGCTGCCTCGATCTCAATACTCGTAAATGCCCCATTGTCGGCCCGCTAGTTCTTCCGATTATGTTAATGACGTCGGCATATGCGAGTAGTTGTACAGATTTGTAAAAGATTGTACCTCCGGTGTTGGCTTGTGAGTTTCGTACAATTTTCTCAACTACTATGTTAAAGAGATCGCATGACAGCGCGTCACCTTGTCTAAGACCTTTCCTGACATCGAACGGTTCGATGATGTTCTTACCGACTTTGATGGAGCAGCGAGAGTTCTTCATCGTCATTCTGCACAAACCGACGAGCTAGGCAGGGATGTCAAGACTAGACATGGCTCTGTATAACTCGTCTCTATACACGCTATTATAGGCAACTTTTAAATCGATGAAGAGGTGGTGCATATCGATTTAATATTCATGGGTTTTTTCCAAGATCTGCCGTAGTGTGAATATTTGGTCAATGGTGGACTTTCCAGGCCTGAAACGGCACTGATAAGGACATATCAGGTTATTGACGATCGGTTTTAGACATTCACATAATACGGCAGACAGGATCTTATATGCGATATTGAGGAGACTTATACGTCTGTAGTTGGCGCAGTTCAGAAGGTCTCCTTTCTTCAGGATCCGACAAACGATGCTGAGGTTCCATTAATCGGGCATATGGTATTTTCGTTCGGCCAGATTTTACAGATGAGCTGATGCATGGTCCTTACCAACTCATCTCCTCCTGCCTTGAAAGGCCGTCGGCTCCAGCAGCTTTGTTGGATTTAAGTTTAGATATCGCTATCCTCACTTCATTCTGATCGGGTCGACGAGAATCTTGACTATCATCGTCACTATTGAATGGCTCATTCTGCCTGACAGTGAATTATTGGTCATCATCGCCGTTTAAAAGTCTGCAGAAGTGTTCCTTCCATATCCTCAGCACCGACTGCGATTCTACTACTATATTGCAATTTTCCTCCCTGCAGGTTTCGGTTCTGGCTTTGAAACCCTGGCATGTTCTTTTTACCCTTTGGTAAAATTTTCGAACATTATTCCTGCAATAAAGTCTCTCAATCTCCTCGATCGAGCGCTTCTCATGCTCTTTTTTCTTCTTTCTGAGAAGTCTGTGTTCCTCTTTTCTCCTGCGCACGTAGAGCTCGTAAGCAGCTCTCGTCCTTCTATGCAGCGCCGCTTTGTACGCCTCTTGTTTTGCTGCATGTGCTTGCCGGCATTCCTCATCAAACCAAGGGTTTCGTTGTGGTGGCCGAGAGAAACCCAGTACATCAGAGGCAGCATCTCTGATAGCTTTTTGGCAACGCTGCCACTGGTCTTCCGCATTTGCTGCTGGCGGCATAGGACTAAGATTGAGATTAGAAGAAACACGATCGGCAAAGGTTCTGGCGGTCTCTTGCGATTGTAGCCGCCCGACGTCAAATTTCCTCACAGTATTTCGTTGATTTCGCTCCGTTCTGGATATCCGCATCCGTACCTTGGCTACAACTAGGTAATGATCCGAGTCCACGTTGGATCCTCAGAAAGTCCGGACACCCAGAATACTGGAAGAGTGCCTTGCGTCGATCGCATTGTGATCGATTTGGTTGACAGTTTTTCGATCAAAGGAGAGCCATGTTCCTTTGTGAATATCGAGACGTGGGAACCACGTACTAGCTACGACAAAGTTTCGTCCCACCGTTAAGTCGATTAGCCTGAGTCAGATGTCGAATGTGATGTCGTGCAGGCTGTGCTTTCCGGCCACGTTACTAAAGACGCCCTTTCTTCCTAATTTTGCGTTTAAATCAGCAAGAATAATTTTAACGTCGTGGCTAGGGCATTGCTAATACGTCTTGTCCAAGAGCTGGTAGAAGTCATCTTTGGTCGCGTCGTCCATCTTCTCGTGAGGAGCGTGAGCGCATATTAGGCTAATGTTGGCAAATTTAGCCTTGATACGGATAGTCATGAGATGCTCGTTCACATGCCGGAAACTCAAGACTTCTTGCCTAAGTCTGCCTCCAATAAAAAATCCGCACCCGAATAAACGCTGTCCTTGTTGTCTGTAGCAATCGCTGTAGTAGATGTCGCAGTTTTTTATACTCCTTTTGCCCGGCCGATCCCATCGCATTTCTTGAATGGCAGTAATGTCTGAATTGTAGCAGTTTAGGCTCTCCGCAAGTTGTTCGGCTGCACGTGGTTTGTAGAGGCACCTAACATTCCACGTGCAGACAAGACGATCATTGTCCTTCTTACGTTTGCTTGGGTCGTCAACAGTAAAATCATCCGTATCCGAGGCTGTTGATTGCTTCGTAACCGAAATTTTTTTACGTGGTAGGGAAGTTAATCCGACGGCATACCCCCAACCTGGAGGACGAGATCCTTTTTTTTTACCCCTAGATAAGAGGCCGGATACACCGATGACAGTAACCCACTTCGGGGATATGAGCGCTGCCGTTGGCCAATTAAGGATTCATCCGCCACCATCTCTTTTTCAATACCCTGACGTAGTATTGAAAATCCTTACAGACCTCAGCTCCAAATGTGTCGAAGTAGCTCAAGTAAAGTATCCGCTGGCCTGTAGACGTCACCGTTGATTCCATCGAGAGAATTCATCCACCGCACGTCCTCCTTCTGAGGAGCTCTTGCTAGACTTCTGAGACGCATATTTCAGCCAATCAGGTCAACAAGAGATGCCACGTCCGGTTAAACATATGCGCGCTGAAGTTCACCCAGACGTGCTTACGCAGGTCTGAGTGTTCAGCAACACATATATCGTCAGAGTCAGCATACGCTCATCGTTAGTTCACTATCAGATAGCTATCCAGCGGGCACCGCGACGAGGTGATGATGCGATTTTGCCACGCCTGATCTTCCAATTACTCGATATTAATATTTGATATTTGACACTTGCATAACAAAACATAAAATGACGAATCACATGGATTTTATTTTGCAACGTAGCCTTAGGTATTATGTTGAAAGTGGGGGCAAGATATCTTGCACCGGGTTTCAGAAGTTTTGTCTCCGTCGAATCTTTATGGATTTTAGTACATTTTAAGAATCTGATGTAATCTCGAGTAATTGACGGAAATAGTGGTAAGGTTAGGTGGCGAAATAACCACTAAAAATGCTCTGTGATTTTTTTTTAAATATCTACGTGTGCGGTCGTTCTTGTATTTCGAAATGCAAAATTTCTACGTACCTTTTCTGCATACATTTACCTATATATCTATAATATGAAACAAGAAACTTGTTTATCATACGTTAAAAAATATATGTAGAAATTGAAGTGAACAAATATAAGAATACATGTGAATCTAACATCAAATATTTTCTAGTAGTGAGTAAATGATTTGATTGCTATTTTTTAGATTACTTGATTCTATTTCAGTAACCAACACAATTCACAATATTTTATATAAAATCGTATAGCGTGGCATTGCCCCCTACCAGGTTATTAACTATTTCGGGGAAAGTGGTCTCCGTACACTTTTTACATTTTTGGTATTAAGTTAATGATTAACTCATTTCAGTATCTAGTTAATGCACCTATGTGTAACAAATATATCTTAGTTTATTACAAAAAAGTCTGAAACTACTATGTCTAAAGGTTAAAGAGTTATAGTAATTTTTCTATGATAAGATATTTGTACGAATGCACCCCACCTGTGGGGTACTTTCGCACAGCCGATGGAGTACTTTCATACAACATGGGGAAGACTCATACAGGGTATTTAAAAAGTTTTTTTTAACTTGCTAATTCTCATTAAATAGCAAAAAAAAAATATTAAACTTAAAATCATGATCAAATTATTAATCTTAGTTAATAATATTCAACTTGACTCATAGTTAACTTAAATTCTACTTGAAGAAAACAACAAAAAATAAAAAAAACTCTTAGTTTATTTATTTGTTATTTTAACCTTTATAATCTATATGAGATCTTTGTTATTAGTCTTTGACTATTTATACTTTAAGTAGGTAATTAAACATTTGGTTGTTACTTTGGAATTCATTGTAAATTAAAATTATTTAAGTCAATTGTAAAAGTAAAAAGTCTTGATGTCCTAGCTGTACAATGTGGCCTTGGTTCAGGATCAGGCAGGATCATCGCGACGTCAATGATATACAAAGTGTGTATGTCTTCTACATCAGGGAAAACAAATGACATTAATGATCCCGGTTTCTTTCGAAGATAAGATACTTTCAGCTCTGTTGGCGAATAATGACTGAGAACTCTTCCGACGTAATAGACAAGAGAAGTTTTTTTTTTCAAACTTAACTAAAATAAAACAATTATCTTTGATATTCTCCGGAGTCACATCAACTTGTGTGTTGGTATTGAAATCACAAGCATCTTCATCGGTTTCGAAATCAAATGAAGATGTAGAGCTTTCCCGCAAGCTAATTTGCGATCCTTCAGATTCCTCTGAATCTTCATCGCTTTCTTTTTCTTTTGAATTGAATTAAGTTCCAGCAAACTACGTTTAATTTTTTTAGCCCTGGCTTTTCGTTCCTGTTCTACCTTTTTCATTTATTTCTGCCTGAATCTTTCTTCTATTTCATTTTTTCTGGTGTATCTGTGTATATACGAGATTTACCTGGTTTTCTTCCTTTATTAGTTTTTCTGTTCCTAGCAACTCTAGGATATGGTCTTATGGCTTCTGGTGTTATGGGAACATTAGTAGTCGGTTCAGGTTGAGTCTCAGCTGTAGAAGAGCCGATGCTTCATTCAGGTGCACCTTCAAGAAAATTGTCTTTGTAGTGCACACGTGGAAATACAAATAGCGGTGGGATAGTATTTCCGCTTGCAGAAATAATAGCACCAAAAGTAACAAGTTCGCCTCTCTCCGATGAAACGATTTGCCCTACTTGTTTCTGTGATTTAGGAGCCAAAACTTTAGGAGTGTCTAAGACAGTAGATACACCGGACTCATCAAAGTTAAATATTCTGTCGGCTGTAAAATTATGTCGCTGCAAGACTTCGGCGAAATTATTATAGAACTCTGTAACTGCAGTTTTATTAAAAGCGAATGATCGTGCAGCGTTGGTGTTTTCTGGCTTTCGCAAACTGAGATTTGAATTTCGCTTCCTCTATTTACGCATCCACTCTAAGCCAGTCATTTGATTTTCATCCCATTTCGCTGGATACTTTAAATTTAATGCATTTGCATATTCATAAGCAAGTTTCCGAATTTGTACTGTCGTGAGCCCATAATGCATCTTACAACAATTAATAATGTAGTCACTTAAACGCTCCCCTTCTTCCAAGGAGAAGACTTGCAAACTTGTGAATTTGGAATGAAAAGTACGTGACGGTCTTTCTTTATTAATGTCATTTCTCAGTTTCTTTACTCTGCTTTGCAAAGTTGATGTTTTAATGTTGTATTTCAACGCAGCTTTTCTATAAGACAACCGTCCTTGCATTAATTCTTCAACTGCTAAATTAACGCATTCTTCATCAACTTCATGGGTTCGTGTACCCTTTTTTTATATTTCCGCACCATGATTCTACAATGAAATATTTATTTAAAAAGTACCTCAATTATAAAATGCGTAAAACAAATTTTAAAGGGTTATATTTTATTTCATTTAAATCGATATTTGATATTTTGGTTGTAATTTATGTAAATAAGATTTAAAGGGGAGCATTCGTACGCGTACGAATGTGCCCCCTGTATTACTGTCCGAATGTACCCCAGGCTATGCACAAAATACAAATTACAATTTTTTAGAAATTCTAATTTAGTATGAACATATTAGTAGCTAAAACACAAAATAAACATTGCTCACATGAATTCGTCATCACTATTTTGCCAAAAACATAAAACATTTACTCACAATGCGATCGTAAACTTCGATACGAAAATTACTCACAGCACCCGGAAACACGTTACGTCTTATCAGCTATCACACTGTGGCGCGACTGGCTCGAAGTTCGTTGAGCAACATGGCGCCTTGTATGTCTATGCACACAAGCAAACACGTGTTTGTGCGCCGTTAAGTTTTTCTTTCATACTTACTGTACGAATGTGCCTCATGTACGAAGGGTGACCACTTTCCCCTACGACTATGTACAATTTCCAATTTCCAATATAGCTTCTGAGAATTTCTCAGGCTATAAAATAGAGCATCGTGATCGACTGTACAAAATGCCGCCTTGAAGTCGACAGAAAAAAGCGTATAATTTTTTGCCATTCCGATTAAATGTCT
Source organism: Brachypalpus laphriformis (assembly GCA_945910035.1). Lineage (NCBI taxonomy): Eukaryota > Metazoa > Arthropoda > Insecta > Diptera > Syrphidae > Brachypalpus > Brachypalpus laphriformis. Next base: position 140,004,562 of record OX246756.1, read on the forward strand.
CTGCGACACTTCTTCGGGCGAAATTGTGGTCGATCGTAGAATAACCGAATAAGCAGAACCCTGTTTGGTATCCACCTAGTAAGTTTTTAGCTGCAACCCACAAGCTGATTCGATTTTGCAAAATCCCAGTAAATATTTTATACAATGCGGTTAGGAGAGAAATGCATTGGCAAATTTGCCGGATGGGAGAGTTTCCATTTTTGAGAATCGGGGAGATTAGTCCTTCCTTAAATTCTTTTGGAATTACCCCATATTCGAAGATATTATTATAGACATACAGGAGATGGTTTTCAAGTTCAAAAGAAGCATACCTACTTACAAAATTCAGCAGGCATTCGATTCGATCCTGGGGCTTTACGATCCTTGAGTCAACTTAAGGCTTCTTTTACTTAGCTCTTCTCGAATAATTGGGGAATTTAATCGTACACAGTTGAAACCAGATGCATGAAACTTACTTAGTTAAATCCTTGCACTCTTCCAGGAGCATGGGTGTCAATAACGCCTGCGCGCCATCTTGTTCAGAATTCTGAAACGCGTTTGAGCTGCTTTCAACTCATTCTTAAAGAGCTTGATTCCACCGCGACTATCCCGCGTCCCGCTGTTCTGACTGCCTGTGTAAGCGGATTCTACTGCATGGCATATTTCCCAATGGAGTTGTCGTCGCGTCCAATCCACTACCACTTTCTCTTTCTCACAGTAATATCTATAGGTTCTTGGACCGTTCTCAGATAAAGTTGTTCGTTGGAGATACGATTTCGCCAAAAGATCAATATGATTCTTAGAGATCTGTTTACGAAGGTTTGCAGCTTGCGTGTGATAGTGGTATCCACCTTCCAATTACCGCACCCATACAGCAGTACTGATTACATGTTGAAGCGAAACAGCCGAAGCTTGGTTTTTAAGCTGATGATGCCCCTCCTGCGCAATTCCAACTAGATAGCATATCGATTCAAGCTGTCGAAAGCCTTCTTGAAGTCGATAAACAGTAGATGTAGCGGAGACCAATACGTACTCGACGCATTACTCTATTATGAGCTGTAAGGTGTTTATGTGGTAGATGCAGGAGGATCCTGCAAATCAGAAGCAAAGACAAAAAATAACAAAAATTTCCCCAGTTATCTGGACGCCACCCCCGGAGAGTCTCTGAAGCATAAACAACTGAGCTTCAAGAACCACTACACCAAAATCTTTCTCTCTCTCTCTATCTATCCTTTCCAAAGCCCGCACTGTGTGTAAACATGTTAAAGGTATTCATAACCCTTTGAGTGCGCGCAAATTATAAAAAAAAAAATATATATATACCTCTCCAGTTTCCACAATCCATCAGATTTCCATTTTACGAAAGCTTAACGATCGTCCCTCTTTTCCACTCCTAGGAAATTGTTTATTTTCCCACACTCTCTAAATGAGCGGGTGTAGCAGTTCAGCCGATGTGTTTGGCGCCGCTTGGAATAGTTCGGCAGAGATGCCATCAATACCCACCACTCTGTTTTTCTTGAGGGACTTGATTGCTACTCTTATTTCGGTTTTACTGAGAGTTCCGGTGCGAATTCGAGAATTTGTTGCTTCGGAAGACTCATTAGGGTTCGAGATCAACAAACTATTAATCAAGAGTACTGAGTATGAACTGAAAAACGTGTGTTTGAGTGAGAAAAAAAAAATGAAATCAAATAGAATCGAAAGAAGGAAATAATAAAAACCATTGCAAATTTATGCGACTTTTTTATTTATTGTCATGACCTTGCAAATGAAAAGCTTTCACAAAACAGCATTGCACTTTCAATGCATATTCAATAGACCACTCTACTTAGAAATTTTGGGCAGCTCATGAATGACAGTTTTAAATTTAGTGTTACTTTACCAAAATTTGATAAGATGATTTTTGAGAATTGAGAATTCCACGTTGCTATTTTGATTTCCCTAACGCAGGATATACTGCGTCAGGGTACTGAAAAAAATATGGTGGCGGACGAACCCTTAATGGGCTAACGGCAGCGCTCATATCCCCGAAGTGGGTTATTGGCATCGGTGTATCCGGCCTCCTGTCCTAAGGGTAAAAAAAGGATCTGGTCCTCCAGGTTGGGGGTTATACCGTCGGGTAAACTTCCCTACCTCGTAAAAAATCTACGGTTGCGAAGCAACCAACAGCCTCGGATACGGATGATTTTACTGCTGACGACCCAAGCAATCGTAAAAAGGACAGCGATCTTCGTGTCTGCACGTGGAATGATAGGTCCCTCTACAAACCACGTGCAGCCGAACAATTTGCGGAGATCTAACTGCTACAATCTAAGAAGTGCGATGGGATGGAGGATGAAAAACTGCGACATCTACTACGGCGATTGCTACAGACGACAAGGACAGTGCCTATTGGGATGCAAATTCGCCATTGGAGACAGACTTAAGCAAGAAGTCTTGGGTTTCCGGCATGTGCATGACTATCCATATCAAGGCTAAATTTGCCAACATTAGCCTAATATGCGCTCACGCCCCTCACGGGAAGATGGACGACGCGACCAAGGATGACTTCTACCAGCTCTTGGACAAGACGTATGGGCAATGCCCCAGCCACGACATTAAAATTATCCTAGGTGATTTTAATGCATAGCTAGGAAGAGAGGACGTCGTTAGAAGCGTGGTCGGAAAGTACAGCCAGCACGACATCACATCCGACAACGGACTCAGGCTAGTCGACTCTGCGGCGGGTCGAAACTTTGTCGTAGCTCGAAAGTCTTTGAATCGACCCCGGATGGATGGCGCAGTAGAGGACGACCTCGCGGTAAGTGGCGCAAACAAGTGGAGGGGGACCTCAACCAACTTGGCGTGGGAAACTGAAAGCAGCTGGCTCGTAATCATGCCATGTTGAAGCCCAGGTCCATTCCAGAATGTAGCGCCATCTAAGTAAGTAAGTAACGCAAGATACACTTTGTCAAATTCTGAAAGGCTGATTTGTTTTCCAAGGAATTTTGAACATTGTAAAATCAACAGTTACTTAGGGAACATATAGAATTTAAAAATAAAAACAAATTGATGTTGTAGGTTGTAGATTGTTGAAGAGGTGGAATTAGGGCACCTTATCACTGCGCCCACATTGGACCTATTGTGATTTCCTTTGATTTTAAAGCTCATTCAATATGTCCGACGTGGTGATGAACTCTACTTTGTTTTTAAGTGAGCTTGCAGATAACATAGGTCTCCTGCTTCAAGGTAGAATTTACCTAATTAATGATGGCGTGTTCTGATTAGACAGTTACAGTTACATAAGATGTGTTCTGCTGATTCTTCGTTGCACAATCTGCAGATGCTGTCTTGTGCTATTCCCATAACCATGACAGGTTTTTTTCACTGGACAGTGGCCTATAAGGAAACCTCTGGCTATTCGAATCTGACTCCTAGTTAATTGTAGGAGTTGTTTCGTTCTTTTAAGGGAAATATTTGGCAGAAAGATCTTGGCTTGTCTGTTACCTTCAGTTTCCATCCAGTAATGATGCGCTCACTGGTAATCCAGCCTTTCTATCTGTGTCTGTAGTTAGTTCTGTAGCGAATACTTCGCTCTGGAATACGGAATAACTTTTTTCTATGCACGAGTGAATGAAGGTTTTCGTAGAAGCACCGTATACTCTAGCCCCAACTCCTTCATCTGTCTTGGATCCGTATTGGCAAATGTAGATTTGTTTTGTTCCCAGTTATTGAGATCTGGGAATGTAACCTTGAAGTTGTGGCTGAAGTTGAATCTTGGCAGACATTTGTCCGTAATTGTTATTCCCAATAGTTCATTACTTTTAAGTTCATGCGCAATATCCGAGTGAACTACGAGTAGTTTGAAATTTGAATTATCTTCTGCGTTGAGCATAAAGGCGTTAACGATAGCTTCTTTCTTTATATGGAGATGTAGAGGTGGTAGGTTTAGAATAACCTCCAGCTCTGCAGTAGGAACAGTTTTCATCGCACCTGTTGTGCATACACAGGCTAGTCTTCGTAGTTTATTGAGCCTGTCCTGTGTAGACCTTTGCTTTGTTTTTTGCAACCATACTGGTGCTGCATATGTAACAATTGGCCGTGCTATTGCTGTGTAGAGCCATACCATAATTTTGGGGTTGAGGCCCCAATTCCTACCAGTGAGACTTTTGCTGGTCCACAATAAGATCCCTGGCTTTGTCTATGTCTTTTAAGATACGTGAGAATTCCAGGTAAGTTTTTCATCTAGTGTTAGGCCAAGGTATTTGACCATAGTTTCACCAAAGAGTGTGGGCGCTTTCAAACTTTCCCGCTTTCTTATTTTGATGATGCTATTTTTTGGGTTGACGTTAAGACCAGACCAAAATCTAGTTGATTCAAGGCCTTCTGGAGGAGATCCGAAATTGTTTCTTCGAATTTTCCTCTAATTAATATCGCAATATCATCTGCGTGGCCGTGGTCATAAAAACCTTCGTTCCTGAATATTTTCAGTAGTTCATTTAGCTACTAGAAAATAGCTCATTTAACTCATAATATTTTGGCAAAAATCGTATACGCTCCATTACAAGAAGTCTTTAGAGTGACGTGAGTATGCTCAGACTATCAGAGTTATGACCTTTGTCTTTTGCAGTCTGTAGTAGCTGAAGTAGACCGGTTTGAAAACTATACTGTCATGAAAAATAGTACCTGGAGCTCTAACCAGTACTAACCCATTCTGCTCGTCAAAGTTAGGATGTTATTCTTGTCTATATTCAGAAGGAAACTTGATATCTGTAAATTAAGGGAAAATAGGCATCGTGCAGGCTTTTTCTGGTAAATTAAGATGGACTATATCAGATTAAATGTGGGACAGGCATCTAGTATACCTTCTGTTGAAACTTTTGATAACCACACAGAATAATTGAAGCCTGATAAGGGATATTCAAAAAACAGACCTAGACTTAACCATTAGGGCTTGAGGAACTTAATATACTCATAAATGCGAACCAATTTTACTTGGTATGCCACGTGAGGTGATGCACCAAAATAATGCACTAGATTAAGATAAAATCCCTATCTTTGATCCGCTCTTGTACCAAGCAAGGTCATATTGGTAAGGTCATTAGAAGCAATTAAAATTAGAAAAGTTCTTTTGAAGTAATACTTACACATCTAGTAAGAACGTTATTGTTTAATCCTGTTGTGTTAATGAATATACAAACGTATGTAGTTTTGTACACCAGTTTTGGATATAAAGAAACCATTGTCCTGAGAAGGCGAACAACTTTTATTTGCACTTAACATAAAACAGTTTCAGAATTCCGATCAAAATAGTTGTTTTCAGCTATAGACTATTTACGGCGCAGTTGTTTTAATGTTATTGTTATGATATATTTATTTTTAAATGCGATGTTTGTGATGACATGATGTTTACATGCTATTAAGTTGAAATCATTTAAATTTTGAAATTGGCGCTCCTTAATGAGGTGTTACTCTCAAATGATGAAAACGAGCGATATGACTCGCAGATATAGATGTATCAACAACAAACAACAAATAGATTAATTTGAAAATTATTAACCATATTACGAATTCAAAATCGTGACTCTTAGTAATTATAAATATTTCTACATGGATCTCTAATTAAAGTCTTGCTTTCTAAGTCTAGCTAATAGCGATAAGTGATTAGTTCGATGACATTGAAATTAATAGTTTAGTCTGGAAAGGTGAAGTAATAAAGATTATTAAGTTCGTGAAATGGGTTTAAATATTTGGTTTTTCAATTTTGAGAAGGGAGAATTGAAGCGCTATAGTCTAAGTTGATTTTGGTGTTAACCAACAGTCCTCGATGTTTAGTCATATGCGTCCAGTTGAGTGCCATCACATAAATTGAGGTCCTTGTTTATTGCAGTTGTCATTCGTGGATAATTTTCCCTTGCTCTTTACCTCGTTCAGCTCCTTACACTGGACTAAATTCCATGGGACTTCACTTTCCGATTTAAACTCTCGGTCGCAGATATTTTTATTGTGGGTGATGCTAGCATTCAAATTAGAGATGTCACGAATATTCGGCTACTATTCGGTATTCGGCCTATTCGGCCACTTACATATTTTAATATTCGGTATTCGGTCGAATAGTACCCAATATTCGGCCGAACACAGAATATCAATTCATGAACAAAAAGACGCATACATATGTAATCCATTATATTCATAAAAATTATTATTTTAATACTTAAAATCTATTTACGGTAAATTGTGGTGAATGAAAATAACTTTTTCAGCATTTGTTGGTAGCATACGATTGCGCTTCTCCTCATGCCAATCCTCCTCCTATGCCAGCTTCCGAAAACAGCCTCTCACTGCATACAAAAGTGCCAGGAGACGATAAATAAATCTTAGCGAATGTTGTCAGATTTGGATACTATTTCTCGTTTGCTGACCACCACTTGTAAGGGTCTGCCATTCGATCTTGACGAACAGTTTTTAAATAAAAGTCGATTTCGTTTTGAATGGAACATTTTTCCACATCCTCATTATATTGAACATTGTCTGTAGCGACTTGCTCAAAACATTTCCAGAAACTGTCCTGTATTTCATTGGTCTGATCATTTTTTGCTGTGTTTCTTTTTCTACGAATTGGAGAAGAATCCCCCTCGGTACTAGCAGAACTAGACTCATCACAACTAATTTTCAGGGATTCTAAAAGAATTTGTCGTGCTCTTTCCGTTTGAACTACTCCCAGGAAATTAGTTTTGAGGATCAAGGAAAGTGGCAACCAGATATTTGTCGTTCCCGTCAAAGTTGAACCATTTTTTAAGCTCAACTTGGTGTTCTATCTGCTGTCTCTTCCTTTTAACAATGTGACAACATGTGAAATGACTTCAGAGATGCAGGAAATACCTGAGCTTGTTATTTTAGTAAACTCTTCAAACGGCTTAAGGAGTACATTTATTTATTTATTTAGCTTAGTACAAGCAAGCTTAAATCTAAACTTAAGTACTTACAACGAGGGAACTTAACTCTAAGCTTAACATTATTATTATTATTATCTATTTTTTTTTGTTGGGCCCCTAGGGTCCACACATTTTTCATTAAACTGGGTCTCAAAACTATCTTAACAACTAGAGAGGGCAAATTGAGGGAAAGGCGAAGATTGGTTAGTGGAAATAAGAGAAGAGAGGTCATGAAGAGGTGTAGAGGGACTTTCTAAGGGCGGATAGGTGATAAGGTGACCAAACTTGGCTGGCGTATTCCAGGAGTGTTCTGACAAAGGTGATATAAAGGAATTTAGAAACGTAAGGGTTCGAAAATTCTTTAGACCAGCGTTTTATGAAACCGAGAGAAGAATTGGCCTTGTGTACAATATGATCAATGTGGGAACGGAAGTTTACCTCCCTGTCACAAATAATACCCAAATCGCATATAGAGGAGACTGAGGGAACGGGCTTAGCGAGAGAAAGTAATAGGTTCTGAGGGATGGGGGGAGGCGTTTACGAGAGAATGTTATCGATTGACATTTGGCGACGTTAAGTTCTAGAAAGTTTTTGTCGCACCATGTGTGGAATGAATTTAGATCGTCTTGAAGTAAGAGAGAAGCGGTGGGGGTAGATATTACCTTAGTGATTTTCATATCATCCGCGTAAATAGACAGATCAGAGTCTTTTATGACCTGACCAACATCGTTTATAGTTAAGACAAAGATCAGCGGGCCAAGATGACTGCCTTGAGGAACCCCTGAAGTGGCATTAATGGGGTCAGAGACTAAAAATCTGAAGAGAACTCTGTACTGGCGTTTTTCTAGGTACGATCTCAGCCATGAAATGAAAGAGGGTGGGAAACCGAGGGCTTTAAGTTTAAGGTAAATTGTTAAGTGACAGATTTTGTCAAAGGCCTTGCTGAAGTCGGTGGTAATGACATCCACTTCATTACCTTTCTCTAATGCTTGTAGTGTTTTCGAAACGAATTCGGTCAGGTTAGTCGTTGTGGACCTACTTTTTAAGAAACCGTGCTGTTGTGGGGAAAAAATGGATTTGCAGTGGAAATACAGTGAGTCGTAGACAATGCTTTCGAAGAGCTTAGGGATAGAGGAAAGTTTGGCTATGGGTCTGTAGTTAGAAATGTCGTTTTTACTGCCTTTTTTATAGATAGAGAAAATAAAAGAGTCCTTCTATAATTTTGGGAAAACGGCTTGAGAGAGTGAGAGACGAAATAGAGTTGTAAGGGGCTGACACAGAACATCTACACATTTCTTTAGTAAGATGGCGGGCAGACCATCGGGACCGGGGAAAAAGTCATCTTTGAGCCTATTAAATTTTTCTCGCACAATATCAGACCTAATGTCGACTGAAGCTAGAGAGGTTTGAGGACAGTTATTCAGGTAGGAGAAAAAATCTAGGTCCGGTTCGTGTACATGGTCACTATACGATATTTATGCATTGTTCCATTAACTCCCACTGAGAAGGTGTTAAATTGTTTAAGGATTCGTTATGTATACGTTCAAAGAGACAACTCGCTTCTGCTCTAACAATTGCTGCATTAAGTAAAATGTCTGGTATATCTGTTTGAGATTTTAATGATTCTCCGATAGCTTGTTGCAGTAAATGAATAAATCACCTGCCAGAATCATACTTTGTGTCTCGTACTCCTTTTATTATATTACCTCCATTGTCATGGACAAGTAAATGGATTTTGCTTTGAGGAATATTCCATCTTTCTGCAATAGCACTAAGTTCTTTTGCGATGCTGGTATCAGTATGTGAGTCAGCAAACGCGTTATTGCTAAAACGCCATGTTCCAGAATAAAGTCTGCAGATATCCAGTGCGCAGTGAAACTCAAGAAACTTTCATTATTGTGCTGATATGTCCATATATCAGATGCCGCTGATATTGCTGATGATTTTGACATATTAGCTTCAATTTTAGAGTAAATTCTGTTATACATATCAGACTTTCTCGGTCATGTAAGTGCGACCTGGTATTTTATATTGAGGCACTGCCTTTTCCATAAGCCTTTTAAAGCCAACTCGGTCAGCAAGTGAAAACGGTTCGATATCTAAGACAATCATTTCACCAATTAAATAATTATATTTTATTGATTTCGGGTCATTAATATCGCACAGCAGTTTCCTCTCAGTTGTTTGCTTTAGAGTTAACTGTCGGTTTTTTGATGTAACTGGTACTGTCCGTGGTAAAAGTGCCTTCATTTTTGCTACCACCTTCCGTGGGAGCAGCGGTTAAAGTAGCGTACTGCTGAGAATATTTGCTTTTAAGATGAGTTTTCAAAGAAGTTGTAGCTGTAGGCAAAAACAAAACGAATACAATAATTAATGTAATGTCACTCAGATACTTTGCGATAAAATAAAAAACTTAAAGATTGTTTAGTTAGTTAAAAGAAAACTAGATTTACTTTACAACCAAGGCTCAGCTTCGCTACCGCGAAAATTTATTAAAAGCAGTAAAATACCACTTTAAAAGTCTGAAGAACTTTTTTGATTATATTGCCAAACGGTGAAGCTTAAGCTTAAATTCTATTCTGGCTTCACATAAGCTTATGATTATTTAAAAAGGAATTTATTTATATTAACTAAACGAAATACTAGTTGCGAAGTAGAGTATATCGGGCAAAAAAATCAGGAAGTTAAAATTAAATAGATATTACAAGCGCTTGACACTGAATAAATTTGACTTATATTGAGTTTCACGTACTCGCTTTCTTTCCTTCTCAATACAATGTGATGAAATCAATGAATAATGAACGCATGTACAGCAATGAGACAGGTTGCAACTTGTTACGTAGCACGTATATCGTATGCACATTTTTTGCCGAACATTCAGCCGCCGAATATTCGGCGCTTCGGCCTAGAGCGTGGCCGAATATTCGGTATTCGGCTAAATCACTATTCGTGGCATCTCTAATTTAAATCTCTCAAGTTAAGTGTTTTGATATATCTTTTTCTGGGGCTCTGACCAGTAAGAATTCGAAAGCCCTTGCAGCTGCGTTAGCAATTTCAACTAGGGTAAACAGATTAACTCGAGTATTCTGGTACTCAGATACCAAATCTCAGTGGGTCTTAGATGCAAATAACCGAGAATCCATATTTCTTGACAGTCGATTTACGACCCGGATCTTATATCCGGATACTCGGATCATACAATCAAGTTCGAACGGATCTCAAATTCGAATTGAAAAACTTGTATCTTGGAATTGGATATTTTAAAACGAAATAAATATCCAAATATTGGAAATAGATACCCAGATCTGCGGTTCTGTGTGTTGGACTCAAACTCTGTACTCTTTCGTAGAATTTTCTAAACTTTATGGCGGCGTAAGAAATTAATTCTATTTAGACATTTGGCACTAGGTAGTCAACTTTATCAACTTATCGCAAGTATGGATGAAAAGGCTTAGTTCATGCATTTAGGGCAAGCTTCGGGATCACTGCATAGAATGATGTATAGCCGCTTAAACCATAACCTGCAGGAAAATAATTACTTCCGCGATGAATACAGCATATCAGAAATAGCGGCAGTGTTTAAGTTACGGGGAGAGCTTCTAAAGAGAAGACCTCCCAGTGCTATGCAACCTGTGTAACTTGGCAGAAAGAGAAAATGTCATACATTTTGTTGGAAAGTGTCCAGTTTTAAACAAAATTAGGAGGTATATCTTCTTAAGTAATGTTCTGTCGGCGAATCAAGTTGTTATACTTCTTAACGAAATAAATATATTTAAGTTACCCCAGTACTGCAAAATTGCTTTAAATTATGGTGAAAGTATCATTAACGAAAATTTCTAAACATCGCTTTTAAAAAAACATGCAAATATACCTACATACCATGGTTAGGTTAGGTTAGATTGGCTGTCTGACACACTTAGACCAGTAAAGGTACGTTGTGATGCCAAGGATCTACCATTAGACCACTCAGGGACTAATAAAACCAACCGGAGCTTTTGATGAAGCGAAGGATGTTCGTGACGTCTAAGGACGCCAAATCGCTGAGGTCGTCAAGGAAGGGAGCTTCTAGATGGACCATTCTTTTGCGTGATAGAGCAGGACATGTGCATAGGAAGTGGAGAATGGTTTCCTCCTCCTCCTCGTCCCTACAGCTCCTGCAGAAGTCATTGGAAAAGAGGCCAAGTCTTTTGGCATGTTGGCCGATTAGACAGTGTCCGGTGATGACACCGATAACGCAGCTGATCTGTGATCGCTTTAGTATAACCAACTCGGCACTACGTTTCTGGTCCAGCTTAGGCCAGATCTGCCTCGAAATGTGACACGTAGAGCCACTATCCCATCTAAGGTTGGTCTTGCTAATAGCGTTCAGCTTCAGTAGATGCTTACATGTAGCGAGGGGCATACCTAGGGCTTGCCTATCTGGCAGAATCCTTAGAGTAGTACCCTGTCTAGCGAGTTCATCCGCCCTACAGTTTCCTGGAATGTCTCTGTGACCTGGCACCCAGCATAGGTGAATGTTGAACTGCTCTGTCATCTCTGTAAAAGACAAACGGCAGTCTAAGACGGTCTTTGAAGTAAAGGAGCGCGATTCCAGGGACTTGATAGCAGCTTGACTGTCAGTGAAAATGCTAATATCGCTGACAGATAGTACATTACATTTCAGCCAAGACAGGGCTTCCTTAATCGCCATGATTTCCGCCTGAAAAACGCTATAATGATCAGGGAGGCGGAACGAGATGCTCAGGTTGAGCTTATCGGAGAAAACACTACAGCCCACCCCACCTTCGGTCTTAGAGCCATCTGTGTGGAAGTGCACCGAATTTCCATCATCAGAGGGAGAGCCATCCCACTCATCCCGTTCAGGGATACTCGTACGGAAGTGTCGATTAAATTTCAGTTTCGGTGGGGTGTAGTCCGTGTTTTCATGTGTGAAGTTGAGAAGATCAAGGATCGAGGAGTGGCCAATGTGATAACTAGACCACTGAGAGGAGGCTTTTAGACGAATAGCCGCACTGGCAGCAGTCTGTCTGCCAAGGATATCCAGGGGTAACAGGTTGAACATAATGTTCAGTGCCGCAGAGGGGGTAGTTCTTAGTGCACCACTGATGCAAATGCAAGCGGATCGTTGCACTTTAGCTACCTGAGAGAGGTGAACAGCCCTGTCAAGGGCAGGCCACCAAACGATCACGCCATAGAGTAGTATGGGCCTGACAATAGACACGTAAAGCCAGCGAGTGATTTTACGTTTCATACCCCAGCTCCTACCTATAGCCTTTTTACAGGAATAGAGAGCTACATTGGCTTTCCTTACGCGTTCTAGTAGATTAGCTTTCCAGTTCAGTTTTCTGTCCAGAATAAGACCCAGGTATTTTGCATTAACAGTGAAGGTGAGACTGGTGCCATTAATCATAGGAGGGTTTACGTGGGAAACTTTATATTTCCTTGTGAAGAGAACAAGTTCTGTTTTATAAGGGTTAACCCCCAATCCACAATTGGAGGCCCACCTAGTGAGCCGAGAGAGAGCATATTGGAGGATTTCCCTGAGAGTGTCTGGGTGCTTGCCAGACGCAGCAATCGCAATTTCATCAGCATAGCCAATCACTCTACAGCCTGACCTGTCCAGGTCCACTAGTAGCTCATTCACTACAAGATTCCACAGGAGGGGGGACAAAACACCACCTTGAGAGGTTCCGCAGAAGGCAATTCTTCTGGCCGATGCTCCACCCAGCTGTGTGTTGATAATCCTGCGTGTTAGCAATTGATTGATCAACACTCCGAGCGAAGTATCCATCTTCAGATTTGCAAGTGCGTCTGTGATTGCCTTTGGTTTGACATTGTTAAAAGCTCACTCAATGTCAAGGAAAGCCACCATGGTATATTCTTTGATGCGCACAAGCGAGTGTAAGGCTGTTTCAACGGATTTGCCTTTGCAGTACGCATGTTGGGACGGCGAGAGCAAAGACGGGCTAATGCTCTGATGGAGGTGAATATCAATCAGCCTTTCCAGCGTTTTCAGTAGAAAGGACGATAGACTGATAGGTCGGAGATCCTTTGGTTCCACATGCGAGCTCTTACCTGCCTTAGGAATGAAGACAACTTCAACCTCGGCCCACGCCTTGGGGATGTAGACCAGATTAAGACAGCTCGATAAGATGACCTTGAGCCATGGAAGCACAATGTCCTCACATTTTTGAAATTCAGCAGGAATAATGCCGTCAGGTCCTGGGGACTTGAAGGGCTTGAAGCTGCGCATGGCCCAGCGGATCTTTTCTGTAGTTACTATAACCAGGGAGCTGCTGCACGGTAGAGAGCAAGTACGGGTAATGCCCGATAATGAAACAGCAACAGGGGAGCTACCAGGGAAGTGAGTATCCAGTAGGATGTCAATGGATTCCTTAGCAGAGGTGGTCTAGTGACCATCTGGATGTAAGAGGTAGCTAAGTGTTGAAGGGCTTTTTGAGAGGATTTTCCGCAACCTAGAGGCTTCCGAGGATTCTTCAATACTGTCGCAGAAAAGTCTCCAGGAGCGTCGTTGCTCTTTCCTCAGTGAGATTTTATATTTCCTGAGAGACCTACATACCATATTTTGGTCAATTTTTAACTTAAATTTAAAATTTATTTAATTGTTGTCAATCAGGCAGACGACAAAGCCATGTGTTTTGATTTTTTGTTAAAATGTTATAATAATAGCGAAGTACTTAAATAAAAATCCATCTAATCTTATCAAATATAATCTAACACTAGGCAGTCTTATGATCTTACCAACAGTTCTACTTGACTGTAGAATCCAGAGATACTTTTAGGAACGCATACCTACTTAAAGGTAATATCACTTTTCATTTGCCCGACTACGCATGTAGAGATAGAGACATATAAGTGAATTCGGTCGGCTTTTGATCAAAGCTCTAAACAATATTCAAGAGTCAGCACTGTACTAGAATTAACTTTGAAATACTATATCTCGCTGCGCCATTAATCTATCTAATCCAGCAGGAACAATAGACTACCTTACAGCCCTGTTAACTCCCTGAATAGCATTAACTTAATAAATCATTTAAATGATCCAAATTACAACATTGCATGATTTTTAACTGCCTGCGTCATGCGAGTGTATCCGACAAAAGAAATAACATCTTTCCTCTAACAGAAGCTATTTATAAAAGCTTATTTCCAAAAGCAACCCTTTTACGACCACAAAAAAAATAAAAGAAAAACACTCATTAATATCTATGATCTTGACATGAATAATTGCTTCACTACTGATTCATTGTGATATTTCTCAGATTAGAATCATTCGGATATGATTCATATCTGATTGACTTCATTCAAATTAAAGCACTTAGTCACCACTGTAGTTGATTACTATGAAGGGAACTACAGTGTAGACATGCCTCTCTAATCGACTTACAAGTCCATCACTATTAATATTCCACCTGTATACTTGCGGTTGTATGCCATTCAACTACAACAATTGCCCACCATTACCGATGAATGTCTTGCAATCATCAATTATCAAAATAGGAAATCACAAGGTCATGTATAATTTTAAACCACACAACAACTACGCCACACGTCTCTAAGTCAATTAATTCCATCGTTATATACAGAAAATTACTTGTACGTGCACTGCTATGCTACTGACACTTCTAGCTATAAATTTAAATTAATTGAATGATGTATCTGTGTATCTATGGTGTGTCTTGGCGGATTTCGAAATCCTTTAGGTTATTAGTTTCGGTTTGTTAAATGACAGGTACTACTATTCGTAGAATCTGCGGTCTGATAGGTCTAAGTGCTCAATTTCACGGGCCAGTGCACATGATGAGATACTGGTGGTAATCATTTTAGAATGCCAACGAATTTTGAGAATTAAATAGCTTAACGATGGAATTTTTTTTAAAAACGACTTTATAATATTTTATGGGGTTATAAAGGCGCCAACAATTGCTGAGGACTGGAAGTAAATTTTAATCCCCGCAACTAATTTAAATAGTAACTACTGCACGGTTGTCCACTTGGGCTGATAATATTCGTAGTGTGGAAGAGACGGTGTGATTCTAAGGAACAAGTTTTCAATTAAAGTGTTATAATTGCATTTCGAAACTATACAAAGTATTCTTAAGACACAGGGTATCTGTACTGATTACCATTTTGCTACACATGACCAAGTGGAAGTTTATTAATTGGAGATTTATGTTAGAACGGTTGACGAAGTTAAGTAAGTGTTGCGAACTATGTAGAAAGGAGTACTCCAACTAACTAGGTTGGGACGTATTGCAGCGGATTCGAATTGGATTTAAATTTAAATTCTAAAGTATTTACATCACTTAAATCCACTACAGATATCTTCTGACTGAGCTGAAGTGAGAGAAACTAAAAGCAAACAGCTCTTTAAGAGACATTTTCAGGGTATCCTTCTGGATCATTCGAATACGTGAAATGGCTGGCTACTACGTCTTTAGCACTACGGAATATGGATTGTGCTCAATCGACATTCAAAAAGATCGATAGACGGACCTCTTTTAAGTTCGGTCAAGTCATCTGCTGGAAATAAACAGACGTGATTTGAGAAAGGTTACGAAGCAGATGCCTCCAGTTGCGCACGTCAAGTTGGTTGAGGTCCCCCTCTACTTGCTTGGCTAACCTACCGTGAGGTCGTCCTCTACTGCGCCGTTCATCTGGGGTGGATTCGCAGACTTTCTTGGCGTTGTGCTCCATCCGCTCTGTATGGCCCAGCCATCTTAGTCGCTGTATGTGAACTCTTCTGTCTAAGTCGATATCACTATATAAGCCGTATAGTTCGGCATTGTACCTTCTCCTCCACTCGTCGTTTATGCAGATGGGACCAAAGATCACTTGAAGACTTTTTCTTCCAAAGTAACCAAAGACATTCTCATCCGATTTTGACGTCCATGCTTCTGCTCCATACAGCAGGACTAGGATGATTTGTGTCTTATAAAGAGTTACCTTGGTATCTCGAGGTAGGGCTTTGCTACTCAATTGCCTTCTTAGCCAATAGAAACACCGATTGACAAGGGTAATTCTTCGTTTGGTCTCTCACTGATGCCAGGGCCAAGGTAGACAAAGTCCTTTACTGCCTCAAGTAGAGGACTGAGCTGAGTATTCATGAAATATCTATGATGGTGAGACTGCGATGAGAACTTCTTTCCTTAAACTACGTACCTCATCGGAACGACCTCCCAATTTTATGTGCTATATGTAACGTTGCAGATAGGGAAGTTGTAATTCATTTCATGGGCAGGTGTCCTACCCTACGAGAAATAAGAAGACAAATCCGTGGAACTGATTTTTTACCAGACGATCGGGTGTTTGAACTACTTGATGAGCTGCATATCCCCACAAGCTTCATCGATACTGTAAAACAGCAATAGCATGTAGGGATCGAGTACTAGGCGAACCCCACATGCGGATCAGTAGAAATGCGGTGAAGTGGGAGGGTTGTGATCCCTTGTTTTCGGATCATAGCCTCGCTGATAAAAGGAAGAAGAAGAAGAAGATCGAGTACTAAACGAAAACTTCTAATAAATTTTAGTGTAAAAAAAGAATTTGTGTATATCTCTATTGTAAAGTAGTTATGCATTTAAATTTACTATCTTAAAGGCACAATAGATATATTAATTGTTAACAGTGTTGTCCATCTGGCAGGCGGCATAGGCCATGTCATTGATTTTTAAAAACTTTAAATTTATGTAGCAAACTGAAGTAAAAATAAAATTTATCTAATTTAATCTAATCTAAATCTACTGCCTCTACTGCCAAATATATCTGTCTATTGTGGCGTTCTGTCCAAGACGCCGATGTTGGGTGTCGTTTTTTGTAGACAGCATATATTTTGTTTTGCTTTCATTGACCGCTAAACCCATTTTTGCTGCCTCGGTCTCAATATTCGGAAATGCCCCACTGACGGTCCGCAGAGTTATTCCGACTATGTCAATGTCATCGGCGTATGCGAAAAGTTCCACAGACTTGTCAAAGATAGTACCTTCGGTGCTCGCTTATGAATTTCGTACAATTCTTCAAGAATTATGCTAAAGAGATCGCATGATAGCGCGTCACCTTGTCTAATAACTTTCCTGACACCGAACGGTTCGGTGGTGTTCTTACCGACTTTAATGGAGCAGCGAAAGTTGTCCATTGTCATTCTGCACAAACGGACGAGCTTGACAGGGATGTTAAGCGTAGACATGGTACTGTATAACTCGTCTCTGTAGACGCTATCATAGGCAACTTTGAAATCGATGGAAAGATGATGTGTACCATATGGATTTTATATTCATGTGTTTTTTCCAAGATCTGCCGTAGTGTGAATATTTGGTCAATGGTGGACTTTCCCGGCCTGAAACAGACCTTCGTTGTTTTTGCCTTCGAATTTTTAGTATTTAAGTCAATTTATCAATCGTTTGTATTAAACAAAGTGTTTTTTGTACCTTGAAATCTGTATTCGAAAAATTGTATGCTGAATTCATAAATTTACTATTTAGGTCATACTTGGCACGTACAAATATTACATACCAAATTTTGTAAAATTATCAAAATAAACATCTTAAAGATATTACCTACTAGATTTCACATACAAAACAACTGTAAAGGGCACAATACGTGCAAGTTCCTACATGTAGCCTCACTCACTCTCTTGAGGATGTAGAAAGCTGGACACGTTCTTTGCGAACATGTGCTTAAGAAAACGGCCATTTCCAACTTTATTTCAATTTTGCTTTCCTTTAAAATCTCCATCGACTTTCCTGTGGTATAGATTTGAGGTTCATTCATGCGATAAGAAATCGCATCAGATATGATCGTTTAGGCGATATTGAGTACGCTTATATCTCTAAAGATGTTGGAATTTCTTCCATTTTCTAGTTGATTTTAGTAGTATTCTTATGCAAGGGTTAGTGTAATTTTGCATATCTAAGCAAGCTAAAGCTAAAAATGTGGGTTTTGAGACAGAGCTAAAGCGTTTCACCTACGCCCCAATGACTTATTGTCTTTTACTGAAGTGAAGCATTTTAAACAGGATCGAATCATTGAACGACATCGTGCTTCAGTTGTTAGCATATTCTTTCAGCATCTCGTGAGCATTTAAGAAATTTCGAAGAATTAAACTGTCATGAGAAAGCTCCAAAGTCCGTCCTTCGGATACAGAACAAATTGTATTCTCCTTTGGTTTCTAAACAAGTCACTGTCAAATTTATTTTAAAGGCAACGTGATGTCGTTTTCTAGGTACAGTTAGTCTTGTTAATTGCAAGAAGATCTAGTAATCATTTGTAAGTCTCAAAACTCTGCCACGTCAGGGGGTCTTACAGGCTTTTTTTTTTTTTTTTTAATATGTGGTTCCTTCCCATAGGCTGCCATCTGAAAGATCGAATGTGCCTTGGATGCTTATAAGTCCAGGATCTCTAAGCTACACTAGTCTGAGTAACTCCCTATTATAGATACGCCCCGTCCTAAGTAGCAAGGTTTCCTTCTCCTCTTGGCAGAGGTGGAACTTTGTCGCTAGAGACAGATTTATATTGTTAAGCTTACATTTCAGTCTACAGTCGCCTGAAAGGAAGCCCACCAGCTTCCTGATACAATCCTTGCTAAGTCTGAATATTTCCTTGATTAGCCTTGGTGACCGGGCACCCAGTCCAGTTTGATTTTATTGTGCTTTACAGACTTCTCGATTATACCATTGCCAAGCGACCAAATGTGGGAAAATTTTCTCATAACATCACCTGTAAGACTATCTTTTGGTGGTTCTCCTTACATATTATTCAGGAAACAATTGGTAAGATAAAACTGTCCATGTTAAACTCATCTCCCTATGGTGATTAACAAATTGTTTATTTATTGAATAACGAGTGATTTCACTAACAAGTTAACATGTCATTAAGCCGCAGGTTACATAGTCAAAACGACAAACCTATTCGGCTAATTATATGCCATCCTCTCTTCATTTAAGGAAAATTAATGGCCAAATGTGCTTCCTCTTTTATCTAAATTTGGTGGCATTTTGAGTTGTTTTTTTCCCACCGGGCAACTCCACTCCGCTGTCAGACTAACCTTAAGTAGTTACAAACTTTCACTCGTAATCGTCGAAGGAGAAAAAAAAGATCCCAGTACATGTCAGAAAGGCCATTACCGGCCTATTGCCACTTTAACCCATTGTACGGATTATGTAAGGCCATTTGTGGTCGGTGTGGGTATTTCCGTTCCAAGTGGAGATAATCATTTGTGACAGTCTGATTCGTGCCGTACATATGTGTTTGTTATTTACTTTACCAAATTCGCTAATTACTCCGTTGTGTGAGGAACACATTTCATCTCAAAGTAGGGCCATTGATTATAAACGTTCGATTGTCAAAATTGTTTTTCGAACAAATAGCCCACCGCAAACAATGACCTACCATTGTACAATGGCATGGGAAACTTTTTGCTTAGGAATTTCAATGGCATGAAATAAAGATTGCGTTACATTGTGTCTGGACATCGAAAAATGAGATAATAAAATTTCGTTTGTCGGACTGTGGTAATTTAATGGCAGTTGCTAATTGCTGTCATGTGACACATGTATTATCAAATTTTAGCATCTTTACACAGGTGTACTTGAAGTACTTTTGCGCATTAAGTAGAACAAAAAACAATTAGTTACGACGTGTTTGAGGTATGTTAAAAGGAAATTGGATTCAGATAATGAAAATTGTTATAATTACTCAGAAAATAATTCAGCGCATTTTCATACGCCAATTTTAGAATTCGTAGAGAAATTATGAGAGTAGTGTAGTATTAGGGCTTTAAAAAGGTGGAAGAGTAGTGGGACGTCTAAGAAAAAGTTACAGATATGAACTTACTTTATATTTTGAAGTCTACCTAAATACCTAAAAAAAAAAAATTAAAGGATCAGACCGTTAGAACAGAGCCGTCTTTTGCAACTAAATAAACAATAAGGTGTGTACTATATAAAGTTCAATTCATTAACCGAAGTGTTTAATTTCATAGTTGGATTTCAATAGAAATAATTTTATATCTCAGAAATAGCAACACCAACTGATTGGTCAACGATGACTATGGTTATATATGCACATACTACACACATACACTCCGTCTCACTTGATTACGAACAAGCAGTTTTTTGTCTTAATTTTACGATATTTTTCAAACCCTTCGCTAATCTGGGAAAAACAAATTGCACAAGGAATGAAGGATATATTATGTTTATATTGTAGAAAAAATGGGATTAAGTTGATAAATGCAACTTTTATGACGTTTTTCCCAAAAAGGTCATTCAATTTACCTGTTTCTTTTGTGTAATCAAGTGAGACCGAGTGTACATATAATATACGAGAGATATCAAATCAGACCACACTACTCGGTTCCTTTTTCTCCCCTCCCATAGTGGGGTTAAACAAGGGTACTATCTGTATTTCTTTAAAGTTCCTCCGTAGGTTTAGTCCTCCATGTTAACACCAGTATTTGCTTAAATTTTATCTGGCTAGCTCTCTCGTTTTCTCTCATTACACCAAAGGTGTACAATGGACCGGAACTAATCTTAGTGCTCTGGGATTTGTGCTTCTTTAGAAAAAAAAAGCACGAAGTGCTGCAGTTTCGGACTTTCCAGGCATATTTTTCTATTAACATCTTCCAAACTATTCATCTTTCTGAAATGGTATCTCATGTTACCATGTGATCTACATGTGATCAACGCTATTAACTATTTGAGTGTTTCTCGCTTGCTAGAGCCTTTGGTAGTGCCTTGCAGTGCCCTTATCTTCACCCATCCACAGTTGACCATATAGTCGCCCATTTCCCGCTTAAGCCTCTAACCATTCATCTCCTTAATCCAGCAAATGTTCCGGGACCAAGAAATGCAATTCTTTCTATCCCCAGGTGTCCGTTCACCCAGGTCAATGTCAATTCCTTTAGAATTAATCACCCTGATTGTCGTTGGTGTTTGTCGTTTTATTCTTTAAACGCAGCACGAATCCATTTTCATAACCTTTTCACTGTAAACGAGTTGTAATAGTATTCTACACGACAAACAAATTGCTTAGTAATGTTTAACGACAAAACGACAATTGTCGAAAAGCGACAAACGCCAAGGACAACCAGGGGTGATTTATAATGGATAAAAGGCTTACTTACTTACTTATGTCCTGCTCCCCTTGTGGGTCCTAGGGCCCCTACTGCGCCTACGCGCCATCGTGTACGGTTTCTGGCAATGTGTCTGAGTTCTCCCCAAATTTTCCCCAACTGCCGTGCCTCCTTCTCGACTGTTCTGCGCCATGTTCTCCTCGGACCGCCAGGTCTTCTGCCATCCTGACTTAGAGGATTCCATTGCATAGCATGGTTCGCTATTGAGCTGTCACCCTTTCCGAACGTGTGACCAATCCACTGCCACTTCCGCCGGTGGATAGTTGTGCCTATTGGTTCCTGACCCGTTCTCTCGTAAAGGTGTTCGTTAGAGATACGATTGGGCCAGAAAATCCTTCAGATATTGCGCACACTATTAACGAACGTTTGCAGCTTTCTGGTGATAGTAGTGGTCACTCTCCACGTGCTGCAACCATATAGCAGCACGGATTCAACGTTGTAGCGGAACAGTCTTATTTTGGTGCTCAAACTGATTACATTGCTTCGCCATATTTTGGACAACATCCCGAACGCGGACTTTGCTTTGGCGATCCTGTTGGCTATATCCAGTTCGGTTCCACCATCGGTCGAGACAATACTCCCAAGATACTGTAAATCCTCTACTCTCTCTACCGGTTGTCCAGCAATGCATATTTGAGCCGATGAGTTTGTTCCAAGGCTGATAATTTTAGTTTTTGTAGTATTAATTTTCAGCCCGACGACACCTGCCTCCCTCTCCACATCTGCTGTCATTTGGTGGAGGTACATAATTCTGTGGGAAAGTAAGCATACATCGTCTGCGTAGTCAAGATGTTTCAGTTGAGATGTAAGAGTCCATCGAATTCCTCCGTTTCCCGTCGACAAAGTTGCATGAAGCACATCGCTAATCACCGATAGGAATAATATTGGTGAAAGGATACAGCCTTGTCTTACCCCACTTTGGATCTCAAATTCCCCAGACAACCTTCCCTTGTGCAGAACGTGACGTCTGGAGCCTTCATATGTAGCTTTAATAATAGCAATTAGTTTATCGGGAATACCTCTTCTGCGTAAGGCACGCGAAATAAACTTCCTGTTGACACTATCGAACGCCTTCTCAACAGCAGGTGCAGTGGCGATCGATATTCAACACACTGTTTGATGATAATCCGCAGGGTGTTGATGTGGTCGGCACAGGAGGATCCAGAGCGGAAACCTGCTTGTTCGGCATCGAGTGTGTCTTCGAGATGTTGTTTGATTCGCTCCAGGATGATTTTAGCTATTATCTTAGCTACAGCAGACAGCGCACAGATACCCCTCCAGTTTCCGCACTCCATTAAATTTCTTTTCTTAGGAAGCTTGACGATCATTCCCTTTTTCCACTCGTTAGGAAAGCTCTCAGCTTCCCAAGCTCTATCTATAAGTAGAAGCAGAAGCTCAGCCGATGTCGTGGGCGCTGCTCGTAATGATCTCATCTTTACTGGGAGTCGTGGTGCGTATTGGGGAACTTCTCACCTCGTACATCTTAATCTGATTTGGGAGCATATCGCTAGCGAATACAGGGTTCAAAACCATAGCAAAATGCTCTTTCCATTTCTTGAGCTGGTCCACATCCGAAATGAGCAAAGAGCCATCTAAGCTTTAATCTGATTTGGGAGCATATCGCTAGCGAATACAGGGTTCAAAACCATAGCAAAATGCTCTTTCCATCTCTTGAGCTGGTCCACATCCGAAATGAGCAAAGAGCCATCTAGGCTTTCCACTGTTTGTTGGCTGGAGCTGCGACCACCTGTCAGCTCTTTGGTGATTCTGTAGACGGTCCTCCTGTCGCACCTCCATGCTGTTTCTTCTGCTTCTGTAGCCAGCGCGTTGATGTAGTTGCGCTTGTCATGTCGCACGCTACGCTGAACTTCTCTCATCTTCATGCGATATAGGGACTCTGGCTCGTTTCTCCCTGCTGCTAGGGTAGCTGCTGTTCAGCTGTTTTCGTTCGTCAATCCGTCTCCAGGTATCCTCGGAAAGCCACGCCCTATGTCTTCCCTACGATCGACCGACAATTCTTTCAGCACCAGATGTAAAAACATTTTTCACAGCACACCAATGATCTTGGATGGTTGCGGGCATTGAGCTGCTGATTGCTTCCACACCTTGCGAAAGGTGCTCCCTTAATTGTTGGCGCACTGAGGGATCACTAAGTCTATCGATGTTGTACCTGGGCATTCTTGCGTTGTCGTGGGATCTTCGAACTGCGGCAGTGCGTAGTTTGAGAGCAGCTATCATAAGATGGTGATCACATACTATTCCCACATCTGCCCCTCGCCTGCTTCAGACGTCCAGGAGACTACTTCTAAAGCGGCGGCTGATAGCAAAATGGTCAATTTGGTTGGAGGTTGCTTGCCTGTCATTGGAAACCCAGCTGACTTTGTGGCAGGTCTTGTGCTCAAACATGGTGCCACCTATCACCGCCAACAAGGCGGTTGGCATTGCAGAAATCCACAAACCTTTCGCCGTTGTCATTGCGGTTGCCTAGTCCATGCTTCCCGATTACATGTTTGAGCCCTTCGTTGTCGTTGCCTACCTTGGCATTCAAATCCTCTATCACTATGACAATGTCCCCATTTGGTGTTGTGTTGAAGACGGCACTTAAGAGATTGTAGAAGCTCTCCTTTTCGTCCTCAGACGAACTATTCGTTGGGGCGTAACACTGTATGATGGTGACGCGTCGTACTCTAGTCTGAAATCTGGTCGTCAAAATCCTATAACCATGAGGCTGCCAGGAAATTAGGCCCTTGCGTGCTGTTGTTGTTAGCAGTAGTCCGACTCCATATTCCCGCGGACTTCCGGATGGTCTTCCAGAATAGAGTAGTACAGTGTTACGCGTTGGAGACTGGTACTCGCCCGCTTCTAACCATCTTACTTCACTTACCCCCAAAATGTCCAGTTTATATCGCATGAATTCGTTTTCCAATTGGAGGAATCTGACATTGTAAGTACCTTCTCTTCCCGAGTCGAGGAGCGTCTTTACATTCCAGAGACCTATCTTTGTCCGGGTACAATAGCCAAAAGTCGTCAACATGTGATCATTCCTTATCCGAGGCATAGTGTCGGTTTCTGTAGCGGTCGGTTTTCGGTACACAGGTTGCTGGCCCACTTTACCTAGCCTGGAATCAAGGCCCTAGACAACCCGCACTTACAATTTTGGCCTATACTTATAAGGGTTTATACGTATAGTCGCCCGGGGACCACCACTAGGAGGTAAAGTAAGCACTTCATCACGAACTTGATTGTTGCGCTTCTGGCCCAAGCCAAGTTTTGAGCAGTCAGTAGTTTCCCGATTAATCGCAATGCAGGTCCTCAAAAGCTTCCGACACATTTATTTTAATTTCACAAAAGTTTGCAAAAAGAAGATCTACAATTCTGTGCAATGAATTACATATGAAATTTATCCGGTAATAAAGGAGACCCTCTAAACTGCGCCAACTATATAAGTCTTCTTAACATAGCATATAAGATCCTGTCTGCTGTATTAAGTGAACGTTTAAAACCGATCGATAACAACCTGATAGGTCCTTGTCAGTGCGGTTTTGGGCTGCAAAAATATTGACCAAATATTCACACTACGGCAGATCTTGGAAAAACTCATGAATATAAAATCGATACACATCGTTTTTTCATCGATTTCAAGGCTGCCTATGATAGCGTGTATAGAGAGGTGTTATTCAGAGCCACGTCTATTCTCAGTATCCCTGCCAAGCTCGTCCGTTTGTGTAGGATGACGGTGGAGAACTCTCGCTAGTCCGACAAAGTCAGTAATAACACCACCGCACCGTTCGATGTCAGGAAAGTTATTAGACAAGGTGACGCGCTATCATGCGATCTCTTTAATATAATACTTGAAAGAATTGTACGAAATTACAAGCCCACACCGGAGGTACAATCTTTCACAAGTCTGTACAACTACTCGCTTAAGCCGATGACATTGACATAAGCGGAGGAACTATTGGGTCGTCAGTGGGACATTGCAAGCATTGAGATCGAGGCAGCAAAGATGGGCTTAGCGGCCAATGAAAGCAAATAAAAATACATGGTTTAAAAGAAAAACGACACTCAACATCGGCGTCTTGGCCAGAACGCCACAATAGACAGATATAATTTTAAGGCAGCAAATAAATTTGTCTACCTACTCTTGCCAATCGATGTTTTGATGAGCTAAGAAAGCGATTGAGTAATAAAACTATATGTCGAACTCCTATGGTAACTCTTTATAAGACAATAATCATCCCAGTCCTGCTGTACGGGGCAGAGGCATGGACTTTGTCAAAATCGGTTACTTTGAGAGAAAAGTTCTTCGAGCGATCTTTGGTCCCGTCTACATAGACAGCGAGTGGAGAAGAAGGTACAATTGCGAACTTTACGGCCTATACAAAGACATCGACTTAGCCAGGAGAGTTCACATACAGCGACTAAGATGGCTGGGTCATGTAAACCGGATGGAGCCCAAGGTTCCAGCCAAGAAAGTCTTCGAATACACCCCGGATGGACAGCACAGTAGAGGATGACCTCGCGGTAGGTGGGGCAAACAAATGGAGCCGGACTTCAGCCAACTTGGCGTGCGCAACTGGAGGCAGCTCGCTCGTAACGGGGCTGGTTGGAGAGGTTTGTTGTTGTTGTTGTTTTGGACCGTAGCCCTACCTAAGTAAATAAGTAACTTCATCTGATAAATTGAAAGAAAAAGGGTAGTCTATTATACAATTATATAGGTAGTCGAAATCTTTTTATAATATTTGAAGGAATTAGCATTTCGTCATCTTTCGACCAGCTAAAATTTACGTCACCGATATTAAAATCGCCTAATACAAAGATGTGTTGGAATTCTTTGTCGTACATTTTAGAAACATGATCAATATTGGTAATATATTTTAAATAAATATCAGATTTACTCTCAGGAGATACATAATATAATTTCCAATCAGTATTAGCTGTGAATGCACATGTAAATGGTTTGGTATACTTATCAAAACATTCTACCTCAGGACTAGCAATGATATCAGCTTACAAAAAGTATAGCAATGAACAGCAACCAAAATTCTTCCTCCGCGCTCATCGGCAGTAATACATTGGTCGAAGTGAAAAGTTTCAGGATACAGCCATGTCTCGGTTACAACGATGACTTTGTGCACCTTATGGGATGAAATTGATGAAAATATCGTGTATTTTAGATCTCATGTCACTTGCGTTATGGTAATAAATCTTAACACTTTGGCTGCCACCATACAACATTTTTTTTCCTTACCAGGGTGCCAAGTGTGTTTTTTTTTTTTTTTGCTTAAAAGTATATTTAAGTTATAAACAGTGTTATGTTCTTGTTTTGTTTGCGTCGTTTTTTATTTTTTGCAATTTTCATTAAAAAATGACAATACTGTGCCCGCCAGCGGTACACGTGCCCTTTCAGGGAAATACGCGTGACCTACCGGCAATTCACATGGCCGCTAACGTGTTAAGCCATCCGCTATGGGGTTGTAAATGATGTAAAAATTTTGTTTCACTTAGTAGTTTGTGAACCGCCATGGCTGATACATAAATTATGCATTCTTTGACATACAGTGTGAATGTCTGATTGTCCAGTGGCATTAAGATATTCTTACCTCTCACATGATCCTCTGTCAAGTGATCTAGCGCATGCTGCAGAGTGATCATTTTGGCTTGATATACTAAGGTCCCCGTCTACAGACTTCTAGAATAGAAAACGCTGCTTGCATCCTAAGACAAGATTTCTTTACCAGCGTGCAACTTCTGAATTTGTTCACATCTGACTAGGAAGTTAGGGTTCTGATAACCGCTGAATAAAACTAAGGGGATATTATTCCATATGTTAGGTAATAGCTTTCTCCTTTCTTTCTCAAGATTAGCTTCCAATATAACTTGCTATGGAGAGCTAAGATAAATTTATTTGCTATGCTTAATGATGCAAGGACATTAACATTACTGCCGGGATGGATCCCCATTACTAAAGAAAACTAGTTCAGTCTAAGTTGAGTATAGC
The DNA here is from genome assembly GCA_945910035.1 of Brachypalpus laphriformis. Taxonomy (NCBI): domain Eukaryota; kingdom Metazoa; phylum Arthropoda; class Insecta; order Diptera; family Syrphidae; genus Brachypalpus; species Brachypalpus laphriformis. Next base: position 140,031,608 of record OX246756.1, read on the forward strand.
CATCCTTTTCGCTCATGACCAATAGTCAGAGGAGAAATGGAGCTCTCCTATTGCGTACCTCTTATTGCCGGGATACCCATAGCACAATTCCAATACAATGCACGGATGTATCACTATCATGCGGCTGAAATCCATCAATTGGCTGTCACTAGATATCTTAACAAGTTCACTGACAGCAACAACAAACATGATGTCATACGTTTTACGTGAGCAACGTTCGGGTCGGCAAAATGGAAAATTCTGCTTTGAAGAGGCTTAATGACCTATTCGTCATCTAGGTGTTGACTAATAGCTTGCAGCCATCTTAGTTCTGAAATTTTTTTTATTGATTTTTAGAATTTGTAGGAAGAGTGAAGTGTTGTCGAGAAGAGCTAAAGGTTTTTTGAACACAGCGCAAGATTACGCTCTGCTGGGTCTCTGGACAGTAAGGCATACCAGGAAATGAAAGGCCCGCGACTTGGTTAGAAGATGTTTGATATCTGGAGTCAATCTCTCGGTGAACACACTGAAGCTCGAAGCTAGGATCAACGCCCTTAAAGAGGCTAATAACAGATGGTCCTCCCTAGATACTTATTTCGTCCTCTACTGCGCTGTCCATCCGGGGTGTATTCGAAGACTTTCTTGGCTGGAACCTTGGGCTCCATCCGCTTTACATGACCCAGCCATCTTAGTCGCTGTATGTGAACTCTCCTGGCTAAGTCGATGTCTTTGTATAGGCCGTAAAGTTCGGCATTGTACCTTCGTCTCCACTCGCCGTATACAGGGTGGGGCAAGTACAAGTTTCTTTTTAAAAATGCAATAAAATGAACAACATTTTTTCCATGTAGTATGGCTTTATTTGTAAGAGCGAACATTCCCATTAATTATGGAGTACAACGTCGTTCAAGTGGCTGCCTCGGCTGGCCTCGCAGTAGCGCATTCTATTACTCCAATTTTCCAAGACCTTGTTAATGATTTCGTGCTGTAGCTCACGGATTGCTTAGATGATATTGGCCTTAAGTGCTTGAATCGTTTGCGGATTGTTGGCATAACATCGGGTCTTCACGGTTCCCCACAAAAAAAAGTCCAAAGGGGTCAAATCGCAGCTCCGAGGCTTCCAATTGACATCACCAAGACGGCTGATAACACGATTTGTTAATCGTTGTCCAATTCAAGTTGCTCTAAGGCCCAAACTGCGAAGCGATAACGAAGCGGATGGTCGTGCGCTTTCAATTGCTGAATCAATTAGACCTTGTAAGCGGCTAGTGCGTGAAATGTTGAGCTGTTGAGATCGATGACGAGTTGATGTTCGTGAATTGAGTCTCACACTCTCGGCTACAGCAGCCACATTCTCGTCTGTGCGGACCATACGACGACGGGAACCATGAGTGTTGTTCACTAGCATACCAGTCTCACGAACTTGCATACAGCAGACGCGGTGGGTGCTTTATTTCGGTCAAAACTTATTTTCAAAAAACGCACTGTTTGGGCTACACAGCACTCACTTTGGAAATAAGTCAATATTTCCCAATGTTGTTCAAGCATAAAACGACTCATTTCGTTCCGCGGAGGTATGATACTGACTTTCTGTCAAGATTTCGAGCGGGAAACAGCTGTCAGTGTCAAAATAACCTATGATATAAAAAAGAAACCACTAGATGGCCCACCCGTTATGTAGACAGGACCAAAGGTCGCTCGAAGAACTTTTCTCTCAAAGTAACCCATTTTGACAAAGTCCATGCCTCTGCCCGTACAGCAGGACTGGGATGATTATTGTCTTATAAAGAGTTACCATAGGAGTTTGAGATAGGGCTTTGTTACTCAATCGCCTTCTTAGCCCATCAAAACATCGATTGGCAAGAGTAGGTAGACAAATTTATTTGCTGCCTTAAAATTATATCTGCCTATTGTGGCGTTCTGTCCAAGACGCCGATGTTGAGTGTCGTTTTTTTCTTAAAGCATGTATTTTGATTTGCTTTCATTGGCCGCTAAGCCCATCTTTGCTGCCTCGATCTCAATGCTTGCAATGTCCCACTGACGACCGACTAGTTCCTCCGATTATGTTAATGTCATCGGCTTAAGCGAGTAGTTGTACAGACTTGTGAAAGATTGTACGTCCGGTGTGGGCTTGTAATTTCGTACAATTCTTTCAAGTATTATGTTAAAGAGATTGCATGATAGCGCGTCACCTTGTCTAAGACCTTTCCTGACATCGAACGGTTCGGTGGTACCGACTTTGATGAAGCAGCGACAGTTCTCCATCGTCATTCTGCACAAACGAATGAGCTTGGCACGGATGCCATGACTAGATATAGCTCTGTATTACTCGTCTCTATACACGCTATCATAGGCAACTTTTAAATCGATAAATAGACGATGTGTGTCGATTTTATATTCATGGGTTTTTTCCAAGATCTGCCGTAGTGTAAATATTTGGTCAATGGTGGACTTTCCCAGCCTGAAACTGCACTGATAAGGACCTATCAGGTTGTTTACGATCGGTTCTAGGCGTTCACATAATACAGCAGATAGGAACTTATGTGCGATGTTGAGAAGACTTATACCTCTGTACTGGGCGCAGTTCAGAGGGTCTCCTTTCTTCAGGATCAATCAAATGATGCTGACGTTCCATTCAGGGGGCATACTTTCGTCCGACCAGATTTTGCAGATTATCTGTTGCATACTCTTTACCAACTTATCTCCTTCTGCATTGAAAAGTTCAGCGGCAAGGCCGTCGGCTCCAGCAGCTTTGTTGGACTTCAGTTTGGATATCGTTATCCTCACTTCATTATGATCGGGTTGACGGGAATCTTGACTATCATCGTCACTGTTGAATGGCTCATTCTGGCTAATAGCGGAATATTGGTCATCATCGCCGTTTAGCAGTCTGCAGAAGTGGGCCTTCCATATCCTCAGCACCGACTGCGATTGCTAGGGCATTGCTCATACGTCTTTTTCAAGAGGTGGCAGAAGTCATCCTTTGTCGCATCGGCCATCATCTGGTGAGAGGTGTGAGCCCATATTCGGCTAATGTTGGCGAATTTAGCCTTGATACGGATAGTCATGAGGCCCTCGTTCACATGCCGGAAACCTTAGATTTCTTGCCTAAGTCTGCCTCCAATGACAAATTCGCACCCGAGTAGACGCTGTCCATGTTGTCTGTGGCAATCGCATCCTCCTTTTGTCCGGCCCATACTATCGCACTTCTTGGATGGCGGTAATGTCTGCTTTGATACACTCTAGGGCCTCCGTAAGTTGTTCGGCTGCACGTGGTTTGTAGAGGAACCTAACATTCCACGTGCAGACATGAAGATCGTTGTCCTTTGTGCATTTGCGTGGGTCGTTAACAGTAAAATAATCTGTATCCGAGGCTGTTGATCGCTTCGTAACCAATTTTTTTACGTGTTAGGGAAGTTAACTCGATAGCACATCCCCGAACCTGGAGGACTAGGTTCTTTTTTGCAACCCCTAGGACGAGGGGCCGGATACACCGATGCCAGAAACCCACTTCGGGGATATGAGCGCCGCCATTGGCCCATTAAGGATTCGTCCGCCACCATCGCTTTTTCAATACCATGTCCCAGTATTGAAAATCCTTACAGACCTCAGCTCCATCGAAGTAGCTCAATTAAGGTATCTGCTGGCCTGTATACGTCATCGTTGATTCCATCGGGAGAATTCATCCGCCGCACGTCGTCCTTCTGAGGAGCTCTTGCTAGACTTCTAAGACGCATTTTGTAGCCAATCAGATCAATAAGAGTCGCCTTGTCCGGTTAAACATATGTATGCTGAACTTCACGCAGATGTGCTTGCGAGGGTCTGAGCAGTCAGCTGCACACATATCGTCAGATTCAGCATACGCTCCTCGCTAGTTCACTATAAAATAGTTATTCAGTGGGCACCACGAGGAGGTGATGATGAGATTTCGCCACCTTATCTAACATAAGAAGAGATTAAATATCATGATCTGGGAAACGTGGAAAAGCATGCCTCAGGTAAAAACATACTTAGACCAAAAGGATGTTGATTATCTTCCACCATCTACCCTGCATAGGTATATGCAGAACTATTTAAGTCAGGAACCCAACAGTTTGTTTGAGTACCAAACGGAGCAACAGTACAGGTGGAACTTATTTCTGGAAGCATTCGTTATAACCCTTGATTACATACTTTGTAGAAATGCAATACCATATATCGACTGTCATCTTATACTGTCCTTACGATACCATGCTGCCTGTATAAGATGAAATCTCAATAATATGCACGTCAGTAAGCAAATTAAATTTTCTTAGTCTTTGAACGACAGATTCTGAGACCGTTTTCTTCCAGGGCTTCCTTGCATTTATTAAACGCTTTTGTAAAACTACCAAGTCTTTGTTTGCGATAACTGCATCATCCGCAAGGAATATCGAGTTTATGGCTTGGTTCGTTGACATGATCTATGAAAAGGAAATCCAAAATCATATTGAATGATCATGTTCCAGTACATGTTTTAGATTAATCTGATATACGTCTTTAAGACCTTTTAATCCTTTAAGCGCAATCCATACGAGATACATAGAAACTCTTTCAAACGCATTTTTAGGATCAATGGAAACCGTGTGCAGATCTTATGAGGAATCTCAGTATTTCTGCATCAGGATTCCTAGTCTTTGGTTTCGTCGACTGTTGACTTGCATTCAACAAACCCGCTTCAGTTGTCATTAAGCACTATTAAACAAGGTCAGGCTCCATTGTGAGCCACTCACATCCGGCTCACTCATATTCGGCGGCGTAAATTTGTACCCCAAGATTCTAGAGTGAAGCTGTCGGGTCCCAGTGCCCTTCTCTTCTTCATGGTTTTTTTACCGCTTCACTCATATGCTACAAAATAATGAGCTTCGTTAATTATTTGTTTGTTATTGACAAAGTTTTTGTAAAGATTAAAATATCTTCTTTTCATCAAGATACTTATCTAGACCAGGGCGTACCTTTTCTACTTCTTTACTTTGGAAGGCATATACTTAACATTGACACGTTTTTGGTTTCGTTGTTCCACCGCCAAGTGATGAATTTGTATTCCGTTAATGAAGTGATTTTGGACCAAAACTAACAAGCAAGCAACATACTTCCATAGTTCCATTTCGACAAAATTAATAGTCCCAGTCTTAAAATGGTTGCCAACAATTATACTTCAAACTACACACATTAAAGTTCGTGTTGCTTTACACAGGTTCAAGGTCCAAGGTTCCTTCAGATACATACCTCTTATATTTTCAGCAATAAACTTCCTCATTGCACAGCATCATGTACTCTAGTGCGTGGCTTTATTGAAAACCGCGATAATAGCGGATGTAATCTGGCTCCCATCCACACAACCGGCAATTTCATATAAAGGAAAAAAAAAAATTCGAAAACTTTTAGAGGTCAAACCTTGAAGGCAAATCTCCAAAGTTAGGCAATATGGGCCGAGACATTCTCCGCCGCACACTCTCATTGCTTGGCGCAATTGACATAAAACTAAATTACACTAATCCGGGGATTTTCTCATGATTAAGTGTTTGTTTCTCTGTCCCGATTCCGTACCATGAGGGATGTTTTATTCTTTTTGATGTCATGCACTAGATTGACACATACAAGTACGTGAATGGCTCTCTGACTATCGTGTAAATTCCCAACTAATTAACTTTTAAATTACGTTCCAATCTCCGGGCCAACAGACTTCCCAACTGAAAATCCGGCGTGCAGTAGATATAGTCATTAACACATTGGCTAGCATTGAGGTGCACTATGAATTGTGGAATGTGTCGTAAGATGACTAAGAAATTCACACAGATACTAGGTAAATAAGTATATATTAGATATGTAATGGGATTGCAATTTGTATACACTTTGTCAGAAGACGGTGAGCAGATTCAGAAGCGCAACTCGCAGATAGCTGCTGCAGGTGCTACTGCTAGTCAGGCAGTCAATTGGTCGCCTCGAATTTGTAATTCGATCGTTTTCAAGTTTCCATGTAAACTGGGTCAGGGTTAATTACTTGTAGCGTGCACAGTGCTGTACATCGAGTGAGTACTTTCGTTTTCGAAACATGTTTCGTTACTCAATGAGAGGAGAAAAAGAAAACAGAAAAAAAAATGCCTAGGAAACATACTCGTATATTTTTTGTGATGTAAGAGTTATGCATCTTCAGTGCATCTTTATTTAGTATCTCTATTTCCAATCAAAGAGAAATCAAAATTTGCTTAGTTATTCATTGGAGGGTAAACAAATATTATTTATTGGATTCTATTTTAAGTTGGCAGTCAATAAAAGATGCAAATTATCTGTTTACTGCTGGAGATTCGAGGTGCTTTTTCAGACGATGACGAATAGTTAACAATTTATGGGCTAATGGCAGGGGCATATATTGGGATACTTATTGTTATTCTATTGTGGCAAAGTATTTACGTAATTTATAATCACTTTCTTATACAAAATGGAGAAATTCTAGTTTGGATGTATTTTCTCTAATTACTGTTGCCCATTTAAGATAAAAACGTCGGTGCAGCTCGAGATATGTTGCTTATTAATTCCTAACTCGTTCTATTAGAAAAATTTCCATTCCATCTGATCGAAACAACTTAAGAATATTTAGTAATCATTGCAATATTAGTCACTGGATAAGATACTACTCGTATGCTATTGCGATACTGGGCACGTAGCACTTCCCTTAAATAGATGTCAAACTACTGTAATAGTCAATGAAGATGTAATGGATAACCAGGTTTTGATTGACAAAAATGATTTTAAATCATTCAATCAATGCTCTCATTGAAAAAGATTGTATTTGTTAACAGAATTTTTAAAAAGATACAGATGTAATTGACAGAAGACACTTGGTGACACTAAACTGGTTGAGTTCCATTTCCACTTGTCTACGTCCCTTTGAGGACTTGAAAACGTTCCAGACCGAAGCGTTGATGCCCATCCCTCAACGTGTTCGATTAATCGATGTCATTGCTATACAGGCCGTAAAATTCATTATTGTATCTTCTCCTTCACTTCTTGTCTGTGCAGACGGGACCAAACATCACTCGAAGAAACTTTCTTTCGAAATAGCTAAGAGCATCCTCATCCTCTACGCCATACAGCAGTACTGCGTTGATTAAAGTACCTTATAAAAGAATTTATTACTCATGCCCATAGAAATAACTTATTGCCTATAATATTATTTTCCGTGATTATAGGAGATTATAGGGGAGTCTTTAAAGACAAAATGCCTGACTGCCTTTAATTTGAAGCTTCCCCATCGTAATCCTGCATATACTGATGAGCTTAACAGGGATGTCAAATCTAGACATGGCCCCATAAACTTTGTCTCTATAGAATTTGTCGACAAAAACAAAAGAAACCTTGGTGGGCATCGATCTTAAATTCTTGAGACTTCTCTAAAATCCGCGGTGGGATGAATGGTCTTTCTATGGTATGTCGCGCTGCTTTATAAGACTCTTGTTGTGGTGGACGCGTTTATCAGCATTTTTCATTAAACCAGGATTTTATGGTGGTGGCTCAGCACAGCAGAAGCAACATCTCTGATGGCTTTTCGACAAAGTTGCTCTTGCTCTTCTGAGTTTGCTGATGATAGCATAGCACTCCATTGTAGATTAAAAGAAACTCGATCGGCAAAGGTGTAGTGGAAACGTCGTCAATTGCCACGTTAATGCTTCATGGTTAAAATCCTGATGTCAGCAACTTACTTACTCACTTAGATCCTTTAACCCCTCGGGGGGGCATAGGACGTCAACCACGCCTGCGCGCCATCTTGTTCGAAGTTCTGCAACGCATTTGAGCTGCCTCCAACTCATTCCTAAAGAACTCGATTCCTCCTCAACTGTTCTGCGCCACGTTTGCCCAGGGCGTCCCGCTATTCTGCCTGTCTGGGTGAGCGGATTCCACTGCATGGCGTATTTCGCAATGGAGTTGTCTTCGCGCCGTAGGGTGTGTCCAATCCATTGCCACTTTCTTCTTCGTATAGTAATACTTATAGGTTCTTGGCCCGTTCTCAGATAAAGTTGTTCGTTAGAGATACGGTTATGCAGCTTGCGTGTGTTAATGGTGTCCACCTTCCATGTACTGCACCCATAAAGCAGCACTGATTCTACGTTGGAGCGGAACAGTCGTAGCTTGGTTCTTAAGCTAATAACATTGCTTCTCCAGATTTTGGACAGCATTCCGAACGCAGCTTTAGCCTTCCCGATTCTGCTGCACACATCCAGTTCGGTGCCACCGCGATTAGCCGAGACGACACTTCCTAAATAAAGAAAGTTATCAACTTTCTCGACTTGCTTTCCGGCACTGTTAAGTTGAGCGCGGGTATTGGAAGTACTCAGGGCTTTTGTTTTGGCTGTGTTTATTTTTAGCCCCACTTTGTTTGCCTCAGCTTCTAGATTTTGGGCCATCAAATGAAGATCCATTATCCGATGTGAAAGTAGACACACATCGTCACTTGCTGCACTTCTTTCTTCTTCGCACGGTATTGGGCTTCAAGCTCGGTTCTCTCTACTGCTGAGGCCGCTGCAATCCGAACCTTGATTGCTTTACGCTCATCGATCTGTCTCCAGGTGTCTGTGGAAAGCCATGTGCGGTGGTGTTTCTGCCCCAGTCGCAAAAGCATTTTTCACAGCACTCCAGTGGTCATCCATGTTCTCTATGCTGCTGATTGCTTCTGCTTCTAAGGCAAGATGGTCCTTGAACTGTTGGCGCACTTGGGGAACCTTGAGCCTGTCGATATTAAACCTGGTGATGTTAAGTAGGTTTGAGCGGTTGCTGTTGACGGATGTAGTACGAAGGCGTAAATGAGCTACCATAAGATGGTGATCTCGTTCTTGTCCGACGTCAGCTCCACGTCTGTTTCGGACGTCCAGGAGACAATTTCTAAAGCGGCGACTGATCGCAATGTGGTCGATCTGGTTGGATGTTCGTTGCCTATCAGTAGAGACCCAATTGATCTTATGGCAGGTGTTATGCTTAAACAGCGTACCTCCAATGACTAGGCGGTTGGTATTGCAGAAGTCCACAAACCGTTTACCGTTATCATTACGGTCTCCCACGCCGTGAACTCCCATCACGTGCTTAAGCATGGTGTTGTCGCTACCCACCTTGGCATTGAGATCTCCCATTACCATTACGATGTCCCCATTAGGCGTTTGATTATAGGCGGCGCCTAAGTCCATGTACGTCCCTTTGAGGACTTGTAAACGTTCCAGACCGAAGCGTTGATGCCCATGCCTCAACGTGTTCGGTTGATCGATGTCATCATGTGCAGGCCGTAAAATTAATCATTGTATCTTCTCCTTCACTTCTTGTCTGTGCATACGGGACCAAAGATCACTCGAAGAAACTTTCTTTCGAAATAGTTAAGAGCATCCTCATCATCTACGCCATATAGCAGTACTGCGTTGATTAAAGTCTTATACATGCTTACCTCAGAAAGGAATTTGTTACTCAAGCCAATAGAAATAACTTTTGGCAATATTGATTTTTCCCGTGATTTCCGCGATCTTGTCATTTTCTGTGATTATATCAGATTATAGGGGAGTCTTTAAAAACAAAATGCCTGACTGCCTTAAATTTGAAGCTGTCTATCCTCACCTTCTATAGATGGGGAATACCAATTTTTGACATCGGAGGTCTTGGTGAAGGTATTAATGGAGCAGCGTGTTCCCCATCGTCATCCTGCATATACTGATGAGCTTAGCAGGGATGCCAAAGTCAAATTTATTTATTTATTTCTAAGCTTAATACAAACAGTTAACTTAAAGCTTAGCTTAAAAACTAACAGAGAGAACTTACATAACTAAGCTAAAGGGACTTATTTTAATTTTTTTTCAAGACTTAATGTACTAAGAGGAAAGTGTGGGGAAAATTATGAGGAGGTGTGAAGGAGCTTTCTAAGGAAGGATTGGCTGAGATGAAAATCAAAGGTCATATGTGCGCTATTGGCCAAACGCAACATTCTGGACATGGGTTTAAAGTGGCCATAATTGGTCTGGTGACAAGCGAGGTGAAAGAGGGGTACAGATTTAAGGTTATGAGGGTTAGTATTTAGGTAGATCTTATGTAGTAAAGCGGAGAATCAATCGAACCTACTAATAGTTGATGCACGAAAAGTATGTCAGCGAGATGACGGCGGTTTGCAAGAGTTTGTAGATTAATCAGTTTTAACCGATCTACGTATGGAGGCAAATTATATTTATCATCCCAAGAGAGATCACGTAGAGCGAAACGGATAAATCTTCGTTGGACAGCTTCAATTCTCAAGGAATGCGTAACTTGATGGGGTGACCAAACTTGACTAGCGTATTCAAGGGTGGGTCTGACAAAGGTAACATACAGGGATTTAGTGACATAAGGATTCGAGAATTCTTTAGACTAGCGTTTGATGAAGCCTAGGGTGGAGTTGGCTCTGTTAATTATGTGACCAATGTGCGAATTAAAGTTGAGCTCTCCGTAACAAATAATACCTAGATCGCTGATTGAATTGACTGAGGGAATGGGTTTGTTAGAAGTAGATCTTAGGAGAGGGAAGAACACGCTTGCGGAAAAAGGTAATAGCTTGTCATTTACTCACATTCAGCTCTAGGAAGTTAAATTTGCACCATGTGAAGAACAGATTAAAGATTTTTTTATCATCCGCGTACACAGATAGGTCGGACTCCTTTAAGATGGAATCAATGTCTTTAATAGTTAGGATAAAGATCAGGGGTCCGAGATGACTACCCTGAGGAACCCCGGAAGTGGCTTTGATAGGGTTGGATACAGACATCTGAAAAGGACTCTATAATGGCGACCCTCTAGGTATGGCCCAAGCCAGGAAATAAAGGAGGATGGAAAACCTAGGGCTTTGAGTTTGAGGTAAATAATTTTGTGTGAGATTTTATCGAACGCTTTGCTGTAATCTGTAGAAATTACATCGACTTCATTGCCGTTCTCTAATGCGTGTAATGCTCGGGAAACAAATTCAGTTAGTTTGGTCGTGGTAGATCTACCGTTTAAAAAAACATGTTGAGATGGGGAGAGGATTGGTTTACAATGGAAGTACAATGAATCGTGAACAATACTTCCAAAGAGCTTTGGGGAACAAAAAAAGTTTGCGCACAGTTGTTCAAGTAGCTGAAATAAACAGGATCTGGTTCGTGCAAGTGATCAGTATAGGACTGGCTGAAGAAGGCTGCAAAGAGATTGGCGATCATTTCAGGGTCGGCTGAGGATCTACCAGATAGTTTTAAAGCGGAAGGGAGGCCATCGGATTTTCTTTTAACATTAATGAATTGGTGAAACCGTTTGGGGTCAGAAATTAGACTCCGTTGCATTCGGTCGAGATGTTCATGATAAAGAGATTCACAGAGAACAGAAAAACGATTATAAGCAGTGAGGTAATTGGAGTAGTCGCTAAAAGACCTGGTGGATAGAAAAATGTTCCAAAGCTTATTCCTATTATTACGAAGTGCGCGGATTTCTTTATTATACCAGGGCGGGGCTGAGGAACAGTGTTTACTGAGCGTATAAGGCACCGATTGGGCGATGCAAAAGAAGATTTTTGAGTAGAAGGTTTCAAGTGCGGCATCCACATTAGAATTGACGGAGATAAAGTCGAAGTTAATGTTACTAATTAGATCAGTAAGTTTATCGAAGTTAGCTTTTCGAAAATTAAAGTTGGAAGAGCCAACAGTGTCGATATAGGTATTCCCATTTTCGTAAGAGAAGGTAAGAGATAAGGGGGATGGTGAAAGCGATCTAAAGTTGATAGAAGATGAGTGCTCGCTGATACGACACAATTGTCAAAATCGGAGGAGAAAATAAGATCGAGATTCCTATCCATAAAGTTGGAAATGCCATTCACTTACTGAAGTCCTGAGTCAGGAAAGCAGGGTGTTAGTAGGACTTATTTGTCGGAGGAGGCATTTAAAGCAACGAAATGGGACTCATCATCAGAATGAGCCCATTTCAGCCGAGGGAGATTAAAGTCGCCCATAACTAATATCACATCGTCGGGTTATGCGACATCGAACAGGAAGTCAATCCCATCAACGGCAAGTTGGTAGGCCCCGATGGGTTGGGACCGGCGAATGTAACAGCAAAGAACAAAAAGGCAGAAATTAGAGAGTTTAATCTTAACACATACAAAATCGAAGTCTTTGGAGATGGGGATATCAAGAGAGGTCACGTCGTAGCGGTTGTGAATTGCTAGAAAAACGCCACGACCCGAGAGATCGTCTGCGATCTCCTCCCCGTCCTTACGGAAGATGATAAAATCTGAGGAAAAAAGTTCAGAGTTAAGAATACACGGGGCTAGGTTGGTTTCGGTTAAAGCATAAATATCATAAGGTAATTTTTGGGAGTTCAGAAATACTTGAGAGGTTTCAGTACGCAGTCCTCTTACATTTTGATAGTAACAACTTAGATACTTGGGACTGTTGGGAAGTGTGTTAGGGGACAGATTAGGGACGAAAATAATTGTGAAAATCGTTGCGAGATCGTTGGAGATGAGAAAGGCGCTTGGACTTGATAAAAGATGCATAAGAGGATAGGTCATTAGCTACCTGAGTAGCCGAAACAGCGAAGGTCTCATGAAATTTGACAAAGATGAGCATTAGGGTTTCTTATTCGGTTGGAAGATCCTCTTGAGAAATCAAGAGCTTGATGTTGGTGTTGGTCTTGCCATCGACACAGACAGAATCAGGCTTGTCATGCGGGTAGGCAAGGTAAAGCCGAACGTTAGCATAAATATTGCGATCTCTCAACCGAGACAATACATAGCGTCCATCAACATCTGAATCGGAAAATTGTTTGGTCAGTTTCACAGTGGGAGGTAGTAATGGGTCTAAGAAGGTGGGAGGAGCGACGGTAGACAAGGAGGTGATGTTTGGTATATAGCCAGTATTATCGGGGCTTATGGTAAGAGAGGAAGAGGGGATAGGAGGGACAGGATTAACAGTATGAGAGTGAGTGAAATTGGGATAGTTAGTAGGAGGATGAATTACTCTGGGGGTCGGGTGACGCGAAGTGGGTGGTGAAACAGGCGTGAGATCAAATGACACTCTACTTCTAAGAGGCGGTTTATAGGGGGCGTGGCTGAAGTTATGAAAGATTGTGGTTTTAAAAGACCAGTTACCGGATCCGTTGTTGAGCTTAGTATTTAGTATTGTTGGTGGAAAGGGGTGAGTGGAAGGGAGCGGGGTCCGCCGAGGGTTAACTGAATTAAGCATAGAGCTGAAACTACTTATCTTAAATCTAGACTTAGGGATAGGGTTATTATTACGCTTATAGTTATCCATAACCTGCTCCCGATTGGTCTTCACTAAGGAGACTCTATATAAGACCCTGATCATCCCAGTCCTGCTTTACGGCGCTGAAACATGGACTTTATTAAAAGAGGATGAAGATATCCTTGGTCGCTTCGAGAGAAACATTCTTCGTAAGATTTTCGGTCCAGTTTGCGTTGACGGGTTTTGGAGGAGAAGATTCAATCACGAACTATACGAGCTGTACAGCGACATCGACCAAGTCAAAAAATTGCGTATTGGACGTCTGAGATGGCTAGGACATGTAGAGCGAATGGACACCAACGCTCCGGCCCGCAGAGTCTTCGAATCTAATCCCGAGGGACGACGCAGTGTAGGGAATCATCGCCGTAGGTGGCGCGCACAAGTTCAAGGGGATGTCGACCAACTGGGAGCGCGCAACTGGAGGCAATTGGCTAAAGACCGAGCTAAATGGAGAGGCTTGTTGGTTGAGGCCCAGGTTCACCCCGAACTGTAGCGCCACCTAAGTAAGTAAGTAGTTTCATATTGCCGAGTGTGACAGCACTTTCAAGGGAACCGGAAAAAAGCCATCCATATTTGGAGGGAATGTTGAGTTTAAAACAATTTGACCTTCTTGAGAAAATCTTGTGGCATTTGGCTATTGTAATAGAGTAGTTCCGGTGAAAGAAAGTCCTTATCCAGGAGGGATCAGCACGTCGGGGGACATCCCAAATCACAAAAGTAGTGTAATCGACGTCGTTCGGATTATTGATTTTATTTAGCTTATCGAGCCGTTCATTCCATTCAGAAAGAGTCCACGATGTTCCAAAATGTTTTCGTGAAGGCTGCACAGCTGCGGGAGGTGGAGTAGTTGGTAATGGATCTCCAGAGTGAGGCGATGGTAGGGCAGGAGACGGAGGAAGTAGCTGGACGTGAGTTGGGGTGTTGGGATCAGATTCAAATAACTCGGCATAAATTGACCTGTTGTAAGGAGGGGTAGAAGGCGGATGTACAGGAAATTCACCAGTTTTACAGACGACCGCCTTAATATCATCAGCAAAATCAGACACTGCAAGCCGTGTTGTCACAAGTTCGTTGCGGGTATCATTAACCCTTTCCACCAATTCTAAAAGTAGTGGATCGGATTGTCTTGGTTTAGAGCTACTTTGGAGATGAGTTTCGAGATCTGATCGCAGGGATTTGATGGAATCATTAACTACTGTTATTGGTTTAATCACTAAATTAAACCTAGACATGGCTAGATAAACTTTGTCTCTATAGTATTTCTCGACAAAAACAAAAGAAACCTTGGTGGGCATCGATCTTAAATTCTTGAGTCTTCCCTAAAATCCGCGGCGGGATGAATGGTCTTTCTATGTAGCGCTGCTCTATAAGACTGTGGTGGACGTGTTTATCAGTATTTTTCATTAAACCAGGGTTTTATGGTGTTGGCGCAGCACAGCAAAAGCGACATCTCTGATGGCTTTTCGACAAAGTTGCTCTTGACCTTCTGAGTTTGCTGATGTTGGCATAGGACTCCATTGTAGATTAAAAGGAACTCGATCGCCAAAGGTGTAGAGGAAACGTCGTCAATTGCCACGTTAATGGTTCATGGTTCAAATCCTGATGTCAGCAAGCATTTATTTATTTCTCATGAAAGCTTATGTGAACACTACTGCAAAGGCATAAGACATAGGCAGTTGCTTGGTCATATGACTGGAAAAATTGTTTGTTCTGTTGGATGATTGATATGCCTATGACGTCAGTAGTCGTGAAAAAAATAATGTGAATCAGAAGCAGAGACAAAAACAACAAAAATCTCCCCAGTTATATGGACGCCACCCCCGAAGTTTCTTTGAAGCATATACGACTGAGCTACAAACCACTACACCACATATTTCTCTTTCTTTATCTATCCTTTCCAACGCCCACACCGTGTATCATAAAAACATGTTCAGGGTATCCATAACCAATTGAGTGCTCGCAAATCATAAAAAAAGCTCTTGCGACCTTTTGCGACCTTGGCTACGCGACGTCTAACCTACTCACAGTATTTCGTCGACTTCGTTCTGGTCCGGATATCCGCAAACGTACCTTGGCTATAATTAGGTGGGTAATGGTTCGAGACTACGTTAGGTTCTCTTAATGTCCGGACATATACGGAACAAGTATATTACGTCGGTCACAATGGAATCGATTTGGTTGGCTCTCGACGAAAAGAGAGCCATGCTGCTTTGCGGATTTTTAGATGTGGGAACCGCAACAACGTTTCAAAGCGCTGCAAGATCGGCTATTCTGAATCGGTTTTTGGATGTGGTTTAATGCAGGCTGCATTTTCCGACCACACTACCGAAAATTGTCTACTTTCTAAGCGCTCTTTTGAACTGCTCGTTTACATACCGGAAACTTAGGGCTTCTTGTCTAAGTCTACAGCCTCTGTAAATGGTATTTTTGTACATGGCTTGTGGGGGAACCTAAGACTCCACATACAAACTCAAAATTCATTGCTCTTTTTTTGCCTAACTAAGATCAATAGACTGTGTCACAATAATAAAATCACTGGGTACCAGAACACGTAGGAGTAGACGGAAATAGAGCAACTGATACATTAGCAAGAAAGGGCTTGGAATTCTTCTTCAAATCAGAACTATTCTGCAGATTGAAAGATACAGGTAGAGATGAAAAAGGAAGAAGAAAGCCAATAGGACAAGCTTTGAAGTGACATTCTCCAACTGATATAAGCAAAATAACTTTTGGGAAATTAAAACCGAAAAGAAAGTAATACCTGCGTAAACTTAGATAAAAATCAACTTCGCTGCTGACAGACACTCTATCGGATAAATGAAGCGGCACTTTAGGAATCGGGTATAGAAGAAGATGGACACTGTAGACTCTACAGGAATCTAATTTGGCCGAATCTACTTTAGATAATTTTGTTCGTCAAATCAGTTGGAGTGGAGCTGGTGCATTAATTCATGTACGTTATCGATTAGAGCCCAAGCTCGGAGACAGAATAGATCTATTTAGGTCATACTGCGACCTAATTTGGACCCATCTTGCACCCGAAGCTATGGCTCTAGTCGATAAGATACTCTAGTTAGAGCGCCTCCTCTAGTCCAACTGCTTTGATGAACCGGATTATCTACAGTTGATGCAGCGAAAGTAGAACCGTTTCTACTAAAATGTAGGCTGCCAGACGATGTCTTCTTTCATGAATAAGTGTTTCACATTCCATAAGAGATTTGCTGTTGTTTTTTCGAAGTCCTTGCAGAGAAACACGACATGAATTTTAGGTCAGAGATTCTTCTTCAGCACAAATAACTCAGATAACTCGACTTCACTACGGCTTGCCAAGAGGTAAAGAATGGATGGCTGTGGTAAATCACCATGATGCATAGTATCTGCGTTTATAAAATAAGTAAAGGAAGTACAAATTGGCGGGGTGTCGGTTACATGAAGCATTTAAGTGATAGACAAGACACCGCCAGTGATCAAGACTGGTTGTGTTTATCTACCACCTTCGGCAGCACAATAGTTATTGAAATAAGTGTATCCCATCCCACTATTACTCACTAATCATATCCGTTGACGTACTCCGCAAAGTTGACTGCTATTATTAGACTCAGATAGTGAGCATATGGCGAATCATTGTGGCGCTACCCACATAGAGTTCCCGGAATCAGTTTAGCCACATTAAAGCTATTTTGTATACAAACATAAATCACTTAAATTACTATCGTCGTCTGGATGCACTTAACTACAATCTTTACACTTACTCACTGCAGTCTTGAACTTACATGAAATATTTTGTTTTGATTTCTTTCAGGACGACAACATGGGATTCGGTTCACGCATGGATTGTTGCGGCCAGTTCGTCAAGTACAGCTTGTTTGTGGCGAACTTTATAATATTCGTAAGTAAATTACTTGAAATCGCATCTCGATTTAAATGAGTCAACTATTATCCTTTAGCTGGGTGGCGCGACAGTGTTTTGTCTCGGCATATGGACCCTTGTCGATCGGAGTTTTATGAATGAGCTGCTCGGAACGAATCTTTTCTCCGGCGCTGTATATGTATTAATTGTGACATCAGTCTGCGTCTGTATATTGTCCTTTGTTGGTTGCATGGGTGCTGCTAAAGAGGTCAAATGCCTTCTACTGACTGTAAGTACTCGGTTTTCTAGGGCAGATTAGTATCTCTTCACAAGAGTCGCCTTTGTCTTGTCGCGTGTACATCAACATTGAACTTGGCCTTGTGAGGTGGCGTGCGATCAATAAAAAGAAGCCAAACCGCATATTTTTGTATCTTAATTAAGTGGCCGAATCAAATGTGAAAGGTGTTTGCTTTCGGTTGTCGGTTGAAGATACTAATCTCTCAAGAAACGCAATCCAATCCAAGTCCTAGTATAATAATTAATTTGTTACAATTTATCTCTCTATCTATCCGTTTCTATTTTTATAGTATTTCATAATCGTTTTTCTGATATTTGTGAGTATGCTGATTGGTGGAATATTGGGCTACGTCTTCCGGGAGAAGGTCTCGCAGACTATGCGACAGGTAAGCTTAAACACATAAATACATATTGCTTATATGAATATGTTTAGTTTTCTGGGGGCCTACCTGGAGTTAAGAAGTTCATTGACTTTCAATTCAAGGTGACCGGTATGAAATCAGGTTTATTGGCCACGCCACACCCTCTATGGCATTAGCTGTGAATGAATCAATTACGATAAATGCTTGATTTATATCTGGCAGTAAAACGCAAATAGCTTTATTTAATATTCCACAAACTATACTTTAATGCCAATTAAATATTCAATTAGATATTAGATGCGCCGAAGCATGACTAAATATTTCTACTCTTTGAATATTCAAATGCAAAAAAGTTATGTGAATTTTTTCTCAGAAGAGGCATGAACTGGTTTGCAAATTAGATTTTAGGAGTAATCTTATAATCAAGTAATCAAGTATTTAGAAGAAACAACAGAGATTTGTATTATCATACCAGAATAAGACTACACGTTACTTTCGCAAAGGCTGGAGAAAGCACTGAAGAAAGTTAAGCACTTCGCGTGACTGTCTACGTGGCATGGAAGCTTTACTGCAGAGGATTTCGCGACTGCCTCCAAAATTATTTAAAAGTCTATCGTTAAGCACTTGTGGCTAGGAAGATGTGATTCTATGACGCTGATCTAGAACCATGGCCTTACACACATTCAGGGAAATGAAAGAGATGCTCTGCAGCAGCTTTTGTTTACCCACAACCTTCTATGGACAACTTTCCTTGCACAAATGCGAAATAACTGAGCTACTACATATTCAGCCCTATGAATATTGGAATGATTTAAACTCATACCGACATTAGAAGAGCCACGGCTAAGTATCGGCTCAGGTTACTCATGTCCTGTATCCCCTTGTGGGTCCTAGGGCCTCTACTACGCCTACGCGCCATCGTGTACGGTTTCTGGCAATGTGTCTGAGTTCTCCCCAACTTTTGCCTAACTGGCGTGCCTCCTTCTTGACTGTTCTGCGCCATGTTCTCCTCGGACCGCCAGGTCTTCTGCCATCCTGAGTTAAAGGGTTCCATTGCATAGCATGGTTCGCTATGGAACTGTCACCCTTACGGAACGTGTGACCTATCCACTGTCACTTCCGCCGTTGGATGGTTGTGCTTATTGGTTCCTGACCCGTTCTCTCGTAAAGGTGTTCGTTAGAGATACGATTGGGCCAGAAAATCCTTAGGATATTGCGCAGGCACCTATTAACGAACGTATGCAGCTTTCTGGTGATAGTAGTGGTCACTCTCCACGTGCTGCAACCATATAACAGCACGGATTCAACGGAACAGTCTTATCTTGGTGCTCAAACTGATTGCATTGCTTCGCCATATTTTGGATAACATCCCGAACGCGGACTTTACTTTGGCGATCCTGTTGGCTATATCCAGTTCGGTTCCACCATCGGTCGAGACAATACTCCCAAGATACTGGAAATCCTCTACTCTCTCTACCGGTTGTCCAGCAATGCATATTCGAGCCGATGAGTTAGTTCCAAGGCTGATAATTTTAGATTTGCCGTATTAATTTTCAGTCCGACGACGCCTGCCTCCCTCTTCATATATGCTGTCATTTAAGGAGGTCCATAATTTTGTGGGAGAGTAAGTACACATCGTCAGCGTAGTCAAGATGTTTCAGTTGAGACGTAAGAATCCATCGAATTCCTCCGTTTCCGGCCGACAAAGCTGCATAAAGCGCATCGCTAATCACCAATATGAATAATATTGGTGAAAGGGTACAGACTTGTCTCACCCCACTTTGGATCTCAAATTCCTCAGACAACCTCCCCCTGGGCAGAACGTGACATTTGTAGCCTTCATATGTAGCTTTAATAATAGCAATTAGTTTATCGGGAATACCTCTCCTGCGTAAGGCACGCCAAATAAATTCCCTGTTGACACTATCGAACGCCTTCTCAACAGCAGGTGCAGTGGCGATCGATATTCAACACACTGTTCGATGATAATCCGCAGGGTGTTGATGTGGTCGACACAGGAGGATCCAGAGCGGAAACCTGCTTGTTCGGCAACGAGTGTGTCTTCGAGATGTTGTTTGATTCGAGATTATTTTACCTATTATCTTAGCTACAGCAGGCAGCACGCAAATACCCCTCCAGTTTCCGCACTCCATTAAATTGCCTTTCTAAGGAAGCTTGACGATCATTCCCTTTTTCCACTCGTTAGGAAAGCTCTCAGCTTCCCAAGTTCTCTCTATAAGCGGAAGCAGAAGCTCAGTTGATGTTGGCCCTGCTCGTAAGAGCTCTGCTGGAATACCGTCAAGTCTACTGCCTTGTTGGTTTTGAGTGCCTTGATCGCGGTAATGATCTCATATTTACTGGGAGTCGTGGTGCGTATTCGGGAACTTCTCACCTCGGGCACCTCAGTTTGATTTGGGAGCATATCGCTAGCGAATACACGGTTTAAAACCATAGCAAAATGCTCTTTCCATCTCTTGAGCTGGTTCTCATCCGAAATGAGCAAGGAACCGTCTAGGCTTTTCACTGAGTGTTGGCTGGAGCTGCGACCACCTGTCAACTCTTTTGTGATTCTGTAGACGGTCCTGCTGTTGCACCTCCGTGCTGCTTCCTCTGCTTCTGTAGACAGTGCGTTGATGTAGTTGCGCTTGTCATATCGCACGCCGAACTTCTCTCATCTTCATGCGATATAGGGACTCTAGCTCGCTTCTCCTTGCTGCAACGCGAGCTTTCAGCTGTTTTCGTTCGTTAATCCGTCTCCAGGTACTCTCGGAAAGCCACGGCCTATGTCTTCCCTGCGATCGACCGACAATTCTTTCAGCACCAGATGTAAAAACATTTTTCACAGCACGCCAATGGTCTTGGATGGTTGCGGGCATTGAGCTGCTGATTGCTTCCACACGTTGCGAAAAGTGTTCCCTTAATTCTTGGCGCACTCAGGCATCATTAAGTCTATCGAGGTCTAACCTGGACAATCTTGTGTTGTTGTGGGATCTTCGAACCGCAGCAGTGCGTAGTTGGAGGGTAGCTATCATAAGATGGTGATCACATAATATCCCCACATCTGTCCCTCCCTTGTTTTGGACGTCCAGGAGACTACTACTAAAGCGGCGGCTAACGGTAAAATGGTCAATTTGGTTGGAGATTGCTTGCCTGTGGTTGGAAACCCAGCTGACTTTGTGGCAGGTCTTGTGCTCAAACATGGTGCCACCTATCACCGCCAACAAGGCGGTTGGCATTGCAGAAATCCACAAACCTTTCGCCGTTGTCATTGTGGTTGCCTAGTCCATGCTTCCCGATTACATGTTTGAGCCCTTCGTTGTCGTTGCCTACCTTAGCATTCAAATCCCCCATCACTATGACAATGTCTCCATTTGGTGTTGTGTTAAAGACGGCGTTTAAGGGATTGTAGAAACTCTCCTTTTCGTCCTCAGACGAACTCTTCGTTGGGGCGTAACACTGTATGATGGTGACGCGTCGTACTCTAGTCCGGAATCTGACCGTCAAAATCCTATCACCATGAGTCTGCCAGTAAATTAGGCCCTTTCGTGCTGTTATTGTTAACAGTAGTCCGACTTCATATTCCCGCGGACTTCCGGATGGTCTTCCAGAATAGAGTAGTACAGTGTTACTCGTTGGGGACTGATACTCGCCCGCTTCTAACCATCTTATTTCTCTTACCCCCAAAATGTCGAGTTTATAACGCATGCTTTTTTCCAATTGGATGAATTTGGCATTGTAAGGACCTTCTCTTCCCGAGTCGAGGAGCGTCTTTACATTCCAGAAACCTATCTTTGTCCGGGTACAATAGCCAAAGTCGTTAGCATGTGACCATTCCTTATCCGAGGCATAGTGTCGGTTTCTGTAGCGGTCGGTTTTCAGTAAAGCAGGTTGGTAGCCCACGTTACCTAGCCTAGAATGAAGGCCCTAGACAACCCGCACTTACAGTTTTAGCCTACACGAATAAGGGTTTATACGTATAGTTGCTCGGGGACCACCACTAGGAGGTAAAGTAAGCACTTCATCACGAACTTGATTGTTGCGCTACTGGCCCAAGCCAAGTTTTGGGCAGTCAGTAGTTTCCCGATCAATCGCAATGCAGGTCCCTCTGCTCAGGTTGCGTACAAAGGACTTGAGAGCTCTAGAGAGTTTCGTCACTAATTTTAGTCCATTAAAAGGAAAATCGTATAAAGATCCGGTCAATGTGGTGGTGTGGTCTTAAGGGTGACAGAGGCGTATCATCTGAAATGTTCAGCCTTCGACTAAATGAGAATGCTTCTCGCCACTTTTTGCCAAACGGAAAATAGTGTATACGAACAGTATTCTACGAAATCATTGTCAATTTCAAATGTTAATATGGTATAGTCTTCGAATGTCTGAGTATCAATTTGAAAAGATAGTATTCTGTTTCTCCCTTCAGTAGATTTCTTATAAACAACTCGAATAGCCCTGAGAATTTTGCTCAAGAAACATAGCATCTATACATTTTTATGATTTACTTTAACATTCCGATATAATTTTCTTCAGGAAATGAGGGCATCATTGGGTCAATATGGTAGCCGTCGTGCCATCACTCAAGCATGGGATCAGACGCAGGAACGTCTTAAGTGTTGCGGTGTTGACTCGTGGCACGATTGGAATCGTTATGGTCAAATACCCGAATCTTGTTGCCAGGAAATCTTCGGAGGACAGCGCAAGCAATGTACAATTTTCCCCACAATCACGAATCTCTACAGTCAGGGATGTCTGAATGTAACAACAGTCTTCATTCGAGATCATGCAGCAATAATAGGTGGCTCCGGAATTGGAGTGGCCATTATTATGGTACCATAATATATTATTTGATATTCCATTTCCAAGTCTAACTTTTTAATTAATTCTTTTAGATATTTGGACTAATATTCTCGTGTCTGCTGTTCAATATGATCGAATAGTTTTAAGTATATAATTGTTTCTCAAAATTAACACCGATTTCCGTCCTGAGGTTTTTATTATATTTTTTTTGAATGTCTATACGTCGGTCATTATATAGTACTAAAAAATATTAAGATTTTATTAAGTATTATAATTTAAAAGATGGCGCATATACTTCCAATCTTCATATATTTTCTAACTTGTTTTTAAGCGATTCTTGTTAAATCATTTTCAAATTTATATTTATAATTTCATAAGCTAAATGTATCAAACTTTGTCGTATTGTTCATCTGCACCCAGTGTAGTATAAATTGTTTAAATTGCATTTAATTCATTCGATGTTAAACACAAAAGAAAAGAGTAGTTCATTCTTTACTAACTGATTTCATTTTTAATATTTTTTTCTTGTTAATTTGTTGAATCCTTAAATCCGTTGAAAAATAAACACTTAATTATAAGTTTGTAGTTAATAGAAATAATGAGTTGATGAGTTTTACTTGTACATAGGTATAATATGTACTTATGTGCATACATCTACTTGCGCACTTTCGTGATAATATGGCATTTTGAAACTTATTATTATTATATTATTGGATAATTAGGGATTGGCAATGCTGTAGTGGTAAAGTCATCAATTGCTACACTAATGGTTCATAGTTCAAATCCTGATGTCAGGACATATTCCTCATGAAATATATAAAGTCAGTCCGATCAATTGCAAGAGCTTGTGTGAACACTAGTGCAAAGGCATAACACTGGCAGTAGCTTGGTCATATGGCTGCAATTGTTTGTTCAGTTAAATGATTGATATGTCTATGACGTCGGTGGTCGCGAAAAGAATACTGTGAATCAGGAGCAAAGGCAAAAATAACAAAAAATCTCCCCAGTTACCTGGACGATTCCCCTAGAGTTTATAATTTATTATAAGCTTAATACAAGCAGAACAATCTGAAAGGGCTAATTAACTAACAATAATTTAATAACTTAAAACTATGTGAATTTGTGAATTCTTTTTATTATTATTAATGTTATTTTTACTTTATTATTACTTAAAATTAATTAAACTACTACTAAGGCGAAAGTTGGGAGTGGGGAGGTAAGTTGCGTAGGGAAATTCCAAGGATGGATTTGCTACGGTGCATGTCGAAGACATTAGGGAACTTATTTGCATTACGTAGCATTCTGCTCATAGGTTCATATTGGCCGTATTCAGTGCGGTGGTAGACAGGGCGGAATAGGGGTGCAGATCTTAAGCGTCAAGGGTTTGTATTAAGCGAAATCAGTTGCAGTAGGTGAGGACAGTTAATAATTCCGGCTAATAATTGATGTATGAAAAGTACGTCAGCGATAACGCGATGTGTTTCCAAGGCTTGTAATTTTAACAACTTTAGTCGATTCTCATAGGGAGGTAAATTGTAGGGATCTGTAGGGGTCATTCCAGCCAAGACCTCGCAGGGCAAAGCGGATGAATCTGCGCTGAACAGTTTCAATTCTTTGAATGTGGACTTGATGGTATGGCGACCAAGCCTGGCTGGCATACTCAAGAAGTGGTCTGACGAAAGTCATGTAAAGAGATTTGGTTACGTAAGGGTTGGAGAACTCACTAGACCAACGTTTTATAAAGCCTAGTGTTGAACTAGCTCTGCTGATTACATTATCGATGTGAGAACGAAAGTTAAGTTCAGTGTCGCAAATGATGCCGAGATCACGAATAAAACTAACTCTGGGAACAGGCTCATTTTTGAAAAAATAAGTTCTTGGAGGCAGGGGAGGGCGTCTGCGAGAGTAAGTGATAGATTGACATTTTGCGACGTTGAGTTCCAAAAAGTTTTGTCGGCACCAGGTGAGAAAGAGGTCTAAGTCAGCCTGCAGCGAGTGAGAATCAGTAGTGCAGGAAATTTGTTCTGAGATCCTCATATCGTCTGCGTAGATCGCCAGGTCGCATCTCGTAATGATAAGCTCGACATCGTTTATGGTCAATACGAATAACAGAGGTCCTAAATGGCTACCCTGAGGTACGCCTAATGTCACAATGATTGGGTTTGAAACGGAAGATCTGAAAAGGACACTATATTGGCGATCTTCTAAGTAGGACTTAACCCATGAAATAGTCGGTGGCGGAAAACCAACAGCTGAAAGTTTGAGGAGTATTATTTTGTGGGAGATTTTGTCAAACGCTTTACTGAAGACTACTTCTTTGCAACTTTCCATTGCGCATAATGTGAAAGAAATGAATTGAGGTGGGTGGTAGTAGATCTACCCTTTAGGAACCCATGCTGCTTAGGGGAGAAAATCAATTTACAATGGAAGAAGATCGAGTCAAAAACGATACGCTCAAAAAGCTTGGGTATACATGAAAGCTTAGCAATAGGTCTATAGTTTGAAATTTCGCTCTTGCAGCCCTTTTTATGGATAGGGATGATAAACGAGTCTTTCCATAGTTTGGGGAAGACACCGTTTGAGATAGATAGTTGAAAAAGAGCAGTGAGAGGTCGAGCTAAATTGCTGACGCATTTTTTCAAAACTATGGCCGGAAACCCATCTGGGCCAGAGGAGTAATCGTCCTTGAGAAGATTGATCATGTCCACCACTATTGATACGTTAATATTCAGAGATATTGGGGAGGTTTGACCACAGCCACTCAAGTAAGTAAAATAATTGAGATCGGGCTCAGCAGTGACATTTGAAAACGCCTGGCTGAAGAAATCAGCAAAAAGTTCGGTAATTATTTTGGGATCCGCGGACGCGCAAATTAAAAATTTTAATGTAGACGGATAACCGTCAGATTTCGTTTTAGTGTTAATAAAATGGCAGAACCGTTTGGGGTTGGAAATAATTTCGAGCTGGATATGATCAAGGTATTCGCCCGCGCTCTGTAAAAACATGGAGAAATTAATTCACCAGCAATTATCCAACCATCTGCATAGATCCAACTTTATTTGTCACAATCAATCGGTTTTCAGGCCAAAACATAGCTGCGTAATAGCGCTATTGAAGGTCACTGATGATATTCGAATGCCCATAGGTTAGGTTAGGTTGAAGTGGCCAGCTTACGACAACATACATAGAGCAAGAAAGGTCCGTTGTGGTACCACAAGGATCATGTAATCCCAGCCTACTCGTTAAAACCAATTAGAGCTTCTGATAAAGAGAAGGAGGCACCTGATATCTAAATCTATCAGATCGCCTAAATCGTTAAAGTAGAAAGCTCCTAGGTGAAGCTTCCTTCTATGGGAGAGAGCTGGACATGCACAAAGAAGGTGAGTAATGGTTTCTTCCTCTTCTTCGTCCATGCAGCTTCTGCAAAAATCGTTTGAAAATACGCCAACCCTTGTTGCATGCATGCCTATTAGACAGTGTCCTGTAATTACACGGGCGCCGTGGCGTAAGTGGTTAGTGTGTCGGATCACTACGCATGAGGTTCCAAGTTCGAATCCCAGAAAACACCAAAAAGTTTTTTCACGGTCCCACCTCTCGCGAGCGTCTGACAAACAGCCGAGAGTATTGTTGTCACAAAAAAGCTTCTCAAATCGCCGTTCGGACTCGGCATTAAACTGTAGGTCCCTTCCATTCGTGTGAAAAATATAACGCACACAACATGAGTGGTTGCGAGAAGCTAGGCCCTGGCACTTTAAAGAGCTGTTGCGCCGAATATTTGTTTTTTTTTTTTGTAATTACACCTATAATAGAGCAAATATGCAATCGATTGAGAGAGATCAATTTCTTAGAGCGTTTCAGATCCAACTTGTGCCAAATCTGCTTAGTCGCTAGACATGTTGTACCACTTGTCCACCTAAGATTTGTTCTTTCGATTGCATCTAGCTTGAATTTGAGTTTACATGTAGCGATTGGTATACGTAAATTATTCTTATCTGGAGGGATGAGTACAGTTGTTCCTAATTTGGCGAGTTCGTCAGCCTTACAATTCCCCGGAATATCCCTATGCCCCGGCACCCAACAGAGGTGAATGTTAAACTGCTCCGACATCTCCGCAAGAGACGAATGGCAGTCTAGGGCTAGTACTGAATTTATAGAGATCGATTCCAAGGATTTGATTGCAGCTTGGCTATCTGAAAAGATACGGATGTCCTTGGCGGATATCACGTTTTTCTTTAGCCAAGATAAGACCTCCTTAATCGCCATTAGTTCCGCCTGGAACACGCTACAATAATCCTGGTAGACGGAAGGAGAGTTCAAGATTAAGCCTGTCAGAGAAAACACCTCCACCTACTCCGTCTTTCGTTTTCGAGCCGTCAGTATAGAAGTGGATCGAGTCGTCTTCTATCTATCTATCGTCTTTATTCCAGAGTGATCTGGAAGGGATGGTGACAAGGAAGTTCTTGTCAAAGTTTAGACGAGGGATGGTGTAGTCCATGTTTTCGGGAGAGATTGTGAATTTATTCAGAATGGAGGCGTGGCCAAATTCTTTCCTTGACCACTGTTGGGTAGCTTCAAGGCGAACGGCTGCATTCGCTGCCATTTGCTTGCTAAATATATCAAGGGGTAACAGATGAAGCATAATATCCAGTGCCACAGAGGGAGTTGTACGCAGTGCTCCGCTTATGCATAGACAAGCTATACGCTGGACTTTGCTTAGATAGTCGCGATCTATAGCTTTTTCTAAGGCTGTCCACCAAACAATCACCCCGTATGTGAGTATCGGTCTAATGACCGAGATGTATAGCCAGTAAGCTATTCGAGGCTGTAAACCCCATTCATTTTCAATAGCTTTTGTGCAAGAGAAAAGTGCTACTGTAGCTTTCTTGACTCTTTCTTGAATGTTGGGTTTCCAGCTTAGTTTCCTATCCAGGATAAGACCCAAATATTTCGCTTTATCAGAGAAAGTTAAGCTGATACCATTAAGAGAGGGGGGATCGATGAACGGAATTTTATATTTCCTTGAGAAGAGTACCAGTTCAGGTTTATAAGGGTTTACACTCAACCCACACCGAGCCGCCCATCTGGTTATCTTGTTTAAAGCGTTTTGTAGTCGTTCTTTTAGAGTATTAAAGTGAGTTGTCTACCTTCAGGTCCGAGAGTGCATCTGCAATCGCTGATGCATTGTCATTGTTAAAAGCACCCTCTATATCTAAGAAGGCTACTATTGTATATGCCTTGTGAAACAGGGAGTACTCAATGTTACGAACCAACGAGTGTAATGCCGTTTCAACTGATTTACCTTTGCAATAGGCATGTTGGTCCGCTGGCGGAAATTTTGTATCAATACTGTTGCGTAAGTGGATATCAATCAATCGTTCTAATGTTTTTAGAAGAAATAATGATAGACTAATGGGTCTAAGATCTTTCGGACTTGTGTGAGAACATTAGGCAGCTTTGGGTATGAAAACTACTTTAACTTCTCTCCATACTTTTGGTATATGGACCAGATATATACAGCTTTTAAAAATTGTTTCTAGCACCTGCAAGATAAGGTCCGACGACTTCTGTAGTTCGGCTGGTATTATGCCGTCCGGTCTTGCGGATTTGTATGGTTTGAAGCTATGTATCGCCTAGCGGAGTTTGTTCTGTGTAATTAAGTTAGAAGAGTTGTTTAAACTTGCAGCTGGTCTATTAGAGACATAGTTGCTGACAACTTGTGAGCTACCTGGGAAATGTGTGTCAAGTATTAGATTTAGCGAATCTTCGCTAGAAGTCGTCGAAGTCCCATTTAATTTCTTGAGATAACTGGGCATTATTGGATTTGTGGAGAGGATTTTTCTTAGCCTACATGCCTCAGAGACCTCTTCTATTTTGCCACAAAAGAGTCTCTAAGAATTGCGTTTAGCCTTCCTCAGTTCTTTTTTGGTCTCGGTCTCGATGAGGTCATTACCAACCTTGATGGAGCAGCGAGCGTTCTCCATCGTCAGCCTGCACAGACGGACAAGTTTGGCAGGGATGTCAAAACTAGACATGGCTCTATAAAGCTCTTCTCTATAGATGCTGTCATAGGCGGCCTCGACACCTCAATAAAGAGGTGGTGAGTATCGATTTGGAATTCTTGGGTTTTCTCCAGGATCTGCCGAAGTGTGAAGATTTGATCGATGGTGGACTTTCCTGGCCTGAAACCGCACTGATAGGGTCCAATCAGGCTGTTGATAAAAGGTTTCAGGCGTTCACACAATATCGCAGAAAAGATCTTCTATACGATGTTGAGGAGACTGATGCTTCTATAATTGGCGCAGTTGAGGGGGTCTCCTTTCTTGTGGATCGGGCAAACGATGCTGAGGTTCCATTCATCAGGCATACACTCGTCTGATCAAATCTTAGAGATGAGTTCATGTATGCTCTCTACCAATTAATCCCCAGCTGCCTTGAAAAGTTCGGCCGGTAAGCCGTCAGGTCCAGCAGCCTTGTTGGATTTTAGCTTGGATATTGCTATTCTCACTTCGTTTTGGTCAGGTGGACGGAAATTTTGACTATCATCGTCTATGTTGAATGGTTCATTCTGCCTGACAGCGGGGTGTTGGTCTTCGTCGCCGTTATACAGTCTGCAGATGTAGTTTTGCTATATTCTCAGCACCGACTGTGATTCTACTACGAGGTTTCCATTTTCATCTCTACAGGTTTCTGTACGGGTACTGCTTGCCTGACACATTCCTCTTACCTTTTGGTAAAACTTCCGTACATTGTTCCTGGAGTATAGACTCTCGATATTCTCAAACGCGCGCTTCTCATGCTCTTTCTTCTTCTTTTGGAGAAGCCGATGTTCTTCCCGTCTCTTTTGCTGGTAGAGCTCACGAGCAGCTCTCGTCTTCCGCTGCAGCGGCGCTTTGTATGCCTCTTGTTTTGCTGCATGCACTCGCCGGCATTCTTCGTCAAACCAGGGGTTTCGCGATGGTGGGCGAGTGAGACCCAGCACATCAGTCGCGGCGTTTCTGATGGCATGTTGGCAGCGTTGCCACTGGTCTTCCGCACTTGATGCTGGCGGCAAAGGGGTGATTGAGAGATTTCGGGACACGCGTTCAGCGAAGAGTCTGGCGGTCTCTTGCGATTGTAGCTTTTCGACGTTAAATTTTCTCACAGTAATTCTTCTTTGTTGCTCAGATTGGGATATTCGCATTCGTACCTTGGCTACAACAAGGTAATGATCCGAGTCTATATTGGCCGCTCGGAAGTTCCGGACATCCAGAATACTGGAGGCATGCCTTGCGTCGATCGCAATATGATCAATTTGGTTGATCGATACATGATCATTGGACCGCCATGTCTGCTTATGAATGTCGCGATGAGGAAACCATGTGCTTGCTATGGTGACATTTCGCTCCACAGCGAAATCAATTAGCCTTGGTCCGTTATCAGACGTGGTGTCGTGTAGGCTATGCTTACTGACTGCCCTACCAAAGACGTTCTCCTTTCCTATTTTGGCGTTAAAATCGTCCAATACGATTTTAAGGTCGTATTTGAACATTGCTCATATGTTTTGTCGATGAGCTCGTAGAAACGCTCTTTGGTGGCAGGGTCCTTTTCTTCCGTGGGGGCATGAACATATATTAGACTTATGTTAGCGAATTTAGCCTTGATCCGGATAGGCATAATGCGCTCGCTTACATGTCGGAAGCTTAAGACTTCTTGCCTAAGTCTGTTGCGTATGACAAATCCGCATCCGAATAAGCGTTGCCTGTTGCCTTTGTAGCAATCAGCGTAGTAGATGTCACAGTTTTTCATCCTCTTTTTGCCCGGCCCATCCCATCGCACTTCCCGGATGGTGGTAATATCTGCTTTATAGCAGTCTAGGGCCACTGCTAGTTGTTCGGCTGCACGTTGTCTGTAAAGGGACAGAACATTCCACATACAGATCCGAAGGTCGTTGTCCTTATTTCGTTTGCTGGGGTCGTCATTAGTTGAGTCATCCTTATCCGAGACTTTTAGTTGTTTCGGAACAATCGATTTTTTACGTGGTAGGGAAGTTACCCCGACGGCACAACCGCCAACCTGGAGGGCCAGTTCCTTAATTATTCCCTTACGATGAGGGGCCGGGTACACCGGTGCCAGTGGTCCACTACGGGAGTACGAGCGCTGCCGTTGGCCCATTAAGGGCTCCTCCGCCACCATCTCTATTCCAATGTCCTGACCAACATTGGAAATTCCTTACCGACCTGGGATCCGAATACGTCCAAGCAGCACGCGCAAGGTATTCACTAAGTTCAACCTAACTGGAACTATAGACGCCACCGTTGATTTCTTCTAGGGACTTCGTCCGCTGCCGCCTGGAACAGGAATAACTGCTGTAGTAAGTTCCCCCCAATCTCTCATATGCTGCCACCAAGAATCCGCCAAACGGGGTTGGTTACCCATTTCTTGGATTAAGGTACTAGGCACCCGGTTGTCACCGCGTGGAGGTTGAGAGTTGGAGTTGGTAGGCCGCAGCTGATTTAAAACGCTTGTGTTTTCATATGATCGCATGCACTACCGTTTGACCAGCCAGTCTATATCGCGTGCATTTTTTTTCCAGTTGGAGTAATCTGGCATTGTGAGGTCCTTTGCTTTCCGAGTCGAGGAGCGTCTTCACATTCCAGAATTTTATCTTTGTCCGGGTACAATAATGATCATTCTTTATACGAGACGTAGTGTCAGTTTCTGTAGAGAGCAGGGTTCGGTAACGTAGTTGCTGGCCCACGTTACTTAGTCTAGAATCAAGGCCCTAGACAACCCGCACTTGTAATTTTATTCTACACGTATAAGGGTAAGGGTATAGTTGCCCGGGGACCACCACCTATGAGGTAAAGCAAGCAGTTCATAACGAACTTGATTGTTGCGCTACTGGCCGAAGCCATGCTTGGAATGCAATGCAGATTCCCAATAGATGGTGTCACGTGTAGGGGAAAGTATCTCTTACTAAAGGAACAAGAACAAGAACAGCAAAACGTTTAGCTGGCTCTCGTTGTTTAGCGAACCAACATTAGTCGGATGATGCTACATTATTTAAATGACCGCGTGGATGCAATATTTTAATAGCATGCCGACAATAACTCTACCATATGCTCCTCCGCTGTCTACTTGTTGTCAAACGTTGGAAATTTCTATTCTAATGTCTTTGAAAAGTTTTTCGAGTCGATGTTAATAAGAACATGTTATCAATCTCAAATTACTTCGATTTCTACTCTTCCAAATAGTGTGTCTCTCATAAATCTCACATGTAGATTGAGCATGAAGATAGGTGTGAGAATCAGTATAGCATGCCCTTGTTTTCCAAGCAAATATTATTCTGGATAAACAGACTTTATTTACACTTAAAAATAAAATAAATCTTAAATATCATGCTCTGTTAAGGAACCATGACAATACGAAAGTAAAATTGAACATCGGAGTAGTTAGTAATAACCCTGGACCACAATTTTTACCGTGATCTATCCACCAAGTCCATGTATTGTTGTATAAACCAGGATCAGCTTTCGGATCTACAGGCATATTGGCAGGCCTCACAGCTGTATGGCGGTAGTAATGAATGTCTGACTCCAATTCGACAACTAAATCTGGATTCTGCGCGGCAACATTATACATCTCACATGGATCCTGATCGACATCAAACAAACAGGGCGCTACTGTTGGGTCGCACTTATAGACTCCCGAATCGGGGTCTACATCGGGACGAACGTTGCAATAGTAAGTAGCCTGACTCCTTAGAGACTCAATATCAAGCGCAGACAACGCAGGGTTTTGAATAGACTGGGACACTTGAGACCCTAATATAAGATCAGTGTATTGGGCTACCATTGGATCGGGGGTACTTTCAATGTCACCTATCCACGTGGCATACTGAACAAATGGTTCAGTACCATTGATGTACTTTAAATTGTCACGCATGTAGGAACTGTAGCCGTAAATGTCGTCCAGTACATGTATGAATTTCCGACTTTGTAGTGGGGAATTGTTGCTCAGTGTATCCCACAAATCAATGCCATCCACATGAAGGTCGGGGGAAAGTTTTATTCCAGCAGCTGATGCAAGTGTTGGAAGCCAGTCTATAGAATGCATCAGCTGATGGGACACAGTGCGTGGTTGTTGGATGAGAGGACTCCAAATGGCAGCTGCTGATCGCAGACCACCCTCCCAGGGTGATTCTTTTTGCTGAAAGAAAAATGATGTACCACCCTTAAGAAGAATATTAAAATTTTACTTACACCTCTAAATGGATAATTTGAGCCAGCGTTAGAATGTATACCAAGTGTCGGGGCTCCATTGTCAGAATAGAAGAGAACAATTGTATTGTCGAGCATTTTCTTGTCGGAGAGTGCACGCATAACTCTACCGACGCTCTCATCAAGTTTTGAAACCATAGCTAAAAAATAAATTAAGTACGTTATAAAAATTCTAATTGAAGGAGCACTTGAGGGCAAGTGTAAGACGATAAAACATTTGATGGGAATGGACAGACTGGTGTTATTCCCTATATGCAGCTTGACATTCCATTTTTCCATTACAGCCTTCATAAAACTTATTATCTTTTGGTCTTTTTGGTCTTTGATCTGGTCCTCCAGGTTAGGGGTTGTGCCGTCGGGTTAACTTCTCTACCACGTAAAAAATCTTCGGTTACGAAGCAACCAACAGCCTCGGATACGGATGATTTTACTGTTGACGACCCAAGCAAACGTAAAAAGGACAACGATCTTCTTGTTTGTACGTGGAATGTTAGGTCCCTCGATTGCTACAGACAAAAAGACAGCATCTATTCGGGTGCGGTTTCTTCATTGGAGGCAGACTTTGGCAAGAAGTCTTCAGTTTCCGGCATGTGCATGACTTTCCGTATCAAGGCTAAATTTGCCAACATTAGCCTAATATGCGTTCACGCCCCTCATGAGGAGAAGGACGACGCGACAAAGGATAACTTCTACCAGCTCTTGGACAAGGCGTATGAGCAATGCCAAAGCGACGACGTTGAAATTATCCTAGGTGATTTTAACGCAAAGCTAGGAAGAGAGGACATCTTTAGTAGCGTGGTCGGAAAGCACAGCCTGCACGACATCCCATCCGGCAACGGACTCAAGCTAATCGACTTTGCGGCGGGGCGAAACTTTGTCATAGCCAGCACGCGGTTCCCACGTCTCGACATTCACAAAGGAACATGGCTCTCCTCTGATCGAAAAACAGTCAACCAAATCGATCACATTGCGATCGACGCAAGGTACTCTTTCAGTATTCTGGGTGTCCGGACTTTCCGAGGAGCCAACGTAGACTCGGATCATTACCTAGTTGTAGCCAAGGTACGGATGTGGATATCCACAACGGAGCGAAATCAACGAAATACTGTGAGGAAATTTTACGTCAGGTAGCTGCAATCGCAAGAGACCGCCAGAACCTTTGCCGATCGAGTTTCTTCAAATCTTAATCTAAGTCCTATGCCACCAGCAGCAAATGCGGAAGACCAGTGGCAGCGTTACCCACAACACAACACCATCAGAGATGCCGCCTCTGATGTACTGGATTTCTCTCGGCCACCACAACGAAACCCCTGGTTTGATGAGGAATGCCGGCAAGCACATGCAGTAAAACAAGAGGCGTACAAAGCGGCGCTGCATAGAAGGACTAGAGCTGCGTACGAGTTCTACGTGCGCAGGAGAAAAGAAGAACATCGACTTCTCAAAAAGAAGAAAAAAGAGCATGAGAAGCGCTCGATCGAGGAGATTGAGAGACTTTATTGCTGGAATAATGTTCGAAAATTTCGAACATGCCAGGGTTTCAAGGCCAGAACAGAAGCCTGCAGGGCCAAAAATGGTAACATAGTACTAGAAACGCAGTCGGTGCTGAGGATATGGAAGAAACACTTCTGCAGACTGTTAAAGGGCGATGATTACCAATATTCCGCTGTCAGGCAGAATGAACCATTCAACAGTGACGATGGCAGTCAAGATTCCCGTCAACCCGATCAGAATGAAGTGAAGATAGCGATATCTAAACTCAAATCCAACAAAGCTGCTGGAGCCGACGGCCTTTCAAGGCAGGAGGAGATGAGTTGGTAAGGAGCACCAGCTCATCTGTAAAATCTGGCCGGACGAAAATATGCCCGATTAATGGAACGTCAGCATCGTTTGCCCGATCTTGAAGAAAGGAGACCCTCTGAACTGCGCCAACTACAGAGGTATAAGTCTCATCAATATCGCATATAAGATCCTGTCTGCCGTACTATGTGAACGCCTAAAACCGACCGTCAACAACCTGATAGGTCCTTATCAGTGCGGTTTCAGGCCGGGAAAGTCCACCATTGACCAAATATTCACACTACGGCAGATCTTGGAAAAAACACATGAATATAAAATCGATGCGCACCACCTCTTCATCAATTTCAAAGTTGCCTATGATAGCGTATATAGAGACGAGTTATACAGAGCCACGTCTAATCTTGACATCCATGCCAAGCTCGTCGGTTTGTGCAGAATGACGATGGAGAACTCTCGCTGCTCCATCAAAGTCGGTAAGAACATCACCGAACCGTTCGATGTCAGGAAAGGTCTTAGACAAGGTGACGCGCTATCATGCGATCTCTTTAACATAGTACTTGACAGAATAGTACGAAACTCACAAGCCAACACCGAAGGTACAATCTTTTACAAGTCTGTACAACTACTCGCATATGCCGATGACATTGACATAATCGGAAGAACTCAGCGGGCAGTCAGTGGGGCATTTACGAGTATTGAGATCGAGGCACCTGTCTACAAAAAAGTACACCCAACATCGGCGTCTTGGACAGAACGCCGCAATAGACAGATATAATTTTGAGGTAGTAAAGGATTTTCTCTACCTATGCTCTATGGTGAACTCCGCAAATGACATCAGTAGGGAGATCACACGGAGAATTACTCTGGCCAATCGTTGTTTCTATTGGATAAAACGGCAACTGAGTAGCAAAGCCCTATCTCGAACTACTAAGGTAACTCTCTATAAGACACTAATCATCCCAGACCTGCTGTATGGTGCAGAGGCATGGGCTTTGACAAAACCGGATGAAGATGCCCTTGGTTATTTCGAGAGAAAAGTTCTTCGAGCGATCTTTGGTCCCGTCTGCATAGACGGTGAGTGGAGGAGAAGGTACAATGCCGAGCTATACGGCATGTACAAGGACATCGACTTAGCCAGAAGCGACTAGATGGCTGAGTCATTTAGAGCGGATGGAGCTCAACGCTCCCGCTAAGAAAGTTTTCTAATCCACCCCGGATGGACGACGCAGTGAAGGACGACCTTGCGGTAGGTGGTACAAACAAGTGGAGGGGGAACTCAACCAACTTGGCGTGCGCAACTGGAGGCAGCTGGCTCGTGACCGTGCTGGCTGGAGAGGTTTGTTGGCTGAGGCCCAGGTCCATCCCGGACCGCAGCGCCATCTAAGTAAGTACTCTTAGCTAAAGTAGTCATATCCGTGGTCCTATACGGATCACCAGTTTGGGCCAGAGCTATGGCAGTGACTTCATACAAAAGAAGAATCAATCATAGCAGAAAATCGACAATGTGCACTTATAAGTAGCGCTTTCCGCATAACCTCGGACCACGCAGTCAGTGTTATCGCAGAAATGTTCGCAATGGATATACTAGCGGAAGAACTGCAGAAAAAGTTTTTAGAGACAAGACACAAGGAAGGCTAACTTACGGTGAAGCGGACACTACAGTAAGAAGCGCAATTTGGATAGAGTGGCAGCAACGCTGGAGTCTTTCTTCTAAGTACCATTGGACTTACCGCAATATCCATAAACATTATAAAGTTATCTTCTATTTAACACAACTACTTTAGGGACATAGTTGTTTCCGGTCATATCTGTACCAGTATAAGCTTGTCCATCATGCAGTGAGACCCGCGAAAACGTGAAGCATATATTTTTTCATTGCCCACGTTTCCAGCTACAAAAAGAAGTACTACAAGCAGTACTGGGAGAAACACCAACTGCGAAGAATTTAGTAAATCACTTGCTAGAATCGGAAAACAGGTGGAACGCAGTGAGCTCTTATGCCAAAGATGCAAGCTTAGAGTTGAGGAGACTTGAGCGAGAAAGAAAAGAGAGCGAAGAAAACGCAAGAAGCAATAGAGTGGAAGCGAGGGGGCGCCCCGCTATACATCAAAATGTACCTACACAGATGCAAAGACAGGCGGACATACGCACATACATGCGCCCACAACGGCACGCAAAGGCGTAACCGTCATCATGAGCCAACTAAAACTACTGGAACGTGAGAAAAAAGAGTCCGAAAGGACTAGCAAGAATCCAGATGACAACTAAGTCAGAAACCCCCCCTAGAATGAAATGCAAAAAAGGCGGTACCGCAGGGATAAGGGTAAGAAACGAGAAGAGGTTAGTGGGTAAGAATTCTACACTGTTACTGGATATGGGCTCAGTTTCGTCTTTTAAATATTACCACCTCCCAGCGAAAAAAAAACTGAGTATTCTTGCTGAGTCTTTCAGGAGTTCATTGGAATAGTTCGTTATCGGCGCATGAGTAGCAATTATCTTCTTCTACGTGTACGGCTTCAGCTACATCTTTATCCTGTGTAATGCTGGTGGTCTGCATCCTTATAGCTGGTACTATCTTCCTGTTCTTCGTTTATACATCTGGGTTCTAAGTCAATGTTTTTTGATTGGATCCATACCCCTCCAAAACTTACCAACCGTTCCATTGCAGGTACTTGCACGTTTCGTTCGATTGCTGGTGGGGTTTCCAATCGCTGAAATGATAGCTTTTAGTTTCGTTGAAAGAGCGCATTTTCAACTTTTCGGGCTCTTCTTTCCCTAAATCTCGTCAGCCGTTGATCGTAAGCTACAAGCTTCTGGTTTTTCCTGTCATTGATATTTGTCAGACCCCCCTCCCACGACCGCTTCATTCCCCGTGGTACTGCCGTCAAGCACTTCATCGTGGGGGGGTTATAGTCTAATGTATTCGACTAGACTATGATTGCATTTTCCTGCTCTGCATTTATTGTATTTCGCCTGTCTCATTCTTTCCTTTCTCTTTCTAAGGTTCTAAGAATCTCCATTATGCGTATTGTACTCCCAGTGAACGCGTCCCATGCCTCCTGGGTTTTTAGCATTTCGCCGACAATGTCTTCTGGCGTCAGTGGCTGGCCGAGTTCACTCCGTAGGGCATTCCTTTCATCGAGGACTCTTGGGCATTGGAAAAACACGTGTTTTGCATTTTCTATGCGGTCAGTGCAACGCAGGCAGTAGGGTCTATTGTCGTGTTTATAATTAAATAAGTACGAACGGAAACATCCATGACCCGTTAGCAACTGCGTTAAGTAAAAATTAAGTTCTCCATGGCTGGACTTGGTGAATGAGCCTATGAGTCAACTTGCCTTTCTCAGAAGCATTCCAGAGTTCTTGCCATTCTCCTAGGCTTTCTGTTCTATGTAGCCGGTTTTCGCTGGCCTGAATTCTTTCTCTTTTTGCGTAGTACTGAAGTTGCTGTTCTACTGCCAGAATATCTATTGGGAGAATTATCGCTACCACGCAGTATTATCCTTATTGTCACATTGCTTATCTGTTCCACCTCGTCCAATAGTTAAGAAATGAGAGTAATGGCGATGTCGTCAGAAAATCCCACTATTTTTGTTTCGTCGGGTATAGGGAGTCGCACTAGGTCGTCATGCATAACGTGTGTCAATTACTGCAGCAGGCGTGTACCTTAAAGATGCTGGCATAAAACCATACTTTCTATGTAGTTCTTGGTGAACTTTCTTTCCGACGTTATCATGTTTGTGCTTGTAGAACTCATTGGCAAGGGCAGTACAGCCGACTAGTATATGTTATACAGTTTCGTATATAGACCCGGAGGGACGGCAGTTCTCGGATTGAATTGACTCATCTCTGACGATCAATTCTAGATATGTAGTTCTTCGTTGCAATGGCCTAGTCCTGGGTGGCTACCATGAACTCCTCCGTTTCAGGATATAAATTTCCAAGTCACAGCAAAGAGTTTGAGGCCATATTGTCTATGGTATGTACAATAGATAGGTAGGTGAATGTGGTGGTACTTCTTAGAAAAGAAGAACCCAATTAGCACAGCTGCCGCATACTTACTTAGATGGCGTTACAGTCCGGGGTGGACTTGGGCCTCAACCAACAAACCTTTCCAGCCAGCACGGTTACGAGCCAGCTTCCTCCAGTTGCGCACGCTAAGTTGGTTGAGGTCCCCCTCCACTTGTTTGCGCCACCTACCGCGAGGTCGTCCTCTACTGCGCCGTCCGTCCGGGGTGGATTCGAAGACTTTCTTAGCGGGAAGGTTGGGCTCCATCCGCTCTAAATGACCCAGCCACCTTAGTCGCTGTATGTGAACTCTTCTGGCTAAGTCGATGTCCTTGTACAGGCCGTATACGGCATTGCACCCTCTCCACCACTCACCGTCTATGCAAACAGGACCAAAGATCGCTCGAAGAACTTTTCTCTCGGAATAACCAAGGGCATCCTCATCCGGTTTTGTCAAAGCCCATGCCCCTGCGCCATACAGCAGGACTGGGATGATTAGATTCTTATAAAGAGTTACCTTAGTAGTTCGAGATAGGGCTTTGCTACTCAATTGCCGTCTTAGCCCATAGAAACAACGATTGGCAAGAGTAATTCTCCGTGTGATCTCTCTACTGATGTCATTTGCGGAGTTCACCATAGAGCATAGGTAGACAAAATCCTTTACTACCTCAAAATTGTATCTGTCTATTGTGGCGTTCTGTCCAAGACGCCGATATTGGGTGTCCTTTTTTGTAGGCAACATATATTTTGTTTTGCTTTCATTGACCGCTAGACCCATCTTTGCTGCCTCGATCTCAATACTCGTAAATGCCCCATTGACGGCCCGCTGAGTTCTTCCGATTATGTCAATGTCATCGGCATAAGCGAGTAGTTGTAAAGACTTGTAAGAGATTGTTCCTCCGGTGTTGGCTTGTGAGTTTCGTACAAAATCTCTCAAGTACTATGTTAAAGAGATCGCATGATAGCGCGTCACCTTGTCTAAGACCTTTCCTGACATCGAATGGTTCGGTGATGTTCTTACCGACTTTGATCGTCATTCTGCACAAACGGACGAGCTTGGCAGGGATGCCAAGACTAGACATGGCTCTGTATAACTCGTCTCTATACACGCTATCATAGGCAACTTTGAAATCGAAGAAGAGGTGGTCTATCGATTTATCGATTTTATATTCATGGGTTTTTTCCAAGATCTGCCGTAATGTAAATATTGGTGGACTTTCCCGGCCTGAAACTGCACTGATAAGGACCTATCAGGTTGTTGACGATCGGTTTTAGGCGTTCACATAATACGGCAGACAGGATCTTATATGCGATGTTGAGGAGACTTATACCTCTGTAATTGGCGCAGTTCAGAGGGTCTCCTTTCTTCAGGATCCGGCAAGCGATACTTACTTACTTACTTAGGTGGCGCTACAGTTCGGGGTGAACCTGGGCCTCAACCAACAAGCCTCTCCATTTAGCTCGGTCTTTAGCTAATTGCCTCCAGTTGCGCACTCCAAGTTGGTCGAGGTCCCCTTGAACTTGTGCGCGCCACCTACGGCGATGATTCCCCCCACTGCGTCGTCCCTCCCGGTTAGATTCGAAGACTTTGCGGGCCGGAGCGTTGGTGTCCATTCGCTCTACATGTCCTAGCCATCTCAAACGTCCAATACGCAGTTTTTTGACTTGGTCGATGTCGCTGTACAGCTCGTATAGTTCGTGATTGAATCTTCTCCTCCAAAACCCGTCAACACAAACGGGACCGAAAATCTTACGAAGAATTTTTCTCTCGAAGCGACCAAGGATATCTTCATCCTCTTTTAATAAAGTCCATGTTTCAGCGCCGTAAAGCAGGACTGGGATGATC
This sequence comes from Brachypalpus laphriformis, assembly GCA_945910035.1. Lineage (NCBI taxonomy): Eukaryota > Metazoa > Arthropoda > Insecta > Diptera > Syrphidae > Brachypalpus > Brachypalpus laphriformis. The sequence continues at coordinate 140,072,086 of OX246756.1, forward strand.
AAGGTCTTATATAGAGTCTCCTTAGTTGTTCGAGATAGGGCTTTACTGTTGAATTGCCTTATAAGCCCAAGAAAACAGCGATTGGCAAGAGTTATTCTTCGATTGATTTCTACGCTGATTTTGTTAGAAGAATTTATAGCAGAGCCAAGGTAGACAAAGTCCCTTACTACCTCGAAGTTATAGCTGCCCACGGTGACGTTTTGTCCAATTCGTCGGTGTTGGTTTTCCCTTCTAGTCGACAGCATATACTTGGTTTTGCCCTCGTTTATCGCCAAACCCATTTTGGCCGCTTCCACCTCAATGCTTGCAAAAGCACCGGTGACAGCCCGCTGAGATCTTCCGATAATGTCTACATCGTCGGCGTATGCAAGCAGTTGTACAGGCTTTTAATAGATTGTGCCTCCAGTGTTGGCTTGTGAGTTCCGCACAATCAGTTCAAGTACAATATTGAAGAAGTCACATGACAGCGCGTCACCTTGTCTAAAGCCCTTTTTGACATCAAAGGTCTCGGTGAGGTCATTACCGACCTTGATGGAGCAGCGAGCGTTCTCCATCGTCAGCCTGCACAGACGGATAAGTTTGGCAGGGATGTCAAAACTGGACATGGCTCTATAAAGCTCTTCTCTATAGATGCTGTCATAGGCGGCCTTGAAATCGATAAAGAGGTGGTGAGTATCGATTTGGAATTCTTGGGTTTTCTCCAGGATCTGCCGAAGTGTGAAGATTTGATCGATGGTGGACTTTCCTGGCCTGAAACCGCACTGATAGGGTCCAATCAGGCTGTTGATAAAGGGTTTCAGGCGTTCACACAATATCGCAGAAAAGATCTTGTATGCGATGTTGAGGAGACTGATGCCTCTATAATTGGCGCAGTTGAGGGGGTCTAATTTCTTGTGGATCGGGCAAACGATGCTGAGATTCCATTCATCAGGCATACACTCGTCTGACCAAATATTAGAAATGAGTTGGTGTATGCACTATACCAATTCATCCCCAGCTGCCTTGAAAAGTTCGGCCGGTAAGCCGTCAGGTCCAGCAACCTTGTTGGATTTTAGCTTGGATATTGCTATTCTCACTTCGTTTTGGTCAGGTGGACGGAAATTTTGACTATCATCGTCTATGTTGAATGGTTCATTCTGCCTGACAGCGGGATGTTGGTCTTCGTCGCCGTTATACAGTCTGCAGAAGTAGTTTTTCCATATTCTCAGCACCGACTGTGATTCTACGACGAGGTTTCCATTTTCATCTCTACAGGTTTCTGTACGGGTATTACTTCTCTGACATGTTCTTTTTACCTTTTGGTAAAACTTCCGTACATTGTTCCTGGAGTATAGACTCTCGATATTCTCAAACGCGCGCTTCTCATGCTCTTTCTTCTTCTTTTGGAGAAGCCGATGTTCTTCCCGTCTCTTTTGCTCGTAGAGCTCACGAGCACCTCTCGTCTTCCTTTGCAGCGCCGCTTTGTATGCCTCTTGTTTTGCTGCATGCACTCGCCGGCATTCTTCGTCAAACCAGGGGTTTCGCGGTGGTGGTCGAGCGAGACCCAACACATCAGTCGCGGCGTTTCTGATGGCATGTTGGCAGCGTTGCCACTGGTCTTCGGTACTTGATGCTGGCGGCAAAGGGGTGATTGAGAGATTTCGGGATACGCGTTCAGCGAAGAGTCTGGCGGTCTCTTGCGATTGTAGCTTTTCGACGTTAAATTTTCTCACAGTAATTCTTCTTTGTTGCTCAGATTGGGATATCCGCATTCGTACCTTGGCTACAACAAGGTAATGATCCGAGTCTATGTTGGCCGCTCGGAAGGTCCGGACATCCAGAATACTGGAGGCATGCCTTGCGTCGATCGCAATATGATCAATTTGGTTGATCGTTACATGATCATTGGACCGCCATGTCTGCTTATGAATATCGAGATGAGGAAACCATGTGCTTGGTATGGTGACATTTCGCTCCACAGCGAAATCAATTAGCCTTAGTCCGCATCCGAATAAGCGTTGCCTGTTGCCTCTGTAGCAATCACCGTAGTAGATGTCACAGTTTTTCATCCTCTTTTTGCCCGGCCCATCCCATCGCACTTCCTGGATGGCGGTAATATCTGCTTTATAGCAGTCTAGGGCCTCTGCTAGTTGTTCGGCTGCACGTGGTCTGTAAAGGGACAGAACATTCCACGTACATATCCGAAGGTCGTTGTCCTTATTTCGTTTGCTGGGGTCGTCATTAGTTGAGTCATCCTTATCCGAGGCTTTTGGTTGTTTCGGAACCATGCGCTTTTTACGTGGTAGGGAAGTTACCCCGACGGCACAACCGCCAACCTGGAGGGCCAGTTCCTTAATTATTCCCTTACGATGAGGGGCCGGGTACACCGGTGCCAGTAGTCCACTACGGGAGTATGAGTGCTGCCGTTGGCCCATTAAGGGCTCCTCCGCCACCATCTCTATTCCAATGTCCTGACCAACATTGGAAATTCCTTACCGACCTGTGATCCGAATACGTCGAAGCAGCTCGCGCAAGGTGTTCACTAAGTTCAACCTAACTGGAACTATAGACGCCACCGTTGACTCCGTCTAGGGAATTCGTCCGCTGCCGCCTGGAACAGGAAGAAGCGCTCTAGTGAGAAAAGCACTCTTCCCCCCCTCTCTCATCTGCTGCCACCAAGAATCCGCCAAACGGGGTTGGTTACCCATTTCTTGGATTAAGGTACTAGGCACCCGGCTGTCACCGCGTGGAGGTTGAGAGTAGGAGTTGGTAGGCCTCAGCTGAGTGAAAACGCTTGTGTTTTCATATGATCGCATGCACTACCGTTTGACCAACCGGCAAACGATGCTGAGGTTCCATTCATCGGGCATACTTTCGTCCGACCAGATTTTACAGATGAGCTGGTGCATGCTCCTTACCAACTCATCTCCTCCTGCCTTGAAAAGTTCAGCGGCAAGGCCGTCGGCTCCAGTAGCTTTGTTGGATTTGAGTTTAGATATCGCTATCCTCACTTTATTCTGATCGGGTTGACGGGAATCTTGACTTCCATCATCACTGTTGAATGGCTCATCCTGCCTGACAGCGGAATATTGATCATCATCGCCGTTTAACAGTCTGCAGAAGTGTTCCTTCCATATCCTCAGCACCGACTGCGATTCTACTACTATATTACCATTTTCGTCCCTGCAGGCTTCTGTTCCTGGGTGTTTGCATGTGGTGATAACGAGACGATGGTTAATAGCATGCATTTTGTCTTATCTATATTGAGGATTAGACGATCTACATTTAACCACTTATATATTGTACTTAAATCTTTATTAATATTTTCAACGCAAATCTCCATTTTGTCACCAGAGATGTATACTAACACGTCGTCCGCAAAGAGGATTAGTTTAGAATACTGCACTACTTTTTCCATGTCATTTATAAATATTAGAAATAGTAGAATGCAGTGTAAAGTACCCTGAGGGATCCCGATAGTAGTTCTGAAAGCCGAAGATACATTCTCATTCATTATAGTACGTTGCGTTCGACGTTCAATGAAAGATCTGAGCTAGCTTAATTTAGACGGTCCCACCCCATACTTATCTAGCTTTTTTAATAATATACTCGTGCCATGGTCGACTGTCTCAAAGGCGCGTTTCGGATATAAGAAAATGGCTATAATAAATTTTCCCTGGTCAATGCCACATTTTCATTCGCCTACCACGTAATTTATGCAGGCTTGAATCGTATACTTTATTGCCATTTTCCAATTGCACTTCTGTTACGGTGTTTACTTTACATAAAAGGACCTTTTAACCTGTCTCCACATATCCTTTTGAGAGTTTGCATTTTCAATTTTTCTTTTTATAAATGAGGATTTGACGAATATCGGATTTTATTTATAATCGTTTCTACGGCGCCTATACACTTCCCAATCATTTGCGTTATTCGTTAAACCGCTCTTCTATACAAGTTTGTTTCTTGCATCTTCTCCGTCGAAGCTCAAAGTTAAACCATTCCACGTTTTCTTATGGGACTTACTTCCTTATGACCATAGATGTAACTGAACTTTTAAGCTCAGAGCCAAAGAGTTCGTTTACTGAATTTACATTATACGATTACTCCTGATTAACGTTCGTGAATAACAAGCTTAAACTAAAAAATAAAGTAAATAAATATTTGGCACAATAGCTCTTTAAGTGACAGGGCCTAGCTTTTCGCAACCACTCATGTTGTGTGCGTTTTATTTTTCACACGAAAGGAAGGGACCTACAGTTTAGTGCCGTATCCGAACGGCGATTTGAGAAGCTTTTTACGTGACAACAATACTCTCGGATGTTTGTCAACGCTCGCGAGAGGTGGGACCGTGAAAAAACTTTTTGGTGTTTTCTGGGATTCGAACCTGGAACCTCATGCGCAGTGATCCCACACACTAATCACTTACGCCACGGCGACCATTCTATCTATGACTATCTTTTAGCCACTCTGACAGATTGTTTATATTTTCTAAGGCAGTCTTTATAAGGCTGTCAGTATTTATAGCTATAGCAGATATTGAAGGTCTCTCTAGTCAACTTTTTAAGCCATGAGAGGTCCTCATTCCACTAAAGTGGGAATGTTTTCTTGCTATATTTGACTGGACACGAGACTTTATACGCATGGTGTCTATATTCGGCCCGTCTTACTCTTTGGGGTATCTACTACTATCTACAATGCTTTCGCTTTCAATTTATCGTAAAGATCATCTGATCATATTCTGCGTTCTCAAACTTGTTCCTTCTGCTCATGTTCGCTGGTGTAAAATTCTCATCAGCATTAAAAATAGCGCCGTAGACTAATGATGTTTCTGCTTTAATGGGAAAAAAACATACAGATTGTCATTTTGTTTTATCACAAAATTGTTGATGTTTATTAGTCCCTTGCCTCCCCTGCTTCTCGGGAGATACAGCCTTTCAACTGCAGCTTTGGGATGGTGGTATCCCTCTAGCTCAGTCATTTAATGATACCTGCCGAACGTTATTTTAGTAACAGCAAAAGTGGTGATGACTAGTACAATATTCTTGGGATTGAGTGATGATTTTAACAAATTTTCCAGTCAGATGTTTAACGACTTAGTCAGACAGGCTTTAATAGGCGTATTATTGATCGTTCTCTATTGCTAAGTCCCCAAGTACTTGTATACGTCCTCTTCATTCAACGGTTCAATAGTTTCACTGTTGGCTATTGTGAACTCAAGTCCCTTAGACATCTTCCCTCATATAATACTGATGATTTTGCATTTGTCTATGCTGCACTCCATTTTGATGTAATTTTATAATTGGATCTGGAGAAGTTGTACTACGCAGTTGATAGTGCTGGGGTATATTTTTGTGTCGTCCATATACATAACGTGCGTTATTTGCGTGCTTTGGAAGCTATTTCGTACTTCGAAACCACGTCTGCTCTTATTCAGTAGATATGACAGAGGGTTTAGTGCAAGGCAGCACCAAAGCAAGCTGCCTCCTTGAAATATACATCTTGCAATTTTTATCCTACCTGATGTTATTGTTTTTAGTTGTAGCCTGTGCGGTTTGACAAAAATTGATTAGTTGTCGGTTGATTTTACAGATGTTCAGAATCCATATCAACCAACTGTGAGGCACCATATCGAAAGCCTTCTTGTAGTCAATGTATGCTGCAAACAGATTCCGCTGTTTAGTATACGCTTGAAATGTGGCCACGGGGTCCATGGCCAACTGTTCCTTATATTACAACCACGGGACCCTTTCTTATATCCCTTTTGCTGTTCAGCAGCATTACAATGATTGCTGATCAGTTTAGCAACCCATGATGTTGTGAGCTTATTGAATGTGTTAAGGCAGCTGATGGGCCGGAATTTGGAAGGGTATTGGATATTGTTGTCCTTACGAAAAGAAACGTAAGACCCTCGCAGAATTACCCCGGCATCAACATATCCAGGGAAGCAAAATACCTAGGGGTTATTCTTGACAAAACCCTGACCTGGAATTAAATCCCGAACAAATTCAGAGTTGACTTTCCCTGTGTTCAGGACTGGTTTAGGCCAGAGTCTGAGCCAAAAAAGGAATGCAGTCGTATTTTCACGGATGGTTCCAAAACCAGTCAAGCGTCTGGTGCTGGTGTCGTCGTGGAAGTCGAAAACATTAGACTTCACTTCTCGTTAGGCAAATATGCGTCTGTTTTCCAAGCGCATCCTAATGGGCATGAACAATGTTGTGAAGAACAGGTGGAAAGGCCGTAGTATTTGTGTCTGTAGTGACAGTCACGCTGCGCTTAAGGCCTTGCTTAACCCTTTAACCACTTCCAAAATAGTTCGTGAAACCAAAAACTCTTTGAACTCGGTCGCAAGGCTGAATTCTCTGTCTCTTATCTGGATCCCAGATCACACTGGGGTCTTGGGAATGAGATCTCCGATGAAATTGCTAGACAAGGCTCAGAGAAGGCTTTCTCAGGGCCCGAACCAGTGTTGGGTCTCCCTGCGTCATCGGTTTGGGCTTCCATTGATGATTGGGTTTCTCACGAGCACAATTGTGTGGCATGACTCTCCAGGATGCAGGTTGACTAAACGTATGCTCCCGGACGTCTGTAAGAAATCAGCGGCATCCTTGCTGTCTCTCAGCAGAAAAGACTGTAGACAACTTATTGTCGTCTTGACAGGCCACTTTGCTTTTGCCAAGCACCTTAACGTGTTTGGCTTAAGTGACACTAAAATCTGCAACGGTTGTGGAGAGAGCGACGACGTCGCGGAACATTATCTCTGTGAGTGTCCGGCCTTTATCAGGTATCATCAGGTATCAGGTGGCAGATCCTCGGTGCTGCTGTGGTGAGTGCAGGTACTGTAAGCTCCTCATAACTGAAGTGCATACTTGGCTTTCTTAGAAATACAAGGAAATTCCAATAAAACGGGTAAGCCAGGGTTTGCTCTCTGGTAGTACAATGGACCAGTTGCATCTGAGTGCTCCAGTCGAGCGTTTCCTATCCCGACAAAAAAAAAAACACCTGAGCAAGGTTACCGATAAAGCGACAAGAGCAATGTTTATGTGCCAGCGCCTACACCTTGGGGATTAAGACCCAAGATAATATACTAGACGTACAGCATCACTATCAAACCCATGGTCACTTATGCATCGTTGGCTTGGTAGTCAAAAACCCTACAGGTCAAGACTCAGGAACAGTTGAATCAAACCTATCGTCTAGCCTGTCTGGTTATCACAAGGCAATGAGAATGTGCCCCATGGCAGCAATGGGAGCATTGTTTAGCCTTTCCCCGCTGCACCTTGCAGTAGTACAAAAGAAAGCTCTTAGGCTGCTCAAGATTCGGACCTTAAAATCGGCAACTTAACAGGCCATCCGAAGATTCTAGAGTACATTCAAAACGAAGAATTGGGTTATTTTCAAAATCTCAGATACCATGCTCAAGAAATACCGCTTCCCCAGAAAACTCAAGGTGGGCATAGGTAATCGCCACATATGGAGGAATGAAGGACTGTAGTCTTACCAAACTCTCGAACTTGGTACACAGGTGGTTCCAAATTGGATAAAAGTAGTGATGGCGAAGGGGTTTATGGACCCAAGTTCGAACGTGCAGCAGCGCTTGAAAAATCACCAACAGTATTTCAGACGGAAGTCCATGCAATTTAAGTCTGCGTACGAGAATGCCTTCCAAGAAGGGTCGGACAGCCAGGCAGCCCTAATGGCTCTGAGATCCTGCACAGTAGGGTCCAAACTTGCATGGGACTGTCTCAATCTACTCGAAGATCTCGCATCAAAAAACATCGTCGCTGTAGCCTAGATACCAGGACATGAAGGCTTCGAGGGCAATGAATGGGCGGACTTAGCAAGAAGAGGCACCTGCCGCTCACAAGTCGGTTCTGAGCCCTATTTCAGATTTTCACAGAGTAACACAAAACAATGGGGAGCTGAGCGTCATGCAGAGTACTGGGCTAAATTCAAGGGTCGAAGATAAGCAAAAAAAGTTCACCAAGCTCAAGCGTTGTAAGGCCGCTCGAAGGGTGACAGGACTTAAATAAACATTTAAGAAGGAGAGGCAGATCTGGCACGAGCGGAATTGAAGATGCTTTCATTAGCCCTTAGAAATATATAGTTGATTTCTTGATCCTGGATCAAGGATTGGTTGCAGGATTTCAAAGTTGTTTTAGAACCAATGTTTATCAAATTTGGCAATGTTGATTTTATCAAGGCTGTGGGAAACAGACAAGTTAAAATAAAGACTTTGACTGGTAAATCTTGGTTCAAAATGTACTTCCAATGAATCAGAAAAACATAAAGACTGAATCAGTTTTCATTGAAGTCTACGTTGGACAAAGGATTTAATTTGGAGGCGGATAAAAATTGCTTTGAAACTCGAAAGAGCAACGAGGTGGCTGCTATCGCCTTTCAAGGAAACGAATGTTTCTATTGCAATTCCTTTGCAATTATAGCAAAGACCATATCGTCAGAAAGTAGTTCATGGTACATTTTTGACAAGCATCATTGTAAACCATTTCAATTTGATTAGCAACTGCTGTCTTAGGACTTGATTCTTCTTCTTTTAAGCACCGTAGCTTAATTGCAGGAGAAAGCTTAAACCGTAATGGAAGAAGCTCGCTCAAACCAGTGCCACTGATTACTGATGATTGAACTAAGAATCGACAAGCCAAAAGTACGTAGCTGCAGTAAAGTTTTATTGCTTGTCTTTGACTCTTTGGTCGAAAAGGCATGACCTGTGTTTATCTAGCCAACTGATATAGTGGTATCATTCATTCCAACTTAGAATTGCTAAAACTGTGGCTTAAGTTGATCTAAATGCCACCTTTTTGTTGCATTGACTTATGTGTTAAACTCGAATATCCAAAAATGAGAAATCATACATACGAGTGGGTAACCCATTTTGAATTCTTACCTGCATATACCCTCCTCTTCGGATCGCTAATGTGTGAAAATTTCTCTACTTCCTCTGGTGGAGCCTGCATTGGATTGTCCTCATTACCTGTGTGCACGGCCAAGTGACTTATCATCAGGAATAGTGGCCGTTTCTTGTTATGCATTTGTATAACCCCAATAGCTTCATCTGTGAAATACTCCGTTGCATATGTGCCATTTCCTTCGTAGTTAACTTTGAGATTCTTCCTGAAGTCATAGCCTCGACTGTAGTTCTTATTCTAAGGGAACATTTACAATTACATAGAATTTTTCATATTAAAAATCATACCAACATAACCAAATCGTGGTTATAGTATCCAATGTATCCCGAATAGTAACCCACATGGTAATCAAATCCTCTCAATGTGGGCGTGTAAGCCTTCTTTGCGAAACCCAAATGCCATTTACCAATTAAGTTCGTCGAATAGCCAGCATCGCGGAATATCTCAGGCATTATACGTTCCGTTAACGGTAATCCCCAAGGTTCATCGTTAATTATAACCGAATGCTGTATGCCTTCATCATCAATGTAAAAGAGAATATTATCAGGATTCAGGATTAAATGCACAAAAAAAAAATAAGAATAAAAAACCGAGAAAACAAGTTAAGGAAAAACCAATAAATTTTTTGTTACCTGTGTGAATGGGATATCTGCCTGTCAGCAGAGTGGCACGTGATGGTGTGCACAGGTTTGGCACATAAAGTCGATTAAGGATTACACCATTATAGGCAAGTGCGTCAATATTCGGAGTTAAAATCTGATTCGATCCGTGAAAGCTCACATCGTTAATTCCCTTTTTTCCCCGACGTGTATGTGTGGGGAAATGTAAATTAATTAGGACGAGAAGGTGTAATAGTAGGAGGCATTCATACCATATCATCCACTAGAATAATCACGATGTTGGGGTTTTGACTTTTGGATGGTTTTGTAGCAGCGACGTACGTGACGCACGTAAGGGCAATGAGCAGTGGCAGTTGAATTTGTGGCAACATGATCCGAATTCTAAAACGACAATTCAATTTCAAGGTTAATATGTAATCGGTGGCGTATGTGGTACATATAGCACATTGGACATTAACTCTATCATGGCGTGGTATACACAGACAAGCAGTGACACTGACTTTGAGCGGGAGTGCTTACGGGAATTTATTAAGAGCTGATATGACCTCCCGCTCCAACGTAGAATCAGTGCTGCTTTATGGGTGCAGTACCTGGAAGGTGGACACCATTAACACACGCAAGCTGCAAGTCTTCGTAAACAAATGCTTAAGAATCATCTTGAGGATTTTTTGGCCGAACCGCATCTCCAACGAACAACTTTATCTGAAAACGGGCCAAGAACCTATAAGCATTACTATACGAAGAAGAAAGTGGCAATGGATTGGACACAGCCTACGGCGCGAAGACAACTTCATTGCGAAATACGCTATGCAGTGGAATCCGCTCACCCAGGTAGGCAGAATAGCGGGACGCCCTAGGCAAACGTGGCGCAGAACAGTTGAGGAGGAATCGAGCTCTTTAGGAATGAGTTGGAGGCAGCTCAAACGCGTTGCAGAACTCCGAACACGATGGCGCGCAGGCGTGGTTGACGCCCTATGCCCCCCGAGGGGTTAAAGGATATAAGTAAGTAAGTAGTGATATGACCTTTTGCAATAGATTTTGAATGGCCGGTTAATGTCACGAAGTTAGTCATTGTGAAAGGGTTTCGCTATACCCACATGCATACAATTAAAGGTAAAAGCAATGGCTCCAATTCTAACTGATTCCAACAGTAGCTTCAAGTGACGAAGCAAGAACTCACCAATGACAACCATTTTAGATCTGCACTTACTACGCTTAAACGGTAAAAGACCATGAGCAGTACGTCTAATTGTGGTGATTCACACCTGTGATAAAGCAGACATAACCACTATCTAGGAAATAAGATAGAATGGACCGGACTAGAGAAGAAAAACTTTCAGATTCTACTACACGGAGTACTATGCAAAGAAGAAGAACTTTAAAACAAGTATGCCGCTACTTATCTCAGGAAAGGTGAATCTATAACGCTGTGCAGTTTGCCGAGATACATAGAGATGTTTTTTGATTCTGCTATAAAATAAACAGAGATTGTAAGCTTCTGGAAATTTGTATCTATTGAGTAAGTTCCAAAGGCAATTTATTCTCTAACAAAAGGGGTTGTTAAAGGATGTCTCACAATGGGTAGAAAAGCATGAAAGTTGTAGCTCGCCTCATAGCACGTCGAAAGACAGTGCTTCTTCAGCTCATTTCCTTGAGTTATTCCGAATATCTGCCATGGTGATTTCTTTTTAAATCATAAGTTATTTTGACACTGACAGCTGTTTTGCGCTCGAAATCTTGACAGAAAGTCAGTATCATACCTCCGCAGAATGAAATGAGTCGCTTTACGCTTGAACAACATTGGGAAATATTGAAAACTTATTTCCAAAGTGAGTGCTGTGTAGCCCAAACAGTGCGTTTTTTGAAAAGAAGTTTTGGCCAAAATGAAACACCCACCGCGCCTGCTGTACGCAAGTTTGAGCAGAAAGTTCGTGAGACTGGTATGCTAGAGGATAGCATTTATGGTGCCCGTCGTTGTACGGTGCGCACAGACGAGAATGTGGCTGCTATAGCCGAGAGTGTGAGACTCAATTCACGAACATCAACTCGTCATCGATCTCAACAGCTCAACATTTCACGCACTAGCCTGAGGAGAATTCTGCACAAAGAACTGGGATTATTCGCTTACAAGGTCCAATTGATTCAGCAATTGAAAGCGCACGACCATCCGCTTCGTTATCGCTTCGCAGTTTGGGCCTTAGAGCATCTTGAATTGGACAACGATTTTGGGCGAAAAATCATCTTTTCTGACGAGGCACATTTTCATCTCGGCGGCAACGTTCACAAACAAAATTGCCACATCTGGGGCTCGAAAAACCCGCACGTTATTGTCGAGAAGCCAATGCATCCACAGAGAGTGACAGTTTGGTGCGGATTGTGGAGTGGTGGCATCATTGGACCATTTTTCTTCGAAAATGAGGCTGGGAACAACGTTTCGGTCAACGGTGGGCGTTACAGAGCCATGTTTTTTTTTAGTGAAATTGAAGACATGGATTTAGACGACCTCTGGTTCATGCAGGATGGCGCGCCATGCCACGCAGCCCATGCCATAATCGGTCTTTTGCGCACCAAATTCCCAAATCGTGTTATCAGCCGTCTTGGCGATGTCAATTGGCCGCCTCGGAGCTGCGATTTAACCCCTTTGGAATTTTTTTTTTGGGGGAAGCCGTGAAGGATCGATGTTATGCCAATAATCCGGAAACGATTCAAGCACTTAAGGCCAATATCATCCAAGCAATCCGTGAGCTACAGCCCGAAACCATCAACAAGGTCTTGGAAAATTGGAGTGATAGAATGCGCTACTACGAGACCAGCCGAGGCAGCCGCTTGAAGGACGTTGTATTCCATAATTAATGGGAATATTTGCTCTTACTAATAAAGTCATAATAGATGGAAAAAATTTCATTTTGTTCATTTTATTGCATTTTTAAAAAGAAACTTGTAGTTGGCCCACCCTGTATAAGAGTAATACTCCAGTCCGATCTTGATTTTTGCTTAGTACAGAAGAGCTGAGAAGTCTTAGTTTATGGACGTTGGATATCTTGTCATGCCGGCATGTACTATGATAACTGGAAGCTGAATGGACTGCTCGTTTTAGATTATTTAGTCATTCATTTACAACGTTCGTAAGGTAGGACATTTCTGGCAAAGGGAGTGATTTCAAAGGCGTCAGTATGCCTTCATTTAAAGACAAGATTTATTTGCATCTCATATTGCATATTGGAGTACTGTCATCGGATAAATGAAAAGACTTCTTGACCCTAGCAGGTAGTTAATGTGTAGTTGAAATAAAGTTGGCAAAAGAATGGAACCCTGAAAGGGTTCTACCGCTTACTAGAAAGGAGTCGCAAGCCACATAATCGATCATAACTTAAGTTAATCTGTCTTAAATGAAATTGTCAATATTGCATGCTTAGAAGGGTTCTGCGCTAAACTTGGTCAAACACTTTTGAGATTTCGAGGGAAATAGAAATTGATTCTCCGTGCTTGACTTTTGCTCATATGTAGAATAATTCAGCCCAGCAGGTACAATAGCGTCCTCAGTGAGATGCCCGACAACGCCTACACATATGATCAATGATATTTCAGTTAAGAAAGGAAACAACTTTAGGACACCAATTATGCGATGCAAGCGCAAACAGATTTAAACAGCTTGACTTTTTTTTAAGGGACATACTATAGTTTCAACATTCGAATTCCTATGGACCAACATGTTAGCCTCATTAGCAATAAATCTTCAGTCTAATTCACCATTTTGTAAAAAACTCTTTTTTAGTTCCAACATTGAAGCAACGAAACGAAGTTGAAAGGCTGCAATCAAAAGATATTGGCAGGTTGTGTACCGAACATGTGATACCTTCCTCTTCGTCTTCTTCTTCCTTTAATCAGCGTGGTTATGATCCAAAAATAAGGGATCACAACCCTCCCACTTCAACGCATTTCTACTGATCCGCCTGTGGGGTTCGGCTGAATGTGTGATATCAGTACTCTCTAAAATTACAATGCCTTTCATAATAGGCAACAATGTTATAACGAGGAAATGTACCTAGTAGAAGTCAAAAAAATAAATTAAAAGAGAACAGTGTTCGGATGTTTATAGGTATTTACTTAAGAGTTGTGAAGTAATCGAAAGGGTCTTACGCAGTTTCTGTGAGGTAGATAGGACCTTATTTCACCAAATTTCTTATCACGAAGAATATAAACTAAGGTACATTAAACAGGATTAACAGGATCCTCATTGGTGGAATGCAGTTATCTAGGCTAAGGAAATTCCTCTCTACAAATCCAACAATGGCCAGCTATCCAAAAAAAATATGGAACTTGGAGGGCTTCTAGCGAAGATTCACTTAATCTAATACTTGATACCCATTTCTCAATTATCTCTCAATTTGTTAGCAACACTGTCTCTAATAAGTCAGCTGCAAATTTAATCTACTTTTCTGACTTAATTACATAGAACAAACTCCACTGGGCACTACATAGCTTCAAACCATATAAATCCGCAGAACCAGACGGCAGACAAACTAAAGAAGTTGTCGGACCTTATCTTGAAGGTGCTGGAAAAACATCACCTATTGTAGATGCACTTTCAGACCTGAAGGTAGACATCTCACTATGCGAATTGATCAATTTACTACTTACTGGTCGGATTATTAACTCAGTTCTAAGTGGGATGTCTAGTAGAAGATCTGGTAGTAGTGGCACTCCGCAAGGTACTGTATAGAACACTACCTTGCGGAGTGTATAGAACACTACCTTGCGGAGTGTATAGAAGAATACCTTGCGGAGTGCCCCCTCGTCTATGGAATTTGGTGGTTGATGAACTATTGATAATCCTGGAAGGTAAGCGATGTACGGTGATCGCTTATGCAGATGATGTTGCTATAGCAGTCTCAGAAAAGCACCTTAATACTCCAAAAGAACTGCTACAAAATGCTTTAAATAAGCTGACCAGATGGGCGGTTCGTTGTGGTTTTGGGTGTAAGCCCAATAAAACTGAACTGTTACTCTTCCCAACAAAATATAAAATTCCCTTTGTCGATCTTCCCTCTCTTACTGGTATTAGCCTAACTTTCTCTGATAAAGCAAAATACTTGGGTATTATCCTGGATAGGAAATTAAGCAGTATACCTAACGTTCAAGAAAGATTAAAGAAAGCTACAGTAGCACGTTTCTCTTGCAAGAAAGCTATCGGAAATAAATGTGGGTTGCAACCTCGCATAACTCACTGGCTCCACATCTTAGTCATTAGGCCGACTCTCACATATGAGGTAGTTGTCTGATGGACTGCCTTAAAAAGAGCCATAAACCGTGGTAAGGTCCAGCGATCAGCCTTGAAGTATTATCACAATGGTCAGGAAAATAATTCGGCCATGCATCCATTTTGAACAACCTTAATCTGTCCCCGAAAACATGGACTACACCATTCCCCGTCTCTTTTCTTTCAAAAGTGTCCAAGTCACCATTCCTTTCAGGTCTTACTGGGAGGCTGAAATTCACTTAGGAGAAAATGAATCAATTTATTTTTACAGTGACGGCTCAAAAACCGAAAACGAGGTGGGTGCAGGTGTCTTCTCTGGTAAGCTTAATCTAAACCTCTCCTTCCGTCTTCCAAATTCTTGTAACATGTTCCAAGCGGAAATAATGGCGATTAAGGAAATCTTATCTTGGCTAAAGAAAAACGTGATATGCGTATTTTTTCAGACAGCTGAGCAGCAATCAAATCCTTGGAATAGGTCTCTTTAAATTCAGTAGTAGCCCTAGACTGGAGCTCTCAAGGGGATGGCAGAGCAGTTTAATATTCACCGCTCTTGGGTGCCGGGGCATAGGGATATTCCGGGGAATTGTAAGGCTGATGAACTCGCCAGAATATGAACAAATATACCCATCCTTCCAGACAAGGATAATCTAGGTATACCAATCGCTACTTGCAAATTTAAATTTAAGCCGAATGCAACGATGGAAGAAATCTTAAATGGACAAGTGATGCAACATGTCTAGCGACTAACCAGATTTGGCCCAGGCTGGATCTGAAACGCTCTAAGAAATTAATTTTTCTTAACCGATTTCATATTGGCGCTACAATAGGTGTAATCACAGGACACTATCTAATAGGCAAGCATGCAACAAGGCTTGGCGTATATTCAGATAATTTTTGCAGAAGCTACATGGAGAAGGAAGAGAAAGAAACCATTCCTCACCTTCTTTGTGCGAACCCAGCTCTCTCCTATAGAAGGAAGTTTCATTTAGCTTTCTACTCCAACAATTTGGGTGATCTGATAGATTTAGATATCAGAAGCCTCCCATGCTTCATTAGAAGCTCTAACTGGTTCTTGAAGGAAGCAGGGATTACATGTTCCTTCCTTGGTGGCTGTGTGTTGGCATAAGCTAACAGCCACGTTAACCCCCACAATCGAGTAGCCAAACTAACTAACAAGCTGAAAGAAGTCTTTAACGATCTGCATAATGCTATAACTAATGAGTCCAAACATACAAACAAAAAATAGCGTAGCCCACAAGGGAAAACAAGATCTCAGTAAGTTGTTACGCAATTCTGGCTAAGTAGCTGCCCTGAAACTATTGATTTATTGAAGACTATAGTCTAGACTCTTTAAATTTTTAGTTTATTTATACAGCATATAAAAACAGTGATTATGACATAATTTTATAGTTTTGTGCCAACAATAACGTTCGTGCATTTAGTATGGCAATATGTTATTCAACTTCACATGCAACACGAAATGAATTCTTTACATAATACATGTTATGCCTTCATAAAACCTTCAAATCGCCAATTATCGTTACTCTAATTAAACTTTCTTTCGTTCTTCGCCAGTGTTTACGCAAATTAGATTGCGTATACCTCAACATTATAAAAAACATACAAAGATGATTTAATTAAATTTCGCCGGGTCTTAAAAAAAAAACTATGTTAATTACACATACCTAATTTAAGTTTTATGAAACTGTTATGCAAACTAATGTCTGAAATTTATTTCGCTCAGTAGATTCTACTTTATTAAGTACGACATAGGAAGAGAAATTCTCAACAGATAAAATTTCGACTATTTAGTTCTTCTATTTACTAAAATTCTTTGCAACAGAATGATAATAAATTTAAATCAAACCTGTTCTTGTATAAATTAGTACAGATACATGTAATTGACTTTAAACGCTACGCGTGGAATTCGATACAATATTCGATCAACCAAGCCAAGGTAAGGTAAATCAACCAGATGCAATCAAAAGGATGCAATCCAAAGTATAATGATCATAATGGAAAAACATCGTGATTCTTTAAAGGAATTGCATATTGTACGTATACTGGTTGACTTTGAAAAGGCATTCGGCAGACAACGACGAAATCTGATAACCGTGGTGCTAAGATATCGAGAGGTTCCAGAAACCGATGTGCGGTTGATCATGGACATGTATGAAAGAGCAAGGACAAGAGTAGGTTGGTTGGTTGGTTTAGGATCGGCCCTCGGTGAGGATGTACTTAGACCAGAGAGTAGGTCCATTGTACTACCGATGTGTAAGGCGGGTACTCTTTATACCATTTGCTTCGTTGAAGGAAGGCGTGAATTTTAGCCGTGCAGGCGTTGCCGAGATCATTAAGATCATTGTAGAAGTATTCATTCAGAGTGGCCTTCCTGATGTTGGCGAGCGCGGGACAGGCGCACAGGAGATGACTGATAGTCTCTTCTTCCTCTTCATCTCTGCAGCTTCTGCAGAAGTCGTTATGAGGGATACCTAATCTTTGGGCATGTCCTCCTATGACGCAGTGTCCAGTGAGGACATTTGTTATTTTTGAGAGGGTTCCTCTCTTGTGCTTCAAGAGTCCGATGGACCTGGACTTATTGAGTGTCGGCCAGAGCTGTCTGGTGGTATAACATTGGTCTAGATGTTGCCATCGGTGATTGGCTACTTTCTCGGCGTCAATTTGAATAAGGTACTTAACATAAGACGCTGGCGCTTCGATGTCGGTAATGCTTATGCTATCTGTACCAGAGGAGCCTTGTCGTGCTAGTTCGTCGGCTGCACAATTCCCCGGTATGTCACAGTGACCTGGTACCCAGCAAAGGGTGCGTGTACTGACCAGCTTTGTCTTTAAGAGATATGCGACAGTCTTTCACTGCCTTAGATCTAGTAGTGCTGGATGCGAGGGATTTGATGGCTGCCTGACTGTCGACGTAAATAACAATATCAGATGTTGATAGTATGCTAGCCGCCAGCCAGTCAGCGGCTTTGCGAACTGCGGTGATTTCGACTTGAAAAACTCTGCAGTGGTCTGGAAGGTTAAAGGAGAGGTGTATGTCCAGATCTTCTGAGAAAATTCCGGCACCGAGTCCGTCCTTGGCTTTGGACCCGTCCGTAAAAATTGACAGCGATTCGTTGTAAAGGACATTGCATTGCGTCCACTCACTTCTGTCCGGTATCGAGTGCGTGTAGACCTTGTTAAAATCATATTCAGTGGGCAGATGGTCAGTGGAATTGGGAAAATGACGGTGCATCGAAAGTATATTGGCGTGTCCCGTGTGTTGCTCCTTCCACTGCTTGGAGCCTCTCAGTCTTATTGCCGAGCTGACAGCCAATTGTTTACTGATGATGTCAATCGGAAGCAGGTGGAGCATGGTTTGGAGCGCCGCTGTGGGGGAAGTTCTCAGTGCACCGGTAATGCTGAGACATGCAACTCGCTGAGTTTTTTCCATTATGGATAGGTTGGATTTCTTCTCCAAGGCGGGCCACCATACCAATACCCCATACATGAGAATCAGTTTTATGACCGAAGTGTATAGCCAGTGCATGATGTTTGGTTTAAGGCCCCAAGTGGAGCCTACTGCTTTATTGCAGATGTATAGAGCGGTCAGCGATTTCCTGGCCCGTTCGACGACATTCTCTTTCCAAATAAGCTTGCGGTCAAGCTTTAGGCCTAAATAGCTAGCACTATTTGAAAGCTTGAGGGTGGATCCCCTTATCTTGGGTGGAGTGAAGTCAGGGAGCTTGTGTTTTCTTGTGAATAGAACTAGCTCGGTCTTCGTCAGGTGAACGGAGAGGCCGCATTTATCGGTCCATCTGAGCAGTTCACTAAGAGCAGACTGCAAGACATCGGCCAGCGTCTGCGGATATTTGCCTGTTATTAGAATAGCGACATCGTCTGCAACATTGCATCCAGTTTTTTCGATCTTTAGAAGGGCCTCGTTGAGCACCAAATTCCATAGTGGTGGAGACAGTACACCCCCTTGGGGCGGCCTCGATGTACGTGTCGCTTGACAGTGCTACTTCCGAAGGATGCTGTTATTACCCTGTTCTTTAGAATGTGTTCCACGAAACAACAGATGGATTCGCAGATGTTAAGCCTGCGTAAGGTACTGGTAATTGGATTTGTTTCAACATTGTTGAAGGATCCCTCTATATCTAGAGATGACACTAGGGTGAACTCTTTGATTGAGAGTGATTTTTTGATAGGGTGGATGATGGAGTGCAAGGCCATTTCGACCGACTTACCTTTTTGATAAGCGTGCTCTGACATGGATAGTAAGGTGCTATCAATAGTGGCCTTGATGTGTAGGTCCAGGATTCTTTCCAGAATCTTGAGAAGGAAGCATGTTAGACTAATAGGTCTAAGGTCCTTTGGGAGGGTGTGCGATGTCTTGCCCGCTTTGAGTATAAAAACCACTCTTACCTTGGTCCAGGCAGTTGGTGTTGTTCCGAGCTCAAGACAAGCCTTCAGAATGCAGAACAGGGTAAGAGTAACCGAAGAGTTCCCAAGCAAAGCCGAGGTGCACCAGAGAAGCGTCTTAAGTACCTTGTTCTTTATTAAAGTACTTGACTATCTGCTAAAAGGTAAATTGACGGACCCCAAGGTACATCACTTATTCTTTGCTGACGATGGAGCCATCATAAGTGAGGATCCTATATCACTACAACGAGCACTTGATGTGTGCGTGGATGTTTGGAGGGAAATGGGTATCACATTAGTTGAAAAAAGACAGAGTACTTTTGCTGCCAGTTCTCTGATCCACTCAGGCCTATTCCAGATATTTATTTGAATGGAACAGTGCTTCCTAAGTAAGAAAATTCCAAATATCTGGGACATATGATCAATGGCAAAGCAACCTGTGATGACCAATCATCGCGTAAGCGTAGGGTGGATGAAGTAACGAGAAAATTCCGCTATCTTCTGTGACAGGAAAATTCCCCCTAAGTTAAAAGGAAGGTTATACACCGTAGTTGTACGTCCAGCACTCATATATGATTTACAATGTTGCAAAATGTACAAAAAGTAAAAAATAAAATAAATATTTGGCGCAACAGCTCTTTATGTGCCAGGGCCTAGCTTCTTGCAACCACTCATGTTGTGTGCGTTATATTTTTCACACGAATGGAAGGGACATACTGTTTAGTTCCGTATCCGAACGGCAATTTGAGAAGCTTTTTGGTGACAACAATACTCTCGGATGTGTGTCAGACGCTCGCAAGAGGTGGGACCGTGAAAAAAACTTGTTGGTACTTTCTGGGATTCGAACTTGGAACCTCACGCGCCGTGATCCAACACACTAACCACTTGCGCCACGGCGCCCACAAATGTATAAAAGGTATTAGAGTAAATTAATGGCAGCTGAGATGAAGATGCTTCGCATGATAGCAGGAGTGACAATGCTTTATCGAATAAGAAGTTCGAAGATCCGCGGAAACTTTCACGTGTTACGAAAGATAGAGTGCAACCGGCTCAGTTGGCATTGCCACGATCAAAGAAGAGATCATTTGAATCCTGTTAAAAAGGCAATATTAATGAACGCTTCAAAGACATCGCAAGGCAAGAGAGGCAGGCCTATAAACGCCTAGATCACATAAATGCGACGACGTCGGCATTTTATTGGCCTCAGTAACCGAGTGATCCAAAATCGGAAGGCCTGCTGATATTTTCTGCGATCAAATAGGCGGATCAGTAGAAATCCACTGAAAAGGGAGGGTTATGATCCCTTGTTTTCAGATCGTAACCTCACCGAAACAGGAAGAAGGAGAGGAAGATGCTATCAACCAAGCCTTCGTACTTTAGTTATGTAGAAAAAAAACAAACAAAGGAGTCTAAGATATAGCTAAGCCGTAAGCTAATCTTTCAGACTGTAGAAGAGGAAAGCATTTTTTCTTTTTTTTTTATAATTAGCGAGCAGTCAAGGAGTTATGGGCCATGGAAAGGCAAGATAGAGAGAGAGAGGTTTGAAACTCAGTTGCGTATGTTTCAGAAAATATTTCCAGGATGTGGCGTTATTTTTGCATTTGCTTCTGATTCACAGTATTTTTTCCGACCACCGATGTCAGAGGCATATCAATCATCAACCAGAGTGAACAATTTTTCCAGCCATATGACCAAGCAACTGCCAGTGTTATGCCTTCGCACTAGTGTTCACATAAGCTCTCGCTATTGATCGGAATAAATTTTTATATTTCACGAGAAATGAATAAATGCTGCTGATATCGGGATTTGAACCATGAACCATTATATCTTCTTCATATGTATGCAGCAGTAACGTTTAATAGTGTAAGGAATCCCCATGTCTTCTTTTATTCTTCTAAGCATAAGCAATAAAGTAATAGAAATGGGTAAAGGCATACAGAAGGGTTATAAACTCCATGGAAAGGATCGTATAATACCCTATCCCTTACTTTCTAACTCAGCCATATAAATATGGGAGAGGCATTGAGTAATTAGATCTTCTTCAAAATAAAATAAATAAATATTTGGCGGAACAGCTCTTTAAGTGCCAGTGCCTAGCTTCTCGCAACCACTCATGTTGTCTGCGTTATATTTTTCACACGAATGGAAGAGACCTACAGTTTAGTCCCGTATCCGAACGGCGATTTGAGAAGCTTTTTCATCACAACAATGCTCTCGGATGTTTGTCAGACGCTCGCGAGGGGTGATCGCTGTGATCCGACACACTAACCACTTACGCCACGGCGCCCTTCTTTGGTCGGGGCAAAAAGCGCTTCACTGGAACACTCAGATGCAATTAGTCTTTTGTACTTCCAGGAAGCAGAACCCTGATTTACCAATTTCATTGGAATTTCCTCATCTTTCATAGAAGGTCAAGTAAGCATTTTAGTGATAATGAGCTTACATTTTTAGTATCACCAAATAAGCATTGAAGATCCACCACCTGATACGAGTAAGGGTAGGACAATAGAAGAATACAAGCGTCGTAGACTGTAGTAACTAGGGTATTAAGGTGCTTAGCAACTGAAGTGTATTCTAGGGACGCCATTAAGTTATCTACAGTGGCGTTTTGGTGTTATTGCGTCAGAGAGCATTTCCATGGACCGGAGTCGTAGGATAAGTATCGCGTGAGGTTATCAAAAGTTCAGTCTGGATTTTACCAAAAACGATGGGTGGTTTTGATAGTACAGCCCATGATTTAAGTATCGAGAGGAGGTTAGTTCAACTGTGCATTTAGTGCGGAGCTAGGGACAACCAGGACACTGTAGCATAGAGACGAATGAGTCAGCCGACGAATTGTTATATAAGAGTAAAATAAAACCCACCTAGTGCGCAGCAATGGGAACTATTCGAAATAAACAACTGAGCTTCAAACCACAACTCAACATTTTTCTCTCTCTCTATCTGTCCTTTCCAACGTCCGCACTGTGTAAACACATGTTAGGGGTATTCATAACCCCTTGAGTGCGGGCAAATTATAAAAAAAAAACGACAGAGCTAAGTTGGGCAAGTCTAGAAGTCAATTTAGTATCTGACACTAGATCGTTGGAAACTGGTGAAATTCATAAACTAGGAAGATTACAACTATGAATAGTTATAGAAATCCTCTCTGATCACTGGCTTTGAAGAATACAAGCCAATAGACTAGGAGTGTGAGAATAGGGTGTTTGCCTTATGTACATAGTATGTCATAGAAGTTATTACTTATTATACTGTGTGAGTGCCAAGGAATTGTCTGTAACCAAAGGAAACGCTCAAATTGTTATTTTTTTAATGTCTTGTAGATGGTAGGTTGTATTAACCACAACAAAATGCACAAATCTAGCAGCGAAATTAAGTATCGAAGCGAAAACTTAATTTAGGTTTCCGCGTCTTTTAAAAAGGTTCTCCAGTGATTGTGATTTGTGGGGCGCATTATGCTGTCCAGTATTTTATAACATTTTCATAACTCAACTTAAGACAACCTACCCTAACCTAATCAATATAAAAGTTAATGAGCAAGATGAGTTTATAAGCAAATGAATAAGCAATTACTGATAAGAGGCATGTACACGTGATATGTTAGTTAAAAAGGTGCGCACTGGTTGAAGAGAGTGATAAGAGTGCGGTTGAAGGTATTCAAGAAATGTTTACTTTGGAAATCAATAAACTTACATACCGTATCTCAAAGTTTAAAGCCCAATAACTGGTAATATGTGAACAGACGTACAGTCAACTCGGATGTTGGAACTGTTCTTTCATATGTATTATATACTGTGTAGGGTCTAGCATCGCTATCTCCCTATGCTAATAACTCCGTGTCAAATTGAATGCATACTATGATATTGTATGTTCCAGTATACTGGGCGTCGTGGTTAGTGTATTAAACCACTGTGCGCGAGGTTAAAGTTTGAATCACAGAAAACACCAAAACATTTTTCGCTATCTCACCTCTCGTTAACGATGGTGTAGTGGTAACGTCATCGATTGGCATGCTAATGGTTCATGTGGTTAAAATCCTGATTATCAGCAAGTATTTATTTATTTCTCATGAAATAAGAAAAGTAAGTCCAATCAATTGCGAAAGCTTGTGCGAACACTATTGCGAAGGCATAACATTGGCAATAAGTTGATCGTATGGCTGGAGAAATTGTTCGACCTATTTGTTGATTGATATGCCTATGACATCAGGCGGTTGGGAAAAAATACTGTAAATTAAAAGCAGAGGTAAAAATAACAAAAATTTCCCCAGTAATCTGTAGGCCACCCCGGAGATTTCCTGAAACGTAAACAACTGAGCTTCAAAGCACTACACCACTCTTTCTAGCTCTTTATCTATCCTTCGCACTGCCCGAAGAGTGCCCTAACATTTAAAGGGTAACCGCTTGAGTACACACAAATTATATATAAAAAAAAACACATCCGAGTAACAAATAATAATAATTGCCCTTCAGATATGGCACAAAACAGTATATTCCTTCCATTTGTGGGAAAAATATAATTACATAATAATGTAAAATTGCGCGAAACATGTATGTATTTGTGAATATTTGGTATATGGTAAAAATAGAGGGAATTGATGATCTCTTATCACACGGCGATATGGTGGCTTATCGTGTTTTTCTCATAGTTTTATCTCATAAATGATAAATCGCGCTTTGTTTTTGGTTGAGCAAGCAGATACGTCTTCTGCTTAAGCTAAAAGTAACCAACGTAACGTCATCGTTATTATGTATCCTGTATAGACGATCACTGTTGTAGAAAATGTGTTCTGGTGATTCTTCATCTTCCTTGCTGATTTCTGACACAGTCAGGGGTATTAAGAAAAATGAATGAAATCTAATTCTGTCCAACCAAAAAATGTGAAAGAGGCGGAAGGTATTTTCCTAATATGGTACCAATAGAATGATTCCAAAATCTCTATTAGACAGATCGAAGAAGATATGCGGAGTAACTATGCTACCAGAATGCTACTGATCTATACTTCATGCACCGTGGCGTAAGTGGTTAGTATGTCGGATCACAGCGCATGAGGTTCCATGTTCGAATCCCAGAACACACCAAAAAGTTTTATCACGGTTCCACCTCTCGCGAGCGTCTGACAAACATCCGAGAGTATTGTTGTCACGAAAGCTTCTCAAATCGCCGTTCGGATACGGCACTAAACTGTAGGTCTCTTCCATTCGTGTGAAAAATATAACGCACACAACATGATTGGTTGCGAGAAACTAGGCCCTGGCACTTAAAGAGCTGTTGCGCCAAATATTTATTTATTTTATCCCTAATAACTAAGGGTATGCGTTCTTCGTAGATTTTGAGGCAGCTTTTGACTCTGTTGACAAAAGGGCTCTCTTTTTCAAACTAAGCAATCTGGGAGTCTCTACAAAGTTGTTACAAGTTATACAAAGCCTTTACAAAAACAACACAACTGCAGGATGGGAAGGAGTCAACATATCAGACTGGTTTGAGTCAAAAATAGGTGTCAAGCAAGGCTGTCTTATGAGTCCTCTTCTGTTTTCGCTGTTCTTGGATGACTTGTTAACTTTCTTGTCCGGTGGAATCGAGTTTGCTGGAATTAAGATAAAGCTGCTCCTATACGCTGATGACATTGTCATTCTGTCGGAAACACCAACGTTGATACAAATCATGATTAACAAATTAGAGCAATATTG
Source organism: Brachypalpus laphriformis (assembly GCA_945910035.1). Classification (NCBI taxonomy): domain Eukaryota; kingdom Metazoa; phylum Arthropoda; class Insecta; order Diptera; family Syrphidae; genus Brachypalpus; species Brachypalpus laphriformis. Next base: position 140,096,984 of record OX246756.1, read on the forward strand.
CAGTTTGTGGAAACTAAAAGTCAACATCGCCAAGTCCAAAATAATGGTTTTCCGAAATGGTTCTGGTCGCTACGCAAGGGATGAAAAATGGACATGACACTTTGTAAAAAGAACATTGCATTAAGCACAAAGTACAAAGTCTATGAAGCAGTAGTAAGGTCTATTATGTGCTATGCGGCCCAAGTTTGGGATATTTTTCAGTACGAAGAAGCTGAAAAACTGCTGAGATATTTTATAAAAAAATCTTCAGATTACCTGTAAATACACCAAACTATATGCTTCACTTGGAAACCGGTTTGCCACCTCTGTATGTTTTTACAATAAGGCTACACTTCCTCTAAATTTTAAAAGTAATGTCATTTCCAAGTCAACGCCTTCCGCATATAGTTGCAAAACACTTACTACGAGGGAAATTACAATTCTTCAGTGAATGGTTTAGATAGTGCAGCGAACACGATATTCCCCTGATAGACTACAATATAGCATCGTGGAAAGAATCTCTTCAGGATCTGTTAATGAAGATCGAGCTATCTACTTGTGTCACTTTTAGAGAAAGAGGAAAGCGTACCGAACTCTGGAACACGACTTCGAGGAAAAAAATTATTTCCACGACAAAAACAGCATATGTACAATCTCTTTAATTTTCAAGGCTAGAGGTGAGCTTCTCAGATAAATTATATGCCGTATAGGACTGAAGGAAATCCGGAATGCAGTTTGTGCAATCTACGAGCTAAGGAAGACATTTATCACTTCATTGGAATATGTCCCATATTGAACGTGATCAGAAGAATTCACTGGGGAAAAAGCAGCCTGTCGTCAAACGAAGTTATTTCAATTCTGAACGGCCAAAATTGGAGTGTGCTGGCGAGTTATATACAAACTGCTTTAGACTACCGAAAGCATATACAAGATGAAGCATTTTAAATACCTTTATTTAAATAAGATAGGATAAAAAGTTACATTGTATAAAAATAATCAAATCAAATAATTACATGTTTTAGACTATAAATCTCTCTTTTCGGGCTAACGGCAAATGCCAATGCTATACTTTGTTAATTTAAATCTATGGATTCTTTCTTTATTGTACAATAAAATCACATATTTATTCTAAAAATCTAAAATCTAAGGAATATTTCACCATGGTAATAGAGCATCACTAGCTGACCAGTACTCGCCTTGATTCGCCCGCATTTTAGTTGACGGTTATTTACTTGTCGAAATATAATTGCCAACTGAATACAATCCCGAAAATGTGTAAACTCAAGTATAACTTCCCCCGTGGAAATCCAACCAGAGCATACGCAACATTCACAATTTATTTTAAATTTATTAAAACATTTTAAAATATGGACAAATCTAACGATCAACAACATCTCATCTAACAAAATGGAAAAATATTGCAATAGTTCTATGTCTACACATGTATATCCATGTACATATGAACCTACGCGTATATTCTCAAGCCCCTTAATTGCATGAAGTTTTGGCAGCACATCGATATCTTGTTATCTTAGGTTGGCACTGATAATGTTTTTATTTCAATTTTAACTCTAGAAGAGATCGCACACTGAAGATCAAAACATAATCATGGAATAGCAGACCCATATACTCACACACACATACTATTGCAACGACAACCACTGCATGACTGCTGGTCGTGGTCTTCACTAAAGAAAATTGTGGGCGATGATTTGATTATTTGTTTTTAGCACTGCTCAGTTTCAGGACAACGCAGAAGGATGTTTTATATCTTAATTTACTAAATTCATTAATTTTATTTTTTTTAATCCGGAGAGCCAGTACTGAGCTACGGCTGTGGAATCAATATTTACAGATGGAAAATTCGATCTCAACCCCCTTTATGCCACTAAGACCTTGAATTTTGGAAAATTCCTTCTTATCTCGCATCTAGGCAAAATACGGAATAACTGTGCAAAATTTCAAGTACCTACGTCTAATAGTATTTCGAGAAACGGTGTTCACAAGGAAAATCGATTTTACTCTTATAGTATTTAAGATTGCAACTATAATCACAAATAAGGGCGATCTTATTCGTTTTTATTTTATGCTCTCGGCTGGCTACTGGTTGCTATTAACAAATTTGCGTGAAAATACTTTTTAGAAACGTCTTATATAATGTGAACTCGCAAATACCACCTTGATCAAAAAGTTCCCGGAATTTATTCAGAAAATTCAAAATACAAGTTTATTCATCTAAATCTATATTGTCTCCTTCAAAGTAATCCCCATCGACTTCAACACACTTATGCCAGCGCTTGGTCCAATCTTCGAAACATTTTCTATATTCGGTTTTCGGTATGTCCATCAGTGCTTCCTGCGATTTTTCCATTAATTCCTCTCGGCTGCTGAAACGCGTTCCCCGTAATGGTTTTTTAACTCGATTAAACAGAAAGAAGTCGCAGGGAGCCAAATCAGGTGAATTCGGTGGCTGTTGGATGGTATTTGTTGCATTTCTCGTCAAAAAATTACGAATAATGATGGCACTGTGCGACGGTGCGTTATCATGGTGCAAAATCCACGAGTTTTCTGCCCACATTTCCGGTCTCTTTCGGCGAATTGTTTCACGCAAACGTCTCATAACGCCCAAATAATACTCTTTGTTTACTGTCTGGCCTTCTGGCAAAAATTCATGATGCACTACACCGTTGGAATCCATGAAAACCGTGAGCATTGCCTTCTTTTTTGACTGAAAACGACGTGGTTTTTTGGTCTCGGCTCATTTGGTGAACGCCATTCACTTGCCTGATGTCTGGATTGCGTGTCGTACTCATAAACCCACGTCTCGTCTCCAGTAATGATCCTTTTGATGAATGTGGGGTCGGATTCAGCCTCGCAAATTATGTCTTTTGGGACGTCAACATGGTCTCTTTTTTGCATGAAATTGAGGTCTTTTGGCACCAACTTTGCTGCTACACGACGGAAACCCAAATCATTAACCAAAATGTCTTGGACGGATCCATAGGTAATGTTCAAGTCCTTTGCGGTTATTGACCAACATTTCTTTTACTTTATCAATGTTTTCGTCGGTTTTCGATGTCGATGGTCTGCCACTGCGTTCATCATCTTCGATTGACTCACGACCACTTTTGAACCGCTCGTGCTACTGGTAAACGGCCGTTTTCTTTCGAGAATCGTTGCCGAAACACTTTTCCAACATTTCCAACGTTCGCGCACCATTAAATCCGTTTTTTACGCAAAATTTAATACAAGTTCGTTGTTGCAAATTAAAATCGATTTCTAAAATTGTAAAAAATCGCCAACACACACAGAGATAGATATACTCTTGGCTACGTAACTTTTACAAATGTCAAGCTATGATGCTAAGATTTGGAGGGAATATCAACAACAGATGTACCAACTTAACAAAGAAAACAGAACTCAAATCGGAACGATGGGAGCGCCATACGGTTTTTATTCCGGGAACTTTTTGATCATACACTACTATCTCTATAATGTGAACTTTGAAATTTTATCACCTCTATAATGTGAATGTTTTCCCAAATTTTTCCATAATGTGAACAGGCGCTTATATTAATTAGTTCACATTATTGAGGTACGAAGATAAGGTGAAAAGTTCTCGGCCTGACGCAGAGATATCGCTAGGTTAACCCCTAAGGAAGTTTATCCAAATTTGCTCATTCCAAGTCAAGCATTAAGAAGTGGGCAGCTGAATTTAGGTGAGTGAAATAGCTGAGGCTGTGTGTACATCGGGAGAGGGGGTGCGAAACATCTTGCACAAAAACTTAGGGAAGCAAAAGCTCTGCGCAAGATGGGTGTCGCATTTGCTGAATGCCGGTCAAAAGCAAATGCGCAAACGATTTTCGCGGCAATCTTTGGACCGATTCAATAGGGATCCGACCGATTTTGTGTGGCGATTTGTCACCATGGATGAGACATGTGTCAGCACTACACGCCAGAAATGAAACAGCAGTCGAAGCAGTGGCTGGAAGCCGGTGGGTTAGCACCAAAGAAAGCGAAGTCGATCGCATCTGCCAGAAAGGTCATGGCCAGTGTGTTTTGGGATGTGAAAGGGATCCTGTTAATTGATTACCTTGAGAAAGGCAGAACAATTACAGGCGAATATTACTCCAACCTTCTTAACCAGCTGGATGCCAAAATTCGCGAAAAGAGGCCTGGCTTGAAGAAGAAAAAAATAGTTTTTCACCAGGGCAATGCACCTGTACATAAGTGTGCGTTGGCGATGGGAAAACTGCGGGCTTTGGGGTACGATTTGCTCGGCCATCCCCTCTATTCACCTGATTTGGCACCCTCAGACTTCCATCTATTCCCAAACTTGAAGAAATTTGTTTCTGGGAAGCGCTTTGCATCCAATGCAGAAGTTGAGAGGGCCGTAGATGAATATTTTCACAGCCTTCCAGACTCTCACTTCCGAGAAGGAATACTAATGTTGGAGAAACGCTGGACAAAGTGTGTTGAAGTCAAGGGACATTATGTAGAAAAATAAAATCATTTTTGAACTGAAAATCGCAGTCTTTCATTGTCAGGCCGAGAACTTTTTACCTTGCCCTCGTAGTACTGTAGCTGAAATTTACTGCCAGAACGGTGTACATTTCATTCAGTAACATAATATGCTCCGAGGGAGCTCGCCTGTGTGGTCTTCTGTACTCGACGATTTCTTTTTACAATTTAATTTATTTTGTTTAATACTCATTATGGTTGAAAAGCTATTGTCAATGCAATATGATATTTCATTTCTATATTTCATTATTAAAATCATTATCGTGGAAAAAACAGAAGCTAATATTGTGTGCATAAAACAAATTATTGTCGATGTGGCATAGGGGGACGTATACGTAATTTTTCTTCAAATCTCATAGACCAATTTTACTAATACTTTCTTTCTGTTTATTTGAAAACAATCTGGCCTACCATTATTAATGCGTAATGAAGCGATATGTGGGCGTAACAAAAGGCTAATAATTTTACTAAAACAATTTTAGATTTTAAGTACAGTAGATATTTTGTTTGTTTAAAATTTAAAATGGTGAATAACAATTATTTTTAGTGTTCAAACACTTCTAAATTGAAGGCAGTTTCTTTACGCTATTCTTGTTTTCAAAAACGTATGATTATTAAATGTTCAACATATGACCTGTGGCAGCACCTATAGAATGCTGCCGCAGTATTTCCCTGCTTGTAGAAAAAGACGAGGACGAAATGGGAGCTGAATCAAATTCAAGATGTTTAACACCAAAAATGAACCTGAAGCACTATAACATATTTGAAACTACCCACATCATGCACTTTGATTGAGCTGCTACGTCTGTAGACTACTAGTAGAGCAAACATCAACTCAAATAAAAATTTACAGTTTTACGGTGCTCATAGAAATATTCATGTCAGAGCTCGAGGATCTCCGGGGTAAGCAAGTGTACTTTCGTATAAACGTCTACGAATCGGAAGATGGAGCATCAGAGCTGTGACAGGTAAAAATGTTTAATTGAAAAAGGTTTACGGTAACGAAAAATATGTATATTGCGCGTCGAAGAAACAAAGTGACGGAACGTCGGGAACAGAGCCAATTACTTGAATTTAAAAACAAAATAACGAAAAGATTAGAGAATCAACATGTGAGTGACATGGTGTAGTGATAATGTAGTCAGTTATTAAAAGGTTGGTTATTGGTTCAAGTCCCAACCATAAACATACATTGTTTAGTACACCACCTTGAGAAAACCAGCCGCGAAACAATAACAGCTAATTTTTCCGAAATAGTTCAGACACCAATCAACTTGGACTTAGGTTAGGTTAAAGGAGCTAGCTGCAACAAATGAGCGCAGCCTGCACTCGGATCACACACGGATCCATTGTGCTCCCCTGACGTGGAATTTCCTGGCTGAGGAACTGCAAAGAGGAAAAAACAAAATAGCTAGAGTTCTGTGCTAGTAGAACGGCCTCCTCTGAACAACCCTGAATAAGTTATAAGTTTCATGATGGTGGTTGGTGGCTTTTCAGACAGGTCGCCCAGATGGTTGAAGGAGTACTCTCCAAGGGCCGTCTTCCTGATACTGCAAAGACTAGGGCATTTGCAGACGAAGTGTTCCGTGTCTCCTCTACGTCTGTGTTGCCGCATCCTCTGCAGAGTTCATCTGTACTTAGCCGCATTCTCTTCTGGTGGGCCGCTAATAAATTGTGGCCAGCTATAATACTTACGAGAACTGCCAAGTTTTGTCTATTTGGGTAAGGATGAGCTCGGTTTTCATCTTGTCATGTTTTGTCCAGATGCTTCTGGAGACACGGCATGAGGAAGCGCTCTCCATCTTTCTTTTGCTTGTTGTTTGAAGTCAAGTGTTATATTAGATTTAACAAGTATTAGAGGAGGTAAGACTAAGCTTTGGACCATTGACAGGTCTTGTTTTGATAAAAAAAAAAAAAAAAACACAAATATTTGGCGCGACAGCTCTTTAAAGTGCCAGGGCCTAGCTTCTCGCAACCACTCATGTTGTGTGCGTTTTATTTTTCACACGAATAGAAGGGACCTACAGTTTAATGCCGAATCCGAACGGCGATTTGAGAAGCTTTTTCGTGACAATAATACTCTCGGATGTTTGTCAGACGCTCGCGAGAGGTGGGACCGTGAAAAAACTTGTTGGTGTTTTCTGGGATTCGAACTTGGAACCTCATGCCTAGTGATCCAACACACTAACCACTTACGCCACGGCGCCCACTTGTTCTGATCCCTTTCTTGCCAATTCATCTGCCATCTCGTTCCCTGGGATTCTTTTGTGTCCTGGGACCCACCAGAGTGTTACATGGTGGCTTTGGGTAATCATGTAAAGCTCCTCGCGGCATCGTTTTATTAACTTTGATTTTATAACCGCGGATGAGATGGCCTTTATAGCAGCTTGACTGTCTATGTAGATATCAATCTCATTTCTAGTAACACGTTTCGTGGATAATTCTCGTGCCGCTTCTGCTATCGCTAGGACTTCTGCCTGGAACACACTACTGTGGTTTGGAAGCCTTAGTGATATTGCAATATCAGGTTCCGCTGGGTAAATACCCGAACCCACTTTTTTTAGGGGGTCCTTCCTCCATCGGTTGGATTCTTTTAAGCGTAGGGCACTCATCGCGGCTGATTTCTTGACAAATAAGTCTAGTGGAGCATTGGACTTAATTCCATCTTAGTTTGAAGCAACTACATGAAATTATCTTTATTTTCCAACCCTTCTCTTCATTTTCAACTTACGTCATAAAATCGCATTAAAAGAGCTAGACTCTTAGATGAAAATTTCAATAAAAAATAAAAAAGATGCAACTCCATTGCAATCTATATACTATATGTACCTATACAAATATTTTTGCGCAACAGATCTTTAAAGTGCCAGGGCCTGGCTTCTCGCAACCACTCATGTTGTGTGCGTTATATTTTTTCACGAAAGGAAGGGACCTACAGTTTAATCCCGAATCCGAATGGCGATTTGAGAAGCTTTTTCGTGACAATAATACTCTCGGATGTTTGTCAGACGCTCGCGAGAGGTGGGACCGTGAAAAAACTTTTTGGTGTTTTCTGGGATTCAAACTTGGAACCTCATGCGTAGTAATCCGACATACTAACGACTTACGCCATGGCGCCCACCTATGTACCTATATGTATATATGTATAAAAATCAATTGCCGTGCGCTTGTCTCGCAAAAACTCGAGAACGAACCGATTTGGATGATTCTTGTTTTGCTTTGTTTGTTTCAACACTGGAGTGGTTTAGAAAGAAATAACATTCGGAAAAACCCAAAGGAAAAGCCGGAAAATCAAAATTTGCGTTTTATATGGGAATGCAAAAACATTGTGGTAATTACGTGATATACAAATAATCTTAAACATTCCGCCGCCCCAGAAGCATAGTTTCAGAACACGGGAGAATAACCAGTTTGTGAATGGGGCGGGACTAAATTGGCGTTGACCATTTTTAGCGTGACGGCTCGAACATGGCCATCTTTTCCGGCACAAAATTATTCTCTAATAGACTTCGTCCCAGGCGTCTGACTAACAGTTGTTGCCCCAGGCGCCTCCTGACTGAAAGTTTTATTTTTTATTTTTGTTAGATGCAGCAACGTAGGCCGGTTACCTGCTAGTCTCAAATAAATACCTCAATTGAAGGTTGTAAAGTTTGTGAAATCCTATAGCGAATGTTCAATTACTTGGTCACGAATAACATGCATTAAAATAAGAAATGATATATATACTTTTTTTTTTCTGCGAATTTGTTTTAAATTCTTGTTTCGAATATTTTACAAATTTAATATTATTTCACTTAAAACCTTTGCGATTGTGTTTTTAAAATTCATATGCTTATTTTGCCACATTAAAGCCTCATTTAAACAAACCAATCTCACTTACATTAAATACCTACTTCTTTTCACTTCGCAAAAATATATTTGAAAATTGCTTCACACTCTATGATAACAGCAACACGACTGAGTACTTTTTACTTTCAATTAAACAGACAAAAAAAAATAAACGACTTCTTCAGTTAGTACTCCTCCTATTGCACTATACCGCGCTGTTACGCTTCACTAAGGTAAGGGTTTTGTTTTAATCACTGCACACTCTCACTTGTAGTAACAGCAGCAGCAGCACAGATCGGCTAGTCTTAGCGAATTAAACCAAACCACTGTACCGTCGATAGTAAATTTAAAACATTAAAAATTCAGCCTACCCACACCCCACTATCGCCATGGCGCGGTGTGGCGGTACTAAGATAATCGTTTCCATTTCCGATTACTCGTACGTGTCTGGTTTGGTTTTTATCTAGCAGCATTCAAGAACAATAACCGTGTGACTAGACCATTCGGTATTTGCGCCAAAAGTCGAATTCAAATTGTTTACTAATATTTATTAATTTTGTTCGCTTTCAATAATTATGTTAATTAAGAATTTATGTGATGAAATTAAAAGAACAAAACTCGTTTTATAGTCCACGGGGAATGATCTACGCTTCAGCTGGGGAACTATTAATATGAGAGATATCCTCAAGATCACGTTCGACTTCAAGGTTATTCTCAGCATGTCCATTTGCATAGAGCTGGGTGCTTAAAACTTGAGGTAATTGCAGCTTGCAAACATGCACTTTTGCTATTTTGATTACTATCAGTGTGTGATTACACTGATCATTTTTGTCCGTGATACACCTGGTTATGGAGGTGTAAAGGTTGTCCGTATCCAAGGGGTTGTTAATGAATTCCATATTTGTGGGTTGACATACGGTGAATGGGACGTAGACTCATGTGTTAAAAAAAATTTCGTTTCGATCACGATCTGCTGTATAAGTAAAGAGTACTACGCCTTTATTCTTGTAACGACTTGATATGCTAACCGAATCTGATCACGGCCAAAGTACATTTGAATCGCAGACTAGCAGACTTACTCGTAAATCGGGCATCATTTTAAGGATGAAGACATTAGTGCTATTCATAATTATCAAAATTATATATGATATATAGGGACCTATTGCTCGGTTAAGAGTCATTAAATTTGACCGAAAAAAAATTCACTTTATTTGCAATGATCATCCAGCTAAGAGAGAGATGATGTTCCTAACAACAAGAAAAAAACTACCACAAGTGAAGTAGACTACTTTCTCAGTCACCGAGCTAACAGAAATAAGTATTTCGACCCAAAACTCGCCTTCTCTGGACACACAGAAACTAGAACTTCTAAGACCACAATATCAGCGAGAGACCCAGAAATAGTAAGCTGGAATGTTTTTTCAGTAGCATATCGGGCGATCGGGAGGTTACACGTGACAAAGTGTGCTCGAAACAGTTTTCGAGTGACGTTTCTAAGTAAGTGATGCATTGGCTTCAGGCCTAGTGACGCTATCCTATAAGCAGACGGTTTGATAACAGACGACTTATTTTTGCTTTACTTACTTACTTAGATGGCGCTACAGTTTGGAGTGAACAGGGGCCTCATCCAACAAGCATCTCTAGTTAGCTCACTCTTTAGCTAATTGCCTCCAGTTGCGCACTCCAAGTTGGTCGAGGTCCTCTTGAAGTTATGCGCGCTGCCTACGGAGAAGGGGCTCTCTACTGTGTCGCCCCTCCGGGTTAGATTCGAAGACTCTGCGGACCGAAACTTTGGTGTCTATTCACTTTATATGTCCTAGCCATCTCAAACGTCCAATACGCAGTTCCTCACTAGGTCGATGTCGCTATACAGCTCGTATAGTTCGTCGTTGAATCTTCTTCTCCAAAACCCGTTAACGCAAATGGGACAAAATATTTGACGAAGAATTATTCTCTCGGATCTAAGGACATCTTCATCCATCTTCAATAAAGTCCATGTTTCAATGCCGTAAAGCAGGACTGGGATGCTCACGGTTCTATATTGAGTATCCTTAGCTTAACGAGGTAGGGCTTTTTAGGGATGTCATGTTGAATTGCTTTGTTACCCAAAAAACAGCGATTGGCAAGAGTTATTTCTCGCTTGATTTCTGCTCTGGTATCATTGTCAGAGTTGATAGCGGAGCCAAGGTAGACAAAGTCGCTTACTACCTCGAAGTTATAGCTTCCCACTGTAACGGTCTGTCCAATTTATCGGTGTTGATTGTCAATTCTTGTTCACAGTATCTACTTGGTTTTACCATCGTTTATCGCTAAATCCATTTTGGTTGCTTCTGTTTCAATGCTTGCAGACGCATCCGTGACAGCCCGCTGAGTTCCAATGATGTCAATATCGTCGGCGTATGCAAGCAGTTGTGCAGACTTGTAATAGATTGTGCCTCTGGTGTTGGCTTGTGAGTTCCGCACAATCCGTTCAAGTACAAGCCACATGACAGCGCGTCACTTTGTCTTAAACCTTTTTTGACATCAAAGGTCTCGGTGAGGTCATTACCGACCGTGATGGAGCAGTGAGCGGTCTTCATCGTCATCCTGCATATACAAACGAGTTTGACACTTTCTCGAGCACTTATGTGGATCATAGCTTTTGTATTTGGAAATTTTTTACTACGAGTGGCGACAATTTCTTCCATTTTCATCTAGTGAACTATCCCAACAATAGATGTTATAAAATCTCTTAAGCCGAGGAAATAGACATTGCCTATACATGCTAACATTGCCTATTCGCTAACATAAGCCTAACATGTGTTCATGCCCCAACAAAAGAAAAGGACCCTGCTACCAAAGATTGTTTCTACGAGCCCCTCGACAAAACATACGAGCAATGTCCTATTTAAATGCGACGTTAAAATCGTATTGGACGATTTAAACGCCAACATAGGAAGGGAGGACGTCTTTGGTAGAGCAGTCGGTAAGCATAGCCTACACACTACCACATCTGATAACGGACTAACGCTTATTGATTCGCTATGAAGCGAAACGTCACCATAACAAGTACATGGTTTCCTCATCTCAATATTCATAAGCAGACATGGCGGTCCAATGATCGTGTAACGATCACCCAAATTGATTATATTGCGATCGATGCAAGACATACCTCCAGTATTCTGGTTGTCCGGGCCTCCCGAGCGGCCAACATAGACTCGGATCATTACCTTGTTGTAGCCAAGGTACGAATGCGCATATCCCTAATTGAACAATAAAGAAGAATCACTGCGAAAAAATTTTACATCGAAAAGCTACAATCGCAAGAGACTGCCAGACTTTTCGCTGAACGCGTATCTCGAAATCTCTCAATCACCCCTATGCCGCCAGCATCAAGTGCCGAAGACCAATGGCAACGCTGCCAACATGCCATCAGAAATGCCGCAACTGACGTGCTGGGTCTCGCTCGCCCACCACCGCTAAACCCCTGGTTTGACGAAGAATGCCGGCGAGTGAATACAGCAAAACAAGAGGCATATAAAACGGCGCTGCAAAGAAAGACGAGAGCTGTTTGTGAGCTCTGCAAACCGGGAAGAATATCGGCTTCTTCAAAAGAAGAAGAAAGAGCATGAGAAGCGCGATCGAGAACATTGAGAGCTTATACAGGAACAATGTACGGATGTTTTAATTAAATGCAAGAGGAACGTGCCAGAGAAGCAAAACCTGTACAGAAACCTGTAGAGGTGAAAATGGAAACCTCGTAGTAGAATCACAGTCGGTGCTGAGAATATGGAAAAACTACTTCTGCAAAACTGTATAACGGCGACGAAAACCAACATACCGCTGTCAGACAGAATGAACTATTCAACATAGATGACGATAGTCAAAATTTCCGTCCAAATCAGTAAAGCGAAATGAGGATAGCAATATCCAGGCTGAAAACCAACAAGGCTGCTGGACCTGACGGCTTTGCGGCCGAACTTTTCAAGGCAACTGGTGATCAGCTGGTAGAGTGCATACACCGACTCATCTCTTTGATTTGGTCAGACGAGTATATGCCTGATGGATGGAATCTCAGCATCGTTTTCCTGATCCATAAGAAAGGACACCCCTCAATTGCACCAATTATAGAGGCATTCGTTTCCTCAACATCGCATACGAGATCTTTTCTGCGATATTATGTGAACGCCTGTAACCTTTTATCAACAGCCTGATTGGCCCGGCTATCAGTGCGATTTAAGTCCAGGAAAGTCCACCATCGATCAAATCTTCATACTTCGACAGATCCTGGAGAAAATCCAGGAAGTCCAGATCAATGCTCATCATCTCTTTATCGATTTCAAGACCGCCTATGATTGCATCTATAGAGAAGAGCTACATATATAGAAACATGCCAAGTTTTGACATCCCTGCCAAACTTGTCCGTCTGTGTAGGATGACAGCAGGTGTTTTTCTTTTTTCGTTCAGAGCAGAGCCTGAGTTGTCAAAAAAAAATGCGTGTTTCTTTTTTTGCTCAGACACATCAGAGCTCGGAGTTCGTTTTTCTTTTTTCGTTCAGAGTGTGCTCAGAACCTAGCGTTCAGAGAAAAATCCTTCGCACAGCCATTTTTCATATTTGACAGTAGAGGACAAGGAACAAAAAATTCAACAATTGAAATAGCGGACGAAATTTGTTGTTCTAAAAAATAACTATCAATAGATACTCTATTGATGAATAAACTTGTTTTAGGGTTTAAATGGACATCAGAGTGCTAAAGTGTGTTTCAGTGTGTTTCATAAACAAATCAGAGCACTCCGAGCACCCTCGGTTCAGAGCACGTTCAGAGCATGCTCGATGTGTTCGAGCTCTGTTCAGAGGTCTGCTCTAAATGAAAAAAGAAAAACGCCTAATGAAGAACGCTCACTGCTCCATCAAGGTCGGTAGTGACCTCACCGAGACCTTTAATGTCAAAGGAGTTTTAGACAAGGTGACGCGCTGTTATGCGACTTTTTTAATATATAACATCGCTCCGGTTTGGAGGCACAATCTAAGGAAAAAAACGTACAAGTGCTTGCATACGCCGACGATATTGACATAATTGGAAGAACTCAGCGGGCTGTCACCGATGCATTTGCAAGCGTTGAAACAGAAGCGACCAAAATGGGTTTAGCGATAAACGAAGGCAAAACCAAGTATATGTTGTCAACAGGAATTGACAATCAACACCGACGAATTGGACAGAACGTCACAGTGGGCAACTATAACTTCGAGGTAGTAAGGGATATTTTCTACTTTGGCTCTGCTACAAATTGTGAAAATGATACCAACGCAGAAATCAAGCGAAAAATAACTATTGCCAATCGCTGTTTTTGGTTTTTTTTTTTGTTATAAGGCAATTCAAAAGTAAAGCTCTACCCCGATAAACTAAGGAGACTCTGTATAAGAGTCTATTCATCCCAGTCCTGCGTTACGGTGCTGAAACATGAACTTTATTGAAAGCGGAAGAAGATATCCTTGGTTGTTCCGAACTATACGAGCTGTACAGCGACATCGACCTAGTCAAAAAACTGCGTATTGGACGTTTGAGATGGCTAGGACATGTAAAGCGAATGGACACCAACGCTTCGGCCCACAGAGTCTTCGAATCTAATCCAGAAGGACGACGCAGTAGTGAGCCCCTCTCCGTAGGTAGCGCGCAGGACTTTAAGAGAAAATCGAATTACTTGTAGGTCGCAACTGAAGGCAATTAGCTAAAGACCGGGATAAATGGAGCGGCTTGTTGGTTGAGGCCCATGTTCACCCCGCACTGTAGGGCCACTTAAGAAAGTATCAAAAGTATACATGCTAACTACAGATAGCAATACTCGCGCTGATATTACCAGTCAGTTTCAATTACTGTAGTTTGATACGAGCCTAATAACTTTTTCATCTTCTTCTTCGTCCTAGCCTTTGTCCCATGTTATTTGGGGTCGGCTCTCCTAGTACGAAGTCGCCAGGAATTGGGGTCCTGGGTAGTCATGTCGTCAGCTTGTGCTCTCCTCATGCCATTATTTACTACCGTCATCCAAGGAGGTCGGGGTCCGCCAGCGGTCCTGCTTGATGTTCTGATTTCCATAACTTCCCGTGTCATATGTTCCGCTGGTCTTCGCATGACGTGGCCGTACCATCTCAGTCAGCGCTGCACCGCCCGCCCATCTCAACATCTTCATCTCAGCTGCATGCAGCTTTTGTTCTTGATGTTTGCTTAGTGGCCAGCATTCGACGCCATAAGCGCTGAGCTTTAGTGAACTCCGACTCCAATCTTGAAATCTCCGCTGGTGCCTGCTGGTCCTCTGATACCATGTAGTGCTCTGAAACATGCTGTGTTTTTAAAGAGTGTCATATAAAATTTCTTGGGACCCTGCCGAAAGCTTGTTCAAGGTCTATGAAAGCGAGATATAGGTTCTTTTTTTTGCTATAGTAATTGGAATAGAATGTATCGCATCAGTCGTTTGTTTTCCTGTTACGAATCCGCACTAATTTTCAGTGATTTGAGTGAATGCCAGCAGCCTTTAATGACTCGTTCCCAAATTTTAAATGTATGTACTATAAGTTTAAAACGTTTGGATGGCAAACGACTAACAAAGGCCTCGTAGGGGCAGCATCTCCCGATAGGTGTTGGTCCGCTAAGTAACGAGAAAGAGCCACTGCCGCCGAAAACCTAGCAGCTCTGTCAGTAAGCCCTACTCCCACCTCCTCGTGGTGCCATCTGGGGATTTCTTCGGAAATTGCTAACGGGAGAGGATGAATGGCGAGCTTCCTGCGCCAAAAAACAGGATAAGTGTCGGTTGGTCTGTGGCCCAGCGAGCCGCAACCGTAAAAACTTTTACTGCTCCGAAACGAAAACCAACGCCTCGGATACGGACGGATAATTTGATGACGACCTTTGGCTATCGGACACGGACAACGATCGGATTCTGGAACGTTAAGACCCTCCTGGACTCACTCAAGGAAGGGCCTTATAACGCCAGATTCCTCCAATTAGAACGCGAATTCGCAAGGTATAAAATAGACATCTTAGGGCTGAGCGAGATAAGATGGTTCGATGCTGGGGAATTCATCTCCCCAACCAAAAACACTGTCATGCTCTACTCTGGGAAACCAGCTGGAAGTGCACGGAGTTCCGGAGTAGGACTCATGCTAACTCCAGCAGCACGTAGTAGCCTCATATCCTGGAAACCCCATAATGACCGGATATTGACGGCTAGGTTCCAGAGTAGAGTTAGAAAAATTACCATCATACAGTGTTATGCTCCGACTCTAGACGCGACTGAGGATGACTTAGGCGCCGCCTACAACCAAACGCCTAATGGGGACATCGTAATGGTGATGGGAGATTTCAATGCCAAGGTGGGTAGCGACAACACCATGCTTAAGCACGTGATGGGAGTTCACGGCGTGGGAGACCGTAATGATAACGGTGAGCGGTTTGTGGACTTCTGCAATACCAACCGCCTAGTCATCGGAGGTACGCTGTTTAAGCATAACACCTGCCACAAAATCAGTTGGGTCTCTACTGATAGGCAACGAACATCCAACCAGATCGACCACATTGCGATCAGTCGCCGCTTTAGAAATTGTTTCCTGGACGTCCGAAACAGACGTGGAGCTGACGTCGGACTAGAACGAGATCACCATCTTATGGTAGCTCATTTACGCCTTCGTACTGCATCCGTCAACAGCAACCGCTCAAACCTACTTAACATCACCAGGTTTAATATCGACAGGCTCAAGGTTCCCCAAGTGCGCCAACAGTTCAGGGACCATCTTGCCTTAGAAGCAGAAGCAATTAGCAGCATAGAGAACATGGATGACCACTGGAGTGCTGTGAAAAATGCTTTTGCGACTGGGGCACGCACGTATGTCGGTAAAAAGCAGAAACACCACCGCATATGGCTTTCTACAGACACCTGGAGACGGATCGATGAGCGTACAGCAATCAAGGCTCGGATTGCAGCGGCCTCAGCAGTAGAGAGAACCGAACTTGAAGCCCAATACCGTGCGAAGAAGAAAGAAGTGCAGCGTAGTGTGAGACGTGACAAACGTCAATATATCAACTCACTGGCCTCAAGGGCTGAAGAAGCAGCGAGTAGGTGCGACAGTAGGACTGTGTATAGCATCACTAAGGAGCTCATTGGTGGTCGAAACTCCAAACAACATCCAGTGAAGAGTCTAGACGGTAACCTTCTGATTTCGGATGAGGATCAGCTCACTAGATGGAGAGAACATTTTGCTACAGTGCTAAATCACATAGACGATGGCGGTATGATCCCGAATTCGAATGAGCAGTTCGAAGCAACAAATTCCCGAATTCGCACCACACCTCCCAGTAAAACCGAGATAATAACAGCAATCAAGTCCCTCAAGAAGAACAAGGCGGTGGGTATTGATGGCATCCCTGCCGAGCTATTTCAAGCGGCGCCAAATACATCGGCAGATTTGCTGCATCCCCTAATACGGAGAGCTTGGGATAGTGAACAATTTCCACTGGAGTGGAAAAGGGGGATGATCATTAAACTTCCAAAGAAGGGAAACTTGATGGATTGCGGTAACTGGAGAGGTATATGCGTTCTTCCAGCCGTGGCTAAAATAATAGCTAAAATAATTCTAGAACGAATTAAAGAACATTTAGATTCAACTCTCGATGTCGAACAGGCAGGCTTTCGCGCTGGATCCTCCTGCATTGACCACATAAACACCTTACGGATCATTATCGAGCAATGCGTTGAGTATAGGTCTCCGCTACATTTAATGTTTATCGACTTCGAGAAAGCCTTCGACAGATTGAATCGAGATGCTATCTGGTTGGCCTCGTGCAGGAGAGGCATCCCAGAAAAACTTATAGCTATTATCAAGGCTACATACGAGGGCGGTAAGTGTCACGTCGTGCACAATGGTAAGGTGTCGGAGGATTTTGAAGTCCAAAGTGGAGTACGTCAAGGGTGCATACTATCACCACTATTGTTTTTGGTGGTTATCAGCGATGTACTCCGTGCAGCATTGACGGAAGCTAATTATGGAATTCGTTGGACTATGACATCTTACCTTAAACACCTAGATTACGCTGACGATGTTTGTCTACTTTCACATCGGATAATGGATCTTCATCTGATGGCCCAATATCTAGAAGCTGAGGCAAACAAAGTGGGGCTAAAAGTAAACACAGCCAAAACAAAAGCCCTGAGCACTTCTGCTAACAACCGCGCTCAACTTAACATTGCCGGACAGGAAGTCGAGAAAGTTGATAACTTTCTTTACTTAGGAAGTGTGGTCTCGGCTAATCGCGGTGGCACCGAACTGGATGTGTGCAGCAGAATCGGGAAGGCTAAAGCTGCATTCGGAATGCTATCTAAAATCTGGAGAAGCAATGTTATCAGCTTAAGAACCAAGCTGCGACTGTTCCGCTCCAACGTAGAATCAGTGCTGCTTTATGGGTGCAGTACTTGGAAGGTGGACACCATTAACACACGGAAGCTGCAAGTCTTTGTAAACAAATGCTTAAGAATCATCTTGAGGATTTTTTGGCCGAACCGCATCTCTAATGAACAGCTTTATCTGAGAACGGGCCAAGAACTTATAAGCATTACTATACGAAGAAGAAAGTGGCAATGGATTGGACACACCCTACGGCGCGAAGACAACTCCATTGCGAAATACGCCATGCAGTGGAATCCGCTCACCCAGGCAGGCAGAATAGCGGGACGCCCTAGGCAAACGTGGCGCAGAACAGTTGAGGAGGAATCGAGCTCTTTAGGAATGAGTTGGAGGCAGCTCAAACGCGTTGCAGAACTTCGAACACGATGACGCGCAGGCGTGGTTGACGCCCTATGCCCCCCGAGGGGTTAAAGGATCTAAGTAAAGTAAGTAATAAGTTTAAAAGCTCTTTAGTTCTCATGGAGTCGCACGTCTCCTTTGTTTATAAAGAACAGTATAAGGTAGCTCTCCCTCCATCTTTTTAATTTTTTTTTATAATTTGCACATGCCAAAAGGATTATTGATACCCTTATACTGGTTCTCAGGGCACGGCGGATAGGAAGAGGGAAGAAGAAGACAGAGGAGATGCCGGTTTGCGTTGGCTTTAAATGTTTGAAGGTTGTAATGATTAGAAAATACAGAGGCTGGTAATTCGCTCCATAAGCGTGTTGTTCGGCTTATAAGGGAACCCCTTTATTTGACAGTACGTCCGACGTTGGGCTTGAGGGTGAACTGGTGTGCATTCGAAGCGTGACGCGCATTGCGGGTGAAGTTTTGAAGGGGAGGAATGCAGCTGGCTATTCCACTGGAGCATTTTTTTTTTTTATAAAAAAAGCGATAAAAAAGAGAAAGACACGAGACATTTCTACGATTTTCAAGTGAGACTATGGAGCTCACGATGTCTCTATCACCTATCAGTTTTAACGCGCGATTCTGTACCCTATCTACATAGAATATGCAGAACGGTCTTGGGTGCACCAGACCAGATGTGGGCGTTATATTCCAGCTTTGGGCGTATGAATGCCTTATAGATGGAGGCCAGATCAGACGGGGTAAAATATTTGGCATCCCTCCATCTATTTGGCATTTTATTGATGAGGATACTGTTGAAGAGTTTTGTTAGGAAGCAAGTACATACTGCTCCCATCTGCTTCCATAGTTTGACAGGAAGCTCGTCTGGTCCCTTAGCTTTGTTATTCGCCATTTTACTTACTGCCTCTTCTACTTCTACTGTTGTTATTTTTTCTATTGGCCCCTATGTTTTTCGTATCATCGTTAACGATTCACTTGGGAATTGTTCATTAAGCAGTACTTTATACTACTCCTTTCACATTTCTCTAATGTCGTGGTTGGATGTTAGCAGTGTACCTTGTTTGTCTTTTATATATGTATAATACTTCGTTCCTTTTATTTGATAATCTAAAAACATTCCTTTTAAATGTATGAATACTAAGTCTGTTTAAATCTTTGTTTTTATGGATTGACAACTCTTTTCTGTTCACTTGCAGTTCACCTTAATTACTTGACGTCTGCTTGTGCCTGTTCATATTTTTCGTGCCATTGACTTTTTTTGCGAGTTTCATGGTCATTTAGGCATAAAGTAGACAAATTTACAGTTGGATGAGCAGAATAAACTTTCCAGGTTATGTACGCATTGAATTGTGTATAAGTGTACACCGTTGGTATTATAAAAGAAGCGTTTGAGTTTAAAACAATTTTTTCGAGTAATCTTTATAGGGTCCGTATTATTTGATAAGCATAAGATTTCAGCACCTGAGGTAATGCTTATTCTTATCTAGCTTAACTCAAAATTGTGGTTTATTGACATGACGTTATGATTTGTCAACAAATTGTAATTTAGGTAATTGACATATTTTAAGAGACAAGCAAGTGCAAAATTAACTTTTAGGTAGATACTTTTACTTTTCTCAAGCACAATACATACATCAATAAATCTGATGTGGGTTAATGCGCTATTGCCTTTAGCGAAAATAAGATTTTACTACTGATACAGTGAAAAAACTGAAACCCTACATGGATAAAATACAGACTAAAGAGCTACAATCCTTCTATTTTTTTTTTGTTGATGAAGGTGAAAATTTCGAAAGACATAGTGGGGTTAGAAACCCAAAGTAGTGTGGGACTCTAACCGCACTAAAAACACCTCATTGATCATGACCAATCAACTAGTGATCGACAAAGATTTTATTTTCAACGTTAAGTCCGGTTTGAGAAGGTATTATAATCTAAATACGGGCTCTCGTAATTATCAAAAAAGTTCATGGGGCTTGGTTCTACGAATATTATTTCGTACATTTAAGACACCGTCTATCTTAGGATTGATATGCATCTGCAAACGCTCGTTGTGACGCATTGCGTACTTTTTAATTCTATCTGCTACGAGGTCGATCTGCAAATCTCGATGCAAGTCACTATTTCTAATGTACCATGGGGCATTCACTATTCCCCGAAGGATCCTATTTTGAAATGTTTGCAAAATTTAAACATTTGTTTTCTTTGTGCAACCCCATAATTTGATACCATATGTCCAGACGGGTTTTAATATCTGATTGTATAGTAGGATTTTATTCTCAATGGACAGTTCTGAGTCATAGCCTAACAACCAATAAGTTTTCTATATCTAATATTTAGATCTTCTACATTGTTTTTTACATGTTCCTTCCATTTCAGTTTAGCATCCAGATTCATACCCAGATACTTAGCTGTGTTAGAATAAGAAACTACTTAATTATTGATAACCACGGGAAGATTCGTTATTTTTTTGTTTGTAAAATTAATATGGGTGGACTTTGACTCATTAAGTTTAATTCGCCATCGCTGCGTCGAATCACATATCTCGTTAATTGAATTTTGTAGATTTTTTGTAGCTTTAGCCACACAACCATCTGTTGATAGAAGAGCAGTGTCGTCTGCAAATGTGGCTATCATGGTATAGCTCGCAAGCAGTATATCGCTCGTATATAATAAATACAGGGTGGGTCCTAGAACACTTCCCTGTGGAACACCTGCTTGTATTTCTTTAAGTTCAGAATACGCTGAGCCATAACGAACTCTAAAGAATCTATTACCTATACAAGATTTAAGGATCTCATAGTACTGTCAAGGTAGATCCCTATGAAGTTTATACTCTAACCCCTTATGTCAAACTTTAGCAAAAGCCTGTGCAACGTCTAAGAATATTGCAGAACAAATTTGTTTTTCTTCCAGTGCCTTTTCTATAACATTAGTTATACGATGCACCTGGTCTATCGTCGAGTGTTTATTCCTTTTCTTTTTCTTCCTTTATTGTTTTACATCTGTCCACTGGACATTAAGTAATCGGTTTTACAATTAGGATTACAGCAGTCATAAGGCCATTGCCTTTAAGAACATCTTTACTTATACAGTAAATACATATGAACATAAAACATTTCTCAGGTAATACGGAAGTTTAAAAATTAAAGTATTAACATGAATTGGCAAAAGGTACATATACAGGGTGGGCCAACTACAAGTTGGTTTTTAAAAATGCAATAAAATGATCAAAATTAAATTTGTTCCATGTATTATAGCTTTATTAGTAAGAGCAAACATTCCCATTAATTATGGAATACAACGTCGTTCAAGTGCCTGCCTCGGCTGGCCTCGCAGTAGCGCATTCTATCACTCCAATTTTCCAAGACCTTGTTGATGGTTTCGGGCTGTAGGTCACGGACTGCTTGGATGATATTAGCCTTAAGTGCTTGAATCGTTTCCGGATTGTTGGCATAACATCGGTCCTTCACGGTTCCCTACAAAAAAAAAAGTCCAAAGGGGTGAAATCGCAGCTCCGAGACGGCCAATTGACATCGCCAAGACGGCTGATAACACGTTTTGGGAATTTGGTGTACAAAAGACCGATTGTGGCATGGGCTGTGTGGCATGGCGCGCCATCCTGCAAGAACCAGAGGTCGTCCAAATCCATGTCTTCAATTTCGGTTAAAAAAAAAGTCGTTAACATGGCTCTGTAACGCCCACCGTTGACCGAAACGTTGTTCCCAGCCTCATTTTCGAAGAAAAATGGTCCAATGATGTCACCACTCCACAATCCGTACCAAACTGTCACTCTCTGTGGATGCATTGGTTTCTCGACAATAACGTGCGGGTTTTCCGAGCCCCAGATGCGGCAATTTTGTTTGTGAACGTAGCCGCCGAGATGAAAATGTGCCTCGTCAGAAAAGATGATTTTTCGCCCAAAATCGTTGTCCAATTCAAGATGCTCTAAGGCCCAAACTGCGAAGCGATAACGAAGCGGATGGTCGTGCGCTTTCAATTGCTGAATCAATTGGACCTCGTAAGCGAATAATCCCAGATCTTTGTGCAGAATTCTCCTCAAGCTAGTGCGTGAAATGTTGAGCTGACGAGTTGATGTTCGTGAATTGAGTCTCACACTCTCGGCTACAGCAGCCACATTCTCGTCTGTGCGCACCGTACGACGGCGGGCACCATGAGTGTTGTCCACTAGCATACCAGTCTCACTAACTTTTGCACAAACTTGCGTACAGCAGGCGCGGTGGGTGCTTCATTTGGGCCAAAACTTCTTTTCAAAAAACGCACTGTTTGGGCTACACAGCACTCACTTAGGAAATAAGTTTTCAATATTTCCCAATGTTGTTCAAGCATAAAGCGACTCATTTCGTTCCGCGGAGGTATGATGCTGACTTTTCGTCAAGGTTTCGAGTGGGAAACAGCTGTCAGTGTCAAAATAACCTATGATTTAAAAACAAATCACTAGATGGCCCACCCGTTAGATACATTTAAACACATTACTTTTTAGTTCATATCCTGGTTAGTAAGTCGGATGGGCTTATCGTTTCAGCCTTCGTATATGAGCGTATTCTTGAGCGGGAAGAGAGTTAATTTCGTAGTTTTCATGGTTAAGAAATCGAATTCGGTGTTTTTGACTACAATTTTGGATTTCTTCGAGTACTGTCGGAATGTTGAGATCTTTGTGTATATTCTTGTTTGGTACGTACCAGGCTGCATTCACTATTGTGCGTAGAATTTTGTTTTGAAGTCTTTGGATAATGTCAATATTTGTTTTGCTGGTTACACCCCAGAGTTGTAGACCGTATGTCCAAATTGGTTTGATGATTGTCTTGTATATGAGAAGCTTGTTGTCAACTGAAAGTACTGAATTTCTTCCCAGCATCCAGTAGTACAGCCTGAATTTATCTTTAATTTGATTTCTTTTTTTAAGAATATGTTGTTTCCATGTTAGTTTTTTATCTATATACATTCCCAAGTATTTAGCTTGATTGTCTGAGGATACTGTTTTATTGTTTAGTTTAACAATTGGTGGATCCACGGTTTTTCTTGTTGTATATATTACTTGTTGCGTTTTGTCTTCGTTTATTTGTATACCCCATTCTTTGAACGAGTCTGCTATTTCATTTAGATGTAGTTGGAGTAGATCAGTTGCTGTTTTTAGACATCGGTGCGAGACAAGTATTACTGTGCCGTCTGCAAAAGTGGCGGTCATTGTGCTGATATTTCTCGAAGTTGGAATGTCTGCTGTATATATTAGATATAATAAAGGTCCTAGCACGCTTCCTTGTGGAACTCCAGCATCAGCTTTGTGGAGAGATGATTGTTCATCTTTATAATGCACATAAAAGAAACGGTCACTAATATAGCTTGTTAATAAAAGTTGGAAGTCCGGTGGGAGAAGAAGTTTTAATTTATGTATCAGGCCATTGTGCCACACTTTATCAAATGCCTTGGATATATCTAGGAAGAGTGCAGCACAGAAATGTTTGTCATCTAAGTCTTTTGAGATTTTGTTTGTTATACGATGTATTTGTTGTATAGTTGAATGTTTACGTCTAAATCCGAACTGTTGTCTAGGTATTATATTATTTTCGTCCAGTATATGCTGAAGTCGAGTAGCAAAAAGTTTTTCAAATAGTTTTGATAGAATTGGTAGTAGACTTATCGGTCTGTAATTTGCTGGTTGTGCAGCATCTTTTCCAGGTTTGGGAATTGCAATTACTTTAGCTACTTTCCAGGCTTTTGGAAAATATTTGGTAGTAATGATGGCATTGAAGAGATTCCTTAAATATAGTATTGCGTTTTCCGGAAGTGCCTTTAGGATTTTACCTGTGATGAGATCGTATCCTGGACTTTTGTTTGGGTTGATGTTATCTTTGATGCATGTTTTGATTTCCTTAACAGAAGTTTTCTTTATTTTTATGTCACGGTGAGTTACGTTTATTGGTTGGTTAATTCTACTTTTGTCCTTGTCATTGGTAAGTGTTTGTTTGAAATGTTCTGCCAGTATTTTTGCCTTTTCATGATTCATCTTGGACCATTTACCATTTGTAGTCCTAATTGGGGGTTGCTGGTCTACAGTTTCTTTAATGGTTTTTGTAGCTTTCTATAGGGAATAGTTAGTCGATGCTGTTGAAGTCAATTTTTTTAAGTAGTTGTGGATTTTATTATTTCTATGTTCCTTTAATAAATCTTTAAGTTCTTTTATGGACCTGTTGAGTTTTGTTTTCGCTTCACTTATTCTATTGGTTTGCCATATTTTCCTAAGCTTCCTTTTTTCTATCACTTTTCTTTTTATATGCGTCGGTATGTAATCAATTCTTTCCTGTTTTATTATCATTGGTCTAGATCGATAAGTGGATTCGAGTATTATATCGTTGAAGTTAATTATTGCTGCTTCAAGATTTTCAGATGTCCTTAGCGGAATACTTAGTTATAACTCCATGTCAATCACTTCTCTGAAAGTATCCCAGTCAGTCCTCTTATTATATAATTTTTCTGGTATGTTCGGAGGCTTTATGTACGAATTATGGTAAATAGCAATTGGTGAATGGTCAGAGGAAAGTTCATAGCAAGATGTTTATTCCTAAACCCGAATTGATGGGTAGGGATAAGCTTTCTTTGCTCTATAATTGCATATAACCTTTTAAAAAGGAGTCCCTCAAAAAGTTTTCAAAATACCGGTAAAAGTGAGATTGGCTTATATGAGGTAACTTCTGATAAAGGCTTACCTTGTTTAGGAATAACAATAATGAATGGTTCTTGAGAAGGCCTGGGAGTATGCTAAACCTGTCTACACTTGTTTTGTGGATTTGGAAAAAGCATATGATAGGGTTCCTCGAGGGAAACTCTGGAGTATGGGATTGCTGGTTCCCTGTTAAGGGCGATTCAATCGTTATATACAAACTGTAGAAGCTGTGTTCGGATAAACGGTGTTAAATCAATACCTTTCACTGTGGGCGTTGGACTCCGCCAAGGGTGCGTTTTGTCACCACTCCTTTTCATTGTATATATGGATTGTATGTTGCAGCGCAGCCGTGGCGGGGAATGTTTCAAAGTGGGAGACCTAAGGATTAGTCATCTGCTCTTTGCGGATGATTTGGTCATCATTGGGTCATCTCAAACCGAACTTCAGCGCGCACTCGAAAGGTTTGTAGCCGTTTGTGATGATGCTGGAATGAAGATCAACGTGAACAAATCGGAAGTAATGGTCGTTTCCAAAAAACCCATTCAGTGCACTCTGCATGTTAGTGGAGTCCCACTGAAGCAGATGGAGAAGTTTAAGTACCTCGGGGTCCTATTCACGAGTGATGGGAGGAGCAATGCCGAGTTATCCTGTAGAATTGGTCAGGCTGCATCAATTTTGAGAGAGCTTGGTCAGTTTGATATAAGGTAGGCCGAACTTAGTGTTCAAGCTAAGCTATCGGTTTTTAACTCGGTGTATGTTCCAACTCTCACCTATGGTCATGAAATTTGGGTAGTGACTGAAAGAATAAGATCGCGGATACAAGCTGCCGAAATGAGGTTCCTTTGCGGTGTTGTTGGAATAACTCTTAGGGATCGAGTGCGCAACACCAGAGTACGCGAGGCGCTCAATGTTGAGCACCTACTTCTCCGAACGGAACGACCTATGCTTCGATGGTTTGGTCACGTAGTGCGTATGCACCCAGACCGGCTTCCAAGATGCACCATGGTTGCCATGCCATCAGGTAGGCGACTTCGCGGCAGGCCTAGAAATAGATGGTTGGATCAAGTCCGACATCTCTCCTGGAGCCGCTTAGGGATTCCTCCTGATGAATTGAAGTCAATGGCGGAGGATCGAGAAGGATGGAGAGTCCACCTGAGCATCCTATCCCCGCGACCCTTATGAAGGATTAGCGGGCCATTGAAAATGTATGTATGTATGTATGTAATAATTTCTGTTATCTTCCAGTGATGTGGGACATACCTTTGTTTAAAGCAAGCATTAATTATAAGCTTGAGTTTCAACAACGCAGTTGGAGGAAGTTCCATCAAGATTTGAGCAGTTATAAGATCATAACCTGGTGATTTTCTATTATATAGTTTATGAATACATGTCTCGATCTCTCTTAACGAAACATAAGGAATTTCCTTTGCGTCCACTCTGTTATAGAAATCAAGATCTTCATTTGCTACCCTAGGTGGAAACGGTTTGAAAACATTTGAAAGGTGCTGAGAAAAGAGTTTAACCTTTTCCTTTGGATCGCCGATCCATTTCCCATTAGATGTTTTCAACGGGGGATCTTGCGCTTGACGTCTCTTTAAACGTTTAGCAGCCTTCCTGTGACTTTATCAGCCGTGAGATTACAAAGGTATTTAGCTAGAGAATATTGAATTTTTGAATTCAGTAATAGTTTTTTTAAGCCTATTATTGAGTCTATTAAAAATGGTTTTATCGCCAGGATATCTTGTCGCTTGCCATTTTCTACGAGCTCTTCTCTTTTCAAGTATAAGTTGCTTGATTTCTGTGGGATATTTCACCGAAGCCTGTTTTTTTTTGTTGATAAGTCGGTGTACTATCTTCTGCTGCCTGTTGCACATCGGCAATGAATTGTTCTGTTTTAATGACAATATATTTTGTTGTGACTAGTGGGGATCTAAGGTTAATGCAACCTTCGATAAGTTCTCTGAATTTACACCAGTTCATTCTTTTGTTTATTAGTCGTGGGTTTTTTATCTGTTCTATCGATAAACCATTGACTGTTAGAATTACAGGTGTATGATCCGATGACAGATCATCACTGCTTTTAACTTTAACTTCTTTTCTATTAATACCTTTCGTTATGAAGAAGTCGATAACGTCTGGTATTTTCATTGGGTCAGATGGCCAATAAGTTGGTGATCCAGTCGAAATAAATTCACAGTTAAAATTTCGCCCTGATTTGTAGAGCTTCCTGCCTTTTGTTGTTATTAGTCTTGACCCCCAATATGTATGATTTGCATTAAACTCACCACCGATGTTGAAGTTGTTACCCAACATTTGGAAGAGATCAATTAGGTATTCCTCTGTAGGCGAGTGCTTGGGTGGCCAGTATATCGCAGCTATTTTAAACTCCTTGCCTAGGAAATCGAGCACTTCCTGGCTAATTTCAACCTTTCAGTTGTAAATGATGGGAGTCCAACACACTTCTGTACTGACAAGACATTTACCCACGTTGATCTAACTATCATATCTTCCCAGTTAATTCCCAACACATCATGGTCCATAAGCAAAAACCTTCATGGAAGTGACCATTTCCCAATTCTGGTCAGTATTCGCCTCGGACCTCTCTTCGAGTGAAAAAAAACCGCCGGTAAAGTTCCTAACCGATCGCGCTGAATGGGATATTTTTCAAAATACGTCAATAGAATTCTTAAATACAACCCCATGGCACGGCAAAAATATCAACAAGGAAGCAGCTTTAATAACCAAAGCTTTGCGGTCCACAGCAAATCTATTGATCCCCCAAACCAAAAATATACCCCATAAATCGATTGTCCCATGGTGGAATTCTGAAATTGCCAGCTTGCGAAAAAATAAACAATACCTGTGGAATACCTTCAGAAAATATCCAAGTGATATTTATCTCATCAGCTATCGCAAGGCTAACGCTGAATTCCGTAAAAGAGTTAAAGAAGGTAAGAGGGAAAGCTTTCAAAAGTTCACAATGAACATCAACCCAAATTCCACCAGCAAAAAATTGTGGGCCGACATAAAAACCCTCACTGGGAACTACACACCCCACTTCATAAAAACAATAGATTCGGGCTTGGAAATAATCCATGACCCGCAAAAAATTTGCGAACACTTTGGTATAACTTGGTCCAACTACTCAAGCAATTCAAATTTTCCATTTGATTTTCTATCAGCCAAGCAGACTGCTTTAAATTGCCCAACGCCAACTTACCCTTTGAGCTCTTCAGATTTGAGCTCACGGCTGTGGGCGCCATGGCGTAAGTGGTTAGTGTGTCGGATCACTACGCATGAGGTTCCAAGTTCGAATCCCAGAAAACACCAAAAAGTTTTTTCATGGTCCCACCTCTCGCGAGCGTCTGACAAACATCCGAGAGTATTGTTGTCATGAAAAAGCTTCTCAAATCGCCGTTCGGAGTTGGCATTAAACGGTAGGTCCCTTCCATTCGTGTGAAAAATATAACGCACACAACATGAGTGGTTGCGAGAAGCTAAGGCCCTGGCATTTTAAAGAGCTGTTATGCCAAATATTTGTATTTTTTCTTCAGATGGTTGCCTAAAATCTACTAATAGGAAAACACCTGGCTATGATCGGATTTCTTACCCGATGCTTAGAAATGCTCCTCTAGTCGCCAAACATGGAATCCTGGCATTACATAATAAAATCCTTGATCAAGGCATCATCCCACAAAGTTGGAAAATAGCAAGTATCGTCCCAATTCTAAAACCAAAACATCAAGCAACGGACACTAAAGGATATAGGCCTATTTCCTTGTTACCGTGTACTGGTACATTGAAAAAATAACTTTATTAATTTCAATCAAGTTGCTTTTTTTTAGCATGGTCGAAGCACAATAGATTCTCTGCTGCATATTGACGAATATATTTCTTCGCAACTTTCTTGCAAAAATCACATTTCAGTTTTGTCATTGGACTTTGAAAAAGCCTTTTATCGCATTTGTACACATGCAGTACTTAATAAACTCCCTAAATGGAATATCGGCCCTAAAATGTACTCCTAGGTCAAAGCTTTCTTATCTAATAGGAAGTTTAGAATTAGAGCCAATTATATTTACTCCAATGTATACAATCTATACAATGGAATACCCCAAGGATCGCCGTTGTCAGTGACGCTATTTATAATAGCTTACAATGACATAAGCGAAATAATAGCAAAATACAAAAAGATTGACCATGTTTTGTACGCAGACGATCTTTTGTTATTATCCAAATGCACCCAAGTTTAGGATTCTAAACAACTGTTTGAACACATTCTTACTGATTTAAACGAATGGTGCAGTCAATCCGGGTCGGTTATATCCCCAATCAAAAGTAAACATTTGCACATATACAAAAAAACAAGCTATAATAGCTTTGATTTAAATTTCAATCAACTCCATGTTCCAAATGTAAATAATTTAAGCATCCTAGGCGTAGTATTTGACAATAAATTTAATTTTAAGGCTCATTGTTTAGAGTAAAGGAACAAACTAGCTACCAGGCTAAATGTGATAAAGTATCTGTCCTAAAAAAAAAGCTTAGTCCACATAAACTCTCTCATTAACGTAACCAAAGCAATCATTTTATCCAAAATCGATTACGGATTGGCAATCTATGGAAAGTGCTGCAAGACCACATTGCAGTTGATAAAGCCACTCAATCACACATCTCTCAGATGTTCTCTAAAAGCTTTTAGAACTACCTCCATCAAAAATATGCTGACGGAAGCCGGGCTCCCATCCATCGAAGACCGTAAGGAAATATTAACTGCGCGCCTTGCTCCCAAAATCTGCGAATCATACAAATCCCCTATCATAAATGATGCCGTTAAAATTCTAAGACGAGAAAAGGTTCCCAAACTCCCCTCAACAATTCTTATAGCGCTTAACTACGCCAAGAGTGCAGGTCTCCCAACTGAGATAAGACCAGCAACTATCGAACCGTATCCCCCGTGGCTACTTCCTGCAGACGCTATCAACACCATCCTCTCCAACACAAGAAAGGATGTAACACCCAAAGAATCACATTCACAACGTTTCAAGGAACTGATTAGCAAATATCGCACAAACTTGTGGGATATACTATATACAGACGGTTCAAAAAGCGAAGGTAGGACTGGCTACGCGGTAGTCTCGGCAATCGGCGAGGTACTATGTAGTGAAAGATTACCAAACTACTTTTCCATTTTCTCAACAGAAGCATTAGCTATTCTCAAAGCTACAGAACGGGCAAAATCTCTCCATAAGAATGTTATCATTTGTACCGACAGCCTCTCCTCTGTCAATGCTATTCGTAACATTAGAAACCGCTCAACAATCATCAACAAAATCCGGGACAACATCATCAACAGAAGAGACAAATTAATAATCCTTTGGATCCCAGGCCACTCGGGTATCAGAGGAAACGAACTTGCCGACAGGGTAGCCCGTAGCGTGTCAACGGAGTCAAACATCACACCCTACTCACCTCCAAAATATGATTCTATCAGACACCTAAACTCGTGCTCGGAACAAAAAAGAACTCAAGCATGGACGCATCGAGAGCCAATCAAAATAAATGCTGACATTTCCTGCAAAAATATGTACGATTCTCTCATTCGAAGTCTGACAAGTAAGATAAAAAACTCTACTCAAACAACGGAACCTAAAAATCACGCGTCCTCAATCCCCTGGTTGGACGATAACCTGAAAAAGATTGGCCACATCAAAAACTTCTGGTATACTAAGCTTCGAAAGGATCCTCAAAACGAACTACTTCTACGTCAATACAAATACTACCGTAACTATTTTACCAAACTAAAGTGAAACAAGAAACAAAACTATTTTCAGAACCTTTTTGCACAAAACTTACACAATAGCTCTAAAACCTGGCAATGCATCAACAAAATTTTATACAATAATACAAAAATATCGAATGAATGCACTGAATAACTCCTCACATGCAGAAAAAATAAATAAAATATCTGAAATAAATTACCATTTTTCAAATGCAGGGAAAAATATAGCGCTCTCGTGTATGGGGAAAACAGCATTTTATGCTAAGCACACAGATGTTCAAAGCTTTCAGTTATTTCCAACTCAACCTCTGGAAATAAAAAATATAATAAAAAACCTTAAGCCTTCGAAAGCGAAAGATAAGAATGGATTATCATCTCATCTAATCAAACAACTTTGTGATGAACTACACATGCCGATCACCAAAATCATAAACCAGTCACTATGTGAAGGATATGTTCCCGGCGAGCTTAAAATTGGAAGGATCATACCGATCTTCAAAAGGGGGAGAGCAGACGATCTAAACAACTACCGTCCTATATCGATCCTCCCCATCATATCTAAAATTTTAGAAAAGGTTGTAAATAAGCAACTTTTAGCTCACCTTACGAAACATAATCTCACGTTTGAAAGACAATACGGTTTTCGGCAAAAATCTAGCACAAATTCTGCTTTAATAGATATAGTGTCCTATATTCAAGAACAAAAAGATGCAAAAAAAGTGGTAGCCTTACTTTTCATTGATTTATCCAAAGCTTTCGACACAGTAGATCATAGAATACTATTACAAAAATTGATGTCAATGGGAGTACGAGGAACTAGCTTCAACTGGTTTAGTTCATATCTAACAAACCGAACACAATTCACTGAACTCAATGGCATAAGGAGCACAAATTCACCTGTGGAGTTTGGTGTGCCACAAGGCAGCGTACTGGGACCGACACTTTTTTGCACATATGTAAGCAGCATTAGTAAACTTCTTACAAAAGGAAAGTTATTCATGTTCGCAGATGATATATGTTTAGTGTTCAGCGAAAAAGACGCAGATTTACTGTAAATTAATATGAATGAGGACATCAATAACCTAGGAAACTGGATGAAGTCTCATAAGCTGTCTATGAACATAAAAAAAACAAAATGCATGATACTAAGCCAAACTTATTTCGACATAGATATTACCTATGAACAGCAAACTGTTCAAATAATTGACGAATTCAAATATCTAGGCGTCTGGTTCGATCGAGAACTTAGTTTTGAAAGACATATAAGTAAAACAACTAAAAAACTGTCGTCTATAGCTGGCATCTTTAGAAGAATAGCAGATTGTCTCCCTTATGAAACAAAAAAAACATTATACTTCTCGTTCTTCTATAGCCATCTTATTTATGGCATCAATGCATGGGGTTGCAGCTGTTTGAGGCTCATAAACAATTTGCAGCTTATACAAAATCGAGCACTAAAAAATTTATTCCGCTACAACTGGCTTTCGAGAACTCAACAAATGCACAAGGAACTTGGGATTCTATTGGTTCGAGATACTGCGCGGCTATATTTACTATGCCATATCCACAATTTCATGACAGCGACATCTCATTCAACAATAGAACTGAAGCATCGAAGAGACATCCACACCTACAACATACGCAGCAGAGATAACATACACATTGTACCGCCAAAGACCTCCAAGTATGGAAGATCATCTATCCTGTACCGATCGCTTAAGGCCTATAATGGTATTTCACTAGAAGAAAAACTGCTCTCAGCAAAGAAGTTCAAAAGTCGCTTAATGAATAAATTTCTAATGAATTATTAATTGTATTTATTTTGTCTCATCTTAAAGTAACTTTTAGTCATATTTCCACTGATGTTGTTCTTTTAAATGTTAATGCTTTATCTTGTCTCTCTTTTTCTCTATTTTTTTGTCCATATAATTTATTTTTTTGCTCGTACTAAAATGCGCTTCTCGCAATTATTATTGCATGTTTTCTAATTGTAATTTTACTATTTTGTTGCTTATTACTTAATTATGTTAAATAGATTCTTAATTCAAAACACATTGTATATAGCCACCTATGAGAGGAATCTCTTTGGCACATTACTGTTGAAATAAAAATAAATAAATAAAAATAAATAAAAATAAACACATCCACCTCTACAGAAGCTTCAATCCAACCGGCAATCCAGCATCTTATCCGACAACTACTGCATCCAATAAAAATAAATGTTTCCTGAGACTCCGGCTAGGTCACACACAAATGACCCATAGCTACATTCTTCTAAAGGACAACCCGCCAGTATGCCATCTCTGCCAATCCGGTCGCATTTTAACTATAAATCACTTTATTTACGAATGCCCAAAAGTACACAATTTATGTATTAACGTATTTAAACAAAATTTGTCTGAACTCCTTGTTGTGCCCTCTGTACATAATATTAATTCTGTTTTCAAGATATTAAAGGAACTTAATTTAGATGATAGCATTTAAATAATAATAATAATAATAATATATTTAGTAAGTTACATAAAAAAAAAATTAAACAGCCAAAAGCCCTGGCAGCTAGTGCTGTATATTGTAATTAAATTAAAAATTTAATTTACTGTTTAATAAAAGTAATAATAATAATAATAAACTCCTTGCCTTTAGTTTCAATGTTTATTGTCGCTACTTGCATTGTTTGTTTTGCTATTTTTGGCAATTCGTAATGATCCAAGGTACTTTTCACAATCACAGCACTCCCTCCCCTGGCACTGTCAGCTGGATGAGGAGAGTGAAAACAAAGATATCCAGGAATTCTAATCTTAGTTCCCTTCGGGTAGGGGCCAGAATATACCCGAGGTAGGCATGCCTGTCGTAAGAGGCGACTAAAATCCACCCTTCGTATACCGGGGATAAAATGTATACATAATATGCAATGAGTAAAACAAATAGATATAGTACCCCAGGTGGCAGTCCAGGTTCTCTGGAAAATCCACCCTCCTCGGAGGTAGGCTCTACGGATTCTGGGGAGAGCCAATTGTTGCATCTAATAAACCCCTCGGTCTCCACCATCAAGACCGAATGTCTCCGGAAAAAGAAGTCCACCGGAAGCGCAAGCGCAAGAGAAACGGGACTCAGTGAAATGTAATAGCTTTGAGGAAGAAAACAATGAACTCCGTATTAAGCTAAATAAAATGGATCTACTCTACCAAGACCTTAAGAGACAGGTAGAATCACTAAAAGAGGAAAACAAGGCGTTAAAGAATTCTCTTTTGCAAAGAGAACGCGAAGGTTCCCCACCCCGTGTAGCTAGTCCCAAATATCACACGGATGAAGACGAGCTAGCACGCGAAAAAAATGGGGTCTCAAAGAAAAGACCCAGCAAAAAACGAAGAGCCGGTTCTTCACCTGAAATCGAGCCACGAAAACAAGACAAAGAAAAAGACTTGAAGCAGAAACAAACTCACGACAAATTACGTCCCCCGCCTGCAATAAACGTCGTCGGCATTACGGACTACAATAAATTGCATTGCCTTCTCAAGGGAACTGTGACATCGGAATTTAAAGTAACATCATTCCGAAACAATGATTGGAAAATTAATGTAGTTGACTCTGACGGCTACCGAGCAATATCTAAAAAAAACTAAACGCGGAAAAGATCCAGTGGTTCACCTACGAAAATAAATCAGAAAGACCACTCCGTGTTATAGCAAGGGGTCTCTACCCCTCGTGCACTAAAGATGACATTATAAATTACCTTAAAGGAAAAGGCTTGAAAATTATTGACGCAATTAATATCTTAAAGAAGATAAAGCAGAAAAGGGAACAAGGCAATGAAATCTTGGTCAAGCATGGACTTCCGCTCTTTATGCTAACCTTCGATAGAAGCGAAAATATAGACGATATTTATAGCGTAGAAAGTATTTTGAATATCGTAGTTAAAATCGAGCCTATGCGTACGAATACACGATCGACACCTCAAGGCAAACGCTGTCAAGGTTTCAATCACACCCAGTCGTATTGCCAAAAAGAACCGAAATGTGTAAAATGTGCCGGGAACCACTTATCAGAAAGGTGTGACTTAAATAAGCAGGCTCCGGCGACCTGCATAAACTGCAAAGGCAAGCACCCAGCAAACTATCGAGGTTGTGAAGTAGCAAAGGAGCTTTAAAAAAGGCGCGATACTCTCAAGAAACCGATACACCCGAACCCAAGCTTAAGAGATCGTAAAACCGATAAGCCTAAGACCGCTTAGCCAGTTAAAACGACGAGACCTATAAAGTAAAATAAAAAAATTTCGCAAGAGAACGTCGCTGGTCCAAGTACAGCGGAAAAACCGCCACAGGTTGACGTGAGATCGTACGCGCAAGTCGCGTCAAACGAAAACAAATCAAGATCAGCTACAACAGAGCCGGTCAGCCAAATATTTACCATTATATTGGAAAAATTTGAGGAGCAAACTAAGGTTAATAAAATTATACTTGACAAATTGAGCAAGCTCGAGTTCAAACCTCGCAAGACAATCAAAAAAACATGAATATGAAACAGCTACTTAAGATACTAACGTGGAACGCAAACGGCCTTCTGAAAAGAATCGACGAATTAGAAGTGTTTCTACGGAAAAATAACATTGATATATGTTTGGTATCGGAAACGCACTTA
The DNA here is from genome assembly GCA_945910035.1 of Brachypalpus laphriformis. Classification (NCBI taxonomy): domain Eukaryota; kingdom Metazoa; phylum Arthropoda; class Insecta; order Diptera; family Syrphidae; genus Brachypalpus; species Brachypalpus laphriformis. The sequence goes on from OX246756.1 coordinate 140,132,201, forward strand.
AAAAAGGGACTTAGACCCAAAATAAAAGGTTACACCGATTACCATGCGAATCATCCTTCGGAAAATGCGAGAGGCAGGTCCTCTCTTTACATCAAAGACTGTATTAAGCACTCCGAAAACATAGAAATAGAATTTGATTCTATGCAAATAAGATCAGTCTCCGTAAAAATAAACCACTTAAACTTCAACATCGGATCTAGTTACTTCCCTCCGGGATATAAGCTAGTAGAAGATGACCTCGTTCGTCTCTTTGACTCGCTCGGACCTAATTTTGTCTTAGGTGGTGACTTTAACGCGAAACACACCTTCTGGGGATCAAGATGCAATTCGACAAAAGGCAGATTATTGTACAAAGTCAGCATGAAACGTGGGGTGAACTTTTTTTCGACAGGAAAGCCAACTTATTGGCCAACTGACAAAAATAAAATCCCTGACCTCGTCGACTTCTTTATCGCAAAAGGGTTAACTAAAAATTTGACGGAAGTCGAGGAATGCTATGATCTATGCTTAGATCACTCGGCAGTCACTCTGAAAATAGGTGGAAGTCTAGTAAAAAAAGAAGGACCGACTAGGCTAACTAGTAACAAAACTAACTGGGACGCTTTCAGAAGAGACTGCAAGGAAAATGTTGCTTTAAGTGTACCGCTAAAGACACCGTTCGAAACAGAAGAAGAAATCGACAAACTCGTCGAAGCCAATCAGAGCTCAGTGTGGAAAAACACTCCTTTGCGGAAGACAGAAGCACGGAACAATAAAGTCAAATACCAGCCTGAAATCGAAGAGCTCATACGAGAAAAGAGTAGAGCGCGCAAGAGATGGCAACAATCCGCTACCTTACCGGATAAAACTTATCTGAACCATCTTTGTAACAAGCTTAAAAATGTGCTGCAGGACCTAAAAAATCACGAGACTTCTACTTACCTCGAGGGTCTGACCGTTGATAAGTATTCAAACTACTCTCTATGGAAAGCCTTGAAGTCCATAAGGAAACCTGTAATGCACTCGCCGCCAATTAGGAAAGCTAACGGGGAATGGGCAAAAGAAGACAAAGAGAAAGCAGAATTATTTGCCGATCGCTTAGAGGAAACGTTGAAGCCGTTCGATGGACAACCGTTGATCGAACATCCGAATGATAATACGGCACCCGACAACTTTAAAGTAAAAACCGTATCCTTGTCCGAACTTCGAATGACAATAAAAAAATTGAAAGACAACAAGGCTCCGGGATACGATTTATTCACTGGCGAAATTTTGAAAGAGTTACCGAAAAAAGTGCTGGGTAAGTTGCTCTGCATTATAAATGCTTCTTTAAGACTGTTAAACAGGGTGTCCGCCGGGAAGGTATACTACTTTGTTTGTTTATAATTTTTGATTAAATGAAAGAGAGTGGATCTTATATTGATAAATGTTATATTTAATGTCGGCAATTATGTATGGAATACAATATCAGGTAAATGTCCGCCTCTGCTAGTCTCACAAATGCGAGCCCTTTTGAGCACATTTTTCATTACATTCTCACACATTTCACGCGGTATTTCATTAATTTCATCACGAATATTTTGTTTGAGTTGCTCAAGCGTTTCTGGTTTGTTTACATAAACCTTGCTTTTCAGATATCCCCACAAAAAGAAGTCAGGAGCAGTCAAATCAGGCGACCGTGGAGGCCAATCAACATCACCATTTTTTGAAATAACTTGTTGTGGAAAGAGGTCTCGCAGTAATTCCATTGTAATCCTGGCTGTATGCGATGTGGCACCGTCTTGTTGATACCACATGTTAATCAAGCCCAAAGTATGCAGTTGTGGCGTTAAAAAGTTTTTAATCATATCACGATATCGCTCCCCATTCACAGTTACCGTTACGCCGTTTTCATTTTCAAAGAAGTAAGGTCCAATGATTCCTCCTGACCAAATTGCACACCAGACTGTTACTTTTAATGGATGCAAAGGTGACTGATGAATAATTTGAGGGTTTTCCATTGCCCAGAACCGACTATTCTGTTTATTCACATTTACGTTTCCATAATAAATTTGCCACGTGTCTACTTCACGACTGCCAAATATGAACTGTCAAGACTAATGTTTACCAAAATGGCGGCAAAACAAAGTAGTATACGTTCCCGGCGGACACCCTGTATGTTCCAAGGCAATGGAAAGTCGCCGAAGTTATTATGGTTCCGAAACCGGGGAAGTGTGCAAATGACAAGAAATCATATAGACCCATTTCACTTCTGCCAATAATATCTAAGGTCTTCGAGAAACTTCTGCTGAAACGATTGCAACCAGTAATTGAAGAAAGACACTTGATCCCGGATCATCAATTCGGCTTTCGGATCAAACATTCCACAATCGATCAGGTGTATCGAATAACGAACGAAATTGAAAAGGCTCTAAAAGGGGAAAAAATATGCTCTAGCGCTTTTCTCGACGTATCGCAAGCCTTCGACAAGGAATGGCACGAAGGACTAAGGTATAAGCTAAGGGTAAGCTTACCAGAAAAGTTGAACAGAATATTAGAATCTTATCTTGAAAACAGACTTTTCCGTGTTAGACACGGGAGTGAATATTCGGATTTCAAAGAAATCTACGCCGGTGTTCCACGAGGAAGTGTTCTCGGTCCAATCCTGTTCCTGCTCTACACAAGAGATATACCACAAGATGAAGGGACCGTTGTAGCAACGTTCGCAGACGACACGCCTATCCTCGTAACGGATGAGTCAGTCGAATCATCAACGGGAAAACTCCAACGAGCTTTGAACAAAGTATGCGAATGGACAAAAACCTGGCGAATAGTCCTGAATGAGACAAAATCAACGCATGTCAATTTTACGTTAAGAAAGATAAACAACTTACCTATATCCATTAACTCGGTGCAAATACCGTACGCAAACGAGGCTAAATATTTAGGAATGACACTAGATGCAAAACTTAAGTGGAAACCACACGTTAGAAAGAAGCGCGAGGAGTTCGAAATCAGATTTAGAGAAATGTATTGGCTACTCGGAAGATACTCGAAGTTAAGCGTATACAACAAACTGCTTCTGTATAAGCAAGTGCTAAAACCGTCCTGGACAGATGGTATACAACTTTGGGGTTGTACCAAACCAAGCAATATGGCTCTACTGCAAGCATTTCAAAACAAAGTACTAAGAGCAATCGTGAATGCTCCTTGGTATATAAGAAATAGTGATATTCACAGAGATCTGGGGATTGCTACCGTGAGGGACGAAGTAACAAATTTTGCTCGCAAACTTCGTACCCGTCTTCATTTTCATTGCAATAATGAAATAATCCGTACTATGGACGTGACAAACCTAGAGCGCCGACTACAAAGAACAAGACCTTTCAACCTAGCGCCGTAAGGAAAAACCGCATGTAATGACGGTATTAGTAGGTGCCTTCACTGGAAAGCTACCTAGCTAACGCGATTAACACTACAGAAGCGAAAACTACTCGTTAAGGCAACTTAGTCGTAGTCATCACAAAAATGAAAAAATGAGTGGAACGAATTTCCTACTACTATGAGTACGCGCAGCCGGTTCTCATAGTGCCTCTCTGAGGGGGTGAGGTTTAGCCCGTAGGCATATACTGACTAGCACTGATGGCATTGTCAGATATATAAATCGGGCATAACCAATGGTACGGACCATTGGTATCTTCTGAAGATTGCTGCACCTCCAGGCGCAACCAAAAAAAAAAAAGTTCCCTGCTTGAAATGAGTTTCAGAAAAACCTGAAATTCAGAGATGCGTTGGAGTGAACCATTTGCATTCCACGTTGCAACATTTACATTATTTTTAATCATTAATACTTTGTTGTTTTTTCCTGCTTCTTTGCTTAGCAGTTTAATCATTTTATCCTGATTATCCAATCTTTGGATAATAGTAATACGCATTTCCTTTACCAATATTTCCCCTTCCTTTCGTGTATTTTTCACAATTTGGGAATATGATTTACTTTCGACAGTTGGTATGTTCGTTTTAGCAGCAATTGGCACTTTGTCTAGTTTCTTCTTTTCAGCGTTTACTTGTTGCTTACTTTTATTATTGGATGCATTTCGTTGGTTGATTTTAGTAGCTTTACTTTTCCTTTCTTGGTATTCTTTTGCCATCGGACAACTTCTATAATTTGCTGGGTGATCACCATGACAGTTGATGCATTTTGCTTTCTCGTCCTTCTTTAGAGGACAATTATTTGTGGGATGTTTTCCTTCGCATTTAACGCAAGCAAAATCTCTTTTACAATAACTTTGCGTATGCCCAAAAGCTTGGCATTATTTGCATTTGGGGTATTGAGTTTGAATTCTTTCGAAGTGGCTTGATCTTAACATCAATACCCATTATTGATTTTATGTTATGTATCTTATCGACTTCTTCTTGATTATGAAAAGAGAGCATAAAAAGAGAATATTTTCTGTTTCTTGTCATTGGTTGCCCATCACTACCTTGTGTGGTTTCTTTTTTAATTAGGTTTTTGGCTTCCAAAATACTAAATTTTTTATTACTTAAGTCTTCGACGATATCGTGTTCGTCACACGAGAAGTGACGACCTCTGGCTACTACTCTAACTGGTTTAGTAGCTTTATTTTCATATGAGTGCCACTGGAACTTTGTTTTTGTCAATTCTTCAGTGATTTATCTATATGTGTCACTGTCATCGACATTTATTTTCCATTTATTGTTATTATAGGATGTGAATTTACAAGCCTTTTTCGTTTTTTTTGTTCTGTTACTTTTTTTAACTCACCAAATCTGTCCACTCCCGAGATCATTATTGGTGGTGGTAATGGCAGTTTTTTCAAACCAGTGGTTAACTTTACAAGCCTTTTATCACTTGTCTTACCTTGTACATTTGCTTGTTTAGCATCCTGTTTTCTTGCAAATAATTCAGGACTGTCTTCTTCCTTTCGTAGGCCTTTTGTTTTTCTTTAGATGGCTGTCTCTTTCCAGTGTGAGCTCCTCTTCATCTGTGAGGTATTCCTTTTCTGTATTTTGCTGGGCAGGTTGGGCCGGACAATTGTTAGGGCAGTCCAGAATGGTGACCCTTTTTTCCAGCTCTCTTAATTGCTTTTGCAAACTTGCAACTATTATTTCAAGATCTTTCCTTGCTTTAAGTTCAGCTTGCCATTCATTGTAATAGTTGTTTGTTTTTGTTTTCGCTTGTGAATCTGTTTTAGGTTCACTTTCAATTATACTGGTTTCAGTTGCAGATTTCTGTTTTCGTATTTTCGGAATACTTACAATTATAGCGCTATCTTCGGCTCTAAGGCTTTTTGACGCTATCATTTTTGGTGGAGTTCTCGGCGTGAGTGAACTCCTTCTTGAGTTTTGTTTATGAAGCAATAAATGGTCCCCCCCCCAGAATCCATGGGACCGACCTCCAAGGAGGGTGGATTTTCCAGTTGACCTGATCTACCACCTGGGGTATTTATATCATTTGTTTTGTTCATTGCTATATTTGTTGTAACCGTATTAGTTTTATTGGGTAGCACAGTAATTTCTACACACAAACCCCCTGCCAGGAGGACCGGGTTATTTGTTTTTTGTTTCCAATTTTTGCGAAGTTTTCGCCTCCGCTTTGTGGATTTTAATCGCCTCTTATGACAGGCATGCCTACCTCGGATTTATTCTAACCCCTATCCGAAGTGGGTAAATTACGGATAAGTAAGAAAAGTAAGAAAAAATAAAGAAAAATTGAAAAATTCTTGAACCGGAAAAAGAATCGCTGCCATCTACACGAGCGGCTGCAGGTTTAAAAAATCGTTCCAGCGTTGGTTGTTTTGCTTAATTTTTTAATTCCTTTATAGCAATTAATGGCTACATTAACAGCTCTTGAAGCATTAGCACTGCGTTTTTCGTCGGGATCGTTTTGGCTTAAAACTTCCAATCCCTCTGCGAAATGATGCAGTGCTTCACACAGATTTCTCGATGTCAAATGGCGACTCATGGAAGGCTCAGGCTCTTCATCTGACTCTTGATCTGATCCCAACTGCATCCACTCTTCATTCGAAAGCGGATGATACACTGTGTTAAGATGATTGGTGACATCTCTTTCAAATCCTCAAATCCGATTTCTATTGCCAGATTTAAAATATTGCATTCAATTTCAGGGATAACAGGACCAGCACCAGACTGCCCATTGATAATGCATTCCGGCCATAGTTTCTTCCAAACATGATTCATCGTTGTTGATTTTCATTCATTTCAAGATTCAATTATGTTCTAAATGGCATCCTTGATATTGTATTGAAGTTCTTACAAAATTGTTTAATAGAGAAAAGCCCGTGTCTGGGAAATTCAAACTTAATGAAGCCGACGTCGACTCCGTTGTGCAATATGCGTTGTGTAATTTGGAGATCATTTTTTGTTATGGGGTACTCAGAGATCTAAATTTGAGAAAACAACAAGCAAGAAAAAATTCGCAACGTCTTCTCCTTCTTTTTATCACCGAAAATAAGGGATCACAACCCTTCCACTTCACCACATTTCTATTGATCCGCCTGTGGGGTTCGCCTACTTTACCTCAGAAAATATCGGCAAGCCCGCCGATTTTGGACCACTCGGTTACTGAGGCCAATGAAATGCCGATGTCGTCGCATTTGTCTGATCCAGGCGTTTATAGGCCTGCCTTTCCTACATCGCGATGTCTTTGGAACGTGCATTGATATTGCCTTTTTAACAGGGTTCAAATGATTTCTTCTTTGAACGTGGCAATACCAACTGAGCCGGTCGCGCTCTATTTTTTGTACGTTGGTTTCCTTGATGCGAAAGCTTCCATGGATCTTCGAACTTCTTATTCGATCAAGTTTTGTCACTCCCGCTGTCATGCGAAGCATCTTCATCTCAGCTGCCGTTAATTTACTCTCATACTTTTTGTACATCGTCCAGCATTGTGAACCGTATGTGAGCGCTGGACGTACAACTGCGGTGTAGAGCCTTCCTTTCAACAACAGAAGATAGCGGAGTTTTCTCGCCACTTCATCCATCCTACGCTTACACGATGATTGATGTCGTCATCACAAATTGCTTTGCTATTGATCATAGATCCCAGATATTTGAACTTTTCGCACTGTTCCATTCAAATAAATGACTGGAATAGGCCTGAGTGGATCAGAGAACGGGGAGCAAAAGTACTCTGCCTTTTTTGAACTAATGCGATACCCATTTCCCTCCAGAGCGTCCACCCACACATCAAGTGCTCGTTGCAGGGATGTAGGATCCTCACTTATGATGGCTCCATCATCAGCAAAGAATAACTGATGTACCTTGGGGTCCATCACTTTACCTTCAAGCAGATAATTAAGGACTGTAATAAAGAGCAAAGGACTTAAAACGCTTCTCTGGTGCACCCCGACTTTGATTGGGAACTCTTCGGTTACTCCAGCGGGACATCTTACTTTTGTCTTTGCTCCTTCGTACATGTCTATGATCATCTGTACATAGGTTTCTGGAACCCCTCGATGTCTTAGCGCCACCCATATCAGATCTCGTGGTTGTCTGTCGAATGCCTTTTCAAAGTCAACCAATACAATATACAAATCCCTTAAGGAATCACGATATTTTTCCATTATGATCCTTATACTCTGGATTGCATCTGTGGTTGATTTACCCGAGACAAACCCGCACTGATCATCAGATAGCCGTATTATTTTTCGCAGTCGGCCACCTAATACCCGCTCAACGATCTTCATGGTGTGTGACATCAGCTTGATCGAACGGTAGTTATCACAGTTTCGCGTATCACGCTTCCCTTTGTATACAGGAAGAAGGTAACTTTCCCTCCATTGATTCGGCATTGGATCACCTCTCACGAATTTGGAGATGAGAATTCTGAGCCATCTGAACCCGATGTCTCCCATCTTTTTCCAGAACTCAGAGGGTATTTCGTCTGGCCCAACGGCTTTTCGTTTTTTGGAGTATTTGACCGCCTCACTAACTTCTTCGACTGTAATGTCGGCTATTTCTTCACAGTTAGGGGTGGCTCTTGGAAAGTATAGCCGGGGAAACTGTTCATTTAAAAGCTCTTCACAATACTGCCGCCACCTCTGCAGAATATTGTCGTCATCCACAAGAAGCTGGCCATGAGCATTGCTAATGAACTTTGGCGAACGAATCTCCTGAGCATTCTTCCTTCTTTGGGCGGCTATTTTGAAGATAGTGGCGCTCTTGTTCATATTGTGTCTTCGCAGCTCCTAGATAGCCTGGTTTGCATCAGGCAACCGGGGAAAATATTTTCTCCAGCTCCCGATACAGGCCCTCCGTACTCTCTGCTTGAAGCTGGGCGCACTTCTTCTTCGCTTTTTTTTGCAGCATCTGTATTCCAATTCGAGGCGAGCGTTTCGTCATTATTATTAGAGGGGCACTTTGACCAAGCTTTGAAAGCCGCTTTCTTCTCATTTATCACTTTCTCAGCTTCATCACTCCACCACCATGTTTCTTTGGCGTGTTGATGGTGGCCTTTTGAAGCTCCTAGCAGTGATTTGACCTTCTTTAAGCAAGTTCGCTGTAGGGAATCCCACATATTTTGTGCTCTGCACTCTTCATCCTCAGCTCCGTTGATGGTGTGAGAGAGGTAATTTTTCATTACGAAAACAAAAGCCTCGCCTTTTTCTTTGTCCAGATTGTACCATTTGATTTCTCAGAGACCCTTGTTTGTTTGCTTTTCTTCGGTGTTTTCATAAAAATTTCTGTTAGCAGGAGACGGTGTTGCCGAGCGATTGCCTCTCCCAGGATCACTTTGCAATCTTTTACCCGAGGCTTCATGAAACTGGCTACCAAATGGTAGTCAATCTGAGTTTCATCTCCACCACTGCTGTAAGTGATCAGGTGTCGGCTTTGTTTGATGAACATGGTATTTAACACGATAAGACCATGCGATTTGCACATGCTTAGGATGTCTTCACCAGGAAGGTTCCTGGTGCCATATCCTAGTCCTCCATGGTAGTCTTCATAGTCTTCGTTTGATTTCCCGACAGTCCATTCAAATCTCCTCCAAACAGAACAACAGAACAAACAGAAATTCTTCCTTTGGGATGTTCTTAAGGCGATTGTGGAAATCTAGCCAAAATGCATCTTTATCTCCCTTATTGTACCCATCGTGGGGAGCATATGCACTGACAATATTCCACACCTCTCCTTTTATTACTAGTTTGAGAGACATCAAACGGTCGCTGGACTTCGAAATGCTCAAGACGTTTTCAAGTAGCTCTGCCGCAAGGATGATACCGATTCCGTTCTTAGACTTTTCCGTTCCGTAGTAGAACATCTTGTAATCTTTTGTCCTAACGTCCAAGAAACGCGCCCGATTCCCGGTGTTTTTCCATTTCGTCTCTTGGACACACAAGATGTCCACCCGCCTTCTATTCATCATCTCTTCCAGCTCGTAACTTCGACCGGTCATGCTTCCAACGTTCCAACTCGTGACCCTCAAATTGCGTCCAAACTGTTTCATTATTTTGCTAGCCCCCGGAATCCGTATAGATCTGACCCGAACATTTCTGCTCGGTCCAGGATCAGTACCATGTACAGCAGTGGTAGTGCCTGGCGGGGTAGTTCCTTTCCTTTTTACAAGTATTACCATAATGATACAGTTTTGCAATACAATTTTTTGCACCATATTGCGATGGTGTTTGTTGTTTGACACGTGCATGCTCCTGTTTTAGTATTGTTTGATCTTTCTTTTATGGCACCGGTGATCTCCAGTCGTGTCAACCCACGGACTCGTATGCACACTTGTGGGAGGGTTTTTATGGTAGTATATGTGTCGCTAGGCTCACTTGGGTGTTATATTGCCTAGATCTGATTTGTCCCCTTAGTCGCCTTTTACGACAAGCGCTGCTTGTTTGTGTTGGGTGGGGGGGGGGGGGGGCGCTGCAGTAATATTCTTAAGCCGTCCCTGCACGGGGAGCCTCTTACATAAAATATTAGAATTATTTGAAATCGAACTAAAGAAGTATATTCTTTTCACATGAACATTGCCGGCCGCCTTGCAGCAACCGGTGCAAAAGTGAAAGATACGTATACTATTACAAACATACTGTCGTAAATCCAAGAGATGCGATTTTAAGGTACATTATAACTTCATGAAATACATAGATCTACTGGGATCCTTTTGTTTGTGGAGGGAATCCATTCACTCCATTGGGAAAGGATAGGTTAGTAGAGGAACAATTAAGTCAATTAATTTTAAGTATACAAGAATATAAAGTCACATTATGTTGATATAAAATAAATGAGAAATATGTTGTATAAGTTTTAAAATATAATATATACAAATAGATAGATTTCAGATTCGTGAAATGCTTTCTTAATAAGTGTCATTCAAAGTTCTACATCTTTTATGATAGATAAATAAATATGTTCTTAAATGCAGGTAGGTACATGAGAAAGCAAAATGTAGGTACAGATAAATTGAATTTTAAGAGTTCCATAGCACACAAAGCTTGACGATAGGCCTAGTTAGAATACCAAATTGCGTTTTGAAATTTGCAACGCGTATTTTGCCGTCAGAACCCGGATATATTTTCACTACGCGTCCCATGCGCCATTCATTTGGAGGGAGTTTTTCCTCTCGAATTACAATACTACGAGATCATTAATAGCAACATCTCTTTGGGGATTATGCCATTTATACCGTTTATGCATTTCGAAGAGATACTCTCGCTTCCACCGAGCGCAAAACTGTTGATGGAGTAACTTTACTTTCTCCCATCGCCGAATGCAGCTAATTGACTTTTCAGAGATATCAGATTCAGGGATAGATAGAAGCGGACCACCGCGAAGAAAATGTCCTGGGGTTAAAGGTAGTGGATCATTTTTGTTTTCGGAAAGCAGGGAGATCGGCCTCGAGTTCAGACAAGCCTCAATTGATGCCAAAAGAGTCGTAAACTCCTCGAACGTGAACTTGTGTTCTCCTACAAGCTTCCAGAAATGCGCCTTAAAGCTCTTAACTGCAGCTTCCCAAAGTCCTCCCATATGTGGTGCTCCGAGTGGAATAAATTGCCACTGCAGGTTACGATCTTTATACCTCTCTGCAACGTCTGAGGAGAAATGTTGAAGGAAGACTTTAAATTCTTTGGCAATGATCTTACTTGCCCCCACCAAATTAGTACCATTATCCGAGTAAATGCAGGTTGGCAACCCACGCCTGGCAACAAACCTGTTCAATGCAGCAATGAATGCTTCAGTGGTTAGATCACTAGTCGGCTCAAGGTGAATCGCTTTTGTAGCAAAACATACGAAGACACAGACATATCCTTTAGATACTCTACAGCCTCTTCCAGTGAAATTCTTTATAGCAAAAGGACCAGCAAAGTCGAGTCCTGTATGTGCGAATGATAGAGAAATTACAGTCCTTTCAACCGGTAGGGCCATTATTTGAGTCTTAAGTTCTTTTTTGTGGATAGTACAAGTTTTACATAAGCGAATGTGTTTCTTGACTAAGGTTTTGATTGGTATAAGGCGGCTGCATAGGCGTGTTCAGAAGCATCGCAAAATCCGTGCACCTGGACCGAGCTATGGGGAGTATATTCAACCCACCGAGGAATTTGAATGTGTTGAATATTGGCTAACGCAGCAAAGAATGTTGTCCAGCGCTGACACGTAAGGGGCATGAGTGGCATGTCCCAAGACGTCCCATCCCGCCAGACTTGCTACAAAATTAGCTTAGCAGTAACAACTACAGGGGCTAACCACCCTGCCGGATCGAAAATCCGTGCAGCGACTGATAAAACTCCACGCTTTGTCACTGGCGTATCATAATCAAATGCTGTTGAGAAGAATTGAAAGGAATCAAGCCTTGCGTTCCATGATATGCCTAAGGTTTCTGTCTTTATTTTCTCATCGAATTTGAGAAAATCTTCATCATAGAGAAAATGCTGTGGAAGGGTTCTTATGAAGTCGACACTATTTGATGTCCATTTGCGTAATAAAAAACCAGCAGACTCCAAGACCAATACCAACTCCTTTTGCGCTTTTAAACACGATTCAATATCGTGAGCACCAGACAGAACGTCGTCGACGTAAAAGTCATTTTTCGGAATAGAAGAAGCTACCGGAAATTCTGATTCTACGTCAATAGCAAGTTGTTTCAAAGTGCGAATAGCGAGGTAGGGTGCACAATTCACACCAAACGTAACTGTCTTCAACTCATAATCTTGAAATTCGTCTGCAACTGATTTTCGAAAAAGGATTCTTTGGTATGATGTATGGTCAGGGTGTACCCAGATCTGCCGATACATCTTTTCAACGTCGGCGCTAAAGACGTATCGATAGAATCGCCATCGTAAGATGAGATTCATGAGATCAGACTGAAGCACTGGTCCAACATGAAGAATATCGTTGAGACTTACACCGTTACTAGAAGAGTTTGATGCATTGAAGACAACTCTGACCTTAGTGGTAAGGCTTTCTGGCTTTACCACAGCGTGATGAGGTAAATAATAGAACGATTTTTCCGACTTATCGCAGATTTCAGGCACTTGAACAGCCTTCATATGTCCTAGGGTGAGGTATTCTTCGAGCACATCGTTGTATCTTGAATAGAGATCGACGTTTTTCGATAACGATCTTTCGTTACCCGAAAATTAATGCAAAACGATCGCTCGAGAATCACCCAACATGCGAGCAGGCTCTTTGAAGGGAAGTCATGATAGATATCAATCAAAGCAGTAGCAAGAATAACACGTTCACGGTTTTTAGAAAAGAATGATTGAACTTGTAGATTGGGTGTATAATGTGTGGACTGTATATTTTGTGGGAAAGTTTGTTGTGAGGAACTGGTTTGTTCGGGATTCGCATTGAATGAAGAAGTTCGATCCGCTTGCACTGGAACGGGATTATGCAGAAGTGTGTGATGTCGTTGCCGACACAGCTTGCATATAAATTGACTTTGGCAATCGTTCGCTACATGGGTTGATGAAAGGCAATTCTGACTATAACTAAGGCTTGTGACCTTTGCAATCCGATTGGGAATCGAAAGTTGCAAGAACTTTGTGCAAAGTCGAAGGGGATGAGGAGCTTTGCATAAGGCACAAGTATAACTATTGGTTTTGTATGAAAAACTCGATGATTTTGTTGACTTTGTTTTGGTTGTTGAATGAATTTGGTCTTTGGTACTTTGGCATTTGAATTCTTTATATCAGACACCGATTCTAAGATTTGGTTTTGCTGGGTTAAAAACGAATCCATTTCTGCCCAGTCTGGAAGATCGCGTGGCTTTTTAATAGATTGTCCCAAATGGAGAGTGTTTTCTCGGGGAGGCGATTACAACACAAAAACACTAAAATCGGGTCCCAAGATGTCGTATCAACCTTATACGCTTTGAGTATTGAGAGGCAGTCATTAATTTCACTTTGAAGCTTCGTCAAATTTCTGCCAGATTCTTCAGTTATGAAAGGGAGATTGAAAAGTGTTTTAAGCTGACGATTTACTAAAATTCGTTTATTTTCATACCGTTCTGACAGAGCCTTCCAAGCCAGATCGAAACTATCAGCGGTAAGGTCAAATTTACGAACGATGTCATGTGCTTCGTTTTTGGTTTTAGAACGTAAATGAAATAATTTCTGCACAGCACATAACTTTGGGTGATTTATGTAGATAGCTGTGAATAAATCGCGAAATGATGGCCAAGACAAATAATCACCGTCAAAAGTTTCGGTATCGCACGGGCGAACCTTCACACATGACATATTATCGAGAGATTTTTCTTGTACACTTTTCACCACCGTATCCTTTGGTTGAGAATTGTTCACTTCATCCTCTAAATCGGAATCGATTAATTTTAGTTTTCTAATGGAATCTATGATCTCACTTAAGCACGTCACGTAAAGAGTAGATGTGGAATTGTATTTACCCTTTATGGCTTGTATCTCTTGTTCTGAAGCAGAGTCGGATGCTTGTAAGCAAAATGAATATGATTTACCGATTTCCAACCATAACTCCTTTAACTCAGCTTTAGAAGCCTGTAAAGAGGATATGGTTTTATCCACGATTGGAATTTCTTTAAAGCACTTGCGAAACTCATTTAACTGATCGGTAGCACCTACAAACTCATCTTATCCGATCATTATGCTAGGTAAGTTTTTTTTCAGACGCTCTTAATAACACAAGCATAAAAACAATCTAGCGAAAGGAAATTCTCACCCCCACTACTGCCGCGATCTGGGCACACGTGTAAATGAAAACACTTGCTTAATTTTGGAGACTTGGAAAATGAATATATAAAACTAGCCTTAATATTAAATCTGCTTGCTCATATTCCTTTAGAGACACGAATTTTAAACGCGTATATATGGATTTAGATGAATTTTTATACAAGAATAGTAAATGTTTTGCACTTATTAAAAATGAATTTCACGTACCTGTTGTACACTTGAGATCGATGATCTTCGGCTGTGATGAGGTAAATGAATAAACACTTTCGTTTCTTTTTTTTTTTTGTTCCGATGAGTGTTGTGTCGCGGCGATGTAGAGACTGCGGGCTGAGTTGGATGTCGTCCACTGCTGCTGAGGATCAACGGTTGTTTTCCTTCGAGTGAGAGCGAATTGATCGTACAGATCAATAAAGATGATGATGATCGTTGAATTGCAGGCGATTTCGTCTATGCTGAAGAGACAATTAAATTTTGAAGGTGTCTCTTTTCTGGATGATGATGGAAGATTATGATTTTCGCGGGGCAAGATGTAAAGATCCTGGTCGCTGATCGTTGATCGGTGATCGTTTTGATTTGATGAAAAACGATGAAAGTAGATGATAGGTTAGGTTAGGTAAGTGGGTAGGTGTAGGGGGATAGAAAACCTCCACACCACACTCAGGTCAGTATAGACCCATTGTGATACCCATGGGGGGAAAGGAGATAGAAAAGTAAATCCCTTCCTCGTGGAAAAATACCGTCTTTGTTAATATCGTAAAGAAAGAACTAAGTACTCACTGTGCCCTAGATACAAACCATCCAGAGGATTTGATGAAGTTTGCGATGTCATTTATTGGTCTGTTGGACAACTCTTCTAGATCCTCAAAGAAGTGTTATCCAAGGATCTTATTTCTCAAATGATAGGGGCCTGGGCAATGACAGAGAAAGTGGGCGGTGTCCTCCTGAGCCTCCTCGTCGCCGCAGCCTCTACAAAGGTCTTCGCTAGTCACACGTAGTTTTTTCATGTGGTACCGCATGGTATTATTCCCCGTAATGACTCCTATTAGAGTAGAGAGGGATTTTCTATGCCTCTGTATGAGTCTATTGGTTCTTACTCTGTCAAATGCGGGCCACAGCTTCGTCGTGGTGACACCATATCTAAAGAGGTCCACCTATTGTTAGCCTCCGTTATGGCTTTGTTTCCTGCTTCGGGCTTAAGGGCGCAAGGCGGGATGTACACCGAGGGGTCGGATTGGTCCGAGCTTAGTGCTGAGCCTCCTCTAGCCAGTTCATCGGCTTTCTCATTCCCTGGTATGCCTTCATGACCAGGGACCCAGCAGAGCTTTACCTCGTGCTGTGTTCCAAAAACCTTGAGCTCCTCTCTACAAAACTTCACAAGCTTCGATTTTATTTCTATAGCAGATATTGCTTTTATCGCCGCCTGGCTGTCGATGAAAAAGGTGATATCCTCTCGTGGTATTGCCCTCATCGCAGTCTCACAAGCTGCTATTGTAACTGCTAGGACCTCCGCCTGGAAAACGCTGCTTTAGTTCGGAAGCCGAGCTGACATGGAGAGGCCAAGCGTTTCAGAGAAGATGCCTGCGCCTACACCTATTTCCATTTTAAATCCATCGGTGTAAACAGCTTAGGATCGCTGGTTAGGCGTCCTGTCGTTTTTCCAGTCTTCCTTGCTCGGATAGGTGCTAGAAAATGGTCTTACGAAGTCTAGGTATGGCGTTAAGTAGTCTGTATTAAATACACTGCCAAGATATCTCTGCAGGATCGTGGTGTGACCCATTGCATTTGGTCTCCAGCTATCTGTTTGGCTTAATCTTACGGCACTATGAGCCGCCGATACTTGTATAAAGATGTCCAGCGGAAGCAGATTGAGAATGGTCTCGAGTCCTGCTGTAGGTGTCGTTCTCATCGCACTGGTTGTGGCGATTCACGCTAGTCTTTGTACTTTTGTGATAGTAGCTAGGTTATTTATTTTGCTGGCTGCCTGCCACCATACAAGGCTGCCATACGTTAGTATTGGCCTTATTATAGCTGTATACATCCATAGGATGATTTTGGGGTTCGGTCCCCAAGTCTTCCTGAATATTCTAGTGCACGAGTAAAAAGCTATCGTGGCTTTTTTGACTCTTTCGTTGATGTTTAGTCTCCAGTTCAGTTTCCTATCGAGCACCAGGCCAAGGTATCTCGCACTACTGGAGATACTCAGGGGAGTACCCCTTACGGAAGGAGTTACGAATTGTGGAATTATTCTTTTGTTAGTGAATAGTACTAACTCTGTCTTCTGTGGATTAACCGCCAGCCCACATCTCTCCGTCCAGGAGTCAATGATTTCCAGCGCCCCTTCGATTTGTTCGCTCAGGGTCCGCATATGCAATGGCCTTGACGCCGCTGTTTCTAAGTTTAAGAAGGACTTCGTTCAGGACAATTACCCACAGTAGTGGGGATATAATCCCTCCTTGAGGGGTGCCTCTTGAGGCATAGACTTCGAGCTTAGTACCTCCGAGTTCAACTTTGATATGTCTTTCCTTTAGCATATTGACGATCCATTTTATCACGGAATTGTGAATATTAAGGTTCGTTAGAGTTCTATTGACCGCGGCCGTTTTGACATTGTTAAAGGCTCCTTCAATGTCCAGGAAAGCGGCCAATGTATATTCTTTATTTTTCAGTGATTTTTCTATTGAGCCGACTACACAGTGCAGCGCTCTCTCTACGCTTTTTCCTTTCGTATAAGCGTGCTGCGCTGGGGATATGTCACCTGGGCGTAGTTTACTACGGATGTATATGTCAGCTAGTCTTTCAAATGTCTTTAGGACAAAGGAGGTAAGGCTAATTGGCCTAAAGTCCTTCGCAGTAGTGTGGCTTGCTTTACCGGCCTTGGATATGAAGACCACTTTGACCTCTTTCCATAATCTAGGTATATACCCCCACATGAGGCTGTTGAGGTACAGTTCTTTAAGTACCGGGATGTTTGTGGTTATTGTTTTCTGTAGCATGATCGGGATAATCCCGTCGGGTCCTGGGGATTTAAAGGGAGAGAATGATCCGATTGCCCACTCAATTCTTTCCCCTGTGATAAAATCCGTCGGAGTAACGATGTTATTATCTGGATGGGTCGTACAACCCGGAAAGTGCGCTTTTAGCAGGGAGCTAAGCGATTCTGCACAGGATTCAGTCCACCTTCCGTCGGATTCCTTGAGAGATCCAAGAGTTTTTGATTCCCTGGATAGAATTTTTCTCAGTCTCGCAGATTCGGTTGTACCCTTGATTTCATTACAGAAGTGCTGCTAAGAGTGGCGTTTGGCCTTCTGTTTCTCGTTTTTGAAATTTCTCTGACTGGACTTATACTGTTCCCAGTCCGCTTCTAGCATAGTTCTTTTGGCCACATTTAGAAGGTGTCTAGTTACTCTCCTAATTCTAGCTAGTTCAGATGACCACCAAGGTGGTGATTTTTTATCTTTTCGTTTGGTTTCTGGACATGCTTTGACATAGGCTTCCTTAAAAATGGATGTAATATCCTCTGCCTTGCGGTCAATGTCGGCAGGTCCGAGCCAGTTGCTATCCTGCAGGGATCTTACACCTTTCCTCACCTCGTTGTTAAAGAGATCCCAGTTGGTTTTCCTGGGGTTCCTGTAAGGCTTGGGCGAGTCATAGTTGTTACCCACGAGGAATTCGATCAATTTGTGGTCGGAGTAGGATTCTTCCCCTATCACGTTCCACTTGTCAATAGTTAGGGTGCTCGAGTTACTGGCTAAAGTTACATCTATAACTTCTTGCCTGTTCTTTACTACAAAAGTAGGTTCGTTACCTCTATTCGCTACAATAAGGTTATTTTCAATCATAAACTCAAACAAAGACTTACCGCGTAAGTTTGTGTTGCTGCTACCCCATTGAGAGTGATGAGAGTTGGCATCACACCCCAGCAGCATGTCCCATCTTTTCTGTTCCGCCTTTTGCACAAGAGAGCGGGTCAGTGTGGATGGCGGTCCCTCCTTGGCATCAAAAGACATATAGACCTCTGATAAAATCAGTAGGGGAAGCCCCATCCGCTCAAGCCTTACCACTGTTTGGTCCTCATTGCTGTAGCTAGATAAAAGAAAAAGGTTAATTTGTTTCCTAGCTACGATGCACGTTCTGGTCTTACATTCCGCGTATAGCGGTTCGATGCTGTATGTAGTAAGGCCTTTATGCCTTAGCCCACTTATTTTGCCACGGGAGATCCATGGCTCTTGAATTAGGGCAATGTCCATGTTTCTATCTCCCATGAGATAGATGAGGTTGGCGCTAGCTGCTATGCTATGGTGAAGGTTTATTTGAGCAATCTTCATCATTGATTTTCCTTATCACCCGCCTTCCTACTTTTCTTTTCGTCCATCCCAACTAAAGGTCTGACCTTGCATCGGGTAATTCCAATGCGAACCTTATAGTTATAGCTCCTTAGGATGGGCATGGACTTGTGGTTGAGCAACACCACTATCTCAGTTCCGGCTTCTGTATGGGTACCCACTTCTAACACCTCCCAATTTTCGCTATAGAGCTCGGGGTTGAGGTGTTGGAGGTTTCTTTCCAGCCGTTCTCTAGGAATGTGTGGGCCCAGAATGAGAATGCGCCCTTTAGGCCTATTGAATTCCAGCAGATCTGTTTTTCCCACGAGTCGCAGGTCGGCATTCGCCCAAGGAGCCTGCGTGCTGGTTACAAAATTCTTGAGCCAATTAAGTGTTGTCTCGTTGTCACACGACATGACCTTGAAGCCTTTGAAGGTGGTGAGCTGCTCAAAGAAAGGGATAGTTCCCTGATTCTTGACTATGGCGTCATTTACTCCGTCGAGTATGCGCAGTTCCACCAGCCTCCATTGATCTCCGGATAACTTGCGGTCAGGGTTATTGAAATCGACGATCGCCACCTGAAGATTAGCTTTTTCTTTTCGAGATGCCATCTTGGCTTTTTTGCTTATTCTTCGTGTTGGCGGCGATGTCATGTCGTCGTGCCTACCTCTCTTGGAACACCCCGCAATCGGCTCGGCCATGAGCGTTGTGGCCCCATCCGAAACGGTTGGCGGGGGCTTGAGTCTGTCCGAGACTGAGGTGGATGGCAAGAGGCTTTCCCTCCTCGACTCGAACAGTCTCCTGCCTGTTCCCCTAGTCTGCCCTATGCTACGTCGATTGTTGCCTGAGTCAGCAACAGAACGCCTCGCAGTCAACCCAGGTTTGGATTGTGCGTCTTTGCTTGGATCGACTGAAAGCGGTTTAGGTCTGTCCCCGGCTGAGGTGGATGGCAAGAGGCGTTCCCTCCTCGCTGCGGTCAGTCCTACACCCGTTCCTGTTGCGGTCGAGTTCCGTGACGTAGTCGCCTTATTCGAACAGCCTGCAACCGGCTCAGGGGTTGAGTCTGAGTCGGTAGCTGGCCGAAGTCTCCTCGCGGCTGAGGCGGGGAGCAAGAGGCTTCCCGCGCCCGCCGCGAGGGAACTTCTTACCTTAGGGCCCATCCTGTCTTGTCGGGTGGATCCTCTCAGCTTAAGCGTGTTGGTGGTTCTATCCAGAACCACACTTTCCTTGTCCGTGTAGGACTCCGGATCACGCTTTTTAAGCCGGCGTATTAACCGGATAGCGTTGCGTATACGGTTGCGCACCATCGTATGTCTTGGGTAGATGCTTACGTCGCTGGTCTTCCCTATTTTGGGTGGTCGGGCTAGTCCCAAACCATGGCTACCTAAGCTAACTACCGTCGCAAAGCTACAGGCAGAGGAGTCAATCCTAGGCTCAGCAGGACTGCAATCGCCAGGTTGCTGAGGTGTTGACGTATCCTTCCCGCGTGAATAGCTGAGGCTTGACACGCTGGAAGTGTCCATCTTGACCATCTTGGCATCCTCCAAAGTCGCACTCTCACCTAACTCTGGGACTACCCCTGTCGTCAAGTCAGAGGCTTTATCGGTAGGCTTTTGCAATACCACTGAATCACGAAAGTAGATAATAGATCAAGCTGCGATAATATATTAATTTGAGTTTGATGAATTGATGATTTGTGCGATGAGTAGGATATCTCAGGATTGATGAATTCGAACTTGCACTTTTTGATGATAGGTAAATGTAAATTGGCGAATTATTCCAATATAATTTAATGGAATAATCGATGAATTATTGAATTATTCGGGTCGATTGGACCAAAATGTGCGGGTGCTTTCGATGAGACCCTAAGATAGGCGCTGGTTAGGAATGTTCCTCGTGGAGGAGTTGTATGGGAGAAATAGAAAAGACAAAGTTAGTTTTCTGGTCTTTATTACAAGAGCTCGACGTCTTACCTCGTGGAGGGTGATAGATAGAAGAGGACAATTTTTGTTAGTAGAAATAGGAAATAGGTAGGTTGGCAGTCGGCTTTGAACTGTAACAAGCAGCGACCTCTTACATAAAATATTAGAATTATTTGAAACTTATCCATTTAAATCGAACTAGAGAATTATATGCTTTTCACATGAACACCTGATATCATAGGCATTGTCAGAGCGAATTTTTTTTTCAATTTTTCGTATGACCAACCTACTGCCAGCGTTTTGCCTTCGCAGGAGTGTTTACACAAGCTTTCGCAGTTGATTGGACTGACTTTAAATATTTCATGAGAAATGAATTCATAAATGAAAGTAAACATTTTTTTGAATCTTGTCCAACATTTTCGTTCTGGAACTTATTTCAGATACAAGTTCGCATTTGTGACATTAAGTTCAACTTCTGTGAATGCACAATCAGCAGTGGAAGAAGAAATTCTGTCTTAAATGCGCTGATCTTTGAAAATGATCTGCAACGCCTTCAATTGGTAGATTCACCAAAATTTATTGGTTTGTACCTTTCAAAAAAAAAATTCTATTCAATTAATTTTTTTTTTTTTCGTGTGTAGGTGAAAATCTTCATGAGACACTACGAGACCGTGTACTCATAGTAGTGTCAGATTTCTACTGACTAAAAACACCCTTCCCTTCGTTTTGGTTACTACGACTAAGTTAGACCTTATCAAGTAGTTTAAGCTTCAGAAGAGAATATTCGCGTGTGGCAGGTAGATTTTCAATAAAAGCACCTGCTGAAACCGTCATGACATGCGGCTTTTTGTCTTATTGCGCAAATTCGAACGGTTTCATTCTTTGAAGTCGGCGCGTAAGATTTGTCACATCCAAAGTTTGGAGTATGGCACAGTTGCAATGGCCATGAAGACGAATACGAAGCTTGCGAGCGAAGTTTTTTATTTCGTCCTCCACGGTAGCTATCCCTAAGTCTCTGTGGATATCATTGTTTCTGATATACCAGGGAGCGTTCACGATTATTCTCACAAATTTTATTTTGGAATGATTGTATGAGATTCCTATTACTTGGTTTGGTACAACCCCAGAGTTGTATACCGTACGTCCACACGGGTTTAAGCACTTGCTTATACAGAAGCAGTTTGTTATATACGCTTAGTTTGGAATATCTTTCAATTAGCCAATACATTTCTCTAAGTCGATTTTCGACTTCGTCACGTTTCTTTTTAACGTGAGGTTTCCATTTAAGTTTCGCGTCTAGTGTCATTCCCAGATATTTAGCTTCGTTTGCATGCGGTATTTGTACCGAGTTAATGAAAACGGGAAGGTTGATTATTTTCTTGTAAGTGAAGTTAACATGCGTCGATTTGGTCTCGTTAAGAACAATGCGCCAAGTTTTTGTCCACTCACAGATTTTATCCAAGGCTCGTTGGAGTTTTATGGTTGCTGACTCGACTGAACTTTCCGTTGCCAGAATAGCCGTATCGTCCGCGAACGTAGCTACAATAGTGCCTTCAGTTTGTGGTATGTCCCGAGTGTATAGCAAGAATAAGATAGGCCCAAGGATACTTCCTTGCGGAACTCGGGCGGCAATTCCTTTAAAATCAGAATATTCAGTTCCGTGCTTGACACGAAAAAGTCTGTTTTTAAGGTATGATTCTAAGATCTTATGAAGTTGCTCCGGAAGGATTCGTCTTAGCTTATAATTCAATCCATCGTGCCAAACCCTGTCGAAGGCTTGAGATACGTCAAGAAAAGCGCTAGAACAAATATTTTTCTCCTCAAGGGGTTTTTCAATTTCGTCGGTTATTCTATAAACTTGGTCAATTGTGGAATGCTTGATTCTGAACCCGAATTGGTGGTCAGGTATTAGGCGTCTCTCTTCAATGACCGAAGAATCCGTTTCAGTAGGAGTTTTTCAAATACCTTCGATATTATTGGTAGTAGCGATATCGGGCTGTACGATTTTTTCTCATTTGGAGATTTCCCCGGTTTCGGAACCATTATGACTTCTGCGACTTTCCATTGATTTGGAACGTATAATAATCTAATAGAAGCATTTATTAAACAAAGCAATTTTAATAGCGTATTTTTTGGTAATTCCTTGAGGATTAGTCCGGTTATTAAATCATAGCCAGGAGCTTTATTATTTTTCAGGTTTTTTATTGCCTGGCAAAGTTCTATAAATGACACACTTTTTATTCTAAGGTTGTGAGATGTCGTAGTCGTACGGGTAAAATCGTCTACCAATGTTTCTCCATCAAATGGCTTAAAAGTCTCTTCTAAGTGCTCGGCAAATAGATCCGCTTTTTCTTTGTCACCTTTTGCCCATTCGTCGTTGTTTTTTCTTATCGGTGGTGAAAGTATTTAGGTGTATTTTTCCACGCGACATTCTGTATTGATTCAATAAATTTGCCGAGTTCATCTTCTATTTCGAAGGGTGTTTTGAGCGATACATTTAAGACAATATTTTCTTCGCAATCAGTTGTAAAGTCGCGCCAGTTAGTTTTTTTGTTAGTTAATCTAGGCACACCTACAGTCATTAGTCGGTCACTTATTGTCAAGATCACCGGCGAGTGATCTGAGGAGAGATCAAAGCTATCAAGCTATCAAAGTCTATTAGGTCCGGTGTTTTTGCTGTATCAGAGGGCGAATACGTCGGTTTCTCCGTCGAAAAGAAATCAACCCGAATTGCATACCGGCTTCGTACAGAAGTCTGCCTTTCCGTGAATTGGATCTGGAACCCCAAAAGGTGTGTTTTGCGTTGAAATCGCCACCTATAATGAAATTCAGTCCAAGTGAGTCAAGGAGACGTACAAAGTCGTTACTTCTAAACGTGCAGCGCGGAGGACAATAAATGGACGCGATGTTGAAATACGAGTGCCTATTCTTAACTCGAACTGAACTTGTTTGCATTGTATCGATTTCGATCGTCGTATTTTTGGAGTGCTCAATGCAGTATTTAATGAATAAGGAGGATCCGCCTCTAGCTCTTCCGGAAGGGTGGTATGCGTGATAAGCACGATACCCTCTTATTTTTACTCCGGATTCCTTTGTCAAATGAGTTTCAGAGATCAAGCAAATGTCAATGTTGTCATTCCGTAAGAATAGTTCTAATTCGGCATTTTTTTGTAGAAGGCCGTTTGCGTTCCATGTTAAAATTTTTAGTAACTGATTCATATTCATATGGGAGTTCTTTTTTGGCGAGGTTTTAACTCGAGCTTGCTCAATTTATCAAATATGATTTTGTTTACATTCGTTTGCTCCTCAAGTTTTGCAAGAATTATAGAGAACACTTGGGAATTCAATTAATGCGCATTTGTGCTGATTAACTGCAGTCTGTTTGCAGGCACTTCGATTTTAATCAGCGATCGCTAAAACGTTTGTATATTTATGCGAGGTAGGCCACTAACCAATGATCTTGATTTTCTCTGCGTACTGTATATAAGGCAAATAATTGAAGGATTATACTACAATCATTTTTTTAAATATTGGTGATGGAATATGTACGAATATGTAGGGGAACCCGGGGCATAACAGGCCTCCGGGGTATAATGGGCCCCCTCCGTATTTCTCTGTTAAGCCAAGTGAAAACACTGAAAATAAATCTATGCTTATCTTAGCGTCATTTTAGATATTTGTACACGATCATGCTGGGAGAACGTTTTACTTCCTTTCATAGAGATCGCAAGACAAATACCTAAATCGAAAAGCTAAGTGTCTGACATGATAGCGTTGTCGCAGTAAGAATTGGAAAAGGTAGTCCTGAAACTAAATAAAAGACTCACTTACTTACAAGTATGGTATATCAACCCCAACACAAACTCCAAATAATGTATAGGCCAATCAATATACAGGTTTACCGTCCATTATATCGCATTGCATTGATTGCTGGCATGATCATTGAACTAAGCGCATTGAAAAATATGTAGACATATTTCGCCCTAATAAGAACCAACGTTTGTATTCAGTTGAGTTTTAGTTTCATACATAAGCTGTAGCTTTTCGCATAACATAACATTAAATTTTAGTGTTAAGAGTAAGTGTAAAATGTAGCATATTGACTTAAGCGAGATTTTCTTAATTTTCAAATGTTTGTTTTTTGCATCATTATTTCCGGAAAAAGTGGTGCTTAAGTTGAAGGTGAACGGCATGTAGCTATTATATATACGGGTCTGTGATGCTATACTCGTGTTTATAATATCTTTCAAATGGATTTATTGCACAGCTTACGTCTTCGACTGGGAATTTCTTAATGAGCTAGCATCGGGTTCATATAAACTTCTTCATCAGAATCAATTTTTGGGATGATTGATAAGATCAAGTCTGATTTATTTGATAAGTATCAATAGGCCTGTTAGATGGAGGATTTGATGAAACCCGGTGTTCTTTATCGGCTTATGATATGACCAAAACTGGTCTTACATAGTTCAACTAAATTTGTTTATAGTTAGCTTTCTGCTGTACATCAAATTATAACCAACCGATCAGACTATTTCAGCATCTATCCGAAAAGGTTGTCTGGATACAGATTCATCATTTGTCAACAAAAATTATTATTCTTCGTAAATCTGACTGCATAACGTATACACATATATGTATATGTACATATAAACAGAACTGATGACAGCAGTAGACATCATAGAGGGGTAACCTCAACTAGAAAGTGGAAGAGCTCACACTTGTCACAGACAAGCCAAACGACTTCGCAAATTCGACTTTCTGATTCGACTTTGTAACGACTTCTAAGATTCGACTTTCTCAAAATTTTATGTTCACTTTTGATTACTGACTTCACTTTTTGTTTTGTTGTCGCTTTGTGTGGAAACATTTACTGGGCTGGCTATACACTTTGCAATAAAACACGGCTTTTATTTTACTGCACAAGAAATGTGTTTTTAATAACAGTAGACGATAACTAGTAAACACATGTCCGTGAACGATTCTCTCCGTAACTACAGGGTGTCCGCCGGGAAGGTATACTACTTTGTTTGTTTATAATTTTTGATTAAATGAAAGAGAGTGGATCTTATATTGATAAATGTTATATTTAATGTCGGCAATTATGTATGGAATACAATATCAGGTAAATGTCCGCCTCTGCTAGTCTCACAAATGCGAGCCCTTTTGAGCACATTTTTCATTACATTCTCACACATTTCACGCGGTATTTCATTAATTTCATCACGAATATTTTGTTTGAGTTGCTCAAGCGTTTCTGGTTTGTTTGAATGAATAATTTGAGGGTTTTCCATTGCCCAGAACCGACTATTCTGTTTATTCACATATCCATTCAAATGAAAATGTGCCTCGTCACTCATTATGATTTTTTCATGAAAATCGGGGTTGTCATGGGCTAGCTGTAACATCGTATTGGCATATGTACGGCGGCGTAAATGGTCTTCTTGAAGAAGCTCTTGTGTCAACTGAATCTTAAATGGAAACAAATGCAAATCCTTGTGCAAAATTGTGGCTAAAGTTGTTCTTTGAAGACCAAGCTCCTGAGCACGGCGTCGAATTGAGGTTGATGGATTGTTTTGAACACTTCCTGGAACAGCAGTAATGTTTTCAGCCGATATTGCAGTGCGTTGTGGCCCATGCTTGAGCCTATCATCTACAGACCCTCTTTCTTCGAAATCATTCACTACACGGTAAATAGTGCGTTTTATTGGCACGTTGTTTCTCCCAAAAATTTCACATAACTTTCTCATCGTCACAGTAATCGATGAATGATTTTGATAAAATGTTTTAACGATTAAAACACGTTGGTTTATCGAATATTTTTCCATAATAAATTTGCCACGTGTCTACTTCACGACTGCCAAATATGAACTGTCAAGACTAATGTTTACAAAAATGGCGGCAAAACAAAGTAGTATACGTTCCCGGCGGACACCCTGTACTAAATGGATTTTATTCTGGTTTCTACTATTAGATAAATTGATTCACGAGAAGTGTTTAAATTGATGAACGTGTTGTATTAATTAACTGATCTATGGCGATGAATATATATCGGTGAGGTCGGAAAAAAAGTTGTTGATGACGTAAACTTTGTGTGGGTCTGCTAACCTGTTGGCGGTACCTGTGTGAAAACGATATATAACAACAATGCTCCTCCTTCATAATTCTACGAAAAAAGCCCGCATCCATCCATCCATCCATCCATCTTTAAGGTTAACCCACATTATGGAATTACTGGAATATTGTCAGTGCATATGCTCCACAATCTCCTTAAGAACATCCCAAAGGAAGAATTTCTGTTTGTTGGAGGAGATTTGAATGGACATGTCGGGAAATCAAACGAAGACTATGAAGACTGCCATAGAGGACTAGGATATGGCACCAGGAACCTTCCTGGTGACGACATCCTAAGCATGTGCAAATCACACGATCGCATCGTGTTAAATACCATGTTCATCAAACAAAGCCGACACCTGATCACTTACAGCAGTGGTGGAGATGAAACTCAGATTGACTACCATTTGGTAGCCAGTTTCATGAAGCCTCGGGTAAAATATTGCAAAGTGATCCTGGGAGAGGCAATCGCTCGGCAACACCGTCTCCTGCTAACAGATTTTTTTATGAAAACACCGAAGAAAAGCAAACAAACAAGGGTCTCTGAGAAAATCAAGTGGTACAATCTGGACAAAGAAAAGGCGAAGCTTTTGTTTTCGTAATGAAAAATTACCTCTCTCACACCATCAACGGAGCTGAGGATGAAGAGTGCAGAGCACAAAATATGTGGGATTCCCTACAGCGAACTTGCTTAAAGAAGGCCAAATCACTGCTAGGAGCTTCAAAAGGCCACCATCAACACGCCAAAGAAACATGGTGGTGGAGTGATGAAGCTAAGAAAGTGATAAATGAGAAGAAAGCGGCTTTCAAAGCTTGGTCAAAGTGCGCCTCTAATAATAATGACAAAAAAGCTCGTCTCGAAATGGAATACAGATGGTGCAAGAAAAAAGCGAAGAAGAAGTGCGCCCAGCTTCAAGCACAGAGTACGGAGGGCCTATATCGGGAGCTGGAGAAAATATTTTCCCCGGTTGCTGATGCAAACCAGGCTATCCAGGAGCTGCGAAGACACAATATGAACAAGAGTGCCACTATCTTCAAAATAGCCGCCCAAAGAAGGAAGAATGCTCAGGAGATTCGTTCGCCAAAGTTCATTAGCAATGTTCATGGCCAGCTTCTTGTGGATAACGACAAAATTCTGCAGAAGTGGCGGCAGTATTGTGAAGAGCTTTTAAATGAACAGTTTCCCCGGCTATACTTTCCAAGAGCCACCCCTAACTGTGAAGAAATACCCGACATTACAGTCGAAGAAGTTAGTGAGGCGGTCAAATACTTCAAAAAACGAAAAGCGGTTGGGCCAAACGAGATGCCCTCTGAGTTCTGGAAAAAGATGGGAGGCGTTGGGTTCAGATGGCTCAGAATTCTCATCTCCAAATTCGTGAGAGGCGATCCAATACCGAATCAATTGAGGGAAAGTTACCTTCTCCCTGTATACAAAGGGAAGGGTGATAAGCGAAACTGTGATAGCTACCGTTCGATCAAGCTGATGTCACACACCATGAAGATCGTTGAGCAGGTATTAGGTGGGCCACTGCGAAAAATAATACGGCTATTTGATGATCAGTGCGGGTTTGTCTCGGGTAAATCAACCATAAATGCAATCCAAAGTATAAGGATCATAATGGAAAAACATCGTGATTCCTTAAGGGATTTGCATATGGTATTGGTTGACTTTGAAAAGGCATTCGACAGAGAACCACGAGATTTGATATGGGTGGCGCTAAGATATCGACGTCCAGCGCTCACATACGGTTCATAATGTTGGACGATGTACAAAAATTATGAGAGTAAATTAACGGCAGCTGAGATAAAAATGCTTCGCATGACAGCAGGAGTGATAAAGCTTGATCGAATAAGAAGTTCGAAGATCCGTGGAAGCTTTCACATCAAGGAAACCATCGTACAAAAAATATAGCGCTACCGGCTCAGCTGGCATTGCCACGTTCAAAGAAGAGATCTTTTGAACCCCGTTAAAAAGGCAATATCAATGCACGTTCCAAAGACATCACGATGTAGGAAAGGCAGGCGTATAAACGCCTGGATCAGACAAATATGACGACATCGGCATTTCATTGGCCTCAGTAACCGAGTGATCCAAAATCGGCAGGCCTGCCGATATTTTCTGAGGTCAAAGAGGCGAACCCCGCAGGCGGATCAGTAGAAATGCGGTGAAGTGGGAGGGTTATGATCCCTTGTTTTCGGATCATAGCCTCGCTGATAAAAGGAAGAAGAGAGGTGGATCATATATATTATACTAACTTTCGTAAAGAAAATTTACTCTCTAGTGCAGAAAAATGATAACTTGGACAACATTTTCAGTTCTATCAAGATAATGATCCAAAGCACATCGCTTTAAATACAAGACTTCGGCTCCTTTATACAACTGCCCAAATGATTAAAAGTGCTGCCCGATCTGAACCCTAGAGAGCAGCTATCGGGCCATGTGGAAAAAACATTGCGGCACACACCTTGACCAACAGAAACCAAATGAAAACTGCTTTAATGGGGTCATGGACTTACATTGATCCTCAATACACTTAAACATTAGTCAAATCGATGTCAAACCATCTACGAGAGGTTTCGAATCTTCAAAAGATACCAATGGTCCGTACCATTGGTTATGCCCGATTCATATATCTGACAATGCCATCACTGCTAGTCAGTATATGTCTCGGGCTAAACCTCACCCCTCAGAGATTCACTATGAGAACCGGCTGCGCGTACTCATAGTAGTAGGAAATCACGATTGCTCTTAGTATTTTGTTTTGAAATGCTTGCAGTAGTGCCATATTGCTTGGTTTGGTACAACCCCAAAGTTGTATACCATATGTCCAAGACGGTTTTAGCACTTGCTTATACAGAAGCAGTTTGTTGTATACGCTTAACTTCGAGTATCTTCCGAGTAGCCAATACATTTCTCTAAATCTGATTTCGAACTCTTCGCGCTTCTTTTTAACGTGAGGTTTCCACTTAAGTTTTGCGTCTAGGGTCATTCTTAGATATTTTGCCTCGTTTGCGTACGGTATTTGCACCGAGTTAATGGATATAGGTAAGTTGTTTATCTTCCTTAACGTAAAATTGACATGCGTTGATTTTGTCTCATTGAGGACTATTCGCCAGGTTTTTGCCCATTCGCATACTTTGTTTAAAGCTCGTTGGAGTTTTCTCGTTGATGATTCGACTGACTCATCCGTTACGGCGACAGCCGTGTCGTCTGCGAACGTTGCTACAACGGTCATTTCAACTTGTGGTATATCTCTTGTGTAGAGCAGGAACAGGATTGGACCGAGAACGCTTCCTTGCGGAACACCGGCGTAGATTTCTTTGAAATCCGAATATTCACTTCCGTGTCTAACACGGAAAAGTCTGTTTTCAAGATAAGATTCCAATATTCTGTACAACTTTTCCGGTAAAATTACTCTTAGTTTATACCTTAGGCCTTCGTGCCAAACCATGTCGAAGGCTTACGATACGTCGAAAAAAGCGCTAGAGCATATTCTTTCCCCTTCTAGAGCTTTTTCAATTTCGTTCGTTATTCGATACACCTGATCGATTGTGGAATGTTTGACCCGAAAGCCGAATTGATGATCCGGGAACAAGTGTCTTTCTTCAATTACTGGTTGCAATCGTTTCAGCAGAAGTTTCTCGAATACCTTAGATATTATTGGCAGAAGTGAAATAGGTCTATATGATTTCTTGTCATTTGCACATTTTCCCGGTTTCGGAACCATAATAACTTCGGCGACTTATACACATATAATAACATATAATAGTCCTAAAGAAGCATTTATAATGCAGAGCAACTTAACCAGCACTTTTTTCGGTAACTCTTTCAAAATTTCGCCAGTGATTAACTCATATCCCGGAGCCTGTTGTTTTTCAATTTTTTTTATTGTCATTCGAAGTTCGGACAGGGATACGGTTTTTACTTTAAAGTTGTCGGGTGCCGTATTATCATTCGGATGTTCGATCAACGGTTGTCCATCGAACGGCTTGAACGTTTCCTCTAAGTGATCGGCAAATAATTCTGCTTTCTCTTTGTCTTCTTTTGCCCATTCCCCGTTAGCTTTTCTAATTGGAGGCGAGTGCATTACAGGTTTCCTTATGGACTTCAAGGCTTTCCATAGAGAGTAGTTTGAATACTTATCAGCGGTCAGACCCTCGAGGTAAGTAGAAATCTCGTGATTTTTTAGGTCCTGCAGCACATTTTTAAGCTTGTTACAAAGATGGTTCAGATAAGTTTTATCCGGTAGGGTAGCCGATTGTTGCCATCTCTTGCGCGCTCTACTCTTTTCTCGTATGAGCTCTTCGATTTCAGGCTGGTATTTGACTTTATTGTTCCGTGCTTCTGTCTTCCGCAAAGGAGTGTTTTTCCACACTGAGCTCTGATTGGCTTCGACGAGTTTGTCGATTTCTTCTTCTATTTCGAACGGTGCCTTTAGCGAGGTAGTAGGTAGGTAGCTCAAACGGTAGTGCATGCGATCATATGAAAACACAAGCGTTTCCACTCAGCTGAGGCTTACCAACTCCTACTCTCAACCTCTACGTGGTAACAGCCGGGTGCCTAGTACCTTAATCCAAGGAATCGGTAACCAACCCCGTTTGGAGGATTCTTGGCGGCAGCAGGTGAGAGAGGGGGGAAGAGTGTTCTCTCACTAGAGCACTTATTCCTGTTCCAGGCGGCAACGGACGAATTCCCTAGACGGAGTCAACGGTGGCGTCTGTAGTTCCAGTTAGGTTGGACTTAGTGAATACCTTGCGCGAGCTGCTTCGACGTATTCAGATCACAGGTCGGTAAGGAATTCCTAATGTTGGTCAGGACATTGGAATAGAGATGGTGGCGGAGGAGCCCTTAATGGGCCAACGGCAGCGCTCATACTCCCGTAGTGGACTACTGCCACCGGTGTACCCGGGTCCTCGTCCTAGGGGAATAATTAAGGAACTGGCCCTCCAGGTTGGGGGTTGTGCCGTCGGGGTAACTTCCCTACCACGTAAAAAATTTATGGTTCCGAAACAACCAAAAGCCTCGGATAAGGATGACTCAACTAATGACGACAACAGCAAACGAAATAAGGACAACTAACTTCGGATCTGTACGTGGAATGTTCTGTCCCTTTACAGACCACGTGCAGCCGAACAACAAGCAGAGGCCCTAGACTGCTATAAAGCAGATATTACCGCCATCCAGGAAGTGCGATGGGATGGGCCGGGCAAAAACAGGATGATAAAATGTGACATCTACTACGGTGATTGCTACAGAAGCAACAGGCAACGCTTATTAGGATGCGGATTTGTCATACGCGGCAGACTTAGGCAAGAAGTCTTAAGCTTCCGACACGTGAGCGAGCGTATTATGACTATCCGGATCAAAGGTTAAATTCGCTAACATAAGCTTAATATGTGTTCATGCCCCCACAGAAGAAAAGGACCCTGCCACCAAAGAGTGTTTCTACGAGCTCATCGACAAAACATATGAGCAATGTCCTAAATACGACGTTAAAATCGTATTGGGCGAGTTTAACGCCAAAAGAGGAAAGGAGGACGTCTTTGGTAGGGCAGTCGGTAAGCATAGCCTACACGACACCTCGTCTGATAACGGACTAAGGCTAATTGATTTCGCTGTGGAGCGAAATGTCACCATAGCAAGCACATGGTTTCCTCATCTCGATATTCATAAGCAGACATGGCGGTCCAATGATCATGTAAAGATCAACCAAATTGATCATATTGCGATCGACGCAAGGCATGCCTCCAGTATTCTGGATGTCCGGACCTTCCGAGCGGCCAACATAGACTCGGATCATTACCTTGTTGTAGCCAAGGTACGAATGCGGATATCCCAATCTGAGCAACAAAGAAGAATCACTGTGAGGAGATTTAACGTCGAAAAGCTACAATCGCAAGAGAGTGCCAGACTCTTCGCTGAACGCGTATCCCGAAATCTCTCAATCACCCCTATGCCGCCAGCATCAAGTGCGGAAGACCAGTGGCAACGCTGCCAACATGCCATCAGAAACGCCGCGAATGATGTGCTGGGTCTCGCTCGCCCACCACCGCGAAACCCATGGTTTGACGAAGAATGCCGGCGAGTGCATGCAGCAAAACAAGAGGCATATAAAGCGGCGCAGCAAAGGAAAACGAGAGCTGCTCGTGAGCTCTACGAGCAAAAGAGACGGGAAGAACATCGGCTTCTCAAAAAGAAGAACAAAGAGCATGAGAAGCGCGCATTTGAGAATATCGAGAGTCTATACTCCAGGAACAATGTGCGGAAGTTTTACCAAAAGGTAAGACTAATGTGTCAGGCAAGCAGTACCCGTACAGAAACCTGTAGAGATGAAAATGCAAACCTCGTAGTAGAATCACAGTCGGTGCTGAGAATATGGCAAAACTACTTCTGCAGACTGTATAACGGCGACGAAGACCAACATCCCGCTGTCAGGCAGAATGAACCATTCAACATAGACGATGATAGTCAAAATTTCCGTCCACCTGACCAAAGCGAAGTGAGGATAGCAATATCCAAGCTAAAATCCAACAAGGCTGCTGGGCCGAACTTTTCAAGGCAGCTGGGGATGAATTGGTAGAGTGCATACATCAACTCATCTCTAAGATTTGGTCAGACGAGTGTCTGCCTGATGAATGGAAGCTCAGCATCGTTTGCCCGATCCACAAGAAAGGAGACCCCCTCAACTGCGCCAATTATAGAGGCATCAGTCTCCTCAATATTGTACTTGACCGGATTATGCGAAACTCACAAGCCAACTCCGGAGGCACTATCTATTACAAGTCTGTACAACTACTTGCATACGCCGACGATATAGACATTATCGGAAGAACTCAGCGGGCTGTCACCGGTGCGTTTGCAAGCATTGAGGCGGAAGCGGCCAAAATGGGTTTAGCGATAAACGAGGACAAAACCAAGTATATGCTGTCAACAAGAAGGAAAAGCCAACACCGACGAATTGGACAAAACGTCACAGCGGGCAGCTAGAACTTCGAGGTATAAGGGGACTTTGTCTACCTTGGCTCTGCTATAAACTCTGAGAACAACATCAGCGCAGAAATCAAGCGAGGAATAACTCTTGCCAATCGCTGTTTTTTTTTTTTGGCTCATAAGGCAATTCAACAGTAAAGCCCTATCTCGAACTACTAAGGAGACTCTGTATAAGACCCTGATCATCCCAGTCCTGCTTTATGGCGCTGAAATACGGACTTTATTAAAAGAGGATGAAGATATCCTTGGGCGCTTCGATAGGAAAATTCTTCGTAAGTAAGTTCTGGAGGAGAAGATTCAACCACGAACTATACGAGCTGTACAGCGACATCGACCTAGTCAAAAAACTGCGTATTGGACGTCTGAGATGGCTAGGACATGTAGAGCGAATGGACACCAACGATCCGGCCCGCAGAGTCTTCGAATCTAATCCCGAGAGACGACGCAGTAGAGGGAATCATCGCCGTAGGTGGCGCGCATAAGTTCAAGGGGACCTCGACCAACTTGGAGTGCGCAACTGGAAGCAATTAGCTAAAGACCGAGCTAAATGGAGAGGCTTGTTGGTTGAGGACCAGGTTCACCGCGAACTGTAGCGCCACCTAAGTAAGTAAGTAAGTTTTTAGCGATACATTTAAAGCAACATTTTCCTTGCAGTCTCTTCTGAAAGCGTCGCAGGTAGTTTTGTTACTAGTTAGCCTAGGCGGTCCTTCTTTTTTTACTAGACTTCCACCTATTTTCAGAGTGACTGCCGGGTGTTTTGAGCATAGATCATAGCATTCTTCGACTTCCGTCAAATTTTTAGTTAACCCTTTTGCGATAAAGAAGTCGACGAGGTCAGGGATTTTATTTTTGTCAGTTGGCCAATAAGTTTGCTTTCCTGTCGAAAAAAAGTTCACCCCACGTTTCATGCTGGCTTTGTACAATAATCTGCCTTTTGTCGAATTGCATCTTGATCCCCAGAAGTGTGTTTCGCATTAAAGTCACCACCTAAGACAAAATTAGGTCCGAGTGAGTCAAAGAGACGAACGAGGTCGTCTTCTACTAGCTTATATCCCGGAGGGAAGTAACTAGATCCGATGTTGTAGTCTAAGTGGTTTATTTTTACGGAGACTGAGCTTATTTGCATAGAATCAAATTCTATTTCTATGTTTTCGGAGTGCTTAATACAGTCTTTGATGTAAAGAGATGACCCGCCTCTCGCATTTTCCGAAGGATGATTCGCATGGTAATCGGTGTAACCTTTTATTTTGGGTTTAAGTCCCTTTTTTTTCGTGGGTAGGTGAAAATCTTCATGAGACACTATGAGACCGTGTACTCATAGTAGTGTCAGATTTCTACTGACTAAAAACACCCTTCCCTTCGTTTTGTTACTACGACTAAGTTAGACCTCGTCAAGTAGTTTAAGCTTCAGAAGAGAATATTCGCGTGAGGCAGGTAGATTTTCAATGAAAGCACCTGCTGAAACCGTCATGACATGCGGCTTTTTGTCTTATTGCGCTCATTCGAACGGTTTCGTTCTTTGAAGTCGGCGCGTAAGATTTGTCACATCCAAAATTTGGAGTATGGCACAGTTGCAATGGCCATGAAGACGAATACGAAGCTTGCGAGCGAAGTTTTTTATTTCGTCCTCCACGGTAGCTATCCCTAAGTCTCTGTGAATATCATTGTTTCTGATATACCAGGGAGCGTTCACGATTATTCTTATAATTTTATTTTGGAATGATTATATGAGATTCCTATTGCTTAGTTTGGTACAACCCCAGAGTTGTATACCGTACGTCCACACGGGTTTAAGCACTTGCTTATACAGAAGCAGTTTGTTATATACGCTTGGTTTGGAATATCTTCCAATTAGTCAATACATTTCTCTAAGTCGATTTTCGACTTCGTCACGTTTCTTTTTAACGTGAGGTTTCCATTTAAGTTTTGCGTCTAGTGTCATTCCCAGATATTTAGCTTCGTTTGCATGCGGTATTTGTACCGAGTTAATGAAAACGGGAAGGTTGATTATTTTCTTGTAAGTGAAGTTAACATGTGTCGATTTGGTCTCGTTAAGAACAATGCGCCAAGTTTTTGTCCACTCACAGATTTTATCCAAGGCTCGTTGGAGTTTTATGGTTGCTGACTCGACTGAACTTTCCGTTGCCAGAATAGCCGTATCGTCCGCGAACGTAGCTACAATAGTGCCTTCAGTTTGTGGTATGTCCCGAGTGTATAGCAAGAATAAGATAGGCCCAAGGATACTTCCTTGCGGAACTCGGGCGGCGATTCCTTTAAAATCAGAATATTCAGTTCCGTGCTTGACACGAAAAAATCTGTTTTTAAGGTATGATTCTAAGATCTTATGAAGTTGCTCCAGAAGGATTCGTCTTAGCTTATAATTCAATCCATCGTGCCAAACCCTGTCGAAGGCTTGAGATACGTCAAGAAAACCGCTAGAACAAATCTTTTCCTCCTCAAGGGGTTTTTCAATTTCGTCGGTTATTCTATAAACTTGGTCAATTGTGGAATGCTTGATTCTGAACCCGAATTGGTGGTCAGGTATTAGGCGTCTCTCTTCAATGACCGAAGAATCCGTTTCAGTAGGAGTTTTTCAAATACCTTCGATATTATTGGTAGTAGCGATATCGGGCTGTACGATTTTTTCTCATTTGGAGATTTCCCCGGTTTCGGAGCCATTATGACTTCTGCGACTTTCCATTGATTTGGAACGTATAATAATCTAATAGAAGCATTTATTAAATAAAGCCTTTTTTGGTAATTCCTTGAGGATTTGTCCAGTTATTAAATCATAGCCAGGAGCTTTATTATTTTTCAGGTTTTTTATTGCCTGGCAAAGTTCTATAAATGACACACTTTTTATTCTAAGGTTGTGAGATGTCGTAGTCGTACGGGTAAAATCGTCTACCAATGTTTCTCCATCAAATGGCTTAAAAGTCTCTTCTAAGTGCTCGGCAAATAGATCCGCTTTTTCTTTGTCACCTTTTGCCCATTCGTCGTTGTTTTTTCTTATCGGTGGCGAATGTATTTGCGGTTTTTGAATTCTTTTGACAGCTTTCCAGAGCGAGTAATTAGTGGTTTTTTCGGCGGTTAAACCTTCAAGATAAGCTGAAGTCTCTGGGTGTTTTAGGTCTTGGATCGCTTTTTTAAGCTTATTGCATAGGGAATTCGAGTGGGTTTTATGCTGGGGAGCGCGAGTTTGTTGCCATATTTTGCGTGCTCTCCTCTTTTCTCGAATAAGTTCTTTTATTTCTGGCAGCTAATTAGCTTCATTACATGGGACTTCTTTCCTCCTTAAAGGTGTATTTTTCCACGCGGCATTCTGTATTGATACAATAAATTTGCCGAGTTCATCTTCTAATTCGAAGGGTGTTTTGAGCGATACATTTAACATAATACTTTCTTCGCAATCAGTCCTAAAGTCGCGCCAGTTAGCTTTTTTGTTAGTTAATCTAGGCACACCTTCTACTGTCATTAGTCGGTCACTTATTGTCAAGATTACCGGCGAGTGATCTGAGGAGAGATCAAAGCTTTCCTCTACTTTCGCAAAATTTGAAGATACTCCTTTTGCTACGAAGAAGTCTATTAGGTCCGGTGTTTTTGCTGTATCAGAGGGCCAATACGTCGGTTTCCCCGTCGAAAACGAATTGCATACCGGCTTCGTACAGAAGTCTGCCTTTCCGTGAATTGGATCTGGAACCCCAAAAGGTGTGTTTTGCGTTGAAATCGCCACCTATAATGAAATTCGGTCCGAGTGAGTCAAGGAGACGTACAAAGTCGTTACTTCTAAACGTGCATCGCGGAGGACAATAAATGGATGCGATGTTGAAATACGAGTGCCTATTCTTAACTCGAACTGAACTTGTTTGCATTGTATCGATTTCAATCGTCGTATTTATGGAGTGCTCAGTATCCGCCTCTACCTCTTCCGGAAGGGTGGTATGCGTGATAAGCACGATACCCTCTTATTTTTACTCCGGATTCCTTTGCCAAATGTGTTTCAGAGATCAAGCAAATGTCAATGTTGTCATTCCGTAAGAATACTTCTAATTCGGCTAATTCTAACTCTAATTCGTTTTTTTTGTAGAAGGCCGTTTGCGTTCCATGTTAAGATTTCATAATTTCATGATTCATGATTCATATTCATATGGGAGTTCTTTTTTGGCGAGGTTTTAACTCGAGCTTGCTCAATTTATCAAATATGACTTTGTTTACCTTCGTTTGCACGTCAAGTTTCGCAAGAATTATAGAGAAGACTTGGGAGACTGGGTCTACCGTAACACCGCTTTGCTTGTTTTCTAGGGCCGCAGCTTGAGCATATGTTAGCGTCTCTGGAGATTGTGGCTTTTCCTTTGATTTTGTCGACGGAACTTTACTTTGCTCGACTCTCGTCTTAACTTTGACGTGTTTATTGACGGTCTTTACCCTTGGCTTAGCAATTTCACGACTATTTTTAACCGGTTCTGCGTTCTGGCGTTGAATATTTTTGAATGTGTCTCGCCTTTTTTGAAGCTCTTTTGCCACTTCACAACCTCGATAATTCGCTGGGTGCTTTCCTTTGCAGTTAATGCAGGTAGCCGGGGCCTGCTTATTTAGGTCACACTTTTCTGAGAGATGGTTACCAGCACATTTTACGCATCTCAGCTCTTTTTGACAATACGACTGTGTGTGATTAAAGCCTTGACAGCGTTTACACTGAGGTATCGATCTCGTACTCGTACGCATAGGCTCAATCTTGACTACGATATTCAGAATAGTTTTAACGTTATAAATATCGTCTACATTTTCGCTCCTGTCAAAAGTAAGCATAAAGAGCAGAAGCCCATGCTTGACCATGATTTCCTGGTCTTGTTCCGTTTGTTGCTTCACCTTTTTGAGAATATTGACGGCATTAAGAATTTTTAAACCTTTAGCTTTGAGGTCGTTCATTACGTCGTCTTTTGTGCACGAGGGGTGGAGCCCCCTTGCTATTACACGCAGTGGTCTTTCTGACTCATTTTCATAAGTATACCACTGGATCTTTTCCGTGTTTAATTTTTGTGATATTGCTGGGTAGCCATCGGAGTCATCAACGCTAATTTTCCACGCATTGTTCCTGAGTGACGTTACCTTGAATTTCGATGTCGTCGTTCCTTTAAGAAGGCAATGTAGCTTACTGTAGTCCGTTATGCCAACGACGTTTATTGCAGGCGGAGGACGTGCTTTAGCTTGAGTTTGTTTTGGCTTCGACTCATTTTGCTTGTCTTCTTTTCGCGGCTCGATTTCGGGCGAAGAGCCGGCTCTTCGTTTTTTGCTAGTTTTTTTCTTTAAGACGCAATTCGTTTCGCGTGCAAGCTCTTCTTCGTCCGTGTGATAATTAGGATTAGCTGCGCGGGCAGGGGAATCTTCTCGTTCTTTTTGTAAAAGCGAGTTCTTTAGAAGCTTGTTTTCCGATCTCAGCATGTCTACCTCTTTTTTGAGCTCTTGGTAGAGTCGATCCATTTCATTAAGCTTATTGCGAAGTTCGTTATTTTCCTTCTCAAAGCTTTTACATTTCTCTGAGTCCTATTTCTTGTGCGCTTGCAATTCCGGCGGACTTTTTTTCCCGGAGACATTCGGCCTTGATGGTGGAGACCGAGGTACCCTTGAACTTTTTATAAAGGGGTTTATTAATTGCAATAATTGGCTCTCCCCAGAATCCGTAGAGCCTACCTCCGAAGAGGGTAATATGAGGTAATATGACACAAACCATAAGCTACTAAATATTAGTGCTTCAAAAAATATACATTTCGTCTAATTTGCTTTAATGTCGAATACATTTTTGCTTGCGAATTTCTCTTCATTTTACATGATTTAGTTTTTTTCTTTCTTGAAATGCGAAACATTAAAAAAATTATGAATTGAAATAAAAAATAAATAAAACCAGTATGTAATTTTGCTTTAAACAAATTGAATTTATTGTTTTTTTATACACTTTTTGTTAGATTTATGGAAAGGTACCCTTACGTCGAATACGTTTTTTGATCACTGTAAGCACGTATGTAGTTTCAGAAAGTTATTTGCAATTGCTTTACTTATTTCACTTTGATAGGTCATAGCTCAATAAGAAATCAGCTTTTTCTTTTTACTATAATGCTATAATATCATATGTCTATTCATTATTTGTTTTGCTTTCAATTAAAATTTTATTTTGCTTATTAAATATCCTTCCACCAAGTCCATTCGTAATCATAAAATTTTGGATCGCATTTTGGATCTGTTGGTTTTCTGACTGGAGTTTTTGCTTTGCTCCGTAGCTGATCAACTTCCTTCCTTATCGTTCTTAAAACCTCCGAGTTCCTCATCTGATAAATAAGATTATTTTGCTCACAAGGATCTTCATTTATGTTGAAGATACACTCATCTTCCATCGGCTTGCATTGCGAAACTTCATTTTCTGCTGCACAAGTAATGCCTGTCTTTTGACGCAATTCTCGTATGTCATTCGCGTTCATTTGATTTGGTGTATACTGAGCCAAACTCTTCCATACTGCTGACTGTTTGACTGAATCGGCGTAATATTTAGATCTGGGATCAATATGGGCTGTATCGCGTTCCTTGAGCCATCCATCGTACTTTCCCGACTCAGTTGTTCCATTTACATATTTCCACTGACCGCTGGTGTATGCTGCATATTGAAATATGTCATCGATATTATGAACCAATTTACGGGGAACTGGTGTGACTCCAGTGGCCAACTGCGTCCACAGATTCAAGCCATCCAAATTTAAATTATCGTCAAGTGTAATACCCGCGGCGCTGGCCAACGTTGGTAACCAATCAATTGCGTGCATGGTCTGGTCCCAAACACTTCCTTGCTTTCGAAGAAGTGTACTCCAAATAGCAGCTGGGGAACGTACACCACCTTCCCATGGAGAATTCTTTTGCTAAAAAGGAAGAAAGTGTCAGTCAATTTTTAAGGAAACATTTAAGCCTCACACAGACTGAATGCGTATCATACTTAAACCGCACTTGGTCTCTGTGGCACTTTATGCATATGAATTACAAACCCCTTTTAAAGGATAATTCGACCCATTGTTTGCATGCAGTCCCATGGTTGGGGCTCCATTATCCGAGTAAAATAATAGGATCGTATTGTTTAGGATCCCTTTGGTGTTCAGCGTACCTACGACCTTTCCAATGCTGTCATCTAACTTGGATACCATGGCTTGAATGGAAGTTCGTTAGAAGAGATACAAATTGTATTTCACTTTTTACCGGCATACACCCTTCTGTTGATGTCGGCTATGTATTCGAAATTTTTTATTTCCTCATCAGGTGCCTGCAGCGGGCGGTCTGAATTTCCAGTATGTGGTGCCAAATGGCTAAGGATCATCAGCAACGGTTTCTCGGTATCGTGACTACCTATTAGCCGAATAGCTTCTTCGGTGAGACTATCTGTCACATACTTTCCCTGGTTTTCCCGTGTGACGTTTAAGTTATTCCGGAAATCATGACCTCGGGCGTAATCTTTATTCTAAGGATGTTAAAATAAAATGTATTCGGACTCTTAGTCTCTTAAGAAAGGAAGTATCAAAGGAAATGAGTAGGAGATACAAATAAAAATTTGGTCTACCACGTCAGAGGTGATTTAAGTCATTCCCGGAACATCGGATGGCATGAAGTTTAATAAAATATCGAATGCGTATGGTCCACAATAGACCTTTTGGACATTTTGAAGAGTTCGAAAATCGGTGCGTACGGGTGGAAAGGTCGACAATCTGTGCAAAGCGATAATGTGAAATATTTAACACATCACCAACAATATAATTATTTGAAAACCTAGCGACGATGATGAAAAAAAAATAGGAGTACAGCTACTCAATACTGCCGTCTTTATATAAGAATCCTGGGTTATGGACAACTTGATATGTGGACTCAAGACTCCGGAATACTGTATCAACTGGACAAAGGTAAACCCAGATTGTGTTTACTATTTCGGCGAGGTTATGATTCGAGGATCATAACCCTCCCACTTCATCGCGTTTCTACTGATCCGCCTGTAGGGTTCGCCTAGTAGAACCTTCATTGTTTCATTCATTATATCCGATAATATCTTTCAACGGACTAGGAATTGGGAGGTATCAGTTGAATACTTCTTTTCTGATCACCGGTATCTCCAATTCAGTCTAAATATTGATAACATTAGCCTTCCAGTTTTAAGGAATTATAGCAAAACTGCTTGGTTCAAAATACAGAGGAACTCTAAAAAATTAAGTCACATCGGTTCACCTCATGATGCCTTGCAACACCCAAGAACTAGATCGCATGGTCAATAAAGCCCTCAATAAAGCGATGTCTTATTTCTGGCCTCTAGTACAACCTAGGGGCAAAAAACGACATTGGTGGCCTGCAGATTTAGGTCCTGCATTAGTTTTAGAAAAAATGTCAACATTTTTCATATTATATGAAAATGATAGCGATGGCGAAGTGGTAATGTCATCGATTGTCACCCTACTGGCTTATGGTTCGAATTCTGATGTCACCTAGCATTTATTTATTTACTTCAGACGAAATATACATATAAAGAGTCAGTCCGATCAATAACGAAAGCGCTTGTCAACACTATTGCGAAGGCATAACACTGGCAGTAGGTTGGTCATATAGCTGGAAAAATGTGTCCCTTTATTGGATGATTGATATGCCTGTGACACCACGTGGGCGGAAAGAAACTGCGAATCAGAAGCAAAG
Organism: Brachypalpus laphriformis; assembly: GCA_945910035.1. Taxonomy (NCBI): domain Eukaryota; kingdom Metazoa; phylum Arthropoda; class Insecta; order Diptera; family Syrphidae; genus Brachypalpus; species Brachypalpus laphriformis. Next base: position 140,174,409 of record OX246756.1, read on the forward strand.
ATAAAAATAAGGAAAACAAATATCCAGTTATCTGGACGCCACCTCCGGAGATTTTTTTTGAAACATAAACATCTGAGTTTCAAACCACTACACCCATCTTTATCTCTCTCTCCCTCTCTCTATCTCTCTCTCTACACTCTTCTTTCTCTCCATCGTTTCCAACGCCAGCACTGTGTTAAACATTCAAATAGTATTCACAACCCCTTGAGTGCGCGCAAAATATGAAAAATATTAATAAATAAATAAATGCCCATAGAAGAGGTATGCACCGTAGTGTTTAGTGCCGCTGTAGGAATTATATCAAGTGCACGAGTAACGCATACACATGCCGACCTAGTAATAGCGGTGTTCATATTGACCAATTTGGTTGACGACCGACCAAATCGTTCAATTTCAACGCTCGTCAAGCCAGTCATTCAATTTGTAGTACGGTTTTAAAATTTTTCAACTTTTTGCTTTGCTTTGCTTGGCAAACACGTCATTCAATGTGAATTATCGTACAACTTCAGAGCATTTTTCATGTTCGTTTCTGATTTCGATAAGAAAACATCGCTATGTTGGTGCAGAATTTTAAATTCGAGTAACGTCTTCCAGTGGCCACAAGTCTTAATGTCGCAGGCAAACGTTCGTGAGGCGATATTGCGTCTCTTTAAAGCGTATTTTGTCTTCTTATATGAGGCCTTACCTACATCCACGATTGGGGGTGGCAATGGTGTAGTGGTAACGTCGTCAATTGCCACGCTAATAGTTTATGGTTCAAATCCTGATGTCAGCAAACATTTATTTATTTCTTATGAAATATATAAAGTCAGTCCGATCATTTGCAAAAGCTTCTGTGAACACTACTGCGAAGGCATACCACTGGCAGTAGCTTGGTCATGTGGCTGGAAAAATTGTTCGCTCTGTTGATGATGATTTGCCCTTGACATCGCTTATCGGGAAAAAAGTACTGTGAATCAGAAGCAAAGACAAAAATAACAAAAATCTCCCCAGTTATCTGGAAGCCACCCCCGGAGCATAGATGAAGCATGAACAACTGAGCTTCAAGAACCACTACACCAAAAATCTTTCTCTCTCTCTATCCATCCTTCCAACGCCCGCACTGTGTGTAAAACATGTTAAAGGTATTCATAACCCTTTGAGTGCGCGCAAAATTATAAAAAAATTGTATGTATTTGTGGTGGTTCTTCTTAGAAAACAAGAACCCAATTAGCACTAGGTGCCGTTTTGATACCACAAGCTCATGTAACCTGGATGTAAAGGTGTGTTGGTGGGGAGTCTCTAGATCCAACCTGTGGAGTTTAAGAAGATTATTGAATCTTTGATGTTTTTTTCTGAAACTTCCTCAAGGGAATTGAAAAGAGGTTTTAATAAAGCTCGTTATATGGTCCTAGCTAGTGCCGGACAGGCGCATATAAAGTGGAACAGGGTTTCTTTTTCAGTTGCGATTGTTGTATGGGATGCCTAGTGTGACTGCATGATCTTCTATAGGCCAGTGACCCGTGTACAAGCATAGAAAGCTATACATGCCGTCGTTACCCGTTGTTCTATGTTTAGCTTCCAGTTGAGTTTAGGATTAAGAATAGCTCCTAAATACCTAGCGCTGGACGCTAAGGAGAGCGGTTGACCATCTAGCCGAGGAAGTGCGAAGTTAGGTATTTCGGTTTTAGTGGTGAAGAGCATCAATTCAGTTTTGCTCGAGTTGACACCAAGACCACAGTTATTGGGCCTAGCAAAACGGGCGTCACCGCGTTCATCCTTAAGTAATTCCGAAAATCGTCAGGCGAATTTTCTTCCAATTCTCTCGACAGGTTTACGGATGAAAATTTATTAATTTTTTTTTTAATTCAAGGCTCTTCAGTTTCTAATATCTCGTCGATGAAAAGAGAGAATTCGAAATCTATATCAATCTACCTATATATCCGTATCTATCAAACACGTAGTACAATTCGAACGCTAAGAATGATTGTCAAGCAAATCGTTTAATATGAACCCCGTTAATCTGTAGAAGATGTAGCTAAGTTTATAAAGTGCAATTCATCAGAGCTTAAGTTTGCAAATTCAGGCTAGTGTTGTAGCAATCCACTTTGGATATGATGGAAGTCGAGGGATGGGTGTGAGGTAAAGGGAAACCAACACATATCTCAAAAACTACTTTTTTTTCAGTTTAACTGCTAAACATAACAGATTTTACTCAATCTTGGTATTAGTATAGAGAGAAGCTCAAAAGGGTGGGTCCACCAATTCTGTCTGTCTGTCTGCATCTATAGAAGCTACATGGGTTTACTTAAAATTACATATCTGTGGTCTGTGTGGTAACATTTCGAGGTGAAATTGGAATTTTTATTCCAACACTAAAATTAACGGTACTTTACTGAAGCCCGATTTTAGAAAAAAAGATTTATTGAAATCGAAGTCGATTTTGTTTTGTTTTCATTCTTGAGTTCAGAATTAGAATTAGAATTAGAATGTATTTATTTCTTATAAATTCATGAAACATTCAAATAAAGCAATTCATGTTCTTAGAAACAAAGGCATGTGTTATAAGATGAGATACCGGTTTTCTTTGAAATCTGGCCAGGAGCCAAGCTCAAGGCAGTGGAACGGAGCCAAATCCCCCACAGATCAAAGACTGGAAGGCATTTGAGGAACCGTCGAGCTCTAAAAAGACGGATAATGACACCAAGAGATCTGGCCGCTCGCTAGTCATGCCGAATCACTACCTCTACTCCGCGCGAAAGAGTTTAAGATCCGTTGTGGTCTTAAGGTAATTGATGTAAGGCTTTTCACGGCGGACTGAAATAGCATCGCAGGTTACTCTAACTTGGCAACTCCCGCCCTCCCCCGCGTTGTAATCCCTGATGATGAACCATCATCCCCCGATGACCTAAACGCTACCGTCGTGGATAGGTCCATATCAGCTCATAATGATGCTAAAACTGATACAGATTAATCTCCACCATTCTTCCTTAGCATCAGCTAATCTGCTACTTCGCCTCAGTGAACGAGGCTTTGAAATTGCTCTGATCCAAGAACCGTGGATGAGAGATGCACCGTCATAAGATTAAGGGCCCCAGGATATACGCTATACCACGCGAAGGATGTAGGTAGAACCCGAGCTTGCATTCTTGCTAAAACCTCCTTAAACTTAACTTTTCTTCCCCATCATAGCACAAGAGACCTAGCAGTAACACTGCTTAAATCAAAAAACACCACCATCTGGCTGGCGTCAGGAGACCCCGAGTCTGCTCCATCCAAGGAAGTGGAAGAAGTGGTAGATGAAGCAAGGAGGAGAAGAGAAGTCATCATATTGGTGTGCGACACCAACGCGCCCCATGATCTATGGGGAAGTACCAACGCTAACCCTCGAGGTAGGTCTATTTTCGAGTATTTAGCAAGCACCGACCTAGTAGTTTGTAATAGAGGAAATAGTCCTACTTTTATTACTAAGACCCGGCAAGAGGTGATTGACGTCACCTTTGCTTCCCAAAGTATCTATCCTGCAATTTCCAACCGGACTGTATCTGACAGTCATTCGTTTTCCGATCACCGCTATCTGGAGTACAAACTGGAAATTTGTCACAGTACTGCAGCCTTGGTCTTCCGCAATCGACGGAAAACCGACTGGTGCTTACACAATAAATCCCTCTCTGCTAAACTATCCAATCAAGTGTACACTACACAACTACACAATTGGAATTAGACAAGATAAACACCGTTCTAACTTCTGCACTTAATACAGCTTTCATCGAATCCTGTCCGATCACAAGAAGAAAGGTAGGCAATCGTCCCCCATGGTGGAATGCAGAACTTAACCGTCTTCGCTGCACAAGCAGGAAACAATTCAATAAAGCCAAACGAACAAGGCTACCACTAGACTGGGACATCTACAAAGAAAGTCTGAAGAACTTCACACACTATACTATAATAATTTGAAAACCTAGCGACGGTGATGAAAAAAAAATAGGAGTACAGCTACTCAATACTGCCGTCTTTATATAAGAATCCTGGGTTATGGACAACTTGACACGTAGACTCAAGACTCCGGAATACTACTCCCTGTATGTACTGGACAAAGGTAAGCCCAGATTGTGTCTACTATTTCGGCGAGGTTATGATTCGGGGATCATAACCCTCCCACTTCATCGCATTTCTACTGATCCGCCTGTGGGGTTCGCCTAGTAGAAACTTCATTGTTTGCAATATAGGAAATGAACCAACTTTCAGAACTAAAAATCGACAAGAAGTTTTAGATATTACCCTTGTATCCGACAATATCTTTCAACGGACTAGGTATTGGGAGGTATCAGGTGAATACTCCTTTTCTGATCACCAGTATCTCCAATTCAGTCTAAATATAGATTATATTAGCCCTCCAGTTCTAAGGAATTATAGCAAAATACAGAGGAACTCTAAAAAATTAAGTCACCTCGGTTCATCTCAGGACGCGTTGCAACACCCAAGAACTAGATCGCATGGTCAATAAAGCCCTCAATAAAGCGATGTGTTGTTCCTGACAACCTAGGGGCAAGAAAAAACAACATTGGTGGCCTGCAGATTTAGATCCTGCATTAGTTGTAGAAAACATGTCAACGTCTTTTATATCGCACCCTGAGATGACAAGTGGCGTTACTTTCAAAAACAGGTCTTCGTGGTATGTAACATACAACAGCATTTCTCTCAGGGGCTGTGCATTTTTTGTAACCTGCAAAACTGTTGTTGGCTGAATAGCGCCTAAACGGTAAAAGAAATGAAGCAACTACTGGATTCCAATGAAAAGACTGTTAATAATACATGAGAACCAATCAAAATCTCAAAATTGTCATTTTGGAAGTTACGACACTTGTCATCTCAGGGTGCGATATATGAGAATGGTAGCGATGGTGAAGTGATAATGTCATCGATTGTCACCCTAATGGCTTATGTTTCTAATGCCAGCTAGCATTTATTTATTTATTTCAGATGAAATATACATATAAAGAGTCAGTCCGATGAATAACGAAAGCGCCTGTGAACAGTATTGCGAAGGCATAACACTGGCAGTATGTTGGTCATATAGCTGGAAAAATGTGTCCCTTTATTGGATGATTGATATGCCTATGACACCAGGTGGACAGAAAGAAACTGCGAATCAGAAGCAAAGATAAAAATAAGGAAAACCGATATCCAGTTATCTGGACGTTAGCTCCGGAGTTTTTTTTTGAAACATAAACATCTGAGTTTTAAACCACTACACCCATCTTTCTCTCTCTCTCTCTCTCTCTCTCTACACTGCACTCTCAGCACTGTGTTAAACATTTAAATAGTATTCACAGCCCCTTGAGTGCGCGCAAATTATGAAAAAAATGAATAAATAAATAAATGCCCATAGAAGAGGTATGCACCGTAGTGTTTAGTGCCGCTGTAGGAATTATACCAAGTGCACGAGTAACGCATACACATGCCGACCTAGTAATAGCGGGGTTCACATTGAACGATTTGCTTGACGACCGACCAAATCGTTCAATTTGAACGCTCGTCAAGCCAGTCATTCAATTTGTAGTACGGTTTTTAAAAATTTTCAATATTTTGCTTTGCTTAGCAAACACGTCATTCAATGTGAACAATTATCGTACAACTTCAGAGCATTTTTCACGTTCGTTTCTGATTTCGATAAGAAAACATCGCTATGTGGTTGCAGAATTTTAAATCCGAGTAACGACTTCCAGTGGCCACAAATCTTAATGTCGCAGGCAAACGTTCGTGAGGCAATATTGCGTCTCTTTAAAGCGTATTGTGTCTTTTTATATGAGGTCTTACCTATAGTTTTGATAATGGTAGGTGTTCACGTGTAAATGTAAATTTGCTACTTTATCGACGTTTGATTGCTTTCAATTGTTTGAAGTAAGAGGTCGCCCTCATAGTTTGCACTTTATTATATCAAATCCACCTACTTCCCTTTTTCTACTAACCTAATACTTCCTTCTTGTTATAACCCTCAACGAGGTAAGATCAACTTGCTCTCAATAAAGGACTGAAACTTAACCCGTTTTTTTTTTATTCCTCATTACTTTCCGTCCCAACTCCTCCACGAGGATTTCCAACCAGCAAAATAGGGTCTAATCTACATGCACCCTAACATTTGGTCCAATCGAACCGGATTTTTTTTTGATAAGCACCCAATTATCAATTAAATAATTCAATTAATCACGGTAAGATCCCTATATCTTACACGGATTTATGAAGTCTACGACCATCACTCTACAATAACCCATCGACGGTCATCCATCCTTACATCGTGCCCGCACCGAGATCATCTACCCAAAATCAAAAATCCACGATCTTATCATCAAAAGATCGTCGATCAACACGTGCAAGATCCCTACATCTTGCCCGCACCGAGATCATCCACCCAAGATAAGAAATCCACGATCTTATCGTCAAACGATCGTCAATCAGCACATGCAAGATCCCTATATCTTGCCCACACCGAAATCATCCATCAATGTATACATCTCTAATAAATTAATTAATTATTCGTCCATTCGATCAGCAGAAGACGACAACAATTTACCACACGCAGAATTGAGTACAGTCATCACCACACATGAACGCGCTGAATCCAGTTGCAGTCGAGATCAGTGTGTAACAGGTACGTGAACTATTTTTATTGATCAGTGCAATTGTAATATTTTATCGTGTATTAAATTTTGTGCATAAGCAAGGTGTTAATGATCATAAATATATACGTATGGTATGATAAATAATAAAAATTTCAAAGTTCACCGTATTAAAGTTAAGTAAAAATTTCTATAAGTCTGTGATTCGTGTCTTGTGCTATTTGGTCGGGGTGAGTTCCTCTCAGTTTTTTTATTTCGCATTTTACGAGTGCGTACAGTTCTCTTAGTGATTTATCAAAATGATCGGGTTAGATGAATTTGTCATAGCCACCGACCACTTGACTGAATTTCACAATCAGTTTAAAGAAATCCCAATTGTGGATCAAACCCCTATAACCTTAGAAGCCACGAAAATAGAGCTAAAGGAATTGTGGTGTGAAATTAAGAAATCGTTTTCCTTCTGCTTAAAAGCTAATGAATCGGCATCAGAACAAGATGTACAGGCCATTAAAGGTAAATATCGTTCCTCGTCAGCCACATACATTACAAATTTGAGTGAGATAATTGATTTAATTCGGAAGCTTGAATTAATTCAATCAGAAACTAATGGTACATCCACCAAACTAAGTCAATCCAATTCTATCAGTGTCCAAAACACAGATTCTGCGTCATGCATAAAAGTCCCTCCATGTGACACCGAAGTCTTTTATGGAGATTATATCTCCTGGCCTTCTTTCAGGGATTTATTTACGGCTATTTACATCAATCATCCAAAATTGTGTGCGGTACAAAAATTATTTCATCTCCGTTCTAAGACTAAAGGAGAAGCGCACAATATTGTCAGTAAATTCCCGCTTACGGCCGATAATTTTGACCTTGCTTGGCAGGCTCTGTCCGACCAATACGAAAACAAACGAGTCTTGGTCAATAGCCAATTAAAATCTCTTTTCAATTTACCTGCAATTATTACTGAATCGGGAAAATCCATTAAAAAACTTCAAAGTGATATTAACGATTGCCTCTCAATTCTAAAATCATATAACGTGGACACCAAATCGTGGGATCCAATCCTAGTGTTTCTGTGTTCAATTCGTCTTCCGGAAAAAGTGCTTTCATTGTGGGAACAATCACTTAAAAAACCGCGTGACCTAACCAAATGGTCAGAAATGGATTTGTTTTTAACAAACCAGTATCAGATACTAGAGTCAGTCTCAGATCTTAAGGAGTCGAATACGATTCGGGTGCAAAAGAATAAACCCGCTCAAGCTCCTGCACAACAACAACATAAGCGTACTTTCCACACTAAAGCTAATAACTTCCCTTGCCAACTGTGTCAAGGGTCTCATCCAATTCGTTTATGTTCAAGGTTCCTACAACTTTCTATCCCAGATCGAATCTCGAAGGTAAATTCCCTAAAGTATTGCCGCAATTGCCTTGCCTCGACCCATTTTGAAAAAGATTGTCAAAGTGTTCATACCTGCCTGCTTTGTAGACAAAAGCATCACACACTTTTACATCTTCCCTCTCAACCTCACGCTCATCGCGCTTCTTCTACAAGTTACAGTGAAGTCCCTACTCAAAGTGCACAAGCTCAAACACCTACTTCCAACATACAGTCCACTAACAAACCAAACCCTTCACAGATCCAGTCCTTTTTCGCTCAAAATAATAAAAGCATTCTTCTCGCTACTGCTTTAATCGACGTCCATCATCTTGGTAACAAGTTTACGTTACGAGCTCTTATTGATCCTGGTTCAGAAGCAAGTTTTATCTCTGAAGATATGCAAAGAAGATTACGTCTTCCTGTGAAGCCTATAACAGCTGATATTTCCGGGATGAGTGCGGTTGTTACGGCAACATCTTCCAAATTATGCTCTCTAGTTTTGGGGTCAAAGTGTTTAAATTCATGGACTATGCTTGTTAACGCAATTGTTCTAAAACGTCTAACGGGTAGTTTACCGTCCTGTACTATTAACATTGAAGAAATAGCAGGTGAGTTCGACTTTCAACTGGCTGATCCTTGTTTCTATGAAAGTTCTAAAATCGACTTCGTCATCGGTGCTGATTTATATCCTTCCATAATCTTAGAAGGTCTGAAACCAAATCTTTTCAAGTCTCTAATAGCTCAGAATACAGTATTTGGTTGGGTTCTTTCAGGACCTTTCCCACGAGAAAATGTTAATTCTTTTTCTACAACATTATCGTACTTAAATGAATCCTCTATCGATGAACAGATTGCAAAGTTTTGGGAGCTCGAAGAAGTGCCAGATTCTAAGCCCCTCTCTCACGAAGACGAGTTTTGTGAAAAACTCTATTCTGAATCCACATCGCGTGACCCCAATGGTCGCTACATTGTGCGACTCCCTTTCAAGGATCCCTTACCGGTACTGGGGACCTCTAGAGACATAGCTTTCAAGCTACTTTCGCGCATGGAGAGAACTGTATCCAAGAATGCAGATTTACATCTCAAATATAACGCAGTGCTCGAGGAATACCTTACTCTCGGGCATATGGAAGCCGTACCGTCAAAGGAAATTATTTGAAATCACCAAATTGCCTCGTATTACTTACCTCATCATGCAGTAATAAAACCTGAAAGCATTACCACTAAAATAAGAGTTGTATTTAATGCTTCAAATCCATCCAGTAATGGAGTAAGTTTGAATGACATGCTTTATGCAGGTCCAGTTCTGCAAACCGATCTCACGAGTCTTATTTTAAGATGGCGTTTTTATCGATATGCTTTTAGCGCGGATGTCGAAAAAATGTATCGACAAATTTTAGTTCATCCCGATCACACCTCGTACCAACGAATTCTTTTCCGAAACACCACATTGGATGAGTGTCAGGACTATCAGATAAAAACTGTCACCTTTGGGGTAAATTGTGCACCATATCTCGCTATACGAACATTAAAACAATTAGCACACGACATACAAGAAACGTTTCCTGTGGCATCTGATATTTTGAAAAATGAATTTTATGTTGATGATGTTCTTTCGGGTTCTCACGACCTCTCCTCAGCCGTACGGAAACAAAAAGAACTCTCGTTGGCCTTAAATTCAGCAGGATTTTCCCTAAGAAAATGGACGTCAAATAGTATCGATTTTCTGGAACATATTCCACCATCCTTTCGTTATGATAAAGATTTCCTTAAATTTGATCACAAAAGCATTACTAAAACCTTGGGCATCCAATGGAATGCCAAGCTCGACTCTTTTTATTTCTTTGCAAGCTTTGAAAATCAAGATCACCAAGTTACCAAACGAGCGGTATTATCAGTCATAGCTAGACTGTTTGATCCTGCAGGTTGGCTCGCGCCTATCATCATTACTGCTAAGATCATTATGCAGCAAATCTGGCGGGATGGGACGTCTTGGGACATGCCGCTTCAGCCCCTTACGTGTCAACGCTGGAAATTGTTCTTTGCTGCGCTGCCCGATATTCAAACTATTCAAGTTCCTCGGTGGATGCGTTATACTCCAAAAGATACAGTCCAAATTCACGGCTTTTGCGACGCATCCGAGAAAGCTTTCGCAGCTACTTTGTATTTGCGCATTCAACATAACACGGGTAGCTGGTCCTCTCACCTACTTTGTGCTAAAAGTAAAGTAGCCCCAGTCAAACAGGTCCCACTACCTAGACTCGAACTGTGTGGAGCTGTTCTTCTATCCAAATTAATTACGTTTATTCTTCCACAGCTAAATTTACAAGATAACGAACTTATTCTTTGGACAGATAGTTCAATCGTTCTAGCATGGCTAGATAAACCTCCATGCACTTGGAAGACGTTTATAGGAAATCGCGTTTCTAAAATCCAAACTAATTTGCCTCATTCCAAGTGGCTACATGTCCGGTCAAAGGACAACCCTGCCGACTTGGCCACCCGAGGATTGTCACCTAAAGATCTCCAATGTAGCAGTTTATGGTGGAATGGGCCACCATGACTTCGCCAGCCCCAGTCCTTTTGGCCTTTATCTTTTTCTCAAAAACCTGAAGATAAGGATATGGAGCGACGTCCCATTAAAGCCAATCTTACTTTATTATCCCCTAACGGAGACGAGATTTTTCAAAGATTTTCGTCTTGGTCTAAAACACTACATGTCATGTGTTACGTTTTGCGTTTCTCCTGCAGAGCACGTTCTCGACATAAAGGCGAGTTCAATTTTAAATCGGTTGCTATTTCTCAGGACGAAATATGGCATGCAAAACGTTTCATTATTCAATTAACTCAAAAATCATACTTTTCAAAGGATTACTTATTCCTTACTAGGAGAGAACCTGTATCAAATAAAAGTTGTCTTTTAAATCTCACACCAATGATTGACTCTAATGGAATCATTCGAGCTAATGGAAGGTTAGCTAATTCGTCGCTACCCTACAGTGAAAAATTTCCTATCATACTGCCATATCAAGCCCATATTTCCAAACTTCTTGTTCAGTTTAACCACGATCTCTCCATGCATGGTGGAAATCAGCTTGTAATCCGCTTAATTCGATGTGAGTTCTGGATACCTCGAATTAAGAATCTTGTTAAAAAATGTATTCGTTCATGCAAAACTTGTATCATACATAAAAAACAACTCCGTACTCAATTAATGGCTGCATTGCCCCCGGAAAGAACTACTATTTCTCGCCCGTTCACACACACGGGTCTAGATTTCGCTGGTCCCTTCACAATAAAGAACTTCTCGGGACGTAGTTGTCGGATATCCAAGGGATATGTGTGTGTTTTTGTTTGTTTTGCTACCAGAGCGATCCATTTGGAAGCAACCAGTGATCTGTCCACTCCATCATTTATAGCCGCTCTAAATCGCTTCATTTCCCGACGCGGTATGCCGAAAGTCCTCTATTCCGATAACGGAACCAACTTTGTGGGAGCTACCAAAACCATTTCCAGAGATTTTGCCTTATTTCTTCAAACCTTCGCCTCAGACGTGGCTGAGAGGTTTAAGGATCGAAGATTGGAGTGGAAATTTCTTCCCCCTGGTGCTCCACACATGGGTGGTCTTTGGGAAGCTGCCGTTAAAAGCTTTAAAACCCATTTTCGGAAAATCGCCGGTGACCATAAGTTTACTTTTGAGGAATTTTCTACCCTCCTAGCAAAAATAGAGGCCTGTCTCAACTCGAGACCAATATCTCCAATCTCAGAAAGTGCAAGCGACCTACCGCCTTTAACTCCAGGTCATTTCCTGACGGGCGCTCCTCTTCTCGCTCTACCCGAACCAAATATCTGCGATACATCCCTAAGTTGCATAAAGCGATGGGAACGGTTGAAGTTGCTTCACCAACAATTTTGCCAACGATGGAAGGAAGAATATCTCAAAGAATTACATAAGAGATATAAATGGAAACATCCGCAAAGAGATATCTCTATCGACGACGTGGTCGTGGTTAAGGATGAGAGACTCCCCCCGAACGAATGGCGCTTAGGACGAGTGACAAATGTTTATTTGGGACCTGACGGAAGAATTCGCGTTGCAGATATTAAAACTCAAAATGGGGTCATGACACGACCTATTGTAAAGCTTTGCGTTCTAATAGATACTTAATTAAAAAATTGAAATATAAAAAGATGATTATACCTTGCATATACACAAACAAATTTATTACTATTTCGTAAAACTTCATTTGTCTTTATTTGACTTACGAGTAAGAGGTGCATTGATCCATAAGATAGTTCACGGATTTGGAAACACATAATTTATCTATTAAGTCTCTACCATATATATTTTTATCTTATGATACGTTTAAATTGTATAATTTTTACAAAGTTCAATCTTCCTCTACTAACATTCCTTCCCAAACGGAGTGAGTGGAGCCCCTCCGAAAAAAAAGGATCCCCTTATTATTACTATTTGTATCTAAGCATGTACTTGAATTACTTGAATTCTAACTCAAAAATGTGAGTTTAATAATTTTTTGCAGCGATTGCTGCAAGGCGGCCTGCAATGTTCACGTGTAAATGTAAATTTGCTACTTTATCGACGTTTGATTGCTTTCAATTGTTTGAAGTAAGAGGTCGCCCTCATAGTTTGCACTTTATTATATCAAATCCACCTACTTCCCTTTTTCTACTAACCTAATACTTCCTTCTTGTTATAACCCTCAACGAGGTAAGATCAACTTGCTCTCAATAAAGGACTGAAACTTAACCCGTTTTTTTTTTATTCCTCATTACTTTCCGTCCCAACTCCTCCACGAGGATTTCCAACCAGCAAAATAGGGTCTAATCTACATGCACCCTAACAGTAGGTATTTGTGGTGGTTCTTCTTAGAAAACAAGAACCCAATTAGCACTAGGTGCCGTTTTGATACCACAAACTCATGTAACCTGGATGGAAATGTGTGTTGGTGGGGAGTCTCTAGATCCAACCTGTGGAGTTTAAGAAAATTATTGAATCTTTAATGTTTTTTTCTGAAACTTCCTCAAGGGAATTGAAAAACGGTTTTCATAAAGCTCGTTATCTGGTCCTAGCTAGTGCCGGACAGGCGCATATAAAGTGGAACAGGATTTCTTTTTCAGTTGCGACATTGCAACTGCGACAGTGTGTATTGTGTGGGATACCTAGTGTGACTGCATGGTCTCCTATAGGCCAGTGACCCGTGGTGATTGCTACAAGCATAGAAAGCTATACATGCCATCGTTACCCGTTGTTCTATGTTTAGCTTTCAGTTGAGTTTAGGATCAAGAATAACTCCTAAATACCTAGCACTGGACGATAAAGAGAGCGGTTAACCATCTAGCCGAGGAAGTGCGAAGTTAGGTATTTCGGCTTTATTGGTAAAAGCATCAATTCAGTTTTGCTCGAGTTGACACCAAGACCACAGTTTTTGGGCCAAGCCAAAACGGGCGTCACCGCGTTCATCCTTAAGTAATTCCGGAAATCGTCGGGCGAATTTTCTCCCAATTCTCTCAACAGGTTTACGGATGAAAATTTATTATTTTTTTTTTAATTCAATGCGGCCTGGGAAAGCACTCCTGGAGTAAATAGAAAGAGCACGAAAAAAAACTACCCGAAAGAGATAAAGGATTTAGTAGCAGATAAAAGACGAGCAAGAAGAACATGGTAAAAATCAAGAGCTCCACAACATAAAACAAAGCTAAACAACCTTAGTCAGCAACTGAAAAGAGAAACTAGAAAAATTAAAGAAGACTCAATGAAAAGGTACCTCGGAGGATTAACAGCTGAATACGCTACCAATTACTCTCTATGGAAAGGTACAAAAGGACTAAAACAACCTATTGTGCAAATACCTCCAATCAAAGCCAGAAGATAAAGCCATTCTTTTCGCAGACTACCTAGAAAACATATTTAAACCACCAGATGAAAATGGAAACAGACAGCCTATGCTATTAGAACCATCTGAAGAGGAAAGCGAAGAGATTCTACCCACAAATCCTAACGAAATACGCAACCTAATAAAGCATGAGATAAATGCAAAGAAAAGTCCTCGATATGACCTTCTATCTGGTGACGTATTAAAGAACTTATCCATCAAGGCAATAATTAAAATAACAAATTTAATAAATGCCTGATTTAAGCTAAAATTTATCCCTAGTTTGTGGAAGATTGCTAATGTTCTAATGATTCGCAAACCAGGTAAACCGCCAAATGAAGTATCATCTTACAGGCCCATATCGCTATTGCCGATGATATCAAAAGTGTTTGAGAAAGTGCTCGCTAAAAGTTTAAATAAAATAATTGAAAGCAAACAGCTGATTCCGAACCATCAATTTGGTTACCGAAGGCAGCACTCTACGATACAACAGGTACACAGAATTACGGATAAGATCGAAGAAGCATTAGAAGAAAGGAAGGTCTGTTCGGCTGTGTTCTTGGATGTGGCGCAGGCCTTTGATAAAGTATGGCACGAATGACTTACTTATAAACTGAGATGTATGCTGCCAAATCAGTATGCTTCCATTCTTAAATCTTATCTAGATGGAAGACATTTTAGAATAAAACAACAGAATACTTATTCAAAACTAAGAGAAATAAAGGCAGGCGTACCGCAAGGTAGTGTACTTGGCCCTATATTATACCTTTTATATACAAGTGTTATTCCGGAACTAGAAAACCATACTATGGCAACATTTGCAGATGATACTGCAATACTAGCAGAAGGGAGAACCAATGAAGAATCCGCAGAAAACTCCAAATAGGCATAAACAAAATCTGTGAATGGACAAAAAAGTGGAGAACCAAATTGAATGAGTCCAAATCAGTCCATATTGATTTTACTAATAAAAAGGTTGAACATATACCAATCATTATAAACGAAAAAATAGTTCCGTACGCTAATACAGCGAAATATTTAGGTATGACTCTAGATGCTAAGCTGCGATCGAAAGAGCACATAAAAAAGAAAAAAGAAGAGTTAGAGATGAAATATAGAAAATTGCACTGGCTGATACGAAGAAACTCAACCGTATCAATTGGAAATAAAGTGCTTATATACAATCAAATTCTAAAACCAACATGGATATATGGAATCCAACTAAGGGGTTGTGCCAAAAAGACAAACGTAGACATAATACAACGATTCCAAAATAAGGTGCTTAAAAATATAGTAAATGCACCTTGGTTCATAAGGAACACTGATCTTCATCGAGATTTGAAGATAGAAAGTGTAAGTTCGGAAATTCTTAAACATGCAAAAAAACACAAAGAAAAGCTAGAAGAGCATATGTATAAACTTAGACGCGAGAAAACTTTTGAATAATGAAAATCAATTACGAGGGCTCAAAAGAATAAAACTTCTCGATTTAACTTAACTTCGAAGTATAACAAGTAAAAGTATATATAGATGCATAACATAGCACATCCGAAGAAAAAAAGATACACCAGATGGCGGATCTCATTCAAAGACGTAGATGTCAGGAAAAAATTGCTTATTAGTCCAAGTGACTAGATCGCAATTAGGCTGGTTCCTCCCCGCCCTGCGATGAAAAGCCAAGATGGTGTTACCGCATGAGAAACGGAAAGAAGGGAGAAGGGATTAGTGGGTAAAAATCCCACACTGTTACTGAGTACGGGCTCAGTTTCGTCTTTCGAAGATTACCACCTCCCAGCGTAAAAAAAAAAAAAAAAGTTCTATGCTCCTCAGTTTCCAATATCTCGTCGATGAAAAGAGACGCAATTAAAAAACCCGCGCCATATTCACAATTCGAAATCTATATCAATCAACCTATACCATATATCGGTATCTATCAAACACGTAGTACAATTAAAACGCTAAGAATTATTTAATCGTCAAGCAAATCGTTTAATGTGAACCCCGTTTTTTTTTTTTTTTTTTTTATAATTTCCGCGCACTCAAAGGGTTATGAATACCTTTAACATGCTTACACACAGTGCGGGCGTTGGAAAGGATGGATAGAGAGAGAGAGAGAAAGATTTTGGTGTTGTGGTTCTTGAAGCTCAGTTGTTTATGCTTCAACTATTCTCCGGGGGTGGCGTCCAGATAACTGGGGAGATAATCTAAAGAAGATGTAGCTAAGTTTGTAAAGTGCAATCCATCAGAGGTTAAGCTTGCAAATTCAGGCTAGTGTTGTAGCAATCCACTTTGGAGATGATGGAAGTCGAGTGATGGGTGTGAGGTAAAGGGAAACGTTCTAAAGTAATTGAATGTATCCTTCTACCAACACATATCTCAAAAAGACAATTTTTTTTTTAAGTTTTACTGCTAAACATAAAAGATTTTACTCAATATTATTATTAGTGTAGAGAGAAGCTCAAAAGGGTGGGTCCACTAATTCTGTCTGTACTTACTTACTTACTTAGGTGGCGCTACAGTTCGGGGTGAACCTGGGCCTCAACCAACAAGCCTCTCCATTTAGCTCGGTCTTTAGCTAATTGCCTCCAGTTGCGCACCCCAAGTTGGTCGAGGTCCCCTTGAACTTGTGCGCGCCACCTACGGCGATGATTTCCTCTACTGCGTCGTCCCTCGGGATTAGATTCGAAGACTCTGCGGGCCGGAGCGTTGGTGTCCATTCGCTCTACATGTCCTAGCCATCTCGGACGTCCAATACGCAGTTTTTTGACTAGGTCGATGTCGCTGTACAGCTCGTATAGTTCGTGATTGAATCTTCTCCTCCAAAATCCGTCAACGCAAACGGGACCGAAAATCTTACGAAGAATTTTTCTCTCGAAGCGACCAAGGACATCTTAATCCTCTTTTAATAAAGTCCATGTTTCAGCGCAGTAAAGCAGGACTGGGATGATCAAGGTCTTATATAGAGTCTCCTTAGTTGTTCGAGATAGGGCTTTACTGTTGAATTGCCTTATAAGCCCAAGAAATCAGCGATTGGCAAGAGTTATTCTTCGATTGATTTCTGCACTGATCTTGTTTTAAGAGTTTATAGCAGAGCCAAGGTAGACAAAGTCCCTTACTACCTCGAAGTTATAGCTGCCCACGGCGACGTTTTGTCCAATTCGTCGGTGTTGGTTTTCCCTTCTAGTTGACAGCATATACTTGGTTTTGTCTTCGTTTATCGCTAAACCCATTTTGGCCGCTTCCGCCTCAATGCTTGCAAACGCACCGGTGACAGCCCGCTGAGATCTTCCAATAATGTCTATATCGTCGGCGTATGCAAGCAGTTGTACAGACTTGTAATAGATTGTGCCTCCGGTGTTGGCTTGTGAGTTTCGCACAATCCGTTCAAGTATAATATTGAAGAAGTCACATGACAGCGCGTCACCTTGTCTAAAGCCTTTTTTGACATCAAAGGTCTCGGTGAGGTCATTACCGACCTTGATGGAGCAGCGAGCGTTCTCCATCGTCAGCCTGCACAGACGGACAAGTTTGGCAGGGATGTCTTCTCTATAGATGCTGTCATAGGCGGCCTTGAAATCGATAAAGAGGTGGTGAGTATCGATTTGGAATTCTTGGGTTTTCTCCAGGATCTGCCGAAGTGTGAAGATTTGATCGATGGTGGACTTTCCTGGCCTGAAACCGCACTGATAGGGTCCAATCAGGCTGTTCATAAAAGGTTTCAGGCGTTCACACAATATCGCAGAGAAGATCTTGTATGCGATGCTGAGGAGACTGATGCCTCTATAATTGGCGCAGTTGAGGGGGTCTCCTTTCTTGTGGATCGGGCAAACGATGCTGAGATTCCATTCATCAGGCATACACTCGTCTGACCAAATATTAGAAATGAGTTGGTGTATGCACTCTACCAATTCGTCCCCAGCTGCCTTGAAAAGTTCGGCCGGTAAGCCGTTAGGTCCAGCAGCCTTGTTGGATTTTAGCTTGGATATTGCTATCCTCACTTCGTGTTGGTCAGGTGGACGGAAATTTTGACTATCATCGTCTATGTTGAATGGTTCATTCTGCCTGACAGCGGGATGTTGGTCTTCGTCGCTGTTATACAGTCTGCAGAAGTAGTTTTTCCATATTCTCAGCACCGACTGTGATTCTACTACGAGGTTTCCATTTTCATCTCTACAGGTTTCTGTACGGGTATTACTTCTCTGACACGTTCTTTTTACCTTTTGGTAAAACTTCAGTACATTGTTCCTGGAGTATAGACTCTCGATATTCTCAAACGCACGCTTCTCATGCTCTTTCTTCTTCTTTTGGAGAAGCCGATGTTCTTCCCGTCTCTTTGGCTCGTAGAGCTCACGAGCCGCTCTCGTCTTCCGCTGCAGCGCCGCTTTGTATGCCTCTTGTTTTGCTGCATGCACTCGCCGGCATTCTTCGTCAAACCATGGGTTTTGCGGTGGTGGGCGAGCGAGACCCAGCACATCAGTCGCGGCGTTTCTGATGGCATGTTGGCAGCGTTGCCACTGGTCTTCGGTACTTGATGCTGGCGGCAAAGGGGTGATTGAGAGATTTCGGGATACGCGTTCAGCGAAGAGTCTGGCGGTCTCTTGTGATTGTAGCTTTTCGACGTTAAATTTTCTCACAGTAATTCTTCTTCGTTGCTCAGATTGGGATATCCGCATTCGTACCTTGGCTACAACAAGGTAATGATCCGAGTCTATGTTGGCCGCTCGGAAGGTCCGGACATCCAGAATACTGGAGGCATGCCTTGCGTCGATCGCAATATGATCAATTTGGTTGATCGTTACATGATCATTGGACCGCCATGTCTGCTTATGAATATCGAAATGAGGAAACCATGTGCTTGCTATGGTGACATTTCGCTCCACAGCGAAATCAATTAGCCTTAGTCCGTTATCAGACGTAGTGTCGTGTAGGCTATGCTTACCGACTGCCCTACCAAAGACGTCCTCCTTTCCTATTTTGGCGTTAAAGTCGCCCAATACGATTTTAACGTCGTATTTAGGACATTGCTCGTATGTTTTGTCGAGGAGCTCGTAGAAACACTCTTTGGTGGCAGGGTCCTTTTCTTCTGTGGGGGCATGAACACATATTAGGCTTATGTAAGCGAATTCAGCCTTGATCCGGATAGTCATAATACGCTCGCTCACGTGTCGGAAGCTTAAGACTTCTTGCCTAAGTCTGCCGCGTATGACAAATCCGCATCCGAATAAGCGTTGCCTGTTGCCTCTGTAGCAATCACCGTAGTAGATGTCACAGTTTTTCATCCTGTTTTTGCCCGGCCCATCCCATCGCACTTCCTGGATGGCGGTAATATCTGCTTTATAGCAGTCTAGGGCCTCTGCTAGTTGTTCGGCTGCACGTGGTCCGTAAAGGGACAGAACATTCCACGTACAGATCCGAAGGTCGTTGTCCTTATTTCGTTTGCTGGGGTCGTCATTAGTTGAGTCATCCTTATCCGAGGCTTTTGGGTGTTTCGGAAACATGCGCTTTTTACGTGGTAGGGAAGTTACCCCGACGGCACAACCCCCAACCTGGAGGGCCAGTTCCTTAATTATTCCCCTAGGACGAGGGGCCGGGTACACCGGTGCCAGTAGTCCACTACGGGAGTATGAGCGCTGCCGTTGGCCCATTAAGGGCTCCTCCGCCACCATCTCTATTCCAATGTCCTGACCAACATTGGAAATTCCTTACCGACCTGTGATCCGAATACGTCGAAGCAGCTCGCGCAAGGTATTCACTAAGTTCAACCTAACTAGAACTATAGACGCCACCGTTGACTCCGTCTAGGTAATTCGTCTGTTGCCGCCTGGAACAGGAAGAAGTGCTCTAGTGAGAAAAGCACTCTTCCCCCCCTCTCTCATCTGCTGCCACCAAGAATCCGCCAAACGGGGTTGGTTACCCATTTCTTGGATTAAGGTACTAGGCACCCGGCTGTTACCGCGTGGAGGTTGAGAGTAGGAGTTGGTAGGCCTCAGCTGAGTGAAAACGCTTGTGTTTTCATATGATCGCATGCACTACCGTTTGACCAGCATTCTGTCTGTCTATCTGCATCTATAGAAGCTACATGGGATTACTTAAAATTTCATATCTGTGGTCTGTGTGCTAACAATTCGAGGTGAAATTGGAATTTTTATTCCAACACTAAAATTAACGGTACTTTACTTAAGGCCGATTTAAAAAAAAAAGATTTATCGAAATCGAAGTCGATTTAGTTTTGCTTTCATTCTTCAGTTCGTATAGGCATGTGTTATAAGATGAGATACCGGTTTTCTTTCCGGACAGTTCGTATAATGGTACTTAGAGCAGTTTTTGAAAACCGATTGAATGATATACGCATAAATATGGCATACCAATTTTTGATTTTTTTTTTTTTTTTTTAAAAAAAGATGCAGACTTCACAAGTAAATTTAAGAAAAAAAAATTGTATTTATTGTACAATGCAACTTCAAATTGCATCGTGCTGGAAAACTGCCCATATTCAAGGGATTCTCAAAAAAGAAGAGAAATGCCTGCCACAAAATTTTGCCACATAGCCTCGCTACACGTGCCACCTGAGGTAAAGAAGAATAAATGAGATAATAAAATATGAAGAGGGTTTCGTAAAAGACGTTTGCTTAGGAACCTGCTCACCTGTAGACGTCAGCCGTCGAAAAACGTATAAAATATAAAGCCGTTGCCCTACACATTTCAAAAGCATTCGATCCAGCCTACAATAGAGCCCTGCTAAGCAAGCTAGCAAGCGGTAAAGGCGTTTTTTGATAGCTACTTCGGTGTACTGAAGGATCAGTATATAAAAAATGGTGTATACCTCATCCGCTTAAGCACATGGTTGAAGTGAAACTTCAGTTCAATAAAACGTATTATTTAAACACGGAGCACATAACAGCTGATGCGTCTACTAAGGCTAAATAAACACCGGATCAGTGAAAACATATTTTCGTTCATAGACAAGAAAGCGTGTTTTATTTCAACACATACCAACCGAAACCGAGTTCACATACAGCGATTAAGATGGCTGGGTCGTGTAGAGCGGATGGAGCCCAACGTTCCCGGTAAGAAAGTTTTCGAATCCACCCCGGATGGACGACGCAGTAGAGGACGATCTCGCGGTAGGTGGCGCAAACAAGTGGAGGGGGACCTCAACCGACTTGACGTGCGCAACTGGAGGCAGCTGGCCCGTAACCGTGCTGGCTGGAGAGGTTTGTCGGTTGTGTATCAACCAAAACACAATGTTACAAAAAAAATCATTTTACTTTTCTGTTTGGTGTGTGTTGAGAAAAAATAAATCTGAGTTTGCGATGAAGTTGTGCCAATTTCATTTAAGCTTATTATTTGATTTAAACAAAAAATAGAGAGTAGTGGGTTCATCCTCACAATCAAAAACAAACTGCAGAGGGCACCACTAAAAACTCTTAAATAAATAAAACGCCAGTGCAAAAAAAAACCAACGACGAAATTTTGTTTCTGAAAAACAACGATCCAGCTATCGACAACGAAGCATGTTTATCTGTTTCGCCTTATTTTTTTTTTTTGTTTTGCCGAATGCGGTGTGCGTTGCGCCATAAGCAAATGTGCAATAATTGACAACGGCGCTGCCTTGAAGCACATTTGTTTCAGTCGGTACTCATGAAACACATCGAACCAAAACATGTGTTTTGCTTCGCCTGCTTTGGTGTGTGTTGGCTCATAAGAAGCAATGTATTGTTGTTGGATAAGTCAAAAGAAAACGTTTTGACTGATCCGGTATTTTTTCAGCCTTAGTTAACATGATGATTGACACCGAATTTAATTGCGATTCGAATCTTAAACGAAAGAGTATTGAGTTTGACACTTCTTCCCCAGTACGTGAAATTCCTTTTCTTTCCATACTCCCTCTTATTTCTCTATTTCTCAAACACGATCTTTCGATCTACGTTTATATACAAAATCTCAACTTGATCGCAGAAAACTTTCTGATCGGATTCCGTCAATCCTATTTTAATCCGATCTGCCTTTATATGGTACTCGAACCGAATTAAATTCGGATTCAACTCAACACCGACACAAACTCGTAGTTGACTTATGGGCACGCGCTACTCATCCATCTTTCTCTTATACATCTACTCATCGCTCTCTTACGCATATACTCGCACAAACTTTTGCTGCATCCATACTCTTCTATGGAGCCCAAGTTTGGGTGTACTGTTACTTTGAAGTTGTTGAAAAATGCCTCCGTTACTTTTCCAAAAAATCTTTCAATTGCCATGCGGTACCCATATGCTGCATCTGGAGACAGGATGTCTACCTCTATACCCAGTTACTCTAAAGTTGCACTTTAACTATAATGGGTGGGCCATCTAGTGATTTATTTTTAAATCATAGGCTATTTTGACAATGACAGCTGTTTCCCGCTCGAAATCTTGACAGAAAGTCAGTATCATACCTCCACGGAACGAAATGAGTCGCTCTACGCTTGAACAACATTGGGAAATATTGAAAACTTATTTCCAAAGTGAGTGCTGTGTAGCCCAAACAGTGCGTTTTTTGAAAAGAAGTTTTGGCCGAAATGAAGGACCCGCGCCTGCTGTACGCAAGTTTGTGCAAAAAGTTCGTGAGACTGGTATGCTAGTGGACAACACTCATGGTCCCCGTCATCGTACGGTGCGCACAGACGAGAATGTGGCTGCTGTAGCCGAGAGTGTGAGACTCAATTCACGAACATCAACTCGTCATCGATCTCAACAGCTCAACATTTCACGCACTAGCCTGAGGAGAATTCTGCACAAAGATCTGGGATTAGTCGCTTACAAGGTCCAATTGATTCAGCAATTAAAGGCGCACGACCATCCGCTTCGTTATCGCTTCGCAGTTTGGGTCTTAGAGCAGCTTGAATTGGACAACGATTTTGGGCGAAAAATCATGTTTTCTGACGAGGCACATTTTCATCCCGGCGGCTACGTTAACAAACAAAATTGCCGCATCTGGGGCTCGAAAAACCCGCACGTTATTGTCGAGAGGCCAATGCATCCACAAAGAGTGACAGTTTGGTGCGGATTGTGGAGTGGTGGCATCATTGGACCATTTTTATTCGAAAATGAGGCTGGGAACAACGTTTCGGTCAACGGTGGGCATTACAGAGGCATGTTAACGACTTTTTTTTTACTGAAATCGAAGACATGAATTTGGACGACCTCTGGTTCATGCAGGATGGCGCGCCATGCCACAAACGGTCTTTTGCATACCAAATTCCCAAATCGTGTTATCAGCCGTCTTGGCAATGTCAATTGGCCGCCTCGGAGCTGTGATTTGACCCCTTTGGATTTTTTTTTGTGGGGAACCGTGAGGGACCGATGTTATGCCAACAATCGGGAAACGATTCAAGCACTTAAGGCCAATATCATCCAAGCAATCCGTGAGCTACAGCCCGAAACCATCAACAAGGTCTTGGAAAATTGGAGTGATAGAATGCGCTACTGCGAGGCCAGCCGAGGCAGCCACTTGAACGACGTTGTGTTCCATAATCAATGGGAATGCTTGCTCTTACTAATAAAGCCATAATACATGGAAAACATCTCATTTTCTTCAATTTATTGCATTTTTAAGAAGAAACTTGTAGTTGGCCCACCCTGTATAGTAAAGGTTATGACATTGGAAGGGGAAAGACTGCCAAAACTAATACTTTTGCATGCTCTGTCGCCAAGAGGAAGCTTTGCTCAGGAATGGGAGAAATTAGCTTCAAGCTGCGGCCTAAACCTGCCATTTGCATCCGATGAGGAGCCAACATCATTGAGAATGAAGTTCAACTTATTGCTGGAGGAAACAAGGCGTACCACGTTTGCCAAATTTAGATGCGACGCGCATATATCCCAATATAGAATGCACTACAGCAGACTGAATCACAATCTTGGAGAGGGAACATACTTTTTAAATCACTACTCCACCGATATGATTAGCACCATATTTAATATACTAGGGGCCATAGCCAACCAGAATTTTATACCACACCGACCAGACCTACCAATTTTGTGCGATCTTTGTAATCTCAAGGAGAGAAAGGAGGCAGTACATTTTATTGCGATTTGTCCAATTCTCAAAGAATTCCGTAAGAGTTCTTTTTGGTTCGTACGAAGTAGAGGCAAGTGAAGCAATCAGCATTTTGAACGGGAACCAAAGCTGGGATGTAGTTTACAATTACGCGTTTAATGCATTTCAGTACAAAGAACGAGTTATCGAAGCTAATTTCTAAAGCACTCACATTTAAATATGTAAATATTTGTTACTTCTTACGAATTTAATGTCTTATACAAATTTAAATATTTCTTATATAAATACTACTGTCAATCTGGTAAACGGCCATAGGCCAAACCAATTAGACTTTGTACCTAAATATTTGTAATACCTACATCTTTTTATAATGAAATAAAAGTCTTTAAAACTAAAACTAACTAACTACTCGTACAAACAGACATACAAACTTATGCGTTGGATGTGGCCTTTCACTTTCCAGAAGATTGCTCAGATGACTACCTTGTGGGATGCCAGAAATTACTTTCATTACCCGAGATGTAAACCTTTTGACCTTCACCAATTGCCTTCTATAATTAGTAAAGGCGAAATTCCCTTAAGTTATTGAAAAACTACCTTAGCATTGAAGAGTGAAAACCCAATGATTTAAGCTTAGCTAAAAGCAAAGTGTGATGTACTGTATCAAAAACTTTTGTAAAAAAAATGCCAACAACACGCGGTGTTCCCAAGCGGTCCACCATCTAAGTACAAACCACGCCCGACGCTGCTTGATTTCGGTGATCAGATAAGCGTGGTTCATCGTTTCATGATTGTTTTTGTGCCGAAGTCATTCAAATTCACTAGTCTCACTTTAGAAGATTCACTTCAAAAACTATCAGCTAGTTTGGACAGAAGGGGGAATAAAAAAAACTTTAAAATTCCCTAGACTTTGGGCTTAAAATATATAAGGAATTTTCGTTAACCCAAGCGATTCAGACCTTTTGCGCTGCAAGGTGATTTAAAAACAATTTTACTCACACTGTATAAAGTCTGATCGTAGTAATCGACGTACCCCCCTAAATATCCATAATGATGATCAAATCCCCGGTACAGTGGTGTATAAGCTTTCTCTGCAAATCCCAAGTGCCATTTGCCAATTAGACTTGTAAAATACCCAGCTTCCTTGAATAGCTGTGCAAATGTCTTCTCTGTCAACGGTAGCCCCCATGGTTCATCGTTCGGGATCACATAGTGCTGCATTCCTACATACAGTAAAAAAAAAAAACACTTTCCAAAACGTTTTTCAATATTTATCTTAAAAAAGACCTGTATTGATAGGATATTTTCCAGTCATCAAGGCAGCCCTTGATGGTGTACACATAGCCGGCACATAATATCGATTTAATATAACACCACTGTATGCCAAAGCGTCAATGTTCGGCGTCAAGAATTCATCTGAACCACGAAAGCTTACATCATCGAAGCCCTAGGCAAAATTCAATTAAAAGACGAATACTAATTGGTAGCTCTTTAATCAACCATATCATCTGCCATAATGATAACGATATTCGGCCGGTTCAACACTCCTATGGCACTCTGCACTACGAAATATAATATCCATATAATCAGCAGCGATTTTGTTGGATTTAAAGCCATTTTAACTGCACGCAAAGTATCGATAGACTAACTTTAAAAATGCAAATGACCCGATTGATTGGCGACCAATATTCAGATGCTATCAAGTAGAAACTCTCTTTCACGTGAAATTGATTACCACATCGTTAATTGACACGACTACGGGGCGGTAGTGAAGATATCGCTCGCTCACATTGATTGACAAACTGAATGCTTCGAGATATTATGTACACTTTTTGAGCTTCTAACATATGTTTGTAGCTATCACAGAGCTTTTCTTTAATAAAAAAAATAAAAAAATAATAAACCTTTAAACTTTTTGGTTGAAGTATGGTTCTTTGCCAAAGCTAATGATCGTATCTAGAATTTGTTTGGTTGAAAAGCGCGATAAAAAGCCATAATAATTATAGGTACGATATTAAAATAAGAGGCACAACTGCGTCGCATGCATTTGTACGTGTTGTATTCCTTTGCAACTGTCAAATCAAAATTTTACAATATTTTCTTAATAGAAAACATATGTCGAACACTTTCTGAAACTTGGAATCTCATGTGATTGTATCTTCTTCTTCTTTCTATTTCAGGGAGGATTTGATTTGAAAACAGGCGATCATAACCCTCCCACTTCATTACATTTCTACTGATCCGCCTGTAGGGTTCACCTTGTGATTTTATATACATAAGAAATAGCCGGAAATGTAAGTAAAGTACCATTCATCGTTTTTTTTTTTTAATTGGATTTAAATAAAGTTCTATACATTTTTGAGATTAAAGTGAAGACTACGATTCCCAATAGAACCATAATATGCAGTTTGAAGCAAATCGGTCGACCCGTTTAAGCTGCAGTCGAGCATACGTACACATACCAGCGCTGGCTTTTTTCACTACCAGCGCCCTGGGCGAGATTTCCACTGCGTCGCCTATCCGATATCCAAACCCAGAATGAAATAAAAAAGACACTGAAGTCTATGTTTTCCACGGTAAACGGTCCTGACATTAAGGGCCTCAATGACAACCAATACAACCTTTTTTACAACCGGAATAACATCAATCATGGTAAGCCAAGAACCTGCACTCTAGCTAAAAAGCATATTAAAGCCTTTATATGTCCAAATTTTAGCTCGTCCGATTTAACAACGATCAAAATAGAGAACGCAGGTAGTGCAGACCTATACATCTCCTCTGCCTACATGGCACACGACCGCCAATCACCGCCAGAATAATTTCAAGACATGGTGACGGCTATCTCCACAACAAAGACCAACCTGCTTATGGGCTGCGACGCAAATGCCAGGCACGTGCTATGGGGCAGTTCCGAAAGCAATGAGCGAGGTGAGTCCTTGTTCGAATATATCCTGCAAATAACCTCTCAGTATGTAACAAAGGCAACATTCCAACCTTTATTTTTCCGAGTACGGAAGATTTCAACGGCTGGGAAGATGTCATAGACGTTACACTCTCTAATAACAGTAGCAGTATGAAAGTCGAGAACTGGAGAGTATCCAATCTGAAGTCTTTTTCAGACCATAATTGGATCCTCTTCAATGTAGATCTCGAGATCGAGACTCCCAAACCCTACAGAAAGAAACCCCAAAAGAACCGACTGGACAAAGTTTAGTCAAGTCGTTAGATCCAAGCTACGTAGAACTCCAAACGCTTTAATAACCTCCACTGCAGAACTAGACACAAAAGTAAAGACTTTCGAAAAAGCCTTCAATAATGCTTTTAAAGTTGCGTGTCCGGTCAAATACAGCAAAAAAAACCTTCCCTCCGTGGTGGAACGAAGAACTCTCTAACCTGAGGAAACTGACTAGAGAGACCTTCAATATCTGCTACAAGTGCAAATACTGGCAGCCTTACACGGACAGCCTTAAAATATACAAAAAAGCTATCAGAATGGCCAAGAAACGGTCCTGGATAAAGTATTGCCAATCAATTGATACCCTCAGAGACTCCGCTAGACTCAGCAAGATTCTATCGAAGGATCATTCCAATCCATCCCTCCTGAAAAGGTCGGATGGTAAGTGGGCGGAGTCAACTGTAGAATCCTTAAAGATCTTAATACACACCCACTTTTCCGGATGTAAAGACAGCTACACTGAGCCTAACAGTTCGCAATACCTGCAATCCTGGGAACACATAATACCCATTATTACCGAAGAAAAAATCTCCTGGGCCATTCGCAGCTTCGCCGCTTATAAATCGCCAGAATGGCATTCTGCCCATTATGCTACAAAAAATGCAAGAGGTAGCAATCCCATGGCTCGTGCCGATTTTCAGGAGCTGCATCCTAAATAACCATGTACCCCACTCACGGAGACGGGTGAGAGTGGTTTTCATTCCGAAGGTGGGGACGCGCGGACATGAGAACGCGAAAGATTTCAGACCACCTTCGTTTTGAAGACCCTCGAGTCATTTCTTTCCGAATCCCAACACACATACCTCAAGGAAGATCTACAAAAACAGCTCTTCATGAAGTAGTGCGAACAATAGAAAAATCCCTACAGTATAAGGAATGCACTTTAGCTACCTTTCTAGACATAGAAGGAGCTTTTAACACACTGAAGTAATTCTAGAGTCCCTTACGGAGCTGGGCATAGAAACCTATCTAAGTCAATGGATAGTCTCTATGCTCAGCACTAGAACTATTCAGGCATCTCTAGGAAACAGCACCATAACCAAATTTGCCAGTAGAGGAACGCCCCAAGGTGGAGTCATCTGACCTCTACTATGGCTTATAGTCATGAATAAAATCCTTTTATGCTTAGACAGAGAAAGAATTAAAGTAGTTGGGTATGCGGACGACATGGTGATTTTAGTGTCGGGACTTTTCCCTCCCGTGATAAGTGAGATCATGGAGAGTGCTCTAAGTAAAGTCACCGCATGGGCCAGAAAGTGTGGACTTGGAGTCAACCCAAATAAAACTGAACTGATGCTTTTCACCACAAAAACCAAAATACCCGACTTCAATCTTCCTCGATTAAACGGTCAGATACTCTCCTTATCTTCCAGCGCTAAGTACCTAGGAGTTATTCTAGACCCTAAACTTAACTGGAAACCAAACATAGACGAACGAGTAAAGAAAGCATGTATAGCCTTCTATGCGTGCAACAGAACCTTCGGCAAAAGATGGGGCCTGCAACCAAAATTGTAGTACGCCCAATCCTTACCTACGGGTCGATAGTATGGTGGCCGGCCCTTAAAAAAGCCTATAACATAACCAAACTAAATAAGGTGCAAAGAGCAGCATGCACAGGCACCACAGGCGCCCTACGGTCAACTCCGTCAGATGCTCTAACAGTCCTGTTACACCTTTCTCCCCTAGATCTACATATCACAAACATCTCAGCGCACAGCACAATCGGACTCAGAGAGTCCAAGTGTTGGACTGCGAAACCCGATGGGCACAGCAATATCCTAGATTCTCAACCAGGAGAACTCATATCGACTCATATCGATGCATATACGAATAATCTGGTAGCTAACACGATCCAAGCTTTCACTGCTGCAAATGAAAATTGTATATCCAATTTGTTTATAAATGAAGACGACATAGAATTTATTGTCAATAACCTGCGCATCAGAAAAGTAGGAGGCACTGACCTGATACGAAATATATATTTAAAACAACTACCTAAGACTGGGATTAAATATATAACTTTTATAATAAACGCTTGCATAAAATTACAATACTTCCCCGATGCGTGGAAAAAAGCTAAATTGGTACCCATTCCAAAAGCTGGTAAGCCTCCAGAGTGCCCAGAAAGCTATAGGCCTATTAGCTTACTAAGCAACCTAAGTAAATTGTATGAAAAAGTTATACAAGAACACATTTTAAGATTTAACAGTAATCATAACATTTATCCTAAAGAACAATTTGGCTTTAGACGGTATAACAATACTTCCCATCAGGCACTAAGAATTTGTAACGCTGTTAGAAATAATCGATCACAAGCTAAATCTACAGGTATGATACTTTTAGACATCGAGAAGGCATTTGATTCGGTTTGGCACGATGGCCTAACATACAAAATGATAAATTTAAGCTTTCCTCCGTCTCTTTGTAAAATAGTGCAGTCTTTCTTGTCTTATCGTTGTTTTAATGTCCACGTAAATAGCAGCGTTTCTGATTTGATTGTCTTTAATTCCGGTGTACCACAAGGCTCAGTTCTTGGACCGGTGCTCTATAATATATATACGTCCGATTTTCCCAATTTACCGAACTGTGACATAGCTATTTTCGCAGGTGACACTGCAATATATTCATCCCATCAATTCGCTCTCAATATTGAGAGGAATTTAAAAGAGGGGATGGATATGTTAGTGAAATACTACAGCAGATGGAAAATAAAGTTAAATGAAGGTAAAACCAAAGCGATCTTTTTCACGCGAAAAAGAAAAGCCTGTTTTCTCCCTAGCAATCAACTCCAAGTAAATGGAACCAACATAAATTGGGAACCATTGATAAGATACTTAGGTATTCATTTGGACACTAAATTAACGTTTAAAAGCCACATTAATAACACGGTAAAGAAAATCGGCATTGCGATAAAGATGTTGTATCCGTTCATTAATCGAAAGTCTTCACTCTCAAATGAAAATAAAATTATTCTTTACAAAATTATCTTTCAGACAATTTTACTGTATGGTTGCCAAGTATGGGGTGACTCTGCAGCCTGCCACATAAAAAAATTGGAAGTATCACAAAATAAAATACTAGAAATGATGTTTAACTTGCCATGGCGCTACTCAACCTTAGACCTCCATGAAAAGGCGAATGTTGAATTGATCTCACTTAGGATCCAAAAGCTTAGAGACAAATTTCTCACAAGATGTAGTTTTGTTGACAATCCTCTGGTCAATGAATTAAATACTTTTTTTTTTTTTTTTTTTTTTTTTTGTCGGGATAGGAAACACTCGACTGGAGCACTCAGACACAACTGGTCCATTGTACTGCCAGAGAGCAAACCCTGATTTACCCATTTTACTGGAATTTCCTTGACTTTCTAAGAAAGCCAAGCAAGCACTTCAGTGATGAGGAGCTTACAGTACCAGCACTCACCACATCCGCACCGAAGATCTGCCACCTGATACGAGCAAAGGCCGGACACTCACAGAGATAATGTTCCGCGGTGTCGTCGCTCTCTCCACAAGCGTCGCAGATTGTAGTGTCACTTAAGCCTAACACGTTAAGGTGCTTGGCAAAAGCGAAGTGGCCTGTCAAGACGCCGATAAGTTGTCTACAGTCTTTTCTGCTGAGAGACAGCAAGAATGCCGCTGATTTCTTACAGACGTCCGGGAGCATGCGTTTAGTCAACCTGCAACCTGGAGAGTCATGCCACACACAATTGTGCTCGTGAGAGACCCAATCGTCAATGGAAGCCCTAACCGAGGACGCTGGAAGACCCAACGCGGGTTCGGGACCTGAGAAACCCTCCTCTGAGCCTTGTCTAGCAATCTCATCGGAGATCTCGTTCCCCAAGATCCCAGTGTTACCTGGGACCCAGATAAGAGACAGAGAATTCAGCCTTGCGACCGCGTTCAAAGAGTTTTTGGTTTCACGAACTATTTTGGAAGTGGTTAAAGGGTTAAGCAAGGCCTTAAGCGCAGCCTGACTGTCACTACAGACACAAATGCTACGTCCCTTCCACCTGTTCTTCACAACATAGTTCATGGCCATTAGGATTGCATAAGTTTCCGCTTGGAAAACAGACGCATATTTGCCTAACGAGAAGTGAAGTCTAATGTTGTCGACTTCCACGAAGACACCAGCACCAGACCCTTGACTGGTTTTGGAACCGTCCGTGAAAATACGACTACATTCCATTCCCGGCTCAGACTCTGACCGAAACCAGTCCTGGACACAAGGAAAGTCGACTCTGAATTTGCGCATCAGCTGGAGTTCTGGTGTCATTGCATCAGACGGCATATCCATAAGACAGGAGTCGTAAGATAAGTGTCGCGCAAGTTCATCAAAGTTCCAGTGTGGAGTATACCAAAAACCGCCTCGCCTAAGACGATGGATGGCTTTGATAGTGCAACCCATGATATAAGTATCAAGGGGAGGTAAGTTCAGCAAAGCGTCTAGAGCAGAGCCAGGCGTACTCGGGAAAGCTCCCGAGCAGCCGAGACAAGCCGTTCTTTGGAGTTTCGCACAAAAGGCAACCACATATTTACGCGAGAGCCCCTTCCACCAAACAACCGACGCATATGCGAGGAATGGTCTTATCATAGCCGTGTAGATCCAGAGAACCTTATTCGGTGATAAGCCCCAAGTCTTGCCAAAAGCACCCTTACACTGCCAGAAGACTGAGAGCGCCTTGGATGTTTTCGACTCGACGTGTTTGGACCAATGAAGTTTCTTATCTAAAATCACTCCCAGATATTTGGCTTCATTGGAAATGCGAATGGTGACGCCTTTTAGTACTGGCTGAGTCAGACCGGTCAAAATCCTCCTTCTCGTAAAAAGAACAACCTCAGTTTTAAGAGGATTCACCGAAAGCCCACTCCTAGTACACCATTCATCGATCATGTCCAGAGCCGCCTGCGCGTTAGCACAGACCGTCGCCAGGCATGGCCCGACAGAAAGTACGGCGACATCATCCGCATATGCCTGAGCGTAGACGTTAGAACTATTTAGAGTGTTCAACAGAGAGTCGACCACCATGCACCATAACAATGGAGACAGAACGCCACCTTGCGGACAGCCCCTGTTTACCCCTGTCATAACATATTGGCCACAATCCGCATCCACTACCAACGTTCTATTCATTAGCATTGCTTTAATCCACAACACTAATGTTTCATCTACCCCGTGTTGTCTGGCAGAGTCGCACATGCAGTCAAAAGTCGCATTGTCAAAAGCACCCTCAATGTCGATGAAGATACCCATCGCGTATTCTCTCCTATCAAGCGCGCATTCAATTCTGGCCACTAGATTTTGAAGTGCGGTCTCACAGGATTTCCCACGCTGATAGGCATGCTGCATCTCCGATAGTGGATGCAGTTTCAAAGCAACTTTGCGCACGTGAAATTCTACCAGTCTCTCCATACTTTTCAGTAAGAAGGATGTCAAACTTATAGGTCTGAAACTCTTGGGGAGCGAATAGTCTTCCTTACCAATTTTCGGTATGAAAGCTACTCTGACTGTCCGCCAAGGTGTAGGAATATATGCCAGCGCCAAGCCAGCGGTGAAAATTCTTTTCAGAGTTGGCAATAGCTGATCTATACCCTGTTGCAGCATAGCTGGATATATTCCATCGGTGCCAGGCGATTTGAAACCATCAAAAGATGCCACAGCATATTTGATGGCCTCATCTGTTACCACGGCTGATGCAATATACCAGCTGCGCCGAGTTTTCTGACTTAGATCAAGCTCAGCCTGGGTAAGCGGGCCAAGCTGCGACCTAGTGATTATCCGATTGCCAGGAAAGTGAGTCTCCAGCAGAAGACTAAAAGTTTCCGCTTTCGTCTCAGTAAACTTGCCATCAGATTTTCTCAGTGACTCCGGTTTGGTCGGCTTGCCCCTTTTGAGAACCTTAACCAACCTGCTGGTTTCACCGAGTGTCTCGATCTTTTCACAAAAATCTCTATAAGAAGCACTTTTCGACAACCGAATTAACTTCTTGTAGTCTTTTTGCTTCGATCTAAAAAGATTCCAGTCACCTTCTAAATTTGTCTTGAGTGACCTATTTAGAAGTTTTCTGGATTCTTTCCTAAGTCGCTGCAGTTCCGGGCACCACCAGGGAACCGGAGTTCTGCAGGGGGTTTTTGTCAATGGGCACGTCAGTTCAAAACAGCTGGTAAGGACACTAGTCAGGTTTTGAACAGCATCCTCAACCTTTCGTTTCGTTCTGAGTTTAGTTGGAGTTTTGACAGATCTGTCTAGCTCTTCCCTAAACCGCACCCAGTTGGTTTTCCTCGGATTCCTCCTCTCCTGCAAAGTTATGGCCTCGCATTCGATTTGGAAAACGATGTATCTATGGTCTGACAAGGACACTTCCGGCAGTACCCTCCAGTTAGTAATTGACTTGAAATACCTATTAGATAAAGTCAAATCAATTACCTCCTGCCTCCTTGCCGTAACAAAAGTTGGCTGGGAGCCAATATTGTTAATTACCATGCCAGACGATAGTATAAAGTCTAGGAGATGGTTTCCTCGTGTGTTACATTTGCTGCTGCCCCAGACTGTATTCTGAGCATTCGCGTCGCAACACATGACTAGTCCCATCTCCCGAGTGTCACAGTACTTTATGAGTTCGGCAACCGCCTTCGGTGGTGGAGGCATTACCGAATCATAAGGGAAGTAAGCCGACGCAACGACGAAGGTTTTCCAACTTCCGGTCGTTTCGTAGCTTACAGCTGCAGCAACCAGGTCCTGTCCACAAAATTGTCCAAGCTTGGTTACTGAGAGGAAATTCGGCACAATTAGACAAGCTCTCGGTCTTTCAGATCGCTCGTCACATAGCACCGTTACTCCACGAACACCCCCAAAACCACATATGCGCTTGTTCCGCACGTATGGCTCCTGGATAGATGTTATGTGGGGTTTTGTACGCACCACAGAAAGTCTGCTACTTAGCAGAGCGGTAGCAGCCTTTGAGTGGTGGAGGTTTATCTGCGAAAATATCAAAGATATAGTCGCAGTTTTATTAGCAGAACGGCGCGCACCAGGTGCGCACATGCTTCCGGCGAGGCGAGCGCCCCTACCCGTGGCATTGCTTGCGTCAGCCATTTTCTGTCCACTAGTGCTGGGACCTTTAGGGGTAACAGCACCAGTATCCACCAGATTTTGTGCGCAGATAACGCCACCGGTAAGAGTGTGCCCGGCAGAAGAGCGCGCATCAGATGC
This sequence comes from Brachypalpus laphriformis, assembly GCA_945910035.1. NCBI lineage: Eukaryota > Metazoa > Arthropoda > Insecta > Diptera > Syrphidae > Brachypalpus > Brachypalpus laphriformis. The sequence goes on from OX246756.1 coordinate 140,208,774, forward strand.
GCACACGGTTCCACTAAGAAGAGCAGGCGAAACTTGCTCCATCAGATTGGACCTGTTCGAGCCGACCGAAAAGGAGCCAGCGTTAGGTCTGAGGGATTGATCGGCTCCAGTTGGAATACTTTCTGCCGACCTATGCTTCTTTCCTGTCGCTACTGAAGGATGACTGCTTTTGGCGCTTGCGCCTTCAGCTGACTCTGCAGCCTCTTTGCACCGCGCCATTGCCGCCTTCCTTCTTCTCCTTTTCAGTTGACTCTTAGTCAGGAGCCCATCGGAGTGCGCCGCTTCGGGAGCTCGTTCAGCCTTATTGGTTTCCCGAGTCGAACCGTCATCGACACAACTTCGACCAGCTACCCTTCTATTGAGACAGAGATTAGACGTTCCAGCCGAAGCCTTTCCGCCACTTTCTTTGCCATTCCAGCCCAGTCTACCAATCGAGTCAGAGACAGAGCTGCAGGAGTCTTCTGGAACAAGCGTCGCTACTACTTCTGATTCAACGCCAGAGGCGGGGGGTAAAAGTATGGTGGTTGGGACCTCCAGAATCCTCGTCCCGGCCGTAGTCAAAAAGACCACGGGTGGATTATCGTTTTCACGAGTACCACCTGGAGTAGATACCGTACAAGTTTCTTCCATCATACCTTCAACAGGTTTTGCGTCACAGTCAAGACGTCCTCAGCCTTTAGTTCGATGTCTCACCTGGGGTCCTTTCGGACCCTTAGGGTCATTGACTCTTAAGCCGTTCCGCCACGTCAAGGCAGCTGAAGAATGGGAACGGTAAAAAATTAAATACTTAAGAGTGTAAACCATTATTACACATTAATATTCATGTATTTGCTCATCGAAACTCAGCATTGTTATCGTTAATTTATTATTGCGTTTTAATTTGTTTAACTTATTATTGGCTATACTTATTTCTATATGTTTATTTATTTAATTTATTTATTTATATTTATTTGCTTTATTTATTTATTTATTTATTTATTCATTTGTTGTTATATTCTTTAATAATTTATGTTTTATTTGTTAAATTTATTTATTTATTTGTTAAATTTATTTATTTATTTATTTATTTATTTATTTATTTATTTGTTCAATTTATTTATTTGTTAAATTTATTTATTTATTTGTTAAATTCATTTATTCATTTATTTATGTATTATTAATCTGTCTATGTACTTATTTATTTATTTATTTATAAATTATTTATTTGTTCATTTGCATATTGTTTTATCTCTCTTCACTCTTGAGTGTACTTTTTTTTTTTTTTTTTTATATTCAATTTTCTGTTTTATGAAGCGAACAATATTTTTTTTTTTTTTTTGTTCTTTGAATTGAAGGTTTTCTTTCGTATTTTTCCTTCAGAGTTAATTTTTGTCATTTATATAGTTTAATAAAATAATATACTATATTTAAGTAGAAAGATAATAAAAATTATCGTATTACTTATGTAAAATGTGCGGTTACAAATTACCTATGTAAACTTATTATACGAAATCTATAAAATCTAATCTAATCTAATCTAATCATATCGACTCCAACAGACTACATCATCCCCACATTGAACTTCACAAAGCGTTTCGATGTACAATTCCCTACAAGAAAAGATTGGCAAGATGGACAGGCGACCAGTGGCTTCGATCTAACAGTCTACACCGATGGTTCAAAAATGGACTGTGGGGTTGGTGCGGGTGTTTTCTCGGAGTCCCTGAACATCGCAAGATCGTATCGACTCCCGGACGCTGCCAGCGTCTTTCAAGCGGAAGTACTCGCCATTCGCGAAGCCTGTCGCCAAATCAAGTTACACACAAATACACTACCAAGGCAAATAATCGCTATTTTATTCGATAGCCAAGCTGCTATCAAAGCCATTGCCTCGGAAACCATTTCCTCAAAACTAGTACTAGAATGCCGACAGGAGCTGGCCTCGCTAGATGGCCAATGCATGGTGACCTTAGTCTGGGTTCCAGGCCACAGCAACGTTGATGGCAACGAACATGCTGACGAACTGGCCAGGCGAGGCTCAGCCCTTCAATGCTCACTTGCTGAACTTGTTCACACCCCGCTCGGAGCAATTAAGGCAAACATCTCCTCGATCTTTCTTAGAAAAGCTAACCTTATATGGTCCAGGTTAACGAACTGCGCCATATCCAGAAAGATGTGGCCTAACTACAACAGGACCAAAACAACCGTCCTATTGAACAGAACGCGCAAAAACATTGCCCGTACAATCGCGATAATCACGGGACACTGGCCGGTAGGAGAGCACGCAGCCAAACTAGGTATCCCATATAATACACACTGCCGTAGTTGCAACATAGCCACCGAAAAGGAAACAATTGTCCAGCACTAGCTAGGGCTAGACATCAAGCATTAGGCAAACCCTTTTACAATTCACTTGAGGAAATCTCGGGTAAGAACATAAATGAGCTAACCCTCTTCTTAAACTCCACAGGCTGGCTCTAGATTGTCCTCACCAACATACATCAACATCCAAGGTCGCATGAGTCGTGGTATCAAAACGGCACAACTGTGCTAATTGGGTCTCTGTTTTTACAGAACCGCCACTTCTACCTACCTACCTATGTTTTCCACAATTTTATTTTCGATAGAAAAAGTTGCAAAGTCTGGATCTTTACAAAATGATCTGTTCACTTAACAATTCGAGCTCTTGTGGGAGTGATGGTATATCCAATCCTACCCTTAAAAAAATAGCACTAAATATAGTAGACGTTCTAGCGTATATTTTTAACTTAAGCATTTTATCCGGTATTTTTCCCGATAAATTAAAGTGTGCAAATGTGATCCCTCTTTTCAAAAAGGGTAATAAAAGCGACAAAAACAATTATAGGCCAATTTCCTTATTTCGTCCGTTTCAAAAGTTTTCGAAAGGGCCGTTAAGAGTAGAGTGCTGAGCTACCTGGCAAAGTCAAATTTTTTAGTCCTGCTCAATTTGGGTTTAGAGAAGGCCTTGCCACGGAAGATGCCCTCCTGGAGTTTTGCTCTTTTATTTACAAAGCACTAGATGATAAAAAATTTTGCGCCGGACTCTTCTTGGACATCACCAAAGCTTTTGATATGGTCAACCATAGAATTCTGTTGAACAAATTATATAATGCAGGATTTCTGGGTTTTGTACATAATTGGTTTCAGTCTTACTTGAAGGATAGAACTCAAAGAGTCAAAATAGGAAACACTGTTGGTGGGTCAAAAACTATAAACTTAGGTGTACCCCAGGGATCAGTTCTTGGTCCCGTACTGTTCTTAATTTACATCAACTGTCTATTCAGTCAACCGTTTATAGGGAAAGTTACAGCATTCGCGGATGATCTCGGTATTGCATACCGCTCAGATAACCCTTTAAACCTGATAGCTGATGTAAATCATGATGTTCACCTTTTCAGAATATGGTTTTCGGAGCACAAACTAGTTGTGAGTAACAAAACTAAATTAATTCACTTTAGTTTAAGCATGCAAGAATCTCTTGATTTTGAAATCTTCTTCCATGCGAAAAATTGCGTTAGATCTAGTATGTTAAATTACGTTTGAACCTTAGGAGCTACAAGCACAATGTTTAATGAACAAGCATCTTGTGACATACATTGTTTTAAAATTTAAATTGCGAATCAGTTTAAATATTTAGGTATTACTTTTGATCAAAATATGAGTTGGTCCGAACATATTTCAATTCTGAAAAAAATATTTACTTTCTACAGTTCCAAGCTTTTATCGTCTCAGAAAATTCTGCGACAACAAAACTTTAAAAACAATATATTTTGGAATTCTTGAATCAAAATTACAGTACGGAATAAGTTGCTGGGGTGGTGCTTACCAAACAAAGCTTATGCCGTTGATTGTGCTGCAAAAGTGAGCTATCAGAAAAATGTGTGGGGTCAATCGTTTGCTCGCTCTATGGCCTTGTTCAGATCATTGAAAATTTTACCACTTAAACATTTATACTACTTTAAAGTTTCTAAAATCTTTTTTATGAGAGGTGGTTATTTACCGAGTCCAATTTCTAACACCCGTAATTTGCGTAGCAATTCAGTTAATGTTGTCGTTATTCCTCCTTTTCGCACCACTTTATTTAAAAACTTTTACTCCATTGTGTCCTGGAAATTATTTAATAAACTTCCTTTAAATATCCGAGGCATAAGATCTTTGCCCAACTTCTTAAAACACGTCAAAATATGGCTTCTGAATTTTAATCATGAAGAAATTAAAATTTTGCTGAACTATGTCATTTAAATATACCTTATTGCCTAATTGTTCTACATACTTTGTATATGCTTTCTCTTCATGTTTTTCTCCTCTTTTATTGTAAATATACTTCTTTTTTTGGATATGTATAAATGAATTAAATACTATTCACCCCACATTACAAATATATTTTCTTTTATAATGTGGCATTATCACTATTTTTAATTTATAAATACAAATGTTACTACATATTTTTAATTTCAATATTGTTATGGTAGATTAAGTAAATGGAACTTGTTAAATTAAGAATAAATTAAGAATAATGAATGAAATGAAATGAATTATCAGCTTAAGCTTTGAAAAATTCGTTTCCCCACTAGCAACCGTTACAGGTATAGTAATCAATATTCGCAATGCTATCCATATATTTGGACACAGCTATTGTGATGAGTGAATGAAATTTAAAATATATGTTAGACAGGAGTAACAACATCATCTTGATCAGGCAAAAATGATTTCAGGCTTATGAGTTTATCACACAACATACAACCATCTACTTATATATCTAATTTCAAGCCTACCGTTAATTTTAATTGGAGATCACCACAGAGCTTGAGAAGGTTTGGCTTTTCTGGAATCTTTTTTATTTTATACAAAAATTACCAAGATTCGGAGTACTAATTTAACTATTCAAATCTTTCATTGGGTGAAATTAAGGTACTGTCCAATAGACAGTTGAGAAATTCAACTTCAAATTTCTTTTCTAGAGAAGTTATGGGCTCATCGCGGGCAGTTTCACAAGCTTGGCGTATGTCCAATTCTTGTTGCCGCTTTAAACAAGGTTCAATTTCAAGTTTTTCAGCCAACTCCTTCGCTGTTAAAATGGCGCTTTAAAAGCCCGCCTTTCTATACTATTACAAAAATGCTCATCATTTTTTCAATATTTCTGTGCATTTACTAGAGTTGGGCTAAGTCGTGAATTTATGTTCACAGCTATAATTGTGAACGTGATTTCTTATTCACTGTAAATATAACCTGTGAATCCGAATGTATGAGAGTAATTTTTTTACGAATAAAAATTATTCACTTACTATGATAATAAAGTACAATCTACATATTTTTCTGTTATCTATCAATGAATTATTATATTTTTGACTTCTTGTATCGTAAATTGTACTCGAAGGTAATTCGTTAATACACATGCGTTGATGTATGCACAATGCACATACTATCCATATAAGTAGTAATACCATTAAAAATATTTCGACCCAATAATTCAAAAAATAAACTTACCCCAGAAACGAATGTCACCAAAGGATGCTTGATTTGCATATACAGTGTGCAAATTCATATTCGTACACCCCTACTTAGAAGAAAAAAATGTTTACTAAAACAAAAAGAAAGCAAAATAATGAATGAGATACGTATAGTTATATTTGCAATTCCTGAATTTATATTAAAAAATAAAAATAAAAATCATGGGTTCATAAAAATGTTTAAAAAATGTGTTTTTTTATTTTAGGATGACCAAAATCCGTATTCGTACAGATGGCTAATACTGCATTTCTATTCACAAAACAAGGAATTTAACCGTTATGTTGCGACTTTTTCCACTGAATCATACATTGAGTGTGAGTAACCATCATTTGTAATCAAATCTTATAGCATTTGCTGGTGTTTGCCCGAAAATTAAATGATTGGTCGAAAGCCAAGTGAACTTTCAAATATTATAAGAAAGTTGATAATAAGTTTGCGACAAATTGCAAAAATTGTCAAAAGAAGTCCGTCTGCAATGCAATATGTGGTAAATATATATAGAAAGAATGGCCGCGTCGAAAAAAATCAAAATAGATCCTTATAGGGCAGAAGACATCAGTCTTTTTTGCTTCATCGAATCGGCAGAAATCCATTCGTAAGTTGTTAAGCATGCTGCACGACTTCACAGATATCTTGGGATCCAAGTTACCGCACAATCTATTCGAAATTTTACGCGAAAACTTGATTTTAGGAGCAGAGTCACAGTGAGGAAACCATATGTGAGCCCAGTTAACAGTCAAAAGCGCATCATGTTTGCAAAAAAATATTTAAAAATGGACATGCAGTTCTGGAGAAAGGTAATTTTGTCCGATGAATGCAAATTTAATATAAAAATATCCGATTGACGTGTAAAGATCTGGCGTGAACTTAATGCAAGCTCAAGGAGACACAACCTACTGCCAACGTTTAAGCATGGTGGTGGTTCACTTATGGTGTGGGGATGTTTGGAAGTGGCAGGTGTCGGAAAACTACATTTTATCGAAAGCATCATGGATTCCAAGCAGTATATTAATATCCTGAAAGCAAATTTGCACGAAAGTGCGACAAATTAAGGTTGCGAACGGGACTTTGTTTTTCAACAAGACAACGACCCGAAACATACAGCTCTGAATACACGGCTATGGATATTGTATAACTGCCCAAACTACTTAAAAACTCCTCCTCGAAGCCCTGACATAAATCCTATAGAAAATATATGGTCAATTTACAAAAAAAAAAAATTAAAATATCATATGGTATTAGAAACATGAACGACTTGAAAACAGCTTTGAGGACGGAATGGAAAAAAATTCGACAAAATTTAACTAACAAATTAGTGGAATTCATCCCTAAAAGATTGAGCTCTGTTTTGAAATGAAATGGAAACCCTACAAAATATTAAAAATCATTTTTTTCATTAGTTCTGTCGAATAACTAAGGTGTACGAATATGGATTTTGCTTATGTTAAATAACAAAAGGTGTCAATTTTATTAAACAACCATATCAAAATTTATGTGTTTCATTTTATTTTCTTATATTTATGTGTTTTCATTGAAAATTATTGGTTTTTGTTAGATATTTCCTTTTCATAACGTAACAATAAATGTTTTTCTGATTTTGATGGGGGTGTACGAATATGGATTTTGTACACTGTATGTATGTACATACCTGTCACAAATTACATTTTGCGGAAGTCTCATCTAATTCCGTAAAAAAATCAAAATGAAACTAATCTTTTTTCGCTTTATTATTGGCGGCATCTTAAATTTACATTTTTTTTTATATACGCGCTCTTGTACACACCAAACACAAATCTGTAAATTTTTGCTTTGAATATATGTAACTACATACAAGAGAAATACATATTTCTATTATCTATGGTATAACCCAGCGAATAATATACATTTCATATATGTACCTGCATGTTGTTTTTGCACCCAAGGCTTTTTTTTCACCACGTTTTGCTTTGTTCTATCCTTCGCTGCATTCCACTTCAGTATACATAAATGCGATGTAAAAAAGAATTCCTCCCTTATGCGCATTAGGTATACACATTTTCCTTAATCGTTGATCGTATTTCATTGCCAGCTCTGAGCGGTCATGTTCGTTATCCGCTCCTCGCTCTTCATTGAGCAATAACCGCACTGAGCGGCTAGATGTGTACATGTTCGTTATCCGCTCGTCACTCTTCATTGAGCAACAGCCGCACTGAGCGGTTAGATGTGTACATGTTCGTTATCCGCTCGTCGCTCTTCATTGAGCAATAGCCGCACTGAACGGTTAGATGTGTACATTTTCTTTCTTCATTCGTCGCTCAATGTATCTTTTATTGCTGTGTTGGAACGAATGTGTTTTGTATATAAGTGTATCGAATATTAATTTTGAGTTTGGGTAAATATGTAATGATTGTATTTTTAATAGGAATACTTTATTAAATAAATTTCTGTAGTATAAATATGTTGCGTATAAATGTCTTGTGTATTAATGGGTTGTGTATAAATGTTTACCAATGCGTCCACACGCGGTAAATTTTTAAATCGAAAAAGAACGAAACTAATTTACAAAAGGTATATTTAGCAATAAAGAATATGAATGTAAAAAGAAACTATGGAAAATCGAAAGTTATGTGCGGAGTAATTCAAAGAGAGCGTAGCAGGAATGCAATTTAATAGAAAAATTGAGAGTTATAAAACTTAAGGTTTTGCAAATAATGTGCTATGCGTTTATTTGGCACTTGTGTTATATAGTACTAAACAGTAGCGGACACAAAAATGTGATGTGAAAAATAATTCCATATTCACGTTTTAAACATTCACAGTTTATTTTTAATTAACTCACAGGCTGCGTATGTGAATTTTCATTCGCAGTGAATAATTCACAGGTATTGATTTTTTGTCCATCTCTAGCATTTACCGAGATCCATGTATCTCGTACCCAATAACTAATGAAACTATGAAGCTGAAATTTGTTAACTGTTCGGCTAGAGTGGTGGCCTAATGAGAGACTTGACCATAGTTTTCTCAGTTCGAATAGCCAAAGTAATTAAAGCATCATGAATGGCACTAATTTGATAACGGACTGCTTTAACACTAGTTATTTTTGCTTCCCAACGTGTTTCACTGAGGTTGTTTTCTAGTATATAATCCTAAGTGATCGGTTAGAATTTTCCATCGATAAACAGAAGCTGAGAACAATATCAAAAACCTCTGAAGTACCTCAAACAATGTGACGGCTTTTACGGACGACTTAGCGGAATCGCATGTCTGCACATCCAGTTATATATTGTGACTTGTTGCATTCTCGGCAGCAGCCAGGTCACCTTTAAGAGTCTTAAACTCCCTAAAGTCCACTCAAATCGTGCTGAAAAAAACCTAAAACTTAAAATTAAACGTATCTTAATGAGTGAGGGCTCATTCTGAGACCATTTTCGCAAGGAATAAGATTTACTTACCTACTTAGGTGGCATTAGAGTTCGGGGTGACCCTAAGCCTCAACCAACAAGCCCCTCCATTTAGCTCGGTCTGTAGCTAAGTGCCTCCAGTTAAATTCGAAGACTCTGCGGGCCGGAGCGTTGATGTCCATTCGCTCTACATGTCCTAGCCATCTCAGACGTCCAATACGCAGTTTTTTGACTAGGTCATTGTTGCTGTACAGCTCGTATAGTTCGTTAATGAATCTTCTCCTCCAAAACCCGTCAACACAAACGGGATCGTATACCTTCGCAGAATGGAATGAGACTATTGACTATAATAATAAATTAATAAACAAAAAAAAAAAAATCAGATGGTAAAAAAATTAAGTGCTAAAAAACATAGAATTTGATATGCATGTCGGTATAAAAACAAATTGGATAACTATGTTATTATTTAAAGAAATAAATAGTTAACAGAAAAAGGAAAAGTGAAGTATGTGCAATCGATAAAAGAAAAAAAGGTGATATTTTAATGTAAAATATGTTTGTCACAAATTTTTGACAAAATTTCGGCACTCGATTTAGCGCAACTTTAACTCTTTTCACGTCGACCCAGAAACTTAAAGCGCGCATAACTAGTCACCTATAAGAAATATGAAAAAATACATCAGCGCTTGTTTTCTTAAAATTTTGTTATAAAGACCTTTTGTTAGAACATTTTTTCAGTATCTACTGAAGTTTACGAGAAAACCCATGCACGGCGTTTTTTTTTTTTTGCTTCCTTCCCCTATGGGTGGTAACTAATTTAAACTTGAATAGTCTTATTCCTCGCGAAATGGCCACAAAATGATCCGTCATTCATTAATATGCGTTTAGTTTCAAGTTTTATTTCTTTTTCAAACAACACGATCACCTAATGACAAACAAAAACTTAACAAAGCTTTCAAGGACCTGGAGAAGAGCCTAAAAGAACATCAAAACTATAACATAGCAAAAAGTATGTTATAATCTTATCCTCTACATCGGAAACCAACTTCTCTCTATGGAAGGCTACCAACAACTTAAAAAATAAAATACAATATCACCCCCACTAAGAAAAGCTGAAGGAACCTAGGCAAGAGAAGATTATGATAAGGCTTCTGTACTGGCAGAGCATTTTAAGGACATATTCTGAAGTGACAAAGATAACAATCAACCACCACAATTTAACATAAGCATACATATCTAGTGATCTGAGAATCAAGAAAATTAAAACAAAATAGCTATTACATTGCGTAACTAATAGCATTGGCCACAAAAGAGCACCAGGCTATGACCTTCTAACAGGAAAACATTTAAAAGGACTACCTTATTTTACTCAACAATACCTACGAAATATACTTAACGCGTCAATATGACTAAGGAGCTTCCCACAAGTATAGAAAGTAGCAGAAATAAAAGCGTTACCCAAACCTGGAAAAGACGCGACAAACCCAACATCCTACAGACCCATCACATTACTTCCGATTGTATCAAAAATCTTCGGAAAGCTTTTGTACGATGAGCTGGAACCGTTTCTAAACCAACTTCAATATAGTACCTAGCCACCAATTTGGATTTAGAGAACGGCATTCAACAATCGACAGAATGACTAATAAGATAACTATGGATTTTGAACAAAATAGATACTGCGTAGGTATTTTTCTTGACGTGGCAAAAGCTTTTGACAAAATCTGGCATGCAGAACTGCTACAAAAACTTCGAATCTCACAAAAATCTACACACAGCGACAACACAATTACAAAATATCCTGGACGAAACGATGAAATGGTTTGGCAACTGGCACATTAAAATCAGCGAAGAAAATACAACACATGTTACATTCACGTCAAAATAAAATTTTACTCCTGAGTCACTAGAAATCAATTCAAAGACATTCCCATCGTCTCAAATGGAAAATACTTAGGCATGCATCTGGACTCCAAACTGACATAAAAGAAAAATACAGACAACTCAACTGGCTACTGCATGGAGACTCAAAATTGTCTATGAGCAATAATCTACTTCTTTACAAAGCAATTATAAAACCAATTTGGACGTACGGAATCCAACTATGGGGTACAGCCAAGAAGACAATCATAAATATTTTACAAAGACAACAGTCTTAAATTCTACTATCAATTGTAAATGCTGACTGGAACTGCTCTTTGGCCCCAACTACAAACTCTTTACACTATTAGGTCAATCCACGACTATCTTCCAAGCAGAGGTCAGCACTCAAGGCTCTCACGTCCTTTGACTATAAGTCTAAGCAGGTTTGGAATTGTCTCCAGACGCTTTTGCAGCTTGCTGCACACAATAAAATCACACTAATGTGGGTCCCCGGTCACAAAGGCATCCCTAGTAATGAAACGGCTGATAAACTTGCCGGACTAGGTGCCCAATCTCCTTACATTGGACTTGAACCCTTCTGCGGTTTACCCACCAGCCAGATTAAAATAGAGCTACTCCGCTGGGAACGCGAACAAATGCTCTCTCACTGGAATGCTCAACCCGGCCTAAGGCATTCCAAGAAATTTATTAACTTCTCAAAAAATAGAACTAGAGACTATCAATGAGCAAACACTTTAATAAAGGTGTTACATCACCTTCTGACGTCACCTCTTCTTCAGCTCAAACTATTCTTAGCTTCATTAATGAACTTGATTTCAGCTAGTTGACAAATTCAAAACAATTAACCAGGGGATAGCACAAAAGATCTTTTTAGGTCGCAGTGCTCCAGGGGTCATTCTCTGCCTTCCTCCCCTTTCACCTTAAAAAATAAAAAATAAATGTTGACTGGTACATATCAAACAAGGACATACATCGTGATCTAACAATTACATCAATAGCCAAAGAGATATCTAAAGTAAGCAGAAGGCATATCGCAACAGTACTCACCCCATACCAACAACGACGTGAATACACTGTTCGACTAAGAACTCGATCCAGCGACCTAATCTATGTATAATTTGAAAACCACTAAAAACTTAGAACTCTCTAAAATTCTTAATGTAAATAACGTAAAACTAAAATGTTAACAATATTTTGTATGTATGTATGTATGTATGTATGTATATATCTCTAAGCTTAAGTAATTGCATTAATTGTAATCTGAATGTAAGGGCTTCAGCTATAATGGTCAGAAAGTCAACTTAACTTTCTTTTCTAACAATTACCCAATGCCGAATCATAGACAGATGTAAACAATTATTGGGAAATAAAAAATAAATAAATAAAAAAAATAAAAATAAAAATAAATATGGCGCAACAGCTCTTTAAGTGCCAGGGCCTAGCTTTTCGCAACCACTCATGTTGTGTGCGTTATATTTTTCACATGAATGGAAGGGACCTACAGTTTAGTGCCGAATCCGAACGGTGATTTGAGAAGCTTTTTCGTGACAACAATACTCTCTGTTTGTCAGACGCTTGCGAGAGGTGGGACCGTGAAAAAAAGTTTCGGTGTTTTCTAGGACTTGAACTTGGAACCTCATGCGTAGTAACCCGACACACTAACCACTTATGCCACGGCACCATTTGAGTGGACTATAGGGAATTTAAAAATTTTAAAGGTGACCTAACCGCTGTCGAGAATACAACAAGTCAGAATATGCAACTGGATGAGCGGCGCCCCTTCAATTCTGGCGCAGTGGGAGGTCGCCCAACCACGCCCAAGCACGCCCCACCCCAACGCCGCTACTAACACAGACGGACGGACAGACAGATGTTTTATTATTTTTCTTTTTTTAAGGTTTGTGGCCACGCCCATATGGTTTATAGGAACTGCGACCAATAACGATTTATTGTGCCAGAGGCCATCTTTTACTCATAAGATAGCAATATTCGACTCTCGGAATATGGGCAACAGGCGAGGGGCAGATGTGGGGATAGTACGTGATCACCATCTTATGATAACTACCCTCCAACTACGCACTGCTACAGTTCGAAGATCCTACGACAACACAAGAATGCCCAGGTTCAGCGTTGATAGACTTAGTGATCCCTCAGTGCGCCAACAATTAAGGGTGCACTTTTCGCAACGTGTGGAAGCAATCAGCAGCTCAATGCCCGCAACCATTCATTTCATTTCATTTCATTTCATTTTCAATGCATTTTTATTTTAGAATTCAGAATAATATCTTACGTGCTAACAAAAAAAAACGCTTAAAACTAGCTTAATTAACTTAACTATCTTATAATAACTTACTGACCCCATGCGGGCGCTCTAAGCTAATCCTAACACTTAATCTATGTCTTTCGACGTAGCCTAACTTACTTTATTTAATATCTATATTAACTATCTAAGAAATTGAAAAACTAAGAAAAATGTTTTATTGTGGAAAAAAAACTTAGTATATGGACTTATTTTTTATAAATATAAATAAAACTTAAAAACTACCTTAAAATAATCTTAAGCTAACTTAACTACGTTGTGTAATTAAATACACACTTTTTTTTTTCTAAGCCAAGTGCTGTGCCATTTTTTTTTTTTTTTTTTTTTTTTTAATTACTAAAAACTACAAACTTAAGACTACCTTAAAACTATGTAAGCCGGCCATTGCGATTGTAGAACAAACAAATAGACGACCCGCTCTGCCTCCGTTACAGGCTAACCCGGATTAGGGGGAAACGAAGACGGTGTTCCCTCTTCTTCATAAAGCCACCAAAATTGATTGTGCTGCCTACTAACCTCTTCAATATCGCGGACTGAAACCGCCCTGCTGAACCGGAGACGCTCTACACTATCCTGTGCGACGTCTCGGTCGTAGTTGAGTCGCCTATCCACAGCTTTTCTGGCGACGTGGAAGATTAGCGGCACCGCTAACTTATCCTCGATCAGACCTCTCTGATCAAGATATAGGAACGCTTCTGGAGGGATAAAGCCGTTAAGGCGCACACTCTCGTGATAGAGATTGTTGTGGTAATAAGCCCCAAAGATCAGGCTATTCATCGAGGTCATTGCTCTTGCAATGTGCCTTCGAATCAACTTGATTAAGAAATTGTCCACTCTCATTAAATTCGCCCTGTTGTACAGGACCTCATTACGATAGAATTTTATGTACTCAGATTCTGGTGTTCTATACAAACGAAGGCAAGCTCTAAGGCAAGCCCTCTCAAACACCCGCATCTTTTCCAACAAGCTTGGCCCCACGTTGAACCACACGGGACACCCATATGCGAGCATAGGCCGAATGAGGGCCATGTAGCAGATTACCTTCACCCTCGCATCGAGTTGGCTGCTATAAAACAGTCTCTTTGTGAGGGCAAAAGCAACTTTGGCTCTGGCCAGAGCAGCATCTATATGTTTGTTAAAATATAGATATTGATCTAGCCAGACCCCAAGGTATCTGACTACACTTCGACTTGCAAGTGGCTGCCCCTGCTGTCCCATGATAGAGAACTTTCGCCAATTTTTTCTGGTATCCCTAGAGGCCCCAGACAACGGCGTTCTGAACCAGATGGTCTCCGATTTCGGAAAGTTGATTTTCAGCTTCCAGTCGTCGCAGTATCTCTTAATCTTATCGAAGTCACGCTGCAAAAGTAATGTAATGACCTCGATCTTAGGCCCTGACCTGAACGCGACCAAGTCGTCTGCGTACGCTATGGCATGGTGAAGTGAACCTATGAGATCGCTCGTGTAAATATTGAATTTTTTTATTTTTCACAATGAACTTCTTACTGGTGAGCATGTCATAAAGTATGTACAGCAGTGGTTTACTTATGCCCAGCCTGGTAAGCTTGTAGAAGAGCCCTTCTAACCATACAGTATCGAAGGCCTTCTCCAAGTCAACCAGGCATGCACCCGTGCATTGCTTCTTGCTTTTATTCCATTGGATATCTGATACCAGCTTGGACGCGGCATGTATAGTATCATGCCCAGCCTTGAAACCGAATTGGTTATCCGGAATTATATGACTGTCCTCAACCCACTTAGTCAAGGCTCTATGGATCACTTTTTCGAATACCTTGCTGATGTTCGGAAGGAGACTTATAGATCGGAGATTACCCGGGTTGGAGCTATCTTTATTTTTCTTTGGAATGGGCTGCACCACCGCTGTTTTCCAATGCACTGGATAATGGGCATTATTCATTGCATTATTAAACAGGATAGTATAAATGTTCACCGCTTCTGGAGGAAGATGTCTAAGTACAACGTTGGGTATACCATCGATTCCCACGGATTTCTTTTTTCTCAGTGATTCGAAGATCGCTTGGAGCTCTCCCTTCGAAATGAACGGGGGATGTACCCTTTCATCGGCGACGGCATTGTTTGCCATATTTCTTTCATTGAACACGGTGAAACCAGTGTTCTCAGATCGCCAGTGCTCCATGTCATTTCGAAAGCAGAAGTTGTGCATAAGGACCTGATTTTCCAGGTCGTGGTTCGGGCAAACACTATCATTCACCTTATACACGTCCTGGAAAGTCGCTCCTATAGCCTCTACCTTCTCCTGCGGATCTTCGATCACAAAGAAATTGTCATCCTCAGCTGCGTTATTTGGATCTATACCTGCTGTCACTAGTATTTGTGCATTGTTCGTAGTTCGGGGGATTTTAAGACGCGGAAGATCGTTTTGATTATTCCTCCGAAAGATCTTGTTTATTTGCGGAAACATACTCGGGTTGTTGGATTTTACAGCCCGAATTTTCCTGCCCCAGTGTAAATTTACAGAAAGTCTGTAATTTTCTTTAATTAACTTCGAGAGGTTTTTAATCAACGACTTCAGCGTCCTAACCTCCTCCGAATTCTGTCTGTCAGTAAACTGTCTGTATAAGGTTTTTAATCTCGACAGCAGTCTACTTTTATGTTCGTGCAGTGCGTCAATCGTTGCATTGCGGTATATGTCCACGTTGCCAGTATGTTGATACCGAGGTATCGTACTGTCCATCATTCGTTTTATTGTCCCGTCCATTTGTTTAAGGTATCTATCAATCTCCTCGTTTGACAGATTCCTATTGGACGGTAGGTCGAGCATGTTCGGGGAGAGTGCTCTTGTTAACTGTCTGGAGAAGCGAGTCCAACGCATTCTACTGTAATTGTACTCGTGCAATTGGACAAACTCCTCCAATTCCGCAATTTCGTTGGGAATAGTTATTTCGGCACTGAGTCCGCAATGGTCACTGTCATACACAAAAGTGTGTAAGCAGTTTATTGTTTGTCGGTCCCGGTCGGTCAGTTGTAACCGTACGTCGAACAGCATTAGATCCAGATAAGATCCGCTTCTAGGATACGACGGACTATCCGTCGCTTTTAAATCAAGTCGATACTCAACACTGTGCCGACCCCACCAATTGAATAGTAGGTTCCCTCTAGAATTTGGTGTGGTATTTCCCCAATCTCTATGTTTGGCGTTTAGATCACCGGCTAAAATGTAAAAGTTCTCTTCCGACTCCAGCCTAAGTATTCGAAAAAGTGTCTCGAGCTCTGAAATAAAAGAAGTGGGTTGAGTAGCTTCAGGAGCATAGACTGCGACCATATACATCCTCTTTCCACTATGAAGAGGGATATACACGATACATGCTTCCAGCTCCTGGAATCTACGCACTTCACCGCAGTACACAACTTTATGACGCAACTCTTTTCTAATGAAGATTGCGACACCACCTCCTTGTATAGAGTTGGGTCGGTCTCTTCTTATAATATTATAACTACTGTGCCTCAACTTGTGTTTCTGGGATAGCTTAGTTTCGCTAACCAAAAGCACATTGGGAGAATGGTCCTCAAGCAACTTGAAAAGTACGGCTCTACGTTCGATCCTAATCAGTGAATTCACGTTCACCGCAAGGATCTTTAAGGGTTGCTCCGCCATGTTCGTATCCATTACGATTGGTGGTGCGTTAGGCCCGGCAGAAGCGCGTAAATCTGGTCCACCCGTTTCGCCTGCTCCTGAATTTGTCGCTGAAGTTGACCCATCTGCCCCTGTATAGAGAGCAAGATAGCCAACAAATCAGGTTCAGCCTCCAGTGCTCTCGGCTTTGGGGCCTGCGAAACAACCTTTGGCTGCGACTGTACCGTATTCCCCCGGCCAGACGCCATTTGGGCATAGGTCACTTGGGGAGTGACGGATTGTGCAGGAACACTTGGAACGGGCGGGCGCTTCACTTCCACCTTCTGCTGACGAGCCAGATTTACTTTTTTAATGTATTGGAACTTAGGGCAACCCCGATAGTTTGCGGTGTGCCCCGTGTTCCTACATAACGCACACGAGAGCTGACTTTTTTCAGTCGCGCCGTCCCTACCTAGCGCGCATTCCTCTGCTTTTTGGTCTTTTCCACATTTCACGCATCGAGGCTGCATATCGCAGTTCGACGCGGCGTGCCCAAACCTTTGACAGCGAACGCATTGCAACATGCCTTCGCTCCTCTTTACTCTTTCCCAGGTGACAACTTGGTAGTCTAGGACTTTAATGCTCCTTAGACCATCCAGTTTACTGTTGGGTGACAGCTGAACCAGGAAGAACGGTAATTTCCGCTTCTCCCTCTTGGCCTTAGCTGTAGTGAACGGCTTGACCCCTACGAAAATGAGATCGCCGCACTCTTTCTCTTTTAATAGCTTTAAGAGATCCTCCGGGTCGGTGGACGGTTCCATCCCCTTCAGCAGCATGGTTTGCAGCTTTTCCCCCTTCGGGGTGAAGGAGAAGAACTCCGTCGTCGAGTCCCTCAATAATTTTTTTATTTTATTGTGCTGCTCTACTGTATTGCAGTGGATAGCATGCCTATCTGCGCTAAGCCGCTTAATGTAAAAGTTAATACCAATGGCAGACTTACAAAGTTCTATGGTGTCCTTGAACTCCATCTTAAAGGTGTTGATAGGTGGCACCCTTTGCTTCGCCTTCTGCTGAGGCTGTTGTTGCTGCTGCTGCTGCTGCTGTTGTTGTTGGTGTTGTTGTTGTTGTTGTTGTTGCTGCTGCTGTTGTTGCTGCTGCTGTTGTTGCTGCTGCTGCTGTTGCTGCTGCTGCTGTTGCTGCTGCTGCTGCTGCTGTTGTTGCTGCTGCTGCTGTTGTTGCTGCTGCTGATGTTGCGGCTGCTGTTGTTTTTGTTGCTGCGATTTCTGCAGCTGTTGGGATTGTGCTTTTTGCAGCTGTTGCGGTAGTTGCGTTTTCCGCTGCTGTATTTGCAGCTGTTGTTTCTGTTGCTGCTGCAGCTGCTTCTTTGCTTTCGCCTGCCGTTGTGGCTTTGGCTGTGGTTGTTGCTGTTGTTCTGGCTGCTGTTGTTGCTCTTGCTGCACAGTTTGATTATCCAGCTGTCGCTCTTTCTGCCTCCTGGCCGTCTGTTTGGCCTTGATGGCATTGATCCTATCACGGATCTGTTTAATGCTGGTACTCAGTGCTTGTATTTCTTCCTCCTCATCCTCTGATTCGGAGGTCGCCAATTCAGCAAAGCTATTGTCTCCTTTGAGAAAGTGGCCCTCCTGACCGTCGGAGACGTAGACCATTTTGTCAGTTGTCTGACGCTGTTTTGCTGCTGCTACTGTTGCTTTAGTTGGCGCCCCTTCCTTCACTCCAACTGGCAGCTTTTCGGCTGAAGCTGAAAGTAAGAGGCGCTTTACCAAGTTAGGAGTCTGCCTTAGCCTCCTCCTTCTCTTCGAAGTGCCATCAGCCGACCCTGTGGCTTGATGGTCTGACGATTCGACTTCGTCATCGGCAGATGCTGTGTGGTCCGTTGGTCCCGTAAGTGGGAGAGCGAACCGCTCATCAGACTCCATCGCCCGATGTTATTTACCACTTTACATTTATTATTATTGTAGTGGATTTTTAATTAAAAAAAAAAAAAAACGTTTTAGACCTGGCCGGGACTTGAACCAGTGTCCCTGGCTTAACTGCCCGCAGCCGCTTTTACTAGGCTAACTCGCCTCTTATCGCTTCACCGTCTGATAGTCTTCTTAATATAGCCACTACTATCTTAGAAGAAGCCGAAACACGTGTTTACACCGCGGAGGTCTGTGAACGACTGATACCCGCAACCATCCAAGACCATTGGTGTGCTGTGAAAAATGTTTTTACATCTGGTGCTAAAAGAATTGTCGGTTGATCGCAGGGAAGACATAGGGCGTGGCTTTCCGAGGATATCTGGAGACGGATTGACGAACGAAAACAGCTGAAAGCTCGCGTTGCAGCTACCCCAGCAGCAGGGAGAAGCGAGCTAGAGTCCCTATATCGCATAAAGATGAGAGAAGTTCAGCGTATCATACGACGCGACAAGCGCAACTACATCAACGCGCTGGCTACAGAAGCAGAAGAAGCTGCACGAAGGTGTGACAGCAGGACCGTATACAGAATCACCAAAGAGCTGACAGGTGATCGCAGCTCCAGCCAACACCCAGTGAAAAGCCTAGACGGCTCCTTGCTCATTTCGGATGAGGACCAGCTCAAGAGATGGAAAGAGCATTTTCCTACGGTTTTGAACCGTGTATTCGCTAGCGATATGCTCCCAAATCAGACTGAGATGCCCGAGGTGAGAGCTCCCGAATACGCATCACGGCTCCCAGTAAAGATGAGATCATTACCGCGATCAAGGCACTCAAAACCAACAAGGCGGTAGGACTTGACGGCATTCCAGCAGAGCTCTTACGAGCAGCGCCAACAACATCGGCTGAGCTTCTGCTTCCACTTATAGAGAGAGCTTGGGAAACTGAGAGCTTTCCTATCGACTGGAAAAAGGGAATGATCGTCAAGCTTCCTAAGAAAGGAAATTTAATGGAGTGCGGAAACTGGAGGGGTATCTGCGTGCTGCCTGCTGTAGCTAAGATAATAGCTAAAATCATCCTTGAGCGAATCAAACAACAACTCGAAGACACACTCGATGCCGAACAAGCAGGTTTCCGCTCTGGATCCTCCTGTGCCGACCACATCAACACCTTGCGGATTATCATCGAACAGTGTGTTGAATATCGATCGCCACTGCACCTGCTGTTCATCGATTTTAAGAAGGCGTTTTATAGTGTCAACAGGGAGTTTATTTGACGTGCCTTACGCAGGAGAGGTATTCCCGATAAACTAATTGCTATTATCAGAGCTACATATAAAGGCTCCAAATGTCACGTTCTGCACAGGGGAAGGTTGTCTGAGGAATTTGAGATCCAAAGTGGGGTAAGACAAGGCTGTATCCTTTCACCAATATTATTCCTATTGGTGATTAGCGATGTGCTTCATGCAGCTTTGTCGACGGGAAACGGAGGAATTCGATGGACTCTTACATCTCAGCTGAAACATCTTGACGACGCTGACGATGTATGCTTACTCTCAAACAGAATTATGGACCTTCACCAAATGACAGCAGATGTGGAGAGGGAGGCAGGCGTCGTCGGGCTGAAAATTAATACGGTAAAAACTAAAATTATCAGCCCTGGAACTAACTCAGCGGTTCAAATATGTATTGCTGGACAACCGGTAGAGAGAGTAGAAGTTTTCTAGTATCTTGGAAGTATTGTCTCGACCGATGGTGGAACTGAACTGGATATAGCCAACAGGATCGCCAAAGCAAAGTCCGCGTTCGGTATGTTGTCCAAAATAGGGCGAAGCAAAGCAATCAGTTTGAACACCAAGATAAGACTGTTCTGCTCCAAATTTGAATCCGTGTTGTTATATGGTTGCAGCACGTGGAGAGTGACCACTACTATCACCAGAAAGCTGCAAACGTTCGGTAATAGGTGCCTGAGCAATATCTTAAGGATTTTCTGGCCCAATCGTATCTCTAACGAACACCTTTACGAGAGAACGGGTCAGGAACCAATAAGCATAACCATCCAACGGCGGAAGTGGCAGTGGATTGGTCACAAGTTCCGAAAGGGTGACAGTTCCATAGCGAACCATGCTATGCAATGAAACCCTTTAACTCAGGATGGCAGAAGACCTGGCGGCCCGAAGAGAACATGGCACAGAATAGTCGAGAAGAAGACACGGGAGTTTGGGAAAAGTTGGCGAGAACTCGGAACACATTGCCAGAAACCGTACACGATGGCGCGTAGGCATAGTAGAGGCCCTAGCACCCGCAAGGGGATACAGAACATAAGTAAAGTAGGTATGGTTTCGTCCTCTTCTAGAAAGAGGCGGAAGGTGATATCATCCGTGATTTCTATTTTGTTGAGGTGGTATTTTAATTGGTAGTGAGCGGTAAGGAAGCTCACAAGCCTGCTTATATCGTTTCCGCTATATTTAATTGCTCGTATTTTAACTTCCTTTTTGGATGGGTCGGGCAGGTCTATTAACTCTAAGACATTGGGTGTTATTAGAGCGGCAAATGCACATGTTGCTTTCCCATCTGTTTACTGTATATGGTATTACAAAGCAGAATCAGATATTCCGCAAGGGGGCTCTGGTCCAATGAACAACTCAGTAGACCCTTTTCTGGGTAGTAGATCTTCAGCTTCGTTGCAGTCAATGCTTACTGTTGCTTGAAAATTACGCACGAGATCCCTGGTCCTCTCCACACTTCCACTTCTCACCCGTCCAATATTTTTGGCCCTTCAGCTTAATTTTGATTCCATTGTCCTCTAGGAGCAGTGGTTTCGTTAAGAGTCCCTGGATTCAGTGCTTACACCTTTCCACACGCTTCAAGCGGGCAACAAAAGCAGGTACTCCGGGAAACACAGCCCAATGGTCTTTTGGCAAATCTCTAATGCGGGTGAACCGTCCGCCAAAGATGTAAATGAGCGACGAATGAGACGAGCAACGACGGAGAAGAGAGGGTGGACTACCCTAATAGGATGCCCACACCACTACGGACACATATGTTTAAAGTAAAGGACGAATGCACCACGAGGTACAACACAAACATCATATAAATACCCGGAACACATGCACCACAATCAACACTACTTGTAGGGACCCAAAAATGACCATAAGCAGCGGTCAACGTAACTGAGGAAAGTCCGGTCCGAATCCAGCAATGGCCGAGAGCCCAACTTATCCTATGAATTTGTGTATGGGGTGGCACGTCATCGGCTGATACTTTGAAATAAATCGGCCCTGCTCTCAAAGAGCTTTTAGGAGTATAACGCACATTTGTTTTTTTTTTCTTTTCGTCAACACTTCATTTTAGGATTCTCAACCCATCCACTTTCCCAAAAAGGTTTCTAGATTCCTTTCAAAGACCTGGTGGCGCCCAGTATCAACTGCAAGATAACTCGTGTGTAAACACAATTCCAGTGAACACACCCCAGCTGAGTAACCGGGAGAGCAACATCCAACAGGCTGCCGTTGCACTTCCCAGTAGCCTCTGTGCTAATCCAGGGCTTGAGTTATCTATCCACCAAGTTTCATCCAAATATATTCAGCTGTTAAGACATCAAAACTTTTGCATTTATATACAATAGTAGTAGGGATTTCAGTAGCCTACAAGTAGTTTATTTTATTTTATTTTTGTCATTAGTACATATTACTCTAACATCATTTAATAAATTATCCCTTAAATAGTAACTAATAAAATAGACGAAAGTAATTAAATCTAGGATCCTCCACATGGCAGCCCATGATAACCGCAGTCATGAATATCTGCAAGAGAGAACTAAAATTAGAGAACCAGGCGATACTTTATTCAAGTTTCAAATACCTGTCATAGTTGGCTCCTCCATGAACCATGTCCATGTGCAATCATGAAAGGAGGGATCACCCTCTAACATACCAGGCAAATTAGCTGGTGGCACCGCACCTGACCGGTAGTGCGCCACTGCTTGCCTCATCCCTCGCAATATACCCGCATACTCTGCCAAGCCAGCTAAATTATTTTGTTCACACGGATCCCGATCTATTCTGTACAAACATTCCTCAGTCAAAGGATCGCAGCTCACTTTTTTGTTCGAACCGCATTTTATTCGAGCGGCACAACGCAGAGAATTAATCTTATGTTCTGTCAAAGAAGCGCTCTCGTACTTTGCAAGGATCTTCCCTGTCGCTGATTTTAGGACAAAATCGGAATATTTTGAATTCCTGGGATCGATTTCGCCTGTCTGACGACTGGTCACCACATCACTTGCGAAGCCATTGAGTGTTGTTCCATTGATGTACTTGAAGTTGCCATTCAGATAGGAAGTCACACCCCAAATGTCATCTAACATATGAACGATTTCACGATCGAAAGTTTCTTGACCTCCATACAACAGTTCTTTCCAGAGATCCAATCCATCAAGCTCCAGATCAGGACTGAGATGAATGTTCGCCGCGTTCGCCAAAGTGGGCAACCAGTCGCCGACATACATATTTTGCCTGAACACTTTGCTTCTTCTTTGGAGAAGTGGACTCCAAATTGCACCCGCGACACGGATTCCACCTTCATATGGAGTGTTCTTTTGCTAAAATTGAAGAGTTATGCATATGTAAGTTAAGGGTGAAGCCATGGCATCAAATCGACTTACTCCGCGCATTGGCCAATTGGAACCGGTGTTTGAGAACAATCCAATCGAGGGTGCACCGTTGTCAGAGTAAAAAATAAGAATCGTGTTGTCTAATATTTGCTTCCTGTCTAAGGCTTTGACGATGTCACCAATGCTCTCATCCAGCTTGGATACCATTGCTGTAAGGAAAAATGAAAAATATTATTATTGCAGAAAGGCGCAAGCAGAGAGTGAGATAAATTGCTTACTTAACATAAGTAAATATGCGAATGAAGCCCACAAGTTCGTCTTAGTGCGTTCTATGGTCGGTAAGCTAAGCAAACACCTAGGTGCTTTTGAGTGGGTAAGCAGCTTATTACAGATGGAAGCAACTTTGTAGTAACAAGCCTAGCAATGAACAACGTAAACTCTGACGCGATCCTGAACAGCCTACACAGAGCTCATCTTAACACCGCCCTCTGCAACTGGATTGCACAGATGCTTCAATCGAAAATTATCTTTCAACGCAAGGAAATGTCACCATCCGGAGAAAGGTCTGCAGAGGAACCCTCAAAGTGGAGTTTTGTCTCCGCTAATATAGTTCCTTGTAGTGGATGAGATATTGGTAATACTGAAGGAAAACGGCTTCAACGCGACGTTCTATGCCGACGATGTGGTTATCCTCGCTTCGTGGAAACTTCCTCCAGTGAACACCTCAAAGACGGAGGTTGTTCTTTTCAGAGATCAATTCCTACCTTCAGACCCCCAAAAATCAGTGGTATTGAATTAAGTATCTCATGTTCAGTTCGATAACTGGGCGTAATTCTGGATTCCAAACTAAACTGGAAGCAAAATATTGCCTAACGCATCAATAAAGCAAGCGTAGCTTTCTATTCTTGCAAAAAGGCATTCAGTAATACGTGGGGCTTCAAACCAGCTGTGGTGTACTAGATATAAATGGCGGTGGTAAGGGTCATTCTCACATAGAATTCACTAGTACGGTGAACGGAACTTGAGAAGCAATACCAGCATTCAAACCTCAAAAAATCCATAGGGCAGCGTGCATTGGAATCATGGGATCAATGAGAACAACACCAAGAGCGGCAATGGAAACCATGCTTAGTTTCATTCCGCTTGATTTTATACTGCAGCAGTCTGGTGGCCAAAACCGCTGTAAGACTGAGAGAAAGCCGATTGTGGTCATCGAGCCTTTACGGCCATGCCCCCATTTTGTCCCGATGGGGGACTATTATTGGATTGACGGAAACCGATCCCATGAACCTGATGCTAGCATTTGAAAAGAGATTCACTACAAGAATTCCTGACAGAATGTACTGGAAGAACCGAACAGCCATGAAGAAAAACGAGTTGGCGTTCTATACCCACGATTCTAAGATGGACGTAGGCACGGCAGCCGGAGTTTATTGTAAAGGCCATAGGAATAAAGCACTCCTTCAGAATAATCGACGACTGCAGCGTTTTTCAGGCCGAAGTCACAGCCATTATACAGGCTGCTAACACTATACGCGAAAGTAATATCGTTGGTAGAACGATAACTGTCTATATAGACAGCCAGGCAGCCGTAAAGTTTCTGGACTTTGCTGTAATTAAGTCGAGGCTTGTGAGGACCTGCAAATCACTTTCAAACGAGGTATCTAAAGCCAATGTGGTCACCCTGTGCTGAGTATCAGGGCATATGGATATCGAAGGAAACGAAAGGGCTGACGAGCTTGCTAGAAAAAGGTCGGCGCTGCACTTATCGCGGGCCCTCCCTTTTGTAATGATCCCAATCACTTCCTTACGGAAGAAAATGGAAGATGAAGCCATCGGTCGAGCAAACAGACGCTGAGTTCATGTGGAAACATGTGGAACGGCCAGGGCGCTATGGCCGGCCTTTAGCAAGGAGAGATCAACCCTTATGGTGAGACTTAGTCATTATAGCACAAGGGTTGTTTATGGCATAATTACTGGTCATTGGCGTCTACGCGGAGCGGCTCGGTGTACTGCATAACGATTATTGTAGAAGCTGCAGGGACGAAGAAGAAATTTAATCTATTCGTCACCTGCTATGTGATTGTCCTGCCCTTTTCATCAGAAGAATGAGGTATTTACTCTTGGAATTTATTTCTTCTCGGAGCTGGAGGACTTAGGCAGAGCTGACGGACCACTATCACTATCTGGGTGGTTCTAACAGCGTACTAACTTTATTGCGTGTCCAGGGTTAAATAATTTGGGCACAATGGACCCAACCTGTTGGTCTAAGTGAGCAGTGACTCTTTTTGTCACAAGGCATCCATCTACCTAGCCTAACCTAACAAGCTATTATAAGCCATCACCAGAGCCTGCGACATATTCCCTTTCGTATTTAGTATATTCGCTGGGCTTAAGAGAAATACTTGCTTACGGAAGTACACCGCCCAGGTAGCAGATTAGCTTGAGCCCATTGTCACTTCGATTGTTGTCTTTATTAGTGTAGTACTCTCTTCTCTTGCTCTCCAAATAAGCTACAGTAAATGAACTAGGAGTTAATCCCGAAACCGGGATGTATGGGACACCTCCTCCTTTGTCGATGGTAGTTCGGTTCACTTCTTTACAGATGGATCTAAGACGGAGGGTGGGGTGGGTTGTGGTGTTTTCTCCGAGCAGCTCAATCTGAACATCTCTTTCCGTCTCCCTGATAATTGTAGCGTTTTCCAGGCTGAAATCATGGCGATCAAGGAAGCCCTGTCATGGCTGAAATGTAATGTATTATCTGTCAGGGATATTAGCATTTTCACTGACAGCCAAGCGGCAATCAAGTCCCTGGAATCGTTCTCCTTCACTTCAAAGTCTGCCTTAAACTGTCGTCTATCTCTTATGGAGATGACAGAGCAGTTCAACATTCACCTTTGCTGGGTACCGGGCCATAGAGACATTCCAGGTAACTGCAGGGCTGACGACCTCGCCAGACAGGGTACCACTCTAAGGATTTTGCCTGATAGGCAAGCCCTGGGTATGCCCCTCGCTACATGTAAGTATCTACTAAAGTTGAACGCTATTAGCAAGACCAACCGCAGATAGGGAAACGGCTCAACGTGTCACATTTCGAGACAGATCTGGCCTAAGCTGGATCAAAACCGTAGTGCCGATCTGATCAAACTAAAGCGTACACAACTCAGCTGCGTTGTCGGTGTTCTCACTGGACACTGTCTTATAGGCCAACATGCCAGAAGACTTGGTCTCTTCTCCAACGACTTCTGCAGGAGCTGTAGGGACGAGGAGGAGGAGGAAACCATCCTTCACCTCCTATGCACACGTCCGGCCCTGTCGCATAAAAGAATGCTCCATCTAGGGTCCCCCTTCCTTGACGACCTCTGCGATCTGGCGTTTCTGGACGTCATGAGCATCCATCGCTTTGTCAAAAGCTCCGGTTGGTTTTGTTAGTCCCTGAGTGGCCTAATGGGCTGATCCTTCACTAGTCTAAGTTTGTCTGCACTCTCGTGTGGACAGCCAACCTAACCTAACCTAACCTAGTCCCGAAAAACCGAACTGGCCATTTTACTTTTTTAACTGGCACCATTCCTATTTTTACAGATAATGCAAAATACCTGGGTCTAAAATTGAATAAAAAACTTTACTTGAAAACCAATCTACTTTGAAGCGTGAAGAAAGCTTGTGAAACTCTCTATTCCTAGATAGGCAGATTTCTACTCATGTAAAGAGGCTATAGGTAGAAACTGGGGTATGAAACCGCATATCGTACTTTAGCTGTACGTATCCACAATCCGGCCCATCCTAAAGCACTAGAGATAATGTGCTTCCTCGGGATGTTTTTTTTTTTTTGGGCAAGCAGACGGCTGCTAGTGCGGCCGCTCGTCTGAAAGCCTACTTCCAATGGTCTAGCCCAAAGCTGGCCGTTCTTCGATCTTTAATCTACTGAGCTTAACAGCTGAAAACATCGACTACACCCCACCGAAACTCAGGTTTGATAAGAGTTTTCATGCAATTATCCCTGCCCAGAATGAGTGGGAAAACGTTGCCAGGATAGAAAGAACTTCGATCCACTTATATATATATACATATGTATAATTCGAGAGATATTCGAATCAGAACACCGTGCTGGGTCTCTTTTCGTCTCTCTTCTACGATCTACGAACCATCTTAGCTGGAGAGACTCTCTGGATTTCTTCACAGTTCTTATCTGGCTTTGATTTCTCGTATCTACGCAAGCATCTGTTTAACGGGAATCTGGTTCATCTTTTGAGTTAACAACCAGTGGCGCCCTAGGATCTCCCTTCTTCTGTTGGCTAGTGCTCGGACATTGAAACAATATATGCCCCGCCATCTAAAATTCGTGGGTGTCATCCTCCAGAAGACCCATTTTCTTCAAATGATATCCGAAATTCCGATGACCTGAAGATAACGCTACCACCCATTTCAGTTCTCTTCGCTCCAGGCCTAGAACTTCTCTACGAGTGATGCCGGTTTGTATTTTATTTTCCACGGTTGACCATATTCTATGGTGATCCGCCGCGGCCCAGTTATTGATCAAGTGCTCTACCATTCTCGTGGCAATTGTAGCAAATTGTTCCGGATCATAGAACTCAGAGGTTGACCCATCTCTGCAAGAGACTTCGCCTTTTCCTTACCCTCAGTCCCTACGTGCCGTCTCATCTCGAACAGAGTCATTTCATTTTGAAGTGAGCACTCATTGAGTTTCTGAACACATTCCAATGCCAATGATGTATTAATATCAGTTTGTTCCATGCATTTAATCACAGTTTTATTGTCCAGTGCTATAATAATATTTTTATCAACAACCTGACCATCTTTCAGGTGGTCCAATGCATACATTAAGGCACTCATCTCGACTTGATAAACTGAGGTACATTTCCTCAAACTAACAAGACAGGCTAGTTCTAGTTCTTCTGAAAAGATACCTGCCTTCGATCGGCCATCCATCATGGATTCACCCGTAAAGATAATTATATACTTCCTTTCCGGAAGTGTTCTGTATCCGATAAGAGTTTTGTGACACCTTTCGGTGATACCTTCACTTCTATACAGACGGATAAAAAAACGGAGGTAGGGTAGGTGGTAGTGTCTTCCCCGAAATGCTCAAACTTACCGTCTCTTTTCGCCTCCTAGATCACGGTAGCGTTATTAAGGTCTGTCTTGATAGAAATTTCATGTAATACCTATCAGGGATATTAGCATTTTTACGTACAGCCAAGCGGCAGTTAAGTCCCTGGAGTCGTTCTCTTTTACTTCAAATGTCCCTCTGGATTGCCGCTAGTCTCTCACGGAGATGGCAGAGCTGTTCAACCTATGCTGCATGCCAGGCCACAGAGACATTCAATTTAATTGCAAGGCTGCCGAACTCGCCCGACTTGGCACTTGCCTAAATATCTTACCAAATAGACAGGTTGTGGGTATGCTTCCCTTGCATGCAAACATTTTCTTGAGATGGATGCTATCAGCAAGGCAAATCGTAGATGGGAGCACGACACGACGTGTCATATATCCTGACAGATCTGGCCTGAACCGGATCAGAAGCCATCAAATGGTTTGATCTTCCTGAAGCCAACAGATATCAACTCCACTATCGCGGTCCTCATAGAATATTTCCAATAGGCCTACATGCCAAAATCTCCTGTGAATCGATTTCTACGGGAGCTACAAGGACGAGGAGGAGGAGGAAACTATCCTCCATTTCATCTTCATCTGTCCAGCCTTATCAAAAAAAGCCGCTCTGTCTTGGAGCCCTTCTCTCTGATAACGTAGGCAATCTTGGAACTCCGGTTGGTTCTCTTACTTAGTCATTGTGTAATTGATTTTGTACTAGATCTAGTAGTATGAGAATGGACTTCTTCTGGTCTTAGTGTATCTGTATCTCGGTACACACAGAGACTCTAACCTAACTTAACCTAGTCTAGTAAGCAGATTATATACGGTGAGGGCGAGTGTTCCTATGCATTTTGTGCTACATGTGACTGCAATACTAACCCAGGAAACACGAAATGAAGAGATATTGGCAACCAAATTTGATGTCAAATTGTTGTTCAGATCAATAGAGCCTTTGATTGTCCTCTAGTAGAAATCAAACGCAAGCTATTGCTCATTATATGTGTAGCTGTAGCTTTCTATGGAGAAACGACGCACTCTTACCGTGAAATGGATCTGGGATGTTTTTGGCTTAGATGTCAAAGAAAAGTAAAGCCTAAGGTCCTTTATTCAATATCGACAGAACAAAGAGATTAGGAAATTTAATATTACAAAGATTTTTCTTAAGAAGCTAAGCAATAAAAAGAACTGGAGTGATAAATTCGCAGTCTACACAATACTCGTAGAGTAGTGTGTAGCGCCAGCCATTTATACAAAGATCATAGAAAACATAGAAGTAGGATAGAGTACATTCACACCAAAACTATGAGGCAAATAAACTCGTAAAGTCGCAGGCTCATGAGATCATTTGAATGAGTACACTTATGTTGACAAATGGGTGGTGATTAACCTCCTAATAAAAGCAGCCGCGAGTCATAATACAAATAAGAATTCAGCAGGGTGTCTGCCTGATAAGTTTCTTTATTTACAGAAACGTAAATAAATAAAATAAAGTGTTGGAAGAAGTTAGTGAGGAATGATATAAAAGAAAGTGATAGGTATTAAACCAATGCTCCAGCAGTGATTTACTCACAGAAAGGAAATCACTGCTGGAGCAGCGCAGGCCTCAATCCTTGGGCCTGATCTGTGGAATATCTCATATGATGGAATCCTTCGCATGGAGATGCCCGAAGATACCTCCTTAGTCGGGTACGCAGATGACATCGGTGCGGTGATTACCGCAAGGGAAATCGAAGAAGCTCAGCTGAAACTGAACCAGGTAATGAGACGAGTACTCGCCTGGATGGAAGCCCATGGCCTTAGTCTCGCCGTGGATAAGACAGAGATAGTCCTTCTGACTAGGAAACTGATCCCGGCCATTGCTGCGTTCCGAGTAGGCCCAGAAGTGATAATCAGCAAACCAGCAGTAAAGTTTCTAGGAATCGCCCTGTACCCTAAACTCTCTTTGTGGCAACAGATTAAGTCCGCATCTGAGCGAGCTGCGAAGGTCACGTCATCACTGAGTAAGCTTATGGCAAATATCGGAGGCCCAACAATGAGTAGGCGGCGACTCCTTATGTCCATCACCCACGCCATTCTTCTGTATGGGTGTGAGATCTGGGCAGACGCACTTAGAAAGGAGAAGTACAGAAAGCAAATTGCCAAGCTCCTATCGCACAGTGTCGGAACCAGCCGTCCTCGTAGTTGAGGGAGTGACCCCCCCTCAACCTCCTAGCGACAGAGAGGAAGTACGTCCACGACAAGAAGGCGGAAGTAGGAACAGAACTGGCAGTCGCGGAAGCGAAGGAGCTTACCAAGCAGGCTTGGCAGAGAAGGTGGAGCGCTGAAACGAGGGGGAGGTGGAGAGCGAGGCTGATTACAGACGTCACGGCTTGGATAGAGCGGGAACACGGCAAAGTGAACTACTTTGTTACTCAATTCCTAACCGGTCATGGGTATTTCTACCGATACCTCCACAAAATGGGTAAAGTAGAGAGCGCAGCCTGCCAATATGGAAACTCAGCGAAAGACGACGCTTTCCACACCTTTTTCATTTGTAGCAGATGGACAGAGCAGAGGAGTAGACCAGAGTCGGAAATAGGCGGAAATAGATCAGAATAGGAAATAGGAAATGCTATAAGCAAGATGCCCTCGAGTACCGACACGTGGAATAGGATATCTTCCTTCATCGAGACGGTACTTACTTACTTAGGTGGCGCTACAGTTCGGGGTGAACCTGGGCCTCAACCAACAAGCCTCTCCATTTAGCTCGGTCTTTAGCTAATTGCCTCCAGTTGCGCACTCCAAGTTGGTCGAGGTCCCCTTGAACTTGTGCGCGCCACCTACGGCGATGATTCCCTCTACTGCGTCGTCCCTCGGGATTAGATTCGAAGACTCTGCGGGCCGGAGCGATGGTGTCCATTCGCTCTACATGTCCTAGCCATCTCAGACGTCCAATACGCAGTTTTTTCACTAGGTCGATGTCGCTGTATACCTCGTATAGTTCGTGATTGAATCTTCTCCTCCAAAACCCGTCAACGCAAACGGGACCGAAAATCTTACGAAGAATTTTTCTCTGGAAGCGACCAAGGATATCTTAATCCTCTTTTAATAAAGTCCATGTTTCAGCACCGTAAAGCAGGACTGGGACGGTAAGGGTCTTATACAGAGTCTCCTTAGTAGTTCGAGATAGGGCTTTACTGTTGAATTGCCTTATAAGCCCAAAAAAACAGCGATTGGCAAGAGTTATTCTTCGCTTGATTTATGCGCTGATGTTGTTCTCAGACTGTATAGCAGAGCCAAGGTAGACAAAGTCCCTTACTACCTCGAAGTTATAGCTGCCCACTGTGACGTTTTGTCCAATTCGTCGGTGTTGGCTTTCCCTTCTTGTTGACAGCATGTACTTGGTTTTGCCCTCGTTTATCGCTAAACCCATTTTGGCCGCTTCAGCCCCAATGCTTTCAAACGCACCGGTGACAGCCCGCTGAGTTCTTCCGATAATGTCTATATCGTCGGCGTATGCAAGCAGTTGTACAGACTTTTAATAGATTGTGCCTGTTGGCTTGTGAATTCCGCACAATCCGTTCAAGTACAATATTAAAGAAGTCACATGGCAGCGCGTCAGCTTGTCTAAAGCCTTTTTTGACATCAAAGATCTCGGTGAGATCATTACCGACCTTGATGGAGCAGCGAGTGTTCTCCATCGTCAGCCTGCACAGAGGGACAAGTTTGGCAGGAATGTCAAAACTAGACATGGCTCTATAAAGCTCTTCTCTATAGATGCTGTCATAGGCGGTCATAAAATCGGTGGTGAGTATCGATTTGGAATTCTTGGGTTTTCTCCAGGATCTGCCGAAGTGTGAAGATTTGATCAATGGTGGACTTACCTGGCCTGAAACCGCACTGATAGGGTCCAATCAGGCTGTTGATAAAAGGTTTCAGGCGTTCACACAATATCGCAGAAAAGATCTTGTATGCAAGTTGACGAGACTGATGCCTCTATAATTGACGCAGTTAAAGGGGTCTTCTTTCTTGTGGATCGGGCAATCGATGCTGAGATTCCATTCATCAGGCATACACTCGACTGACTAAATCTTAGAGATGAGTTGGTGTATGCACTCTACCAATTCATCCCCAGCTGCCTTGAAGAGTTCGGCCGGTAAGCCGTCAGGTCCAGCAGCCTTGTTGGATTTTAGCTTGGATATTGCTATCCTCACTTCGTGTTGGTCAGATGGACGGAAATTTTGACTATCATCGTCTATGTTGAATGGTTCATTCTGCCTGACAGCGGGATGTTGGTCTTCGTCGCCGTTATACAGTCTGCAGAAGTAGTTTTTCCATATTCTCAGCACCGACTGTGATTCTACTACGAGGTTTCCATTTTCATCTCTACAGGTTTCTGTACGGGTATTGCTTCTCTGACACGTTCTTTTTACCTTTTGGTAAAACCTCCGTACATTGTTCCTGCAGTATAGACTCCCGATATTCTCCAACGCGCGCTTCTCATGTTCTTTCTTCTTCTTTTGGAGAAGCCGATGTTCTTCCCGTCTCTTTTGCTCGTAGAGCTCACGAGCAGCTCTCGTCTTCCCTTGCAGCGCGGCTTTGTATGCCTCTTGTTTTGCTGCATGCACTCGCCGGCATTCTTCGTCAAACCAGGGGCTTCGCGGTGGTGGGCGAGCGAGACCCAACACATCAGTCGCGGCGTTTCTGATGGCATGTTGGCAGATCGCAATATGATCAATTTGGTTGATCGTTACATGATCATTGGACCGCCATGTCTGCTTATGAATATCGAGATGAGGAAACCATGTGCTTGCTACGGTGACATTTCGTTCCACAGTGAAATCAATTAGCCTTAGTCCGTTATCGGACGTGGTGTCGTGTAGGCTATGCTTACCGACTGCTCTACCAAAGACGTCCTCCTTTCCTATTTTGGCGTTAAAATCGCCCAATACGATTTTAACGTCGTATTTAGGACATTGCTCGTATGTTTTGTCGAGGAACTCGTAGAAACGCTCATTGGTGGCAGGGTCCTTTTCTTCCGTGGGGGCATGAACACATATTAGGCTTATGTTAGCGAATTTAACTTTGATCCGGATTGTCATAATACGCTCGCTTACGTGTCGGAAGCTTAAGACTTCTTGCCTAAGTCTGCCGCGTATGACAAATCCGCATCCGAATAAGCGTTGCCTGTTACTTCGGTAGCAATCACCGTAGTAGATGTCACAGTTTTTCATCCTCTTTTTGCCCGGCCCATCCCATCGCACTTCCTGGATGGCGGTAATATCTGCTTTATAGCAGTCTAGGGTCTCTGCTAGTTATTCGGCTGCACGTGGTCTGTAAAGGGACAGAACATTCCACGTACAGATCCGAAGGTCGTTGTCCTTATTTCGTTTCGGCACAACCCCCAACCTGGAGGGCCAGTTCCTTAATTATTCCCCTAGGACGAAGGGCCGAGTACACCGGTGCCAGTAGTTCACTACGGGAGTATGAGCGCTTCCGTTGGCCCAGTAAGGGCTCCTCCGCCACCATCTCTATTCCAATGTCTTGACTAACATTGGAAATTCCTTACCGACCTGTGATCCGAATACGTCGA
Organism: Brachypalpus laphriformis; assembly: GCA_945910035.1. Taxonomy (NCBI): domain Eukaryota; kingdom Metazoa; phylum Arthropoda; class Insecta; order Diptera; family Syrphidae; genus Brachypalpus; species Brachypalpus laphriformis. The sequence continues at coordinate 140,242,684 of OX246756.1, forward strand.
AGCAGCTCGCGCAAGGTATTCACTAAGTTCAACCTAACTGGAACTATAGACGCCACCGTTGACTCCGTCTAGGGAATTCGTCCGCTACCGCCTGGAACAGGAAGAAGTGCTCTAGTGAGAAAACGTACGACGAAACAAATCTTGTAGATGATCCAGGATCGAAAAAAGTATTGGTAAGAAGAGGAACCAAATATCCTGAAATTATAAGAAACTCTACTAACGCATGTACTTCCACAATGGTATGTGGTAATACAGCAGGTGAAGTAGCCCCAGTTTATGTAAACTATAAATCACAAAAGTTGTGGCATTCTTGGATAGAAGGTGGTCCCGATAAGGCGCGTTATAATTGCAGTAAATCGGGCTGGTTCGATGGTCAAAGCTTCGAAGATTGGTTCACGATTAAAAAAACAAAGTGGCAAAAAAGTATTGATTGGTGATAATTTAAGTTCACACTTAAATATGGAAGTGATACAATCCTGCGAAAATAATAACATCGCCTTTGTTGCATTGCCGCCTAACACGACCCATTTGTTACAGCCTTTGGACGTGGCTTATTTTAAACCTGTTAAAGGGGAATGGCGCAAAATCTTAATAGCATACAAGGTTTGGTTAGGTTATGTCCTTTAACCCCTCGGGGGGCATAGGGCGTCAACTACGCCTGCGCGCCATCGTGTTCGGAGTTCTGCAACGCGTTTGAGCTGCCTCCAACTCATTCCTAAAGAGCTCGATTCCTTCTCAACTGTTCTGCGCCACGTTTGCCTAGGGCGTCCCGCTATTCTGCCTGCCTGGGTGAGCGGATTCCACTGCATAGCGTATTTCGCAATGGAGTTGTCTTCGCGCCGTAGGGTGCGTCCAATCCATTGCCACTTACTTCTTCGTATAGTAATGCTTATAGGTTCTTGGCCCGTTCTCAGATAAAGTTGTTCGTTGGAGATGCGGTTCGGCCAAAAAATCCTCAAGATGATTCTTAAGCATTTGTTTACGAAGACTTGCAGCTTGCGTGTGTTAATGGTGTCCACCTTCCAGGTACTGCACCCATAAAGCAGCACTGATTCTACGTTGGAGCGGAACAGTCGTAGCTTGGTTCTTAAGCTAATAACATTGCTTCTCCAGATTTTGGACAGCATTCCGAACGCAGCTCTAGCCTTCCCGATTCTGCTGCACACATCCAGTTCGGTGCCACCGCGATTAGCCGAGACGACACTTCCTAAATATAGAAAGTTATCAACTTTCTCGACTTGCTTTCCGGCAATGTTAAGTTGAGCGCGGGTATTGGAAGTACTCAGGGCTTTTGTTTTGGCTGTGTTTATTTTTAGCCCCACTTTGTTTGCCTCAGCTTCTAGATTTTGGGCCATCAAATGAAGATCCATTATCCGATGTGAAAGTAGACAAACATCGTCAGCGTAATCTAGGTGATATCTAAGATGTCATAGTCCAACGAATTCCAGAATTAGCTTCCGTCAATGCTGCACGGAATACATCGCTGATAACCACCAAGAACAATAGTGGGGACAGTATGCACACTTGACGTACTCCACTTTGGACTTCAAAGTCCTCCGACACCTTACCATTGTGCACGACGTGACACTTGCCGCCCTCATATGTAGCCTTGATAATAGCTATAAGTTTTTCTGGAATGCCTCTCCTGCGCAAGGCCAGCCAGATAGCATCTCGATTCAAGCTGTCGAAAGCCTTCTCGAAGTCGATAAACAGTAAATGTAGCGGAGACCTATACTCAACGCATTGTTCGATTATGATCCGTAAGGTGTTTATGTGGTCGATGCAGGAGGATCCAGCGCGAAAGCCTGCCTGTTCGACATCGAGAGTTGAATCTAAATGTTCTTTAATTCGTTCTAGAATTATTCTAGCTATTATTTTGGCTACAGCTGGAAGAACACATATACCTCTCCAGTTACCGCACTCCATCAAGTTACCCTTCTTTGGAAGCTTAATGATCATCCCCCTTTTCCACTCCTGTGGAAATTGTTCACTATCCCAAGCTCTCCGTATTAGCGGATGCAGCAAATCTGCCGATGTATTTGGCGCCGCTTGAAATAGCTCGGCAGGGATGCCATCAATACCCACCGCTTTGTTTTTCTTGAGGGACTTGATTGCTGTTATTATTTCGGTTTTACTGGGAGGTACGGTGCGAATTCGGGAATTTGTTGCTTCGAACTGCTCATTCGAATTCAAGATCATACCGCCGTCGTCTAAGTGATTTAGCACTGCAGCAAAATGTTCTCTCCATCTAGTGAGCTGATCCTCATCCGAAATCAGAAGGTCACCGTCTAGACTCTTCACTGGATGTTGTTTGGAGTTTCGACCACCAATGAGCTCCTTAGTGATGTTGTAAACAGTCCTACTGTCGCACCTACTCGCTGCTTCTTCAGCCCTTGAGGCCAGTGAGTTGACATGTTGACGCTTGTCACGTCTCACGCTACGCTGCACTTCTTTGTTCTTCGCACGGTATTGGGTTTCAAGCTCGGTTCTCTCTACTGCTGAGGCCGCTGCAATCCGAGCCTTGATTGCTGTACGCTCATCGATCCGTCTCCAGGTGTCTGTAGAAAGCCATGTGCGGTGGTGTTTCTGCTTTTTACCGACATAAGTGCGTGCCCCAGTCGCAAAAGCATTTTTCACAGCACTCCAGTGGTCATCCATGTTCTCTATGCTGCTGATTGCTTCTGCTTCTAAGGCAGGGTGGTTGGTATTGCAGAAGTCCACAAACCGCTCACCATTGTCATTACGGTCTCCCACGCCGTGAACTCCCATCACGTGCTTAAGCATGGTGTTGTCGCTACCCACCTTGGCATTGAGATCTCCCATTACCATTACGATGTCCCCATTAGGCGTTTGGTTGTAGGCGGCACCTAAGTGGCTATAAAAATTATCCTTTTCATCCTCAGTCGCGTCTAGAGTCGGAGCATAACACTGTATGATGGTAATTTTTCTAACTCTACTCTGGAACCTAGCCGTCAATATCCGGTCACTATGGGGTTTCCAGGATATGATTCTACTACGTGCTGCTGGAGTTAGCATGAGTCCTACTCTGGAACTCCGTGCACTTCCAGCTGGTTTACCAGAGTAGAGCATGACAGTGCTTTTTGTTGGGGAGATGTATTCCCCAGCATCGCTCAGCCCTAAGATGTCGATTTTATACCTTGCGAATTCGCGCTCCAATTGGAGGAATCTGGCGTTATAAGGCCCTTCCTTGAGTGAGTCCAGGAGGGTCTTAACGTTCCAGAATCCGATCGTTGTCCGTGTCCGATAGCCAAAGGTCGCCAACAAATGATCAGTCCGTATCCGAGGCGTATGTTTCCGTTTCGGAGCAATAGTTTGTTTTACGGTTGCGGCTCGCTGGGCCACAGACCAACCGACACTTATCCTGTTTTTTGGCGCAGGAAGCTCGCCATTCGTCCTCTCCCGTTAGCAATTTCCGAAGAAATTCCCAGATGGCACCACGAGGAGGTGGGAGTAGGGCTTACTAACAGAGCTGCTAGGTTTTCGGCTGCAGTGGCTCCTACTCGTTACTTAGCGGACCAGCACCTACCGGGAGAAGCTGCCCCTACGAGGCCTTTGTTAGTCGTTTGCCATCCAATAGCATACAAAGACACTGAATATGGCAAGAAATGTACTACAATTCCAAAGGATTCTTTTGAAGCAATTGTTTCGAAAAATAGAGCAAAATGGACCAGAAAGCTTAAAGTCTGGCTTTCGTAAGTGTGGTATTTATCCACTTAATAGAAACATTGTTCTTGCCCGATTGCCTAAAAATATTCTGGAAGCAAGCCTTCCATTGGAAGGAATATTAGCTGACTCCTTTATTGAGTTTTTGCAAACCCAAAAATATGATATCACAAAAAATCAAATCAAATGTGGCTCCAGGAAAGAGCATAGCCGTTAAGGACTTGGTAGTTTCAGACGAGAAACAAAATAAAAAGCGTTCCAAAGAGAAGCGTGCTTTAGGTTCGACTTCGGAAGAAAGTGATATGGATGCATATTCCCTCCGAGAAAGTGATTGTAGCGGTTTTGCCGTAGAATCTGATCCTGACGATCCAGTTGCGGGCTCTGATATTGAGGAATCTGATCCTGACAATCTAACTGCAGGGCGAAAGGCTTGTTCTCTTAAAGTGACTGATTACATCCTGGTTCTATACGATGGACATCAGTATCTAAGCAAAATTAATGAGATTGATGGTAACACTTTCTTGGTTAGCACAGTGACAAAAAGTGGACTATTTTGGAAATGGCCGCACCATAAGGATGAAATTTGGTATGATATCAAAAACGTAATTGTGGTGATTAATGAACCCAAATTGGTATCTAAAAGGGGTCTTTATAGCGTCCCCGAACTATTTTATTAAACATTTTTTTAACGCTTTCACTTTTTTTTCGTAAATAAAAATCCTTCACTTGTTTGTTTAAAAAATGTTGTTATCATGTGTTTTAATGGTATATGGGGTAAAATTGAACCAAACTTACATTTGGACAAGATTACCAAAGGATTTCGTCAGTGGCACAAAATTACCCCAAACGTGGGGTAACTTTGTGCCACACTTTGAAGGCTTATATGCTAAAAATCGTAAGTCCTTTCGTTAATTTGAGAACGTTTCCTTCATTGCTTAATGCTTAAGATCAAAATGGTATACCTTATTTTGTTTCTCTCATGAGGAAATAAAAGTTTCTTACAAAAAAATCAAAACCTGGCACAAAGTAACCCCAGTTTAGATAAATAAATTATTTCGCTCAAAATAATAAAAATATCTTAAAATATTACATGCATTTAATTTTAATTAACTCAAATTTTAAAACATTTTCAACTTCATCATTTGCTTTCAAATACCGTCATATTCATTATACAATACATTTGGCAGAGTCGAATAAAGAGATATCATGTCCGTGAGAACTAATTATCGGTACAGAGAAGTATTCTTTCCTTAGAAATGTTATCGTGGATTGAGCCGATGTTTGAAAATGTAGAATTCATAGCAGAAAATAAAACTTCGTTTCATGAAAATTTAGTTATACCTATTTGTATATTGATCTCTATGTTGTTCGCTATTGTCCTTTAATGTTCCGATATCATTATTGTCACCATATCTATATGGTGCAAATTAAAACCACTTTCAACACAATGATCATTATCCGCAGACATCAGATAGATCATCGGAGATAAACTCTAGCTGGCATTATGTAAATTTAAATTCGTATTTCACTTTCAGAATCAACCTCCACAACACGTGAAACTTACCCTTAGGTGGTACAGGTATTACAGCGGCTAAGATTGATGTTGAGGTTACGCTTTAATATACATGCGACACTGGGTTTGACTTTGTGTTAAAAATTGATTTTGTTGTCCTTGAGAATTAACTATCGGCACAGAGACGTATTCTTTCTTTAGGAAAGTTATCGTGAATTGAACCGATGTTTGAAAATGTGCAATTCATAGCAGAAAATAAAATTTCGCGTCATGAAAACTTAGTTATATGTATATTGAGCTCTATATTGTTCGCTATTGTCCTTTAATGTGCCGAAAAGATTACTGTCACCATATCTATAATACAGATTAATCGCAATCTCGAGTTTGAACATTTTTACGAAATCAGTTCTTATCCCCATACTTATAGGCGCTAATTAAAAGCACTTTCATCAGTTTTGTCTTGTGCAACTTTGTTGAAAGTTTCTAGCTACTTTCATCACTTAATCTACGCCACTTACCTGCATATATCCTTCTATTCCCGTCCTTAATATGGTTAAACTTTTCAATTTCTTCATCTGGTGCTTGAAGTGGTTCATCCTCATTTCCAGTGTGTGGTGCAAGATGATTGACGACCAAGAATAATGGTTTTTCTTTATTATGAGCTGCGATAACCGCCTCGGTTTCTCTCGTGAAAAGATCTGTTAAATACACTCCTGTATCAGCACACTCCACTTCAAGATTCCTACGAAAATCATAGCCCATCGATGTGTTTTCCACCTGTAAAGCAAAATACATGATATCCTGTCAAAAAATATATGTCAAATGTTGATATTACCGGCATTATAGACCGTCGCTGATAATAGTCTACATAACCACCCAGATACCCATAATGTGAATCAAAACCACGATTTGTCGGAAACATCTGCTTGTGAGCGAAGCCTAAGTGCCACTTTCCGATAATGTTAGTCGAATAACCAGCTTCCCTAAATATCTGAGCTATGGTCGTTACATTTGTCGGTAGACCCCAGGGCGTTTCATTGCTGATAACATAGTGCTGAGTTCCAGTGTGTATTGGGTACTTCCCGGTCATAAATGCTGCCCTTGAGGGAGTGCACATCGGTGGCGCGTATAAATTCTGCAATATCATACCATGGTATGCAATCGCATCGATATTTGGTGTGATATACTGGCTGGCGCCATGGAAACTAACATCATCAAAGCCCTAGAAAGATACTACATAAAGTAAATAGGCCTCATGGCAGATATTAAATAACCTACCATATCATCAGCCATTATCACAACAATATTTGGTGGCTTAACCGAAGTTGAGCTCCGTTTGGCCCATATTACAGGGAAGCAAGCGATGAGCAGCAGCCCAATGATCTTCATCGTGTCTTGAACTTGTTGTCTGTAGCATGAATGACAACCAAATATCTGTCAGACCAAACCTTTCTCCTACTCGTATTTATGCTAATATAACAAGACCTGTATGAAAAACAATAGTATTAATTACCCCCTTAGGCTGATGGTACACCGCACTGTATATGATGGAATTTACTAAGACAACAAAAAATAAGATTATTCTGCACATGTTTCAGGTCGTTATTGGCCAACACGTTTATTGGGCTTATTGAGATAATATGAAAGCAGATTGGGCAATTAACTCTTACCGTGTTTACTCATCTGGAGTCGGCAGACATAGACTAGTAGGTTAAGCTATTAATTATGTGAATATAAAATAAATTATAATACTTTGGTGATAACTTAACTCATAAACCAAGAGATTGCTGTGGGAAAAGTCACTAATCTGGTGGCAATAGAAGAGTGCGTAGCGTCCAAATATCTATAACAACGCAGTTTTAGGCATCTGTATGCCTTCTGGACTTTTATTTATATAAAGGTTTATGAATACCCTTAAAATTGTATTCACAATGCAGGCATTGGAATAGATGGGCAGAGAGAGAGGGAGAGAGAAAGATTGGTGTAGTGATTTGGAACTCAGATATTACGTTTCAGAAAAAACTCGTGGTGGTGTCCAGATATCTTTGCTTCTGATTCACAATATTTTTTTCGAGCAACTGATTTCATACGCATAACAATAATCCAACAGAGCGAATCATTTTTCCAGCTATATGTTTTGCACAAGCTGTGGTTCCTCGTTTCGATCAAGTAAAATAAGAGAATTATTATTGCTTCATGTTTAATAGGCGTATGAACAAGTGCTGTAGCGGAATTGTTTATGGACCTCTATTTGCTAACAATTTCATACATAATATTGATATACTTAACAATAAGCAATAATAGCGGTTTTTTTTACTTGCCTCACTTATGAATACTTAGTCCTGCTAATTGTATTTTATTATAAACGATCGGATGAAGTTCCTTTTTGATTTGATTCCTTTATTTGGTACTTTTTCGGTCTTTTTTGGTCTGAAAAAAGGCATATAAGAAACAAGACTCTAACTGTACGCATTGTCTACAACAAATGCATCCATTTATATCTATATACATATAGGTATTATATAATAAAATGATAACTAGGGTTGGAAATGGACAGATATCACGCAGAAACTACATCACAGATGTTAACAACATTTTGGAGTTTTATACCTTAGAATTATCACGATACTCCTTAAGGGGATTAAGATATTAAAAAAAATAAGCACAGAGATTAAAAAAAAACAGGCATTATAAAACTTTACATTCGGAAAGTTTGAGAACTACTGATTTTGTTTGAAGACTTTTGGGTGCCTTTTAAGTAACTGATTTATTTCCTTGTCTACCTATAGACGCAAATTTATAGATATGGTATGCACATGTGCAATGTGCATGTTGACGCAGTCTTTCTGTTAGCTAAATACATACTGTAGCATTGACTACAGGATGGTTTGTGTACCAAAAACTAAAACACTGTATCTCAAACTGCAGCAACGACATCTATTGCAATACCTGTTAGCAGCAAATATTCCAACCTGATGAGCTTACGTTCCACAATTGTTCCACACAATATCCCAATATTCCAGGATCCTCGATTCACCCGGAGAAACATCTAGCATGTTCTAGAACCCCTTGCAATTTCATATAAATACCCATACCACAACCACCGTGGACAGAGTTGTTTATAAGTGAATACAGCGATTACAAGAGGGACATTAGACCAGTGGTGAAAACAAGCGACATTGTAAAAATAATTCTGTAGCAACCGTTTGATTTGAAATATATAAATAATAAAGTAATTGAATATTGTGTTAAAGTAAAGTTGGTGTTTGATAATAAATAAACAATTAAAATACACAAAAGACGGTTTTATTTAAACGAACCCCAGCAAGAATATTACATTGGTTTCAGAAAAGTGGAATAAGACAAATTTTGTGTATTGCTTATTGTGTAAGTGACAAAAAAAATGGTTCGGAAATTGCTAGAAGATTTGTCATTGGTGCAACTAAAGGAAGCACTGAGCCAGCGGGATCAGCCTACGGCTAGTATGAAGAGAGAATTGATTATTAAGTTGCGGAAAATAATGACGGACGAGGGTACAGATCCTGAAACAGCTTTTTTTTGACGTCGAAGAAGAACAAGTAAGTACGACGAGTAACATGTCCGCCTTAATGAAATTGCTATCTGAAAAATTCGACGATCAGAATAGAAAATTCGAGAAGCTAGAAAATTCCTTGGCTGAACAAAAGAATTCTCTAGCTGCCAAGCTCGATGAACAAAAGAATTCTCTAGAGCAACAGCTATTCGATCAAAGGGTTGTTCTCGAAAGGAAATTTGACGAACAGAATAAAAGTTTGGAAACAAGATTCGGGACAATTGATGAGAAGATTGAAAATGTAGAAGCTAAAATTGAGACATTTGAAACAGCCGTTGAAGGAAGATTCGAGAATGTTGAAACAAAAATCGAGGCTGTTGACGGAAGATTCGAGAAGTTGGCAAAGGAACTCGAATACGTGAAGAAACAGAAAGTTCGGAAGTATTCAACCGACTGCCCGAGAAGGAAAGAGATGCAGCCTCCCGTCTTCGATGGACAAACATCATGGCCAATATGAAAGAGGCAGTTCGAAGCTGCGGCAATGACGAACAACTGGGACGGCGAAGAGAAGTCCATTGCCCTCACACTCGCGCTTAGAAGATCAGCTGCAGAGCTTCTGCAAACCATTCCCGACGACAAGCAATGCAACCACGATAGTCTGGTAAAAGCCATCGAGATGCGATTTGGGGACGACCACATGGAGCAAGTATATAGGGTCCAATTGCGCAGAAGAGTCCAGATGAAGGGTGAGACGCTTCAGCAGTTACAAGCAGACATCCAAACGCCGGCGAGGAGATCATTAACGATATGGCGATCGAAGCATTTACCTATGCCATAGCCGATACGAAACTACAAATGGCAGTAAGAATGGCTGGAAAGAAAACGCTCGCCGAAGCTTTGGCGTTTGCTCTGATGATGGAGGCAGCAGACCAGGCGTGTCAGGGAATCCACAGTGTAAGGGAAGTAGCCGCCGTCGAATGCTCTTCCCAGAGGATGGACGTCGAAGTCCGAAACAGCGCTCGCCGAGGACAAATTCGTTGCTGGAACTGCAACAAAAGAGGGCACCTACAACGGCAATGCAGAATTCTACCCAGCCACGGACACTATCCACACTATGGTAATTGGCAACGTAATGAAATACCATCCAACAGGTATAACATCCATTCTGTTGGTCAGGCTTCCCGAAACCAGGAGTGGGGAGACCGCTCAAGAACCAGTTTCGCGGGGCGGAAGTCGGATGTCGGAATCGACTCCCCCAATACCACCATCCAGGTTCCCCAAACCAAACTCCATTCTAATGCAGATGCTTTATCCAGGCAACCATGCGAGATCGACTGCAAGCATTGTGTGCGACAGGAAGAGAAGAACCTTATTTCCATCCAAAGGGTAGGAGCTGAGCCTATCGCCGGTTGGAGTGCAGAGGAAATCCGCAACGCTCAAAAAGAAGACCCAGACATCGAGCCGATATTAGCGTGGAAGGAGTTTATGGAAAAGCCAAATGGACAAGATATCTCGGACAGGAGCCCCACTCTCAAGGCATACTGGGCTCAGTAGGACTCCCTTCATGTGCAAGATGGTATGCTGAAAAAGAAATGGGAGAGGCCGGACGGGAAAGATTTCATAATGCAGCTTGTCTTGCCGCGATCAAAAGTACACGAGGTGCTACGGGAGATGCATGATGGAGCATCCGGAGGTCATTTGGGTGCAAACAAGACACTGGAGAAGGTGCGAGAACGTTTCTATTGGCTCAGCGCAAGGGACGACGTAGAGAGTTGGTGCCTAAAATGCGTCGTGTGTGCCGCCAGCAAGGGACCCAGAACGAAAACGCGAGGGAAGATGCACCAGTACAACGTGGGTGCACCCTTTGAACGGATCGCCACTGACATCGCTAGTCCATTTCCAGAAACCGACAGTGGTAACCGTTACATCCTAGTCGTCATGAACTACTTCAGTAAATGGCCGGAAGCGTTCGCCATCCCTAACCAGGAAGCGAAGACCATCGTGGAACAGATCGTCAACAACTGCGTGAGCAGATTTGGCGTGCCTATGGAACTGCATTCTGACCAGGGACGAAACTTTGAATCGAAGATATTCCAAGAGGTATGCCAACAACTAGGAATCAAGAAGACGAGAACTACCCCGCTTCATCCACAATCCGACGGGATGGTAGAGCGCTTCATTAGAACCTTAAACGAACATCTCTCCAAGGTCGTAGAAGACCACCAGCGCGATTGGGATCGACAAATTCCTCTCTTCTTGATGGCCTACCGTCTCCATCCGAAGTCTTTTTTGGTCGAGCAGTTTGGCTACCTAGTTAGGTGAAGTTTGGATCCCCTAACGATGAGCCCAAATGTGAAGAGAACTATGTGACAGACCTCAGGGAAAGGATACGAGACATACATCAGAGGACCAGGACGAGGATAAGGATGGCGAGTGACCGCATGAAAACCAGGTACGACACAAAGGCAACAACGTCTAGCTTCCACGAGGGAGACCTAGTGTGGCTGTACAACCCACACCGGCAAAAGGGGAGGTCACCCAAGCTGCAGCAAGACTGGGAGGGCCCTTATAAAGTGGTCACACGCATCAATGACGTCGTCTTTCGGATCCAGCGATCCACAAAGTATCCCAATATTCCAGGATCCTCGATTCACCCGGAGAAACATCTAGCATGTTCTAGAAATCCTTGCAATTTCATATAAATACCAATACCACAACCACCGTGGACAGAGTTGTTTATAAGTGAATACAGCGATTACAAGAAGGACATTAGACCAGTGGTGAAAACAAGCGACATTGTGAAGAAAATAAGTCTGTTGCGACCGTTTGATTTGAAATAAATAAATAATAAAGTGATTGAATATTGTGTTAAAGTAAAGTTGGTGTTTGATAATAGATAAACAATTAAAATACACAAAAGACGGTTTTATTTGAACGAACCCCAGCAAGAATATTGCAACACATATGCGGCGGTTAAAGTCATGCTGATGTGAGTTATTTTTCTAATATATAGTGGTGTAAGTCCAGATATGAATACGATACATGCCAAGCTGCTGCATGAAAATGTGAAGTAAATTCAAATGTCCCTACAACAGATGGTAGTACAAACTTGATACATAAAGGAAAAGCCAATATGTATTGTTGAAAGCTACAGCGGTGCAAATCTTAGGTTCTTAAACGAAATATGACTTAAGCCATTCACTTTCATCGCCTCACATAAAGTTATTGTGCACCACACAGACAAAGTTGTGGATATCTGCTAGTTCACTATAAACGACTTCTTTTATCTAAAATTTGTCTACCTAGTCTGAAATAAAACTGGTCAAACGGTTGTGCATGCGATCATATGAAAACACAAGCGTTTTCACTCAGCTGAGGCCTACCAACTCCTACTCTCAACCTCCACGCGGTGACAGCCGGGTGCCTAGTACCTTAATCCAAGAAATGGGTAACCAGCGCCATTTGGCGGATTCTTGGCGGCAGCAGGTGAGAGAGGGGGGAAGAGCGCTTTCTCACTAGAGCACTTCATCCTGTTCCAGGCGGCAGCGGACGAATTCCCTAGACGGAGTCAACGGTGGCGTCTATAGTTCTAGTTAGGTTGAACTTAGTGAATACCTTGCGCGAGCTGCTTCGACGTATTCTTATCACAGGTCGGTAAGGAATTTCCAATGTTGGTCAGGACATTGGAATAGAGATGTTGGCGGAGGAGCCCTTAATGGGCCAACGGCAGCGCTCATACTCCCGTAGTGGACTACTGGCACCGGTGTACCCGGCCACTCGTCCTAGGGGAATAATTAAGGAACTGGCCCTCCAGGTTGGGAGTTGTGCCGTCGGTGTAACTTCCCTAAAAAAAAAAAAAATCTTCCCTACCACGTAAAAAATCTATGGCTCCGAAACAACCAAAAGCCTCGGATAAGGATGACTCAACTAATGACGACCCCAGCAAACGAAATAAGGACAACGACCTTCGGATCTGTACGTGGAATGTTCTGTCCCTTTACAGACCACGTGCAGCCGAACAACTAGCAGAGGCCCCAGACTGCTATAAAGCGGATATTACCGCCATCCAGGAAGTGCGATGGGATGGGCCGGGCAAAAAGAGGATGAAAAACTGTGACATCTACTACGGTGATTGCTACCGAGGTAACAGGCAACGCTTATTCGGATGCGGATTTGTCATACGCGGCAGACTTAGGCAAGAAGTCTTAAGCTTCCGACACGCAAGCGAGCGTATTATGACAATCCGGATCAAGGTTAAATTCGCTAACATAAGCCTAATATGTGTTCATGCCCCCACGGAAGAAAAGGACCCTGCCACCAAAGAGTGTTTCTACGAGCTCCTCGACAAAACATACGAGCAATGTCCTAAATACGACGTTAAAATCGTGTTGGGCGATTTTAACGCCAAAATAGGAAAGGAGGACGTCTTTGGTAGAGCAGTCGGTAAGCATAGCCTACACGACACCACGTCTGATAACGGACTAAGGCTAATTGATTTCACTGTGGAACGAAATGTCACCGTAGCAAGCACATGGTTTCCTCATCTCGATATTCATAAGCAGACATGGCGGTCCAATGATCATGTAACGATCAACCAAATTGATCATATTGCGATCGACGCAAGGCATGCCTCCAGTATTCTGGATGTCCGGAACTTCCGAGCGGCCAACATAGACTCGGATCATTACCTTGTTGTAGCCAAGGTATGAATGCGGATATCCCAATCTGAGCAACAGAAGAATCACTGTGAGAAAATTTAACGTCGAAAAGCTACAATCGCAAGAGACCGCCAGACTCTTCGCTGAACGCGTATCCCGAAATCTCTCAATCACCCTTATGCCGCCAGCATCAAGTGCCGAAGACCAGTGGCAACGCTGCCAACATGCCATCAGGAACGTCGCGACTGATGTGCTGGGTCTCGCTCGCCCACCACCGCGAAACCCCTGGTTTGACGAAGAATGCCGGCGAGTGCATGCAGCAAAACAAGAGGCATACAAAAAAGGCGCCGTGAAACAAGGCCAAATGAAATAAGACCAACTTTCAAAAATTGCCTGTGCGAATAACCGCCGAAATCGCCCAAATAATGAAAGAAAGCCCAAAAAAAAGGAACAACTCTCCAAAACAGGAGTGAATGGCTGTGCAAATAATCGCTAAAAGAAGAATCGCCCAAAATCCGAAAATGAACGATCGCCCAAAATTTTATATTTTTCTTGGAAATAATTTCTTAAAATCATATCAGAAAAGCATATTGTCGACAGTAGTAAATAACTATTATTTCTTTAATTGTAAACAGGCAGTGTTGTTTGTTACATTACTCTGGTCAAGGCATTTTGTGCGGGCCAACAGTGGGTAAGTGGCGCGCTTCGGGCAACACATTTATTTAGACTCCGCTTTCCGGGGGGGTTTAGCCGCTCACGCGACTTCGTCACCCCGCTGAGGGTATGTCTATAACTGTCAGGCAGGCGCCTGGGGCTAAGTCTATTCGAGCACAATTTTGTATGGGCCAACAGTTGTAGTTATACCCACGTTTCTTACTATTAGCTATTAACGTCAACGGGAAAATGTGGCTTTATTTCTATATTAATATGAAAATAAGGCCATTTTTTTCTTTCTTTTTTTTCCATAAATGTGGCCTTATTTCCATGGTTAGATGTGGTTTAATTTCCAAGTTGTGTTGGAAATAAGACCCATCTGGCGTTATTTCCATTTTTCCATGGTAATAAGGCCACATTTTGAAGGTGGCCTTATTTCGAAGGGCGCTATTTCACGTCACCGAAGTTTCCTCCAACGTAACCTAACCTTCTTCTTCTTCTTCCTTTTATCAGCGAGGTTATGATCCGAAAATAAGGGATCATAACCTTCCCACTTCACTGCATTTCTACTGATCCGCCTGTGGGGTTCGCCTATTTGACCTCAGAAAATATCGGCAGGCCTCCCGATTTTGGATCACTCGGTTACTGAGGCCAATGAAATGCCGATGTCGTCACATTTGTGTGATCCAGGCGTTTATAGGCCTGCCTTTCCTACATCGCGATGTCTTCGGAACGTGCATTGATATTGCCTTTTTAACGGGGTTCAAAAGATCTCTTCTTTGAACGTGGCAATACCACCTGAGCCGGTAGCGCTCTATTTTTTATACGATGGTTTCCTTGATGTGAAAGCTTCCACGGATCTTCGAACTTCTTTTTCGATCAAGCTTTGTCACTCCTGCTGTCATGCGAAGCATCTTCATCTCAGCTGCCGTTAATTTACTCTCATACTTTTGTACATCGTCCAACATTGTGAACCGTATGTGAGCGCTGGACGCACAACTGCGGTGTAGAGCCTTCCTTTCAACTTAGGTGGCATTTTTCTGTCACAGAAGATAGCGGAATTTTCTCGCCACTTCATCCACCCTACGCTTACGCGATGATTGATGTCGTCATCACAAGTTGCTTTGCTATTGATCATAGATCCCAGATATTTGAACTTTTCGCACTTGGGAAGCACTGTTCCATTCAAATAAATGTCTGGAATAGGCCTGAGTGGATCAGAGAACGGGCAGCACAAGTACTCTGTCTTTTTTGAACTAATGCGATACCCATTTCCGTCCAGAGCGTCCACACACCCACATCAAGTGCTCGTTGCAGGGATGTAGGATCCTCACTTATGATGACTGCATCGTCAGCAAAGAATAACTGATGTACCTTGGGGTCCAGCACTTTACCTTCAAGCGGATAATCAAGGACTATAATGAAGAACAAAGGACTTAAGGCGCTTCCCTGATACACCCCGACTTTGATTGGGAAATCTTCGGTTACTCCAGCGGGGCATCTTACTCTTGTCCTTGCTCCTTCGTACATGTCCATGATCATCTGTACATAAGTTTCTGGAACCCCTCGATGTCTTAGCGCCACCCATATCAAGTCTCGTGGTTGTCTGTCGAATGCCTTTTCAAAGTCAACCAATACAAGATGCAAATCCCTTAAGGAATCACGATGTTTTTCCATTATGATCCTTATACTTTGGATTGCATCTGTGGTTGATTGACCCACGACAAACCCGCACTGATCATCAGATAGTCGTATTATTTTTCGCAGTCGGCCACCTAATACCCGCTCAACGATCTTCATGGTGTGTGACATCAGCTTGATTGAAGGGTAGTTATCACAGTTTTGCGTATCACCCTTCCCTTTGTATACAGGGAGAAGGTAACTTTCCCTCCATTGATTTGGGTCACCTCTCACACATTTGGAGATGAGAATTCTGAGCCGTCTGAACCCAATGTCTCCCATCTTTTTCCAGAACTCAGAGGGCATCTCGTCTGGCCCAACCGCTTTAAGTTTTTTTGGAGTATTTGACCGCCTCACTAACTTCTTCGACTGGAATGTCGGGTATTTCTTCACAGTTAGGGGTGGCTCTTGGAAAGTATAGAGGGGGAAACTGTTCATTTAAAAGTTCTTCACAATACTGCCGCCACCTCTGCAGAATTTTGTCGCCATCCACAAGAAGCTGGCCATGAGCATTGCTAATAAACTTTGGTGAACGAATCTCCTGAGCATTCCTCCTTCTTCGAGCGGCTATTTTGAAGATGGTTGCGCTCTTCTTCATATTGTGGCTTCGCAGCTCCTGGATAGCCTGGTTTGCATCAGCAACCGGGGAAGATATTTTCTCCAGCTCCCGATACAGGCCCTCCGTACTCTCTGCTTGAAGCTGGGCGCACTTTTTCTTCGCTTTTTTCTTGCAACATCTGTATTCCACTTCGAGGCGAACTTTTTCGTCACTATTATTAGAGGGGCACTTTGACCAAGCTTTGAAAGCCGCTTTCTTCTCATTTATCACCTTCTTAGCTTCATCACTCCAACACCATGTTTCTTTGGCGTGTTGATGGTGGTCTTTCAAAGCTCCTAGCAGTGATTTGGCCTTCTTTAAGCAAGTTCGCTGTAAGGAATCCCACATATTTTGTGCTCTGCACTCTTCATACTTAGCTCCGTTGATGGTGTGAGAGAGGTAATTTTTCATTACGAAAACAAAAGCTTCGCCTTTTTCTTTGTCCACATTGTACCACTTGATTTTCTCAGAGACCCTTGTTTGTTTGCTTTTCTTTGGTGTTTTCATAAAAATTTCTGTTAGCAGGAGACGGTGTGGGCGCCGTGGCGTAAGTGGTTAGTGTGTCTGATCACTACGCATGAGGTCCCAAGTTCGAATCCCAGAAAGTACCAACAAGTTTTTTCACGGTCCCACCTCTCGCGAGCGTCTGACAAACATCCGAGAATATTGTTGTCACGAAAAGCTTCTCAAATCGCCGTTCGGACTCGGCATTAAACTGTAGGTCCCTTCCATTCGTGTGAAAAATATAACGCACACAACATGAGTGGTTGCGAGAAAGCTAGGCCCTGGCACTTTAAAGAGCTGTTGCGCCAAATATTTGTATTTGTAGGAGACGGTGTTGCCGAGCGATTGCCTCTCCCAGGATCACTTTGCAACCTTTTATCCGAGGCTTCATGAAACTGGCTACCAAATGGTAGTCAATCTGAGTTTCATTTCCAGCACTGCTGTAAGTGATCAGGTGTCGGCTTTGTTGGATGAACATGGTATTTAACACGATAAGACCATGTGATTTGCACATGCTTAGGATGTCTTCACCAGGAAGGTTCCTGGTGCCATATCCTAGTCCTCCATGGCAGTCTTCATAGTCTTCATTTGACTTCCCGACATGTCCATTCAAATCTCCTCCAACAAACAAAAACTCTTCCTTTGGGATGTTCTTAAGAAGATTGTGGAAATCTACCCAAAATGCATCTTTATCTCCCTGATTGCACCCATTTTGGGGAGCATATGCACTGACAATATTCCACACCTCTCCTTGTATTACTAGTTTGAGAGACATCAAACGGTCGCTGGACTTCGAAATGCTCAAGACGTTACCAATTAGCTCTGCCGCAAGGATGATACCGATTCCGTTCTTAGCCTTTTCCGTTCCGTAGTAGAACATCTTGTAATCTTTTGTCCTAACGTCCAATAAACGCGCCCGATTTCCGGTGTTTTTCCATCTCGTCTCTTGGGCACACAAGATATCCACCCGCCTTCTATTCATCATCTCTTCCAGCTCGTAACTTCGACCGGTCATGCTTCCAACGTTCCAACTTGCGACCCTCAAATTTCTTCCAAACTGTTTCATTATTTTGCTAGCCCCCGGAATCTGTATAGCTCTGACACGAACATTTGTGCTCGGTCCAGGATCAGTACCATGCGCAGCAGTGGTAGTGCCTTTCCTTTTAGCAAGTATTACCATAATGATACAGTTTTGCAATATTACCATATGGCGATTGTGTTTGTTGTTTGACACGTGCATGCTCCTGTCTTAGTATTGTTTGATCTTTCTTTTATGACACCGGTGATCTCCAGTCGTGTCAACCCACGGACTCGCATGCACACTTGTGGGAGGGTTTTTAAGGTAGTATATGTGTCGCTAGGCTCACTTGGGTGTTATATTGCCTAGATCTGATTTGTCCCCTCAGTCGCCTTTTACGACAAGCGCTAGTTGTTGGGGGGCGCTGCAGTGATATTCTTAACCCGTCCCTGCACGGGTGCAACGTAACCTAACCTAACCTTCTTTATTCCACTAGTTCTCCGGTTGGCCAAACGGACGAAGCTGGTCAAGGGATCAACTAAGGCGGCTGTCTTAGAAAAGCAAAGCGTCTGCGAAACGATACGAAGTAAAGAATCATAGTGTTGAAACAGAAACTTATTTCTATTATTAAATCATATATTAGAGTACCGAGTGTTAGTAATGGATGACTAATTAGTTAGAATTATTAATTAAATTACATTCATAGTTATAATGTCGCTGCTGTAGTGTTTTAAACTATATTTTTTTAAGTATATTCGTCAGTTTTTGTACCACAAATGTTTACATTCTTAAAATTATTATTTGTGAAGTTCCTGGAACTAATAAAAAGTTATTAAAATCAGATATAGAACCTGAATTATGCTCCATTAGAGCCTAATCCATTAGTGGAGAAATTCACCTTGGACAGGTAAATCTCAGCTATCCGCCGAGATGCGTGAATAACTCTACTACCACGATTGCAGTGTCCCAGCTAGTGTTTGTTTCCGTTTCGAAGAATTCTGTTTTTTTTACGAATTTCTTGTGAATTACGATATTAAATTACGATTTATTGGTTTTGTTTTGTAACCATTTTTGGCTGCTACTTAATTTTTGTTGTACTTCGCTTTAGGGGGTTTACACTTGTATCAATCCCACAATTAAGAAATGCGGTCAACCTACGAGGTGTGAGATATCAGACC
Organism: Brachypalpus laphriformis; assembly: GCA_945910035.1. Lineage (NCBI taxonomy): Eukaryota > Metazoa > Arthropoda > Insecta > Diptera > Syrphidae > Brachypalpus > Brachypalpus laphriformis. The sequence goes on from OX246756.1 coordinate 140,261,703, forward strand.
ACCCTCTTGTGAATATATTATTCTTATGAATAATGTCAATCATGTTTACTGTTTTCCAAGAAAAATGTAGTCTTCATTAATTGCGACTTACATATTTGAAATGTAGGTGGTAAAACTTCAGTTATGTAATACTACGCAAAAGATTCTGTCATGGCTTTATACAGTCACGTTTTCATATGACTTCTGATGAACCGAAAGTAATTTTCCTCAAAATTATCTTATGTGAATATACGGAATAAAGAGTGTGCGCTGCGCGTGGTATTGATCTACTTAACTAAACAAATTATTTGATTTGCCTAGAGAGCATAACAAATGAAAGTCTTATTTTTTACAGCTCGCAATTAACAAGTCTCAAACAAGAGATAGTAGCGACATATTTCATAAATATTGCGAAATATTGCAATAATTTATTTTATTTTATTTTATTAAGTAAATACTAATAAAGAAGTAATTCTAGATTATTTATAAGAATCATTAAGAAGTAAATTTTTACGAGTGAAACACTGATAAAAGATGCCTGGCGTCGCTCGTGCCCAAATGTTTGTATCATTCACAATGTAGGAGTGCACTAAAAGAAACAATATGTCAATCAAAATAAAACTGGTTTCTAAGAGGTTGTGTTGATTCTAGTCATGTGACTACGGTTAGATAGGAGATACGCACATATGGGCCCATAAAATACATCAATGCTAACGAACGATCAAACATAAGAGCACAAATTAGCTTACGTGCGTGCATACATACGTGCATGTTAAAGTTTCCAACTGCCTACCACCGTGATTTATAGTAAATCTTTGACAATTGCTTTGGTTAACACCAAAAGCAATTGGGTACGCTTGGTCAGACGAGTGTATGTCTGATGAATGGAATCTCAGCATCGTTTACCCGATCCGCAAGAAAGGAGACCCCCTCAACTACGCCAATTATAGAGGCATCAGTCCCCTCAATATTGCATATAAGATCTTTTCTGTGACATTATGTAAACGCCTGAAACCGCTCACCTGAGTGGCACAGTAGGCAGCTAGCTCTGCTATTTATTCTGACAATGATCAGCGCTGAAATCAAGCGAAGAATAACTCTTGCCAATCGCTGTTTTTTTTTGCAAATAAGACAATTCAGTTGAAAAGGTCTATCTCGAACAACAAAGGAGACTCCATATAAGACCCTAATCATCCCAATCCTGCTTTACGACGCTGAATCATGAACTTTATTGCAAGCGGATGAAGATATTCTTGGTCGCTTCGAGAGAAAAGTTCTTCGTAAGATTTGACGGATATTGCACTTGTGGGATAAACCGGATCTGTCGGATTTATCGGATTTGACAGATCTGTCTGATTTGTCGGAACTGTGGGATGTAACGGATTTGTCGGATTTGCCGGATCTGTTGGAATTGTCAGATTTGATGGATCTGTCGGATTTGTTGGACTTGTCGGATCTGTCGGAATTGTCGGATTTGTCAGTTTTGTCGAATTCGAAAGGTGACCTCCTAAAGACTCCTATGCCTATGTACAAAAAAAATATTTTCATGAAATTTGTTGAATAAGAAAGCTTACCAACACCATTTCAAAAACGATTTCGAACAAATGTAAAATTATGAGGAGGATAGATTTCGATTTTAGATTTATTGGTTAAAATAAAATCGATGTACATGTACTTAAGAGCAAAACACTTATAAATAGGACAGGTGACAAGTAAACATATTCAAAAACAAAGATTTCAAGAAGACTTACTAATAATGATAGAAAAGAAAAGATACAAAAGAAATTGAATATATACACCAAGTAGACGAAAATAAAAAAGAAAAGAAAAAGTGTGAGTAATTTCAGTTAAGAGCGAAATGAGAAAAACATGCCGTTGAAAATTGTCTATACAGTCGAGAACGGATAAGCGGAAAACGGATAAGTAGAAAAATCGCACCAGGGCAACGACTTTAGATGCCCCTAGCCACTTCACGCGATTTCTATACAAATTTGTTCGTATAAGTGCAACACGTTTAATTGAAAATTCCTTATAAGTGAATGGCAAACGACTAACAAAGGCCTCGTAGGGGCAGCATCTCCCGATAGGTGCTGGTCCGCTAAGTAACGAGTAGGAGCCACTGCAGCCGAAAACCTAGCAGCTCTGTTAGTAAGCCCTACTCCCACCTCCTCGTGGTGTCATCTAAGAATTTCTTCGGAAAATGCTAACGGGAAAGGACGAATGGCGAGCTTCCTGCTCCAAAAAACAGGATAAGTGTCGGTTGGTCTGTGGTCCAGCGAGCCGCAACCGTAAAACAAACTATTGCTCCGAAACGGAAACAATCGTCTCGGATAAGGACGGATAATTTGTTGACGACCTTTGGCTATCGGACACGGACAACGATCGGATTCTGGAACGTTAAGACCCTCCTGGACTCACTCAAGGAAGGGCCTTATAACGCCAGATTCCTCCAATTGGAGAGCGAATTCGCACGGTTTAAAATCGACATCTTAGGGCTGAGCGAGATAAGATGGTACGATGTTGGGGAATACATCTCCCCAACAAAAAGCACTGTAATGCTCTAATCTGGTAAACCAGCTGGAAGTGCACGGAGTTCCGGCGTAGGACTCATGCTAACTCCAGCAGCACGTAGTAGCCTCATATCCTGGAAACTCCACAGCGACCGGATATTGACAGCTAGGTTCCAGAGTAGAGTTAGAAAAATTACCATCATACAGTGTTATGCTCCGACTCTAGACGCGACTGAGGATGAAAAGGATCATTTTTATAGCCACTTAGGCGCCGTCTACAACCAAACGCCTAATGGGGACATCGTAATGGTAATGGGAGATCTCAATGCCAAGGTGGGTAGCGACAACACCATGCTTAAGCACGTGATGGGAGTTCACGGCGTGGAAGACCGTAATGACAATGGTGAGCGTTTTGTGGACATCTGCAATACCAACCGCCTAGTCATCGGAGGTACTCTGTTTAAGCATAACACCTGCCACAAAATCAGTTGGGTCTCTATTGATAGGCAACGAACATCCAACCAGATCTTCCACATTGCGATCAGTCGCCGCTTTAGAAATTGTCTCCTGCACGTCCGAAACAGACGTGGAGCTGACGTCGGACAAGAACGAGATCACCATCTTATGGTAGCTCATTTACGCCTTCGTACTGCATCCGTCAACAGGAACCGCTCAAACCTACTTAACATCACCAGGTTTAATATCGACAGACTCAAGGTTCCCCAAGTGCGCCAACAGTTCAGGGACCATCTTGCCTTAGAAGCAGAAGCAATCAGCAGCATAGAGAACATGGATGACCACTGGAGTGCTGTGAAAAATACTTTTGCGACTGGGGCACGCACGTATGTCGGTAAAAAGCAGAAACACCACCGCACATGGCTTTCTACAGACACCTGGAGACGGATCGATGAGCGTACAACAATCAAGGCTCGGATTGCAGCGGCCTCAGCAGTAGAGAGAACCGAGCTTGAAGCCCAATACCTTGCGAAGAAGAAAGAAGTGCAGCGTAGTGTGAGACGTGACAAACGTCAATATGTCAACTCATTGGCCTCAAGGGCTGAAGAAGCAGCAAGTAGGTGCGACAGTATGACTGTTTACAACATCACTAAGGAGCTCATTGGTGGTCGAAACTCCAAACAACACCCAGTGAAGAGTTTAGACGGTGACCTTCTGATTTCGGATGAGGATTAGCTCACTAGATGGAGAGAACATTTTGCTACAGTGCTAAATCACTTAGACGACGGCGGTATGATCTTGAATTCGAATGAGCAGTTCGAAGCAACAAATTCCCGAATTCGCACCGCAAAACCGTAAAACCGAGATAATAACAGCAAGCAAGTCCCTCAAGAAGAACAAGGCGGTGGGTATTGATGGCATCCCTGCCGAGCTATTTCAAGCGGCGCCAAATACATCGGCAGATTTGCTGCATCCGCTAATACGGAGAGCTTGGGATAGCGAACAATTTCCACAGGAGTGGAAAAGGGAGATGATCATTAAACTTCCAAAGAAGGGAAACTTAATGGATTGCGGTAACTGGAGAGGTATATGTGTTCTTCCAGCTGTAGCCAAAATAATAGCTAGAATAATTCTAGAACAAATTAAAGAACATTTAGATTCAACTCTCGATGTCGAACAGACAGGCTTTCGCGCTGGATCCTCCTGCATCGAGCACATAAACACCTTACGGATCATAATCAAACAATGCGTTGAGTATAGGTCTCCACTACATTTACTGTTTATCGACTTCGAGAAGGCTTTCGACAGCTTGAATCGAGATGCTATCTGGTTGGCCTTGCGCAGGAGAGGCATTCCAGAAAAGCTCATAGCTATTATCAAGGCTACATATGAGGGCGGCAAGTGTCACGTCGTGCACAATGGTAAGGTGTCGGAGGATTTTGAAGTCCAAAGTGGAGTACGTCAAGGGTGCATACTGTCCGCACTATAGTTTTTGGTGGTTATCAGCGATGTACTCCGTGCAGCATTGACGGAAGCTAATTCTGGAATTCGTTGGACTATGACATCTTACCTTAAACACCTAGATTACGCTGACGATGTTTGTCTACTTTCACATCGGATAATGGATCTTCATTTGATGGCCCAAAATCTAGAAGCTGAGGTAAACAAAGTGGGGCTAAAATAAACACAGACAAAACAAAAGCCCGGAGTACTTCTGATACCCGCGCTCAACTTAACATTGCCGGAAAGCAAGTCGAGAAAGTTGATAACTTTCTATATTTAAGAAGTGTCGTCTCGGCTAATCGCTGTGGCACCGAACTGAATGTGTGCAGCAGAATCGGGAAGGCTAAAGCTGCGTTCGGAATGCTGTCCAAAATCTGGAGAAGCAATGTTATTAGCTTAAGAACCAAGCTTCGACTGTTCCGCTCCAACGTAGAATCAGTGCTGCTTTATGGGTGCAGTACTTGGAAGGTGGACACCATTAACACATGCAAGCTGCAAGTCTTCGTAAACAAATGCTTAAGAATCATCTTGAGGATTTTTTGGCCGAACCGCATCTTCAACGAACAACTTTATCTGAGAACGGGCCAAGAACCTATAAGCATTACTATACGAAGAAGAAAGTGGCAATAGATTGGACACACCCTACGGCGCGAAGACAACTCCATTGCGAAATACGCCATGCAGTGGAATCCGCTCACCCAGGCAGGCAGAATAGCGGGACGCCCTAGGCAAACGTGGCGCAGAACAGTTGAGGAGGAATCGAGCTCTTTAGGAATGAGTTGGAGGCAGCTCAAACGCGTTGCAGAACTCCGAACACGATGGCGCGCAGGCGTAGTTGACGCCCTATGCCCCCCGAGGGGTTAAAGGATATAAGTAAGTAAAGTACTTATAAGTGAACAACTTTTCAAAACCCCGAATAAAGCTTTCCACTGTTCTTAAACCGGATAAGTGCAAATGCAAATTTTAGATTTTTTTACATTATTAAGAAATGAAGTGGCAAGACTTACCACATGCGTATGAAATAGGACTAAAACAGTTCGACTGACATAAATTGCAGTTTGTATTTCAAATGCATCTTCCATTGCCCTTAATTTCTCGCATTAAAGTGTTCACGTGTCAACAGTGTTTTTTTATTATTTTAAACAAATTGCTACTGCAAAAATGTTCATTCAAATTAATTACCCTTAGTACAATATAAGTCAAAAGCGAAGAAGCAAAGAACTTCTTTTCTCGTTTTTTTTTTTTTGATTAGCTCAATCTTTTGACTTATAAATGAATAAATAAATATTTGGCGCAACAGCTCTTTAAGTGCCAGAGCCCAGCATTTCGCAAGCACTCTTGTTGTGTGCGTTATTTTTTTTCACACGAATGGAAGGGACCTACAGCTTAGTGCCGTATCCGAAGGGCAATACGTTTTGAGAAGCTTTCTCGAGACAACAATACTCTCTGATTGTTGTCAGACGTTCGCGAGGGTGGGACCGTGAGAAAACTTTTTGGTGTTCTCTGGAATTTGAACCTGGAACCTCACGCGCAGTGGTTCGCCACACTTAGCAATTACGCTACGGAGCCGCACTAGTAGAAGTAGATATGTATTAATAATGTTATTTTGGATATATTATCTACATGGACGTATGTACAAATGTATTCGGTTGTTCAATAAGTTCTGGGGTTTTTTTTTGGAAGTGGCGTTTATCGCTTCAGCAAATCTCTATGTATAAAACTGTTATGAAAACTTTTTTTTTCTAGTAGAAAAGATTATTCTTTACATTGTTACAAGAATTTGTTTTGATCGGACGTGTTTTAAGTGCTCACATTTTTTTTTTTAAATGGAAGATAAAAAAGTGCATTTTAGGCATATTTTGCTTTTTTTCTTTAAAAAAGGTGTCAAAGCGACAGAGGCTCAACGGGAGATTTGTAGCGTGTATGGAGATTCGGCAATTAGCGCTGGTTTACACGCTTTTGTTCCGGCAATACAGACCTTGCTGATGCTGCTCACTCTGGACGTCCATCCACCACAGGCGACGATCAAATTTTAGCTGCAGTTAGCGTTGACAGATATTTGACGACACGAGAGACCGGTCACAGAGACTGGAAAGGCTTGGAAAAGGTGGATGTTTGGGTTCCTCACGAACTCATTTGGTGCATTGGTGCATTTGGTGGGATTGGCGAGGTGTCCTATACTTCGAATTGCTCCCACGCAATGAGATAATAAATGCCATCAAATATTGCTCTCAGCTCGACAATTTGAAGCAGGCAGTGGAAAACACATAGCCAGAGTTAGTGAACAGGAAGGGCGTTGTTTTCCACCATAACAATGCCAAACCACACACAGCTTTTGTGACATAATGCAGCACCCACCGTACTCTCCAGACCTTGCGCCGTCTGAGTACCACCAATGCCGCCCTCTCCAAAACGATTTGGACGGAAGGCAATTTAGTTCCGAGGAGGACATAAAAACGCACCTGGAAAACTTTTTTAGCCAAAAGTCTACTGATTTTTACAAAAGAGGAATAATGTCTCTTCCAGAACGTTGGAAGAGTATAATAGATCGGAATGGACAATATTTGATGGATTAAATATATGATTTTAAACCAAAAATGTGTATTTAACTTTAACCAAAAAAAAAACCGCAGAACTTATTGAACAACCCAATATATACATATACAGTTGTGCAATTATATACTTAACTCTAAATGAAATCAGATTTTTTTGTCGTTGTGTTGTTTTTGTTAAATTTTTTAATTTCCACTTTTTTTTTTAATAAAAAAATTCCAAATAGTATTAATATATGTAGTTTCTTTTTTGAGTGTGTATATACGGCGTAAATACGGTGCACCTTATTATGGAAGTACATATAAGTGCAAAAATGTGCATTTACGGATAAGTGCAAAATTTTGCACTTATGGATAAGTGCACAGACCAGATAAGTGCACAACAAATCAATGCCCGGACGTTGTGCACGTATCCGTTCTCGACTGTATTCGACTAAAGACCTCATCCTGTGAAGCAGATTGTTCCAAAGACGAACTTATACTGATACTTGACAACTATAACGTATCTCCTGACACGCACCGTTTTTTGCATACATTAGAAAATGTGCCTTTTTTATTAACTCCACTATATCTTTCGCCAGGTTTCAGCGTCTATCAAAAACAAATACGAGTAGGTTCGTATCCAGCCAAACTGATAACCCAAATGTCATCAAAATCATCAAAATCTATTGAGTAATGTTCAGGATATGAAGTTGCTGTAGAAAAATTCGATAGAAGGATGATTTTCTTTAAAACGTCTCATTATGTCTTACAGCCACATCATTCGAGTTCGATCACTTTCAATGTGAATTGCTACCTACAACATACATACATAGATTTTCAATGGCGCGCTAGTCCTTTATGCGGGTCACTGGGTAGGATACTCTGGTGGACTCTCCATCCTTCCCGATCCCCCGCCATTGACTCCAACTCATCAGGAGTAATACTAAGACGGCTGCAGGAGAGATGTCGGACTTTATCAATTCATCTTTTTCTAAGAATAACGAGCGGTCGACTACCTGACGGCACGGCATTCAATGCACGTCTTGGTAGGCGGTCTGGTTGCATACGCACTACGTGACCAAACCATCTAAGCATAAAACGTTCCGTTCGGAGAAGTAGCTACTCAACGTTGAACGCCTCGCGTAATCTAGTGTTGCGCACTCGATCTCTATGAGTTATTCCAGCAACACCGCGAAGAAACCTCATTTCAACAGCTTGAATTCGCGATCTTATTCCTTCGGTCACTACCAAAATTTCATGCCCATAGGTGAGGGTTCGAACATACGCCGAGTTAAAAACCGATAATTGATTAAACAATAAGTTCAGCCTTATATCAGATTGACCAAGCTCTCAAAATTGGTCCAGCCTGACCAATTCTTCAGGATAGCTCGGCACTGTTCTTTCTATCACTCATGAATAAGACGCCGAAGTACTTAAACTTATCCACCTACTTTAGTGGGACTTCACTAACAACCACTAACATGCACGCATGCACGAAGTTCGGTTTGAGAGGACCCACGGATGACCAAATCATCCGGAAAGAGCAAATAACTAATCTACTATTTTGAGACATTCTCTTCCACGGCTGCGCTGTACTATCTATTTAAATCATAGGTTATTTTGACACTGACAGCTGTTTCTCGCTCGAAATCTTGACAGAAGTCAGCACCATACCTCCGCAGAACGAAATGAGTCGCTCTACGCTTGAACAACATTGAAAAATATTGAAAACTTATTTCCAAAGTGAGTGCTGTGTAGCCCAAACAGTGCGTTTTTTGAAAAGAAGTTTTGGCCGAAATGAAGCACCCACCGCCCTGCTGTACGCAAGTTTGTGCAAAAAGTTCATGAGACTGGTATGCTAGTGGACAACACTCATGGTCCCCGTCATCGTACGGTGCGCACAGACGAGAATGTGGCTGCTGTAGCCGAGAGTGTGAGACTCAATTCACGAACATCAACTCGTCATCGATCTCAACAGCTCAACATTTCACGCACTAGCCTGAGGAGAATTCGGCACAAAGATCTGGGATTATTTGCTTACAAGGTCCAATTGATTCAGCAATTGAAACCGCATGACCATCCGCTTCGTAATCGCTTCGCAGTTTGGGCCTTAGAGCAGCTTGAATTGGACAACGATTTTAGGCGAAAAATCATCTTTTCTGACGAGGCACATTTTCATCTCGGCGGAAAACCCCCACGTTATTGTCGAGAAGCCAATGCATCCACAGAGAGTGACAGTTTGAAGACATGGATTTGGACGACCTCTGGTTCATGCAGGATGGCGCGCCATGCCACACAGCCCATGCCACAATCGGACTTTTGCGCAAATCGTATTATCAGCCGTCTTGGCGATGTCAATTGGCCGCCTCGGAGCTGCGATTTAAACCCATTGGACTTTTTTTGTGGGGAACCGTGAAGGGTCGATGTTATGCCAACAATCGGGAAACGATTCAAGTACTTAAGGCCAATATCATCCAAGCAATCCGTGAGCTACAGCCCGAATCAATCAACAAGGTGTTGGAAAATTAGAGTGATAGAATGCGCTACTGCGAAGCCAGCCGAGGCAGCCACTTGAACGACGTTGTGTTTCATAATTAATGGGAATATTTGCTCTTACTAATAAAGCCATAATATATGGAAAAAATTTCATTTTGTTCATTTTATTGCATTTTTAAAAAGAAACTTGTAGTTCGCCCACCCTGTATACAATGGAGAGGAGAGGTGGAAAAATGAGCCCTTGGCGGAGTGAAAGGTATTGATTTAACGTCATCTACCCGCTTCTACAGTTTAAATACAAAGACTGAATCGCCCTTAACATGGAACCATTAATCCCATACTCCTGCAGAACACTCCAGAGTTTGCCTAGAGGAACCCTATCATATGCTTTTTCAAAATCCACAAAACAGGTATAGACAAGTTTGGCATACTCCCAAGCTTTCTCAAGAATCATTCTGAGAGTGAATAACTGGTCCGTTGTGCTTCTACCGGGATGGAAACCGCATTGTTCATCCGCCAACAACATTAATCTCAATTTACAAAGTGAAGTTCAATAACACACATTAAATCAATTTTGTGGTGAGGCGATGACTTAACATTTTGCAAACCTCGCCACACATATATTTTGATATATTAATATCTGAACACGAAACTAATCGTACGTTTTTTTCGTATTTATTATAATAGAAGGGGGACGAAACTCATACTATTCGAAAGGTACTGCACCATAGATGTGCAGAAAAATAAAATCATGTGCGTATGTTACCATTAAGTCAGGTAAAGTAAAGTGAACATACACACATGATTTTCCCATACAGAACTTTAACTGAAAGCATTTCGATTTAAGGCTATATAAGCTTAGATCCCTTTTGCATGCCCTGTACGAGAGAATATTATAAAAAAACACAAGTAAGTACGCAGTGTTGTTTCTCTCGCTGTTTTTTCCCCTCGGTCGAATTTCGACCATAGTCGATACTAGTTTTGATAAATTTTCTACAAAATTACCTGCATATCGAATCGAAGGTATGGAAGATTTTAGTAGTAACGTATTCAGTTACTGGCAACAAGTTCAAGTTTTCCGATAATAGTGATAAATGATGAAGTCAAAACCGAATGCAAAAATCACAGCAAATTCGTTCCGACTAATTACGATACCTTATATCACCTGAGCTCCAAGTCCCTACACCAAAAATAATTATTTCCTATATCTTCACTACGTTGAACTCTTAGACATACTGCTAAGTCAAAATACTAAGTATGTAACGAGGACAATTTAAAAGACCTTAGGCACCTTAAAATTACAGACACCTGCCTGTCCCGGAAAAATAAATATTGAGGTAAAATTAGCAGTCAGTGTTAAAATGATGGTCTGCAGCATTGTTGTGCGATGCTCGCTTTGAACTTCAGAAATTGTTTAAGATATGCCTTGAATAAACTTAACGATAACTCAAAAAAGTGATGAAGTTATATCATTACAGATAACTCTATTAAAATTAGGATCAATAAATATCTATTAATGGCAAGGTACCTCAAACTCAAGTTATTTTATAAAAGTCAAAGTAAAATGTAAGCTCTAAGTCACTTTTACAACACTATGTAGTATAATCCAATGTTTTTTCTTCAATTGTGGTGCACATTCGCTACTTAAATGATTTTCAAATATTTGTATATTATTAAATAGACCATATTAAGTCGGGAATGTTTATGTTTAACAAAAATTTCACTTCTGTGTCACAGGGCGATTTTAAAATTACTAGTTTTCAGTCACTTATCGGTGTGCAGTAGCACTCTTGTTATGTAAATTTCGTAATCGTGAATGGACAAAACTATTACATATTAATCTGTACTATGTATAATACATCATGTGTAACACACGACACTTTTCAAACCGGATTACTATATTTGACTTTTTACACTAAAATTTATTTAAATAAATTCGCATCAAATAAAGTATTGTATTTAACTTGCGCAAACCGCCAGCAAGTCTGACGTGCATTTGCGTTTATAATCACGAAATGATTTACCAATTCTATTTATACTCAACAGTTCTGGTTTTTGATTCCAATCTTGTCATTATGCCAATATAACACAGTATCTGTGAACATGTTTAATTAAACATGATTAAGTATTTTGTTCAACCAGGCGAAGTCATTCACATGCCTTAAATTAAAAAAAAAAAAAACCTGGCCTTAAATAGTGTGCTTCTGTAAAGTGTAAATAAATTAAATAAATTGGGTGCTCATCAAAATATAGTCGTGTGAGTTTTATTTAGACCGTCGGCAAACTTAATACATTTCACACGCTATTACGTTAATGGCTTTTTAAGAGCTACCATGTCATGATACTTTGCAAAGCCATGTAGATTCAATTGATTGCCGATGTTACCAAGTAATCGACTCAATCGACTCTCTGGGAAATCAAGTAGTACAATAAAAGAAAAAGGCGAGGCTTTTGTTTTCGTGATGAAAAATGATCTCCCTCACACCATCAACGGAGCTGAGGATGAAGAGAGCAGAGCACAACATAAGTGGGATTCCCTACAGCGAACTTGCTTAAAGAAGGTCAAATCACTGTTAAGAACGTCAAAAGGCCATCATCGACATGCCAAAGAAGCATGGTGGTGAAGTAATAAATAAGAAGAAAGCGGCCTTCAAAGCTTGGTCAAAGTGCCTCTCAAATAATAGAGACAAAAAGTTGAGCGGATATTAGGTGGCCGACTGCGAAAAATAATACGGCTACCTGATTATCAGTGCGAGTTCGTTGCAGGTAAATCAACCACAGATGCAATCCAAAGTATAAGGATCATAATGGTAAAACATCGTCATTCCTTAAAGGATTTGCATATTGTATTGGTTGACTTTGAAAAGGCATTCGGCAGACGACCACGAGATCTGATAACGGTGGCGCTAAGACATCGAGGGGTTTCAGAAACATATATACAGATGATCATGGACATGCACGAAGGAGCAAAGACAAAAGTAAGATGCCCCGCTGGAGTAACCAAAGAGTTATCAATCAAAGTGGGGGTGCACCAGGGAAGCGTTTTAAGACCTTTACTCTTTATTACAGTCCTTGACTATCTGCTTGAAGGTAAGGTGACGGACCTCAAGGTACATCAATCATTTTTGCTGACGATGGAGCTATCACAAGTGAGGATCCTACGACTCTGCAACGAGCACTTGATGTGCGGGTGGACGTTTTGGAGGGAAAGGGTATGGCATTTTTTTTCCGGGGGTAGGTGAAAATCTTCAACAAGACACTATGAGGATCGACAGCGCGTGCTCATAGTAGTGTGGGATTCTTATCCACTAAAAAACCTCCCTTCAAAACAGACTTGTTTTTATTTTTACTACAACTAAGTATTCGACTTATCAAGTAGTTTTCGTTTTACGAAATAATGATGTTTTGCAGGTACCTTCCCATTAGAAGTTCCTGCTAGCTCCGCAGTTTAGACGCGGTCAGTTATTGCGCTAAGTCTAAAGGTTTGGTTCTTTGTAGACGGCGTAGTAAATTTCTTTCATCCAAAACTTGGAGGACTGTAATATTTACGTGACTTTCTAGTAGACTTTTATGCTTTCGCGGTTAGTTTTTGATTTCGTCTTCCATTGTTTTAATGCCAAGATCTCTGTGGATATCGCTGTTTCTGATATACCATGACGCATTAACAATACCTCTTAGTACTTCGTTTTCAAAAGTTTGTAAAATTTTAATGTTACTTATTTCAGTACAACCCCAGAGTTGTATACCATATGTCCATACAGGCTTTAGCACTTGCTTATATAAAAGCTAAGCTTGGAATATTTTCCAAGTAACAAACACATTTCTCTATATTTATTATCTAGTTCTTTGCGTTTTTTCTTTACGTGCGCTTTCCATTTTAACTTTGTATCAAGTGTCATTCCAAGATACTTAGCCTCGTTTGCAAACGGGGTTTGAACCGAGTTTGAAAAAATCGGCAAATTATTTATTTTTTTAATAATAATTTACATAAGCAGATTTGGTCTCGTTGAATGGATTCGCCAAACCTTTGTCCATTCATTTACTCTATCCAAAGCTTCTTGCAATTTTACTGTAGTATCTTCGACCGTTTTACCTACTGCCAAGATAGCAGTGTCGTCGGCAAATGTAGCTAGCTCAGTACCGTCTACTTGCGGTATATCACGAGTGTATAATAGATATAAAACTGGACCAAGTACGCTTCCTTGCGGCACCCCAGCCATTATTTCCTTAAAATCCGAATATTCGTTTCCACATTTGACGCGGAATAGTTTATTCGTAAGTAAGCTCTTCAAAATATTGTATAGGAGCTCTGGCAGAACTTGTCGTAATTTAAGCTTTAAGCCTTCGTGCCAGACCTTGTAAAAGACTTGGAAGACGTCAAGAAATACGCTTGGGTTACTTCAAAAAAAGACAGTACTTATACTGCTCGATCTCTGATCCACTCAGGCCAATAGAATACTATTTAGGATTTATGGTCAGTAGCAACCTGTGATGACGACATCACTCATCTCGTAAGCGTAGGGTGGATGAAGTGGTGGTAAAACTCCGCTATCTTCTGTGACCGAAAAATGCATTCTAACTTAAAAGGAAAGTTCTACACCGTTGTTGTGCGTCCAGTGCTCACATACGGTTGACAATATTGGACAATGTATAAAAAGTATGAGAGTAAATTAACGACAGCTGAGATAAAGATGCTTCGCATGACAGCAGGAGTGTCAAAGCTTGATCGAATGATGAGTTCGAAGATCCGTGGAAGTCTTCATGTCAAAGAAACCATCTAACGAAAAATAGAGCGAGTTACGCACCCCTGCAAACCAAGAGTATAAGAGCATACAGCACACAGCATATGTTAGCAACCCATAGCATCGAAATATCATAATCGCACATGCTAGTATAAGATAGCAAACACTTAGCAACAACAGAAGCAACCAGATAAGCTCGACACTGTACTCGTGATTGGCTTATGTTTGGCTTGAGGGACGATGAGCGAGAGTCTGCAGATTTAGTAATACCATATACCATATAAATTAGTGTTAAATAAGTAAAATCAATAAAAGTAAAATCTATTATAAAACCTAATGTTCTAATTCGTGAAACCTATAAAATAAAACCTAATGTTAAAATAAAGGAAAAGAAATGTTTAAATAAAAAACTATAACTATTGCAAACGACTCAGCTTGCTACGTTCGAAGAAAAGATCGTTTGAACCCTGTTAAAATGGCAATATCAATAAACGTTCCAAAGGCATCGTGAGAGGCAGGCCCATAATCGCCTGGATCACACAAATGGAATGACACCAGCATTTGACTCGCCTCAGTAATGAAGTTATCCAAATCGGGAGAAATATCGATAAGATATTTTCTGAGGTCAAATAGGCGAACCCCACAGGCGGATCAGTAGAAATGCAGTAAAGTGGGAGGGTTATGATCTACTGTTTTCAGATGATAACCTCGCCGAAATAGGAAGAAGAAGAAGACCCAGTAATCGAAAAGAATAATGAATGTTACATAAGCTTGACCTTTAACAGTCCACAAAAGAAATCTTTAGATGTGAAGTAAGTATACGTTGGAATGATATTGAGGCCGGCTTTATACCAGATGCGAAAAAACTTTTGAGTGCCCCAAAAGGAAAATTTCATTAACGCAATATACAACCATTAAGCCGTCACCGGCCCAATGCAGACAATCATCCCGGATGAATTACAAAATTCTATCAGTAAGACGAAGACCGGGCCTGATATCATTCCAGCCATTGCCAAGGCATTTCAAATTTTGAATGGATGTGAAATACCCAAGAGATTGCGTCTGAGTACACTTATACCATTCTACAAAAACACATGTAAAAGCTCCTCCAACTATAGAGGCATAAAGCTTATTTCGCACACGCTAATTGAGAAACGCGTAATAGACCGGCGCATCAGAAAGCTAGTCACCATCTCTTAACACCCAGCGATGACTATCCAACTTGTCGTCGTGCTGGGGCTTAGTAGAGCCGAATGTTTTCTGTGGAGATATGTCTTCGGGTGCTGACAACTACCGCTGGTGTGAACAAACAAAAACCATACCGAAAGATGAAAGGTTGGGGGTTAAAAAAGGAACCACTAACGAGTTCTCATAGATGCCCTGATGAGATCTGTGGAAAAGAATTTCCTTACACCGGCCTAGAACCTTACTCATGGGAACAAAATGAACGATAACAAAAACAAAACAAAAAACGACACCAGTTTGGAAGCAGACACGCTACCTGTGGGCACACTGGAATTTGTTGAGCTGCAGCCACCATCTTGAGCTAGCTCGGATGAGGAGATCTCTATGGATATGGCGGAGCGGCTATAAGCAGATCCATCCGAGAGTCCGCGGAAATCGGAAATGAGACGGCTGGTGCTTATCCGACGCATGTCAAATCGATCCTGGACACAAATGATCTCTCTCCGAAAAGGAACAAAACTCCCTGGCCTGAGCTATTGCCACAATAGCAAAAGACGCTCTGACGAGACTTGCACCAACAGTACGTTGCTGAAACCAAAGCCAGCCATAAGTTCGATGCCCCTAAGGCAAACCGCAACGGAAAAGGAACTAGGAAAACGGATAAAGCCACCAGAAAGACCGTTGGCGCTAAGGTAGGTCCTGCTGGTGATCATCCAGAAACTTCGAGAGCTGGTGAACATAGTCATAGGATGCCCAAGACCAGGAAGGAGGATTTCGTGTCAAAGCGGCTTAGGTCCTCGGAGCATACCAAAAAATCCCCCAAAAGGGCGAAGACTGGTGTGGACTTCGGAAGAAGAAGTCAATAATCGAGAAGGCTTTAGCTGGAGCAGCCTTTGATTGTGTTCGAAAGAATACTGGTGGAACTGCGCCCACATTCGGAAGAGCGAAGTTGCATCGTGGAATAATTCTGACTGCAAAGACCAGTTTGGTTAGTGGTTAGTGTGTCGGATCACTACGCATGAGGTTCCAAGATCGAATCCCAGAAAACACCAAAAAGTTTTTTCACGGTCCCACCTCTCGCGAGCGTCTGACAAACATCCGAGAGTATTGTTGTCACGAAAAAGCTTCTCAAATCGTCGTTCGGATTCGGCATTAAACTGTTAGGTCCCTTCCATTCGTGTAAAAAATATAACGCACACAACATGAGTGGTTGCGAGAAGCTAGGCCCTGGCACTTTAAAGAGCTGTTGCGCCAAATATTTGTATTTGTTTAAAGACCAGTTATTGCTTGAATTCGCGAAGGCCACGGTTCGTGGTTTTAAAATCTGGGAGGGGGCTACACTGCGAGCAGTACTCCAAGAAAAGATCCCCACCGTGCCCAACGGAAAGCTCTGTGTTTCTGACTGGGGTGTGGACAAGACCAGAGATCCTCTGCTTCCTTAAAGCCCAGAGCTGGTAGGTCGTTGGGGAGGAAGAAGCGAAGAATGGGACCAAGGGGTTCATCATTCCTATGAATGAACCCGCGACCTCACTTCTGATAGACAAGCAATTGAAACTGTTTAATGGAGCGGGAGAGATAACTCTAAAGCTCATAAAGCGAACTCAACGGGCGGAGAACGATGGGGTGACTGACGTTGAATTGCAACAACTGATACAGGTAGTGCAAATCAACCTTCATCAGTTTTCTTACACATTTAACTACTTATTAAAAATTGCAATAATATAAGAACTCTACTTTAAGTACGCTTTAGTAGACTAACAACTGAGCATAAAAAAGAAGCTTCAGAAGTCTTCCATAGTTTTAGAGATAAATTACGTAAAGTCTCTAGCAAACACGGGTTCCGAACTAGATATTTCCTTAACCCTTTCATGCCAGAATTAATTTGGGAGTGGCTAATACTTTTTCAAGGATATGGAGTTGTTAGCCTAGACGTAAATATGAAGTGATATCAATTTCAAAGTCCTATGTACCCTGGTTTAGAAGTAATGAAATGTTGCCTAAAAAGTTTAAAAAAATTTCTGACCATAAACTAAAAGTTTTTTTTCATTTTTTTTTGTTTTTCCTAATTTTCTTACATGTGTTTAATTATTTTACGTACTTGGTTTTGTACACTTAAATTTCTTTATATATTTTTTAAATAACTTGCAAACTCATATTTCGCATAACAAAAATTGTACATGTTCACTCACCGAAGATCAGCTACAAAGTGATCACTAGCAATACTTTCAATAAAATATTCGAAAAAAAAATTGTACAGCAAACTTGCACAACATATCAACCTATTCTAAAAAAAAAAGGCGTTAGAGAATAAATTAAAATTACGCGACTTAGAAGCTAAAACATACAATGTTGCCTATAGGCAGCATTTGGCATGAGAGGGTTAAGCATACCTGAAGAATTTACCTACGAGCAACAGTTGAACTTAGCTGACGACAATACAATTTCCAGAGACACACAAACTGACAAAGACGAACAAAAATTCCCAATTGTTGTCACACCAATACAATTTAAGAATTCAGTCGCAAAGATCCTGCCGAAATTTGACGGCGACCCAAGCAATTTAAAGGGTTTCCTTGACGCCATTTCCCTTATTGAATCAAGTGATGTACCAAACCGAACATTTCTCAAACCGAGTTAACCCGAGTTGGAATTTAAGCAAACCGAGTTGCAAACCGGGCTGGCTAACTCGATTTACAAAAATAAAACTCTGAACTATGTAACTCTGAATTAAAGATAATTAAATCATTTAAAAATAAAAACAGGTGGAGAAATCTTAATGTAGTGATGGAAGTTGACAGTGGGAGTTTCAAAAAAATAAGTGAAATGAATGTTATTAAAGTAGGATGTGTGAATTACTATCTCAGAGAGTACTTTAGCGTAAGGAGGTGTTTTAATTTTCAAGATTATAACCATAAAGCAAGTGATTGTAAAAATAAATCGGCTTGCATCAAATGTGGAGGTGAACACGACGTTAAAAATTGCAATAGCAGTGAAAAGAAATGTGCCAATTGTAACGCTTCTTTAGGTATGGACAATGACTGCAGTCATAGTGTAAATGATAAGGAGTGCCCAGTTGTTAACAGGCATATCAAAGTACGTAAAGAAAAGACTGAATATTAGCAATTAAAAAAATATTTCGTATCTTTATCTAAATGCTCGAGGAATTACGACGAATTTTAACGAAACTGAATCCGTGATAATATCTTAAATAATGACTTTGATATCGTAGCTTTATCCGAAACTCATTTAACTTAAAATATAAAAAATAAAGAGATCAATATTGTAAATTATTGGACGCCACTAAGATGTGATAGTACTAGTAGAAATACTGGTGGTGTAGTTCTATATATAAAAGAAAATCTTCAATACAGAGAGCTAGAAGTAACAAGTGTTCAAATGAAAATATGGCTACTCAGTGTAGAAGTATATTCAAATGAATTTGCAGAAACTATAGCTATATTATATAGATCACCTAGTGGTTCAGAACGCGATTTTTGTGATTTTCTTTCAAATTGGTTGGATCAAAAGCTCCTTACTTGTTATAACCTAATAATGATGGGTGACTTTAATATTAACTTACTACAAAATACAACATACTCCAGGACTTTAAGTGAACTGTTCGGGATGAATAACATTAAACAAATAGTAAATGGATACACAAGGATAACTGAAACAACAAGATCTCTAATCGATTATGTTTAAGTACCGGTAGATTAAAACGTAACCGTGAAAATTGAGCAAGATCTTATAATCAGTGATCATGAATCGTTAGTTATTAAGGTTTCTGTGGAAAGAAATGTGCGCAACGATGAATGTAAGATAGTTGATTCTTTCAAATACCGAAGTGATGTATTTAAATCCGTGTTAAGTCAAAAATGTACTGAAATGGTAACAAGTGATTTTCATGTCCTTTCGGAAAAAATACAAACAGCCCTTGTCGAATGTGTTCAAAAGCAATCTATTGAAAAACGTATTGGTGACCTTAATAATAAATGGTTCACGTCGGATTTTAACCAAATGTAAATTCAGAAACTAGATCATATAAACGAGTAAGAATTTTCAACAACGCAGAAGATTGGTATGAATATCGTAGATTAAGAAATTTATATAAAAATAAACTTAATTTAGCTAAACGCAAATACATTTGCAATAAAATTGAAAACAGTGCAAGTCAAAAAGAAATGTTGTCAGCCATAAAAAGCTTAGTGTTGAAAGTAAACAAGTATGAAATAAATGAAATTCAGTTTATCGATAGCAAAGAATGCGATAAAACGATAATTGCAAATAAGTTTAACTCTTACTTTGTTGAAAGCATAAATAATATAAGTAACTCGATACCGTCATTAAATATGGACTATAGTGTTTTTTGGGTGGGCAAAATCGCATCATCACCTCCACGCGGTGCCCGCTGGATAGCTATCTGATAGTGAACTAACGATGAGCGTATGCTGAGTCTGACGATATATGTGCAGCTGAACACTCAGACCTGCGTAAGCACATCTGGGTGAACTTCAGCGCGCATATGTCTAACCGGACGAGGCATCTCTTGTTGACCTGATCGGCTGAAATATGCGACTCAGAAGTCTAGCAAGAGGCCCTCAGAAGGTGGACGTGCGGCGGACGAATTCTCTCGATGGAATCAACGGTGACGTCTACAGACCAGCGGATACCTTACTGGAGCTACTTCAACATATTTGGAGCTGAGGTCTGTAAGGATTTTCAATACTACGTCAGGGTATTGAAAAAGAGATGGTGGCGGATGAACCCTTATTGGGCCAACGGCAGCGCTCATATCCCCGAAGTGGGTTACTGTCATCGGTGTATCCGGCCTCTTATCTAGGGGTAAAAGAAAAGGATCTCGTCCTCCAGGTTGGGGGTATGCCGTCGGGTTAACTTCCCTACCACGTAAAAAATCTTCGGTTACGAAGCAATCAACAGCCTCGGATACGGATGATTTTACTGTTGACGATTCAAGCAAACGTAAAAAGGACAACGATCGTCTTGTCTGCACGTGGAATGTTAGGTGCCTCTACAAACCACGTGCAGCCGAACAACTTGCGGAGAGCCTAAACTGCTACAATTCAGACATTACCGCCATTCAAGAAGTGCGATTAGATGGGCCGGGCAAAAGGGAGTATGAAAAACTGCGACATCTACTACGGCGATTGCTACAGACAAAAAGGACAGCGTCTATTCGGGTGCGGATTTGTCATTGGAGACAGACTTAAGCAAGAAATCTTGAGTTTCCGGCATGTGAACGAGCGCCTCATGACTATCCGTATCAAGGCTAAATTTGCCAACATTAGCCTAATATGCGTTCACGCCCCTCACGAGGAGAAGGACGACGCGACAAAGGATGACTTCTACCAGCTCTTGGACAAGACGTATGAGCAATGCCCTAGCCACGACGTTAAAATTATCCTAGGCGACTTTAACGCAAAGCTAGGAAGAGAGGAAGTCTTTAGTAGCGTGGTCGGAAAGCACAGCCTGCACGACAACACTTCCGGCACCGGACTCAGGCTAATCGACTTTGCGGCGGGGCCAAACTTTGTTGTAGCTAGTACGCGGTTCCCACGTCTCGATATTCACAAAGGAACATGGCTCTCCTTTGATCGAAAAATCGTCAACCAAATCGATCACATTGCGATCGACGCAAGGCACTCTTCCAGTATTCTGGGTGTCCGGACTTTCCGAGGAGCCAACGTGGACTCGGATCACTACCTAGTTGTAGCCAAGGTACGGATGCGGATATCCACAACGGAGCGAAATCAACGAAATGCTGTGAGGGAATTTGACGTCGAAAAGCTACAATCGCAAGAGACCGCCAGAACCTTTGCCGATCGTCTTTCTTCTAATCTCAATCTTAGTCCTATGCCGCCAGCTGCAAATGCGGAAGACCAGTGGCAGCGTTGCCAAAAAGCCATCAGAGATGCCGCCTCTGATATACTGGGTTTCTCTCGCCCACCACAACGAAACCCCTGGTTTGATGAGGAATGCCGGCAAGCACATGCAGCAAAACAAGAGGCGTACAAAGCGGCGCTGCATAGAAGGACTAGAGCTGCTTACGAGCTCTACGTGCGCAGGAGAAAAGAGGAACATCGACTTCTCAGAAAGAAGAAAAAAGAGCATGAGAAGCGCTCGATCGAGGAGATTGAGAGACTTTATTGCAGGAATAATGTTCGAAAATTTTACCAAAGGGTAAAAAGAACATGCCAGGGTTTCAAGGAGAGAACAGAAGCCTGCAGGGACGAAAATGGCAACATAGTAGTAGAATCGCAGTCGGTGCTGAGGATATGGAAGGAACACTTCTGCAGACTGTTAAATGGCGATGATGATCAATATTCCGCTGTCAGGCAGAATGAGCCATTCAACAGTGATGATGGCAGTCAAAATTCCCGTCAACCCGATCATAATGAAGTGAGGATAGCGATATCTAAACTCAAATCCAACAAGGCTGCTGGAGCCGACGGCCTTGCCGCTGAACTTTTCAAGGCAGGAGGAGATGAGTTGGTAAGGAGCATGCACGAGCTCATCTGTAAAATCTGGTCGGACGAAAGTATGCCCGATGAATGGAACCTCAGCATCGTTTGCCCGATCCTGAAGAAAGGAGACCCTCTGAACTGCGCCAACTACAGAGGTATAAGTCTCCTAAATATCGCATATAAGATCCTGCCTGCCCTACTATGTGAACGCCTAAAACCGATCGTCAACAACCTGATAGGTCCTTATCAGTGCGGTTTCAGGCCTGGAAAGTCCACCATTGACCAAATATTCACACTACGGCAGATCTTGGAAAAAACCCATGAATATAAAATCGATACGCACCACCTGTTCATCGATTTCAAAGTTGCCTATGATAGCGTGTATAGAGACGAGTTATACAGAGCCATGTCTAGTCTTGGCATCCCTGCCAAGCTCGTCCGTTTGTGCAGAATGACGATGGAGAACTCTCGCTGCTCCATCAAAGTCGGTAAGAACATCACCGAACCGTTCGATGTCAGGAAAGGTCTTAGACAAGGCGACGCGCTATCATGCGATCTCTTTAACATAATACTTGAGAGAATTGTACGAAACTCACAAGCCAACCCCGGAGGTACAATCTTCTTCAAGTCTGTACAACTACTCGCTTATGCCGATGACATTGACATAATCGGAAGAACTCACCGGGCAGTCAATGGGGCATTTACGAGTATTGAGATCGAGGCAGCAAAGATGGGTCTAGCGGTCAATGAAAGCAAAACAAAATATATGCTGTCTACAAAAAAGGACACCCAACATCGGCGTCTTGGGCAGAACGCCACAATAGACAGATATAATTTTGAGGTAGTAAAGGATTTTGTCTACCTAGGCTCTATGGTCAGCTCCGCAAATGACATGAGTGGAGAGATCACACGGAGAATTACTCTTGCCAATCGTTGTTTCTATGGGCTAAAACGGCAATTGAGTAGCAAAGCCCTATCTCGAACTACTAAGGTAACTCTTTATAAGACATTAATCATCCCAGTCCTGCTGTATGGCGCAGAGGCATGGGCTTTGAAAAAACCGGATGAGGATGCCCTTGGTTATTTCGAGAGAAAAGTTCTTCGAGCGATCTTTGGTCCCGTCTGCATAGACGGTGAGTGGAGGAGAAGGTACAATGCCGAGCTATACGGCCTGTACAACGACATCGACTTAGCCAGAAGAGTTCACATACAGCGACTAAGATGGCTGGGTCATTTAGAGCGGATGGAGCCCAACCTTCCCGCTAAGAAAGTCTTCGAATCCAACCCGGACGGACGGCGCAGTAGATGACGACCTCGCGGTAGGTGGCGCAAACAAGTGGAGGGGGACCTCAACCAACTTGGCGTGCGCAACTGGAGGCAGCTGGCTCGTAACCGTGCTGGCTGGAGAGGTTTGTTGGTTCAGGCCCAGGTCCACCCCGGACTGTAGCGCCATCTAAGTAAGTAAGTATAGTGTTTTTTAAGAAACCTACCCAAATTTCAATTTTAGTCAAATTACCACACGTGATCTTTATTATATTTGTAAAAAAAATGAAAAATAAAAATAACCCTACGAATTTAAATATCAAATTATATTATTATAGTTATAGTTAAAATTATTAATTGATCTTTTAGTAGTGGCGAATTTCCGCGTAATTTTAAAGAAACTACGATAATTCCAATACCCAAAAAAAACGATACAATTAACTGTGAAAGATTTAGGCCGACAAATATGCTACCCATTGTGGAAACAATTATTGAGAAGACGGCTTATGATCAATTTTTCAATTTTATAGTGAGCAATAATATTTTAATAGAAAACTAATCAAGTTTTCGTCCTGGTCATTCTTGTGAAACTTCATTGAATTGGCTTATCATGAACTTTAAAGAGCAAAGACACGAGGGCAATATAATAATAGCTGTATTCCTTGACTTCCAAAAAGCTTTTGAAACCGTTGACCGTGAGATTCTTTTAGAAAAGCTATCTAAATATGGCGTAAAAGACAGTGAGTATCGGTGGTTTAAATCTTACCTTAATAACAGAACTCAGCGAACCAAGATAGGGAGTGCTCTCTCAACAATAGTGCAGACGACATTTGGAGTACCCCAGGATACCATATTTGGCCCTTTGTTATTTCTGCTACATATTAATGAAATCGTCAAAATTCTAAAATATTGCAAGATCTCACTATTTGCAGATGATGCCTTACTGTTTGTGTGCGATAAAGATATAAATGTGCTCAAAGAGAATCTTATATATGACTTGAATAATTTGCATAAATGGTTTGAAATGAACAAACTAAATCGGAATGTCAATAAAACTAAATATATGGTGTTCAACAGTGAATGTAACTTGAATTTAAATGTAAACGGAGAAGTCATTGAACAAGTTAACGAAGTAAAGTATCTCGGTATAATATTAGATAATAATCCCAAATTTAAAAACCATTTCTCTTACGTTACTAAAAAAATTTCCAAAAAAATCGGTTTCCTAAAACGAATACGTAAAAACATCACTACAATGTGAGCAATTAACATTTATAATACAATAATAAAACTCCATTTTGAATGTTGCTCCACAATCCTTTTTATGGGAAATATGGAGACCATAAGAGACTCCAATTATTGCAAAATAAAGCTATGCGAGTAATTCTCAAATGCAGTCTACACACGCCAATTGAATGGATGTTGTCTTGCCTACGATGGATTATTAATTATTATAATTATTATAAATTAATACGGCAAAAACTAAAATTATCAGCCTTGGAACAAACTCATCGGCTCATATATGCATTGCTGGACAACTGGTAGAGAGAGTAGAGGATTTCCAGTATCTTGGGAGTATTGTCTCGACTGATGGTGGAACCGAACTGGATATAGCCAACAGGATCGCCAAAGCAAAGTCCGCGTTCGGGATGTTGTCCAAAATATGGCGAAGCAATGCAATCAGTTTGAGCACCAAAATAAGACTGTTCCGCTCCAACGTTGAATCCGTGCTGCTATATGGTTACAGCACGTGGAGAGTGACCACTACTATCACCAGAAAGCTGCAAACGTACGTTAATAGGTGTCTGCGCAATATCTTAAGGATTTTCTGGCCCAATCGTATCTCTAACGAACACCTTTACGAGAGAACGGGCCAGGAACCAATAGGCACAACTATCCAACGGCGGAAGAGGCAGTGGATTGGTCACACGTTCCGAAAGGGTGACAGCTCCATAGCGAACCATGCTACGCAATGGAACCCTCTAACTCAGGATGGCAGAAGACCTGGCGGTCTGAGGAGAACATGGCGCAGAACAGTCGAGAAGGAGGCACGGCAGTTAGGGAAAAGTTGGGGAGAACTCAGACACATTGCCAGAAACCGTACACGATGGCGCGTAGGCGTAGTGGAGGCCCTAGGACCCACAAGGGGATACAGGACATAAATAAGTATAATAATAAATACGATGGATGAATATTAACCAGCGAATACAATTTAATGCAATAGTGTTCATATTCAAGATGAAATACAACTTACTACCTAGCTACCTGTCAGCGAATTTGCAGTTTATGCAAGATGTGCAACCCTACAATTTAAGATCAAATTAAAATTTCCGATTACGCTTTGATAGGGATGAAAGATAAAAAATATGTTAATGTATAAAGGTTTAAAGTTATTTAATGAACTTCCCCTTGAAAAAAAAAATGAAAATGTTTTTAGAATTTTCAAAAAAATTGTTAGCAAACCACATAAGATCTCATGTTTTGTAACGTTGAATTATTTATTGTAAACTAATAGTTTTATATATACTAAATAAACATACACATACATACATACAACAACCGGCTGGGTACTACTCTTGATTTTATCCCCAGCAAAGAGTTACTGGCTGGGAATTTCGTGACGCCTACTTTCAGGCTGCGCAAAAACTAATGTTTTTTAGTTATTTGTTGTTGCTGTCACTGCGAGGTTGCTTGGTACCTAGAGATATGTTCGTATAAAATCGGCTGGCTTTGGCTGGCTAGCAAATCGTTTAAATGAACGACTGGCTGGCTAGGTTTAAAAAAAACACGGCAAATATTGATAAATCGCCAGCAGTATAAGCATAATACCGTTTGACGCTGAAACCGCTTTGTTGTCTAAGTCGCGTGCGCTGTAACCAATGGCTCAATAGGGGCACGATAGAAGAACTGCTACGCAGAAGCGTGGGCTCATTGTATGGCAGCAAAAGCCTTAATACGTTTACACTTAGAAAAATGGAGGCCTATCTAGCACTAACTTTAACTCTTAGGAATTTCAAAGCACAAATGTTGAACACATATTAATTTCCTATAAACATGTACACTACCTGCGAAATTTTTTTAACTGCACCACCGACAAAGAAAAATATACCGCGAAGACTACTCGCAGAGCGCACTTGCTTACACTATTATATCCGGTGCCTGATCAATCGACACTAACTTGCAAGTTTAATCAAAGCATACATCATTTCATTCAAGTGGCCATTAAATGCACATGTTCACTAAATTTTAGGTCGTTCACTTCGTAATTAGCAACAAAATAATGTTTTTTTACGCAATCCAACTGTGGGTTGAATATAAACTATATACAGCTTATAAATATTTAGATTAAGGGCACCCAAATAAATGTGCGTATGCCATTCTCTATTTATTTAGTTAACGTTTATAAATGCATTTTATATTGAAAACAACTGACGTACTTAAGTGACACTACAGTTCGGGGTGAACCTGGACTTCAACTAACAAGCCTCTCCATTTAGCTCAATCTTAAGCTACTTGCCTCCAGTTATGCACTTCAAGTTGGTTGAGATTGCTTTCTACTCTGCTCGCCACCTATGGCCAAGAAGCTCTCTGCTGCGTCGTACCTACGGGTTAGATTCGGGCCAGAGCGTGGTTGTACATTTGCTCTACATGCCATAGCCATCTCAACTCTATGACACTATACAGCTCGTATACAAAGGAATCTGCAGATTGCTGGGAAAAAATTCTACATTCTTCCAACGTATATAAACTGCAATTTTTGGGATAGAGACTACGAGAAGATGCATGAGCTGGTAATTTGCAACCAAAACCCAAACATCCTCATTGTTGGCGACTAGAATTCAAGAATAGGAATGGAAGAAGGAGCGGAAAATGGCAAAGTAGGGAAAAAACGAAACTCTAAGGATGTAATTTGCAATGGGAATGGAAGGAAATTGCTGGAATTGTGCAACTCATACGGACTCCGAGCTCAAAATGGAACCAGTAAAAGTGACAACAACGGCGACTTCACATTCATCAGAAAGCAAGGCACATCAGTCATTGACTACAGTTTAAGAGGCGGCAACTGGGATTCGTATATAACAGACTTGGAAGTGGGCCAAGTACCTTATTCTAATCACCTTCCTCTCATTGTAACATTTGGCTTTAAAGATATGCATTCGGAAGGAACACGAGCACTAATGCCGCTACCCAAGGTGGTATGGAGTGCTTCTAAGGCCTCTGTGTACAGAATGCTGGATAGGCATTTACAAACGCGACTGGCGATAGACTTTAATGGTATGGAAGAAATTATAAAGAAGTCATATCCAGGCTACATGGTTAGTAAGAGTAACAAAACGCTTTCAATACAACCTTGGTTTGATAATGACTGTAGAAGAGCGAGGCATCAGTCCTTTCTATGGCTTTAGTTATTCCGACAGTTCAGTGGTGATTTCTTTAAAGACAAATACATAAATAGTAACAGCATGTATAAGGTTATATGCAGAAGAAAAAAGAAGCAGAAGCGCGAAGACTGGCCCAGTGCCGTAACGCAGTACAGTTTTGGGTCCTAGCACGGAATATCAATGGAAGAAAAGGAGTTATCAGCAGAAACTTGAGCCCGAACATGCTTCTTACACACTTTAGAAACCTACTTAATCCTAATATAATAAGGGTATCATTTCGGTATGCAGCTCCTGGCTTTGAAAACCATATACTTGATACACCTATCACCCGGGAAGAAGTAATTAAAGGACTCAATAACCTGAAGGACGGCAAAGGCCCCAGGTGCTGATAAGGTACCAGCCGAATTCCATAAGTATGGGACCAATTTATTTATAGATAAGCTCGTTCTGTTATTTAATAATGTGTTGGAGCCAGAAATGATCCCACAGCAACTTAAAGAAGCTCTAATATACCCATTATACAAAAAAGGCTGCCCAGCTGACCCGGAAAACTATCGAGGCATCTCCTTTTTGAATGGCTCCTATAAAGCATTTACCGCAGTCCTTCAAAGACAGCTGGCGGCATGGATTGACTCCAACAACCTCCTAAAGGAGTACCAAGCCGAATTCAGGCCTGGGTATTCTACCATCGACCATATATTCGTCATGAGAAGTATAGCAGAATCATGCATCTTGCAGGGCAAGAAACTCTATACGTTTTTCGTAGACTTGAAGGCAGCTTTTGACACCGTGGATCGAAATACGTTGTTCTACAAGCCTTATAACATTGGAATTTGGAAGAGTTTTGGAAAAGCTTCGCGCAGATACTCGGGTAGCGAGAAGCGAATTCCAACTGGTTCCAAACAAAATCAAGAGTCAGACAAGGATGTGCGCTCAGCCCTTGCCTATTTGCGCTATTTATTGACGATCTTACCGATTGCTTGCCAGGTGGTATACACTTTTCTGGATCATGCATAAAAGCCCTGATGTTTGCTAACGACATAGTTCTGCTTGCAAATTCACCAGAATCTCTCCAGCTTATGATCAATCGTTTATATGAATACTGTTGCTTATGGAGCCCTGTAGTTAACTTGGATAAATCGAAAATTATGATTTTCAAGAAGGGTGGAGGCAGAATGCGGTCGAATGAAAATGGGAATTGAATGGTGCAGAAGTAGAGGTGGTGACTGAGTACAAATACCTGGGGTGCTATTGACAAAAATGGATAATTATCTTAAATTAAAGTTAACTCAGGCGAAAACTACCATAAATACAGCATAGTGTAGATGTCTTGGTAATAAATTCGTAGCTCAGAGCAGTAAGTACAAAGTATTTGAGGCAGTCTCCGAATCTATTTTATCCTATGTGGCCCAAGCTTGGGGGTGCAAGTATTTCAATACTGTTGAAAAGCTACTAAGGTACTATATAAAACGTGCATTTCGTCTTCCACCAAACACGCCTAATTACATCCTTATGCTGGAAACAGAACTGTCCCCACTCTTCATAAAGACACTGAAACTGCAAATAGATTATATAATTAAAGTTATGAACATGCCCAACTCCCGCCTGCCAAAAATAGCGGCTCTAAGAGCAGTACATACCAAACGGAGCTGGTATGCAGAATGGTTGGATTTAGCAGATAGCTGTGGTATGGAAATAAATCTAGATGTCGATAACTCTGCGAACTGGAAGCCGATACTTAACGATCTCATCGCGAAAGTTGATAAAAAATTTGTGGAAGCTACGAGTTCGGTTCATCGATCTATCTACAGCCGACTGAACTGTCACCTAAATGAGAGAAGTTATTTTAAAGATGCTTATGAAGTAGAGAAGATATCGATGATGCTAAAGCTAAGAGCAGAACTCTTGAAATTGAACTACATCCCTCATAGGGAGGATTTACTATTACACTGCAGTATTTGCAATCTAGCCGAAAGAGAAGACGTGCTCCATTTTGTTGGCAAATGTCCAATTCTCCGAGAGATTCGAAGAAACAACCTTGGAAGCGATTTTCTGGCAGAAGAAGCAGTAATAGACTTACGTAATGAATTAAGCGTTGAAAAACTATTCCAATATTGTAAATTAGCACTTGCTTATCGAGAAAGAATATTGAATGAACATTTTTAAAGATCAACGTCTAGAGTTAAAAAAAAAACTCTTTTGTTTAATAATTTGTAAATTTTAATTGTCAATCAAGCATACGGCAATGTCATGCAATTATTGATTGTATCTTAAATACATGATTGTAATTCTTATGAGCGATATAAATAAAATCAAATCTAAATCTAATCTAAAAATCTACAAAGGAAGGTTATGAATTTTATAGGGATTTCATTAAAATCCGGAAGTTCTGAATCTGAAATATCAAAATCGTGAATAAAAGTGGAACCCGGAACTATTAAAGTCCGGCATTTATAGAATTCAAAAGAATAAAATCAAGAGATACAGAATAGGCAAGCTCAAGGTAGGAAGGTAGGTAGAAGTGGTTGCATCAGCTGACCATGCTGAAACATAATTAGCGCAGAAGCGCTATTTTAGTACAACAACTCTAGTCACCTATCGGATGTAAAAACGGGCGGTAACTAATAAGGATAGGGAAGAAGAGTAAAGATTAGTCAAATCCACCCCATTACGTTGAGAAAACCGTTAATGCCCCCAATGCTTATCTCCGCTAACTCTATAGCGTACGCTATGTAGCCATGCCTAGAGCCCGACACGTACAAAGGAAGTGAAGAATTGTTTCCTTCTCGTTAGCTGTCTTGCAGCTGCAACAATATGCATTAACCGTAATGCCTATTCCGGCCGTATGAACCCTGATGGGCCAGTGCTAATTGCCAGAACTTTTGTAATATCTGCACGGTTTCTATTTAATTGGTTTCGTGTTCAATTCCAGTATTATAATATTTGAGCCACATCTGCCTGAATATGACACAGTTCCCCACCCCCTGCCATCTACTATCAGCATTTAATAGATAGTGCGAAAAGATTCTATCCTCCAACGGAATGTTCACCGCCTCTGCAAGGGTACCATCAAGCGCAGATCCCCGCCTTCCTAGTTCATCAGCTCGCTCATTTCCTTTAATATTGCTGTGACCTGGCGCCCAAAGGAGAATGATCCTAAACCGAAGACCCAGCGAGGCGAGTTCCTCTTTGCACTGTTCTACTGGCTTGGAGGTTATAGTGGCAGATACAACAGCCTTGATAGCGGTCTGGTTATCAATGAGGATGGCTGTGGTGTTAAGGGGCTTAGACATTTGCTTTCAATGGGGTAGCAGCAACACAAACTTACGCGGTGAGTCTTTGTTTGAGTTTATAATTAAAAATAACTTTATTGTACCGAATAGAGGTAACGAACCTACTTTTGTAGTAAAGAACAGGCAAGAAGTTATAGATGTAACTTTAGCCAGTAACTCGAGTACCCTAACTATTGACAAGTGGAACGTGATAGGGGAAGAATCTTACTCCGACCACAAAATTATCGAATTCCTCGTGGGTAACAACTATGACTCGCCCAAACTTTACAGGAACCCCAGGAAAACCAACTGGGATCTCTTTAACAACGAGGTGAGGAAAGGTGTAAGATCCTTGCAGGATAGCAACTGGCTCGGACCTGCCGACATCGACCGCAAGGCAGAGGATATTACATCCATCTTTAATGAAGCCTATGTCAAAGCATGTCCAGAAACCAAACGAAAAGATAAAAAATCACCACCTTGGTGGTCATCTGAACTAGCTAGAATTAGGAGAGTAACTAGACACCTTCTAAATGTGGCCAAAAAAACTATGCTAGAAGCGGACTGAGAACAGTATAAGTCCAGTCAGAGAAATTTCAAAAACGAGACACAGAAGGCTAAACGCCACTCTTGGCAGCACTTCTGTAATGAAATCAAGCGTACGACAGAATCTGCGAGGCTAAGAAAAATTCTATCCAGGGAATCAAAAACTCTTGGATCTCTCAAGAAACCCGACGGAAGGTGGACTGAATCCTGTGCAGAATCGCTTAGCTCCCTGCTAAAAGCGCACTTTCCGGGTTGTATGACCCATCTAGATAATAACATCGTAACTAACAGTAGTTTTGTAACGGAAACTCCGACGGATTTTATCACAGAGGAAAGAATTGAGTGGGCAATCGGATCATTCTCTCCCTTTAAATCCCCAGGACCCGACGGGATTATCCCGATCATGCTACAGAAAACAATAACCACAATCATCCCGGTACTTAAAGAACTCTACCTCAACAGCCTCATGTGGGGGTATATACCCAAATCATGGAAAGAGGTCAAAGTGGTCTTCATACCCAAGGCCGGTAAAGCAAGCCACACTACTGCGAAGGACTTTAGGCCAATTAGCCTTACCTCCTTTGTCCTAAAGACATTTGAAAGACTAGCTGACATAAACATCCGTAGTAAACTACAGGTGACATATCTCCAGCGCAGCACGCTTATACGAGAGGAAAAAGCGTAGAGACAGCGCTGCACTGCGTAGTCGGCTCAATAGAAAAATCTCTGAAATTCAAAGAATATATACTAGCCGCTTTCCTAGACATTGAAGGAGCCTTTAACAATGTCAAAACGGATGCGGCCAATATAACTCTAACGAACCTTAATATTCACAATTCCGTGATAAAATGGATCGTCAATATGCTAAAGGAAAGACATATCAAAGTTGAACTCGGAGGTACTAAGCCCGAAGTCTATGCCTCAAGAGGCACCCCTTAAGGAGGGATTATATCCCCACTACTGTGGGTAATTGTCCTGAATGAAGTCCTTCTTAAACTGAGAAACAGCGGCGTCAAGGCCATAGCATATGCGGACGATGTTGTGCTGCTAGCAACAGGTAAATTTCTCCCGACCCTGAGCGAACAAATCGAAGGGGCGCTGGAAATCATTGACTCCTGGACGGAGAGATGTGGGCTGGCGGTTAATCCCCAGAAGACAGAGTTAGTACTATTCACTAACAAAAGAATAATTCCACAATTCGTAACTCCTTCCGTAAGGGGTACTCCCCTGGGTATCTCCAGTAGTGCGAGATACCTTGGCCTGGTGCTCGATAGGAAACTGAACTGGAGACTAAACATCATTTACTCGTGCACTAGAATATTCGGGAAGACTTGGGGACCGAACCCCAAAATCATCCTATGGATGTATACAGCTATAATAAGGCCAATACTAACGTATGGCAGCCTTGTATGGTGGCAGGCAGCCAGCAAAATAAATAACCTAGCTACTATCACAAAAGTACAAAGACTAGCGTGAATCGCCACAACCAGTGCGATGAGAACGACACCTACAGCAGGACTCGAGACCATTCTCAATCTGCTTCCGCTGGACATCTTTATACAAGTATCGGCGGCTCATAGTGCCGTAAGATTAAGCCAAACAGATAGCTGGAGACCAAATGCAATGGGTCACACCACGATCCTGCAGAGATATCTTGGCAGTGTATTTAATACAGACTACTTAACGCCATACCTAGACTTCACAAGACCATTTTCTAGCACCTATCCGAGCAGGGAAGACTGGAAAAACGACAGGACGCCTAACCAGCGATCCTAAGCTGTTTACACCGATGGATTTAAAATGGAAATAGGTGTAGGCGCAGGCATCTTCTCTGAAACGCTTGGCCTCTCCATGTCAGCTCGGCTTCCGAACTAAAGCAGCGTTTTCCAGGCGGAGGTCCTAGCAGTTACAATAGCAGCTCGTGAGACTGCGATGAGGGCAATACCACGAGAGGATATCACCTTTTTCATCGACAGCCAGGCGGCGATAAAAGCAATATCTGCTATAGAAATAAAATCGAAGCTTGTGAAGTTTTGTAGAGAAGAGCTCAAGGTTTTTGGAACACAGCACGAGGTAAAGCTCTGCTGGGTCCCTGGTCATGAAGGCATACCAGGGAATGAGAAAGCCGATGAACTGGCTAGAGGAGGTTCAGCACTAAGCTCGGACCAATCCGACCCCTCGGTGTACATCCCGCCTTGCGCCCTTACGCTCGAAGCAGGAAACAAAGCCATAGCGGAGGCTAACAATAGGTGGACCTCTTTAGATACTTGTGTCACCACGAGGAAGCTGTGGCCCGCATTTGACAGAGTTAGAACCAATAGACTCATACAGAGGCATAGAAAATCCCTCTCTACTCTAATAGGAGTCATTACGGGGAATAATACCATGCGGTACCACATGAAAAAACTACGTGTGACTAGCGAAGACCTTTGTAGAGGCTGCGGCGACGAGGAGGCTCAGGAGGACACCGCCCACTTTCTCTGTCATTGCCCAGGCCTCTATCATTTGAGAAATAAGATCCTTGGACAACACTTCTTTGAGGATCTAGAAGAGTTGTCCAACAGACCAATATATGACATCGCAAACTTCATCAAATCCTCTGGATGGTTTGTATCTAGGGCACAGTAAGTACTAAGTTCTTTCTTTAGGATATTTACAAAGACGGTATTTTTCCACAAGGAAGGGATTCTATTTTCTATCTCCTTTCCCCCCATGGGTATCACAATGGGTCTATACTGACCTGTGTGTGGTGTGGAGGTTTTCTATCCCCCTACACCAGCCCACTTACCTAACCTAACCTAGACGTTTGCTTGAGTAGGCGGCAGGCCTCATGTACAGCAAGAACTTTCGCCCGGAAGACGCTGCACGAATCAGGAAGCCAGTAAGACATACTAAGAGAAGCAGAAAATATCCCCGCTCTGATCCCACAGTCCATTTTTAATCCGTCGATGAAGATTGTTGTTTCGAACTCGTTTGTCACTTCGCCTATTTTCAACTCCGCCCTGGTTGGGAATCTGACCGTGATGTCATTTCTGAAGTTCACCCTGGGATTTATATAATCAGATAGATTAGCAACCAGATCCCGTGGTAGCAGATTCAGGATGTTGTTGTGACCATAAGGTTTGGTATACCAGCATCCTCTTTCTCTTAATCTCACCGCACTACTTGATGATAAATACGTGATATAAAGGTCGAGTGATAAAAGGTGCAGTATTAAATTCAAGGGTTCGGTTAGACATGTTCTCATGGCTCCCGTTGCGCCTAGCTCTGCAGTTCATTGCACTTTATTGACAAGTTTGATGTTGCATAGTTTCCTTAACGCAGGCCACTGGACTAGCGATCCATAGGAAAATATAGGGCGCACCACAGCCGTGTATGTATATCCATAGGACCATCTTCGGGCGAGTCCCCACTTCTTACCGAAAGTTTTGCTGCAGACATAGAAAGCAACGCAGGGTTTCTTTACCCGCTGCTCAATGTTAAGCTTCCACCCTAGTTTTGGATCAAGTACCACATCTAGGTACTGGGCACTAAAGGATAAGGGCAGTAATTGGTTGTTTAGCCGTGGCGGCGTGAAGGTCGGTATTTTGGTTTTAGTAGTAAAGAGCATCAATTCAGTTTTGCTTAGATTGACGCTGAGTCCGCATCCAGTGGCCCATTTGCTAATCATGTCCAAGGCACCTTCCGAAATCTCACTGGTTACTGAAGGAAACATCCCTGATACCAGTATTACCGCATCATCCACATACGCGACAACCTTGACTCCAGCTCAGAGGTAAGCCGCGAGCCAACATCATTTTATTTACTTGAGGAATATCGTTGGGTGCAACATTTGGACATTGATTTCTGACGATGGAAGCAAATCATAGCTGCGCTACTCCAAGTTGCCGTTTGCCCGATGACGGTGATATGGTTTCATGTGAAATATGCAAAAGTTGGTGGCACTACGCATGCACCGAGTTTAACCCCGAATTATTTGACACAGCTACTCCTTAGCTTTGTCACTTAAAGTATTGCGATGGTCAAGGAAGTCAAAGTAAGGAAGTAGATGAAAGCGTGGATGTCGCCAGACATGCTGACTCCAATGTAATATCTTCTGTGGATATTTTAATTAAAGCGGCGAAAGTAACTCAGTCGACTGTTAAGGAGAAGGAGAAGGAAATCTCCACGTTAAGGGACAAGCTCAAAAAGGAGTTGGAAGAAAAATCTTTGGTTCCAAGTCAACAAGTTGCAGATGTTTCACAGTCTGAAGAGATAAACAAGCTTGCCTGGGATAGGCTGGAAGCAATTCGGCAATTTAGTAGCAGACACCGACAAATTTTGGTAAGCTCACCTCAGCTACTCACTCCACTCTCGTGGGGCAGTGTTGAGTATCAACCAGATTTAAAAGCGACGGATAGTCCGTGGTATACCAGAAGCGGATCTTATCTGGATCTAATGCTGTTCAACGTACGGTTACAACTGACCGATATGGGCAGACAAACGATAAACTGCTTACAGACTTTCGTTATGACAGTGACCATTACGGACTCAGTGCCGAAATAACTATTCCCAACGAAATTGCGGAATTTGTTCAATTGCACTCCTACATTTACAGTAGAAAGTGCTGGACTCGCTTCTCCAGACAGTTGACGAGGGCACTCTCCTCGAACTTGCTCGACTTACCG